>CM060928.1:1032712990-1037712990 GCA_030765085.1 Allium cepa
CCCCTCGAAGTACACGCCTAAGTCGTAGGTCGTGTGCTTCGACTTATCTTAACTCGTGTGCCGACTCAAACTCTACTGCCCAACATTATAAAAACCTGAGTCGTTCACCTTTTCTTTTCTTCTCATTCCCTATCCTTTAAACCGTGTCTGCCATTAACGCGCATTCAAGCTTTCAAAAGCGATTTCGACCAAATTCTCCATCGATCCTCCCTATCATCATATAGCGTAAGCGATCTCGCTCTCCTTATTATTTTCGATTATCCCTAGCTTATGCGCCCCATCTCCACCTTCGATTTTCCCCTTTGAGCCCTGCGAATTTGGTTGCTCTGGTCGTCAATGGACTTAGGGTTATTTGTTCTGATGGTTTACGATTCGAGGCGGTTTAGTGGTGCGATAGAGCTAGGATTGTTGATTGAGATCTTATTGGGTTAATGGGTTAAAAGTTGGAAGATTAACGGGTTAGGAGTTAGGAGTGAAATGGTTTATGGGTTAGAAGGTAACCTGGTTAGGAGTTAGGTGATTAGTTGGTCAGATTGATACGAATACTGCTTTAGGTACGACTCGGTCATTTTTATATGATCCAACAACCATGATCCGACCCAACATGATCCACAGCCTAAGCCTTGAGTCGTGGCCGAGATACGACTTACGACTCACGACTTACGACTTACGACTTACGACCTAAGCCTTGAGTTGAACCAGAGCTTCTCCCTTCTTATACGACTTACGACATAGGGCACTGCCGACTCAAAATTTTTGAACCGTTGACGAGTTAGGACTTGCGTGAATTCTGCTCGAACTTTGGACCATTGCATTAACTTTGAACTGTTGAATTTTATTGCATTAATTCACAGGTTATTTTGACTTGCAGGCTAACAATCTGTTCAATACAACATTCACAGAAAACTGGGACGAATATACTGTCATCGAGTTCCCATATCAAATGACAGATTAGTTAATAACAGATAATTAACTTAAACAAATCGTGTGAACGAAGTGCTATCGATTTCAAATAGAATATTAAAGCAACACTGAAACAGTCAATTGAAACTGACCAGCCTGCACTAATATTATGCTTGAACTTTAAATTAACAAGTTCTGAAATTACCGTAGTCGATCAATCGTCAACCAATTTAATTCCAGTTATATTTACTTGTTATTTTCATTAGTTCTGCACAACACTTCACACTTTTAGGAAACGTGCACCTTCGCATTTGAACACCCAGTTGCTTGTGTAGAATGACATCTCAACAAGAAGAACCGATGGGCCAGGCTGAAGATGTCTTCCCAGTAGCCAACTTGTTGGATAACCCTCCGGAGAGAATTCCCACAACTCTGAATCAGCGGGTGTTTAACCAATTGCTCATCCAGTTTGGCATTGCCGAAGCTGATGCCTTACTGCCGGGGCCAAATGATACTGCAGATAGGCCCCCTTCTGGCTTTATTGCTGTTAATCGCCAAATGTGCTTGAGCGGTGCCATACCACCTTTCAATGATTTCCTTCAGCAGTTCCTGCTTCGACTATCTATCTCTCCATTCCAATTGCACCCCAATGGTCATGCCATTCTGATGGGGTTATGTGTGCTATTTAGTAGAGTTCTGGGCCGATTACCGAGCTTTGAGGAAATCTGCTACTTCTGCTCATTCACAAAAATTAAAGATCATCCCTCTATCGTAGTTATAACGAGTGCTCGAAACCGCAAGCTCATCACCGATCTTCCTGAAAGCGTTCATGGATTTCTAAATCAGTACTTCTTTGTCCGCTGTCCTCCAGGGTTTTATGCCATCTGGAGAGTAGGAAGTAAGATTTTCCTGCTTTTATTTCTCCATTCTTGGGCTTTTCGAAATCTGGGTTGCTAAACGCTAACTTGGCTTCTTTTTTTTCTTCTGTTTTAGCGCTTCCTCCTCCCTCTAGAGATCCATGCTATAAACAAATTTTTGAGAGATTGAACGCTGTGGCGGCAGAAGAGAGGAGTATAAAGTTTTTGTTAAATGATGGATTTCTACATCAATATGGGCTTCTTCATTCCTCTCGCTTCACTCAGCTTCGTGAAATCCCAACTGAAATTCCCGATTCTCCGGCGGAAACCCCTGATGCCCCGGTCTCTACTAAAGAGCACATACAGGGAGGAACCTCTATAGAAACTCCACTAGTGAAGTGTTCAATTCCGAAGGACGTTGCGGGGCCGTCTGACAAGTCTGCACTTGCCCTAGTTATCGAAGAGGAAGAAACTCCACGATCTTCCGGAAGATCTGCTGACGAAGGAGTTGAGAAAGCCAGTCCCAAAAAACATGATGGTGATGATGTTTTCGAGGGGTTGAGCGATTTAATTGTGACTTCTCAAGAACTTTTCAAAGATGATGTTTCCAAAACTATCTCTTCTGTAATTGAGGCGACATCTTCTCTACAACAAATGTCAACTCCTTCCACTCAAGTTATTACTACCTCTACTCCACAGAGTGGTATGTAACTTGATGCATGTAGTTTACACGTTACACAACACTTAGGATTTTTTAGCACTTCTACGCATTCATCTTCTTATGCTTTTAAAGATTTCTAAAGCTTATTATTTTTATTCCAGATTCTCCAATGGGGCGCAGCAGTTCATATTATGATGATTTCCAACGCTACGGGAGGCGTAGCCAATATGATTACAGGCGTCACCTCCCCTCTTACAGAGAATCGGATGAAGAGAGGGCCATCAGGAAAGCAGACGAGAGACGAGCATATGAAGAACGTCACCGAATAGAACAAGAAAGACATGACCCTCCCTACGGAGATGATGATACCCAAAAAAGAAAGACTCACGATGAGAGAGGTAAAGGTCACATGGACGATTCTTCTAGCAAGCGGGCTAAACTTACTGGAGAAACAATGCCGACAGTTTCTCAAAATGTTCCTGCTGAATCTCCTGCCCCCGTTCGTTCCGACATTCAAACAATCATCAACCGGCCCGCATACCAAGTTGGGCAAGGTCCTCCCACTCTTCAAAGTTGATTCCCTCAGTGGTGCCAGAGAGGGGTCCGATTTGATCTCGACTTGGTTCCTCTTGACAAATCGGCTATGCTACGAAATCTTGACGCTGTCAGGACCGATATTGAAAGAATGTCGAACTGGCAAAAACTTGTCGACGAGCTTCAGAGGGTTCACCGAGCCAATCTCGAGCCCATGCTCACAATGGAGAACGATAAGGCTGAGTGGCAGAAGACTCTCGAACAGCATGATGCCGAAATGAGAAGTATTGCTTCCTATAATGAAAAGCTGGAAGCGGAAGTAGAAAAGCTTAAGGAAGAATTAGCTACTTCATCTACTTTCCATTCTCAAAAGGAGAGCATGCTTCACCAACAAGTACGAGATGCGCATGCCAGTCAAAGGGCAGTCGAAGATAAGACACACCAAGAGAAGGTCATAGAAGAATATCGCGCTGAAACTTTACAGCTGCGAGAACAGACCAGCTCTCAAAGCTTGGAGATAGAGATGCTAAAAGCTCGACTTGCTATGGCCGAAAAGGAGCGTGACGAGGCTGTTGCTGGTAAACTCGCGGCCGAAGGGGCCCATCAAGCAACCAAAGCTGACATTAGCTCCACATTATTTGATTTCTATCTGCACAGCATTTTAGGGGCGTGGCAGCCTTGCCTTCCTAGGCCCTAAGTATGAAATTACATTAGCTGAAGTTTGGGAGGCAGCACTCGATATGCTAGGTGGTAAAGGTGTCGGCTACGCTGAGACAGCTCTTGAAGAGCATTATCTCGATGATGATGCCCGCGCCTCTCTTGCCAAGGGAAAAGAGCAACTTGCCAGGGTACGGGCCGGAATGGCGGAAGGGGAATGCTCTGAGAAAGAAATACCACCTACCACATCTGAACGTCCTTTAGTTTCTTCCGAAGTGGACATTACAGGTTCCAGTGCTCATTCGCTGCCTCCTACAAGAACCGGGGTAATCACCCCTACTGATGATGAGGCTTTGGAGGATATCGGGGCTCAGAATTATGAGATTGAACTAACGAAGCAAACATCTTCAGGTAATTTTGACATTGGTCCGATTCAGGTGGATCGCTTGCTTACTCCTCAAAAATTTGATGAGCTTCTCGATTACTTCTTGAATCTCGACGAACCCTTATCTCCCTTCTTTCGTGGAGATACTAATATTTTTAATTTCTCTTCTTCTGCAGTTGAAACATCAAGTGCTGTGCAGACTTCACTTCCTCCGGTTATCCCTCCTCCGCCTCTTCAGGTGACTCCTCCTTCTGCTTCACAGCCCGGGTCACAAGAGGAACAGATTGAGGCTCTTCATGGCTTGGATGACCCTATCGCTTCGCAAGAGCAGAAGGACGAGGGACTTGAAGGAGGCGAGATCTCTATGGAACGGACTCCCTCTGATGACGTAGTTTTGTCCGCTCTTGTTACTCCAGGGAGTGAGTCTTCTTCGAAGAGAAGAAAGAAGCACGGAACATCGAAGAGGAGGGGGAAGAAAATCATCACTACTGAAGATGAACCGGAAGTTGCACCGGTTGCACCTCCCTCTCCTTCTTCCCTTATGCCTATAGATAGACCTGAAAAACTAATTATTCGGCCAGGCAAAGGGTCCAAAGGTGGTAAGAAGAAGTGAAGAGTCGGACTTCGGGCTTTTTGACTCCTTTTTTGTGTAATGGTCGGATGTTGTGCAGGCACCGGCCCCTGCTTTTTTATTTTGAAACCTGTATCTGCAATCGAATAAAATGATCCTTTATTTGTACAGACTCTTGTTTGAATTTGAGAATGCATTTATTATTCAATTTTGCACAAGTTTATTTATATGATATTGCGGTGAGCTTGTGGTATGTTGTTTGAGCGTACTTTATCGATGTAGCTATACCATTTTTTATGTAACTATACCATGTTGCCCCCATACCATAAGTTTGCTGCAATATTTTATACTTTGAGGGGACTCGCACTCTTATTTTCTGAAGAATAATTACTTCATTCTTGAAGAAATTTTTCGTAGAGTACAACTTCCTTCATATAAGTTTTTACGCTTTGTCCTTCGAAGAAATCACTTTTTTCTTTTGCTTAATTACGCATTTTGCCAAGTGAATTCTTCTATGTGGTAAAGCAGGCCTCTGAAGAGTACTTTAACTTTCTTCCTCTTTTTTTTTTTGAGGAAAGTTATTTTCTAGAATAGGTAAATCACTCTTCCTTTGAAAGTTAAAGTATGCCCTTGATGAGGATATATATATATATATTTTTTTTTTTTTTGAGGTAGAAATTTGTACTTCTGAGGAGGGATTTTTCACGTTTCAACACTGGGAAGTTTTATTTCAATCTTGGTGAAACGTGTTCCTCCAATGAATTGCGCCTTCGAAGAAAGCCTTTTCACGTTTCAACACTTGGAAGTTTTATTTCAATCTCGGTGAAACGTGGGCTTTCGAAGAAGTCTTTCTTTTTTATTGTGTCCCCGGGAGGGGGTTGTGCCTCTGAGGAGAGATTTTTCACGTTTCAACACTTGGAAGTTTTATTTCAATCTTGGCGAAACGTGTACCTCCAAAGAGTTGTGCCTTTGAAGAAAGCCTTTTCACGTTTCAACACTTGGAAGTTTTATTTCAATCTTGGCGAAACGTGGGCTTCCAGAAAGGTCTTTATTTTGTTTTGCATTTCAAATTTGGTGAAGTGAAATTCCGAAGGGCGGTCGTAACACTTCAACTTCTGGTGAAATGGGCCTCCGAGGAGGGCTTTTATTTTGTTTACATTTCAACTCTGGTGAAGTGAAATTCCGAAGAGCGGTTGTTACACTTCAACTCCTGGTGAAATGGGCCTCCGAGGAGGGCTTTTATTTTGTTTACATTTCAACTCTGGTGAAGTGAAATTCCGAAGAGCGGTTGTTACACTTCAACTCCTGGTGAAATGGGCCTCCGAGGAGGGATTTTATTTTGTTTACATTTCAACTCTGGTGAAGTGAAATTCCGAAGAGCGGTTGTTACACTTCAACTCCTGGTGAAATGTGCCTCAAAGAGGGTTTTCATCGCCTGGAAGTTACTCTCTCATGGTTGGAGGGTCATGACTCCTCCAATCTTTTTTGTTGAGTAGAGAACTTTCTTTTTTGTGGCGTATGACCCACTAGAGGTCTTTATCCTCCGAAGAGTTGTGCCTCCGAAGAGGATTTGTGCTGCCGATGATGGCTTTGGTTGTTCCCTTGTCCACTTGCTTAAGCTTTTTCAGTGATCCTCTTTTTTATTTTTACAAGTGACTTGTTTAATCCAAGGAAATGTACTTCATTGCCAGGCAAGCTCGTGAGAACGAGCATCAGCTTCTTAATTGGATGTTTGTTTGTTCAAACGATCTTAATTTATCAGCAAAGGCCCATTTCTGTCGAAATCATAGGCTGTTCAATTGAAGTACTTCCTATCTAGGATTTGAATTTGGAGCTTTTGTGACTTGAAATTTGGCGAGAATCACTGGGTCTTATTATGTGCAAGTTTCACTTCCATTGTCTGCAAAAATTTAAATCGACATTTCAGCAATACATTCTATGTACTTTTTATATCGAAAATAAAGCAAACATGTAATAATAATAAGGAACACAAGATTTATAGTGGTTCGGCCAGGAAATTGGGCCTACATCCACTTTATATTATTTCATTATTTACTTGCATCAGTTTTACAATTGCCTTCAATTACAAGAATCATACATTCATAATTCTTTTTACAATACTTCGACAAAATTTTCAAGTAAAGTATGGACGCAAATGATTGTTGTTCCATGCCCTTGGGACTTGATCTCCTTCAACAGTAGTGAGTTTGAATGTGCCGTCAAGAAGCTTCTGACCTATGACATATGGTCCTTCCCAATTTGGCCCAAACACACCTGTCGCTGTTATAATTCTTTTCAGGACTAGGTCTCCAGTCTCAAAGTTGCGTTGGCGAACTTTGGAATTGAAATGTCTGGCTATCCTTTGCTGATGAGCTGCAATTCTGAGATTAGCCTCATCTCTTTTTTCATCAAGGAGATCTAGCGCTTCAAGCTGTAGCTTTTCGTTTTCTGCTTGAATACCCCAGAAATTAAGCTTCGCCTGTGCTAGAATACTTTGCGAGAGAATCTGCTTTCATGTTTTCTTCTCGAGGAATGTGACTTATCATGTAATGATCAAAATCACCCACGAGTTTCCAAGCCTTTGACAAGTAGGCGGGCAGATTCCCCCCTTTTGCTTAGAATTCCTTTTTGACTTGGCATACAATAAGCTGAGAATCACTGAATATCTGTAACGCTCGGATGTTTAATTCTTTAGCAATCCTTAAGCCAGCGATAAGGGCTTCGTATTCTGCTTCATTGTTTGTTGAAGGAAATTCCAATCTTAGCGCATAGCATAATGATCGGCCTTCAGGGGTCTCAAGTACAACTCCGGCTCCAGAACAGTAGTCGTTTCTCGCACCATCAACATATAACTTCCATTGGATTGTGGAATCGTCGTCTGTTTCCTCCTCACTGTTACCCTTATCTCTGAATTCTGCGATGAAATCTGCTAAAGCTTGTCCATTGATTGCTTTCCGGGGATGATAAGTGATGTCATACTGACTGAGTTCAATATTCCACTTTAGAAGACGACCCAAAGTCTCAGGGCGAAACAGGACTTGCTTTAAAGGTTGATCAGTGAGGACTCTGATAGGATGAGCTTGAAAATATTGCCTCAACTTTCTAGATGCAATTAGTAGGCAATAGGCGAGTTTTTCCAACTTAGAGTAATTCATCTCTGCCCCAGTGAGTCTTTTGCTGATATAGTAAACTGGATGTTGAATCCTTTTGTCTTCTCGTATCAGCGCTGCACTTAAAGCATGAGATGATACTGCCAAGTATATAAGAAGATCCTCGCCATCGCCAGGCCTAGGAAGTATTGGAGGCGTTTCCATATGGCGAATCAATTCATCAAAGGCTCTTTGGCATTCGGGAGTCCAATCGAAGTTTTTCTTTCCTTTCTTTAGGGCGTCAAAGAATGGGATGCATTTATCTGTGGTTTGGAAATGAACCGACTCAAGGCGGCGACTTTTCCATTGAGACTTTGCAATTCCTTCTTTGTTCTAGGGCCTTTGACTTCTTTCAGTGCAGTAATTTGAGCTGGACTGGCCTCAATGCCCCTAGCGCTCACGATGAAACCTAAAAACTTGCCGGATTCCACTCCAAATGAACATTTCAAAGGATTGAGCTTTATTCTGTATTTTCGGAGGACTACGAACATGTCCGCTAAGTGTTCTATGTGATCCACTGCTTTCTTAGAGTTTACTAACATGTCATCGACGTAGACTTCCATAGTCTTGCCTAATTGTTGTTTGAACATAGCATTAACAAGTCTTTGGTATGTTGCCCCTGCATTCTTTAGCCCGAAGGGCATAACTCTGTAGCAGTAAAGACCAATGTCGGTGATAAAGCTCGTGTCCTCCTGATCCGGCTCATGCATCATAATCTGGTTATATCCGGAGTAAGCATCCATAAAAGATAACAATTCGTGTCCCGCTGTTCCGTCTACCAGTTGATCGATTCTGGGTAATGGGAAGCAGTCTTTGGGGCAGGCCTTGTTTAGATCTGAAAAATCGATGCATACCCTCCATTTTCCGTTGGCTTTCTTAACCAGCACTGGATTTGAAACCCAATTCGGATAGGTAGATTCTTTAATAAAATTATTCCCCATGAGCCGATCAACTTCTTCTTTTAATGCCGCCGACCTTTCTGGACCTTGAGTTCTCCTCTTTTGTTTCACAGGTGTAAATTTTGGATCAATATTTAGAGCATGCACTGCAACTTATGGGGATATTCCGCACATATCGGCATGAGTCCAAGCAAAAACATCCAGATTTGCCTTTAAAAAAGATATTAAGATATTCTGAATTGACACATTAAGTTGTGAACCCACATTCAACACCTTGTTTGGGTCCTTTGGGTCAACAGGTATTGGTATTGTCGTTTCCACTGGTACCACTCTATTTTCCCCTGCACCGACTTTTCTAGGGTCCATCTCTTTCCTTGCTCCGCTGTGCTCGCCAGTGCAGGGTCCGCCCTGTAATTGCTACAAGGCTGGTTCTTTGATGCGGACTGGGGCTGCCGCATTCTTTCCCATTTCTCTTTTTCTGGTTTCTCGTAGCTCTATCAGATAACACTCTCGCACAGGATTTTGATCCCCTTTTATAACTCCCACTCCATTGTCTGTAGGGAATTTAATAGTGAGGCACCACGGGGCAAGAACAGCTTTGAACGCTGCCAGAGTTGGACGACCAAGGAAAGCATTGTAAGCAGAAAATTCGTCGACAATCACAAAAGTTTGCTTGCGGACCATTTTTCTCTCTCCTTCTCCAAGTTCCACAAACAAATCAATGGTCCTTACCGGCTGCTTTGGCTCTCCAGTGAAACCATCAATTTTCTGCGATGAGGCTTGCACATCAGCCATAGGGATCTTCATTTGGTCGAATGTTTTCTTGAAGAGGATATTGCAGGATGCACCACAATCAATGAGAACTCTTCTGACAATAGCTGGCCCGATACCAGCCGAGATGACTAAGGGGTCCAAGGTAGGAGCTTCAATACCTGCGGAATCCTTAGCTTTGAATACAATATCATCATCAAGAGTTCTTTGTTGCTTCAAGGGCGTAGCACCTTCCAAAACGAATACATCTTCCTCTGTCGGTACATACTTTAAAGCTCGGGTATACCTTTCCATCTCACCCCAGCTTTTGCCCGCTGGGTGAGGTCCTCCTGTAATGACATTGATAATGGGCCTTCCAGATTCATGCCCTGCAGCCTTCTCAGTCGTCCTAGGGTGATGAGTAGGAGCCTGTTGCCCCTAACTAGATGAAGCAGGATTGTCGCTATTCTTTTTCACAAATTGCTGCAGTTTGTTTTCCCTTAGCAACTCTTCAATCAGATTTTTCAACTGGCGGCATTCGTCGGTTTCGTGACCGGGTTGATTATGGAAGCGGCAGAACTTCCCACTCTGTATAGCCTTTTTCCCGGTCCTTAGGGGAGGAGGTTTAGGAAAGTCAATAGAATCTTTAGTGGCAAGGTAGATACGTTCCGGCGTATCTGATAAAGGAGTATATTCTGATGGCTTGAAGGATCGGGGCTTCTTCAGATTACTCTGCTTCTTCCCGTTGTTATTTTCCCTTTTTTGCCCTACAGATTCATTCTTGCGTGGAACAACAGTGTTATCTTCGGCTTTTTCCAACACCGCCTTTACCGGTACGGGACGGCTTTCTAAGCGTATGAATTCATCTGCTTTTTTATAGAACTTTTCAAGGGAATTTGGTTCTTTCATGTTTAGCCATTTCCCAAACTCGCTCGACTTGTCAATACCCTTCATCAGATAAGTCAATATCATTCGCGGTTCTGCATTGTCCACCTCAGCTAGCGCTATATTAAAGAGGTTTAAGAAAGATTTGATAGTCTCTCCTGGATTCTGCTCCAAACTTGACAGTGACATGATATCCTTGGCTTTTGAGGCGTATAGTCTGAACTGCTCCTTGAACTTCCAGGTTAAGTCATAAAACTGATCGATAGATCGGACTGGAAGTTTGGTGAACCAAAGCAGAGCTACACCTTCGAGATACACAGGAAAATATCGGCACTTTATTTCATCAGAGGCTCTGGCACATGTCATGTGCCAATCATACTTGTATAAGAATTCGTTCGGATCACTTGTCCCCTTGTAAGCTGGAATGGTTGGAGGGACAAACTTCCTTGGGAATTCAGCCTTTAAGTTTTTCTCAGCAAACGGAGTTTTACTTGGGGAGAAACCCCATTCTTTCTCGTCTTCAACCCTCTGCATACTCTCTTTCATAATTTGTCGGACCATTCCAGAAAGATACTCCTCATCATGTCGAGCTCTAGATCCACCAACCTCTGGAAGTGTTTGTTCAAAGGGGCTAGCAGCCCTTTCAGGAGCATTTCTTTCTTCAGCATCATGAATGTTGCCAGCGAAATTCCTTTCATTACCTGCTGGTTGGCGGTTTGCCCCAAGCAAATCGTTCAACCTATTCAGAATTAGAGCATTCTGGGCATTCTGAGCCTCGAATTGTGCATTTTGGGCATTTATCTGTTGGTTCAGCCCTAAGATTGCATCATCCAGCTCTGCCTTTGTAACTCCGACAGCTGGAGTGACTTGATTCGATATGGGGGAAGCGGAGGTTCCCTCTTGAATATTCCCAGATCTGACAGATCTACTTTTCCTTCCAGGAGCCATAATCTCGGATAGGCTTCTGGTTTTCAAGGAAATTCTTTCTACAAACCTCTGTGAAGCAATGATGATAACTCGCCTGAGTTCAGTTCTCAGTGAAAGCACCAAAAATGTTAACGCTAAAATTTGAACGCTAACACCCCGGTGTATAAAGTGAGATCGTGAAAGCACCACCCGATAACTCGGGAACAGATTATAGGCAGTTAATAGTGAAAAAACAGTAAACAACAGCAATTTTATAGTGGTTCGGCTTGAGAGATAGCCTACGTCCACTTTGAATATCTTTATTGACGATTTGATTACAAGTCAATGCAGTTATACTTTGATTACAACACACTTTGAGTTTCAAGTGACTTTGAACAAGTAGCCTAAACTTCAATGTCGATCCAAATCTCTGGACACATGTTTGACATGTTTGATTTCTTCGTGAAGTTTCTTGAAGGTGTTGAAGCAGTTTAGAATGCAGCAGAGTAACGGTGCTTGACATGAATCAGCAAAAAAAGTCCCTTGAATGTTGGGGGTGGCCATGCATTTATAGGCAAATCTGGATAGAAGTTTTTCGCCCAAGTCCTGAGTCGTGACCGACTTAGGCTAAGCCGTGGCCGAGTCAAGTTGAGTCGTGGCCGGTTTATCTGCTTAAGCCTTTGGTCTTTCAATAGTTCGCTTTCCAGAATTCCAAGTCATGAGTCGCCTACGAGTCAGTTCTCATAGGAATAGATACTGTGGCAATGGAATATGTTTCAGTAGCTTTAAGTCGCGGACGAGTCATTCTGGGTCATGAGTCGTTAAGTCGTTGACGACTTATCAGGTAGCGGTGCATAGGTGAAGCGACTTAGGGACTTATCTTCTTAGGTTGTCAATCCTCTTGAGTCGTTTCTTATGATGGGTCGTGGACTTGTTGAGTCGCTGAGGTGATAGCCTTGATGAGTCGGTAATGCACTGAGTCGGTCTGCCTTGTGAATCGTTAACCCCTTGAGTCGTAACCCTTTAAGTCACTCTGAGCTTTAGGTCATTGACTTATTGAGTCGGTGACTCGATGAGTCGTGAGGCTTCCTGAGTCGTCTCGTATGAGCCGTGAACTTCGTTGAGTCGGTAACTCGATGAGTCGGCCTGTATCATGAACCGCTAACCTCCATGAGTCGTTCCATTCCTCTAAGTCGCCTTGAGCCTTAGCTCGTCAGCCAATTGAGTCGCTACCAGCTGAGTCGGTCCTTTCCTTAAGTTGCTTAAACCCCTTGAGTCGTAAATCCAATGAGTCGTTAAAGACCTTAAGTGGATGAGTCAGCCCAAGTTTCATCTCGTTTGAAGAACAGGGTTAACACAAATATATGTATATATAAATACACATATATTTTAAATATACTGTTTAAATTTTAAAATAGGTTAGGGTGATATTTACATATTATAAAACAGAAAATAAAACATAGATTACTGGAAGATTTTGAAATTTTATATTGTACGAATTTTAAAATGTTGTAGGATTATAAATATGATCTCTAAAATGTACGTAGGTTATTTTTAGTATATGTGATTTCAAAAGAAAACAATTTCTAAATATATATATAAACTAATTTATATAGATAAAATTTCGGAAAATTAAAAGGAATTTAAAGCGTTGAAAGAATTTCTATAAATGAGATTTTTATGAAATCTATATAAGTATATATGAAGTTTCAAAAAAGAAAATAAATAAATAAATAGATATATATATATATATATATATATTTTAAATCTACTAGTTTATTTTAAAATAACGTGTTATGGAAATTCATTGTTAAATTAACATATTTAATCCATTTTAGATACTAAAAGTTTTTTAAAAAAAAAATAAAGAAATTTTATTTTAAATTAAAATCATTGATTAATTAAAATTAATGGGTAATTTAATTGTTCGATTTGTTACGAATATTAATAAATCATATAAATTGTTATTCAAGGTCAAAATGGAGAAACCTAGGCAATAATGAAGTGGATTTGCAAATTTAAGGGGGCAAAGGTAAGTTAATCTCACTCATCTAGATTACTATAGTCAAATTTAAATTATTGGTTGTTTTGCTTGAATGACGACTGTCATTAGCAAAAAAATTAAATAGACCCTATGCGCCGCATAATAGCGGAGGATATTATATATCCCATATACCGCGATATTCCACCTTGAAGTGAAATTGGTATTTTATATTATGTTAACATCTGTGGATGCAGGGAAACAGGTTGGAGGGATCCAACAGGATTCCTCAAAATTATTTAGAATGTTTAAATATTCTGCGTTATGAATATTTGATATTCTATGATGAATTATATTGATAATTGGAATATTGAATGCGACGGTTTGATTGAATATATTTCGGTACACTGAGTTATCCAGGTATGAAGAACTGGATTTTTGAAAAGAAAATAAAAGAGTGAATTTAAGCAAAATAAATATAGAAAATTTGAATAAAATCAAGAATGAACCGAAAAAGAAGAAGAGTGAATTTAAAGTTCTAATAAATAATTTCGAGTATGGGAAAAGGGGATTTTGAATAAATAGAAAATAATGAATTGTATAGCTTAAGTGATATTATTTAAAGGAATAAAGAATTTACTTTAAAATTCAAGGTTTAAAATTATTTAAAAGGGTAAACAAGGAATTTGGGAAAGCTGAAATTGGTATTTTCAGTTAAAAAGATTTTAAATCATAATTAAGAATTAAAAATCCAAAGTTAATGGATTTTGAAGTAAATGAGTAAGTAACGAAATTTGTTTCAAAGTGGAGTAAATTGGAAATCAATTTGAAAATTGATTTAAGTGTTTAATTTGGAATTTTAAAAAAGGAAAGTGAGACTATGGAATTTATAAACTGGGTTTATAAAAGTGAAGTAATATATCAGTGGATATTTGGAAAAATACATTCAAGGTGGGAATTTGTTTAAGTAATGGGAAAATTTGTTTAAAAATAAATAGTGATTTATTTTTAAAGGATGTGAAGAAAAGTATAATTCTCTGGATAGCCAAGTACGTTTTCAAAGTAAATTTTTAAATATAAGTTAAAAAGTTTTAAATGTCGTTTTAAAAAGCATTTTTTGGAAAATTTATTATTTCTAAAATATTCAAATTCTAAAGTAAGTATTTTTCAAATCTATTATCGCAGTAATAGTTAAATGTGACTTAGTACTTTGTTTTAAAAGAGAAAATCTAGTTTTATATTTTATAAAGTAACCTCATTTTCAAATATTCCTGTAGTATATATTTTTAATAAAGTATTTAAGTAGTTTTTAACTTAAATGTTTTAAAGGATATTTTATAACGAAGTGTTTTGAATTATTTTAAAGTCTAAAGTATTGCACTTGGTGTTTTAAGTTGAAATAAATATTTGAAAAATTGTTTCATGAGAAGAGTAAGGTTTGAAAACTGTTTTCAAAAGGGGTGAAAAGTTGAAATATATCTTGTGAAGATATTTTGAGGTTAATAAATAATCGGGAGATTATTTATTGTTTAATGGTTGTTTGAGAATGTTAATTGATAGTTAAACAACCGGCTATCAATATTGGCCAATGCGCTGATCGTTTCGAAGAGACCCAGATCGGAATTAATTTCTCAAAAACCACTTCGATGCGATTTGTACGTTTTCGAGAGGAAGACGAGTTTGGATTCGAAGGTGGAGCAGTGAAGTGCAAGGGCTGGTCCCTACTAATCCTGAGGATGATTCCAAAATGGATGTAGTAGGAGTAGGGCCGTCGATTTCGTTCGTACCCGGGACGGACTTATATGGATGAATGATTTTAGAACATCGTCAGGTAGGCGATGAGCATTCTAAGGGATATGTTCTAAAAAGGTAACGCTTAGCCTAAAGCCTCATCAACCAGGAATGACTGAAAATCAGGGGTTATGGAGCAAGGCTAACGCCCATTAGGGTGAGGTCATCCCTGTCTAGATGTACCTTTTTATTCGGCTTAAGTGCGGTAGCTGATTCCAACCGTGGGGTGATCTTTCTCGAGATTATCCAATAAGGCGTAGTCCCGATCTTATATTGCAGGGGGTATGGAGTGTTCCTCGGTATGCTGATCTAGACCATTACCGTGATAGGTGGTATCCCAGTGCCTAGTCCTTAGTTGGAAATCCATTCTCCCTACGCGCCTGTACAGTTTTGATTGTGCCCAACTATTCCTGAAACGTGAGATTCAAGCATTTCAGCTAGATTCTATTTTACTTTCTATAGAAACTATTAGAATATCAGAGAGTTTTTATAAAAAAATGTTTTAGCTATCGTAAGGTAAAAACCTGACATGTTTATTTGTGGCATGGTCTTACAATATGCTTTTGTTTTCAAAAGGATTTTGAAACTTTAATAATCAAATTGAGTGTGATTTTCTCATGCTGGTATTCCAGATTGACTTGGGTGTTATTTAACTATAATGCTCGGGTCAGACCGAGTATTATAGGATACAGGAAAGGATGCTGTGGAGCTCAGGAGACGATCTGGATGGCGATACGTACTTCCGTATTTGATTATTATTTCGCTATGTATTCAGTCTTATGGATAAGTTTATATGACTGTCCAAATTGTATGTTATTGATGTCATTGAACTCTGATGATGTATTCTTGTAATGTTTGTATAAAACAGATAAAGTTTTCTTTTGTGTAAAGATCTGTTATTATCTATTATATTTTATTATGCTGCGATGGTCAGATTTTGTTGTTGTTTTGTTTTCTCTTCTTCTACCTCTTTTTCTTTAACCCAATGGTTCGTATTTCCATTCATCTTGAGTTGAGTGATGGAGATTAGTGTCGACTCAAGGGGTATGGAATTGCGGGTCGTTACAGTGGTATCAGAGCTTAGGTTGGTGATAACCTTGGCTCTGGTAGGAATTACTTATAGAATAGAGTCCGTAGTACTCTAGAATGAGCTTGAGTGTTTAATAGATATGAGCGCGTATTTGTTAGTGAATATAAAAATTGTTTTTATATTGTGTTGACTTATCGGTTGAGTGTTTATGGATTCTGGTCGATGTGTGGGACGTCATGACATCGATAAAGATTTCTAAACTCTTAAACAAGATAAACCGACGCAATATTGTTTTAAATAGGGTAAATGAAATAACTTTAACCTATTTATTTTTGTATATAAGAGATATAATTTTTCGTAAATTATTATAGTTATATATTGGTTGCTTGGATGTTAGGAATGATAATTATTATCATTGTTGTATGGAAATTTAATTAGAAATTAAATATAACCACAGGTTAAGGAAAGAAATTCATTTATAGAATGAAATTTGGAATGTGAATTGTAGATGTGATTTATGATTTGAAAATAGAATTCTACAGAAATATTTGGAAATAAATTATGATGGAAGCTCTAGAGTAATGTTTTGGATGGATTTTTAATTTGGAATTTAGGGAAAAAAATTAATTGGATTTGAACTCGGTAGAGTTATGAATATTTGAAGGGATTTTAAAGTGATAAAAGCATTGAAATCTTTTCATTCATTGGGAAATAATTCCGATGATGATCGCAACACCATCGGTGTTCATTTTCGAGTTTCCAGGAGGGGGATTGCTACCTGGATGTTTTGGATTAATGTTTGTTTGAGAAATTTGGTTCGATTCTGAAAATGAAAAGGAATAGTTTGATTTTTATATACATACATATATACATACATACATACATACATATATATATTCAAAATTGAATTTGGAACATTTTAGTAATGGTTTAAAATCCTGAAGCTTATTAAAAATATTTATGGAATGGAAAATAAGCTTGGAAACTTACAAAAAAAATGGTGAAGTAAAATAGTAAGCCAAAATAAAATTGTTTTGTATTTTGGAAATGAAATAGAAATCCAAACTTGAATTACAAAAATAGAATTGAACTCAAGTAAAATAATGAAGTGATTTTGAAGATAAAAACAAAATGTTGAATTGGAAGTGGGAGTAAACTAATTCGGAATAAATTAGAAAATTGAATATGTTAATGTGATTTAATTTGGTTAAATAGAAGTTGAAAAGAAGTTTGAGTTATAAAATTCAGCTTGAATTGTTAGTAAAGTAAATGAAAGTGGAAAAGTTGTCAAATGGAATGGAATTGGATTAAAATATGGATGATTTGGGTTGCAAATAAATAAAATTCAAGTGTAAATGAGTTAAATATAAACTTGAATATTATTTTAACAAACTGAGAATGGGTTTAAATGAAACCAACGCCGGAAAGAATGAAATGCAAGTGAATGGTTTGTTAGAATGGAATGAAATTTAATATAAATTGTATTGGAATCAACTTAAAATGATTATAAGCTTAAGTAATTGTTTATTCACATAAATATCACCGAATTTGCATAGAAATAATTGTTGTTCGACTTAAACGGAAGTAAATAAAAATTCTATGAATTGGTAGAGGTAAATAAAATTGATTTTTGGAATCAATTGAAATAAATGTGAGTTGTTTGGGTTAAAAATGAATTGAATGTAAGCGACTGTGTTGCAAACCATTTAAATTGAATGAAGTTGTATACGAATTGGTTGTAAACAATTAAAATTAATGTAGGAACCCTAGAAGTAGCTTATAAATATTGTTTAACCTGCAATGCTTATAGAAACTCGTATATTTGCTAGTTAAATATGTTAAATGCTGTTAAATAACATGATTTTGGCACTTACATGTTTAAATTAAGAAAGTATAGGTACCGGGAAGCCGTTTAGCTTTGGGCGCGCTAATTGCTAAATAATAAGCCGCTTTCTTAAAAATGATAAATAAAGGTACGCCTACGCAATAAAAATAGGAAATATGAACTGTTTTTGTTTTTCCGACCGGGTGGGTCGATATATATATATATATGTATGTATGTATGTATGTATGTATGTATGTATATTTATCTATTGTCAAATTGCAAAAATTCCTCCATAGAAATGAGACTTTGCCAAAAAAATTCAAAAAATTTTGGAGTTAGAAAAAATTTGAGAAATTTTTTGTTAGCGACAAAACAATTTCAAATTGGAAATTGAAATAAATTAGTGGATGAAACCAATTTAAAATAATGATATGAATCAGTAATAAATGGAAGATAAAATTCAATATTCTGAGTTGAAGATAAATTGACTTCATATGGAAATGGGAGAACCAATTTAAATAGAAGTAGATATAAACTAAAGTGGCGAAGTCAAAATAAATATAAGAAGCACATAAAATACTTATATTGAACTTGAAAAGAAATGGTAAAATGTAATATGGGTGTCGGGAAAATATATTGAATAAGCATTTGAGTGAAGATTTAATAAAAATATGTGAAATGATAAGCATTGATAAGTGAATAGAAATCGAAATGAATGTGAATAAAAGATAATGGGTATAAATACCTAAGATGTACGTATATTATTTTTATTCGCATAGCAATTTGATCCAGAGTCGAGCATAAAATTTCGAGATAGTTAAATCAATCCGAGTTATGATTTTTCACTCGATTTTCAACGGCGAACCATGAATATGGATTTTGATTGATTCTGGAAATTCTCTATCTTAGTTATGGCCATGCAAGGAGAATCACGGTTTCTGATCAAGAAACCGGATCTGAGTCCGCACTAGGAAGTCGGGTGGATGATACTAGTTCGGAAATGAAATTGTGTGATCGAGTAAGAGATCGAATTCGGTATTGCGTACGAATGATATAGGTACATCGTACGGGCTTGAATGAATAGATATTGAAACTTTGTAAGGAAGTCGATAAAATGTTTTTAAACGTTGTGATTGGATACTATTGCTATGTAGGTTATACAGGTACTTAAAAGAAGGGGAAAAATTGGTTTTGAAAATAAATTTGAATTGCTAGACGAAAAGGTATGTGTTCTGTATGAAATTTGATTAGGTTTTTGATCGAGCCACTTGACATTTTGTTTTCTTTTGGAATTTGGGAGCTCGTGGAGGCATTTTGCAGTTGTACCGAGCTAGCCGTGCAAAGGAGACGTTGGCGAAATTTTTCGAAAATTTAGGGAGTTAGAAATTTTTGAGAAAATTTTGATAATTCCAAATTTGGATTTAAACAGTAATTTGAATGATTGAGCAAATAATATTATTTCAAACTATGGGAGAGTTTGGTGAGTTAGTAAGAATGATAATGGGTCTTCTATAAAAAGATAGTTGGTAGGATGTTGAATTGTTGGTTTTGGGAGAAAAGTAAACGGGCATCGGACCATTCTTCTTAACTAGTAATTTCTGGGGCAAAATTCTTTTAAGGGGGAGAAATGTGACGACCCAGAATTTTTGGATGTTTGAAATCAGAATATTTAATTGATTTTAAATATTTAAGAAGTTAATTTTTAACTTGAATTCAAATATCACTATTTATTTCATAATTTAATTATTAAATTAAATAATTCGAAGTTAGGTAAAATGTCGAATCTGGAGTTTTAAGCCTATTGAAAATAATTTAAAGGCTTGTAAAATTTATATTGATAATACCGAGTATAGTAAAAGTGTTAAAATTTGATCCAGAAGTGTTTTGTTAAGTTTTGAAATTTTATCGTTTAAATCGATATTTAACAATAGCATTCCGAGGCACAGTCTCGGATTTCGACGAAACTAGTTACATTGGATCGTAATATTATATTATGATCGGATTTCAATTAACGTACTGTTTGGAATTGTTGTGTGAGTGTATGACATGTGTGAGCGTACGACATATAAACGCGCTGAATATATATCGAAAATTTAATATAACAACGGGGTCCAAAAGGCTATCTTCTCCATATGATCGAATTAGGACTCGAAACCTTTTCCATTGTGTTTGGAATAGGAGTTTAACATTATAAACGCCTAGCAGCACGTCTCGATAGGATATAAAAAAAATTAAGCTTCGAATTGAAGACAATTTAAATTTGAATTTAAATTTAAATATAATAAATCCTTTATTTAACTAGTCAAATTTATTTCACATCAGACCTTTTTGATTCCACTTCAAAGATCACTGTAGCATATTGACTGAAACACAATAACGTCAAACCTTGTCTCCGTTCCCTTCTTCGTTTTAAAACCCTAAGCAAATAACTTTAAAAAAATATATAAGCAAACGAAAAATGGCTATTGAGATAAAATTGTATTCTCCTCTTTCCGGATTTTATTCCAAATCGAAGCCATCTTCTTGAAATTTGAATTCGTTCAAAATTTTATAGCGATAGCGGCCTCATTCCTCTGCTTGCTCGATTAGGGCTTGAGCTCATCGATGTCGCCGTTTGATTTTGGAGGTTCGCGAGGCTTGGTTTGCGAGATCAGAGGCCGTGGCGTTGATCGGTGGATCGCGTATGTAAGCGCTCTTTTCGGGGAGGCGCGTGGCAGTGAGTGAAGCAGTTCAGTCGCTTGGTGGTTCGCGGAGGAAGTAGCGAGCTCGAGTGTGTTTGGCGTCTAAGGGTCAAGGCTGGTGATGTAGGCGCGCGGCGATGATTGGTATTGGGCAGCAGCAGTAAGGAATGAACGAGGTCTCGTTATGGACTCTATTGAGAGCAGAAGTTTGGTATTTATTTCAATTTAATTTTTTTGTATAAATGTATATGCACAGATGAGAATTTTAAATAAAAATATATGTATATATAATACACATACATTTTAAATATACTGTTCAAAATTTTAAATAGGTTAGGGTGATATTTACATATTATAAAACAGAAAATAAAACATAGATATTGGAAGATTTTGAAATTTTATATAGTAGGAATTTTAAAATGTTATAGGATTATAAATTTGATTTCTAAAATGTACGTCGGCTATTTTTAGTATATATGATTTCAAAAGAAAACAGTTTCTAAATATATATATGAATTAATTTATATAGATAAGATTTTGGAAAATAAAAAGGAATTCGAAGTGTTGAAAGGGTTTCTATAAATTAGATTTTTATGAAATCTATATAAGTATATATGAAGTTTCAAATGAAGAATATATATATATGTGTTAAATCTACTAGTTTATTTTAAAATAATGTGTTATGGAAATTCATTTGTTAAATTAGCTTATTTAATCGTTTTAGTTAATAAAAGGTTTATTTAAAAAGAAAGAAATTTTAGTTTAAATTAAAATCATTAGTTAAGTAAAATTAATGGGGAATTTAATTGTTCGATTTATTACGAATATTAATAAATCATATAAATTGTTATTCAAGGTCAAAATAGGGAAACCAAGGCAATAATGAAGTGGATTTGCAAATTTAAGGGGGCAAAGGTGAGTTAATCTCACTCATCTGGATTATTATACTCAAATTTAAATTATTGGTTGTTTTGCTTGAATGATGACTGTCATTAGTAAAAAAATTAAATAGACCCTATGCACCACATAATAGCGGAGGATATTTTATATATATATCCCATATACCGCGATATTCCACCTTGAAGTACAATTGGTATTTTATATTGTGCTAATATCTGTGGATGCAAGGAAACAGGTTGGAGGGATCCAACAGGATTCCTCAAAATTATTTAGATTGTTTAAATATTTCGTGTTATGAATAATTGATATTCTGTGATGAATTATATTGAAAATTGGAATATTGAATGCTATGGTTTGCTTGAATATATTTCAGTACATTGAGTTATCAAAGTATAAAGAATTAAATTTTTGAAAAGAAAATAAAAGAGTGAATTTTAAGTAAAGTAAATATAGAGAATTTGAATAAATTTAAGAATGAACTGAAAAAGAATAAGAGTGATTTTAAAGTGCTAATAAATAATTTCGAGTACAGGAAAAGGGATTTTGAATAAACAAAAAATAATGAATTAGAAAAATTAAGTGATATTATTTAAAGGAACAAACAATTTGCTTTAAAATTCAAGGTTTAATTTTATTTAAAAGGGTAAAGAAGGAATTTTGAAAAATCTGAAATTGGTATTTTCAGTTAAAAAGATTTTAAATCATAATTAAGAATCAAAACTCCAAAGTTAATGGATTTTGAGGTAAATGAGTAAGTAACAAAATTTGTTTCAAAGTGGGGCAAATTGGAAATCAATTTGTAAATTGCTTTAAGTGTTTAATTTGGAATTTTAGAAAAGGGAACTAAGACTATGGAATTTATAAACTGGGTTTATAAAAGTGAAGTAATATATCAGTGAATATTTGAAAGAATAAATTCAGGGTGGGAATTTGTTTAAGGAATGGGAAAATTTGTTTAAAAAAATAGTGATTTATTTTTAAAGGATGTGAAGAAAAGTATACTTCAATGGATAGCCAAGTACGTTTTCAAAGTAAATTTTTAAACATATGTTAAAAAGTTTTAAATGTTGTTTTAAAAAGCATGTTTTGGAAAATTTATTATTTCTAAAATATTTAAATTCTAAAGTAAGTATTTTTCAAATCTATTATCGTAGTAATTATTTAAAGGTGACTTGGTACGTTGTTTTAAAGGAGAAAATCTAGTTTTATATTTTATAAAGTAACCTCATTTTCAAATATTCCAATAGCGTATATTTTTAGTAAAGTATTGAAGTAGATTTTAACTTAAATGTTTTAAAGGATGTTTTATAATAAAGTGTTTTAAATTATTTTAAAATCTTAGGTATTGTACTTGGTGTTTTCAGTGGAAATAAATATTTAAAAATTTATTTCATGAGAAGAGTAAGTTTTGAAAACTATTTTCAAAAGGGTTGAAAAGTAAAAATATATCTTATGAAGATATTTTGAGGTTAATAAATAATTGGGAGATTATTTATTGCTTGATGGTTGTTTGAGAATGTTAATTGATAGTTAAACAACCAACTATCAATATTGGCCAATGCGCTTATCGTTTCGAAGAGACCGGGATCGGGATTAATTTCATGAAAACCACTTCGATCCGGTTTGTACGTTTTCAAGAGGAAGACGAGTTTGTATTCGAAGTTGGAGCAGTGAACTGCAAGGGCTAGTTGCTACTAATCCTGAGGATGATTCCAAAATGGATGTAGTAGGAGTAGTACCTTCAGTTCCGTTCGAACCCGGGACGGACTTGTATGGATGAATGCTTTTAGAACATCGTCAGGTGGGCGATGAGCATTCTAAGGGATATGTTCTAAAAAGGCAACGCTTAGCCTCATGCCTAATCAAATCAGGAATGACAGCAAATCAGGGGTTATGCAGCTAAAGTGAAGTAATATATCAGTGAATATTTGGAAGAATAAATTCAGGGTGGGAATTTGTTTAACGAATGGGAAAATTTGTTTAAAAAAATAGTGATTTATTTTTAAAGGATGTGAAGAAAAGTATACTTCCATGGATAGCCAAGTATGTTTTCAAAGTAAATTTTTAAATACATGTTAAAAAGTTTTAAATGTTGTTTTAAAAAGCATGTTTTGGAAAATTTATTATTTCTAAAATATTTAAATTCTAAAGTAAGTATTTTTCAAATCTATTATCGTAGTAATTATTTAAATGTGACTTGGTACTCTATTTTAAAGGAGAAAATCCAGTTTTATATTTATAAAGTAACCTCATTTTCAAATATTCCTATAGTATATATTTTTAATAAAGTATTGAAGTAGTTTTTAACTTAAATGTTTTAAAGGATATTTTATAATAAAGTGTTATAAATTATTTTAAAATCTAAAGTATTCTACTTGGTGTTTTCAATGGAAATAAATATTTGGAAATTTATTTCATGAGAAGAGTAAGGTTTGAAAACTATTTTCAAAAGGGATGAAAAGTGGAAATATATCTTGTGAAGATATTTTGATGTTCATAAATAATTGGGAGATTATTTATTGCTTGATGGTTGTTTGAGAATGTTAATTGATAGTTAAACAACCGACTATCAATATTGGCCAATGCGCCGATCGTTTCGAAGAGACCGGGATCGGGATTAATTTCTTAAAAGCCAATTCGATCCGGTTTGTACTTTTTCGAGTGGAAGACGAGTTTGGATTCGAAGATGGAGCAGTGAAGTGCAAGGGCTAGTCGCTACTAATCCTGACGATGATTCCAAAATGGATGTAGTAGGAGTAGTGCCTTCAGTTCCGTTCGAACCCGGGACGGACTTGTATGGATGAATGCTTTTAGAACATCGTCAGGTGGGCGATGGGCATTCTAAGGAATATGTTCTAAAAAGGTAACGCTTAGCCTCATGCCTCATCAAACCAGGAATAAATGCAAATCAGGGGTTATGCAGCTAAAGTGAAGTAATATATCAGTGTATATTTGGAAGAATAAATTCAGGGTGGGAATTTGTTTAAGGAATGGGAAAATTTGTTTAAATAAAATAGTGATTTATTTTTAAAGGATATGAAGAAAAGTACACTTCCTTGGATAGCCAAGTACGTTTTCAAAGAAATTTTTTAAATATATGTTAAAAAGTTTTAAATGTTGTTTTAAAAAGCATGTTTTGGAAAATTTATTATTTCTAAAATATTTAAATTCTAAAGTAAGTATTTTTCAAATCTATTATCGTAGTAATTATTTAAAGGTGACTTGGTACTTTGTTTTAAAGGAGAAAATCTAGTTTTATATTTTATAACGTAACCTCATTTTCAAATATTCCTATAGTATATATTTTTAATAAAGTATTGAAGTAGTTTTTAACTTAAATGTTTTAAAGGATATTTTATAATAAAGTGTTTTAAATTATTTTAAAATCTAAAGTATTGTACTTGGTGTTTTCAGTGGAAATAAATATTTGAAAATTTATTTCATGAGAAGAGTAAGGTTTGAAAACTATTTTCAAAAGGGTTGAAAAGTGGAAATATATCTTGTGAAGATATTTTGAGGTTAATAAATAATTGGGAGATTATTTATTGCTTGATGGTTGTTTGAGAATGTTGATTGATAGTTAAACAACCGACTATCAATATTGGCCAATGCGTTGATCGTTCGAAGAGACCGGGATCGGGATTAATTTCTCGAAAACCACTTCGATCCGGTTTGTACGTTTTCGAAAGGAAGACGAGTTTGGATTCGAAGGTGGAGCAGTGAAGTGCAAGGGCTAGTCGCTGCTAATCCTGAGGATGATTCCAAAATGGATGTAGTAGGTGTAGTGCCTTCGGTTCCGTTCGAACCCGGGATGGACTTGTATGGATGAATGCTTTTAGAACATCGTCAGTTGGGCGATGAGCATTCCATGGGATATCTTCTAAAAAGGTAACGCTTAGCCTCATGCCTCATCAAACCAGGAATGACTGCAAATCAGGGGTTATGCAGCTAGCCTAGGTGATAGCGCCCATTAGGGTGAGGTCATCCCTGTCTAGATGTCCCTTTTTATTCGGCTTAGTGGAGTGGTTGCTGATACTAACCATGGGGTGATCTTACTCGGGATTATCTAGTAAGGGGTAGTCCCAATCTTGTGTTGTAGGGGGTCGGGAGTGATCCTCGATATGTTGATCTAGACCAGGTACCGTGACAGGTGGTACCCCAATGCCCAATCATTAGTTGGAAACCCATTCTCCCTACGCGCCTGTACGGTTTTGATTTTGCCCAACTATTGCTGAAACGTGAGATGCAAGCATTTCAGCTAGATTATATTTTACTTTCTATAGACACTATTATAATATCAGAGAATTTTGATAAAAAATGTTTTAGCTATCGTAAGGTAAAACCCGACATGTTTATTTATGGCATGGTCTTACGAGATGCTTTTGTTTTTAAAAGGATTTTGAAACTTTAATAATCAAATTAAGAGTGATTTTCTCACGCTGGTATTCCAGACCGACTCGGGCGTTATTTAACTATAATGCTCGGGTTAGAACGAGTATTATAGGATAAAGGAAAGGATGTTTTGGAGCTTAGGAGACGAGCTGGATGGCGATACGTACTTCTGTACTTTATTATCATTCCGTTGTGTATTCAGTTTTGAGGATAAGTCTATATGACTGTCCAGATTGTATGTTATCGATGTGATTGAACTCCGATGATGTATTCTGGTGAAGTATGTGTAAAACAGATATAGTTTCTTTTGTGTAAAGATATGTTATTATTTATTATATTTTAATCCGCTGCGATGATTAGATTCAGTTGTTGTTTTGTTTTCTCTTCTTCTACCTCTTATTCTTTAACCCAATGGCTCGTATTTCCATTCATCTTGAGTTGAGTGATGGATATTAGTATCGACTCAAGGAGTACGGAACTACGGGTCGTTACAACATAATCCATGTGTTGAAAAATGTTTAATGAGTAAAACATAGATTAACAAGTGGAAGGATATGAATTCATGCAATTAACAAGTGTAAGCCTTGTTAAAAAGTGGCTTAAATTTCTTTTAAAATTAAAATGAAAAAAATGACCAGAGGAAAGAAATAACCAGGCCCTTCAATCTTTTCATCATTCTCTAACAAGGCAAAAGAAAAGAAATTCAAAATGGATGGAAACTAAATCCAAAAAAATCAAACAAACAAGGAAATCTGTTTCGAAACTGGAAAGAACATCAAAACAAGAGTGAAAATAAATTCAAGCAAAATCATCTCAGTCTAATAGCAAGCAGATCAACTCTATTTAAAAACAAGTTTTGAATTCAAACTCAAAACAGAAAAAAAATCTAGACGCTACAAACCTGATGCAACTCAAACTTCGTCAATAAGCAAGCTTCTGGATTCCAAAAATAATAATCAAACAATGGTTTTTTTCAAAGCATTTGAAGAATGGAAAACAAAGGCTTCAACCAGTTTCAAAGACTTCAACCTGGAAACTAAAACAAAAGCAAGGAAAAGAAGATCAAAACAATCAAAGTTTAGCTTTAATACATCAGTTTCCAGGAAATCAAATCAAGCCTACTTCTCTGCTTCTCTGTTTAGCCAGGTGAGCAAACTCACTAAAACTATCTATATTTCTTGATTTTCTGGATTGATAAAGGAAGTATGTCAAGAAATGGTTTTTTTTTTTTTGCCTACATGTCTATATATACACATGTGAATAATAATGTGCATGTCTGTGGATATATATTTCAAACTCTGTTCTTTAGTTTTCAAGTTAACACCATCAAAAACAAATCCATATCGCTGCACAAATACAATATTAGGTTATGACATTCGAAAGAGATTTGTTTGTATTCGTCAAATGCTACTTTTAAAAATATTTGTATGTAAAATCAGCAAGTAATTCTACTCAAAAAGAAAATACAGTGGAAATTGTTTCAAATCAGTAAAAATCGATCATTGTAAATTCAAGTTTTTGTTATATAAATAAATTGGTGTTTATAATTAAACCATGATTTTTGAAAGTTATTTCAGTATTTTTAATGTATTGAATGGTGAGAAAAAGAGAATTGAACGAAAATGTTACCTTTGTCGAATTTTGTCAAACGGTAAGGTGAAGCTCATCGTACTTTGGTCAGTGGGTAGAGTGAAAAATGCAGATTACGGATCTTAAGGTTAGGATAAACACTAGAGGGGGGATGAATAGCGTTTTAAGGAATTACTAAATCATTTTGAGTTTATGTTATTTTGAACACAAATGTATGCAATATTCAGACACAGATATGATCACAGAAACAAACACAGATGCAGAAATAAAGCAAAAGCAGTAAATGAAAGAACACATTAGATTTTATTCTAGTTTGGAGTTACCCTATATCCAGTCCCGCACACAAGTATGTATTTGCTTTCAAAGTAATTTTTACAGTTACACCCTCGAATTCAAGGCCACGAGGTACACCTCTCCAGATTCACAATTCTCTTGGTAGAGATACTTGATTTCACGGGAAACAATTTACCCAATTGATTTCCAGGGCTACAATTAGACCTTTTTTCACTAGATTGATTTCCAAGGCTACAATCACACCTTTTCTCGCTAAATTGGTTACAAAGAAGTCTATAACTCTGAATAGCACTAAGGATCTTGTTGAGATAGTGATACAGAATCAAACCAGAAATGATTTAGTTAGATTCAATGTTGATTTCGACAGAGTAATGGTAAGAATGTGTATAAATAATATGGAAGGAGAAAAGGAGTGAAAACCAGAAAAATATGATATAAAATTCATTAAGGACAGCCCCTATTTATAGAAGAACAACAGCCATGTCCATTCGTGAAAAGATATGACGAATAGACACTTCTTTTGAAATTTAAATTTTGACACCAATTTAAATTTAAATATATTATTATTTAAAAGGGAGTTTAAAACCAAGGATAATTTGATATTGAAATTAAAGATTATTTTGAGGCTAAAAGATTTAAAATCAGGATAGATGTTTTTGGTTTTAAAAGGAAGGTTTTGAAATCATTTTGAAAACAAGATAATTTTGTAAAACCATTTTGAATAAAAGTTAGCGGATACAAAAAAATGTTCCACTGGATTTTTCGTAGGTTCCATCATACTTAGGGTTCCATCCCTTTAACATGCTAGAAGTGGATTCCATTCCACGAATAAATTGGACTTTAAGATGCCATTGCTTTTCTAGGTGTTTTAAAAAAAATTCTAACTAAATTACTTATTATTGAAATCTTGAACTCTTGATATTTTAATACTCATGAGTCTTCAATCTTGATATCTTGAATTTCTATACTCTACAGTCTTCATTCTTGGTACCTGCATGGTTAAATCCTAAATATAAATATATATCTAAACTATAATATTAGTATTTATATTTTATAATCTTATTCTAAGGATGTTTTCATCAAAACCATCATCTGAAGGACTAACAGGTAGTTCGAGCATCATCGATCACTAGAAAAATGTTCGAAGATTTTCTAGTTGATCATGGCAATGGTGCGATTTGATTTTAGGGTTTAAAATTCGTTTTTGTCAAACTTGTTCTCAGAAGAACTGCGGCGTCATCAAGATGA
Organism: Allium cepa; assembly: GCA_030765085.1. Classification (NCBI taxonomy): domain Eukaryota; kingdom Viridiplantae; phylum Streptophyta; class Magnoliopsida; order Asparagales; family Amaryllidaceae; genus Allium; species Allium cepa. The sequence goes on from CM060928.1 coordinate 1,032,741,880, forward strand.
TTCAAGAGATTGCACAAGGGGGAATAGGATTGTGGGACATTAGCGAAGCTTAGGAGGCGAAGGCGGGGTGGCCGGTTGACGGAGGCGGCGTGGAAAAGGCTGTTTCTGATGGTGTTGGGTTCCATCGTTTGGATCAGGAAGTTATATTTTGATCGACATCATGTTTGGGGAATCTGGATGCTCTAGTGAGGTGAGTGGATCTTAGGTGACTGGTAGGTGTCGGCGATGATGATCGGAGTCGCTCCGATCGCGTGTACACGTGCACGAAGTATAGATGGTATCAGATGTTTTTGGATGGTTGAGAAGAAAAGGGGAGGCTCAAGATTTGACTCGGGGTTTTAGTTGATTGTCTCGAAGTAAGTGATGGAGGTGAGAGCCTGAAGTTGAACTTGGGTAAAAGTGTGTTTGGCTCGGTTATCTTGCGTGATTAGCAGATTTTGAAATAATTCAAAAACAAACCTGTTTTAGTTTTTAAAATTTTGATAAATCAAGTTTTTAAATTTTAAAACAACCAGGTTTTGAACTGTCTTCTTAAAATAAATTTCTTTTAAATGATTAATGTTGATAAGAATTAAATAATTTGTTTAGCTTGAATTAATTAGGCTAATATTCTAGTTTATTTAAAGTAAATTAAATGTTGTAATTAAGAAATGTTTTTAATTTTTAATTAACTTAAAGGTTTAAGTTAATCTATGGGTTAATAATTAATTTTATTTTAAAGGTTAAATTTTAAAGATTAATTGTACATTTGGGTTTAAAATAATTTTATTTAAAACCCTAAGTGTTTAATAATGATTGATTTAGTGTGTCTTTAAAGTGAATGCATAATTACTAAACACAGCTAATCCATATGATAATAATTAAGATAAAGGGTTTATGTTAAGTTAATTGGGATCTTAATTAATTAAAGGATCTTTAATTATTAATAAAGAATAATTACTTGATGTAATAAGAAATAATAGCTAACTAAAGTAATTAAAAGGATTAATTATTTAAATTACGTAAAAATGTATTAATTAATGTGATTTTTTAATTAATGTGATAAATTTAAGGATAATTAATCAAGATGATTTATATAAATTATTAATAATTAAAGATTAATCAATTTATGCAAGTGATTAAGGAATGATTTATTAATTAAGGGTTAATTAGTTCATGTAATCAACTACGGATTACTAATTGGAGTATAATCAACTGATTAAAGATAAATTAATCAATTGATTTGTAATTAATTAATATTAATTAACCAGAATTAGTAGTTTATTAGTCTGATCTACATAGATCAGAAAATTAATTGATCTTACTTATGAATGTTTGGATTTAATTGAATGTTTATTGTTTGATATCCCTGTTGTATGATGCTTTGTGACATGAATTTTTTTGTTTTGAGCTGTAATGAATGTAGTTTATTTATATGTGATAAATTTATATTATTTATCTATGATCTGTGAATGAAGATAAGCTTTATAGATTACACCGCTTATCGATATTGATACGATTGAATCTGTGATGATTGAATGATGTCGCATTATTGTGTAAAACCCCTGGACTACACCATACACACACAAATATGGATTGCACGAGGAAATTGGTTAAGTCATAGAATTTTGAAATAGTTTTAAAATTGAATTTTGAAACCAAAAGGTTTTGGAAACCAAATTGGGTTAAATATGAAAGGCTTTTGAAAAGTTGTTTTGAAGATAAAAGTTATTTTGAATAACTTGATAAAGATTTGAAATTTAAATAGTTTCATTGAATTTAAATTCAAGAATTGAAATTGAATTCTGTGTTGAGAATTGAGATTTAAAAATGTTATACAAGTTATATATGTGTTTATATGGGTTTAAACTAATTTTAAAAGTATTGTTTTGGGAATTTGAATTTAGCCCAAGGACTTTAACTTGTATAAATGAAAACAGATTTTTTAGGAAATGAAAACTTTTTGTTTCAAATAATAATAGCTTTCATACAAGGAATGAATTTCAATTTGTTTTGAAAGGATTTCAAGTTTGAAATGAAAATGGTTTTCCAAGTTATGAATGAATCTTTGGAAACAATTTTGAAAGCTATGAATAAAATCTTTGATTTAAAGATTGGATAAGTTAATCCAATTTGAAGTGAAATTGTTTTGAAATCTGTGAATGAATTTTTGTGAAAAACGGGTGAACTTTGTGAAGTGAATCTTTTTGTTTAAAAGATTTGAAATGGTAATTTGTTTAAACCATTTGAAGAAAGGATTTGGGTATTAAAGTTGTGACTTAATTGAAATCCTAGTATCCGTATGTTTTTATAATATTGCGCTCATTGTTCGGTTTAGCCTGGAGAGGAACTTGTGTCATATATCCCATTTCTAATAATGATACGATGTTATGGATAGCATTTGAAGACCGGTGGTGAAGATCGGAGATTTTTGAGAATGAAAGGATAACCCGTCGAATGACTCTACATCGATTAGCGCCCGGTATAGAGATCTCCATATGTGATGGGGTGTCCAATCGGGATTGGGAATTCCCGGAGTGCAAGGGCTTCCTTAGAAGTGCCTTCAGTTCTGTTCGAACCCGGAACAGACTTGTATGGATGTGTGTCTGACTTTACACTTTGGGATGTAAAGATGGTTTCTATCAAATACTTTTTTGTTTGGTGGTGGAGATTTATTCTCTTAGCTTAACACTCTTCTCAGAGACGTACGAGCTCAGAGGTTATGCAGTTGATGGTTACTAGTGATACATTCCCAATTTGGTAATGTAGCATACGAAGTGTTGCTGATCATTTTTCGTTTGAAGCATGGCTTTGTGAAAAAGCGTAGCTTTGTGAACGAGAATGCATTAGGACCTCACACCCTGGAAATGCTCGAAACAGGAAAGATGTGGCAAGGTTGCAGGGGTTGTGACCTTAGTGTATATCCATTCCTTCTAGAAAAGGGTGGTATCATGGTATGGAGCCTAAATACTCTACTCATGTGGACACTGTATATTTATTACTATGTGATGTTGCTTTGTGGTTGAGGATCCTCGAATAAAGGTTGCAAACGACCGCGGTGGCATATCTTGGGTGTTACTCCCAGTAAGGGATTACACCGGCCTTGTGTTGGCAGAGAGCTGGGTAAGTTCTCGGGGCATCCCTTTAGAGGCATACCCATGTGGCAATGGGAAGTTCCTTGGCCTGACCATTTGTTGGAAAAACCAAAGAAACAATACACGCCCTATACGGTTTTAGTTGTATAACCTGCCATGAAATGTGGCGGTAATCTGCTATTGAACATGGTAGCTATGTAGGCATATGACGAAATGTTGTATGCTGGCTAAGATTAATATTATACTTTCGAAATATTTTCCACTATTCACTAATAATAATATCAAATGGTTTTCTCTTATCAAGCATTTTTGACTATCATAAGGAGAAATCACCTCCAGTTTTGCATTTGCATGGTGTGTACGGTGGAAGGCCTTATTGTAGTTTCATTTTCCAAAAAACATTGCAGATTTCATTGTTTTAAATTCTTTATTGTTTGTTTTAAAGAAAAATATTTTTGTTTGCTCATACCAGTCCCATGACTGACCCGGAGTTTATCATTCCCTTCCTAAACTTTGGGTGCTCACAATTTTTCACACAGGCAGTCTAGAGTTGGGTTTTTCAGATAATCAAATAGTAGGTGTAGATTCGGTAGCATTCAAGCTTTGGATATTGGCAATCGCATTGGGATCAAGTTGCTTCACTTCAGCAATGATGGTGGCTCGAGCTTATAGGATTGGATTCTTTGTAGCTTTTGGGATGAGCTTTTGGTTTGGAGTTGCAGATTTTGGATTCACTCTTTATCGAAGATCATCTTTGGGTTATCTCTTCCATTGTTATCATATTCCGCTGTTGTATATTTGTCTCTGATATTGTTGTATCATACTGTATCAGATATTGTATTCATTGTGTATCAGTGATACTATTCATTTTCTTCCACTGTGTTGTTGTACTTAATGTGTTATAAGCTCCGGCGAGCAAGATTTGGCGTTTGAATCTGTGACATCCGAGACTAGTGAAGTACGGGTGCCGATTTTCGAAGGTCGAGTCAGGATCGTTAGAATTGGTATCAGAGCTGAAGGTTGAACTTTAGCTCAGGAGTATAACACATTAGGTAACTCATTAGAGATAGGGTGAAGTATACCCTAGAATGAGTATATCCCTAAGATATCTGTTCGAATGCCTTAGTAAATTCTCTTGATATCCACTTATAGTGAGTATGAGTGCAAGAAGAGGACGAGATAGGGGACAGGGAAGTACCACTACAAATGGTCAATACATGTAACAACAATGGAAATATATCTCTCTATCAATCTCCTTCGATCCAATTTCAAATTCTCTGATGTCTTTATGGCAGTTCGAGGGAGAAGCTTTGGTAGGTGATGGCCTTGCGAATCGTGTAGACAAGTTCCTATCTCGTATTCTCATTACCAGCTTTTCCTTTTTAACTTTAACGAAATTGAAATTTTACTGAAATAAATTGGTCAATAGAATATGAGCTGAATTTGAATTGTATCGATAAAACGATTTTAATTAAAACCAAATTTGAAATTCTATTATAATTTCTTATGAGTATCAAAGTCCGTACTGGGAGAGGCTGGTGCAAACTTTGGGGCATTTCCACCTAAGTTTGGAATCCATACCTACTGTTTGAGAATTATGGAAGATCAAATCCATTTATCTATTCTTTAGGTCTCGGTAGATTCTACGAATGGTTAGTTGCCTTTCGAACTAACCAATGCCCCAGCATATTTCATAGTATGGATGACCCAAGTATCTTGTAAGATCTTATATGAGTTTGTTCTCATAATTATTGGTCACATTCTGATTTGGTGAGCCAAATATAAAATAGATAATCGGCTTGATTGATGAGTCGATTCTATCCTTGTGTATCCATCCTTTGTTGACTCCATTGCAAATTTCAAGGACTAATTTTTTTAATGGGGGAATCTGTAACGATCCCCTTTTTGAATCGAATTTAAATTGGTAATTTAAATAAATTTGGATTAGATTATGAATTAAGTTGAATTTTTTCCTTTCAAAATAAAATGAGATATTTGTTTGTTTATATATAAATTGATTACAAATTTAAAATTTGAATTTGAGATTCAAATTTAAATGTATTGATATATATAATTTGTATTTAAAACTATATTTTAAAACTAATAGAAATTTGTTTTCTAATTTATTATGTATATATGTATGTAATCTATATATTTGAAAGTTATATGCAATTCAATATAGTAGATTTTCAAAGCTATTTGAAAGTTAAATTTTCAATTTAATATAAATAATTTTCAAAAGTTCTTTAAAGTCAAAATTTATATTTTAAAGACTTATATATATAATCTATACATACTTGTGTAATTTAATTTTTAAATCCATTTCTTTAAAAGGTTATATAAATGTTAATAAAGAAAAATGTATTTATTTGAATAGGAAATATAATATAAAGTTATATTTAAATGTTATTAACATGAAGGTTTAAATTGTTTAAAATATAAATATGAGAGAAAATATTACAAAATTTATAAATAAAATTAAGAAAAGGGTTCAAACACAATTTTTTTCATATTAATAAATTAATAAAACAAAGGGGTAAAACATAAAAGTATGTAATTTTGACAATTGTGAATTATATAATCCATGTGTTGACAAATGTTTAATGAGTAAAACATAGATTAACAAGTGTAAGGATATGAATTCATGCGATTAACAAGTGTAAGCCTTGTTAAAAAGTGGCTTAAATTTCTTGTAAAATTAAAATGAAAAAAATAACCATAGGAAAGAAATAACAAGGCTCTTTAATTTTTTCATCTCTCTCTAACAAGCCAAAAGAAAAGAAAATCAAAAATGTTGGAAATTAAATCCAAAAAAATCAGATCAAATAGGGAAATCTATTTCAAAACCTGGAAAGAATATCAAAACCAGAGTGAAAATCAATTCAAGCAAAATCGTCTCAGTCTAATAGCAAGCAGATCTATTCAGTTTAAAAACAAATTTTGAATTCAAACTTAAAACAAAAAAAATCTGGAAGCTACAAAACTGATGCGACTCAAACTTCATCAACAAGCAAGCTTCAGGATTCGAAAAAAATCAAACAACCTTTTTTTTCAAAGCATTTCAAAACTGGAAAACAAAGGCTTCAACCAATTTCAAAGACTTCAACCTAGAAACTAAAACAAACTCAAGGAAAAGAAAATAAAAAATCAAAGTTTAGCTTTAATACATCAGTTTCCAAGAAAACAAATCAAGCCTACTTCTCTATTTGCCAGGTGAGCGAACTCACTAAAACTATCTATATTTCTTGATTTTCTGGATTGATAAAGGAAGTATGTCAAGAAATGGTTTGTTTTTGCCTGTTGTCTATATATACATATGAATAATAGTGTGCATGTCTGCGGATATATATTTCAAACTCCGTTCTTTAGTTTTCAAGTTAACTCAATCAAAAAAAATGCATATCTCCCCACAAATACAATAATACGTTATACATTCGAAAGAGATTTGTTTGTATTCATCAAATGCTATTTTTAAAAATATTTGTAATTAAAATCAGCAAGCAATTCTACTCAAAAAGAAAATACAGTGGAAATTGTCTCGAATCAGTAAAAATCGGTCATTGTAAATTCAAGTGTTTTTATATAAATAGATTGGTGTTTATAAACCATGATTTTTGAATGTTATTTCAGGATTTTAAATGTGTTGAATGGTGAGAAAAGGAGAATTGAATGGAAATGTTACTTTTGTCAAATTCTGTCAAAAGGCAAGGTGAAGCTCATCGTACTTTGGTCAGAATGTAGTTCGAGCATCATTAATTACAAGAAAAATGTTCGTAGATTTTCTTGTTAATCATGGCAATGGTGCGATTTGATTTTTGGGTTTAAATTTCGTTTTTGTCAAACTTGTTCTCGGAAGAACTGCGGCGTCGTCAAGATGATTCAAGAGATCGCACCAGGGGGAATAGGATTGTCGGACGTTGGCGAAGCTTGGGACGCGAAGGCGGGGTGGCCGATGGTCGAAGGCGTCGTGGCAAAGGCTATTTCTGATTGTTGTCAGTTTCCAGCTTTTGGGTCAGGACGTTAAATTTCGATCGACGTCGTTTTTGGGTAATCTGGGTGTTTTGGCTAGGAGAGTGGATCTTAGATGACTGGTAGGTGTCGGCCGCGATGATCGGAGTCGCTCCGATCGCGTGTACACGTGCACGAAGTATAGATCGTATCAGATGTATTTGGGTGGTTGAGAAGAAAAGGGGAGGCTCGAGATTTGGCTCGAGGTTTTAGTTGATTGTCTCGAAGTAAATGATGGAGGTGAGAGCCCGAAGTTGAACTCAGGTAAACGTGTGTTTGGCTCGGGTTATCTTGCGTGATTAGCAGATTTTAAAATAATTCTAAAACAAACTTGTTTCGGTTTTTTTAAATTTTCGATAAATCAAGTTTTTAAATTTTAAAACAACCATTTTTTGAACCATCTTCTTAAAATAAATTTCTTTTAAATGATTAACGTTGATAAGAGTTAATTAATTTGTTTAACTTGAATTAATTAAGCTAATATTCAAGTTTATTTAAAATAAATTAAATGGTGTAATTAAGAATATTTTTAACTTTTAATTAACTTAAAGGTTTAAGTTAATATATGGGTTAATAATAAATTTTATTTTAAAAGTTTAATTTTAAAGATTAATTGTTGATTTGGGTTAAAATAATTTAATTTAAAATTCTAAGTGTTTAATAATGATTGGTTTAGTAAGTGTTTAAAGTGAATGTTTAATTATTAATCTCAGTTAATCCATATGATAATAATTAAGATAAATGATTTATCTTAAGTTAATTGGGATCATAATTAATTAAAGGATCTTTAATTATTAATAAAGAATAATTATATTATGTAATAAAAAATAATAATTAATTAAAGTAATTAAAAGGATTAATTATTTAAAATACGTAAAGATTTATTAATTAATTTGATTTATTAATTAATGTGATAAATTTAAGGATAATTAATCAAGGTGATTTATTTAAATATTAAAAATTAAAGTTTAATTAATTTATGAAAGTGATTAAGGAATGATTTATTAATTATGGGTTAATTAATTCGTGTGATGAATTAAGGATTACTAATTGGAGGATGATCAAATGATTAAAGATAAATTAATTAACTGATTTGTAATTAATTAATATTAATTAACTAGAATTAGTAGTTTATTAGTCTGATCTACATAGATCAGAAAATCAATTGATCTTACTTATGAATGTTTGGATTTAATTGAGTGTCGTATTGTTTGATATCCCTATTGTATGATGCTTTGTGACATGAATTGTTTTGTTTTCAGTTGTGATGAATGTAGTTTATTTATCTGTGATAAATTTATATTATTTATCTGTGATCTGTGAATGAAGATAAGCATTATAGATTATACCGCTTATCGATATTAATATGATTGAATCTGTGATGGTTGAATGATGTTGCACTGTTGTGTAAAACCCTTGGACTACACCATACACACACAAAAATAGATTGCACGAGGAAATTGGTTAAGTCACAGATTTTTGAAATAGTTTTAAAATTGAATTTTGAATCGAAAAGGTTTTGGAAATGAAATTGGGTTAAACATGAATAGCTTTTGAAAAGTTTTTTGATGATAAAAGTTATTTTGAATAACTTGATAAAGATTTGAAATTTAAATAGTCTGATTTGAATTTAAATTCAAGATTTGAAATTAAATTCTATGTTGAGAATTATGTTTAAAAATGTTATACAAGTTATAAATGTGTTTATATCGGTTTAAACCAATTTTAAAAGTATTGTTTTTGGAATTTGAATTTAACCCAAGGACTTTAACTTGCATAAATGAAATCGGATTTTTTCGAAACGAAAACTATTTGTTTTCAAATAATAATAGCTTTCATATAATGAAAGAATTTCCAATTTGGGTTGAAAGGATTTCAAGTTTGAAATGAAAATGGTTTTCCAACTTATGAATGAATCTTTGGAAACAGTTTTGAAAGCTATGAATAAAATCTTGGATTTAAAGATCGGATAAGTTAAACAAATTTGAAGTGGAAATTTTTTTGAAATCTGTGAATGAATCTTAGTGAAAAATGGATGAACTTTGTGAAGTGAATCTTTTTGTTTAAAAGATTTGAAATTGTAATTTTTTTAAACCATTCAAAGAAAATATTTGGATATTAAAGTTGTGACTTGATTGGAATCCCAATATCCATATGTCTTTAAAATATTGTGCTCATTATTTAGTTTAGCTAAGAGAGGACCTTGTGTCATATAACCCATTTCGAATAATGATACGACGTTATGGATAGCATTTGAAGACCGGTGGTGAAGACCGGGGATTTTCGAGAACGAAAAGATAACCCGTCGAATGACTCTACATTTATTAGCACCCAGTGTAGAGATCTCCATATGTGATGGGAAGTCCGATCGGGATTGGGAATTCCCAAAGTGCAAGGGCTTCTTCAGAAGAGCCTTCGGTTCAGTTTGAACCTAGAACAGACTTGTACGGATGTGTGTATGACATTACACTTTGAGATGTAAAGATGGTTTCTATCAAATACATTTCTGTTTGGTGGCGGAGATTTATTCTCTTAGCTTAACACCCTTCTCTGAGACGTACCAGCTCAGAGGTTATGTAGTTGGTGGTTACTAGTGAGACATTCCCAATTTGGTAATGTGCCATACGAAGTACCTCACACCCGGAAATCGTCGAAACTGGAAAGATGTGGCAAGGTTGCAGGGGTCGCGCCCCTAGGGTATGTCCATTCATTCTTGAAAAGGGTGGTATCATGATATGGAGCCTAGATACTTAACTCATGTGGACACTGTATATTTATTACTGTGTGATGTTGCTTTGTGGTTGAGGATCCTCGGATAAAGGTCACAAACGACGGGGGATGGCATATCTTAGTTGTTACTCCTGGGAATGGAGTACACCAGCCTTGTGTTGGCAGAGAGCTAGGTAACTTCTTGGGGCGTCCCTCCAGAGGCATACCCATGTGGAAATGGGAAGTTCCTTGGCCTGACCATTTGTTAAATAATCTAAAGAAACAATACGCGCCCTGTACGATTTTAGTTGTATAACATGCCATGGAATGTGGCGGTAAACTGTTGTTGAACATGGTACCTATAGCAGGCATACGACAAAATATTGTATGTTTGCTAAGATTAATATTAAACTTTTGAAATATTTTCCACTATGCACTAATAATATTTGCGTATCAAGCATTTTTGACAATCATAAGGAGAAATCTCCTCCAATTCTGCATTTGCATGGTGTGTGCGGTGGGAGGCGTTATGGTAGTTTCATTTTCCAAAAAAACTTGCGGATTTCAATGTTTTAAATTTTTTGTTGTTTGTTTTAAAGAAAACTTTTTTTTGTTTTCTCATACCAGTCCCATGACTGACTCGGAGTTTATTGTTCCCTTCCTAAACTCTGGGTGCCTAAAATTGTTCACACGTCAGTCTAGAGTTGGGTTTTTCAGATAATCAAATAATGGGTGCATATTCGGTAGCATTCAATCTTTGGACATTGGCAATCACATTGGGATCAAGTTGCTTCATTTCAGCGATGATGGTGGTTCGAGCTTATTGGATTGGAGTCTTCATAGCTTTTGGGATGAGCTTTTGGTTTGGAGTTGCAGATTTTGGATTCACTCTTTATCGAAGATCTTCTTTGAGTTATCTCTTCCGTTGTTATCATATTCCGCTATTGTATATTTGTTTCTGATATTGTTGTATCGTACTGTATCAGATATTGTATTCATTTTCTTTCGCTGTGTTGTTGTAATTAATGTGCTATAAGCTCTAGCGAACCAGATTCGGCTTTTGAATCTGCGGCATTCGAGTACAAGTGAAGTACGTGTGCCAATTTTCGATGGTCGAGCCAGGATCGTTAGAATTATCGTTTTTATTGAAAATGTTGATTCGTGTAGTGCGGAGTGATTACTCCAATTTATCGAGCATCCTTCTTGGTTGAAGGATAGCAAGTTGAAAGTTGTAGGCGTGATAAGTAAATGAGACTTAGTTTCTGTATGAGGTTGGGAAATGCTTTTGCATTGTTGGTGCAAAGAGACCGGGATCAGATTTATTTGAAAACCACTTCGGACCAACATATATGCGCTCGATTGTGTAGGTTATTGAAGATATTGATATTTAGGATTTTCACAGTGAAGGACTGCTTGTTCATCGTTTGGAGTAAAAATCCCAATATAGATCTATTAGCAGTAGTCTCTTCGTTATGAAATATCCAATGCAAGGACTATTCGCTATTCATGCGAGGGATTTGCGGACTGGATTTGGTAGGACAGTACGGTCGGTTTGTTCTGGACAACTTATATGGACGAGTGTTTGACATTGCATTTCTGTGATTACGTACATTGGTTTTTACAAACGTACATTTGCCGGTGGTAGGGAAGGTAACTTCTCTTATCTTAACTCCCTTCCTTGAGACATACGAGCTCAAGGGTTGTATTTTTGTGGAAGGCAACTAGTAGTCAACGGAAATGGCAAGTGCCATTTAAAGATAATGTGATGTGATATGTGAAAGGTAGTCGTTACTCGATCCCTCATCGACTGGAGATGACCAGGGTTAGATGTAGAAGGGCTAAGTGGGTCATTCCCAATTAGGATATAATCATTCCCTTCTAGATATATTTCTTCCTGCTACAACATTCAGGATGTAAAGTAACGTGGTTTGTATGCTAGAGGGCCCTCGGAAAGGCCGGTGATGACCGGGAGATGACATATTCGGTACTACCTAGTTATAGAGGTAGACCGGTCTTATGCTAGTAAAGGGGAGATGTTCTGTGCATCGGGACATCCATCTAGAGGTGTACCCATCAGAAGCTAGTCCCTTCACCTAGTCATTTGTATGGAAATCAAAATTCCACTACATGCCTGCCATTTTGTTTGTAGAGCATAGTATGTTGGAATTTAATAACGGTAAAAAATTTGGCTATTTTAATTATTATTTGTGTACTAGACACTAGTATGATCCAACATGATTTGATATGATGTGTTTTGGCAATCGTAAGGTAAAAACATATCCATATATATGTGTGGGCGTGCATTACGAGATACTTTTGTTTTAAAAAGAAATTTTTTGGTAATTTAATAAATTCAATTGAGTGTGTTTCTAATGCTGGTTTATTAGACTGATCCGGGCGTTCTTCCCTTTCAATTCTTGGGTCTGACAGAGTATATTTACAGGTTCAGATTTGGTGTTTTTGGAGCTTCAATGGGTAAGCTTGAGATCTTTATGTCGTATACACGTATCTGTTTATTTTCCACTGCTTTGTTATTTTATTATTAGCAATTGCAAGGACAAGTTATTATGACTATCTAGGATGATGATTAGTGATTGATTGTTGAAATCGAATTGATGTATGTATATATACTACAATATATAAACTTATCTAATAGAAGCTATAATCATTGATAGACTGCTAATGCAATTTTTAAAAAAGCATGGTTCATAAGATGCTAATAAAAAATAATATTATGTACAAATTATACATAACTTTGTTTATTTTAAAATTTTAAAAAGTAATAATACATCGTTGTGTTACACTATATATAAAAAAATGTCATAAGTGCTAAACCGTTACTGAAATTAAAAATATTAAAATTCATAAACTACTATTAAATTTCAAAAATGCTACTGCAAAATTGCATTATGTCAAAAATATACATAAATAGTTTAATTAAAAATAAAAAAAATAAAAATATAAAGAAGTGTTACTGGAACTAAAATAAAGAAAAATGATACCAGAATGTAGAATCATTAAAAAGCTACAAACAAAAATGCTATCAATAAATAACAATATAAGCAAATGTATGGAATTAATTCATTAAAAAATATTACTATAACTCATAGAATGCTAATACAAAATATCACTGTAGTATAATATTACATACTTCACCTATAAAATTCATAAAATATTACTGAAACGACCCTGACTCGACCTTTGAAAATCGGCACCCGTACTTCGCTTGTACTCGAATGCCGTAGATTCAAACGTCGAATCTGGCTCGTCAGAACTTATAACACATTAAGTATAACAACATAGTGGAAGAAAGAACGAATATATCATATAACTCCAATGATACAATATCCAACGATATACAACAATGATCACAAATACATATCAGAGACAATATATAATAGCGGAATATGATAACAACGGAAGAGATAACTCGAATACGATCTTCGATGAAGAGTGAATCCAAAATCTGCAACTGCAAACCAAAAGATCTCCCCAAAATCTACGAGGACTCCAATCCAATAAGCTCGAACCACCATCATCGATGACTTAAGCAAGGCCAGTCATCCAAAGATTGAAGAAGATCCATAAATATTGAAGGCTACCAAATCTACACCTACTATTTTGTTATCCGAAAAACCCAACTCCAGATTGCCCGGGTGGAAAATTGTAGGCACCTAGAGTTTAGGAAGGGAACAATAAACTCCATGTCAGTCATGGGACTAGTATGAGCAAACATGAACAGTTTATCTTTGAAACAAACAACAAAGGAATTTAAAACATTGAAAACCGCAATGCTTTTTTGGAAAATGAAACTTCCATAAGGCCTACTGCCACACACACAATGCATGCGCACACTTGGAGGAGATTTCTCCTTATGACAGTCAAAAATGCTTGATATGCGAAAGCCTTTTGATATTATTACTAGTGCATAGTGGAAAACATTTCGAAAGTGTAATATGAATCTTAGCCAGCGTAGGTACCATTATACCATGCCTACTATAGCTACCACTCGAGGTGGCAAGTTATATAACTGCAATCGTAAAGGGCTCGTATTGGTGATTGGATTTCCAGCAAATGATCAAGCAAAGGAACTTCCCACACAAAATGAAACGCCTCTGGAGGGACGTCCCCGAGAATCTAACCGGATCTCTTCTACACAAGGCTAGGTTACCCCTGCCCGGAAGTAATTACTGACACAAGTATGCCATCCCCCGATCGTTACCGACCCTTATTCGAGGCCTCGATACCAACAACCACATAGTAAAGTATCTGGTCTCCATACCATGATACCACTTTCAAAATCAACATAAGTAAATATTTAGGCTCTGTACCATGATACTACTTTTTATCCAGAAGGAAATGGTCATACCCTCAGGGGACGCTACCCCCAAATAATCTTGCTGCAACGATTCATGTTTCGACCATTACTGGGTTGTGAGGCTCGACGAAGTCACATCCACAAAGCTACACTTTTTTCATAAAGTCATGCTTTGATCAACATATGATCAGCTGCACTTCGTATGCCACACTACCAAATTGGGAATGTATCACTAGTAACCATCAACTACATAACTTCTGAGCTCATACGTCTCGGAGAAGGGTATTAAGCTAAGAGAATAAATTCTCCTCCACCAAACAGAAATGTATTTGATAGAAACCAGCTTTACATCTCAAGGTGTAATGTCAGACACACATCCATACAAGTCTGTTCCAGGTTCGAACAGAACCGAAGGCATTTCCTAAGAAGCCCTTGAAAATCCGGGTATTCATAATCTCGATTGGATTCCCCATCACATATGGAGATCTCTATACCGGCGCGACTCAGTGCAGAGACATTCGAAAAGTTATCCCATCATTCTCGAAAATATCGGTCTTCACCACCGGTGTCACTAGTACAAAAAATGCATATTGCTTCGTCTCATTTGCATCGGTTGAAGTAAAAACTAATGCAAATAGAACTATTTGCATCAGTTCTATCTTAATAACCGATGCAATTGGTACATGGAAAGCGATAGCTAATAAAAAATCAAATTTCCATCAGTTCTCACTAACAACCGATGCAAATACGTCGATGCAAATAGTTTTAGTCGCATCGGTTTTAATGTCAACCGATGCAACTACATGTTGATGGCAAAGATATGAAATTTAGGTGGGAAATAATAAAAAATTGGCTCCAAAGTTACTACTTTGGAAAAATGTACTCCTTCCTCCTCAATAACCCACTCCCAAAAAAAAGATAATTACGTTGGTCAGCAGCGATAACGAATCTTTCGAAATTGAAGAATCAGTGGCAAAGTTGTCCAAAACAATCGCTGACCTAATCGAAGAAGGCGTTGATACTGACAAGGGCATCCCTATTTCGGTTGTACATAATGCTGCTTTGGCGAGAGTAAACGAGTACTGCAATAAACACGTGGAAGAGGCAAATAAGAAGAAGGAAAAGAATGCTGAGAATGATGCTTTTGCTGAATGGGAGAAGGAATTCCTAGGTACTGATTTTCATGAACTCGTTGCAATTCTTACAGTTAGTTTTGTTTCTGAATTTTTTTGTTGATTTATCAATTTTTTGCTTTGAAATGTTACTTTGCTTTGGTTGATAATCAAGATCTATCATACGTGTTTCTTTATTGCCTTTAAAAAAGGAAAAGAAGCATATTTTATTCGTAAAAATTTTCGAAATTCCATGCCAGTTTCATATTTGTTCAAATTACGACAATAGATAAAGTTCGATGCATACCAAGTTCATTACTTGAAGGTGTATAACTTGATTATTATTTTCTTTTTGCTGGGCTGCAAATTATCTGAATATAAAGAGTTTATTGACAGTAGCTTCAGCTGCGGAAGATGAGACATTAAGATTTTGGAATGTTTTCGGAACACGTCAAGTTGCAAAACGTGCCCTAAAGCCACTACTGGACTATTCAGCAGTATCAACCTTATTAGGTAATTAAATTACCAATAGCAAATATGACACCAGAGATGCAATTTGAGACTTACCACAATCTTCCACATTTGTGTAGTGAGGCATTTTTGTCATTTTTAAACATCTTTCATCATTTGCTTACTTATATATGTTCTTATGCATGCTGATATACTTTGCTTCGTTGATATGCAGGCGGATGATGCGTTCGAGTAGGCTTAAAAAGCTAAGTATTCCAACATTATTTATCTTTGATTCTATCTTATATTATAATTAGTATTTATATTATAGTTTGAATTTCTGGTTTATTTACTTTGGTTACATCTCTCGTAATTGTCTATCTTTAGGTTTTATTTGCCATTTTTTTCATATTTGTCTAATAGTTGTTTTAAGTTCATATGTCTAGGTAAGAATCTTATGCAATGTTATGAATGCATACGAGCATATTTAATGCAAATTTATCTTTTTTTTCAGGGGCATCTGTCATCTTTTCCACTTGGTCATTTCACTATGGTTTTCAGGGAGCAGCAGTACACGGAGGGATTGCCTTATCAGATTTTGGTTTCAGTTTCCAAGGTAATTTGTGAAAACTTTTTTTATGTGTTCAAACTTTTCAACTATTTGAGTCGAACGAAAGATAGTACTATAGGTTTAATGCAGGTAAATAAGTTATATTTCTTGGCATGTTAGCAACTGTTCAAAATTATAGTCTTGGTTTAATTTAATGGAGTTTCTGTTTATTTCTTTGTAGATGGATGCTTATCTTGTATTCATTGTGTAGGCTTAAAAAGTACATATTGTATATACTGAAATTGCTTGGTTCAATAAAAGAATGTTTGGTATTTTTGTCTCTATGCCTGTGTTACTGTGCTATTTGATTCTTTTGTTCCAAATTTGAAGACTAGCAAGAAACAAAAGGTGCAAGATAAAACATTTGAAAACTCTATCTATGCTTCAAGTATTATATAATTTTTCTCTTCTTAAATTCAAGATGTATTTAATTTTTTTATTTACACAATAAACAAAAAATATATTACTTCAGTTGAACCTATATAGTCATCACTATTAAAACACAAAAGACTGTACCTTGCTTGCGTTCCATTAGTATTATATTTAGTGCAGAAAATGCTTAATTAAGACATAATATTTGGGATTAAGCACAGAGAAGCAAGTGTAGGTATGGATATAATTGTTTTTGAAATGCATAAAAATTTCTTTTACTCTCTTTTAACATTAAAATTCATTTATCATTGTCACTATCATTGCATACTTTTCATTACTTCTAGATGCAATAATTTCTTTTTCTTCCTTGCTGTTGCAACTGTTATAGTATAAATTCTTTGATTAATATAATAATTGTTTCAAAAGGTAGATTAAAATGGGTAAGTCGTACAACTTTGTTTAACCATGCTCTAAAATAGTTAAATGGTATTTCCAAACTGAATTACCTCATTTAAACTTATATGTAGTACACTGTATTTGATTCAACCAATGCTAATAGTATGAAATTATATTTGAGTTTGAGAGTGTTTAGAGAGCACATAGTGTGAATTTATGCAATGAAATTACAATTATAGGATGCAAATTGTGTTGTAATTGGGTAAACTACCTCTCTCCCACTCATAAACGGTTATTTTGATCAATGTTATGCAGCAATTATCAGACATTTTGCTTTGTAAATGCCAATTATAGATGTTTTTAAGGTACTTGAGCATGATGTTCTCTTCCAATTATTGAACTATAATGCCACAGCTATTGAAAATACTAAGTTTCATCAAATGGAGATTTAGCTGTAGCACTTTTGATTATTCCTGTCTTTTTCATTCGTCATCCTTCATAAGAAAATTTGAATGTTATAGTTTTCTTAGGTTCATGTATTTATTGAAAGCTCCTTTTATTTGTCTACTCATCTCATTAATGCCGAATCTTTTGTGGTGAATATTTAAAGAAAACATTATACTTTCAGTTAGATTGTAATCTTGCATAAGCTTGTGGTAAGCTTCAAAACTCTTGTTTTTTCTATCAACAAACCTCTTTTCGGTTCTAAATTAGTTTTACTTGAATTTTTTTATGGGTATAAAGTTAATTAAGAAACATTGAAATGTATAGGTGCAAATAACATTAAGGTTAGATTTTTGTTCTTTTTTACCATACATGTTAATTTATATATCTCATTATAGTTTATATACTTCTTTATGCATAGGAACTTACATCGATAAGAAATTCCCTTTCACTGGTCATGTCTCTATTAGAGGTCGTGTCATTGCAGGAGCATGCCATAGTGCAAAGATGAACATAACTATTATTGTCAGAAGAAATTATATTCATTATGTGAGAAAATATCAGAGGAAAGCTCCGTCAATCAAAGTTCTAGCCTTCATTTGTCCACTGCATTAAGCATCTAATATCCTTTTTATTATTATTCCATGTATGAGAAGAGGCATTCAAACATACCAGCACATGTTTCTCCCTATTTCCGTGTTAAGGAAGTTGATCATGTGATCATTAGCCAGTGCGGGTCATGTGTTGATTTTGTGCTTATTTCACTTGTTGTCTTACCTTTTGTTTTTACTTGGTCTATACTTAAAGTTTGGATTAATTGTTCGTTAGAGCATGTTTGGCAACTCTTTGTAAGTAGTGAAAACTATTTTCTAAGCTACTTATTTCAATCTTGATAGTTGGGAACTTCATATAAGCAGCTTGCAAAAGTTGGCGAATAAGTAGAAGTAATATTACTCAAACACTTCTACTTTCAAGTAATATAAAACTGCCTAGAAGTTATTGTTCAAAACTCAATTTTAAAATTTTCAAAATAAGCTTTTTCCTTTTTCTCTTTTATAGGTTGTTTGTGTCGACACATTAAAGTTGTTTTTTGCATTTTGGAAGTCAAAACCAATTCATTTTGGCTTTCAAAAGGCCAAAAACGACTTATTTAAGTCGATCAAAACACGAGCTTAACATGGGCTATCCAAGATATATGTTTTTCCTTCTGATTCCTAACAGCCATACTTGTGCATTTCCCCATCTGGTATTGTTAATTTTGTTAATTCATTCAGGTTAACATTAGAACATCAAGTAGTAGCAAATAAAAGTAAGCTTCAGCTCTCTACAGCCAGTAAAAATAAGCATTTGCTGGTACCATATTCATGTTAGTGTACAAAACATTATTTTCCAAATAATTTTGAACTAGTCAAAATTTTAATGGCCTCATGAGATGTCATGACAAGGATGGAAAGAGTTATTGTTAAAATCTTATAATTTCGTTACTTCATTTTTAATTAAAAGAATATATAAAATTAACCCTTCAACCTTGAAATATATATTAACCTATTTACATTCACTTGTTTTAAATTTCATTCAGACCACTGTCGGAAACAGTGAGGCTCAATGTGTTAAGGGTTATTCCAGCTGGAACTACAGGTGGTGGAAAGAAGGCTTTTGTAGCAGCTTAAGTTTTCATTTAAAGCCAATGATAGATGATATTTGCATGTCTTGTTTAGATGTATGTTTGATATAAGTGCTTGGTGGTGGTTACTGACTGAAGTGAAGGATTGGTGTAGGAATGGTTTCAGCAAGTATGGGATTTCGATTGTAAGTAATGTGTTGACAATTGATGACTGTAAGTTTGCGATGTTGTTATGCAGAGGGGAGAGTTGTGTTTGGTGATGATGTATAGATGACAGTGGTATATGTTATTCAGTTTAATTTGGTATTATGTTATTCAGTTTAGTTTGGTGATGATGTATAGATTATTAACACTTTAATTGATATATGTTTATTTCAGTATTATGTTATTCAGTTTGTATTTGCCATCAAATTTAATTTTGAATGATTGTAATATAGCATGTAATAATTATTTGTTATAATCAATAATAAAGGGATTAAATTCCAACAACCTATGCAAAAAGTACCTTTGTTGCATCGGTTTTCATTACAACCAATGCAACACGTTCCTTTGTTGCAACCGTATTTTGCATCAGTTGTTAGTAACAACCGATGCAAAAAGGACTGTTTTGCGTCGGTTTTAGAACTGATGCAAAATTGTTAAGCCTGTTGCATCGGTTGCATGTGCATCGGTTGTAGAACTGATGCAACAGGGGGGTGAACAACCGATGCAAATGGCCTATTTTGTAGTATCGTGTTCAATTGTTATCCATATGGCTGTATCATTATTCGAAATGGATTATATGACACAAGGTCCACTCTCGGCTAAACCGAATAATGAGTGTAATATTTTAAAACATATGGATATTGGGATTTTAGTTAATTCACAACTTATTGCCGAAACTTTTCTTTCAAATGGTTAAACAAATTACCATTTTAAATCTTTTAAACAAAAAGATTCACTTCACAAAGTTCACTAATTTTTCACAAAGATTCATTTCCAATATTAAAACAAAAGTTCTATCTTTGAGATCTTCTTATGTTTGAAAACAACGTTCACGCAATATTTCACAAAGATTCCTTCATAGCTTTTGAAACAATTCCATTTCAAATCCTTTATATAAAGATGTACCTTTAAGATCCTTTTCAATTTCAAAACAAGGTTTGGTAAATTTTCACAATGATTAATTCATAGCTTTAGAAACTATTTCAATTCCATTTCACACTTGAAATCTTTCAACACAAATTGAAAATCCTTTCTTTATATGAAAGCTTTTATTATTTGAAAACAAATAGTTTCATTTCTAAAAAATCCGATTACATTTGCACGAGTTAATGCCCTTCAAGTATAAAGCTTGGGTTAAATTTTAAATTCCCAAAATAACACTTTTTTAAAGTAGTTTAAATCCATATAAACACATTTATAACTTGCAAAACCTTTTTAAACCATAATTTCCAAATATAGAGTTTAATTTCAAATCTTTGAATTTAAATTCAAACCAAACTATTTTAATTTTTGAAAACTTTATTAAGTTATTCAAAATAACTTTTATCTTCAAAACTTTTCATATTGAACCCAATTCCATTTGCATAACTATTTGAATTTAAAATTCAACTTTAAAACCATTTCAAAAATCCGTGATTAACCAGTTTCCTCGTGCAATCCATAGTTGTGTGTGTAAAGTGTAGTCCAGGGGTTTACCCAATAGTGCAACATCATTCAATCATCACAGATTCAATCATATCAATATCGATATGCGGTATAATCTGTAACGCTTATCTTCATTCACAAATCACAAATAAATAATAAAATTCTTCGCAGATAAATAAGTTTCATCACAGCTGATTAAATTACATCACAAATGAATACATTACATTACAGTTCATAGCATAAATCATAATAATTCATATCACAAAGCATCACATATCAGGGATATCAAACAATTCAACATTCCATAGAATCCAAACATACATAAGTATAATTTATTAATCATCTGATTAACTTAAATCAGATAAATTACTTATGAATTTAATTACTAATCCTGGTTAGTTAACCATTAATTAATTTCAAACCATTTTAATTAATTAACCATTAATCATTTTTTAATTAACATTTAATTATTAATTAATCAATCTAAATTAATAAATCAATCAATCTTTAATTATTAAATAATTAACCATTAATTGTTTAATTATTCCTTAACTAATTAATCACATTAATTACATTAATTAACCCTTAATTAATGTAATTAACCATCTTTAATTGATTATAATAAGTGATTATCCCTAATCACATAAATTAATCAAGGAATTGTCCTTTATTCACTTGATTGATTAACTTTAGTCATTAATTAATTCTCTAATCATTTTCATAAATAAATCAATTACTTTGATTAATTATCTTCTTAATTAAATCACATCAACCATCCTTAAATAAGACCTTAATCATTTTAAGATAAACCCCTTATCTTTGTTAATCACTTAATTACACCTTTGAGTTTTTATTTAAATAAATATTTGAAATTAATTTACAAACAAAATCAATTAAGATCTTCTTTTGATAAATTAAGGTTTAACCCTCTTAATTCAAACCACCTTTCAATTATATCTTTAAATTTCATTTGAAAGACATTTAGAAATTTAATTTATTATTACCCCATTATAAAATTATTTTTAAACAAGTTTTTTTCTTTTTATTATTATAAAACATTATAAATCTTTGAAGTCTGATTTAAGCTTCTAATATTTTTGTTTTGAAAACTTGGCGATACTCTTTGGAAAATTTAATCTTGTTTTAAAAATTGGTTCATTTAGTCTTAAACCAAAAACCCGAGTCAAATCACCAAAAATCCCGAGCATAATGCTATTTCTCCTCGAACCATTTCAAATTCAATTTACTTTGAGCTAAACCCTGAATTTCCCGCACATGAACATGAGCCAGCTTCATCTTCCACAATCCCACAAACAACCAGATATTCTGGTGCACGGTGCACATGTACCCACGTTCTGGCGAACTTCGATCAATCTTGCTACCGCTAATCCATCGTCGACGATCTCTCTGATCATCCCCAACACTCAGCATTATCAAATGTTACTGGAATCAAAATCGAGCACATCTGTTATTTCCTGGAACCAACCCAAATCAAAAAAACCGATCATCGCCACCGATCTCCCATCCACGCCATCACGGCTGGAGCTTCGTCTCGACCTCCGGCCTCTATCACCCCTACACCGGTAAACCCATATCCATCCACGGTGACAAACAAGCTTGAGAATCATCACTGGCCAAAACGAGCTTTTAAACCCTAAATCGTCACCAATCGACCGCCATAGGAACTTATAATTGCTTCAACTATTTTTCCTATGATCCACAGTCCTCAAGCTAACTCTGACATCAAGCTCAAGATCATACAATCTCGAGACAACCGGAATTGGCCGCGTTTCCAATTTCCGTTCAACTTTTAATTCGTTGAACATTACTATGTTAAATATGCCAATTCCTCCTTTAAAATTCATGATTCAGGAAGACTAACAAGATTATGTAATCGAAACTCATATTTAAATCAATTATATTTTGAAAAAAAATCCGAGTCTATTGTATTTTCAACTTGTCCAGTAAATCCATTCATTTTTAATGCCTAAAATTGTTTTTAAAATTTATATGACATTCATACAATCTTTTTTTCTTTTATGATCGTAAACTAAATTTGATTATGCAGAAAGATATCAATTTTTTTCTTTCTTTCTGGAAGTTTGTTAATCAATTGTTAATAGAGATAAATCTGTGTCTACACACATGCATGCATTCCTCTATTCTTATGTTTTCATATACAAATAGTAACGACCTAGAATTTCTGTCAATTAAAATTTGTATATTTAATTGATTTTAAATATTAACAAGTGAAATTTATAAGTCAAATAAATTTTATTTCGAAAATCTGGATTTAATTGGATAATTAAATCGATAATTTAATATAAGAAATTAAAGAAATAATTGGAATTTGGGGTTAAAATGATTAAAATTGATTTGTAAAATTTATTGAATCATATTGGAGTTAGAATGATGTTATAGAACTTTTAAAATTGAATTTAAAGTTAATTTGTGGAAATTGAATATTTTAATACTTAATTAACGAGTTAAAATAGCCATTTTTCAAACAGTCTCGGATTTTGACGAAACAAGTTTCATCGGATCCGTAATATGATATTATTGTAAGATTTCAAATTTCGTGTCAATCAGATTTACGGTTAGTCCGGAGCAAGCCAAAACGCATAGAGATTTGGTTTAATCAATTTAAATTAAATTTGATCGTTTATTTACGTAACTCGCACTGATGATCGAATTGGCCCCCG
Organism: Allium cepa; assembly: GCA_030765085.1. NCBI lineage: Eukaryota > Viridiplantae > Streptophyta > Magnoliopsida > Asparagales > Amaryllidaceae > Allium > Allium cepa. The sequence goes on from CM060928.1 coordinate 1,032,765,328, forward strand.
AAACATGTTCCATTGTGTTTGTAACATGGGGTAAACGCTAGAAATGCCAGCCGACACGCTTCGTTTGGAGTTCGGAAAATTTTAGATGAATAGTGTTTTGGGCAATTTTCTATATAAGCACCACTAATTTCACAAATTGCAAAAGAAAACAGAAACTAGGGTTTCAAGGTTATAGCCGCCTTCTACAGTATCAATGGCCGAAATTCTCTTATTTTGTTCTTCAATTATTTCACAATCCACACATCTATTCGCAAAACTTCCTAAAGCAAAAACGTAGAGCTACGTGAGATCCACAGATCCAACGGTGGACAACGCATTTGGAGCTGTGGATCAGCATCAAAGTAGTCGCGTTCTCCTAGGTTGTGCATTTGTTTTCACGCGAAGGAGGGGGTCGAGCTTACTGATATGGCGGCCGAAGATGGCTCGCGCGTAGGGCTTCAACGTGGCTTAGGACGATCGTCTTCAAAGTCGTTGTGGTGGCCGCGATAATTCCGTGATGTTGGCGGCTATGTGTTTCATTTGCGTACTTAAATGAACGAAGGGGAGGAAGAAAGAGCACATGGTTCAGATGCTAGGGTTCAGGATACAACAACCGAGATGCAGGGTCTGAAAATAAAATAAAATTTGTAATTTAATTATATTATAAATTCGTACGAAATTTAATAATGCATAACTTTTTCATACGAGGTTTAAAACGCACGAAACGAACTACGTTGGCTTCGTTTTGTCGAGCACTACGCAATGGAGCTAGTTTGGAATCGTTTGGGAATAGTGTGAATTTTGGGTAAAACTAAACGCACGTTTAATTTTATTCGAAATAAAACACTGCGACTGTTATTTGTACCAAGGTGAGAACTTCTCACTCAATCGAAATTGTTTCGATTTAAATTTTAAATAGTTAGATTTAAAATTTCTTGTTTGTATGCCTGGGTGATAAATTATTATCTATTGATTGTTAAAATACACATTATACGCCATATATTAAGCGGATGTTATTTATTAAAAACATATACCGCGATAATTCCATCTTGATTGTAATTTGTATTATATATGTACTTGGAGTTGATTTGTCGCATTATATAGCGGATGAGACCCTATTGCGCCGCATAATAGTGGGTAATATTTTATAAATCCTATATACCGCGATATTCCGTATTGGAACGGAATTGGTATTGTGCTAACATCTATGGATGTAGGGAAACAGGTTGGAGAGATCCAACTGGATTCCTCACTAGTATATATTTGATTATAGATATTATGATATTTGTTGATTATCATATTGATATATGATGTTTTTATTGTCGTGATTGATATATTATTGCTGTAGCAGCATTGGCCTATTTTTGGAGTTTTAAAAATATTAAAGTAACGATTTTGAATTTAAAAGGATTTTAAAGTGATTTTTGAAAATATACATTTTCTTAAATTTTGGAATTGATTTATTTTAATATATAAACGTTATAATTTTTAATGTTATAAAAAATTATGATTTTTGTAAAATATAACCGAAATGTGATTTTTGAAATAAATAGTTGATAAATTTATAAGATGGTTTAAATTGGGATTTCTGAATTATTATAAACGATGTATATAAAAGATTTATAAAATTAATGTTTATAAATTAAAAATATAGGAATTATAAAATGAATTTTTTATAAGTGTTCAAAATGAAGTTTGTACACGGATTTCATCAGTGAATGAAAATTATAGATTTATAAATTTTGAAGTTATAAAATGAATAGATTTTCTAAAATAAAAGATTTATAAGTAATTAACTTATAAATTGGATTTTGGCATTTAATTGGGATATAAATAGAATTTGTTAATAAAGTGACTTTATAAGTTGAAGTTGTTATAAAATATAAATGGGATTTATAAACATTGTTTTATAAATCCAAAACTGACTTATTTTGAAATTCAATTATTTTAGATTTTTAAAGGAGATATATTCACGATTTTGGATAGTGGATAATCCTTTAAAAAAAATGTGTAGAAAAATGTTGAATTTGGTCAACGAAGAATATTCATGATTTTGGACAGTGAATATATTATTAAATAAAATGGATATGCTTTGGGGAAGTGATATTATAAAATGAAGTTAATTGCTTTAAAGATGTATTAAAATGGATTAACTATCGAAACCATAGATTTCAACATTTATTGTTGAAATAGACATTTTCGAGAAATAGAAGGAAATGGTGGACTATAACACTGTTGTTATAGTAAATGATTTCTGAAAGGAAATGTTTTGTATAGTATTGGGATGTATATATCTGTCTTAATTTCGAATCCCTATATTAGTGATTTTGGGTCGTCGTAACGATGTTTTACGCAACATTCGTTTTGACACAAATAAATGTGTTAAAGCGCATGTTTTCCTTAAAGAATGAAATATATATACTTAATTGTAATGTAATTATATTGAATATTTTCCAAGTGTTGAAAATAAATGGATTTGTGAATTACTTATTATTATTAAGTAAGTATGGAAATGTTTTCCAATATGAAGTGAATATTTTGAGATTTTATCTTTTAAAGATAAATTGAAAATGAATATTAGAAATCGATTTGGAAATCGTATATTCATAGATATTTTGGAATTGTAAATTCACTATGGAATTTGTAAAAGAAAGGGAAATTTGTTTAAAAATAAACGTTGATTTATTTTTGAAGTGTGGAATTAAATTTACGGATTTGGAACGTAAATATTAAGTAAATCGGTAAGGATTTATTTAATTGGTTTAAATGAACCATTGTGAAATGAAAATGAATAAAGATTTGTGAATATATCCCGTGTAGGAAAATGATTTGAAATTTGTTTTCAAAAGTTGTAAAGGTGAAAAGTGATTTGAAATTTGTTTTCAAATGGTTGAAATGTGGAAATTATATATCTAGTAAAGATATTTTGGAAAATAAATAATTTGGGAAATTATTTGGAATCTGGTGATGTTGTGCATACCTATTGATAGTTAAATAACCGGCTATCAATATTTACTTTTAAATAGGTATTTGTTGTGATTCGCTTAAATTTGAATGCCACACTTATTTTTAAAATAAGCGCTCACTATTCGGGTTACCCGGGAAAGGACCTTTGGGTCGTATAACCCATTCCGAATATGTGATACGTCGTTATGGATTGCATTTGAAGACCGATATTGAAGACCAGATATTTTTGAAAATGGAAGGATTACCGTCGAATGACTTTGCATCGGTTGATCTCCGATATCGAGGTTTTATCACCCTTAGTGACGGAAACTCCGGACGTGATTAGTGAATATCCAGATTGCAAGGACTTCTTTGGAAGTGCCTTCGTTTCCGTTCGATCCCAGAACGGACTTGTATGGATGCGTGTCTGACGTTAAAATTTAAGATGTAAAGCTGGTTTCTATCAAATATATTTTTGTTGGTGGCGGAGAATTTATTCTCTTAGCTTAACACCCTTCTCTGAGACGTACGAGCTCAGAGGTTATGTAGTTGATGGTTATTAGTGATACATTCCCAAATTGGTAATGTCGTATACGAAGTGCCGTTGAGCATTTGATGATCAAAGCACAGCTTTTGTATAAAGCGTAGCTTTGTGCACGAGACTTCGTCGGACCTCACACCCCGAAAATGGTCAAAAGTGGAAGGATGCAGCAAGGTTATTAGGGAGTAACGCCCCTTTAGTGTATGTCATTCCTTCTGGATAGAGGTGGTATCATGGTATGGAGCCCAGATACTTAACCTATGTTGTTGCTGCAAATTTATTACTTTATGGTTGTTGAAATCGAGGATCCTCGGGTATAGATCGGTTACGATCGGGGAATGACATATTCGTGTCATTAGTTACCCAGTTTGAAGGGTAACCCGGCCTTCTGTTGGCGGAGATCTAAACGTAATGTTAGGTTAGTTCTTGGGTCATCTTTCCAGAGGCGTACCCAAATGGCAATGGGAAGTTCCTTGGCCTGAACATTTGTTGGAAATCCAAAGAAACAATACGATCTTGTACGGTTTTTGTTGTAGAAACTACCATTTACTATGGTGGTCACCACTGTTTAGATGGTAGCTATAGTAGGCATAAGTGGGGAATGCCTATGCTGGCTAAGATTTATATCTTTACTTTCGAAATGTTTTCTGCACTATGCACTAGTAATAATATCAAATGTTTCTTTTTAATGCGTATCAAGCATCTTCATTAGGAGAAATCTCCTCCGATTCTGCATTTGCATTGTGTGTGTGCGGGAGGCCTTATGGTTGTCTCATTTTCCAAAAAGCATTGCGAATCTATTTTAAAATATCCCTTGGTTTGTTTTTAAAAGATAAACTGTTTTAAATTCCCACACCAGTCCCATGACTGACCTGGAGTTTATTGTTTTCCTTCCTAAACTCTGGGTGCCCACCAATTTCCACACGGCCAGTCTAGAGTTAGGTTATCAGGTTATTCTGGAATTCGGGAGTGCTGTAGAAATCTGGAGGCAAGTTGGATGCCGTAGTATATCAACTAGTATATAGTATTTCTTTTTTGCTGTTTTGTTGTTGTACACTTTAATGATGTAATGTAATGTAATATGATGTAATGTAATAACTGATATAGTTCTTTGTTTTAAAGATTATTCATTTATTTATTATATGTTGTTCCGCTGCGATTGTGAGATTCTGATATTGTTTTGTTGTTTCTTTCTGTTCTGTTCTATCTTTTTCTCTCTTCTTCTATCTTTTTCTTCTTCTTTAACCATAACATTTCGGTTTTTCGGCATTCGATTGCTCAACAGTTGATGCAGTGGACTTATTGATGTCAGTTTTCGAGCGTCGAAAAATCATGAACGTTACATTTGGTATCAGAGCATATGGTTAGGCGACAACCATGGCTCTGTTGGGAATTACTCATTAGAGATGGAGTCCGTAGTACTCTAGAATGAGTTTGAGTGTAATAATAGATACGAGCGCGTATTTGTTAGTGAATATAAATTGTTTTATGTTGTGATGATTGGTTTGTTGAGTGATATATGGATTCTGGTCAATACGAGTAATTAACGTTGTTGATAGGGATCTCTAAACACTTGTAAAGAACAATTTGACACGATATTGTTTTAAAATAGGGTAAATGAAATAATTTTACCTCGATTATATTTTATATATAAAGGAATAATTTTTTAGAATTATTAAAGTGTATATAAAATTGTTTGTTTGGTTGTTGAAATGTAAGAATAAATATAAGTTAATTAAATGAATAATTGTATAAGAAATCGAATTATGAAGTATGGAATTATAATTAATATGATTTACAACTGTGAAATAATCTTATATATACAAACAGTGAAATTTTATAAGTAAAAGATTTGTAAATATGATTTGTAATTTGAAGTAGAGTTCTAGGGTAATATTTGAAAACAAATTAATAGAATTTGAAATTTTGAGATTTGGGAAATTTAAATTCATTGGAGTTCGAAAATGATTTTCAAGGGTTTTGGAAAAAAAATTTGAAGGAAAGAAAGCACTAAACTCTTTTCGGTCGATGAAAAACAATTCCGATGATGATTGCAACATCATCGGCGTTCATTTTCGGGTTTCCAAAAGAGGGATTGCTGCCAAATTGTTTTATATCGAAGTTGTTTGGAAAATTTGGATTTGGGTTTTGAAATTCAAAGGATAATTGAATTGGTTTCAAAAATGGTTTTGAAAGACTGAAAAGACTTTGGAATGTCATACAAAATGATTGGAATACAATTATTAAGTTGAAAAACAAATTGTGAATGTATAAATAAAATTTGCAAGTGCAAGAAAATGAAATTAAAATCCATTTCGAATTGGTAAGTAAATAGAACTGGAATTTGAATCTGAGTTGGATTTATAAGTGGAAATTTAAGTTAAGATAAACAAATGATGTTTGAAATGGAATATAACTTAAGTGAAGTTGAATAAAGTTAATTCTGGTATCGAAGTAAATTAATCATGAGAAGTGATGAATATGAACTTGAGTTATATAAATGAAATTCAACCATATATTGTTAAAGGAATTAGCAATTGAATTGATAAATGGATGAAATATTTACCAATCAAATGTAAAAGAATTGATATGGGATAATGAATGTAAGTGTAAATTCATTAGAAGCTAATGAAGTTGAGAAATTGAATAATTGAATGGAAGTCAATTTAATATCAACCAATTTGAATTAAAAGTGTTAAACCAAATTGAATGAATGTAAGCGAAGTAAATAAATTTGGTAATGTTGGATATACATTGTTTGTTAGATGATGATTTGTTGATTTTATATAACTCATTAAGTGTTAAATGAAAATGAATTAATGAAATGGAAAGCTATAAATCGTTGAAATCAAATTGGAAGATAAGTGAATCTTAAATAGGATTGAATTTGATTTGTAAGTGTACTAACTTGAATACGAATTAGTGAATGATTACTAATTGAATATGATTAAATGAAAAAAAACCAATTCATTGAATATTAATGATAATATGAATGAATATTTATTTGGTTAGTTGGATGATAGTTGGATGATGGTTGGATTGTCGTTTTGATTGCATTTGCAATATTGGCATATATAGTTGTTGATATGTGTTGTATATGGATGTTACTTTCATATATACATGTTACTCATTTGTTTGTTGAGTGTATAGTTGGTGCGGATTACGCTTCCTTCGCATTTGGAGCTCGCTTTCGTGTTATATCAGCAATATATGCTCGCTAATAATATATAAGGTACATATCTCGGATTACATATCGTACTTCTACACTTTTTTCCCTGCGGGATGCCTCATCACTTGATGAGATGTATATTTGTGATATATATATACTGTCATTTTTTTCGGATCGAGCCGCGCAAAGGAGACTGGTGAATTTACCTGAAAATTTAAGGCGTTAGAATTTTTTTGGGAATTTTGGAAAATTTTGTAAACTATAACTAAGTTGGATTTAGAAACTTAGTAAAGTGGTTGTAAGAGGTGTAACTATTGAATTTTGGGAAAGTTAAACACTCAAATGAATTTGAAATTTAACTCGAATGAATTGTTTTGGAAAGTTAATGGATTCTGTAACTTTTTCTTATTTTTTAATTTCGCGGACGAAATTCTTTTAAGGCGGAATTTTGTAACGACCCAGAATTTCTGTCAATTAAAATTTGTATATTTAATTGATTTTAAATATTAACAAGTGAAATTTATAAGTCCAATAAATTTTATTTCAAAAATCTGGATCTAATTGGATAATTAAATCGATAATTTAATATAAGAAATTACAGAAATAATTAGAATTTGGGTTTAAATTGATTAAAATTGATTTTTAAAATTTTATTTCATCATATTGTAGTTATAATGATGTTATAGAACTTTTAAAATTGAATTTAAAGTTAATTTGTGAAAATTGAATATTTTAATATTTAATTGACGAGTTAAAATAGCCATTTTTCAAACAGTCTCGGATTTCGACGAAACTAGTTTCATCGAATCCATAATGTGATATTATTGTAAGGTTTCAAATTTCGTATCAATCTGATTTACTATTTGTCCGGGGCAAGCCAAAACGCATAGAAATTTGGTTTAATCGATTTAAATTAAATTTGATCATTTATTTCCGTAACTCGCACAAATGATCGAATTGGCCTCCGAAACATGTTCCATTGTGTTCGGAATGCGAGGTAAACCCTAGAAACGCTAGCCAGCAAGTTTCGTTTGGAGTTCGGAAAATTTTGGATGAATAGTGTTTTGGGCAATTTTCTATATAAGCACCACTAATTTCACAAATTGCAAAAGAAAACAGAAACTAGGGTTTCAAGGTTATAGCCGCCTTCTACAGTATCAATGGCCAAAATTCTCTTATTTTCTTCTTCAATTATTTCACAATCCACACATCTATTCGCAAAACTTCCTAAAGCAAAAACGTAGAGCTATGTGAGATCCACAGATCCAACGGTGGAGATCGCATTAGGAGCTGTGGATCATCATCAAAGTAGTCGCGTTTGCCTAGGGTTGTGCATTTGTTTTCACGCAAAGGAGGGGGTCGAGCTTACTGATATGGCGGCCGAAGATGGCTCGTGCGTAGGGCTTCAACGTGGCGTAGGCCGATCGTCTTCAAAGTCGTTGTGGTGGCCGCGATAATTCCTTGATTTTGGCGGCTATGGGTTTCATTTGCATACATATATGAATGAGGGGGGGGGGAAGAAAGAGTGCACGGTTCAGATCCTAGGGTTCAGGATCCAACGGCCGAGATTTAGGGTCTGAAAATAAAATAAAATTTGTAATTTAATTATATTATAAATTCGTACGAACTTTAAAAATGCATAACTTTTTCGTACGAGGTTGAAAACGCACGAAACAAGTTGCGTAGGCTTCATTTTGTCGAGCACTACGCAATGCAGCTAGTTTGGAATCGTTTGGAGATAGTGTGAATTTTGGGTAAAATTAAACGCACGTTTAATTTTATTTGAAATAAAACGCTCGACTGTTATTTGAACCAAGGTGAGAACTTCTCACTCAATCGAAATGTTTCGATTTAAATTTAAATAGTTAGATTTAAAATTTCTTGATTGTATGCCTGGATGATAAATTATTATCTATTGATTGTCAAAATAGACATTATATGTCGTGGATTAAGCGGATGTTATTTATTAAAAACATATACCGCGATAATTCCATCTTGATGAGAATTGTTATTATATATGTACTTGGAGTTGATTTCCCGCATTATATAGCGGATGAGACCCTGTTGCGCCGCATAATAGTGGGTAATATTTTATAAATCCTATGTACCGCGATAATCCGTATTGGAACGGAATTGGTATTGTGCTAACATCTGTGGATGTCGAGAAACAGGTTGGAGAGATCCTACTAGATTCCTCACCAGTATATTTTGATTACAGATTTTGTGATATTTATTGATTATCATATTGATAAATGATGTTTTGATTGTCGTGATTGATATATTGTTGTTGTAGCAGCATTGGCCTATTTTTGGAGTTTTAAAAATATTAAAGTAACGATTTTGAATTTAAAAGAATTTTAAAGTGATTTTTGAAAATATACGTTTTATTAAATTTTTGAATTGATTTATTTTACAAATAAAAGTTATAATTTTTAATGTTATAAAAAATTATGACTTTTGCAAAATATAACCGAAATGTTATTTTTGAAATAAATAGTTGTTAAATTTATAAGATGGTTTAAATTGGGATTTCTGAATTACTATAAACGATGTATATAAAAGATTTATAAAATTAATGTTTATAAATTAAAAATATAGGAATTATGAAACGAATTTTTATAAGTGTTGAAAATGAAGTTTGCACATGGATTTCATCAATGAATGAAAATTATAGATTTATAAATTTTGAAGTAATAAAATGAATAGATTTTGTAAAATAAAAGATTTGTAAGTAATTAACTTATATATTGGATTTTGGCATTTAGTTCGGATATAAATAAAATTTGTTAATAAAGTGACTTTATAAGTTGAAGTTGTTATAAAATATAAATGGGATTTATAAACATTGTTTTATAAATCCGAAACTGACTTATTTTGACAAGTAAATTATTTTAGATTTTTAAAGGAGATATATTCACGATTTTGGATAGTGGATAATCCTTTAAATAAAATGTGTAGAAAAATATTGAATTTGGTCAACGAAGAATATTCACGATTTTTGGACAGTGAATTTATTATTAAATAAAATACATTTTTTTGGGAAATGATATTATAAAATGAAATTAATTGTTTTAAAGATGTATTAAAATGGATTAACTATCGAAACTATAGATTTCAACATTTATTGTTGAAATAGACGTTTTCGAGAAATAGAAGGAAATAATGGACTATAACACTGTTGTTATAGTAAATGATTTCTAAAAGAAAATGTTTTATATAGTATTGGGATGTATATATCTATCTTAATTTCGAATCCCTATACTAGTGATTTTGGGTCGTCGTAACGATGTTTTACGCAACATCCGTTTTGACTCAAATAAATGTGTTTAAGCGCATGTTTTCCTTAAAGAATGAAATATATCAACTTAATTGTAATTTAAGTATATTGAATATTTTCCAAGTGTTGAAAATAAATGGATTTGTGAATTACTTATTATTATTAAATAAGTATGGAAATGTTTTCCAATATGAAGTGAATATTTTGAGAACTTATCTTTTAAAGATAAATTGAAAATGAATATTAAAAATCGATTTGGAAATCGTATATACATAGATATTTTGGAATTGTAAATTCACTATGGAATTTATAAAAGAAAGGGAAATTTGTTTAAAAATAAACGTTGATTTATTTTTGAAGTGTGAAAATAAATTTACGGATTTGGAACGTAAATATAAAGTAAATAGGTAAGGATTTATTTAATTGATTTAAATGAACCATTTTGAATTGAAAATGAATAAAGATTTGTGAACATATCCCGTGTAGGGAAACGATTTGAAATTTGTTTTCAAAAGTTATAAAGGTGAAAAGTGATTTGAAATTTGTTTTCAAATGGTTGAAGTGTGGAAATTATATATCTAGTAAAGATATTTTGGAAAATAGATAATTTGGGAAATTATTTGGAATCTGGTAATGTTGCGCATACCTATGATAGTCAAATAACCGACTATCAATATTTACCTTTAAATAGGTATTTGTTGTGATTCGCTTAAATTTGAATGCCACACTTATTTTTAAAATAAGCGCTCACTATTCGGGTTAGCCGGGAAAGTACCTTTGGGTCGTATAACCCATTCCGAATATGTGATACGTCGTTATGGATTGCATTTGAAGACCGGTGTTGAAGACCAGTGTTGAAGTCCGTATATTTTTGAAAACGGAAGGATTACCGTCGAATGACTCTGCATCGGCCGATCTACGATATAGAGGCTTTATAACCCTTAGTGACGGGAAGTCCGGACGTGATTATTGAATATTCGGATTGCAAGGACCTCTTTGGAAGTGCCTTCGGTTCCGTTCGATCTTGGAATGGACTTGTATGGATGTGTGTCCGACGTTACAATTTGAGATGTAAAGCTTGTTTCTATCAAATATATTTCTGTTGGTGGCGGAGAATTTATTCTCTTATCTTAACACCCTTCTCTGAGACGTACGAGCTCAGAGGTTATGTAGTTGATGGTTACTAGTGAAACATTCCCAAATTGGTAATGTGGCATACGAAGTGCTGTTGAGCATTTGATGATCAAAGCACAACTTTTATATAAAGCGTAGCTTTGTGGATGAGACTTCGTCGGACCTCACACCCCGGAAATGGTCAAAACAGGAAGGATGCAGCAAGGTTATTAGGGGGTAGCGCCCCTTTAGCGTATGTCATTCCTTCAGGATAGAGGTGGTATCATGGTATGGAGCCCAGATACTTAACCTATGTTGTTGCTGCAAATTTATTACTTTGTGGTTGTTGGAATCGAGGATCCTCGGACATACATCGGTTACGATCGGGGAACGACATATTCGTGTCAGTAGTTATCCAGTTTGAAAGGTAACCCGGCCTTATGTTGGAAGATATCTAACCGTAATGTTAGGTTAGTTCTTCAAGCTAGAGCTGTGATTCACCGAGTGCGACATTCAACAATCACGATGCATGAAGAGCTATGATCTAGCACACGATGGAATTTATTCAAATAGTGAGTGGCTATGACACGACCGGCCACTCACTAAGTGAAAACTCAGCTCGGGGGCAAGCCATCACTTAAAAGGCTGAACTGGACCAACACACGGCAGTCCTATAAACATCAACTCTAGGTTCCCAAAGTGCGAATCGGAGTATAAATCCTAACTCCACTTTCCCAGAGTGCAAATTGGAGTATAAACCTCAACTCTAGGTTCCCAGAGTGCGAACCGGAGTATAAACCCTAACTCCACTTTGCCAGAGTGCGAATTGGAGTATAAACATCAACTCTAGGTTCACAGAGTGTGAACCGGAGTATAAACACTAACTCCAAACTCCTAGAGTGCGAGCTGGAGTATAAACATATAAATGCGGTTCCGGAGAGGGTGGACCCGTCCGCCTAACGACTTCGGCCGTATCCAAACCTAGTTTGAGGAGGATGGACCCGACCGTCTAACGACCTCGCTTGTTAACTCGAGGTGGATGTGATCCGACCATCCGCGATCCCGATATATCCATCGTTCCCAGAGTGTGAACAAATTCCTAAAAAGCTCAAAAAGATGTTACTCACCATCTGTCGGCTAACTCCAAATTCCCAAAGCGTGAATTGGAGTATAAACATCAATTCCAGGCTCACGGAGTGCGAACTGAAACATACACGCTAAGTCCAAATTCCCAGAGTGTGAATTGGAGTATAAACATCAATTCCAGGTTCCCGGAGAGCGAACAGAAACATCAATGCCAACTCCAAGTTCCCAGAGCGTGAATTGGAGTACAAATAACAATTCTAGGTTCATGGAGTGCGAACCGAAACATAAATGCTAACTCCAAGTTCCCAGAGCGTGAATTGGAGTATAAATAATAATTCCAGGTTCCCGGAGTGCGAACCGAAATATACATGCTAACTCCAGATTCCCAGAGCGCGAGTTGGAGTATAAACATCGATTGCAGGTTCTTGGATTGCAAACCGAAATATACATGCTGACTCCAAATTCCCAGAGTGTGAATTAGAGTACAAAAACCAAGTCAAAGTTCCTGGAGTGCAACTATGTTACAAACACCGATAACTCTCAAATTCCTAGAGTGCGAACCAGATTATCGATCACAGATCATCCTAAGTCCCCCGGAGTGTGGACATGTGCTCAAGATTTGCAAAAGTTGCGATCGACCATCGAAATACAAATGCTTTTTCCCGAAACTGGGGTGGAAAATCTCAAGTGTTAATCACTAACCGAAGCAATACAATGTCCAAAAATTGACTCATTCATTAATCAGATGTGTGATCAAGATTTTCAGGCTTGGTAAATAAAACGAACTCAACTTGAAGGTAAAAACACCACAAGTACATTGGACTGAAAGTCGAGTACTGCAAATACTTAAGCACAAAAGAAATGAGAGTTGAAGCAAAGAAACTAAATGTCATCTCAACTAACTGTTTATGAAAATTCAAGTAAAAATTATTCCAAAAATTTCCTACTAGCAGGGGGCCGAGCCAGCACCTATACTAGCCTACGAAAGAAAAATAAAAGTGACTTCTTAACTGCCAAAAATGCGTCAGAAGGGGATCGTCTACTTTTTCTTCTTCGGCTTTTTCTTCGATGCGGAACCACTAGAACTGCTAACAGTCTTTTGCTTCGACCCCATACCCTTTGGCGGATCTTCCTCTGATGAAGGCATGATATCGACGTCTTCCTCCGAACTTGAACTTAAAGGAATATTCTCTTCTGGATGAGTTGGAGGAGTCGGGTCTACCACCGTGGGTGGAATGGGCACGCTGGTTCCGACAAGAGTGTCTCTAGAAGATATCACCTCAAGAGGAGTGGGGCCAACCGCCGTCGTAACACTCTCATAATTACCACCGCACGCTCCCGCCTCCATCTCTACGTTGATTTGAGCCAGTATCTCGGCTTCACGAGTGGCACGAGATTCACGGTAGGCAGTGGGGACTGTGATGAAACAATAAAAACAGGTGGGAACGCACCAAGAACGAATGGCATGTCCGTAAAAGGATTGCTGCTTTGACCTAAAAGCTCGTTCATCATCTGCTCGTCCAAAGACAGTGAGCTCCCCTCCGTCGGCACGACCGCAGTCGTGATGATCGCCTCAGTAGTGATGGCGTCCTGCACTTGATGCGATTCTTAGCTTGCAGGAGGTGCTATCGGTGTAACTTTGCTCACTGGACAAGAAAGAAAAGAAGTTGTCAGAACAAACTTCAAGAACAAGCCCTTCACTTCAAATGCATACGAGATTTGTACAAAGTACCTTCCTCAATTCGGCTCGTGGCTAGCTGAACACCTTTTGAAGGATGTTCCCTTATGGGGGATAAGCATGGCTGCTCAGGGTCATAGCCCAGAACCGACTGCGGCTCAATCACTGGCGTCGGCTCGGATCCAAATGGAGTAATCATCCCAGAACTTGTAGCAAGATGTGCGACACCAGAACCCTCACCAACTTCTAAGTGTTGGGTAGCCAGTCTCTCTCTAGCATGGGAGATCATAAAATCGTGGAGAACCTTCATCTCATCATCATTCAATATGCGGTTCTCCAACTCGAACTCATCAAAAGCTTCACCCAGCTGTGCTGCCTTCTCCTCTTCAACTAACAAATTCCAGGCACTGAATAAGTGTGTTGGGTAGTCATCGAGCCACGCTAAGTTTCTGTGCCTCAGCACATCGGCGTTATAAGTGAAGCTCTTCAATCTCCGTCTCAATCTTGATCTCTGCCTGCCGAACTTTCTCATCAACTTCGGCTTCCACCTCGCGGACCTTTTCCACGGCCACATCTCTTTCCCTCCGAAACTCCACCGCCTGATCGCACGCTTCCTATATGGAAATGTTAGCGGCATCCCTCTCCTTCATGATTTCTGAAACTTTGGCCTTAAGCTCATTTAGCTCTTTCAAGGCCGCATCTCGCTCGACGGCTACGACAGTATTCCGGTGGCCCATTTCTTCCACCGTGGCATAGTGCTCACGCTTCATCCTGTCCATTGCCGCCTGGACTTCATCATCTTTCTTAAGAGCCCCGATTTCTGATTTCCGAGAAGACTCGGCCTCGCTACTGAGCAATTGAATAATCCGGTCTTTTTGGCCAAGTTCTTTCTCTAATTTCTCAATCATGGCCGCCCAGTCAAAAGCCACTTTCGATGCTTTCTTCACGTCCTTGGACCATTCCCGATACTGGAAAAATATGTCGGTGAGATAATAATGCATCATTGGTTCGACCGACGTGGGCACCCTTTTTAGATGCGGGGAGAAGACAAAACCATCGAAGCAAATATCAAGGAAATGTTTCTTCAGCTGAGCAAGCCTCGCTGCTCCTTCCCCCAAAGGCTCGGCCAGTACCTGCTCTGTTGTTGTAGGGGCCGCAATCTCAGTCCTACGGTGAGTTTCATACCATGACGATTAGGAAGACGGCTTGTGTCGTGGTGCCTCTAAAGGTCGCGAGGCGTGGGCAGGAGGTTATGCAGAGACTCTGGGAGGTAGTGTACAAGATAGAGACCGACGCCTATACTCTCTATCTCTGTCAGAGCGCTCATGACTCGAGTACCCCTGGTCATAGTCTCTGTCTCCTTCTCTCCTATATGGTTCATAATATGATGAAGACTTGCATTTGCTGCGAAGACTGCCAAGCATTGAGCTTCGATCGGACATGGTATCTACAAGTCAAAATGGAGACAAAAGTTAGTAATCTCTTACAGTGAGCGTACTACATTCAGAAATCGTGTAGTACCATGAAGTGTGAATGTATGTGCAACCCCCCGACCAACTGGATGTGTCAATCGCACTCGTGGACAGAGATTCGCTTAAAACTAAGGCTTATGAAAGTTTGTCCAATCCGACTTCCTGCTGCACGGATACAACGTTCGGAATTCGAAGATCAGCGAGCCCTTCATAGAACTTCTTAGTTCTTGGGGGAGACATCTCCAAAATTCTAATTCTAGAGGCGGAGGTTTGTCAACGGCTGCCTTGCTTTTTCTCTGCTCTTCGATATCCTGGTCTACATCTGCAAGTTCTCCCAATGGTTCTTCATCAATGTGAGTTCTTTCGGAGTCAGGCTCCTCGATTATAAAATCTTCAGGATTTCTTCGTTTAGCACGTTCTTTCAAGGCAGTCCTTAAGGCACCGTCGAGCATTATACTTTGTCTTCGCTCGATCAGCCCGAGAATACTAAGATTCCTATCCGTCAAAAGCAACTCGATATTCATTTCTTTGCTTGGGATTTCTTGGAAGACCCTAACTATCTCCTTGAAACGTTCACCTTTGGGTCGCTGGATTATGGCTGAAAAGAAAAAGAGATATGAGTTCGACTTCATCTACATCAGTTTTATCAACAACCCGAGAAGATAGCAATACTCATGTCTAAATAGCCAGCACCTAGCAAATCCTGGGGGCATCTAACATAAAACAACTCCTTCTTGAAGTAGCCCAGTCTAGTCCAAGTCCCTGTGACCACCTGATAGTTTCTTACCGCTTCCAGGAATGTGAAAGATGGACTATCAGTCCGACTCTTGAAGTTAAACAAGTATCTGATCTCAATCGGGAGTGGCGGTCAATAAAGATATTCTATAAATGCAATAAAAAAGCTATTGAGTGAGGCATATCCATTCGAATGTAGCTGAGAGGGGGCAATCCCCAGAAACGATAATACTTCTCTTATATACTGGTTAAACGGAGGAAGTGTCCCAGCTGCGCACGCGTGGCGATTGAATGCGGTATATACCTCCGGTGCATTGTGCGGTCTATCATTTGTCCCGGCAGTAATACGTCGTCCATCGACAAACCATGCCTTAAGCATATTCTTCCTAGCATGTCTTCCGAAATGTTGGACGGAACATAGTCTGATGAGTTACTAATGAAGGATGCGTCAGGTAACTCGTCCGATGCTCGACCGATAACTTCAACCTCAATCTCCGGTACTTCAAGCACGGGAGGGACTGAACTTTGAGTTTCTTGCGGCTGCGAACTTGAAGTTTCCATAACTAGCTAACTCATGATAAATCATCATTAGACGCTGAAGAGCCTGTGTGTTCCCCTCATGTAAAGTGTGTGTTGTGCAGTGCTGCACATTACTTTAGAAAATTCTAAGGAATTAGAGGAAGTGTGTAAACGACAAAACCCTAAAAATCAGATTGGAATGACCGTCATCGCTGACCGTCACGACCATGCCATCCGGATGCCAACGACCGATTCAAATTTAAGTTCATTATAATTGTGTTAAGTTACAGTTCCATCAACGAGCTTCAGAAGGCAGCCAAATATGCATTTCTATGGTCAAGTCCTATTATGCAAAGCAAAAGCTCATCAGAGTCTAGTGTCAGGATATGCAAAAGTTCGCTAAGTTCGTCTAATTTCAACTTGGAATCGGTCGCCACAGTTCAAATTCATATCGAATCAGAGATGCAACATTTTTCGTATCGACCACATTTGAATCGATACATTCGTATCGTTCAGATTCGACTCGATACATTTTGAATCGGGCGATAGTAAAGGCTCAGGTTCGAATCGATATGTTTTGTATCGATCAGGGTAGTACGTCTCGCATCAATCAGAAATTCTTAGCTTCGCATTCATGACCGTTCTAGTCTTCGTACCGACCGTTAGAACGATCGATGCGAATCACTTCGTTCCACTTAGCCTTTCCAAGATCGATACGAACATCGATACGAAATCATATGATTTGGATCGATTCGAAAACACCTATTACAGATCGACACGAAACGAAGACAGAGTCGTTCCTCCACAACTCCTTCTTCTCCAAAAGGCCTTGACCCCATTTCCTTCCTCCATCCTTGAACTTGCATTGACCCATCCCTAATCTCGATTTCATCAGAATCGATAATAAAGGAAAATAGAATAGAAAGATTTCAAGTCTCGTCGTTTACGCGCAAGATTTTTTCAATGAATTATCTAGATCTGACAAATGATTTTGAGGGTTGAGATATCTGGATCGGTTCGAAGGCAATTGTTTTCTCTCCTAACCTGATTGATGCGAAAGCAGAGGATAAGAGATTAAAAGTAAAAAGTGAAAAAGCCAAAGTCCAAGATATTTATATGTAGCTAAGTAGAGACTGGGTCGATTCACCTCCCAGTCAACATGACCGGTCGCAACCGGTCAAATAACGGATCAATGCGAATGCTCTCTTCGAATCCATCGGACTTTGCCTTCATCGAGGCGAAATTACCACCAGGATTCATCGATTCGAAGTGTCTATTTTATAACCATCAACTCACAACAGTGCAGGCCTATCGATACAAGCGTTGTTTTCATATCCAACAAACCCATCAATACGAACGATCATTTCGTATCCATCGGAGATCATCGATGCGAAGCAGGGTCAACCGTAGTTTGTGACCATCGATACAAATGAACATTTAGTATCCATCAATTCCACTCGCATCAATATGAAAAACTACTTTTTAACCTTTTACATCGATTTAGGAGAGGATCGATACAAGAGGATAGTCAAAAAAACCATCAAGCGTTGTTTCAGCACGAATTTTAAATTGGTTCAGGAGAGAATCGATACGAAATTCGATAACGAACTACACTGACAATGACTCATGAACACGCAACGTTAACGAGAATCAAGTTAACATATATGCATATATTCGTACTAATTTTTGATTTTCAACATTCACAGGGATCGAATACTCATCTCATTACAATTACGGCGACAAACAGCTGATCACTATCACACAACAGCCAGTTACAGCAATACAGAATACAATTTTCAATGAAAAATACGATGTTTGTTCGGAGAGAAACTACAGCTTTTCAAAGCACGTCATGTTCCCATAAGACGTACTTTAGGGGGCAAGTTTTATCCCGCCTTTTGGCAAGGCCGTGACACCCAAAAACTGACTAGAAACTAAAGACAGTTCATCTCAAAGATTCGTCATATATTGTTTTGCCATGGACGTCCATGAATTTTGTCCGAGTCCACATTGAGCTATAATTGATAAGGCATGACAAGCAAAGCCATGAAGGCCAGCATTCCAAATTTCAAGTCAATCCGAGTTCATATGCTCATGTTATGAACGATTCAATTTAGAGGAAACAGCCAGCCTTCGTATCCATGCGCTCGGTTCATGCGCTCGGTTCATGCGCTCGGTTCGTATCGATCATGTTCGCATCGATCAGTTAATAGCAGTTCGTATCAATCATGTGGCAGTATTCGAATCCATCGAATTCGTATCAATGGACTTCGTATCCATCAACAGGTGCTGTGCATCGGTTAGTTAGAGGAAACTAAAGACAGTACATGCGCTCGGTTAGTTAGATGAAACTAAAGATAGTTCATGCGCTCGGTTCGTATCGATCATGTTCGCATCGATCAGCTAATAGCAGTTCGTATCAATCATGTTTGCAGTATTCGAATCCATCGAATTCGTATCGATGGACTTCGTATCCATGAACAGGTGATGTGCCTCGTAACGATTGGCCAGTGTCTTCTGCGCATCCATCATAGAAGCCTCTCTTCGTATCCATTAGGCAGCTACTGTTCGTATCCATCAGGTCACCTTACTTCGTATCGATCAAAAGGCTCAACTTCGCATCGATTGGCCACGTATCCATTGAGAAGCTACGTGGTTCGCATCCATCAAGGAAAGGCCTGTTCGTAACCATCGACCATTAATTGTTCGTGTCCATCGATGACTGCTGTTCGAATCCATGAGTAAGGTCTTATTCGCCATAGCTCGATACGAACAAGGCAAGATTTATGGAGTCGATACGGTCAACTCGGAGTAAAGTCCGGATCGAAGCGAAGTATGCGTGCCATATCATCACCAGACCACGTGAGGTGATCGAGTCGAAAGGATCGTTTAGAAGTAATGGATTCGAACCAAACTGCCACCGAAAAAGTCCATTTCATATCGACTATTTCTCCCAATCCACGGATCCAAATGCAATGAAATTTTCACATAAGCTTGCGTACACATTATAGAATGTCTCTGCCAACTTTTAGCTCGATTGGACATCATCTTGATTGATACGAGATGAATTCGCATCGATCGTAGATCGAGTCGAAACTTTCTAAGATTGGTCGCGTGGGCCCACTCACGTGCCGGAATGAGTCTCCCGAAGTTTGAGCGAAATCTCAGCCTCCTACGCCTATAAGTAGAGCCCCAGAGCCTACGGAAGAGGGATCTTTTGACTCTCAAGCGTCCCGACTCTGCCGGATCGAGATCTCCATCATTCTACTACTTTTGACTTCGAATTTCCAGTTGTAACTTGCTATTGATTGCTGTAATCGCCTGTAATCATTGAAAGAGAATGAATAAATTTGCATAAACTTCATAGTGGATGTAGGCAGCATGCCGAACCACTCTAAATTGCTTGTCCGTGTATTTACTTTCCTGTTGTTTGGAATTTTTGTTTGATAACCCTCATTTGTAATTTATATTCTTCATTATTATCTCTTCAAAAACTACCGAAGGGTGTTGTGACCAATTTTGGTGCAAACACAAGTAGCCTAAATTATTACATCAATTAAATTCGAGCAAACTAGGCTCTATAAATAAAAACGTAAGCTCTTATTGGAGAATGGTTTCAATTGAATGACTAAGCACTGGGGTACCTCCTGTCATAGTACACCACTAGAACAACATACCGAGGACAACTCCGGGGTGCCCTGCTACATAAGACCGGACTACCCTTAAAATGGATAGCCCAAATAAGATAACCTCATGGTTGGAATTAGCAACCGCCACATAACCGAATAAAAGGGACTCTAGATAGGGGTAACTAGGCGCCAAAACATTGAATTCGAATTTTGAATGAATAGACACTTCAACCACTATAAATAATCCCAACAGTCCCCACTTTTCATAAATTTTTCTCTTCTTCTTTTCCCTTTATTCTATTTACTATCAAACTTCTAGAAGGCATATCTCCTTCGCTTCTTAATGGAATAGGTTGAAACCAGTGAAAGAGTAAGGCAAGGGCTACAATCTAGTAATAGTTTGGTGATGCATTTGGATGGTATTGTGGTGCAAAAGGGTGAACAGTAAGAGAAATGCGGGAAATCCCGTACACAGTTTTCAATTTTGGATAGTCAACTTCAAACTGTCATATCTCACTCGATTTGGATCAGAATTTGTTGATCCACCCTGGCCGAGGGAATAAGAACTACAATCTGGAAATGGATTTGGGATAAAATACTCAAATACCTTGATGCAATTTGAAGAATACCATTGATAGTTTTGTTTTCTTTTTCTCTTTGTTTACAAAAACTTCATTTGACCATAACTTGGTCAATTCTTAACGGACTCGTACGAAACCAGTGGCATTGCAAAGCAGATAGAGAGAAGTACAGTATAAAATCAAGTTGTAGGTGAGAATCAAAATTTTTGTATTGATTTGGTACCCATTTCATTGTCAATTGCCATTATATATCCATTTGTTCTTCTTGATCGACGAATGATTATCTGGTATCTTTTAACCAATAGTCATTTGACTTATCTCTTCTCCTACAAAACAACAAACTTCTAAAAAATCAAGTGACTTTCAAAAAATAACTAAATGTAGTATTAAACAACAATATCATGATTGATTCTGTGACATATTCATATGAAAATTGTGTTAATAATTTTATCAAAAAAATTGCCATTTTGAAAATTTTCAAAAATTAGATTATTTAAATTTTGAAAACTAATGCTCTGGTGCCAAATGTGAGAAATGCGGATTACGGATTTTAAGGCTGGAATAACACTAGTGGAGAGGTGTTTTATGGATTTTTTAAACCATTTTGAAACTTATGTATTTTAATTACCAACAAATGTAATTCACAGACACAAATATAATCAAAGAATCATACATAGATGCAAATATTAAATAAAAGCAGTAAAGGAAAGAAGCTCCAGGATTTTATACTAGTCCATAGTTACCCTACATCTAGTACCGTACAATCGTACAGATTTCATATCAAAATAATCTCCTAGATTACACCCTCGGTCTCAAGGATACAGGGTACACGCTACTGTATTCAAGGCTAGGGAAAAATCTCTTGATTTAACCAGGCTACAAGATCACATAATTGATTTCCAGGGCTAGAATCACGCCAAATTGATTTCAATGCTCAACCGCACCTTTTACTTAACAGTTTGATTTACAAAAGATCCTATAACTCTGAATAGCACTGAAATCTTATGGAGAGAGTGGCAAAGAATCAAATAAGAGATAATCAAGTTTGATTCACTTGGTATTTCGACGGAGTATGGTTTAGGATTCTTTTGAATAAATGTGGAAGATGAAGAGGAGAGCAAAAAAGTGAAATATTATTAAAATTCATTCAAGACAACATGTATATGTAGTAGAGCAATTGTCATATCTCTTCGCGAAAGGTTACGACGAATAAACATTGCTTTTGAAAACTTGAATTTTGAATTTAACGGAAACCATGTCGACATGGGGGGTTGAGGGATGTCGACATGCTCTAGGGAAAATTGATGTTTTCAATTTCTTATTTAATATTGGTTTATATAATTTGTCAAAACAATTTCTAAACTTTGTAAATATATTTGAATATAATTAAACATATGAAAGAGTTTAGAAAGTAATTTTTAATATATATAATATTAGTCTATAAAGTGATTTAAAATCTAAGTATATAAATATTTTAAAGCTAAATATTAAAACAAGAGATGGTTTAAAAACAAGGACAATTTTGAATCCATAATATTAAAAATGATACAAATAGTTTTGAGGCTAAAACATTTAAAACCAATAGAGATATCTTTTTGAAAAGAAATTTTGAAAGCGTTTTTAAAAATAAGAGATATATTTTTGAAAAACATTTTTATGTAAAATTATTGGATATCAAAATAGGACCACTATATGTCCCATTAGATATGATCGTTGTTTCCATCCCATTAGCGTTCTATCCCTTTAACAGGCTCGAAGTGGATTTCATTCCATGAATAAATTTTGAATCAATATGTAAATGATTTCAAGAAGTTTTAAGATAAATCTAGACTCAATGCTTATATTTTACTATTGAATCTTCAACTCTTGATATCTTGATACTCATGAGTCTTCAATATTGATATCTTCTGTAACATTCCGGATTTTTTAGCTATTGGATTTTGAACATTTAACTCATTTTAAATGTTCACCGAGGATTTTCAATTAATTTTCAAACAAAGAGAATCAGGTTCAATTTATCAAATAAGTTACGGGTTTTAAAATATGATATTTTAATTCAATTTTGATTAGTAATTAAATATTGGACAGAAACAATTTCGAAATTTAGATGTAAATAGTGATACAAATGTTTTTAAAATTTATTTTTAGTCCATTTGGATTTAAAAAGTGTTGTTGAATTTTTAGATGGATTTAAAAGTTAATAAGTTATTTTTGGGAATTTTATATTAATCTAATAATGGAATTTAATAATATTAAAATGCAAATAATCAGATTTTAGGTCCGGAATGAGTCAAAATAATTTTTAATGTGATTTAAAAATTTTATATGATTTATTATTAAGGTAATAAAATTTTAGAGGTAAGATTTTAAGCGTTTTCGATTATTGTAAAAATCGCTCGATCTAATAGACGAGTTAAAATAGCCTTCCGGGGCACAGTCGCGGAATTTGACGAAACCAGTTCCATTGGATCCATAATATTTAGTTATTATCGGATTTCAATTTTCGTAGCAATCGGAGTTGTCTTGTGACCATGGCAACTCGAAACGCTTAGAAAATACTTTAACCGATTTAATTTTAAATTGATCGTTTAATTCCGCAACTCGCACATACGACCGAATTAGCTTACGAAACATGTTCCATTGTGTCCGGAACGTGGAAAAACCCTAGGAACGCCTGTTGGTGCAAGAGAATTGGTGTTCGTTTGAAGTATGATGTTACATAGAGAATTTTATTAATAAAATAATATTAAAACAATAATATATATGTTATATTTATTCTCTAACCCTAGCAAATCGTGAGCCGCCGCATCTTTACATTTCAATGGCCGGGAATCGTTTTCGTTCGTCTCAAATTATCAAGAAATCCTTCGAGTTTTAGCGGAATCTCCCAACTACAAAGTCGACGAGCTCTAGGGATCCTACGGGGGAGATGCTGTTCGGTGGGGCGTAGAGACCTGGAACGGGCCGCGATATATATGCGTTCACGCGTGTTTTCTATGGGATAAGGGGCGCCGAGCTCGTCGATACTCGGTTCGATGGTGGAGATTGAGGAGCCCTCCGATATGGTTGGCTCCGATCGCTTTCTCGTGCAGTGTGGTGGCCGCGTTTTTCAGCCCTAATCGACGTCGTTGATGGGTTCGTTCCTCCTGGAGTTGCGTTGCGTGAGGAAGATGGCTTCGGCCTTGTTTTGTGATTAACGGTCAGATCTAAAGTTTGATAATAATAATTAAAATTTAAAAGGAATTTGTTTAATTATAGATTCAAAATTTAAACAACCATATCTTTTGCGTACCTGATCAAATTTTGACGAAATTTGCGGCGCCAGAATCGCGGAGATGCGTACTACGCAATGGTTCAGTTCGGGAATCATTCCGGGCAAGTAGAAATTTGAGTTAAATCGAACGTCGTTCGGTTTAATTTAAATTTCGAGCGCTCGCCGAAACTTAAGGTGAGTTATTCTCACTCACATCTGGATGCTAGACAATTTAAATAATCAATATTTAAATATTTGTGTGATTGGTTGAATATAATTGGTGTTATCAGTCTGGATAGATATTTATATATATGATGTGCTAATATTTGTGATGCAGGGCAAACAGGTTGGAGGGATCCAACTGGATTCCTCACAATGTAGAAATTATTTTTATAATCGATAATGCAATCTGTTTATATGTTATGATTGATAAATCTGAAATTAAATTGTATTGGGATATTGTTGGATAAATTATAAATCCAGAATTTAATTATAAATGAATAAATAGGGTTTTTGGGAAATAAAGGGTATTGTTAAATAAAGAATATAAAAGAATTAAAATCGAAATCTGTTTGGGATGAAATTTGAAATTGGTAAAATTTGGAATGATAAACGAAGAGAAAAGTTATCAGTTGTTAAATGTCAAAGTATGGATTTTTGGAGATAAATTCTATAAGAAGTTATAAATTGTTTTTTTATAACGACGGGGTTATTTGAAATGTTTCCTGGAAATTAAATATGATTTCAACGAGACCTTTCAAATATTATTAGTAGTTCAAATGTATAATAATTCTTTTAGAAATACTATTTCAAACCCATTGGAAATTTATTTAAGTAAATCTTAAGTATTATTTTCATTTAATAAATTCCCAATAGTTTTATTTAAAAATATTTAAGCCTAGACTTTGAAAGTGAATTTCCGGGAATGGAAATTGTGTTTAAACTCCAAAGGAGTTTATTTTGGAAACCTGGGAAGGAAATTTATGTTATTATAACAAAAATCTGAAATGAAATAAATCGACAGAATTTATAAGAAAGGTTTTCTGGGTTGTTTGAATGGGAGTGAGTTTCCCTGGAAAGCCGAGTTCGAGTTTTAAACAGATTTTAATAACCAAAAGTTTAAAGTTCAAACTTGTATAAAAGATTGTTTTGAAAATTATTATTTTAAAAGTAACTATTAATAACTTAGTAATAGTAATTTTTATGAATAACTTAGTAATTATTTTACAAATGTATTTGTTTAAAGGGCTAGTTTTGACTTAAGTTATTGAAATTAGTATTAACCTTTTAAACTCTACTAATAAGTTTAGTTTAAACTAAACTGTTATTTACAGTCAGAATTTATATCCTAATAAATGGTTTAACTTTACATATTTGGAATTTTATTTTTGAGTAATAATCAGTAGTAAATTTCCATATTTTAAAATATATTTCAGAATAAAGGGTTTTAATTGTTTTAATTCTAACTTGATTTGAACTTGGTTATTTCCAATGGGAATAAATGGTAAAGGACTTACCTTGTAAAGGAAGAACTTTGAGAAATTGTTTTCAAACGAGTTTTGAAAATTGGAAATATATCTTGAAAGATATTTGAGGCAAATAAATAATGTGGAAAATTATTTATTGTGTAATGGATGTTTATGAATATTAATTGATAGTTAAATCACCGACTATCAATATTGGACAAATGCGTTGATCGTTTCGAAGAGACCGGGAACGAGATTTATTTTTCGAAAACCACTTCGATCCGTTTTGTACGTTTCGTGGAAAAACGTGTTCGGAGTCAAAGATGGAACAGTGAAGTGCAAGGGCTAGTCGCTGCTAATCCTGAGGATATTTCCAAAATGGATGTAGTAGGAGTAGTGCCTTTGGTTTCGTTCGTGTGACGACCCGGAATGTTCAAGCATTTGAAATCGGAATATTTAATTTATTTTAAATATTCAATAGAGCAATTTTAACTTGAATTACGAATACCATGATTTATTTGATAATTAAATTTTTGAATTAAATAACTGGAAGCCGAGCTAAATGTTGAATTTGAAGTTTTATACCTGTTGAAAATAATTTGAAGGTTCATAAAATTTATATTGATAACGTTGATGATGATGGAAGTATTAAAATCAAATTCAACAATGATTTGTTCAATTTTGAAAATATATCGTTTAAATTAAATTTAACAATAGCCTTCCGAGGCACAGTCTCGGAATTCAATGAAACCAGTTTCATTGAGTCCGTAATATTGAATTATTATCGAGTTTCAATTTTCGTTGTTTTTTTGGAGTTAGTGTGTGAGTGTACGATATATTAGTGCGCTGAAAATTTAATTGTTAATAATTTAATGAAATTTAATTTCCTTCATCAGGCTTCTTCTATACGCCATTTTCAATCCATTCCCTAGCACGCTACTTCCTCCCCAATTTCGTGTCTTGCCTTTGTATATACGCTAGAGCATACTAGAACTAAAATAATAAAATCACTTTCGTTACTCTCCTTTAATTCGAGAATCATCAATGGCCGAAGCCATTGATTAGCAAATCAGTAAACCGAAAAAAATAATATAAATCAATCATGGCCGTCACCTAATTCTCCCAAATTCGAATAGAATGCGAGCTCTTTCCTTCAAATCCTATTGCTTCGAGCATGAGATTCTCCAATCGCTCGTACGATGCGGTCACATTCTAATTCAGGGAGGGGGGAGACTGAGTTTCCTTGAGTCAAGTCGATTTGAAACCGTTCGCACTCACGAGGTTGTAAGGAGGAAGAGGGGTTAAAGGGAAAATCGAAGCACGATTGTGGGAAACTCGAGCTTGAGTTTGGGAAGCATGGACGAACTCATCGAGATCTGACATCGTTCCAGATAACGAGGAGGCATTTGAGAGTGTTTCAGGCGACGTTGAGGGGTGTTTGCGAATTTGGGCATGTGCTCGGAAAGCTCGTCTCTTCAGGCTGTCAACAGGTTCGAGCTCAAAATTGTAAGCATGGGTTAGTCGAGAGTGTCGATCGGGGAAGATGCAGGCTGTTCGTCAGCGTTTTGGTGAAGGTATATTCTGTTAGTTAAATTTTAGCATAGATCTGTTGGTATAATCACAGTAATTGGGAAGTATATTGATAGAGATATATGTATAAGGCTCTGGAAAAAAAAATATAGAAGACAGAAAAGAAATATAATATATAGCAGTGTAATATATATAAAAAAAAGGAAAAAAATCCCTGTTTCTATTTTTATATATCTGCAAAAATAAAATAAATGGACTACTGTAAAGTATATATACCGTTTACATATTTCAATATTTAATAATGTAAATATATATATATATATATATATAGTAGTCAGCAGTGTTTTTGTATATAGCTTTTGATAGTATAGGATTTGTATAAAACTCGATTTTTATCAAGATAATTTACTTTTATAAGTATAAATGATTTCAGAATAGAAATAAACATATATGTACACATTTTAATTTACTAGCTTGTTTAAATTTAGTCACCAAAAGTAATTTTATCTAAAGAAAATTAATTTCAAATTTATTACCTTGGTTAAAATCAAATAAAGGTTAAAGTTAATCATTAGCTAAATTACATAAACAATTGGTGAATAATTGTCTGATTGGTTCAAACGATAACAAATTGTGAATTGTTTATTCAAGGTCAAGAATCGAGAAAGATGTGGGTTGCTAAACAAGAATCAAAGGTGAGTTAATCTCACTCGGTTAAATTTAAATTTAAATAATTAAATTTAAATAATTGTTTAAAATGGTTGAATTGATTTATATGCTGTAATGTGGTATATATTTGGAATTGGCATTTTATATTGCGCTAACATCTGTGGATGCAGTGAAAAAACAGGTTGGAGGGATCCAACTGGACCCCTCAACTTTTTTAATTATTTAATATTCTCTGTTTTTAATATTTGATATCACGTAATGAATTATGTGGAAATATTGAATGTTATGGCTTGATTGTTATAATCGGGCAATAATGAATTACCAAATATATAATTTGAGTTTGGGAATGAAATTAAAGAAGTGAAATTGTAAGTAGAATAATTATAGAAAAGATGAATAAATTTATGAATGATCGGGAAAGGAAATAAAGTGACTTTAAAATTTTAATAAATAAATCTTGAGTATGGGAAGGAACATTTAAATAAACAGAGAGTTAATGAAACTTAAATTTCAATGTTATTGTTTAAAAGAACAAAACATTTAATTTAAATTGAGGTTTTAAATTATTTAAGAAGAATAAAGAAGAAATTGGGAATAACCTGAAATTTGTATATTTCAAACTAAAGGATTAAAAAATCAAACTGAAAAGAAAAATAAAGTCCATAATTAATGAATTTTGAAATGAACTGATAATTAAAGAAATTTATTTCAAATGGAATAAATTGGAAATCAATTTGGAATATTGATTTAAGTGATTAAGATCGGAAATTTCTCTCTGAATAATAAAGTACGTTTTCAAAGTAAAATTTTAAATTATAAATTAAAAGTTTAAGTTGTTTGTAAAAAGTATGTTTTGAAAAATTTACTATTTCTAAATATTTAAATTCAAAAGTAAGAATTTCTTTTTAATCTAGTATAGCAATAATTATTTTAATCTATTATAGCAATAATTATTTAAAGAGTGACTTAGTATTTTATTTTTAAAAGTGAAAATCTAGTTTTATATTTTATTTAGTAACCTTATTTTCAAATATTCATATAGTATGTATTTTAACAAATCAATTAAGTAGTTTTAAAATAAATGTTTAAAGTATATTTCAAAGTAAAGTGTTTTAAATTATTACTTTTTTAAAAAAAAAATCTATTTTGTGCTTGGTGATTTCAGAGGAGATAGAAAATATTTGGGAAAGTTCATTCTTAAAGGAAAGATGGTTTTGAAACTGTTTTCAAAGGATTGAAAATAGAAATATATCTTGTGAGGATATTTTGAGGTTAATAAATAAATAATTTGGAAAATTATTTATTGGTTGATGGTTGTTTTGTGAATATAATTGATAGTTAAATAACCGACTATCAATATTGGACAAATGCGTTAATCGTTTCGAAGAGACCGGGACGAAATTTATTTCTCGAAAATCACTTCGTTCTGGTTTGTGCGTTTCGTGAAACATGTTCGGAGTCGAAGATGGAGCTATGAAGTGCAAGGGCTAGTCGCTACTAATCTTGAGGGTATTTTCAAAATGGATGTAGTAGGAATAGTGCCTTCGGTTCCGTTCGAACCCGGGACGGACTTGTATGGATGATGCTTGCGAAACATCGTCAGGTGGACGATGGGCATTCTAAGGGATATGTTCTAAAAAGGTAACTCTTAGCCTCAAGCCTCATCAAATGGGAATGACTTAAAATCAGGGGTTATGCAGCAAGGCTAGGGGGGTAGCACTAAAGCAGGGTAAGGTCATTCCAGTCTAGATGTTCCTTTCTATTTCGGCTTAGTGGGCGGTTGCTGATCCCAACTGCGGGGTGATCTCACTCGGGATTATCCAGTAAGGGGTAGTCCCGGCCTTGTGTTGCAGAGAAGCGGGCGTACTCCTCGGTACGGTGATCTAGGCCCCGTACTGTGACAGGCGGTACCCCAGTGCCTAGTCATTGGTTAGAAATCCATTCTCCCTACGAACCTTGTACGAGTTTTGTTTGTATTACCCACTCTGTGGCTAGTAGCTGAAATTTAATCATGTAACAATTTCGGCTATTTTATAAGTATTTGTATATAGACCTTATTACAATATCAGAGGATTTCTATAAAAATCGTTTTAGCTATCGTAAGGTAAAAACCCGACATGTTTATGTGTGGCGTGGTCTTACGAGATGCTTTCGTTTTCAAAGGATTTTTGAAACTTTAATAATCAATTGAGTGTGATTTTCTCACGCTGGTATTCCAGACTGACTCGGGTATTATTTAATTGTAATGCTCGGGTCAGGCCTAGTATTATAGGATATAGGGTTTGGTGTTGTGGAGCTCAGGAGACGAGCTGGACGGCGATGCGTATTCTCGTATTTGTTTTATATATTTTCCACTGTGATGAGTTGTTGTGTAGCCACTTGTATGATATTGATGTAGAACATGTTGTTGATGTTGAGCCGTGATTGATGTACTCTGATGATGTAATTTACAAGCAGCTGCATTTGATTTTGAGTAAAGATCATTTATTATCTATTATATTTTATTTCGCTGCGATGGTTAGATTCTGATGTTGTTTTCTATTTTCTTCTTCTACCTCTTCTTCTTTAACCCAAATGGTTCGTATTTCTGTACAACTTGAGTTGATTTAGGTAGAATAGTGTTAACTCAAGGGGTACGGATTTGTGGGTCGTTACACTTGGTATCAGAGCCAGGTTGGTGATAACCTTGGCTCTGGTGGGAATTACTCATAGAATAGAGTCTGAAGTACTCTAGAATGATTTTGAGAGTATTAATAGATATGAGCGCCTATTTGTTAGTGGATATAAAATTGTTTTATATTGTGTTGATTTATCGGTTGAGTGATTATGGATTCTGGTTGATATATGGGATGCCATGTCATCGATAGGAATTTCTAAATTCTTAAACAAGATAAACCGACACAGTATTGTTTTAAATATGGTAAATGAAATAATTTGACCCAAAATTATTTTTGTATATAAAAGAAAATGATTTTTCGTAAATTGTCATAGTTATATATGGATGTTTGGTTGTTAGAAAGTGATAATATTAAATTATTATCATTGTATGATAATTCAATAAGAATTGAAATAATAACCAAGATTTAGGGATAAATTAATAAATTAATGAAATTTGCAAATGTGATTATAATTGATTAAGGAATTGAAACTGTAATTAAAAGCAAAGAAATCAACTTATTTACAAATGAAATTTGTAAGTATAAACTAAATGTAAATTTTAGTGTGATTAATAATTACAATAAGATAAAATTCCAAAGTAATGTTTGAATATAAATTTAAAGAGTTTGGATATTTGAAAATTTTGAGATTTCAATTCCTTTGAATCTGATAATGATTCTCAAAAGTTGGGAGGATAATATATATTGAGAAATATTTTTGAATCGGATTTGAAATCTAGAGAGATTTGGAATTTAAAAATATTGGATGGATTTTAGAAAGAGAATAAAAGCATTAAACTCTTTTGGTCGCTAGAAAATAACTTCGGTGATGACTACAGCATCATCGATGTTCATTTTCGAGTTTCCAGAAGTAAAATTGCTACCAAATTGTTTTGAATTGAAATTGTTTGCAAAACTGGTTGAGTTTTGAAAATTCAAAGAGATAAATTGAATTTATCAAAGGAATTTTGGTATAGAAGATTTCAAAGGGAATTTGGAATGTTGAAAGGTTGTTTAAACTTTGGAATTTGTTGAAATAAAATTCAACTTCGTAAGTAAAGTGAAACTGAGTACTGGAATTTAAAATTGAATTGTGTGAAGTTATGTGGAATGGGAAAATTATTCAAGATGGACTAAAGATAATTAATGTTTGGAAATAAAATTTATTGGTTAAATAATGAATTGGTGGATGAATAAACGGATCAAATATTGTACTTATGAAGAGAAGTTGATATTAATAAGAAGGGATTGAAAATTTCAATTCAGCAAATAAAATTTAACTTAAGTGAAAGAAAATGAAGAAAATTTATTTGAATTTAACTTGGGATAAATTAAACAAAATTTAAATTTAAATCGAATTAACTTGGATTATAAATGAATTTTTGACTTGTAGAACTTAGAAATGGAATTCTAAGTGAATTAAATATAAGTAGAGTTGGTTAGAATTGGATTACAATAGAAATGATGTAAGTTGCAAATAAACTCCAATATGAATATAATGAGTTAATTGTGTGCTTGGATATTACCTTGATAAATTGGGAATGTGAATTAAAAATTCAAATGAATTTGAATTAGTGATATACAAGCATGGGAGGCGGTTGAGCTTAAATAAAAAAAAATTGGCGAGTGTAAAATAGGTTGATTTTAAATC
Source organism: Allium cepa (assembly GCA_030765085.1). Classification (NCBI taxonomy): domain Eukaryota; kingdom Viridiplantae; phylum Streptophyta; class Magnoliopsida; order Asparagales; family Amaryllidaceae; genus Allium; species Allium cepa. The sequence goes on from CM060928.1 coordinate 1,032,797,279, forward strand.
GATTAAATTTAATATGAGTTTGTTTCAATTGGAAATGGTTAGTGATATACAAAGCATAAAATTGTGTCGAGCTAAATAAAAATGGGTTCGTATGGAACCTATGCAATATGAAATAAAATATTATGTAAGTTAAAATAGAAAAGAATTGGAAATGAATTGAGTTAGAAATCAATTTAAATTTTGCTATAAAACATAAAAAATAAAATTCTATGAACTGGTAGATGTAAGTAAAATTGATTTTGAAATCAACTGATTTGAAAATGAGCTTGTTTGAATTAAATATGAATTGAAATTGTATGAAATTGGATCAAAATAAAAATGATTTGAGATGAAAGTAAATCCAATTGAAGCATGAATTGAATAACCTTCTTATTAATAAATTCAATGATGAAATGTTAATGTGAACTAAAGTTTAAAAATGTATAAAAGAATAAACTAATTTGATAAATTAATGAATGGTTGGGATTTGATCCAACGAAATCATAGATTTGAAGGGAAGTTGGTTGAATAAAATAAACTTAAGTTATTGGGTGGAATATTTGGAAAAAAAATAAAAAAAAATAAGCAAACAAATAACTTAAGTAAAATTGTGAGATGGTTATATTGGTTGTCGAGTATGATAAAATAGTTTAGAATAGAACTCTTTGGATATGAAAGAAATTGTAGCGACCCGACTTCCCACTCCCAGAAAATCGCATCACTAATTAAGAAAGAAAGGGATAGAAGAAGAAAAGAAAGAGAAGAAAGAGAAAACAACACATCAGAATCTCACAGTGGAACGATTTAAATATAATATAGAACATATACATAGTATCATATACATTAGAGTACACAACTAAACAACACAAATTTAGATAGTTATAACATTTCTGTCTAATACAACACAAGTCATCATACAGAATAACACATAGCGGAAACTCTAACCATATATCTACACACTGAAGCCTCCTGCTCCAAAGCTCCTCTAGAATTCATCAAGAGATATCCTGAATCACTTGACTAATCATATATAATATGAGTACCCAAGAGTTCAAATAAACAGAAAATAAACACTAGGGTCAGACAGGGGTCTGGTGTGAGTAAACGGTTTAAGATTGCTTAACTTTAGAAAAACCTTTGAAAAGAAAAGGTATCACGTAAGACTTCCCACACATAAACATGGAAAAGTTTTTACCTTACGCTAACCAAAACATTTGATAGGAAATCCAATGATATTATAATAGTGTCTAGGGTTTTCAAATAAATATGAAACAGCCGAAATTGTTACATGATTAAATTCCAGCTACTGGCCAAAAAAGTGGGTAATACAAACAAAATCGTAGGGTCTCGTAGGGAAAATGGGTTTCCATCAATGGCAGGGCTACTGGGGTACCGCCCGTCACAGTACGTGGCCTAGATCACCGTACCGAGGAGTACTCCCACTCCCCTGCAACACAAAGCCGGGACCATTCCTTACTGAACAGTCCCGAACAAGACCACCCTGCAGTTGGCTGCAGACCAACTGCCCACACAGCCGAAATATAAAGGGACTTCTAGACAGGGATGTATCTTGCTCTCTAGTGGTAGCGACCCACGAAGCCTTGCTGCACCTCCCCTATTTTAGCCATTCCCGGTTGATGAGGCTTGAGGCTGCGATTACCTTTATAGGACCAATTATCTTAGAATGCTCGTCATCCGCATGACGATGTTCTGAAAGCATTCAATCCATACAAGTTCGTTCTGGGTTCGAACGAAACCGAAGGCACTATCTCGTTGCACTCTTTTTGGAATCACCCTCAGAGTCAACGACCATAGCCCTTGCACTCTGAATCTCCATCCCGAATCTATAAGCACTATTCTATCAAACTCATTATGGAATCACCCATAGAGTTAAACTGACATATAGCCCTTACACCTTGAGTCTTCAATTGCTCCACTTGGATTAACGACCTAACGTTTAAATGGAATCGATGTGGTTTTCGGATATCCAAATATGGAAACCCGATCCCGGTCTCATCGAAACCAAATGCCATTTTAATGTCCAAGTTGTACTTAAGGGATTTAAACAAAAGATATTTCAGAAAATATCACTTAACATAAATGGATGTATTCATAACACAGATAGATAATCATCTATTATCACATGCATCTATACATATCACAAACAGCATATATATCATATTCAGATATAGCATATACACATCATCATCCATCAATCAATGTCATCCAACAACAACCAATATCATTAACTCATCCAATGATATATATCATCCAATCATTAACCATTCATAAACAAGTTTGATCCAAACTTAATTAATTTAATTAATCCTTAAATTAAATTAGTCCTTAATTAAATACTTGGATTATCTTCAATCCAACTTCTTATTCATTAATTAATTACAAATTAATTAATTAACAAACATCACTTAATTATCCATTAAATTAATCATTCTTGATCAATTATTACTTAATTGCTTAAAGTAATTATTACTTAATTACCATATTAATTAATCATCCTGATTAATTACTTCCAAATTATACTAAGTAATTACCTCTTAATTACCTTCTAAAATTAATCAACCTTGATTAATTATTCTTTAATTATCCTAACAATTATTCCTTAATTACCTTTAATTAATTACACCTGATTAATCACTTTTAATTAATCACACTTGATTAATTACTCTTAATTAATCATACTTAATTAATTAATTTTAATTAATCACCTTTGATTAATTACTTTAATTACATTTAGTAATTAAGACTCAATTATAAATTAATTATATTTAAATTATTAATTAAAAATTACTTAATTACTTCACCAAGAAATTATACTTAATCAACTCCAAAGTGATTATCTTTAATTAATCACAAGTTAATTATTTAATTAACTATTTAACTTAATCATTTAAAATTAATTAAATGATTCTTAACTTCTTATATTATAAGATTCTTGATTAAGAAACATTGTCTTAATTAAATCTTTTATATTAATCAATAACACTTATATAAATCTTAATTGAGTTATCACAATTATTCTCACAATTATTTATCTTTAGATAAATAAAATTCTAATTTACATAATATAATATTTATTATATTTGATTATCAAATTCTTAATCATTATACTTTATTTAAATAAAACATAACCTTTTAGAAATCAATTTATAACAAGCACATTTTAAATTAAACTATTAAATCTTTAAAACCTTTCCAAATTTATTTATTAAAGTTTAATACAAACTTTATTTCAAATCCACTTATTTTTATTTTTAAAACTTGCATATTCCAAAATATATAAACTTGCTTAAAACTTTTAAATTTGAAACAAATTTAGCAAAAAAAAACTTGTTAAACTTGCTTTAAAACTTGAATCATTACAAGTATCAAAGTTTCCTTTGTTTTAAAACTTTACTGTTAACAATTTTTTTTACTTTTAATATCTCCTGAACCCAAACAAAACCTACTTAACATACTCGAGCAAACCCTTAGAAACTCACACGTCGACCCAGAGCTTCTCATTCTTATACCTGCTTCGAGACAGAACGACGAAAACACGATGGCGGCTTCGAGTTTCCTCCCTCTTCTCATTCCAAAACCCAACTACCTGATACTCCTTGCACCGTGCAACGTGCACCGCTCCCCCTTTCACCATCGATCACCTCCATGACGTCGCCCAGTCATCCTCGACCCCAACATTATAACGCGACACCCAGAAACTCAAATTCAAACGAAAATCAAAAATTCGATCATCACGTTAACTGTCTGAACCAACAGTCACCAGAAAAATTACCAACGCCGTCGACCCCTGACTCGAGACGCCGCGCCATCCTCCCCATAGCTTCGCCTCACTTCCCCATCCCTTTGGCACCAAGTGCGATCAACTCCAACAGCTTCATGACGCCGCGGATCCAACAGGACCCATCGGCCCAAAAATAGGTACCAAAACCCTAATTCTTCGATTCATGATCAACTCGATCAATAATAAATGCAAATTCCATTTTTCCCATAATCACCATTACTCCCTACTCCTTCATGCCCAAAGTCAAGATTCAATTCGCTATCGTTTGCCATGAATCAACCAAATTGCACAAAACTGTCAACCCAGAAATTCACTTCGATTTCTAATCTAAAAATCAAGGTACATATCTCAAAAATCATGATTTGGCCCTAAGAATTCAATTATGAGATCAAAAACTAAAATTGATTTAATAATTTTTACCTCAATTTATTCTTTTTACTACAAATTTTAAAATTCAAGATAATTACAAAGTTTAACAGCCTATAACTATTTTTAGTTGATGGATAGTTTGATTACAAACATCTTTTATTTACAATTCGAAGTAAAGTTTAAATCTAAAAACTTGTTATTGAAATTATTACAAAAATTTGAAAGCTGTTAATAAACACACAGAACATATACTTCATTCACACAGACAACCAAATGAAGAAGATAAACATGTATCAAATTTGAATTCAAGCATTCGAATAACATCAAGTTACTCATTACCAAGAACATGATGAAATTCAGGTTTTAAAAATCTGTTTTTAAAAAAAATCTTTTACTCACCTTGGAAAAACAGAGGACAGAGACTGCATTTCTTCTTTCCAGGCTTCAATTATCTTGCATGCTATTTACAGAATTCTTTGCATTGATTGCTGATGGATTTGAAAATGAAATTGCATGTTGATGTTTCTCTGAATTGTTTGCAATGACTGAATTTCCATATTTCTTCTTTTCTTTCTTTCGGATTTCAAAATTTTACTTCTTTGCTTCAATTTTTACAGGTTTCAGATTTGTATTCATTTTTGATCTTTGTTTTTTATTTTTGTTGGAATGAGATAGTATTTAGCTGAAGTTTTCAAGAGTAGATTTTTTTTTCTTTCTTATTTTACAATTTTAGATTTTAAATTGAAATGTCAAGAATACGACATTTGTCCCTTGTATGATCTAATTTCCTTACACCTATGCTCTCTTATTTACAAATGTCCTTGCATAAATCAAAATGTTAACAAGTGTTTTAATATCTAATTAATATTTGTAAATGTTATCTTCTTATTTATAAATTTATTTAAGTTCTATGTAAGTAATTATGTAATAATATGAACTTATCTTTTAATAAATGTGCATGTGAATACAAATAACTTATAGTTTTGATTTATATTATATAATATATGTTTATAAACTTGAAAAATTGATTTTAACTCCTTATATAAATTTTTAAAACAATTTTATCTTATTAAAAACAAAAGCTAAAATATACGTTTATAAAATAAGAAATTAACTTTATTATTTAAAATTTAAATTTCAAATATCATTTCAAAGACATTAAATCAAATTATCATTTCAAATTTCAAGGCTAAATATATTCAAGTTTGAAAAATCTCTTGTTGAATTTAAATTAATAATTCTTCTATTTCAAAAATATATACAAATATATATACACATTTCAAATAGAAACATTCTAACATTAAATTTATTGATTTCCATATTAAATTTTAAAACAAATCTCAAATCACAATATATATACATTCATATATATTATAATTTGAATATAAAGTTTTATTACATTAAAAACTTCCTATTTACCAAAATAAATATTTCCAAATCAAATTATTATAAACTTCAAAAGAATTTAATCTGTCTATTTAAAATGTTAAGAAAAAGGTTAATAGATATTATCAAATTATTATCATTAATCTTTAAAATAAATTTAACTTGTCAATTTATAATATAAAATGATCAAATCAATTTAATTATTATCAAAGATTATTAAATTGATATTGCTCAAAATTCCGGGTCGTCACATTCCTTCCCTCTTAAAAGAATTTCGTCCCTGAAATTTAAAAGCAAAGATAATTTAATAACCTAGTTAAAGAATTTAAATTTCAAACAGCAATTCACACAATCAATCATAGCAAGTTATTCAAATAAACAATTTTATCTATCTAGAAAAATTCTGAATAGAACTTCCTAATATCATCAAGAGTTTCCAGATACCTATACTGAAATACTCGCTCTACAGACTCTTAAGTAGCTACACTATTAAAACCAAGAACTTCCTCACCTGATCCTACAAATCCGAACAAGATATCAGACTAAACTCAAAACCAACCCAATTACCAAATCCTTCTTAACTACTGATTCTATCACTCGAAGAATCATACACATACTCCTCAAAGATATGTGAAATATAATGAATTTCCAACTATCCAAACTGGCAATTAAATCCTGTAGATTAAAATCTAATCTCTAGAGAACACAGATAAATCTCAAAATACCTCCAGGGCGAACTCTCCAGTTTTACCCAGTCTTAAATCTCCTTTGATTGGATAAAACTAAAACAATATCCAAACTCTAACTGCACATTCCAAATCTCCTCAATTCTTAACTGCACAACTCTTCAGATGCTCTGAGTCACCTTCAATATTCCTGATCAGCCTAACCCTTGCTGATTGCTTCAAGAAATAACAGGACCAACTCACACCAAATCTCCAGATCCTACTCAACCAAATGGCTTTCCCAAAAATAATTTGCTAAAATCCAATCCATAACTCTATATCACAAGCATCGGGGTACTTCAGACCTGCATCTCCTATCTGGAATAACCAAACGGTTGTACTTGACAACCTTACCTTCAAACTCCAGAAAATTCCTACATACTTGAATTTCCTGTAGAAATTTCTTTACTGCAACATCCGGTTGCTCCCATACCAGAATAACTGCCAACTCGCTTCCACTGCACAACTCTGATCTAGAGCAGATAAGAATGCTATCGAAGAACATAAGAAAAACCTTTCTCCATACACTGTTCATCCGACTCATAAAAATCTTAGTGAACCTTTCACTTGGTCAAAACATCTTAGCAGAATCTTAACTTAGAATAAGATGATCAATCCTTTCTCCAAAGAATCTTGAGCTGCCTCACCAAACTCTTCTTACTCTAAGAGTCATCCCATTATAAGGTTGAACCATCAAAATTACTCTTAAAATCCAAGTCGATATGAAAAATCAGTCTCCGATCCAGGTAAACTTCTGAATTCCTCAAAAACATATTGAGACGCTCTGACTACTTCCATAGCTTTCACCTCCATATGAGATGCCTCAATCTCAAATCAAAGAATACTCCAAGATTTCCAAACTAGTCGCAAGTCACTTTTGCGATTCCTCTCAGTTCTGATTCCAAAGAACTGTCTTCCCAACTAGAAAAGCTTTTCCTATTCAAGATCATTCTTTCCAGAATGGCTTATCTACCAGAAAAATTGATAGATCACTCCCAACAAATATCTTCCTCTACGGAGCTTCCCAAAAGAAAAGAATAAGCCTTCACTATCTGCTTGGTCTGCCGATAGTAGAATCCTAAAGATTGCAGAATCATTGAAGATATAGGTCTATGCTGCTACTTCCAAACTTCATTTCAATGATACTGCTAAGCCACAAGATCTTTCTTAACCAGAAGCTTCTTGAAATGCCAAACTAACATCCAATTCCTCTAAAACATCCTTGAGACGAGTAGACATCTCCTTAAAGAAACTCGGCTCCAAACCAATTACCAACCACTTATTTCCTTGAGAAAACAATTGAGACCATGTCCAAAGTAAGGTAACCCATTGACCTTAGTCTCAAACTTCAATATAGACAAGACACCCTTACTTGAGATCCAGAAAATCTCCAAACATCCGAATCTTCCTGCAGTAGACATCAATGCTCTTCCAACACCATCTAAATCTGGATCCAAAAGAAACATCTTCAGAACCATCTACGGATACTACATCTCATCACACAACTATTCCTTCTTGAAGCTATCAAGATACCACCACCTGCTTCTCCTCCGTGGACAGATTCACCTCTTGGAAATCTCGCTCATTTGAGAACAAATCAACCTCACACTTCAAGAATATACACCAGTACTTGCAAATACTTCCTCTGGACTCAAAGAGATCCTTTCTACAATCCACCAAACTTATTTGAGACAGCATTAGGTCTACAATCTCGATAAACACCTCCGACCACAACATATAAACCTCTTCCATTACTGGTAGTCGTGTTTCACACACTCCTACGTTATCTACCTTTATAACCTATGTTGGAAAATCCGAACAGATAACCCAACAGATTAGGTAGTTATATAAATATATATTTATATATAAAAATTACAAGTACGCTCTCTCAAGATAGACACCTCTCCAGAGCCTAGGTATTCACTCAACTTAATGCTATGATACCAACTGTAGCGACCCGACTTCCCACTCCCGGAAAATCGCATCACTAATTAAGAAAGAAAGGGATAGAAGAAGAAAAGAAAGAGAAGAAAGAGAAAACAACACATCAGAATCTCACAGCGGAACGATTTACATATAATATAGAACATATACATAGTATCATATACATCAGAGTACACAACTAAACAACACAAATTTAGACAGTTATAACATTTCTGTCTAATACAACAAAAGTCATCATACATACTAACACACAGCGGAAACTCTAACCATATATCTACACACTGAAGCCTCCTGCTCCAAAGCTCCTCCAGAATTCATCAAGAGATATCCTGAATCACTTGACTACTCATATATAATATGAGTACCCAAGAGTTTAAATAAACAGAAAATAAACACTCGGGTCAGACAGGGGTCTGGTGTGAGTAAAAGGTTTAAGATTGCTTAACTTTAGAAAAACCTTTGAAAAGAAAAGGTATCACGTAAGACTTTCCACACATAAACATGGAAAAGTTTTTACCTTACGCTAACCAAAACATTTGATAGGCAATCCAGTAATATTATAATAGTGTCTAGGGTTTTCAAATAAATATGAAATAGCCGAAATTGTTAAATGATTAAATTCTAGCTACTAGCCACTAAAGTGGGTAATACAAACAAAACCGTAGGGTCTCGTAGGGAAAACGGGTTTCCATCAATGGCAGGGCTACTGGTGTACCGCCCGTCACAGTACGTGGCCTAGATCACCGTACCGAGGAGTACTCCCACTCCCCTGCAACACAAAGCTGGGACCATTCCATACCAAACAGTCCCGAACAAGACCACCCCGCAGTTGGTTGCAGACCAACTGCCCACACAGCCGAAATATAAATGGACTTCTAGACAGGGATGTATCTTGCTCTCCAGTGGGAGCGACCCACGAAGCCTTGCTGCACCTCCCCTGTTTTAGCCATTCCCGGTTGATGAGGCTTGAGGCTGCGATTACCTTTATAGGACCAATTATCTTAGAATGCTCATCGTCCGCCTGACGATGTTCTGAAAGCATTCAATCCATACAAGTTCGTTTCGGGTTCGAACGAAACCGAAGGCACTATCTCGTTGCACTCGTTTTGTAATCACCGTCAGAGTCAACGACCATAGCCCTTGCACTCTGAATCTCTATCACGAATCCATAAGCACTATTCTATCAAACTCATTACGGAATCACCCACAGAGTTATACTGACGTATAGCCCTTACACCTCGAGTCTTCGCTTGCTCCACTTGGATTAATGACCTAATGTTTAAATGGAATAGATGTGGTTTTCGGATATCCAAATATGGAAACCCGATCCCGGTCTCATCGAAACCAAACGCCATTTTAATGTCCAAGTTGTACTTAAGGGATTTAAACAAAAGATATTTTAGAAAATATCACTTAACATAAATGGATGTATTCATAACACAGATAGATAATCATCTATTATCACATGCATCTATACATATCACAAACATCATATATATCATATTCAGATATAGCATATACACATCATCATCCATCAATCAATGTCATCCAACAACAACCAATATCATTAACTCATCCAATGATATATATCATCCAATCATTAACCATTCATAAACAAGTTTGATCCAAACTTAATTAATTTAATTAATCCTTAAATTAAATTAATCCTTAATTAAATACTTGGATTATCTTCAATCCAACTTCTTATTCATTAATTAATTACAAATTAATTAATTAACAAACATCACTTAATTATCCATTAAATTAATCATTCTTGATCAATTATTACTTAATTGCTTAAAGTAATTATTACTTAATTACCATATTAATTAATCATCCTGATTAATTACTTCCAAATTATACTAAGTAATTACCTCTTAATTACCTTCTAAAATTAATCAACCTTGATTAATTATTCTTTAATTATCCTGATAATTATTCCTTAATTACCTTTAATTAATTACACCTGATTAATCACTTTTAATTAATCACACTTGATTAATTACTCTTAATTAATCATACTTAATTAATTACTTTTAATTAATCACCTTTGATTAATTACTTTAATTACATTTAGTAATTAAGACTCAATTATAAATTAATTATAGTTAAATTATTAATTAAAAATTACTTAATTACTTCACCAAGAAATTATACTTAATCAACTCCAAAGTGATTATCTTTAATTAATCACAAGTTAATTATTTAATTAACTATTTAACTTAATCATTTAAAATGAATTAAATGATTCTTAACTTCTTATATTATAAGATTCTTAATTAAGAAAACATTGTCTTAATTAAATCTTTTATATTAATCAACAACACTTATATAAATCTTAATTGAGTTATCACAATTATTCTCACAATTATTTATCTTTAGATAAATAAAATTCTAAATTTACATAATATAAAATTTATTATAGTTGATTATCAAATTCTTAATCATTATACGTTATTTAAATAAAACATAACATTTTAGAAATCAGTTTATAAAAACACATTTTAAATTAAACTATTAAATCTTTAAAACCTTTCCAAATTTATTTATTAAAGTCTAATACAAACTTTATTTCAAATCCACTTATTTTTATTTTTAAAACTTGCATATTCCAAAATATATAAACTTGTTTAAAACTTTTAAATTTGAAACAAGTTTGGTAAAAAAAACTTGTTAAACTTGCTTTAAAACTTGAATCATTACAAGTATTAAAGTTTCCTTTGTTTTAAAACTTTACTGTTAACATTTTTTTTTCTTTTAATATCTCCTGAACCCAAACAAAACCTACTCAACGTACTCGAGCAAACCCTCAGAAACTCACGCGTCGACCCCGAGCTTCTCATTCTTATACCTGCTTCGAGACAGAGCGACGAAAACACGATGGAGGCTTCGAGTTTCCTCCCTCTTCTCATTCTAGAACCCAACTACCTGATACTCCTTACACCGTGCAACGTGCACCGCTCCCCCTTTCACCAGCGATCACCTCCATGACGTCGCCCAGTCATCCTCGACCCCAACGTTGTAACGCGACACCCAGAAACTCAAATTCAAACGAAAATCAAAAATTCGATCATCACGTTAACTGTCTAAACCAACATCCACCAGAAAAATTACCAACGTCGTCGACCCCTCACTCGAGACGCCGCGCCATCCTTCCCATAGCTTCGCCTCACTTCCCCGTCCCTTTGGCACCAAGTGCGATCAACTCCAACAGCTTCATGATGCCGCGGATCCAACAGAACCCATCGGCCCAAAAACAGGTACCAAAACCCTAATTCTTCGATTCATGATCAACTCGATCCATAATAAATCCAAATTCCATTTTTCCCACAATCACCATTACTCCCTACTCCTTCATGCTCAAAGTCAAGATTCAATTCGCCATCGTTTGCCATGAATCAACCAAAATGCACAAAACTGTCAACCCAGAAATTCACTTCGATTTCTAATCTAAAAATCAAGGTACATATCTCAAAAATCATGATTTGGCCCTAAAAATTCAATTATGAGATCAAAAACTAAAATTGATTTAATAATTTTTACCTCAATTTATTCTTTTTACTGTAAGTTTTAAAATTCAAGATAATTACAAAGTTTAACAGCCGACAACTATTTTTAGTTGATGGATAGTTTGATTACAAACATCTTTTATTTACAATTCAAAGTCAAGTTTAAATCTAAAAACTTGTTATTGAATTTATTACAAAATTTGAAAGCTGTTAATAAACACACAGAACATATACTTCATTCACATAGACAACCAAATGAAGAAGATAAACATGTATCAAATTTGAATTCAAGCATTCAAATAACATCAAGTTACTCATTCCCAAGAACATGATGAAATTCAAGTTTTAAAATTCTGTTTTTAAAAAAAATCTTTTACTCACCTTTGAAAACAGAAGACAAAGACTGCATTTCTTCTTTCCAGGCTTCAATTATCTTGCATGCTATTTACAGAATTCTTTGCATTGATTACTGATGGATTTGAAAATGAAATTGCATGTTGATGTTTCTCTGAATTTTTTGCAATGATTGAATTTCCAGATTTCTTCTTTTCTTTCTTTCAGATTTCAACATTTTACTTCTTTGCTTCAATTTTTACAGGTTGCAGTTTTGTATTCATTTTTGATCTTTGTTTTTTATTTTTGTTAAAATGAGATAGTATTTAGCTGAAGTTTTCAAGAGTAGATTTTTTTTCTTTCTTATTTTACAATTTTAGATTTAAATTGAAATGTCAAGAATATGACATTTGTCCCTTGTATGATCTAATTTCCTTACACTTATGCTTCTTATTTACAAATGTCCTTGCATAAATCAAAATGTTAACATGTGTTTTAATATCTAATTAATATTTTTAAATGTTATCTTCTTATTTATAAATTTATTTAAGTTATATGTAAGTAATTATGTAATATTATGAACTTATCTTTTAATAAATATGCATGTAAATACAACTTGAAAAATTGATTTTAACTCCTTATATAAATTTTTAAAACAATTTTATCTTATTAAAAACAAAAGCTAAAATATACGTTTATAAAATAAGAAATTAACTTTATTATTTAAAATTTAAATTTCAAATATCATTTCAAAGACATTAAATCAAATTATCATTTCAAATTTCAAAGCTAAATATATTCAAGTTTGAAAAATCTCTTGTTGAATTTAAATTAATAATTCTTCTATTTCAAAAATATATATAAATATATATACACATTTCAAATAGAAACATTCTAACATTAAATTTATTGATTTCCATATTAAATTTTAAAACAAATCTCAAATCACAATATATATACATTCATATATATTATAATTTGAATATAAAGTTTTATTACATTAAAAACTTCCTATTTACCAAAATAAATATTTCCAAATCAAATTATTATAAACTTCAAAAGAATTTAATCTGTCTATTTAAAATGTTAAGAAAAAGGTTAATAGATATTATCAAATTATTATCATTAATCTTTAAAATAAATTTAACTTGTCAATTTATAATATAAAATGATCAAATCAATTTAATTATTATCAAAGATTATTTAATTGATATTGCTCAAAATTCTGGGTTGTCATCGAAATGCAATGAAAGTTTGTGAATAAATTAAAGTGGGATGGGATTAAGTGTAAATTGAGTGGGAATCAATTTAATTGGTTATAAAGCTTAAGTAATAATTTATTCACACTAATATTGACGAATGACATAAGGAAATCGATCGTTTGATGCAAACGAGATTGGATAAAATGCTATGAATTATTAGAAGTAAAACAAAATGATTTTGGAATCAATTGGAATGAATGTGAAGTTGTTTTGCTTAAAATGAATTAAATATAAGCGTATAAGCTGTAGATTACTTCAACTGTATGGAAAGGTTTGAGAATTGATTATAAGCAATTGTAATAAGTGTTGGAACCTTTTATATGCTTATGGAAATTGATTAACATGCATTTTATGTGAAATTTATATATTTATGCCAATATATCACATGCATTGTTACATAATCGATGTTATAGCTATTTAAATTTAAGAGAAATGCTATAAACCTTATATATATAGTACTTATATGTTTAAATTGAGTAAGTACAGGTACCTGGAAGCCGTGTGGCTGGATTTGGGTTGCATTAACTGCTAATGATAATAAGCCGCTTGCTTAAAATGCTAAATAAGGTACGCCTACGCAATTAAAATAGGAAATATGAACTATTTTTTATTTTTCCGATCGTGTGGGTCGATGTATATATATTTATATCTCTTGTCAAATTGCAAAAGCTCCTCCGTTCACGGGAGACTCTGCCAAAAAATTTCAGAAATTTTGGGAGTTAGAAAAATTTTGAAAATTTTTAAGAAATTTTGTTAAAGACAAAGCGAATTTAAATTGGATACTAAAATTAGTTATAAATGAAACTAATTAAAATAATGATATGAATTAGTAATAAATGACAAATAAAATTTAATATATTCAGAGTTCAAAATAAATTGAATTCATATAGAAATGGAGATAAACCAATGTGAATAGAAATGGATATAACTGGAAGTGGTAAGACGGAAATAAATAAAGAAACATATAAAATGCTTATGTTAACTTAAGTAAGGAATGGTCCATTCTTAATTGGAAGTTGAATATTGCAAATAAATTCTAAGTTGATATTTGGATAAATGTTGACTTTTGGTAAGGAAGTCGATCAAATGTTTTTGGAATGTTGTGATTGGATATTAGTGCTAAGCAGGATTTGCAGGTATTATAAAAGGGAAAAGAGAATTGGTTTTTGATTCAAGAAGATAAATTTGAATTGCCCGACAAAAAGATATGTATTTTAATTTGGAGTGAAATTTGATTGGGAATTTGGATTGAGCCACTTGGCCTTTTGTTTTCTTCTTGAGATTTGGGAAGCCGCAGAGCCATTTTTGTAGTAGTACCGAGCTAGCTGCGCAAAGGAGACGTTGGCGAAATTTTTCGGGAATTTAGGGAGTAAGAAAAATTTTGAGAAATTTTGATAATTCAAAATTTGTTTTAAGATTAAAACTTGAATGGTTGGGCAAATAGGATTGATTGCAAACTAGGGAAAGGTTTGGAAAGTTAATATGAATAACAATAATGGGTCTTTTATAAAAAGATCGTTGGAAAGATGTTAAATTGTTTGTTTCGGAGAAATAGTAACGGGTATTGGGCCATTCTTCCTAATTAGTAATTTCGGGGACGTAATTCTTTTAAGGGGGGTGGAATGTGACGACCCGGAATTTTCAAGCATTTGAAATCGGAATATTTAATTGATTTTAAATATTCAATAGAGCAATTTTAACTTGAATTATGAATATCACGATTTATTTGATAATTAAAATTTTGAATTAAATAACTGGAAGCCGAGCTAAATGTTGAATCTGAAGTTTTATACCTGTTGAAAATAATTTGAATGTTCATAAAATTTATATTGATAACGTTGATGATGATGGAAGTATTAAAATCAAATTCAACAATGATTTGTTCAGTTTTGAAAATATATCGTTTAAATTAAATTTAACAATAGCCTTCCGAGGCACAGTCTCGGAAATCAATGAAACCAGTTTCATTGAGTCCGTAATATTGAATTATTATCGAGTTTAAATTTTCGTGGTTTTTTTGGAGTTAGCGTGTGAGTATACGATATATCAGTGCGTTGAAAATTTAATTGTTAATAATTTAATGAAATTTAATTTCCTTTATCAGGCTTCTTGTATACGCCATTTTCAATCCATTCCCCAGTACGCTACTTCCTCCACAATTTCGTGTCTTGCCTTTGTATATACGCTAGAGCATACCAGAACTAAAATAATAAAATCACTTTCTTTACTCTCCTTTAATTCGAGAATCATCAATGGCCGAAGCCATTGATTTTCAAATCAGTAAACGAAAAAAAATATAAATCAATCATGGCCATCACCTAATTCTCCCCAATTAGAATAGAATGCGAGCTCTTTCCTTCAAATCCTATTGCTTCGAGCGTGAGATTCTCCAACCGCTCGTACGATGCGGTCACATTCTAATTCAGGGAGGGGGCGACCGAGTTTCCTTGAGTCAAATCGATTTGAAACCGTGCGCACTCGCGAGGTCGTAAGGAGGAAGAGGGGTTAAATGGGAAATCGAAGCACGATTGTGGGAAACTCGAGCTTGAGTTTGGGAAGCATGGCCGAACTCATCGAGATCTGACATCGTTCCAGATAACGAGGAGGCATTTGAGAGTGTTTTAGGCGACATTGAGGGGTGCTTGCGAATTTGGGCATGTGCTCGGAAAGCTCGTCTCTTCAGGTTGTCAACAGGTTCGAGCTCAAAATTGTAAGCATGGGTTAGTCGAGAGTGTCGATCGGGGAAGATGCAGGCTGTTCGTCAGCGTTTTGGTGAAGGTATATTCTGTTAGTTAAATTTTAGCATAGATTTGTTGGTATAATCACAGTAATTGGGAAGTATATTGATAGAGATATATGTATAAGGCTCTGAAAAAAATATAGAAGAAAGAAAAGAAATATAATATATAGCAGTGTAATACATAAAAAAAAAGGAAAAATTCCCCGTTTCTATTTTTATATATCTGCAAAAATAAAATAAATGGACTACTGTAAAGTATATATACAGTTTACATATTTCAGTATTTAATAATGTAAGTAGATATATATATATATATATATATATATATATAGTAGTTAGCAATGTTTTTGTATATAGCTTTTGGTAATATAGGATTTGTATAAAACTCGGTTTTTGTCAAGATAATTTATTTTTATAAGTATAAATGATTTCAGAATAGAAATAAACATATATGTACACATTTTAATTTACTAGCTTGTTTAAATTTAGTCACCAAAAGTAATTTTATCTAAAGAAAATTAATTTCAAATTTATTACCTTGGTTAAAATCAAATAAAGGTTAAAGTTAATCATTAGCTAAATTACGTAAACAATTGGTGAATAATTGTCTGATTGGTTCAAACGATAATAAATTGTGAATTGTTTATTCAAGGTCAAGAATCGAGAAAGATGTGGGTTGCTAAACAGGAATCAAAGGTGAGTTAATCTCACTCAATTAAATTTAAATTTAAATAATTAAACTTAAATAATTGTTTGAAACGGTTGAATTAATTTATGTGCCGTAATGTGGTATATATTTGGAATTGGCATTTTATATTGTGCTAAAATCTGTGGATGCAGGGAAAAAACAGGTTGGAAGGATCCAACTGGACCCCTCAACTTTAATTATTTAATATTCTCTGTTTTGAATATTTGATATCCCGCAATGAATTATGTGGAAATATTGAATGCTATGGCTTGATTGTTATAATCGGCAATAACGAATTACCAAATATATAATTTGAGTTTGGGAATGAAATTAAAGAAGTGAAATTGTAAGTAAAACAATTATAGAAAAGATGAATAAATTTATGAATGATCGGGAAAGGAAATAAAGTGACTTTAAAATTTTAATAAATAAATCTTGAGTATGGGAAGGAAAATTTAAATAAACAGAGAGTTAATGAAACTTAAATTTCAATGTTATTGTTTAAAAGTACAAAACATTTAATTTAAATTAAGGATTTAAATTATTTATGAAGAATAAAGAAGAAATTGGGAATAACCTGAAATTTGTATATTTCAGCTAAAGTATTTAAAAATCAAACTGAAAAGAAAAATAAAGTCCATAATTAATGAATTTTGAAATAAACTGATAAGTAAAGAAATTTATTTCAAATGGAATAAACTGGAAATCAATTTGGAACATTGATTTAAGTGATTGAGATTGGAAATTTCTCTCTGAATAATCAAGTACGTTTTCAAAGTAAATTTTTAAAATATAAATTAAAAGTTTAATTTGTTTGTAAGAAGTATGTTTTGAAAAATTTACTATTTCTAAATATTTAAATTCTAAAGTAAGAATTTCTTTTTGATCTATTATAGCAATAATTATTTTAATCTATTATAGCAATAATTATTTAAAGGGTGACTTAGTATTTTATTTTTGAAAGTGAAAATCTAGTTTTATATTTTATTTAGTAACCTTATTTTCAAATATTCATATAGTATGTATTTTTAACAAATCATTGAAGTAGTTTTAAAATAAATGTTTAAAGTATATTTCAAAGTAAAGTGTTCTAAATTATTATTTTTAAAAAAAAAATCTAGTTTATGCTTGGTGATTTCAGAGGAGATAGAAAATATTTGGGAAAGTTCATTCTTAAAAGAAAGATGGTTTTGAAACTGTTTTCAAAGGATTGAAAATAGAAATATATCTTGTGAAGATATTTTGTGGTTAATAAATAAATAATTTGGAAAATTATTTATTGGTTGATGGTTGTTTGTGAATATAATTGATAGTTAAATAACCGACTATCAATATTGGACAAATGCGTTGATCGTTTCGAAGAGACCGGGATCAAGATTTTCTCGAAAATCACTTCGATCCGGTTTGTACGTTTCGTGAAACATGTTCGGAGTCGAAGATGGAGCTATGAAGTGCAAGGGCTAGTCGCTACTAATCTTGAGGATATTTTCAAAATGGATGTAGTAGGAATAGTGCCTTCGGTTCCGTTCGAACCCGGGACGGACTTGTATGGATGAATGCTTGCGAAACATCGTCAGGTGGACGATGGGCATTCTAAGGGATATGTTCTAAAAAGGCAACTCTTAGCCTCAAGCCTCATCAAATGGGAATGACTGAAAATCAGGAGTTATGCAGCAAGGCTAGGGGGGTAGCACTAAAGCAGGGTGAGGTCATTCCAGTCTAGATGTTCCTTTCTATTTCGGCTTAGTGGGCGGTTGCTGATCCCAACCGCGGGGTGATCTCACTCGGGATTATCCAGTAAGGGGTAGTCCCGGCCTTGTGCTGTAGAGGAGCGGGCGTACTCCTCGGTAAGGTGATCTAGGCCCCGTACTGTGACAGGCGGTACCCCAGTGCCTAGTCATTGGTTAGAAATCCATTCTCCCTACGAACCTTGTACGAGTTTTGTTTGTATTACCCACTCTGTGGCTAGTAGCTGAAATTTAATCATGTAACAATTTCGGCTATTTTATAAGTATTTGTATATAGACCTTATTAGAATATCATAGGATTTCTATAAAAATCGTTTTAGCTATCGTAAGGTAAAAACCCGACATGTTTATGTGTGGCGTGGTCTTACGAGATGCTTTCGTTTTCAAAGGATTTTTGAAACTTTAATAATCAATTGAGTGTGATTTTCTCACGCTGGCATTCCAGACTGACTCGAGTATTATTTAATTGTAATGCTCGGGTCAGGCCGAGTATTATAGGATACAGGGTTTGTTGCTGTGGAGCTCAGGAGCCGAGCTGGACGGCGATGCGTATTCTCGTATTTGTTTTATATATTTTCCGCTGTGTTGAGTTGTTGTGTAGCCACTTGTATGATATTGATGTAGAACATGTTGTTGATGTTGAGCCGTGATTGATGTACTCTGATGATGTAATTTACAAACAGCTGTATTTGATTTTGAGTAAAGATCATTTATTATCTATTATATTTTATTTCGCTGCGATGGTTAGATTCTGATGTTGTTTTCTATTTTTTCTTCTACCTCTTCTTCTTTAACCCAAATGGTTCGTATTTCTGTACAACTTGAGTTGATTTAGGTAGAATAGTGTTAACTCAAGGGGTATGGATTTGCGGGTCGTTACAGTTCGAACCAGGGACGGACTTGTATGGACGAATGCTTTCGGAACATCGTTAGGTGGCGATGGGCATTCTAAGTGAAATGTTCTAAAGGTAACGCTTAACCTCAAGCCTCATCAAATGGGAATGACTAAAAATCAGGA
Source organism: Allium cepa (assembly GCA_030765085.1). NCBI lineage: Eukaryota > Viridiplantae > Streptophyta > Magnoliopsida > Asparagales > Amaryllidaceae > Allium > Allium cepa. Next base: position 1,032,816,782 of record CM060928.1, read on the forward strand.
AATATGCAGCAAGGCTTCGTGGGTAGCCCCCACTTGAGAGTAAGGTCATCACTATCTAGATGTCCCTTTTTATTCGGCTTAGTGGTGCGGTTTCTGATCCCAACCGCGGGGTGATCTTATTTGGAACTGTCCAGTAAGGGACGGTTTCAGTCTTGTGTTGCAGGGTAGCGGGCGTACTCCTCGGTACGGTGATCTAGGCCCCGTACTGTGACAGGTGGTATCCCAGTGCCTAGTCATTGTTGGAAATCCATTCTCCAAACGAGCCTTGTACGAGTTTTGTTTGTATTACCCACTCTGTGGCTAGTAGCTGGAATTTAATCATGTAACAATTTCAGCTATTTTATAAGTATTTGTATATAGACCCTATTATAATATCAGAGGATTTTTATAAAAAGTGATTAAGCTATCGTAAGGTAAAAACCCGACATGTTTATTTGTGGCGTGGTCTTACGAGATGCTTTTGTTTTCAATAGGATTTTGAAACTTTAATAATCAATTTAGGTGCATTATTATCAACTGGTATTCCAGACTGACTCGGGTGTTATTTCATTGTAATTCTCGGGTCAGACCGAGTATTATATGTTCAGGATAGAATGCTTTGGAGCAGGAGAGGAGTTGGAGTCTGAGACATATTACCCGTACTTGTATATATATATCCGCTGCTATGATTGTATGGTAATGTCTGACTGGTAAATGTTAATTGTTTGAGATACTGTGATGATATGTTGTATAAACAGATATAGTTTTCATTTTGTGTAAAGATTTATTATTTACTACTATAGTTTATTCCGCTGCGACTGTGAGATTCTGATATTGTTTAGTTCCTTCTTTCTTCTACCTCTTCTTCTTTAACCCTAATAGTTCGTGTTTCTGTTCCACTTGAGCTAATCGATGTAGAATAGTGTTGACTCATGGGGTACGGATTTGCGGGCCGTCACACTTGGTATCAGAGGTTAGGTTGGCGCAACCTAGGCTTTGATGGGGAAATTACTCATTAACCAGAGTCAATAGTACTCTATAATGAATTTAGCGTATTAATAGATATGAGAGCGTACTTGTTAGTGAATATAAAATTGTTTTTATACTGTGTTGACTTATCGGTTGAGTGTCCATGAATTCTGGTCGGTGCGTGAAGTACAACCGTATCGATAGGGGTTTCTAAACACTTAAACAAGATAAACCGACATGGTATTGTTTTTAAAGGGGTAAATGAAATAATTTTACCCAAAATTATATTTTGATATAAAAGAAATAATTTTCTGAAATTATTATATATATTTGATTGTTTAGTTGTTAATATCTTAATCAAATAAGAATCTAAAATATAATATAAAATTTGGAATGGGTATAACCAAATAAATGTTTTATAAGTATAAATTATACAAAAGAGAATAACTAAATTTAAACTAAACCAGAATTTAAATCCCGAGGATTTTGAAAAGGATTTTAAATGTAAGGAAAATAAAGTTTGGAAATGTAAAATCTTGGAAATGTTTGGTAATATTTTTCCCAAGTGTTCAACGACAATAATGGAATGTTGATTTGGGAAATATTTTTGAATGGAAACTATTTTAAAATGAATTTGGGAAAGCAAGGAAGCACTGAACTCACTTCAGTCGCTGGAAAATAATCCTGATGATGCTGGCTACATCATTAGAATTCATTTTCGAGTTTCTAAAGTGATGGATTGCTTCCCTAGTACTTGGTTGTGATATTGTTTGGGACTTATTGAGTATAATGGTTGTTTGGCAAATTCAAAATGGCAAATTGTTTTGGTACAACAAAGTTGTTTTGGAAATCTGGAGATTTGATTTGATATACCACATAGGTATATATTTGATATATTTCAAAATGGTTTTGGGATAAAACCGAGTAAATTGAATTCTGGGAAAACCTATTTAAATAATGTGTGAAAATGAGTCAACTATTGGACTTATTTGGTGAAGTTGATACTACTAAGAAGGATATAAAGATTTTAATCTTGGAATTAAAATTTAACTTGAGTAAATGAAAGTAAATGAAATATATTGAAGTAAATAGGAAATTTGAATTTAATTTGGATAAGTTAAATAAATCGGACTTAGGATTGAATTGATTTGGGTTAAATTAAAATGTAAGTTGACTTTGAAATGGTGGGTCATTGTGTAATGAATGATACCCATGAGCTATTAAGTGTTATGCTTATCATCTGAAATGGTGAATTTAAATTTGTGCAGGGAATTAAGGTGAAACAAAATTTGTATCCTTAAGAATGCAGTGATACACACACACACACACACACATATATATGAAATGGAATTGTGATTATAAGATGTAAGTGTATTAAAATGAGCAATATAAACCTTTTAGTAAATAAGTTAGTGAACTTATAAATAGGAAATGTTAATATAATCACAAATGGGAAATAGTTGAATGGTATGATGAATTCAAATTTTATCCTGGAATGTGAAGTTAATTTGATCATATGAAGGTAAATAGAATATATTTGAATTTGACTTAAGATAAGTTAAATAAAAATGGAATGAAAATTGAATTGAATGTAAGTTGAATGTAAAATGGTTATAGTTGTGAGTTATAATTATATAACGAAAACTTATATCCTTAAGCTATTTCTATTATTTGAAATTTGCAATTATGTAATGGAAGGGACTAAGATTAGGGATATGGAGTTTTAAAATCAATAAGTTGGGAAAACCTATGAATAGAATTGGGATTGTAATTCATAATGGAAAAGTAAATTTGACTCGGACTAAATTTAATTTAAGGTAAAGTGGAATTGATTGAGATTTGGATTAAATTGAAATCAAAATCTAGTGGAGTAATAAATAATCTTGAATGGAATTGAAATTTTATTTTAAATGGTATAGGAAAGGGTATAAATGTGGATTGGCTAAATAAAAATTGGTTGAACTTTAATTAATTCTGGAAAAGGATTAAATTGAAAGAAAATATAATTTAGTTCAAATGTTATTGATTATTTGAATTTTCACCTTACTAAATCCTAGGGAACAGTTGAAACAAAATTTAGTGTAAGAAAAATTAAGTGAAGGGTAATTAAAAGTTGGAAGTGTGAATAGATATGGAATTGAATTATAATAGTGATGATTTAACGTGGCCTTATTATTAATAAAAGGTTTAATTATTGAATATGAACTAGAATTTGGTGAATACACTAATTTGAAATTTTACATTTGATAGAATGTATAAGCTAGTTGGATTAAAATTTGTAAATGGTTTGATTGGGTAAGAATCAATTAAAAAGAAAATAAATTGAGATATTATGGAATCGAAACCTTTTAAGAAAATGGTGAGATGGTTATGGTTAAGCTTATGAAATAGCTTTAAATGAATTGAATTGCAAGTGAAATGGTTTAATTAATTATTGTGATGGAATAAGAAAGAATGCATTAAAGATGTGTGAGTTGTAAATAATATAGAATGGGATGTTATTAATTTAAACTTAAATGTTGATCTTGAAGTGAAAATAAGAAATTGGGTTAAAAATTGCAATGGAATAAGAATGCTTGGATTGTGAACCATGAAAAATTGAATAAAATTAATATAAATTAAAGTTGGAATTAATTTTAATAAGTATAAGCTTAAGAGATGATTATTTGCTTGAATGACATAAAAATTTGCATAAGGATTGGTTGTTTTGTTGTATTCGGAATTGTGTTGGTTTAAAGAAGCAAATAGAATTAGTTTTGAACTAATTGGAGTGGATTGAAATTTTATCAAGTGATTTTGCATACGAATAAAAATGGATCATCAAAGTAATGGAAATATCAAAATTTAAAGTAAAACTTGACTGTGAATCAAATTGGAAACTGAATTGAAGTAAAGAGATGTAAGTAATACATATGTTAATCATATTGATGAGAATATGGTTTGAGAGTAGTAAACTTGAATTTAAATCATTCAAGTGAAATAAAATGAAGTTGGTTCGGCTGAAAGTAGAATGGGCTAAAATCTTAATAAATGGATTTGAGTATAAATGTAAGTGAATCATAATAGAAGTGCAAATGTATCAAATTAAAAAGGAAACTGACTGGGGAAATCAAATCGGAAAAGGGGTAGAATATGAATGGAACATAGCAAAACTTGTATATAAAATCCTTTGTGTGAAATAACTTGGAGTTTGGCATTAGAAAAGGAACTTTGTATATGCTTCAAAATATGATTTACTTATGAAATTATGCAAAGTGTTGTTTGGGATGTAAAATGGATATGTTTGGCTTACATTTATATTGGAAATGTTTATTAAAATGTTCATATCTTTGAAAACTGATGAGTTTGTTGAGTAAGTACAGGTATGGGAGGCGATCGGTAAAGTTGGGGCGCTTTTGTGCTAAAATATTAGCCGTTTGCTTTTAAAAATTTGCTAAAAGGTACGCCCACGCAAATATAATTGGGAAATGATATATTTTTTGTGATATATTTTGGTTTACGACCGTGTGGGTCGATGTATATATATTTATTTGTATCGCGATATCGCGAAAGCTCCTCCAAACAAGAGTGATTCTGCCAAAATTTTCCGGAAATTTTGGGAATTAGAAAATTTTTAGGATTTTGAAAACTTATTAACTTGGAAAGTTATAAGTTAAATTTAAAGCTTTGGAGTAAATGAAGCAAATGAGTTTGGATTTGAGCTAAAGGATTTTGGAATAGGATTGAATTAGTAATTTCGATTTGAAACTAAAGGATTTAAGCAAAGTGAAATTGAGATTTCACTAAGTAAGTTTGTTATTGAGTTTGGAACATTCTTTCTACCTTAGCAAATTTCGGGGACGAAATTTTTATAAGAGGGGAGGAATTTGACATCCCGGATTTTTGAGCCATTGGATTTTGAACATTTAATTCATTTTAAATGTTCACTGAGGATTTTTAATTAATTTTGGAACAAAGAGAATCGGGTTCAATTTATTAAATAAGTTATGGGTTTTAAAATATGATAATTTAATTCAATTTTGATTAGTAATTGAATATTGGACTGAAACAATTTGGGAATTTAGATGTAAATAGTGATAAAAATGTTTTTAAAATTTATTTTTAGTCCATTTGGATTTAAAAAGTGTTGTTGGATTTTTAGATGGATTTGAAAGTTAATAAGTTATTATTGGAAATTTTGTATTAATTTAATAATGGAATTTAATAGTATTAAAATGCAAATAATCAGATTTTGGGTCCGGAATGAGTCAAAATAATTTTTAATGTGATTTATAAATTTTATATGATTTATTATTAAGGTAATAAAATTTTAAAGGTAAGATTTTAAGCGTTTTCGATTATTGTAGAAATCGCTCGATCTAATAGACGAGTTAAAATAGCCTTCTGGGGCACAGTCGCGGAATTCGACGAAACCAGTTCCATTGGATCCGTAATTGTTAGTTATTATCGAATTTCAATTTTCGTAGCAATCGGAGTTGTCGTGTGACCATGGCAGCTCGAAACGCTTAGAAAATACTTTAACCGATTTAATTTTAAATTGATCGTTTAATTCCGTAACTCGCACATACGACCGAATTAGCTTACGAAACCTGTTCCATTGTGTCCGGAACGTGGAAAAACCTTAGGAATGCCTATTGGTGTGTGAGAATTGGAGTTCGTTTAAAGTATGATGTTACATAGAGAATTTTATTAATAAAATAACATTAAAACAATAATATATATTATATTATTCTCTAACCCTAGCAAATCGTGAATCGCCGCAGCTTTACATTTCAATGGTCGGGAATCATTTTCGTTCGTCTCAAATTATCAAGCAATTCTTCGAGTTTTAGCGGAATCTCCCAACTACAAAGTCGACGAGCTCTTCGAGCTCTAGAGATCCTACGGTGGAGATGCTGTTCGGTGGGGCGCAGAGAACTAGAAGGGGTCGCGATGTACATGCATTCACGCGTGTTTTCGATGGGATAAGGGGCGCCAGGCTCGTCGATACTCAGGTTGATGGTGGAGATTGAGGAGCCCTTCGATATGGTAGTCTCCGATCACTTTCTCGTGTAGTGTGGTGGCCGCGTTTTTAGCCCTAATCGATGTCGTTGATGGGTTCGTTCCTACTGGAGTTGCGTTGCCTGAGGAAGATGGCTTCGGCCTTGTTTTGTGATTAACGATCAGATCTAAAGTTTGATAATAATAACTAAAATTTAAAAATAATTTGTTTAATTATAGATTCAAACTTAAACAACCATATCTTTTGCATACCTGATCAGATTTTGACGAAATTTGCGGCGCCGGAATCGCAGAGATGCATGCTACGCAATGATGTAGTTCGGGAATCATTCCGGGCAAGCAGAAATTTGAGTTAAATCGAACGTCGTTCGGTTTAATTTAAACTTCGAACGCTCGCCGAAACTCAAGGTGAGTTATTCTCACTCACATCTAGATGCTAGACAATTTAAATAGTCAAAATTTAAATATTTGTGTGATTGGTTGAATATAATTGTTGTTATTAGTCTGGATAGATATTTATATATATGATGTGCTAATATTTGTGATGCAGGGCAAACAGGTTGGAGGGATCCAACTGGATTCCTCACGATGTAGAAATTATTTTTATAATTGATAATGCAATCTGTTTAAATGTTATGATTGCTAAATCTAAAATTCAATTGTATTGGGATATTGTTGGATAAATTATAAATCCAGAATTCAATTATAAATGGATAAATTGGGTTTTTAGGAAATACAGGGCATTGTTAAATAAAGAATTTAAAAGAATTAAAATTGAAATCTGTTTGGGATGAAATTGGAAATTTGTAATATATGGAATGATAAACGAAGAGAAAAGTTATCAGTTGTTAAATGTGAAAGTATGGATTTCGAGAGACAAATTCTATAAGAAGTTATAAATTGTTTTTTTATAACGATGGGGTTATTTGAAATGTTTCCTGGAAATTCAATATGATTTTAACGAGACCTTTCAAATATAATTAGTAGTTCAAATGTATATTAATTCTTTTAGAAAAACTATTTCAAACCCATAGGAAATTTATTTAAGTAAATCTTAAGTATTATTTTCATTTAATAAATTCCCAATAGTTTTATTTAAAAATATTTAAGCCTACACTTTGAAAGTGAATTTCCGGGAATGGAAATTGTGTTTAAACTCCAAAGGAGTTTATTTTGAAAACCCTGGCAGGAAATTTATGTTATTAAAACAAAAATCTGAATTAAAATAAATCGAAAGAATTTATAAGAAAGGTTTTATGGGTTGTTTGAATGGGAGTGAGTTTCCTTGGAACCGACTCGAGTTTTAAACAGATTTTGATAACAGAATGTTTAAAGTTCAAACTTGTATAAAAGAGTGTTTTGAAAATTATTATTTTAATAACTATTAATAAATTAGTAATAGTAAATTTTAATGAATACCTTAGTTATTATTTTACAAATGGATTTGTTTAAAGGGCTAGTTTTGACCTACGTTATTGAAATTAGCATTAACCTTTTAAACTCCACTTATAAGTTTAGTTTAAACTAAACCCTTATTTACAATCAGAATTATATCCTAATAAATGGTTTACCTTTACATATTTGGAATTTTATTTTTGAGTAATAATTAGTAGTAAATTTCCATATTTTAAAATATATTTCAGAATAAATGGTTTTAATTGTTTTAATTCTAAATTGATTTGAACATGGTTATTTCCAATGGGAATAAATGGTAAAGGACTTACCTTGTCAAGGAAGAACTTTGGGAAATTGTTTTCAAACGAGTTTTGAAATTTGGAAATATATCTTGAAAGATATTTGAGGTAAATAAATAATGTGGAAAATTATTTATTGTGTGATGGATGTTTATGAATATTAATTGATAGTTAAATCACGGACTATCAATATTGGACAAATGCGCTGATCGTTTCGAAGAGACCGAGATCGAGATTTATTTCTCGAAAACCACTTTGATCCAGTTTGTACGTTTCGCGGAAAAACGTGTTTGGAATCGAAGATGGAACAGTGAAGTGCAAGGGCTAGTCGCTACTAATCCTAAGGATATTTCCAAAATGGATGTAGTAGGAGTAGTGCCTTCGGTTCTGTTCGAACCCGGGACGGACTTGTATGGACGAATGCTTTCGGAACATTGTCAGGTGGGCGATGGGCATTCTAAGTGAAACGTTATAAAGGTAACGCTTAGCCTCAAGCCTCATCAAATGGGAATGAGTGAAAATCAAGGGATATGCAACAAGGCTTCGTGGGTAGCCCCCACTTGAGAGTAAGATCGTCTCTGTCTAGATGTCCCTTTTTATTCGGCTTAGTGGTGCGGTTGCTGATCCCAACCGCGGGGTTATCTTATTCAGAACTGTCCAGTATGGGATGGTTCCGGTCTTGTGTTGCAGGGGAGCAGGCGTACTCCTCGGTACTGTGATCTAGGCCCCATACTGTAACAGGAAGTACCCCAGTGCCTAGTCATTGTTGGAAATCTTTTCTTCCTACGAGCCTTGTACGAGTTTTGTTTGTATTACCCACTCTGTGGGTAGTAGCTGGAATTTAATCATCTAACAATTTCAGCTATTTTATAAGTATTCGTATATAGACCCTATTATAATATCAAAGGATTTTTATAAAAAGTGATTTAGCTATCGTAAGGTAAAAACCCTACATGTTTATTTGTGGCGTGGTCTTACGAGATGCTTTTGTTTTCAAAAGGATTTTGAAACTTTAATAATCAATTTGGATGCATTATTATCATCTGGTATTCGAGATTGACTCGGGTGTTATTTCATTATAATGCTCGGGTCAGACGAGTATTATATGTTCAGGATAGAATGCTTTGGAGCAGGAGAGGAGCTGGAGTCCGAGACGTATTACTCGTACTTGTATATGTATATCCACTACTATGATTGTATGGTAATGTCTGGCTGGTAAATGTTAATTGTTCGAGATACTTTGATGATATGTCGTATAAACAGATATAGTTTTCTTTTTGTGTAAAGACTATTATTTACTACTATAGTTTATCCCGTTGCGACTATAAGATTCTGATATTGTTTAGTTCCTTCTTTCTTCTACCTCTTCTTCTTTTACCCTAGTGGTTCTTGTTTCTGTTCCACTTGAGTTAATCGATGTAGAATAGTGTTGACTCAAGGGGTACGGGTTTGCGGGCCGTCACATCTTCTGTCTTGAACCTCTATACTGTAGGTATATGCGTGTTTATATCCCGCATATACATATATATCTAAACTATAATGTTAGTATTTATATTTTATAGAAGGTCCTTAGGTTGTTGTCATCAAAATCATTATCTCAGGACTAACACATTCAACCAATAAATCAACACAATATAAAACAATTCATATTCACTAACAAATACATGCATATATCTATTATTGCACTAAAACTCATCCTAGAGTATTATGGACTCTATCTCTGATGAGTAATTCCCACCGGAGCCAAGGTTCTCACTTAATCTTTAGCTCTGATTCCAAATGTAGTGATCTGCAGTTTGGTACCCCCTTGAGTTAGTAATAATTCTTCCTCCTTCAATCTGAAGTGTAAAAAAGAGCGAATGACTAAGGTGAAGAAGAAGAAAAAGGCAGAAGAAAAATAGAAACAACAACACAGAATCTCACAGTCGCAGTAGAAAGAAATATAATATATAATAACAGATTTTATATAATAGAATCTGTAATAGTTTATATTCATACAATCATCAGAGTACAACTATCAATACATTAAAGTGGACAGTTATATAACTTGTCCTTACACAACGAAATAAAAATCAAGTACAGAAAAGTACGTCTAAAACCCTTCAACTAGTCTCCTGAGCTCTAGAGCATTTGTCCAGAATCTGTAATACTCGACCGGACTCGAGCATTATAATAAAATAACACCTGAGTTAGTCTGGAAAAACCAGCATGAGAAAACACAATCAATTTGAATTATTAGAGTTATCAAATCCTTTGAAAAACGAAGGTATCTCGTAACACCGCTTCACACATAAACACGACGGGTTTTACCTTACGATAACCAAAACATTTTTATAGAAAATCCAGTGATATTATAATAGCGTCTAAGTAAAATACTTATTCAAATAGTCGAAATTGTTACATTAAATAAATTCCATCATACTAGGCTCTATAAACAAAACTATAAGTTCGTATTGGAGAATGAATTCCAACTGAATAACTGGGCACTGGGTATCACCTATCACAATACACCTCTAGAACAGCGTACCGAAGACCACTCCGGGGTCCCTTGCAACACAAGATCGGACTACCCCTTAAACTGGATAGCATGAATAAGATCACCCCGCAGTTAGGTTCAGCAACCGCCACACAGCCGAATAAAAGGGACTCTGGATAAGGGTAACCTTACCCTACTTCGGTGCAGCCCATTAAGCCTAGCTGCATCTCCCTTTATTTTTAATCATTCCAAGTTGATGAGGCTCTAGGCTAAGTGTTACCTTTTCAGGAACAATTTTACTTAGAATTCTCACCGTCTTCCAATGACGATGTTCTGGAAGGATTCGTTCGTATTTGTCCTGGGTCTGGACAAACTGAATCAATGTCTTCACCATCTTCACGGTATTCATTCGTTACATTCAAACTACTTCAAAGTGGTGTTGGATAGTTAAATTCGATCTCAGTCTCTTTGAAACGATTAACGAAATTGGCCAATATTGTTAGTCGGTTATTTATCTGTCACATTAAACATCCATAAGAAATCATCCGTCCTTATATAAATTTTTCCATGATATTTACTTTCAAAATATCTTTAAAACATTTATAAATCCCTCTCAACATTTGTAAACAAATTTCAAATACTCAAATCCATAACAGGATACTCTCAACATCTCAACCCTTAGAAATATTTCAAATTTCTATTTTTTATAGTAAGGAAAATATTACCAGTCCTATTTTCAAAATCCTTTCAATATTATAGTTTTAGAGAATTATCCCGTGGCTTATTCCAAAATCTCTGAAATTCCAGTTTTAATATCCTCTCCTCAAGCATATTCTTTATAAACCCCTATTTCGAATCTCGAGAGAATTTATAAAATAAAATTTTCATCGCTTCAACTCTAATATATATATATATATATATATATATAATAAGTATTTTAAATAGAAATAATTTGTTTTTAACACATGTTCGAATAATTATTTAAAATATCAAAAAACTTTTATAAATGTTATCCCATTTTTTGGTCAAAACTAGGATATCCATGTTGTGTGCGTTTCCACCACGACCGGAGCAAAAAGAAGCAAGCAAGCATACATAAGTCAAGGGTTTCACTCAAAGTTCACATATAAAAGTTCATTCGGCGCTCCAACACCCAAGCCCATTCGGCGTCTACAACATATGGTTCATTCGGTAAACATCACCAGAGTCATTCGGCATATCTAGAATAAGGCTTCATTCGGCAGCGTCATCCGGCATTCCCAGTGCCAAAGTACATTCAGTATTCATTCATTCGGCAGTATGAAGCAGAGCCTCATTCGGCATTTAGAGTTCCGGATCTCATTCGGCCAAACATGCCTCCAAACTCACCACCGAACCATCCCCTACCTATCACTACCGAGCCATGCTATCACCGAACCAAACCCACCATCACCGGTCCAAAATCCACCGAACCATCTCATCCTTCATCCTCCTACCAAACCCAAGCTCCACCGGTCCACTCCTTTCCTACCACCGAACCAGGTGACCACCGAACCGAAGCTTCTCCATCCTTCTCTTCAAGCATAGCCGAACCAAGGAATGCTGAACTAAAGTTGCCAGTCCAGATTGCTTCAGCCCAAGCCCACCAGCAGCTATAAACATCCAAGACCCCTGCCCCCAGCCTCACTCTATAAATAGAGGGGCAGGGGTACAACAATGGCAGACAAGTTTGGGAGCTCAAGCCTGGAAGGAACTCTCAAACAACTTTGGATACTTGTAATCAAAGATTTGTACTTGTAATCTAAAGAAAAAAGGAGAATAACATATAAAGTGGACGTAGGCACGTTCTGGCCGAACCACTATAAATCTGTGTGTCTTTTACAGTTTAGTCCCTGCTTTTTATATATTTGCATAAATCACCCAAATCACTAAATACAACATAAAATCAACCAACTCATACGACTTTGGGTGTTTGCGGCCATTTTTTACGCAAACATTTTGGTGCTTTCACTGAGAGGAACCAGCTCCCGCTACATCGGATAGAAGTTGAATTTGAAAATCTAAGATTTCAGATCTAAGAGTTATGACGAGGCAAACTAGTAGAAGGCAAAGGCCAGAGAGAAGTGAACACCAAGGAAGTCAAGAGGCTTCCTCAGGAGGGAATCAAGCGTCGATCTTCATCACTAGAGATGAGATGGAGGCCATGATGAGAAGACAAGAAGAGATGATCCAGAACTTACTTCAACAAATTGGGCAAATTGGAGCACAAATCCAAGGAGCAACTGGGGTTCAGAACGGGGCAGGACCATCTGGCGCAGCACTAGAGCTAGGGGGCACTCACGCAGAGCATGTTGATCCGACCCCGGGAAGTGAGATGGGGGCATCCGAACCACCTGGTAGCAACAAAGGAATGAACGTTCAGCCAGGGAGGCATACACATGAAAACTCCCACGGACTTGGGGGGCAGGTCGAAGGCAGTGAACGAGAACTACAGCTTGGAGACAATGACAGATTAGCAGAGATGGTTAGAAGAGCTATGAGAGGCGGTTTAGTAAACAGGGACTTGGAAGATGTAAACAGGAGTCCTTTTTCTTCTGCGATTAGGATGGCTCGGAACCCACCAGAATTCAAGCTACCATCAGTGGACATGTACAACGGGAAAATGGACCCCACGGTCCATCTAACGAAGTATATGAGACATATGGAAGTGTTGGGGGCATCAGAGGAGGTTATGGCCCGGTGCTTTCCACTGTATTTGACGGACATTGCAGCGTTATGGTTTAGGCAACTGGAGAGCGGCTCCATAGGAACATGGGCAGATTTAACTGAGAGATTCATGAGGCAATTCAGGGTTCATATTACGAGACCCAAGAATGTGATGACTTTGGCAACCTTGAAACAGAAAACTGGAGAGACTTTGAGGAGCTTTCTAACGCGATTTAATGCGGCGGCAGCATCAGTGGATCGACCAGATCCATCTATGGTCATGACGGCGGCTGTATCTGGAATAGCTGGTAATACAGAGTTCAAGAGTTCATTAACCAAGGACCCGCCTATGAATCTGGAAGAGTTCTATCATGAGGCTGAAAAGTTTCTGCGTTTGGAAGATGCTAGTGCAGAAAGAGAGGAAGAAGATGACGTTTACGTAATCAAGAGCGGAAACCCACCTGGAAAGGGTGCGGAGACTAGCAATGGAAAAAGAAAGGCTGAGGATAATGATGACAGGACAAAGTGGCTACGAAGAGAACCATGCTTCACCACCTATTCAGAGCTGAATGAGAGTTTGGAACGGATTTATCAGGATACCAAGGGGCAGGTTCCGTATCGCAGACCAATGCGAAGGGATCCAACCTCTGACGAAAGAAAATCAGATAAGTTTTGTGTGTTTCATGAATTGAATGGTCATAACACTAATGATTGTAGGCATTTGAAGGACGAGGTAGAAGGGCATATCAGGAACAGTGTGCTCCTTCAGTATGTGAGGAGGCGAACTCCAGCGGTGGAGCCAGAGCGACCGCCCTCTACGTCAGCTAGAGGTGACCCTGGATCAAGGCACCATTTGATTATCCATTGATTGCTTGATTAAAATAACGATGAACAGGTCGTAAGCTTCCACTAACGCAATTAAATCGTTTACACGTGTACGAGATCGCGAACGATCTCCAGGCATGCTCTGAATGATCATTGACTGCTTCGAAGTGGGAACTTACACTTTGACATCCTTGCTTTGATTTTGTTTCGATTTGAACATTTGAATTCTTCCTGTTTGGACATTTCTGCTGTAAGGTACTATTGCTTTAACATTTACAATTTTATGAAAAAATTATTTACTTGTATGCCCGTTGGATCGCGAACGGTCCACGAGCACCTATTGCATGGAAACGAACTGCCGAAGTCTTTGATTCGAAAAATTCCCCCAAACAATGACTCCAACACTGATAATATTAAGTCCCCCCCCCGGGCGCACTCATTCGCCTCGAACGGCACCCGACTTCGAACAGTCACAATTCGCCTCGAACGGCACTCGACTTCGAACAGTCACAATTCGCCTCGAACGGCACCCGATTTCGAAAAGTCACAACTCGCCTCGAACGGCACCCGACCGCGAACGGTCACAAACTCGCCTCCAACGGCACAACTCGCCTCAAACGGCACAACTCACCTTACCTCAAATGGCTTGATCGCGAACGGTCGTCATTCGAGGTCCGCCACCTGATCACTGACTGTTACGCCTTACCTCAAATGGCTTGATCGCGTACGGTCGTCATTTGAGGACCACCACTTGACCGCGCACTGTCGCACTTTACCTCGAATGACTCGATCACGAACGATCGTCATTTGAAGTCAAGCGCTTGACCTTGAACGGTCCCCACTCGACCGCGCACTGTCGCACTTTACCTCGAATGACTCGATCCCGAACGGTCGTCATTTGAAGTAAAGCGCTTGACCTTGAACGGTCACATTTCACTGCAGATGACTCGATCCTGAACGATCGACGCATGGATTTATGCGCTTGACCGCGCACGGTCTCACTTCACCTCAAATGACTTGATCACGAACGATCGTCATTTGAAGTTAGGCGCTTGACCATGAAAGGCCGCGCTTCATCCCAAATAGCTCGATCCCGAACGGTCGTCATTTGGGGCCATATAAAATATCAAGCTCTTTACAGGTTGTCAACAGGATACGAACATCCAGCTCATGGCATTACAAAACACGCCTTCCTACCGCAAGGCATATTTTCGGGGGCAAAGTGTTATCCCATTTTTTGGTCAAAACTAGGATATCCATGTTGTGTGCGTTTCCACCATGACCGGAGCAAAAAGAAGCAAGCAAGCATACATAGGTCAAGGGTTTCACTCAAAGTTAACATATAAAAGTTCATTCGGTGCTCCAACACCCAAGCCCATTCGGCGTCTACAACATATGGTTCATTCGGTAATCATCACCAGAGTCATTCGGCATATCTAGAATAAGGCTTCATTCGGCAGCGTCATCCGGCATTCCCAGTGCCAAAGTACATTCGGTATTCATTCATTCGGCAGTATGAAGCAGAGCCTCATTCGGCATTTAGAGTTCCGGATCTCATTCGGCCAAACATGCCTCCAAACTCACCACCGAACCATCCCCTACCTATCACTACCGAGCCATGCTATCACCGAACCAAACCCACCATCACCGGTCCAAAATCCACCGAACCATCTCATCCTTCATCCTCCTACCAAACCCAAGCTCCACCGGTCCACTCCTTTCCTACCACCGACCAGGTGACCACCGAACCGAAGCTTCTCCATCCTTCTCTCCAAGCATAGCCGAACCAAGGAATGCCGAACTAAAGTTGCCAGTCCAGATTGCTTCAGCCCAAGCCCACCAGCAGCTATAAACATCCAAGACCCCTGCCCCAAGCCTCACTCTATAAATAGAGGGGCAGGGGTACAACAATGGCAGACAAGTTTGGGAGCTCAAGCCTGGAAGGAACTCTCAAACAACTTTAGATACTTGTAATCAAAGATTTGTACTTGTAATCTAAAGAAAAAAGGAGAATAACATATAAAGTGGACGTAGGCACGTTCTGGCCGAACCACTATAAATCTGTGTGTCTTTTACAGTTTAGTCCCTGCTTTTTATATATTTGCATAAATCACCCAAATCACTAAGTACAACATAAAATCAACCAACTCATACGACTTTGGGTGTTTGCGGCCATTTTTTACGCAAACAATAAACATTAGTAATTCATTTTTTTATATAAATTTATTTTCAAAGCTTATTTCAAAAGTTGGAATCTACTAGAAATAAATACCTCATACTTAAAAATCGACTCGCAAGTATTTCAAACTCATTTAGTTTAAAATCCCATAGTTTTAAAATAATATAATTTTCCTTTTTAAACAAATCCACTTCTTAAAATTTAAAATACACTTTTAACGGTTCAATAACCAATTTACATTATAGCTTCCTCTCGATTTCACAACATATTGAGTCATTGTCGATTTCCTAACCATTCTCATTTCAAAAATAGAATCTACTATTTTTCTAACCCCTTTTTCCATACTCTAATATAATTTCACCCTACTAATTTAGATTTCAATTATCACCTGATATCGAATTTCTTTGTTTATAAATATCGTTATCAATTCTATAACCCCTTTGGTTTTACTTGTTTATAAAAACAAATCTTATTTATGAAAATCCATTATATAAACTTATATCTTATAAATTCCATTAATACTTCCAATCTATTTTCAATATTGATTTTGATTCTTTTATATATATATATATTCTAGAATATCATTTATAATTTCTCTAATATAATTCATTTCAACAAATTTCCCTTTATTTATCCAAGATAGTTAATTTTAGCCAAATCAAATTATATTCTTTTCTAATTAATTTTCTTTAAAATAATACCAATTCCAATATATATATATATATATATATATATATATTCTATTATCAAATTCTCCTCAATTCCAAATTTTTAAATATATTTATAGTTTTTAAAATTTATCAAAATTCAGGCAGTGCTACAATAACACCCAGTAATTTCAATTATTGCAATAACCTATGATAGATTATTCTACACAATTCATATATCATCATATAAGAAAAATTATCAATATATTTGAGGAATGCAGTCAGATCCCTCTAACCTGCTTCCCTGTATCCATAGATCTTAATACAACATAAAATAAATACCAATCCCACTTATAGGGGGATATCACGGTATATAAGGTCATCCACTATTATGTGTGGCGCATATGTTCCCTTCCGCTTTAATGTTTGGGAATATCACACCAAACACTAATATATATACTACTACATATATAAATATATAACATTAAATAGATAATAATAATTATCGAATTATTCAGTCAACCAATAATTTTAATTTTTCAACATTTTAAATTAAACTGGCAATCCGAAATAGGTGAGATTTAGTCACCTTTATTTTTGTTCGCAATCCACTTCAATCTCGACTTGATTATCATGAATTTTGACCTCCCATAAAAATTTACGAATTTGTAAATATTTGATTTAAAATATAATTTAAAGTCCTAATTACCAAAATACATATTTTAAAATTAACAGTAAGTTAAAATATGTGTACATAAATTTCATTTCCTTTTCAAATCTATATACACACACAGATATATATATATATATTAATTTTATTTGAAAAAGAAAATTACACCTCACCGCCACTTCCTAAAGCAACTCGCGATTCACGCTATCGTCACCGAGACTTTGACATCGGCCTCCGTTATTTCCCTCTGCATAGCACACCTAAACTACCCCATAGAGCACGCAACTACCTCCTCCCATCATCACGACTAGTCGATCGCATTCGACGCCTTCTCAACGGAATCCTCCAAGCGTGGCTCCTCTGCAACTGCTCACCACGAACATCCCGTCTACTAATTCCCGTATTCGCAGACATCGCAAAACCCCAACCAGAACTACGTCATGAACCCATCCAACTAGCGGCCTCTCCATGCTCAATTAGAGCCCAAACAATCGCGACTGAACAATCATCGAGCCTCATCGTCATGAAATTTATCGACCCCTAACGCTTGCTTCTCGAATTCCTTGAACTTGTGCTTCAACAGTCTGCCGCATATGAATGCAGTGATTTCATTTAAAGGCTTGATCAAATCATTCAAGGGAGTCTACGATTTCGTTCTTGAACGTACTGATTCCACGAAATTTCAATTTTATGAGGAGGCCTAAGGACGTTGCGATTCTTCGGTTTAGTTTTTCCCCCCATTTCTTTCGATTTTGATTTTTATTTCATTTGAATGTTTAAAAAGAGACGCGATACATACATACATACATACATACATACATACATACATACATACATACATACATACATACATACATATATATATATATATTCTCAAATATTTCAGCTGGAATTGTTGCGTAAGGTATGGGATGAAGGAGATGTAAAGTTTGCGTGTTTGAATGGATTTGCTACAGTGATTTTGATAGGAAAGGAAAAAGTGTTGTGAATATATATGTCAATATACATACATATATATATAATTTAAAATTTTAAATTGTCTCGAGTCCATAACTTAAATCGGGACCTCCTATCGAGGCGTGTCACTTGGTATTCATAATGTTATACCCCTATTCCAAACGTAATGGAAAAGGTTTCGAGTCGTAATTCGATCATATGGAGAAGATAGCTTTTTGGATCCCGCTATAATATTAAATTTTCAATATTAATTAAACGCGTTTGCGTCTCGTACTGCTAAACGTTAAGTCCAAAGGCTACGAAATTTGAAATCCATTAATTGTTCAACATTAAAGATCTAATGGAACTGGTTTCATCGAATTCCGAGACTGTGCCTCGGAAGGCTATTTTCAAATGTTAATTTGAACAAACTATTTTTAAAATTAAACAGATTACTTTTAAATTCAACTTTAAAACTTCTATTATTTTCGTCATTATTAATATAAATTTTACAAGCCTTTAAATTATTTTTATCGAGCTTAAAAGTCAAGATATAAAAATTTAACCAATATTCAATTATAAAATTAATAATTAATTATCCAATAAATTACTAAATTTAAATTATAACATTATTTTATAAA
This sequence comes from Allium cepa, assembly GCA_030765085.1. Taxonomy (NCBI): domain Eukaryota; kingdom Viridiplantae; phylum Streptophyta; class Magnoliopsida; order Asparagales; family Amaryllidaceae; genus Allium; species Allium cepa. Next base: position 1,032,835,484 of record CM060928.1, read on the forward strand.
TAATAACACCAAATTGTCATATTCAAAATTAATCTATAATTCAAATTCAACATTTAAAACCATTTAAATATTCCAAATCAAACATCGAAAAATCCGGACCGTCACAAACAAAATTATAAAAATAGTACCTTTGTTATTGCTTTTTAATATTGAATGCTTTCTTTGTCTAAGGAATGAAAAAATTGTACAAATTAAAGAAAAACATTAAGTTTCATTCTCCTGCACCAATACGAAAACAAGATTATTCAAAACACAACCATTAACAAGGAAATGATCATAATAACATTAAAAATTTTAATGAAAACATAACAATATGGCTTAACAATGAAGAATTATGTGCATGCGAGTCTATATATACACATAGATAGATACACAGGCATATATAGAAATATGTATGTGCAGTCATATCTATATGCATATATCAATATACATACTTATGTAGGAAGATATACATATATGCATATGTATATGTATACATATTTGCAAATGCAGATGTATGCAGATATGCATACATATATGCGTATGTGTGTGCAAACGCACACGCATTCATGCACTTTTACACTATGGTAAGTAATTAAGCTATTTATTGTTACTACAGAGGTGTTAGAAAAAATAATGAAAATAGGAATTAAGAATAAAAGAACAATAATTTTTACCGACACTATAAATAATCTAATTACGGTTTTCACTATTTGTAGATAAAATTTCATTATTAGATAGTTAAATAGGTAATTAACAAGACAACCCACAGTAAGTTATTAAAATGATATTAAATTAACTCATTCATAATGCATCCAATAGCTAGGAAACCATCATAATATAATCAAAAATATCGAAAGAAAACATGATAACACGCCCTAAATTTAGAGAATTACGTGTGCGTCTATACATAGACATATATACATATGTGTACTTATGTACAAATACACAAGCATGTGTGTGCACACACCCCCATACAAACATTATTATGTACAAGCATACATATGTATATATATATGGTAAGGATTGGTGACTCCTCTAATCCTTGCCCACTGTGTGTAACAACAACTCAAATATGGTAAAATTAGTGGATTTGAGATGAAGCAAAAATAGGTGTAACTGATCCTTGCCCTCTGTGTGTAACAACACCTCAAATAGTACAATATCCCACATGCTCTCTGATTTCTACGATAAGTTTTGATTTAAATAATAGTTTATTCTCTCTCTTTTACCCACCACTGTCATTTAAATCAGAACTTGTATTGGAATTAAGTGGGCATTTGGGATGTTATATTGTTTGTGGTGGTGTCAAACACTCCTTATGTGTTTTTGTGTCTGTATATAAATATATGTATGTATGTGTGTGCAAGTATGTGTATATGTGTGTGTGTGTATGTGTATGTGTGTGTGTGTGTGCGTATCTATTTATTTAAGTGGAAAAAAAGAAATCCACAATATCCAAATGTAGTCGTTAGCTAGCCGGTAGCTAGGAAACCATTACATTAACAACAAAAATATTAAATGAAAACATAACACCATTGTTTAAAATAGGGAAAGTACATATATACATAAATACGTACACACGCGCATGTTTGTTTGTTCGTATACACACACACGCATGTATGTTTGTTCGTACATACAATGGCATGCAATTAAGCTAATTAATTGCCTTTAACTTTATTATTATTGTATATGTGCTAAAAAAAGTAATGAGATTAGGAATTAAGTGGAAAGAGACAAAAACGTTTTTAGTGCTATAAATAATTTAGTTATTGTTTTCTATATTTGCAAGTAAAATAGTAGTTTGTTTATTGAATAATTAAGCTGGTAATTAACACGACTACCAATACTTTTAATATTGTAATAGTGCTAATCAAATCTAGTAAGCCCATTCACAAGAAATTCAATGCCATTATGTTATTCTAAGAATATATAAAACACCATTAAATGAACCATAAACCCATATGCCCATAGACTAAATCCTAGGGAAAAAATTAAACTGAAAAAATAATCATAATTTCCATTATGTTATTTAGGCTGTGTAGTTAATGCCCCGCTATTACCCCACTATAACCCCGCTATATCTTATAGCAGATTTCTACTGCTATGATCCATGTAGCCCCAAAATATAGCCGTTCCGCTTTAAGCCCCGCTATTTCCGCTATAACCCGTTATTTCCGCTATATTCCGCTAATTCCGCTATATCTTCTTTAATAAAATGAATTGAAAAATTGTATTTATACATTATAAAAATTATGAAACTAATTTATTTGATTTAATTTTTAATATATTTTCAGAAATGAAAATACTCTAATATTCTACTAAATTCAATTATGTTATATATAACAGTTTTACGTTTATTTAAAGTATATTCACACATGTTTTTATTTAAGCCTATTTATGTATTAATTATAATTCAATTGAATGATAATTTTTCATTTAATTACCATTTATATATTTGTAAAAACATTAAGTACGGGTTTTACATGCTATTTTATTGCCATACGCTATATCCCGCTATATCCTGGCTGTATCCCCGCTTTGACTTTTTTTTCCTCCACCACTTTGAATCTTCCGAGCGCATTAACTGCACAGTGTTTAGGTCACCACCACCCAGTAAAGGGACAGCTTTAGCGATGGCTCCATCACTAAAATGGCAATGCCTGGTTGGACACGTGGAAAATTAGCTAAAACGGGCATGGCGCCGTACGTCATGACTAGCCGTTGCTAAGCTGAAACAATTTAGCCGTCGTTAGCCGTCGCTAACCTGGGTAGATAAGCCGTCGCTAACCTAGAATAAATTTCCAGCTCAAATTCTGCCTTTCAGTCAATCCAACCACACAACCAATTTCAAATCACTTTCTAACACATATACATTCAATTTCACAACCAGTAACACTCTATCCATCATATAACCTTGGACATATGACAAATAATTATATATATATATATTGCAACAGATAAAATTAGATAGAAATTTCACCACCATCATATAGATATATCATATCAATTAAACAGAACCACCCAAATCCATCAAACAATGTAACCATACAACCAAATACTATATATCAATCACATATATACACAAATGTCCACTAACCCATTAAACACAAGCAACCTAACATGTATCAAATATATACACAAATGTCACTTGATTGTGAACATGATAATGCAAATCAAGTAGAAACACAAGCATACTTACTCATCGTCGTCGCCCGACCCGTCCTCTATAGGTATCGTCCCATGCTTTGCCAACCAGGCAGCAATATGCTCATCCAGTTCTTTTGCTAATGCACTCTTCCTCCAATAGTTTAACTCCTCTAGCTGTTTTTCCATTTGACCAATCTCCTCCTCAGCTTGGGATCTCCTGTAAGCCCTCTAGGATAATAAGCTTGTGAAATAGTTGATATTTAGTTATAATTTATTAACATTGTAAACAGTTGCTGTACATTGGTTGCAATTTATTTATTTCATTTATTCAGCTTTCTTATTCAATTTACAATTTGTTTACTTAAGTACAAATTCATTTAGATGTGTAAATTTATATATCAGTAAATGAAGAAATTTACCTCCTGGTTTCAATAGTTGTACCGCCTATTTCACGAAGGCTTATCAATAATGGCATCCCAAATACAGTTCGACTCCTCAAACATAACATTTGCCCGTTCGGTGTACTGTGCTACCCAAGCCCGCTCCGCTTTGTACCTCTTCTACATTTACAAACAATTCTTAGACATGATAAATATTCAATTTAAAGTTTATAAAATGTTAAATAAAGGAATATGAAACGTTGTCGTTAAGGATAAGCATGTTTACCATTACGAATCTCGATTTATCGTTCGTCCACTAGTAAGAAACATTACCTTCCTCATTTGTCTGTTCAACGGCATGCATGGCCTTGAACACCTCATCCATAATAGGTTCATGATTGTGTCTTGCCGCCTGAAAATATATACATATGAATAAACAATGTTACAAATACGATTAAACAACAATTTAGATTTTTATAAACACAATTTATAAACTTACCAACACTCTACGGTGTTCTTGGAGGGATTTGGATCCACCACGGTGCAATGCAGAATTTATATTCCCACTAGCATGATTCTAGGTAGATAATTCCTACAAATTTATATACAAAATTAACTAAATTACTGTAACTAACGTATGAATTTTTTTTTAAATTTTTTTAACAATAGTGCAAAAGTATATAACTTGCTTTCAGTTCTGGAGTGTCCTAGAGCCGGAGATACTCAGCACACACATCTACGCCCATCCAATTTGGTTTTTTACCTCATTTTTAGCGTTACACAGAGTATCCCTGTAATTTTTTCTCATCCTTTTCTTCCAGTGATTGGTAAAAATGTCCATATCCTTTGGATCTACACGGCACAACTACCTGCATATTTAAATTAGTTTGAATTGTGTGAACTATATTAATTTTCAACTGAAATTCAAACTTATACTTACGAGTACATTAGCCAAAATAACATTCTCGGTATTTGCTGGGATGTCGTCCTAATAAGGCCAACAACTGGACATCCTACTCATAAATGCCTTCCTAAAAACCTGAAGGATAAAATCCAAAGGCTCCACCTCAAAGACCCTATATAAATTTTGATGTATGTATTAAATAAATTTAAAAAAACATTTCAAATAAATTTGACACTTGCCTAGTGCTTTTCGGAACTACGTCCGCCAGTTAGCGCAAATCCGGTGTACTGCCATTAGCGCCCAAGCCTGGAGATGGAGAAGGCTTTTAATAACAAAACCAAGAACATTACTAAACCAACTACATTTGAATAGAAAACTTTTTCTACAGGTTCTACATAATACGCCAACTCTAGAACCTACGTTAAGACGCCATTAAAAAATTATATACTCATTTGGATCATCGCTACCTTTGACAAATACACCGCGGTTATATACTAATTTTTCGACCCCGTTATCTTTTGTGTTGAACTTAAATCCATTGACGGAGAATATTAGATAAGCCTTTACATTTCTTTTTGGTCCGATCGCAAGAAGTCATAAACCTTCATCAACGGAATAGTATCTTAGATCTTAAACGTAGTTCGGAAACCATTTAGCAAATTCATTATTGAGATCGCCAGATGTATGTTGTGATTCATAGATACTGCAAATATGTAATTGGGCTTCATATGAAGTCAATGATCTCCCAAGATTAGAAGAAATGCCATCGGAAAATCTCAGTTCTTCCACTCACTTTAGCACGAGTTTTATTTGCTTGCTGTCTAGCCCATAACATGCTTTTAGTTTTTTATTGTCATTAGGCTTCATATGAAGTTCACAGCATTTACAATAGTTTGCTACATTAAGTCTTGAATTCAAATCGTCCTTAGTTTTTCCCTTTACATTCCAAACTAAATTAAACACATTATCAAACACGTTTTTCGTTATGCAGCACGTCAATATTATGTTGGAGTAAGAGATATTCCCAACAAGGTAACTCCCAACTTATATTTTTCTTGCCCCAATTATGAATTTCCGAATTTCCTGGAATTTCAATCTGCATTCCAGTTTCATGTAACTTTGGATAGTCCTTTACAATTTCGTATAGTTCTTTGCTTGACCAAATCTTTGGTGGTTGCATATTATCTTCTCTGTTAGCTATAAAGTTTTTCTATCTCTTCTAAAAGTATGATTGGGATTTCAAATACACCGATGACAATCAAACCAAGAAACTTTCTTCCCATGCCTTGAAGAATCATGTTTCTTCCATGTAATAAGGGTAGGCTAGATGACTGGTTATACTCCAACCAGAAAGCATCTCATATGCAGGAAAATCACTAATAGTCCATAATAAAGAAGCGAACATATGAAATGTTTCTCTCTCGAAATTTCGTATGTTTCAACTCCTTCATTCTACAGTTTTTTCAACTCTTCGAACAATGGTTGTAAATAAACATCGATTCCTTGTGTTGGATCATGAGATCCAGGGACAACAATAGTGAGAAACATATATAGTTTTTTCATACACATCCATGGAGGTAAATTATACGAAGTAACGATAATTGGTCCGGATGAATATTTACTACCAAACCGAGAGATTGGTGGAAATCCATCCTTACATAAACCGACATTACGACTTTCTGTAGCAAATGCGGGATATGTTTTATCGAAATGTTTGCATGCTTCTCCATCAGATGGATGTATCAATGTTCGCATATGACATGCCATAGCAGAAGATGCATATAACCTTTGAAGTCTGAGAGTGACAGTTAAATAGTGCATTCACTTGTGCGGAACTTCTTTTCCTTTATTCTTTCTTGATTTGTATCTTTCATGGTTACATATTCGGCATTTTCTAAGGTCAACGTCATCTTTCCAATACAACATACAACCTTTTACACACTTATCTATCTTTTCGTACGGCAGACCGTTAGCGGACATCGGTTTTTTCACTTTATAATAACTATCACACATCATATTATTCGGTGGAATGTGTCATTTTGCAGCTTGTGCAACTGCTGTAAATGCAGATTTTGTAAGGCTGAATTATGATTTCATGGTAATGTATTCGACAAATACTGATAGTTGGTTCTAATTTTACTACCGTCACACAATAGCCTCTTAGCAGAATCCAGTAAATCATATATTCTTTTAGCTCCCACAGTCGGTTCTTCTTCGACATGTACGCCTTCATCGTCGGCTTGAATGGTAGGAAACATTGATCATGCTGCATATTCCACCATATTTTCTATCGGATTTGTCATAATATTATCATCCTCTAATACTACAGGATTAGGTGTAGGTTCAACAATTTTTTCATGACAATCCCAAAAATAATTATTGAGCACAAAATCATATTTATACAAATGTACTTCAACTATATCGGGTTCCCAATGCTTCAAATGCTGGCACTTACCATAAGGACAACAAATTTCTTTGTTATTTCGATTATCAGATATAGTGAGTCCAATAAATTCGTGCATACCATTATAAAAATGTTCTTTTACCGAACCTTTCCTACCAGTTCTGATTTCATACATCCAAGTATGATTGAGGAATTTATCGAACATTTTTCCTGATTTGAAAATAAATGTTAGTAATTTCGACAGCACTTCAACTCACTTCTCTTCTACGCATAACGTGCACTCAAATGGTATACTATTGTTGCATTTTCTAAGATAAATAAAACCGCTTAGGACTAAAGGCTTCACACACCACACTTCTGTCTAAATTTGACAAAACTTCACTTCACTTCTCTTCTACGCATAACTTTGTAGCCAAGGCGTGTATTTTTGTTGTTGTATTTTCTAAACTAAATTAAAACCTTTTAGGACTAAAGACTTTAATTTTTTAGCGTGAATTATTTGTGGATATAATATTTAATACTTATTTTCAAATCAACATTATATTCATTTCAATTTTTTTAAAACTTGACTTGGGTAAAATATTTATTCTTGTTATATTTGTGGTAACGACCCGTAAAATTTTCAATAATTTAATTTGTAATTTAATAAATTTAGGTAATTTAATACGAAGAGAGAGGTAGATGAAGTTAACTTGATCGCATGGTAGTCGAAAAAGGATGACTTAACAAAAAGGGATTAGAACTAAATCAAATTAGTTATTTTGAATTAATTATAATTAAATGGAATTCGATTCATAATAAATGAAGTTAAAAACGATGACCATGGATATTAGAATGAATTGGGTAATATCAATATAATAAATATAACCAATGTTAATTATACCCATAGGTTAATAATTGTTCTGATAACAAGGTTGAGAAATCAAATAAATATATTCATTGGAATTTCAATCGATAATTTATGAATTTAATGGAATTGGAATTTAATGCTACAATTGGTGAATTAATTAACTTTAAATTGATATGGAAATTGGTTATAAAGGATTATAAATTACCAAAGTAATCCAAGATGATAAAATTTATGAATTATAGAATTTGAATTTAAATAGTGATTTAATTAATTTAATATTAATTTACTGGAAAATGGCCATTTTGACCTCTGATTCGGATTTCGACGAAACTAGTTTTATCAGATCCGCAATGGTGATTTATTGTAGGATTTCAAGTTTAATAACGATCGGGCTTGTCGTTTGGTCGTACGGGCTTAAAACGCCTTGGAATCAACTAAATTGAAATCAATTTGAAATAAACTAATTTTAGTATAACTTCTTCGTACGATGGGATTTGGGCTTGAAACCTGTTCCATGAATTTTAAAATATTTGAAAACGTCTGTTTCGATATATGGGTTGACCCATTTTCGTTCTGAAGTCAAAACGGGCTTTTTGGCCGATATCGTTTAATCAAGTCTGGTCCATTCTCTCTGTTTCCAGCTTTATCTATAAAAACCTCGTTATAAACCCTAGCAGCGTATCAATTTCTCATTTCTGTACATACAGAAATTTCTGTTGCTCCGCTTTCTCAATGGCAGACAAACCCTAAATTCCCAATTGCAATTTCAAAATAAAATTCAAATCAAAATTCGAATTTCTCAAATAATATCGAACTATATATCGATTTGAAGCTCCCAACGAACGCATCTCAGATCTGTAATTCATTTTTAATTTGAAACTTTGTTCATCCAGAAATTTTAAGAAAAATCCTCGGCCGTTTGTTTAGTGGTTGATGATCGGTGATGGATTGTTAAATCGAGGGTGTAGCTGGGTGGAGATTGATGCGCGGGGTTCATCAGTGACGATCGTTCATCATCTGAGTGGTCAGGTCATCGTGGATAATTCAACTAGGGTTCGACGTTCTTGTGCATTCGGCGGGGCGGCTGACGCTAGGGGTGGTCGAACCTGTGGCGGCGTGGTAAGGGGACCAGAGGCGAGCTCCTGGATGGTGGCGACGAAGCCTATGGCGGCGCAGGGTGGGAGGAAAACGTGGTAAAAACGACGGACAACGACATATTCTGAAGGGGTTTTTGTTTCTGCGTGCGCGACCTTTGCCTGGGGACGACGATAGGATGGGTGATGCAGCAAGGTATGATTCGTTTGTTTTATTTTATTTTAATTAGATTCAAACTCATTTTAATGCAATAACTTTTACATACAAGGTCCGTTCCATGCGAGGTTTTCTCCACTAGGATCATATTGAAATATCGAAGATTTTGACGCTGGTTTGGAAGAATTCTGAGGCTATTTGAATTTTGGACTTAAATTGAATTTAAATTAAATTTAAATTTCAAAGGTGAGTGTTTTAACCCACTCACAACTTCGAATATTTCTTATATTTGTTAAATTGATTTATGATGTGATTAGAAATTTATTTATGACTGTTTGGCATGTTTTGGATCATCATCGCAGTTTATTTGAATTTTTTTGGATAAAATAGTTATTTTATTTATTATTGAATATAAACTGCCAGTAAATACCTATTGTTTATTATCTGTTCTATATTGATGTTATTGATTGAATTAGATGATGATTGTGATAAATGTTTGATGATTGATATTGGATGAATGGATGTTGTATTTTATATTGTTATAAACTACAAGTTGTTAGGGATTTTTATTTCATTCGGGATTGCGATTTGAAATGATATATAACCGAATTTGTATTTTAAATTACAGATTGAAATGATAAATATCTGTATCACTTGACCATAGGATAGAAAATTATATACAGACACCGTGGTCTATATAAAAATATATTTTGAAATGATTTCTATGGTTTTGTAAAGAAATATATGGTATTAGATAAATACTGATTTTAGATATTATATAAATTTTATTTTATCCTTGATTTTGAGATATGTGTAATTTGCTTTAATATAGAATAAGCTGAATAATAACTTTGATTTTTATTGAAGACAACATGGTTAAGTATTTAAATTATATTTTAATATAGAGTTTATAATGATTTAAATAAATTAAGGTTGGAAGATAAATTTGAGATTTATTTAAAATTAAATTTATTTAAGAATCAAACTCAAATAAGTTTGATGTGAAATTTATTAGATTTGAAATTTTAGAAGGTATGATTTTTATAACTTGAATTTTGTTAAAGGTGAATTAAATGAATATTTCAAATATAAATAAATTGAAGGAAATATTTAGTTATTTGTAATTTAAGTTTTATTTAAATGATAATGGATTTATTATGTACAATATTTCGAAACTAAGTAATCGAAAATTTAGTTGTTAAATCGTAATTGATCCCTTTTCTCGAAAACTTAAACTTTCAAAATTACAATTAACTTTATGTAATAATCATTCTAGAAATTTTTTACTTGTTCCAAGTCAATTTACCGTGTCAAATTGTCTCATCATAGTGTTTAGGAGATTCCTGTTGATAACGTTGATCAAGCGCATCGACCGGAATTCTTAAAGCACTCAATGGGAAAAACAACACAAAATTATCTTCTATATGATAAACATGTCTCTTAAAAAAAATAAGAATATTATTTGCTCGTTTTAAGAACAAAACCCAACTATACTTATATATATCTTATGAAAAGGTTTGCAAATTTTAAATTATTGTTTTCATCCAAAATCAATGAATACAAGGATGGTCTCATCGAAATATTATAGAATACTTAATTCATAAAATGGATGAAATAAGCCAGACAAAACGAATTACATCATGAGTCATTCATAAGAATCATAACGAGTGCAGAATGCAGTAAGGGGAACGCTATCCGCCGCAACTCGTAGTTGATGAAAACAGGTGGCAAGGTCGAGCAAAAGACCTTAGCGCCACTTACTAGATCGCTTAGATGGTAATCCTAAGACAAGCTCAAAAATACCGAAAAATTCACAAACTACCCAAATGAGAGAAATAACATTTTCCTCATCATGTGGGTTTAAGGAATAAAATGATGCCATCAAATTCGAATCAAAATATTTAAGAAAAATAGAAATCTGCTTAATAGATTGAGAAAGTCGAAGATGACTAGCCCACTCAGGACATAGGATATGGCTTCATAATGAATAAGCCAATCCTTTCCCAAAAATCAACTCCAAAGCCTAAGTAACGCATAACTGCAAATCGGCTCAGAAAGAATAATCACATAAAATAATCTCGACATCTTTAAAAGAAACAAACTGAGTATTGTGGATCCACCAACTGGATTCGCAATTCTCAAAGAAGTCATCAAGCCCAAAATATTTAAAGAAAAATAATCAATAAGTTCTTTTGACATAAAATAATAAGACGAACCCATATCAAAAAGATCTTGAATAGGATAATCACAAAACAAATGTCATCAAGGATTGAATGAGAAATGCCTTGACCAAGAGAAGTGTTACTTGGACACAATCTAGATCAATAAGATTCATGCGAGAAAAGATTATATCGCATGTTCTTAGCCATGCTTGGATTTCTATAACACTTTCGCATCCCTTGAATGGCCTTCCACCCAAATCGGTATAATCTCTACACAAGCGTGCAAACCCGGATTTAGGATGAGCAGGCTCTGGAATAGGTCCGACAGCTTGAGCATTCTTTACAAGATCTAAAATCTGCTGTGCAGGCATGAATACTCCATCCTAGGAGTTGAAGTGGATTGGCCGGCACTGGAACAACCTAGTCTAGCATTTCTCTTATTTAAGAAAGAAAGAAAGAAGAAGAAAAAGGTTATTCTTAGAATGAATATCAAACAAACTTGATTGATAAAACAAGGCATCATAAAAATAATAGGATAGAACATGTCCAATGACTCGAATTAAATCCTAAGGCACGATTCCGAAGAGACTTAGGACAATGATCCTTTTTATAATATTCTATATTGTTTCGAAGTTTGGCTTTGATACCAAGCAACGATGCCCCACCTTTATACTCACATTAGCCAAGGACACTACGAGGTAATGCCGTCGACTAGTACGAAGAATAAGGCTATTGAGGAGCGACCATCTGTGCAATTTCTTTGCGCGAGTAGCGATATATCGGATAGTATAACATGCATTTCATTTCAAGAGGAAATCCGACATATGAAATACAAAATCAAAGCCACTACACAGTGGCTGTATGACCTTCGAAAACAAATATAAAATAAGCATAACACAAATCAGTCACAGATATTCATATCACTAAGGCGGAAACAGATATGAATATAACACATAAAAGTGTACATCAATGTAGTGGTCATAAATATCTACAAGATCCACTACATCACAAAAGAATAGGTATAAGTGGTGGACAAAATAATAAGTATACATTAAGGAATCTCTATCTCAAATGTATTCTAACAAAAATTACCATGCTAAAGTAGTTAGCCCAAAAGTCAGAATATGGTCCTAGATAAGAAGTCAAGTGGAAGCACCTGTAATACCTCGGTCTAACCCGAGTATTATTTAAGAAGAAAATAACAAACGGATCAGTCTAGCTGTAAATATCATATAAAATGAGACAAGGTAAGAGATATGATAAAAATGTATGATAAAGAAAGTGCCATACTGTGAAAAGTATACAGTAGAAAATCAACAAAAATCATACAATATCTCAAGAGTCTCAAAGCACCGAAAAGATTATCATATTCTTTATTTTATTCACCAAACCCAAATATTGAAAAACATACCATTGCCAATCGCAGAAATTGGTGAAACATAAATTCCAGAAATCAACAATTAGAAATCCAGAAATCACTAAAGGGGAGGCCTATCATAAACGGGAGCATGAAAACTCACCAACACGTCTATCACAAACGGAACGTTATTCCATGGCCGCTAACCATAGAGCCAGTGCAACGACGTAGTACAATAACGGTACGTCCATTGAACCAGGACTCAAATAATTCAAAACAACGATGCAGTACAATAACGGTACATCCAATGAATCGAAACTCAAATAATTTGGAACACCGACGTAGTACAATAACGGTACGTCCAATGAACCGAAACTCAAACAATTCGGAACACTAATGCAGTATAGTAATGGTATGTCCAATGAACAGAACACCATAAAAGAATATGGGTCGCTATCCCATAAAATTGAGTCGAAACTCAATATAACGAGGTACTGTCCCTTACGGGGACAAAGAGAGACGTTGCACATCTCTAGTATAAATCACAAAACAATCATCATGGATTGATAAGTGTAACTTACACTGAAATAGTAAATGAGTTTGGCTTCATGTCCCATAACCGCTGGCTCAACTTAAATATTTACGAACAAATGGTAGATTTCCACTCGATAATTGTCACAAGATGTCAATCGAACTAGTCCAAGAATTTACCGACGAAGTAAACGCAAGCATCATATACAACTTGTTTTACTAAGCCGTTTAATTAGATTTCTCATACAAGTGAGGTAAAGGCTTGTATATACTAATAGATTAGAAAACGGTTTTAAAAGCGAGTTTGATATTGAAAGTAAATGTTGAAATCATTTTGATGAAAGAGTTTTGATATTTACCACTAGTATAGAAACTTGTGTATTTTAAAGTGACAAACTTGATGAAAGAGTTTTGATATTTACCACTAGTATGAAAGAGTTTTAATATTTACCACTAGCCGACTGATTCTATGCTTGGAAACTTTCAGTATCCTGGTTCAATGGACTGAACCCAGAGGTCAATCGACAGAATCTATGCCTAGAAACTTTCTGTTTCCAGGTTCAATCGACTGAACTCTGTAATCAGTCGATTGACACAGGGACAGGAATTTTCTATCCTCCAGATTCAGTCGATTGAACATACAGTTCAGTCGATTGAACTGCAATTTGCAATATCCTCAGCCTAGCCCCAAGATGGGCAAAATCTTACCGGAAATGGAGCAACAGAGACTAAGGATTTATGCCAAGCGAGAAACCAGCCTTCTAGGCTCTTCGATACACCCCAAAAACATGTTAAAACATCAAAGATAGGATTTCTGAATATTTTGACTTCAAAACACCAAAATTGGAATATTCATCAAACCAATTCAATTCAAAGGCAAATGAAAGAGAAATAGGTGTTAGGAATTGCTTCCTAACAACTATCAAAGATATAGACATAGACATGAGTTCAAAAAACTCACCTTTTACTCAAAAACACAAGTGAGAAGCTATAAGGCAAGGCAAGAACAACTACTCTTCAATTTTAACCCAAGAAGCTTTAATCTAAGCTCATAAGAAAGACATTTTCTAAGTTAGGGTTTATGAAATTTTTGAAATTGAAGAGGAATTGAGATGGGGAAGATGAAGAGAATGCTTACCTAAGCTTCTCCTTGATTTCTAGCTTGAAGTTGATAATTCATGCGAGAATTAAGGCTTAGGAATTCCTAATTTCTTTTATTTTCCCCCATGTTTACTAAAGCTTGAGTTTTAGGAAATATTACGAAGGAAAGAAGAGGAGTGGAGTGGAGTTGGGTTAATATGTTGGGTTAATAGGCTGAAACCCAAACCCAAAGCCCTGAATGAAAATAACAGAATTTTAATCAACTCCAAACATATCAATGTTTATACTAAAAAAGGTCACAAACGCCATTTTGAACTCAATGGAAGTGGTCTAGAGTCCTAATTTGACTGTTTGCAAAAAGTATTATTTCGAACTTTAATCCGACCAACAATGCTATATTTAAATAAAATATTTAAATATATAATCGTAAAATATGCTGGTTGTTACAATTCTGCATAGCCTATTGCATTTAGACTAGCCAAAGCTTCAGTACCAGCTCTAGCAGTAAAAATATTTATGTGACCAGAATCGCCTTTCCTTCTTTAACTTTCAAAATGTCCCAAACATCAAGATATTTGAATTTTACTCATCATCAGTGAGGCCTTCATCTAGTGCGTTTATACTGCATATTATCTCTTTTAAGGCATTAACATGAATAATGGCGTATATACCCCCATCCACTTCAAGTTCTTGTAATGGATGATGTTAGCAAAGAACTTTTGAAAGGTGGAGTTCAACTCTTGTCTTTTCTTGGCCCTTGACTCTTTTAGCTCATTTATATCATGCACAAAGTGTAGTCAACCTGAACCTCTAGCCCCTCTATTTTCACTAGGAGAAGTTCAGATTCAAGCCTCTTCATTTCCAAGCGAAGCTGCTGGATCTCAACTTCTCTTCCCTTGATGGACTTATCTTTCTCTAGGAGGGCTATGTCCTTGGATGTTAACTATGTTTTAAGTGCGGTGTATCTTCACAAGCAGATTTCTTAATGTTATTCATCATAACCTTAGCCTGATTTTGAGACTTTGTCAATTTTGTAACCAATTATTTGGCCTTCTATTAGGATTCTCGGGTTGCACCTCTTTCCATTTCAACTTTTCATATCACCTGCTTGTATCCTTGTCGGAAATAATCATTATTCTTCTTCTGTAATTCAAATGATTTGATGATCTTGTGATTGATTTGGTTCACATTGGAGAAGGTAAAACAAAGTTTATTCCACTTATAACCCTATTTAATGAGCTCTAGGATACCTCTGACCCGTCGATTTGCTCCCCCCTTAAGAATGTCTTAATTCTACGATTGACCATAACCGTGGTCAAGCAACGTTCTATTAAGGCAGCTTGCATGCGGCTCATTGGGGCTGGAGAAGGAGCTGGATAGACATTGAGACGACCCGACTTTCTCACCATAGAAAATCGCATCATCTTGAAGAAAGAAAGGGATAGAAAAGAGAAAAGAAAGAAGAGAAAGAAGAAACAACATCAGAATCTAAATAGTGGAACGAATAAATTATATTAATAACATAAATATTACATAGTTTACAACCATTATCAGAGTTACACAGATTACACATCACATACTAGACAGTTATAAACACCTGTCTAGTTATACAACTCAACACAAAATAAGGAAAAACTACTCAGAGAAACCAACACAACGGAAACTATATGACTAACGCAGAAGCCTCCTGATCCATTGCTCCTCCAAAATTCATCAAAGCTAACTTGAATCCCTTGGCTACTCGTAACAATTTGAGTACCCAAGAGTTTAAGAAAACAAAAGATAAACTCCGGGTCAGACATGGGTCTGGTGTGAGTAACAGGTTAAGGTTGCTTAATTTTCAAAAACCTTTTGAAAGAAAGGTATCACGTAAGACTTCCCGCACATAAACATGGGAAAAATTTTTACCTTACGCTAACCGAAACATGTGATAGGAAATCCAATGATATTATAATTGGTGTACGGTTTTCAAATAAATATGAAATAGCCGAAATTGTTACATCTATTAAAATCCATCTACTTGCCTCAAAAGTGGGTACTACAATCAAAACCATTGGCACTTATCGGATTTTGGATTCCATACAATGGCAGGGCTACTGGGGTACCGCCCGTCACAGTATGTGGCCTAGATCAACGTACCGAGGATCACTCCCAATCCTTTGCAAGACAAAGCTGGAACCATCCCTCACTGGACAATCCCGAAGAAGACAACCCCGACAGTTGGAGCTCACAACCGTCCACACAGCCGAAATAAAAGGGACCTCTAGACAGTGGAAAACCGCGTCCTACTTGGGCATGACCCACTTAACCTCGCTGCACCTCCCCTTTTAGCCATTCCCGGTTGATGAGGCTTGAGGCAACGATTACCTTTAGTGAACACATCACTTAAAATGCTCATCGTCCACTTGATGATGTTCTGAAAGCATTCAATCCATACAAGTTCATTCCGGGTTCGAACGAAACCGAAGGCATTATCTCGTTACACTCATTTTGGAATCACCCTCAGAGTTAACGATGATAACCCTTGCACTCTGAATCTTCCTCTTCACTTGAGATTCACGACCTGCCGTTAATTTGGATCGATGTGGTTTTCGGATATCCAAATATGGAAACCCGATCCTGGTCTCATCGAAATCCAAAATGCGTCTTTTAGGTCCAAGTTGTTTAAGGTTAAACAATTCAATTATCTATATATATACACAGATAGATAACTCACAAATCACAATTGATAATCAACATTATCATAATAAACAGATGATCCACATTATCATCAAAACAGAAAATCGATATCATCATCACAATAGATAATCTATATCAAAATGCAACCAAAGCATTCATATCACACAACGCTTATCTCATTTCTGAGATCACAACCATTCAAGGCAATCAATATCACCTATTCATACATAAGCAATGATTTACCAAAACACATCATCTATAATTAATTTAAAATGAATTAAATTAACTACCTCCATCTCTAATTAATTTAAAGTGAAATAAATTAATTACTTCGTCTTTAATTAATTTTAAATAAATTAAATTAATTACTTCATCATTAAATCTTGCGTACTCAACCATTTAATTGATTACAATCAATTAATTAATCATTCAAAATAATCACCTTAATTAATCACCCTTGATTAATTATTCTTAATTACATCTATGTAATTATCCTTAATTAATTTCACAAATTAATTGTTCTTAACCAAAAACAGTAATTAACCTTTAATTACTTCAATTAATTAATTAACTATAATTAATTACATTAATCCTTAATTAGTTACATTAATTAATTATCTTTAATCACTTGTCGTTGATTAATTAATCATAATTAATCAACTTTAATTACATCATTAATTATAATAATTAATGATTCTTAATCATATTTAATTAATCATCCTCTTAAATTAATTACCTTAAGTAATTAATCCATAATTATTAATCCCCTCTGATTAACCATATTCAGTAATTAACTCACTTAATTACTTTATTAAAACAAATTAATTATTCCTCAATTAATTTCATAATCAATCCCCTGATTAATTACTAAGTAATTATATTCCAAATTACTTCCATTCTTAAAAACATCTTTCATTAATTACATCATGTAATTCCCAATTAATTACTTCACTAAGTAATTTCCAATCCATTAATTACGATAAGTAATTATCATTATAACCTCAAGTGTTTAAAATTAATTAAACTTAACTAATCAAATTAAACAATCGCATTTAAACTAAATTAATTACATTAAGTAATTAATTTCTTCATTACTTCATAACGTAATTACACTTAAACAATTCACAAATGATTATTCTTAAATTAATCAATCAATTAATTATTAAAACTAACCATATTAATTAATTATTAAATAATCCCGGTTATTGACCTTCATTAACCATTCTCTAATTATTTCATTAAGTAATTGACTTAGATTAACCATCGTTAATTACAATTTAATTTATCTTTAATTACTCATTAATTAAAGTCTAATTATTTAATTAATTAAGTGTTAATTGTAACTTGATTAATCCTTAATTATTTAATTAATTAACCATGATTTTAACTTAATTATTTAATTAATAATTCTTTAATCATTAATTTAATAATTAAATTAATGATCTTTAATTAAACGTTGATTAGTCCTTAATCAAATATTTACTAATCCCTAATCAATTGATTAATTAAATTAACTAATTACTTCTGTATTACCTTATTAATTAAATTAATTCAAAACATTAATATTAATTAAATTTTAAGATAAAAAATTTCTTAAATATGATTAATTTTTCATTAATAGATACATTTGAAATCTATCTACTTTAAACTTTTCTTCAAATTTCATTTAAATTTAAGATTTAAAAATGAAACGCAAAATTGATTTTAAACAAAGCTTAAAGACAATTCAAAACCATAATTCTCATGTTAAAGTAGTATTCATTTCATAAAGAAGATCAAAAAGAAATTTTAAACCAAGTTTATGTTTAAATTCAAATCATTGCTAGAAATTCACTTTAATATTTGAATTTGAAAACCTTTTCATTTTAAGATAGAAATGCATATTAAATGTGGTATCTAGATATATTTTATATTTAAAACCCTATTTAAAATTTAAACTATCATTTTCAAAGTACAAACTACTTATTCCTTTTAAAGTAGTTAATTCAATTCAAATTTAAAACATGACATTACTAAAAAAAACTGAGATTTTAAACCTACTTCAGATTTAAGAACTAGATTTAAATCTTGTTTAAATCTTTCCTTATAATTTAAACTCAGCCTTTAAAATTTTATTTAAAATTTAATACCGAATACCAAGTTTCTGTTGAAACCTGATAGATTTACTAACCCGAGACACATCCCCTATGCTTCGAGTCTGCAACCCATTTTCGCCGAGCAAATCAATAGGCTACTTCGATTAATAAAACAACCCCCTCTTCTTCAAAACTCAACCCAACATCACCTGACAACCTCTTCACCGTGCATATGCACGGTGACTCCGGCCACCACTAATCAACGGCGATGATTGCAAACCATTAGAAGTTGACTTAACAACCCACCACGATCACCAAAACGAACGTCCATTCTTGAAATTGAAATCGAGACCTTAACCCAAACCTGGAAACATCAGAGCCCTCCATGACCCAAACCTTTCAACACTTCTTGCTCGCCACCCCGACCATCAGAAGGTCAGTGACTTCAGCCATGGCTTCAACTCTGACCCAACTACCACTATCCAAAAGCTAGTTGAACTCGATCAACCCCATCTGTCGTGGTGATCGATTCTTCAATCTTGGTAAAAAAACCAGGGTTCTAGAAAATTTCTCACCACTGCAACCTGCTCACCGAAATTGAACATCATCCTATATTTTTCCTAGCATCCCGGATCACCCCTCCTTCATCACACAGAGAACCATTCCCTCAAGATACATGAATCACCAGAGAAACCCCAAAGTTCATATTCAGTTCATCTCTTAACTGCTCCTTAATCTTTCTACTAAAAATTTTAGTTTTTGTTTTAAAAATCACATTATGATTTTAGTGTTCAACCTATATTCATGAATCCAAAAAACATGATGATTAAATTTTCAGTTAGCTTTGAACTTTCTCAATTGTTAGGTTTTCCAGAGCCAATCCTAGTTTATTATCAACTTAATTCAATTTTAAACTTATATAATAACTTAAACAAACAATTATTGTCTGTAATCTAAATCATATCAGAGATTGGATCAATGAGAATATGTATTTAGAACAAATAGGGTTACTGGTAAAACATAAACAGAGGACATTTAAATATCATGCATACAAATACAACTTCACATCAACAACCACACATGCAATACTTATTTATTTCAGTATCCAAGCATGCAACCATTTTTTTTAAATTTAAAAAAAAAGTTACTCACCAATTCTTTTTGAGATGCAGAACATAGATTTAAATTTTTGAAAGGTTTTGAAATTTAGTTGCCGAAGACATTTGCATGTAGACTTGATTAAAACTGCAATTCCTTTGGTTTGAAGATGTGCAAATGCTTTCTGAAACCTTTAAAACTGCAGTTGCCCCTTTTGATACTTTGAATTCTTTAAAAACTTGCACTTGAAAATGAAGTTTACTTTCAAATCGTAGGAAAATGATGCAGGTTTGGTTGAAGATGATTACTGGGATTTGTATTTTTTTTTTTGAAAATGCGGGTTTGATTGCAAAACAGAATTTGAATTGAGGAGTTTAAAAATGGTAAGTGTATTGATTTTGAAGAGGTGCAGATTCTTTTCTTTGAAAATAGCAAGTGCAGGTTTTTGAAGCTATAGGCTATAGTTTAGAAATTGCATGAATTTTGATTTTGTTGAGAACAGGAATTTGGAACGAGGAATTGATTTTGGTTCTTGAAGATGCATTTAATTGCAGATTTGTTTGTAGATCTGCATCTGATCATGAACTACAGATTTTGAAAAAAATATTTGAATTTGGGTTTCATGTTTTTCAGATCTCCATTTGATCTGAAGTTGAAGCTTTTCTTTATCGTTTGAATTGAGATGAGAAAAGAAAGAAAGAGATGAAGATATAGGTTTATATAAGTGTATTTTCAGATTTTGTTAAATAAAAGAAAAATTAAAACAAATTAACACTTCTATAAATTTCTAGCATTTGTCAAATTGAATGCTTATCTTCTAACATTTGTAAATTTAAATGTTTATCTTATAACACTTGTTTAATGAGGCTTTAAGAATCCTACACTTGTCTCTTTTAAATGTAATTTGTATTTAATTCTTAAGTTAATATATATATATATATATATATATATATATATGCCTAATTAATTTGTTTGTTAATATTAAATATGTATATAAATTTTTAAAAAGAAATAAACAAATTATGCTTATAAATAAAGCTTATGTATATAAAAATTAAAACAATTAAAAATCTACACTTTGGATTTTAAATTCAAATTGAATTCAAAATCTAATATTTACAAATCAAGTTATGAATACAAATTAAATTTTGAAATAACAATTTCTATTTTTATTCAAAGTCTATTTATGAAGACAATACATTATTAATATTATTTTTAGAAATATCTCATTATCAAATTAAAATAATTATAAAAGATATTATTTCTTTATAAATAAATTACTTATTTATTAAGCTATAAACTTTTTGTTAATTCATTTTAAATTTAAAACTCAATCCAAAATTATTTTAAACATTTAAACATTTTTCTTAATAATTTAAAAATCATATATTTATTAAATAGTTTTGAAAACTTAAAATTAATTTAAATCAAAATTTCTAAATTATTAGTGTATATACTAGAATTTTAAATCATGATTCATTTATTAATTTAAACCAAGATTACTTATTTAATAATTTTGAAAAGCTTTATATTAAATAAAACAAATTTCCAAATTACTAAAAATATTGGAATTCGAAAAATACGCTTTATTTATTAAATTTAAAACAATGTTAATCTATTTACAATATAAACTGTATATTTATATTATAAATGGAAACCAATTTATTATTTTTAAAAGATAAAATAACCAATTAAATATTTATTGAAGAAGATTATTAAATCAATTTGAATTATTATTAAAAAAATTAACAATATCGATTTAATTTTAATACAGATTATTAAATTGATATTGTTAAAAATTCCGAGATGTTACAATCCTTCCCTCTTACAAAAAATTTCATCCTCGAAATTTAAAACAAAGGTAGTTTAATAATCTCATTAAAGATTTTCATTTTAAGCACAAGCATATATCAAACATATGCTAACAACCAAAACAACCAATTCATCCAATCAAACAATTCTCACCATCTAGATAAAATTCTGGATAAAATTTTCTCGAGTTTCCCCAACTGTAAATATCGGGATACTCGCTCTAGAGAATCCAAACAATCAATACTATTAAGCTACAAAGTTCCTATTCATCTATATCTACAACACTAGACAAGAAATCAGACTACAAACGAGTCTGACGCAACTACCAAAACTCCAGAACTGCTGGTTCCACAACCAGAGATACACATACTCCCTCAGAGATACGTGAAATTCATCGAATCCTAGTTATCCAAACTGGCAATCCAATCCTGTAGATCAATCACTTATACCCAAAAAAGATCCAAAATACTTCGAAGCTAGCTTCCCAGCCTTACCCAATCTTATAGCTCCTTTTCGATCGGAGAAAACTTATCCAAATCAAATCTTCGACTTCAGAATCCAAACTCCTTCATCTCTAATCCACAAAATCTTTAGACGATCCTGGGCTGCGCACAACCTTACTGATCAGCTCAACCTTTGTTGATGTCTTTAGAAACAAAAAAACCAATCAACTCAGCAAAATGATCCCCTCAAGATCAACCAGAATCAAGAAACACAAACTCTACTCCTCAAAAATCGAAAGACTAAACTCACTTCTCCTATCCAGAAAAGAAAAGTAAATGCACTTCCAAACTGCTTCCGCTGCACAACTCTGATCTGAAGTAGAAGAGAATGTTGATGAAGAACACGAGCTTAACTACACAACATAACAAAAAAATATAGTTCATCAGATCCATAAAAAATTCAGAAGTTCCTCCAAAACCCTGAGCTGCTACACCAACTCAATCTCTAAGAACCGTCCTTCTACTAAGCTGGACCACCGGTAGTACTCCTGGAATCCTAGTCGATAAGGAAACTCAATCTCCAGATACGAACAAAACTCTGACCTTTCTATAGGAATCCAGAAAAATTCTGATAACAAAAGAAAACACTCAAATATCGCAAGTCACTTTTGCGATCACTCTAAACAGAACAGAACATCTTACACTTAATTAGCCAACCCATCGAAGAAATAGGTCCACTCTGCTGCTTCTGAACTCTACTTCCAGAAAACTGCAAAGCTAGAAGACTTCCTGCCGACACAGAACACTCCGAGCTGCACTGGTGCCACAGATGCCAAAGAATTCCTATTCCAAAGCTCTTCGAGAAACTTGGACTTCAAACCAAACAGAAACACCATGCTGAACACAGTCACAACAATGAAGCAGACTCACTTCCTTAAACTTGTTTCCAAGAAAACTTCTTCGGAAACATCCATTCACTGCATCTCATCACGTAGCTACTACTTCCTGAGGTATCTAAAATACCATCACTCGCTTCTGCCTAGCCAACAGATACAAACTCTACTCAAACAACTTCAAAGACAGACTCTGAACCTTAATAGGTTTCCTTTAGAGATCGATGAAATCCTTCATCACTACAGAACTTACTCGAGACGGTATTAGGTCTACAGTATCGACACATACACTTCCGACCTCAAATATTCTAACTCCAACCAATGCTAGTCGTGTTACACACACTACTACCCATCTACCTTTATAACTTATACTGGAAAACCTGAACAGGTAACCCAACAAATAGGTAGAATATATATATATATATATACATTTAAAATTACAAATACACTCTCTCAAGATAGACACTGTAGGATCTAGATTAACCCTAGAGGGGGGGTGAATAGGGTTATAGCAAATTTTCTCAGATTAAACACAGAAATATAATTGCAGAAATAAATATGCTAAAAAGTAAATCACACACAAAAATTACCCAGCTTCGGCAACCCCTACCTACTGCTGCATTCACAGATTTCTATTAGAATTAAACAGTATCACGCTTACAAACACTCTACTAGACTCGCAGACCCTTTTGCTCCCGCTCACAAACACTCTACTAGACTCGCACACCCTGCTCCCGCCTATAGAGTTTCGCTCACTCGCAAACACTGCTCCCGCCTATAGAGCTTTGCAAACTCGCACACCCTGCTCACTGAACTACTTCTAAACAGACAATCTGACACTACCTAATCCCTAGGTGGTGATTTACAAATTCTTCAACTCGAAAAGAAAAACAAACTTCAAAAATACACGCAGGAGCAAAAATTAAAATATAAACTAGAATCTCTAATTTTTGCTCAGATTAAAACCAAAAAAAAAACTTATTATAAAATTAAACTAAACCCCCTTTTAATTAATAAGGCCGGCCTCTTATTCTTGTTTCACCCGATCCACTTTGGCTTTGACCCGTTCCTTCTTTTGCTTGTAAAAATGTCGGCCTTTCTATGTCGAACTAGGGCTTCGTTCCCTTGTGGCAATTAGGGCTCTTCAATTCAATCTGCCGCTCTTGATTGCTGGTTGGTTGCCTTGTCGATCACTTGCATGGAGTCGCGCTCGGCTGCTTCTCTTAATTTGAGAAACTAGGGTTCGGCTTCGGTTTCTTCTATTCGTTGATGACTATTTGGTTCTTCTCTGTCTTACTTCAGCAATCGACTCTTTGGTATGTTGTTTCTTTTGTTGCTTGTTTGATTGCTTGCTCTTTTTCGATGCCGATGATGATAGGTTGGGATTGCGATTGATGATGATACCTTCGGGTTGAATTTATATGAATTCGATTACACTAATTAACTCGATACTTTCCTGAAATTCACTTTCGTGATGCACACGACTTTCCTAATGCATTCGTTACTTACTTGATTCATACGGCTTTGTTTTGAGAACATTCGATCCTTTTTGTAACAGACACTTTCCCTTTTTAATTTTGCTGACTATTTCAAAGATTACAAATTTGAGTTTCATTAAATTCTGACTTCGATTTATATTTAACTTCGATCATCTCTGCTGCATACTTTACTCGGTCGAGCTCATCCCCATTCTGTAGATCTGAACTTTGCATTTTATACAAAAATATATGCTCACTATCTTCTGTTCACCTGCATGTTTACTGTGACGTTGGTCTTCATGTACTTGATATTGTAGTCTTCTTCGAACTGTCTTCATGTCTTGTTTCATGTTGCAACTGTCTTGTGTCGGCATTGTTGATTCAGAACTTCTATTCATGTCAGCACTGGCTGTAGTTGAGTTGATACATTTGTCAGTTCTATATTTGTTTCACTTTGATGTTGTGTATGTGATGCATTCATTACTGCAATACTTGTCTTGGTTGAGTTTGTTGTTACAGTATTCATTGAACTGAATATCATGGTGTTCTGTTCACCCATTACTTGTCACGATCCAAATTCCAGCGTTCGAAAATCGACATCCGTACTCCACTGTACTTGAATGCCGCAGATTCAAGCGTCGAAATTCGAGTCGTGCCGGAGCTTATAACACATTAAGTAAATAACACAGCGGAAGAAATGAATAATACATTTGATATATATAACATTTGATACAATAACTGATACAACATGAATGGTACAATGAACATCAATATATATCAGAGATACAAAGAATAGCAGCGTAAATAAAAGATAACACCAGCAGCGGAACAAAATCTCCAATATAGTCTTCAAGGAAGAACTCCAGTAACAGTAATCTCCATCTCCAAAGCACCAATCCAGAAATAGCTCGAACTCCAAATCAAAACGAAGAGAAGCAACTCGATCCAAAATGCGATTGCCAAATCCTAAGGCTGAAAGCTATCGAATCTACACCTACCATTGATTATCTGAAAACCCCAACTCTAGGCTGCCCATGTGGGAAATAGTGGGCACCCAGAGTTTAGGAAAGGAACAATAAACTCCAGGTCAGTCGTGGGACTGGTATGAGCAACAAAAACATTTGGTCTTTAAAACAAACAAAAGAATTTAAATTTGAAATCCGCAATGCTTTTTGGAAAATGAAACTACCATAAGGCCTCCCGCCACACACACAATGCAAACGCAGAATTGGAGGAGATTTCTCCTTATGATAGTCAAATATGCTTAATACGAGAAAATTTCTTTGATATTATTACTATAAGTGCAAAGTGCGGAAAACCATTTCGAAAATATAATATAAATCCTAGCCAACATACGACCAGTATCGTATGCCTACTATAGCTACCATCTAAACAGTGGGGCGCCACCATAAGTAAATGGCAGGTAATACAACTAAAACTGTACAAGGCACGTATTGGATGAATGGATTTCCAACAAATGGTCAGGCTAAGGAACTTCCTACTGCCACATGGGATCGCCTCTGGCGGGACGTCCCGAGAACTAACGTTACGGTTAGATCTCTGCCAACACAAAGCCGGGTTACCTCTGTAACTAGGTAACTACTACACGAATATGCCATCCCCCGGTCCTTTGGGACCTTTATCCGAGCGCTCGCAACAACAACACCACACAGTAATAGGTATAGTGTATCAACATGAGTAAGTATCTGGGCTCCATACCATGATACCACCCTTTTCCAAAAGGAAATGACATACCCTAAAGGGAGCGACCCTCATAACCTTGCCGCATCTTTCCTGTTTCGACCATTTCCGGGGTGTGAGGTCCTGATGCAGTCTCGTCCACAAAGCTACGCTTTGTGCAACAAAGCCATGCTTTGGGTCAACAGATGACCAAAGCAATGATCACAAAGATAAATGATCAAACAATTGATCATATCACAAATGATCAACCAATGATCATCACACAGCAGCACTCAGCATGCCACATTACCAAATTGGGAATATCACTGATAAATATCAACTACATAACCTCTGAGCTCGTACGTCTCAGAGAAGGGTGTTAAGCTAAGAGAATAAATTCTCCGCCACCAAGCAGAAATGTATTTGATAGAGATCAGTTTAATATCTCAAAGTGTAATGTCGGACATACAACCATACAAGTCTGTTCCGGGTTCAAACAGAACCGAAGGCACTTCCGAAGAAGCCCTTGCAAATCCGGATAATCCCTAATCACGTCCGGACTTCCCATCACATATGGAGATCTCTATACCGGGGATCAGCCAGTGCAGAGACGATCGACGAGTTACCCTTTTGTTTTCGGAAATATCCGGTCTTCACCACCGGTCTTCAATTGCTATCCATAACGTCGTATTACTATTCGGAATGGGCTATATGACACTAGGTCCTCTCCCGGCTAAACCGAATAATGAGCGCCATATTTTAAAACATATGGATATGGGATTTTAGTTAAGTCACAACTTATAAAATCCAAAACTTTTCTTTCAAATGGTTAAACAAATTACCATTTTAAATCTTTAAACAAAAGATTTATTTCACAAAGTTTCACCTAGTTTCACAAAGATCTATTCATAGATTTCAAAACAACTACCATTCCAATTGGATTAACTCGATAAATCTTTAAATTTAAGATTTAATTTATAGCTTTCAAAACACGTTCCAAAGATTTATTCATAACTTGGAAAACCATTTTCTTTTCAAAACTTGAATTCCTTTTAACATACATTGGAAATCCATTTCTTATATGAAAGCTTCTATTATTTGAAAACAACAGTTTTCGTTTCAGAAAAGTCCGATTTATACAAGTTGAAATCTTAGGTTAAATTTAAATTCCAAACATCACTTTTTAAAATGGTTTAAAAAACCCATATAAATCCATTTATAAGTTGAATACCCTTTTTAAACATAGTTTTCAAATCATAGAATTCAACTTCAAATATTGAATTCAAATTTAAATCAAATTATTTAAATTTCAAAACTCAATTAAGTTATTCACATAACTTTTATTTTTGAAATTCATTTTTTTCAAAAGCTTCAATTCTAATTCCAAAACTATTTTGGATTCAAAAATTCAAATTTGAAAACAATTTCAAAATCTGTGACTTAACCCATTTCCACGTGCAATCCATATTTGTGTGTGTATAAGTGTGGTCTAGGGGTTCAACACAATAGTGCACAACATCATCACAGATTCAATCATAAAGATAAGTGGTATAACCCATAGCACTTATCTATATTCACAGATTCATAGATAAAGTAAATTATCAATCACAAGAATTCACTAATATGATTCGATGTGGGTTTCGGATAACCAGCTGGAATCCGACTCCCTGTCGCATCGAAATTCAAATGTCGTTTTACGGGTCAAAGGGTTTCATATTCATACAACAGTATATTCATCACAAATATAGCAGATCAGCACAAAGTATCACATAGCATCACATCACATATCAAATATATCAATCCATCACACAACATTCAATAACAATCAGCATCTACGATTAAGATGAATAAACTGGGTGGTTTTAAATTTATTACCTACATGATTACTTTCATTTATTATTCCTAATTAATTAACTATCCATATTTATTCAATTAATAAATCTTCAATTATTAATTTAAAATCTAATATCATTCAATTAATGATTTCTTAATTACAAATTAATTATTCTAAGAAAATTTAATCTTAAACTTTAATTAATCAAATTAAAAGCCTTAATTACTTTAACTAATTATCCATTTCTTAATCAATTAATTATATTAATTATCCATTTGTACTACCTTAATAATTAAATGAATTACAAATCATTATACTTTTCTTTATCTTTAGATAAGCATTCCTTATTTAAATTATGCATTTAAAAACAAAATGTTTTTAAATTTACATTAAATTCCATTTAACATTCTCTTTAAACTCAAGACTCAAATTTGTCTTAAATAAGAGTTTAAAACAATACACAACTTAATCTTATATGTTTAAAAGAAACATATACTTTATTAATAAGTTTAAAACAATTTAGTTTTCAATTCAACTTGAATTCAAATAAATTTAAAAATTGCTTTAAAATCTCAAAACTGAAATATAACTTCCATTTTCAATTTAGTTTAAACTCTTTAAAACTCTTCCTACAATTTCACCTTCAATTCAAATGTAAATCATTTTAAAGCAATTTAAATTTAATTCTTTGCTTTAAAACTGAAGTTTAAAAATTTAAATCCAGATTTGAAAACTCAGATTGAATTCATTTTAAACTCCTAGTTTCAAATTCTTAACCTTCCAATTCAAATGCCAAAACACAATGCATTCACACTTGAGAGTTTAAAATTAAATTTAAATTTAAAAGCCATCAATGATTTCAAATTCCAGACAAATCAAATTTGAATTCATATTCAAATTCAAACCAAAACTCAGTTTAAAATCTTCACCTGCAAATTTAAACTTTATCTTTACATATGAAACAGAAAACAGTTTTTCTGTATTATTAAAAAAAACAAACTTTGAATTTCCCAGAATTCAAACTATTTCAAAGAAAACAGAATTTAAACTTATTTAAATTCATATTTGAATTCAGTTTTAACGTCCTAAGTAAAACTTTAGTTTGCATTTTTTTTTCAAACTTTAAAATCTGGAAACAGGCTCCCTGTTTCTCTTTTGTTTTATTTTAAACCAATTTGAATTTCTGCTTTCAAATTATTTCAACAACAGAATTCAAACATTTTGAATTCATCTTCAGATTCAAGATTTATCCTAAGTTCAAATTTCCAGTATGAATTTAAAACTCTACTTTATAAATTTCAAAAAAAACAGAACAGTTCTGTTTAATTTGAAAACCTGAAACAAAAAGTACACCCGAGCAAACCCATATTTACTTCGAGTAAAAAATCCTTTTGCTTCGAGTTTTCCCCTCCATTTACCCTATACCAACCCGAGTAAAAATCCCTGCAACCCTGAAACATCAAACCCTGCACAACACCATCACTGTGCACCACCTACCCATCTCAGGCCATCTCTGATCATCTTCTCTGGCCATACCCCTACGACCACAATTCCCAACAAAACACTCCAACACTCAAGAATCCAGAATTCTACTTGAATTTAAATTCAAGTTTTTAAACCCAAAACCTGAAACATTAACTTACTGCAGTGCCAACCTGTCATCACTAAACACTTCCATCTCCAGCCACCATTACACTCCATACTCCGGCGACAACTCCAATATTACACCATCTACCATTACCCACAGGATCATTGAACTCAATGCACCCTTGAAGCCATACTCGAGCAAACAAAGCAACCCAGTGAAACTAGGGTTCATGACAGGAATTCCCAAATTACAAACTAAATTTTGAATTGTAAATCAATTCAATGATTTACTTATGATCTAAGATAGATAAGCACTTCCAGAAACAATTTTACTTAATTCAAATGCAAGGATCAAAGGATCCTGATCAAAAATAAAATACAGTAAACATGAAACTGTATTTTTCTCTTTTCACTATAAATTTAAAAATTTAGTTTTAAAATTCTTGAAATTTACTTACTGATTTTATTAGTACTTATGCTATTCTAAAACATCATGATTTAGTCAAAGCTGAGTAACAACAACAACAAAAACAAGTCAAAGCAAAATCCAAATATTAAACATCAGTTGAAATTTTGGAAATCACACATGCAAAATCAAAATCATGTTCACAAACACATACTTGCAGATCAATTCATAGATATTTATCTAAAATTCATAAGCATGATTAACTACCTATTAAACAATTTTAAAAGTTTGAGTTACTCACCTTTATTCAAAGTGCAGAGCATATTTCATTATGCAGGTTCCAGAGTTTTGAAAATGTGAAATGCAGGCACTTTGTCTTGCTTTTAAAATTGAAATGCAGTAGCTTCTTGTTCCAGAGTTATGAAATGCAGGCTTGAATGCTTTTTAAAAACATGCAGCTTCTACTTGATGCATGCAGGCCTTGCTTGCAATTTGCAGATGTAAAGAAATGCAGGGTTCCCTTGCATTTCCAGATTATGAAAATATGAAATGCAGCCCCTTTGTTTCCAGAGTTTGATTTGCAACTTGACATTATAACACTTTGTTTAAATCTCTATTGCATGCTCTTGTTTATTCAGTTTATTAATATCAAAACAAGAATTTTAAATTGTGCTTACTGTTTTGAATGAAACAGAGAAGCCTCTTTTTTTTTTTCTCTGCAACTAGAAACCAAAATAGATTAACCTTGATCTTGATTTTTTTCCTGCAATTGATTGAATATTGTTGTACTTAATTCATGTTTTATTACAGATTGTAGCTTCAAATTCAAACTAAAAATTACTTGCCTTTAACTTATTTTCCAGAGACTTGCATTGGCAATGCTGCAGCTCCTTTCTCTTTTTTTTTTTTTCCTTTTTATAAAATAAATCTGAGATCTGCTTTGAATTTGCATGTTGCAGTTTGATTGCTTTAAGATTGTGACTTTGAATCTCAGGTTGCTCTTTCTTCTTTTCTTTTTCCTGATTTTTTTTTCTTTGGTGTTTGAGTTTCTGTTTTCAGGTTTATCAATTTTTTCTTCTTTGGGAGTTGAGATATAAGATACTCAAATCTTCTTTACT
The DNA here is from genome assembly GCA_030765085.1 of Allium cepa. NCBI lineage: Eukaryota > Viridiplantae > Streptophyta > Magnoliopsida > Asparagales > Amaryllidaceae > Allium > Allium cepa. The sequence goes on from CM060928.1 coordinate 1,032,866,656, forward strand.
GTATACTCAGATTTGGTAAGAAGTTTAATAATGGTATATGGGGAGATGGAAAGGTTTCTTGTAATTTTAAATTTGATTATTTTATTAAGTAATTGAGCCACTTGTATGTATATAGATATGTATGATGTAAATGGGTGTTTACATTCATTTGCATATACACATATACAATAATCTTATGTTTTTATATCCATTTTGTTTATTATTTTCTACTTACATCAATTTGAAGAAAGAATGATTTTAGACTAATTATATTTTTAGTAGATAAACACATATATAATAGTATTTAGTTCTAAACAATTGTTTCGAAAATCATTTATATCTAATTCAAAATAAAATTTTCAAAATAAATATTACCAATTTCTACTAGTATAAAATTATGTGGTTTTCAAATCCAAATTTATAAATATATACATTTTGAATTTTCAAAATCAAAATCTTATTTAAAACTTTAACTTTCAATATATACATATTTATTCAAATTATAGTGCATATTCATCTCAAATAAAATTATCCTTAAATTCCCACCAAATTTCTATTTATAATCTAAAATTTTAAGTTTATTTTGGAAATCTCAAATTAATTCACAATTAAATTCACAGTTTAAATTCAAAATCAATTTAATTATTGAATTATTTTGGCTAATATTTCAGGAATGTTACAGATTCCCTTCCTTAAGAAATTTCGTCCTCGAAATTTGAAAGTAGGAAGACAACCAATGATGGATAGATACACAAGGATAGATAATCAACTCATAAATCAGGCCGATTAACTATTCTGCATTTGGCTTACCAAATAAGAATATCAACAATAGATATGAGAACAATCTCATATAATATTACACAAGATATTTGGGTCCATCGGTCTACGAATATGCAAGGGCATTGACTAGTTCGAAGAGATAACTAATCGTTCGTAGAATATATCGAATCCCAGAGAATAGATAGATGGATCAAATCTTCATATTAGTTAACCAATTTACTAATTTAAAATTTCCAATTTATTTAATATTTTCAATTTCAAATTCATTAGAGTTTAGATCGAAAAGCTGATAAGAAACCGATGAAGATACGAAGTAAGAATTTCGTACAACAATACGTATGGCCATCATCACACCGAAACTTCTTTCTGGAGCAGTCACGAAGTAATCAAAAAATTCGAAATAGAATCAAAGGAGATTGATAGAGAAAAGATATTCCCACTGTTGCAGGGTATTGACCATTTATAGTGGTACTCCCATGTCCCCTATCTCATTCTCTTCTCGCACTCATACTCACTATCATTGGATAGTAAGAGAATTTACTGAGGCATTCGAACGGATATCTCAGTGATATACTCATTCTAGGGTTTACTTCACCCTATCTCTAATGAGTTACTTAATGTGTTATACTCCTGAGCTAAAGTTTTAACCTTCAGCTCTGATACCAAAATGTCACGATCCAAATTCCAGTGTTCGAAAATCGACATCCGTACTCCACTGTACTTGAATGCCGCAGATTCAAGCGTCGAAATTCGAGCCGTGCCGGAGCTTATAACACATTAAGTAAATAACACAGCGGAAGAAATGAATAATACATTTGATATATATAACATTTGATACAATAACTGATACAACATGAATGGTACAATGAACATCAATATATATCAGAGATACAAAGAATAGCAGCGGAAATAAAAGATAACACCAGCAGCGGAACAAAATCTCCAATATAGTCTTCAAGGAAGAACTCCAGTAACAGTAATCTCCATCTCCAAAGCACCAATCCAGAAATAGCTCGAACTCCAAATCAAAACGAAGAGAAGCAACTCGATCCAAAATGCGATTGCCAAATCCTAAGGCTGAAAGCTATCGAATCTACACCTACCATTGATTATCTGAAAACCCCAACTCTAGGCTGCCCGTGTGGGAAATAGTGGGCACCCAGAGTTTAGGAAAGGAACAATAAACTCCAGGTCAGTCGTGGGACTGGTATGAGCAACAAAAACATTTGGTCTTTAAAACAAACAAAAGAATTTAAATTTGAAATCCGCAATGCTTTTTGGAAAATGAAACTACCATAAGGCCTCCCGCCACACACACAATGCAAACGCAGAATTGGAGGAGATTTCTCCTTATGATAGTCAAATATGCTTAATACGAGAAAATTTCTTTGATATTATTACTATAAGTGCAAAGTGCGGAAAACCATTTCGAAAATATAATATAAATCCTAGCCAACATACGACCAGTATCGTATGCCTACTATAGCTACCATCTAAACAGTGGGGCGCCACCATAAGTAAATGGCAGGTAATACAACTAAAACTGTACAAGGCACGTATTGGATGAATGGATTTCCAACAAATGGTCAGGCTAAGGAACTTCCTACTGCCACATGGGATCGCCTCTGGCGGGACGTCCCGAGAACTAACGTTACGGTTAGATCTCTGCCAACACAAGGCCGGGTTACCTCTGTAACTAGGTAACTACTACACGAATATGCCATCCCCCGGTCCTTTGGGACCTTTATCCGAGCGCTCGCAACAACAACACCACACAGTAATAGGTATAGTGTATCAACATGAGTAAGTATCTGGGCTCCATACCATGATACCACCCTTTTCCAAAAGGAAATGACATACCCTAAAGGGAGCGACCCTCATAACCTTGCCGCATCTTTCCTGTTTCGACCATTTCCGGGGTGTGAGGTCCTGATGCAGTCTCGTCCACAAAGCTACGCTTTGTGCAACAAAGCCATGCTTTGGGTCAACAGATGACCAAAGCAATGATCACAAAGATAAATGATCAAACAATTGATCATATCACAAATGATCAACCAATGATCATCACACAGCAGCACTCAGCATGCCACATTACCAAATTGGGAATATCACTGATAAATATCAACTACATAACCTCTGAGCTCGTACGTCTCAGAGAAGGGTGTTAAGCTAAGAGAATAAATTCTCCGCCACCAAGCAGAAATGTATTTGATAGAGATCAGTTTAATATCTCAAAGTGTAATGTCGGACATACAACCATACAAGTCTGTTCCGGGTTCGAACAGAACCGAAGGCACTTCCGAAGAAGCCCTTGCAAATCCGGATAATCCCTAATCACGTCCGGACTTCCCATCACATATGGAGATCTCTATACCGGGGATCACTCAGTGCAGAGACAATCGACGAGTTACCCTTTTGTTTTCGGAAATATCTGGTCCTCACCACCGGTCTTCAATTGCTATCCATAACGTCGTATTACTATTCGGAATGGGCTATATGACACTAGGTCCTCTCCCGGCTAAACCGAATAATGAGCGCCATATTTTAAAACATATGGATATGGGATTTTAGTTAAGTACAACTTATAAAATCCAAAACTTTTCTTTCAAATGGTTAAACAAATTACCATTTTAAATCTTTAAACAAAAGATTTATTTCACAAAGTTTCACCTAGTTTCACAAAGATCTGTTCATAGATTTCAAAACAACTTCCATTCCAATTGGATTAACTCGATAAATCTTTAAATTTAAGATTTAATTTATAGCTTTCAAAACACGTTCCAAAGATTTATTCATAACTTGGAAAACCATTTTCTTTTCAAAACTTGAATTCCTTTTAATATACATTGGAAATCCATTTCTTATATGAAAGCTTCTATTATTTGAAAACGACAGTTTTCGTTTCAGAAAAGTCCGATTTATACAAGTTGAAATCTTAGGTTAAATTTAAATTCCAAACATCACTTTTTAAAATGGTTTAAAAAACCCATATAAATCCATTTATAAGTTGAATACCCTTTTTAAACATAGTTTTCAAATCATAGAATTCAACTTCAAATATTGAATTCAAATTTAAATCAAATTATTTAAATTTCAAAACTCAATTAAGTTATTCACATAACTTTTATTTTTGAAATTCATTTTTTTCAAAAGCTTCAATTCTAATTCCAAAACTATTTTGGATTCAAAAATTCAAATTTTAAAACAATTTCAAAATCTGTGACTTAACCCATTTCCACGTGCAATCCATATTTGTGTGTGTATAAGTGTGGTCTAGGGGTTCAACACAATAGTGCACAACATCATCACAGATTCAATCATAAAGATAAGCGGTATAACCCATAGCACTTATCTATATTCACAGATTCATAGATAAAGTAAATTATCAATCACAAGAATTCACTAATATGATTCGATGTGGGTTTCGGATAACCAACTGGAATCCGACTCCCTGTCGCATCGAAATTCAAATGTCGTTTTACGGGTCAAAGGGTTTCATATTCATACAACAGTATATTCATCACAAATATAGCAGATCAGCACAAAGTATCACATAGCATCACATCACATATCAAATATATCAATCCATCACACAACATTCAATAACAATCAGCATCTACGATTAAGATGAATAAACTGGGTGGTTTTAAATTTATTACCTACATGATTACCTTCATTTATTATTCCTAATTAATTAACTATCCATATTTATTCAATTAATAAATCTTCAATTATTAATTTAAAATATAATATCATTCAATTAATGATTTCTTAATTACAAATTAATTATTCTAAGAAAATTTAATCCTAAACTTTAATTAATCAAATTAAAAGACTTAATTACTTTAACTAATTATCCATTTCTTAATTAATTAATTATATTAATTATCCATTTGTACTACCTTAATAATTAAATGAATTACAAATCATTATACTTTTCTTTATCTTTAGATAAGCATTCCTTATTTAAATTATGCATTTAAAAACAAAATGTTTTTAAATTTACATTAAATTCCATTTAACATTCTCTTTAAACTCAAGATTCAAATTTGTCTTAAATAAGAGTTTAAAACAATACACAACTTAATCTTATATGTTTAAAAGAAACATATACTTTATTAATAAGTTTAAAACAATTTAGATTTCAATTCAACTTGAATTCAAATAAATTTAAAAATTGCTTTAAAATCTCAAAACTGAAATATAACTTCCATTTTCAATTTAGTTTAAACTCTTTAAAACTCTTCCTACAATTTCACCTTCAATTCAAATGTAAATCATTTTAAAGCAATTTAAATTTAATTCTTTACTTTAAAAATGAAGTTTAAAAATTTAAATCCAGATTTAAAAACTCAGATTGAATTCATTTTAAACTCCTAGTTTCAAATTCTTAACCTTCCAATTCAAATGCCAAAACACAATGCATTCACACTTGAGAGTTTAAAATTAAATTTAAATTTAAAAGCCATCAATGATTTCAAATTCCAGACAAATCAAATTTGAATTCATATTCAAATTCAAACCAAAACTCAGTTTAAAATCTTCACCTGCAAATTTAAACTTTATCTTTACATATGAAACAGAAAACAGTTTTTCTGTATTATTAAAAAAACAAACTTTGAATTTCCCAGAATTCAAACTATTTCAAAGAAAACAGAATTTAAACTTATTTAAATTCATATTTGAATTCAGTTTTAACATCCTAAGTAAAACTTTAGTTTGCATTTTTTTTTTCAAACTTTAAAATCTGGAAACAGGCTCCCTGTTTCTCTTTTTTTTTTTATTTTAAACCAATTTGAATTTCTGCTTTCAAATTATTTCAACAACAGAATTCAAACATTTTGAATTCATCTTCAGATTCAAGATTTATCCTAAGTTCAAATTTCCAGTATGAATTTAAAACTCTACTTTATAAATTTCAAAAAAAACAGAACAGTTCTGTTTAATTTGAAAACCTGAAACAAAAAGTACACCCAAGCAAACCCATATTTACTTCGAGTAAAAAATCCTTTTGCTTCGAGTTTTCCCCTCCATTTACCCTATACCAACCCGAGTAAAAATCCCTGCAACCCTGAAACATCAAACCCTGCACAACACTATCACTGTGCACCACCTACCCATCTCAGGCCATCTCTGATCATCTTCTCTGGCCATACCCCTACGACCACAATTCCCAACAAAACACTCCAACACTCAAGAATCCAGAATTCTACTTGAATTTAAATTCAAGTTTTTAAACCCAAAACCTGAAACATTAACTTACTGCAGTGCCAACCTGTCATCACTAAACACTTCCATCTCCAGCCACCATTACACTCCATACTCCGGCGACAACTCCAATATTACACCATCTACCATTACCCACAGGATCATTGAACTCGATGCACCCTTGAAGCCATACTCGAGCAAACAAAGCAACCTAGTGAAACTAGGGTTCATGACAGGAATTCCCAAATTACAAACTAAATTTTGAATTGTAAATCAATTCAATGATTTACTTATGATCTAAGATAGATAAGCACTTCCAGAAACAATTTTACTTAATTCAAATGCAAGGATCAAAGGATCCTGATCAAAAATAAAATACAGTAAACATGAAACTGTATTTTTGTCTTTTCACTGTAAATTTAAAAATTTAGTTATAAAATTCTTGAAATTTACTTACTGATTTTATTAGTACTTATGCTATTCTAAAACATCATGATTTAGTCAAAGCTGAGTAACAACAACAACAAAAACAAGTCAAAGCAAAATCCAAATATTAAACATCAGTTGAAATTTTGGAAATCACACATGCAAAATCAAAATCATGTTCACAAACACATACTGGCAGATCAATTCATAGATATTTATCTGAAATTCATAAGCATGATTAACTACCTATTAAACAATTTTAAAAGTTTGAGTTACTCACCTTTATTCAAAGTGCAGAGCATATTTCATTATGCAGGTTCCAGAGTTTTGAAAATGTGAAATGCAGGCACTTTGTCTTGCTTTTAAAATTGAAATGCAGTAGCTTCTTGTTCCAGAGTTATGAAATGCAGGCTTGAATGCTTTTTAAAAACATGCAGCTTCTACTTGATGCATGCAGGCCTTGCTTGCAATTTGCAGATGTAAAGAAATGCAGGGTTCCCTTGCATTTCCAGATTATGAAAATATGAAATGCAGCCCCTTTGTTTCCAGAGTTTGATTTGCAACTTGACATTATAACACTTTGTTTAAATCTCTATTGCATGCTCTTGTTTATTCAGTTTATTAATATCAAAACAAGAATTTTAAATTGTACTTACTGTTTTGAATGAAACAGAGAAGCCTCTTTTTTTTTTTCTCTGCAACTAGAAACCAAAATAGATTAACCTTGATCTTGATTTTTTTCCTGCAATTGATTGAATATTGTTGTACTTAATTCATGTTTTATTACAGATTGTAGCTTCAAATTCAAACTAAAAATTACTTGCCTTTAACTTATTTTCCAGAGACTTGCATTGGCAATGCTGCAGCTCCTTTCTCTTTTTTTTTTTTCCTTTTTATAAAATAAATCTGAGATCTGCTTTGAATTTGCATGTTGCAGTTTGATTGCTTTAAGATTGTGACTTTGAATCTCAGGTTGCTCTTTCTTCTTTTCTTTTTCCTGATTTTTTTTTCTTTGGTGTTTGAGTTTCTGTTTTCAGGTTTATCAATTTTTTCTTCTTTGGGAGTTGAGATATAAGATACTCAAATCTTCTTTACTGTATACTCAGATTTGGTAAGTAGTTTAATAATGGTATATGGGGAGATGGAAAGGTTTCTTGTAATTTTAAATTTGATTATTTTATTAAGCAATTGAGCCACTTGTATGTATATAGATATGTATGATGTAAATGGGTGTTTACATTCATTTTCATATACACATATACAATAATCTTATGTTTTTATATCCATTTTGTTTATTATTTTCTACTTACATCCATTTGAAGAAAGAATGATTTTAGACTAATTATATTTTTAGTAGATAAACACATATATAATAGTATTTAGTTCTAAACAATTGTTTCGAAAATCATTTATATCTAATTCAAAATAAAATTTTCAAAATAAATATTACCAATTTCTACTAGTATAAAATTATGTGGTTTTCAAATCCAAATTTATAAATATATACATTTTGAATTTTCAAAATCAAAATCTTATTTAAAACTTTAACTTTCAATATATACATATTTATTCAAATTATAGTGCATATTCATCTCAAATAAAATTATCCTTAAATTCCCACCAAATTTCTATTTATAATCTAAAATTTTAAGTTTATTTTGGAAATCCCAAATTAATTCACAATTAAATTCACAGTTTAAATTCAAAATCAATTTAATTATTGAATTATTTTGGCTAATATTTCAGGAATGTTACATTACTCCACTTGCATTGCATTTGTGATTGATGCAGTTTTGACAATTGTTCATGTTGCAGTATTCATTGTTGTTCTCACTGTGTTGCATTTGTATCACTGGAAAACTTGTGTATCTTGTAACTTTCATCACTGGTGCATGTATATTTCTTCATGTTGCCTTCAGGTCTTCACTGCAGTTTCATTATGACTGCTCTATGTGTCTGCACTTGTGAACTTTCACTGTGTTGTCTCTGACCTGAGCATGTTTTTATTGAGTAGCCTCCTGTACTTGCAGTTTGGTCCATTGAGTTGTTGCAATTGAATTCAAGTTTCTTGTACTTGTGCACTATCGTGTCTGGTTCTTTGCAACTCAAATGTTTCACTCTGATATGTTTATGCATTTGCCACTGAGCTTGATTCATGCTTACTGTCACTACTGCTTCGAGTCAGTTTCATGGTCACTTATGCCACTGACTTTGGTTCTTCGCTTGCATCGTTGTAGTTGCATTTATGTCACGTAGTTGCATACTTTGACTTGATGCTACATATATGTTTGTTGCAGTCCCTTTTTGCTGTTGCTATGCAGTTACTATGCTTTGCTTGGTCTCTGATCTCTGTTGCTTCACCACTGAACATTTGTCACTTCACTGTTGCACTTTTGTGCTTTGAGTCAGTTTCATTGTTGCTCTATGTTCATGTTCTTGCAGTCTTCATGACTGTACTGTTGCAGTCGAGTTGTATTCATGTACACTTGTGTCTTGAACTTGATTCTCTTCATGTTGTTGTTTGGACATTTGCATTTGTACGCTCCATACTTGGTCGTGTTGGAGTCTTCAAGCATGTTGCTGTTGCATTTGTTAGTGGCTTTAGTCTTGAACTGTTTGTAGTCAATTGCTTTGTCTATTTGCCTTGAGTTGAACCTATCTTGGGTTTGACCTTGTTTTTGATTTCTGTGCTTTTGTTTGATTTTTTTTGTACACGATTTGGCGAGGCAGTGTACACGAATGTACACGTGTGTACTGCAGCCACTTATAGTTACCTGTCCCTGATAAAAATACTGATATGCACAGATATTGCACAGTCAAAAATGATGACGAACAACCCAAATAACTGAGGCAAACAATGTTTTCAAAATCATCGTTTCTTTCAAATTTCAAAAATATTTCTCTTTCAATTTTACTGCGTTTGAAAATATTTTTGCAGATTACTCAGATGCTGGATTCAAACTGGAATGCAGTTGAAGACAAAATACGAGTGTGAGTGATATGTAGTGAGGTTATCAATGTAAAAATATTTGTGATGTAATCGTGATGTAATCAGAAATATATATGTATAGTGAGAGCATGAATTTGTACTATTCAAGATTGTAATAAATATTTGTTTGAATAAAATTTCTATTTGAATTCAAAATCTGTGTAACTTATTCTGTTTGAATTCAAATTCAAATTCTGTGTAATTTATTTTATTCAACAAATATTTATTTAATCTATGAAAAACAAAATAGTACATTACCAAATACATTTAAATGAATATATATATGTTTATTATCATCAAACAAAAACATATAAGCGCATATTCAACAATCTCCCCCTTTTGATGATAACAAACATATATTTAAGATTTTGATCGTGTTAAATGTATTTGACCAATTATATACTCTAATTGCTCCCCCTATTTAAATGCTTCCTCTCTACATGATGCTCCCCCTACATATATGCATACAAATAGAAATATATTCAAATGAGCCTAGATGCATATGGAAAAATTATTTGACCTTTGCTTGATTCTATTTGACAAAATCTTAACTTTTCTCTCCCCCTTTTGTTATCAGCAAAAGAATAATAGCGTGAGAGAAAAATAGAGATAAAGTGATCGATATTAATCCAACATTAATCTCAAATTGAATATAAATATTAAACTTCAATAAGAATCAAACAAAAACCATAATTACCCTTGTTAGGCGCATATTCCACTTTTAGAAATGATGGATATGATGTTCATATAAAATCATACAGTTGAATCTTCTTGTGGTACATTTCTATTAGGAATTTGAATATCTACTAATCATGCATAACCGTTAGGACTTTTAAATGAGATTAGTAGTATTCGAATTTAATTTTAAAAAATGAAATCAAGTATCTTCTAACCACGCATGACCGTGAGGACTTTTAAATGGGATTAGAATCAACTTGTCTATTTAAACAATTTAATTTTGATATGCGTTCCATACATGCATAACCGTAAGGACTTTTAAATGAGCATGGAAGCACATAATAAAAAAATTCAAGTAATTCACCCATGCATAACCGTGAGGACTTTTAAATGAGAGTGAATACTTTGGATATTTATTTATTTATTTAAAAAATATGACATGAAAAACAAATGATTCCTGATTATAGTACCACATATCGACAAACTATATTGAATATTTGATAAACCATGGTCGATAGAAATAATGATTGATATAGAAATGGTCATGGAATCTTTACCCAACAAAAAGTTTTATAATTCTTGTTTTAATTCCTAAAGAAATTTTCCAAATATACTCTCTTGAGTAATGTATGTTAAATATCAATACTCATCACTTTTTCAATCACTATTTATCTCTTTGATAATTAGTAGGGAGTCGGATCAGTCAAAATTTCTCATTTAAAATCAAATAAAAATGACTAATCTGAAAATATGGTCAAACAATTATTTTCTTGAAGGGGTTATATGAAAAAAAAAATTCTTCTAAATGAAAAATTATTTCAAGTGAAAAATATGCAGATATTCTCTTTGGAAAAACGATGCAGCAATTGAATGTTTCAAGAATTAATCACGTTCAACTCGTATGTTTTCTATCAACTAGATTACCAGTATGAACTGCATCTGAATTTCTTTTTCAATCGAAAATATCACTAACTGGATTTGCTAAACCAGACATGAAGTGTGTATCAAATATTTTAAACCCAATTTTAGCAACAATTTAAATGACATTCTTTGGATTTTGAATTGAAGCCATGTTCACACTCAAACAAATATCATGGGTGTTAACTCCACCTCGGTTTAGACTCTGCGACTCAAGGAGATGCCGACCTAAGGCTCAACAGGGGTGCCGACCTAAGATTCGAAGGGTTGCCGACCTAACACTTCAATGAGGCTACCGACTCAACTGGTTGCCGACCTAACTGCCTTATCAGGGAGACCGACCTAAGGCACGAAGGGATACCGACCTAAGGAGCTTGAGTAGCATGCCGACTTAAGACTCGAAGAGGTGCCGACCTAACAGGCTAAGGAGATGCCGACTTAAGGCCCAAATGGATACCGACTTAGGGCTAAACAGTTGCCGACCTAAAACTTAACAAGATGGCTACCGACCTAAGGTAGCTACCGACCTAAGACAGAAGACGACCTTACCATCCAGAGAATTTACCGATCTAACCACTTAGGACAGGGACAAGATCATGAACTACACCTAAGTCGCGACCGACCTATGACCTATGTTAAGTCGGTCACGACCTAAGGCCACTAAGTATAAGCCCGATGCCATATTAATGAGAAGTAGTGTTGATTCGGAGGCGACCTAGGACTTGTGCAAGTGAACTCCTGTGAAGCCAGAAGGGGGCCAGATGGACCAGCCACGACTCATATTAAGTCGGCTACGACTTAACTTGGACCGGCCACGACTTAGGACTTGGCAGAAATTTCAGACCAGAACTCTCTATAAATAGGCAACCACCTCCAACATTCAAAGGACTTTTGCGCATTCTCTTCACACACCGTTACCTTGCTGCATTGAGAACTTCATCAACACTTAGAGCTTCCAAGATTAGAGGAAGACATCAAAGAAATTCACGAAGAAACCACACATCTTCAACATAAATCTAAGAACTTTAATCGACATTGAAGCTTAAGGCTTGTTCCAAATCATTTGTAACTTGAAGCGTATTGTACTTGAGAAGAATTGTATCAGTTTGTAACGGGATTATTAATAAAAGTACTCAGAGTGGACGTAGGCTATACCCTTAGCCGAACCACTATAAAATCGTTGTTGTTTACTGCTTTTCTGCTATTACTAGTTTGTAATTCTTTCCCGATCTATCGGGTGGTGCTTTCACAACTACACTTTACACACCGGGGTGTTAGCGTTCACATTTTAGCGTTAACATTTTTGGTGCTTTCACTGAGAATTGAACTCAGGAAAACTGTCATCATTGCTTCACAGAGATTTGAAGAAAGAATTTCCTTAAAAACCAGAAGTCTATCTGAGATTATGGCTCCTGGAAGGAAAAGTAGATCTATCAGATCTGGAAACATTCAAGAGGGAACCTCCGCTTCCCCTGTACCTAATCAACCCACTCCGTCTGTTGGAGTTACGAAAGCGGAATTGGATGCTGTGATTCTAGGGCTAAACCAGCAGATAAACGCCCAAAATGCACAACTAGAGGCTCAAAGTGCCCAGAATGCTCTGATTCTGAATAAGTTGAACGATTTACTTGGGGCAAACAATCAACCAGCTAGTAATGAAAGGAACTATGCTGGCAACATCCATGATGTTAGTGAGAGGAATGCTCCTGAAAGGGCTACTAGTCCCTTTGAGCAGGCAGTTCCTGAGGCTGGTGGATCTAGAACTCGGCATGATGAGGAATATCTTTCTGGAATGGTCCGGCAGATCATGAAAGAAAGTATGCAAAGGGTTGAAGATGAGAAGGAATGGGGTTTCGCCCCAAGTAAAACTCCGTTTATTGAAAAAATCTTGAAGGCGGAATTTCCAAGGAAGTTTGTCCCTCCGACTATTCCAGCTTACAAAGGGACAAGTGATCCGAATGAGTTCTTGTATAAATATGATTGGCACATGACAGGTGCCAGGGCCTCTGACGAAATAAAGTGTCGATATTTCCCCGTATACCTGGAAGGGGTGGCTCTACTATGGTTCACCAAGTTGCCAGTCCGATCTATCGATCAGTTTTCGGACTTGACCAGAAAATTCAAGGAGCAGTTTAGACTATATGCTTCGAAGGCCAAGGACATTATGTCACTATCGAGTTTAGAGCAGAATCCTGGTGAGTCTATCAGATCCTTCTTGAACCGCTTTAATATAGCGCTGGCTGAGGTGGACAATGCTGAACCACGAATGATATTGACTTACCTGATGAGGGCTATTGATAAGTCAAGCGAATTTGGGAAATGGTTAAATATGAAGGAGCCAACCTCTCTCGAAAAGTTTTACAAAAAAGCAGATGAATTCATTCGCCTGGAAAGCCGTCCTTTACCAGTAAAGACAGTGTTAGAGAAAGCAGAAGACAACACTGTCGCTCCACGCAAGAATGAATCGGTGGGGCAAAAAAGGGAGAATAATAATGGGAAGAAACAGGGTAATCTGAAGAAGCCCCGATCCTTCAAGCCATCAGAATATACTCCATTATCACATACACCGGAGCACATCTACCTGGCCACTAAAGACTCCGTCGATTTCCCTAAACCTATCCCTTTGAGAACCGGGAAAAAAGCCATACAGAGTGGGAAATTCTGCCGCTTCCACAATCAACCCGGTCATGAGACTGATGAATGCCGCCAGTTGAAAAACCTGATTGAAGAGTTGCTAAGAGAAAACAAACTGCAGCAATTCGTGAAGAAAAATAGCAACAATCCTGCATCGTCAAGTCAGGGGCAACAGGTTCCTGTTCATCAGCCTAGGACAGGTGAGAAAGCTATGGGACATGAATCTGGAAGGCCCGTTATCAATGTCATTATAGGAGGGCCTCACCCAGCTGGCAAGAGCTGGGGTGAGATGGAGAGATATTCCAGGGCTTTGAAATATGCTCCAGCCGAAGAAGACGTCTTTGTTTTAGAAGACACTACGCCCCTGAAACAACAGAAAACTTTCAGCGATGATATTGTTTTCAGAGCCAGAGATTCCATAGGTATAGAAGCTCCTATCCTAGATCCCTTGGTCATCTCGGCTGGTATTGGACCGGCCATTGTCAGAAGAGTCCTCATTGACTGCGGAGCATCATGTAATATCCTCTTCAAGAAGACATTCGACCAGATGAAAATCCCTATGATCGATGTACAAGCTTCATCACAAAAGATCGCTGGCTTCACTGGGGAGCCGAAACAACCAATTGGGACCATTGATTTACTTGTAGAACTTGGAGAAGCAGAAAGGAAAGTGGTCCGTAAGCAAACATTTGTGATTTTCGATGGGTTTTCTGCTTATAATGCTTTTCTTGGCCGTCCAACACTCGCAGCATTCAAAGCTATCCTAGCCCCGTGGTGCCTCACTATTAAATTCCCTACTGACAATGGGGTAGGAGTTATAAAAGGGGATCAAAATGCTGCGCGAGAGTGCTATTTGACAGAGCTGCGAGAGTCAAGAAAAAGAGAAAATGGGGAAGGATGCGGCAACCCCAGTCCGCATCAAAGAACCAGCCTTGTAGCAATTACGGGGCGGACCCTGCACTGGCGAGCACAGCGGGGCACGGAAAGAAATGGATCCCAGAAAAGCCAGTGCAGGGGAGAATAGAGTGGTACCGGTGGAAACGACAGTTCCGGTACCTGTTGACCCGAAGGACCCAAATAAGGTGTTAAATGTGGGTTCACAGCTTAATGTGTCAATTCAGAATATCTTTATATCTTTCCTAAAAGCAAATCTGGATGTCTTTGCTTGGACTCATGCCGATATGTGTGGAATATCCCCAGAAGTTGCAGTACACGCTCTGAATATTGACCCAAAGTTTACGCCAGTTAAACAGAAAAGAAGAACCCAAGGTCCAGAAAGGTCAGCAGCATTAAAAGAAGAAGTTGATCGACTTATGGAAAATAACTTCATCAAAGAATCTACATATCCGAATTGGGTTTCAAATCCTGTGTTGGTCAAGAAAGCTAATGGAAAATGGAGAGTGTGCATTGATTTTTCTGATCTAAACAAGGCTTGCCCCAAAGATTGCTTCCCATTACCCAGGATCGATCAACTGGTAGATGGAACTGCGGGACATGAATTGTTATCTTTCATGGATGCCTACTCCGGTTATAACCAAATCATGATGCACGAGCCGGATCAGGAAGATACAAGCTTTATCACAGATGTTGGACTTTATTGCTACAGAGTTATGCCCTTCGGATTGAAAAATGCAGGGGCAACCTACCAAAGACTTGTTAATGCTATGTTCAAACCGCAATTGGGCAAAACTATGGAAGTCTATGTCGACGACATGTTAGTGAAATCCAGGAAAGCAGCGGATCACATTGAACACTTAGCAGAAATGTTCGCAGTCCTCCGGAAATACAGAATGAAACTTAACCCTCTGAAATGTACATTTGGGGTCGAGTCCGGAAAGTTCTTAGGTTTCATCGTCAGTGCTAGGGGCATTGAGGCTAGTCCAGCTCAAATTACTGCCTTGAAAGAAGTTAAAGCTCCTAGAACAAAGAAGGAATTGCAGAGTCTCAACGGAAAGGTCGCCGCCCTGAGTCGGTTCATTTCCAAAGCCACTAATAAATGCATCCCATTCTTTGACGCCCTGAAGAAAGGAAAGAAGAATTTTGAATGGACTTCCGAATGCCAAAAAGCCTTCGATGAGTTGATCCGTCATATGGAAACGCCTCCAATACTTTCTAGGCCAGGTAATGGTGAGGATCTTCTTATATACTTAGCAGTATCATCTCATGCTCTAAGTGCAGCGCTGATACGGGAAGACAAAAGGATTCAACATCCGGTTTACTATATCAGCAAAAGACTCACTGGGGCAGAGCTGAATTACTCCAAGTTGGAAAAACTTGCCTATTGCCTACTAGTTGCATCAAGGAAACTGAGGCAATATTTCCAAGCTCATCCTATCAAAGTACTCACTGATCAACCTCTAAAGCAAGTCCTATTTCGCCCTGAAACTTCGGGTCGCCTTCTAAAATGGAACATTGAACTCAGTCAATATGACATCACCTATCACCCCCGAAAAGCAAACAACGGACAAGCTTTAGCTGATTTCATTGCAGAATTCACAGAGAAAGATAATGGTGAAGAAGAAACGATTAATGATTCCCCAATCCAGTGGAAGATGTATGTTGATGGCGCAAGAAATGACAACTGTTCTGGAGCCGGAGTGGTACTTGAAACTCCTGAAGGTCGGTCATTATGTTATGCACTAAGATTGGAATTTCCTTCAACAAACAATGAAGTAGAATATGAAGCTCTTATTGCAGGTCTGAAAATCGCTAAAGAGCTAAACATTCGAGCATTACAAATCTTCAGTGATTCTCAGCTTATTGTATGCCAAGTCAAGAAGGAATTTCAAGAAAAAGGTGGAAACCTGCCTTCCTACTTGTCAAAGGCTTGGGAACTCCTATGTGAACTCGATCACTATTCAATAAGCCACATTCCTCGGGAAGAGAATATGAAGGCAGATTCCCTCGCAAAGTATTCAAGTTCTGGTGAAGCTCAACTATTGGGATTGGTCCCTGTAGAAGTCCTCTCAGCACCAAGTATAGACGAGATGGATATAGACTGGATTATGAATGTATCTCAAGAACAAGAGTCATGGATGACTCCGATACTGGATTACCTACTCAGAGGTTCTCTGCCAGAGAACTCGATAGAAAGACGAAAGCTACTAAGGAAAGCCTCTCGCTATGTAATTCAGGATGGCCGATTGTACAGACGGGGATTCTCAATGCCATTGCTTCGATGTGTATCCCGGGAAGAGTCCAAAACAATCCTAGCTGAGGTGCATGGAGGAGAATGTGGTGATCATTCAGGTGGTCAAACATTAGCAAAGAAAATTCTCCGATACGGATATTTTTGGCCAGAAATTAATCGAGATGCTGCAGATTACTCCCGAAAATGTGACAAATGCCAAAGATTTGCCAAAATTCCTAGAGCACCTTCTACCGAACTCACACAGATGGTCAGTCCTTGGCCATTTGCAATTTGGGGAATGGATCTCATTGGGCCACTACCAACTGCTAAATCAGGGATTAAATATGCTATTGTTGCAGTTGATTACTTTACTAAATGGGCTGAAGCTGAACCATTGGCTACTATCACTTCTAAGAAAATGATAAGCTTTGTGACCAAGAATATCATTTGCAGATACGGTGTGCCTCAGAAAATAATCACAGACAATGGTACTCAGTTTGAAAGCGAGGAATTCCAAGATTTTTGCAAACGATTCAAAATCCAGAAAAGCTTTTCGGCAGTAGCTCATCCGCAGGCAAACGGGCAAGTGGAAGCTGTGAACAAAATCATCAAATCAACCATCAAAAAGCAACTCGAAAGAGCAAAAGGTGGTTGGGTCGATAAACTACCACTTGCACTATGGGCATACAGAACTACTCACAAAACTGCAACTGGGCATACTCCTTTTTCGTTAGCATACGGATCGGAAGCAATGATCCCGGTTGAAACAGAGGTCCCTTCACACAGAAGAATCCATTTCAATCAAGCAGAAAATGAGAAGCTACAACTTGAAGCGCTGGATCTCCTTGATGAAAAAAGAGATGAAGCTAACCTCAGAGTTGCAGCTCATCAGCAAAGGATAGCCAGACATTTCAATTCCAAAGTTCGTCAACGCAGCTTTGAAATTGGAGATCTAGTCCTGAAAAGAATTATGACCGCGACAGGTGTGTTTGGGCCAAATTGGGAAGGACCATATGTAATAGGTCAGAAGCTTCTTGACGGCACATTCAAGCTCACCACTGTTGATGGAGATCAAATTCCAAGGGCATGGAACAGCAACCATTTGCGTCCATACTTTACTTGAAAATTTTGTTGAAACATTGTAAAAAGAATTATGAATGTATGATTCTTGTAATTGAAAGCAATTGTGAAACTGATGTAAGTAAATAATGAAAGAATATAAAGTGGATGTAGGCCCAATTTCATGGCCGAACCACTATAAATGTTGTGTTCCTTATTATTATTATATGTTTGCTTTGTTTTCGATATAAAAATACATAAAATGTATTGCTGAAATGTCGATTTAAATTTTTGCAGACAATGGAAATAAAACTTGCGCATAATAAGACCGAGTGATTCTCACCATCATTCAACAAACAAATTTCAAGTCATAAAGGCCCCGAATTCGAATCCTAGATAGAAAATACTTCAATTGAACGGCTTATGATTTCGATAGAAACGAGCCCTTGCTAATAAATTGAGATTGTTTGAACGAACAAACATCCAATTAGGAAGCTAGTGCCTGTTCTCACGAACTTGCCTAACAATGGAGTACGCTTCCTTGGATTAAACAAGCCACTTGCGAGAAAAGGGGAATGAAAACTTGAAAAGAAAAAAAAAAAAAAGGAAAAAAAAAAGAGAGAGGATCGCTGAAAAGGCATAAGCAAGTGAACAGAGGAACAACCAAAGCTACCATCAGCAGCACAAGTCCTCTTCGGAGGCGCAACTCTTCGGAGGATAAAAGACCTCTAATGGGTCATACGCCACAAAAAAGAAAGTTCTCTACTCAACAAAAAAGATTGGAGGAGTCATGACCCTCCAACCATGAGAGAGTAACTTCCAGGCGATGAAAGCCCTCTCTGAGGCACATTTCACCGGAGTTGAAGTGTTATGACCGCTCTTCGGGATTTCACTTCACCAGAGTTGAAATGTAAACAAAATAAAAGACCTCTTCGGAGGCCCATTTCACCAGGAGTTGAAGTGTTATGACCGCTCTTCGGGATTTCACTTCACCAGAGTTGAAATGTAAACAAAATAAAAGCCCTCTTCGGAGGCACATTTCGCCAGGAGTTGAAGTGTAACAACCGCTCTTCGGAATTTCACTTCACCAAAGTTGAAATGCAAAAACAAAATAAAGACCTTCCTGAAAGCCCACGTTTCACCGAGATTGAAATAAAACTTCCAAGTGTTGAAACGCGAAAAGGCTTTCTTCGAAGGCACAACTCTTTGGGGGTACACGTTTCACCAAGATTGAAATAAAACTTCCAAGTGTTGAAACGTGAAAAATCCCTCCTTAGAGGTACAACCCCCTCCCGGGGACACAATCAAGAAGAAAGACCTCTTCGGAAGCCCACGTTTCACCAAGATTGAAATAAAACTTCCAAGTGTTGAAACGTGAAAAGGCTTTCTTCAAAGGCACAACTCTTTGGAGGTACACGTTTCACCGAGATCGAAATAAAACTTCCAAGTGTTGAAACGTGAAAAATCCCTCCTCAGAGGTACAACTTTGTATAAAAAAAATCCTCATCAAAAGCGTACTTTAACTTTCAAAGGAAGAGTAATTTACCTACTATGGAAAATGATCGTTAAAAAAAAAAAAAAAAAAAAAAGAAAAGAAGTTAAAGTACCCTTCAGAGGTCCGCTTTACCACATAGAGGAATTCACTTGGTAAAATATGCACATAAGCAAAAAAAAAAAAAAAAAAAAAGTGATTTCTTCGAACGACAAAGCGTAGAAACTTATACGAAGGGAGTTGTACTCTACAAAAATTTTCTTTAAAGAATAAAATAATTATTCTTTAGCAAATATGAGTGCAAGTCCCCTCGAAGTATAGAATATTGCAGCAAACTTATGGAATGGGGGCAATATAGTATAATTACACACAATATGGTATAGCCAAACCAGCAAAAGGTAACGCTCAAGTAACATGCCATAAGCTCGCTGCAATATCGTGTAAATAAACTTGTGCAAAAAATAAATAGTAAATGCATTCTCAAATTCAAACAGAAGTTTGTACAAATGAAGAATCATTTTATTCAACTATAATGCAGATACAGGTTTCAAAATAAAAGCGGGGGCCGGTACCCGCACAACTCTCGGCCAGTTCATACAAAAGACAAAAAGCTAAAGTCTTCACTTCTTTTTACTGCCTTTGGACCCTTTACCCGACCGAATGACCAGCTTTTCAGGTCGGCCAGTGGGTATAAGGGAAGAAGGGGAGGGAGGTACAACTGGCGCAATTTCCGGTTCCTCTTCAGTGGTGATAATTTTCTTCCCCCTCCTCTTCGATGTCCCAAGCTTCTTTCTTCTCTGCGAAGAAGACTCACTCCCCGGAGTAACGAGAGTGGACAAAACTACGTCGTCAGAAGGAGTCCGCTCCGGAGAGATCTCGCCTCCTTCGAGTCCCTCATCTTTTTGCTCCTGCGAGGCAACAGGGTCATCCAAACCATGAAGAGCCTCAATTTTCTCCTCTTGTGACCCAGGTTGTGAAGCAGAAGGAGGAGTCACTTGAAGAGATGGAGGAGGAATAACCAGAGAAGGCGAAGTCTGCACGGCACTTGTTGTTTCAACTGCAGAAGAAGAAAAATTGAAAATGTTAGTATCTTCCCGAAAGAAGGGAGATATGGGTTCATCGAGATTCAGGAGGTAATCGAGAAGCTCATCAAATTTTTGAGGAATAAGTAGGCAATCCACCTGAATCGGACCAATTTCGAAATTACCTGAAGATATTGGCTTTGTCAGTTCAATCTCATAATTCTGAGCCCCGATGTCCTCCAAAGCCTCTTCATCAGTAGGGGTGATTACCCCAGTTCTTGTAGGAGGCGGCAAATGAGCACTAGAGCCTGTAATCTCCACCTCGGGAGAAACTAGAGGACGTTCGGAGATGGTAGGTGGTACTTCTTTTTCAGAACGCTCTTCTTCCGCCATCCCGGCCCGCGCTCTTGCAAGCTGCTCCTTACCCTTGGCAAGAGCGGCACGGGCTTCGTCATCAAGATAATGCTCTTCAAGGACTGACTCTGCATATCCACCACCCTTACCACCGAGCATATCAAGTGCTGTCTCCCAAACTTCAGCCAGTGTGATTTCATACTTGGGGCCTAGAAAGGCAAGGCTTCCACGCCCCAAGACGCTGTGCAAATAGAAGTCGAATAATGTTGAGCTGATGCTGTTTTTAGTCGCCTCGTGAGATTCTTCAGCTGCGATTCTGCCGGCGACAGCCTCATCACGCTCCCTTTCAGTTTTGGCAAGCTGAAGCTTAAGCATTTGTATCTCCGCCTCCTGGGAGTTGTTTTTCTTTCGAAGCTCAGCAATATCAGTAGCATAGCCTTCACTGATTCTTTTTTGTACTTCTAGCCTATCTTCGGCATCCCTTTGGCTAGCGTGAGCGTCACTCACTTGTTTCAGGAGCACTTCTTCTTTTTGAGAATAGGAAGTAGAGGAAGCAACAAGTTCATGTTTCAATTCCTCGACTTTTGCTTCAAGCTCCTCATTGTAAGAAGCAATGTTCCTCATCTCGGTGTCGTGTTGCTCAACGACCTTTTGCCATTCGGCCTTATCGTTTTCCATGGTAAGCATGGCCTCTATGTTGGCACGGTTAACTCTTTGAAGCTCATCGACAAGCTTCTGCCAGTTTGACATCCTCTCGATATCGAGCTTGACTGCATCAAGATTGCGCAACATAGCAGACTTGTCGATGGGGACCAAGTCTAGGTCGAACCTCACCCCCTTAAGGCACCATTGAGGAAATCGGCTCTGCAGAGTGGCAGGACCCGGTCCAACTTGAAATTTGGGCCTGTTAATTATCGTTTGAATATCTGATTTCCCAAGAGCGGGAGAGTCAGAAGGGATGTCGAGTGAGGCAGGAATAGTAACTTTCTCAGGAGTAGTAGAGGCCTGCTTTTCACTGTGACGAGCTCGTTTTCTTAAGTCTTCACTCATGTGACCTTTTCCTCGATCGTCATGAGATTTTCTCTTGTGAGAGTCATCGCCTTTTTGCCAAGAATCATGGCGCTCTTCTCTCTCCCTTCTTTCACGATGTTCTTCTTCGGTCCTCCTTTCATGAGCCTTTCGGGCAGCCCTCTCTTCATCCGACTCTCTGTAGGAAGG
Source organism: Allium cepa (assembly GCA_030765085.1). NCBI lineage: Eukaryota > Viridiplantae > Streptophyta > Magnoliopsida > Asparagales > Amaryllidaceae > Allium > Allium cepa. Next base: position 1,032,888,543 of record CM060928.1, read on the forward strand.
AAGGTAACGCCTGTAATCATACTGGCTACGCCTCCCGTAGCGCTGGAAATCGTCATAATACGAGCCGCTGCGCCCCATAGGAGAATCTGGAATTAAAATAATAAGCTTTAGAAATCTTTAAAGTGCAAGAAGATAAGTGCATAGAAGTGATGAGAAATTCTAAGTGTGTGTGTTGTGCAAACTACGCGCATTAATCTACGAACCACTCTTTATTTGGGGAGTGGTTGTGGGTGTAATAGTTAACGTCAACTCTTGAGTCGACGACGGCTGTTGCAAAATAGAAGTAGCTTCAACTACTGAAGAAGAAATCCCGGCAGTAGTAGGGTCATCTTTGAAGATCTCTTGTGAAGTAGCAAAGAGGTCGCTCAATCCTTCGAAGGTATCGTCCCTGCTTTGCTTGACAGGACTGGATTTCTTAGCCTTTTCACCAGATTCTTGTGAATGGTGAGAGGATTCCTGAGGCTCTTCTTCCTCAATAACCGGGGCAAGTTTACCAGATGGCCCCGCAACATCGACAGAAGTGGAGCACTTCACCAGCGAAGATTTAGGAGTCTTTATCGGAGAATCGGGGATTTCCGTTGGAACTTCATGAGCATGCATAGAGCGAGAAGTGTGTAGAAGCCCATGTTGATGTAAAAATTCATCCCTCAACAGAAATTTTATGCTCCTCTCTTCTGTGGCCACGGCACTCAACCTCTCAAAAACCTGCTTGTGGATTGGGTCTCTAGAGGGGAGAGGAAGTGCTGGAAAGAATAAAGAATGAAATTAGCAACTGAAAGTTCGGATCTCGAAAAAGTTTCAAAACGGAGAAAATAGAAATACTAATCTTACTTCCTACTCTCCAGATGGCATAGAAGCCTGAGGGACAGCGGGCAAAGAAAAACTGGTTCAAGAATCCATGAACGCTTTCAGTAAGATCGGAGATGAGCTTGCGGTTCCTCGCACTTCTCACAATAATAAGGGAAGGATGATCTTTACTCTTTGCAAACGAGCACAGATAACGAATTTCTTCAAAACTCGGTAGGCGATTAAGGGTTCTTCTAAACAAAACACATAACCCCGTCAAGATGGCATAGCCGTTGGGATGAAGTTGAAACGGAGAGATTGTCAACCGAAGGAGAAGAGTTCGAAGGAAGTCGTTAAAAGGAGGAATCGCCCCACTTAAGCACATTTGGCGATTGACTGCAACAAAGCCATAGGGAGGATTGTCAGCAGTATCACTTGACCCAGGGAGAAGAACATCACTTTCAGCAAAGCCAAATTGAGTGCGCAGCTGGACAAACGCTCTCGAAGTTAGAATAGTCGGGGTTCTCTCCGGAGGATTCTCTATGGGAACAACTATCGGAAAAGTTTCTTCCTCTTGAGTTACCACTTCTTCTTCTCGGTGGGAAGTCATTCTACATAAACAACTGGGTATTCAAACATGAAGGTGCACGTTTCCTAAAGTGTGTGAAGTGTTGTGTAAAATCAATCAAGCAGAGAACAAATATAACTGGAATGAAAACTAGCAAGCATTTGTTAGTTATGAAATTCAGGGACTATTGTTTTAGGCCTAAATATGCAAGTAAGATGTTGATGCAGATAAATCAGTTCAGATTATTGATACTTTGCATTAATGTTTAACTTTAATTGATTGATTCACAAACATTTCATGCAATATAATTAAGTTGCTTGTCTTGTCTTGACTAATCTGTCATCTGACATGGGCAGTCGATGGCAGTATTTTTGCCTTGGTTTTCTTTGTTTGTTATTTTCAGCAGGTTAGCAGCTTATAAGTTAATGCGATCTGTGAAATAATACAATGAGATTCAAGCAAATTTAAAGTTGGGGCAGTTCAAAATTCAGGCAACTTAGTTTGGCAGTTCAAGTTAGAAACTCAAAGTGGATCTATGCTCTCAACAAGTCAGCATGCCCAAAGCTTAAGTATTAACTCGGCGGCGACCCAAGGAGTCTCTCGCAAATGAAGATTAAGTTTCTAATTCTTTAGATCGGTAGCTCTTTAAGTTGTAAGAAGTAGGAAGGGTAAAGGCTCTGGTTCAAAAGTGGTGTGAAATTCTCCAAGGGTTAACTCGGCCACGGTTTAAGGGATAACTCGGCCACGGTTTAGGGTTTAACTCGGCCACGGTTTAGGGTTTAACTCGGCCACGGTTCAAGGGTTAAATCGGTAGAAGATTAGATCGGCAGATTTCCCCCAAGGGTCAATTCGGCTACGATTTAAGGATAAAGGCGGTCAAAGGTTAGGTCACCCAAAATTACTGGGTCGCGTCCAGGTCAGTATCCCACTCCACTCAACCTGTTAACCCGCTAGCCACTCCATCCACAAAAAACCCTCACTCCATTCACGCTGTCTCATTCATGATATCGGATCATCCACTAAGTCAGTTCAAAATCACCCAAATTTAATGCTTAACCATCTTATCGCAAATCAAAAATCAACTAGCCAGAAGCAGTAAACCATCTCCATCGTCTCGTCGATCATTTAAAGCCAAAACCAAGCAAACTCGAGCTCACAAACTGCTGGTGCAATGAGGTTCGCAGTAAAGCAGCACGCAAGGGGTGGGTTCGGTTTGAATGGAATTCGTGAATCGATGACAATAAGGAATCAAGAGAAGAGCAGGTTTTACTTACGTGATGAACAACAAAGATTATCGGTGATTGTTTGGAATGGAATCGCCTTTTGGAGCGTGAGAAAGTTTTTAATGGCAGAAGCAAGAGAGTAAGTAATGAGAAGAGAGGAGAGAATATACGACTTATAGTAGAGAGACCTGAAGCGGCGCGTGTGACCAAACTGTCAGGTCGTACACGACCTACCGACCTAAGAGGGGACGGGTTAAGGACTATCGAAGCACACGACCTAACCAGTAGGCGTATACTTCGAGGGGCAATTGTTAACTCCGCCTCGGTTTAGACTCTGCGACTCAAGGAGATGCCGACCTAAGGCTCAACAGGGGTGCCGACCTAAGATTCGAAGGGTTGCCGACCTAACACTTCAATGAGGCTACCGACTCAACTGGTTGCCGACCTAACTGCCTTATCAGGGAGACCGACCAAAGGCACGAAGGGATACCGACCTAAGGAGCTTGAGTAGCATGCCGACTTAAGACTCGAAGAGGTGCCGACCTAACAGGCTAAGGAGATGCCGACTTAAGGCCCAAATGGATACCGACTTAGGGCTAAACAGTTGCCGACCTAAAACTTAACAAGATGGCTACCGACCTAAGATAGCTACCGACCTAAGACAGAAGACGACCTAACCATCCAGAGAATTTACCGATCTAACCACTTAGGACAGGGACAAGATCATGAACTACACCTAAGTCGCGACCGACCTATGACCTATGTTAAGTCGGTCACGACCTAAGGCCACTAAGTATAAGCCCGATGCCATATTAATGAGAAGTAGTGTTGACTCGGAGGCGACCTAGGACTTGTGCAAGTGAACTCCTGTGAAGCCAGAAGGGGGCCAGATGGACCGGCCACGACTCATATTAAGTCGGCTACGACTTAACTTGGACCGGCCACGACTTAGGACTTGGCAGAAATTTCAGACCAGAACTCTCTATAAATAGGCAACCACCTCCAACATTCAAAGGACTTTTGCGCATTCTCTTCACACACCGTTACCTTGCTGCATTGAGAACTTCATCAACACTTAGAGCTTCCAAGATTAGAGGAAGACATCAAAGAAATTCACGAAGAAACCACACATCTTCAACATAAATCTAAGAACTTTAATCGACATTGAAGCTTAAGGCTTGTTCCAAATCATTTGTAACTTGAAGCGTATTGTACTTGAGAAGAATTGTATCAGTTTGTAACGGGATTATTAATAAAAGTACTCAGAGTGGACGTAGACTATACCCTTAAGCCGAACCACTATAAAATCGTTGTTGTTTACTGCTTTTCTGCTATTACTTGTTTGTAATTCTTTCCCGATCTATCGGGTGGTGCTTTCACAACTACACTTTACACACCGGGGTGTTAGCGTTCACATTTTAGCGTTAACAATGGGGTTAATTTCAGAAACCATAGGATAAACAATTATATTCATGAGTAATCAACAGTCAATCAACATCTTAATTATTTAAAAAACAATTTCTTGAAGTTTCAACAATTTCTTAAAATCCTTTTTCACATGTGTTTGAAATCGTGCAAATTTACAAGCAGTGATCAAAATGTCAAAATATGTCTAAGTGTAGCACGAGTAATCAAGGATCAATAAAATACCATCATTTGACCAAACATATTAAGTTCAATGATGAAAGGATGGTTGGTCTACTTTTGAGCACAAATCAAAGTAAGAACAAGTCAAAAAAAATCATATCAATAAGTCAGAATTAAAGTCATCATCACATCATTATCACAATTTTGGCTGATTTAATCCAGAATATGGTGCAGATTATCACATTTAATATACCTTCACCTGTTTTACCTTTACGATAATTTCTCGTGATTGCCCATTGTGATTCTGTCACCTTTATACTAGGCTAAGGAACTTTGCTTTGTTTCCCGTTGTGTTTCTGGAACAGCCAAAATCCAGAGAACACCGTTGTTGTTCCTTAGCCTGCCACCACACCTACACGATGAAAGATTTTTGTGACCTATTTCTAGGTCCATGATTGTTAGTGGCAGAAACATTATGAATGAACAATCCCTTTGGAACCCAAACTTGTTTAGATTTTTCATTCTTGTTCCAATAGACATGAAATTTGTTTGTAGAATTCTTAGGAACACAAACTTGTATAAATTTTGTGTTCTTGTTCCTATGACTACAATTTTCAACATGATGTCCGATTATTTCACATTTATCAAAGACACTTTTCCCTTTTGCATTATCCTCAGCTTGTGTTTTCCCAAAACCAAGTCCTTTTCTGTTGTTAGCAAAAATTTGATTTCCCAATAGCATGTTGAAAGATTTTTCGCCTCTTGAAAAGTTATTCAAAGATTTCTCAAGATTTTGGACTTTGGTTTTTAGTGTTGTATTTTCAGTGACAAGTGAGGTGCATCGATTTATAAAATCCTTTTTCCTAGTGTCGATGGTTTCCTTAAGATTCAAGTTTTCTTTTTCAAGATTCTCAGAGTTATTCTTAAGTTTTGTCAATTCTGAATCTAAAACTTTACATCTTTTACATTCTAGGTTTTGAATATTTTCAAGTTCAGTTTCTAACCTAAAATTTTTACGAGCAAGTTCTTTCCTATCAGTTTTCAGTTTTTCAATTTTAGATTCAAGAGCATCAACTACTTTAGTAAGATCAGAACACATAAAAACAAGATCTCTATAGGAATACTCACCTTCCTCACTAGATTCCTCTGAGCTTGAATCTGAATCTGATTTCGCCATAAGACACAAGTTAGCCTCCTTTGAGCTGCTATCCGAAGCTTCTTCTCCTTCTTCATCATCCCAAGTCGCTGCAAATACCTTCTTCGCCTTTTTCTTTCCTTTGTTGTTTTTGAGAAGTGGGCATTTTGGTTTGATGTGGCCAGGCTTGTTGCAGTTATAACACGTCAGTTCATTATCGGAATTTTCGGAATCTTTTGACCTATTGCCCTTTGTTTTCTTCTTGCGTGGCTTGAATCTAGACCATCTTCTAAGATTATTGACAGCCATTGCAAGCTCTTCAATTGGATCTTCTTCATCGCTTTCTTCTTTGCTCATTAAGGCAATCGTCTTCTTCTTTGGTTCGGTGTTGTTGCGTTCTTCCTTTGCTTTTAACTCAAGCTCATATGTCATCAAGTTGCCAATCAACTCCTCCATGCTTAGTTTGCTCAGATCTTTTGATTCTTGGATTGCTGTGACTTTTGCCTCAAAGTTCATTGGTAAAACTCGTAGTATCTTCCGCACAAGCTCTACCTCAGTGAATACCTTCCCAAGCGCTCTAGCATTGTATACCAAGGTTGAAAAACGTCCAAACATATCCTTTATGCTCTCGCCTTTGTCCATCACAAAGTTCTCGTATTCGTTGCTGAATAGGGCTAGCCGAGACTCCTTGACTTGAGAAGTTCCTTCGTGTGTCACCTCCAAAGTATGCCATATTTCCTGTGCTGTTGTACAATGAGAAATTCTATTAAATTCATTTTTATCAAGAGCACATATCAAAGCATTCATGGCTTTACCATTTGTCGTTTTCAATCTCTTATCGTTAGCATACCACCTATCCTTAGGTTTAGGAATCTCAGTATCACCAACGATTATAGTGGGAAGTTTATAGCCAGTTTCAATAATATCCCAAACATCATAATCAACGGAACTAAGGTAAATACTCATCCTAACTTTCCAATAAGCATAATCGTTCCCGTTAAACATGGGTGGCCTAACGATAGATTGCCCTTCAGAAAAAGCATTATTTGACGGATTCATGACTCTAGAGTTACATAAAAAATATATACCGGGCTCTGATACCACTTGTAGGATCTAGATTAACCCCAGAGGGGGGGTGAATAGGGTTATAGCAAATTTTCTCAGATTAAACACAGAAATATAATTGCAGAAATAAATATGCTGAAAAGTAAATCACACACAAAAATTACCCAGCTTCGGCAACCCCTGCCTACTGCTGCATTCACAGATTTCTATTAGAATTAAACAGTATCACGCTTACAAACACTCTACTAGACTCGCAGACCCTTTTGCTCCCGCTCACAAACACTCTACTAGACTCGCACACCCTGCTCCCGCCTATAGAGTTTCGCTCACTCGCAAACACTGCTCCCGCCTATAGAGCTTTGCAAACTCGCACACCCTGCTCACTGAACTAATTCTAAATAGACAATCTGACACTACCTAATCCTTAGGTGGTGATTTACAAATTCTTCAACTTGAAAAGAAAAACAAACTTCACAAATACACGCAGGAGCAAAAATTAAAATATAAACTAGAATCTCTAATTTTTGCTCAAATTAAAACCAAAAGAAAACTTATTATAAAATTAAACTAAACCCCCTTTTAATTAATAAGGCCGGCCCCTTATTCTTGTTTCACCCGATCCACTTTGGCTTTGACCCGTTCCTTCTTTTGCTTGTAAAAATGTCGGCCTTTCTATGTCGAACTAGGGCTTCGTTCCCTTGTGGCAATTAGGGCTCTTCAATTTAATCTGCCGCTCTTGATTGCTGGTTGGTTGCCTTGTCGATCACTTGCATGGAGTCGCGCTCGGCTGCTTCTCTTAATTTGAGAAACTAGGGTTCGGCTTCGGTTTCTTCTATTCGTTGATGACTATTTGGTTCTTCTCTGTCTTACTTCAGCAATCGACTCTTTGGTATGTTGTTTCTTTGTTGCTTGTTTGATTGCTTGCTCTTTTTCGATGCCGATGATGATAGATTGGGATTGCGATTGATAGTTCGATTGTGAATTGAAGCACTTGCTTGATGATGATACCTTCGGGTTGAATTTATATGAATTCGATTACACTAATTAACTCGATACTTTCCTGAAATTCACTTTCGTGATGCACACGACTTTCCTAATGCATTCGTTACTTACTTGATTCATACGGCTTTGTTTTGAGAACGTTCGATCCTTCTTGTAACAAACACTTTCCCTTTTTAATTTTGCTGACTATTTCAAAGATTACAAATTTGAGTTTCATTAAATTCTGACTTCGATTTATATTTAACTTCGATCATCTCTGCTGCATACTTTACTCGGTCGAGCTCATCCCCATTTTGTAGATCTGAACTTTGCATTTTATACAAAAATATATGCTCACTATCTTCTGTTCACCTGCATGTTTACTGTGACGTTGGTCTTCATGTACTTGATATTGTAGTCTTCTTCGAACTGTCTTCATGTCTTGTTTCATGTTGCAACTGTCATGTGTCTGCGTTGTTGATTTAGAACTTCTGTTCATGTCAGCACTGGCTGTAGTTGAGTTGATACATTTGTCAGTTCTACATTTGTTTCACTTTGATGTTGTGTATGTGATGCATTCATTACTACAATACTTGTCTTGGTTGAGTTTGTTGTTACAGTATTCATTGAACTGAATATCATGGTGTTCTGTTCACCCATTACTCCACTTGCATTGCATTTGTGATTGATGCAGTTTTGACAATTGGTCATGTTGCAGTATTCATTGTTGTTCTCACTGTGTTGCATTTGTATCACTGGAAAACTTGTGTATCTTGTAGCTTTCATCACTTGTGCATGTATATTTCTTCATGTTGCCTTCAGGTCTTCACTGCAGTTTCATTATGACTGCTCTATGTGTCTGCACTTGTGAACTTTCACTGTGTTGTCTCTGACCTGAGCATGTTTTTATTGAGTTGCCTCCTGTACTTGCAGTTTGGTCCATTGAGTTGTTGCAATTGAATTCAAGTTTCTTGTACTTGTGCACTGTTGTGTCTGGTTCTTTGCAACTCAAATGTTTCACTCTGATATGTTTATGCATTTGCCACTGAGCTTGATTCATGCTTACTGTCACTACTGCTTCGAGTCAGTTTCATGGTCACTTATGCCACTGACTTTGGTTCTTCGCTTGCATCGTTGTAGTTGCATTTATGTCACGTAGTTGCATACTTTGACTTGATGCTACATATGTGTTTGTTGCAGTCCCTTTTTGCTGTTGCTATGCAGTTACTATGCTTTGCTTGGTCTCTGATGTCTGTTGCTTCACCACTGAACATTTGTCACTTCACTGTTGCACTTTTGTGCTTTGAGTCAGTTTCATTGTTGCTCTATGTTCATGTTCTTGCAGTCTTCATGACTGTACTGTTGCAGTCGAGTCGTATTCATGTACACTTGTGGCTTGAACTTGATTCTCTTCATGTTGTTGTTTGGACATTTGCATTTGTACACTCCATACTTGGTCGTGCTGGAGTCTTCAAGCATGTTGCTGTTGCATTTGTTAGTGGCTTTAGTCTTGAACTGTTTGTAGTCAATTGCTTTGTCTATTTGCCTTGAGTTGAACCTATCTTGGGTTTGACCTTGTTTTTGATTTCTGTGCTTTTGTTTGATTTTTTTTTTTGTACACGAGCTGGCGAGGAAGTGCACACAAATGTACACGTGTGTACTGCAGCCACTTATAGTTACCTGTCCCTGATAAAAATACTGATATGTACAGATATTGCACAGTCAAAAATGATGACGAACAACCCAAATAACTGAGGCAAACAATGTTTTCAAAATCATCGTTTCTTTCAAATTTCAAAAATATTTCTTTTTCAATTTTACTGCGTTTGAAAATATTTTTGCAGATTACTCAAATGCTGGATTCAAACTAGAATGCAGTTGAAGACAAAATACGAGTGTGAGTGATATGTAGTGAGGTTATCAATGTAAAAATATTTGTGATGTAATCGTGATGTAATCAGAAATATATATGTATAGTGAGAGCATGAATTTGTACTATTCAAGATTGTAATAAATATTTGTTTGAATAAAATTTCTGTTTGAATTCAAAATCTGTGTAACTTATTCTGTTTGAATTCAAATTCAAATTCTGTGTAATTTATTTTATTCAACAAATATTTATTTAATCTATGAAAAACAAAATAGTACATTACCAAATACATTTAAATGAATATATATATGTTTATTATCATCAAACAAAAACATATAAGTGCATATTCAACAGACACCACTCCACAGCCTAGGTATTCACTCAACCTATACCCTGATACCAAATGAGACGACCCGACTATCTCACCATAGAAAATCGTATCATCTTGAAGAAAGAAATGGATAGAAAAGAGAAAAGAAAGAAGAGAAAGAAGAAACAACATCATAATCTAAACAGCGGAAAGAACAAATTATATTAATAACATAAATATTAGATAGTTTACAACCATTATCAGAGTTACAAACATTACACATCACATACTAGGCAGTTATAAACACCTGTCTAGTAATACAACTCAACACAAAACAAGGAAAAACTGCTCAGAGAAACCAACACAGCAGAAACTATAAATCTAACGTAGAAGCCTCCTGCTCCATTGCTCCTCCAAAATTCGTCAAAGCTAACCTAAATCCCTTGGCTACTCGTAAAAATTTGAGTACCCAAGAGTTTAAGAAAACAGAAGATAAACTTCGGGTTAGAAATGGGTCTGGTGTGAGTAACAGGTTAAGGTTGCTTAATTTTCAAAAACCTTTTGAAAGAAAGGTACCACGTAAGACTTCCCGCACATAAACATGGGCAAAAATTTACCTTACGCTAACCGAAACATGTGATAGGAAATCCAATGATATTATAATTGGTGTACGGTTTTCAAATAAATATGAAATAGCCGAAATTGTTACATCTATTAAAATCCATCTACTTGCCTCAAAAGTGGGTACTACAATCAAAACCGTTGGCACTTATCGGATTTTGGATTCCATACAATGGCAGGGCTACTGGGGTACCGCCCGTCACAGTATGTGGCCTAGATCAACGTACCGAGGATCACTCCCAATCCTTTGCAAGACAAAGCTGGAACCATCCCTCACATAAACATGGAAAAAAACTTACCTTAAGCAGCCGAAACATTTAATAGGAAATCTGATGATATTATACTAGGTCTAGGGTTTTCAAATAAATATGAAATAGCCGAAATTGTTACATCTATTAAATTCCAGCTACTAGCCAAAATAGTGGGTAATACAATCAAAACCGTTGGCACTTATTGGATTTTGGATTTCATACAATGGCAGGGCTACCGGGGTACCGCCCGTCACAGTATGTGGCCTAGATCCACGTACCGAGGATCACTCCCAATCCCCTGCAACATAAAGCCTGAACCATCTCTTACTGGACAATCCCGAACAAGACAACCCCGACAGTTGGAGCTCTCATGGTCCACACAACCGAAATAAAAGGGGCCTCTAGACGGGGGAAATCTCGTCCTACTTGGGCATGACCTACTTAGCCTTGCTGCACCTCCCCTGTTTTAGCCATTCCCGGTTGATGAGGCTTGTGGTTACGATTACCTTTAGTGAACACATCACTTAGAATGCTCATCATCCACCAGACGATGTTCTAAAAGCATTCAATCCATACAAGTTCATTTCGAGTTCGAACGAAACCGCAGGGATTATCTCGTTACACTCATTTTGGAATCACCCTTAGAGTTAACGATGATAACCCTTGCACTCTGATTCTTCCACTTCACTTGAGATTCACGACCTACAATTAATTGGATCGATGGGGTTTTCAGATATCCAAATATGGAAACCCGATCCTGGTCTCATCGAAATCCAAAACGTGTCTTTTAGGTCCAAGTTGTTTAAGGTTAAACAATTCAATTATATATATATATACACAGAAAGATAACTCAAAAATCACAGTTGATAATCAACATTATCATAATAAACAGATGATCCACATTATCATCAAAATAGATAATCTATATCATCATCACAATAGATAATCTATATCAAAATGCAACCAAAGCATTCATATCACACAACAACACTTATCTCATTTCTGAGATCACAACCACTCAAAGGCAATCAATATCACCTATTCATACATAAGCAATGATTTACCTAAACACATCATCTATAATTAATTTAAAATGAATTAAATTAACTACCTCCATCACTAGTTAATTTAAAGTGAATGAAATTAATTACTTCATCTTTAATTATTTTAAAATATATTAAATTAGTTACTTCATCGTTAAATCTTTCTTACTCAGCCATTTAATTGTTTACAATCAATTAAATAATCATTCAAAATAATCACCTTAATTAATCACCCTTGATTAATTATTCTTAATTACATTTATGTAATTATCCTTAATTAATTTCACAAATTAATTATTCTTAACCAAAAAAAGCAATTAACCTTTAATTACTTTAACTAATTAATTAACTATAATTAATTACATTAATCCTTAATTAATTACATTAATCCTTAATTAATTACATTAATTAATTACCTTTAATCACTTTTCATTGATTAATTAATCATAATTAATCAACTTTAATTACATCATTAATTATAATAATTAATGATTCTTAATCATATTTAATTAATTATCCTCTTAAATTAATTACCTTAAGTAATTAATCCATAATTATTAATCCCCTCTGATTAACCATATTCAATAATTAACTAACTTAATTACTTTATTAAAACAAATTAATTATTCCTTAATTAATTTCTTAATTAATTTCTTGATTTATTACTAAGTAATTATATTCCAAATTACATCCATTCTTAAAAACATCTTCCATTAATTAAATTCTGTAATTCTCAATTAATTACTTCACTAAGTAATTTCCAATCCATTAATTACATTAAGTAATTATCATTAAAACCTCAAGTGTTTAAAATTAATTAAACTTAATTAATCAAGTTAAACAATCACATTTAAACTAAATTAATTACATTAAGTAATTAATTTCTTAATTACTTCATAAAGTAATTACACTTAAATAATTCACAAATGATTATTCTTAAATTAATTGATCTAATTAATTATTAAAATTAACCATATTAATTAATTATTAAATAATCCTGGTTATTGACCTTCATTAACCATTCTCTAATTATTTCATTAAGTAATTAACTTAGATTAACCATTGTTAATTACAATGCAATTTAACTTTAATTACTCATTAATTGAAGTCTAATTATTTAATTAATTAAGTTTTAATTGTAACTTAATTAATACTTAATTATTTAATTAACTAACCATGATTTTAACTTAATTGCTCAATTAATAATTCTTTAATCGTTGATTTAATAATCAAATTAATGATCTTTAATTACACATTGATTAGTCCTTAATCAAATATTTAATAATCCCAAATCAATTCATTAATTAAATTAACTAATTACTTCTTAATTACCTTATTAATTAAATTAATTCAAAACATTAATCTTAATTAAATTTTAAGGTAAAACATTTCTTAAATATGATTAACTTTTCATTAACAGATACATTTGAAATCAATCTACTTTAAAATTTTCTTCAAATTTCATTTAAATTTAAGATTTAAAAATGAAGTGAAAATTTGATTTTAAACAAAGCTTAAAGACAATTCAAAACCTTAATTATCATGTTAAAGTAGTATTCATTTCATAAAGAAAATCAAAAAGAAATTTTAAGACAAGTTTGTGTTTAAATTCAAATTATTGTAAGAAATTCACTTTAATATTCAAATTTGAAAACATCTTTTTATTTCAAAATAGAAATGCATATTAAATTTTGATTCCAAATAAATTTTAGATTTTATAACCTATTTAAAATTTAAACCTTCATTTTTAAAATACAAACTACTTATTCCTTTTAAAGTAGTTAACTAAATTCAAATTTAAAACTTGACATTATTAAAAAATGAGATTTTAAACTTACTTCAGATTTAAGAACTAGATTTAAATCTTGTTTAAATCTTTCCTTATAATTTAAACTCAGCCTTTAAAATTTTATTTAAAATTTAATACCGAATACCAAGTTTCTGTTGAAACCTGATAGATTTACTAACCCGAGACACATCCCCTATGCTTCGAGTCTGCAACCCATTTTCGCCGAGCAAATCAATAGGCTACTTCGATTAATAAAACAACCCCCTCTTCTTCAAAACTCAACCCAACATCACCTGACAACCTCTTTAAAGTGCATATGCACGGTGACTCCGGCCACCACTAATCATAGGCGATGATTGCAACCCATCAGAAGTTGACTCAGCAACCCACCACGATCACCAAAACAAACTTCCATTCTCGGAATTGAAATCGAGACCTTAACCCAAACCTGGAAACATCAAAGCCCTCCTGACGCAGCGGATAACTTCAAGTTGTGATCAAATGATGCATAACGAACAAACATTGATGGAATGATGCAAATACAGGATGATGGATTGAAGATGCCAAGGATAAATGCCCAAATTCGTTGATCTCGAGAGATACCAAATTCTAGCTATCTCCAACACGTTGATCACACACGACACCGTGTTAAAAAGATCTATGATCCTTCTACGTTGAAATCGCGTACGAGATTCCGTGAATCGGCTTTAAATCCGTTGATTCACGCACTCGAATAATCGAAAATGGAGAAAGTAGACAATGCTCAACTTTCAATTTCAAAGAGGCACAAAGCACTCAAACAAAGTTTTATTCAAAATCAACTACCTTACAAATGACCCACACATCCCTATTTGTAGGAAAATTTTCAACACACCGTTCGGCCGACCTAACTCACTCTACGACCTACGAGTTACATCCCACGACCTAAGTCACACACAACTTAACAACACAACATTTGTACAGACCACAACACATACAACATCCGAGTCACGACTTAAACTCAAGGACAAACAACACCGACGAGTTACAACATCAACTCCTACAACACTGCGAAATAACATAATATCATTACAGCTTGAGCGACCGATCCATTTGAGCGACCGAAGCTTCAGGTAAGCATTAGCTTCATGCGAAACTTAAGGAAACAACTTCATGCGACATAAACTTCAACGAATTAAAATAAGTGGTATAAGGTGGACGCCTTAACTCACTAGGTCGCCTCAATGACCTAATGCATAGCTCGTTATCTCGCTAGGTCGCTTGAACGACCTAATGCATAGCTCGTTATTCCGGTGTAATGCTTCAACCCCCCCTTCTTTGTCTCCCGTTACGCCGTATCTTGTTAGGTCGTTGGTCTTGGTTTCTGGAGGAGTTAACTCGTTATACCATAGTTCTCTTGGTCGTTGGTGGTCTAAGCTAGTTAGGTCGCGTACCTTGTTAGGTCACTGTTCATGATTATCACGACTTAAGTCATACGTTGCGAACGACTTAACAGGGTGCACTGCATCATCCTTCCTTGGTTGACAAGAATTAGACCCCGAATTCACACCTTCCTCTTCTTCGACAAGTTTATGCTCATGATACGGAATCAAGTGTTTGGTGTTAAACACATCGGCAGTGCGGACATGGTCCGGCAACCTTAACTGATAAGCATTATCATTGATCTTCTTCAAGATTTCTACTGGACCAATCTTTCAAGCTTTCAATTTGTTGTAAGTTCCAACTGGAAAACAATCTTTCGTCAATACAGCGTAAACATAATCACCTTCTTTGAAGTCCACACCCCTTGGCTTCTTATCTGCCAGTTGCATATATTTCTCATTTGACTTAAGCAATCGTTCATGAATGATCTTGTGGCACCCCTGCAACTCATTCACGAAATCACAAGCTCGTTTAACAATCCCATTCTAAAGTGGCACTGTCGACAAATCCAACGGTCCCTTCGCAATTGCTGAATATACCACTTGAAATGGACTGAATCCAGTATTTCGATTCACTGCATGATTATGTGCGAATTCCGCCTGACACAATTTCACATCCCAGCTCTTCAAATAATCCTTCACAAGACATCTCAACAAGTTTCCCAAAGATCCGTTCACTACTTCCGCTTTCCCATTTGTTTGCGGATGATAGGCGCTACTAAAATTCAGCTTAGTTCCTACCATCTTCCACAAACTTAACCAAAAATTACTTAGAAAACGAGTATCCCGGTCGGAAACTATGGTTTTAGGAAGCCCATGTGGTCAATAAACCTCTTTGAAAAATAATTGAGCAACATGGACTGCATCAGCTGTCTTCTTAAAAGCTATGAAATGCGCCATCTTTGAAAATCTATCCACCACAACATATATGGAATCATTCCCTCGTTGAGTTCTTGGCAAACCCAAAACAAATTCCATGCCAATATCAACCGACGGTTTAGTAGGCACGGGCAATGGCATATACAATCCTGCATTCGTAGCTGTCCCTTTGGAAACTTGACCTATGTGACATCTCTCCACAAATCTTTCAACTTCTCTCCGCATGGAAGGCCAAAAATATGACTAAGAAATCAACTGCAAAGTACGATCTCGTCCCACATGACCTTCTTCATGCACTTCTTTCATAATCTTCATTCGCAAACTGCCCTCCGGTATACATAACCGATTTCCTTTGAAAAGAAAACCATCCACCAACACATACTCATCCGTCTTCCCTTTCTCGACTTCATCAATAATCTTAGCAAAGTAAGGAACTTCAACAAACAATTCTGGCAAAACATCAAACCCCGTCACTTTGACTCTCATTGTAGTCAACAAATGATTTCTTCTACTCAATGCATCTGCCACACGGTTTGTAACTCCCGACTTATGCTTTACCACAAATGTAAACTGTTGCAAGAATGCGATCCATGAAGCATGCCTGGTTGTAACCTTATCCTGCCCCTGCAAATGTATCAAGGCTTCATGATCAGTATACAACACGAACACTTTATGAAACAAATAATGTCTTCAATGCTTTATAGCTTGAACAATAGCATAGAATTTCGTATCATAAGTATTGTATCTCATCTTTGCTCCCGAAAGCTTCTCACTGAAATAAGCAATTGGACGGCCCCTCTAACTTAACACTCCCCCAATTTCGACTTTAGATGCATCGGTATGTAATTCAAATAGCAACTGAAAATCCGACAAAACTAGAATTGGTGCTGTCGTAAAAAGTTCCTTGATCTGCTCAAAAGCAAATGCTGCTTCCTTCGACCATGAAAATTGCTTGCCCTACATACAATCAGTAACAGGCCCCATCACGCTACTGAAATGTGGAATAAACCTATGGTAGAATGATGCTAAACCATGAAAACTTCTTACTTCAGTTAAAATCCTGGGTTTTGGCCAATTTCTGATTGCTTCAACTTTACTTTAATCCACCTGGATACCTTCCTTGGACATTACATACCCCAAAAACAAAACAATATGCGTCATGAATACGCATTTCTTTGTTGCCGCATAAAACAGTTCCTGACGAAGTATCATCAACACTTTACGCAAGTGTAGTAGATGCTCTTCGGTGTTCCCACTATATATCAATATATCATCAAAGTATACCACCACGAACTTTCCAATGAACGGTCGAAAGATCTGATTCATCACTCGCATAAAAGTACTAGGTGCATACGAAAGACTAAACGGCATGACCAGCCACTCATACAACCCTTCCCGTGTCTTGGATGCGGTCTTCCATTCATCCCCTGGTCGAATTCGAATCTGAAGATATGCACTCTTCAGATCAATCTTTGAAAAGATAGCAGCACCACTCAGCTGATCTAACAAGTCATCCAATCTTGGCATTGGAAATATGTACCTCACTGTAATCTTGTTTAGTGCTCGACTATCTATAAACATTCTCCAAGTTCCATCCTTCTTCGGCACTAACAATGCTGGTACTACACAAGGACTTAAACTTTCTTGTACACGCCCTTGTTCAAGCAACTCTTCCACATGCCTTCTCAACTCTTCATGCTCCTTTGGGCTCATTCTATAATGTGGTCTATGCGGTAACACAGCTCTTGGAACAAGATCAATCTGGTGTTGTATGCCTCTCAACGGTGGTAACTCTGTTGGCAATTCTTCAGGAAATACATCTTCAAACTCCTTCAACATTGGCTTAACTTCTTTAGGAATTTCAACCGCTTCACTACTTTCACATCCCATTAACAGAAATACTTCAGGCTCATCTTTCACTTCCTTGACAAATTCCTTCAAAGATAACAGAGTCTTTAGTTCTTCAATCTCCTCCAACTTGCTTTCACTTTGTTGTCGCTGTTTAGGAACTAAAGTGATTTTGGTGCCCTCGAACATGAAACTATAGCAGTTAGTGCTCCCATCATGTTGCACAGCTCTATCGTATTGCCACGGTCTGTCCAACAACAAATGACATACATCCATATCTACAACATCACACCAGATTTCATCTTTATACTTCTTTCCGGCTGAAAAAGTTACACAAGCTCTTCGATTAACCTTCACTACCCCAACTTTCCTCAACAAAGCTAATTTGTAGGGTTTGAGATGCTTCTCTGTCTTTAACGCCAACTACTTTACAGCTTCTGTAGAGATGATATTATCACAACTTCCTGCATCAATAACAAACTTGTAAACTCTTCCCAAAATAGTGCATGTTGACTGAAAAATGGTACTCCTCAACCAACTAGTCTCCTCTTCCTGCTTTGGCGTCAAGCAAGATCTCCTCATCATTAAAGAATATCCTTCGTCTCCTGCCAATTATTCTTCTTCCTCCTCAACTTGTGGTGAATTTGAACATTCTACTTCTGCATCCTCACCCTCAACCTCAGCAACCATTACTCTCTTCTTAGGCTTCGGACATTCATTGCTCTTGTGACCAAACTCCTGACAGTTATAACACTTGAAATTGTTGTTGACCTTGGTCTTAGCAACTTCATTGACAACCGACTTTCCAACAGCCTTGGAAACATTCGTATTGCTACTAGCCCCTTTCACTTGATTGTTAGAATTTGTAAACACACCACCTCCTCTTCTACCTTACCTCTCCCAAGCTAAAGCCTTCTTGTGTGCTTCAGCAATGGATCTTGGATCAAACATGTTCACCATATCCTGAATCTGCATCTTAATCCTCCAAAAAATCTAGCTGTCAACTGTTCCTCTGTCTCAAATGATATCATTTCTAGCAATCAGTTGATAAAACTCATCTTCATAATCATTTACCGACTTTGTCCCTTGTCTCAAATTCTGTAAGCGCCGATACATAAGAGACTGATAATTATAAGGCAAGAAAGTAGCCTTCATCAACTTCTTCATCTTCTCCCATGAAACAATCTTCGACTTTCCCATTCTTTCCCATGTAAGTATAGTTTGTTGCCACCATGCCATAGCTCTTCCCCTCAATCGTGTAACAACAAACTTAACTCTACGATGCATGGGTACTTCCTTGAAGTCAAAAATTTCTTCAACATTTGATAATCAATCCAGAAATTCTTCCGCAACCATCACCCCTTTGAATTCTAGAATTTCTGTCTTCATCCCCGACTCCCATTTACGATTATCTTCTACACCCCAATAGTGATTTCGTACTTGGTCTCGATCTCGATAATGAACACTTCCTCCATCACCATCTTCATCATAATCAAATGTACTTCGATATCGATCTCGACCATCAACATCTCTATGATCACGCATATCTTTTCCACTATATCTTTCATCATCACGATATGGCTCATTTTCAAACCCATGAGAATTTCTTCTCCCTTTACCTCAATACTCATGATGTTCTTGCCTCATAGAAACTGATGATTCTCTTCGATCTCGATGGGATTGTGGAGACACCCTCCTCGCTTCCGCAACCGATGGAGAAACTCTGTTTCCTCCATGGTTCGAGATTGGTGACCTTCTCCGTTGACTTTGATTCAAATCATTCATCAATTTCTCTAACTTCCCAATACCTTCATCGAACTTTTCATTGATTCGTTGTTCCATTTGCTCAGCTTCTTGTCTACGGAACACATCTTCAACGTTTTGGAATCGATTAGCACGTCTCGGAGGCATTGTCGAATCTTCAACAAATCCAAACACACACTTCAATAGTTCTCGGCCAGCACTTACTTGGCTCGGGTTTGATAAAGCTTCAACACTTCAACACTTCAAATCTTCTCCCAATAGGCTCGGCTTACCTATAATTGGCTAAGTCTAGCTCTGATGCCAAACTGACGCAGCGGATAACTTCAAGTTGTGATCAAATGATGCACAACGAACAAACAACGATGGAATGAAGCAAATATGGAATGATGGATTGAAGATACCAAGGATAAATGCCCAAATTCATTGATCTCGAGAGATACCGAATTCTAGCTATCTCCAACACATTGATCGCGCATGATACCATGTTAAAAATATCTACGGTTCTTCTACGTTGATCTCGCACACGAGATTCCGTAAATCGGCTTCAAATCCGTTGATTCAAGCGCACTCGAATAACCGAAAATGGAGAAAGGAGACAACGCTCAACTTCCAATTTCAAAGAGGCACAAAGCACTCCAACAAAGGTTTATTCAAAATCAACTACCTTACAAATGACCCACACATCCCTATTTATAGGAAAATTTACAACACACAGTTCGGCCTACCTAACTCACTCGATGGCCTAAGAGTTACGACCCACGACCTAAGTCACACACAACTTAACAACACAACATTTGTGCAGACCACAGCACATACAACATCCGAGTCACGACTTACAACTCAAGGGAAAACAACACCGACGAGTTACAACATCAACTCCTACAACACTGCGACATAACAGAATATCATAACAGCTTGAGCGACCTATCCATTTGAGCGACTTAAGCTTCCGGTAAGCATTAGCTTCATGCGCGATTTAAGGAAACAACTTCATGCGACATAAACTTCAGCAACTTAGAATAAGTGGTATAAGGTAGACGCGTTAACTCGCTAGGTCGCCTCAACGACCTAATGCATAGCTCGTTATCTCGCTAGGTCGCTTGAACGACCTAATGCATAGCTCGTTATTCCGGTGTAGTGCTTCAACCCCCCCCCCCCCCCCCGCCACCTTTGTCTTCCGTTACGCCGTATCTTGTTAGGTCGTTGGTCTTGGTTTCTAGAGGAGTTAACTCGTTATACCATAGTTCTCTAGGTAGTTGGTGGCCTAAGCTAGTTAGGTCGCTGTTCATGATTGTCATGACTTAAGTCATACGTTGCGAGCGACTTAACAGGGTGCGTTGCATCACCTCCACGACCCAAACCTGTCAACGCTTCTTACTCGCCACCCCAACCATTTAAAGGTCAGCGACTTCAGCTATGGCTTCAACTACGTCCTAACTACCACTATCCAAAAGCTAGTTGAACTCGATCGACCCAATCTGTCGTGGTGATCGATTCTTCAATCTTGGTTAAAAAATAGGGTTCCAATAAATTTCTCACCACTGCAACCTGCTCACCGAAATTGAACATCATCATATATTTTTCCTAGCATCCCTGATCACCCCTCCTTCAACATGTAGAGACCAATTCCCTCAAGATACATGAATCACCAGAGAAACCCCAAAGTTCATATCCAGTTCATCTCTTAACTGCACCTTAATCTTTTTACTAAAAGTTATAGTTTTGTTATAAAAGTCACATTATGATTTTAGTGTTCAAACTATATTCATGAATCCAGAAAACACGATGATTAATTTTTCAGTTAACTTTGAACTTGCTCAATTGTTTGGTTTTCCAGAGCTAGTCCCAGTTTATTATCAACTTAATTCAATTTTAAACTTACTTAATAACTTAAACAAACAATTATTGTCTGTAATCTAAATCCTATCAGAGATTGGATCAAAGGGAATATGTATTTAAAACAAATAGGGTTATTGGAAAAACATAAACAGAGGACATTTAAATATCATGCATACAAATACAACTTCACATCATCAATCGCGCATGCAATACTTATTTATTTCAGTATCCAAGCATGCAACCATTTTTTATTTTAAATTTAAAAAAAAAGTTACTTACCAATTCTTTTTGAGATGCAGAACAAAGCTTCAAATTTTTGAAAGCTTTTGAAATTTAGTTGCTGAAGACATTTGCATGTAGACTTGATTAAAACTGCAATTCTTTTTGTTTGAAGATATGAAAATGCTTTTTGAAACCTTTAAAACTGCAGTTGCCCCTTTTGATACTTTGAATTCTTTAAAAACTTGCACTTGAAAATGAAGTTTACTTTGAAATTGCAGGAAATGATGTAGGTTTGGTTGAAGATGATTACCGGGATTTGTATTTTTTTTAAATGCAGGTTTGATTATATAACTTTATTTGAATTGAGGAGTTTAGAAATGGTAAGTGTATTAATTTTGAAGAGGTGCAGATTCTTTTGTTTGAAAATAGCAAGTGTAGGTTTTTGAAGCTATAGGCTATAGTTTCGAAATTTTAGGGATTTTGATTTTGTTGAGAACAAGACTTTGGAATAAGGAAGTGATTTTGGTTCTTGAAGATGCATGTAATTGCAAATTTGTTTGTAGATCTGCATTTGATCATGAACTACAGATTTTGAAAAAAATCTTTGAATTTGGGTTTCAAGTTTTCAGATCTGCATTTGATCTGAAGTTGAAGCTTTTCTTTATCTTTTGTATTGAGATGAGAAAAGAAAGAAAGAGATGAAGATGTAGGTTTACATTAGTGTATTTTCAAATTTTATTAAATAAAAGAAAAATTAAAACAAATTGACACTTGTATAAAATTCCATCATTTGTCAAATGAATGCTTATCTTCTAACATTTATAAATTTAAATGTTTATCTTGTAACACTTGTTCAATGAGGCTTTAAGAACATTACACTTGTCTCTTTTAAATGTAATTCGTATTTAATTTATAAGTTAATATATATATGCCTAATTAATTTGTTAGTTAATATTAAATATGTATATAAATTAAAAAGAAATAAAACAAATTATGCTTATAAATAAAGCTTATGTATATAAAATTTAAAAAAATTAAAAATCTATAATTTGGATTTTAAATTCAAATTAAATTCAAAATCTAATATTTACAAATCAAGTTATGAATACAAATTAAATTTTGAAATAACGATTTCTATTTTTGTTCAAAGTCTATTTATAAAGAGAATACATTATTAATATTGTTTTTAGAATATCTCATTGTCAAATTAAAATAATTATAAAAGAAATTATTTCTTTATAATTAAATTATTTATTTATTAAGCTACAAACTTTTTGTTAATTCATTTTAAATTTAAAACTCAAGCCAAATTATTTTAAACATTTAAATATTTTTCTTAATAATTTGAAAATCATATATTTATTAAATAGTTTGAAAAACTTAATATTAATTTAAATCAAAATTTCTAAATTATTAACGTATATATTATAATTTTAAATCATGATTCATTTGGTAATTTAAACCAAGATTACTTATTTAATAATTTTGAAAAGCTTGAATTAGAAAAATATGCTTTATTTATTAAATTTAAAACAATGCTAATCTATTTACAATATAAACTGTATATTTTTATTATAAATAGAAACCATTTTATTATTTTTAAAAGATAAAATTACCAATTAAATATTTTTGAAGAAGATTATTAAATCAATTTGAATTATTATTAACAAAATTATCAATATCAATTTAATTTTAATGCAGATTATTAAATTGATATTGTTAAAATTCAGGGATGTTATAGACATAAACACCATTTCATTGATGATGTAGGAGCAGTAGCGGCTAGGGAGAATAATGTTGGAATTTATTCTTGTGGAAGGAGCTATGTTTGGAATCAAGGTAGAGGAATAGCGAAGGAGGAACCGCATTAGTAATGTGAATCTATATGCCTTTTCCTTCGATGATATGATCCTCTCTCCTCTGTCTTCCTTTTCTTTTTATCCCTCTCAACCTGATGGTCCTTTTTTGCCTCTTAAAATTCTTCTTTTTCCGTGGGCCCTATTGTTTTCTATTTCTCACCCCCAACGATAGCTTGGGTGTTGTGGTTATGGATCAGGAGTACGTTTCATTTTTCAAAAATGCCATGCTTGAGATAGCCGAATCAGTCTCTACCTATTGTAATTGAAATGAAAAAAGGATTGTATTAGGTTTGGAAGATTAGAATGTGAACGGATGCAAGGAATGTGTGGCCGTAATTGTAGAAGTGTGTGGAGTGCTGGTGTCCCCCTAAGTACTCTGTAGATAATGTTCAAAAGGAAGCAAGCATGGAGTTTCGTTGAATCTATGAGAGCTCTCCTCGAGGAGATCAACATATGGAATGTCGAAGTAATTCAATAAGCCAAAAATATATTTTGAAGAACCAATTGGAGGGATCGCCTTGGTTATTTCCCTTGTGTCAGCTTCTACAGTTTACTAAAAACTCTTAAGGATTTTTCATATCAAGAACAGTAAGGTAAGAAGATTAATGCCTTTTGGAGATGTCTATCCATACGAATTATCTCCTCCTTTGTCAAGATCCTTATCATCCTCTTCTTATTTGTTTTCTCCTACTTCTTCCAATTCTTCACCGTCCTTTTCCCTTATTCATCCCTCCTTACTGATTGTTTCATTTTTATATTTTTCCTCTCCTTCTACTTGCACTTGCTATAACTTGTGTTTCCGGCCCTATCCACAAACTTACTGATATTTACTAAGTCGAATATTCCTTCAACAACCCTTTGGATGTCATCGCTGTAACTACGAATATGGGTAGAAGAACAGGTTGGCATCTTGGAACAACTTAGTGGAGTCATAACATGAACGATAAAGTGATTGAGATGTATAAGATTGCATCAACAAAGGTTCTCTTTTGTTAGGGGATAGGTGGTGCATTGGAATCGGATAGGGATATTGTTAAGGATTTTTATAGTCTCGTAGTATTTAGTGCTTGCGTCGTGGGAAGGAATATTTGTGAAGGAAGGACATAAAAAATCAAATACTCAAAAGGTTAAATTCAAAGCACAAAGAGGAGCAAAAAGGAAGATATCTTAGTTTAGAAAACCCAAGGCCTTTTGAAGCCATACAGGCATGAAATAAAGAAATATTCATTCTTGAAATATGAATTTTTGTCGAGGAGCACTTTGATGACCTTACACCTACACCATGATTTAATGGTTATGTAAGAAGGTGATTTGCACTATTGTGTGAAGCTCAGGGCATGAGTTAGCTCTTTAAAAACTAGGAGTTGCTGAAATTGGATTATGACAAAAATACACAAAGAACTCTACAACACGTAGCCATTGGGATGGACTAGAGTAGGAGAAAGCCTCTTTTGAAGAAACATCCATAGAACTAGATTAAAAGGTGGTATAACGCCTCCTAAGTACATGTATCTGTTAAAAGATATGCAATCGGTCGAAGAGTTACGCGCCTATGAATCATATGGTTAGATTTCGGCATCGTCTTAAGGAATTCTGTGTTGTAGACATATGGCCTGGAAGCTTTTGGCAGTTAGAAGTATCAACATTTGCTCTAGAGGATCACCTAAAAATCTCAAGCCTATGTTCACATTAGTAGGAAGGGCCTGGTCTTAGATAGGCAGAGTCGATACTATTATTCTCTATAACTCATGCAGCTAGGTTCGAAAGGCAGGGAAGTTGAAGCTAGAGCTTTTGTAGACCTGACACCATGAGGAGTTGATGCCTCGACACCGACGGTAAATCATAGAGAACGGTGTGTTTTTCTAGACAAGAAAATTTGATGTTTAACATAGTCAAGTATGTCTAATTTTAGAATTCAATTTCAAATGTGAAATATTATGGCTGATGCATAAAATCCAAAGGTTGTCAACATGTATTAACCAATCAAATTCTGAATGTTAACCGAGGCAGTTGAAAGTGTAAATATATATACAGTGTGAGTCCTTTGTCCTACACATGACAAACATACATTTCTTTATAGATAGTCCGCTTAAGCTCGAAAACGAGTCATGCCTCATGACAGAACTATGCGTCAAATCTTACCCATTATCGATTTATAATAGATAACATGTAATGCCTATTATCTTAAGGCCCAATGCTAAGTGCTACAGATGGTGCAGTCGTCTATAGTATTTAACTTTCAGTGAAAAAATACGGTCGTGGTAATAGTATGCATAATAAAAGAAATGAATATGAAATAAAATCACATATTTCAGAAACAAAATTTCTGATTACATTTCAAACCAATATTTCATATTCAGATATATAATCTTAAAAAAGTTCCTAAGTTTCAATCAAATATAGTTATTACAAATTACATGAAGAGTGGTACATAAAGATGCCCCCTTGAGTGATCGAAGTACTAAATAGATAGATATATCAGTCATAAATACATCACAGTGAAAATACTGCTAAACTACTCCTACATAGCTAGCTTTTCCTCTTGCATTTCTTCAGAATCTTATTCGTTCGGCTTACTAAACCTAAATAAACCTTAACTACTAATCTGCTCAAATTAAATATTGAGCACCCAGAGAGCTTAAGGGGAATACATAAACTTCGAGTCAGACATAAAGCCTAGTGTGAATAATGCATCACATCTCATTTTTCTCATATAATGTGAGGCCACGTCGCTTGGCGGAATGGGTATCCCTTCACTAATATCCTTTTAAAAGCATATCTTTTGCAAATCAAAATTCGACGATCAAATTGATTTTAAAAATAATAGCAAATATATATGTGTGTGTGTGTGTATATGCATAATAATCAGGTAATCAATGGACTACCTGTCCACACTATAATTTTATTTGGCGAACTATTAACCATTGGCTGACTTAGGCCTACCAGACGTAATTTATAATCTAACTTCTATTAGACAAAATACTGGGTCATCTTCCCTTAACTATCTTCCACTAAGGTCAATTGAACCTAATGGTTTTTATATATTCCATTCTGTGTGTAATATCATTTTAGTCCCATCCATGACAAAGTCCTACACACTGGAATTTTCGACTTATTTTAGTTAGGGGTTAATAGCTAAAGTATAGGGCACGACCCTACACCAGTCCCATTTCGTCTTCTAATATCTGAATCGTGAACTTATAGTTGACTACACTCTTCAAAATATCATTTCCATGTAACTAATCTTTAAAATGATTTAAACTTAAAATTATATCTTTATAATACTCTTTGCTTTACTTAAAATACTTATGCCATGATATTTTCTTTACACAAAATAATGTCAATGAAGTCTAATCAATGAGATTATCTATCCCTTCAAAATAAGTTAAACTCTTTTTAACTTGGAAAACTTTAGGCCATGAAGCCAAAGCAATAACTTCAAAGCCCTTGTTTAAAACTTTAAACAATAGCTTTCAAAATCATTGAAAATAGCCCATTCGAAAGCATTACTTAAAACCTTAGAAACCTCTTTTAGAACCATTTACAATTATCTTTTGAAATCGTTAGAACCCTTCTTTCAAAATACTTAAAACATATTTTTTGGAACACTCATAATATCCATCTTTCGAAAGCATTATGCTCAAGTAAAAGGTTATGGAAACATTACTTCAAGGCCATTTAAAATTATTCCTTTCAAAACCATTGGGTTTAACAATGTATAAAACCATTGGGTCAAAGAAAACATAGAAAAAGTATCCTTTTCAAAATCTTTTAATCCAAGTAAAGGAATTACGAAAGAGGATAGTTTTGAAATCTACCCTTTCAGAACCGTTTAAAAGCAACTATATGACCCTTTCAAAAGCTTTGGGTAAGCAGCTTCAAATTCAAAGGCGAAAGAACTTTTTTAGAATATGTAGTGATTCGATTATGAATGTGGCAGCTAGATAAAGAATAGGTTCAAATTCGGGTATCCTTTTGAAGTAAACAAAACTAAGTTGCAACTCATTCGAAAACTCTTTTCTAAAAACCAAGACAGTCAAAAACTTGTTCAAAAGCTTCCTTTTAAAAACAAAGACAAGATAAAAGCAGCCCCTTCAAAAGCATGTTTTAAAAAAAAAGGTAAGTAACGTATTTGAAAGCTTATAAGGACATCAACCCCTTCTAAAGCATGGTTTCAACACGTTCCCTTTTTCCTTTCTCCAATGCACTACATACCATTGCTTGATACCACGTGCATTGGTTTTAGATGGATTCATAAGTGGAGATATAGTGACGAAAGCTAGCAGAAGGAAGTGGCGAAGTGGTAAATAAAAAAACCGATTTTATGCCTTTCTAAGTAATTTCTTTTCACCTAACTTGCTTAGTTTTTGAAAATGTAATTGATTACCATTTCTTTATCATAATATTTTTCCTAAAAGGATGTCGAACAGTAACAACCCGCACTTTTAGATTTTAAATAACCAAAATAATAATAAATAGTGAAGATGAGAATTTCTTGAATTTTTAGAATATAGCCTCGAAACGTATGCCATTGTGTTCGTGGCGATTTTCTGATTAATTTACATTATGTGCCTCAAACAGACTACGTAGGAAAAAGTTATTGACGTTCGGAGTTCCACACCGAATAATAATTATACATGTATATGTGCATAAATATATTTGTTTATAAATATATGCACGTACAAACTCCAGAACTAACACGCGTTTGTATTTCAAAATAGACGCGGGTCATAAAGGAAATTAATTGACATCGGCAACTAGAGGTAATTAATTAAAATTAGTGGGCAAATTTAATCAAATCAGCAATTAAAGGAAATTAATTTACATTAATTAGTAACATTTGAATTTCAAAATAAACATGTGTTACAAAGGGAATTAAATTTGCAATTGATTGAAATTAATTACAATGAATAAGTAGTGGTTAAAATTAACGTTTAATAATTTATAACATATAAAAATAGAGGAAATAAATTAATGAGTATATAAAAAAGGCTCGACACATCAAAACTTACGCATTTTTCTTGTTTTTAATAGCTAGATTTCAATCGCTTTAAATGAACAGATGACGTTGATTTGGCTCTCTAAAAATAAACGTGCACGGCTAGCCATCAAACCCATATTTTTCTCAATGGGCGCGGAAGCCCTGCCACTTTTTTTTTCTCCTACAATTCTTCATAAGTCAAATATACTAGATTTAGGTTTTCTAATTTGCAAATTGGGGGTAAAAACTGTTGATCTAGAGAAGAGATGTCCAAATTAAGTCGTCCGTATGAGGTCAGTTTTTAGATGTAGTTTTCTAGTTTATCTATTTATTTTTCTTCAATTAGATCCAGATCTATATATCTATAAAAATTCTGGTTTGTGGATCCAAATAGGTTTGCAAAGGTAAAGGCTATGGATAATAGGACTGGAGTAAACAAAATAATATTTGGAATTTGGGTGTTTTCTTTCAGGTGAGTGGATTTAAATTATATATCTTTTATGTCGATGATATATAATATCGTTAGATTCTCGTTAAATATTTTAGTCCAACATTTGAACTAATTTCAGTAATTAGTTCTACTACTTAGTTATGTTGAAACTATAAATTTTATAAGAGAATTATACTTATATTTAAATGTTATTTATATGGAAAAAGAATAGAATCCAATTAAGTATAAGTAATATTAGGCTTAAAATTTATAGAGAAAGGCATAAGCGTAAAAGAGAGAAATTTACAGTAAATTTGTTAAAATTTGGGGAATGAAATAAAAAGAGGAAATCTAATAACATGATTTTTAATTAGTGATAGATTAGTTGGTTTAAGAAAAGGGAATACATTTCCATAGTTTAATATTGTAAGAAAAATGGTAAACGTAACTGGAAGAATAAAAGCAAGAAAAATGGAACTAGTGCATAATAGAGACATTACTGTATTTTGCATTATCCAATAATTAAAGAAACAATAAAAGAAATATCTTGTAGTTACGTGTTATTTTTTATGGCGTTATTTAGTATTCAAATATGGAAATGGACTTTAGTATAGTTTTTATAACTAACCAAATAGAATTGAATAACTTCCTAGAATAAAAGTGAATAACGTGAAGCGTTAAAGAAATTGATGAAGAGGAAATAATCAAGTTAAATATTTGACAAGACTAGAAATAATAAACAGAAAATGTGACTAGTTCTGCATTTACTGCGCAGATAGTAGAATAAAAGTAAAGAGGTAATTATGGCAAGTAATTTGTGGTAGTTGGACATGGTCCCAAGCCAAGACAGTTGTATAATAAATGAGAACTAAATAAAAATTCGTTACATGATAAAAGAAAAAAACAAGAATAGGAAAGAGGCACTTGCAATACATTTATAACACATAATTATTAAAAGAAAGAAAAGAATATAAAAGTGACAATTGCAAGTATAATTGCAACATGTAGGTTATAATTAAAAAGAAAGAAATAGAAGAGGCTTATTTTATCAAAATTAGATCATGGTTAGGTTAATAATTAAAAATAATAGAAGTGGCCCATACCGGTAACAATCCCTCTCAGGTCTAGGACAGATAGTCTCACACGTGGGTAGGATCGACATGTTGATTAGGGTAAATAAGTAGTCAACATAATAAGAAAAGTAAACTCAATGCATAATAAAATATTAGACGTAGGGTCTAATAAAATAGTAAGGTGCGTTTGGAGTAGCCTAAAGAGAATCTAGATAAAGAGACTAGTGAAGAGTTCATCGTAGATTTTTAGTACAGAAAGATTACGTCCAACATAGTTATTTTGGGCTAGAAGAAAGTACAAGACTTAAACGGGACCTGAGCATACTCTAGGATGGCCCTCCGGGGCAGGCCTAACGAAGCTGCACCTCTCGAGGCGGGTCTGCAGTTGTTCCATCAAGAGAGTATGTCTTGACTTCTTTTGCATTGCAGGCCTAATGAAGTGGACCTTTGTAAGTAGTCAAAAGGTTGATGATGGAGTAGGATATTCATATGACACCGTACACTAGTTTGCAAGTGGGTAATAGTGGGTAGGACCCATAAGGACAATCGCATGTGGATATTTGCCATCATCAGTCAGAGCGAGTTCGGGAAAGACTAGAGTTAAACCAACGGACCAATGATTCTTTTACTATCGAGACATTGGATGAGGGGTACAACCAATTGGATGTTTAGATTGTTTGCAGTAGGGCACAACCACTTAGCTCTTGAAAGGTCTTTCGATTAGTTAAGGATGGCTGCATGGAGCCATAGCCATGATGAGAATAGAGACAGACCAAGCATAATATCTGTATTGTAAGCCTAACGAAGCGGACCTTTATAGATATAGAAAATCCTCGATTAAGTTCCGTACAAGATAGACCTTGTTGGCAGAGCTCAGGGAGTAGATAGAACAATTATGTATAGTTTTCAATGTATGCGCTGAGTGAAACATTATGGATGTCCAAGCACTAGTATAAGGTAGTGCAGATGCAATTTCACATTTTCATAGTAGGTGACAAAACATTTGTATTGTAGGCCTCACAAAGTTGTCCTTTACAAATTTAGTTACAATATGCTCAAGTAGCAAGATGATGGATTCCATTTTGAGGAGGATACGAAGGTACTACGAATAGTACCTAGGACTGATGTGGTCTTTGGGCAAGCAACTACATATGTATATTGGTTATTAGGTCTTAATCTAACAGGAAGAGGATAGTACGATTCACACATAGAGGCGAGAGTATTATAAACCTAATATAACAGAAAATGGAAACTGAACGGTATATATAGAATTAGGATTAGAAGTGTGTATTTGTCCATTCGCCGGGACTTTAGTTCAGACCCCCACCTCATATCATCCCACAGGTTAGATAGATGGCAGACATTTTCCACCTTTGAGAAGAATTTTTCGTTAGTTAAAATTGTTTATTTAATTGATTTTAAATAATCAAGAGTAAATCTCATAGATTTATTAACTTGAATTCCAAATAAAATGATTTATTGGATAATTTTATTATTTAATTTAATAATTAAAAATTGGTTTAAATATGGAATCTTGAGTTTTAGGCCAGATAAAAATAATTTCAAAGCTTATCTAATTTTTGCTTATAAGGATGAATGTAAATAAAATTTAAAACTGAATTTAAAAGTGATTTACTCAAATTTTAAAATAACTCGTTTAAATTAGCATATAAAAGATAGCCTTCCAAGGAACAGTCTTGGATTTCAATGAAACCATTTTCATTGGATCCATACTAGTATATTATTTTCAGATTTCAAATTTTGTAAAGTTTGGAGTTATCGTTTGGTCAAACGGGATAAAAACGTTGATTTTAACATTGAAAATTCAATATAATAAATGGGTCTAAAACACTTTCTTCTCCGTTCGATCGAATTCAGACTTGAAACTTGTTCCGTTGCATTTGGAATAGGGGTATAAAACAATGAACACCCAGCGGCATGCCACGATAGGGGTTAAAAAATTTAAGTAACTTAGGTCAATATATTTTGAAAATTAATTAATATTTTTTTTAGTCAACCCTTCACGTCAGCCACTTTCTTTCTTTTCCAGCCACCCTACGATATACCCAACATCTTTTTGAAGTGGTCCTTCCCTCACTCTTTCATTCAAGCTTTTCACGAAAAAAATTAGAAAAAGAGAACTTCAAAAATCAATTTCTCCATGTATACTCAATAATAACTTATGAAACCACCTTTAAAATTCTTGTTTAGGCATTAGCATCAATTTGGTATGCTTATCAAAGGGTGCGGCTTCGCATTTGAACGCGTCAGTGAGGGTATAATTGACTAGGTTTGGTGTTCTGGAGATACAAGCATCGATTTGGGAAGGTGAGCTCAGACTCATGGTCGTGGGGTTGAGGCACGCCTAGGAATGAGTTTTGGAGGCATGTGGCGGCTTGGGAAGTGGTGCGACCTGATGGTGGTCGACGCGGCAAATGGTGATGTCGCATTCGAAATGGAGTGGTCGAGTCTGAGTTCTTTGGTTTGAGCCAGTGGAAATTTCAAAGTGAAAGAGGTCGGCGTTGTCGGATTCTGATTTCGAGCTTTGTTGCTCCATATGATTGTAAATGTGCAGGCGATGTTTGGTGGAGCATCTCTGTTTATGTTCAGGCATTGAATCTTGGGGGGAAGAAGGTAGATAGGGGCAGTCTTGTAATGTAATTGAAAACTCAAAAATTAGTTTATATATTTTTAATTAAAGATCGTTAACTTATACAATTCATAACCCTCTCATACGAGGTTAACTTATACAATTCAACTTATTTGGAAGGATTTGGAGACTGTCAAAATCTGGGATAAAATCGGACGTTGTTCAATTTTAGTTCCAAACTGGAACATCTCAGCATCAACAGAAAATAAAAGGCGAGTGTCTCATAACGCTCACAAGTACTACGATATTTTTATGATAGTTAAATTTGAAATTATGTAGTGATATAAACTTATTGTTCGTTGTTTCACAAATTTAATTGTCATTTGAATTAACTATTAAAAATTAAGATTAACAGTTAGATTTGAAATTGGGATTTAATTGCCAGCAAATTAACTGATATTAATAATAATGAAATGATTGTGAATTATTTTGACTATTTGATGATTGATTGTGATAGATTCCAATTGATTGATATTTGGATGATTAGATGATTATTTATTTTTATATATATCTTATTATCACCCTGTAATTTGTTTACAGTATTTAGTATTGTAAGTTGAATCAATCCGAATAAATTAAAAAATGGGTTGCAATGATATATACCCATGACATTTATTTTGGATTGAAACGGTATATATCCATCCTTGAATTAAAACTGAAATAACTGATCACTTGGCCATAAGATAGAAAATTTTATACGAATACCGAACTGGTTAAATTAAATGATTTTAGAATTTTTGATTTGAAATTATTTAAATTATTTGATTTATAGTAGTGAAAATCCAATTATGGAAATCGAATTATTTTCAAACTTGAGCTCGATTTGTTAAAAAAAATTAATTTGGTAATCAAAATTGTTTAAAAAATCATAGTTCAGATTTTGAAGTTATAATCAAGATATGATTTGAATTTGAAAATTGATTTGTTTTAAAAGGATTTGAAATTTCATTTGAACTTTGAAATTCTGCTAAATAAAGGTAAATTATTGGATGTATAGATTTAGACTCAAAAATGGAATTTGTTTTATGTTTAGAATTTTAATTCGAAAATGTAAGTTTAATTTGAATTCACTGATTTTAATTTAATGGGAATTGAGATCCAAATTTAATCAATTTGGAATTGAAATTGAAATTGATTTGGATATAAACTGAAATCAAAGTTAATTCTTATTGAAATCGGAGTTGAATTTATGTAAATGGGAATGGAAATTGAATTAATATGAATTGGGAAGTTGGAATTGAATCGGCTTGACTTGAAACTATTTTCAAAGGAATTATTTTAGTATAAACTTTTTAAAATCTACATTCTTTAAATATTCAAATTATTTTGATTTTCCAAACTATTTTATTATATGTACCATTTTAATACTCAAATTATTTTAACTATTCAACTATTTTAACTATTTAGCCATTTAAAATAATTTAAACAATTTTCTAAAATTCAAACTGGTCAGAGTGGAAGTTTTTAATATTTAAATCATGGATTTAAATACGAATTTGGCTATGTTGAAGTAATAACCCGAACTGAAATTTGAAACAATTTTGGAATCGAAATCGAGATACTAAGACGAAAAGGATTTTGAAATGAAATGTTATATTTTGAGTAAATATTTTAATTTTGAAAGGGATTTTATTTTGAAGCGAATATGATATTTTGATATCAAGTACGATTTGTTTTCAAAATGTAAAAGAACCAACCGATGTGTAAAACGACATTTGGTTGATAAAAAGATCAGGACCGAATATGAGCATACACTTTGTCGATACTAGAACCGTTTAACAACAATGTATGTGGAGCGGTGGTCCAAAATGAAGTGGTCAGATTTGGAGTCGTTTGCTGGATTTGAAGAAAGAGAACGATGATGGATAGCCTGGCACTTGTGCTAATTTGAAATGACTAAAACAGGAGCCGTACTGGTCAAGTAGATTAGCTACTCGGAGTAGACACACTTCTTCGTATTACCATGATTTACGTTGTGATTGATCGTTGCGCATCCTCCGAATTATGGGAGTGTTGGACGCGGTGGACGATCATAGCTATAATTCATTACCACCAGCCGAAAAGGATAAACTGGTAGTATCCTATCCTGTGCATTGCCTCGCTTGCCTTATCGTACTTTTATCTCTATATAAGACCCTTACGATTTTAGTTTAGTGTTTTTGAATCACGGCCATCACTATGCACCGACGGTTTGCTGTTTTTTATATGCAAACTATGCGGAAACGCTTAAAACGCATCAAAGGGGTTTACCTAAAGCTTTAACACTAAGAAAAATATTTATTATATTGATTATACATTGTATGTAGCGTATTCAAATATATATATATATATATATATATATATATATATATATATATATATTGATGGATCATTAAGAGATGGAAAATCCTATAACATCTCTTGATTTGTTGCAAACACGTCATACACTAATAGGAGATGTGAAATCCCATAAACATCTCTGATGCCACGACACTCATGTTATATGTGATATCGATTTGACTCACATAAGAATATTCTGGTCTTGACTCAAGTGTTTTGTCTTTTCATTACGCTTGGGTCAGTCTTGATTTTTCAGCCTATTGAAGATTTATTATGGAGGACAATGATGAAGATTTGGTATATTATTACTATTAGTATTCCTGCATCAAGTTGTCTTCTGCATTACTTTATTTATTCCTAATGTATCTATAATTCTGATAAATGTGGTATAGATTTTAACCAATGTATTGTAGAAACAGCTTCATGAACTTTTTATTTGATTATTATATTTTGTCCTTACCCTGCGAGATTCTATGTTTGTTTTCTTCTTTTTTCCCTATTTTTCTTAATTACCCTATTGATTATTTATATTATAGATTGTTTAAGTTGGACATGTGTTGATTCTTGTCAATTTAAACCTTCCAAAATATGTGTCATCACTGGACACTTGTTTCGAAAGTGTTATTACCATGATGTGTATTTATTTCCTATTATATTTTAGTCAGTTCCGCTATGAGATATTTATCTTTGCCTATTTTTAGGATACCAGATACCAAACTCGGGCTTTAGTGAGCTTGGATTTTAGCATTTTTGTGAAAAATCTGGACCCACTGGAATTCGGGTTGTTATTTGAATTCACAACTTAACCATTTAAAATATTTTAAGCAAATTAGGCCTTCCCCTTGATACAACATATAAAACATTTAGGTCCCTTAACTTAAATTATTTTATAACCATAGTAAAGTACTTAGGAAAATTCCCCAAAATCACCGTAATTCCATTTTAATACGTTTTATGAATTTCAGAACTGAAATCATTATGTGTTTGACTAAAATGATTTAAACTCAATATTATCTATTTTCTCTCGAAGAAAATATATAATAAATCCACAACAACATAGAAAATTAAGAAACTTGAAATTTACTTTTAAAATAATGTGTTTGATCACGTATTAAAAATGCAAATTATTTGGAATTCATTTGATAGGTTTTCTAATCTAAACCTATCATAAAATCTACATGAAATAATATAAATCATCAACAAGCATATACATATATTTAAAAAACATAACATGGCATGTTACTTGCAAAATAATTTCAGCATAAACAAGAAACCGAATAGTTATCAAAAGTGAGATGTAAATCAATTATTCAACTTGGCTCTGTATTATGAAGCTTGAGACTTGCGCTTTGATCAATTTCTTCAAGCTTTCTACTTGATTCCTTGCTTTTTTCTTCTTGAACCTCCTCAATGGTGGTCGGCCGATCTCATTAGTGTTTAATTTTGTATGTGAATGTTAAAATGAAAGATAGAAGGGTTTAGGTTATAGGAACAAAGGCTAATCCTATTTTATCATACAATATTCCTCCTACTTCTTTTTAATTCTCTTTTCTTTATACCTTCATTAATTCATGGCCTCCTTTTTAATTTACAATTCTCAATCCCTTAACTAATATTTTATTTATCAAATTAATTGTTCTAAATGATATAGCTCAAAAATTAGTGCAATTGCAGACTCCCTTCTTATAGAATTTCATCCTTGATATTACGATAACGTACTCACAACAATCAAACATAAAGGTAAAAAATACTATATAAACGTCAGGACAAGTATCTCTAATCCTGCTCAGTTTCTCAAGTGCAGTTTCTTTTGTCATCACTCTATTGCACGTTAACTATTCTTACTGTCTTGTTCCTTAGTTTCTTCTCATCTCTTGTGATTACACAAACTATTTTTCTAACAATAGTCATATCCTACTCCACTACTAGATCATGAAACGAGTCGGTGCAATAGCACTCTTTGGATCTCAAACACACTTCCTTAGATGAGAAATATAAAAAATATTGTGGACTCCTACCAAAATATTCGATAACTCTACTCTATACGCGAGTTTCCCGAACTTTCTATAATAGGAAATGGTCCAACGAATCTCGCCGCTAATTTTCCAGATTTTCCAAATTGGACTTAACCTTTTGTCGGTGATACCTTAATGAAAACAAGATCTCCAACTAAGAACTCTAAGTCTTTCCAAAAGGGAATGCGGATCTTATGGCTGGATTAACACTAGAGGGGGCTGAATAGAGTTTAATGGATTTTACGGAATATCTAATTTTTTTTGAGATTAAACACAAACAGATGCAATTCACAAACACATACACAATCATTGAATTAGACACAGATGCAAATAGTAAATAAAAAGCAATAAAAGGGAAGAACACACCGCAATTTTATACTATTTTGGAGTTACCCTATATCCAGTCCCACATAATTTCTTATGAAGATTTCTTTTTAAATATATTATCAATATTACAACCTCGATTTCAAGGCCACGATATACAACTTTCTATTTTTGAATCCAGGGCTAACTCTCTTGATTTAACCTGGCTATAAGATCGCCTAATTGGTTTACGGGCTATAATCATACAAAATTATTTACAGCCCAAAGTCACACTGTTCCATATCACTTTGATAGATAAAGAGACTCGATTTATACTTCTTTGATTACAAATGATCCTATCACCGATTATGGAGACTATATGTAGTACTCTCAAAAATGGCTACTCAAAGGCGAAATGGAAAAAGCGATTATGGCGATTCAAAGGTGAATGAATCAAAGGCGAACGAATCTAAGGCGAACGAAGTAAGAACTACAGAGATCTCAACAAATCAGCCTATCACCGAAGAAATAGACGACAAGGGGTGGATAGAGGTAACAAGTATAAATAAAAACAAAAGTGACAATCCTATCAGAGATCAACAGCAGTTCAATAAGGCAAAGGAAAATCTGGGAGAATCCAGTAAATATGCAGATCTGGTGGGACATAAAGCACATAACAGCAAAAAGGTTCCAGATCTGATGGGACCTACAACATATAATTCAAAAAAAGGTTCAGATCTGGTGGAATCTAAGAGATTGGAGATCAGAAAAGGTATCAGAACATGGGCAGATGCAATTGCAGGTAATACGTGTATAAATGGTGGGGTCAACAAATTTGAATTCTTGGAGGACGAGGATGGAGCGTTTGCGGATCTGGATGAAGAAGTATTTAACACAGCGAAACACATGTGGGGCACTGCTATATATATGTACGTCGCAGGTAAAAAACCATACTATGTTCATCTTAATGCTTATATCAAAAGGGAGTGGAAACCAACAGGAAAGTGGGATATTTTCCCTAGAGAAAATGGTTTTTATCTAATTAAATTCAGTAATGAAACAGACTGTAAAAAAGTAATGGATGGGGGACCATGGTTCATCGATAGTAAACTTATTTTCACAAAAAAATGGGAACCTAATTTACGACTTGAAAGAGATATGTTAGAATCACATCCAGTTTGGGTGAGATTGAGAAACTTAGATCTGTCTTTGTGGAATGCTAGGGGAATTAGCAAAATAGCAAGTTTTGTTGGAAATCCACTAGATATGGATGATTACACAAGACATGTTAAAAGATTAAATTATGCTAGAGTGCTTGTTGAGATAAAAGCAACAGATAGCATTGAAAAACAAGTAAGAGCCAAAGACAGACAAGGCAATATATACATACAGGAAATAGAATACGAATACATTCCACTGATATGCAGTAACTGCAAATGTTTCGGCCACACAACTACACAATGTGAAACAGTGATCTGCCCCATCAAACAAGTGTGGAAACAAAAAACCATAACTGAGCAAAATGAGGTACCACAACAAAATAAGACTCGGTCGAGTCCTGCCACTACAGTTTCAAATATTTACAAAGATAAAGAGAATATTACAATCCAGGAGGAAGATATGGATATGCCATAGAAGGTAGACCAAAATGTGGATCAGGTGCCATATAATAAGGAGGGGGGAAACAACCAAATCCGTAGTTTGGAGAAAAGCCCATCATATGTAACCATAGAAGAAGAGGAGGAAATAAATAAAGTAAATCTTGAAAATATGGAAACTGAATCTGAAACAGAAGAAGAGAACATAAACAAATATACAAAGGTAAATCAAGAATACATAACACAGTTCAGGAAACCAATGAATAATGATAAGGCAAACTCAAGTCGCGAGGTGTCTCCTAGAAAACTGAGGAGTCGACCTCCAATAAATAAATGTCCATAATTAGCTGGAATGTAAGAGGTCTAAACAATGAAACAAGGCGTTTAGACCTCTCCAAACTCAGAAGGAATTACTCTCCTTCTATACTAAGTATTTTGGAGAATAAATTTAATGAAGAAAATCTTAAATACTTCAGTCAAACACTAGAATAAGATTGGGAAATGATGCATAACAATGATGTAGGTGGTAAAGGTCGTATTCTCCTGTTATGGAATAAAAGAATATGGAATATCAAACTGCTAAATAAAGATGATCAACAAATAACAGTAAATGCAATTAATTCAGGTGGTACGAAACTTATTCTTAGCTCTGTATATGCTAGCAATCTAACTTCGCATCGCAACAATTTATGGAAAACTATAATAGATATGAGCAGCAAGCTAAAAGAACCATGGATTGTTATGGGGGATTTTAATGCTGTACTCAAAGCAGAAGAAAAAAAAGGAGGGCTCACTGTAAAAGTATCCCAAATAGAAGAATTTAATAACTGCATCATAAGTGCAGGATTATTGGAGCCAGTCCATTGTGGCCTGAAATTCACATGGAGAAGTGGAGAATGTAAGAAAATATCCTGTAGACTAGACAGAGCATTGGTAAATGTAGCATGCATAAATAAACTGTCTAACATTAGAGTAAATATCCTACCCCCATCAACAAGTGATCACTGTCCCATACTTATTAACTTAAAAGAAGAAAAATTGTTCATAAAATAGAAACCTTTCAGGTACTCTAATCAATGGCATGAATTAGAAGGCTACTCAGAAGCCATCCACATAAATGACATTCCTATAGAAGAAGGAACAGAATGCTAAAAGCTTGTGCAAATTCTTAAAACAGTCAAGAAGCAACTGAAAGAATGGAACAAAACAAGAACAAAAAACGAGGATCAGATCACCAAACTGCAAAAAATGTGTGAAGAAACACTGATAACTATTGATAATGGAGGATCTACTGAAGAAACATGGAAGCTATACTATCAATATCAGAACAACTTAAAAGAAGCACTCAGAATAAAAGCCATTGAACTCAAACAGAAAGCTAAAGAAAAATGGTTAACTGAAGGGGATGAAAGCACAAAATTTTTCTACACTAAAATGGCAGTCAGGCAGAATTTCAATTATAACTATCATCTGATTAATCAAGAGGGGAACACAAGTGTAAACAGTGCCGAATTTGAAGAACAAGCTTTAAAATATTATAATGCCATGTTTAAAGGAGAAATTGACAATTCCTTACCAACTATACATAGCAGGAGAATGATAAACACCAGAGGTAGAAGGATGCTGGACAAAAGAATCACCATGGTAGAGGTTTGGGAAGCTGTGAGAAGCATCCATAAGGACTCCAGCCCCGATCCAGATGGACTGGGTTCCAAGATCTTCATGATCCATTGGGATTCCCTGAAAGATGAAATATTATCAGCAATGCAGGATATACTCCTAAATGGAAAATTTGTCAAAGAAATTAATCATACATTCATATGTCTCATACCAAAAAAGGATAACCCATCAAGAATTGAAGACTATCGACCTTATCTTGTTGTAATGTGATTTACAAAATTCTAAGCAAGATACTTTGCAACAGATTGAAACTCGTATTACCTGACCTTATCTCAGAAAGTCAAAGTGCATTCATCAAAGGGAGAAGCATTTCTGAAAACTCATTGATGGCACATGAACTGGTTAGAAACTTCAACAAACCAGGTACGGATAAATTCTGTCTTAAAGTGGATCTTCACAAAGCATATGATAAAATAAATAGGAATTTTATAATTCACATGTTGAAAAATATGGGTTTTCCCTCAAGATTTGTGAACATAATAAAAGAATGCATATCAACTCCAACCTTTTCTATCCTGATAAATGGTGTACCGAAAGGGTTTATAGGCTCCAATAGAGGGATCAGACAGGGTGATCCTCTATCCCCTTACTTGTTTGCTATTGCCATGGAATACTTCTCGTTACAAATGGAGCTGGCGACTTATAACAGGAAAATCCACCCTATATATAACATTCAGCCTAAAGTGACCCACCTACTCTATGCAGATAATTTGCTCATATGTATAAAAGCCACCAACACATCAGCTAGAGCAATCAAGGACATTTTCTGCAATCTAGAGAGATACACAGGACGTAAAATGAATGAACAAAAAACAAAGTGTTATTTCAACAAACATGTACCAAGAAAAATGAGATACTAGATATCTTAAAAGTGGAAGAAGATGTTCTCCCTGTGAAATATCTAGGGGTCCCATTATCATCAAATAAAATAACTGACAGAGAATGTGCAATCTTAATCTCTTCAATAAGGAACAAATTACAAGGATGGAGCTCACAACTGCTATCACTAGCAGGAAGAATTGAACTAGTCCACACAGTAATCCACTCTAAAATAAATTTCTGGCTCCAAACATTCCAATTACCAGATATTTCAATCCAGAAGATAGAAAAAGTGTGTGCAGATTTCATTTGGAAAGGAGGCATGCATAAAATTAAATATGATAAGTTATGTAGACCCAAAGAAGAAGGAGGAGTGGGTTTGAGAAGGGTTAAAGAAATGAGGCTGGTTTGCACTCTAAAACAAGCTTGGAAAATTATCATAGGAAAAGGACAATGGGGGAATTTGATGAGGAACAGATACATTAAAGGAAATTTCTGGTGCATGCAAATAGATAACAATGCTTCGACGAATTGGAAAGCTATCATGAGAATAAGAGAAACTCTAGCCTCTTGTATTACAAAAGAAATAGCCATGGGAAGAGAAACTGGCTTATGGAAGGACCCCTGGATAACAGGAAAATCG
Organism: Allium cepa; assembly: GCA_030765085.1. Lineage (NCBI taxonomy): Eukaryota > Viridiplantae > Streptophyta > Magnoliopsida > Asparagales > Amaryllidaceae > Allium > Allium cepa. The sequence continues at coordinate 1,032,930,115 of CM060928.1, forward strand.
TTGATCAATATATTGGGAGTACATACTTACTCAGATTATGGATGCCCCAATAGAAAAGTCTCAGATATAATAATCCACAATGAATGGAACTGCACATAACTGCCAATAAACCAGGAGATTAAAAAGGAAATACAATATATGCCAATATATATAGGCAGAGAAAATGACATCTGGGCATGGAAACCTACAGGAAGAGAATTCACTACAAAATCAGCTTGGGAAGAGATAAGGAAGCAAGACAATAAGGTTGAAGGGAGCAAAATCATATGGAACAATGCAAATAACCCAAAAATGGCGTTCACAACTTACAAAGAAATTCTGAAAAGACTGCCTACAAAGGATAGACTTGTAAAATGGGGAATCTTAAATGAAAATAGGTGTGAATTATGCAACCTAGAAGAGGAATCGCATGAGCATTTATTCTTTTCCTGCAAATTTTCGAAAGAAGTATGGAATCGATGCAAAACACAAACTAACACAACAGTGGATGCTAATACTTTAGAGGAAGAGATAAAACACTTGTTGCAACGGAGAGGCGTAGACGTCAAATCCAAGATGGCCAGCATTGCTATCACAACAACAGTTTGGGGAATTTGGAAGGAAATGAATCGTCGCGTATTCTAGAAAAAACAAAGAAATTACATAGAGATTAGCAATCTGGTGAAAAATGACATGCAACTGGTACGAAGAAGAATTAAAGAGTGCGAAAATACCTTGCTGGAATTAAATGGAGATCGAACTACAGGAGAGGATCAAAATCGAACATTGGGAGGAAACCCAAGTACAAGCTATCTGATGCGGCCGCCATGAAGAGAAAGAAGAAGTTGTAAACGGACTTAATTTTGGTATTTTTTTAGTTGTAAGTGCTCCTTGTCGGATGTGCTATGTATAGCTCGTAGCGGGCTGAAATTTGGGCTGAAATGCCTTAATAAAGTCTTACCAATTTACAAAAAAAAATGATCCTATAACTCTGAGCAGCACTAAGATCTTTGAGAGGGAATGGCAGAGAATCAAACTAGAGATAATCGAGTTTGATCCACTTAGGACTTCGGCAGAGTTTATTTAAAATATAAGAGAACATTTGAGTGGAGAAGGAGTGAAGAAATGAATAAAAACCAACTTAAAATTCATTGAAAACAACTGATATTTATATAAGAACAACAGTCATGTCCATTCATGAATGGTTATGACGAATAGACACTTCATTTGAAAATATGAATTTTAAATTCTATGGCTACCATGTCGACATATGGAAACGCGGGATGTTGGCATGCCAATGTATATTTTGAAAATTGATTTTGTTTTTAAAACGATTTCTAATCTAAAACTTTTCAGAACTATTTCTAAACTTTTTGAACCATTTTGAATATAGTTTAACCATATAAAAATGATATAAAAATAATCTTAAAAATGTATTATCTATAACATAAAAGTAATATTAAAACTAAGTATAAACTTCTTTTAAAATATATTTTCGAGATTTAAAGCTTAAATATTAAAACCAAGAGATAGTTTAAAAACAAGAAAATATTTTAAAATTAATACAATTTAAAAACAGTTTTTTTAAATTAAGGCTAAAATATTTAAATAGAGAGAGATGACTTTTTAAAAAGATGGTTTTTGGAAAAATTCTTAAAATAAATTATTTTGAGAATTTTGGGGATTCCATATTACACTTGAGAAGGTTGTGAGTTTCATCCCACTAAAGTGGTCATGGGTTCCATCCCACTAATCGGGCGAGAAGGTGGATTCCATTCTACAATTAAAATCCGAATAAAGGTTTTTGTGCTATTATGAAGTTTCAACATAAATCTGGACTTTATTACTTATTTTGATGTCTTGAACTCTTGAACTCTTGGAATCTTGGACTCTTGATACTCATGATTCTTCATTCTTGGTTTCTTCAATCTTGAATTTGTCAACCTTGAATCTCAATACTCAGTCTTGAATCTTTATATTGTACATTTTTCATTCTCAGTACCTATATATATCCTGCATATACATATATATATCAAGACAAAAATATTAGTATAATAACTTATAACAAGTTCTAAGGTTGTTGTCATCAAAACCATCATCTCAGGAACTAAAAATCACCCCATTTTTATGTTGAAAATCTTTTTTTATAAAATCTACTCCACCAAACTTTGATTCTAGTCTAACTCCTCATTATTCCAACAACTCCCCCTTAGCCTGCTAACTCCCCCTTAATGTAAGCCTAACAGCCTAACTATCCTATTTTATAATTCTCCCCCTTTGTCATCAACAAAAAACTAATCCTAAACTACATAACTCCCCTTGAATCTTATACTATAGCTCTATATATGATAATAATATAGTATATTGGAATATACATTAGATAGATAGTAATATGAGTAAAATATAGTAAGGTAAATGTGAGAGATATGAAGATTACAAACATTATCAATTGGTATATGTGTCATAATTCTTACCACACCAAACCATTGTTTAATTACATACCATGTTCAAATCAAATCAAACAAAAAACAAACAATTCAAACCAAATCAAACAATTCAAATCAAAATAAATTAAACCATACAAGCCAAATCAAACATTTCTTTGAACTTCAAGCCATCCTTCTTCATCGAAGATAGGGTCTGCCTTTATAGAATCCCATTCTTTATTATCCTTATTCAGAGTTCCTTCTAGATTTTCTTTGACTTCTTCTTTGCTGAGGGCTGAAATCATCTATCGAATGGCATCGAAGTACCTTTCTTGTTCTTTAATTATCTGCATTTGGCTTAGTGGTAAGTGGCGTTGATTGCAAAGGATAAAAGTAAGCATGTTCTTGAAAGATTTGAGAGCTTCTTCAAGATTCTCACTTATATTATGAGTAGGAAAGGCCATTATTGATAAAATATGAAGATATTAAATAGAAAATGAAGGGAATTGAAAATGCACATTTTCCTTGAATAAACATGTATTTAAATAGATAAAAAGTCATTTGAAATGAAAAGGCACTAGGTAGTTATGTCAAATTAATATTCAAAACAAAAATTATTTTTGAGGCCGTTACATGTCGGCATGGGGAGTATGGGGATGTCGACATGCCTCTGTTGAATTTGAAAATTTGCTTTATTTCTTTCTTATGTATATGTCTATATATATAAACTTATATAACATAGTAACAAGCATTCCAGAGATATTTTAGAGCTAATAGACAGAAATAGAAGATTTTCATTGATAAATTTGGTTAATATTAGATAAACAATACATAACATTAACTTGTCAAAAGATTCAAACTAATACATCTTGAAATGAACTAGAATTCCATAGAGGATGAAGAAGATGATGATAATCCAAGATTGCGACTCACTTTCTCAAAGCACTTGTTCATTTTGGTGGAGATTTCATCCAATTTTTTGCTAATGGATCTTTTGAGAATCCGTTGGTTTTCCACTATTAACTTTTGGTTTTGAGAAGTGTCTAATTCGATGGATTGTTAGGAGTGATAGGGTATTCAATACTTTCCAATGATGTCTCTTCCTCCTCCTCTCCTACTTCTTCAATCTCCATCTCATCCCCTTCTTCCTCGTCCTCTTCTTCTTCTTCCATTTCTTCATGAGCCAAGCTTTCATCTTCTTCTACAAGTGTTTTATATGGTTGAAACAGAAGTAGGATTTTTATAAAAGAAATATTTCCATGGTTAAACTGTTTTCGAGAAAAAACTCCTCTCTCCTGTACTCAACTCCAAAATAATTAAAAATTTGAGTAAGATAAATTCCATGATACAAAGCATTTTCTCCTAAGGTAAAATTTTTGAGACAAAGTTAATCCAAAATTACTTGCGTCCAATTAATATCATAATGCCTAAAATTAGCCAAAAGATCCTTACAAACTTTTAAGGTCGGGTGATTGAATTTTCTCGATCTTGGAGTTATGGTATGTTGCAAAAAAAGATTAGCAATTCTTTCTTTTGGATGAAAATTTCGATTTATAAATTCGAATTTATCATCTCCTTCAAAAATGTGGTAAAATGTCTTGCGATCATGTTCATCAATTTGAAAATCTGAAAGACTCATTCTCGTGTACTTACAACCCAAAATATTTCCCAAAACCTCTCTATTCAAAAAAATTTGTGTTCCTTTAACACTACTCCAAACTTCCCCCTCGTTACCATCATAAAAACCATGATTCAAATTTTCATAAACATTTTATCAAGATTAGGATAACAAATGAAATCATTGTGAGAATCATCAATTAAACTGAGAATTTGATTCTCTTCGAAAGGATCATTGAGTCCATAAAAAGGAAAATCATTAAAGAGAGCAAATTTTTCTGTACGGAATTTTCCAAAGTTTACATAGCTTATGTAAGCTTTGATAGCTTTCGGGTCATTGTAAAGGAATTCTTTGATGGCCTTGGACAGCCTAATGGTGGATGAAGTGCTTATGGAAGCCATTTTTGAAGAGAGTAGAGACCTTAAGAGTTCGAATTTTGAAATAAAAGTGAAAATATGATAAAGATAAGGAGAAAAATAGATATCCAATATTCATGTTCTCTGGTCAAGAGACACATTTTCAGAGCTTTACAGTTGGTGAAAAGCTGCAGGTAAATTCAAAGTTTTGAATTCAAATCCGAATTTCAAATTTCTGGGGGGCTGTCGACATAGGGGTTGGGCCATCTCAACATGGGTCCTATAATACGTATGACTAATTTTTCTTATTTTTCTTAATACACACACACATATATATCTTATAATCTAATTTATATTTTATCTGAAATAAATATAACCACACTTTAATATTAATATTTTAATATTTAAAATATTATTAAAATAATATTATTTTAAAAATAAATTTTTTAATTCCAAACAGCATGCAATTTAAAATCATGCAAACAATCAACTATTCAAACAAACAATTTCAACCAATATAATTCAAATTTGTACCTGTTTTTACATCCATACTTCCAAGATCATCAAATTCTTGAATAGTTGTAAAACACATATTTGAATTTTCTATCTTCTGATCTTTATCACTAGAGGATGAGCCTGAATAATCTAGTGTTGTAGTATATGCTCTCTTCCTTTTCTTCGATGAATCATTATTTAGAGGAAATTTCTGCTTATCCAAATGCGGATAATCTCTTCTTAAGTGGCCTGGCTCATCACAATTATAGAATTTGACGTTGTTAAGAGTCTCAATATTATTTCCAAAATTCTTATGATCATTTCTTTGGTAGTTGTTCATCTTCCTGTATTTCAGAAAGTTTATAAAATTCCTTGTCATTAAGGCTATTTCTTCATCGTCGTCACTGTTTGAATCTGAACCACCTGTTATTGCATTGAACACTATTGACTTCTTTTTGGAGGCCTTAATTTCTCTTCTCCCTTACTTTGTACTTCAAACAATGTCAAATACCTAATTATTTCTTCAATTTTCAACCTATTGCTACCATTAGCCTCTTCAATTGTTAGAGGCTTCTGATCCTATTCCGAAGTGAGTGAATTTAGAATTTTTCTAACCTGATCTTCTTCCGGAAAGTTCTTTCCTATGGCAATTAGTGAGTGCACAATGTCTTGAAACCGACTGTACATGTCTGTAATGGACTCATGTGGATTCATCTTAAATAATTGAAACTTACTGGTCAAAATGGATATTTTGGTCGATTTAACTTTTCTTGTTCCTTCATGAGTAACTTGCAAAGTTTTCCAGATCTCATATGCAGACTTATAAACAGATACTCTATTAAACTCATTCATATCAAGTGAACATAATAGAATATTCATGGCTTTGGAATTGTTCTGTGCAACAGTCTTTTGTTCAAAAGTCCACTGTTCAAAATCCGTTGTTGGTTCAATGTACTCAGTTTGTGTGATATTCCAAGTGTCTAATCCTATTGATTATAAATATATTTTCAACCTATATGCCCAATCTACATAGTTACGACCATTAAAAAATGGTAGTCTGGTAGTAGACTGACATTCTACAAATGAACTAGTGATAGTGTTGGCTTTGCCAGTGTTGGCAGCCATGGAAAACTTTTTCAAAAAGCATATTACGAAAACTTTGAAAACCAATGCTCTGATACCAAATGAAAGGAATGTGGATTACGGATCTTAAGGCAAGATTAACACTAGAGGGAGGGTGAATAATGTTTAATGGATTTTAGGGAATTTTTGAAATCTTTTGAGATTAAACGCAGACAGATGCAATTCACAAGAACACACACAATCACAGAATCATACACAGATGCAAATAGTAAATAAAAATTAGTAAAAGGAAAGAACACACCGGAATTTTATACTGGTTCGAAGTTACGCTACATCCAGTCCCACGTAATTTTTCGTGTAGAATTATTTTCAAACGTAATGTCCATATTACAACCTCGATTTCAAGGCCACGAGATACACCCTCCTGTCCTCATGTCCAGAGCAAATTCTCTTGATTGAACTAAGCTACAATATCACCTAATTGACTTACGGGCTATAATCACACCCAATTGATTTACAGGCCACAATCATACCATTTTCAATATCACTTTAATAGATAGAGAGACTCGATACCTATGATTACAAATGATCCTATAACTCTGAATAGCACTGAGATCTTTGAGAGAGAAAGGCAGAGAATCAAACTAGAGATAATTGAGTTTGACTCACTTAGGATTTTGGTAGAGTTTTTTGAAATATAATAGAATACTTGAGTGGAGAGGAAGGAGTGAAGAAATGAATAAAATCCAACTTAAAATTCATTGAAAACAACATGTATTTATAGAAGAACAACAGTCATGTCCATTCGTGAATAGTTATGATGAATACATACTCCATTTGAAAATTTGAATTTTAAATTCTGCGGCTACCATGTCAACCTTTTCATATCCTTATAAATAATATTTGCTCCTAGGTGAATGCTGAACTTTGAACAATGGCATTCTCTAAGAACTTCCTTTCCAATACTTACCACATTCTGAACACATAGTCTTCCTTTCTTCTTCGACCCTCCATTCTGGTCAAGACTGAAACCTTTCAAGTTATTGCTCTCTGTTCCATCCCTTAACTTTATGTTCCTTTTAGCAAATAATGGATCCTCTCTTTGTTTAGAAGCAATCCATTGGATCATCACTGGCGAACATCTATATACGACACCATAGCGGTTTCTCGACTACAACTAGCCTTAGATCGTCGTTGTATTCCACATGTAGTCAATGCTACTAGGTCCATTCCTTCCATTTTGTTAACATTGCTAACACCACATTTTGATGTTTTATACTAAGTGCATCTACAACCGTATTGCCTTTTTTGATGTGTACTCAATACCAAAGTCATAAGCGACTAAAGAATCTAGCTACGTTCGTTGTCTCATATTGAACTCTTTCTACGAGAATAAATACCTTAGAGACTTGTGATACATATATAACTTGAATCTTTCCCCCAAAATGAAATGTCTCCACACCTTCAACGTGAAAATGACCACTGCTAACTCTAGATCATGGGTAGGATATTTCAATTCAGGCGGTTTGAGCTGTCGAGAAATATATGCAATCACATTATCCCTCTACATTAACATAGCTCCTAATCCTGTTCCACATACTTCCATGTAAACAACCAAATCCTAATCCCCCTTAGGATCAATAACACAGGTGTACTAGTAACCAGATGCCCTAATTTAAATAATAATTCCTCACATTTGTCTGACCAAGTAAATTTGACGTCCCTCTTAGTTAGCTCCAAGGGCATTGTTATCCGTGGGAAATCCTTAGTGAATCTCCAGTAAAAGCCAGCAAGTCCAAGAAAACTTCTGATCATAGTCAGTATCTTCTGTCTCTTCCAGTTGTTAACAACTTCAATCTTATCCGGATTTATTGAAAAAACCTTCTCTGAAACCATGTGACTATGAAACTTAGACAGTGTTTGGTTTAAAAATGAATTTTGTGTTTTCGATTTTTAATAAGTATGCCAAATATGAAAAGAATGGAGGGTAATCGAAGGGGATGAAAGAAAGAATGATGGGAGGATAAAGGTGATAGAGGAATGACATAAGAATGGATTGTTTCAAGTGCTTGTGTTATTTCCTAAAATGCGAAAAATGAAAAAAAAGACTGTTTATTACTTTTTATGTTAACTTCATTTTCTTACTTGGTCATTCTCAACAATATACATGCAATTGTGTGTATTTTTGTACGGACGAAAACCCAAAACTGAAAATAAAAACCCAAACACTAGCTTAACTTCTTTCTTCCAGAAATGACACTTCGAATACTTCGCTTTCATTTGATGCTACCTCAGCCTCTCGATCTCCATTCTAAGATGAACTTCATGCTCTCTTTCTTCCTTAGAGTATATCAAAATGTCGTCTATGAATACTAACATGAACCTATCCAGAAGTTTTCAGAATATTCTTTTCATCAAGTCCATGAAGAATGTTGGCACATTAGTTAGATCTAACGGCATTCCTAACTATTCGCATGATCCATACCTTGTCCTAAACACCGTTAAAGGAATATTATCCTCTGCTACTCTAAGCTGATGGAGCACCATTACCAAATCCAACCAAAAAATTACTTTGGCCCTACTCAAATGTTGGAAAATCATCAATTCTAGGTAATGGATACCGATTCCTTTTCGTCTTCTCATTCAATTTTGGATAATCGATACACAACCTTAACGATCCATCCAATTTCTTTACAATTACAACAGCTACTACTCAAGGCGAACTACTTGGTCTAATAAAGTTCTTACCTTCTAAGTCTACTAATTGCACCTTTAAATTCTTCATCTCGGTAGGTGTCATCATAATTGACGGTCTACTCATAGGTTTCATACCTTATACTAAATCTAATCGAAACTCAATATCTTGTTTCGACAGTAGCCCTACAACAGGCTCGAAGGCATCTGTGAGTTTTCTAACGGTGAAAACCTGCTTTAACTCATCTTCTATCTGCATAACACCCAACAAAGCGTTAACCTCAAAACTAGGGTTTTCTGCAAAGTATATAATTCAATCACTGCAACTAAGGTGTCTAATTGATATTTTCCTATCATGGAAAATTATCATAGCATAGTACTTATTTAACCAATCCACATCCAAAATAATTATGAACCTACGAAATCAAATACACACAAACTGTAAGCAAATAACTGACCTAACAATTTAAACACTAGTTCGTCATATCCCATCCAAGTGTCGCATATCCTCTTATTGGATTGGCAACCTTTGAGGATGTAACTAGGTATGAAGGTCCTAGGTTAAGCTTATCTACCGAACAATGAGATACAAAGGAATGTGATGCACCAGTCTCGAATATAAATCTAATTGATGCACCATGAAACAAAAGCGTACCTCCCAATGCAACTTTTCGTTTCTCCTCTTCTATTGGTCTTAAAGGAGCTGGTTCCAATGCAAACACTTTTCCATTTCCATCCCTGGTCGGTTCCTTTCCGCTGGTTCTTATAATGTTCAATCTGATCATAATTAAACCACCTCACTTCTTTTTGTCAGCAACCTTCTTCCCTTTGCCTGTCCGACAATCAAGAGCAAAATGTCCTTTCTTGTCACACTTATAGCAAACAACATTGGCCTTCCTTTTCTTGACTGCTTCTCCTTTCGGAAAAACTTCCTCTTCTGGTTCTGCCCACTTTTAGTTTCCCTTACTTTGTTACTATTATAGAAAGTGAATATCTCCTTATGCTTTAAATCCATCTCAATAATTACATCATATGGATCTCCAATATTAGCAAAGTTACTTTAGTAAGCCTGAGTTTCAATACACGGATGAAATTTTCTTTCTTTTGGTATTGGTGTCCGCCGTGCCATAAACATGTCTTGATAACTCTTTAAATCTAGCAGCTTACTCAAGCACTGTCATGTCTCCCTGCATCAACTCAACAAACTTCCTGAGCAGACTTGACTTAGCGATCTCTGACATGAATCTTTCCTCAAACCTCCTTTTGAATTCCGCCGAAGTCATGGTTTCCTCATTTACTCCTACAGTAATGTTGTTCTACCAGTACAATGATGCTCTTTGCAACATTTTTCCAATCTTCTTTTCTACTCATAGTTAAGTCCCAAATAAGAAAATATTCTTTCACAAAAGCAACCAATTCTCTACTTCTAATGTGCCCTCAGTCTCGATGAATGGTCACCCTCCAAGGCTTGCATAGTCTCTGCTTAATACTGCATAGTTATTGACCATCAAAGTTTCCTGATTTCCTTCTCCTTTATTTCCTCCAACTAATCTCATAGCAGCGCTCCAGCTTGCATCAAGCTGACAAAGAACTGATATGTAACTCCCATATCGAATTGCAGCACTCCAATACCCACACCAGCAGCTGGTGTCCGACCTAGATTCCTTCTAGTGTTTGGTCTTACGTTTCCATTAGTGGTGTTGCTTCCTCCACCAAAGACAACTCTTTCATTCTAAGCATCCATATCTTACTTCTTTAAAATCTACACTTTATTTTTTGTAAGATATAGAAGAATAGCCTAAGATAGATGGGAGAGCAGAAATAAAGCGTATACTTATATATAGCATATACAAGTACATTACTATAACGTTATCCTATACCTTAATCTTTTAGCTAATTCCTTATGATTATGTTTTAAAAATCATTTATAATTTTATAATTTCTTTTAAGTTTTCATAAACCTATACTGTGATACCTTGTTGTAACATCTCCTATCTTGAGGCCCAAAGCTATGTGATACAGATGCTACAGTCATCTATGGTATTTAACTTCCGGTAGTAAAATACAGTCGCGTTAATGGTGTCCATAATATCAGAAGCATATGAATAAGAAATAAAATTGTAGATTTCAAAAACAGCTTTTCTAGTTACATTTCAAATCAATATTTCATATTCAGTTACGTAATCCCAAAATGATTCCTAGGTTTTGATAAAATACAATTATTACAAATAACGCCAAGAGCAACATATGAAGATGCTCCCTTGGATAAGCAGAGTACTAATAAACAGACATATCAATCAGAAATACATCACAGTGGAAATACTACTAAACTACTCCAATAAAGCTAGCTTTGCCTCCTATACGTCTTTAGAAGCTTATTCATCCAACCTGCTAAGCCTGAAAAGACCTTAACCTCCAATCTACCTAAATTAACTTTTGAGCACTTGAGAGTTTAAGGGGAAAACATAAACTTCGAATCAAATATAAAGCCTAATGTGAATAGTACTATTATATCTCGGTTTGTTGATATTAAGTGAGGCCATGCCACTTAGCGGAATGAGTTTTCCCTCGTTGATATCCATTTAAAAGCATATTTTTTATAAACCAAAATCCTACCATCAAACTTATTTTAACAACAATCGAAAATACATATATGCATAACAAATATGTGTTCAATGGACTATCTATTCGCACTATAGTTTTATTTGGATAACTATTAACCACTGGCTGAAGTGGGCATACCAAACATTATGAATAATCAAACTTCTATTAGGCACAACACTAGGCCATCTGCCTTTAACTATCTTCTTCTAGGGTCAACTGATCCTAATGTTTTTGTGGGCTCGCCTATAACCTATCTTTTATCTGTATATTCTCTTCTTTGAATAATTTAGTTCCATCTATGACAAAGTTCTAAGCACTAGAATTTCAAACTTATTTTAACTAGAGTCTAATAGCTAAAGTATAGGGCGTGACCCTTCACAAGTATCATCTAGTCTGCTAATACCTGAGTCATAAACTTAAGATTAACTACACTCTTAAAAATATCATTTCCTTGTAAGTAATCTTTATAGATTTATTACCATAGAAATCATACTCTTTGCTTTACTTATAAAAATCATGCCATGATATATTCTTTACACAAAACAATGTCGGTGAAGTCTAATCAATTGGATTATCTATCCCATCAAAATAGATTACACCTTTTTAACTTAGAAAACTTTAGGCTATGAAGCCAAAGCAATAAGTTCGAAAACCATGTTTAAAACCTGAAATAACACCTTCCAAAATCATTGAAAATAACCCTTTTTAAAGCATTATTTAAAACCTTAGACATCCACTTTCAAAACCATTTACATTTATCTTTCGAAATCATTAGAACCATCCTTTCAAAATATTTAAAACATATTTTTCAAACATTTACAATATATACCTTTCGAAAGAATTGGGCTCAAGTAAAGGGGTATGGAAATATTGCTTTGAAACCAATTAAAATTATTCCTTTCGAAACCATTAGGTTTAACATTTTATACAAACATTGGATCAAAGAAAATAGAGTTTGAGTATCCTTTTCAATAGCATTTAATCCAAGTAAAGGAATTGGGAAAGATGATAGTTTCGAAACTCGCCCTTTCAAAACTGTTTGAAAGTGGCTATACGACCATTTCGAAAGCTTTGATAAAGCGGCTTTAAATTTAAAAGGCAAAAGCACCACTTATGAATATGTTGTGATTCGAAAGGTATTAATGAAGTGGTTAGATATTGAATAGGTTCGAATGTGGCTATCCTTTCGAAAGCAAACAAAAGTAAGCAACAACTTATTCAAAAGCTCTTTTCTAAGAGCAAAGACAATCGACAACTTGTTTGAAACTTTCTCTTAAAAACAAAGATAAGTTAAAAGCAAACCCTTCAAAAGAATCTTCTAAAAACAAAGGCAACTAATGTATTTGAAAGCTTATAAGAAGGAATTTGACCCCTTCGAAAGTATGGTTTCGAGATTGTTTCTTTTGCCTTTCTCCAATACACTATATACCAACTGCCTGATACAATATACATTGGTTTTAAATGGGTTCATAAGCAGATGTACGTTGATGAAAGCTAATAGATGGAAGTGGCGAAGTGGTAAATCAAAATAATTCCGATTTTATGCCTTTCTAAGTAATTTTTTTCACCTAACTTGCCTAAATTTTTAGAATGTAACTTTATCATAATCTTTTTTCTAAAAAGGCTATCGAATTTAAAACTTAACCATTTAAAACATTTTAAGAAAATGTTCCCTTACGCTTCGGATTTTACTTGAAAATTATCCAATGATATAACCTTATGTTCTAATACATAATATTGAAACATGACTTCTAAATGATGATTTAGAAGAGACCATTTTCCTACAATAGCACAATATCTCGAAGCTAGTGAGATCAATAGGATATATGGGTTTTCAGATAGATCCAAGAGCTAATACAATAATGGCATCTAAAAAGCATCTAGAATTTGGGCAAGTATTTTAACATATATCATACCGCATTACACTAGACACTGTACCCAAAAAAATATCTGGTTGGCCCCATCAGGTCTAGACAATCTTATTTTTTTGTACATGAAGAAATAAAGAAGCCATTGCAATCGTCGGAAATACTAAGCCTACTAAAGGGACAAAAAAAGAAGGTAAGTAAAGATCTGTCACAGAACGGGTACCTCAATTTAATATTTGTATCTATTATAAATATAAAGATATCATAAGTATATCTATTATATTATATTATAATTAGCCTCGGACAAATCAATCGAATATTTACTCATACGTAATCGATCGAACACTACTTGAAAACGGTTCTTCTATTCAGAAATGAAATGTTCCAAATGTTCCTGTAAATTTTGCTCCCATTGGACCATTTGTCAATTAAAATGCAGAGAAAGCATTTATTACTAAGAAACAAAATCAAAGGTACTAAATCAGTTAGAAATATTATAAGTAAATAACATGCTACCGATTGTTGGCGATGTACTCTGATAAAATCACATAAATTGTGGTTGTTCAATTCTCGACGAATGATTTGGAAGAAACATTATTTGCACTTGTTATAAGAGGATGTTGAGATTGTCCCAGTTGATAAACGTAGAAACCATGTTAAAATGTTTGATATGGAGCATATGAGATGAGATCCTTTTTGCATCAACAAGAGGAAGAATCATACTTGTTATGCTATGTCTTAGATTAGAAATTGCTTAGGCATTTGGTGCTTTGACTGAATGTAAAATCTAAGTTAAAATCTCTAAAGTGTAATTAAGAGTATTCTCGAACAAATACAAGAGAAATATTTATGAAAACAACAAAATTTTATAAGGAGTGTTTTGACTCAAACTTCATAGTGACATCGAACATAGTAAATCAATTTAAATTCATATTCACCTTGATTATGGAACTTTGAGTTAGAAATGTACTAAATGAGAGGTTGTGTCAAATCCAACAATGAAGGCAATGTGCATTGCCATGAGTAATGCCGCGACAAAAGCAATATATGTTTCCAAATTTAGAAAGAAGCCAGGAGTGGTTACCTTTATTGTAAATCCAACAACATATTATAATTAAAATAAGTCAATATAAATACAATAGGAACTAAAAGCATGATAAGAAATCGAGATATATTCTTTGTAACCAACACTTGTAAAATGATTCATAATTAACAGGGAAGCACAATAAAAAAGTGGACATAAAAACAAATTATCATAGATTTATTACTGCGGCCCCATCCCAGTGTTCGGTTGTGTAATTGATGACGTACGCATAAGGCTTCATAATTAGTCACAAATGTAAGTAAAAGATCGATGGTGTTAAGGGTGTTCCCTAGAAGCAATTATGTAATTCGATTATATAACTTAAGTCTTATAGAGAATTTATTCAAAATATTGGTTTTATTTTCTTTCATATATTTTATTACATAGAGATACAAATAAAGAAACAAATTGTTAAAATTATATAAGAAATATATCCTTATAATAAGTTATTTGTCAATTGCAGCTACGAATGTATTTATGATTGTGGTTTGGAATCAACATTTAAATATTTACTCTAAAATCTTTCTAATCAAGATGTATTGAGAAAACGATACCGATATGACTATTGGGATTACTATAAATTATGCTCTCCATATGGTGGTCAGTGCATTACTCATGACCGTTCATGGTACCAAGAGGTTACGTACTTTTGGTTATGTAGAAAAATCATAGGATGATTCCATGTGGCCTTCTATAAGTTAATACACCAAGTCAAAACATAAAATCTCATGGTAATGATGTCTAGTAATCTTAAGAATTGAGGGTAAACTTTATCAAAAGAAGCTAAGTTATAATTTGGTTATGGTTAATCATGTGGCATCGCGATCATGTTAAGGCTATAGTTCGGTGTACATGGAAATATATGGGTTAAAAACTTAAGAGAGAATAGTCACCTTCTTTGTGGAAGGTTAGTATCATAGTAAATGTTAGTCGGTTTAAAGTTAAATCTCTAGCCAAAGCAAATCAGTAAATCAATTATTGTTACCAGAATGAACCAATGACTTTAATGCAATCTATGTAATTAACTACAGATGTTAGCTAAAGTTTTGACCACATAACTTATTTTTAATATCTTAGTGATATAGTGTTGAAAAAAGAATATATACACAAAATGTCATTTCTAAGTGCATTTTTAATAAAGGTTCAAAATTGGATTTTGCCTGAACGTTTTTCAAGCAATTGAAATTATGCTCGGTACTTCACTTTATCGTAATCAATACAAGTTTCGGTATTTAAATTGTTTAAATATTGTTTGAGGACTAAGTTCACACTAGAGAGTCAACATAACTATGTTGTTGGTTCGTTTACGATTTCAACCAATGTAAAATAAATTTAAAATTTTATAAATGAATAATAAAATTATATATAAATGTTGTATAAAATTTCAATGCCATTGCAAATATTTATTAAAGTCTTACAATTAATTAAAGCGATGTGTATAAGTTATACGTTGACTAATTAAAGAGAGGGCTAAAATAAATTAGTTAAATAGTTTATTTAATGGTTGAATCAAATAAGCCGAAGTTTGAAACCCTAAACAACAGGAATGGTGGCCATAGCGAGTAGAGGAAAGGGGAGACTTTCTCTCCAGATCTGGAGAGAAAGGAGTGAGGTATTTGTGGTCTGGTTGGCTAAATAGCGACCCAATTCATTATGTCCAAGGATCGATAAAAAGTCCAAACCATAACCTCCATTGTTGATCATTGACAAAGCCTTGTAGAAACAGTTGCTCCTCATAGCCCAACAGAAATATGAGTTTAAAGAAAGAAAAAACTAACAAACAAGGCGTTCAATGTTTGGAGGATCGAAAGGTCAAAACCCTATATTTAAATTAAAAATTGTTGCATTAAGTGAAAAGGAAATAGTGGTAAAAATGTGAGTTTCAAACGGAAAATAATTTTGTTAATTTATGAAGGATTTTAATTTGTGCTTATATAAATAAATATTTGTTAATGCAATATCAAATATAGTACTTTGATTACCAAAAGATGGTATTAGTACTTCAAATTATTTTATTAATAAAAATATTTGTTTTTTAACAAACTTTACTTATAATTAATTTATAAGAAATTAATTTAAATTAAATATCTTAATATCCATGCTCAAAGTAAAGATATCAAAACTATATATGTATTTGTATGTGTGTGTATATGCCCTAATTAGGGTTCATGGGGGAGTTGATCACTGTGAACTACAGTCAATAGGTTGTCTTGCCTGATATAATGTATGCATAATAATCAACAGATAATATATACATAGTTGCATACATACATAAATAACACACACTAAGATATAATTTTTTTAGTTACATACTCTTGGGTGAGCCATTTCATAGTTGTATGCAACCCTTTGATGCCACTAGCCGCCATGCGTAATACACTGCACAACATTTGGAAAGCGTTACACGCTATAGTCTTAACCGATTTGTAAATATCTTATCATGAAACAACTCGACTAGAAATATTTAAAACGATGTGTTTTTTATGTTGTGATAATTTATGATTATTCACATTGTGATTACTTTCACATAACATATCATTTAGAGATTTTCTATAAAATATACTCAAATTAAATGATATTTAACATAACATGGTATGATAAATACATGATAAAAGGATAAAACGCCTTTTATATCCAAAGAGGATTTATTGTAGAGTTAATAATTTACAACAAATTATTGAATTTCTATAAGGCATATCGCTAATTATATTAGTGAGCGTATAAGGATGAATGATGTATTTTACAAAATATTAATGAGTAGGAAAAGGAGTGGGCGATAAAAGGAGAAAATAGGTTTCTATTGCAACACACATGGGAAAAGAAAAGAGAGTCTGTTTATCTTTCGTAGATCATCTCCATGCCTTTACATATTACCAACGTGGAACCTATATGACGCTAGGATGATTTTCAAAATTCTAGATAGAAAATTATTTTTTCTACTAGTGATTAGGTTACTAAATTTTGAACATAACGACCTATTTCAAATTTAGACAATTAAGATCAATGATCTAAATCTCATTCAAATGAAATGAAAATGTGTATTTAAAATTTCTCAACAATGTAGATCCGTATGATGGATCTAAAACTAGTAAACTTGGCATACCTTCTATTAAGAAGAATTAGTTTAAAGGACAAATTTTGGAAAAAAAATTGGCCCCAAAAGCAGCAGATTTAAGATTTACCCAAAAGGATATCACTACTCACTTATAGAGACAATAATAGGATGTGTTGGGATGGGTTTTTTTGTAATCACTTATAAGGCATATCGTTAATTCTGACTAGTAAAAAATGCTTACAAAAATATTTATTTTGAAGAAACATCGATAATGTGATCGAAAATTGTTTTATCGGTAAATGGCTTCTTACTGGTCAGAATTTGTTCGAACTTTTTTACATAAAATTATTTTCTTAGGAAATCAATAAGAAGAAATAAAAATAATTTATCATCTGTAAAAAGGAAAATGTGATGATATCATGGGTGATGTACTAGGAAGATATTTTGTGTCTAATGTTAAAAGGGTAATTTGCTAAGGGTATGAGGTGTAAATTTACAAGCATGCAAGGTAAATGTAAGGAGAGTTCTTGGCCATGCAAAGGAAGCTAAAGGAAGTTCATTGGCATGGGTATTCACTCATATTTCACTAAAGCTTCAAAAGAAATAAAAAATCAAAAATGGTGGAAGCGGGTTAGCACTAATCCACTTTGTTCTTTACTAATCTTTCTTCACTTAGTTCAAATCTCTTCCGACCTCCACCAAACTTTCACCAATACCTTAGAATAACATAGGAAGCTTGGATCTAAATTAGAAGTTAGAAAAGCGTAGAGGATGGTGGGATTCCTCTTTAGTTCATGTGCTTGGAAGGTGGAGAGAAGGTGTGGCTTGGCTTGGATGTGCTAAAGGTTTGACCTTTAGGATCTTGGTGATGGTAGAAAGTGGTTTTTTATTCTTGTGTTTTTGAGCATTTATTTGGCTTGGATTTGGATGAATTATCTCACTATCTTTTATGCAGATGTTGTGAATATATGTATGTGAGTGCAAATACTCACTTGAATTAATTAAAATTATAAAATATAGACCCTCTTCCTTTTGAAAGTAAAGACAACTTTATTTTTTATAACATCACTACTATTAATTTCGATAATATATGTGTGTTATTGACTTGATGTTTAACTTGTTGTTTGGATTGTGTGTTCAATTGAAGTATGTTTGAAAGTGTTTGAAGCGAGAATAGTCGCTATAAGTGCACTTTGATAATCCTTAACTTTACTTGTGTAAATGGAAAATATGTGATATTAACTTGCTATAAATTGTTTTACACATATTTTGGTGTACGGAACAGTGATGAAATGATTTGGAAAGTTAAAGAAATTATGAAACTAACTTTTGAAAGTTAGAAGCGAAAAATTCGCTATAGGTACACTTTGAAAATGCTTTATGTTCGGGATTTTCGAAATCAACCTTGAGAGACATGTTAGAGTCTTGTTTGAGTATTTAATAAGCACTATAAGTATACTTGTTGCGGGGAAAATGTTGAACTTATGAAACAAAGTTGGAAAAAGTTATAGTGAGAAGGTAGTTATATGACCACTTTGAAATACCATGTTTTTGGGAATTTTTGTAATTATTTTAAAAGCCACCCTTCTAGCTTTCTTTGCACTTTTAATAATTAATATTTGTGTACTTATTAAGGGAAAAAATCAATGTTTAAAAGATTGTGGAACTGGTCAAACAAAGTGGCTAAAGTTAGAGCAAAAAGATAGTTATAAATACACTATGAAATATATACATTGTTTTGGGAAATTTTTATAAATAAATTGATAGCTATTATTGGGGATGTATTTCCCTAGATTCCAAGTAACCTAAGGTTAGTACTCACTACAAAAATTTCAAGTCTTAAATATTTACTTTGAGTGGTTGAATCTGGTCACAAATATCATGCTTTTCCTCAAAGACTTTTAGTAGCATATATAAGTGCTGTAGTTAGTTTCTCATGGTTTATGATATTAAAAATTACTTTTAAATTTTATAATTTTCTCTAGTCGTTTTAATGATGTTTTATAAAAGATTTTGCAGTATTTTCAATTTAGCTTGAATTTTAAACATATTTTTGACATTTACTTATGAATTTTCGAAGTAAAGGGGTTTAATAATATAAAACACGTTTTTTCATTATTTTCATTACATTATAAATTAGTCATCAAATAATTTTTTACATAGATATTTAAAACTTATTTGTAAGTATTTTTAAAAAGTGCGTGTGTATAAGTTTGGGAAAGTGAGTTAAGTGTTTTATAAAAGAACAAATGATGTTTTGAATTATAACACACATGTTATAACAAACGGTTTTATAAAGTTATGCAAAAGTGTATTATCTAATTAGTAAGTGTTAACGCTAAAATGTGAACGCTAACACCCCGGTGTGTAAAGTGTAGTTGTGAAAGCACCACCTGATAGATCGGGAAAGAATTACAAGCAAGTAATAGCAGAAAAGCAGTAAACAACAACGATTTTATAGTGGTTCGGCTTAAGGGTATAGCCTACGTCCACTCTAAGTACTTTTATTAATAATCCCGTTACAAACTGATACAATTCTTCTCAAGTACAATACACTTCAAGTTACAAGTGATTTGGAACAAGTCTTAAGCTTCAATGTCGATTAAAGTTCTTAGATTCATGTTGAAGATGTGTGGTTTCTTCGTGAATTTCTTTGATGTATTCCTCTAATCTTGGAAGCTCTAAGTGTTGATGAAGTTCTCAATGCAGCAAAGTAACGGTGTGTGAAGAGAATGCGCCCAAAGTCCATTGAATGTTGGAGGTGGTTGCCTATTTATAGAGAGTTCTGGTCTGGAATTTTTGCCAAGTCCTAAGTCGCGGCCGATCTAAGTTAAGTCGTAGCCGACTTAATATGAGTCGTGGCCGGTCCATCTGGCCCCCTTCTGGCTTCACAGGAGTTCACTTGCACAAGTCCTAGGTCGCCTCTGAGTCAACACTACTCCTTCTTAGTAATATGGCATCGGGCTTACACTTAGTGGCTTTAGGTCGTGGACGAGTTAACTTGGTAAGTCGCAAATCACGGTCTGAACGAGATAACTGGGGAGCTGGATCGGTTGTGACTTGGGTCGTTGCTGAGTTAACATGCGCGTGTCAAGTAGCTGTATAGGATTTGCCTTCATTTGCCTGGGTCGTGAACGGCTTGGCATAAGTCTTAAGTCGGTTGCGACTTAAGTATAGGTCGTGCACCTTTCCATGTCCTGATCAGTTAGGTCGGCAACTCCTTTAGGTAATTAGATCGGTACTTAAGTTAGGTCAGTAGACTTCCTAAGTCGGCATCCTTTAAGGCATTAGGTCGTTATCCATTTAGGGCCTTAGGTCGGCATTCCTGTTAAGGCAGTTAGGTCGGCAACCTGTTAAGTCGGCAATCTCCCTAGACTGTTAGGTCGGTATCTATGTTGAGTCAGTAGAGTCAGTAGCCTCATTGAAGTGTTAAGTCGGCATACCCTTAGGCCTTAGGTCGGCACCCCCTGTTGAGCTTTAGGTCGACACGCTTCTAACTGTTAGGTCGGAACCTCCTGATGCACTAGATCGGTGAGTCATGGTTAAGGCGGTGTTAACATTTGCCCCTCGAAGTATACGCCTAAATGTTAGGTCGTGTGCTTCGATAGTCCTTAACCCGTCCCCTCTTAGGTCGGTAGGTCGTACGCGACCCAACAGTTAGACCGCATCTGCCGCTTCAGTTCTCCCTACTGTAAGGTATAAAACATCCATCTTCTTCTTCCTTTTCATTACTTACTACCTTGCTCAATTCTGCCATTAAAATTTCCCAGAGCTCCCAAAGGCGATTTCACTCTAGTCAATCACTGATAACCTTTGCCATCCATTGCGTAAGTAAACTTGCTTCCCCCTCAATCCAAGACTACCGTTGATTCATGAATTTTACCAATCAAATTTAAACCGCATCTTTGTACGGTGCTTTATCACGAATCCCGTTATATCTATAGTTGATGATCCTTAGTTAGTTTGATCTGGCTTTAGGCTATCGATGAAATGATGCCGGTGGGTTACTGCTTTAGGCGTAGCCAATTTTGATTCGCGTTAGGATTGTAAGGCGTTGGATTCGTGGTGGTTTTGAACCAGTTTATGGGACGATTCGGTAGTATGAACGAGATGAAGGTTTTTTGGTTGAGGGAGTGGCTAACGGGTTAACGGGTTGAGTGGGGCGAGGTATTGATTTAGATGCGACCCGGTGATTTGAAGTGACTTAGCTTCCGGCCGACCCAATCCTTAAATCGTGGCCGTGTTAGCACTTGGGGGAAATCTGCCAACCTATTCTTCTGCCGATCTAAGCCTTATACTGATTTAACCTTGAACCGCAGCCAAGTTAACCCCTAAGTCGTGACCGAGCTAAGCCCTTAAATCGCTGCCGAGTTAACACTTAGGCTTTGGGCATGCTGACTTTTTTGAGAGCATGGATCCACTTTGAATTTCTGACTCGAACTGCCAAACTAAGTTGCCTGAATTTTGAACTGCCCCAACTTTAAATTTGCTTGAATCTCATTGTATTATTTCACAGATCGCATTAACTTATAAGCTGCTAACCTGCTGAAAATAATAAACAAAGAAAACCAAGGCGAAAATACTGCCATCGACTGCCCATGTCAGATGACAGATTAGTCAAGACAAGACAAGCAACTTAATTATATTGCATGAAATGTTTGTGAATCAATCAGTTAAAGTTAAACATTAATGCAAAGTATCAATAATCTGAACTGATTTATCTGGATCAACATCTTACTTGCATATTTAGGCTTAAAACAATAGTCCCTGAATTTCATAACTAACGAATGTTTGTAGTTTTCATTCCAGTTATATTTGTTCACTGCTTGATTGATTTTACACAACACTTCACACACTTTAGGAAACGTGCACCTTCATGTTTGAATACCCAGTTGTTTATGTAGAATGACTTCCCACCGAGAAGAAGAAGTGGTAACTCCAGAGGAAGAAACTTTTCCGATAGCTGTTCCCATAGAGAATCCTCCGGAGAGAACCCCGACTATTCTAACTTCGAGAGCGTTTGTCCAGCTGCGCACTCAATTTGGCTTTGCTGAAAGTGATGTTCTTCTCCCTGGGCCTGGAGATACTGCTGACAATCCTCCCTATGGCTTTGTTGCAGTCAATCGCCAAATGTGCTTAAGTGGGGCGATTCCTCCTTTTAACGACTTCCTTCGAACTCTTCTCCTTCGGTTGACAATCTCTCCGTTTCAACTTCATCCCAATGGCTATGCCATCTTGACGGGGTTATGTGTTTTGTTTAGAAGAACCCTTGATCGCCTACCGAGTTTTGAAGAAATTCGTTATCTGTGCTCGTTTGCAAAGAGTAAAGATCATCCTTCCCTTATTATTGTGAGAAGTGCAAGAAACCGCAAGCTCATTTCCGATCTTACTGAAAGCGTTCATGGATTTTTGAACCAGTTTTTCTTTGCCCGCTGTCCCTCAGGCTTTTATGCCATCTGGAGAGTAGGAAGTAAGATTAGTGTTTCTATTTTCTCCGTTTTGAAACTTTTTCGAGATCCGAACTTTCAGTTGCTAATTTCATTCTTTATTCTTTTCAGCACTTCCTCTCCCCTCTAGAGACCCAATTCACAAGCAAGTTTTTGAGAGGTTGAGTGCCGTGGCCACAGAAGAGAGGAGCATAAAATTTCTGTTGAGGGATGAATTTTTACATCAACATGGGCTTCTACACACTTCTCGCTCTATGCATGCTCATGAAGTTCCAACGGAAGTCCCTGATTCTCCGATAAAGACTCCTGAATCTTCGCTGGTGAAGTGCTCCACTTCTGTCGATGTTGCGGGGCCATCTGGTAAACTTGCCCCGGTTATCGAGGAAGAAGAGCCTCAGGGATCCTCTCACCATTCACAAGAATCTGGTGAAAAGGCTAAGAAATCCAGTCCTGTCAAGCAAAGCAGGGACGATACCTTCGAAGGATTGAGCGACCTCTTCGCTACTTCACAAGAGATCTTCAAAGATGACCCTACTACTGCCGGGATTTCTTCTTCAGTAGTTGAAGCTACTTCTATTTTGCAACAGCCGTCGTCGACTCAAGAGTTGACGTTAACTATTACACCCACAACCACTCCCCAAATAAAGAGTGGTTCGTAGATTAATGCGCGTAGTTTGCACAACACACACACTTAGAATTTCTCATCACTTCTATGCACTTATCTTCTTGCACTTTAAAGATTTCTAAAGCTTATTATTTTAATTCCAGATTCTCCTATGGGGCGCAGCGGCTCGTATTATGACGATTTCCAGCGCTACGGGAGGCGTAGCCAGTATGATTACAGGCGTTACCTTCCTTCCTACAGAGAGTCGGATGAAGAGAGGGCTGCCCGAAAGGCTCATGAAAGGAGGACTGAAGAAGAACATCGTGAAAGAAGGGAGAGAGAAGAGCGCCATGATTCTTGGCAAAAAGGCGATGACTCTCACAAGAGAAAATCTCATGACGATCGAGGAAAAGGTCACATGAGTGAAGACTTAAGCAAACGAGCCCGTCACAGTGAAAAGCAGGCCTCTACTACTCCTGAGAAAGTTACTATTCCTGCCTCACTCGACATCCCTTCTGACTCTCCCGCTCTTGGGAAATCAGATATTCAAACGATAATTAGCAGGCCCAAATTTCAAGTTGGACCGGGTCCTGCCACTCTGCAGAGCCGATTTCCTCAATGGTGCCTTAATGGGGTGAGGTTCGACCTAGACTTGGTCCCCATCGACAAGTCTGCTATGTTGCGCAATCTTGATGCAGTCAAGCTCGATATCGAGAGGATGTCAAACTGGCAGAAGCTTGTCGATGAGCTTCAAAGAGTTAACCGTGCCAACATAGAGGCCATGCTTACTATGGAAAATGATAAGGCCGAATGGCAAAAGGTCGTTGAGCAACACGACACCGAGACGAGGAACATTGCTTCTTACAATGAGGAGCTTGAAGCAAAAGTCGAGGAATTGAAACATGAACTTGCTGCTTCCTCTACTTCCTATTCTCAAAAAGAAGAAGTGCTCCTGAAACAAGTGAGAGACGCTCACGCTAGCCAAAGGGATGCCGAAGACAGGCTAGAAGTACAAAAAAGAATCAGTGAAGGCTATGCTACTGATATTGCTGAGCTCCGAAAGAAAAACAACTCCCAGGAGGCGGAGATACAAATGCTTAAGCTTCAGCTTGCCAAAACTGAAAGGGAGCGTGATAAGGCTGTCGCCGGCAGAATCGCAGCTGAAGAATCTCATGAGGCGACTAAAAACAGCATCAGCTCAACATTATTCGACTTCTATTTGCACAGCGTCTTGGGGCGTGGAAGCCTTGCCTTTCTAGGCCCCAAGTATGAAATCACACTGGCTGAAGTTTGGGAGACAGCACTTGATATGCTCGGTGGTAAAGGTGCTGGATATGCTGAGTCAGCCCTTGAAGAGCATTATCTTAATGACGAAGCCCGTGCCGCTCTTGCCAAGGGTAAGGAGCAGCTTGCCAAAGCGCGGGCCGGGATGGCGGAAGAAGTGCGTTCTGAAAAAGAAGTACCGCCTACCATCTCCGAACGTCCTCTAGTTTCTCCCGAGGTGGACATTACAGGCCCTAGTGCTCATTTGCCGCCTCCTACAAGAACTGGGGTAATCACCCCTACTGATGAAGAGGCTTTGGAGGACATTGGGGCTCAGAATTATGAGATTGAACTGACAAAGCCAATATCTTCAGGTAATTTCGACATTGGTCCGATTCAGGTGGATTGCCTGCTTATTCCTCAAAAATTTGATGAGCTTCTCGATTACCTCCTGAATCTCGATGAACCCATATCTCCCTTCTTTCGGGAAGATACTAACATTTTCAATTTTTCTTCTTCTGCAGTTCAAACAACAAGTGTCGTGCAGACTTCGCCTTCTCTGGTTATTCCTCCTCCATCTCTTCAGGTGACTCCTCCTTCTGCTTCACAACCTGGGTCACAAGAGGAGAAAATTGAGGCTCTTCATGGTTTGGATGACCCTGTTTCCTCGCAGGAGCAAAAAGATGAGGGACTCGAAGGAGGCGAGATCTCTCCGGAGCAGACTCCTTCTGACGACGTAGTTTTGTCCGCTCTCGTTACTCCGGGGAGTGAGTCTTCTTCGCAGAGAAGAAAGAAGCTTGGGACATCGAAGAGGAGGGGGAAGAAAATTATCACCACTGAAGAGGAACCGGAAATTGCGCCAGTTGTACCTCCCTCCCCTTCTTCCCTCATGCCTTCAGACCAACCTGGAAGACCCGAAAAGCTAACCACTCGGCCGGGTAAAGGGTATAAAGGCGGCAAGAAGAAATGAAGAGTTGAGCTTTTTGATTCCTTTTTTGTGTAATGGTCGGATGTTGTGCAGGCACCGGCCCCTGCTTCTTATTTTGAAACCTGTATCTGCAATATCTGCAATTGAATAAAATGATTCTTTATTTGTACATACTTCTGTTTGAATTTGAGTATGCATTTATTATTCATTTTTGCACAAGTTTATTTATATGATATTGCAGCGGGCTTATGGTATGTTGTTTGAGTATTACTTTACTGATGCAGCTACACTATTATACCATGTTGCCCCCATACCTTAAGCTTGCTGCAATATTTTATGCTTCGAGGGGACTTGCACTCTTATTTGCTAAAGAATAATTATTTTATTCTTTAAAGAAAATTTTTGTAGAGTACAACTCCCTTCGTATAAGTTTCTACGCTTTGTCGTTCGAAGAAATCACTTTTTTCTTTTGCTTATGTGCGTATTTTGCCAAGTGAATTCTTCTATGTGGCAAAGCGGACCTCTGAATGTACTTTAACCCCCCCCCCCCCCCCCCCCCCCGTTTTTTTTTTTTTTTTTTCGAGGAAGATCATTCTCCGTAATAGGTAAATTACTCTTCCTTTGGAAGTTAAAGTATGCTCTTGACGAGGTTCTTCTTTTTTTTATACAAAGTTGTACCTCCGAGGAGGGATTTTTCACGTTTCAACACTTGGAAGTTTTATTTCAATCTCGGTGAAACGTGTACCTCCAAAGAGTTGTGCCTTTGAAGAAAGCCTTTTCACGTTTCAACACTTGGAAGTTTTATTTCAATCTCGGTGAAACGTGGGCTTTCAGGAAGGTCTTTATTTTGTTTTTGCATTTCAACTTTGGTGAAGTGAAATTCCGAAGAGCGGTTGTTACACTTCAACTCCTGGCGAAATGTGCCTCCGAAGAGGTCTTTCTTTTGTTTGCATTTCAACTCTGGTGAAGTGAAATTCCGAAGAGCGGCTGTTACACTTCAACTCCTGGTGAAATGTGCCTCCGAAGAGGTCTTTCTTTTGTTTGCATTTCAACTCTGGTGAAGTGAAATTCCGAAGAGCGGCTGTTACACTTCAACCCCTGGCGAAATGTGCCTCCGAAGAGGTCTTTCTTTTGTTTGCATTTCAACTCTGGTGAAGTGAAATTCCGAAGAGCGGCTGTTACACTTCAACTCCTGGTGAAATGTGCCTCCGAAGAGGTCTTTCTTTTGTTTGCATTTCAACTCTGGTGAAGTGAAATTCCGAAGAGCGGCTGTTACACTTCACCCCTGGTGAAATGTGCCTCAGAAAGGGTTTTCATCACCTGGAAGTTACTCTCTCATGGTTGGAGGGTCATGACTCCTCCAATCTTTTTTGTTGAGTAGAGAACTTTCTTTTTTGTGGCGTATGACCCATTAGAGGTCTTTTATCCTCCGAAGAGTTGTGCCTCCGAAGAGGACTTGTGCTGCTGATGGTAGCTTTGGTTGTTCCTCTGTTCACTTGCTTATGCCTTTTCAGCGATCCCCTTTTTTTTTTTTTTCTTTTCAAGTTTTCATTCCCCTTTTCTCGCAAGTGGCTTGTTTAATCCAAGGAAGTGTACTTCATTGTCTGGCAAGTTCGTGAGAACGGGCACTAGCTTCCTAATTGGATGTTTGTTTGTTCAAACAATCTCAATTTATTAGCAAGGGCTCGTTTCTATCGAAATCATAAGCCGTTCAATTGAAGTATTTCCTATCTAGGATTTGAATTCGGGGCCTTTATGACTTGAAATTTGTTTGTTGAATGATGGTGAGAATCACTCGGTCTTATTATACGCAAGTTTTATTTCCATTGTCTGCAAAAATTTAAATCGACATTTCAGCAATACATTTTATGTATTTTTATATCGAAAACAAAGCAAACATATAATAATAATAAGGAACACAAGATTTATAGTGGTTCGGCCATGAAATTGGGCCTACATCCACTTTATATTCTTTCATTATTTACTTGCATCAGTTTCACAATTGCTTTCAATTACAAGAATCATACATTCATAATTCTTTTTACAATGTTTCAACAAAATTTTCAAGTAAAGTATGGACGCAAATGGTTGCTGTTCCATGCCCTTGGAATTTGATCTCCATCAACAGTGGTGAGCTTGAATGTGCCGTCAAGAAGCTTCTGACCTATTACATACGGTCCTTCCCAATTTGGCCCAAACACACCTGTCGCGGTCATAATTCTTTTCAGGACTAGATCTCCAATTTCAAAGCTGCGTTGACGAACTTTGGAATTGAAATGTCTGGCTATCCTTTGCTGATGAGCTGCAACTCTGAGGTTAGCTTCATCTCTTTTTTCATCAAGGAGATCCAGCGCTTCAAGTTGTAGCTTCTCATTTTCTGCTTGATTGAAATGGATTCTTCTGTGTGAAGGGACCTCTGTTTCAACCGGGATCATTGCTTCCGATCCGTATGCTAACGAAAAAGGAGTATGCCCAGTTGCAGTTTTGTGAGTAGTTCTGTATGCCCATAGTGCAAGTGGTAGTTTATCGACCCAACCACCTTTTGCTCTTTCGAGTTGCTTTTTGATGGTTGATTTGATGATCTTGTTCACGGCTTCCACTTGCCCGTTTGCCTGCGGATGAGCTACTGCCGAAAAGCTTTTCTGGATTTTGAATCGTTTGCAAAAATCCTGGAATTCCTCGCTTTCAAACTGAGTACCATTGTCTGTGATTATTTTCTGAGGCACACCGTATCTGCAAATGATATTCTTGGTCACAAAGCTTATCATTTTCTTAGAAGTGATAGTAGCCAATGGTTCAGCTTCAGCCCATTTAGTAAAGTAATCAACTGCAACAATAGCATATTTAATTCCTGATTTAGCAGTTGGTAGCGGCCCAATGAGATCCATTCCCCAAATTGCAAATGGCCATGGACTGACCATCTGTGTGAGTTCGGTAGAAGGTGCTCTAGGAATTTTGGCAAATCTTTGGCATTTGTCACATTTTCGGGAGTAATCTGCAGCATCTCGATTAATTTCTGGCCAAAAATATCCGTATCGGAGAATTTTCTTTGCTAATGTTTGACCACCTGAATGATCACCACATTCTCCTCCATGCACCTCAGCTAGGATTGTTTTGGACTCTTCCCGGGATACACATCGAAGCAATGGCATTGAGAATCCCCGTCTGTACAATCGGCCATCCTGAATTACATAGCGAGAGGCTTTTCTTAGTAGCTTTCGTCTTTCTATCGAATTTTCTGGCAGAGAACCTCTGAGTAGGTAGTCCAGTATTGGAGTCATCCATGACTCTTGTTCTTGAGATACATTCATAATCCAGTCTATATCCATCTCGTCTATACTCGGTGCTGAAAGGACTTCTACAGGGACCAATCCCAATAGTTGAGCTTCACCAGAACTTGAATACTTTGCGAGGGAATCTGCCTTCATATTCTCTTCCCGAGGAATGTGGCTTATTGAATAGTGATCAAGTTCACATAGGAGTTCCCAAGCCTTTGACAAGTAGGAAGGCAGGTTTCCACCTTTTGCTTGAAATTCCTTCTTGACTTGGCATACAATAAGCTGAGAATCACTGAAGATCTGTAATGCTCGAATGTTTAGCTCTTTAGCGATTTTCAGACCTGCAATAAGAGCATCATATTCTGCTTCATTGTTTGTTGAAGGAAATTCCAATCTTAATGCATAACATAATGATCGACCTTCAGGAGTTTCAAGTACCACTCCGGCTCCAGAACAGTAGTCATTTCTTGCGCCATCAACATACATCTTCCACTGGATTGGGGAATCATTGATCGTTTCTTCCTCACCATTATCTTTCTCTGTGAATTCTGCAATGAAATCAGCTAAAGCTTGTCCGTTGATTGCTTTTCGGGGGTGATAGGTGATGTCATATTGACTGAGTTCAATGTTCCATTTTAGAAGGCGACCCGAAGTTTCAGGGCGAAATAGGACTTGCTTTAGAGGTTGATCAGTGAGTACTTTGATAGGATGAGCTTGGAAATATTGCCTCAGTTTCCTTGATGCAACTAGTAGGCAATAGGCGAGTTTTTCCAACTTGGAGTAATTCAGCTCTGCCCCAGTGAGTCTTTTGCTGATATAGTAAACCGGATGTTGAATCCTTTTGTCTTCCCGTATCAGCGCTGCACTTAGAGCATGAGATGATACTGCCAAGTATATAAGAAGATCCTCACCATTGCCTGGCCTAGAAAGTATTGGAGGCGTTTCCATATGACGGATCAACTCATCGAAGGCTTTTTGGCATTCGGAAGTCCATTCAAAATTCTTCTTTCCTTTCTTCAGGGCGTCAAAGAATGGGATGCATTTACCAGTGGCTTTGGAAATGAACCGACTCAGGGCGGCGACCTTTCCGTTTAGACTCTGCAATTCCTTCTTCGTTCTAGGAGCTTTAACTTCTTTCAAGGCAGTAATTTGAGCTGGACTAGCCTCAATGCCCCTAGCACTGACGATGAAACCTAAGAACTTTCCGGACTCGACCCCAAATGTACATTTCAGAGGGTTAAGTTTCATTCTGTATTTTCGGAGGACTGCGAACATTTCTGCTAAGTGTTCAATGTGATCCGCTGCTTTCCTGGACTTCACTAACATGTCGTCGACGTAGACTTCCATAGTTTTGCCCAATTGCGGTTTGAACATAGCATTAACAAGTCTTTGGTAGGTTGCCCCTGCATTTTTCAATCCGAAGGGCATAACTCTGTAGCAATAAAGTCCAACATCTGTGATAAAGCTTGTATCCTCCTGATCCGGCTCGTGCATCATGATTTGGTTATAACCGGAGTAGGCATCCATGAAAGATAACAATTCATGTCCCGCAGTTCCGTCTACCAGTTGATCGATCCTGGGTAATGGGAAGCAATCTTTAGGGCAAGCCTTGTTTAGATCAGAAAAATCAATGCACACTCTCCATTTTCCATTAGCTTTCTTAACCAACACAGGATTTGAAACCCAATTCGGATATGTAGATTCTTTGATGAAGTTATTTTCCATGAGTCGATCAACTTCTTCTTTTAATGCTGCTGACCTTTCTAGACCTTGGGTTCTTCTTTTCTGTTTAACTGGCGTAAACTTTGGGTCAATATTCAGAGCGTGTACTGCAACTTCTGTGGATATTCCACACATATCGGCATGAGTCCAAGCAAAGACATCCAGATTTGCTTTCAGGAAAGATATCAAGATATTCTGAATTGACACATTAAGCTGTGAACCCACATTTAACACCTTATTTGGGTCCTTCGGGTCAACAGGTACTGGAACTGTCGTTTCCACCGGTACCACTCTATTCTCCCCTGCACTGGCTTTTCTGGGATCCATTTCTTTCCGTGCCCCGCTGTGCTCGCCAGTGCAGGGTCCGCCCCGTAATTGCTACAAGGCTGGTTCTTTGATGCGGACTGGGGTTGCCGCATCCTTCCCCATTTCTCTTTTTCTTGACTCTCGCAGCTCTGTCAAATAGCACTCTCGCGCACCATTTTGATCCCCTTTTATAACTCCTACTCCATTGTCAGTAGGGAATTTAATAGTGAGGCACCACGGGGCTAGGATAGCTTTGAATGCTGCGAGTGTTGGACGGCCAAGAAAAGCATTATAAGCAGAAAACTCATCGACAATCACAAATGTTTGCTTGCGGACCACTTTCCTTTCTGCTTCTCCAAGTTCTACAAGCAGATCGATGGTCCCAATTGGTTGTTTTGGCTCCCCAGTGAAGCCAGCGATCTTCTGTGATGAGGCTTGTACATCAATCATAGGGATTTTCATCTGGTCAAATGTCTTCTTGAAGAGGATATTACATGATGCTCCGCAGTCAATGAGGACTCTTTTGACAATGGCCGGTCCAATACCAGCCGAGATGACCAAGGGATCTAGGGTAGGAGCTTCTATACCTGTGGAATCTCTGGCTCTGAAAACAATACCATCGCTGAAAGTTTTCTGTTGTTTCAGGGGCGTAGTGTCTTCTAAAACAAAGACGTCTTCTACGGCTGGAGCATATTTCAAAGCCCTGGAATATCTCTCCATCTCACCCCAGCTCTTGCCAGCTGGGTGAGGCCTTCCTGTAATGACATTGATAACGGGCCTTCCAGATTCATGTCCCGTAGCTTTCTCACCTGTCCTAGGCTGATGAACAGGAACCTGTTGCCCCTGACTTGACGATGCAGGATTGTTGCTATTTTTCTTCACGAATTGCTGCAGTTTGTTTTCTCTTAGCAACTCTTCGATCAGATTTTTCAACTGGCGGCATTCATCAGTTTCATGACCGGGTTGATTGTGGAAGTGGCAGAATTTCCCACTCTGTATGGCTTTTTTCCCGGTTCTCAAAGGGATAGGTTTAGGGAAATCGACGGAATCTTTAGTGGCCAGGTAGATGTGCTCCGGTGTATGTGATAATGGAGTATATTCTGATGGCTTGAAGGATCGGGGCTTCTTCAGATTACCCTGTTTCTTCCCATTATTATTCTCCCTTTTTTGCCCCACCGATTCATTCTTGCGTGGAGCGACAGTGTTGTTTTCTGCTTTCTCCAACACTGTCTTTACTGGTAAAGGACGGCTTTCCAAGCGAATGAATTCATCTGCTTTTTTTTAGAACTTTTCGAGAGAGGTTGGCTCCTTCATATTTAACCATTTCCCAAATTCGCTTGACTTATCAATAGCCCTCATCAGATAAGTCAATATCATTCGTGGTTCAGCATTGTCCACCTCAGCCAGCGCTATATTAAAGCGGTTCAAGAAGGATCTGATAGACTCACCAGGATTCTGCTCTAAACTCGATAGTGACATAATGTCCTTGGCCTTCGAAGCATATAGTCTAAATTGCTCCTTGAATTTTCTGGTCAAGTCTGAAAATTGATCGATAGATCTGACTGGCAACTTGGTGAACCATAGTAGAGCCATACCTTCCAGGTATACGGGGAAATATCGACACTTTATTTCGTCAGAGGCCCTGGCACCTGTCATGTGCCAATCATATTTATACAAGAACTCATTCGGATCACTTGTCCCTTTGTAAGCTGGAATAGTCGGAGGGACAAACTTCCTTGGAAATTCCGCCTTCAAGATTTTTTCAGTAAACGGAGTTTTACTTGGGGCGAAACCCCATTCCTTCTCATCTTCAACCCTTTGCATACTTTCTTTCATGATCTGCCGGACCATTCCAGAAAGATATTCCTCATCATGCCGAGTTCTAGATCCACCAGCCTTAGGAACTGCCTGCTCAAAGGGACTAGTAGCCCTTTCCGGAGCATTCCACTCACTAACATCATGAATGTTGCCAGCATAGTTCCTTTCATTACCAGCTGGTTGATTGTTTGCCCCAAGTAAATCGTTCAACTTATTCAGAATCAGAGCATTCTGGGCACTTTGAGCCTCTAATTGTGCATTTTGGGCGTTTATCTGCTGGTTTAGCCCTAGAATCACAGCATCCAACTCCGCTTTCGTAACTCCAACAGACGGAGTGGGTTGATTAGGTACAGGGGAAGCGGAGGTTCCCTCTTGAATGTTTCTAGATCTGATAGATCTACTTTTCCTTCCAGGAGCCATAATCTCAGATAGACTTCTGGTTTTTAAGGAAATTCTTTCTTCAAATCTCTGTGAAGCAATGATGACAGTTTTCCTGAGTTCAATTCTCAGTGAAAGCACCAAAAATGTTAACGCTAAAATGTGAACGCTAACACCCCGGTGTGTAAAGTGTAGTTGTGAAAGCACCACCTGATAGATCGGGAAAGAATTACAAGCAAGTAATAGCAGAAAAGCAGTAAACAACAACGATTTTATAGTGGTTCGGCTTAAGGGTATAGCCTACGTCCACTCTAAGTACTTTTATTAATAATCCCGTTACAAACTGATACAATTCTTCTCAAGTACAATACACTTCAAGTTACAAGTGATTTGGAACAAGTCTTAAGCTTCAATGTCGATTAAAGTTCTTAGATTCATGTTGAAGATGTGTGGTTTCTTCGTGAATTTCTTTGATGTATTCCTCTAATCTTGGAAGCTCTAAGTGTTGATGAAGTTCTCAATGCAGCAAAGTAACGGTGTGTGAAGAGAATGCGCCCAAAGTCCATTAAATGTTGGAGGTGGTTGCCTATTTATAGAGAGTTCTGGTCTGGAATTTTTGCCAAGTCCTAAGTCGCGGCCGATCTAAGTTAAGTCGTAGCCGACTTAATATGAGTCGTGGCCGGTCCATCTGGCCCCCTTCTGG
Organism: Allium cepa; assembly: GCA_030765085.1. Taxonomy (NCBI): domain Eukaryota; kingdom Viridiplantae; phylum Streptophyta; class Magnoliopsida; order Asparagales; family Amaryllidaceae; genus Allium; species Allium cepa. The sequence continues at coordinate 1,032,963,824 of CM060928.1, forward strand.
CTTCACAGGAGTTCACTTGCACAAGTCCTAAGTCGCCTCCGAGTCAACACTACTCCTTCTTAGTAATATGGCATCGGGCTTACACTTAGTGGCTTTAGGTCGTGGACGAGTTAACTTGGTAAGTCGCAAATCACGGTCTGAACGAGATAACTGGGGAGCTGGATCGGTTGTGACTTGGGTCGTTGCTGAGTTAACATGCGCGTGTCAAGTAGCTGTATAGGATTTGCCTTCATTTGCCTGGGTCGTGAACGGCTTGGCATAAGTCTTAAGTCGGTTGCGACTTAAGTATAGGTCGTGCACCTTTCCATGTCCTGATCAGTTAGGTCGGCAACTCCTTTAGGTAATTAGATCGGTACTTAAGTTAGGTCAGTAGACTTCCTAAGTCGGCATCCTTTAAGGCATTAGGTCGTTATCCATTTAGGGCCTTAGGTCGGCATTCCTGTTAAGGCAGTTAGGTCGGCAACCTGTTAAGTCGGCAATCTCCCTAGACTGTTAGGTCGGTATCTATGTTGAGTCAGTAGAGTCAGTAGCCTCATTGAAGTGTTAAGTCGGCATACCCTTAGGCCTTAGGTCGGCACCCCCTGTTGAGCTTTAGGTCGGCACGCTTCTAACTGTTAGGTCGGAACCTCCTGATGCACTAGATCGGTGAGTCATGGTTAAGGCGGTGTTAACAGTAAGTATACATAGATCTTTAAAACTAAAGTTTTAAATATAATGAAAAATATGAAATTGTTTTGGGTTTGTTGTGGAAATGTGTTAACAACATTTGTCTGTTACCCTTTTCATTATACTTATGAATGTAAATAGATGTTTAAAAAGAATGTTTTAAATATAAGCATAAGTGAAACTGTTTTTGGTTTGTAGTGATAATGTTTAAGGGGAATTTGTCTTAAACTTTTTGAATAAGACTTGTGAATGTATTTAGCCCTTTAAATGGATATTTCAAGGGTAATAAAAAATATGAAATCTTTTAAAAAAGAAAGAAAAAGTAAAGGTTTAATGCAAGAAATCTTGCTAAATATTTGTGAATTTACATATACGATTTGAGATAGGCATTGAACTTTATTGAAGTACAAAAAGGGTACAAATGAATAGTAGTGACTTACAAATGAAGTTTTAGTAGACAAAATAAATTTTACTAATAAAAGAGGACTTAGTGGGTATTATAGGCTCAAGGAAAAAGTTGTAGAAAAATTTAGTTTTGGGGACAAGAAGTTTGCTTTTTAGGCTGAATGATACTTTTTAGCGTAAATCATAGAATGACAATTATAACTATCATTTTCTGTCAATTGTAACTATCATTTTCGATTTACACTAAAAAGCGTCCCTCGGACTAAAAAAACAAACTTTCTGTCTCCAAGACTAAATTTTTTTGCAACTTCTTCCCTATGCCTGTTTTCTTGAGGTTTTAATTAATAAAATATTAATTAAATGAAAAGGGGATTACAAGTCTCTTATGTAACTTGGTCGTGCTTTGTGTGTTTACTCATTCATGAAAAGTATTTAGTCGTCTACTTAGCGCAAAAATTCGATGAAGTGGACTTGTCTATCTGCGAGAGTCAAGTGTGAATTGTCTGGGCAAGGGTTTAATGCAACTAGCGTTCTGACTTACCTGGCTTCACTCTCGACAGAAGGATGGTGTGAGTTGAAAAGATCAAAAACGTGATAAGCATAAAAGAGTTGGTTTCCATATTCGATTGCCTATTTTAAAACCGATATTCGATTATTCGAGTACCCAACTTGACCAAATATTCATCAAATTGTCATCCTAAGGTTATATCCAAGGTAGAGGTCAACATTAACATTCCTTGGAGGACTTATGCTGGGATCTACATGGAAGATGCTCAAGTCCATGTAGTGACTAGTGATCTGTTCGAGTTGTTGGAATCTATTTAGGGATTCGTGTTATATTTGAGCGTCGAAGACTCGCGCGAGAGATGTCGAACGTGAACTTGGCATCGGAAATGAAAGGGAACAGTTTCTAGATATAGCTTGTGGTTTAGTTGACAGCGATAGGATATTATCACTCTGTATCTAGGGTATGCTTAACGATGTTGCATGCGGATGGTGATGATATTTAGGATCGCGTGTTTAGACATGGACCGGCTATGTTTTCCTTAGTAGTATATTTTATCCAGAGATATACGTCGCTCAAAGGTAGTTTTTCACCTTTGTGTAGGAGATTGGATTTTGGCTTGACCAAAGGAATCTCCATAGAAAATTCATTATATGAACATACCTTAGTAGTTTTGATTGTACCCCAATATTATTGTAGCGCGATCAGTGTAAGCACCACAGCTATTTTTTATTTATATTTTTCACCATAGAAATTATCTATTATATCTTCTTATGTAATTATTAGACTGTGGTTCTTAAGATGGGACACAAGGTCATCAGATCAAGTTGGAGTGGGCCGACCAGATCCTAGACTCAAAGCTCTTAAGAACCTGATATTGGTCTACCTACCCTGATAATCCAATGGGGATGGTCAAGGCATGTCAAAAAAGGGGCGGGTCTAATGAGTTTAAATCCTAGACCAGCCCACTATCATCCCTACACACATATCCACATGCCAAATCTTCGTTTTGATGCCAGCACGTCCCACTTCATCGCACCCCATGTAACTGCACCCCCATGTCGTCCTCCATCCATGCTCTACCATACTAATTAACGTCACTACCCATAGCTTCCACATCCCTAATCGGTGCCTCCTTAAAAAGACAATCCTGAAAACCTAAATTTGGCCTCCATTCATCGCCTACCATAACATCTATATCTTTCAGCACATCAGAACATTATTGCTCACCACATTATGTGCACCAGTCATCAATTACTGCAAAAATATCAATATGTAAAAATATGATATTGTATAGTACAATTATATGAGAAAATGGTGTAAAATATATATAACAAGTACAAAATGCTACCCAGTCGTTTCATATAACCAAAAAATGATAACGTAGGATAAGGTCAATTATTACACGATAAAATTGAAATATAGTGGTGGTATTGTTTCGTTTTGGTTAGTAAATACCAAACTCATAAGAAGTGGAAGCATTATAAAATAATTTATTAAAAATATCATGATAAATTATCTAAAAACTAAATAAAAATGATACCACATTTACAAGAAATGCAGTGCCGTAATAAGTTAACTTGCAAATAGTATTACAAACTGTCAAAATAGAATAAAAATGATATCTTACAAAATATCATAAAAGGATACTCGAAAGTGAAATTTAAAAATATTAATTCCAAAATTATGCTACAAATTCATAAAACCTACTACAAATCAAAAACATAAATATACATCATAAACTAATATTATAATATATAAACTTATCTAAAAGATGCTACAATAGTCCGCAATTAGTGGCGCAGTGGTATGATACTTGCCTCCTGTTAAAGAGGTCGCGAGTTCGATCCCCGTCTGCCCTACTCCCATTCAAGGCGCGGAGATGGGTCCCTGTTAAATCCACAAATAATGGTGGGGGACATAAGTCTCTGTGCTGGGATGGTCTAAATCCCAAGTGTCTGTGGTCGGACCAGGCATGAGGGAGCTCCTCCTATCCCTTCGATTTCATCAGGGCTCTAGGTTGAGTTTTTTAAAAAGATGCTACAATTATCCATAGATTGCTAATGTAATTTTTAGAAAAGCTACCACGATTCATAAGATACCACTAAAAACCAATATTTGAAAAAATTATACGTAATTTAATTTATTTTAAAAAATCAAAATGTAATAATACATAGTTACATTTCTCTATATATCCAGAAAAATGCTACAAGTATTAAACCGTTACTGCAATTTAAAAAAATTAAAATTCATAAACTATTATTGCAATTCATAAAATGCTGCTGCAAAATTGCATTATGAACAAAAACATACATAAATATTTTAATTAAAAATCAAAAAATGAAACTATAAAGTAGCATTACTACACCAAAAATAAAATAATGTGATACCGGAAGGTAGAATCATTAAAAAGCTTCAAATAAAAATGCTACCAATCAATAACAATATAAGAAAATGTATGTAATTAATTCATTGAAAAATATTATTATAACTAATGCTAATACAAAATAGCATTGTAGTATAATATTACATATTCACCTATAAAATCCATAAAATATTACTACAGAGCAAATATCGTTAAAATGGTTCGAAAACTACTAATGTTGTTCATAATTCTAAAATAAAATATTAGTATGAGCTAAAATACACACTTTATCTACAAAACACCATAGTTACTCAAAAACCGCTATTATAATAGACAAACTACCAACACAATTTATAAAATACCATTATGAAATAAGATTGTGAGCTCAAATATGCCTTTTTGTTTAAAATGCTAGCATTAGGAGCAGAAATATAAATAACTATTATGCTTTTTAAAAAATGTTTATGCACACTATTATCTTCTTCCATAAATTCATATTGCTTCTCCTCTATACACTGCTTTAATCATACAAAACATCATTTCTCCATCACCGTATCACCATGTTAATGGTCCGATCGTCTTCATTTCGATCTGCATCACCATCTCCATTTTCCATCATCATCAAACTCATCATGCCAATCTCCATTATAGTCATCGGGCTCGACTCCTCCACCATCAAGAGTTGTCGCACCATCACCGAGAACTATCCACCCCTTCTTTCCCATCCATAGTCCATCATGTGAAAAAATGCAATGCCTATTTGGTATGTCCTAGCACCTCAAAAATTGTCTATGAGCTCCATTAGGGGATAATGTTTGACCTTCATGCACAACAATGAAGCGCGTGTCTTAATGCCTAAAAGTAATTAAAAATTTGTCCTTCTTACAATTACATGTTCTATCTAATAGTAGTTTTGCGCTACGAATCAGACGTTGTCATTTAGTTTGTTTCCATAATCCCGCCATATCTGGCTGCTTAACATAAGCAGTATGTTTGCAAATCAATGTCTTTAAAACCCTTTTCCCAACAATTGTAGGGATTCAATTAATCAAAATTATAAAAATAGTAAATTTGTTACTGCTTTTGAATATTGAATGCTTTCTTTATCCATGGTATGATTTTTTTTTTTTTTACAAATTGTAGAAAAATAACAAGTTTTTTCCTCCACTAAGAAGAAAACCAAATTATTCAAAGCACAAGCATTAACAAGGAAACCATCATAATAACATCAAAAATATTAAATGAAAAATATAACACCATGGCTAAACTTTGAAGAATTATGTGCGTATGTGTATAGATATGCATACACATATACATATGTATTAAGTGTGTGTATAAACACATATACACATGCATGCGCTTGCACACTATATGTTAAGTAATTAAACTAATTAAATCGACTTTAACTTTATTGTTACTATGGAGGTGCTTGAAAATATAATTAGAATAGGAACTAAGAATAAAAGCACAATAATTGTTACCGGCACTATAAATAATCTAATTACGGTTTTCGCTATTTGTAGAAAAAATTTCTTTATTAGATAATTAAATAGGTAATTAACAAGAGAACCAACTGTAAGTTACAAAAATGATACTAAATTAACTCACTAATAATGCATCCATTAGCTAGGAAACCATCATAATGTAATAAAAAATATTGAAAGAAAACATAATACCATGGCCTAAATTTGAAGAATTATGTGTACGTCTATACATAGACATATATACACATATGTTTGTGTATGTATAAATACACTAGCATGCATACAATACAAACATTCTTGCATACCTATGTATACATATACATATATATATATATATATATATATATATATATATGGTCAGGACTGGTTACTCCTCTAATCCACTTGATTTCAAATGCAAGCTCTGAATTAAACAATAGAGTTGAGTGGTAAGAGGAAGAAAGTATAACTATTTATGGTGGAACATGTATTTGAAATTAGTGGGTTTGAGTGAAGCAAAAATAGGTGCAACCGATCCTTGCTCTCTATGTGTGTAACACCACCTTAAACAATACAACATCCCACATGCTCTTTGATTTCTACGATAAGTTTCAATTTAAATAATAGTTTATTCTCTCTCATTCCACCACCACTCTTATTTAAATCAGAACTTGTAATAGAAATAAGTGGTCGTTTGGGATGTTATATTGTTTGTGGTGACACTGAACACCCTTTATGTGTGTGTGACGGTTATTTGAATCAGAACTTGTAATGGAAATAAGTGGGCATTTGAGATGCTATACTATTTGGAATAGTATCGAACACTCTTGTGTGTGTGTGTGCGCGCGCGTGCGTGTGTGTATGTTGGTGTGTGCGTGTGTGTGTGTATATGTGTGTGTGTGTCTATATATATATGTGTGTGTGTTGTGTGTATGTTATGTGTATATGTATGTGTGCCCGTGCACGTAAATACATACATTCAAACGTACATACGTATATGCGTGCGTTCGTACGTATGTGTGTGTATGTGTGGATTTATTCATTTATTTAAGCAGCAAAAAGAAATCCAAAATATCCACAATGTAGCCTTTAGCTAGCCACTAGCTAGGAAACCATTACAATAACAACAAAAATATTAAGTGAAAACATAACACCATTGTTTAAACTAGGAAATTACGTATGTACATAAATACGGTGGACGTTTGTCCGTACAGACTATGGTATGTAATTAAGCTAATTGAATTGTCTTTAACTTTATTATAATGGTATATGCGCTAAAAAAAGTAATGAGAATAGGAATTAAGAGGAAAAACACAAAAATGTTTTCAGCACTATAAATGATTTCGTTATGGTTTTCTATATTTGCACCTAAAAATGTTTGTTTATTGAATAATTAAGCTGGTAATTAACATGACAGCCAATAATTTTAATATTGTAACAGTGATAGTCAAATCAAATAACCCATTCACAAGATATTCTATGTCATTAAGTCATTCTAAGAGCATATAAAACACCACCAAATGAACCATAAATCCATAAACCCATAAACAAAATCCTATGGATAAAATTAAACTGAAAAAATAATCATAATTACCATTATGTTATGTATTCAAAAGTAAATGTTTGACATATCATGTAAAACACCATAAACATATACAGGACGATAAATTTGCAATAGAAAATAAATACACACGATGCATATGTTTCTGTGTGCGTAACAAATAGCTTGCAATATTCAAAAATTTATTTAATACAGAGTTAAGTAGGCAATTAAAACTAAATTAATTGATATTTCAACATTGTAGCTGTCGAACGTGAAACTAATAAACAAAATTAAATACACATTCCGTAATATGTTTTACCAAAAAAGAGTATACATGCAATTAACCTAGAGTTCTCTGACCGTTGCTATATAGGAAAGTGTCATAATGGCCACATAAATTGTCATAAATACGCCTACGAAATGCTCTAATTCTTCTTCCCTAAAGAATGCTATAAATACCTAATCTCACCCTTCCTTGCAAACAGTGTTAAACTGAAAACTCTTATACATAATGGTGAGGAAAGTAAAAAAGTCCTGGTGCCTAGATCGTCTAAAGATCAGAAACCGGAAAATCAGAAAGGAAAAGGCACGTTGGGCGCATTTCTGGAAATTGCGAACCGGATTGTTCAAAGAGTCAAAAGAAATTTCTATCCTTTGTGGTGTAAAAGTAGCTGCAGTTGTCATCTCTCCTACTGGAAAAACTTTTACCTTCGGCCACCCCACTGATGGCGACTCCATCATCAATGGCTTCATCAATGAGGTCCGGAACAAGATGATAGCTGAGTTGGAATGTTTTTTGGAGAAGGAAAAGAGGAGAAGGGAGGTGCTGGAAGAAGAGTGGAAAAGGAGTACAATGGAGTTGAGCATGGTAGACGTGGAGGAGTACGAGAGGAGGTTGATGGAGCTGGGGGAGAACATTGCCAAGCGTGTGGAGCGTTTACCCATATGGTGATTTTTCTGCTTTTATTTATGAGTATGATGATGTTCTTGTGGTTCAGTTTATCTAGCATTGAAAGATTGGTGAGGAGGATTTGATATTCTACTATGACATATTTGAAAATTCTCCTTTTGTTTGGATTGTTGCTGTTTCAGAACTTTTAAATTTGATGCTCAAGTTTGCTGTTTTGAGATGTATTGTGAGATAACTTATTTTAACCTAGTTGTTAAAAAAGTTTGCTGAAACTATATGCTATTTCAAATCCTACTTTAGAAAGTGCACTAACTAATGTGAATCTCTATATTTGTATTTGACATTAAAATAAAAAGGCTAGGAAAGAAACAAACAAACAAGTGAAGTTACACTTGGATTGTTAACTTTTTATGCATTTACTTCTTATTATACAAGGGTTGGGTAAATTATAAATAATACTAAATAGCCTGGAAACCGTATTTACCTAAATGTGAAGGTGATATTGTACTTTGAAATCTATCTAATTTTTTGAAACCTTGATATATTAAAAAAAACATAATTTTCTACCGTTTAAATTAGTGTTAGTGCTTGAAATTTTTATAAAGAGCTTGTAAGATGGGTAATATATAATTGGAAGTGAAATTGTTGATATTAAAAGCACTTCTTTAAATTTTGATCCTTGAATTGATAATATATAATTTTGAGAAATATAGGGATGTTGTTACTTACACTCCACTTTTAGATATGAGGAGGCAATTTTTCTTTTAAATTTTTTCTTACTATGAGGTATACTAACCAAATTGAGCCTCCTTGTAAAATTATTTTCAAATTAACAAAACTGTTCATTCTTCTATTGTCCTAATTTTCCTATTAATTAAGTTCGATTGTGAGAATTTCAACTATCAAGCAGTTTAAGCATACCATAATGAATATGGCATAGTATCAAATTGGACAGGGTCCTGCTTGCTCTTGTGGTGTTCGATACCGACTCAACATTTTTGATACGTTTGGTAACATTCGAAAGGCCACTGTCGAATTTAATTTTCATGTAAAAATTCATAAATATATATATAGGACAATATATTCACAAAAGGAAATAAATATATAGGATGCATTTGTTTATGTGTAGTTACATATAGCTTGCTATATTAAGAAATTTATTTACTTCCGAGTTTAGTAGGAAATTAAAACTGGATTAATTGATATTTTCAACATTGTAGCTGAATGTGAAACTAATAAACAAAATGGAATACACATTCTCTAATAGGGGCTTTACACCGAAGGTCCCTATTTTCGATTTTGTTGTAAGAAAAGTCCCCATGATAATAAGTATGTAAATTAAGTCCCTGTTTTTTGTAAATCAGAAAGCGCAAACCATCTTGCGCTTTTCTTATAAAAGTGCAAGTTAACTTACGCTTTTCAAAAGTTTAAATTTTTTAGAAAATTTCAAAATCTTTTAAAATTTTTTCATAAAAAGCGCAAACTAACTTGCGCTTTTCTGATAAAAGTTGCAAGATAGCTTGCATTTTCTGTCAGAAAAGTGCAAAACACCTTGCGTTTTCTATTTTTCAAAAAATAGGGACTAAATTTACATACTTATATATACAGGGACTTTTCTTCTAACAACATCAAAAATAAGGACCTGTACCTCGTTTCTTGTTCTCTAATATGCTTTGCCAAAAAAGAGTATACATGCAATTAACCTAGAGTTCTTAGACCGGTTCTAAAAAGGTAAATGCCATAATGGCCACATAATTATGCCTATATAATTTTGTAATCCTTCTCTAAAGAATGCTATAAATTGTACATCTTGTGTACCAGTCATCAATTATTCTAAAAATATCAACATATAAAAATATAATATTGGACGGTATAATTATATGAAAAAATGATGTAAAAAGATATATAATAAGTACAAAATGCTACTGAGCCATTTCGTTTAACCAGAAGACTATAGCACAAGATAAGGTCAATTATTGCATGATAAAATTGAAATGTAGTTGTGGTATTCTTTCTTTTAATTCAGTAAATACCAATCTGATAAGGAGTGGTAGTAATATTAAATAATTTATGAAAAATATAATGATAAATTTTCAAAAAATTAACTAAAAATGATACCACATTTACAAAACTATACAGTGCCATTATAAATTAATTTTTGCAAATAGTATTACAAACTTTCAAAATAGAATTAAAAAGATATCTTACAAAACATTATAAAATGATACTTGAAAGTGAAATTTAAAAATATTAATTCAAAAGTTATGCTACAATACATAAAATGTAACGACTCAGAATTTCAGTCATTCGAAGTGAGATTATTTAATTGATTTTAAATATTTACAAATTAAATTTATACGTTGAATAACTTATATTTCCAATATAATAATTTAATTAAATTGCTAATTTAATATTTGAAATTGCAGAAATAATTGGATTTTGAAATTAATGCAAATGAAAACGATTTATAAGTTAAATTAAATTCTATTTGAATTAGAATGATGTTAGAAAACTTTTAAAATTAATTTAAAAGTTAATTTAAAAAAACTGGAAATTTTAATATTTAATTAACGTATAAAAATAGTCATTTTTGACACTGTCTCAGATTTCGATGAAACTTTTTTCATTAGACTCGTATTGTGATATTATTGTAGAATTTCAAAGTTCGTGTCAATTGGACTTAAGGTTTGGTCTGTGGAAGCTGAAACGCATAGAAATTTATTCAAGTAATTTTAAGTAAAATAATTCGATTCGAAAGCCTATCTTCCAAATACTATAAAATTTGTCTTCAATATTTGTATTTCATTGTGTTCGAAATAGCCATAGATCATTTAAAAGCTAGGCGGCATGCATCGTTTGAATTTCGGAAAATTTTGAGTGAATAGTATTTTTAAATATGGCTATATAAGTTTATCATTTCGTTTGCCAACCCTTGGAACCCTATTCTCAGCCCCTGTCATTTTAATTTCGAGCCACCGATATCTTCCAACCTTCATCCCTCTTTTTCTCTCTTTCCGCTCAATGAAATGGTAAGGTATATGTAGGAGAAAACGAGCTCTACATGATTAACGGTTGTGATCGGAGATAGAGGCTAACTGTGGCGGCTAGTGCAATTTGAACGGCGGTAGTTCATGGCCATTTTCAAAATGATAGGGTCGATAGGTCGGGCTGTGGTGATGGGCAGTGGTGCAACGTTGGTAGGGGAAGACGGTGGTATCGCCTAATCATGTTCCAGTCATCGATAGGAGGTGGGATTATTGATTGAACGACGGCGGCGAGGGTTGCGCTCCGATCTGTGAACGAAGAAGAGGGGGATAGAAATGGAGGGCCGAGATCAGTTTTCTAGAAATTAATGGTGCAGATTTTCTAGGTTTATTAAAATAATAAAGAAATTGAAATTATATTATATATAAATTCGTGTAAACTTATAAACTGTAGAACTTATTCGTACAAGGTCGAAATTGGATTAAACAAGTTGTGTTGGGTTTATACAAGCAAACACTATGCGATAGAGCTAGTTTAGAGTTAATTGGAGCTGCTAGAAATTTTGGGTAAAATTAACCGCTCGTTTAATTTTATTCGAAATAAACCGCTACAACGGCTATTGGAACGAAAGTGAGTACAACTTACTCTTTCCGAATCACTTATATTTTTATATAAGTGAGAATAAATTATTTATGATGTTTGAGGATTATTTGGATGTTATACTCTATTATTAGTGGTTGGATATATTCCTACCTATTGGAGCAGATGAGACCCTTTACGTTCCAATGTACGAACGGATGACCTTTTGTACGTGAATCTGCCTCGAAAATAAACATTGTACACATATTGTCATATGTATATTTATTGCAGGTAACTGGTTCGAGGGATCCAACTGAATTCCTCACCAGTGTTAATTTTTATTTACAAATATTGTTATATATGCTATTTTCATCTGATATATGATGTTTGGATTCTGTGATTAATGTGACTCACCTTATTTAGTTTATTTGCAGCATTGGGCCATGTTTTTTGAAATCTAAGATATTAAAGTGATGATTTCAAATTAAAAAGGATTACAAAATGATTTTGAAAATATATGATTTTTAATAATTTTTGAATTGGTAAGGAAATGAATTTATTTTAAATAAATAAAAAGTTATAATTTTTATGTTATAAAAGTTATGGTTTTGTGAAATATACATAAATATGGTTTTTGAAATATGAAGTTAACTATTTGGTAAAATAGGTTAAATGAGAATTTTGAATTTATTATAACTGGTTCATGTATAAGATCTATCAAATTGACATTTTATAAATAAAAATAATGGGATTATAAATGAGATTTGTAAATGTTTAAAATGAAGTTATAAATGGATCTTATAAGTGAACAAGATTTATGAATTAATGAAGTTATAAAAAGAATGAATTTGTATTAAGAGATTTATAAGTAAATTTGGATTTCGACATATAAGTGAGACATAAATGGAATTTGTTAATAAAGGAATTTTATATATAAAAGTTTTTATAAAATAGAAATGTGAATTATTAACACTATTTTATAAATGCGAAATTAGTTTAATTTGATAGGTTAAATAGGGAAGTTTATAGAGGAATCATATTCACGATTTTGGACAGTGAATAATCCTTTAAATAAAATGAATGTTTTGGAAAGTGATATTATAAAAAGAAATTAAGTAAATAGTGAATTCACTTATTATTAAAATAAGTATATGGAAGTGTTTTCCAAATGGTGAAATATTGAAATGGTTTAGAGAATATTTCTTTTTTGAAGTGAATATTTGGAAAGTGATTTAACTAACAAAAGATGATTTAAAAAAGCCCAGTGATTGCTTATGGTGCTAGATAATTATTGTTTGCTTTGATAGTTAAATAACCGACTATCGAATTTGGCCATTTTAGTTTCTCAACTTGATGTTGAAACTAACTAGACGTACAATAAGTACATGACTGACTGCGTAGGCTGGATTTTTTTGTGTGTTAAGAATGTCGGTTCATGTAGTGCGGAGTGATTACTCCAATCTAACGAGCTTCCTTCTTGGCCAAAAGATAGCAAGATGAAAGTTGGTGGCATGATAAGTCTATCAGACTTAGTTTCTGCATGAGGTTGATAAACACTTTTACGCTATTAGTGCGAAGAGACTGGGATCAGATTTATCTGAAAACTACTTCAAACCAACGTATATGCTTTCGAATATTTAGTATTTCATAGTGAAGGACTGCTTGTTGATCATTTGGGGTTAAAATCCCAATATACATTTAGTAGTAGTCTCTTCGTTATGAAATATCTGATGCAAGGACTATTCTTTACGAATCCTAGGGATTTGCTGATAGGATGTGGTAGGAAAGTACCTTCGGTTTGTCCTCTTCCTAGACAACATGTATGAACGATTGTCTGACATTGCATTTCTATGATTACGCATATGGTCTTTTACAAATGTACATCTATTGATTGTGGAGAAGGCAACTTCTCTTGGCTTAACACCCTTCCTTTTGACGTACGAGCTCAAGGGTTGTATTTTTATGGAAGGCAATTAATAGTCAACGGAAATGGCAATGTGGCATTCAAAGATGATGTGAAGAGATATGTGAAAGATAATCGTTACCTGGGGTCTCATCAACCGAAAATGACTGAAATAGGGTTAGGTGCAGCATGGCTAAGTGGTCATTCCCAGTTAGGATATGATTATCCTCTTCTAGATGTATTTCTTCCCGCTATGACATTAGGATATAAATTAGTGTGGTTTATATGCTATAGGGACCCTCGGAATGGTCAGTAGCCACCAAGGGATGACATATTCGGTACTACCTAGTTATAGAGGTTGTCCGGTCTTGTGTTAGTAGAGGGAAAATGTTCCTTGGGACATCCACCTAGAAGTGTACCCATCAGAAGGTAGTCCCTTTACCAGGTCATTTGTATGGAAATCCAAACTCCACTACTTGCCCGCATTTTGTTTATAGAGCCTAGTATGCTGGAATTTAATAATTCTAACAATTTCGAGTATTTTAATTATTAGCTGTATACTAGACACTAGAATAATATAACAAGATTTGGTATGAAATGTTTTGGTTATCGTAAGGTAAAAACATGTCTGTATTTATATATGGGTGTGTCTTACAAGATATTTTGTTTTGAAAAGAAAAGTTTTGTTAATTTAATAAATTTAGTTGAGTGAGTTTCTCATGCCAGTTTACTAGATTGATAGCGGCATTCTTCCCTTTCAATGCTCGAGTCAGACCGAGTAAATTTACAGGTTCTGTTGGACGAATTTTCACCCAGAAGATCTCAAGACCAAGAAGCGCCAGTTTCACCCGGGATCGCAACCTCCAATCCATCTGGCAAAGCAGGGTTCATTCGGTGACGATAGTCCATGCATCCAACCTCCATCCGGTCGAACAGCATTCGACAGTCTCCATGCCGAACCAACACATACTTCCCCCATACCGAACCAACACATACTTCCCCCATACCGAACCAACCTCCAGCCGGTCCAATACCCTACCGGACCAGCCCCTCTCACACGCTCCACCGGACCAGACCATCTCCTGCAACCGGATAACACTCCTACCACCGGACCAGATTGGTACCGGACCAAAGTCCTACCGGTCCAACACCACACACTCAAGACCGGACCAAGCTTCACCGAATCAGAATGCTACCAGGCCAGATTGCTTCAGCCCGGGCGCACCAGCAGCTATATACATCCAAGACCCCTGCCCCCTACCTCACTCTATAAATAGAGGGGCAGGGGTGCAACAATGGCAGACAAGTTTGAGAGCTCAAGCACGGAAGGAACTTTCAAACTACTTTCATATACTTGTACACAAAGCATTGTACTTGTAATCTGAAAGAAAGAAGATAATAACATATAAAGTGGACGTAGGCACGTTCTGGCCGAACCACTATAAATCTGTGTGTCTTTTACAATTCAGTCCCTGCTTTTTTTATATTTACATAACTCGTCTAAATCATTAAGAATCGCATAAAACCCATTAAATCTCACGACTTGGAGGTGTTTGCCCACTTTTCGCGCAAACATTTTTGGTACTTTCACTGAGAACCTTCGAACTCGAAGCTTCAGCTTCCCTCATTCAACCTTCTTTCCCAATAGCATCCTTCATTGCCTAGGAAACATGACTTCCAGACCAAGAAAAGACGCCAACAAGGGAAAGAACGCTGCAACTAGCAGCGCTCCAAATCCAGTGGATCCAGATCAAGAGAACCATCCCACTACAGCAGCAGTGCCACATGTAGATCAGGCAATTCCAACAGCCCCTGCCGCGGAACAACCGGCAGTAATCACTAGAGCAGACCTAGACAGAGTTGTGGTGGAAGTGACTAACCGCTTCGCATCCCAACAAGAAGCTTTGGTGAACCAACTTATGACACGTTTGAGGGACGTCGAAGAATCCAACCGCAACACTGAATCATGGGATGAATCTCAATCTGGAGGATCTCGGAGACAGCAAAGGTCTTCCCTCTTCGAGGAAGCCATCAACAGGAACAACAATGATAGGGGCCGCGCCCGGACTCAGCCCGAACTCCGACTCGAGGAAGCGCTTGGAACCGAACCCAGTGGGGGAGGCGCCAGGCGAGGGTCGGATGTAGCTGAGCCAGTCATGCCACCTAATCATAGAAACCCCACTGAACGGAGCCGAGCTAGAACCCAGCCCGAAGTTGACCCCATGGAAATGCTCGAAACAGAACCCCACAAGGGAAGATCAAGGCAGGGGGCAACTGTAGCTGGTCCTAGCGTGCATCCGAGCAGCCAGAGGCAACCACTGGATAACGTCAGAAGTGATAGACTTTACCATCCCTACAGGTCATCTGGACGAGATCGAACCCGCAGGGAAGAACCAAGTTCATTTCTATCCGCTCCAAATTCTGATGAAAGAATGGCACGATTATTCAGAGAATGCATCCAACGGGAGCAAAGGGACCGAGGAATAGGCGCTAGGGTCACCAGCCCCTTCACCCGCAATATCGAAACTGCCATCACCCCCCGTGAATGGAAAATGCCAACCATGGAACCTTACAAGGGAACTTCCGACTCCATCGTACACTTACAAAGATACACCCAGCATATGCTCATGAGCGGAGCAACAGAAGGGGTGATGTGTAAATGCTTTCCGCTATTCTTAGCAGATCTAGCTACCTCCTGGTTCTGCCATCTAACCCAAGGGTCTATCAGCTCATGGGAGATGTTGAAAGAAAGGTTCATTAGCCAGTTCCGCATCCATGTAGAACAACCCAAGGATGCTTATTCTCTATCCAATGTCAAACAGAAATCCCGAGAGACACTGCAACAATATCTAACCCGGTTCAACGCCGCAGCGGCCGCAGTCCAAGATGCCGATGAAAAGCTCACCCTAATGGCCCTCTGTAGTGGTGTACACCCGGATACCAAGTTCGCTAGAAGATTAACTAAGGAAAAACCAGCTACTTTACCTGATTTCTTCCATGAAGCTGGAAAGTATATGAGACTTGAAGACGCCGCCACTGAGAGACAGTCAGGGCAACAAGGTAAGACAACTTCGGACAAGGTTCCCACTGCAACCAAGGACATTCGAAGAAATGAATCTAGAGACAATGCTGGGGGCAAGAAGGTTGAAAAACGCCAATATCGGCCAGGACCAAGATTTGACTCCTACACTCCTTTGAATGAAACAATCGAAAACATCTTTTTAGCCACTCAGGGCGAACTCGGATACAAGCGCCCTCCGCACAAGAAAGAATCTGATAACGCACTCAAGTCTGGAAAGTTCTGCCGCTTCCACGAATCTCACGGACATGACACCAATGAATGCCACCATCTACGGGACTTGATCGAAGAACACATCAGAAGAAGAAGGCTGGAACGCTATGTGAAAGGTCAGAACAGGACTCCAACTCCTGCCAATGAGAACTCAAAGCGACCCCTCCCAGAAGTAGGCGGAGGGAATCGCAACACCAGTGGCTCTAGTCAAGGGAAGATAGTGGTCCATACCATCTCGGGAGGACCACACATCGCCGACAGAAGCTGGGCAGAGATGGAAAGATACGGCAAGTCACTTAGAAATGCTGAAGGCTATGTTAACTCCATTATGGAAGAACGCCACCCGAAACGGAAAGAGATTGAGGACATCGTATTCAGTAGGCGTGATTTAGAAGGAAGACAGTATCCGCATATGGATCCCATGGTCATCTCTGCCTGGTTCGGTCCAGCTAAAGTTTTCCGAATTCTAATAGACACAGGAAGCTCCGTAAATATCCTATTCAAGCATGCTTTCGACAAAATGAAGCTGTCAATGAAGGATGTGTCTCCCTGCAACAAACCCCTGCACGGTTTCACTGGAGATGCGAAAATGCCGCTCGGGCAACTTGACCTCTTCGTCGAAATAGGAAGTCATCCCTGCTCCGTTGTGCGAAAACAAACGTTCATACTAATAGAAAACCACTCGGCCTACAACGCCTTCTTGGGAAGACCAGCCTTGTCTGACTTCCAAATTTTCCTAGCCCCGTGGTGCCTAAAGATGAAATTCCCAACAGATGACGGAATAGGAGAGGTTAAAGGAGATCAAGACGCCGCTCGAGATTGCTATGTAACTGAACTTCGCAATAACTATAGAAAGAATAAAGGGAAAGATGCAGAGACTACTCTCTGCATGAAAAGCTTGGAAGCATAGCAACTAAAGAAAGCCCCTCCTCTTCGATACACCAGCGATCCTTTCAATGAACTAGACCCTAGGGATAAGGAGGAGGAGGCTACCGCTGAGCCTGCAGAGGCCATGGAATTCGTATCTGTAGACAAACATGATTCAAGCAGACTATTAAAAATAGGATCTCAGCTAAAAACAGAATTGAAGGATCAACTCATTGACTTTCTCCGCCACAACTTAGATGGATTTGCGTGGACACATGCCGATATGACAGGAATCTCCCCGGACATAGCATGCCACATGCTGAACATCGATCCCACCAAAGTACCGATAAAGCAGAAAAAGAGAAGCATGGGAGCAGAACGATCAGCAGCCCTCGATGAGGAAGTAAAGAACCTACTTGCTAATGACTTCATACGAGAAGCCATCTACCCAGAATGGATAGCTAACCCGGTGCTAGTAAAGAAAGCTAATGGGAAGTGGCGAACATGCATTGATTTCTCCAACCTAAATGACGCTTGCCCGAAAGACTGCTTCCCGCTCCCCCGAATCGATCAACTTGTGGACAGCACTGCCGGGCACGAACTTTTATCTTTTATGGATGCATACTCCGGATACAACCAGATTCCCATGCACGCTCCCGATCAAGACCACACTAGCTTCATCACTGACCGGGGATTATATTGTTACAAAGTCATGCCTTTTGGACTCAAAAATGCCGGAGCTACCTATCAACGCCTCGTCAACAAGATGTTCGTGGAATTAATAGGACGAACTATGGAAGTGTATGTAGATGACATGTTGGTAAAGTCCAGGAGAGCCGACGATCATGTAAGCCACTTGACCGAGATGTTTCAGGTACTTCGCCGATATGGAATGAAGCTGAATCCTCTAAAGTGCTCCTTCGAAGTGTCATTGGGAAAATTCTTAGGATTCATTGTCCATTCCAGAGGAATTGAAGCAAACCCTGAACAAATCCGGGCTCTAAAAGAAATAAGAATACCTTCCACTCGAAAAGAAATGCAGAGCCTAAACGGAAAGGTGGCCGCCCTATGCAGATTCATTTCCAAAGCAACTGACAAGTGCGTCCCTTTCTTCGAAGCTCTCAAGAAAGACAAAGGAAAGTTCGAGTGGACCGATGAATGCTTAAAAGCCTTCCTTAACCTGATCGAACACCTTCAGAAACCACCAGTACTCTCAACTCCGAACGAAGGCGAAGAGCTATACCTATACCTCGCTGTATCATCTCATGCTCTAAGCGCTGCCCTGGTAAGAGAAGAAGACCGCACACAACGCCCGGTGTACTTTATAAGTAAGAGATTTACGGGGGCAGAAGCTAGATATCCTAAACTTGAGAAATTGGCGTATTGTTTATTGATCGCGTCACGAAAACTGCGACACTACTTCCAATCTCACTCCATCAGAGTTCTAACCGATCAGCCACTAAGACAGGGCCCCATCGTCCCGACACTTCTGGACGACTCCTCAAATGGTGCATTGAACTAAGTCAGTATGACGTCACCTACCATCCTCGCACCGCTATCAAGGGGCAAGCCATGGCCGATTTCATTGCCGAATTCACTACCAACGAAGGCAAGGATCAGTTTGAAATAGCAAAAAACATCAAGTGGAACCTCTTTGTAGATGGAGCATCGAACGAACAAGGCTCGAGGGCAGGTATTGTGATAATCACCCCCAGGGGAAGAAAGATGTACTATGCATTAAGGTTAGAATTCGCGACCACTAACAACGATGCGGAGTATGAGGCAGTATTAGCGGGATTGGAGCTTGCCTTAGAAATTGGAGTCAATTCTTTATGTCTTCATAGTGATTCTCAACTTATCGTAAACCAAGTACTAGGAGAATTCCAGACACGAGGAGAACGACTCACAGCATATCTAAAGAAAACCAAACTGCTGCTCGACCAATTGGACCATTATCTAATCAAACACATTCCTCGAGAAGATAACCAAGAGGCCGATGAACTAGCAAAGCAAGCTAGTATGATGAATAGCACCATTTCCGGAGCACTAGCCATCTCAAGGCAGCTAGCCCCAAGTTTTGAACAAGTGAATCTGATAACTGCAATTGAAGAAGCAACTTGGATGACTCCTATCCGGAAATATTTGCAGGACGGCACACTACCAGACAAACGTGATGAAGTCAGGAGAATTTTGAGGAAAGCTCCCCACTACACAATACAAGAAGGCATCCTCTATCGGCGTGGCTTCTCTAGCCCCTTATTCAGATGCGTCGCTGGAAGGGAAGCCAAGGAAATCTTATTCAACATCCATCAAGGTAGTTGCGGAGATCACACTGGAGGGCAGACTCTGGCGAAAAAGATACTCCGATATGGATATTACTGGCCCACACTAAACAAAGACGCCTTAGGCTTCGTCAAGAGATGCGACAGATGTCAGAAATTTGCCAAGATTCCTCGACTACCGACAAATGAGATTACTCAAATGACCAGCCCTTGGCCCTTTGCTGTATAGGGAATTGATTTAATTGGCGAACTGCCAACGGGCAGGGGCGGGGCCAAATATGCTATAGTGGCAGTTGATTATTTCACCAAATGGGTGGAAGCGGAACCCCTAAATAAAATATCATCAGCAAAAGTTATCAACTTCTTGATCAAAAATATTCTGTGCAGGTACGGAGTACCACTCAAGATCATATCAGACAACGGACTCCAATTTGACAGCGAAGAATTCGCCGACTGGTGCCAAGAGCATGGAATTCATAAAAGCTTCTCATCAGTAGCTTATCCTCAGGAAAACGGACAAGTCGAAGCTGTCAACAAAATTCTCAAAACCCTAATCAAGAAGAAACTTGAAAAGTCAAAAGGCGCTTGGGTGAACGAACTTCCTACGGCACTTTGGGCCTACCGCACATCTTTCAGAACATCAACGGGACATACTCCTTTCTCTTTGGCATACGGATCAGAGGCAATGCTCCCTGTTAAGACTATTGTTCCTTCTCATCGTAGGATCCACTACAATCCAGAAGAAAATGAAGAACTCCTCCTCATGTCTTTGGATCTGATTGAGGAAAGGAGAAACGATGCAGCTCTCAAAGCAGCAGCTCACAAACAAAAGGTGCAGCACTATACAACTCCAAAGTCAAACATCGCATCTTACAAGAAGGAGATCTTGTCCTCAGGCGAATCTTTCCGCGCCATGGGCACTGGACCCCATCTGGGACGGACCATATGTAATTCATAAAAACCTCCACAACGGAGCTTATATTTTGTCAACAGTGGACGGAGAGGTGTTCCAGAGGGCATGGAATATCCGACACCTCCGTCGATACTTTTCTTAACTTGTACTGCCCATATGAAGTGAATTAACAAAGAGAATCAGAGGACGTAGGCATTTTCATGCCGAACCACTTTAAAAAATCTTGTCTCTTTCTAACTTGTTCCTTTATATCTTGGCTGCTTGTTAAGCTTTATCCTTTTCTGTTGAACAAAATCTTATGGCATCTCCACTCAAAACGCACCACGGCCTCATCTGGAAAAGGCCTAACAGGTACGCTACGATTCTATGCACTCGCCAATGAGACTCTTTTGCTCCAGCATCCCTCTGCTGCGGGTTAACTCATTGCTCGCGCCTGCCCTCAAAGCCAACTGTAATGAGCCGATTATAAGTCATCATAAAGGCCGATTATAGCCGATGGCAGCTCATTACGGCGTTCGGCTCGCCGGCAACTGTGAACCTACTTTAAGCCCCAACATAAGGTGTGGCCAGCTAGGGGTAGTTCACGGCCAACGGCACCCACGCTAGCCGGCCACGATAAATCGAATAATACCCACGATTACGGACCATAATGGTTCGGGTAGTTACCGTGCGCGATCTCGGCTCCGATGTGTCTTAAGTGCGGCTGTGGTAAAAAAGAAAACTCCCCGCGGAGGCGTAAGATGGGTGACAAATGTCTCTAAGACCCACAGCTAGGGAAAGTGACTACAAAACCCGTTTGCCACGAACTTAAGCACATCGACGGCCTTCCGTGACTGGAAGTTTTACTTTTTCTATATTTCCATTTCATTTAAATACTTTTCTCCTATCCTGTATAACAAACTCTAAAGTACAGGAAACCGAATAGGGAGCATTCACTCATGAGAATCTAAACATGCGTACTGGGTGGCAAGGTGCTCAGATATATTCATGATCAGTTATACAAGACGCTCAAAACTACCGCCTGCAAATAAAACATGAAAGGCGGTACTCTCTTCTCTTGTACATAAATACATAACTATAGCCTATTCAAATGTCACACTAACATTGCAAAACATGAAATTATATTTCAAGCAAAGGCTTAACGTCAAACACAACTAGTCACAGGCATATACATAGTTATACTCCTCACGCAGCACATCAACATGACAGCAACGTTTAAACATAACAAAATCAGCTTATATTATAAAATTACACCAAGTTATTCTCTGCAAATAATATTATTACAGTCACATCAATGTTTTGGACTAACGTAAACAACAGCAAAAAGAAATAAAAAGCGGCCGAATCCGGACAAGTAACCAGCTGCATCCACACTCCATCACCAACTTCCCAAGTCTACTTGGCCGCAGGGCCGGAACCCCCGGCATGTTGATCGGAAGTTCCACCTGTCCAATTCAGAAGAGGAATCCATTAAACAAACGATAAACGATCAAGTTATGGAAACCCAGAAAGAAAAGGAAAAGAGAAGAATGGCTCACCAGCGTCCGCCGCTTGATCTTCATCCTCCAGTTGCACACCCGCTTCCTCCGCAGCAAGCAACCACATCCCCTCCTTCACCGCCGCTTGCTCCTCTTTCGAGAACTGAGCAGTGACCACATCCAGGCTAAAAGACGCTCCACCTTCCTTACCCGCATCGACCCTGGCCTCCTCTAAATCCCGAAGATATATCTTGGCCGTGACCCGGGGATAGTCATCCATCCAAGACAAGCTGCCCTCCTTCCAAGTGCGGAAGTACATGTCCTACAGCATCTCGTCCATCATCCCCTCATTCTCCTCGAACTCCCTCACCCGGGCTTCGGAAGCCTGCAACTTGGCGACAGCGACATCCCTCTCTGATCGGTATCTCGAGCAGTCATCCTGGAGAGACCTCCTCATCTCCTCCATCTTCTCCTTTAACTTGACTTGAGCCATCTCCGCGGCCTCAAGCCTTCCAGACAACTCCTCTACCTGCTCGAGATCCGCATTCCGAACCTCATCCATTGTCGCAATGGCCATGTCAATCCGCTCCTTACAGGCGGCCTCCATCTTCCGTAATTCCGCCCTACTAGCCTTTTCCATGGTCTCTTTCAAACGCCTAGAGGCTTCCTCGTGCCGAGAAATCTGAACGGCTTGACCGGCAAGCTATTCGGCCTGATCAGCCACCTTCAGCCGCAACCGAATATTGGCACTTCCAATCCCCTCCCCGCCCTTGACCAATTGAGCATGATACTTCATTAACTTCTTGGTCTCTTCAGCCACCCGATCGATATTAGCCTTGGCCTCGTCTCCCATGGTTACTACCCGAGTGGTAAGCAGATCAAGATCTAGGGACTTAGCCTCGTCTAACACTCGTACCATGGGGTTGCGGGGAAGGAGATGTTCACCCGTGGCCTCATCAAATGAAATATCCCGAGAGCTTGGGTCTAAATCAGGATGACCAGCAAAGGGGTCACGAGGCACGTCAGGACGCCTTATACGGATAACTGTGGGATTCTTGGAAGGAGGTGGAGGGGGGATAAAATCCGTGCTCTCCTCCGTGGCATCACGAGGAGGCTGAACAGGAAGCTGCGGACCAGGGGAAGGCTCAAATAAAGAACGACTCCTCCTCTTTTTCTGAATTCCCTCTTCGATGACCCCAAGAAGAGGACGGTATTTGACCACGTCCCCAATACGACCAGTGGGAGGCTTCGCAGAAGCTCTCATCAACTTGAACTGTTCGAGGCGGTGTCGAACGTCTGACGTTTTAACCACCTGGCCTGCCCCTGGAATAAAGAACAAGTGTTACGAACATACAATGGTCCACAATTCAGGAAACATGTTAAGTAAAAAAGAAAGAAAAGTGTGAAGGCACGTCTATTATACAAACCCTGCGGAGGAGTGGGGTACTGCAATAAGTCCTGAATCTCATTCCAGGACGGGAGTGAACCATAAAATATTTCTAAGTCCTTATCGAAAATGGAATCGACAGAGGACAAAAGTTCACCTTGCACCCCCGAAGTCACCCTGGCTGAGGAACCCCTGGGGGATAGATCGGCACCAGCCCCGACCTTGCCAGTCTCCTTCGCCTTCTCCGCTCCCGATTCCCCTTCCGATTCCCCGAAGGCCTGGCGGAGGGCCTCATCCAGCTCAGAGTCTTGCCCAGAAGTTAAGGCACCAGCACCACTACCACCCTGACCATCTCCATCTCCTCCGCCTTCCGACTCTCCTTCCATATCGCCTCCTTCGCCCTCTTCCACACCTTCCTCCTCCGGAATGATCGGGCAAGTACTAGGAGAGGGGCCCTCCGATTCTTTAAGCTTCTTGCCCCCCGCGACGGGATGCTGTGCAAAGGTTTTTCTCTTGCCACTCTTCACCGTGAACCCCTCCTTAGCTTTAGCAGCCTTCTCCTCAGCCGTGTCCCTCTGCTTAACAACGGACTGGTGCGGCTGGATCAAATTGTACTCCAGGAGGGTAGTGTTCCTGATCAGGAACGAAGCCGACCTGTCCCGCGCAGGAATGGCCTTTATTCCAGCAGCCATCCGCGCCAAAGAATCATCTTCCACGACAGCAATGCCACCTGTCGCTAGCAAGAAATAGAAGCGTGTCAGAAGAAGCACTACAGTCAGAACATGGAAAATATAAATGAAATTAATCTTACAGCCAGAAGTGAAAAGGCGGAAAGAAACAGAATTGTCCTTAACAAAAAACCATTCCTTCTTGAACATGGTGAACTTTGAATATAAGTCCAAGACCGGTTTGAAGGGCACGGCTGCCTCCAGACTAATATACGGAGACCCCTTCTTGTAGCCCCTCAGGTTATACAAATATCGAATTTCCCGGTTAGAAGGAGGGCGCCCGTACCTCCTCTGGAAGATGACAAAAAGGCTTACCAAAATGGCATAAGAGTTCGGCTGAAGCTGGAAGGGAGCCACTTTCAAATATGTGGTAAAGCTGACTATCCAGGCATTGATAGGAGGGATAGCACCACACATGCAATGGTACCTGCTGTAAGCGAAGTAACCTTCGGGGGGATTATACGGCATCACTCCCTCTCCCGGCAGCAGCATGAGAGCCATGTCTATCCCAAATGAACGAGAGATGACATCAAGTTGCTCCTCCTTTAGGGAGCTAGGAAAGCAATCGGGAGGGGAGACCAGAAGTTCCTTTGGACCATATCCGTCCACTAACGACCTCGGAACAGGTCGATGCTGCCCAGATCCTGATTGGGCTGGGGGCACGGAAGAAGACTCGCCTCTATCTTTGGATTTCCGTCCGTCTGATCGTGTTTCCGCCTTGCGAGACATTTATCTGCATACGAAGAAGCAAAAAGACAGGTTGTTAAAACAAAGAATACATAGATGTAAGCAAGCAAGCATACATAAGTCCAGAGTTCTACTCAGAGTCTGAATACAAAGTTCATTCGGCACCGGAAGTTCAAGACCATTCGGTAGTGCAAGTTCAAGTTCATTCGGTAGTACAAGCTCATGTTCATTCGGCACCGGTATCTCAAGTTCATTCGGTACACAGCACCATTCGGCATTGAAAGCCTTACGCGTGTATTCGGCAAATTAGGTTCATTCGGTAATAAGGATCATTCGGCAAAGAGCATATACCTGGTTCGGCACGAAATGGTTCGGCAAAAGTGTGATTCGGCTAAAGTTTGATTCGGTATAGTATTGGTTCGGCGCTTGTTGATTCGGTGAAGAAAACCTAAGGGGGTATAGCCCCTATAAATAGACTGGAAGAACACCACCGGACCAGATGGTTCGGCATACCGGACCAACCATATGCCGAATGAAAACATCCATCCGGACCAACCAAACACCGAATGACGTTGTCTCCACCAGCAAAAGTCAGAAGCGGGGGCACGCGGAGCGCCTCACTCAGATAAGTACCGAACTCTAGGACCTGCTAATAAAGTAGAGAATATGATAAAAATGAATGAGTCGTAAATCTCTCACCAACGTGGGTTAATCATTTACACGTGTACACAACCACGAACGGTCCATAGGCACGCTCTGAATGGCTATTAACCCTGTAATCGTGAGAATTTACACTTTGACATTCCTTCTTAAACTCATAGGTTAAACGGATATTTGATTCTGATGATTATGAAATGGCTAAGCTACTTACACATGTACGGGGTCGCTAACAATCCTTAGGCATGCTCTGAGCTGGCGATAAACCACCTTCACAAACGATCCAGGGGCCCACTCTAACGTGAACCTGGCATCGATGATGCTAAGCCCCCTCGGGGCTCACTCTCTCGTCCCAAACGACACAGTTCACTTCATCTCGAATATTTCGATCATGAATGGTCGTTATTTGAAATCACACTAAAACTATAAATTCCTTTGCAGGACATCAACAGGATACGAACATCCAGCCCATGGCGTTACAAAACAAACCTTCCTACCACGAGGAAACAAAGCGCGACACGTGCAAACACGTGCCCCACTTTGAGGGGCAAATGTTGGGTGAATTTTCACCCAGAAGATCTCAAGACCAAGAAGCGCCAGTTTCACCCGGGATCGCAACCTCCAATCCATCTGGCAAAGCAGGGTTCATTTGGTGACGATAGTCCATGCATCCAACCTCCATCCGGTCGAACAGCATTCGGTAGTCTCCATGCCGAACCAACACATACTTCCCCCATACCGAACCAACACATACTTCCCCCATACCAAACCAACCTCCAGCCGGTCCAATACCCTACCGGACCAGCCCCTCTCACACGCTCCACCGGACCAGACCATCTCCTGCAACCGGATAACACTCCTACCACCGGACCAGATTGGTACCGGACCAAAGTCCTACCGGTCCAACACCACACACTCAAGACCGGACCAAGCTTCACCGAACCAGAATGCTACCAGGCCAGATTGCTTCAGCCCGGGCCCACCAGCAGCTATATACATCCAAGACCCCTGCCCCCTACCTCACTCTATAAATAGAGGGGCAGGGGTGCAACAATGGCAGACAAGTTTGAGAGCTCAAGCACGGAAGGAACTTTCAAACTACTTTCATATACTTGTACACAAAGCATTGTACTTGTAATCCGAAAGAAAGAAGATAATAACATATAAAGTGGACGTAGGCACGTTCTGGCCGAACCACTATAAATCTGTGTGTCTTTTACATTTCAGTCCTTGCTTTTTTTATATTTACATAACTCGTCTAAATCATTAAGAATCACATAAAACCCATTAAATCTCACGACTTGGAGGTGTTTGCCCACTTTTCGCGCAAACAGGTTCAGATTTGAAGATTTGGAGCTTCAGTGGGCGAGCTGGAGATCTTTATGTCGTATGCACGTATTTGTTTATTTTCCGTTGCGATGTGAGATTCTATATGTTCTGTTTGGTCCCCTCTTCTCTCTTTCTTCTCCTCTCTTCTTCTCTTTTTTCTCTCATGACTTTCCATCATTCTGTGCTTTTTGGTTCGGACATTTGTGGTTTGTTGTCGATTCAAAGGGTACAGATTTACGGGTCATCTCACGTGGTAGCAGAGCTTAGGTTTAGTATATTCCTAGGCTTTGATGTGTACTCGCCATAGATAGGGTCAGTAGCGCCCTAGATTGAGTTTGAGTGTATTAAATATATATATATGATCGTGTATTTGTTAGTGATATAAAAATGTTTAACATTGTGTTTACTTTTCCGTTGAGTTATTTATGAATTCTGGTCGATGCGTGAGATGCCATGTTATCAATATGGATTTCTAAACACTTAAAGGAGGCAAGCGACATAGCACTGTTTTTTAAACTGTGCAAATGAAATAATTTTACCTCGATTATATTTTATATATAAAGGAAATAATTTTTAGAAATTATTATAGTGTATATAAATTGATTGTTTGGTGGTTTGAAAATGTAAACATATATAGGTTAACAAAAATTCTTTGAATAGTCTAAATAAAAACAACAATTGTAAAAGAATAAATTATATAAGAAAATGGATTATAAAATGTGGAATTATAATTAATATGATTTACAATTGTGAAATAATCTTATACATATGAAATGAAACTACACTTGTATATTAATAAATATGAGTTATAAATAAAAATGGATTTAAATTAAGAATCTGAGAATTTGAATCTCACTGATTTTGACAGTTATCTTTCCAGGTTTAAAGAGGTTATATTATAATTAAATAAGATTAAAAAATGGAATGAATCTTATATTAGTGAAGTAAAATTGTAAAATTATACATGTATAATTCAATAAATGTGATTTATAAATATAAAAAGGGATTTAAAAGTATATAACGCACTGATATCACTATCATTGCTGGAAAATAATAAGCGTGATGATTGCAGCATCGTCAGTATTAGTTTCGAGTTTCTGTGTGATTGATTTTCTATCATTAGTAAACCGAAATTTAATTTTTGTTTTGATAGAAAATTGAATTAAATCCAAATTTGAAATTGTTAAATAGAGGTGAAATGAGTTTTGGTCGTACAATATGAAATAAAAATGCAACCTAATAAAGTTAAATAAATTTGAGTTAGTATAATAATATATATGATATGAAACTTAAATAAAGGAAGTTAGATAAATTTGAACTGGATTTGAATTGGACTATATAAGTTATTGAAATAAAATTAAACTTAAGAGCCAAGTGATTATATAATATGAATTTAAAAGTTTAAATAAACCTAAGTTGTAAAGTGACTATATAACCATGATTTGAAATTATAAAATGAGTTCGGTGAGTGGAAGTAAACTTAAAATAAATATTCATGGAAGTTGAAGTGAATAAGCATAACTTATGAATTTTGTAATAACAAGTTGGAAACAAAAATTTAGATTGTTACTTATGAAATGTTAAGAAATGAAATTTGAATTGGATTTATAAGTTGAAATTTAAGTTAAGCAAAGAAAATGATGTTTATAAAGGAATTTAACTTAAGAGATGTTGAATGAAGTTGAAATTGATATTCACAACGAATTAATAAAGCGAAATGATGAATATGAGTATAAACTTGTATTGTGAAATGAAATTCCACTTTAGTTGTAAAATGAATTAGCAATTGAATTAATGAATGAATTGAATTGGACTAATGAAATAAATTAGTAAATAAAATATGGATTGAATTTTAATCAATCGAATGTAAATGAATTGATATGGAATAATGAATGTAAGCGTTAATTCATTAAAGGAAAATGAAATTGAAAATTGAATGAAAATTAATTAGATATCAATCAATTGAAATTAAATGAGTTAAACCAAATTGAATGTAAGCGAAGTAAAAATGAATATTTGAGTGTAAATTATGTAAATGTGGTAATGTTCAATATACATTGGTTTTTAGATGGATGTAGTTGATTGTATAGAAATTCATATGAAATTTAATTTTTTAATGAAACTGAAGGCTAAATAATTGAATTAAAATTGGTAATAAGTAAATTTAAATAGAATTGAATTTGATTTTATTTGGAAGCAAACTAACTTAAATGCAAATTAGTGAATGTAAACTAATGAAATATAAATAAATGAACGTTAGTAAAATCCAATGTTAATGAATCAAATGTGAATAAGTTGGAAACCAATTCATTAAATATTAATGAGAAATGTATATTGATTTGGTTATGGATTGATGATACATATTGGTTTGTTGGATAATAGTTGGATGATAGTTGTTTGATGGTTGAATTTGTTGCTTTTGTTTCATTTGCTATATTGGCATATATAGTTGTCATATTGGTATATGTCCTGTATTGATATTACTTTCCATATATGCATGTTTCTCATTTTTTGTTGAGTGTTTAGTTGGTGAAGATGGCGTATGCTTCGCATTTGGAGCTCGCTTTCGTGCTATATTAGCCTTATTTGCTCTCTAATAATACATAAGGCACATATCTCAGATTACATATCGTACTTTATATTTTTTTCCCCACGGGATGCCTCATCCTCGAAGATGAGATATATATTTGTGACATAATATATACTGTGATCTTTTCGGATCATACCGTGCAAAGGATGCTATGGTAATTTTTTTTGAAAATTTAAGACTTTAGAATTTTTTTGGGAATTTTGGAAAAAAATTTATAACTAAAAGTTTGATTTTGATTTAACAGTTAAACAATGTTAGTTGGTTTTGAAAAGATAGCTATGAATGATTTGAAAACTTAAGGAAAGGTTTTATAAGAACTTTAACTGGATGATTTTGGAAAAGTTATTAAGAGATTTGATAATCCGACTTAACTAGTGGATTATGAAAATGATAAAAGGTTTAAATAATGTTTGTAATCCAGTTTGAATGATTTTTCTTGAAAGGTAAATGGATTTTGTGGCTTTTTCTTACTTGGTAATTTTAAGGACGAAATTTGTTTAAGGAGATGACAATGTAACGATCCAGAAATTCAGTCAGTCGAAATAGGAATATTTAATTTATTTTAAATATTCACAAGTTAATTTTAAAAGTTGAGTAACTTCTATTTCCAATATAATAATTTAATTGGATAATTAAATTTCTAATTTAGTATTGGAAATTTCAGAAATAATTGGATTTTGAATTTAATGTGTATGAAAATGATTTGTAAAGTTGAATTAAATTCTATTTGAATTAGAACGATGTTAGTAAACTTTTAAATTTAAAAGTTAATTTATAGAAACTGGAAATTTTAATATTTACTTAATGTGTAAAAATAATCATTTTTGACACTGTCTTGGATTTCGATAAAACTAGTTTCAATGGATCCGTGATGTTATATTATTGGAAGATTTCAAGTTTCGTGTGAATCGACTTATGGTTTGGTTTTGCAAAGCTAAAACGCATAAAAATCTATTTAAGTAATTTTAATTAAAATAATTCGATTCGAAAACCTATCTTCCAAATATGATGGAATTAACCTGCATTATATATTCAATTGTATTTGAAATAGGGGTAAAACATTATAAATGACATGCGCCAATCCTCTTTTGGAGTTTAGAAAATATTCTGGTGAATAATGTTTTGAAATATGGCTATATAAGGACCTTTACCATTTCATTTGCAAACATGGAAACCCTACTTTCAGCCGCCGCCATTTTAATTTCGAACGGCCGATATCTTCCGACCTTCTTCCCTCTTTTTCTCTTGATCCACTCCATGAAATGGCAATGCGCGTGAAGGATAACAGTAGAGCTCAACGAGCTCTACGTGAACAACGGCTGTGATCGGGGATAGAGGCCTGACGTGGCAGTTAGTGCGATTTGAACAGTGGTAGTTCATGGCCATTTTCATGATGATGGGATCGACCACTCGGGTTGCAGTGATAGGCAGTGGTGCAATGTTGGTTAGGGAAGATGGTGGTATCTCCGGATTGTGTTCCGGTTGTCGATAGGAGGTAGGGTTATTGGTTGAACGATGGCAGCGAGGGTTGTGCTTCGATCTGTGAACGAAGAAGAGGGAGAAAGAAATTGAGGGCTTTGGTTAGTTTTCCAAAAACTAGCGCAACAAATTTTCTATGTTTATTAAAACAAATGAAAACAAATTGAAATTTTATTATATATAAATTCGTGTAAACTTACAAATTGCATAACTTATTCATACGATGTCGAAATTGGACGAAACAAGTTGGGTTGGGTTTCGCATTCGCAAACACTTCATGATAGAATTGGTTAGGAGTTTCTTGGAGATGTTAGAAATTTTGGGTAAAATTAAGTGCTCATTTAATTCTATTCGGACTAAAATTCTATAACGGCTGCTGGAACCAAAGTGAGTATAACTAACTCTTTCTGACTCTCTTGTATTTTTATATAAGCGAGAATAAAATTTATTTATGTTGTTTGATGATTGTTTGAATGTTATACTAGATTATTAGTAGTTTGATATATTTCTGCCTATTGGATCAGATGAGACCCTATACGTTCTCGTGTATGAGTAGATGACCTTTTGTACCCGTGTTTGCATCGAAGCAGACATTGTACACATATTCTCATATGTATATTTTCTACAAGTGACAGGTTGGAGGGATCCAACTGGGTTCTTCAACAGTGATGATTTTTATTTGCAGATATTGTTATATATGTTGTTATCATATGATATATGATGTTTGGGTATCGTGATTGACGTGACTCAACTAATATAATGTTGTTGCAACATTGGGCCATATTTTTTAAATTTTAAAATGTTAAAGTGATGATTTCAAATTAAAAAGTATTTCAAAGTAATTTTGAAAATATATAAGTTTTTAATAATTTTTGAATTGTTAAGGAAATGAACTTATTTTAAATAAATAAAAAGTTATGATTTTTATGTTCTAAAAGTTATGGTTTTTTGAAATATACCTAAATATGATTTTTGAAATATGAAGTTAACTATTTGATAAAATAAGTTAACGAGAATTTTGAATTTATTATAAAATGGTTCGTGTATAAGATTTATAAAATTGACATTTTATAAAAATAATAATGGGATTATAAAAGAGCTTCGTAATTTTTAAATTGAAGTTATCACTGGGTTTTATAAGTGAATAAGATCTATGAATTGATGAAGTTATAAAAAGAATCGATTTGTAATAACAAATTTATAAGTAAATTTGGATTTTGACATATTTGAGATATAAATGAATTTGTTAATAAAGGAATTTTATATATAAGTTTTTATAAAATTGAAATGTGAATTATAAACACTGTTTTGTAAATATAAAATCAGGTTAGTATGATAAGTTAAATAGGGATGTTTATAAAGGAATCATATTCATAATTTTGGATAGTTAATAATCCTTTAAATAAAATGAATGTTTTTAAAAGTGATATTATAAAATGGAGTTTGAATGGTTTGAAAATAATGTAAATAGTAAACTCACTTATTATTAAAATAAGTATATGGAAAAAAATTTCTAAATAGTGAAAAATTGAAATGGTTTTGAGAATATGTCATTTTCTAAAGATAACTTGAAGTAAATATTTGGAAATTGATTTAATCTAATAAAAGATTAATTAAAAGATCCAAGTGATTGCTTATGGTGCTAGATAATTGTTGTTTGCTTTGATAGTTAAATAACCGACTATCAAATTTGGCCATTTAATTTCTCAACTTGATGTAGAAACTAATTAGTCTTATACTTAAACGAGATTGATTATGTAGGGTTGATTATTGTAACGATCTCATTTTGTAATCGAATTTAAATTGGTAGTTTAAATAAATTTGGATTAGATTTTGAATTAAGTTGAATTTTTTTCCTTTCAAAATAAAATGAGATATTAGTTTGTTTATATATAAATTGATTATAAATTTAAAATTTGAATTTGAGATTCAAATATAAATATATTGATATATATAAATTGGATTTAAAACTATATTTTAAAACTAATAGAAATTTCTTTTCTAATTTATAATATATATATGTAATCTATTTATTTGAAAGTTATATTGGAATTCAACATAGTAGATTTTCAAAAGCTATTTGAAAGTTAAAATTTTAATTTAATATAAATAATTTTCAAAAGTTGTTTAAAGTCAAAATTTATATTCTAAAGACTTATATATAAAATCTATACATACTTGTGTATTTCAATTTTTAAATCAATTTTTTAAAAGGTTATATAAATGTTAATAAAGAAAAATGTATTTATTTAAATAAGAAATATAATTCAAAGTAATATTTAAATGTTATTAACATGAAGTTTAAAGTGTTTAAAATATAAATATGAGAGAACGCATTACAAAATTTATAAACAAAATTAAGAAAAGGGATCAAACACAAATTGTTTTCAAATTAACAAATTAATAAAACAAAGGGGTAAAACGCAAAAATTTGTAATTTTGACAATTGTGAATTATATATGTGATGACCCGGAATTTTTAGATGTTTGAAATTGGAATATTTAATTTATTTCAAATACTTAAGAAGTTAATTTTTAACTTGAATTCAAATATCACTTTTTATATGATAATTTAATTATTAAATTAAATAATTTAAGGTTGGGTAAAATATAGAATCTGAAGTTTGAAGCCTGTTAAAAATAATTTGAAGGCTTGTAAAATTTATATCGATAATGCTGAGGATAGTAAAAGTGTTAAAATTTTGATTCGAAAGTGTTTTTTTATGTTTTGAAATTTTATCGTTTAAATCGATATTTAAAAATAGCCTTCCGAGGCACAGTTTTGGATTTCAACGAAACCTATTCCATTGGATCTGTAATATTATATTATTATCGGATTTCAATTTTCGTAGTGTTTGGAGTTTTTGCGTGAGCGTACGACATATAAACACGCTGAATTTATATCGAAAATTTAATATAATAACTGGGTCCAAAAGGCTATTTTCTCCATACGATCGAATTAGGAATCGAAACCTTTTCCATTATGTTCAGAATAGGGGTTTAACGTTATGAACGCCTAGCGGCACACCTCGATAGGATGTAAAAAATTTAAGCTTCGAATTGAAGACAATTTAAATTTGAAATTAAATTTAGATATAATAAATACTTTATTTGACTAGTCAAATTTATTCCACATCAGACCTTTTTAGTTCCACTTCAAATATCACTGTAGCATATTGACTGAAACATGTTAACGTCAAATCTTGTCTCTGTTCCCTTCTTCGTTTTTAAAACCCTAAGCAGATAACTTTATAGAAAATTAAGCAAACAAAAAATGGCTGTCGAGATAAAATTGTATTCTCCTCTTTCCAGATTTTATTCCAAATCGAACCCATCTTCTTGAAATTTGAATTCGTTCAAAATTTTATGGCCATGACGGCCTCATTCCTCTTCTTGCTCGATTAAGGCTTGAGCTCATCGATGTCGCCGTTTGATTTTGGCAGTTCGCGAGGCTTGGTTTGTGAGATGGGAGGCCGTGGCGTTGATAGGTGGATCGCAAACGTAGGCACGCGTTTCAGGGAGGCACGAGGTAGTGGGTGAAGCAGTTCAGTCGCTTGGTGGTTCTTGGAGGAAGTAGCGAGCTCAAGCGTGGTAGGCGTCTAGGGGTCAAGGCCGCTGATGTAGGCACGCGACGATGATTGGTATTGGGCAGCGGCAATAAGGAATGGACGAGGTCGCATCGTGGACTCTTTTGAGAGCAGTAATAAGGTATTTATTTCAATTTAAAACTTGTGTATATGTGTATATGCATAGATAAGAATTTTAAATACAAATATATGTATATATAAATACACATACATTTTAAATATACTGTATAAATTTTTAAATACGTTAGGGTGATATTTGCATATTATAAAATAGAAAATATAACATAGATACTGGAAGATTTTGAAATTTTATATAGTAGGAATTTTAAAATGTTGTAGGATTATAAATTTGATTTCTAAGATGTATCTAGGCTATTTTTAGTATATGTGATTTCAAAAGAAAACAGTTTCTAAATATATATTAATTAATTAATATAGATAATATTTTGGAAACAGTTTCTAAATATATATTAATTAATTAATATAGATAATATTTTGGAAAATAAAAAGGAAATTGAAGTGTTGATAGAATTTCTATAAATGAGATTTTTATGAAATCTATTTAACTATATGTGAAGTTTTAAAAAAATTATATATATATATATTAAATCTACTAGTTTATTTTAAAATAATGTGTTATGAAAATTCATTTGTTAAATTAACTTATTTAATCCATTTTAGTTACTAAAAGTGTTTTTTTTTAAAAGAAAGAAATTTTAGTTAATTAAAATTAATGGGGAATTCTAATTGTTCGATTTATTACGAATATTAATAAATCATATAAATTGTTATTCAAGGTCAAAATGGGGAAACCAAGGCAATAATGAGGTGGATTTGCAAATTTAAGAGGGAAAAGTGAGTTAATCTCACTCATCTAGATTATTATTGTCAAATTTAAATTATTGGTTATTTTGCTTGAATGATGATTGTCATTAGTAAAAAAATTAAATAGACCCTATGCACCGCATAATAGCGGAGGATATTATATATAAATCCCATATACCACGATATTCCACCTTAAAGTGGAATTGGTATTTTATATTGTGCTAACATTTGTGGATGCAAGGAAACAGGTTGGAGGGATCTAACAGGAATCCTCAAAATTATTTAGATTGTTTAAATATTCTGTGTTATGAATATTCGATATTCTGTGATGAATTATATTGATAATTGGAATATTGAATGCTATGGTTTGCTTGAATATATTTTGGTACAATGAGTTATCAAAATATAAAGAATTGGATTTTTGAAAAGAAAATAAAAGAGTGAATTTCAATTAAAGTAAATATAAAGAATTTGAATAAATTTAAGAATGAACCGAAAAAGAATAAGAGTGATTTTAAAGTTCTAATAAGTAATTTCTAATATAGGAAAAGGGGATTTTGAATAAACAGAAAATAATGAATTGTAAAACTTAAGTGATATTTATAAAGGAACAAAGAATTTACATTAAAATTCATGGTTTAAATTTATTTAAAAGGCCAAAGAAGGAATTTGGGAAATCTAAAATTGGTATTTTCAGTTAAAAAGATTTTAAATCGTAATTGAGAATTAAAAATCCAAAGTTAACGGATTTTAAAGTAAATGAGTAAGTAACGAAATTTGTTTCAAAGTGGAGAAAATTGGAAATCAACTTGAAAATGGCTTTAAGTGTTTATTTTGGAATTTTAAAAAAGGGAAGTGAGACTATGGAATTTTTAAACTGGGTTTATAAAAGTGAAGTAATATATCAGTGGATATTTGGAAGAATAAATTCAGGGTGGGAATTTTTTTAAGGAATGGGATTTTTTTTTTAAAAATAATTAGTGATTTTTTTTAAAGGATGTGAAGAAAAGTATACTTCCCTGGATAGTGAAGTATGTTTTTAAAGTAAATTTTTAAATATAAGTTAAAAAGTTTTAAATTTTGTCTTAAAAATCATGTTTTGGAAAATTTATTATTTCTAAAATATTTAAATTCTAAAATAAGTATTTTTCAAATCAATTACCATAGTAATTATTTAAAGGTGACTTGGTACTTTGTTTTAATGGAGAAAATCTAGTTTTATATTTTATAAAGTAACCTCATTTTCAAATATACCTATGGTATATATTTTTAATAAAGTATTGAAGTAGTTTTTAACTTAAATGTTTTAAAGGATATTTTATAATAAAGCGTTTTAAATTATTTTAAATTCTAACGTATTGTGCTAGGTGTTTTTAGTGGAAATAAATATTTGAAATTTTATTTCATGAGAAGAGTAAGGTTTGAAAACTGTTTTCGAAAGGGGTGAAAATTGGAAATATATCTTGTGAAGATACTTTGAGGTTAATAAATAATTGGGAGATTATTTATTGTTTGATGGTTGTTTGAGAATGTTAATTGATAGTTAAACAACCGACTATCACTATTGGCCAATGCGCTAATCGTTTCGAAGAGACCGAGATCGAGATTAATTTCTCGAAAACCACTTCGTTCCGGTTTGTACGTTTTAGATAGGGAGACGAGTTTGGATTCGAAGGTGGAGCAGTGAAGTGCAAGGGCCAGTCGCTACTAATCCTGAGGATGATTCCAAAATGGATGTTGTAGGAGTTGTGCCTTCGGTTCCGTTCGAACCCGGGACGGACTTGTATGGATGAATGTTTTTAGAACATTGTCAGATGGGCAATGAGCATTCTGAGGGATATGTTCTAGAAAGGTAACGCTTAGCCTCAAGCCTCATCAACCAAGAATGACTGAAAATCAGGGATTATGCAGCAAGGCTAGGTGGGTAGCGCCCGTTAGGGTGAGGTCATCCCTGTCTATATGTACCTTTTTATTCGGCTTAGTGGTGCATTTGCTGATACCAACCGTGGGGTGATCTTACTCGGGATTATCTTGTAAGGGGTAGTCCCGGTCTTATGTTGCAGGGGGTCGGGAGTGATCCTCGGTATGCTGATCTAGACCAGGTACCGTGACAGGTGGTACCCCAGTGCCTAGTCATTAGTTGGAAATCCATTCTTCCTACGGGCCACTACGGTTTTGATTGTGCCCAACTATTGCTAAAACGTGAGATGCCAGAATTTTAGCTAGATTCTATTTTACTTTCTATAGACACTATTATAATATCAGAGAATTTTGATAAAAAATGTTTTAGCTATCGTAAGGTAAAAACCCGACATGTTTATTTGTGGCGTGGTCTTACGAGATGCTTTTGTTTTCAAAAGGATTTTGAAACTTTAATAATCAAATTGAGTGTGATTTTCTCACGCTGGTATTCCAGACTGACTCGGGTGTTATTTAACTATAATGCTCGGCTCAGACCGAGTATTATAGGATATAGGAAAGGATGCTGTGGAGCTCAGGAGACGAGCTGGATGGAGATATGTACTTCCATACTTGATTATTATTCCGTTGTGTATTCAGTTTTAAGGATAAGTTTATACGACTGTTCCAGATTGTATGTTATTGATGTCCTTGAACTCTGATGATGTATTCTTGTGATGTATGTATAAAACAGATATAGTTTTCTTTTGTGCAAAGATATGTTATTATCTATTATATTTTATTCCGCTGCGATGGTTAGATTCTGTTATTGTTTTGTTTTCTCCTCTTCTACCTCTTCTTCTTTAACCCAATGGTTCGTTTTTCCATTCATCTTGAGTTGAGTGATGGAGATTAGAGTCGACTCAAGGGGTACGGAATTGCGGGTCGTTATAGTGGTACCAAAGCTTTGGTTGGTGATAACCTTCGCTCTGGTAGGAATTACTCATAGAATAGAGTCTGTAGTACTCTAGAATAAGCTTGAGTGTATTAGTAGATATGAGTGCATATTTATTAGTGAATATAAAAATTGTTTTTATATTATGTTGACTTATCGGTTGAGTGTTTATGGATTCTGGTCGATGTGTAGGACGCCATGACATCGATAGGGATTTCTAAGCTCTTAAACAAAGATAAACCGACGCAGTATTGTTTTAAATAGGGTAACTGAAATAATTTTACCCCAATTATTTTTGTATATAAGAGAAATAATTTTCCGTAAATTATTGTAGTTATATATTGGTTGCTTGGATGTTAGGAATGATAATTATTATCATTGTTGTACGGAAATTTAACTAGAAATTAAATATAACCACACGTTAAGGAAAGAAATTCATTTATGGAATGAAATTTGGAATGTGAATTGTAAATGTGATTTATGATTTCAAAATAGAATTTCAGAGAAATATTTGCAAATAAATTGTGATGGAAGTTGTAGAGTAATGTTTTGGATGGATTTAGAATTTGGAATTTTGGGAAATTTTTTGAATTGGATTTGAACTCTGGAGAGCTTGGAATATTTGAAGGGATTTTAAAGTGATAAAAGCATTGAACTCTTTTCGGTCGCTGGGAAATAATTTCGATGATGATCGCGTCATCATCGGTGTTCATTATCGAGTTTCCAAAAGAGGATTGCTACCTGGATGTTTTGGATTAATGTTTGTTTGCGAAATTTGGTTTGATTTTGAAAATGAAAAGGAATAGTTTGATTTAGATATATATATATATATATATTCAAAATTGAATGTGGAACATTTTAGTAATGATTTGAACTCTGAAAGCTTATTAAAAATATTTATGGAATGGAAATTATGTTTGGAAACTTATAAAAAATGGTGAAGCAAAATAGTAAGAAAAAATAAAATTGTTTTGTATTTTGGAAATAAAATAGAAATCCAAACTTGAATGACAAAAATAGAATTGAACTCAAGCAAAATAATGAAGTGATTTTTGAAGATAAAAACCAAATATTGAATTGGAAGTGGGAGTAGACTAATTTGGAATAAATTAGAAAATCGAATATGTTAATGAGATTTAATTTGGTTAAATAGAAGTTGAAAAGAAGTTTGAGTTATAAAATTCAGCTTGAATTGTTAGTAAAGTAAATGTAAGTGGAAATGTTGTCAAATGGAATGGAATTGGATTAAAATAGGAATGATTTGGGTTGCAAATAAATCCAATTCAAGTGTAAATGAGTTAAATATAAACTTGAATATTATTTTAACAAACTGAGAATGGGTTTAAATGAAATCAACGCACGAATGAATGAAATGCAAGTGAAAGGTTTGTAAATAAGTTAGAATGTAATGAAATTTATTATAAACCGTATTGGGATCAACTTAAAATGGTTATAAGCTTAAGTAATTGTTTATTCACATAAATATCGCATAATTTGCAAAGAAATAATTGTCGTTCAACTTAAACGGAAGTAAATAAAAATTCTATGAATTGGTAGAGGTAAATAAAATTGATTTTTGGAATTAACTGAAATAAATGTGAGGTGTTTGGGTTAAAAATGAATTGAATGTAAGCAATTGAGTTGCAAACCATTTAAATTGAATGAAGTTATATACGAATTGGTTGTAAACAATTAAAATTAATGTCAGAACCCTAGAAGTAGCTTATAAATATTGTTTAACCTGCATTTCTTATAGAAACTCGTATATTTGCTAGTTAAAAATGTTAAATGTTGTTAAATTACATGATTTTGGCACTTACATGTTTAAGTTAAGTAAGTACAGGTATCGGGAAGCCGTTTGGCTGGATTTGGGCGTGCTAATTGCTAAATAATTAGCCGCTTCCTTAAAAATGCTAAATAAAGGTACGCCTACGCAATAAAAATAGGAAATATGAGCTGCTTTTGTTTTTCCGACCGGGTGGGTCGATGTATATATATTTATATCTCTTGCCAAATTGTAAAAACTCCTCCGCACAAAGGAGACTCTGCCAAAAAATTTCGAAAATTTTGGGAGTTAGAAAAAATTTGGGAAA
Source organism: Allium cepa (assembly GCA_030765085.1). NCBI lineage: Eukaryota > Viridiplantae > Streptophyta > Magnoliopsida > Asparagales > Amaryllidaceae > Allium > Allium cepa. The sequence continues at coordinate 1,033,004,195 of CM060928.1, forward strand.
ATTTATTTTAGCGACAAAACAGTTTCAAACTAGAAACTAAAATAAATTAGTGCATGAAACTAATTTAAAATAATGATATGAATCTGTTATAAATGGAAGATAAAATTCAGTATTCTGACTTGAAGATAAATTGAATTCATATGAAAATGGGAGAACCAATTGAATAGAAGTAGATATAAACTAAAGTGGTGAAGTGAAAATAAAAATAAGAAGCGTATAAAATACTTATATTAAACTTGAAAAGAAGTGGTAAAATTCTTAAGTAATATGGGTGTCGGGAAAATATATTGAATAAGAATTTGAGTGAAGATTTAATAAAAATATGTGAAATGATAAGCATTGATAAGTGAATAGAAATCAAAATGAATGTGAATAAAAGAGAATGGGTATAATTATGTAAGATGTAGGTATATTATTTTTATTCGCATAGCAATTTGATCCGGATTCGAGCATATAATTTCGAGATAGTTATATCAATCCGACTTAGGATTTTTCACTCGATTTTCAACGGTGAACCTTGAGTACGGCTTTTGATTGATTCTGGAAATTCTCTATCATAGTTATGACCATGCAAGAAGAATGATGGTTTCTGATCAAGAAACCAGATCTGAGTCCGCACTAGGAAGTCGGGTGGACGATACTAGTTCGGAAATGAAATTGTGGGATCGAGTAAGCGATCAAATTCGTTATTTTATACGAACGATATAGGTACATCGTACGAGCTTGAATGAATAGATATTAAAATTTTGTAAGGAAGTTAATAAAATGTTTTTGAATGTTGTGATTGGATATTATTGCTATGTAGGATATACATGTATTTAAAAGCAGGAGAAAAAATTAGTTTTGATTTCAGAAGATAAATTTTAATTGCTCGACGAAAAGGTACGTGTTTAAATTTCTGTACGAAATTTGATTGGGTTTTTGATCGAGCCACTTGGTGTTTTGTTTTCTTTTGGAATTTGGGAGGTCGTGGAGGCATTTTGTAGTTGTACCGAGCTAGCCGTGCAAAGGAGACGCTGGCGAAATTTTTTGAAAATTTAGGGAGTTAGAAAATTTTTGAGAAAATTTGTATAATTCCAAATTTGGTTTTAAATTGAAGTTTTAATGATTGAGCAAATAGTATTATTTGAAACTGTAGGAGAGTTTGGGAAGTTAGTAAGAATGATAATGGGTCTTCTATAAAAAGATAGTTGGTAGGATGTTGAATAGTTGTTTTTGGGGGAAAAGTAAACGGGTATTGGACCATTCTTCTTAACTAGTAATTTCGGGGACGAAATTCTTTTAAGAGGGAGGATGTGACGACCCAGAATTTTTGGATGTTTGAAATCCGAATATTTAATTGACTTTAAATATTTAAAAATTAATTTTTAACTTGGATTCAAATATCACTATTTATTTGATAATTTAATTATTAAATTAAATAATTCGAGGTTGGGTAAAATGTTGGATCTGGAGTTTTAAGCCTGTTAAAAATAATTTGAAGGCTTGTAAAATTTATATTGATAATACTGAGGATAGTAAAAGTGTTAAAATTTGATTCGAAAATGTTTTGTTAAGTTTTGAAATTTTATCGTTTAAATTGATATTTAAAAATAGCCTTCCGAGTCACAATCTTAGATTTCGACGAAACCAGTTCCATTGGATCTATAATATTATATTATTATCGGATTTCAATTTTCATAGTGTTTGTAGTTGTTGTGTGAGCATACGACATATAAACGCGCTGAATTTATATCGAAAATTTAATATAATAACTGGGTCCAAAAGGCTATCTTCTCCATACGATCGAATTAGGACTCGAAACCTTTTTCATTGTGTTTGGAATAGGGGTTTAACATTATGAATGCCTAGCGGCACGCCTCAATAGGATGTAAAAAATTTAAGCTTCGAATTAAAGACAATTTGAATTTGAATTTAAATTTAAATATAATAAATACTTTATTTGACTAGTCAAATTTATTTCACGTCAGACCTTTTTGATTCCATTTCAAAGATCACTATAGCATACTGACTGAAACACGTTAACATCAAATCTTGTCTCCGTTCCCTTCTTCGTTTTAAAACCCTAAGCAGATAACTTAAAAAAATATAAGAAAACAAAAAATGGCTGTCGATATAAAATCGTATACTCTTCTTTCCAGATTTTATTCCAAATCGAACCCATCTTCTTGAAGTTCAAATTCGCTCAAATTTTTTTAGCGATAGCGGTCTCATTCCTCTGCTTTCTCGATTAGAGCTTGAGCTCATCGATGTCGCCGTTTGATTTTGGCGATTCGCAAGGCTTGGTTTGCGAGATGGGAGCCTTCGCGTTGATTGGTGGATCGTGTACGTAGGCACGCGTTTCGGGGAGGCGCGAGGCAGTCGGTGAAGCAGCTCAGTTGCTTGGTGGTTCGGGAGGAAGTAGCGAGCTCGAGCGTGGTTGGCGTATAGGGTTCGAGGCCGGTGATGTAGGCACGCGGTGACGATTAGTACTGGGTAGCGGTAGTAAGGAATGAACGAGGTCACGTTGTGGACTCTGTTGAGAGAAGTAGTAAGGTATTTATTTCAATTTAAAATTTATGTACATATGTATATGCACATATGAGAATTTTAAATACAAATATATGTATATATAAATACACATAATTTTAAATATGCTGTTTAAATTTTTAAAAAGGTTAGGGTGATGTTTACATTTTATAAAACAGAAAATAAAACATTCATACTGGAAGATTTTGAAATTTTATATAGTAGGAAATTTAAAATGTTGTAGGATTATAAATTTGATTTCTAAAATGTATGTAGGCTATTTTTAGTATACGTGATTTCAAAAGAAAACAGTTTCTAAATATATATATATATATATATATATATATAATTTAATTTATATAGATAAGATTTTGGAAAATAAAAAGGAATTTGAAGTGTTGAAAGAATTTCTATAAATGAGATTTTTATGAAATCTATATAAGTATATATGAAGTTTTAAAAGAAGAATATATATATATATATATTTTAAATCCACTAGTTTATTTTAAAATAATGTGTTATGGAAATTCACTTGTTAAATTAACTTATTTAATCCATTTTAGTTACTAAACGCTTTTTTTCAAAAATGAAAGAAATTGTAGTTTAAATTAAATCATTGGTTAATTAAAATTAATGGGGAATTTAATTGTTCGATTTATTACGAATATTAATAAATCATATAGTTTGTTATTCAAGGTCAAAATGGGGAAACCAAGGCAATAATGAAGTGGACTAACAAATTTAAGGGGCAAAAGTGAGTTAATCTCACTCATCTGGATTATTATAGTCAAATTTAAATTATTGGTTGTTTTTCTTGAATGATGATTGTCATTAGTAAAAAAATTAAATAAACCCTATGCGCCGCATAATAGCGGAGGATATTATATATAAATCTCATATACCGTGATATTCCACCTTGAAGTGGAATTGGTATTTTATATTGTGCTAACATTTGTGGATGCAAGGAAACAGGTTGGAGGGATCCAACAGGAATCCTCAAAATTATTTAGATTGTTTAAATATTCTGTGTTATGAATATTTCATATTCTGTGATGAATTATATTGATAATTGGAATATTGAATCCTATGGTTTGCTTGAATATATTTTGGTGCACTGAGTTATCAAAATATAAAGAATTAGATTTTTGAAAAGATAATAAAAGAGTGAATTTTAAGTAAAGTAAATATGGAGAATTTTAATAAATTTAAAAATGAATCGAAAAAGAATAAGAGTGATTTTAAAGTTCTAATAAATAATTTCGAGTATAGGAAAAGGGGATTGTGAATAAACAGAAAATAATGAATTGTAAAACTTAAGTGATATTATTTAAAGGAACAAAGAATTTACTTTAAAATTCAAGGTTTAAATTTATTTAAAAGGGTAAAGAAGATTTTGGGAATTCTAGAATTGGTATTTTCAGTTAGAAAGATTTTCAATCATACTTAAGAACTAAAAATCCAAAGTTAATGGATTTTGAAGTAAATGGGTAAGTAACGAAATTTGTTTCAAAGTGGAGCAAATTGGAAATCAATTTGAAAATTGCCTTAAGTGTTTAATTTGGAATTTTAAAAAAGGGAAGTGAGACTATGGAATTTATAAACTAGGTTTATAAAAGTGAAGTAGTATATCAATGGATATTTGGAAGAATAAATTCAGGGTGGGAATTTGTTTATGGAATGGGAAAATTTGTTAAAAAATAATTAGTGATTTATTTTTAAAGGATGTGAAGAGAAGTATATTTCCTTGGATAGCCAAGTACGTTTTCAAAGTAAATTTTTAAATATAAGTTAAAAAGTTTTAAATGTTGTTTTAGAAAGCATGTTTTGGAAAATTTATTATTTCTACAACATTTTAATTCTAAAGTAAGTATTTTTCAAATCTATTATCGTAGTAATTATTTAAAGGTGACTTGGTACTTTGTTTTAAAGGAGAAAATCTAGTTTTATATTTTATAAAGTAACTTCATTTTCAAATATTCCTATAGTATATATTTTTAATAAAGTATTGAAGTAGTTTTTAACTTAAATGTTTTAAGGGATATTTTATAATAAAGTGTTCTAAATTATTTTATAATTTAAAGTATTGTACTTGGTGTTTTCAGTGGAAATAAATATTTGAAAATTTATTTCATGAGAAAAGTAGGATTTGAAAACTGTTTTCAAAAGGGTTGAAAAGTGAAAATATATCTCGTGAAGATATTTTGAGGTTAATAAATTATTGGGAGATTATTTATTGTTTCAAGGTTGTTTGAGAATGTTAATTTATAGTTAAACAACCGACTATCAATATTGGCCAATACGCTGTTCGTTTCGAAGAGACCGGAATCGAGATTAACTTCTCGAAAACTACTTCGATCCGGTTTGTACGTTTTCGAGAGGAAGACGAGTTTGGATTTGAAGGTAGAGCAGTGAAGTGCAAGTGCTAGTCGTTACTAATCCTGAGGATGATTCCAAAATGGATGTAGTAGGAGTAGTGCCTTCACTTCCGTTTGAACCCGGGACGGAATTGTATGGATGAATGCTTTTAGAACATCGTCAGGTGGGCGATAAGCGTTCTAAGGGATATGTTCTTAAAAGGTAAGGCTTAGCCTCAAGCCTCATCAACCAGGAATGACTGAAAATCAAGAGTTATGCAGCAAGGCTAGGTGGGTAGCGCCCATTAGGATGAGGTCATCGCTGTCTAGATGTCCCTTTTTATTCGGCTTAGTGAGCGCTTGCTGATCCCAACCGTGGGGTGACCTACTCGGGATTATCCAGCAAGGGGTAGTCCCGGTCTTGTGTTGTACGGGGTCGGTAGTGATCCTCGATATGCTGATCTAGAGCAGGTACCATGACAATTACCCCAGGCCTAATCATTAGTTGGAAATCCATTCTCCCTACACGCCTGAACGGTTTTGATTGTGCCCACTATTTCTGAAATGTGAGATGCAAGCATTTCAGCTAGATTCTATATCACTTTCTATAGACACTATTATAATATCAGAGAATTTTGAAAAAAAAAGTTTTAGCTATCGTAAGGTAAAAACCCAACACGTTTATTTGTGGCGTGGTCTTACGAGATGCATTTGTTTTGAAAAGGATTTTGAAATTTAACTAATCAAATTGAGTGTGATTTTCTCACGCTGGTATTCCAGACTGACTCGGGTGTTATTTAACTATAATGCTCGGGTAAGATCGAGTATTATAGGATACAGGAAAGGATGCTGTTGAGATCAAGAGACGAGCTGGATGGCGATACGTACTCCCATACTTGATTATTATTATTCCGCTGTGTATTCATCTTTGAGGATAAATTTATATGATTGTCCAGATTGTATGTTATTGATGTGATTGAACTCTGGTGATGTATGTATAAAACAGATATAGTTTTCTTTTGTGTAAATATCTGTTACTATCTATTATATTTATTCCGCTACGATGGTTAGATTTCGTTGTTGTTTTGTTTTCTCTTCTTCTACCTCTTCTTCTTTAACCCAATGGTTCGTATTTCCGTTCATCTTGAGTTGAGTGATGGAGATTAGTGTCGACTCAAGCGGTACGGAACTGCGGGTCGTTACAATATAATCCATATGTTTACAAATGTTTAATGAGTAAAACATAGATTAACAAGTGTAAGGATATGAATTCATGCAATTAACAAGTGTAAGCCTTGTTAAAAGGTGGCTTAAATTTCTTTTAAAATTAAAATGAAAAAATGACCAGAGGAAAGAAATAACCAGGCGCTTCAATCTTTTCGTCATTCTCTAACAAGCCAAAAGAAAAGAAATTCAAAAAGGCTGGAAACTAAATCCAAAAAATCAAATCAAACAAGGAAATCTGTTTCATACCCGGAAAGAACATCAAAACCAGAGTGAAAATCAATTCAAGAAAAATCATCTCAATCTAATAGCAAGCAGATCAACTCAGTTTAAAAAAAAGTTTTGAATTCAAACTCAGAACAGAAAAAAAACCTAGAAGATGCAAACCTGATGCAACTCAAACTTCATCCATAAGCAAGCTTCAGGATTCCAAAAAAAAAAAATCAAACAACCATTTTTTTGTCAAAGCATTTCAAGAATGGAAAACAAAGGCTTCAACCAGTTACAAAGACTTCAACCTGGAAACTCAAACAAAAGCAAGGAAAAGAATATCAAAACAATCAAAGTTTAGCTTCAATACATCAATTTCCAGGAAAACAAATCTAGCCTACTTCTCTGCTTCTCTGTTTTGCCGAGTGAGCAAACTCCCTAAAACTATCTATATTTCTTGATTTTTTGGATTGATAAAGGAAGTATGTCAAGAAAAGGTTTTTTTTTGCCTGCATGTCTATATATATACATGTGAATAATAGTGTGCATGTCTGTGGATTTATATTTCAAACTCTGTTCTTTAGTTTTCATGTTAACTCAATCAAAAACAAATGCACATCTCTCCACAAATAAAATATTAGGTTATGACATTTGAAAGAGATTTGTTTGTATTCGTCAAATGCTATTTTTAAAAATATTTGTAAGTAAAATCAGCAAGTAATTTTACTAAGAAAACACAGTGGAAATTGTTTCAAATCAATAAGTCGATCATCGTAAATTGAAGTTTTGTTATATAAATAGATTGGTATTTATAAACCACGACTTTTGAAAGTTATTTCAGGATTTTTAATGTATTGAACGGTGAGAAAACGAAAACTGAATGGAAATGTTACTTTTGTCAAATTCTGTCAAACGATAAGGTGAAGCTCATCATACTTTGGTCGGTAGGTAGTGTGAGAAACGCGGATTACGGATCTTAAGGCTAGAATAAACACTAGAGGGGGGGTGAATAGCGTTTTAAGGAATTACTAAATCACTTTGAGTTTATGTTATTTTGAACACAAATGTATGATATATTCAGACACAGATATGATCACAGAAACAAACAAAGATGCAGAAATAAAGTAAAAGCAGTAAGTAAAAGAACACACCAGATTTTATTCTTGTTCAGAGTTACCGTACATCCAGTCCCGCACACAAGTACGGATTTACTTTCAAAAGCAATTTTTATAGTTACATCCTCGATTTCAAGGCCACGTGGTACACCTCTCCGGATTCACAATCCTCTGGGTAGAGAGACTTGATTTCACGGGCAACAAGTTCACCCAATTGATTTCCATGGCTACGATTGTATGAATATGCGCTTATATGATTTTTGTTTAATGATAATAAACATATATATACATTCTTTTAAATGTATTTGTTAATGTAGTATTTTATTTTTCATAGATTAAATAAATATTTGTTGAATAAAATAAATTACACAACATTTGAATTCAAACAGAAATTTTATTCAAACAAATATTTATTACATTAATGAATAGTACAAATCAAGCTCTCACTATACATATACAATTTTTTTTACAATACATCACAACTTCAATTTACATAAATTTCTCCATACATATCACTCTCACTCGTAGTGTATCTTCAACTTCATTCCAGTTAGAATCCAGCATCTGAGCAATCTGCAAAAATATTTACTAACGCAGTCAAATTGAAAAGGAAATATTTTTGCAATATAAAATAAAATATGATTTTTGAAAATATGATTTGCCTCAGTATTTGGGTTGTTCGTCATCATTTACATTTGAATTCATCATACACGAACAATGTGACATGCACAGTGTATCACTGTACATGCCACAAGGCCGTGCACATCAATATACACTTGATAATGCTACAGGGACAGGTGAGCACTGGTCAAACCCAAAAGAAAAGCCGGGTTCAACTCACGTGCAATATATTTAAAATCATGACTCGAGCACAAGGTCAAACCCAAGTTTTAAAACTGGATTCAACTCAAGTGAAATTTCAAAAATCAACATGAAAGGATGCAAAGAACAGAACATCAAACTGACTGAATAAAATGCCAGACCAAGCTACTACAAAATACACATATGCAGACTCGACTACAAGAGCACCACAAGTGCACAACTCAGACCAACAGCTACATGAAGCAAAACCAAAGCCAAGACTACGGTGATACAAGTACAGGAAGCAGTTCAATACTCAAGAAACCACTGAAATAAAGCAAACTGACTCGAAGATTGCCACCAACATAAGAAACAACAATGAAGACCACTATGCAGTAGACATGAATGCAACTTGACTATCAAGACTTAGTAAACAACAACAATATCAAGTATCATGATACAGCATCAAGACGAGTCAACAATCAGAATATGTGAAACATAGAAATGATTCATGCAAGCTACAGATATATGGCAATGCACAAACAAGTAGGCTAAAACAAAGTCAATGACCATTCAAACCAGTCCAAACATGAAACAAAACTCAAAAAGACACACAATGAAAATCAGGTAGTCAGCAACTTCAATATGAGTGCAATGAAATTATGAAGTGAATGCAAACAGTCGAAGTCATGGAGCTGCAGCCAATATACAATGATGAACAAAATCACAAGATGCCCAACTCAAATGAACACTATAGCAAAACTAGAATTGATGCAAATGTCCAGATAACATCAACTGGGCACATGAAGACCAACAACATCAAGTATTGAAACCAACAATATGGAAAAAAAGGGCAGTGGACAGGTACAAGGCCAGAAAGATCAAATGCAACACAAGTGCAACAGAAAGGGGTGTAAACACAACAATGAAGTGAATATAACTACAGGTGAACAGAAGACAATTGAACAACTACAAGGTTAGGGAAGAAACAAGAATACCAGAGATTACAAATAATGCAGTGCAGACCAAAAGCAGCGACCAAGTAGCATGTACACAATATTTTAAATCCCAAAGCAAATCAACAGCAATGCATGCAACATGGTGAACAAGACAAAGTGCAGACAGAAGAAGTGACACATCAATGACAAATTGGAGCAATAGAATCAATTATTCAACAGCGAAGAATAACCAGTGTTGTACAAGTTCGACACGGCATGGTACAATGCAGATACAACAAGTCTCGACCACTATGTAATGTCCAGTGATGGAAACAGTGAATAACATGTTCGAAGTAGAAAGCAATAAACAAGTTCAAGTCGAGATCATGGATGCATACTGGAGCCAAATCATAATAATTCATGAATGCAACAACCAGACCAAGTCAAAGCCGTAATTCACAGCAAAGTCGAAGTTGACAAAAGATTAAAAGTGCAAGGATGACCAAGTAAAAGAAATCAAGTGTATGTAAATTGAAAAATTCAAAATTCAAAGCAAATTAAAAGAGGAAATTTCTTTTCCATATGAATCAAGGGAAAATCAAATGTTTGAAAATCAAGGCCGTGCGCATCAAGTTATTATAATATCAGGAAAGCGAAAATTAGGAAAGTATCGAATAGATACGAACGAATTATAGGGTCTCAGAATTCATATAAATACCAACCTGCAAATCATCACCAGAAGGGTGGAAAAATCGAATCGAATCAAAATATAAACCCACAATCATCATTTGAAAGATAATCACAACATCAAGTTCGAACACGTGAAATCATAAAAGCACAAATAGGAAATTACATACCGAAGCAACAGTGAACTCGATCAAAGGAGCAGCTGCGAACGAGCACAAGCAACACAAACCAGAGAATCGATCATCAGAGAAGCCGCGAGCAAGAGCAACACCAGAAAATCGGATTTGAAGAAAGCCCCAATTTGGATCGATAGCAAAAAAAACATAATTGCTGAAGAGGAACGAACAAGAATAGAGAGCCGACATTGATAAAAAAATAACAGGGCCGCGTTTTTCTTGAGTGTTAATACTTTGGACCGGTTATATTTTAAAGGCTTTTGGCTATTAGGGTTTTGAGTTTAATTGTTTTTTATTTGTTGTTTTTACTTTTCGAGTCAAAGTATTGGTAAATCACCACCTAGGTTGTAGGTAGTGTCAGATTGTCTAGTTAGAAGTATTAAGTGAGCAGGGTGTGCGAGTTTGCAAAACTCTATAGGCGGGAGCAGGGTTTGCGAGTTTGCAAAACTCTTTAGGCGGGAGCAGGGGTTGCGAGTCTATTAGAGTGTTTGTAAGCGGGAGCCGGGTTTGCGAGTCTGTTAGAGTGTTTGTAAGCGGGAGACTGTTTAATTCTAATAGAAATCTGGGAATGCAGCAGTAGGCAGGGGTTGCCGAAGCTGGGTAAATTTTGTGTGTGATTTACTTTTCAGCATATTTATTTCTGCAGTTTGTTTCTGTGTTTAAATCGAGAAAATTTGCTATAACCCTATTCACCCCACCTCTAGGGTTAATCTAGATCCTACAAGTGGTATCAGAGCACGGTATTTTTCTTTAACTCTAGAGTCATGAATTCATCAAATAATGCTTTTTCTGAGGTGCAATCAATTGCTAGGCCACCCATGTTTAATGGGAATGATTATGCTTATTGGAAAGTTAGGATGGGTATTTATCTTAGTTCTGTTGATTATGATGTTCGGGACATTATTGAAACTGGCTATAAAATTCCCACTATAATTGTTGGTGATACCGAGATTCCTAAACCTAAGGATAGGTGGGATGCTAACGATAAGAAATTAAAAACTACAAATGCTAAAGCCATGAATGCTCTGATCTGTGCTCTTGATAAGTCTGAAATTAATAGAATTTCTCATTGTAAAATTGCACAGGAAATTTGGCATACCTTGGAGGTGATACATGAAGGAACTTCTCAAGTGAAGGAGTCTCGTCTAGCCCTATTCAGCAATGAATACGAGAACTTTGTGATGGACAAAGGCGAGAGCATAAAAGACATGTTTGGACGCTTTTCAACTTTGGTGTACAACGCTAGAGCACTTGGAAAGGTATTCACTGAGGTAGAGCTTGTGAGGAAGATGCTACGCGTCTTACCGATGAGCTTTGAGGCAAAAGTCACGGCAATACAAGAATCGAAAGATCTGAGCAAACTAAGCATGGAGGAGTTAATCGGCAACTTGATGACATATGAGCTTGAGCTAAAATCAAAGGAGGAACGCAACAACTCCGAACCAAAGAAGAAGATGATTGCCTTATGTTAACGTGAAAATCGAACGCTAACACCCCGGTGTCAATTGAAGTTGGATGAAAGCACCACCCGTGTATACGGGAACTACAAGCAAGTAGAGAAAATAAAGAAAAAAGCAGAAAAGACAACAATTTTTATAGTGGTTCGGCTTAGAGTAAGCCTACGTCCACTTTAACTCTCTTTATTACTGAATTTGATTACAACTTAACAACAATCTTCAATTACAACACACTTTAGACCAGTAGATCAAACTTTGATAGAGAATAATCTTCCGAATTCATGTTGAATGATGTAGATTTCCTCTTGGAGATCGTCGTAGTGTCTTTGGTGTTTGGAGTACTTGAAGTGTTGAGTGAGTCAAGAATTCTGCAGAGTATCGGTGCTTGAAATGGTCGGCCAAAAGTCCCCTCCATGTTTGAGGTAGGTCGGTATTTTTAGAGAAATTTGGTCTGGAATTATTGCCCAAGTTATAACTCATGACCGACTTAGGGAAGGTTGTAGGTCGCGCATGACCTAAGGGCCAAGAGTTAGCAGGCAGTGGCATGAGTGAAGCGGCACTGAGTCTCTCTTTGTTCATCTGGATACAAGTCTTAACTCGTTCATGAGTTAAGAGGTTCACGGTTTAAAATGAGGCAGCATCTATTTTGAGCTCTGTAGTTTTAGGTCGTGAATGACTTATCCTAAGTCAGTCACGACTTAAATGCGGTTGCTTCCATTCTTTTTGTCCTGATTCACTAGGTCGTCTCTTTTTTAGCTTCGTTAGGTCGTAGCCTCTTGAGTCGTGACATTACTTGAGTCGTCCAGGCCTTAACTCGTAAGTCGGCATCCTTGCTAACCCTTAAGTCGGCATCTTTGTTAACTCTTAAGTCGGCATCCTTGCTAAGTCCTAGGTCGGCGACCTTGTTAAGACTTTGGGTCGGCATCCCTCTTGAGCCTGTTAGGTCGGAATCCCTCCTAAGCCTCGTGCAGTTAAGTCGGTCTTCCATGCTAAGATACTGGGTCGGCATCCCTTCGTGCCTTAGGTCAGCAGAACGCTGGGTCGCTACCTATTTGATGTGTTAGATCGGTGAGTCACGGCCGAGATGGAGTCAATATTTGCCCCTCGAAGCATACGCCTAATTGTTAGGTCGTGTGCTTCGATACCCCTTAACTCGTCCATTTTTAGGTCGGTAGGTCGTGTGCGACTCATCAGTTAGATCGTATGCGCCGCTCTTTCCACTGAAGGGTATAAGTTAACCTTCTTTTTCTTTATTCATTACTTTCTCTATTTCTTGATTCCGCCATTAATATATTCTCAAGTTCCTGAAGGCGATTTCATTCCAACTGACCATCGATAATTTCTACCATTCATTGCGTAAGTGATTTTACTCTTCTTTCGACTGTAGATTACTATCGATTCGTGAATCCTGTCGCTCGAACTCAAATTGCCTCCTTGTATGATGCTCCATCACGAATCCCATCACATTTATAGTTCATAAAGCCTAGGTAGCTCGATTCGGCTTCAGATGATTGTTGATACAACGAAGGTGGCTTATCACCTTATGCTCGATGATCTCTGATGGCTGGTCATTGGATTTGTGACATTTTAGGATTGTTTTATTGAGTGGTTCGATAGCATGAATGAAGGCTACTGTTGATGGAATGGTTATCGGGTTAATGGGTTGAATGGAGTGAAAAGCTGGTTTGGAGGCGACTTAGCAAATTTGGATGATTTATCTTTTGGCCCACCTAAACCTTGAGTCGCTGCCGAACTAGCTCTTAGAGAAACTTGCCGACCTAACCCTTAAGTCACGGCCGAGCTGGCACTTGGGGAAACCTGCTGACCTAACGTAATGCGACCTAAGCCTTGAGTCATTACCGAGTTAGCACTTGGGGAAATTTGCACCTCCTTTTGAACCGAAGCCTTGCTCCTTGCTACTCCATGACTTGGATGCTCAACTTGAAATGCCGGATTAAAATGCCTAAACCCAAGATTTTTTAACTTTTATTGCAGTATCATATTAATTTATAAGCTAACAACCTGCTAAAAATAACCATCACAGAAAATGAGGGCGAATATACTGCCATTGACTGCCCATATCAAATGACAGATTAGTCGACATAGAGTAATCAACTTGAATGCATTGTATGAAATGCTGTGAACCAATCAACTAAAGTGAAACATCAATGCAAAGCATCGCTAACTTGAACTGACCTGTTCGCATTAACATCTCACTTGCACATTCGGATTTAAAAACAATAAGCCCTGGATTTCATAATTGACAAACGCGTGCTAGTTTTTTTTTTTATTCCAGTTATATTTGCTTATTGCTTTGTTGATTTTACACAACACTTCACACATTTTTAGGAAACGTGCATCTTCACGTTTGAATATCCAGTTGTTTGTGTAGAATGACTTCCCATCAAGAAGAAGAAGTGGTAGCTCAAGAGGAAGAAACTTTTCCCATAGCTGCTCCCATAGAGAATCCCCCGGAGAGAACTTCGACTATTCTAACTCCGAGAGTGTTCATTCAGCTACGCACTCAGTTTGGCTTTGCTGAAAATGATGTTCTACTACCCGAACCAAATGATACTGCCGATAGTCCTCCTCATGGTTTTGTTGCAGTCAATCGCCAAATGTGCTTAAGCGGGGCGATTCCTCCTTTCAACGACTTCCTCCGAACCCTTCTCCTTCGGTTGACAATCTCTCCATCTCAACTTCATCCTAATGGCTATGCCATTTTGATGGGATTGTGTGTTTTGTTCAGGAGAACTCTTGATCGTTTTTCGAGTTTTGAAGAAATTCTCTATTTATGCTCGTTTGCAAAGAGTAAAGACCATCCTTCCCTCATCATCGTGAGAAGTGCTAGAAATCGCAAGCTTATTTCTGATCTCACACAAAGCGTTCATGGATTTTTGAACCAGTTTTTCTTTGCTCGTTGCCCCCCAGAGTTTTATGCCATCTGGAGAGTAGGAAGTAAGATTACCTGTTTCTATTTTCTCCATTTCCAAACTTTTCCGAGATCCGAATTATCAATTGCTAATCTCAGTCTTTGCCCTTTTCAGCACTTCCTCTCCCTTCTAGAGACCCAATCCATAAGCAAGTTTTTGAGAGACTGAGTGTTGTGGCCGCGGAAGAGAGAAGTGTAAAATTCTTGTTGAGGGATGAATTTTTGCATCAATACGGGCTTTTGCATACCTCTCGCTCTACACACCCCCATGAGGTCCCCGACTCTCCAGCTAGAGCGTCGGATGCCCCAGTTTCTACTGACACATCCATACCAAAAGAACCTGCTTCTGAGGCTTCTCTAGTGAAGTGCTCCACTTCTGTTGATGTCGCGGGGTCATCTGGCAAACTTGCCCCGGTCACTGAAGAAGAAGAGCCTCGGGAATCTCCTCCGCATTCAAAGAAGTCTGGTGACGAAGAAGCCGAGAAAACCAGCCCTGTCAAGCAGAGCAGGGACGACACTTTCGAAGGACTGAGCGACCTCTTTGCCACCGCGCAAGAGATCTTTAAAGATGATCCTATCACTACCGGGGTTTCTTCTTCAGTAGTCGAGGCGACTTCTATTCTACAACAGACTCCGTCAACTCAAGAGTTGATGCTAACTTCTACACCCACAACTACTCCACAATTAAAGAGTGGTTCGTAGTTTGATGCGCGTAGTTTGCACATTACACACACTTAGAATCTTTCGGCACTTTTATGCTTCTGACTTTTTGTACTTTGAAGAATTCTAAAACTTATCTCTTTTTATTTCAGATCCTCCGATGGGACGCAGCGGATCCTACTATGTTGACTTCCAGCGCTACGGGAGGCGTAGCCAACATGATTATAGGCGCTACCTCCCCTCTTACAGAGAATCCGATGAAGAAAGAGCCGCCCGAAAGGATCAAGAGAAGAGGGCTCAAGAGGAGCGTTATGAAAGAAGAGAGAGGGAGGAGCGCCACGGTTCTTCGTAGAGAGGCGACGATTCCCACAAGAGAAAATCCCATCATGACCGAGGAAAAAGTCATATGGTTGAGGACTCAAGCAAGCGAGCCCGACATGGTGAGAAGCATTCCTCTACAACTCTTGAAAAGGTTACTGCCCCCGTCTCGCTAGACATTCCTTCCGGCTCTCCCGTTCTTGGGAAAACAGACATTCAAACAATAATCAACAGGCCTAAATTTCAAGTTGGACCGGGCCCAGCCACTTTGCAAAGCCGGTTTCCACAGTGGTGTCTGAAGGGAGTGCGGTTCGACCTTGATCTAATCCCTATTGACAAGCCTGCCATTCTGCGAAATCTTGATGCTATCAGGCTTGATATTGAAAGGATGTCGAACTGGAAAAAGCTTGTTGACGAGCTCCAAAGGGTTAACCGTGCAAATATAGAGGCCATGCTCACTATGGAGGAAGATAAAGCCGAATGGCAGAATGTTCTTGAGCAACATGATACTGAAATGAGGAGCATCGCTACTTACAATGAAGAGCTTGAAGCGAAAGTTGAGGAACTTAAACAACAGCTTGCTACTTCTTTTACCACATATACTCAAAAAGAAGAAGTATTTCAGAAGCAAGTTCGCGATGCTCATGCAGCTCAACGACATGCCGAGGCACAACTTGAAGCCGAGCAGAAAACAGCAGAAATGTATCGTGCTAAGGTTACAGGTCTACAGGAGAAAGTCAGCTCCCAGGAGGCGGAAATTCAAATGCTTAAGCTTCAACTTTCCAAAGCTGAAAGAGAGCGTGATGAGGCCGTTGTCGGCAAAATTGCAGCCGAAGAATATCATGAGGCAACGAAGACCAACATCAGCTCAACATTATTTGACTTCTACCTGCATAGCGTCTTGGGGCACGGTAGCCTCGCCTTTCTAGGCCCCAAGTATGAAATTACTCTAGCTGAAGTTTGGGAGGCTGCACTTGATATGCTTGGCGGTAAAGGCGCTGGCTACCGAATCAGCTCTTGAGGAGCATTACCTTGATGATGATGCTCGCGCCGCTCTCGCCAGGGGGAGAGAACAGCTTGCAAAATTAAGGGCCGAAACGGCGGTAGGAGAACATTCGGGAAAAACTACCTCAACTGCTCCAATTCGGCCTTCCCCTTCGGCCGAAATTGACATTATCGGTTCCAGTTCTCATTCCCCATCTCCTACTAAAGTTACCACCGAGATCACAAGAATACAAGGTGGAGATGAAGGCGACGAGAGTGCCGAGGCACATGCTTACGAGGTTGATGTTAGGAAACCGACCTTTGCAGGTAACTCTACTGTTAATCTTGCCCAAGCAGACTGCTCATCTGTTTCTTACGAGCTTGATGAGCTTCTTGATTACTTCTTGAATCTCAACGAACCTTTATCTCCTCTTTTTACTGACTTGAAATTTTTTCCTTCTGTAGAGAAAACGTCGAGCATTGTTCAAACCTCCCCTCCTCCAACTATACCTCCTCCATCTATTCAGGTGACTCCTCCTTCTGCCTCGCAACCAGGATCACAAGAGGAGCAAATAGAAGCTCTCCAAGACTTGGACGATCCCATTGCTTCACAAGAACACAAGGGAGAAGAAACTGAAGGGAGTGAGAAGACTCCAGAAGCAACTGGTTCCGATGATGAACCATTATCTAAACTTCTTTCTCCAAGGAGTGGGTCTTCCTCCAAGAAGAGAGGAAAGCAGGGAGTCTCCAAGAAGAAGAAGGGATTTTCAACTGGCGAAGAAAAAACGGAAGAAAGTCCGACTGAGCCCCTTTCTCCTTCATCCCCTACCCTTACAAGCCGGCCTAAGAAGTTGGTTATCCGGCCAGGTGCGGGCTCAAAAGGTGGACGGAAGAAGAAATGATGGCTCTGGTTCTGTGGCTTTCATATTACTTTTTGCTTTTTGCATGTACTGACCGAAGATTGTGCGGGTACCGGCCCCCGCTTTTCTTTTTCTTTTTACTTTGAAACCTGTACTTGTGCAAAATTTTAACAGTGTTGAATAAAATGATTCTTTTTCTTTGTACAAACTTCTGTCTGTATCTGAGAATGCATTTATTTTGAAACTTGTATCTGTAATACAATTGAATAAAATGATCCTTTATTTGTACAAACTCTTGTTTGAATTTGAGAATGCATTTATTATTCATTTTTGTACAAGTTCCTTTATATGATATTGCAGTGAGCTTGTGGTATACTGTTCGAGCGTAATTTTACCAATATAGTTATATCATGTTGCCCCTATACCATAAGCTTGTTGCAATACTTTATATTTTGAGAGGACTTGTACTTTTATTTTCTTGAGAATAATCATTCCATACTTGGAGGAATTGTTATTTCGTTAAAAATAGAGTACAACTCTCTCCATATAAGTTTTTACGCTTCATCCTTCGAAGATATCACTTTTTTTTCTTTTGTGCATATACACATTTTACCGAGTGAATTCTTCTTTGTGGTAAAGCGGGCATCTGAAGGGTACTTTAACTTCTTTTTGAGGAAGAGTATTTTCCAGAATAGGTGAATCATTCTTCCTTTGAGAGTTAAAGTGTGCCTTTAAAGATGGCGTTTTTTTTTCCGCCACAGTAAAGGGCTTTTTGATTTTTGCTTCTTTGAAAAGTTGCACCTCTGAGGAGGGCTTTTCCACGTTTTAACACTTGGAAGTTTTATTTCAATCTTGGTGAAACGTGTGCCTTCAAAGAGGTCTTTCTGTTCGATTGTGCCTTCGGGAGGAGGTCTTTTCATTTCTGACTCTGGGAAGAGGTCTTTTTGTTTCTGCCTCTGGGAAGAGGGCTTTTTGTTTTGTTGTGCCTCTGGGAAGAGGTCTTTTTGGTTTCTGCCCCATGGGAGAGGCTTTTATTTTTCCCTGTTCGCTGGGAAGCGGGCCTCCGAAGAGGGCTTTTCACATTTCATTTTACGGGAGTGTATCGACCGATGATGAAATGTGTGCCTCTGAGTTGGGTTACTGCTTGGAAGTTTGGAGTTTCTTTCTCTCGGTTGGACGGATTTACGGGAGTGTATCGACCGATCATTCCGCAACTTTGTATCGAGAAAGATCTCTTTTTTTCTGGTTGGCCCGCCCGAGGTCTTTTAGCATTTCAACTGTGGTGAAATGGGCCTCCGAAGAGGGCTTTTTTCACGTTTCAACACCTGGAAGTTTTATTTCAATCTTGGTGAAATGTGTGCCTCTGAGTAGGACTTTTGCCTGGAAGTTTGGAGTTTCTTTCTCTCGGTTGGACGGATTCACGGGAGTGTATCGACCGATCATTCCGCAACTTTGTAACGAGAAAGATCTCTCTTTTTCTGGCTAGGCCCGGTCGAGGTGTTTCTCCTCCGAAGAGTTGTGCCTTCGTAGAGGGCTTGCGCCTCCGAAGAGGTCTTTTGCTGATTGATGCTTGCTCGCCCATGTCTCTTTCGCCATCCACTTATGTTGGCGATCCCCCTTGTCTTTTGCAAGTGCCAACACTTTTTAGTTGCCAGTAATTTCCCTTATCCAAAGAAATATACTTCACAGTTAGGTGAGTTGGTGGTGGTGGACACAGTTTGCTTAACTGGCTGTTTGTTCAAACATTTATAGTTAGTTAGAGATGGTCCACTTCCACCCACATTGCTCACTCTTGTTTGAAGCACTTCTTTTGTAGGATTTGAGTATGGAAATTTTTGATGGTTTAGTGTGTGTTTGCTTGGTCTTGGGATGGGTAAGCTTTACTTTCATGACCTTCATTATTAAATCGACATTTTAATGACACAATTAATGTATTTTATATGTCGAAATAAAACAAAGCAGTTTATAATAGTAGAGAACACAAGATTTATAGTGGTTTGGCCAAAAACTGGGCCTACATCCACTTTATAGCTTTTCATTATTCACTTGCTTTACAATTGCTTTCAATACAAGAATCATATTTTGCAATTCTTTTACAATATTTCAGCAAAGCTTTCAAGTAAAATAAGGACGCAAATGATTGTTGTTCCAAGCTCTTGGGATTGGTTCTCCTTCGACAGTTGTGAGTCTGAATGTGCCGTCAAGAAGCTTCATGCCTATAACATATGGCCCTTCCCAGTTTGGCCCAAATACACCTGTGGCTGTCATGATTCTTTTCAGAATTAGGTCCCCAACTTCAAAGTTGCGCTGACGAACTTTGGAATTGAAGTGCCTGGCTATTCTTTGTTGATGAGCCGCAATTCTAAGTCTAGCCTCTTCTCTTCTTTCATCAAGGAGGTCAAGTGCTTCCAATTGCAGTTTTTCATTCTCATCTTTATCAAAATGGATTCTTCTATGTGAGGGGACTTCAGTTTCCACTGGAATCATTGCTTCTGGTCCATATGCCAACGAAAATGGAGTATGCCCAGTCGCAGTTTTGTGGGTGGTTCTGTATGCCCATAGTGCAAGCGGTAACTTGTCAACCCAGCCACTTTACGCTTTTTCCAGCTGCTTTTTGATGGTTGATTTGATGATTTTGTTTACTGCTTCCACTTTCCCGTTTGCCTGTGGATGGGCCACTGCTGAAAAACTCTTCTGGGTTTTTAATCGTTTGCAGAAGTCCTGAAATTCCTCGCTTTCAAATTGAGTACCATTGTCTGTGATTATTTTCTACGGCACACCATACCTGCAAATGATATTTTTAGTCACAAAATTTATCATTTTCTTAGATGTAATAGTAGCCAAAGGTTCAGCTGCAGCCCATTTAGTAAAATAATCAACTGCAACAATAGCATATCTAATCCCTGATTTGGCAGTTGGTAATGGCCCAATGAGATTCATTCCCCAAATGGAAAATGGCCACGGACTGACCATCTGTGTTAGCTCAGTGGAACGTGCTCTAGGAATTTGGGCGAATCTCCGGCACTTTTCACATTTCTGAGAATATGCATCGGCGTCTTGATTAATTTCCGGCCAAAAATATCCATAACGGAGAATTTTCTTTGCTAATGTCTGACCACCCGTGTGATCTCCACATTCCCCTCCGTGTACTTCAGCTAGAATTGTCTTGGCTTCATCTTTAGTTACACATCGGAGTAATGGCATTGTAAAACCCCGCCTGTACAATCGGCCGTCTTGGACTATATATCTGGAGGCTTTCCTTAGAAGCTTCTGTCTTTCTCTCGAATTTTCTGGCAAAGAACCTCTGAGTAAATAGTCCAGTATTGGAGTCATCCATGATTCTTGTTCCTGAGATACATTCATAATCCAGTCAACATCCATCTCGTTTGTACTTGGTGCTGACAGGACTTCTACGGGGACTAATCCCAAT
The DNA here is from genome assembly GCA_030765085.1 of Allium cepa. Lineage (NCBI taxonomy): Eukaryota > Viridiplantae > Streptophyta > Magnoliopsida > Asparagales > Amaryllidaceae > Allium > Allium cepa. The sequence goes on from CM060928.1 coordinate 1,033,024,849, forward strand.
AGTTGAGCTTCACCAGTACTTGAATACTTCACGAGGGAATCTGCCTTCATATTCTCTTCCCGAGGAATATGGTTTATTGAATAATGATCAAAATCTTCAAGAAGCTCCCAGGCCTTTGACAAATAAGCGGGTAAATTTCCTCCTTTAGCTTGGAATTCCTTCGTGACTTGGCATACGATAAGCTGAGAGTCACTGAAGATCTGTAATATTTTTATATTTAGCTCTTTAGCGATTCTCAAACCTGCAATGAGAGCTTCATATTCTGCTTCATTATTAGTCGAAGGAAATTCCAGCCTCAGTGCATAACACAATGTTCATCCTTCAGGGGTTTCAAGGACAACCCTTGCCCCAGAACAGTAGTCATTCCTTGCGCCATCAACGTATAATTTCCATTTCACCGGGACGTCATTAGTTTCCTCTTCCTCACTATCACCTTTATCTGTGCATTCAGCAATGAAGTCTGCTAAAGCTTGTCCGTTGATAGCTCTTCGGGGATGGTAAGTGATGTCATATTGACTGAGTTCAATATTCCACTTTAAAAGACGGCCCGAAGTCTCAGGGCGAAACAGGACTTGCTTCAGAGGTTGATCGGTGAGGACTTTGATGGGATGAGCTTGAAAATACGGCCTCAATTTCCGTGATGCAATCAATAGGCAATAGGCAAGTTTCTCCAGCTTCGAGTAATTCATCTCTACCCCAGTGAATCTTTTACTAATGTAATAGACTGGTCGCTGGATCCTTGTATCTTCTCGAACCAATGCTGCACTCAGAGCGTGAGATGATATTGCCAGATATATGTAGAGATCTTCACCATTGTCGGGCTTTGAGAGTATTGGAGGCACTTCCATATGACGAACCAACTCATCAAATGCGTTTTGGCACTCGGGAGTCCAGTCAAAGTTTTTTCTTCCTTTCTTTAGAGCGTCAAAGAATGGAATGCATTTATCAGTAGATTTAGAAATGAATCGGCTCAAAGCAGCAACTTTTCCGTTAAGACTCTACAGTTCCTTCTTTGTTCTAGGAGCTTTGACCTCCTTCAAGGCAGTGATTTGAGCAGGATTAGCCTCAATGCCCCTAGCTCTCACAATAAATCCCAAAAACCTTCCGGACTCCACTCTAAATGAACATTTCAATGGGTTAAGCTTCATTCCGTATCTCCGGAGGACTGCGAACATTTCCGCCAAGTGATCCATGTGGTCCACTGCTTTCTTTGACTTTACCAACATATCATCGACATAAACTTCCATTGTCTTTCCGATCTGCGGTTTAAACATGGTGTTAACAAGCCTTTGGTAAGTTGCCCCCGCATTCTTAAGTCCGAAGGGCATGACTTTGTAGCAGTAAAGACCAACATCCGTTATGAAGCTCGTGTCCTACTGATCTAGCTCATGCGTCATGATCTGATTGTACCCGGAGTAAGCATCCATAAAAGACAATAATTCATGTCCCGCCGTTCCGTCCACCAACTGATCAATTCTAGGCAGCGGAAACAGTCTTTGGGGCAAGCTTTATTCAGATCTGAGAAGTCAATGCATACTCTCCACTTCCCATTAGCCTTTTTAACCAGGACAAGATTTGAGACCCAATCTGGGTAAACAGATTCTCTGATGAAACCATTCTCCATGAGTCGATCGACTTCTTCTTTCAGCGCTGCCGACCTCTCTGGACCTTGAGTTCTTCTTTTCTGTTTTACTGGCGTGAACTTCGGATCGATGTTCAGAGCGTATACCGCAATCTCTGGTGATATTCCGCACATGTAGGCATGAGTCCATGTGAATACATCTAAGTTTGCCTTCAAGAACGAAATCAGAATATTCTGAGCTGTAGTGTTGAGTTGCGAACCCACATTCAGCACCTTGTTTGGGTCCTTTAAATCAACAGGTACTGGCACTGTCACCTCTACCGGCACTACTCTATTCTCCCCTGCACTAGCTTTTCTTGGATCCATCTCTCTCCGGGCACCGCTATGTTCGCCAGTGCAGGGACCAACCTGTAGTTGCTACAAGGTTCATTCTTTGATGCGGACTAAAGGCGCCGCATCTTTTCCCATTTCTCTCCACTTTGTTTCACGTAGCTCTGCAAGATAGCACTCCCGTCCCACGTTCTGATCTCCTTTAATTATCCCAATTCCGTTATCAGTGGGAAATTTTATAGTTAGACACCATGGGGAGAGAACAGCTTTGAATGCAGCCGGGGTTGGTCGGCCCAAGAAAGCATTATAAGCAGAAAATTCTCCAACAATTATAAAGGTCTGCTTTCGAGCTACCTTTCTCAGCCCCTCTCCGAGATCTACAATCAAGTCTATAGTCCCAATCGGCTGCTTTGGCTCCCCAGTGAAGCCAGCAATTTTTAATGACGAAGCCTGAACGTCAGCCATTGGTATCTTCATCTGGTCAAAAGTTTTCTTAAAGAGAATATTACACGAAGCCCCGCAATCGACCAGAATTCTTCTCACAGTGGCCGGGCCAATACCGGTAGAAATGACCAGAGGATCTATCGTAGGGGCTTCAATACCCATAGAGTCCCTGGCGCTAAATATGATGTCATCACGGAAAGCTTTCTGTTGTTTCAATGGCGCATCATTCTCTAACACAAAAACACTTTCCTCTGTGGGTGCATGCTTCAATGCACGAGCATACCTTTCCATCTCACCCCAGCTCCTGCCTGCTGGGTCAGGACCTCCCGTTATCACATTAATGACAGGCCTGTCTGACTCATGTTCTACGGCCTTCTCACTTGAGCTTGGATGGTGAGCGGGGACTTGTTGCCTTTGGACCGATGAGGTTGTTGTGTCCCTACCACTTTTAACATACTATTGGAGCTTGTTCTCTTTCAACAGTTGCTTAATTACTTCCTTCAAGTGTCGGCATTCGTTAGTGTCATGACCAGGCTGATTGTGAAACTGACAGAATCTTCCACTCTTCTCCATTTTACCTCCAACCCTCATCTTAGGTGGCATAGGATAACCGATATTATCTTTGGTTGCAAAGAAGATATTTTCAGGGGTATCCGTCAAGGGTGTGAAGTTGAAAGCTCGACCCTTCTTTGAATCCCCTTGTTTCTTTCCGCCGTCATTCCCCCTTTTCTGAGCATTGGATTCCTTTTTGTCTAGAGCGTTGCTATCACTCTTAGTTTCTGCTGATGCCACCTTAGCCGGTGCTTAAAGGCTTTCCAGGCGCATGAACTCATCGGCTTTTTTATAGAATTTATCGAGTGAATTTGGTTCTTTCATTTTCAACCATTCTCCAAACTTGCTCGATTTATCAATTGCCCTCATCAAGTATGTTAAGACCATGCGTGGCTCAGCATTATCAACCTCGGCCAAAGCTATGTTGAATCGATTCAGAAATGATTTGATGGATTCCCCTGGGTTTTGCTCCAAATTTGACAATGACATTATATCCTTTGCTTTAGAGGCATACAACCGAAACTGCTCCTTGAACTTCTTAGTTAAGTCCGAGAACTGATCAATGGATCTAACTGCCAGCTTGGTAAACCATAATAAAGCTACTCCTTCCAAATACACCGGGAAGTATCGACACTTAATCTTATCGGATGCCCTGGCGCCAGTCATATACCGTTCATACTTATACAGAAATTCGTTAGGATCACTTGTTCCTTTGTAAGCTGGAATAGTGGGCGGAATAAATTTTCTCGGGAATTCAGCTTTCAGAATCCTCTCAGTGAATGGAGTTTTGCTTGGAGCAAAGCCCCATTCTTTCTCATCCTCATCCTTTCGCATACTTTCTTTCATGATTTGACGGACCATCCCTGAAAAATACTCTTCATCATCCACAGGCCCTGCGGGGAAAACGTAAGCCATTCTTTCAGAGTTCTGCCTTGATAATCGTTCATGAAGGGTCGGTTGATGTCCCGATTCTCCATCCTGAGGAAGTGGCCTTTCAACGGAGCTTACCGCCCTTTGAGAAGTATTCCCTCCAACACCCTGAGCTCTATCAGCAGAGTTTCCTTCTTTATTTGTTGGCTGACGATTAGCCTCGAGCAAATCATTTAGCTTATTCAATATCAAGGTATTCTGAGCATCCTGGGCCTCTAATTGTGCATTCTGAGCATTTAGCTGTTGATTCAATCCCAAAACCACAGCGTCTAATTCCGCTCGCATAACTCCCACAGTTGGAGTTGTCTGACTCAGAGGAGGAGAAGTGGCGGTGTTCTCTTGAACATCATCAGATCTGGTAGATCTACTTTTCCTTCCGGGAGCCATAATTTCTGTTAGACTTCTGGTCTTAAAGGAGATTCTTACCTCAAAGTTTGGTGAAGCAATGATGTAAATACCCTGAGTTCGATCCTTCTCAGTGAAAGCACCAAAAATGTTAAAGTGAAAATCGAATGCTAACACCCCGGTGTCAATTGAAGTTGGATGAAAGCACCACCCGTGTTTACGGGAACTACAAGCAAGTAGAGAAAATACAGAAAAAAGCAGAAAAGACAACAATTTTTATAGTGGTTCGGCTTAGAGTAAGCCTACGTCCACTTTAACTCTCTTTATTACTGAATTTGATTACAACTTAACAACAATCTTCAATTACAACACACTTTAGACCAGTAGGTCAAACTTTGATAGAGAATAATCTTCCGAATTCATGTTGAATGATGTAGATTTCCTCTTGGAGATCGTCGTAGTGTCTTTGGTGTTTGGAGTACTTGAAGTGTTGAGTGAGTCAAGAATTCTGCAGAGTATCGGTGCTTGAAATGGTCGGCCAAAAGTCCCCTCCATGTTTGAGGTAGGTCGGTATTTATAGAGAAATCTGGTCTGGAATTATTGCCCAAGTTATAAGTCGTGACCGACTTAGGGAAGGTTGTAGGTCGCGCACGACCTAAGGGCCAAGAGTTAGCAGGCAGTGGCATGAGTGAAGCGGCACTGAGTCACTCTTTGTTCATCTGGATACAAGTCTTAACTCGTTCACGAGTTAAGAGGTTCACGGTTTAAAATGAGGCAGCATCTATTTTGAGCTCTGTAGTTTTAGGTCGTGAAGGACTTATCCTAGGTCGTAGGTCAGTCACGACTTAAATGCGGTTGCTTCCATTCTTTTTGTCCTGAGTCACTAGGTCGTCTCTTTTTTAGCTTCTTTAGGTCGTAGCCTCTTGAGTCGTGACATTTCTTGAGTCGTCCAGGCCTTAACTCGTAAGTCGGCATCCTTGCTAACCCTTAAGTCGGCATCTTTGTTAACTCTTAAGTCGGCATCCTTGCTAAGTCCTAGGTCGGCGACCTTGTTAAGACTTTGGGTCGGCATTCCTCTTGAGCCTGTTAGGTCGGAATCCCTCCTAAGCTTCGTGCAGTTAAGTCGGTCTTCCATGCTAAGATACTGGGTCGGCATCCCTTCGTGCCTTAGGTCGGCAGAACGCTGGGTCGCTACCTATTTGATGTGTTAGATCGGTGAGTCACGGCCGAGATGGAGTCAACACCTTAAAGAGCAAAGAAGAGAGCGATGAAGAAGAAGAAGATCCAATTGAAGAGCTTGCAATGGCTATCAATATTCTTAGAAAATGGTCAAGATTCAAGCCACGCAAGAAGAAAACAAATGGTAATAAGTCAAAAGATTCTGACAATTGCAATAATGAATCGACGTGCTCTAACTGCAACAAACCTGTCCACTTCAAACAACATTGCCCACTTCTCAAAAACAACAAAGGAAAGAAAAAGAAGTAGAAGGCCTTTGCAGCGACTTGGGATGATGAAGAAGGAGAGGAAGTTTCGAATAGTAGCTCAGAGAAGGATAACTTGTGTCTTGTGGTAAAATCAGATTCAGAAGCAAGCTTAGAGGAATCTAGTGAGGCAGGTGACTATTCTTATAAAGAACTTGTTTTTATGTGTCTTGATTTTACTAAAGAAGTTGATACTTTTGAATCTAAAATTGAAAAACTGAAATCTAATAGGAGAGAACTTGCTCATGAAAATTTTAGGTTAGAAACTGAACTTGAAAATATTCAAAACCTACAATGTAAAAAATGTAAAATTTTAGATTCAGAATTATTAAAACTTAAGAATAACTTTGAGAATCTTGAAAAAGAAAACTTGAGTCTTAAGGAAATCATTGACACTAAGAAAGAGGATTTTATAAATAGATGCACCTCACTTGTAACTGAAAACACCACACTAAAAACCAAAGTCCAAAATCTTGAGAAATCTCTGAATAACTTTTCAAGAGGCGATAAATCTTTCAACATGCTATTGGGAAATCAATTTTTTTGCTAACAACAGAAAAGGACTAGGCTTTGGGAAAACACAAGTTGAGGATAATGCAAAAGGTAAGAGTGTCTTTGATAGATGTGGAATAGTTGGACATCGTGTTGAAAATTGTAGTCATAGGAACAAGAACACAAAATTTATACAAGTTTGTGTTCCTGAGAATTCTACAAACAAATTTCATGTCTATTGGAACAAGAATGAAATGACAAAACTAGTTTGGGTTCCAAAGGGATTGTTTATTCACAATGCTTCTGCCACTAACAATCATGGACCTATAAAAACAAATAAGTCACAAAAATCTTTCATCGTGTAGGTATGGCGGCAGGCTAAGGAACAACAACAGTGTTCTCTGGATTTTGGCTGTTCCAGAAACACAACGAGCAGCAAAGCAAAGTTCCTTAGCCTAGTACAAAGGTGATAGAATCACAATGGGCAACCATGAAAATTTATCGTAAAGGTAAAACGGGTGAAGGTATATTTATTTGATCAATTTATTAAATGTGATAATCTGCACCATATTCTGAATGAAATCAGCCAATATTGAGATGTTGTAAACAGATGATTTTTTGATTCGGACTTGTTCGACATAGTTGGCCAATTATATTCATGCTAAAAATATTATTCTTTGAATTACTTCATACAAATATGTTTGGATTAAACATAGTGTTTTGTTGGATGATAATATTTTTTTTCGGCTAATTCTATATTCACGGTTTTCTGATTATTTACTTGGCTTCAATTCAAATTCAAAGAATGTCATTTAAATAGTTGTTAAAATTGAGTTTGAAATTTTTGATGCACTCTTCATGGTCTGGTCTATCAAATTTAGTTAGTGATATTTTGGAGTGAAAGAGAAATTCAAATGCAGATCATACTGGTAATCTAGTTGACAGAAAACTTACTAGTTGAACATGATTTATGGTGAGACATTTACTAACTGCGTCGTTTTTCAAAGAAAATATCTGCACATTTTTCATTACAAATAATTTTCAATTAGCAGAAATTTTTTCTCATATAACCCCTTCGAGAAAATCATTGTTGACCATATTTTCAGATTAGTATTTTTATTTGATTTTAAATGACAAATTTTGACTAATCCGACTCCCTACTAATTATCAAAAAGATAAATACTGATTGAAAAGGGGATAAGTGTTGATATTTAACATACATTACTGAAGAGAGTATATTTGGAAAATTTCTTTAGAAATTCAAACAAGAGTTATAAAACTTTTTGTTGGGTAAAGATTCCATGACCATTTCTATATCTATCATATTTCTATCTACCATTGTTTATCAAAGCTTAAATATAGTTTGTCGATATGTAGTACTATAATCAGGGATCATTTGTTTTTCATTTCATATTTTTTTGTAAAAATAAATAAATGTCCAAAGTATTCACTCTCATTTAAAAGTCCTCACGGTTATGCATGGGTGAATTACTTGGATTTTTGATTATGTGCTTCCGTGCTCATTTAAAAGTCCTTACGGTTATGCATGTATGGAACGCATATCAAAATTAATTGATTAAATAGACAAGTTGATTCTAATCCCATTTAAAAGTCCTCATGGTCATGCGTGGTTAGAAGATACTTGATTTCATATATTTTTTAAAATTAAACTGGAATACTACCAATCTCATTTAAAAGTCCTAACGGTAATGCATGATTAGTAGATATTCAAATTCCTGATATAAATGTACCACAAGTTGATACAATCGTATGATTTTATATTAGAACATCAGTCCATTCTTTCTAAAAGTGGAATATGCGCCTAACAAGGGTAGTTATGATTTTTGTTTGATTTTTATTAAAGTTTGATATTTATATTCAATTTGAGTTTAATGTTGGATTAATATTGATCACTTTATCTCTGTTTTCTATAACACTATTATTCTTTTGCTGATAACAAAAGCGGGAGAGAAAAGTTAAGATTTTGTCAAATAGAATCAAGCAAAGATCAAATAATTTTCCATTTGCATCTAGGCTTATTTATATATTTCTATTTATATGCATATATGTAGGGGGAGCATCATGTAGAGAGGAAGCATTTAAATAGGGGAGCAACTAGAATATATCATTGATTAAATACATTTAACACAGTCAAAATCTTAAATATATGTTTGTTATCATCAAAATGGGGGGATTGTATGAATATGCGCTTATATGATTTTTGTTTGATAATAATAAACATATATATACATTCGTTTAAATGTATTTGTTAATGTACTATTTTATTTTTCATAGATTAAATAAATATTTGTTGAATAAAATAAATTACACAGCATTTGAATTCAAACAGAAATTTTATTCAAATAAATATTTATTACATTTATGAATAGTACAAATTCAAGCTCTCACTATACATATATAATTTTGTTTACAATACATCACAACTTCAATTTACATAAATTTCTCACTACATATCACTCACACTCGTAGTGTATCTTCAACTTCATTCCAGTTAGGATCCAGCATCTGTGACGCCCCACCTCTATACCCACGCTAGCCAAGGACACTACAGGGTAATGCCGTCAACTAACACGGAGAATAAGGCTGGTTGGGAGCGACCATCTATAGCCTTGCTCTAACTATCTATTAAATACATCGACAATAAACATAGCAAGCAGGTCGACATACCCAATGAATATTTAAAACAAAACCATAGGTGGTTGGATCTATCAGAACAGAATATAATAACTCAAATGAAATATACATCACAGAACAGTAGATCATCATATACACATATACTGAATACATAACAGAGTATATAAAAAAATACAAGTAAAGTGGTATAGCAGACCACAATATACAGACGAGTTCACAAGAATACATATCAGAGTTACAACAAAATGGGACTACACAAAAAGCTATGAAAAAAAGAAGCTAACGGAGTAGTCCATGCGGAAGCAAAATAGGCTAAGTCCAAAAGCACCTAACCTGAAACATCTGGTCTGACCCGAGTATAAAATACACGGCTCAGTCTAGCTAAACAAATCAGTTAGATAAACTGAACAACAATAAACCTAGAAGGTTACAAAGTATAACAAATATATCTAAAGGAGATAACACAATCATCCAACAAAAGATGAATCATATAGAACAAGCCTCATATCATCGGCAACATATAGAAACAAAGGATAAGAATATCCCAAAGTAAGCCATAAGGCAATAACAAATACCGATAAGGTACACAAGTTCCACAAGGTAAGCACTACGCATCATGCGGCTCAAAAAGACCAACATCGAAGGGCGATACCTAGGGAAAATACATATGAATGAAACATCATAAAATTTTGCTCGAGCTCAGTACTGTACAAACAAGGATCCATGAGCCCGAAGACTCCAAACCCAATGTCACCCATGCGGCTCATAACGACCAACATCGGAAGTGATACTAAAGGGCAACCCAATATCACCCATGCGGCTCATAACGACCAACATCGGAAGCGATACTAAAGGGCAACAAACCCGATGGCACAAACCAGAAGGCACATACCCGAAGGCAACAAACCGTAGTGGTGAATGTCAGAGACCCAGCACTGGACACCACTAACTGGCGGAATGTGTCACAACTCTCGAGAAGGAATCCGAAAAGTGTTAATGCATGTCCCATAACCACTCGTTCGCACTTGACGATTGACTATCCGTCAGTCACCTTCACACTCAAAGCAGTACAAAGTTTACCTCATCTCATCGGTAAACCAAACCCGAAGGTCAAAACGATCAATTGAATAGGTCGGGGATTAATCAGAAAGATAAACGGGCAGATTTATGGTCCGTGTTTTACCTAACCATTTAATCTTCCTTCCACTACGCTCGAAGTGCGAAATTGTGTGTGTGCATCATAAATAGAATTTATAATTTGGAGAAGGGAGTTTTAATATGATTTAGAGAGATTATTTATAAAAACCGTGAATGAATTCAAGAATAAGTTATCAATGTCAAAGATGCAATAACAACTACTAAAAAGCAACTTGAATCGATAAAATTTGGAAACCAATCAAAATATGCAAAAATAGGAAAAACAGGCAAAACATGAGCAGGTCAGTCGACCGGTTGCAGGGCTTGGTCAGCTGGCCAGATGCAAGAAATAAAAAAAACTCGACATGAGGAGGTCGGTCGACCGGTTGCAGGGCTCGGTCGGCCGAACTGCATAAATTTGCAGTTTTCTGCCCTTTTTCCAATGAAATGCAAGTTCTTCCAAAATGCGACCGTTCGAGCAATGGAGTTAAGGAGCCTTAGCCAATAAATAACCCAGCTCCATTAGCTCTCCGATTCGCTACCAAAAACATGTTCCAATATCAAAGTTAGGATCTTTAAGGAATTGAACCCAAACACTAAAAATTTGGATATTCACCAATTCAATCCAAACCAAAAGCAAGTGCATATGAACAAGTGTTAGGAATTCATACCCAACATCAATGAAATCAAGAGAAGTAGATGTGAGTTCAAAACTCACCTTTAACCCAAAAACAAGAAGAAGAAGCTCAACAACAAGAAGAAGACCAACCAAACTCTACTTCAACCCAACAAGCTTCAATCTAAGAATAAAACAAATATTTCCCAATTAGGTTTAGGAAATTTTCTGAAATTGAAGAGGAGAAGAGTTGAAGAAGATGAAGAGGAGCTTACCAATGTCTTCTCTTTGATTTTGGAGGAAGAAATCAAGTTGGAAGTTGAAACTAGGGCTTGCAAATTTCTATTTCTATTTCCCTTCCACCATTTCTGTTTTAGCTTGAGAAATGAAATGAAATGGAGATGAATGAAGAGAAGGGGCTAAGCTAGAGGGTTAAGTGGAGATTGGGCTGAACCCAAACTCAAGCCCAAGTAGAAAAAATAGCCAAAATTTCACTTACTCCAAACATATCAAACATTATACTCAAAAAGATCGCAAACGCCATTTTGGAACCAATGGAGGTAGTTTCGAGTTCCAATTCGGCCATTTGCAGAAAGTAACATTTCGGACCAAAATCCGACTAACGACGCTATATTTAAATAAAACATTTAAATATATAATCGTTAAATATGTGGGTTGTTACAGATCTCCCCTCCTTACAAAATTGCATCCCCGCATTTCCTAAAGACGATATTTGTAACAACTACATACATACAATCAATCAAAAGAAAAGAAAATAAGCTTGAGATGAAAAGACATACTCACCGTTCACTAGCTAAGAAAGAAAATCCGGATAAGATCGCTCAATAAACTCTCTGGTTTCCAAGTACAGTCATTGGGATTAGCGGACCATTGAACTTTAACGAGCGGCACGTCCTTGTTTCGAAGGTGTCGCACCTCCATGTCAAGCACGCGAATAGGTTGTTGTACAATAGATAAGTCTGGTGAGACCTCAAGCTTTAACAAATCAGGAGAAGTAATTACAGAATCCGACTCCCGAAGACACTTCCGAAGTTGCAAGACGTGAAACACGTCATGAATGCCAGATAAATGAGCAGGAAGTGAAACTCTATAAGCCACAGGGCCAATACGTACCGTAATAGAAAATGGTCCTATATAACGAGGAGACAATTTCCCAGTAGTACTGAAACACATAACCCCCTTCAAAGGAGAAACACGAATAAAAACAAGATCACCGATCGAGAACTCGAGAGGCTTCCTACGGTTGTCCGCGTAGGATTTCTGGCGACTTTTTGCCTCTTTCATTCTCAACCGGATAAGATCAATCTTCTCGGAAGAACCATGAACAAAATCTGGACCAAGAATAAGCTTCTCTCTAGATTCCAACCAACAAGAAGGAGATCGACATGGCCTTCCGTATAAGTCTTCGAAAGGAGCCATACCGATACTAGATTGAAAACTATTGTTGTAGGAGAATTCTACAAGAGGTAGGTGATCCTCCCAACTTCCACCAAAATCAAAAATACAAATACGGAGAAGATCTTCCAAGATATGATTCACCCATTCAGTCTGTCTGTCAGACTGCGGATGATAAGCTGTAGAAAAATTAAGCTTCGTTCCCAAAGCTTGCTGAAGACTCTTCCAAAAATGACTCGTGAATAAAGGATCACGATCAGTCACAATAGAACTAGGAACACCGTGAAGTCTCACGATTTCCTTGACATACAACTTAGCCAAATGCGAAGTAGTTCTATTAGACTTAATAGGGACAAAATGAGCAGACTTAGTGAAGCGATCAACAATAACCCAAATACTAGAATGGCCTGATCTCGAACGAGGTAGGCCGTCAACAAAATCCATAGATATCTGATCCCATTTCCACAATGGAATCTCAAGAGGTTGAAGAAGAACAGAAGGACGCTGATGCTCGGCCTTAAGAAGCTGACAAGTTATGCAATTACTCACATAACTCGCTACATCGCGCTTCATGCCTTCCCAATAATAAGGATGACGCATATCGGCATACATCTTGCTACTACCAGGATGAATGGTATACTTAGAACGGTGACAATCATCAAGAATGTCATGCCTAAGTGCAAAATCAGAAGGCACAAAAAGACGGTTCTTCTTACGAAGACACCCATGAGATTCAATGCTGAAATCTTGCAACGCCTCATCACAAGATCCAGACTCACAGCTGAATAAGATGCAACAAATCAGGATCATGCCGTTGGGCATCGGCAATACAATCCAATAAAATAGGTCGAGCTCCCAAACTAAATAATAGAATAGGAGAATCAAAAGATGAACCTCGATCACGAAATTCACAAAAAGATAGAGTCTCAAGAATATTCCATTCGGCAAGCATCATAGAAATAACGGCCGAGTGTTTGCGACTAAGCGCATCAGCAACGCGATTACCCTTTCCAGGGGTATACTGGATATCAAAGTCATAGGAGGCAAGAAACTCGAGCCAACGCTGTGGTCTCATATTGAGTTCCTTCTGAGTGAACAAATACTTCAAAGATTTATAATCGGTATAGAGAATGAAGCGCTCGCCTAATAAGTAGTGTCGCCAAATCTTCAAGGCAAAGACAGTGGCGGCTAACTCAAGATCATGAGTGGCATAGCGAACTTCATTCGGACGCAGTTGCCTAGAAGCATAAGCAACTAACCGATCCTTTTGCATAAGAACAGCACCGAGACCACTACTACAAGCATCGGTGTACACAACAAGATCATGATTCCCCTCGGGAACCACAAGAATAGGAGCATTAGTGAGAAGTTCCTTCAATGTCAGAAAGGAAGCTTCACACTTGTCGGACCAATCAAAGCGAATGCCTTTCCGAGTAAGGCAAGTGAGAGGAAGCACAACACAGGAAAAATCCTTAATGAACCGACGGTTAGCCAATCCAAGGAAACTACGAATCTCATGCACATTCTCAGGCCTCTTCCAATACTGAATGGCTTCGATCTTTGAGGGATCGACAGAAATGCCATCGGAAGATACAACATGGCCTAAGAACTTAACCTTATTCTCCCAAAAATGGCACTTGGAGAATTTGGCTCTAAGATGATGATGACGGAGGGTACTCAAGACAATTCTCAAGTGATTAGCATGCTCAGCTTCAGATTTAGAATAAATAAGGATATCATCAATGAAAACAAGGATGAACTTATCGAGATATTCCCTGAATACTCGATTCATAACATCAACAAAGAAAGCAGGAGCGTTCGTCAAACCGAACGGTATAACAAGCCACTCGAAAGAACCATATCGAGTGCGGAAAGCTATAAGAGGTATGCTATCCTCCGCGACTCGTAATTGATGAAAACCTGTGGCAAGATCAAGCTGGACCTTAGCTCCACTCAATAGATCGAACATATCATCGATCCTAGGCAATCGATACTTATTCCTAATGGTCAACTTGTTAAGCTTGCGATAATCAATGCAAAGCCTAAGAGTTCCATCAGACTTTCTCACAAAGACGATCGCGGATCCCCACGGAGAAAAACTGGATTGAATCAACTGCTTGGACTCAAGCTCTAAAAGCTGCTTCTTGAGTTCCTTGTTTTCCTTTGTAGACATCCTCGTGGGAGGACGACTAAGTGGCTGCGCGCCTGGAATGAGATCAATGCGAAACTCAATTGCCCGCTTGGGTGGCAAACCCGATACAGGCTCAAAAACATCAGAAAAGTCACAAGCAATAGGAATACGAGATATATCATCATCATCTCGGGAATCAAGAGAATATAAAGCCATATCGGAATTATCCACATTCCGAAGAATAAGAGACAGCGGAGTAGGCGAATCTAGATGTCAAAGATATATAATCCTCTCCGAACAAATAATCGTGGCATCATATCTCACTAGCCAGTCCATTCCCAAAATCATATCAAATCCCAGACAAGAAATAACGTGCAGATTCGCACGAAAAGAAAAGCCACATAAAACAATCTCAACATCATCACAAAGCAAACTAAGGGTCGCGGATCCCCAGATAGGATTCGCAATCCTCAATGAAGTAACCAAACAAGAAACATCCAAAGATAAATCATCAACGAGCTGTTTCGATACGAAAGAATGTGAAGCACCCATATCGAAAAGAACTCGAATACTACGATCACGAAATAAAATAGAACCTTCCAAAATAGATGGAGATATACCTTTGGGTTGAGAAGGACCTTTTGAAGCCTTGGTAGCATAAAGATTGCTAGACTTGGCACCAGTCGGGACAGTAGGACAAGCCGAAACATGATGACCTTCCTTCTTGCAATAACGGCAGCAGAGTGGCTTAGGACAAGCACGAATAATATGATCCGGAGAACCACAATTGAAACACTTTCAAACGAAAGGTGTTCCGGAAGACTGAGGCTGAGAGCTAGGACCACCGGTCTTCTTTTTCTTAGAAGGAAAAGGCCTGGACTTATGAACTGGAAACGGCCTCTTGTTGGGGTTCTTGGAAACCTCAACATCAACATCACTATCACACTCCTTCTCAACGGTCTCGAGGCGAAGTGCCGAATCAACCAACTCCTCAAAATAAAGCTTAAGTTGGAGCAACAAGGACTTCTTAAGATACTTCTTAAGACCAGAAACAAACTTCAAATTCTTCTTATAAGAAGTTCTGATGAATTCAAGACCATACTTAGATAAAGCCTCGAATGATGCAACATACTCAGAAACAGAAGATTTCCCTTGCTTCAACTCAAGGAAGCGACGGGTCAATAAAACTTTTTCAGATTCAGGAACGAACTTGAGTTCAAATCGCTCCCGAAAATGAGTCCAAGAAAGAGTAGACTCATCAATCTCGGCTACAAGAAGCTCATACCAATCAAGGGCACGCTCTTGTAATAAGCTAGAAGTTACAAGAACTCTATCATGGTCAGAAAGATCCATACGAGAGAAGATACGCTCGCACGTGCGAAACCAAGCTTGGACTTCAAGAACAGACTCGGAGCCTTTAAACGGCTTTCCCTCAAGATGAGCAAAATCACTGCACTGGCGTGCAAAGGCAGACTTGCGAGGTGGAGACACTCGAGGAGGAACTGGAGGCTGAGTGCTCCTAAACAACTCAAAAAACTGATCGGCAGACTTATAAACGCCATCCGGATGTGAGCCACTGGATTGCCCAGCATCCGAACGTCGTCCCCTGCCTCTTCCAGCCATATGCTAAAAGTTAGATAAGAACAAGATTATTCACAAGGTAGATATTGCAATATGGAATACTACGGAATAGAAATGCATTTCTAGACGTATTCCCAAACTCTATCTAACCTTGATGGAATAAAGAGACACGATGATTCAAAGATTTGTATCACTTGTACACTTTGATGTACCGTAATATGTGCATCTATTCTATGTTTATCATATTTTGTTTTGAACTCAGCTCTAATACCATGCTGTGACGCCCCACCTCTATACCCACGCTAGCCAAGGACACTACAGGGTAATGCCGTCAACTAACACGGAGAATAAGGCTGGTTGGGAGCGACCATCTATAGCCTTGCTCTAACTATCTATTGAATACATCGACAATAAACATAGCAAGCTGGTCGATATACCCAATGAATACTTAAAACAAAACCATAGGTGGTTGGATCTATCAGAACAGAATATAATAACTCAAATGAAATATACATCATAGAAGAGTAGATCATCATATACACATATACTGAATACATAACAGATTATACAAAACAATACAAGTCAAGTGGTATAGCAGACCACAATATACGGACGAGTTCACAAGAATACATATCAGAGTTACAACAAAATGGGACTACACAAAAAGCTATGACAAAAAGAAGCTAGCGGAGTAGTCCATGCGGAAGCAAAATAGGCTAAGTCCAAAAGCACCTAACCTGAAACATCTCGGTCTGACCCGAGTATAAAATACATGGGTCAGTCTAGCTAAACAAATCAGTTAGATAAACTGAACAACAATAAACCTGCAAGGTTACAAAGTATAACAAATATCTCTAAACGAGATAACACAATCATCTAACAAAAGATGAATCATATAGAAGAAGCCTCATATCATCGGCAACATATAGAAACAAAGGATAACAATATCCCAAAGCAAGCCATAAGGCAATAACAAATACCAATAAGGTACACAAGTTCCACAAGGTAAACACTACGCATCATGCGGCTCAAAAAGAACAACACCGAAGGGCGATACCTAAGGAATATACATATGAATGAAACATCATAAAATTTTGCTCGAGCTCAGTACTGTACAAACAAGGATCCATGAGCCCGAAGACTCCAAACCCAATATCACCCATGCGGCTCATAACGACCAATATCGAAGGCGATACTAAAGGGCGACCCAATATCACCCATGCGGCTCATAACGACCAACATCAGAAGCGATACTAAAGGGCAACAAACCCGAAGGCACATAACCGAAGGCAACAAACCGTAGTGGTGAAGCTCAGAGACCCAGTACTGGACACCAATAACTGGAGGAATGTGTCACAACTCTCGAAAAGGAATCCGAAAAGTGTTAACGTATGTCCCATAACCACTCGTTCGCACTAGATGATTTACTATCCGTCAGTCACTTTCACACACAAAGCAGTACAAAGTTTACCTCATCTCATCGGTAAACCAAACCCGAAGGTCAAAACGATCAATTGAATAGGTCCGGGATTAATCGGAATGATAAACGCGCAGATTCATGGTCCGTGTTTTACCTAACCATTTAATCTTCCTTCCACTTCGCTCGAAGTGCGAAATTGTGTGTGTGCATCATAAATAGAATTTATAATTTGGAGAAGGGAGCTATTAATGCAATTTAGAAAGATTATTTATAAAAACCGTGAATGAAGTCAAGAATAAGCTATCAAAGTCAAAGATGCAATAACAACTACTAAAAAGCAACTCGAATCGATAAAACTTGGAAACCAATCAAAATATGCAAAAATAGGCAAAACAGGCAAAACATAAGCAGGTCAGTCGACCGGTTGTAGGGCTCGGTCGGCTGGCCAGATGCAGGAAATAAAAAAAACTCGACATGAGCAGGTCGGTCGACTGGTTGTAGGGCTCGGTCGGCTGAACTGCATAAATTTGTAGTTTTCTGCCCTTTTTCCAATGAAATGCAAGTTCTTCCAAAATGCGACCGTTCGAGCAATGGAGTTAAGGAGCCTTAGCCAATAGATACCCCAGCTCCATTAGCTCTCCGATTCGCTACCAAAAACATGTTCCACTATCAAAGTTAGGATCTTTAAGGAATTGAACCCAAACACTAAAAATTTGGATATTCACCAATTCAATCCAAACCAAAAGCAAGTGCATATGAGCAAGTGTTAGGAATTCATACCCAACATCAGTGAAATCAAGAGAAGTAGATGTGAGTTCAAAACTCACCTTTAACCCAAAAACAAGAAGAAGAAGCTCAACAACAAGAAGAAGACCAACCAAACTCTACTTCAACCCAACAAGCTTCAATCTAAGAATAAAAAACATATTTCCCAATTAGGTTTAGGAAATTTTCTGAAATTGAAGAGGAAAAGAGTTGGAGAAGATGAAGAGGAGCTTATCAATGTCTTCTCTTTGATTTTGGAGCAAGAAATCAAGTTGGAAGTTGAAACTAGGGCTTGCAAATTTCTATTTCTATTTCCCTTCCATCATTTTAGTTTTAGCTTGAGAAATGAAATGAAATGGAGATGAATGAAGAGAAGGGGCTAAGCTAGAGGGTTAAGTGGAGATTGGGCTGAACCCAAACTCAAGCCCAAGTAGAAAAAGTAGCCAAAATTTCACTTACTCCAAACATATCAAAGATTATACTCAAAAAGATCGCAAACGCCATTTTGGAACCAATGGAGGTAGTTTCGAGTTCCAATTCGGGCATTTGCAGAAAGTAACATTTCGGACCAAATTCCGACTAACGACGCTATATTTAAATAAAACATTTAAATATATAATCGTTAAATATGCGGGTTGTTACAGCATCTGAGCAATCTACAAAGATATTCACTAGTGCGGTAAAATTGAAAAAGAAATATTTTTGCAATATAAAATGAAATCTGTTTTTTGAAAATATGATTTGCCTCAGTTATTTGGGTTGTTCATCATCATTTACATTTGAATTCATCATATACGAACAATGTGGCATGCACAGCGTATCACTGTACATGCCACAAGGCCGTGCACATCAATATACACATGATAATGCTACAGGGACAGGTGAGCACAGGTCAAACCCAAATGAAAATCCGGGTTCAACTCACCTGCAATATATTTAAAATCATGACTCGAGCACAAGGTCAAACCCGGGTTTTGAAACTGGATTCAACTCAAATGAAATTTCAAAAATCAACATGAAAGGATGCAAAGAACAGAAAATCAAACTGACTGAATACAAATGCCAGACCAAGCTGCTACAAAATGCACATATGCAGACTCGACTACAAGAGCACCACAAGTGCACAACTCAGACCAACAGCTACATGAAGCAAAACCAAAGCCAAGACTACAGTGATACAAGTACAGGAAGCCGTTCAATACTCAAGAAACCACTGAAATGATGCAAACTGACTCGAAGATTGCCACCAACATAAGCAGCAACAATGAAGGCCACTATGCAGTAGACATGAATGCAACTTGACTATCAAGACTCGGTAAACAACAACAATATCAAGTATCATGATACAGCATCAAGACGAGTCAACAATCAGAATATATGAAACACAGAAATGATTCTTGCAAGCTACAGATATATGGCAATGCACAAACAAGTATGCTAAAACAAAGTTAGTGAGCATTCAAACCATTCCAAACATGAAACAAAACTCAACAAGACACACAATGAAAATCAGGTAGTCGGCAACTTCAATATGAGTGCAATGAAATTATGAAGTGAATGCAAACAGTCGAAGTCATGGAGCTGCAGCCAATATACAATGATGAACAAAATCACAAGATGCCCAACTCAAATGAACACTACAGCAAAACCAGAATTGTTGCAAATGTCCAGATAACATCAACTGGGCACATGAAGACCAACAACATCAAGTATTGAAACCAGCAATATGAAAAAAAGGGTAGTGGACATGTACAAGGCCAGAAAGATCAAATGCAACACAAGTGCAACAGAAAGGGGTGTAAACACAACAATGAAGTGAATACAACTACAGGTGAACAGAAGATAATTGAACAACTACAAGGTCAGGGAAGCAACAAGAATACAAGAGACTACAAATAATGCAGTGCAGACCAAAAGCAGCGACCAAGTAGCATGTACACAATATTTTAAATCCCGAAGCAACTCAACAGCAATGCACACTACAACAAAACAGTTTTTTACAATGGGCAATGCCCGTTGTAATATGGTTTTCGCAACGGGCATGTGCCCGTTGTAATAGGCCTCGTTGTAATAGATCCATCACATTTTACAACGGGCAAAGCACGTTGCAGTATACCTTTTTACAACGGGTTATGACCGTTGTAATAGACTATAATACAACGGCCATAACCCGTTGCAATAGACTAACCACACTAGTTACATAGCCTGTTTCACAACATGCATTGACCGTTGTAAAAAGCTCATATAACAACTCACATTTCCCATTGCAAAATAAATGCAAATTTTAAAAAAAATTACAGCAGCATTCATGCAATACATCCATACTAATACTAAACATTGTCATAAAATAATTAAAATCAGAAAAAACTAAAAGCTAGAGTCATAGAATCCTAACACTACAAATAACTGCACAGATTATTTAATACCATTCATAGGCAATTTGCCAACAAGGCAGTAAATGTTACATCATGTGTGATGAACAATAGACCCCTAAATATATCACATAACCATGTCATACCATAATAAAAGTCAATGTCTTCACACTCTTAGATGATATACACCAACCATAAACCCAAAAAACCACCTTAAGTACATTAAGCATAAAATAAACTAAGATAAACTTCTTAAAGAGGACCTACTCACCATGAAGATTTTGCTACTTCATCAAACTTTGCCTTAACAAGCACGATCTCTTCCTCAACAACGACCGCAGCATTGTTCAGATCCTCGACCTCGGTCTCCCACTGCCTACTGCCTGCCTTTACAACTTCACTAACAAGCTCCCCCTTCTCACTATTTCTTCACCACAAAACCATTTTACTATTTATGGCACTGCACAAAGCCACCATATAACAATCACTGCCCCACTAAACTTCTGTGCAAATTTACATCCACGATAGCCGTAGATTTTGCACGACTATAAAGCCCAACACAGACACATTGTTATTGCCTGATCAACTACACTGCTTCACATTTTCACAGCCTTTCACTTCACAATACAAAACTTCAATCACTCAGCTTCTTACTTCCTCGCGCATATACACACACCTCCCTCATCAACGAACTATCACACATCAGAACACTACATTTCATCCACCTTTACAAACCTGATCCCCTTTACTCCTCTCTACCCCTCTGTCTGAAACCAAAAACTCACTACCATACAACACAAACTGTTCAACACCCTGCCACACCTTCCACCAACCTCAAAACCACTCCACTGTCATACAACATCAACTCAACTTCATTTCTGTCGCATATTCAACCTGTTCTCACTTCGACTACCAACCACTTATATACAACAGCCATCAACCACTCAACCTCCTCACATCATTAACTGCAAAACACTTTTGCCCTGAACATCATCCAAACTTCATTGAATACCCAGTCAACTGTCATTCCATTTCATCTCCATACACTGTCATTCCAACCCAAGCCACAACAACACCTTTTCATAAAACAACTTACCGAAATCACCTGCATTCTTCATCCCATCAACACAACTGCAATCACCTGCATCCGCAAGCTTAAAAACATCATCCCTTTTTCTTACCCTAATACAACTTCAGTCACAACTACATAAACTTCGACTGAACCACTACCACCATACATTGAATATATTGTAAGTATTTCCAAACGTGCTCTTAGTTACTTCATTTATAGCATGTAGATGAATGGATAGTTGGTAATAAATGTACTTCCCATACTTGAGAATGTTTTTACATAATTCAGTAGTGTAGAGCCATTGCACCCTTTTATTTTAATGTCAATTGCTAATTCAGTTTACCAGTACAATCAATAATGCATCAATAATGAGCAGTTAATTTATCAGTTTGTTTAAATGCCAATGTAAATTTCCTCAAAAAAAGCAGGAGCATAGTTTTTTTAAGTTTGGTACATAAAAATCTTCTTAAAAGCATGTTTTAAATTGTATCCATATTTTTTATTTTCAAATTTTTCTTTGTTTTTTTCGAAAATTTAATCTGAAATAATTGCATGTTTCTATGAGCAAAATGATCTTTTTGAATTTTTTTGAAAAAGTGCAAATTTTAGCAGTTTTTACTTTAAATATTTTGCACTTTTTGAAGGTGCAAATATTTGCAGCAGTTTAAACTAAAAATGTGGACGTTCTTTAAAACTTGTTTTTGAGGAGATATGGCTGTGTGTATTTTGAAACTTAAAAAGAGGGGGTTTTACAAAAGTTTCCTAAAATAAACCACTAAATTTAGAAATCGTATTAACTGTGGTGAAACCCATTAATTGCTCAAACGGTTACTTCCGTCTTACTTGTCAATGGATCAACTTGTCATAGGGGCACATCCATTGGATGACAAATTTTACTTGGATGCATCATCAATTGCTCTTCAAATTAAGAGTGAACATCAAATATAATCCTTTGTGTGGTGTTCCACATGAACAAATCCACAGATGATAGAATTATGTTTAAATTTATAATGTCTGTTTTGGCAAGTACTAGTAGAGCCGCAGTACCAAAGTCGTAAGACAGATAGTAGGACTGAACTACTTTGTTGAGTTTCTTCATAGCACAGCCATCATCAATGAGCTCCAGGGTAATTTCAGTTTATACTTGGGAAAGTGGCTTGGCAATATGATTTACTTATGATGATGTAGTGCTACAAACCCCAGCCGCATATTCATGATGCACAAACACAGTTAAGTGAAAGACACATAGCTGTGGTGTTACAGCACAGGAGCAGATTACTTGATCCTAACCTCTTTTGGCTGGGGGTCTCCATCCAGTAGTTATTTGATGCGTAAAAGAACATTTTGGAAAACGATCTGTAATACGAGAGAATGGACTACTTCACTAAGTTTTGAATGATTTAATTGAGTGGGTACACTGGAATGGAGGATTCTAGGACCATAATCAACAATTCACTACCACCATACATTGTTTATCATACCACAGTACTGTTGTAAACTAAACGTCCACACAGATCACCATTCCACAGACCAACGATAACTCATACTTGCATATCTCACATTCAATCACCCTACTGCCACAGCTTACCATCCCACTTCCCCTTGATCATAAGCATAGCAAATTTCCACTTGCTTCACCACTCAACAACCTCTGCAACTTCACATTCCAACGACTCCCCTCTTTCAGACCAACAACTTCAACCATCACACTGCCTTGTCACAACCAATTGCTACACTATATCCAATTCTAGACCACAGTTCTACCACAATTTCAAACCATGACATCTGTCCATACACATAGCAAACATTCACACTGCAGCAAGCATCATTCATCAACCTAAAACACAGACAACACTACCAGTTATCATCTCTACTGCTCCATCCATATTGAAACCACTGCTGCTACCACTCACTGTTAACCACACTGCTGCATATCCCTATGAACCTTCCATCAACCTCCTCCACCTCAATCATTTAGTCACTGTTGTGCATATCATTATATCCCTGAGCCAACATCCTTACTCACCTGACCACCTCCTCCTCGTATACAACCACACACCCACGTCTGGCACTTCTCAACATAGTCCAATGTCCTGAACCCTTCGTCAAATTCTTCATCTGGTGCATTGATCGATAAGTTTTTGATGCTTTTCACAAGTTCAGCAAAAGCCATCTTTAAACCGTAGGTCAGGCCTTTCTTCATGAATTTTGCATGGATGAGCAATGGGTCACAATAAGGGTGTTGAGGAAACAGTTTAAGGATTTCCTTTGTAGATTCCATGAACTCAGCCATTTCGGTTTCGGAGTCTTGAGATTCAGTGTTATTTGTTGAGCAGGGTACAAATGGTGTTATGTTTTCATTGCTAGATAAAGATTTGCTCTGAGCATGTTCATTTTCCATGGCATTTTCCTTGTTACCTCCACTGGAAATGCTTCCATTTTGTATGCCATTGTCGACATCTACAATGTCAAGGTCGATTATATCTTTGAATATTTCAGCATTTTCAATAACTGAATCTATTAGACTTGCTGTGTTCTCATCTCAGACATCGGTGGCAGTTGAGAAAAGATTTTTTGCTTCAGGAAGTGGTGTATTTTTCTCGGAATTTAGGCTGAATTTTACATGCCTTGTGGACGAACGAACAGAAATGTGAACTGTTGAGTTTCCTGTGATCGCAGGGAAAAAACAACATTATAAAAATAATTCATGAAATAAAATATGATGATGTGTTTTACATGCTTACCTTCTTTATCGAAAGGAGATTGTTTATGATTAGAGGTAGAATCACGACGAGCTTTTCTGGATTTTAAAGATTTTTCAAAAGGAGCAGTATTATTGATTGAAGAGTTTTCTAGTGAATAAAATAGGATACGATTCATCAATTGAAATTGATACAAAAATGGATTTAATATCATAAATATATATTTACCATCCTTATGATTAGTGGTAGAATCATGATGAGCTTTTCTGGTTATTGAACATTTTTCCAACGAAGGAACGAGATTGTAAAATGGAGAGTTTTCTGCGAAACCTGGAAGGTTAATAAAAATATAGAATAGGATTCAATAAGTAGAATTGATACAAGAAATGAAATATGATATTGTATTCATACATTTACCATCCTTGTGACTAGAGGTAGAATCATGGTGAACATTCTTGGAATTATCGCAAACTGTATTACTAACTGGAGAGTGATATGTAGAATAGAAAAATAAATAACATTGTAAGTGTCTCAAGCATTTTATCAAACAATTCAGGGAATATTGGGAACTTCCTCTCTAATTCAACCACCACCGGTAACTACGAACTTTCCAAACACAGCAATCGCAAATCCTCACGAACCATCACCTCGAACTGCGCCTTCCAATGCCCAAACCCATCGCCTAGTCAAGCAAACCACACCCAAAATCGAATCGCCTCTTCGAACTTCAAAACATTGAATCATAGCGACTTTAACCTTTTCAAATTATCGCCGCACCCTCTAAAACGAAGAATTAGGGTTGTAGCGACAGAGCTTGTAGTTGGAGGAGCTTGCAGCGGAGGAGCTTACAGAAACGGTCTTGGCTTTGTCGATTTAAGAATTAGGGTCTTTGAGAGGTCTGGATTTGGGAGCATGAGAGGCAAGGAGTAATTTGTTATTTTAATTTTCGGGGAAGAAAAGGCGGGCTATGAAATTTTGAGGGAACGTTGTAAAATTGATGTCAAATGCAACGTGCATTTTATGACCGTTGTAAAATTAGTATCTATTACAACGGGCATTTTGTGAACGTTGTAAAATTGGCATCTATTACAACTTGCATGAAAGGACTGTTGTAATAGCATTCTATTACAACGAGCAGTCAATGCCCATTGTAAAAAAGGCGTTGTATAGGGCATCTATTACAACGGGACTGAATGGACCGTTGTAACAGCCTACTATTACAACGGGCAGGCAATGCCCGTTGTAAAAAGGGCGTTGTAATAGAGTATTTTTGTTGTAGTGGGATGCAACATGGTGAACAAGACAAAGTGCAGACACAAGAAGTGATACATCAATGACAAATTGGAGCAACAGAATTAATTATGCAACAGTGAAGAATAACCAGTGTTGTACAAGTTTGACACAGCATGGTACAATGCAGATACAACAAGTCCCGACCCCTATGCAATGTCCAGTGATGGAAACAGTGAATAACATGTTCGAAGTCGAAAGCAATAAACAAGTTCAAGTCGAGATCATGGAAACATACTGGAGTCAAGTCAGAATAATTCATGAATGCAACAACCAGACCATGTCAAAGCCGTAATTCACAGTAAAGTCGAAGTTGACAAAAGATTAAAAGTGCAAGGATGACCAAGTAAAAGAAATCAAGTGTGTGTAAATTGAAAAAGTCAAAATTCAAAGCAAATTAAAAGAGGAAAGTTCTTTGCCGTATGAATCAACGGAAAATCAAACGTTTGAAAATCAAGGCCGTGCGCATCAAGTTTTTACAATATCAGGAAAGCGAAAATTAGGAAAGTATCGAATAGATATGAACGAATTATAGGGTCTCAAAATTCATATAAATACCAATCCGCAAATCATCATCAGAAGGGTGGAAAAATCGAATCGAATCAAAATATAAACCCACAATCATCGTCGACAAGATAATCACATCATCGAGTTCGAATACGAGAAATTATAGAAGCACAAATAGGAAATTACATACCGAAGCAACAGTGAACTCGATCAAAGAAGCAGCTGCGAACGAGCGCAAGCAACACAAACCAGAGAATCGATCATCAGAGAAGCCGCGAGCAAGAGCAACACCAGAAAATCGAATTTGAAGAAAGCCCCAATTTGGATCGATAGCACAAAACCCTAATTGTTGAAGAGGAACGAACAAGAATATAGAGCCGACATTGATAAAAGAAAATAACAGGGCCGCCTTTTTTTTCTTGAGTGATAATACTTTGGGCCGGTTATATTTTAAAGGCTTTTGGCTATTAGGGTTTTGGGTTTAATTGTTTTTTATTTGTTGTTTTTACTTTTCGAGTCAAAGTATTGGTAAATCACCACCTAGGTTGTAGGTAGTGTCAGATTGTCTAGTTAGAATTAGTTCAGTGAGTAGGGTGTGAGAGTTTGCAAAACTCTATAGACGGGAGCAGGGTTTGCGAGTTTGCAAAACTCTATAGGCGGGAGCAGGGGTTGCGAGTCTATTAGAATGTTTGTAAGCGGGTGCAGGTTTTGCGAGTCTGTTAGAGAGTTTGTAAGCAGGAAACTGTTTAATTCTAATAGAAATCTGGGAATGCAGCAGTAGGCAGGGGTTGCCGAAGCTGGGTAAATTTTGTGTGTGATTTACTTTTCAGCATATTTATTTCTGCAGTTTGTTTCTGTGTTTAAATCGAGAAAATTTGCTATAACCTTATTCACCCCCCTCTAGGGTTAATCTAGATCCTACAACTGTTAGACCTTTTTTCACTTGACTGATTTCCAAGGCTACAACCACACCTTTTCTCGCGAAATTGATTACAAATAAGTCTATAACTCTGAATAGCACTGAGGATCTTGTTGAGATAGCGATAGAGAATCAAACCAGAAATGATCTAGTTAGATTCAATGTTGATTTCGGCAGAGTAGCGGTAAGAATGTGAATAAAGAAATATGGAAGAAGAAAAGGAGTGAAAACCAGAAAAATATGATATAAAATTCGTTGAAGGCAGCCCCTATTTATAGAAGAACAACAGCCATGTCCATTCGTGAAAGGATATGACGAATAGACGCTTCTTTTGAAATTGAAATTTTGAAACCAATTGCCACTATGTCAACATGGGTATCTTGAGTATGTCGACATGCCAAAGGTAATTTTGATGTTTTGTTTTTCTTGAAAATAACTTTATGTTATACTAAAACTATTTTATAATTTTACAAATATACTTAACTATTGTTAAAATACATAAATAAATATAGAGAATAATATTTTGGTATATATGTAAAAATTTACTGTAATTTTATATTTAAATCTAAGTATAAATATTAAACATTAAATATATTATTATTTAAAAGATAGTTTAAAACCAAGGATAATCTTATTTTGAAGTTATAGATTATTTTGAGGCTAAAAGTATTTAAAATCAAGATAAATGTTTTTGATTTTAAAAGGAAGGTTTTGAAATCATTTTCAAAACAAGATAATTATGTAAAATCATTTTGAATAAAAGTTAGCGGATACAAATCAATATTCCACTAGATTTTTCGTAGGTTCCATCCAACTTAGGGTTACATCCCTTTAACAGACTAGAAATTGATTCCATTCCACGAATAAATTGGATTTTAAGATGCGTGTGCCTTTCTAGGCGTTTTAACAAAATTCGTAACTAAATTACTTATTATTGAAATCTTGAACTCTTGATATTTTGATACTCATGAGTCTTCAATCTTTATATCTTGAATCTCTATAATGTACTCTTCATTCTTAGTACCAGCATGGATAAATCCTACATATACATATATATCTGAACTATAATATTAGTATTTATATTTTATAATCTTATTCTAAGGATGTTGTCATTAGAACCATCATCTTAAGGACTAACAGGTAGTTCGAGCATCATTGATCACTAGAAAAATGTTCGCAGATTTTCTAGTTGATCATGGCAACGGTGTCATTTGATTTTAGGGTTTAAAATTCGTTTTGTCAAACTTGTTCTCGAAAGAACTGCGGCGTCGTCAAGATAATTCAAGAGATCGCACCAGGGGGAATAGGTTTGTGGGACATTGGCGAAGCTTGGGTGGCGAAGGCGGGGTGGCCAGTTGACGGAGGCGTCGTGGAAAAGGCTGTTTCTGATGGGTGTTGGGTCCCATCTTCTGGGTCAGGACGTTAAATTTTGATCGACAATGTGTTTGGGGATTCTAGATGCTCTAGTGATGTGACTGGTTGGTGTCGGCAACGATGATCGGAGTCGCTCTGATCGCGTGTACACATGCACGAAGTATAGATGGTATTATACATTTTTGGGTGGTTGAGAAGAAAAGGGGAGGCTCAATATTTGACTCGGGATTTTAGTTGATTATCTCGAAGTAAATGATGGAGGTGAGAGCCTGAAGTTGAACTTGGGTAAATGTGTGTTTGGCTTGGGTTATCTTACGTGATTAGTAGATTTTAAAATAATTCAAAAACAAACCTGTTTCCATTTTTTTAAATTTTTGATAAAACAAGTTTTTAAATTTTAAAACAACCAGATCTTGAACTATCTTCTTCAAATAAATTTCTTTTAAATGATTAATGTTGATAAGAGTTAAATAATTTGTTTAACTTGAATTAGTTAGGCTACTATTCTAGTTTATTTAAAGTAAATTAAATGGTGTAATTAAGAAATGTTTTTATGTTTTAATTGTAGTGACCCGACTTTCTAGCACCATAAAATCACATCACTAATTAAGAAAGATAGGGATAGAAGAACAAAAGAAAGAGAAGAAAGAGAAAACAACATATCAGAATCTCACAGCGGAACGATTTAAATATAATATAGAACATATACATAGTATCATATACATCAGAGTACACAACTAAACATCTCAATTTAGACAGTTATAACATTTTTGTCTAATACAATACAAGACATCATACAGAATAACACACAACAGAAACTCTAACTATAATCCACACACTGAAGCCTCCTGCTCCAAAGCTCCTCCAGAATTCATCAAGAGATAACCTGAATCACTTGACTACTCATATGTAATATGAGTACCCAAGAGTTTAATAAAAAAGAAAATAAACACTCGGGTCAGACAGGGGTCTGATGTAAGTAAATGGTTTAAGATTGCTTAACTTTAGAAAATCCTTTGAAAAGAAAGGTGTCATGTAAGACTTCCCACACATAAACATGGAAAAGTTTTTACCTTACGCTAACCAAAACATTTGATAGGAAATCCAGTGATATTATAATAGTGCCTAGGGTTTTCAAGTAAATAAGAAATAGCCGAAATTGTTACGTTATTAAATTCCAGCTACTAACCACAAAAGTGGGTAATACAAACAAAACCGTAGGGTCTCGTAGGATAAATGGGTTTCCATCAATGGAAGGGCTACTGGGGTACCGCCCGTGACAGTACGTGGCCTAGATCACCGTACCGAGGAGTACTCCCACTCCCCTGCAACACAAAGACGGAACCATTCCTTACTGAACAGTCCCGAACAAGACCACCCCGCAGTTGGCTGCAGACCAACTACCCACACAGCCAAAATATAAAGGGACTTCTAGACAGGGATGTATCTTGCTCTCTAGAGGGAGAGACCCACGAAGCCTTTCTGCACCTCCCATGTTTTAGCCATTCCCAGTTGATGAGGCTTGAGGCTGCGATTACCTTTATAGGACCAATTATCTTAGAATTCTCATCGTCCGCCTGATGATGTGCTGAAAGCATTCAATCCATACAAGTTCGTTCCGGGTTCGAATGAAACCGAAGGCACTATCTCGTTGCACTCATTTTGGAATCACCCTCAGAGTCAACGACCGTAGCCCTTGCACTCTAAATTTCCATCTCGAACCTATAAGCACTATTCCGTCAAACTCAATACGGAATCACCCATAGAGTTATACTGACGTATAACCCTTACACCTCGAGTCTTCACTTGCTCCACTTGGATTAACGACCTAACGTTTAATTGGAATCGATGTGGTTTTCGGATATCCAAATATGAAAACCCTATCCCGGTCTCATCGAAACCAAACGCCATTTTAATGTCCAAGTTGTACTTAAGGGATTTAAACAATAGATATTTCAGAAAATATCACTTAATATAAATGGATGTATCATATTACACAGATAGATAAGCATTTATTATCACATGCATCTATACCTTTCACAAAGCATCATATATATCACATCTCAGATAAAACATATTCACATCGTCACATATCAACCAATGTCATCCAATAACATCCAACATCATTAACTCATCCAATGATATATATCATCTAATCATTAATCATTCATAAACAAGTTTGATTCAAACTTGATTAATTTAATTAACCCTTAAATTAAATTAATCCTTAATTAATCACTTGGATTATTTACAATCCAACTTCTTATTCATTAATTAATTACAAATTAATTAATTAACATCACTTAATTATCCATCTCAATTAATCTTCCTTGATTAATTATCACTTAATTACTTTAAGTAATTCTTACTTAATTACCATACTAAATAATCATCCTGATTAATTACTTCCAATTATACTAAGTAATTACCTCTTAATTACCTTCTAAATTAATCAACCTTGATTAATTATTCTCTAATTATTCTGATAATTATTCCTTAATTATCCTTTAATCATACCTGATTAATCACTTTTAATTAATCACATTGATTAATTTACTTTTAATTAAATACTTGATTAATCACTTTTAATTAATCATACTTGATTAATTAATTTTAATTAATCACCTTTGATTAATTACTTTAATTACATTTAGTAATTAAAACTTATTTATAAATAAATTATCTTAAATTATTAATTAACAATTAATTAATTATTTACATTAAATAATGATTACTTCATTAATTAAAATTTCTTCTTAATAGATTATTTTAACAAGGAATTAATCACTTAATTAATTACTCTTAATCCTTTTATTAATTAATCATTAATCAAATAATTTAAACCTTTAATTAATTAATACTTTAATTAATAACTCAAGTGATTAATTCTTAATCACATTTACTTAATTACTTTTAATAAAGTAATTATCCCTTACTTAATTACGTCTAGTAATTAATCACTTAATTACTTTAATTACTTCCCTAAGTAATTATATTATATTAATTCAAAGTGATTATCTTAATTAATCACAATCAATTACTTAATTTATTATTTAACTTAATCATTTAAAATCAATTAAATGATTCTTTTTAATTTACTATATTAAAAAGATTCTTAATTAAGAAGCCATTATCTTAATTAAATCATTTATTAACAAATAAAACTAGATAATTAAAAATAATTTAATTATCTCAATTATCTTTACAAATGTATTTATCTTTAATTAAATCAAATTCAAGATAACTAAAGATAATCTTTATTTTTATTTATCTCTAAATCTTTATTGTTTATCTCTACTTAAATATAACATTTAGAAATAAACTATAATTAAACATATTTTAAATTGAACTTTGAAATCTTTAAAACCTTTCCAAATTTATTTAATAAAGTTTAATATAAACTTTATTTCAAATCCACTTATTTTATTTTAAAACTTCCATATTTTAAAATATATAAACTTGTTTTAAAACATAACTTTGAAAACAAGTTCAATTTGAAACTTGTTTAACCCTTGTTTTAAAAACTTAATTCCTAAAATAAAATTTGCTTAGTATTAACACTTAAACATCTGCTCTAAAGCCTGTATATCTAAATACTCGAGTAAAACCAGCAAAAACCCCGAGTAAAGCTAGCAAACAACCCGAGTAAAGCTAGCAAACACCCCGAGTACTCCACTTCCTTCTTGCTTCGATTCAGCACGCCAAATACCCGATGCAATCTTCGAGTCCTGCCCCTCCATCTAACCAGAACCCAAAATCAAAATACATGATCGTGCACGTAAACGTGCATGTCGCCGATGGTCGCTGTCGAACTCCACGCCGGCCACCCACAAGTCGCACTCAACCCCCACTACCCATCGCACCACCCAGAACATCAATTTCAAATGAGAATCGAAAAATGACCTTCGAACCCAAAACCGTTCAAAAGTCCCAACCTCAATTCCAGCTACCGCCGACCATCCCCCTCGCCGGAGACTACGCCACCACCATCGTAGCTTCATCTCCCTAACCCCTCGCGAACGAGCCTGGAACTCCAATGTCGACGAATGAAGCTCGTCATTCTCCTCAACAAAATCCCATCACTAACCCTATTTCTCCCCTGCCTGGCCACCGTGGCCATTAGAAAAATTCCTACCCAATTTTCCTGAATTCCCCTACTCCTCATCCTCCTCCAGCCCGAATCTGGACCTTCTTCATGTCGTCGATCAGCGGCAATCGACCAGTAAGTCCAAAATGATCAATACAAGAATACCCACTGATTTCCAAACTATAAATCATAATATGCATATTAAAATTTATGATTTTCTATTACTATTTCGATCATGCAATCAAAACTTACAATTGAATTTAAAAAAAAATTGACCCAATTATATTTTACTGTAAATTCAAGTATTTAGAATCATTTATTCACTTTAAAAACTGGAAATTGTTTCTAGATGATAGTTTACTTAAATTCAAACAACTTCTATTCAAAATTCAAGTTCGAATTCGAATTCAAGAACAAGTTATTGAATTTTATTTATAAAATTTAAAATCTGTTCTTTGCAGACACTAAGACATCATTATACAGGCAATCGCAAATCATAAATGAATCATGCATTCAACTTTAACTGAGGTATTCAGGTAATATCAAAATATCCTTTCACAATAACAACTTGAAATCCAGTTTTAAACTGTTTTTAAATTCATTTACTCACCTTAGATAGGAGAAGACAGAACTGCATATTCTTTCTAGGCTTTCAAAATTCATATGCATGCTTCTGAATTCCATCTGCATGTTGACTTTCCAGATTTTTTGAAGTTTTACTTTCATTTGAAGATCTTGTATTGATGTTGAACTGCTTTTCAAATTTCTTGTTTCAAGTTTCATTTTTATTCCCAGATCTGGTTCTCAGATTTGTATTCATTTTTTTTTGGGATGAAGATGAAGAAAAAATATGTTTTAGCTGAAAATAAACTCTTCTCATTGTTTTACAAATTTAAAATTTAAAATTAGAATATCAAGAGGATTGACATTTGTTCCCTATATGTTCTAATTAGCTTACACATGTCTCTAATATACATTAAAAAGCTTACAAGTGTTTTATTGTTTTATTTATGTTTTCTTTTAAATATTATTTTATCTTTAATAATTTATTTT
Organism: Allium cepa; assembly: GCA_030765085.1. Classification (NCBI taxonomy): domain Eukaryota; kingdom Viridiplantae; phylum Streptophyta; class Magnoliopsida; order Asparagales; family Amaryllidaceae; genus Allium; species Allium cepa. The sequence goes on from CM060928.1 coordinate 1,033,058,105, forward strand.
AAGCTTTGTATACATATATTTATGTAATATTCATATGAATTATAAAATGAACATACTTACTTTAATAGATATTCATATGAAATCAAGTAACTTACATTTTTATTCAATTTAATGTTTATATGTTTAAAATATCTATTTTAATTTAACTCTTTAAAATTTTAAAACAAATTTATCTTGTGTTAAAATTAAAACAAATAAACTTTAATTTAAATCTTATTTAAACAAAAGCTTAAAGTACATATTTATAATAAATAAGGAATTAACTTTGTTATTTAAAATTTGAATTTAAAATATCTTTTCAAAGGCATTAAATCAAATTAACATTTCAAATTACAAAACTATATATATATATATAAAGTTTGGAAATACTTATTAAACTCAAATTAATAAAATTCCGTTTTAAAACATATATATACAAAATATATATATACATTCAAATAGAAACATTCTAACATTAAATTTATTAATTTCCATATTAAATTTTAAAACAAATATCAAATTACAATATATACATTTATGTATAACACAATTGAATATAAAGTTTTATTACATTAGAAACTTCTTATTTACCAAACTAAATATTTCCAAATCAAATCATTATAAACTTTCAAAAGAATTTAGTCTTCCTAATCTATACTTTGTTAAGAAAATTATTGATAGATATTTACAAATTATTATATTCAGCCTTTGAAATAAATCTGAACTGCTAACTTATAATATAAAATGATCAAGTCAATTTAATTATTAACAAAGATTATTAAATTGATATTGCTTAAAATTCCGGGTCGTCACATTCCTCCCCCTTAAAAGAATTTCGTCCTCGAAATTTAAAAGCAAAGATAATTTAATAACCCAGCTAAAGAATTTAAATTTAAATTAGCAATCATACAATCAATCATACACTACCAATCATAGCAACCAAATCAATCAAATAATTTCATCTATCCAGAAAAAATCTGAATAGAACCTACTAATATTATCTAGAGTTTCCAAATACCTACACTGGAATACTCGCTCTACAAATCTTAAGTAACTATATTATTAAAACCAAGAACTTACTCATCTGATTCAACAATCTGAACAAGATATCAGACTAAACTCAAAACCAAGTCAACTACCAGATTCCTCCTGAACTGCTGATTCTATTACTCATAAAATCATACACATATTACTTAGAGATATGTGAAATACCATGAATTCTAGTTATCCAAACTGGCAATTAAATCCTGTAGATCAAAATCTAATCTCTAGAGAACACAGGAAAACTCAAAATACCTCCAGAGCGAACTCTCCAGTTTTACCAAATCTTATAATTCCTTTGATCGGATAAAACCAAGTCAATATCCAAACTCTAACTGCACATTTCAAATCTCCTCAATTCTAACTACATAACTCTTCCGATGCTTCTGAGTTACCTTCAATATTCCTGATCAGCCTAACCCTTGTTGATTTCTTCAAGAAACAACAACACCAACTCAAATCAAATCTCCAGGTCCTACTTAACAAAGTGGCTTTCCAAAAATAATTTGCTGAAATCCAAAATAAGACTCTACATTACAAGCATCAATGGACTTCAAACCTATATCTCATATCTGAAATGGCCAAACAGTTGTACTTGACAACCTTACCTTCCAAATCCAGAAAATTTCCTGTTGAAATCCTATAATCCAAGAAAACTGCAACTCTAGGTTGCTCCCATACCAGAATAACTGCCAACTCGCTTTCGTTGCACAACTCTGATCTAGAGCACATAAGAGTGCTATCGAAGAACATAAGAAAAACCTTCTCGATATACAGTTCATCCAACTCATAAAAATCTCAGCGACCATTCCACTTGGTCAAAACACTTCAACAGAATCTCAACTTAGAATAAGATGATCAATCCAAAGAATCTTGAGCTGCCCACCAAACTCTTCTCGCTCCAAGAGTCATCCCACTATATAGTTGAACCATTAATATTGCTCCTGAATTCCAAGTTGATAAGAAACTTAATCTCTGATTCGGGTCAACTACTAATTCCCTCAAATCATCTGGAGAATCTCTGACTATTTTCATAGCTTTCACCTCTACTTGAGATGCCTCAATCTCAATCCAAAGAATGCTCCAAGATTCCCAAACTAATCGCAAGTCACTTTTGCGATCCACTCAGTTCTAATTCCAAAGAACTGTTTCCCCAAACTAGGACAGCTTTTCCAATTCTAGATAAATCTACAAGAATGGCTTACCCATCAAAAACTGATAGATAACTTCTAATAAATATCCCGCTCTGCTGAGCCTCCCAAAGAAATGGATAAGCTTTCACTATCTACCTGGTCTGCTGATAGTAGAATCCCAAAGATTTCTGAATCATCGAAGAAATAAATCCATGCCGTTGCTTCCAAACTTCACTTCAATGATTCTACTGATCCAAAAGATCATTCTTAACCAGAAGCTTCTTGAAACACAAAACTAGCACCCAAATCCTCTAAAACATCCTTGAGACGAGTAGACATCTCCTCAAAGAAACTCGGCTCAAAATCAAACATCAACCACTTATCTTCTTAAGAAAACAATTGAGACCATGTCCGAAGTGAGGTAACTCATCAACCTTAGTCTCCTACTTCAATACAGATAAGATATCCTTACTTGCGATCCAGAGAATCTCTAAACATCTGAATCTTCATTGCAGTAAGAATCAATGCTCTTCCAATACCATCTTAATCTGACTCCAAAAGAAACATCTTCAAAACCATCTATGGAAACTTCATCTCATCAAACAGTTATTCCTTCCTGAAGCTATCAAGATACCCTTACCTGCTTCTGCTCAGCTGACAACTCAACTCTTGGAAATCCCGCTCACTCGAGAGAAAATCAACCTTACACTTCAAGAATATACTCCAATTCTTGAAAAAGACTTCCTCTGGACTCAAAGAAATCCTTTCTACAATCCACCAAAACTTATTCTAGACAGTATTAGATCTACAATCTCGACAGGCACATCTCCAACCACAACATATAAGCCTCAACCAATAGTGGTAGTCGTGTTACACACACTCCTACCTTATCTACCTTTATAACCTATGTTGGAAAATCCGAATAGATAACCCAACAGATTAGGTAGTTATATAAATATATGTATATATATATATATATATTACAAGTACGCTCTCTCAAGATAGACACCTCTCCAGAGCCTAGGTATTCACTCAACCTAACGCTCTGATACCAACTGTAGCGACCGGACTTTCTAGCACTAGAAAATCGCATCACTAATTAAGAAAGAAAGGGATAGAAGAAGAAAAGAAAGAGAAGAAAGAGAAAACAACATATCAGAATCTCACAGCGGAACGATTTAAATATAATATAGAACATATACATAGTATCATATACATCAGAGTACACAACTAAACATCTCAATTTAGACAGTTATAACATTTCTGTCTAATACAATACAAGACATCATACAGAATAACACAGAGCAGAAACTCTAACTATAATCTACATGCTGAAGCCTCCTGCTCCAAAGCTCCTCCAGAATTCGTTAAGAGATAACCTGAATCACTTGACTACTCATATATAATATGAGTACCCAAGAGTTTAATAAAACAGAAAATAAACACTCGGGTCAGACTGGGGTCTGGTGTAAGTAAATGGTTTAAGATTGCTTAACTTTAGAAAATCCTTTGAAAAGAAAGGTGTCACGTAAGACTTCCCACACATAAACATGGAAAAGTTTTTACCTTATGCTAACCAAAACATTTGATAGGAAATCCAGTGATATTATAATAGTGTCTAGGGTTTTCAAGTAAATAAGAAATAGCCGAAATTGTTACATTATTAAATTCCAGCTACAAGCCACAAAAGTGGGTAATACAAACAAAACCGTAGGGTCTCGTAGGGTAAATGGGTTTCCATCAATGGTAGGGCTACTGGGGTACCGCCCGTCACAGTACGTGGCCTAGATCACCGTACCGAGGAGTACTCCCACTCCCCTGCAACACAAAGCCGGAACCATTCCTTACTGAACAGTCCCGAACAAGACCACCCCGCAGTTGGCTGCAGACCAACTGCCCACACTGCCGAAATATAAAGGGACTTCTAGACAGGGATGTATCTTGCTCTCCACTGGGAGCGACCCACGAAGCCTTGCTCCACCTCCCCTGTTTTAGCCATTCCCGGTTGATGAGGCTTGAGGCTGCGATTACCTCTATAGGACCAATTATCTCAGAATGCTCATCGTCCGCCTGACGATGTGCTGAAAGCATTCAATCCATACAAGTTCGTTCCGGGTTCGAACGAAACCGAAGGCACTATCTCGTTGCACTCATTTTGGAATCACCCTCAAAGTCAACGACCATAGCCCTTGCACTCTAAATTTCCATCTCGAACCTATAAGCATTATTCCGTCAAACTCATTACGGAATCACCCACAGAGTTATACTGACGTATAGCCCTTACACCTCGAGTCTTCACTTGCTCCACTTGGATTAACGACCTAACGTTTAATTGGAATCGATGTGGTTTTTGGATATCCAAATATGAAACCTGATCCCGGTCTCATCGAAACCAAACGCCATTTTAATGTCCAAGTTGTACTTAAGGGATTTAAACAATAGATATTTCAGAAAATATCACTTAATATAAATGGATGTATCATATTACACAGATAGATAAGCATTTATTATCACATGCATCTATACCTATCACAAAGCATCATATATATCACATCTCAGATATAACATATTCACATAATCACATATCAACCAATGTCGTCCAATAACATCCAATATCATTAACTCATCCAATGATATATATCATCTAATCATTAATCATTTATAAACAAGTTTTATTCAAACTTGATTAATTTAATTAACCCTTAAATTAAATTAATCCTTAATTAATCACTTGGATTATTTACAATCCAACTTCTTATTCATTAATTAATTACATATTAATTAATTAACATCACTTAGTTATCCATCTCAATTAATCTTCCTTGATTAATTATCACTTAATTACTTTAAGTAATTCTTACTTAATTACCATACTAAATAATCATCCTGATTAATTACTTCCAATTATACTAAGTAATTACCTCTTAATTACCTTCTAATTAATCAACCATGATTAATTATTCTCTAATTATTCTGATAATTATTCCTTAATTATCCTTTAATCATACCTGATTAATCACTTTTAATTAATCACATTGATTAATTTACTTTTAATTAAATACTTGATTAATCACTTTTAATTAATCATACTTGATTAATTATTTTTAATTTATCACCTTTGATTAATTACTTTAATTACATGTAGCAATTAAAACTTATTTATAAATAAATTATCTTAAATTATTAATTAACAGTTAATTAATTATTTACATTAAATAATGATTACTTCATTAATTAAAATTTCTTCTTAATAGATTACTTTAATTAATCACTTAGTTAATTACTCTTAATCCTTTTATTAATTAATCATTAATCAAATAATTTAAACCTTTAATTAATTAATACTTTAATTAATAACTCAAGTGATTAATTCTTAATCACATTTACTTAATTACTTTTAATAAAGTAATTATCCCTTACTTAATTACCTCTAGTAATTAATCACTTAATTACTTTAATTACTTCCCTAAGTAATTATATTATATTAATTCAAAGTGATTATCTTAATTAATCACAATCGATTACTTAATTAATTATTTAACTTAATCATTTAAAATTAATTAAATGATTCTTTTTAATTTACTATATGAAAAAGATTCTTAATTAAGAAACCATTATCTTAATTAAATCATTTATTAACAAATAAATCTCGATGATTAAAAATAATTTAATTATCTCAATTATCTTTACAAATGTATTTGTCTTTAATTAAATCAAATTCAAAATAACTAAAGATAATCTTTATTTTTATTTATCTCTAAATCTTTATTATTTATCTTTACTTAAATATAACATTTAGAAATAAATTATAATTAAACATATTTTAAATTGAACTTTGAAATCTTTAAAACCTTTCCAAATTTATTTAATAAAGTTTAATATAAACTTTATTCCAAATCCACTTATTTTATTTTAAAACTTTCATATTTTAAAATATATAAACTTGTTTTAAAACATAACTTTGAAAACAAATTCAATTTGAAACTCTTTTAACCCTTGTTTTAAAAACTTAATTCCTAAAATAAAATTTGCTTAGTATTAACACTTAAACATCTGCTCTAAAGCTTGTATATCTAAACACCCCGAGTAAAACCAGCAAACACCCCGAGTAAAGCTAGCAAACACCCCGAGTAAAACTATCAAACACCCCGAGTACTCCACTTCCTTCTTGCTTCGAGTCAGCATGCCAAATACCCGATGCAATCTTCGAGTCCTACCCCTCCATCTGCCCAGAACCCACGCCGGCCACCCACAAGTCGCACTCAACCCCCACTACCCATCGCACCACCCAGAACATCAATTTCAAATGAGAATCGAAAAAGGACCTTCGAAACCAAAACCGTTCAAAAGTCCCAACCTCAAATCCAGCCACCGCCGGCCATCCCCCTCGCTGGAGACCACGCCACCACCATCGTAGCTTCACCTCACTTCCCATCATCTCCCTAACCCCTCGCGATCGAGCCTGGAACTCCAATGTTGACGAACGAAGCTCGTCATTCTCCTCAACAAAAACCCATCACTAACCCTATTTCTCCCCTGCCTGGCCACCGTGGCCATTAGAAAAATTCTTATCCAATTTTCCTGAATTCCCCTACTCCTCATCCTCCTCCAGCCCGAATCTGGACCTTCTTTATGTCGTTGATCAACGACAATCGACTAGTAAGTCCAAAATGATCAATACAAGAATACCCACTGATTTCCAAACTATAAATCATGATATGCATATTAAAATTTATGATTTTATATTACTATTTCGATCATGCAATCAAAACTTACAATTGAATTTTAAAAAAAATTGACCCAAATTATATTTTACTGTAAATTGAAATATTTAGAATCATTTATTCACTTTAAAAACTGGAAATTGTTTCTAGATGATAGTTTACTTAAACTCGAACAACTTATATTCACAATTCAAGTTCGAATTCGAATTCAAGAACAAGTTATTGAATTTTATTTATAAAATTTAAAACCTGTTCTTTACAGACACTAAGACATAATTATACAGGCAATCGCAAATCATAAATGAATCATGCATTCAACTTTAACTGAGGTATTCAGGTAATATCAAAATTTCCTTTCACAATAACAACTTGAAATCCATTTTTAAATTGTTTTTAAATTCATTTACTCACCTTAGATGGGAGAAGACAGAACTGCATATTCTTTCCAGGCTTTCAAAATTCATATGCATGCTTCTGAATTCCATCTGCATGTTGACTTTCTAGATTTGTTGAAGTTTTACTTGCATTTGAAAATCTTGTATTGATGTTGAACTGCTTTTAAATTTCTTGTTTCAAGTTTCATTTTTATTCCCAGATCTGGTTCCCAGATTTGTATTCATTTTTTTTTTTGGGATGAAGATGAAGAAAAAATATGTTTTAGCTGAAAATAAACTCTTCTCCTTGTTTTACAAATTTTAAATTTTAAATTAGAATATCAAGAGGATTGACATTTGTTCCCTATATGTTCTAATTAGCTTACACATGTCTCTAATATACATTAAAAAGCTTACAAGTGTTTTATTGTCTTATTAATGTTTTCTTTTAAATATTATTTTATCTTTAATAATTTATTTTAAGCTTTATATACATAATTTATGTAATATTCATATGAATTATAAAATTAACATACTTACTTTAATAGATATTAATATGAAATCAATTAACTTACATTTTTATTCAATTTAATGTTTATATTTTTAAAATATCTATTTTAATTTAACTCTTTAAAATTTTAAAACAAATTTATCTTGTGTTAAAATTAAAACAAATGAACTTTAATTTAAATCTTATTTAAACAAAAGCTTAAAGTACATATTTATAATAAATAAGGAATTAACTTTGTTATTTAAAATTTGAATTTCAAATATCTTTTCAAAGGCATTAAATCAAATTAACATTTCAAATTACAAAACTATATATATATATATATATATATATCTAAATAAAGTTTGGAAATACTTATTAAAGTCAAATTAATAAAATTCCTATTTAAAACATATATATACAAAATATATATACACATTTCAAATAGAAACATTCTAACATTAAATTAATTAATTTCCATATTAAATTTTAAAACAAATATCAAATTACAATATATACATTTATATGTATCACAATTGAATATAAAGTTTTATTACATTAAAAACTTCTTATTTACCAAACTAAATATTTCCAAATCAAATCATTATAAACTTTCAAAAGAATTTAGTCTTCCTAATCTATACTTTGTTAAGAAAATTATTGATAGATATTTACAAATTATTATTTTCAGCCTTTGAAATAAATCTTAACTGCCATCTTATAATATAAAATGATCAAGTCAATTTAATTATTAACAAAGATTATTATATTGATATTGCTCAAAATTCCGGGTCGTCACATTAATTAACTAAAGGTTTAAGTTAATTTATGGGTTAATAATAAATTTTATTTTAAAGGTTACATTTTAAAGATTAATTGTTGATTTGGGTTTAAATAATTTTATTTAAAACCCTAAGTGTTTAATAATGATTGATTTAGTAAGTCTTTAAAGTGAATGTTTAATTATTAATCTCAGTTAATCCATATGATAATAATTAAGATAAATAGTTTATGTTTAATTAGGATCTTAATTAATTAAAGAATCTTTAATTATTAATAAAGAATAATTACTTAATGTAATAAAAATATATTTAATTAAAGTAATTAGAAGGATTAATTATTTAAATTACGTAAAGATTTATTAATTAATGTGATTTATTAATTAATGTGATAAATTTAAGGATAATTAATCAAGGTGATTTATTTAAAATATTAATAATTAGATATTAATTAATTTATGAAAGTGATTAAGGAATATTTATTAATTAAGGGTTAATTAATTCATGTAATCAATTAAGGATTACTAATTGGAGGATAATCAAATGATTAAAGATAATTTAATCAACTGATTTGTAATTAATTAATATTAATTAAACATAATTAGTAATTTATTAGTCTAATCTACATAGATAAGAAAATTAATTCATCTTACTTATGAATGTTTGGATTTAATTGAATATTGTATTGTTTGATAACCCTGTTGTATGATGCTTTGTGACATGAACTGTTTTTTTAGCTGTGATGGGTGTAGTTATTTATCTGTGGTAAATTTATATTATTTATCTGTGATATGTGAATGAAGATAAGCACTATTGATTATACCGCTTATCCATATTGATATGATTGAAGCTATGATGATTGAATGATGTTGCATTATTGTGTAAAACCCCTGGACCACACCATACACACACAAATATGGATTGCACGAGGAAATTTGTTAAGTTGCAGATTTTTGAAATAGTTTTAAAATTGAATTTTGAATCCAAAAGGTTTTGGTAATAAAATTGGTAAATATGAAAGGCTTTTGAAAAGTTGTTTTGAAGATAAAAGTTATTTTAAATAACTTGATAAAGATTTGAAATTTAAATAGTTTGATTTGAATTTAAATTCAAGAATTGCAATTAAATTCTGTGTTGAGAATTATGATTTAAAAATGTTATGCAAGTCATAAATGTGTTTATATGGGTTTAACCAATTTTAAAAGTATTGTTTTGAGAATTTGAATTTAACACAAGGAATTTAACTTGTATAAATGAAATCAGATTTTTCCGAAATGAAAACTATTTGTTTTCAAATAATAATAGCTTTCATATAAGGAATGAATTTCCAATTTGTTTTGAAAGGATTTCAAGTTTGAAACAAAATTGGTTTTCCAAGTTATGAATGAATCTTTGGAAACAGTTTCGAAGGCTATGAATAAAATCTTTGATTTAAAAATTGGATAAGTTAGTCCAGTTTGAAGTGGAAATTGTTTTGAAATCTGTGAATGAATCTTTGTGAAAAATGGGTGAACTTTATGAAGTGAATCTTTTTGTTTAGAAGATTTGAAATGGTAGTTTGTTTAAATCATTTGAAGAAAAGATTTAGGTATTAAAGTTGTGACTTAATTGAAATCCCAGTATCCATATGTTTTTAAAATACCGCGCTCATTATTCGGTTTAACTGGGAGAGGACCTTGTGTCATATAACCCATTCCGAATAATGATATGTCGTTATGGATAGCATTTGAAGATCGACGATGAAGACTGGGGATTTTCAAGAATGAAAGGATAACCTGTCGAATGACTCTACATCGATTAGCGCCCGATATAGAGATCTCCATATGTGATGGGGAGTCCGATCGGGATTGGGAATTCTCAGAGTGCAAGGGCTTCTTTAGAAGTGTCTTTGGTTCTGTTCGAACCTGGAACAGACTTGTATGGATGTGTGTCTGACATTACAATTTTAGATGTAAAGCAGGTTCCTATCTAACACATTTTTGTTTGGTGGCGGAGATTTATTCTCTTAGATTAACACCCTTCTCTAAGACGTACGAGCTCAGAGGTTATGTGGTTGATGGTTACTAGTGATACATTCTCAATTTGGTAATGTGGCATATGAAGCGCCGCTGAACTTTTGTTGATTGAAGCATGGCTTTGTGAAAAAGCATAGCTTTGTAGATAAGAATGCATCAGGAACTCACACCCCGAAAATGGTCGAAATAGGAAAGAAGCGGCAAGGTTGTAGGGGTTGTTCCCTTAGGGTATGTCTATTTCTTCTGGAAAAGGGTGGTACCATGGTATGGAGCACAAATACTTAACTTATGTAGACACTGTACATTTATTACTGTGTAATGTTGCTTTGTGATTTAGGATCCTCGGATAAAGGCCGCAAACGACCGGGGTGGCATATCTTAGGTGTTACTCCCGATAAGGGATTACACCGTCCTTGTGTTGGCAGAGAGCTGGATAAGTTCTTGGGGTATCCCTCTAGAGGCATGCCCATGTGGCAATGGGAAGTTCCTTGGCCTGACCATTTGTCGGAAAGTCCAAAGAAAAAATACGTGCCCTTCACGGTTTTAGTTGTATAACTTGCCATGAAATATGGCGGTAACCTGCTATTGAACATGGTAGCTATAGTAGGCATATGACGAAATGTTGTATGCTGCCTAAGATTAATATTATACTTTCGAAATATTTTCCACTATGCACTAATAATAATATCAAATGATTTTCACGTATCAAGCATTTTTAACTATCATAAGGAGAAATCCCCTCCAATTTTGCATTTGCATGGTGTGTGCGGTGGGAGGCCTTATTGTAGTTTCATTTTCCAAAAAGCATTGCAGATTTCAATGTTTTAAATTCTTTGTTGTTTGTTTTAAAGAAAACCATTTTTGTTTGCTTATATTAGTCCCATGACTGACCCGGAGTTTATTGTTCCCTTCCTAAACTCTGGGTGCTCACAATTTTCCACACGGGCAGTCTAGAGTTAGGTTTTTCAGATAATCAAATAGTAGGTGTAGATTCGGTAGCATTCAATCTTTGGACATTGGCAATCGCATTGGGATCAAGTTTCTTCACTTAAGCGATGATGGTGGTTCGAGCTTATTGAATTGGAGTCTTCGTAGCTATTGGAATGAGCTTTTGGATTGGAGTTGCAGATTTTGGATTCACTCTTTATCGAAGATCATCTTTGAGTTATCTCTTCCGTTGTTATCATATTCAGTTCTTGTATATTTGTCTCTGATATTGTTGGATCATATTGTATCAGATATTGTATTCATCTTGTATCAATGATATTATTTATTTTCTACCGCTGTGTTGTTGTACTTAATGTGTTATAAGCTCCGGCGAGCAAGATTTGGCGTTTGAATCTGCGACATTCGAGTACAAGTGAAGTATGAGTGCCAATTTTCGAAGGTCGAGTCAGGATCGTTAGAATTGGTATCAGAGCTGAAGGTTGAAATTTAGCTCAGGAGTATAACGCATTAGGTAACTCATTAGAGATAGGGCGAAGTATTGACGCAGCGGATTAAACACTTTGACGTGCTCATAATGTTTCGATACAAGTTGATGCAAGTTTCTTCCTCACGAAATGATTTCGTGTCAAGTATACCAAGATAAATGCCCAAATTCGTTGATCTCTCGAGATACCGGATTCTAGCTATCTTCAACACGTTGATTGTGCACGATTCCACGTTAGAAGATCTACGATTCTTCGACATTGATCTTGCGCACTAGATTCCATGAATCGGCATCAAGTTCGTTGATTCAAGCGCACTCGAATATTCGAAGATGGAAGAAGAAGGAGATCACACTCAACTTCAACAAAAGTGGCAAAAAGCACACAAACAAATTTTATTCAAAATCAACTCCTTTTACAAACGACCAACACCCCAATTTATAGAAGTTACAACACCCAACACTGGCGCACACAGGCGACCAACGACCTAAGCACAACAGCACACGACCTATCATCAGGCGACTTATAACTCCATGCGACTTAACAACATGACAATATACGAGTTACAACACATACAACAACGACATAAGTACAATGACATATGACTAAAGAAATTACAACATATTCGACATAACACCATATGCGACTTAACGACATAGCATGGCTTCAAGAATCTTGAGCGACATAACACTGGAGCGACCAAAGAAGATAGCACAGTTGAGCGACTTAAAAGAACAACGACTTAAGGAAATGGTTTCTGCAACGACATAACAGGAGCGACTTAAGAAGAACGAGCGACATAAGAGAACTCGACATAGTTAACGACTTAAGGATTTGCGACATATGCGACCTAACTCTCTAAGTCGTAGCTCATTAGGTCGTGGCTCGCTGACGACCTAAAGAATTGTGGTAGTAGTTGTTTGGCGCGATCGCTAGGTCGCTTATCCGGTTGGCTGAGCGACTTAACTCGCTGGGCTTGCTTTCTTGAGCCGTTAACTTGCTGGCCTTGATGTCTAGGACCGTTAACTCACTATGCCATAGTTCGCTAGGATGTGGGCAACTTAAGCCTAGCTCGCTAGGTCGTGGGCGACTTAAGCCAGACGACTTAACATCGTTATAGTGCGCTGCATCATTCTCCCCTGGTTGAAAAGAATTCGACCCCAAATTCACACTTCCTTCTTCCTCGACCGGTTTATTCCCATGATATGGAATCAAGTGTTTGACGTTGAAAACGTCAGCGGTGTGGATATGATATGGCAATCTCAACTGATACGCATTCTCTTTAATCTTCTTCACGATCTCCAAAGGACCAATCTTTCTAGCAGCCAATTTGTTATAAGAACCAACAGGAAATCGATCCTTAGTCAATACTGCATACACAAAATCTCCTTCTTTGAATTCAACATTTCATCATCTAATATCTGCAGATTGCTTATATTTCTCATTCGCCTTAAGCAATCGTTCCTTCACAACCTTGTGGCATTCTTGCAACTCATTAACAAAATCACTAGCTCGTTTGATCACTCCTTTCTGCTATGGTACTGTAGATAAATCTAATGGTCCCTTCGAAATTATTGAATAAACAACCTGGAATGGTCTGAAACCAGTGCTACGATTAACTGCATGGTTGTGTGCAAACTCAGCTTGACACAGCTTGGTATCCTAACTCTTCAAATTATCATTCACGAGGCATCGCAATAGATTACCTAGAGATCTGTTCACAACTTCTGTCTGTCCATCCGTCTGTGGATAATAAGCACTACTAAATTTCAGCGTTGTCCGGACCATTCTCCATAGACTCGTCCAAAAATGACTCAGAAAACGAGTCTCTATCTGAAACAATATATTCAGGCAACCCATAGAGATGATAGATCTCTCTGAAGTATAACTGTGCAACATTGACTGCATCTGGCATCTTCTTGCATGCAATAAAATGTACCATTTTCGAAAAACGATCAACCACCACATAGATAGAATCATTGCCACATTGCGTTCTCGGCAATCACAATACAAAGTCCGTGCTAACTTCCACCCATGGTTTAGTAGGTATAGGCAACGGCAAATATAAACCTGCATTTTTCGCGGTCCCCTTTGAAACTTGACAAATATGGCACCTTTGAACAAACTTTCCAACTTCTTTTCTCATTGACGGCCAAAAATATGACTTTGCGATCAACTACAAAGTACGGTCGCGACCACGTGTCCTTCCTCGTGCAATTCTTTGATAATCTTCATTCATAAACTTCAATCTGGAATACACAATTGATTTCCTTTAAATAGAAAACCATCAACCAACACATATCCATCCATGCTTCCTTGCTTGACTTTGTCTAAGATCTTGGAAAAATAAGAATCTGATGCAATCAAATCTAGAAGTAAGTCAAAACCCATCACCTCTACTCGCATGGTTGTTAGTAAACTACTCCTCCTACTCAATGCATCTACGACGCGTTTAGTTACTATAGACTTATGCTTCACGACGAATGTAAATTGCTGCAAATAAGCTATCCACGATGCATGCCTAGCTGTAGTTTTATCCTGCCCTTATAAATGTTTCACGCTTCATGATCTGTATACAAAATAAATTCTTTGTGGAACAAAAAATGTCTCCAGTGCTTCACAGCTTGCACAATCCCATAAAAATCCACATCATAAGTATTGTATCTCATCTTTGCTCCAGGAAGTTTTTCACTGAAATAACCAATTGGATGACCCTTCTGACTCACACTCCTCCAATTCCAACTTTCGATGCATCCGTATGTAACTCAAATAGCAACTGAAAATCTACCAATACTAGAATCGATGCTGAGGTTAAAAGTTCCTTGATTCGCTCAAATGCAAATCCTGCCTCTTCCGTCCATGAAAATTTCTTTCCCTTCATACAATCAGTAACAGAAGCCATCACACTACTAAAGTACGGTATAAATCTTCGATAAAATGAAACTAACCCATGAAACTTCTGACTTTTGTGATAGTTTGGGCGATGGCCAGTTTCTGATTGCGGAAACTTTACTCTGATCCACCTGTATCCTTTCCACAGACACAACATAACCCAGAAATAAAACACTTGGCATCATGAACACGCATTTCTTCGTTGCTGCATAGAACTTTTCCTGACAAAGATTAATTAACACTTTCCGCAAATGTTGAGTATGCTCCTCTATGCTTGCATTATAGATCAAGATATCAACGAAATAAACAACAACAAACTTCCCAATGTAAGGTCTGAAAATTTGATTCATCACCCTCATAAATGTACTTGGTGCATTAGATAGACCAAACAGCATTACCGGCCATTCATATAATCCTTCCCGTGTCTTGAATGTTGTCTTCCATTCATCACCTGGTCTAATGTGAATCTGATGATAAGCACTCTTAAGATCAATCTTTGAAAAGATTACAGACCCACTAAGTTGATCTAATAGACATCAAGTCTTGGCATGGGAAATCTGTATCTGATAGTTATTTTGTTGAGTGCCCTGCTATACGTACACATCCTCCATGAACCATCTTTCTTCGGCACTAACAAAGCTGGTACAGCACAAGGACTGTGACTCTCTCGAACACGCCCTTGCTCAAGCAACTCCTCAACCTGTCTCCTTAACTCTTCGTGCTCCTTTGGACTCATCCGATAATGTGGCCTATGCGGTAAAACAGCACGTGGCACTAGATCAATCTGATGTTGTATGTCCCTCAATAGCGATAACTTCTTGGGCATTTCCGTAGGAAAGACATCTTCAAATTCATTCAACACTAGTCTGACCTACATAGGAATTTCACAATCCTCACTTGCTTCATACCCAATCAACATAAACATTTCAGGACTATCCTTCAGTTCTTGAACAAATTCTTTCGAAGATAATAAAATAGTTGATTCCACCTTCTTCTCTGACTTGTTCTCACTTTGATCATGCTTCATAGGAACCAAAGTAATTTGTGTACCTTTGAACATGAAACTGTAACTGTTGGTGCCACCATTATGTTGTACAGCTCGATCATACTACCACGGTCTTCCCAATAGTAGATGACACACATCCATATCCACAACATCACACCAAATATCATCTTTGTACTTCTTCACAATAGAAAATGTAACAAATGCTCTTCTTCCCACTGTACCTTCTCCACCTTTCTTCAGCCATGCCAATTTATAAGATCTAGGATGCTTTTCAGTCTTCAACCCTAACTTCGTAATGGCTTCTTCAGAATTAATGTTATCGCAGCTTCCCACATCAATAACAAACCGATAAACCTTCCCCAAGATAGTACATGTAGACTGAAAGATATTGCTTCTTGTCCAACTAGAATCATTCTCATGCTTTGGCACTAAACAAGACCTTCTTATCATCAAATTACATCTTTCATCTCCTAACACAACTTCTTCAACTTCATCAAACTACGATGGTTGAGAATAGTCAACTTCAGCATCCTCATCCTCATATTCACATTCCTCTGTAACCAATGATCTCCTCTTTGGCTTTGTACATTCATTTCTTTTATGGCCAAACTCCTGACAATTATAGCACTTGATACTGTTGTCGACCTTTGCTTTAACGGCTTCTTTGACAATTAGTTTACTAACTGCCTTGGAAACATTAGTACTGCTACTAGCTCTATTACTCTGGTTGTTAGAATTCACAAACACACCACCTCCTCGTCTCCCTTGCTTCTCCCAAGCTAAAGCTTTCTGATGTGCTTCAGCAACAGACATTGGATTAAACATATTCACCATGTCCTGAATCTGCATTTGTAACCCTCCAATATATCTAGTTGTTAATTGTTCCTCTATTTCCATGATATCATTCCTTGCAATCAACTGATAAAATTCATCTACATAATCATTCACTTTCCTCGTCCATTGTCTCAAATTCTTCAAACGTTGATACATAAGAGAGTGATAATTGTACGACAACAAAGTTGCTTTCATCATCTTTCTCATCTTCTCTCAAGTGACAACTTTCGATTTTTCCATTCTCTCCCGGGTTAGTTTAGTATGCTGCCACCAAGCCATTGCTCTTCCCCTTAGTCTCGTAGCAACTAACTGAACTCTACGAATCTCTGGCACCTCCTTGAATTCCAAAATTTCTTCAACATTGGACAACCAATCAAGAAATTCTTCTGCTTGCATACCACCTTTGAATTCTAGAATTTCCATCCTCATACCCGATTCCCATTACGATCATTCTCTTAATCAAGATATCGATTTCGCACTTTGTCTCCATCTCGATAATGAATACTTCCTCTATCACCATATTCCTCAAAATCATATGTACTTCGATATCGATCTCGTCCATCTACATCTCTATAACTACGCATGTCCCTTCTATCATGTCTTTCAGCATCACGATAAGGATCATCTTCAAATCCAGGTTGAGTTCTTCTTTCTTCATTTCGATACTCATGGTGTTCTCTTCTCATTGAAACTGAAGATTCTCTCCTGTCTCGATAAGATTGTGGTGACATTCTCCTTTCTCCCGACACCGATGGTGAAACCCTGTTTCCACTATGGTTTGAAACTAGTGAAGTTCTCCCTTGACTTTGATTCATGTCTTTCATCAATTTCTCTTCGAAATTTTCATTGGTATGCTGCTCCATCTGCTCGGCTTCTTGTCTTTTATATACATCTTCAACTGATAGCGGTTAACATGTCTCGGAGGCATGATCTTCAAACAATCTCTTTTTCGATCTATCTTTGATATGGTTCGACTTAACTCTGACTTAGCTCGGCTCGCCCTAACTTGGTTTAACTCGGCTTCAACTGAATCTTACTCGGCCTTGATCTTACTTAGCTCTGATACCAAATGAGTGACGCATCGGATTAAACACTTTGACGTGCTAATAATGTTTCGATGCGAATTGAGTAAGTTTCTTCCCCACGAAATGATTTCGTGTCAAGTAAACCAAGATAAATTCCCAAATCTATTGATCTCTCGAGATACTAGATTCTAGCTATCTTCAATACGTTGATCGTGCATGATTACGTGTTAGAAGATCTATAATTCTTCGACGTTGATCTCGCGCACGAGATTCCGTGAATCCGCTTCAAGTTCGTTGATTCGAGTGAACTCGAATATCCGAAGATGGAAGAAGAAGGAGATCACACTCAACTTCAAAAAAAGTGGAAAAAAGCACACAAACAAATTTTATTCAAAACACACCTCCTTTTACAAACGACCAACACCCCTATTTATAGAAGTTACAACACCCAGCACTGGCGCACACAGATGACAAACGACCAAAGCACAACAACACACGACCTATCATCAGGCGACTTATAACTCCATGTGACTTAACAACATAATAATATACAAGTTATAACACATACAACAATGACATAAGTACAATGACATACGACTTAATAAATTACAACATATTTGACATAACGCCATATGCGACTTAACGACATAGCACAACTTCAAGAATCTTGAGCGACATAACACTAGAGCGACCTAAGAAGATAGCGCAGTTGAGCAACTTAAAAGAACAACGACTTAAGGAAATGGTTTCTGGAACGACATAAAAGTAGCGACTTAAGAAGAACGAGCAACATAAGAGAACTGCGGCATAGTTAACGACTTAAGGATTTGTGACATATGCGACCTAACTCTTTAGGTTATAGCTCGTTAGGTTGTGGCTCGCTGACGACCTAAAGAAATGTGGTAGTAGTGGTTTGGCGCGACTCGCTAGGTCGCTTATCCGGTTGGCTGTGCGACTTAACTCGCTGGGCTTGCTTTCTTGAGCCGTTAACTTGCTGGCCTTGATGTCTTGGACCGTTAACTCATAATGCCATAGTTCGCTAGGATGTGGGAGACTTAAGCCCAGCTCGCTAGGTCGTGGGCGACTTAAGCCAGATGACTTAACATCATTATAGTACGCTGCATCAAGTATACCCTAGAATGAGTATATCCCTAAGATATCTGTTCGAATGCCTTAGAAATTATCTTATTATCCACTGATAGTGAGTATGAGTGCAAGGAGAGGACGAGATAGGGGACAGGGGAGTACCACTACAAACGGTCAATACCTATAATAACAACGGAAATATCTCTCTCTATCAATCTCCTTTGATCCAATTTCAAATTCTCTGATGTCTTTGTGGCAGTTCGAGGGAGAAGCTTTAGTGGGTGATGGGCCCTGCGAATCGGGTAGGTAAGTTCCTATCTCGTATTCTCATTATCAGCTTTTCGTTTTTAACTATAACGAAATTGATATTTTATTGAAATAAATTGGTTAATAGAATACGAAGCTGAATTTGAATTGTATCGATAAAATGATTTTGATTAAAACCAAATTTGAAATTCTGTTATAATTTCTTGTGAGTATCATAGTCCGAAGAGGGACAAGTTAGTGTAAAATTTGGGGTATTTCGACCTAAGTTTGTAATCCATACCTAGTGTTTGAGAATTATGGAAGATCAAATCCATTTATCTATTATTTAGGTCTCAGTATATTCTACGAATGGTTAGTTGCCTTTCAAATGAACCAATGCCCTTGCATATTTCATAGTATGGATGACCTGAGTATCTTGTGAGATCTTATATGAGTTTGTTCTCATAATTATTGGTGATATTCTGATTTGGTGAGCCAAATATAGAATAGATAATCGGCTTGATTGATGAGTCGATTCTCTATCCTTGTGTATCCATCCTTTGTTGTCTTCCTTGCAAATTTCGAGGATGAATTTTTTTAAGGGGGGAATGTTTAATGATCCCATTTTTGAATCGAATTTAAATTGGTAATTTAAATAAATTTGGATTAGATTGTGAATTAAGTTGAATTTTTTCCTTTTAAAATAAAATGAGATATTTGTTTGTTTATATATAAATTGATTATAAATTTAAAATTTGAATTTGAGATTCAAATATAAATGTATTGATATATAAATTGGATTTAAAACTATATTTTAAAACTAATAGAAATTTGTTTTCAAATTTATTTTATATATGTATATATATATATGTAATCTCTATATTTGAAAGTTATATTGGAATTCAATATAGTAGATTTTCAAAAGCTATTTGAAAGTTAAATTTTTAATTTAATATAAATAATTTTTTAATTTAATATAAATAATTTTCAAAAGTTGTTTAAAGTCGAAATTTATATTCTAAAGACTTATATATATAATCTATACATACTTGTGTAATTTAATTTTTAAATCAACTGCTTTAAAAGGTTATATAAATGTTAATAAAGAAAAATGTATTTATTTAAATAGGAAATATAATATAAAGTTATATTTAAATGTTATTAACATGAAGATTTAAAGTGTTTAAAATATAAATATGAGAGAAAATATTACAAAATTTATAAATAAAATTAAGAAAAGGGTTCAAACACAAATTGTTTTCATATGATAAATTAATAAAACAAAGGGGAAAACATAAAAATATGTAATTTTGACAATTGTGAATTATATAATCCATGTGTTGACGAAAGTTTAATGAGTAAAACATAGATTAACAGGTGTAAGGATATGAATTCATGCAATTAACAAGCGTAAGCCTTGTTAGAAGTGGCTTAAATTTCTTTTAAAATTAAAATGAAAAAAATGACCAGAGGAAAGAAATAACCAGGCTCTTCAATTTTTTCATCTTTCTCTAACAAGCCAAAAGAAAAGAAATTCAAAAAGGCTGGAAATTAAATCCAAAAAAATCAGATCAAATAGGAATCTGTTTCAAAACTGGAAAGAACATCAAAACCATAGTGAAAATCAATTCAAGAAAAATCATCTCAGTCTAATAGCAAACAGATCAACTCAGTTTAAAAACAAGTTTTGAATTCAAACTTGAAACAGAAAAAAATCTAGAAGCTACAAACCTGATGCAACTCAAACTTCACCAATATGCAAGCTTCAGGATTTGAAAAAATATAAACAACGGTTTTTTTTCCAAGCATTTCAAGATTGGAAAACAAAGGCTTCCACCAGTTTCAAAGTCTTCAACCTGGAAACTAAAACCAAGGAAAAGAAGATCAAAAAATCAAAGTTTAGCTTCAATACATTAGTTTCCAGGAAAACAAATCAAGCCTACTTCTCTACTTCTTTGTTTTGCCAGGTGAGCAAACTCACTAAAACTATCTATGTTTCTTGAATTCTGGATTGATAAAGGAAGTATGTGAAGAAATGGTTTGTTTTGCCCGCTGTCTATGTATGTACATATGAATAATATTGTGCATGTCTGTGGATATATATTTCAAACTCCATTCTTTAGTTTTCAAGTTAACTCAATCAAAAAAAAAATGCATATCTCTCCATAAATACAATATTAGGTTATGAAATTTGAAAGAGATTTTTTTGTATTCGGCAAATGCTATTTTTAAAAATATTTGTAAGTAAAATCAGCAAGCCATTCTACTCAAAAACAAAATACAATGGAAATTGTCTCAAATCAGTAAAAGTCGATCACTGTAAATTCAGTTTTTGTTATATAAATAGATTGGTGTTTATAAACCATGATTTTTGAAAGTTATTTCAGGATTTTTAATGTGTTGAATGGTGAGAAAAACAGAATTGAACGAAAATGTTACTTTTGTCAAATTCTCTTGAACGGCAAGGTGAAGCTCATCGTACTTTGATCGGTATGTAGTTCGAGCATCATTAATCACTAGAAAAATGTGCGTAGATTTTCTAGTTGATCATGGCAACGGTGCGATTTGATTTTTGGGTTTAAAATTCATTGTTGTCATACTTGTTCTCGGAAGAACTACGGCGTCGTCAAGATGATTCAGGAGATCGCACCAGGGGGAATAGGATTGTCGGGCGTTGACGGAGCTTGGGACGCGAGCGCGAGGTGGCCGATGGTCGAAGGCATCGCGGCAAAGGCTGTTTCTAATGGTTGTTGGTTTCCAGCTTTTGGGTTAGGAAGTTAAATTTTGATCGACATCGTGTTTGGGGAATCTGGTTGTTCTGGTGAGGAGAGTGGATCTTAGATGACTGGTAGGTGTCGACGACGATGGTCGGGGTTGCTCCGATCGCGTGTACACGTGCATGAAGTATAGATGGTATCAGATGTTTTTGGTTGGTTGAGAAGAAAAGGGGAGGTCAAGATTTGACTCGAGGTTTTAATTGATTGCCTCGAAGTAAATGATGGAGGTGAGAGCCCGAAGTTGAACTCGAGTAAACGTGTGTTTGGCTTCGGTTATCTTGCGTAATTAGCAGATTTTAAAATAATTCAAAAACAAGCTTGTTTCAATTTTTTTAAATTTTCGATAAATCAAGCTTTTAAATTTTTAAACAACCAGGTTTTGAACTATCTTCTTAAAATAAATTTCTTTTAAATGATTAACGTTGATAAGAGTTAAATAATTTGTTTAACTTGAATTAATTAAGCTAATATTCAAGTTTATTTAAAATAAATTAAATGGTGTAATTAAGAAATGTTTTTAAGTTTCAAATATGTGGAAATTAGCGACAAGAGCCTCTTTAGCTAGTGCAATTAGTTTCTAGGACACACAATCGAAATAATTACTTTTAAGGACAAAATGCAAAATAATTAGTTTCTAAGAACTAAAAACCTATGAAATTATGTCCTTGAAAATAATTGGACTGCTGACTTTGTCCTTAAAAGTAATTATTCTACTGACTTTGGCCTTGAAATTAATTTCTGTGGATGTGTGTCCTAGAAACTAATTGGACTACAAAGTTTGTCCTTCTGGTGAAATGACCCTTTGAAGAACTTAAAGATTTAATTTAATCTATGGGTTAATAATGTATTTTATTTTAAAGGTTAAATTTTAAAGATTAATTTATGATTTGGGTTTAAAATAATTTTATTTAAAACCCTAAGTGTTTAATAATGATTGTTTTAGTAAGTGTTTAAAGTGAATGGTTAATTATTAATCTCAGTTAATCCATATGATAATAATTAAGATAAATGTTTTATCCTAAGTTAATAGGGATCATAATTAATTAAAGGATCCTTAATTATTAATAAACAATAATTATTTTACGTAATAAAAAATATTAATTAATTAAAGTAATTAGAAGGATTAATTATTTAAATTACACAAAGATTAATTAATTAATGTGATAAATTTAAGGATAATTAATCAAGGTGATTCATTTAAATTACTAATAATTAAAGTTTAATTAATTAATGAAAGTGATTAAGGAATGATTTATTAACTAAGGGTTAATTAATTTATGTGATCAATTAAGGATTACTAATTGGAGGATGATCAAATGATTAAAGATAAATTAATCAGTTGATTTGTAATTAATTAATATTAATTAACCAGAATTAGTAGTTTATCAGTTTTATCTACATAGATCAGAAAATTAATTGATCTTACTTATGAATGTTTGGATTTAATTGAGTGTTGTATTGTTTGATATTCCTGTTGAATGATGCTTTGTGACATGAATTGTTTCGTTTTGAGCTGTGATGAATGTAGTTTATTTATCCGTGATAAATTTATATTATTTATCTGTGATCTGTGAATGAAGATAAGAGTTATAGATTATAGCGCTTATCGATATTGATATGATTGAATCTGTGATGATTGAATGACGTTGCACTATTGTGTAAAACCCCTGGACTACATCTTACACACACAAATATGGATTGCACGAGGAAAATGGTAAGTCACAGATTTTTGAAATAGTTTCAAAATTGAATTTTGAAACCAAAGGGTTTTGGAAATGAAATTGGGTTAATTATGAATTGCTTTTGAAAAGCTGTTTTGATGATAAAAGTTATTATGAATAACTTGATAAAGATTTGAAATTTAAATAGTTTGATTTGAATTTAAATTCAAGATTTGAAATTAAATTCTATGTTGAAAATTTTGATTCAAAAAAGTTATACAAGTTATAAACGTATTTATATCAGTTTAAACCAATATTAAAAGTATTGTTTTGGGAATTTGAATTTAACCCAAGGACTTTAACTTGCATAAATGAAATCGGATTTTTCCGAAATGAAAACTATTTGTTTTCAAATAATAATAGCTTTCATATAAGGAAATAATTTCCAATTTATGTTGAAAGGATTTCAAGTTTGAAATGAAAATGGTTTTCCAAGTTATGAATGAATCTTTGGAAATAGTTTTGAAAGCTATGAATAAAATCTTTGATTTAAAGACTGGAATGTTAATCCAATTTGAAGTGGAATTTTTTTTGAAATTTGTGAATGAATCTTTGTGAAAAATGGATGAAGTTTGTGAAGTGAATCTTTTTGTTTAAAAGATTTGAAATGCTAATTTGTTTAAACCATTTGAAGAAAAGATTTGGATATTAAAGTTGTGACTTAATTGAAATCCCAATATCCATATGTTTTTAAAATATTGCGCTAATTATTCAGTCTAGCCAGGAGTGGACACTGTGTAATATAACCCATTCCGAATAATGATACGATGTTATGGATAGCATTTGAAGACTGATGGTGAAGACCGGGGATTTTCCAGAACGAAAGTATAACCCGTCGAATGGCTCTACATTTATTAGCGCCTGGTATAGAGATCTCCATATGTGATGGGGAGTCCGATCGGGATTGGGAATCTCGAAGTGCAAGGGCTTCTTTAGAAGTGCCTTCGGTTCTGTTTGAACCCAGAACAGACTTGTATGGATGTGTGTATGACATTACACTTTGAGATGTAAATATGGTTTCTATCAAATACATTTATGTTTGGTGGCGGAGATTTATTCCCTTAACTTAACACCCTTCTCTGAGACGTACGAGCTCAGAGGTTATGTAGTTGGTGGTTACCAGTGATACATTCCCAATTTGGTAATGTGGCATACGAAGTGCTGCTGATCATTTGTTGGTCGAAGAATGGCTTTGTGAAAAAGCGTAGCTTTATGGATGAGACAGCATCAGGACCTCACTCCCCGGAAATGGTCGAAACTGGAAAGAGGCGGCAAGGTTGCGGGGGTTGTGCCCCTAGGGTATGTCCATTCCTTCTGGAAAAGGGTGGTGTCATGGTATGGAGCGCAGATGCTTAACTCGTGTGGACACTGTATATTTATTACTGTGTGATGTTGCTTTATGGTGGAGGATCCTTGGATAAAGGACGCAAATGACCGGGGATGGCATATCTTAGGTGTTACTCTCGAGAAGGGAATACACTGGCCTTGTATTGGTAGAGAGCTGGGTAAGTTCTCGAGGCGTCCCTCCAGAGACGTACCCATGTGGCGATGGGAAGTTCCTAGGCCTGGCCATTTGTTGAAATATCCAAAGAAGCAATACGCTCCATGTACGGTTTTAGTTGTATAACCCGCCATGGAATGTAGTGGCAACCTGCTGTTGAACATGGTAGCTATAGCATGCATACGACAAAATATTGTATGTTGGCTAAGATTAATATTATACTTTCGAAATATTTTCCACTGTGCACTTATAATATTCTCGTATCAAGCATTTTTTACTATCAAAAGGAGAAATCTCCTCCAATTCTGCATTTGCATGGTGTGTGCAGTGGGTGGCCTTATGGTAGTTTCATTTTCCAAAAAGCATTTCGGATTCCAATGTTTTAAATTCTTTGTTGTTTATTTAAAAAAAAAACTGTTTTTGTTTGCTCATACCAGTCCCATGACTGACCCGGAGTTGTTTTTCCCTTCCTAAACTCTGGGTGCCCACAATTTTTCACACGGGCGGTCTAGAGTTGTGTTTTTCAGATAATCAAATAGTAGGTGTAGACTCGGTAGCATTCAATCATTGGACATTGGCAATCGCATTGGGATCAAGTTGCTTCATTTCAATGATGATGGTGGTTCGAGCTTATTGAATTGGAGTCTTCCTAGCTTTTGGCACGAGCTTTTGGTTTGGAGTTGCAGATTTTGGATTCAATCATTATCGAAGATCATCATTGAGTTATCTCTTCCGTTGTTATCATATTCTACTGTTGTATATTTTTCCCTGATATTTTTTATCATATTGCATCAGATATTGTACTCATTTTCTTCCGCTAAGTTGTTGTAATTAATGTGTTGTAAGATCTAGCGAGCCAGAGGCTTTGAATTTACAGCATTCGAGTACAAGTGTAGTACGGGTGCCAATTTTCGAAGGTCGAGCTAGGATCGTTAGAATTATCGTTTGTATTGAAAATGTTGATTCGTGTAGTGCGGAGTGATTACTCCAATCTATCGAGCATCCTTCTTGGTTGAAGGATAGCAAGTTGAAAGTTGTAGGCGTGATAAATAAATGAGACTTAGTTTCTATATGAGGTTGAGGAATGCTTTTGCATTGTTGGTGCGAAGAGACCGAGATCAGATTTATCTGAAAACAACTTCGAACCACCATATATGCATTCGATTGTGCAGGTTATTGAAGATATTGATATTTAGGATTTTCATAGTGAAGGACTACTTGTTTGTCGTTTGGAGTTAAAATCCCAATATACATCTAGTAGCAGTAGTCTCTTCGTTATGAAATATCCAGTGCAAGGACTATTCGCTACTCATGCGAGGGAGTCGTGGACTGGATTTGGTAGGACAGTACGGTCGGTTTGTCCTATTCCTTGACAACATATATGGACGAGTGTCTGGCATTGCAATTCTATGATTACGTACATTGTTTTTTACAAACGTACACTTGTTGGTGGTAGAGAAGGTAACTTCTCTTATCTTAACTCCCTTCCTTGAGACATACGAGCTCAAGGGTTGTATTTTTTATGGAAGGCAACTAGTAGTCAACGGAAATGGCAAGTGGCATTTAAAGATGATGTGATGTGATATGTGAAAGGTAATCGTTACTCGATCCCTCATCGACTGGAGATGACCAGGGTTGGATGTAGAAGGGCTACGTGGATCATTCCCAATTAGGATATGATCATTCCCTTCTGGATATATTTTCATGATGTAAATTAACGCGGTTTTTATGCTAGAGGGCCCTCGAAAAGGTCGGTAATGATCGTGAGATGACATATACGGTACTACCTAGTTACAGAGGTAGGCCGGTCTAGTGCTGGTAAAGGGCAGATGTTCTGTGCATCGGGACATCCATCTAGAGGTGTACCCATCAAAAGCTAGTCCCTTCACCTAGTCATTTGTATGGAAATCCAAATTCCACTATGTGCCTGCCATTTTGTTTGTAGAGCCTAGTATGTTGGAATTTAATAACGGTAACAATTACGGCTATTTTAATTATTATTTGTGTACTAGACACTTGTATGATCTAACATCATTTGATATGAAATGTTTTGGCAATCGTAAGGTAAAAGCATGTCCATATATATGTATGGGCGTGCATTATGAGATACTTTTGTTTTAAAAAGAATTTTTTTGGTAATTTAATAAATTCAGTTGAGTGTCTTTCTAATGCTGGTTTATTAGACTGATCCGGGCGTTCATCCCTTCTAATTCTTGGGTCTAGCCGAGTATATTTACAGGTTCAGATTTGGTGCTTTGGAGCTTCAATGAGTGAGCTTGAGATCTTTATGTCATATACACGTGTCTTTTTATTTTCCACTACTTTGTTATTTATATTATTAGCAATTGTAAGGACAAGTTATTATGACTATCTAGGATGATGATTAGTGATTAATTGTTGAAATTGGATTGATGCATGTATATATACTTCCATATATAAACTTATCTAAAACAAGCTATAATCATTGATAGACTGCTAATGCAATTTTTAAAGAGGCTATTATGGTCCATAAGATGCCAATAAAAAACAATATTATGTACAAATCATACGTAACTTTGTTTATTTTAAAATTTTAAAAAGTAATAATACATCGTTGTGTTACTCTATATATCAAAAAAATGCTACAAGTACTAAACCATTAATGACATTAAAAAATATTAAAATTCATAAACTATTATTAAATTTCACAAAATGCTACTGCAAAATTGCATTATGTCAAAAATATACATAAATAGTTTAATTAAAAATAAAAAAAATAAAAATATATGAAGCATTACTGGAACAAAAATAAAGCAAAATGATACTAGAATGTAGAATCATTAAAAAGCTTCAAATAAAAATGTTGTCAATCGATAACAATATAAGCAAATGTATGGAATTAATTCATTTAAAAATATTACTATAACTCATAATGCTAATACAAAATAGCACTGTAGTATAATATTACATAATTCACTTGTAAAATTCGTAAAATATTACTGAAATGACCCTGACTCGACCTTTGAAAATCGGCACCCGTACTTCACTTGTACTCGAATGCTGCAGATTCAAACGCCGAATCTGTCTCGTCGTAGCTTATAACACATTAAGTATAATAACACAACGGAAGAAAGAACGAATATGTCATATAACTCCAATGATAGAATATCCAGCGATATACAACAACGATCACAAATACATATCATAGACAATATACAATAGCGGAATATGATAACAACGGAATAGATAACTCGAATAGGATCTTCAATGAAGAGTGAATCCAAAATCTGCATCTCCAAACCTAAACATCACCCTAAAATCTATGAGGACTCCAATCCAATAAGCTCGAACCACCATCATCGATAACTTAAGCAAGGTCAGTCATCCGAAGATTGAAGAAGATCCCCAAAGATTGAAGGCTACCAAACCTATACCTACTATTTGGTTATCTGAAAACCCAACTCAAGACTGGCTGTGTGGAAAATTGTAGGCATCCAGAGTTTAGGAAGGGAACAATAAACTCCAGGTCAGTCATGGGACTGGTATGAGCAAACAAAAACAGCTTATCTTTGAAACAAACAACAAAATAATTTAAAACATTGAAAATCGCAATGCTTTTTTGGAAAATGAAACTACCATAAGGCCTCCTGCCACACACATAATAAAAGTGCACGCTTGGAGGAGGTTTCTCCTTATGACAGTCAAAAATGCTTGATACACGAAAATCCTTTTGATATTATTACTATTGCATAGGGGAAAACATTTCGAAAGTATAATATTAATCTTAACCAGCATAGGTGCCATTATACTATGCCTACTATAGCTACCACCCGAAATGGCAAGTTATACAACAGCAATCGTAAAGGGCTCGTATTGAAGATTGGATTTCCAACAAATGGTCAAGCAAAGAAACTTCCCACACAAAATGGAACGCCTCTGGAGGGACATCCCCAAGAACCTAACTGGATCTCCACTACACAAGGCCAGGTTACCCCAGCCCAGAAGTAACTACTGACACGAGTATGCCATCGCCCGATCGTTATCGACCCTTATCCGAGACCTCGATACCAACAACCACAAAGTAAAGCATCTGTGATCCATACAATGATACCACTTTCCAAATCAACATAAGTAAATATCTGGGCTCCATACCATGATACTACTTTTTATCCAAAAAGAAATGGTCATACCCTCAGGGGGTGCTCCCTCCAAATAATCTTGCTGCAACGGTTCCTGTTTCGACCATTACCGGGTTGTGAGGCTCGACGAAGTCACGTCCACCAAGCTACACTTTTTTCACAAAGTCATGCTTTGATCAACAAACGATCAGCAGCACTTCGTATGCCACGCTACCAAATTGTGAATGTATCACTAGTAACCATCAACTACATAACTTCTGAGCTCGTACGTCTCAGAGAAGGGTATTAAGCTAAGGGAATAAATTCTCCTCCACCAAAAGAAATGTATTTGATAGAAACCAGCTTTACATATCAAGGTGTAATGTCATACACACATCCATACAAGTCTGTTCCGGGTTCGAACAGAACCGAAGGCACTTCTAAAGAAGCCATTGAAAATCCGGGTGTTCAGAATCCCGATCGGACTCCCCATCACATATGGAGATCTATATACCGTCGCGACTCAGTGTAGAGACATTCGAAAAGTTATACTATCATTCTCTAAAATACCCGGTCTTCACCACCGGTGTCACTAGTAAAAAATGTGCATACTGCTTCGTCTATATTTACATCGGTTGATTAAAAACTGATGCAAATAGAACAATTTGCACCAGTTCTATCTTAATAACTGATGCAATTGATACGTGGAAAGCAATCGGTAATAAAAAATAAAACTCGCATCAGTTGTCACTAACAACTGATGCAAATATGTCGATGCAAATAGTTTTAGTCGCATTGGTTTTAAAGTCAACCGATGCAACAAAATGTTGATGACAAAGATATGAAATTTAAGTGGGAAATAATGAAAAATTGGCTCCAATGTTAATTTGGACAAATGTACTCCTTCCTCCTCAATAACCCACTCCCAAAAGAAAAATATAATTACGTTCGTCCGCAGCGATAACAAATCTTTCAAAATTGAAGAATCATTGGCGAAGTTGTCCAAAACAATCGCTGACCTAATCGAAGAAGGCATTGATACTGACAAGGGAATCCCAATTTCGGTAGTGCATAGTGCTGCATTGATGAAAGTAATCGAGTACTGCAATAAACACGTGGAAGAGGCAAATAAGAAGAAGGAAAAGGCTGCTGAGAATGATGCTTTCGCTGAATGGGAGAAGGAATTCCTGGATACTGATTTTGATGACCTCAGTGCAATTCTTACGGTAAGTTTTGTTTCTGAATTCTTTTTGTTGATGTTATCAATTTTTTGCTTTGAAATGTTTCTTTGCTTTTGCTGATAGTCAAGATCTATCATACATGTTTCTTTAGTACCATAAAAAAAAAGGAAAAGAAGCATGATTTCTTTGAACAAATTGTCGAAATTCCATGCCAGTTTCATGTTTGTCCAAATTACGACAATAGATAAAGATCGATGCATACCAAGTTCATTACTTGAAGGTATATAACTTGATTATTGTTTTCTTTCTGCTAGGCTGCAAATTATTTTAATATAAACAGTTTATTGACGGTAGCTTCAGCTGCGGAAGATGAGACATTAAGATTTTGGAATGTTTTCGGAACACCTCAAGTTGCAAAACATGCTCCTAAAGCCACTACTGGACCATTCAGCAGTATCGACCTTATTAGGTAATTAAATTACCAGTAGCAAATATGACACCGGAGATACAATTCGAGACTTACCACAATCTTCTACATTTGTATACTGAGGTACTTTTGACATTTTTAAACGTCTTTCATCATTTGCTTACTTATATATGTTCTTATGCATGCTGATATACTTTGCTTCATTGATATGCAGGCGGATGATGCGTTCGAGTAGGCTTAAAAAGCTAAGTATTCCAACATTATTTATCTTCGATTCTATCTTATATTATAATTAGTATTTATATTACAGTTTGAATGTCTAGTTTATTTATTTAGGTTACATCTCTCGTAGTTCTTCTATGTTTAGGTTTTATTTGCCATCTTTTGCATTTTTGTATGATAGTTGTTTTAAGTTCATATGTCTAGGTAAGAATCTTATGCGATGTTATGAATGCATACGAGCATATTTAATGCAAATTTATCTTTTTTTCTCAGGGGTATCCATCATCTTTTCCACTTGGTCATTTCACTATGGTTTTCAGGGAGCAACAGTACGCGGAGGGATTGCCTTATCAGATTTTGGTTTCAGTTTCCAAGGTAATTTGTGAAAACTTTTTTTATGTGTTCAAACTTTTCAACTATTTGGGTCGAACGAAAGATAATACTATAGGTTTAATACATGTAAATAAGTTATATTTCTTAGCTTGTTAGCAACTGTTCAAAATTATAGTCTTGGTTTAATTTAATGGAGTTTATGTTTGTTTCTTTGTAGATGGATGCTTATCTTGTATTCATTGTGTAGGCTTAAAAAATACATATTGCATATACTGAAATTGCTTGGTTTAATAAAAGAATGTTTGATATTTTTGTCTCTATGACTCTGTTACTATGCTATTTGATTCTTTTGTTCCAAATTTGGAGGCTAGTAAGAAACAAAAGGTGCAAGATAAAACACTTGAAAACTCTATCTATGCTTTAAGTATCATATAGTTTTTCTCTTCTT
This sequence comes from Allium cepa, assembly GCA_030765085.1. Classification (NCBI taxonomy): domain Eukaryota; kingdom Viridiplantae; phylum Streptophyta; class Magnoliopsida; order Asparagales; family Amaryllidaceae; genus Allium; species Allium cepa. Next base: position 1,033,089,866 of record CM060928.1, read on the forward strand.
AAATTCAAGATGTACTTAATTTTTTTATTTACACAATAAACAAAAAATATATTACTTTAGTTGAACCTATATAGTCATCACTATTAAAACACACAAGAATGTACCTCGCTTGCGTTCCATTAATATTGTATTTAGTGCAGCAATGCTTAATTAAAACATAATATTTGGGATTAAGCAAAGAGAAGCAAGTGTAGGCCTGGATATAATTGTTTTTGAAATGCATAAAATTTCCTTTACTCTCTTTTAACATTAAAATTCATTTATCATTGTCACTATCATTGCATACTTTTCATTACTTTTAGATGCAATAATTTCTTTTTCTTCCTTGCTGTTGCAACTGTTATAGTATAAATTCTTGGATTAGTACAATAATTGTTTAAAAAAGTAGATTAAAATGGGTAAGTTGTACAACTTTGTTTAAACATGCTCTAAAATAGTTAAGTGGTATTTCTAAACCGAATTACCTCATTTACACTTATATGTAGTACACTGTATTTGAATCAACTAGTGTTAATAGTATGACATTATATTTGAGTTTGAGAGTGTTTAGAGAACACATGGTGAATTTATGCAATGAAATTACAATTATAGGGTGCAAATTGTGTTGTAACTGGGTAAACTACCTCTCTCCCACTCATAAACGGTTATTTTGATCCATGTTATGCATCAATTATCAGACATTTTGTTTTGTAAATGCCAACTATAGATGTTTTTAAGGTACTTGAGCATGATGTTCTCTTCCAATTATTGAATTGTAATGCCACAGCTATTGAAAATACTAAGTTTCACCAAATGGGGACTTAGCTGCAACACTCTTGATTGTTGCTGTCTTTTTCATTCGTCATCCTTCGTAAGAAAATTTGTATGTTATAGTTTTCTTAGGTTCAATGTATTTATTGAAAGCTCCTTTCATTTGTCTACTCATCTCCTTAATGCCGAATCTTTTGTGGTGAATATTTAAAGAAAACATTAGACTTCCAGTTAGATTGTAATCCTGCATAAGCTCGTGGTAAGCTTCAAAACTCTTGTTTTTTCTATCAACGAACCTCTTTTTGGTTCTAAATTAGTTTTACTTGAATTTTTTTATGGGTATAAAGTTAATTAAGAAACATTGAAATGTATAGGTGCAAATAATATTAATGTTAGATTTTTGTTCTTTTGGACCATACAGTGTTAATTTATATATCTGATTATAGTTTATATACTTCTTTATGCACAGGAACTTACATCGATAAGAAATGCCCTTTCACTGGTCATATCTCTATTAGAGGTCGTATCATTGCTGGAGCATGCCATAATGCAAAGATGAACAGAATTATTATTGTCAGAAGAAATTATCTTCATTATGTGAAAAAATATCAGAGGCAAGCTCCATCAATCAAAGTTCTAGCCTCCATTTGTCCACTGCATTAAGCCTCCAATATACTTTTTATTATTATTCCAGGTATGAGTAGAGGCACTCAAACATACCAGCACACGTTTCTTTATGTTTCCATGTTAAGGAAGGTGACCATGTGATCATTGGCCAGTACAGGTGATGTGTTAATTTTGTGCTTATTTCACTTGCAGTCTTACCTTCTGTTTTTACTTGGTATATACTTAAAGTTTGGGTTAATTGTTGGTTAGAGCATGTTTGGCAACTCTTTATAAGTAGTGAAAACTATTTTCTAAGCAACTTATTTCCGTCTTGATGGTTGGGAACTTCATATAAGCAGCTTGCAAAAGTAGGTGAATGAGTAGAAGTAATATTATCCAAACACTTCAATTTTCAATAATATAAAACTGCCTAGAAGTTACTGTTCAAAACTCAATTTTAAACTTTTAAAAATAAGCTTTTTCCATTTTCTCTTTTATGGCTCGTTTGGATCGACTCATTTAGGTTGTTTTTTGCATTTTGGAAATCAAAACCAATTCATTTTGGCTTTCAAAATGCCAAAAACGACTTATTTAAGTCGATCAAACTAGAGCTTAACATGGGCTATCCAAGATATATGTTTTTCCTTTTGATTCCTAACAGCCATACTTGTGCATTTCCCCATCTGGTAGTGTTAATTTTGTTAATTCATTTTGGTTAACATTAGAACATCAAGTAGTAGCAAATAAAAATAAGCTTTAGCTCTCTGCAGCTAGTAAAAATAAGCATTTGCTGGTACCATATTCATGTTAGTGTGCAAAACATTATTTTCCAAATAATTTTGAACTGGTCAAAATTTTAATGGCCTCATGAAATGTCATGACAAGGATGGAATGAGTTATTGTTAAAATGTTATAATTTCGTTATTTCATTTTTAATTAAAAGAATATATAAAGATTAACCCTTCAACCTTGAAATATATATTAACCCATTTACATTCACTTGTTTTAAATTTCATTCAAGCGACTGTCGAAAACAGCGAGGTTCAATGCGTTGAGGGTTATTCCAACTGGATCTACGGGTGGTGGAAAGAAGCCTTTTGTAGCAGCTTAAATTTTCTTTTAAAGCCAATGATAGATGATATTTGCATGTCTTGTTTAGATGTATGTTTGATATAAGTGCTTGGTGCTGGTTACTGACTGAAGTGAAGGATTGGTGTAGGAATGGTTTCAGCAAGTATGGGGATTTGGTTGTAAGTAATGTGTTGACAGTTGATGACTGTGAGTTTGCGATGTTGTTATGCTGAGGGGAGAGTTGTGTTTGGTGATGATGTATAGATTATTAACACTTTAATTGATATATGTTTATTTTGGTATTATGTTATTATGTTTGTATTTGCCATCAAATTCAATTTTGAATGATTGTAATATTGCATGAAAAAATTATTTGTTATAATCAACAATAAAGGGATTAGTTTGCATCGGTTCCCAACAACAACCTATGCAACAAGTTCCTTTGTTGCATCGGTTTTCATTACAACTAATGCAACCTGTTCCTTTGTTGCAACTGTATTTTGCATCAGTTTTTAGTAACAACCGATGCAAAAAGGACTGTTTTGCATCAGTTTTAAAACAGATGTAAAACTGTTAAGCCTGTTGCATCGGTTGCATGTGCATCGGTTGTAAAACGGATGCAACAGGGGGGTGAACAACCAATACAAATGGCCTGTTTTGTAGTAGTGTGTTCAATTGTTATCCATATGATCGTATCGTTATTCGTAATGGGTTATATGACACAAGGTCCTCTCCCAGCTAAACCGAATAATGAGCATAGTATTTAAAAACATATGGATATTGGGATTTTAGTTAAGTCATAACTTATTACCGAAACTTTTTATTCAAATGGTTTTCATTTTGGAAAAATCCGATTACATTTGCACGAGTTAATGCCGTCAAGTATAAAGCTTAGGTTAAATTTCTAATTCCCAAAACAATATCTTTAAGCTTGGGTTACATTTGCACGAGTTAATCCCTTTAAGTATAAAGTTTTTAAAATAGTTTAAATCTATATAAACACATTTATAACTTGCAAAATCTTTTTAAACCATAACTTCCACATATAGAGCTTAATTTCAAATCTTTGAATTTAAATTCAAATCAAACTATTTTAATTTTTCAAAACTTTATTAAGTTATTCAAAATAACTTTTATCTTCAAAACTCCTTTTCAAAATTTGTCATATTTAATCCAATTCCATTTCCATAACTATTTGAATTTAAAATTCAGCTTTAAAACCATTTCAAAAATCTGTGATTAACCAATTTTTTCATGCAATCCATATTTGTGTGTGTAAGGTGTAGTCCAGAGGTTTTACCCAATAGTGCAACATCATTCAATCATCACGGATTCAGTCATATCAATATCGATAGTGGTATAATCTATAACGCTTATCTTCATTCACAGATCACAAATAAATAATAAAATTCATCGTAGATAAATAAGTTACATCCTATGTAGTTAATGCCCCACTATTACCCCGCTACAACCCCGTTATATCTCATAGCGGATTTCTACGGCTATGATTTTTTCATATAGCCCCAGAGTATAGCCTTTTCGCTTTAATCCCCGCTATTTCCACTATATCATGTTATTTCTGCTATATTCTGCTATTCCCGCTATACCTTTTTTAATAAAATGAATTGAAAAATTGCATTTATACACTATAAAATTATGAAACTAATTTAGTTGATTTAATTTTTTAATATTTTTCAGAAATGAAAATACTCTAATGTTCTACCAAATTCAATTATGTTATATAACAGTTTTTCTTTTATTTAAAGTATATTCGCATATGTTTTATTTAAAATTATTTATGTATTATATATAATTCAATTTAATGATAATTTTTCATTTAATTACCAATTATATATTCATGAAAGAAATAGTTACGAGTTTTATGTGCTATTTTACAGCCATCTGCTATATCCTGCTATATCCTCGGTGTATCCCCGCCGTGACTTTTTGCACCTCCACCGCTTTGAATCTACTGAGCGCATTAACTACACAGACTACATCACAGTTGAATAAGTTACATCACAGATGAATAAAATATATTACAGATCACATCATAAATCAGAATAATTCATATCACAAAGCATCACATATCAGGGATATCAAACAATTTAACATTCCATAGAATCCATACATCCATAAGTATGATTTATTAATCATCTGATTAATTTAAACCAGATAAATTACTTATGAATTTAATTACTAATCTTGGTTAATTAATCATTAATTAATTCAAACCATTTTAATTAATTAACCTTAATCATTTTTAGTTTACCTTTAATTATTAATTAATCAATCTAAATTAATAAATCAAACAATCTTTAATTATTAAATAATTAACCCCTAATTATTTAATTATTCTTTAACTAATTAGTCACACTAATTAACCCTTAATTAATATAATTAATCATCTTTAATTACAATAAGTGATTATCGGTAATCACATAAATTAATTAAGGAATTATCCTTTAATCACTTGATTGATTAACTTTAGTCATTAATTAATTCTCTAATCATTTTCATAAATAAATCAATTATTTTGATTAATTATCTTCTTAATTAAATCACATCAACCATCCTTAAGTAAGACCTTAATCATTTTAAGACAAAACCTCTTATCTTTATTAATCACTTAATTATACCTTTTGAATTTTTGTTGAGATTAATTTACAAACAAAGTCAATTAAGATCTTCTTTTGATATAATAAGGTTTAACCCTCTTAACTCAAATCACCTTTCAACTATATATTTAAATTTCGTTTGAAAGACATTTAGAAATTTAATTTATTATTACCCCATTATAAAACTATTGTTAAACAATTTTTTTTTTCTTTTTATTATTATAAAACATTGTAAATCTTTGAAGTATGATTTAAGCTTGTAATATTTTTGTTTTGAAAACTTGGCAATACTCTTTGGAAAGTTAATCTTATTTTAAAAACTGGTTAATTCAGTCTTAAACCAAAAACCCGAGTCAAATCACCAAAAACCCCGAGCATAATGCTATTTCTCCCCGAACCATTTAAAATTCAATTTACTTCGAGCTAAACCTTAAATTTCCCGCACACGAACATGAGCCAGCTTCAACTTCCACAATCCCACAAATAACCAGATATTCAGGTGCACGGTGCACATGTACCCACGCTTTGGCGAACTTCGATCAATCTTGCTACCACTAATCCATCACTGACGATCTCTCTGATCATCCCCAACACTCTTCATTATCGGACATCACTGGAATCAAAATCGAGCACATCTGTTATTTCCTGGAACCACCCCAAATAAAAAAAACCGATCATCGCCACCGATCTCCCATCTACGCCATCTCGGCTGGAGCTTCGTCTCGACCTCCGGCCTCTATCACCCCTGCACCGGTCCACCCAGATCTATCCACGGCGACGAACAAGCTCGAGAATCATCACTAGCCAAAACGAGCTTTTAAACCCTAAATCATCACCAGTCGACCGCCACAGCAACTTATAATTGCTTCAACTATTTTTCCTATGATCCACAGTCCTCAAACTAACTCTGACATCAAGCTCGAGATCATAGGATCTTGAGATCATCGGAATTGGCCGCCTTTCCAACTTCTGTTCATCTTTCAATTCCTTGAAGGATACTGTATTAAAAATCTCGATTCCTCCTTTAAAATTCATGATTCAGGAAGACTAACAAGATTATCTAATTGAAACTCAAATTTAAATCAATTAAATTTTGAAAAAAATATATGAGTCTACTGGGTTTTCAACTTTTCCAGTAAATCCATCCATTTTTAATGCTTATAAATATTTTTAAAATTTATATTACATTCGTACAATCCTTTTTTCTTTTATGATCATAACCTAAATTTGATTATGTAGAAAGATACGAATTTTTTTCTTTCTTTCTGGAAGTTTGTTAATCTATTGTTAACAGAGATATATCTGTGTATACACACATCATGCATTCCACTATTCTTATGTTTTCATATACAAATATATGCAGATATATTCACAAAATCCCAGGCACATACTTCAAACACAGATCCAACACAAAAAATATAACAAGGTCAAGTTTGCTCACTTGTAGTTTCTATAAGCAGGGAACAAGGTTGAACTTGAAACTGGAAAATTTTGAAAAGAATTGATCTGTTTTGAATTGAAATCCGAGATTTGATGCTTGATTCTAGAATTTGATTCTAGGTTTTAGTTTGTAGATGCTTGATTCTTGCATGCATTTCCTATTTCCAGTTTTGCTTTGAATCTTGGTTTAAGGTTGATTCCCAGGCTGTTGAATTTTTTTTAAAAACTGTTGTTTGATCTTTGAATTACTTCCAGATTCGATTTTCTGGTTTAAGACTTTGATCTTCAGGTTGATGGTTTAAGATTGGAAGCTTTCAGGTTTAAAGATGCTGAAGTTTTAAATTTCTTTTTCTTTGATTTGAAATTTTGTTTCAGTTTTGAGCTTCGCTTTAGTTTTTGATTTATTCTTTTCTTTCAGAGCTGTTTTGAAGTTTCAGTTTGAAGATAAAGAAAATTGGAAGTGAAAACTAGAAATAGCATGGTTTCTTCTGTGCTAATACTATACTTTTGAAATTAAATTTTTAAATAAAAATGCCACTTGCCTAATTAATTCAACACTTTCAATATTTGTATAAACACTTGTTAAATTCAAGTCTTAATTGTTATACACTTGTTAATAAAATTAAAATTATACACTTGTTAATAAAATTAAAATTATGTTTAAACCCATATTTGATTTAGTTTACAAATTTTGTTAAAATCCTATACTTTAAATAATTTATAGATTTAACTTTAAACCCTCTCATTAATTTACTTATATTTACATATGTTTATATTTTACAAATGTTTATCTTATTAATTTCCAAATATATAAAAGAAAAGTAATTTAAATCTTTTATCAAATCTTATTTTACATTTTAAATTCAAGTTATTAGGAATGTTTATATTTATGTGTTTATATTTTGCTCATACTTTTTTTCCATATTTACATTTATATAACTTTATGAAAGAAAGATGATTTAGAAATCACTTATACACAAATATATAATCTTAAACAAGTTTTACAAATCAATATATACACACACACACACATACACATATATATAAATATGTATATACCTATATATACATTATAACATTTGAAAGCAAACCAATTTTAAATATGGAGTTTTCAAATCAAACTATTTAAATTTAAAATTCAAAAATTAATATTTTATTCTTATATAATTTTTTAAACAAATGATTTGAATTTAAATTATTCATTACGAATTTTTTTTTATATATTAGTTCCTTAGAAATAATAAGTTAATAAATCAAATTTCTATTTTCAATATATTTATTAAAGTATTTCAAATCAAAATTTATTTACAATCAATTTATATACACATATATTTCCATTTTGCGAATTTTCAAATAAATTTATCATTAAATCCAAAAATTCAAAATTAATTACCAATAATTTCATTATTCAATTCCAAAAATTGAATTTATTATCAAATTAATCCTAGCTAAAATCCGGGAATGTTACGATTACTATAGTGCAAATATTGTTAAAATGGTTCAAAAACTACTGATGTAGTTCATTACGCTAATATAAAATATTATTATGAGCTAAAATACACACTTCATCTATAAGATGCCGTAGTTTCTCAAAAACCGCTATTATAATACATAAACTACCGATACAATCAATAAAATACCAAATCGAAATAACATTTTGAGTTAAAATGTGCATTTTTTGTATAAAAATGCTACGACAAAATGGCATTACACTACAACAAAAATTGTTTTTTACAACTCTCAAAAAGTTGTAGTAAGTATTTTATGACGTTTTACTAAGCTTAGTCTTAGCCACAGTGGTAAAAAGGTCTACTTCTTTTAAAACATTTTCTAGATGTTGCAAAAAAAGTTGCAATAAAACTTATTACAACTCGTTTTAGATGCTGCGGTACATTTTTTTACAACATTTTACAAACGCTGCTGTATACTTTTTGACAATAATTTACAAAAGTTCTAATATTCTTTTTTGCAACTTTTTCAAACATTGTGGTATATTTCTTATTTTAAAATAAAATACAGAGACATTTCATATTATAATCACCGTAGATATGGTAAATTAGATATCAATGCCTGAATTTCCACAACACACATCCAAATTGTTTCCATTGAAAATAATTCAACAATTTACACAAACAATATTTACACTAATTTCAAAGAAACATTCATATCAAATTTCAAAATACAAAAATCCACAAAAGATATTACAGCCCAAATGTTAAAGCTTATAATTTACTTAAATAATAATCGGGACAAATCTTTGGCATTACTATCTTTTGATTTTTTTTCCCGCTTTTGCCCATTAAAGCCAGCATAAGTAATAGTCCATAAATTACAACAGTGCATAAATTACAACACATTGCGTATTGATGAGTTAACCAATAATAGTGGTTAAATATTATGATTTAGGTTTAGATGCACAAGAATTAATAACCAAGGATACACTTGAATATATTTTATATATGCAAGAACAAGAAAAGAAACTTGTGGTTAAGATCAGTGGGTTGAAATTAAGCAAGGCATAAAAAAATTGTTGCACTAGTGTTCGACAAGGAAGAAATATGGATACCATTGAAATTACAAAAGTAAATAAAACTAGTAATTTTTATTTCATTTAATATATGATTCAATTTTGAACTACGTTTCAACATTTGATTAAAAATGCTTAAGACTTAACAACATGTATCGTTTTACTATATGTTGATCATTAGGCATAGAAGACTGAAAATGGCATGAGTATGTGGAATTCGAACTAAGTTAATATGCCGCCATTTGTGCTATATCAAAGAGTATGTACAGTCAAATAAATAAGTTGTCACGTGCAATTGAGATAAACAGGCATGAGCATGCGCAAAATGAGCTTGCATTGATCTGATTAAATTGATTTGATCTGTGAATAGACTCGAAAACTGATGCAAAAGAGTATGGCTGAAGCAATTAATGCAATACCATTAGAACTGATGCATTAATTTGTAAAAAACTAACGGAAACAGATATAAGACTAATGCAATCTAAAACCAAGTGGGAAACTAACTGAAGTAGAAAGCTGAATCTGTAGCATAAACGAACTAATCTAAAAAGTTCTCAACCTGAAGCCAAAGGGTGAATGGAAGCTGCTGTTATTTTAAAATCATTAATTTTGTACCTAGTGCAACTAAAAGCAACTCAATTCGAAACGACCCGCCTTTCTCCCAACGGAAAGACGCATCATTTTTAAGAAAGAAAGGGATAGAGAAGAGAAAAGATAGAGAAGAAAGAAAGAACAACATCAGAATCTGAACAGCGAAACGAATAAATTATATTAATCACATAATATATTACATAGTATCATATACATCAGAGTTACACAGCATAAACAACACATACTAGACAGTTATAAAAACCTGTCGAGTTATACAATTCCATATATAAAACAGACAAACGACTCAAATAACACACAGCGGAATACAATATATCTACACACTGAAGCCTTTTGCTCCATTACTCCTCCAGAAAATCGTCAAACCTAACCTGAATCCCTTGGCTACTCGTAAAAATTTGAGTTACCAAGAGTTTAAGAAAAACAGAATAAACTCCAGGTCAGACATGGGTCTGGTGTGAGTAAAGGGTAAAGTTGTAACAACCCACATATTTATCGATTTTATATTTAAATATTTTATTTAAATATTTTATCGTTAGTCGGATTTTAGTCCGAAAAGCTACTTTTTGCATACGGTCGAATTAGGACTCGAGACCACCTCCATTGAGTTCAAAATGCCGTTTGCGACCTTTTTGAGTATAAGCTTCGATATGTTTGGAGAAAGTTGATTTTTGCTACTTTTTCCCGCTTAGGGCTTTGGTTGGGCTGAGCCAATTAGCCACTTAACTCAGTTCCAACACTCTCCTCTTCATTCACTTCTCTTCTATTTTCCTAACACTCAAGCTCAAGCAAAAATGGAGGAGGAGAATGGGAAATAGAAATTCCTAAGCCCTAGCTTGCTTTGCAAATCCATCTCCTTGCTCCAAAGTTCATGAGAACCCTTTGGTAAGCTTCCTCTTCTTCTTCTCCAACTCATTCTCTCTTTGAATTTCAGAAATTTCCTAAACCTAACTTAGGAAATGTTCTTCTTTTTAGCTTAGATTCAAGCTTCTAGAGTTGGACTTGAAGAGTGGTTGATTTCTCTTTGCTTTCAAGCTTCTTCTTGTTTGATTTTGAGAAAAGGTGAGATTTTTATCTCACATCTATGACTATAACTATCTTTGGTTGTTGGGTATGAATTCCTAACACTTCTTCATGTGCATTTGCTCTTGTTTTGGATTGATTATGTGAATACTCCAATTTTTGGGTTTTTAAGTCAAATTTGTGTGAAATCCTTTTATGGATGTTTGATCATGTTTTTGGTGCTGCATCGAGGAGCATATAGGGCCGGGTTGCCGATTGGCATAAACCCTTAGAGCCAATGTCCGTCCGGTTGCAATTTGGAAGAGTTTGCTCTTCATTTGAATAAGGTTGAAAAACAGCCCAGGCATGATTCAGTCGACTGAAAACTCTGTTCAGTCGACTGAACCTGAAACCCGAGAGTTTCCAGGCATGATTCAGTCGACTGAAAAACTCTGCACAGTCGACTGAAACTGGAAACAGAAAGTTTCCTGAACCTGGAAAATTTCCATGTACAGGGTCAGTCGACTGAAAAACTCTGTTCAGTCGACTGAACCTGCTGTTTGTGTCCAATTTGCCTTTTTGGATTGAAATTCCAATTTAAATCGATTCGTGATAATCCTATTTGTTGTTATCATCTATTATGACTTTGATGACTCTTTTTAGGGATTTTTTGAATATCCATTTCGATGGATCCTTTATCGATTTCATTGCATTTTTATTCACATCTTCGAATGTGATCTTTGTGATTGATTGTTTCTACAGTCCCCCTTGTGCTTTGTCACTTTAAAAATATAAAGGTTTTCTATACTAGTAGTAAATATCAAAACTCTTTCCTCAAACGATTTCAATACTATTTTAATACCAAATTCGTTTATAAAACCGTTTTCCAATCTATTAGTATATACAAACCTTTACCTCACTCGTATGAGAAATCTAATTAAACGACTTAGTAAAACGAGTGGTATGAAACGCTTGCGTTTACTTCGTCGGTTAATTCTTGGACTTGTTCGATTGAATCTCTTGTGACAATTTTCTAGTGGAGATCTACAATTTGTTCGTAAATATTTAAGTTAAGCTAGTGGTTATGGGACATGAAGCTAAGCTCATATATTTACTAGCTTAGTGTAATCGACACTTCTCTTTGATCATGACGATCATTTTAGGTTTTAGACTAGCATCGTGCTATGTCTTTGTGAATTGGTTCAACGGACGTCCCGCTGTACGATGTCGTTGTTCCCTTTGATTGTGATTTGGTTCATCGGATGTCCCGCTGTACGACGTCGTTGATCCTTTCCTTGTGATTTCTGGATTTCGTGTGTTGAATTCTGGGATTTATGTTTCACCAACTTTTTCGATGGGCATTGATATATATGTCATTTATTGTGGCTTGGTGAATGAAATTAGGAGTATGACATTCCTTTTTATCTTGAGTAGATTATTGTGATATTGATTAATCTCTTGTTGATTTTCAATTACTATTTTATCACAGCTTGGCATTGTGATTATTATATGTTTATGTCATATCTCTTATTATATATCACTTCATCTGATATTTACAGCTAGACTGATCCGTTTATTATTTTCTTATTAAATAATACTCGGGTCAGACCGAGATGTTTCAGGTGCTTCTGCTTGGCTTCTCTCTTGGGATTGATCCCTCTGATTTTTGGAAAACTACTTAGATTAGTAGTTTATTTTGTTGTATATACTTGAGATTTAGACTCATAGATGTATTCTTTTGTATAGCACGTGTTGCTATTCTTTTGTATTATTGTGGATCTTTTTAGACCACTACTCTGATGTACACTTTCATGTGTAGTATTCATATTTATTTCCGCCTTTGTGATATGAATTGTCTGTGACTGATTTATGTTATGTTTATTTCTATATTTGTTTCCGAAGATATTATAGCCACTGCGTAGTAGCTTTGAGTTTGTGTCGGTATGTCGGATTTCCTCTTGAGGTGAAAAGTTATATTTTTATCTGGCATATCGGTACTCGCACAAAGCAATTATACAGATGGTCGCTCCTCAACAGCCTTATTCTCCGTGCTAGTCGACAGCATTCACAGTAGTGTTCTTGTCTAGCGTGGGTATAGAGGTGGGGCGTCACAAAAGTTGCTTAACTTTGAAAACCTTTGAAAGAAAAGGTATCACAAAAGACTTCCCACACATAAACATCGAAACGTTTTTACCATACACTAACCAAAACATTTGATAGGAAATCCAGTGATATTATAATAGGGTCTAGGGTTTCCAAATAAATATGAAATAGCCGAAATTGTTACATTTATTAAATTCCAGCTACTAGCCACAAAAGTTGGTAATACAATCAAATCCGAGGGCGCTTATTGGATTCTGGATTTCATATAATGGCAGGGCTACTGGGGTACCGCCCGTCATAGTACGGGGCCTAGATCATCGTACCGAGGATTACTCCCAATCTCCTGCAGCACAAAGCCGGAACGATTCCTTACTGAATAGTTCCGAATAAGATAAACCCACGGTTGTAGCTAGCAACCGCCCACACAGCCGATTAAAAAGGGACTCTTGACAGGGGTTCATCTCATCCTACTTGGGCATGACCCACTTAGCCTTGCTGCACCTCCCCTGTTTTAGCCATTCCCGGTTGATGAGGCTTGAGGCTACGATTACCTTTATAGAACACATCACTTAGAATGCTCATCGTCCCCATGAAGATGTGTTGAAAGCATTCAATCCATACAAGTTCGTTCCTGGTTTGAATGAAACAGAAGGTACTATTTTGTTACACTCATTTTGGAATCACCCTCAGAGTCAATGACAATAACCTTTGCACTCTGAATCTTCATCTTGACTTGAGATTCACGACCTATCGTAAATTTGGATCGATGTGGTTTTCAGATATCCAAATCTGGAAACCTGATCCCCGTATCATCGAAATCCAAAACGTATCTTTTAAGTCCAAGTTGTTTAAGGTTAAACAATTCAATTCTATTATCTGTATACACACAGATAGATAATTCACAATATCACAATAGATAATCTACATTATCCTTACAACAGATAATTCATATTATCATCGTACTTCAACCAAAGCATCTCATATCATATATCACACATGTCTCATCAGAGATATCAAACAATCAAGCCATCCAATATCAATCAGCCATTCATAAGCAATGATATAATAATCATACCATCTATAATTAATTTAAAATGAATTAAATTAATTACTTCATCTTCAATTAATTTAAAATAAATTAAATTAATTACCTTCATCATAATAAATCTTGCTTACATAAACATTAATTAAACCAATTAATTAATCATCATCTTAATTAATCAACCTTGATTAATTATCCTTTCGATTAATTACACCAAGTAATTAACCCTTAATTACTTCTACTAAGTAATTAACCTTTAATTACTTCCTATTAAATAATTCCCTTTTAATTAATTACATCCTTCAATTATACATTAATTACTTACCTTAAGTAATTACACTTATCCATCTCATTTAATAACTATACCTAATTAATCACCAAATGATTATCTTTAATTAATCAACCCATTTGATTAACCCTAATTAATCATACTTGTTTGATTAATTACAATTGGATAATTCATCCCTTAGTTACCCCTTTTAAATAAATTAATTAATCTTTAATTATAGATTAATTAACACTTAATTACTAATTAATAAACCATAATTATCAATTAATAAAACTTAATACAAATTAATTAATCCTTGATTAATCAGTTAATCAATCCTTAATTACAATTAATTAACCTCAAAAAAAAGTTAATTAATCCTTAATTAATTTTTAATTATAGATTAATAATCTCCTAATTATTAATTAAGAAAACCCAATTATTACTTAATAAAAATTTATTAAATACTAATTAATTACTAGTTTAATTAACCCTTAATTAATTAATAAGTAGTTACAATTTAATTAATCTATAATCATTAATTAAGCCATCATAATTATTAGTTAATTTAATTAATTATTCTTAATTAATTACTTAAGTAATCCTTATCAATAATTAATTAAATTAATTAATTAAACTTAAATTAATTTCAACTTATAAATTCTAATTATCCTTAAGATAAAACATTATCTTTAATTATATTTTAAAAAACATTTTATCTTAGTAATTAACTTACTTAATTAAACAATTAAATAAGTTTTAAATAAATTAGTCATTAATTACTCACTCTAATTATTAATCAAAAATCCTTAATTTCAAACTAATAGATCACCTGAAAACCTTAATTATTAATTTATAAATCACTAATTATTAACTAATTCAATTAAGACAATATTATACCTTTCTATTCTTCATAAACTTCAAATATATACATATTTATACTCGAGGAAAAGATTATAGGAAGGGTGTACTACAAGTGATAAATCCATGTTATTAGAACAAACAAAGTCAAAACAATCTTTTCTATTTATTGAAGTCCTATTCTACTGCTCAGGCATGTGAAGTCGTCTTCGGTTGCTGAGGCGAAATCCTGTTCTGCTCAGGTCCCGGTTCGGCTGCAAAAGGGTTGTATAGACCTGTTCCCCCAGGTTAAGCGTGGGTTATTGTATTAGTGAAATTCGAAAAGGAATCCGGGACTAGATGTAGGACGGAGCTCGGAACCAGTATAAAAATTCCTGGTGTCATTTTACTATGCTGCTTTTATACTCCGCACTGTTAACTGTATAGCTATCTTCACTACACTCTATGTTATCGTATATTCATATTACACGATCCATAGCGCACTTTCACCATGATCCCCTAAAATCTAGAACACAAGCACTTAACTAGTCTTCCAAGACCTTGTTAACCTTTTATGTTTTCCTATCTGTCTATGTATGATAAGTGGTGCTCATCTTAAGCTTGGTTCCTAAAACTTCCTACGGACTTTTCCAAAACTCAGTGGTAAACAAAGAATCTCTGCCACTAACAATATTGCTAGAAACTCCGTGCAGTCAATCATATTCTTCATGAATAACCTCGCTAAAACAGATGTCGTCCTGGTTAACCTAACTGGAGTGCAATGGCCACTCTTGGTCAATCTATCCACTATAATCCATATACTTTCATTTCCTCCATTCGACTTTGACAATCGATCTAAGAAGTCCATGGAAATAGAATCCCACTTGCACATTGGAATGTCCAACGGCTGAGGCAAACCACTTGGCATCTAATGCTCGGTCTTTTCCTATTTCAAGCACTACTTTACACACTAGCCAATATCCCGCTTCATACCTTCACAGGAGAAACTCCTGTTCATATCCTGATACATTTTAGCAACTCTTGGATGTATAGTGAACTTTGAACGATGGCATTCCTCCAAGACTTCTTTCCATATGTTTCCTAAACTCGAAACACGTAATCTTCCTTCCTTTTTCAAAAACCCATAATCATCAAGAATGAAATCTTTCAAGTCATCGCTCTTTGTTCCTTCTCTAAGCTTCCATATCCGCTCAGCTAACACTGGATCCTCCATTTGCTTTGAAACAATCCGTTCGATCAACACTGGTCGAACTTCTAAATAAGATAATACTACTGTATCCCCACTAAATCCAGCCTTGGATCTCCACTGTACTCTGCAATTCGCTGGTGCTTCCAAATCATTTCACTCGGTAATCATTGCTAACACTGCATTCTGATGCTTCTTGCCAAATGCATCTGCAACCTTGTTGCCCTTCTCTGGTGTGTACTCGATCCTAAAATCATAAGCGGCTACAAACTCTAACCATCTTTTCTATCTCATGTTCAACTCCTTATGAGAGAACAAATACTTTAGCCACTTATGATATGTGTACAACTCAAACCTCTCTCCCAAAAGGTAATGGCTCCATATCCTCAAAGAAAAAATCACCACAGCCAATTCCAAATCATGTGTTAGATATCTGAACTCTAGCGGTCTAAGCTGTCTAGAAGCAGAGGCAATCATTTTACAATTCTTTCTTAGCATAGCTCCAAATCCTATTACACATGCATCAGCATAAACTACCAAATCATGATTCCCCTCTGGAACAACCAATATAGGTGCGTGGATCAATAAGTATTTCAAAACCTGGAATGCTTCCTCAAACTTATCGCCTACAAAACTTCACATCCTTCCTCGTTAACTTGGTTATTGGTGTTGCTATCCGTGAGAAATCCCTGATGAATCTCCAAAAATAACCATTCAACACAAGGAAACTCTTTATCTCGGTTACTGTCTCGGATCTCTTCCAATTATTCACTGCCTCAATCGTAGCCGCATCCACGGACAACTCTTCCTCTGAGACTACATGACCAAGAAACATCACCTTCTTCTAGAAGTGACGCTTTGAAAACTTAGCCTTTAGCTAATGCTGCCTCAGCGTCTGAAGCACCACTCTAAGATAAACTTCATGCTCTCTTTCATCTTTAGAGTAAAACAAGATATCATCTTTGAAAACCAACACGAACTTATGCAGGTGCTCTCAGAAAATCCAGTTCGTCAAATCCGCAAAGAAAGATGGCACACTCATCAGTCCGAACAGCATAACTAACCATTTGTACGACCCATATATGGTGATAAACGCCATTGGAAGTATACTATCCTATGCTACCCTGAGCTGATGGAACCCTGTTGCCAAATTCAACTAAGAAAATACCTTTGCTCCACTTAACTGGTCGAAAAAATCTTCATCCCTGGGCAATGGATATCGATTCTATATCGTCCTCTCATTCAACTTACGATAATCGATACATAGCCACAACTATGCATCCGACTTCTTAGCAAACACTGTTGTTGCACCCTTAAGGCGAGCTACTTGGCCAAATGAAACTCTTGCCATCTAAATCCACCAACCGCACTTCCAAATCCCTCATCTCTGAGGGGGTCATCCTACTCGATGAACTACTCACTAGTTCTGCTCCCGGAACAAAATCTATCTGAAACTCAATGGCTCGTTTCGACGACAATCTAACTATAGGATCGAAAACATCAGCAATTTCTCTAACTGTAAAAACTTGACTCAACTCATCATTGGAATCCAAAGCACCCAATAAAGCAAACACTACACAACTAGAACCTTCTATGGCTAAAACAATCAGATCACTACAATAAGGGTGTCTAAAAGATATCATCCTATCCTGGTAAAATATCCTAGCATCATACCCACTTAACCATTCCATACCAAGGATAATTTTGAATCCCACAAAATCAAATACATGCAAACTACAAAAACAAGTATGAACTAACATGTCAAACTCAAACTGATCACACCTTAACCCTAGAGTTGCATACCCTCCTATTGTACTCGCAACCAATCAGGAATTAACTAAATATGCAGGTTCAAGGTAAAGCTTATCTATCAAACATCTAGATATAAAAGAATGTGATGCACCAGTATCAAATAAAATGCTAATAAACAAACCATGAATCCGAAGCGTTCCTCGAAGAACTTCCTTTCCTTTCTACTGGGCTATTGGCTTAGATGAATTAGTCCCCAATGCATATATTTTTCCCTTAACATCTCTAATAGGCTCCTTACATTGGCTCTTGGAATGGCCTATCTAGTCATAGTTGAAGCACCTGACATTCTTCCCCAGCCATATCTTTTGACTTCCTAACACAACACTCATTAGCAAAGTGCCCCTTCTTGTGTCAGTTATTGAAAACAATCTCAGACTTACCTTTCTTGGCTGCTCCACCCTTTTGAGAACCTTTCTTGGGAAAGATTTTCATTTTTTGGTGCTGCCCAACCTGGACCTTCTTGGCCTTGCTCTTTTCCAGAGACTCAAGAACCTCCTTCTGCTTCATGGCTATCTCCATGACAATATTAGAAGGATCCCTTAGGTGAGACAACGTTGCGTTAGCCAATTCTGGATTCAATCCTTTGATGAACTTCTCACTCCGCTTCAATACTATATCACTGAAGCATACCCATATAGGACCAATTCTTCAAACTTCCTAGCATACTCTGCAACTTACATCTCACCCTGCACTAATTCTACAAATTGGTTAATCAGAGCTGACAAGGCTATAACGGTTATGAACCTCACTTGGAATCTCCTCTTGAAATCCTCCCAGATCATAGCCTCTTCATCCACCGTCAAAGTCACATTGTTCCACTAGAACAATGCAGATCCTTGAAGTTGTCTGGGTCCCGACCTCCTCTTCTGGCCTTGGGCATTAAATTTGCAAAAATCCTTTCGTAGTGCAACAACCAGTTCTCCACCTTGATGGCATTCTCTTTTACCATAAACGGCTTTCCTCCATGCTTAACGTAATCTCCACTCATCACAGCGAAAGCGTTAACTACTAGAACTTCTAGAACCCCTGCTCCTGCACAATTTCCTCCTAACACTCTGCGTGCAATTCCCAACTGCGTCATATTCTAGAAAAATTGATACACGACTTCCATTCTAACCCACAGGACCTCAACACCAACATTCTCAGCTTGGGCTTAACCATGACCTCTCTCCGCATTAGGTCAGGCTTTCACTTCGGTGCTTCCCAGTCCAGGGTAAACTTTGCTTCTTCTATAATCCATATCTATATTCAAACCTTATGAGATATAGAAAGATAACTTACACAAAGATAAGAGTCCAGAGATAAAGTGCATAACTATATATAGAAAATACAAGTACGTTACTATAGCGTTACCCATACCCATTCTTACACTAATTCAATTGGATACAATTTTTAGCTAAACTTATTCACAAACCTATGCTTTGATACCAAGTTTTAACGATAATGCTAAGGGTTTCCATAACATCAGAAGCACTTGACATTTCGAACAAAATCATATCCATATTACAAATTCCCCAAAAAGTATTCTTAGGCAGTGATAAAATATAATATACAATAATATGCCAAGAGCGATATATGAAGATGCCCTCTTGGATGATCAAAGCAATATATACATAGCTTCCTTGATACACGGTGAAAATAAACGAAAAGAAAAGAATATCCTAATTAGCTATCCGTCGGTAACCTGCCCGCCTTCGGATGCTTTATTTGCCGAACTGCTAAAACCATACAACCTAAACACTTAGTCAACCCAAATCAAATTTTTGCACCCGAGAGTTTAAGGGGAAAAAAACTTCAAGTTAAGCATAACGCCTAGTATGAATAATCCTTCTACATCTCTGTTTACTGGTACTTGGTGAGACCATGCTACATAGCGAAACGAGTTTCCCCTCACTAATATCCTTTTTCAAAACATATATTTTGCAAATCCTTTCCTATAACAAAACTGGTTAATCAACTGATTATAATAACACTATAGCATGATCCATTGTGCGAAAACGGGAAATAAATAGGCTAAATGTATGAAATTTAGGCTAGCCGCCCTCAACTGGACTAACTTTTATAAAAGTAATTAAAACAAAATAGCAATATCCTTTATGAAAATACACAGACCATCTATCCAAAATAGATAAAAAGTGGACTAATTGTCCTTAAAAAGTAGCAATGTCTGTTATGCAAACAAATGAACTAACTGTTCATATCTAGGCTGACTACCCTTTTCTGGATGGGCCATTCTCTAGGCTGGCTGCCTTGAAAATGGAATAAATGTTCGAATTTTAAATGAGCGAACTGCCGGAGTTTACTTAGGGTTAACTACCCTTTAAATTTTCCTTTAAAACTTGAAAATGATTTAATCCATGAAATCGTACATATAAAGGAAAAATATATCTTTAGCTTTATTTTATGCTATTTAGCCATGTTATCTATTCTTTACTCAAAATTGTGTTGATGATGTTCTATTTACCATCATTTTGAATAAATTTAAAGTCGATTATAACGTAAGTACTTAGATAATTCTACCTACTCTTTACATTCAATTTTTTTTTTTAAAACCTTTAAAGGACCCTTACGAAACCATAGAAGGTAACCCCTTCGAAACCATTACAAACCCTGTTGAAACCCTTGAAAGTGCCCCTTTCAAAAACATTGAAGGCAACTCCATCGAAACCAATAAAAGACTTTCCTTTAAAAGCTTTAAAATATAAGACATCCTCTGTTAAAACCTTTTAAATCTTATTTTTGGAAAACATAGGAAAAAACTCCCTTTTCATCTTTGTCGAAACCCTAGGGAACCACCGCTATTGAGACAATTCACAAATCCTTTTGAAAGCGTCAAAACTAAACTCACTCGAAAGCACTTTGAGTTGAATTTAAAACAAGTGGAAACCTTTCGAAACCATTTGAAGTTATCTACTTTGAAACCACTAAAAATTTTCGACCAAAACATTTGGATTAAGCCTTTAATTAAAGAAAAAGGATCAGAAAAACATTAGATTCGAAAGCATCTGCTTCAAAACCCTTTGACAATAACTTTTTCAAAACCATTTCATAAAATATGAGGTGATGGTGTCAAAATCATCGTTTTGAAAGTAATGAAGCGGTATTTTCGAAAACACCTTCAAAACCATTTGGATCGAAAGGTAAAAGCGGTTGCTATGTTTCAACCATGTCGAAATCAATCATTTAAAACATGAAAGCAACAAAATCAAAACATATCCTTTTCAACCATTTGAATTAGTCTAAAGCATTTATGTCGAAAGTAACTTAGTCGAAAGCTAGCAGGCGTCCTTCTGCTAAAAACCAAAACAAAGCCTCACCTCTTTCGTAACCCCTTGGTTTCGACTGTATACCTTTCACCCTCTTCCAATTCACTACCTCAAAGTTGCCTGATACCATGTGCATTAGTTTCGACGTGTCGAAAAGGGATGAAACAAAGGCATAACCTAGGCATAGAAGTAGACGAAATAGTTAAAAACCTGTTTATTTGTACTTTACAATAGTTTATTTTCACCTAACCTACCTTGTTTGTCTAAATACGATTGGTTGCCATGTTACTTTTTCAAAAGTGGTATCGACTTTCCGAATTTAGCAATTTAAATTATTTTACAAAACACACCTTCTACTGTATAATTTTATGAAACATTTATGTCCATTACTTCAAATAATGCTATATAACCAGTAAAACATTTTGGAAAAATGTGAAAAAATTCAGATCCAAATAACAAATTATTTTCCGCCAAATAATTTATAATCCAAAATACCATTTTCTTTACTAGAAAATTCATATTAAATTCATGAAAATTCAGGAATATTTTAAAATTGAAACCCATCTCTAAAATATCTTATTTAGATCTTCATAAAAAATTTCACGGCATTTAGATGTCATTTAATAGGGTTTTCATCTCATTACATGTCATAAAATCTATATGAACATACATAAGTCATCAATATGTACATATAATCATTCTATCATTCAAAAATATGGCAAATCATTGAAAATATTTAGATTTAACCTTAAACTGAAACAAATCAAAATAGAGATTAAAATATTATTCACTTAATTTTAAAGATTAATGGAGCTTGAGATTTGACTGGATTTGGTTTTCAATTAGCTTTTCCTTTAATTTTTCTTACTTATTCTTCTTCTTTTCTTGTTAATGGTTGTCGTCCTTATTTTATAGATTATTTGAAATGAAATGAACGTGTAACATTATACACGGCCTAAGGAATAGATATAGGAATGGCCTCTTCCTATATATTACCCCTCTTCTAGTTCATTTTGATCCCTTCTTTAATTTATTTGTTTTAATGGCATGGCTACCTTAGTTAAAATCAAATATAACTCCCCTAATCATCACATTAGTTTATTTAGTTTAACTAAATAAATATCCTAAATAATGTTACCAAAAATTTGGGGTATTACACATTCCAACACGACTAACAAACAAAAACAAACAAGCACAATCTAGTCTTAATAGTATTCAAAATCAATAGCAAATGCATCAAATAGATTGCTCGGACTCAAAACCGTTCTCATCGCACAAGGTGGGTAAACAGTCTCCTTAACATGCCTGCGATTAATCACCTCATTTCAATATTTAGACGATTATTCATGATACCTCATAATAAATCAAAGAGTCATATCCTAAACACCTTATAATCAACC
This sequence comes from Allium cepa, assembly GCA_030765085.1. NCBI lineage: Eukaryota > Viridiplantae > Streptophyta > Magnoliopsida > Asparagales > Amaryllidaceae > Allium > Allium cepa. The sequence goes on from CM060928.1 coordinate 1,033,112,427, forward strand.
AAAGCATAGTATGCATACACTTAATCCCATACGATGTGCATTGATCATCCGTACGATGTATCAATTTTATCACTTGCTCGATCACATAAATTTCGCTTCGCAACTAGTATAGACTACTTCGCTTCTCTTGTGCAGACTCCAATCAGGTTCCTTGATTAGAAAATTATGTTTCCCTTACATAACCATACACTATGATAGAAAACTTCAAGATCATATCATGAATCTGTTTCAAGTATTCGCCTTTAAGAATCGAGTGAAATATCCTTATTCCGATCGGTGTAAATCACCTATAAATAATGAACTTGAATTCTGGATCTAGAATAGTCATATGAATAAAATGATCTATGTACAACGTACATATTTCACCCTATTGGTTTTAGAACTACAGCAATTACCTTTTATATCACATTCATTTAAACAAATAGTATATCATTGAAGACTAAAATCGTTTATAAACAGTTTAATAAAACACAACTTAAATATATGAACATTTTATAAAAACACATCTTTTATTTTAGAATATTTCATAAAAACTTACTTCACTTTATTACTCGTATAATGATCCACTACATCCTAAGAGTACGTACAAAATACCACATTCATTTTACTTTCTTAAAACTCAGATGAAGGCCTAAAATACATCTGATTCTTATAATCGAGTCAACCTTTTAGAATATTATAATCACCGAGTTAGGCAAGTAGCTAGGACAAGCAGGACACTGATATCCCAACTTACCCTTATAGCCTGCTTTCCTTAAACAACCCTAAGGTAAAGACGCCAATTAGTTGGCCCAAAAACATCGAATGATTACTTAACGTTTATGTTCAAACAAATTTAGGATATGTTCTAACTTACTACCTTCTCAATTGTAGTGTTATCTATGATCATCTATATGTTTTCAAAAACAAACTTAACTTTAAATTATCCAACCATTTGGAAGTTTCAGGATGTCCAAAATTGCTGAAAAATCCGTTTCATTCTAACAAATGAAAAATTATGAAACAATCATATTATATCAAGACAGACATATCATACTATCCTAATGTAGAGGATACGTGTCTCAATAAAAAACTTATTGGATTTATATTTATTTATTGAACATACTTTACTTTAAATAGAAATAAATAAGTTGTTTCATAACTATTCTTGTAATGCCACTACCGCTCGGCCTTCGTACATAGCATACATTCAAATATTTTCTATAGAAAATTCATAACAAAATCCATATTACCCAAAATTATCTCTTATTAAACAACTCTATATTTTATGTCAAATTTATTTAAAGAAATCATTTAGTACTAAACATGGGGTTTTATTTCCAATCATTCTTCCGAGATCAAACCAGAATCATTTTCGAAGTTGTATGAAAAACTTTCTATTAAATTACCTTGTATAATGATGGCAATTTATAAACAAATTTCCTAATTATTTACTTCAGTATATACATAAATATACATATAAATCGAGTAATACAAAAATATACCCTGAAAAAAAGTCTTACCAAGTTGTACCATATATTCCATTACAACGAAGGGAAATGCCCACAAGAAGTGCTTAATAATCGAACATGTCTCTTGCAAATTTTTATTCACTTTCTAGCCACTCAAACTATATAGCAAGAAAAATACTTTGTTCCGGAAATTAGTTATCGATTCCGAGAGCAACCTCGAGCTCGAACAAATCGTATGCTTTCTTTAAAATATTATTATTCATAAATACTTTCAATAATACTACTATTATTTTGTCCAAAACCTCCGAAACCATTTTAAAAGAGAACGGGATTCCCGTTCTAAAAATATCAGTTAAAACCATTTTATTTATAAACCATATTTTATAAACTATACTTATATAAATTTTCTTCTTTGAAAATTTATACTAAACTTCTTTTATTAGAATAAACTTCTAACCCAACCTTGTCACTGGATGGCTTATGATCAAAATGTGAAACTCAATTCACAAGGTGTTTGTTTCAATGCTCAAACAATTTGCTATTTACCCGACTCGTGTAGTAAAAAGCTAAATTGCATTTAAATTAGTCGAGCACAAATCAACAAATAATAGATGATAATAAATGCTCATAAATTGGACAAGCACAACCCAACAGTAAATAATCAATACTAAATGCTCACAAATTGATAGAGCATAACTAATCAACGTACAAATGATCTTAATGCTCGTAAATTGGTTGAGCATGATTAACCTAATCAATAAATAAAACAATGCTCGTAAACTGGCTGAGCAAGACTAAGCTACTAAATCCACAATAGAAAATATGGCTCATAAATTAGTCGAGCATATCAAATCATTCTACAATGGATAACCATGTTCATAAACTGGTCGAGTGTAACGACCCAGGATTTCTAATAATTTAAATTTGAATATTTAATTAATTTTAAATATTAATAAGTGGAATTTATAAGTTGGATAATTTATTTTTCGAATATTGGATTTAATTTGATAATTAAATCGATAATTTAATAGTGAAATTCCAGAAATAATTGAAAATTGAGTTTAATATGATTGAAAATGATTTGTAAAATTTTATTTTATCATACTGGAGTTATAGAAATGTTATAGAACTTTTAAAATTGAATTTAAAGTTTATTTGTGAAAATTGAATATTTTAATATTTAATTATCGACTCAAAAATAGCCAATTTTTGAACAGTCTCAGAATTTGACGAAACTAGTTCCATTGGATCCGTAATAGTTTGTTATTATTGGATTTCATTTTTCGTAGCAATCGGAGTTACCGTTTGACCGTGGCAGCTCGAAACGCATAGAATTGTTTTTAATTTTAAATCGGCGAGTTAAAATAGCGATTTTTCAAAAAGTCTCGAATTTCGACGAAACTAGTATCATCGGATCCGTAATGTGATATTATTGTAAGATTTCACATTTCAAGTCGATTGGATTTACCGTTTGTCCGGTACAAATTAAAACGCATCGAAATCGGTTTAAATCGGTTTAATTTAATTTGATCGTTTAATTCCATATCTCGCACAGATGATCTAATTAGCTTACGAAACCTATTCCATTGTGTCCGAAACGCGGGATAAACCCTAGGAACGGCGGTTACCGTGCGTAAATCGGAGTTTTGAAAATCCGGATGAATAGTGTTCGTTTTATTTCTATAAATAGCCCCCTTAATTCACAAAATTGAGAAAAATAAAACCCTAAACCTATCATCAGCCAGCCGCCACTAATGGAATCAATGGCCAGCAATCTCCAATCTTCATTCCTTAATCTCTTCCAATCCATTCAATATTTTTGAATACTTTCTAAATGAAAAACGTAGAGCACAAGACAATCTAGAGATCCATACGGGAATGATGAAAGATGGAGCACCATGGCATCGCCAAAGTACCTGCGTTTGTGATGAGTTGCGCACGGTTTTCTGAGCCAAGGGGAGGGCCTAGCTTTGCAAGGTGGTAGCCGAAGGCGTGTGGGGCCATGGCCATTCGAATGAAGTCACCTGATCATGCTAGAAATCGACGTGGTGATGGCGAAATCAAGCCCTAGGTCGGCCTTCATGGGTTCGTGCTCACATATCTAACTGGGAGGGAAGAAGCAATTTCAAGCGGCCACGATTTGATCTTGGAGATCTACAGCCTGGAATCGAGATTAGGGTTTAAATAAATTAAATAATTTGTAAATTGTTATATTAGAAATTGTATAAACTTTAAAATGGTATATCTCTTTGCTGCGAGGTCGAAAATTCCCGAAACGAAAAGCGTTGGCTTCGTATTAACGAGCACTATGCTATGGAGTTGGATTGGAGACGATTGGAATCGATGAGAATTTCGGGTAAAATTTAACGCCCGTTTAATTTTATTCGAAATAAAAGCTGGAAACGAAATTGAAAGCGAGGTGAGAACTTCTCACTCAATCGAACAGTTTCGATGTTTATTTTAAATAGTTAGATTTAAAATTGTGGATTTTATGCCTGAATGATGATTGTTATCTATTGATTGTTAAATAGACATTATACACCGTTAGTAAGCGGAGGTTATTTATTAAAAACATATACCGCGAATATTTCATAAACAGTGAAATTGGTATTATATATAATAGCAATATATATATATATTGGCATATGTATATATTGCAGTTGTTGATTTCCCGCATTGTATAGCGGATGAGACCCTATTGCGCCGTCTATTAAGAGGATAATATTTTAAATCTCATATACCGCGATAATTCCGTACTGGAGCGGAATTGGTATTGTGCTAATGTTTGTGGATGCAGGGAAGCAGGTTGGAGGGATCCAACTTGATTCCTCAACTGTATTGATTTATTTACAGATATTTTGATATTTGTTGATTATCATATCGATATACGATATTTGGATGTCGTGATTGACTATTTGGTGCTGTTGCATCATCGGATCCATTTTTGAAGTTTTAAAATAATGCTTTTTGGTTTTTAAAGGAACTTTTTTTAAGTGATTTTCAAAAGTATACGTTTTATTAAATTTTGAATTGATTCATTTTAAATAATTAAAACATTATAAATTTTTATGTTATAAAAATTAAGATTTTTGAGAAATATAACCCCAATGAGATTTTTGGAAATAAATATTTAATTAATTTATAAAATGGTTTAATTGGGAATTTTGAGTTATTATAAACGGTTTATATAAGAGATTTATAAAATTGATATTTATAAATTAAAAATACTAGAATTATAAAACGAGTTTTTTATAAGTAATAAAGTGAAATAAAAAATGGATTTCATAAGTGAATTGAAATTTATAAATTTATGAAATATGAAGATATAAAATGGATAAATTTTGTAAAATATAAGATTTATAAGTAATCAACTTATAAATCGGATTTTGGCATTTAAAATGAGATATAAAAAGGATTTTTTATAAATAAAAGTTTATAAAAATATAAATGGAGTTTATAAACGTTGTTTATAAATCCGAAATAAATTGAATTTGATAGGTTGGATATAGGAATATATGAAAGGAATTATATTCACGATTTTGGACAATGAATATATTATTAAATGAAATGGATATGTTTTTGGGAAGGAATATTATAAAATGAAGTTGATGATTTTAAAGACGTTTTAAAATGCATTAAGTATCGAATACATAGATTTCAACATTCATTGTTGAAATAGACGTTTCGAGAAATAGAAAGAAATGGTGGACTATAATACTGTTGTTATAGTAAATGGTTTCCGAAAGAAAATGTTTTTATATAGTATTGGGATTTATATATCTATTTAAACTTTGAATCCCTATACTGGTGATTTTGGGTCGTCGTAACGATGTTTTACGTAACAGTAGTTTTGGCCCAAACAAATGTGTTTAAGTGAATGTTTTCCTTAAAGAATGAATTATATACTTAATTTTCGATTTAAGTATATTGAATATTTTCTAAATATTGAAAATAAATGGATTTGTGATGTACTTATTATTAAATAAGTATTGAAATATTTTTCCAACGTGAAATGAACGTTTTAGAATTTATCCTTGTAAAGATAAATTGAAAGTGAATATTTGAAATCGACTGAAAATCGTATATCATAAATATTTTGGGATTATAAATTCACTAAGGAATTTATAAAAGAAAAGGGGAATTTGTTTAAAAATAAATGTTGATTTATTTTTGAAGTGTGGGAATTAATTTATGAATTTGGAACGTAAATATAAAATAAATCGAAAAGGATTTATTAAATTGGTTTAAATGAACCATGTTGAAATGAAAGAAATTCCGCGTAAGGAAAAGTGATTTGAAAATTTGTTTTCAAATGGTTGAAGTGTGGAAAATTATTTATCTAGTAAAGATATTTTGGAAAGTAAATAATTTGGGAAATTATTTGGATTTTATGATGTTGAGCATGCCTATTGATAGTTAAATAATCCGAGTATCGATATTTACCTTGAAATAGGTATTTGTTGTGAATTGCTTGAATTTGAATGCCACACTTATTTTTTAATAAGCGCTCACTATTCGGGTTAGCCGGGAAAGGACCTTGGGGTCGTATAACCCATTCCGAGTATGTGATACGTCGTAATGGATTGCATTTGATGACCGGTGTTGAAGACCGGATATTTGTGAAAACGGAAGGATTTCCGTCTAGTTACTCTACATCGGCTGATCTCCGATATAGAGGTTCTATCACCCTTAGTGACGGGAAGTCCGGTCGTGATTAGTGAATATCCGGATTGCAAGGACTTCTTTGTAAGTGTCTTCGGTTCTGTTCGATCCCGGAACAGACTTGTATGATTGTATGTCTAACATTACAAATTGAGATATAAAGCTGATTTCTTTCAAATATATTTCTGTTGGTGGCGGAGAATTTATTCTCTTAGCTTAACACCCTTCTCGGAGACGTACGAGCTCAGAGGTTATATAGTTGAAGGTTATTAGTGATATACTCCCAATTTGGTAGTGTGGCATGCTGAGTGTTGCTGTGAAATGATCATTGTGTTGATCATTTTTGATAGGATCATTTATTTGATCATTTATCTTGGTCATCATTTCTATGATCATTTGTTGACCCAAAGCACGGCTTTTGTATAAAGTGTGGCTTTGTGGACGAGACTTCGTCGGACCTCACACCCCGGAAATGGTCAAAACAGGAAGGATGCGGCAAGGTTATTAGGGGTAGCGCCCTTTAGTGTATGTCATTCCTTCTGGATAGAGGTGGTATCATGGTATGGAGCCCAGATATTTAACCTATGTTGTTGCTGCATATTTTGTGGTTGTTGGAAATCGAGGATCCTCGGATAGATCGGTTACGATCGGGGGATGACATATTTGTGTCAGTAGTTACCCAATTAGGGGTAACCCGGCCTTGTGTTGGAAGAGATCCGGTTTGGTTCTCGGGACGTCATTCCAGAGGCGTTTTCATGTGGCAATGGGAAGTTCCTTGGCCTGACCATTTGTTGGAAATCCAAAGAAATAATACGAAACTTGTACGGTTTTAGTTGTATAACCTGCTATGGAATGTGGCGGTAACCTGCTATTGAACATAGTTAGCTTTAGTAGGCATACGATAATGGTCGTATGTTGGCTAAGATTTATATTCTACCTTCGAAATATTTTCCTACATTATGCACTAGTAATAATATCAAATGTTTCTTTTTAATGCGTATCAAGCATCTTTGACTATCATAAGGAGAAATCTCCTCCGATTCTGCGTTTGCATTGTGTGTGTGTGCGGGAGGCCTTATGGTAGTCTCATTTTTAAAAGCATTGTGAATTGACTTTAAAAATATTCTTCTATTTTGATTTTAAAGATAAATAAACTGTTTTGAGTTCTCACACCAGTCACATGACTGACTCGGAGTTTATTGTTTTCCTTCCTAAACTCTGGGTGCCCACCAATTTCCACACGGGCAGTCAGGAGTTAAGGTTTATTCAGGATATTCAGGAGTTGCTGGAGGCAAGATGGATGGCATGGCGTATTACTAGTATATAGTATTTCTTTTCCGCTGTTGATGTTGTTTGTTGTTGTACACTCTGATGATGTAATGAAATGTAATGTAATGTAATAACTGATATAGTTATTTGTTTAAAGATTATTCATTTATTTATTATATGTTGTTGCGCTGCGAATTGTGAGATTCTGATGTTGTTCTGTTATTTCTTTCTGTTCCGTTCTTTTCTCTTTAGTTTCTATCTTTTTCTCTCTTCTTCTACCTCTTTCTTCTTCTTAAATCATAATGGTTCGTTCTTCCGTGCATCTTGAATATATAAATGGAGATTAGTTTCTATTCAAGGAGGACGAAAAAGTGGACTATTACATCGAGCATGATTAAACTAATAAATGAGTGTAACGTCCCGCCTTTTCGCACGCTTTAAATCGACACACGTGCCAATTCAAACCGTTCGGAAGGGCGGATTGTTATGGGGTAAATAAGAAAAACGAGAAAGAAATAAAAAAAAATAGAATCTCACAGCGGAAGGATAAAATATAATAATCAAATATATAGTTTATAAAGTTGTTTTACGAAATATTTGATTATACTTGCACATTTATCAGAGTTACACATACCAATAACAATGGAGCAGAACAGTATGAGTATAGTGGACTAATAATAATAATAACAATATAAAACTCCGTCTTCGTCCTCCATAGCTAAGGTCTTCGAAATCCTGAAATGCTCGGACTGACCCGAGCGAATTGAAAAGACAAAACACTCGAGCAGAACTAAAAGATCTTATGTAAGTTAAATTAACAGAACTAAATATGAGTGCAGTAACTCAAAAGATGCTCGGGATTCACATCTCTTTAGGATTCGTTAAACTATTTTCTATGTAGCATATTTCTGTATTATAATAGTGCCTAATTGTAAAATAAACTTACTTTTAAATAGCGTTAAGGGTTTACCCATATAGCCCTTAACACAAGTAATGCCAATAGTCTATACAGTACCGTAACACCACCCGATCGGGAGGCTACCGGAGGATACTCCATAGGCATGACACAAATAGAAACTCGTACAAGGCGCGATAGGGTAGGTGACACGGCACAACTTGGCAATGCCAGGGTAGATATACGCTTCCGGGTCGGTGGTAACGCATAGCCGCAGCTACCGCCCACCTCGAGCCACACCTCCAAATGAAAAAATCAAAAGTGACCACCGAATCAATCAAAAAGTCAAAGTATAATATCGAAGGGATGTGTCCGATCAAAGGTGTTACCTCAATTAACCCGTCGATCGCTCCTGTTTTAGCCACCTCATGCCAACTCACGGGAGTTGGGTCCACGTATTTACCTTAAAGGAAATGCCACCACCATCCTACTTCATTCTGGAATCTCCACCGCATACACGGTTGTTAAAGTGTTTTTCGGAGTTGGCAGAGAGTATGACAACTTCCGATCGCAGTTTCTTCAACAACCAAACATTATTATAACGCCGCGGTTATTTCAAAATAATTTATACCTTAAAACCAGAATATAAAATCCCATTCAAAACCATATAAATACGATATCATTTACAATTTTTGTAAAACCCCAAATCAATATGTTATCATTTTTATTTCAAATATATCTTTTCCAAGAAATCATAGCATCTTCAAATCTGTATACCATGAAACCATATCTTTGTAACATAACTTTAATACTTAATGGTTTAAATACTATATTACTTTATATAATGAAATAGCTTCTTTTTATTTCACAATAAATTCCCAATATCAATTTGAACCTCCAAATAAACCATTTTAATTCCCATATATTTCAAAGCTCAAATATTCTATATTTCAAAACTTAAATATTTATAGTTTGTATATTTCAATCATTAAATATTCCACTATTTCAAAATAGATTCTTCGGTAATTTAATATATCAAATCCAATTGCTATTATTTAAATTTGAAATGTTTACTTACTAAACAAATATTATTCAGGTAAAATCCTTAAACTTCAATAACAGGATATTCTTTTAAATAAATTAACTTGATAATATCCTTTAAATTAATTTGATATTCTATTAAATCCTCAAATCAAAAATCAAGTTATAAGATCATACCTTTTAAATCTTAATTTATTTACACTTTAAAACAAATTTTTCGAGGAAAATTCTTAAATACTTTAATTCAAATCATATTCACATTTATCTTCAACCTTACTTTTATTTGAGTTTTTATAAACTCTATATACAATAGAATTTCAAATATATTCTTAACCATATTATATAAACGAAATCAACTTCATTATTTAGCTTATTTTAAAATTCGAAACAAATTTATACATAGCTAAATTCAAGAAATTTTACTGTATATATATATATATATATCAAAATTTAATATATATTAAATTGTATTCTTTCCAAAACCATAGAAAATCATTTTCAAAAATAATTTATATATATATACCGTGGTGCCTGTATATAATTTTGTATCCTATGGTCAAGTGATGCGGATATTTATCATTTCAATCCGCAATTTAAAATAAAAAAATGCGGCTATATATCATTTCAAACCACAATCCCGAATGAAATGAAAATTCATAATAACTTGCAGTTTATACAATATAAATACCGCATCCATTCATCCATCATATAAATCATCGAACATTTATCAATTTATCATCCAATTCAACAATCACGTCAATAAATAATAGTTAATTACTGAATGTTAATTTTCAATAATGAATTAAATAACTGTTTAACTGTAGTTTATATGCAATAATAAATAAATTTAACTAGCAGTTTATATCCAATAATAAATTTGACTAAAATTTTAACAGGCAGTTTATATGCAAAAATGAATTAAATGAAAGTAAATTATATGGATGCAAATTTACTGAGATAATGATGAGATATATGCCTAACAGGTATAAATAAATTTCTAAACACATCATAAATCAATTTAACAAATATAAGAAATTTTAGAAGTCGTGAGTGGGTTAAAACACCCACCTTTTGAATTTAAATCGAATTTAAATCAGATTTAAACACAAAAATTCGACCATCTCAGAATTCGTCCAAACTAGCGTCATCAAGTTCGAAATTTTATTATGATCCTAACAAAAAAAATTTGCATGTAAATCGGGTATCATACGCGAAAATTATTAAAGTTTGAACATTTGAAAATTAAAATAAAATAAACTAAAATAAACAAACCAAAGAGGGAAAGCCACGTCATCCCTGTAATCTCCCCCTCTCTCACGCGTTTTCTTCCTCACGCGATGTCCAGGTCAAAGCTGAACAAATCCCCATATAAAAGCCCTAATCGTCGTTTCTCCTTTGCTCGCCGAGACCACGATCCATTACCTCCACCTCGAAGCTCTACGTCGCCTCAACCTTCGCACCAAGCATCACTTAGCTCGGCCATCCCCATAGCGTGAAAAACGAGGATGAACGGCTACTGTTTCCTCTTCAGCTTCCCCTTCCACGACGCTCGAAACACGATCTCTACCGTTGGATTGGAAGTTCGTAGCGAGCTCTTCAACTTTGTAGTTGGAAGAATTCGCGATTACTTGATGGATTGGTCAAAAATTCGAGGTGAAGTTGGATGATTTTTGGCCATTGGAGTATAGAAGTGGCAGCCGGTAAAGAATACTATGGTTTTGGGAATATTTTATTATTTTTTTGGTGATGCGTGTCGCATTTATATAGTTAGGTCCTAAAACAGCCCTAGCTCCGATTTACGCATGCTGATAGGCTAACCTAACATAAGAAGGCCTTCTAAATGCAATGGTACTGGTTTCGCACCCCAATTCCATCATTTTCGTAGGTTACTATTAAAGTCAAATTGGTTTGAAATAACAATAATGCCCCAAAAAGCCCGTTTCGGCTCCGAAACGAAAGTGAATCATCCCATATATCAAAATAGATGTTTTTAAATATCTTAAACGCGATCGAACAAGTTTCAAGTCCAAATTCCATCGTATGAAGAAGTTATGCTAAAATCAATATTTTTCAAATTGATTTCAATAGATTTCAATTAAATCGATTTCAAGGCGTTTCGCGTTCGTACGATCGAACGACAAGTCCGATCATTACGAAACTTGAAACCCTACAATAATTCACCGATATGGATGAAACCTGTTTCGTCGAAATCCGAGTCAGTGGCCAAAATGGCAATTTTTATATTAATTAAATAAATTAAAAATTCATTAATCAAATCCAATTTTTAAATTCATATTCTAAAATCGACAATTATTGTCATTTTTAATTTCTTAAATATTTATAATGACTAAAAGCAAATTCACATATCAAGTTAGTGTCAATTATTCCAGTAAATACAGTGTCAAATGTCAACTGCAATTAATCCAATTAATTGCAAATTAATTCCAATAAATTTGATTTTGTTCGATTACAACATAATATTCAATCAATTATTACTCAACTGACATAGTTAATATTGTTTTATATTTCATTGCTTTAATATTTTCAAATTTTCATCTTTAAGTTACATTAATTATTGTATTTCAATTATATTGGGATTTTGTCAGTTTTATTCATTAATTAAATTTAAAAATCTCAATTATTTATTTCATCTTGGTTTCCACCTTTTTATTCCATTAATTATCATATTATGAATGGAATTTTACCCTGGTTACATCTTATTGAATTCAACATTCTTCACTTACCAATTTATTCCAAATTAACTACAAAAATTTAGTGAATTTATCGAAATGGAATTCAAATTAAACTTATCAAACTAATAAAATAAGTAACGTACAATAATTATAGTCATTAACTCTTAATTACACATTTATAGGTTCATTATTTACAAACCAATATTATAATTACTTACATAACACTGGTTTTACTCAATTACCATTTATTTCAAAAATTTAGCCAATATTTATATTAGTTCTCTTATATTCAATTTATAACCATGTGTAACATTTAACTTGAATTGGTTGGAATTCCTTTCAAGTTATTAATAATTAACTTATATTAACATATTTCCTTAATTTATTCCAATTACCGTTAAATTTATACTAATTCATCAATTTGTACAATATCCTTTGTTTCCTTAAAATAAATGATAAATAGTATTGTCATTAACTCTTAATTACACTTTTATAGGTTCATTATTTACAAACCAATATTATAATTACTTACATAACACTGGTTTTACTCAATTACAATTCATGTCATTTTTAATTTCTTAAATATTTTTAATGACTAAAAGCAAATTCACATATCAAGTTAGCGTCAATTGTTCCAGTAAATACAGTGTTAAAATGTCAACTGCAATTAATCCAATTAATTGCAAATTAATTCCAATAAATTTGATTTTATTCGATTACAACATAACATTCAATCAATTATTACTCGACTAACATAGTTAACATTGTTTTATATTTCATTACTTTAATATTTTTAAATTTTCATCTTTAATTTGCATTAATTACTGTATTTCAATTATATCGGGATTTTTTCAATTTTATTCATTAATTAAATTTAAAAATCTCAATTATTTATTTCATCTTTGTTTCCACCTTATTATTCCATTAATTATTATATTATGAATGGAATTTTACCTTGGTTACATCTTATTGAATTCAACATTCTTCACTTACCAATTTATTCCACATTAACTGCAAAAATTTAGTGAATTAATTGAAATGGAATTCAAATTAAACTTATCAAACAAATAAAATAAGTAACGTACAATAATTATTGTCATTAACTCTTAATTACATTTTTATATGTTCATATTTACAAACCAATATTATAATTACTTACATAACACTGGTTTTACTCAATTACCATTTATTTCAAAAATTTAGCCAATATTTATATTAGTTCTCTTATATTCAATTTATAACCATGTGTAACATTTAACTTGAATTGGTTGGAATTCCTTTCAAGTTATTAATAATTAACTTATATTAACATATTTCCTTAATTTATTCCAATTACCGTTAAATTTATACTAATTCATCAATTTGTACAATATCCCTTGTTTCCTTAAAATAAATTTATGGTTTTATTAAGTTTTCATTTACACTTCCGTTACTTTATTAAAAATCATTAAAGTAACGTTTATATCAATAACATATTATAATACTTACCATTTAAATGAGTTTGATTTCTAATAAATTAATTGACAAGTTAATTAGGTAATTTATACAAATTTGTTATCATACCGATAAATTTACACTTATAACTAAGTCCTACATTTGAATTTATCTTTTTAATTGAAATGTTCATTCAAATTTATAAATTATTAACTTGCATTAACATAATTCCCTAATTTGCTCCAATTACTGTCAACAATCTTTTATTACATTAAATCAATTTAATACTTTCCTTAAATTTCTCATATTCAATTTATACCCAGGTAAAAATCTTTTCACTACTTAATTCATTAGAATTGTATTCAAATTACAAATAAATAAGTTTTAATTACCCTTGCTATATTCTAATTTAGCATTCATTCCAACACTAATTTATCGCCTTTATTATTTCTAAAAAATTTAATTACAAAATCCTATTTAATTAACACATCTAATTGTCGAAATTTAGGGGTCGTTACGCTCTCCCCCACTCAAAACATTTCGTCCCCGAAAAGGAAAATAAGGGAAAAGAAGAATTACGAAATCAGTATATCATATTTAAATACTAAATTTATAAACAAATAAATTTACAAAATTAGTCAATTTAGATAAAATATACCTATTTATAACCGTTAAATCTTTTATACTCAAACTAATAAAGTTTGGAAAATATTCAAAATTTTCTAAGTCCAAAATTTATGGAAAATTTTGGCAGAGTCTCCTTTGTACGGGGAGGCTTGGGAGAAAATATAATATTAAATGTAACAATATATAACATATATTTAGCAAAATAATATATATCCCAACCTGGGAAAATGTATAAAATAGCGCTATAAAACCATAATCCGAAAAACGTACCTATTTGTCGGGCAATTTAACGCTTAATTATGAATCCAAAAGCAGTAGCAATCACTTCCATAACCTGTACTTCACTTATATAATCCAAAAGAGTTAATAATTATACAAAGCGAAATATTTGGCGTTATTTCAATCAATAACAAATAAATCCGTACAAACATCAATTACTATGAACAAAGCATACAACCATTCATTCATATCAAACAAAATAAATAGTTGTTCTGGCTCAAAACTTTAAATTGTACGAAAAGAAAAATAAACTACTAAGCTTACCATTCACTCAACAGCCTTAGGTGACACTAAATAGATTATTCATACCTTCCAAACAGATTTAAAGTATCCTTGCCCAAACTACCATAACCAAACAAACTACAATCTCAAACAATAGATTAAGTTAATTTTAATCAATTTTATTTTATAATATTTGTTGTTTGATTCCATTTCATTTATATAATGGTTTATCCTTTTTTAATTTACATTTATTTCTTACAACTTTTATTTCCATCCATTAATTTAGTGTTTATTATAATCATTTTAATTTATTACTTACAATTTTTCATTTTCCATTTTAATGTCATGTAAGTTTCTTCTTTATTGCATCATATTTTATTATAGTAGCATTTCATTTAATTTACTTAAGTTTAAAATCATCTATTTGAAATACTTACCTTTAATTGTATTTACTTATAGTAAAATTTCAATTTATAACTTAAGTTTATAACATTAAATTCTCATTTATAACAGCAAATTCATTGAATACTTTCATTACCTCAAGCTTTACTTGTACGATTTACCATTAGATTTTCTTACTAACATTGTAACTTTTATTATATGGTAAGTTATATGTATGCTTTAAGAATGTAATTGAAAACTATACAAGTTTCTTCTCAATTCCTTTAATTAATTAATGGTTCAATAATTACATCTTTGTTTTATAAGTTACAATTTAAAATCACCTTTAATTTCATTCATTACCTACCACTAAATCACTTGTTTTAATTAAAGGTTCCAATTAGTTATATACCAATTTACTACACTTAATTGAATTATTAATTTACTTGAACTTAAGAACCAAATACCGATTTTAATTTTAAATCATTTAAAATAATAGATAGATGTATATACTTAAATATATGTATATCCAATTACAATTGAAACGGTAAAAAATTTCTCAAACAAATCTGCAGTAAACTAGTACAGTATCCTTCCCACTTTGAAACTCGAAAATGAATGTCGATGATGCGTGCACTCATCACCGAAATTATTTTTCGGCGACAGAGAGGGAAGTACAGAGCTTATTTCTTTCCAAAATCTTATTTAAAACATTTCCTTCAAATTATATTGAAATATTTATATCAGAAAATACTTCTAGTAATATTATTATTATATTCCAAATCATTTGAAAGAAAATTTCAAAATCCTGGAACTTATGTTCCAAAATTTCCAATTTATTTTATTTTATTTTCAATCTTATTTTACCTATTGTTTATAAATTTTATTCCTAATAACTAATATATTGCAACCAACTATAATCTTTATAAAATTTATTTTATATATATAGAAAATATAATAGGCAAAATTATTTCATTCACCTATATTAAAAACAAATATCATGTCGGTCTGTCTTATTAAGTGTTTAGAAATCCCTATTAATGTCATAGCGTCACATGCATCAACCAGAATTTATAAATACAAAATGAAACAGAATAACATAATATTAAAACCTTTCATAACACTAACAAACACGCTCTCTCATATATATACGCTCTACGACTCCCATAGGGTATTACTACCCTATTAATAAAGAGTCAAACCCCACAAAGCTAAGGTTTATCGCTAAACCAAAGCTCTGATACCACATTATAACATCCCGCTATTCGCATGCTTTAAATCGACACACGTGCCAATTCAAACCGTTCGGAAGGGCGGATTGTTATGGGGTAAATAAGAAAAATGAGAAAGAAATAAAACAAAATAGAATCTCACAGCGGAAGGATAAAATATAATAATCAAATATACAGTTTATAAAGCTGTTTTACAAAATATTCGATTATACTTACACATTTATCAGAGTTACATATACCAATAACAATGCAGCGGAACAGTATGATTATAGTGGACTAATAATAATAACAACAATATAAATCTCCATCTTCGTGCTCCAGATCTAAGGTCTTCGAAATCCTGAAATGCTCAGACTGACCCGAGCGAATTGAAAAGACAAAACATTCAAGTCGGAACTAAAAGATCTTATGTATGTTAAATTAACAGAAGTAAATATGTGTGCAGTAACTCAAAAGATGCTCGGGATTCACATCTCTTAAGTATCCGTTAAACTATTTACCATGTAGTATATTTCGCTATTATAATAGTGTCTAATTGTAAAATAAACTTACTTTTAAATAGCGTTAAGGGGTTACCCATATAGCCCTTGACACAAATAATGCCAATAGTCTATACAGTACCGTAATACCTCCTGATCGGGAGGCTACTAGAGGATACTCCATAGATACGAAACAAGTAGAAACTCGTACAAGGCACGATAGGGTAGGTGACATGGCACAACTAGGCAATGCCAGGGCAGATATACCAAATACGCTTTCGGGTCGGTGGTAACGTGCAGTCGCGGCTACCGCCTACCTCGAGCCATACCCCCAAATAAAAAAACTCAAAAGTGGCCACCGAATCAATCCAAAAGTCAAAGAAAAATATCTAAGGGATGTGTCCGATCACAGGTGCTAACTAAATTAACCCGTCGATCGCTCCTATTTTAGCCACCTTGTGCCAACTCACGAGAGTTGGGTCCACGTATTTACCTTAAAGGAAACACCGCTACCATCCTACTTCATTCTGGAATCTCCACCGCGTACACTGTTGTTAATGTAGTTTTCGGAGTTGGCAAAGAGTATGACAACTTCTGATCCTAGTCTCTTCAACAACCGAACGTTATTATAACACCGCGTTTTTTTCAACATAAATATATCTTAAAACCAAAATATAAAATCCCTTTCAAAACCATATAAATACGATATCATTTATAATTTTTTTAAAACCCCAAATCAATCTAACATCATTTTGATTTCAAATATATCTTTTCCAAGAAATCATAGCATTTTCAAATCTATATACCTTGAAACCATATCTTTGAAGCATAACTTTAATACTTGATGGTTTAAATACATATTACTTTATATAATAAAATAGCTTCTTTATATTTCATAATAAATTCCCAATATCAATTTAAACCTCCAAATAAACCATTTTAATTCCCATATATTTCAAAGCTTAAAATATGCTATATTTCAAAACTTAAATTTTTATAGTTTGTATATTTCAATCATTAAATATTCCACTATTTCAAAATAGAGTCTTCGGTAATTTAATATATCAAATCCAATTCCTATTATTTAAATTTGAAATGTTTACTTGCTAGACAAATATTATTCAGGTAAAACCCTTAAACTTCAATAACAGGATATTCATTTAATTAAATTAACTTGATAATATCCTTTAAATTAATTTGATATTCGTTTAAATCCTTAAATAAAAATCAAGTTATAAGATCATACCTTTTAAATCTTAATTTATTTACACTTCAAAACAAATTTTTCGAGGAAAATTCTTAAATACTTTGATTCAAATCATATTCATATTTATCTTCAACATTACTTTTATTTGAGTTTTATAAACTCCATATACAATAGAATTTCAAATACATTCTTAACCATATTATATAAACGAAATAAACTTCATTATTTAGCTTATTTTAAAATTCGAAAAAAAATTATACATAGCTAAATTCAAGAAATTTTACTATATATATTGTTAACCCTCTTCTTTTCAACGACCCTGCGATCTAGAGAAAGTATCGACTCAACCAGTCAGCGACCTGTAGAGCTCAACGACCTAAAGGATTAGATGGTCCAGCGACCTATGACTCAACGAGTTAACGGCTTATGTGAAGGCGCGACCTAACTACCTAAGGGAGTAAACGACCTAACACATAAAGCGGCTCAGCAAGTTAAACGACCTAGTTGCTAAATGGACTGAGCGACCTAGCACGCCAACGACCTATGGACTGAGGTGACCTAGCGACCTAAAGGTATAGGCGACCTAGCAAGATAATAAAGGCAGCGACCTAACAGGGATAAAGTTCTCTAACGACCTAGCGACTTAGCGAGCTATACAAAACTGAGGTAACTTGTCTTCCTTATGTCGTTCCTTCCCTAGGTCGCCCACGATCTATGACTTGTTCGAATGATCAAATGTGCTCCTGTTTGGCTGCAAACCGTGTCTACTAGGTCGCCCACGACCTACGACCTATACCTAAGATGCTCACGACCTAAACATACCAAAGGAGTTTCCTATGCCGCTTCCTACCTAGGTCGGCCACGACCTATGACTTGCTAGTTTCTCCAGAATGATGAAGTGTGTGATAGCCCGCAAATTCGTACCCCTTGAATCAATACTATTCTACCACTATTGACTCAAGTAGCACAGAAATACGAACCATTAGGGTTAAAGAAGAAGAGATAGAAGAAGAAGAAACTAAACAATATCAGAATCTCACAGTCGCGGCGGAATAAAATATCATAGTAAATGTAGAACTTTACACAAAATGAAGTTTGTAACTATTTTATACATCATATCATCATAGTGTCTCATACATCAACTATTACCAATCAGACATACCATACAATCACAGCAGCAGAATATATATATGTACAGGTAATACGTCTCGGCTCCAGCTCCTCTCCTGCTACATAGTACTAGGTCCTGTACATATAATACTCGGTCTGACCGGAGCATTATAATGAAATAACACCCGAGTCATTCTGGAATACCAGCTGATAATAATGCATCCAAATTGGTTATTAAAGTTTAAAAAAATCCTTTTGAAAACAAAAGCATCTCGTAAGACCACGCCACAAATAAACATGTTGGCTTTTTACCTTACGATCGCTAAAACACTTTTATAGAAATCCTCTGATATTATAATAGGGTCTATTTACAAATACTTATAAAATAGCCGAAATTGTTACATCTATTAAATTCCAGCTACTAGCCACAAAAGTGGGTAATACAAACAAAACTCGTACAAGGCTCGTATGGAGAATGGATTTCCAACAATGACTAGGCACTAGGGTACCACCTGCCACAGTACGGGGCCTAGATCACCGTACCGAGGACCACGCCCGATCCCCTACAACACAAGGCCAGACCCATCCCTTACTGGACAGTTTCGAATAAGATCACCCCGCGGTTGGGATCAGCAACCGCACCACTAAGCCGAAATAAAAGGGACATCTAGACAGGGACGACCTTACTCTCCAGTGGGGGCTATCCACGAAGCCTTGCTGCATATCCCCTGATTTTCAGTCATTCCCATTTAATGAGGCTTGAGGCTAAGTGTTACATTTAGAACATTTCACTTAGAATACCCATCGCCCACCTGTTGATGTTCCGAAACATTCGTCCATACAAGTCCGTTTCGGGTTCGAATGGAACCGAAGGCACTATTCCTACTACATCCATTTTGGAAATATCCTCAGGATTAGTAGTGACTAGCCCTTGCACTTCACTGCTCCATCTTCGACTCCGAACACGTTACACGAAACATACAAACCGGATCGAAGTGGTTTTCGATAAATAAATCTCGATCCCGGTCTATTCGAAACGATCAACGCATTTGTCCAATATTGATAGTCGGTGATTTAACTATCAATTTATATTCATAAAACATAAATTTCCATCCCAGGTTTAAAATAACTTCTTACAAAGCTTAACCACATTTCCATTCCCGAAAATTCACTTCCAAAGTATAAGTTTAAAGGTCTGTTTAAATAAACTATTATAAATTTATTTAATGAAATCATACTTAAGGAATTGCTTAACTAAATACCTACTTAAATTTTTAAATAATATTCTGCAACATTCTAATTTGCAATTTATTGCTAATTTAATTTGAAGGGTTTCTTTTGAAATCATATTTAATTTCAAGGGAATATTATTATCAAAATAACCCCATTGTTATTTTTAACAATTTATAATTTCTTATCGAAATTATCACCAGAAATCCATACTTTCCCATTTATCAACTAATAAATGTTCCACTTATTTTTATTTCCAACTTTACAAATTTTCATTCTTCACACAACCCAGATTCCAAACTTTATTCCTTAAATTCTTTATTTATCAATTCATTTTATTTCTTTAAAAGAATCCAATTTATTTTATTTTATTCTTAAAATTCTGTGTATATACTTGTCCAGCAATATCACAGTACAATTTAATTCAGAGTTATCCATCACAATATAAAAACAGATCACAACATCAATTATAAATGTAATTTCTATAGTGTGAGGAATCCAGTTGGATCCCTCCAACCTGTTTTCCCTGCATTCACAAATATTAGCACATCACATATAAATATCTATCCAGAATGATAACAACAATTATATTCAACCAATCACACAGATATTTAAATATTAATTATTTAAATCAGCCAATATCCAAATGTGAGTGAGAATAACACACCTTGAGTTTCAGCGAGCGTTCGAAATTTAAATTAAACCAAACGACGTTCGATTTAACTCAAATTTCTACTTGCCCAGAATGATTCCCGAATTGCACCATTGCGTAGCACTTTTTTTTGTGATTCCGGCGCTACCGAATTCGTTAAAATCTGATAACGTATGAACCAAATATTAAATTTTAAAGATTGAATTAAATTTAGAACAATTTCTTTTATAAAATTAATACCATACTAATCTTTGCCGTCATCCATAAAACAAAAATTCAGGCCGCACGATGCTATCCTTTTCCCTACGTGAATACAGGTATACGAAACCCATCATGCACCCAAACTCGAACTGCCGCACGCTCCTCCAAGCAACCGGAAGTAGATCAAGCGTCGCCATGTCGAAGCCCACTTCGTTCCCTCCCTACGTCCCAAAAATCGTAGAGCTCGGCGCCCCACCTGCAGGGAATACCACGCACGAATGTGCCCCATTCGAGCCTCCATAGCCATCAATCTACTCCACCATCCTCGATCTCAACCGTACAGATCTGCCAAGCTCGAGACGTTCTTCGACTTCCATGTTGAACTCGAAGCGTAAAAGAATGTGGATCGAAAGGATTTAAGGAAGGAAAACCTGATGATTTCAGCCATTAAAAGGGTAAGCGGCGGCGGCTCCAAATAGAAAACTAGGGTTAAAGAAAATATTCATTTATATAATAAGATTTTATATTATTTTAATATCATTCCACGGATGTTTACAATTCATGCAAACGGACTCCAAACTACGCGTTCCGACAGGCGTTTCTAGGGTTTTTCCCGTCATTCGGACACAATGGAACAGGTTTTGTAAGCTAATTCAGTCGTATGTGCGAGTTACGGAATTAAACGATCAATTTAAAATTAAATCGGTTAAAACGATTTCAATGCGTTTCGAGCTGCCACGGTCAAATGACAACTCCGATTGCTACGAAAATCGAAACCCGGTAATAACTAACTATTACGGATCCAATGGAACTAATTTCGTCGAATTCCGAGACTGTGCCCCGGAAGGCTATTTTACTCGTCGATTAAATCGAGCGATTTCTCAAAATTAACGAAAGCACTTAAAATTTCACGTTTAAATTTTTTATTAACTTTATAATAAATTTAATAAAATATATAATCACATTAAAAATCATTCTGGCTCATTCCGGACTAAAATCAGATTAATTGTATTTTAATAATATTAAATTCATTTTTAAGTTAATATAAAATTCCAAATGTTAATTTATCAACTTTAAAATTCTTCTAAAATTCCCACCACGCTATTTACACTCAAATAACTCGAAATAAATTTTTAAAGCCATTTTTATCACTATTTACATCCAAAATTACTTTATTTCGATTCCGAATATTTAAATTATTATTTTCCCATTATTCAAATTCAACTGGAATTACTAAAATTAAAAATTATAGCTTATTTCATTGATTGAACCCGAATTCATTCATTTCAAAATCAATTAAGAATCCACATTAAACATTTAAAACGAATTAAATGTTCAAATTCAATGGATTAAAAGTACGGGATGTTACAAAGTGTACCTTGCATAAGCCGTAAGTGACTCCCACTACGTCGCGGGCGACCTACGACCTATTTAAGGTCGTTTGCGACCTACGACCTAATGCCGAACTCTCCTATAAATACCCCACCTACTCCAACTAAAAAGGGGCTTTGGCTCATTTTCAGAACACCGATACTCTGCTGAATTCTCGACCCACTTGACACTTCAAACACAAAGGACATCTCAACAAACTTCAAGAGGAAATCTAACGCAATCAACATAGATTCAAAGACTTCTTATACATTAGAGTTCTAATTGGTTGTCTCATCAGTATTATAATCGAAGATTGTTGTAAAGTTGTAATTGATTCAGCAATAAAGAAGATTAAAGTGGACGTAGGCTTAACCTGAAGCCGAACCGCTATAAAACTGTTTTCTTTTACTGCTTTCTCTGTGACTTTACTACTTGTTTCTAATTCCCGTATTCACGGGTGGTGCTTTCACTTATTCTCTACATACACCGGTGTGTTAGCGTTCAATTTTAAACGTTAACATTTTTGGTGCTTTCACTGAGAACCCAACTCAGGCTATCTTCGTCATTGCTTCGCAAAAGATTATGGAAAGAATCTCTCTCAAAACCAGAAGTCTATCGAAGATAATGGCTCCTTGAAGAAAGCGTGGATCTACAGGACCCAGTAATGTCCATGAAAATACTGCCACTTCTCCTTCGTCAAGTCAAGCAGCACCTAGTGTCGAAATTACATGAGCGGGGTTAGATGCTGCAGTATCTGGATTATACCAGCAGATGGAAACTAAGAATGCTTTAATGCTTGAGAAGTTAAATGCATTGCTCGGAGCTAACCGTCAACCGGTGAGTAATGAAGAAAAACTTGCAGATGATGTTCATAGTCCTGAAGAGAGGAATATTCCTCAAAGAGCAGTTAGTCCCTCCAAAGAAACACCTACTCAAGCTGGAGGATCGAGACCACAGCCAACTATCCGCGAACGTTTGTCCAGACAAACTTCCGAGAAAATGGCCGAAGTCTGTCCTGCAGATCCTTTAAATGATGAGGAATATCTTTCGGGCATGGTGCGACAAATCATGAAAGAAAGCATGCAGAGAGATGAAGATGAGAAGGAATGGGGATTCGCTCCGAGCAAAACTCCATTCACTGAAAAGATTCTAAAGGCGGAATTCCCAAGGAAGTTTGTTCCTCCTACCATCACGGCTTATAAAGGAACAAGAGACCCCAATCAATTCCTGTATAAGTACGATTGGCACATGACTGGTGCTAGGGCGTCTGATGAGATCGAATGCCGGTACTTTCCGGTATACTTTGAAGGAGTGGCTCTGCTCTGGTTCACAAAGCTTCCGGTCCGATCCATAGACCAGTTCGCCGATTTGACTCGAAAGTTTAAAGAGAAATTCAGGTTGTATGCTTCAAAGGTTAAGGATATTATGTCACTCTCGAGCCTGGAACAGAATCCTAGGGAATCTATCAGGTCTTTCTTGAGCCGCTTCAACATAGCTTTGGCTGAAGTGGACAATGCAGAACCACGGATGGTCTTGACATACTTGATGAGGGCAATCGACAAATCAAGCGAATTTGGGAAGTGGCCGAAGATGAAAGAGCCCAATTCGCTGGATAAATTCTATAAGAAAGATGACGACTTAATGCGCTTGGAAAACCTTCGAGCACTAGTTAAAGTGGCATCGACAGAGGTTAAGAATAATACTACTGCTCCTACCAAAATGGAATGCGGAAGTCAGAAAAGGGAGAATAACGGTGGGAAGAAACAGAAAGATATGAAGAAACATCGCTTCTTAAAATCTTCAGATTTCACTCCTTTGACTGACACTCCGGAGAATATCTTTTTTGCTACCAAAGATGTAGTAGAATATCCTAAACCGCCTGAGATGAGAGTTAGCAAAAAAGCCGCTCAGAGTGGGAGATTCTGTCAGTTTCATAATCAACCTGGTCATGATACCAACGAGTGTCGCCATCTAAAAAGCTTAATTGAAGAACTACTGAGTGAGAACAAGTTGCAGCAATATGTTAATAGAAGTAGGAATGACCCAACTTCATCTAATAAGGGCCAGCAACTTCCTGCTCATCCATCTAGCTCGGGTGAGAGGAATACCGTGCACGAATCGGAAAGGCCTATTATTAATGTGATTACAAGAGGTCCTCACCCAACAGGCAGAAGCTGGGCGAGATGGAAAGATATGCCCGTACCTTGAAGTATGCACCAACAGAAGAGAGTGTTTTTGTGCTAGAAGATGCTGCACCTTTGGAGCAGCAGAAAACTTTTAATGATGATATTATGTTCAAAGCCAGGGACTCTATGGGCATTGAAGCTCCAACCATGAATCCCTTGGTCATCTCTGTAGGCATTGGGCCGGCTATTGTGAGAAGAGTGCTTGTACATTGCGGCGCTTCTTGCAATATTCTCTTCAAAAAGAGGTTCAACCAAATGAAAGTTCTGATGGCTGATGTTCAAGCCTCATCTCAGAAGATTGTTGGGTTCACTGGGGAACCGAAGAACCCCATTGGAACTATTGACTTGTTCGTGGAGCTTGGAGAGGGGCAGAAAAAGGTGGTTTGAAAACAGACTTTTGTAATTGTTGATGAATTTTCTTCCTACAATGCCTTCCTAGGCCGACCAACTGTTGCGGCTTTTAAAGCAATTGTGGCCCTGTGGTGCCTCACTATGAAATTTCCTACAGATAATGACGTTGGAGTTATTAAAGGGGATCACCATGCTGGGCGAGAATGTTATCTAATAGAGTTGCATGAAGCGAGGAAGAGAGAGATGGGAAAAGGTACGGCGGCCCCACTTCGCATCAAAGAACCAACCATGTAGCAATTACAGGGTGGACCCTCCACTGGCGAGCATAGCGGGGCACGCATAGAAATGGATCCCAGAAAAGCTAATGCGGGGTAAAATGGAGTGGTGCCAGTGGAAGTAACGGTTCCAGTTCCTGTTGATCCGAAAGATCCAACAAAGTAGTGAATGTGGGTTCGCAACTTAATGTGATGGTTCAAAATTCCTTAGTATCATTCTTGAAAGCAAATCTGGATGTGTTCGCTTGGACTCATGCTGATATGTGCGGAATATCTCCAGAAATTGTAGTACATACTCTGAACATCGATCCGAAGTTTACACCGGTAAAACAAAAAAGAAGAACCCAAGGTCCCGAAAGCTCAACAGCTTTGAAAGAAGAGGTAGACCGGCTTATGGAGAATGGTTTCATCAAGGAGTGTACTTATCCGAATTGGGTTTCAAATCCAGTACTGGTTAAGAAAGCTAATGGGAAATGGAGAGTTTGCATTGACTTCTCAGATTTAAACAAAGCTTGCCCCCAAAGACTGCTTCCTATTACCCAGAATAGATCAGTTGTTGGATGGAACAGCGGGACACGAATTGTTATCTTTCATGGATGCTTACTCCGGATATAACCAGATTATACTGAATGAGCCGGATCAGGAGGACACAAGCTTCATCACTGATGTTGGTCTCTACTGCTATAGAGCCATGCCCTTCGGACTTAAGAATGCAGGGGCAACTTACCAAAGACTCGTCAATGGTATGTTCAAACCGCAGATTGGCAAAACCATGGAAGTTTATGTTGGCGATATGTTGGTGAAGTCAAAGAAAGCGGTAGACCATATGGACCACTTGGCGGAAATGTTTGCAATCCTACAGAAGCACGGAATGAAACTTAATCCTTTGAAATGTTTGTTTGGGGTGGAGTCCAGAAAATTTCTGGTTTTCATTGTGAGTACTAGGGGCATTGAAGCTAATCCTACTCAGATTGCTGCCTTAAAAGAAGTAAAAGCTCCTAGAACGAAGAAGGAATTGCAAAGTCTTAATGGAAAAGCCGCTGCCTTGAGTCAATTCATTTCCAAAGCTATTGATAAATGCATTCCATTCTTTGATGCACTGAAGAAAGGAGAATTTTTACTGGACTCCTGAATGCCAGAAAGCTTTCGATTAATTGATTCGTCATATGGAAACGCCTCCTATACTTTCTAAGCCCGACGATGGTGAGGATCTTTTCGTATATTTGGCAATCTCATCTCATGCTCTTAGTGCAGCGTTGGTATGGGAAGACGCAAAAATTCAGCGCCCGGTTTATTATATCAGCAAGAGGTTCACCGGGCGGAGATGAATTATTCAAAATTGGAAAAGCTCGCCTATTGTCTACTGATTGCATCAAGAAAGTTGAGGCCGTATTTCCAAGCTCTAACTATCAAAGTCCTCACTAATCAACCTCTAAAGTAGGTCCTTTTTCACCCTGAGACTTTGGGTCGTCTTCTAAAATGGAATATTGAACTCAGCCAATACGACATCACTTATCAACCCCAGAGAGCAATCAATGGACAAGCTTTGGCAGATTTCGTCGCAGAATGTACAGATAAAGGTGATAGTGAGGAAGAAGTGACTGATGATCCCCCAATTCGATGGAAATTATATGTTGATGGTGCAATAAACGATTACTGTTCCGGAGCTGGGGCTGCGCTTGAAACCCTTGAAGGGCGGTCATTGTGCTATGCATTGAGATTGGAATTCCCTTCGACAAACAATGAAGCAGAATATGAAGCTCTTATTGTCGGCTTGAGAATTGCTAATGAGTTGAATGTCAATGTGTTTCAGATCTTCAATGATTCACAGCTTATTATATGTCAAGTCAAGAAAGAGTTTCAAACTAAAGGAGGAAATCTGCCTGCTTATTTGTCAATATCTTGGGAACTTCTCGATGATCTTGACCATTATACGATAAGTCATATACCCCAGGAAGAGAACATGAAGGCAGATTCTCTCGCAAAGTATGCAAGCACTGGTGAAGCTCAACTATTGGGATTGGTTCCTGTGGAAGTCCTGTCATCTCCAAGCACTGATGAGATGGATATTGACTGGATCATGACTATATCTCAAGAGCAAGAATCATGGATGACTCCGATAATGTAATATCTGCTCAACGGTTCTCTACCAGAAAGTTCAAAGGAACGACAGAAGTTGCTAAGAAAAGCCTCTAGATACATAATTCAAGATGGTCGATTGTACAGGCAGGGATTCTCAATGCCATTACTCTGATTTGTGACCAAGGAAGAAGCTAAGACAACTCTAGCTGAAGTACACGGAGGAGAGTGTGGAGACCATTCAGGTGGTCAAACTCTAGCAAAGAAAATTCTCCGTTATGGGTATTTTGGCCAGATATTAATCGTGATGCTGCAAGCTACGCCCGAAAATGTGACCGATGCCAGAGATTGGCAAAAATTCCAAGAGCACCTTCCACTGAGATAACACAAATGGTCAGCCCGTTGCCATTTGCTATTTGGGGAATAGATCTCATCGTGCATTTGCCAACTGCCAAATCCGGAATCAGATATGCTATTGTTGTTGTTGATTATTTTACTAAATGGGCTGAATCTGAACCATTAGCTACTATTACCTCTAAAAAGATGATAAACTTTGTAACTAAGAATGTCATTTGCAGGTATGGTGTGCCTCAAAAGATAATCACAGATAATGGAACCCAATTCGAAAGTGAAGAGTTCCAGGATTTTTGCAAGCGATTCAAGATCCTGAAAAGCTTTTCAGCAGTGGCTCATCTGCAGGCAAACGGGCAAGTGGAAGCAGTAAACAAAATTATCAAATCAGCCATCAAAAAACAGCTGGAAAAAGCAAAAGGTGGTTGGGTCGATAAGCTTCCACTAGCACTTTGGGCATACAGAACCACCCATATAACTGCAACCGGGCACACTCCATTTTCATTAGCATATGGATCAGAAGCAATGATTCCGGTGGGAATAGAAGTCCCTTTGCATAGAAGAATTCATTTTAACCAAGCTGAAAACGAAGAGTTGCAACTTAAAGCACTTGACTTCCTTGATGAGAAAAGGTAAGAGGCTCAGCTCAGAATTGCAGCCCATCAACAAAGAATTGCCAGGCATTTCAATTCCAAAGCTCGCCAATGCAACTTTGAGATTGGAGATCTAATCTTGAAAAGGGTCATGACAGCAACAGGAGTGTTTACGCCAAACTGGGAAGGGCCGTATGTCATAGGCAAAAAACTTCTTGATGGCACTTTCAAACTGACTACTATCGAAGGAGTCCAATTCCAAGAGCTTGGAACAGCAATCACTTGCGTCCATATTTTACTTAAAAGCTTTGCTTAAATTTGTAAAAAGAATGATGAATGTATGATTCTTGTATTGAAAGCCATTGTAAAGCCAGTGCAAGTGAATAATAAGAACTATAAAGTGGATGTAGGCCCAGTTCTTAGCCGAACACTATAAATCTTGTGTTCTCTACTATTATAAACTGCTTGTTCTATTTCGATATATAAAGTACTTCAATTGTATTACTAAAATGTGGAGTTAATATTGCAGGCCATTAAAACAAAGCTTACCCATTATAAGACCAAGCAATCCCTGACATCACTCAATAAATGAAGGTTTAACCATAAAATTTCCAGATTCAAATCCTATATAAGAAGTGCTTCAAGCAAATAGTTAGTGGTTCCGCCAGAGGTAGACCCTTCCAAACTAATTGTGATCGTTTGTGCAAACAAACATTCGATTAATTAGCCTGTGTTTGCCCCTGCGAACTCATTTAACAATGAAGTACACTTCTTTGGATAGAATAAGCTACTTGCAAAAGAAAGGAATGTGCGCTTGGAAATGATAACAGGGAATCGCTGACATGAGCAAATGGCGAAAAGACATGGGTGAGCAGGCAGCAAATAGAAAAAGACCTCCTCGGAGGCATAAGCCCTCTTCGGAGGCACAACTCTTCGAAGGATAAAGACCTCTAATGGGACTTGCCAGAAAAAAAAAGTTCTCTTTATCGACAGAAAGTTGTGGACTGACCGGTGGCACAAGACACTCGTTAACTAGCTGAGAACGTTTGAGCAAACAAACAATCCAAGTAACTTGTGTCCGCCCTGTGAATCCATCCAACCGAGAGAAGGAAACTTCGAACTTCCAGGCAGAAGCCCTACTCAGAGGCACGCATTCCATCGAGATCTTAAATAAAACTTCACAAGTGCTGGAATGTGAAAAGCCCTCTTCGGAGGCCCATTTCACCATAGTTGAAATGCTAAAAAACCTTTAATGGGACTTGCCAGAAAAAGAAATTTCTCTTTCTCAACAAAAAGTTGTGGACTGACCGGTGACACAGGACACTCATTAACTAGCTGAGAACGTTTGTGCAAACAAACAATCCAAGTAACTTGTGTCCGCCCCGTGAATCCATCCAACCGAGAGAAGGAAAGTTCAAACTTCCAGGCAAAAGCCCTACTCAGAGGCACACATTTCACCGCGATCTGAAATAAAACTTCACACGAGTCGAAATGTGAAAATCCCTCTTCGGAGGCCTGCTTCCCAGCGGACAGGTAAAAAATAAAAGCCTCTCCCCAGAGGCAGAAAAAAAAGAAGCCCTCTTCCCATAGACACAATCAAACAAAAAGCCCTCTTCCTGGAGGCACAATCAAACAAAAGCCCTCTTCGGAGGCACAAACAGGTCGAAGCCCTTTTTCGGAGGCCCGCTTTACCATGAGGGAAAATTCACTTGCCAAAATAAAAGTGACTTTTTCCAAAAGTGAAGTGTAGAAACTTCGCAACAAAAAAAAAGAGAGGACTTCTCCAATACGAGGCGCGTTCTACTAAATCCGAAAAATATTTCCTTAAAACGGAAATATTATCCTATAAAGTACAGATGTAAACCTCCTTCAAAATGGAAAAGTTGTTCTCTGAAGAAAGAGTACAAGCCTTCTCGAAACAGAAGAGTTATTCTCCAAAATTTTGCCAATGTGAAAGAGATTGCAATAAACCATGGTATGGGGGCAATATAATATAGTTGCAAAAATAAAAACAATGCTCAAGCAACATACCATAGGTTTACTGCAACATCATACAGATAAAATAAAGAAACTTGTATGAAAAAGAAGAATAAATGCATTCTTAAATACAGACAGAAGTTTGTACAAGTAAAAAAATCATTTTATTCCATGCTATAAATTTTTTATACATGTTCAGGTTTCAAAACAAAACAAGGCGGGGACCAGTACCCGCACAATCTCCGGTCAACACAAGTCTTTGTATATACAAGCAAAAAAGAAAAAAATCAAGGTGAAAAGCATAAGTCCTAAACCCATCACTTCTGCTTCCTACCACCTTTTGAGCCTTCGCATGGCCGGATGATTAACTTTTTGGGCCAGCTTGTGTGAGTAGGGGAAGAAAGAGGAAGGGGTGCAATTGGACTTTCTTCTGTTTTTTCTTCTCCAGCAGAAGCTTCTCTCCTTTTCTTTGAAACTACACGCTTTCCCTTCTTCCTTGAAGAAGGATCACTGCCCGGAGTGAAAAGTGCAGACATCGTTATGTCATCGGAAATAGTCTGCTCCGAGGTTCTTTCGCCTTCTTTAGGTTCCTCAGCTTTCTGTTCTTGAGAAGCGACCGGGTCATCCAAGCCTTGAAGAGCTTCAATCTGCTCCTCTTGTGACCCCGGTTGAGAAAAGGAAGGAGGAGTAATCTGAAGTGGCGGAGAAGAAACAGTTGGAAGAGGGGAATGCTGAATAATACTTGGCGCTTTCATTACAGGAGAAGAGAAGTTAAAGTCAGTATCTCTCATAAAAAGAGGAGAAAGTGGCGCGTCAAGATTTAAGTAATAATCAAAAAGTTCATCTAGCTCATGTGAAGAAACCAAACAGTCCGCTTGAGCAAGATCAACATTGAGGTTACCTGGAGAAGTAGACTTTACTATGTCAACTTCGAAGTCCTACGCTTCAGCGCTTTCTTGAGTCTCATCTCTAGTGTGGACGGTGGCGCTTTCAATAGCAGCTTTAGCAGGAGGAGAAGAACGGGAACTGGAGCCGGCAATATCGATATCGGCCAAAACTGAAGGTAGAACTGGGTCAGTTGATATTGTCTTTCCTAAATGTTCTCCTTCTGTCATTTCGGCTCTCTCATTGGAAGTTGCTCCTTTCCCCTGGCAAGAGCGGCACATGCATCATCATCTAGATAGTGCGCCATTAAATCTACTTCGGCATATCCGGCTCCTCCAAGCATATAAGGTATAGCCTCACACACTTTGGCCAGAGTGATTTCATATTTAGGTCCCAAAAACTTAAGGCTACCGTGCCCCATAACACTATGGATGTAAAACTCGAATAAAGTGGAGCTGACTTCAGCTTTAGTTGCCATATGAGATTCTTCAGATGCAGCTTTGCCGGCAATAGCTTCATCATGCTCCTTTTCAGCTTCAGAAAGTCGAGCTTTGAGCAGTTCAATCTCTAAGTTCAGGGAGTTGGTTTTCTCTCGAAGTTGAGCAACATCAGCCCGATAGTTTTCTAAAGCTTGCTGCTGCACTTCAAATTTAGCTTCAGTATCTCTCTGTGCCGCATGAGCATCTCTCACTTTCTTTTGAAGCACTTCTTCTCTCTGAAAGTAGGAAGTGGAAGAAGTGGCGATCTCTTCCTTAAGGTTTTCAACTTCTGCTTCAAGCTTCTCATTATAAGTGGCTATGCTCCTCATTTCCGCGTCATGCTGCTCAAGAGTTTTCTGCCATTCAGATTTATCGTTTTTGATTGTTAGCATGGCCTCAAGATTTGCATGATTTACCCTCTGAAGCTCGTCGATAAGCTTTTGCCAACCCGACATTCTCTCAATGTCGAGTTTGATGGCATCAAGATTGCGCAGCATAGCTTGCTTGTCAATCGGGACCAAATCAAGGTCAAAGCGCACTCCCTTCAAGCACCAATGCGGAAACCGACTTTGAAGAGTGGCTGGGCCTTGTCCAACATGATATGAGGGCCTGCCAATAATTATTTGAATATCAGTACGAGTAAGGGCAGGAGATTGAGAAGGTACAGGAGCAGCGGGCCTTTCGGGAAGTTCGGACGCCGGCTTTTCGCCATGTTTGGCCCATTTACTCGCATCTTCAGGGATGTGGATTTTCCCTTTGTCATCACGGGATTTCCTTTTATGAGAATCAACTTCCCTCTGAGAAGAATCATGTCGCTTATCTCGTCTTTCGTGGCGTTCTTCATAGGCGCACCATTCACGGGCTCTTCTTGCATCTCTTTCTGCGTCAGTCTCCCAGGAGGAAGGAAGACACATCTTAGGGTCATAAGAACCGTGCTTCCCATAACGCTGGAAATCGTCATAGTAAGAGCCACTTCTTCCCATTGGAGAATCTGAAAATGAAGAAAAGATAAACTCAGAAATCTTGAAAGCAAGAAAGTTGAACGCATATAAGTGCTGAAATGTCCTAAGTGTGTGTAACGTGCAAACTACGTGCGTCGAATCACGAAGCACTCCTGGGTTGGGAGTTGATGATGGATTTAACAGCCAGTATCAGCTCTTGGGCTGATGGAGTTTGTTGCACAACGGATGTCATTTCAAATGCTGGAGAAATAACTTTAGCAGTGATAGGGTCATCTTTAAAAAGCTCCTTTGAAGTAATCATCAGATCGCTCAACCCCTCAAAAGTATCATCACCGCTATGCCTGGCTGGACTCACTCTCCCGGTTCCTTCGTCACCAGATTTCCCGGATTGTTGGGAAGGTTCCTCTTCTTCGATGACCGGGGCAAGTGCAAGTTTGCCGGATGACCCCACAACATCAATTGAAGTAGAACACCTTACCAACGAAGCCTCAACAGTATGATCTTTCGGCGTAAGTTCTTCGTTGGAAACTAGGGCATCCGATGTCTTTATTAGAGAGTCGGAGACTTCATGATTTTGGGTAGAACGAGAAGGGTGCAAAAGCCCGTATTGATGCAGAAGTTCGTCTTTCAGCAAAAATTTAATATTCTTTCTTCAACCGGCACGAAACTTAACCTATCAAAAGTCGACTTGTGACTGGGATTTCTAGAGGGAGGAGGAAGTGCTGTAAAAGAAAAGAATGAAGTTAGCACTTAGCAATTCAGATCTCAAAAAGCTTAAACGGAAAGATCGGGGATAAGTAGTCTTACTTCCTATTCTCCAGATGAGATAAAACCCTAGGAGGCAGTGAACGAAGAAGAATTGATTCAGAAAACTGTGAGCACTTTCGGAAAGATCGGTGATAAGTTTACGATTTCTGCCACTTCTCACGAGTATAATGGAGGGGTGGTCTTTATTCTTCGCGAATACGCATGAGTAGTAGATTTCTTCAAAGCTCGGAAGACGGTTAAGTGTCCCCTTGAATAAAACACACAATCCCATAAGGATGGCGTAGCCATTGGGATGTAGTTGAAAGGGAGAGATGGTTAGTCGGAAAAGGAGTTGATGAAGAAATTCATGGAAAGGAGGAATGGCAGCACAAAGGCACATCTGATGGTTGACGGCGACAAAACCGAGAGGTGGCCTGTCAGCAGTATCATTTGGGCCAGGAAGTATAGCATCCGCTTCGGCGATCCCAAATTGAATACCTAATTGGTTGAATGCCCGTTGACTCAGGGTAGTTGGAGTTCTTTCCAGAGGATTATCCAATGGGTCGGCTATCGGGAAGACTCCTTCAGATTGCTCGATTATCTCTTCTTGAGAAGACATTCTACACAAGGAACTGGATATTCAAATATGAAGGTGCACGTTTCCTAAATGTGTGAAGTGTTGTGCAGAAATAACAGAATGACAAGCAAATATAACTGAAATTAAACTAACAGGCATTTGTCAGTTACAAAGTTTCAGGTTTTGTTGTTTTAAGTCCAAATGCAAGTGCAGTATTGATGCAAACAAATCAGTTTTAATTGATTAATATTGCTTTGCTTTAATACTTCGCTTGAATTTGTTGATTCGTAGCACTTCATAAAATTTCTTTAAGTTGATTATCTTTTATCGACTAATCTGTCATTCAATGTGGGCAATCAATGGCAGTATATCCGCCCTAGTTTTCTGCAAATGTTGTGTCCAGCAAGTTGTTAGCTTACAAGTGAATATAATCTGTAAAGAAGTGCAGCAAAGTCCAAACAGTTTAAAGTCCAGACAGTTCAAAGTTCAAGCAATTCAAGTTAGAAGTACAATCAAGTTCTATCAAAATTCTAAAGCTTTCTTGTTTTGTTCAAGTCCTTAAGTCACAATCCGAGTCAAGAAATTCTCTAAGTTCTAGGTCGCTCACGACCTAATAGGTTGGGTTGAGATTGGTCTAGGTCGCAAGAAACCAATCGACAGTGAAAAATTGTTTAAGTCCTAAGTCATTCGCACGACCTAGGCACTAAGTCGTTCACACGACCTAAAGACTAGGTCACCCACGCAATCTAAAGTTTAAGTCGCTATGGGTTAAATCGCTCAGCCCCTTTTTTGGGTCATAAGGATCCTTAGGTCGCGTCGATACTTTAAGCCGTTTTCCGAGTTAAGTCTCATGATTCACTTCTCGAACAGCTAAAGTCCTAAGTCGAGCATGACCTAACTCCCCTTAACTCGCTAACTCTTCTTCTCTTAGCAAATCACCTAACCCGTTAACCCAATAACCTGTTAGCCCCTCTACAATCAAATCCGCCTATCTCCACGCCACCAAATCATCCAAAACCAACGTAAATCGCCTCTGATCCATCACAAACCCAAAGTACTGTTGTACTCTCGTGAATCACAGCGACAAGGTGTACAAAAACGGTCAAAAGCTAATCGTGACATGATCCACGACGAAATGCAGCATGCAAAATCGGGATAGGGTCGAAAACTAGGGGATTCACAATTAGATGGTGGTCGTGTTTGAATAATGGTCAAAATTCACTTACGTAATGAGATTGAGGAGATGATGATCAAATCAACAGGTAGATTGGCTTCAAAAATTCTCGAGCTCAAAGATAGTAATGGCGACCGAAGAATACAATAAGGTGAAGGAAGAAGAAAACGACCTAACGGCTTATATAGGGTAGAGAAAGGAACACGAATCGACACGAGCGACCTAACTCTTTCATAAGTCGCCCACGACTTAACGATCTAAGCTAGCACGGGTTAAAAGATATCGAAGCACACGACCTAACTCTTAGGCTTATACTTCTAGGGGCAAGTGTTAGCCCTCTTCTTTTCAACGACTCTGCGATCTAGAGAAAGTAGCGACTCAACTAGTCAGCAACCTGCAGAGCTTAGCGACCTAAATGATTAGAAGGTCTAGCGACCTGTGACTCAACGAGTTAATGACTTATGTGAAGGCGCGACCTAACTACCTTAGGGAGTAAGCGACCTAACACATAAAGCGGCTCAGCAAGTTAAACGACCTTGTTGCCAAATGGACAGAGCGACCTAGCACACCAATGACCTATGGACTGAGGTGACCTAGCGACCTAAAGGTATACGCGACTTAACAAGATAATAAAGGGAGCGACCTAACAGGGATAAAGTTCTCTAACGACATAGCGACTTAGCGAGCTATACAAAACCGAGGTAACTTGTCTTCCTTATGTCGTTCCTTCCCTAGGTCGCCCACGATCTATGACTTGTTCGAATGATCAAAGGTGCTCCTGTTAGGCCGCAAACCGTGTCTACTAGGTCGCGCATGACCTACGACCTATACCTAAGACGCTCACGAGCTAAACATTCTAAAGGATTTTCCTATGCCGCTTCCTACCTAGGTTGGTCACGACCTATGACTTTCTAATTTCTCCAGAATGATGAAGTGTACCTTGTATAAGCCGTAAGCGACTCCTACTAGGTCGCGGGCGACCTACGACCTATCCATGGTCGTTTGCGACCTACGACCTAATGCCGAACTCTCCTATAAATACCCCACCTACTCCAACTAAAAAGGGGATCTTTGGCTCATTTCCATAAAGCCGATACTCTGCTGAATTCTCGACCCACTCGACACTTCAAACATAAAGGACATCTCAACAAACTTCAAGAGGAAATCTAACGCAATCAACATGGATTCAAAGACTTCTTCTACATCGGAGTTCTAGTTGGTTGTATCATCAATATTGTAATCGAAGATTGTTGTAAAGTTGTAATTGATTCAGCAATAAAGAAGATTAAAGTGGACGTAGGCTTAGCCTGAAGCCGAACCACTATAAAACTGTTGTCTTTTACTGCTTTCTTTTTGAATTTTCTACTTGTTTCTAATTCCCATATTCATGGGTGGTGCTTTCACTTATTCTCTGCATACACCGGGGTGTTAGCGTTCAATTTTAAGCGTTAATATATATATATATACACACATACATATCTATCAAAATTTAATATTTATCAAATCGTATTCTTTCCAAAACCATAGAAAATCATTTCCAAAAATAATTTTATATATATACCATGGTGCCTGTATATAATTTTGTATCCTATGGTCAAGTGATACAGATATTTATCATTTCAATCCGCAATTTAAAATAAAAAAATGCGGTTGTATATCATTTCAAACCGCAATCTCGAATGAAATGAAAATGCATAATAGCTTGCAGTTTATATAATATAAATACAGCATCCATTCATCCATCATATCAATCATCAAACATTTATCAATTTATCATCCAATTCAACAATCACATTAATAAATAATAGTTAATTACTAACAGTTGATTTCCCAATAATGAATTAAATAACTGTTTAACTATAGTTTATATGCAATAATAAATAAATTTAACCAGCAGTTTATATGCAATAATAAATTTAACTTAAATTTTAACCGGCAGTTTATATGCAAAAATGTATTAAATAACAAGTAAATTATATGGATGCAAATTTATCGAGATAATGATGAAATATATGCCAAACAGGTATAAATAAATTTCTAAACACATCGTAAATCAATTTAACGAACAAAAGAAATTTTAGAAGTTGTGAGTGGGTGAAAACACTCACCTTTTGAATTTAAATCGAATTTAAATCCGATTTCAACCCATAAATTCGATTGTCTCAGAATTCGTCCAAACCAGCGTCATCAAGTCCGGAATTTTATTACGATCCTAACAAAAAAAATTGTGCGTAAATCAGGTATCAAACGCGAAAGTTAATTAGGTTTGAACATTTGAAAATTAAAATAAAATAAAATAAACAAACCAAAGAGGAAAGCCACGTCATCCCTGTAATCTTCCTCTCTCTCACGTGTTTTCTTCCTCACGCGATGTCCAGGTCGAAGCCGAACCCATCACCATCTCAAAACCCAAACGTCGTTTCTCCGTTGCTCGCCGAGACCACGATCCAATACCTCCACCTCGAAGCTCTATGTCGCCTCAACCATCGCACCAAGCATCACTAAGCTCGACCATCTCCATAGCGTGAAAAACGAGGATGAACGACCACTGTTTCATCTTCAATTTCCCCTTCCACGACGCTCGAAACACGATCTTTACCGTTGGATTGGAAGTTCGTAGCGAGCTCTTCAACTTTGCAGTTGGAAGAATTCGTGATTACTTTATGGATTGGTCGCAAATTAGAGATGAAGTTGGATGATTTTCGGCCATTGGAGTATAGAAGAGGCGGTCGGTAAAGAATACTAAGGTTTTGGGAATTTTTTTTTTCGTGATGCGTGTCGTATTTATATAGTTAGGTCCCAAAACGGCCCGAACTCCGATTTAAGCATGCTGACA
Organism: Allium cepa; assembly: GCA_030765085.1. Classification (NCBI taxonomy): domain Eukaryota; kingdom Viridiplantae; phylum Streptophyta; class Magnoliopsida; order Asparagales; family Amaryllidaceae; genus Allium; species Allium cepa. Next base: position 1,033,150,335 of record CM060928.1, read on the forward strand.
GGCTATCCTAACATAAAAAGGCCTTCTGAACGCAATGGTACTAGTTTCGCAGCCCAATTCCATCATTTTTGTAGGTTACTGTTAAAGTCAAATTGGTTTGAAATGACAATAATGCCCCGAAAAGCACGTTTCGGCTTCGAAACGAAAATGGATCATCCCATATATCAAAATAGATCTTTTTAAATATTTTAAACGCGATGGAACAAGTTACAAGTCCAAATTTCATCGTATGAAGAAGTTATGCTAAAATCAATATTTTTCAAATTGATTTCAATTAAATCGATTTTAAGGCGTTTCGCGTTCGTACGATCAAACGACAAGTCCGATCGTTACGAAACTTGAAACCCTACAATAATTCACTGATACGGATCCGCTGAAACTATTTTTGTCGAAATCCGAGTCAGTGGCCAAAATGGCTATTTTATATTAATTGAATAAATTAAAAATTAATTAATCAAATCCAATTTTTAAATTCCAATTCTAAAATCGACAACTCGTGTCATTTTTAATTTCTTAAATATTTTTAATGACTAAAAGCAAATTCACATATCAAGTTAGCGTCAATTGTTCCAGTAAATACAACGTTCAAATGTCAACTGCAATTAATCCAATTAATTGCAAATTAATTCCAATAAATTAGATTTTATTTGATTACAACATAATATTCAATCAATTGTTACTCGACTAACATAGTTAACATTGTTTTATATTTCATTACTTTAATATTTTCAAATTTTAATCTTTAATTTGCATTAATTACTGTATTTCAATTATATAGGGATTTTGTCAATTTTATTCATTAATTAAATTTTAAAATCTCAATTATTTATTTCATCTTGGTTTCCTCCTTTTTATTCCATTAATTATCATATTATGAATGGAATTTTACCCTGGTTACATCTTATTGAAATCAACATTCTTCACTTACCAATTTATTCCACATTAACTGCAAAAATTTAGTGAATTAATTGAAATGGAATTCACATTAAACTTATCAAACAAATAAAATAAGTAACGTACAATAATTATTGTCATTAACTCTTAATTACACTTCTATAGGTTCATTATTTACAAACCAATATTATAATTACTTACATAACACTTGTTTTACTCAAATACCATTTATTTCAATCTATTTCAAAAATTTATCTAATATTTATATTAGTTCTCTTATATTCAATTTATAACCAAGTGTAACATTTAACTTGAATTGGTTGGAATTCCTTTCATGTTATTAATAATTAAATTATATTAACATATTTCCTTAATTTATTCCATTTACCGTTAAATTTATACTAATTCATCAATTTGTACAATATCCCTTATTTCCTTAAAATAAATTTGTGTTTTTATTAAGTTTTCATTTACACTAACGTTACTTTATTAATAATCATTAAAGTAACGTTTATATCAATAACATATTATAATACTTACCATTTAAATGAGTTTGATTTCTAATAAATTAATTGACAAATTAATTAGGTAATTTATACAAATTTGTTATCATACCCATAAATTTACACTTATAACCAAGTCCTACATTTGAATTTATCTATTAAATTGAAATGTTCATTCAAGTTTATAAATTATTAACATGCATTAACATAATTCCCTAATTTGTTCCAATTACTGTCAACAATCTTTTATTACATTAAATCAATTTAATACTTTCCTTAAATTTCTCATATTCAATTTATACCCAGGTAAAAATCTTTTCACTGCTTAATTCATTAGAATTGTATTCAAATTACAAATAAATAAGTTTTAATTACCCTTTCTATATTTTAAATTAGCATTTATTCCAAGACTAATTCATCACCTTTATTATTTCTACAAAATTTAATTACAAAATCCTATTTAATTAACACGTTTAATTGTCGAAATTTATGGGTCGTTACAATGAGGGTAATGAATAAACATCATTTGTCCCTACATTGATTGAACTACATTTATTAATTTATGCTAATATAAGTTACCCTACATACAATCTTTAATTTTCATAATCGAAATTGTCTTTAAGGCATATGTTTACAACAAATATAAATATGTCTTTATATACATAATACATTCAACTCATTTTAGGTGGTTGCTTTCCTTGTCTCTAATGAGTTTTACATAACCAAATTCTAGTTTCTTGTTTAACCTTCAACTCGAATACCATGGTGTAACGGGCCACCTTTTCAACTGCTAAATATCGACACTACATCCATGATATTAACGTTTGAGCACCTAGGTGTAGGGATTACGATAAAAAATGAAAGAGAAAAAGAATAAGAAAGAAGAGAACAAAACATCAAAATCTCATAGCAAAAAGAAAACATATAATATCAAAACGACATTGCAAAGTGTTACTCTACGATACACGATAATTTAGAGTTACGATACTAGGAATTATAATCAGTATGGATAGTAATAATAGCTTATCCACACAAATGCTAAGATATACATACTTGTAGTGCAATGGAAATAAGATGCAGGCGAAAACACCCGTTCATCTCCTCGACCTCCAAAGAATATCTACGAAAACTTGCCTTTCTCAGACTAATTGACAGAGCACCCATGGATTCAAGGAAATGATAAAACCATGAGATAGACATAAGTCTTGTATAAAGGACTCAAGAGACAACTAACTAGCATATAGCCATAACTTTTGAGGCCTTTCAAATCACCATAACAGTTTTTCCTTCAAATAATCAAACCATCCAACAAGTAAGATGTGATATAATAGACAATGTCTAGGTTGTAGAACATAAATAAAAAAATAGCTATGCTTCTTGCATCTCAGAACACAACTATACAAGAAGTACGACTGAAACCATTAAGGTAAGTTTGCATAAGGATTTCCATGGAGGTCTCCTCAGTAAACCTATGTCGACCTCCTACACAAGGATAAGAACTACCGTCTGAAACCATGCATACTTCTAGATAAAATATATCACAGAGGAAAACATAGTTGGTCCATGCCTGCACATGTAATATTAAATACTAACATCTTCCGCGAACCTCACTTGAAACCATCTCTAGATATTTGAATTTGATGTACCCTTAGATAAGCTATGCCCACAAGCTGTTCCCCTACTCTGCTTTCTATTATCACTGATAATGAAGTGCCGATAATGAAGTAGCGTTCAGCATCTCAACATAAGTCTTCATCACTCAAATAGATCTTGAATCTCTCTTTGGATTCTAGTGCAATTCTTTCGATGAGTGCTAACTTTGTCCACTATCTTGAAATCAACCCCTGGATAGAACAACATGACAGTAGCGTTTGAAATGTTAATATCAACCTCTCCCATAAGCTGAACCTTAGGATAGATAGTTCAGCTTTATAGAATCCTCTTCACAACTGCTTCTATAAGACATTTATATTAGTTTTGAAGTTATTTTCGATAAGTATTACATTTACCATCTTGGTCTTTTAGAACTAAATCGGTGAATTTCCTATTAATTCAACACCGATATTTAAGACGAAAATGAATGATACAATGGACTCCTTTTGGAGATCTTGTATTTATATGTTCTTAAAGCAAAAGACAATTCATTTGAATAAGTAATCCATAAGGAACCCAAACCATATCAATACATGATGCATACATATACTTCCAAAATACATTGGTTAAACCAGATAATCTACTAATCGAGTACCACACACCGTATCATGTTTCCAACTTTCTCAACTTATACTATCCCTTGGTTAAAAGTGAAGCCAAAGGGTTAAAGCACTGTTTGTTTCTAAACCATACTTGGACATCTCTTTTGGAGAGAATAAATCTACTTTGTCGGCTTTTAGTGCCAAATATATAATAAAAAACTTTCCATAGACAAGTAAACACACGAAGCACGAATAAGTCACACAAAGCATGATTACTCACATAAACGACTTCTAGTCCTTATTTTATTTAATTATTTTTTTTGGATTTAAAAATCCTTTGGAAATACATTATGTATATGTATTTAAAATATGTTTACAGAAGATATATATATATATATATATCTGTGTGTGTGTGTTTGTGTATACTACTATTTCGCTGTTCATTTTTACTCTTTTCAATTCTTAGAAATGTATTAATATTCTTATCTAAATGGTATTAGAATATGAATAAATCTTAAACAAAATTTCATGTTTGCACAAGTATAATTAAAGGTGTTAAAAAAATGTTATAAAACCAAAGAGATGTTATACATGACATTATCATTAAACTATTCTTTCGAAGATCTAACTATTTTCTAAAGTATTTTAAATGGGTTAAAATTTTTTTTTCTTAGACATCATTACTATGAACCCAAAACCTCTTTACCCTTATCATTGCCTTTAAACATTGTTTTTAATGATCTTAGTATACTTAGCAATAAGATAATATACTTTTGATTAACTTATCAAAAGCATTTCATTATAATTAACTGTTAAAATCAAAATAAATCATATTCTTCTTTGAAATACTTAACTTTTCCAAATTTATACTTATATAAATACTTTAAAAATACATATAAATATGTTTTAAATATATATACAAAATATTATTTAAAAAACTAATTTCGAAATTTGTAAAAAGATTAATAAAAATCATGTTTAATATTTTACAACCATTTACTTTAAAAATTCCAAAAAATTATTAAAAATATATTTAAACTTCTAATCTTTTTCATGCTCTAATTCATGTGATTAGAACTTCCCAAAAAACATTGCAAAAAGATAATAAATTATAAGATGTCTAAACCGTGAAAAGCTTGTCAAAATGTTGTAGAAAACCAAAGAATGCAATGGTCCAGGAAATGCTGCAATAGACCAAAGATATCATTTATTATTGTTGTAGAAAATCTTGGATAGAGAACAATATAGGAAAGTAGTGAAATTTGTGGCCAGTTTTCACTACTTAAAAAAATGACTTAAGATCCAATTTATTTTACAGCAAGTACTATATTTGACAACTTAAAACCATATAAAGAAAGCCCCAAGTATATCTTTCAAAATCATATTAAAAATTCTCGAAAACAATGTTTTCTCAAAATGCATCTATAGCGACTATTTCCCTTCTAAAATTTTCAACTTTGTTCACACAGTTATGAAGTGATTTAAACTTTGATGATTTTATAGCTGTAAAGACCCGAAAATCCGTACTCCTTGATAGACACTAATCTCCAGTGATTAACTCAAGATGAACGAAAATACGAACCCTTAGGATTTTAAGAAGAAGAAAGAGGTAGAAGAAAAAGGAAAAAGATAGAACAGAACAGAAAAAAATAACAGAACAACATCAGAATCTCATAATTCGTAGCGGAACAACATATAATAGATAAATGAATAATCTTTAAACAAAGAACTATATCAGTTATTACATCACATTACATTTCATCATCAGAGTGTACAACAACATAACAACTGAAAAGAAATACTATATACTAGTAATACGCCAAGCCATCCAGCTTGCCTCCAGCCTCTCCTGAATTCTAGAATATCCTGATAAACCTTACTCTTGACTGCCCGTCTGGAAATTGGTGGGCACCCAGAGTTTAGGAAGGAAAACAATAAACTCCGAGTCAGTAATGTGACTAGTGTGAGAACTTAAAATAGTTATTTATCTTTAAAGTAAAAATAGAGGAATATTTTTAAAGTCAATTCGCAATGCTTTTAAAAATGAGACTACCATAAGGCCTCCCGCACACACACACAATGCAAACGTAGAATCGGAGGAGATTTCTCCTTATGATAGTCAAAGATGCTTGATACACATTAAAAAGAAACATTTGATATTATTACTAGTGCATAGTGAGGAAAACATTTCAAAAGTACAATTTTAATCTTAGCCAGCATAGACATTTCGAACTATGCCTACTATAGCTACCATCTAAACAGTGGTGACCACCATAAGTAAATGGCAGGTTCTACAACTAAAACCGTACATGGTTTCGTATTGGGAATTGGATTTCCAACAAATGGTCAGGCCAAGGAACTTCCCATTGCCACATGGAAACGCCTCTGGAATGACGTCCCGAGAACCAAACCGGATCTCTGCCAACACAAGGCCGGGTTACCCCTAACTGGGTAACTACTAACATGAATATGCCATTCCCCGATCGTAACCGATCTATCCGAGGATCCTCGATTTCCAACAACCACATAAGAATAATAATGCAGTAACCACATAGGCTAAGTATCTGGGCTCCATTCCATGATACCACCTCTATCCAGAAGGAATGACATACACTAAAGGATTGCTACCCCCTAATAACCTTGCCGCATCCTTCCTGTTTTGACCATTTCCGGGGTGTGTGGTCCGACGAAGTCTCGTCCACAAATATCACTAATAACCTTCAACTACATAACCTCTGAGCTCGTACGTCTTAGAGAAGGGTGTTAAGCTAAGAGAATAAATTCTCCGCCACCAATAGAAATATATTTGAAAGAAATCAGCTTTGTATCTCAACTTGTAATGTCAGACATACAATCCATACAAGTATGTTCCGGGCTCGAACAGAACCGAAGGCACTTACAAAGAAGTCCTTGCATTTTCGATAATTTTTAATCACGTCCGGACCTCCCGTCACTAAGGGTGATAAAACCTCTATATCGGAGATCAGCTGATGCAGAGTAACTCAACGGTAATTGTTAACGTAAAAATCAGAGGCTAACACCCCGGTGTAGATTGAAGTTGAGCGAAAGCACCACCCGTGAAAACAGGAACTAAAAAACAAGTAGAGAAATCACAAAGAAAGTAGAAAAAACAACAGTTTTTATAGTGGTTCGGCTTAAGGCAAGCCTACGTCCACTTTAATTCTCTTTACTACTGAATCGATTACAACTTTTCAACAATCTTCAATTACAATTCTGATGAGACAAGCAGCTAGAACTTTGATGCAGAAGAATTCTTTGAATCCATGTAGATTGCGTTAGATTTTTCTCTCAAAGTTATTTGAAATGCCTTTCGTACTTGAAGTGTCAAGTGAGTCGAGAATTCAGCAGAGTATCGGCGCTTAAGGAGATTGGCCAAAAGTCCCCTTCATGCTTGAGGTAGGTTGGTATTTATAGGGGAATTCCCCCCTTAGGTCGTAAGTCGTGACCGGCCTAAGGCAAGTCGTGGCTGACTCATCTGGCCCCTCCATGGTATCACATAGGTTCATTTGAACAAGTCCTAGGTCGCCCCCGAGTCAACATAACCTCGTATCAGTAATACGGCATCGGGCTTACACCTAGTAGCTTTAGGTCGTGGACGACTCAAGCTAGGTCATGAGTTGTGAACGAGTTAAATGGCAACTGGATCATGTACGAGTCAAGAAGCCACTGTGCCAAGTAGCTGCATTGAACTTGTCTTCCTTTGCTTTAGCCGTGAACGACTTAACATTAGTCATAGGTCGGCTGCGACTTAGGTCGGTAGCTATCTTAGGTCTTAGGCAGCTAGACCGGCACCCATCTTGGATCGGCAACCCTGTCAAAACTTAGATCGGTAACTTTGTCAAAGCATTGAGTCGGCACCTCTGTTAAGTCGGTATCCCTTTTCGGCTTTAGGTCGGCATTCCTGTTAAGGCAGTTAGGTCGGCAACCAGTTAAGTCGGCAATCTCCCTAGACTGTTAGGTCGGTATCTATGTTAAGTCGGTAGCCTTTTTGAGTCGCTGAACATTGGAGTTAACAATTGCCCCTCGAAGTACACGCTTAAGTCATGAATCGTGTGCTTCGATCTAGTCCCTGAGTCGTGAACGAGTCAAAGAGGCTTGTTAACTCGCTCGTCCTTCAATCTTCTCCCCTACCTTCTATATAAGTTGTCCAGTCGCCTCTTCCTTCTCACTTTACTTCTTTATCATCCCTTTCCGCCATTGACGACTACTCACTTTTCCGAAGGCGATTCCAAGCTAGTTGATCAAAAATCCATCCTTTCCATTACATTGCGTAAGTGGTCTTGCTCCTTTCCCGATCCTTTACCGCCACTGACTCGTGAATTCCACCTTTGAATCTTAAATCACCTCCTCGCGTGGTGCTTCGTCGTGAATCTTGTTACACTGATAGTTGTTGAACCTGAATTAGTCTGATTCGTATTTAAATGATTAACGTGATGCCGTCGATGGGTTGCAACACTCCGGGCCAACTGATTTTTGATTTGCGTTAGGATGGCTAAGCATTGAATTTGGGTGATTTTGAACTGACTTAGTGGATGATCCGATATCATGAATGAGATAGCGTGAATGGATTGAGGGTTTTTTGTGGATGGAGCGGTTAGCGGGTTAACAGGTTGAGTGGAGTGGGATACTGACCTGGACGCGACCCAGTAATTTTGGGTGACCTAACCTTTGGCCGCCCTTATCCTTAAATCGTAGCCGAATTAACCCTTGGGGGAAATCTGTCGATCTAATCTTCTACCGATTTAACCTTGAACCATGGTCGAGTTAAACCCTAAACCGTGGCCGAGTTAACCCTTAAACCGTGGCCGAGTTATCTCTTAAACCGTGGCCGAGTTATCCCTTAAACCGTGGCCGAGTTAACCCTTGGAGAATTTCACACCACTTTTTGAACCAGAGCCTTCCTCCTTACTATTCTTCACGACCTAAAGAACTGCCGCTTTAAGGAACCAGAAACCTAATCTTAACTCACGAGAGATTCCTTGGGTCGCAGCCGAGTTAACATTTGGATGCCCAACTCGAATTCTCACTTAAAAGCATAATTCCAATTTGAATTCTTAATTTAATCTACTGGACTGAACTGCTTTAATCCTGGATTGTTTTAACCTTGCTGCCTTATTTCACAGATCACACTAGCTTGTAGGCTAACAACCTGCTGAAAACAACAATCACAGAAAACCAAGGCGAATATACTGCCATTGACTGCCCACATCAAATGACAGATTAGTTGACATAGAGTAATCAACTTAAATACACTGTATGAAATGCTGTGAACCAATCAACTAAAGTGAAGTATTAATGCAAAGCATCGCTAACTTGAACTGATTTGTTTGCATCAACATTACACTTGCATATTAAAACAATGAACCCTGGACTTTATAACTGACAAATACTTGCTAGTTTTTATTCCAGTTACATTTGCTTTTTGCTTGATTGATTTTACCCAGCACTCCATACACTTTAGGAAACGTGCACCTTCATGTTTGAATATCCAGTTATTTGTGTAGAATGTCTTCCCCCCAAGAAGAAGAAGGGGTAGCTCAAGCTGAAGAGACCTTCCCGATAGCTATTCCCATAGAGAATCCTCCAGAGAGAACTCCGACTATCCTAACCCCGAGAGCGTTTATTCAGCTGCGTACTCAATTTGGTTTTGCTGAAAATGATGCCATACTTCCTGGGCCAAATGATACTGCCGACAGTCCTCCCCACGGTTTGGTTGTAGTCAATCGTCAAATGTGTTTAAGCGGGGCGATTCCTCCCTTTAACGACTTCCTTCAAACCCTTCTCCTTCGGTTGACAATCTCTCCATTCCAACTTCATCCTAATGGCTATGCCATTTTGATGGGGTTGTGTGTCTTGTTCAGGAGGACTCTTGATCGCTTGCCAAATTTTGAAGAAATTTGCTACTTATGCTCGTTTGCAAAGAGTAAAGACCATCCTTCCCTTATTATCGTGAGAAGTGCTAGAAACCGCAAGCTTATTTCTGATCTTACTAAAAGTGTTCATGGATTTTTGAACCAGTTTTCTTTGCTCGCTGCCCCCCAGGGTTTTATGCCATCTGGAGAGTAGGAAGTAAGATTACCTGCTTCTATTTTCTCCATTTTCAAACTTTTCCGAGATCCGAATTATCAATTGCTAATCTCATTCTTTGCTCTTTTCAGCACTTCCTCTCCCTTTTAGAGATCCAATCCATAAGCAAGTTTTTCAAAGACTGAGTGCCGTGGCCGCAGAAGCGAGAAGTGCAAAGTGTTTGTTGAGGAATGAATTTTTACACCAGTACGGGCTTTTACACATCTCTCGCTCTACACATCCTCATGAGATCCCAGACTCCCCGGCTAGAGCATCAGATGCCCCAGTTTCTTCTGACGCACCCGTACCAAAAGATCCCGCTTTCGAAGCTTCTCTAGTGAAATGCTCTACTACTGTCGATGCTGCGGGGTCATCTGGCAAACTCACACTTGCCCCAGTTATTGAGGAAGAAGAGCCTCAGGGATCTCCCCAACGTTCGCAGAAGTCTGGCGAAGAAGCCAGGAAAACAAGCCCTGTTAGGCAGAACGGGGACGACACTTTCGAAAGGTTGAGCAACCTCTTTGCCACCTCACAGGAGATCTTTAAAGACGATCCTGTCACTGCCAGGGTTTCTTCTTCGGTAGTGGAAGCGACTTCTTCTTTGCAACAAGCTCCGTTGACCCAAGAGTTGACGTTAACTACTACCCCTACGATTACTTCGCAATCAAAGAGTGGTTCGTAGTTTGATGCGCGTAGCTTGCACATCACACACACTTAGAATCCTTCGGCACTTTTATGCTACTAACTCTTTGTACTTTGAAGATTATAAAGTTATGCTTCTTTTCTCTGTAGACTTTTAAGACTTGTCTCTCTTTTTTATTTCAGATTCTCCGATGGGACGCAGCGGCTCTTACTATGACGACTTCCAGCGCTATGGGAGGCGTAGCCAATATGATTATAGGCGCTACCTTCCCATTCACAGAGAAACCGATGAAGAGAGAGCCGCCCGAAAGGCTCAGGAGAGGAGGGCTCAAGAAGAGCATTATGAGAGAAAAGAAAGGGAGGAGCGCCACGATTCTTCCCAGAGAGGTGACGATTCTCACAAGAGAAAGTCGCATGATGATCGGGGAAAAAGCCACATAGTTGAGGACCCAAGCAAGCGTACCCGGCACGGTGAATAGCATGCTTCTACAACTCCTAAAAAGGTCACTGCCCCAGTCTCACTTGACATTCCTTCTGGCCCCCCTGCTCTCGGGAAGACAGACATTCAGACAATAATCAGCAGGCCTAAATTCCAAGTTGGATCAGGCCCGGCTACTCTGCAAAGCCGGTTCCCGCACTGGTGCCTGAAGGGAGTGCGGTTCGATCTTGACTTGTTCCCTATTGACAAGCCTGCCATGCTACGAAATCTCGATGCCGTCAGGCTTGATATTGAAAGGATGTCGAACTGGAAAAAGCTTGTTGACGAGCTTCACAGGGTCAACCGTGCGAATATAGCGGCCATGCTTACTATGGAGATTAATAAGGCCGAATGGAAGAAGGTTCTTGAGCAGCATGATACCGAAATGAGGAGCATTACTACTTACAATGAAGAGCTTGAAGCGAAAGTTGAGGAACTTAAACAAGAGCTTGCTACTTCTTCTACCACATATACTCTAAAAGAAGACGTACTTCAAAAGCAAGTTCGCGATGCTCACGCCGCTCAGCGACATGCCAAGGCACAACTTGAAGCTGAGCAGAAAACAGCGGGAAGGTATCGTGCTGAGGTTACAGAGTTATGGGAGAAAGTCAACTCTCAGGAGGCGGAAATTCAAATACTAAAGCTTCAACTTTCCAAGACTGAAAGAGAGCGTGATGAGGCCGTTGTCGGTAAAATTGCAGCTGAAGAATCTCATGAGGCAACGAAGACCAACATCAGCTCGACACTGTTTGACTTTTACCTGCACAGCATCTTGTGGCACGGTAGTCTCGCCTTTCTAGGCCCCAAATATGAAGTTACACTGGCTGAAGTGTGGGAGGCTGCACTTGACATGCTTGGCGGTAAAGGTGCTGGCTATGCTGAATCAGCTCTTGAGGAGCATTACTTGGATGAAGATGCTCGCGCTGCTCTCGCTAGGGGGAAGAACAACTTGCAAAATTAAGAGCTGAAATGGCAAAAGGGGAACGGTTAGGAAAAACTACTTCACCTATTCCAGTCCATCCTTCTCCTTCGGCCGAAATCAACATTATTGGCTCCAGTTCTCATTCTCCATCCCCTACTAAAGTTACCACTAAGATCACAAGCATACATGGTGGAGATGAAGGCGAAGAGAATGTCGAAGCACAGGCTTACGAGGTTGATATCAGGAAGCCGACTTCTCCAGATAACTCTACTGCCAATCTTGCTCAAGTAGACTGCTCATTTGCTTCTTATGGGTTTGATGAGCTTCTTGACTATTTCCTGAATCTCAACGAGCCTTTATCTCCTCTTTTTACTGACTTTAACCTCTTTTCTTCTGTAGAGAAAGTGTCAAGCATCGTTCATACTTCCCCTCCTCCAATTGTTCCTTCTTCGATTCTCCAGGTCACTCCTTCGTCCGCCTCTCAACCCGGGTCACAAGAGGAGCAAATAGAAGCTCTTCATGACTTAGATGATCCTATTTTTTTTCAAGAACATGGAGGAGAAGGGCTTGGAGAAGGCAATGAGTCTCCGGAGCGAACCACTTCTGATAACATAAAATTATCTGCTCTTGTTACTCCGGGAAGTGAGTCTTCTTCAAGGAGGAGGAGGAAGCGTGCCACTTCCAAGAAGAGAAGGAAAGACATTCTTGTTTCTGAAGAGGAAGCGAGAGTTGATCCAGCAGTAACCCTTTCTCCTTCATCCCCGAATCTCCCAAGCCCTCCTGAAAAACTGCCTATTAGGTCAGGTGAAGGCTCTAAGGGTGGTGGCAAGAAGAAGTAAGGGGTCCTGCTTCGATTTATTTTTACTTTTTGCTTTTTGCATGTACTGGCCGGAGATTGTGCGGGTACCAGCCTCCGCTTTTCTTTTTCTTTTTATTTTGAAACCTGTACCTGTACAAAATTTTGACAGTATTGAATAAAATGATTCTTTTTGTTTGTACAAACTTCTGTCTGTATCTGAGAATGCATTTACTATCCATTTTTGTACAAGTTTCTTTATATGATATTGCAGTGAGCTTGTGGTATGTTGTTCAAGCGTAATTTAACCAATGTAGTTATACCATGTTGTATGTACCTATACCATGTTGTATGTAGCTATACCATGTTGCCCCTATACCATAAGATCGTTGCAATATTTTATACTTTGAGGGGACTTGTACTCTTATTTTCTGGAGAATAATTATTCCATACTTGGAGGAATATTATCTTGTTAAAAATAGAGTACAGCTCCCTCCATATGAGTTTTTTACGCTTTATCCTTCGAAGATATCACTTTTTATTTAGTGCATACACACATTTTACCAAGTGAATTCTTCTATGTAGTAAAGCGGGCCTCTGAAGGGCACTTTAACTTCTTTTTGAGGAAGAGTATTTTCCAGAATAGCTGAATCATTCTTCCTTTGAAAGTTAAAGTGTGCCTTCGAAGAGGGCTTCTCTTTTTTTTTTTATTACGCCTTAGTAAAGGGCTTTCTGATCTTCGCTTTGCGCTTTTGACGAAGTACTTCTTTAAAAAGTTGTACCTCTGAGGAGGGCTTTTTCACGTTTCAACACTTGGAAGTTTTATTTCAATCTCGGTGAAACGTGTGCCTCCGAAGAGTTGTGCCTCCGAGGAGGGCTTTCCACGTTTCAAAACCTGGAAGTTTTATTTCAATCTTGGTGAAACGTGTGCCTCCGAAGAGGTCTTTCTGTTTGATTGTGCCTCTGGGAGGAGGTCTTTTTGTTTCTGCCTCTGGGAAGAGGTCTTTTTTGTTTGATTGTGCCTCTGGGAAGAGGTCTTTTTGTTTCTGCCCCTTGGGAGAGGCTTTTTATTTTTCCCTGTTCGCTGGGAAGCGGACCTCCGAAGAGGGCTTTTCACATTTCGTCTCACGGGAGTGTATCACCGATCATGGTGAAATGTGTGCCTCTGAGTAGGGTTACTGCATGGAAGTTTGGAGTTTCTTTCTCTCGGTTGGACGGATCCACGGGAGTGTATCGACCGATCATTCCGCAACTTTGTATCGAGAAAGATCTCTCTTTTTCTGGTTTGTCCCGCTCGAGGTCTTTTAGCATTTCAACTGTGGTGAAATGGGCCTATGAAGAGGGCTTTTCACGTTTCAACACTTGGAAGTTTTATTTCAATCTCGGTGAAACGTGTGCCTCTTAGTAAGGCTTTTGCCTGGAAGTTTGGAGTTTCTTTCTCTCGGTTGGACGGATTCATGGGAGTGTATCGACCGATCATTCCGCAACTTTGTATCGAGAAAGATCTCTCTTTTTCTAGCTAGGCCCGCTCGAGGTCTTTATCCTTCGAAGAGTTGTGCCTCCGAAGAGGGCTTGTGCCTCCGAAGAGGTCTTTTGCTGATTGATGCTTGCTCGCCCATGTCTCTTTGTCATCCATTCATGTTGGCGATCCCCGTTGTCTTTTGCAAGTGTCATCACTTTTTAGTTGCCAATAATTTCCCTTATCCAAAGAAATATACTTCATGGTTAAGCGAGTTGGTGGTGGTAGACACAGGCTATTTAACTGGTTGTTTGTTCGTTCAAACATTTGCAGTTAGTTAGAAATGGTCCACTTCCATCCACATTGCTAACTTTTGTTCGAAGCACTTCTTTTGTAGGATTTGAGTATGGAAATTTTGAATGGCTTAGTGTTTGCTTGCTGAGTGATGTCGGAGATCGCTTGGTCTTGTGATGGGTAAGCTTTGCTTTTATGGCCTGCATTATTAAATCGACATTTTAGTAACACAATTAACGTATTTTATATGTCAAAATAAAACAAAGTAGTTTACAATAGTAGAGAACACAAGATTTATAGTGGTTCGGCCAAAAACTGGGCCTACATCCACTTTATAGTTTTTCATTATTCACTTGCTTTACAATTGCTTTCAATACAAGAATCATATACTCATAATTCTTTTACAACATTTCAGCAAAGCTTTCAAGTAAAATAGAGACGCAAATGATTGATGTTCCAAGCTCTTGGGATTGGTTCTCCATCGACAGTTGTGAGTTTGAATGTGCCATCAAGATGTTTTGCGCCAATAACATATGGCCCTTCCCAGTTTGGTCCAAACACACCTATGGCTGTCATAATCCTCTTCAGGACTAAGTCCCCAACTTCAAAGCTGCGCTGACGAACTTTGGAATTGAAGTGCCTGGCTATTCTTTGCTGGTGAGCTGCAATTCTAAGCCTTCCCTCTTCTCTTCTTTCATCGAGGAGGTCAAGTGCTTCCAATTGCAATTTTTCATTCTCATTTTGATCAAAATGGATCCTTCTGCGTGAGGGGACTTCAGTTTCCACTGGAATCATTGCTTCCGATCCGTATGCCAATGAAAATGGAGTATGCCCAGTCGCAGTTTTGTGAGTGGTCCTGTATGCCCATAGTGCAAGCGGTAACTTATCAACCCAACCACCTTTTGCTTTTTCCAGCTGCTTTTTGATGGTTGATTTGATGATTTTGTTTACTGATTCCACTTGACCGATTGCCTGCGGATAAGCCACTGCTAAGAAGCTTTTTCGGATCTTCAATCGTTTGTAGAAATCTTGGAATTCCTCACTTTCAAACTGAGTACCATTGTCTGTGATTATCTTCTGAGGCACACCATACCTGCAAATGATATTTTTAGTCACAAAACTTGTCATTTTCTTCGAGGTAATAGTAGCCAATGGTTCGGCTTCAGCCCATTTAGTGAAGTAATCAACAGCAACGATAGCATATTTAATCTCCGATTTGGCAGTCGGCAAAGTCCCAATGAGATCTATTCCCTAGATAGAAAACGGCCATGGACTGACCATTTGTGTTAGCCCAGTGGAAGGTGCTATAGGAATTTTAGCGAATCTTTGGCATTTATCACACATTCGGGAATAGTCAGCAGCATCCTGATTAATTTCCGGCCAAAAGTATCCATAACGGAGGATTTTCTTTGCTAAAGTTTGCCACCTGTATGATCCCCACATTCCCCTTCGTGTACTTAAGTTAGAATTGTCTTAGCTTCTTCCTTTGTTACACATCGGAGTAATGGCATTGAAAATCCTCGTCTGTAAAAACGACCATCTTGAACTATATATCTGGAGGCTTTTCTCATCAGCTTCTGTCGTTCTTTTGAACTTTCTGGCAAAGAACCATTGAGTAGATATTCAAGTATCGCAGTCATCCATGATTCTTGTTCTTGGGATACATTCATAATCCAATCAACATCCATTTCATCTGTGCTTGGAGCTGACAAGACTTCGATGGGAATTAATCCCAATAGTTGAGCTTCACCGGTACTTGAATACTTTGCGAGAGAATCCGCATTCATCTTCTCTTCACGGGGTATATGGTTTATTGAATAACGGTCAAAATCTTGAAGGAGCTCCCAGGCTTTTGATAAATAGACGGGTAGATTCCCTCTTTAGCTTGAAATTCCTTCCTGACTTGGCAAACAATAAGTTGAGAATCACTGAAGATCTGTAATGCCTTGATGTTTAGTTCTTTAGCGATCCTTAAACCAGCAATGAGAGCTTCATATTCAGCTTCATTGTTTGTCGAAGGGAATTCTAGTCTCAGCGCATAACATAGCGATCGCCCCTCTACGGTTTCAAGGACAACCCCTGCTCCGGAACAGTAATCATTCCTTGCGCCATCGACATACAATTTCCATTGGATTGGGATGCTATCGGTGACTTCTTCCTCACTATCACCCTTATCTATACACTCTGCGATGAAATCTGCCAAAGCTTGTCCATTGATTGCTTTTCAGGGATGGTAAGTGATGTCATATTGGTTGAGTTCAATATTCCATTTCAAAAGATGGCCCGAAGTCTCAGGACGGAATAGGACTTGCTTTAGAGGTTGATCAGTGAGGACTTTGATGGGATGAGCTTGAAAATACGGCCTCAATTTTCTTGATGCGATCAACAAACAATAGGCGAGCTTTTCTAATCTTGAATAGTTCATCTCTGCCCCAGTGAATCTTTTGCTGATATAATAGACTGGGCGTTGAATCCTTGCGTCTTCCCGTACCAACACTGCACTGAGAGCATGAGACGAAATTGCCAAATATACGAAGAGATCTTCACCACTGTCAGGCTTTGAAAGTATTGGAGGCAGTTTCATATGACGAACCAACTCATCAAATGCTTTCTGACATTCAGGAGTCCACTCAAAGTTTTTCCTTCCTTTCTTCAGAGCATTAAAGAATGGAATGCATTTGTCGGTAGCTTTGGAAATGAACCGACTCAAAGCAGCAACCTTTCCATTGAGACTTTGCAATTCCTTCTTCGTTCTAGGAGCCTTGACCTCTCTCAAGGCAGTGATCTGAGCTGGATTGGCTTCAATGCCCCTAGCGCTCACAATGAAACCCAAAAACTTTCCGGACTCCACTCCAAATGAACATTTCAAGGGATTAAGCTTCATTCTGTACTTGCGGAGTACTGTAAACATCTCTGCCAAGTGATCCATATGGTCCACTGCTTTCTTAGACTTTACTAGCATATCATCAACATAAACTTCCATTGTCTTGCCAATCTGTGGTTTAAACATGGCATTGACAAGCCTTTGGTAAGTTGCCCCTGCATTCTTGAGTCCGAACGGCACGACCTTGTAGCAGTAGAGTCCAACATCTGTGATGAAACTAGTATCCTCTTGATCTGGCTCATGCGTCATAATCTGATTATATCCGGAGTATGCATCCATAAAAGATAACAATTCATGTCCCGCCGTCCCATCCACCAACTGATCGATCCTGGGCAGCGGGAAACAGTCTTTGGGGCAGGCTTTGTTCATATCTTAAAAATCAATGCATACTCTCCACTTTCCATTAGCCTTTTTCACCAGCACTGGATTTGATACCCAATTTGGATAAGTAGATTCTCTGATGAAACCGTTCTCCATCAGCCGATCCACTTCTTCTTTTAACGCTGCCGTTCTCTCAGGACCCTGAGTCCTTCTCTTCTGTTTCACAGGTGTAAACTTTGGATCAATGTTCAGAGTATGTACTGAAATCTCTGGGGATATTCCGCACATGTCAACATGAGTCCAAGCGAATACATCCAAATTAGCCTTCAGAAATGAAATCAGAACATTCTGAACTGTTGTGTGGAGCTGCAAACCCACATTAAGTACTATGTTTGGGTCCTTTGGGTCAAACGGCACCGACACTGTTACCTCTACCGGTACTACCCTATTCTCCCCTGCACTGGCTTTCCTTGGATCCATCTCTCTTCGTGCGCCACTACATTCGCCAGTGCAGGGTCCACCCTGTAATTGCTACAAGGTTGGTTCCTTGGTGCGGACTGGAGCCGCCGCACATTTTCCCATTTCTCTTTTCCTTGATTCTCGCAACTCTGCAAAGTAACATTCTCGCCCCGCATCTTGGTCTCCCTTAATCACACCAACTCCGTTATCTGTGGGGAATTTTAGAGTCAGACACCATGGAGCAAGAACATCTTTAAACGCAGCAAGAGTTGGTCGGCCTAAAAAGGCATTGTAGGCAGAGAATTCTTCAACAATTATAAAGGTTTGCTTTCGAGCTACCTTCCTTAGTCCCTTTCCGAGTTCTACAAAAAAATCAATGGTCCCAATTGGCTGCTTGGGTTCTCTAGCAAACCCAGCAATCTTAAGTGACGAAGCTCGAACGTCAGCCATTGGAATTTCCATTTGATCGAAGGTCTTCTTGAAGAGGATGTTGCATGAAGCTCCACAGTCAACTAGAACTCTTCTCACAGTTGCCGGCCCAATACCAGCGGATATGACCAAAGGATCTATGGTCGGAGCCTCAATACCCAAAGAATCCCTGGCACTGAACACAATATCATCTGTGGAAGTCTTTTGTTGCTTTAAAGGCGCATCATTCTCTAAGACAAAAACATTCTCTTCAGCTGGTACATGCCTCAAGGCCCGGGCATACCTTTCCCTTTCGCCCCAGCTTTTGCCTGCTGGGTGAGGTCCTCCAGTTATTACGTTGATAACAGGTCTTTCCGATTCATGCTCTACGGGCTTCTCACTTGAGGCAGGACGGTGAGCGGGAACTTGTTGTCTTTGAGTTGATGAAGCTGGGGCATTTCTGTTCCTTTTCTCATACTGCTAGAGTTTGTTTTCCTTCAAGAGTTGTTCAATTACCTCTTTCAACTGACGGCATTCATTGGTGTCATGGCCGGGCTGGTTGTGGAACTGGTAGAACCTTCCACTTTTTTCCATCTTAATCGCAACTCTCATTTTAGGCGGTGTCGGATAATTGACATCATCTTTGGTTGCAAAGAAGATGTTTTCAGGGGTATCGGTCAAGGGTGTGAAGTTGAAAAAACGGCCTTTCTTAGCGTCTCCCTATTTCTTTCCACCATCATTTCCCCTTTTCTGAGTGTTAGGTTCTTTCTTGTTCGAAGCAGCACCATTGTTCCCGGCTCCCGCTGATACCACCTTAGCGGGTATTTGGAGGCTCTCCAAGTGCATGAACTCATCCGCTTTCTTGTAGAATTTGTCAAGTGAGTTTGGCACTTTCATTTTCAACCACTTTCCAAATTCGCTTGATTTGTCAATCGCCCTCATCAAGTATGTTAGGACCATGCGTGGCTCAGCATTATCTACCTCGACCAGTGCTATGTTAAAACGATTCAAAAATGACCTGATGGATTCTCCTGGTTTTTGCTCTAGACTTGATAGCGACATTATATCCTTTGCTTTAGAAGCATACAATCGAAATTGCTCCTTGAACTTCCTGGTCAAATCGCAGAATTGATCGATGGACCTGACTGGCAGCTTTGTAAACCACAACAAAGCTACACCTTCTAGATAAACCGGGAAGTATCGGCATTTAATTTCATTAGATGCCCTGGCACCAGTCATATGCCAGTCGTACTTATACAGAAACTCGTTAGGATCACTCGTCCCCTTGTAAGCCAGAATAGTAGGGGAACGAATTTCCTTGGGAACTCTGCCTTCAAGATCTTTTCAGTAAATGGAGTCTTGCTTGGAGTAAAACCCCCCTCTTTCTCGTCTCCATCTCTTCGGATACTTTCTTTCATGATTTGACGAACCATACCCGAAAAATACTCTTCATCATTTAGAGGCTCTGGAGGGCACACATCAGCCACTCTCTCTGAATTCTACCTTGACAGTCGTTCACGGAGGGTCCGCTGCGGTCCTGATCCTCCAGCTTGAGGAGGAGTCCTTTCTATAGGGTCTGCGGCTCTTTGAGAAATGTTTCCTTCGAGATCCTGAACTTCCACAGTAGGGTTTCCATCATTATTTCCCGGTTGACGATTTGCCCCAAGTAGATAATTCAACTTACTTAAGATCTGGGCATTCTGGGCTTCCAACTGCGCATTCTGAGCATTCAATTGTTGATTCAATCCCAAAACTACGGCGTCCAACTCTGCCCGTGTAACTCCAAAAGTTGGGGCTGCTTGACATGAAGGAGGAGAGGTAGCAGTATTCTCTTGAACATTGTCGGACCTTACAGAACTTCGTTTTCTCCCAGGAGCCATTATTTCCAATAAACTTCTGGTTTTAAAAGAAATCCTTTCAACAATCCTTCGCGGAGCAATAGTGGAAGTTTCCTTAGTTCAATTCTCAGTGAAAGCACCAAAAATGTTAACGTAAAAATCAGACGCTAACACCCCGGTGTAGATTGAAGTTGAGCGAAAGCACCACCCGTGAACACGGGAACTAAAAAACAAGTGGAGAAATCACAGAGAAAGCAGAAAAAACAACAGTTTTTATAGTGGTTCGGCTTAAGGCAAGCCTACGTCCACTTTAATTCTCTTTATTACTGAATCGATTACAACTTTTCAATAATCTTCAATTACAATTCTGATGAGACAAGCAACTAGAAATTTGATGCAGAAGAATTCTTTGAATCCATGTAGATTGCGTTAGATTTTTCTCCCGAAGTTAGTTGAAATGCCTTTCGTACTTGAAGTGTCGAGTGAGTTGAGAATTCAGCAGAGTATCGGCGCTTAAGGAGATTGAGTCCCCTTCAAAGGTAGGTTGGTATTTATAGGGGAATTCCCCCCTTAGGTCGTAAGTCGTGACCGGTCTAAGGCAAGTCGTGGCCGACTCATCTGGCCCCTCCATGGTTTCACATAGGTTCATTTGCACAAGTCCCAGGTCTCCCCCGAGTCAACATAACCTCGTATCAGTAATACGGCATCGAGCTTACACCTAGTAGCTTTAGGTTGTGGATGACTCAAGCTAGGTCATGAGTTGTGAATGAGTTAATTGGCAACTGGATGGTGTACGAGTCAAGAAGCCACTGTGCCAAGTAGCTGCATTGAACTTGTCTTCCTTTGCTTGGGTCGTGAACGACTTAACATTAGTTATAAGTCAGCTGCGACTTAGGTCGGTAGCTATCTTAGGTCTTAGGCAGCTAGACCAGCACCCATCTTGGATCGGCAACCCTGTCAAAACATAGATCGATAACATTGTCAAAGTATTGAGTCGGCACCTCTCCTAAGTCGGTATCCCTTTTCGGCCATAGGTCGACATTCCTGTTAACGCAGTTAGGTCGGCAACCAGTTAAGTCGGCAATCTCCCTAGACTGTTAGGTCGGTATCTATGTTGAGTCGGTAGCCTTTTTGAGTCACTGAACAGTGGAGTTAACAGTAATCCTTCCGTTTTCAAAAATATCCGGTTTTCAACACCGGTCATCAAATGCAATCCATTACGACGTATCACATATTCGGAATGGGTTATACGACCCCAAGGTCCTTTCCCGGCTAACCCGAATAGCGAGCGCTTATTTTAAAAATAAGTGTGGCATTCAAATTCAAACGATCACAACAAATACCTATTTAAAGGTAAATATTGATAGTCGGATTTTTTTTACTATCAATAGGCATGCTCAACATCACCAAATTCCAAATAATTTCCCAAATTATTTACTCTCAAAAATATCTTCACCAGATATATCTTTCCACACTTCAAAAATAAATCAACGTTTATTTTTAATCAAATTCCCCTTCTTTTATAAATTCCATAGTGAATCTATAATCCCAAAATATCTATGATGTACGATTTTCAATCGATATTCAATATTCACTTTCAATTTATCTTCAAAAAGATAAATTCTAAAACGTTTATTTCACATTGGAAAAATATTTCCATACTTATTTAATAATAAGTACTTCACAAATCTATTTATTTTCAATATTTGAAAATATTCAATATACTTAAATCAAAATTAAGTATATATTTCATTACTTAAGGAAAACATTCTCTTAACACATTTATTTGGGTCAAAAACGAATGTTGCGTAAAACATCTTTACGACGACCCAAAATCACTAGTATAGGGATTCAAAGTTTAAATAGATATATAAATCCCAATACTATACAAAACATTTCCTTTCGGAAACCATTTACTATAACAACAGTGTCATAGTCCACCATTTCCTTCTATTTCTCGAAAACATCTATTTCAACAATGAATGTTGAAATCTATGTAGTCGATACTTAGTGCATTTTAAAACATCTTTAAAACCATTAACCTCATTTCATAATATCACTTTCCCGAAAACATATCCATTTATTCAATAATATATTCACTGTCCAAAATAGTGAGTATATCTCTTTTATTAACTTCTATTTTTAAATTTATCAAATTTCAATTGATTTCTAATTTATAAACAATCTTTACAAATTCCATTTCTATTTATAAAACTTCGATTTATAAATCTCCTTTATTTATCCAATTCAATTTATATACTCAATTTTATACCCAAAATCTAATTTATAAGTTAATTGCTTATAAATCTTTTATTCTACAAAAATCTATTCATTTTCTAACTTCACAATTTATAAATCTAAAATTTCATTTCTTATGAAATCCCTTTATACTTCATTTTAACACTTATAAAAAACTCGTTTTATAATTCCAATATTTTAATTTATAACTATTAATTTTATAAATCTTTTATATAAATTGTTTATAATAATTTAAAAGTCCCAATTTTAAATAAACCAATCCTTTCAATAATTTACCAATCGTTATTTAAGGTTTAAATAACTCCAAATTCGTACTTAAGTATTTTTTTCCAAAAATAATAACTTTTATAACAATAAAAACTATAACGTTTATTTTATTTAAAATAAATCAATTCAAAATTTTAATGAAACATATTCTTTCAAAAATCACTTTAAAAATCCTTTCAAAAACCAAAATCATTATTTTAAAACTTCAAAAATGGATCCGATGATGCAACACACCATATAGTCAATCACGACAATCAAACATCATATATCGATATGATAATCAATCAAATATCACAATATCTGAAATAAATTAAATACTGGTGAGGAATCCAGTTGGATCCCTCCAACCTGTTTCCCTGCATCCACAGATGTTAGCACAATACCAATTCAGCTTCAAGACGGAATATCGCGGTATATGGGATTTATAAAATATTATCTCTTAATAGGCGGCGCAATAGGGTCTAAAATATTATCTCTTAATAGGCGGCGCAATAGGGATTTATAAAGCTTCAAGACGGAATATCGCGATATATGGGAAATTAATTAACACTTTTAATTTATCTAATAATTTTGTTTGAACAAATCTTCCTTTTATATATTATTTTTGGCAACTAACAAAATCTTAATTAGTAAATAAAAAAAAATTAATCACTCAACCCATTGTTTTAAAATATGTATACTCATTTGGTTTTCTGAAACCACATACATATATACTATAGTTAACAGTAAATTTTTTTACTGAAAATAAATTCTCTGTTTACTGATTTTTTTTCCCTCTCTTTTTTTCCCAATCTGAAAATAACGACATTGATTTCCTTTACTGTATATATAACATACATACATATAGATAAATTAAATGAATAAATGGTTTTAAAGACTTACTGCTCCCAGCTATTTTCCCCAAACCCTAGCTTCACGCGGCCGCTGCCCTCGGCCTCGAGCGCTACCCAAGCAATTTGGCTTCACCGAGCATGCATACTTCTAGCACGAATCGAGAATCGCCACTTCGTTGCCATTGTATCGCCATCGCGACTAGTGGCTCGTCACGAAACCCAAATTCGAAACCCTAGCCTAAGTTGCTGGCGTCAATCATGAATCGAATGAGCCGCCATCGCTTGAATCGTCTGACCTCGAGACCCTCCCTTCGATTTCTACCCTCGATCCCAGGTGCTCGCCGATGCAGCCGCCCCTCCTCTAGCTTGCGAACATTAGCCGAGTCGATTTTTATTTTTATTTTGTTTTCGAGATTAAAGAAGGAATGCGGCCTTTATTATTTTCGTTTGTGAAGCTGAAAACGAAAGGGAGTGAAGCTATGTTTTTTTTTCGTTCGATTTAATTCTAAGTTAAAGAGGAGTGTCGGCCAATTTTATTTCAGAGGATTTGATTTTTCGTTTGAAACTGAAAAGGGATTTTAAAATGTGAAGGAGGATGGCACAGGGTGATTTAAAATTGGAAGAAGGCATGGTGTACACGATCTGGTATCGTGATTTTAGGCATGATACTAGGCTAAAACAAAGGGGCGTGTTTTAAGGAAGAAAAGTTTTGAACGTAAATAGAAATTTAAATAAAATTCCCGACGTAATTTTTTTTTTTTCAACGCGTATATATGTCGTACGCTCACATAACAACTCCAAATGCTAGGAAATTTAAAACCCGATAATAATTCAATATTACGGACCCAATGGAACTGGTTTCGTCGAATTCCGAGACCGTGGCTCGGACGGCTATTTTGAAATATCGATTTAAACGATAAAATTTCAAAACTGAACAAATTATAATCAAATTTGATTCTGAAGCTTCTATTACCTTTAGTATTATCAATATGGATTTTACAAGCCTTTGAAATATTTTTAACTAGCTTAAAATTGAAGATTCAAATTCTTATTCAACTTTCAATAGATTAAATTCCAAAATTTAATCGCCAAATTCATTCTGATAAGTTAAAATTTAAATCAAACCATCATTCAAATATTTAAAATTAATTAAATATTTTCAATTTAAATTGTTCAAAATTCTGGGTCGTTACAATAGTAATAAATAAAACTATTTTAGTTGTCAAAACAACAAGGAAACACCCTAAGGATGTGTTATCCAGCATTTTGACTAACCGATATTCAGGCAAACCTGACGAATCGAACTTGAAGTTATCAAAGCAGGAAATCCGAAGAGATAAACCCAAGGTCCAAAAACCAAGCTTGAACAAAGTCCTGGGATAAAGCAAAGCCAACTCAAGCCAAAGAAAACAAAGTTCCACTTAAGTGGTAGGTCGGTACGAATCCAACTTCCTAGGTCGGTATCAATCTGAATTGTCTCCTCCATATTTGCTCATCTTCTGCGTACATACTATGCTTGATGCTAAGGCCTATTCCAAGTTTTGTTTCCACAAATACTTGAGTCGGCAACTTTGTTCTTTCATGGCTCTATCGTTTGGAATCAGAAACAAGCTTATATTTATGCAAATAACTATGGAATCACGAAGCTAACTACAAGATGAGCCAAGGCGAGGAGTTTAAAACAATGTCTAAGGCAATATTATGGGTTGGTATCAATCCAACTCCTTTTGTAGGCATCGATCCATGAACCTTGCTGTGGTTCCTTCCTATTATGTTGGGGAAACAGTCTAAAGCATGGAAAATGAGGTGGAGATTTCTGGCGAGATTTTAGACTTCCTACCTTTATAAATAGAACCATATAGCTAATTTTTCAATATTTTTTTGCACTTTTTATTTTCTACTTTCAGTTTTTGTAATCATTTAAAAGTCGCAATGATCCATAAGAATTTTTGATTGCAATCAGCGAGATACCCGAGAAAAATCACTAAGTGGATGTAGGCCAAGATAAGCAGAACCACTATAAATTATTGTACGTTTTTTCCACTCATTTTCATTTAATTTTCTTCACGTTTTCTTCTCTATGTAAAATATTGGGTGCTTGTGCCATTTTTGTCTCAAAAAGGATGTCTCTTAAAGTTAATTTTAAAAGTTTCCGAACACAAAGTATTTTTCAAAGTGCATCCATAGCAGTCTTTTTGCTATAACTTTCACAACTTTGTTTCACAAATTCAATACTTTTCAAACTAATTCTTTCCTATACCATACACATCTATAAGTGTAAATAAGAACTAAAATATATACATTCACAGTATATTCACAAATTACCAAATTGAATAAGTTTAAACACAAGAGGATTTAAAGTGATTTCATGCGAAAATCGTTATACAAACCATTCCAAATTAACCACCCAATCCAAATAATCATTTAAACATAATGTTAAGGCCATGCCACTTGTTATAGAAGATCATAGAAGTAATGTTATACAATATAGAGATGTCATTTACTTTCAAAGCAACGTTGTCGAACGTTATAACTTTATTTAGTTCTTACATAAATTTAACTTTACAACCAAGAAAAATATTATAACACAATACATATTTATTTAATGTTGAGTAAACTCAGTTAAATCCACGCCAATGACCATGCACAAGCCTCTACCTCAAGCACAACTTTCTACCTCAACTAAATTAAGCAAAAGATCCCACGTTTACTTCCTAAATGTGCTCGGCCATCTTCATACCTCATCTATTGATCATGACCAAAAATGATTGGGCCATTTATGCCAACTTGCTTCATGCTTTGGGATTTTATTTCATGTATCTTGGTCGTGCCAAAGTTTGGCGGAGTACGCATTGGATTTGCGCAGGGAAAAACAAAGGTTGAAGAAGAAAAAATAATTTGAATACTTAGGTTTTTCTCACTAAACTAGTGAATAGAATTGCGAAAAAATGAGTAATGTTATGTGGCTTTAAAACTAGGTAATTGACCTCCTTAAACCCTCATTCAATCTACTAAAGAAGCCCTCCATGTATTTTTCTTTCCACCAAACCTCTGACCAGAAACACTATTCATCAATCCATTTACTAATCCTTCTACTATACACGTTTACCTATATGGAGCCTCTTCCTACTTTCTAATTATTTACACGTTAATATTCTAAAAAACCATAACAAGTTCGAACAATTTCTATTAAGTAAAAAACAGTCTATTAGTTAAATGAATTTTGGTCACATTATCAATATTCCTACGAACATTATATTTTTGTAAACACTTTTAAAGAAAAATTATCATCAATAATTATTAATTAAAAAGGGGTTAAGATGGTTTTTAGACTAATTTAATCACATTAAATCTAAGATTCAAATATTTAAATAATTTAGATATCAAAATACGAAGTGTTAAAATTTCATAGTCATAACAAACACTAAATACAAAATTTCAATATAAAAAGTAACTAATTTAAAACTATAACTAAACTCTTTTGTAAAACAATACTAAATATGATTTATTGTAAATTTATTTTTACTATATACACAAAATTTGGTCATGTGATGTTGGAACAATTCAACATTATGGGGCCTCATATTTTAATATTTGAATGTATGGGATATCTTGGGATTAAGTTTAATTATGTGATCTATTTGGAACAAATTTAACAAGACTTAAGGGGTATATTTGTCATGTAAATTTATAATGTGTGGATACCAGAGTGATAATTTTAGTTTGTTGAAGGGCCGAACTGAAAAATGTCACACACTATATATATGGGGTTATGGCCCCCAAATTACACAAGTCTTATCATATTCTCTCCACCCTCTTCTAAAGAGAATTTTCAAATCTAAGCTTGTGTAAGTTTGGAAGATCTAAAATCTAGTTAATCTTCTTTTTGCAAACATCAATGGATTCTGGTACGACTTCTGCTGAGCTATTTAATTTCATATATTTGTTTGTCGATAGAATTAATATGGGTTGTATGTATTTGGATCTAGAATTTATTTGTTTATTACAACAAGTTGTGACGACCCGGCTTTCTATGCCCAGAAAACCGCTTCGTCTTGAAGAAAGAAAGGGGTGAGAAAATAGAAAAGATAGAGAAGAAAGAACAACAATATCATAATCTCACAGCGGAACGAATAAATTACAATAATCACATAAGTATTTACATAATATACATCATCAATAAGAGTTATACAGACAATACATCATATACTAGACAGTTATAAACACCTGTCTAGTTATACAACTCAATACACAAGACAACTCAAACAGTATGACTCAGAGATACCAACACAGCGGAACCATATGCATATCTACAACGCTGAAGCCTCCTGCTCCATTGCTCCTCCAGAATTCGTCAAAGCTAACCTGAATCCCTTGGCTACCCGTAAAAATTTGGGTACCCGAGAGTTTGTGACAAACAAAAATAAACTCCGGGTCAGACATGGGTCTGGTATGAGTAACAGGTTAAAGTTGCTTAACTTTGAAAATCTTTTGAAAAACAAAAGTATCACGTAAGACTTCCCACACATAAACATGGAAAAGTTTTTACCTTACGCTAACCAAAACATTTGATAGGAAATTCTATGATATTATAATAGGTCTAGGGTTTTCAAGTAAAATACAGAAATAGCTGAAATGCTTACATCTCACATTCCAACATAGTTGGGCACAACTAATTCGTACGGCACTTATTGGATTTTGGATTCCATACAATGGCAGGGCTACTGGGGTACCGCCCGTCACAGTACGGGGCCTAGATCACCGTACCGAGGATTACTCCCTTCATCCCCTGCAACACAAGGCCAGAACCGTTCCTTACTGAACAGCCCGAACAAGATACACCCCGCAGATAGCCATCGCTACTGCCCACTAAGCCGAAAATAAAAGGGACATCTAGATAGGGGAATATCCTTGTCCTGCTTGGGCATGACCCACCTAGCCTTGCTGCATCTCCCCTGTTTTAGCCATTCCCGGTTGATGAGGCTTGAGGCTACGATTACCTTTATAGAATACATTTCTTAGAATGCTCATCGCCCGCCTGACGATGTGTTGAAAGCATTCAATCCATACAAGTTCGTTCCGGGTTCGAACGAAACCGAAGGCATCATCTCGTTACACTCATTTTGGAATCACCCTCAGAGTTAACGACGATAACCCTTGTATTCTGGAACTTCATCTTCACTTCAGATTCACGACCTATCGTTAATTTGGAAACGATGTGGTTTTCGGATGTTCCTAATGCGGAAAACCCGATCCCGGTCTCATCGAAATCCAAAACGTGTCTTTTAAGGCCAAGTTGTCTATTTAGTCTTAACAGTTTAATTCAATATCATCAATATACACACATATGGATAATTCACAATCACAATAGATAATCACATCATCATAAACAGATAATTCATATTATCATCAAAAGAGATAATTAAATATTACCATGCTAAAACCAAGCATCCATATCACATAGATAGTATTCAAGTCAGATCTGAATGCACAACATCAAATAAAATATCACTATCATTCACCCATAAACAATGATTTATAATCATACCATTTCGTAATTAATTTAAAATGAATTAAATTAACTACTTCTATTTCTAATTAATTTAAAGTAAATTAAACTAATTACTTCATCTATAAATCCTGCTTATACAACTATTAAATTAAATCAACTTAATTAATCAATTTCTAGATATTTATCTTGATTAACTTCTTCAATTAATCACCGTCTAATTACAGTAAGTAATTAGTCTTTAATTAATTCTACAAATTAATTATTCTAAATCATTTATAGTAATTAACATTTAATTACTTTATTTATAATTAAATACAATTAATTACATTTTCTTTAATTAATCACTACATTATTTATTATTTCTTAATTAAAGTATTCTTAATTTCATTATTAATTACTTTAATTAAACATAATTATTAATCACCTCGATTAATATCAACCAGTAATTAACTTCCCTTAATTACTTATTACAAAATTAATTATCTCATAATTAATTATCTCCATTTAATTAATCCCTTGATTAATTACTAAAGTAATTATCCCAATTACTTTATTAAACATCCTCTTCACTAATTACATTCAGTAATTATATGAATTACTTCCTCAAGTAATTATGCTCCATTGAATTAATTAAACTAAATTAATTAACTGAAATAAATCATTTTATCAAATTAATTACAATAAGTAATTAATTTCTTAATCACTTTTATCCAGAAATTACATTTAACAATTTATAAAGGATTATTTAATAAATTTTTGATTAATTATCAAAATTAATCACATTCATGAATTTAATTAATAATCCTTTAGTTAATTACCATGATTACATTTCTACATTTATTTCTTAATTAATTCCTAATTATAAATTAATCTAAATTATTTATTTATAAATTGAATACATAAGTCATTCATTAATTAACTTATTCATTAAATATTTTTAACTCCTTAGTTATTCCTAAGATAATTTATTTCTTTACTAATGACTACATTAATATCTATGTGTGTTAAAACTTTACCTTCCAAAATTTTAAATTTGAATTCCATTTGGAATTTAAGATTCAAAAGTATTATTTATTTAAACCTTTATCAAGTTTAAATTCAATTTAAAATCTTGTGAATAACTTTAATTACATATACATGAAACTTAAATAAGAAAGCCTTTAAATTCAATTGTTTGAAATCTTAATTTAAATTTAAATTTCCAAAGACATTTTAAAACTGATTTACCTTTGATTTAAGAATTTGATTTAAACTTCCCTTTAACACTTTGTTTTAAAATTTTGATTTTTCAAAACCAAATCTATTTTTAAAACCTTAAGATAGTTATTCAAGCTGAGTTTTACTATAGAATTTTAAACAATGTTTAAATCAAATACTTCAGGTTTAGTTGCTGTCAAGTTTTAAACCTCAAACCATCAAATTGAATTCAGAAATGCAAGATTTTAAATTTAAACTTAAATCTGGATTTGACTTTCTTTTAAATCTGACCTTACACTAATTTTACACTGATTATAACTAGCTTGCAGTTTAATTTGTTTTTAATTTTAGTTTAAATTTTAAAACTGCAGGCAGTTTCAAGCTACCTGTAGCAAATGCATACAACCCGAGACCAGAGCAAATGTGCTTCGAGTCAATAATGTCATTGCTTCGAGTCTTATGCACAAAAACCCGAGTACATCCCGAGGCCTAAAATGACAACATCTCAGCTATACAAAACATGGAAACAGCAGTGAAACAGAATCATGCATTTGCCAAGACAGAGGCCATAACAAGCTTGAAATTCAATCCCAAACTGAGTACAAGTAGAGGGAATAACATGAAATACAAATCAAACTCAGTCAAAGGTAGGATCACTGCAACACCAGATTCATGAAAACAAACAAAGACATGCTAAACAAAATTTAGTGGTTCAACCCATGTACATTTCAGGTCAGTGTAGATTATAAAGGGGAATTACCAGGTTAGAGTGGCAACTGGGACAGCTCAACCAATCATGTGAGATAGCCATTACAACAAGATCAATACTCAATCTACTACACAATGTAAATGATGACCACACACATGTATACCTAGTCACAAAGATATGATCAGAGGCCACACTTTATACAGGCAACACATAAAAGCAGTGCTTTGGAACAGTGAGTACAATCAATGATGCAAACAAATGAACAAACCAGAGTGGATAATCTTCCCAACCCCACTGTCCAGGTTTCACTAAGAACTGTATTTGTTTTAAAAAAATTTGCTTTTAAAAACTCAGGTCAACCTATGCCTAAAAATATATATTACATCAGTTTTCAGAAGTTAGGATCTAACTGTTTTAACTTAAAACATGTTTTAAATATTTAGTTTAGAATATACAACTTATATTAGCTAAACACTAAGCTCACACAATTAATTATATCTTGAGGAAACTGTTTTGAGAACTAACATCTGTATGGAAGAACTCAAACAATGGTCTTAAGCAATCAACAAACTGGGGTAACACTTCCAGTTTTAATGTTCAGAGTATCATATATACCTATATATCCTATTCACAGAAATATACATAAACAACAAAACTTATATTATTATTATTTTTGTTTTAAATTTTAAGAAGATGAATTTCTTTCAGAGGACAGATGCAATATTTCATTTTTTCCCAATGGCCAAAGAAAGGGGTATATGTAGATTCACACAAATAATTTAAGCATCTAAATGTTAGCTTGCAACAGATTAACTTAAGAATTTCTTAAAAGTGTTACTCACCTAGATTTATGAACACAGAGCTTCATTTAGCCTACTCTTTAAAACTGTGAACAGTTTTGCTTTAAATCTTCCAAAACTCTTTGTTTTTGTTGAATAGTGTTTTCAGAGCAACACACAATTTATTTCTACTCAGATAAATTTTTATACTTTGACAAATGATTGGACAATCAACTTTTGTTTAAACTATAAATTCCAAAAATGACTTGATCTAGAGGTAAAGGAGTTTAAACTACAGCTATAGTTTTAAGAACTGTATATATATATATATATATATATATATATATATATATATATATATTTACAGATATTCACAAACATGTCTACAACTCACACCCAAAAATACACAGAAATTCACTAACGTACATTCGCACAAACTCACCTATTTCATACATAGATCATGAGATTCAGATTGATATATTTAAGCTTTTAAAAATAAATGTTACTCACCTAGATTTATGAACATAGAGCTTCTGTTTTGATTTTGAAAATACTTGAGAATAATGCACAGGCTCTTTATTTTGCAAAAAGTACAGGCTAATGGCTTGATAAAAATGAACTGTTGATCTGGTCTTGAGGAAGTTGGTCACAGATTGAAATGAAGGCAGTTTCAGGTTTTGCAAAGTTGATGGCTTTTTTGTATGATGATGTTTAGAATAAATCTGAAAGCTAAGTATATATATATAATGAGAAATAGATTTGTATAGGGTAGGTGTTATCTGGTTAAACACATGCAAGTACAGTATTACTTTTGTTTGTATCAGGCCATATGCTTTATTATGGAGGCTGAAAAGATTTGAACAAATTTCGAATCTGACTCTTGTTTTGCTGTAAATCAGAAGCATTAAATGGTAATGTACCCAATGCTTCCTAATTAGCTAACTTAATCATTTCATATGTAGATATTTTAGTTAGCTTACCATTTCTTTTCTCTAACCTGCATACTGTATTTTTGTTTTATACTTTATGTTTATGTCTGTCTAATTCTTAGTCTACAAGCTACAGATCATTTTGTAATCAGATATTTTACTTTTCTTACTTTGTTTATTTGTCTTTACAGATTGCATACATATTTGCTTACCTGAATATTTAAACCTTACATCATATAAAACTTACTTGTCTAGCTTGCTTTTATACCTATATACATGTACATTTTCTTTGCTTTACATTTGTTCTTACCTTTATATTTATTTTACTTTTAGGTTACTTTATTTTAAACTTAAATAATTAAATACTTATGTTGAGATTTACAAAGTATTATTTTATTTAACATTTTTGAAAGACTTAATTTTAAATTTACAAATCATAGCTTCTTTCAAAAATATACACATATTAAAATATCAACTTCAATTTATATTAAAAACCCATTTTCAAAGATATTACAATATTGATATAGTTTAAATATAACTTATTATTAAATTAAAATAATTTATAAAATAACTATTCTTTATAATATAAGTCACTTATTTTATCAAGTTATAAAACAAAACAAAGCTTTTTATTTAAATTTAAACTCTAAGCTAAATTTTATTTCTAAACAATTTAAATTTATCTTGGGTATTTTAAGATCATATTATTATTTATTCAATATAAAATAAAAATCAAATTCCTAATTTACCAAAAATATTAGAATTAGAAATCATGTCTTCATTTTATTAACTTAATACAAAGGTTATCTATTTACAATATATACAGATATATATATTATAAATAGAAAACAATTTAATTGGCTTTTAAAAGGTAAATTATCAGTTAATCATTTGTTTAAAAGAAGATTATTAAATCAATCCAAGTTATTATTAACAAATATTATTAAATCAATTTAATTTTATCACAGATTATTAAATTGATATTGCCTCAAATTTCCGGGATATCACATTCTTCCCCCCTTAAAAGAATTTCGTCCCCGAAATTTAAAACAAAGGTAATTTAATAATTTAGTTAAAGATTTAATTTTAAAACACAAGTATATATCAATCATAAGTTAACAACCATAACAACCAATTCATCCAATCAAACAAATTTAACTATCTAGACAGAATTCCAGACAGAATTGTCTCGAGTTTTCCCAAGTATAAATACCGGGTTACTCGCTCTATAAAATCTAAACAAACAATACTACTAAGCTACAGAACTTTCACTCATCTAGATCTACAAAACAAGACAGGATATTAACTACAGACAAGCCTGAATCGACAATCAAAACTCCCTGAACTGCTGGTTCTAAAAATCAAGATAGGTCTTATACGTACTCCCTCAGAGATACGTGAAACACTCCGAATTCCAGTTATCCAAACTGACAATCCAATCCTGAAGACTAAACACTTATCCAAAATCAAATCTCCGACTTCGGAATCCAAATTCGTCCGTCTCTTATCCATAAAACCCTTCGGATGATCCTGGGCTTCCTCATCCAAACTGATAAGCTCAACTCTTGCTGATGTCCTTAGAAACAAACTGAACCAAAGACAAACGAACATAATGATCTTTCCAACATCAACCAAAACTCAAAACACAAAATCTATTCCAAATTAGAAAACAGAACTCACTTCTCGCATCTAGAAAAGATAGAACATGAGCGCTCCAAACTGGCCTTCAATTCTGAGAAATCTCCTGTAGAACTCTCCAATCCAATCACTACAACATCCAATTTCTTCCCAACTAAACAGCTGCCACCATGCTTCCACTGCGCAACTCTGACTGAAAAGATGAAAATGCTGAAGTCGAACACAGACTAGACAACACACCTCAACAAATCCAAAAGTAATACCCAGAGATTCGTCCAAAATCTAAGCTACTTCCCCAAACTCAAAAACCATCCTATTACTAAGCTGAACCATCGGTACAAAGCCTGGAAATCCAGTCGATACCAAATTCAATCTTCAGATGCAGACCAAACTTTAACTTCCTGAAGACATCCAGAAAAATTCACAAGAGAATACTGAAACAATCGCAAGTCACTTTTGCGATCAATCCAGCCTAATTCCAAAGATACCGCTCTCTCTCTACAAAATCAGAACAGCTTACACTTATGTGGCCAACCCATCGAAGAAATGGAATTACTCTGCAGCTTCTAAACTCCACTGCTGACTCAGAAGCCAAAGACTGCTTAATCCAAAGCTCTTCAAGAAACTCGGACCTCAAAGCAAAAAGAAACACCCTGCTGATCTCAGCCACAACACCGAAGCAGCTACACTTCCTTAACTGATTCCAAAGAAACATCTTCAGAGACATCCATAATCACTGCGTCTCATCACACAGCTACTACACCTTGATGTATCAAGATATCAGGACTTGCTTTTGTCCAACCGACAAATCCAAACTCTAACTTATCCGAACTTATATTTCAAAAATGAACTCCGAATCTTAACAGATTTCCTTCAGAGATCAATGATATCCTTATCCCACTCAAAGCTCACTCGAGACGGTATTAGATCTACAGTCTCGACAATTATACTTCCAACCTCAACATTCAAATCCCAACCATTGGTAGTCGTGTTACACACACCACCACCCAATCTACCTTTATAACTCATTGGAAAACCTGAACAGGTAACCCAACAATAGGTAGAAATAAATAAATAAATAAATAAATATATATATATATATCAAAATTACAAATACGCTCTCTCAAGAAAGAAAACACTTAAGAGCCTAGGTATTCGCTCAACCTAGCGCTCTGATACCAACTGTGACGACCCGGCTTTCTATGCCCAGAAAACCGCTTCGTCTTGAAGAAAGAAAGGGGTGAGAAAATAGAAAAGATAGAGAAGAAAGAACAACAATATCAGAATCTCACAGCGGAACGAATAAATTATTATAATCACATAAGTATTTACATAATATACATCATCAATCAGAGTTATACAGACAATACATCATATACTAGACAGTTATAAACACCTGTCTAGTTATACAACTCAATACACAAGACAACTCAAACAGTACGACTCAGAGATACCAACACAGCGGAACCATATGCATATCTACAACGCTGAAGCCTCCTGCTCCATTGCTCCTCCAGAATTCGTCAAAGCTAACCTGAATCCCTTGGCTAGCCGTAAAAATTTGGGTACCCGAGAGTTTATGACAAACAAAAATAAACTCCGGGTCAGACATGGGTCTGGTATGAGTAACAGGTTAAAGTTGCTTAACTTTGAAAATCTTTTGAAAAACAAAAGTATCACGTAAGACTTCCCACACATAAACATGGAAAAGTTATTACCTTACGCTAACCAAAACATTTGATAGGAAATTGTATGATATTATAATAGGTCTACGGTTTTCAAGTAAAATACAGAAATAGCTGAAATGCTTACATCTCACATTCCAACATAGTTGGGCACAACTAATTCGTACGGCACTTATTGGATTTTGGATTCCATACAATGGCAGGGCTACTGGGGTACCGCCCGTCACAGTACGGGGCCTAGATCACCGTACCGAGGATTACTCCCTTCATCCCCTGCAACACAAGGCCGGAACCATTCCTTACTGAACAGTCTCGAACAAGATACACCCCGCAGATAGCCGTCGCTACTGCCCACTAAGCCGAAAATAAAAGGGACATCTAGACAGGGGAATATCCTTGTCCTGCTTGGGCATGACCCACCTAGCCTTGCTGCATCTCCCCTGTTTTAGCCATTCCCGGTTGATGAGGCTTGAGGCTACGTTTACCTTTATAGAATACATTTCTTAGAATGCTCATCGCCCGCCCGACGATGTGTTGAAAGCATTCAATCCATACAAGTTCGTTCCGGGTTCGAACGAAACCGAAGGCATCATCTCGTTACACTCATTTTGGAATCACCCTCAAGGTTAACGACGATAACCCTTGCATTCTGGAACTTCATCTTCACTTTAGATTCACGACCTATCGTTAATTTGGAAACGATGTGGTTTTCGGATGTTCCTAATGCGGAAAACCCGATCCCGGTCTCATCGAAATCCAAAACGTGTCTTTTAAGGCCAAGTTGTCTATTTAGTCTTAACAGTTTAATTCAATATCATCAATATACACACATATGGATAATTCACAATCACAATAGATAATCACATCATCATAAACAGATAATTCATATTATCATCAAAAGAGATAATTAAATATTACCATGCTAAAACCAAGCATCCATATCACATAGATAGTATTCAAGTCAGATCTGAATGCACAACATCAAATAAAATATCACTATCATTCACCCATAAACAATGACTTATAATCATACCATTTCGTAATTAATTTAAAATGAATTAAATTAACTACTTCTATTTCTAATTAATTTAAAGTAAATTAAACTAATTACTTCATCTATAAATCCTGCTTATACAACTATTAAATTAAATCAACTTAAGTAATCAATTTCTAGATATTTATCTTGATTAACTTCTTCAATTAATCACCGTCTAATTACAGTAAGTAATTAGTCTTTAATTAATTCTACAAATTAATTATTCTAAATCATTTATAGTAATTAACATTTAATTACTTTATTTATAATTAAATACAATTAATTACATTTTCTTTAATTAATCACTACATCATTTATTATTTCTTAATTAAAGTATTCTTAATTTCATTATTAATTACTTTAATTAAACATAATTATTAATCAACTCGATTAATATCAACCAGTAATTAACTTCCCTTAATTACTTATTACCAAATTAATTATCTCATAATTAATTATCTCCATTTAATTAATCCCTTGATTAGTTACTAAAGTAATTATCCCAATTACTTTATTAAACATCCTCTTCACTAATTACATTCAGTAATTATATTAATTACTTCCTCAAGTAATTATGCTCCATTGAATACACTAAGTGATTATACAAATCAAATCATCAAATGATTTCTTAACTTAATTAAACTAAATTAATTAACTGAAATAAATCATTTTATCAAATTAATTACAATAAGTAATTAATTTCTTAATCACTTTTATCCAGAAATTACATTTAACAATTTATAAAGGATTATTTAATAAATTTTTGATTAATTATCAAAATTAATCACATTCATGAATTTAATTAATAATCCTTTAGTTAATTACCATGATTACATTTCTACATTTATTTCTTAATTAATTCCTAATTATAAATTAATCTAAATTATTTATTTATAAATTGAATACATAAGTCATTCATTAATTAACTTATTCATTAAATATTTTTAACTCCTTAGTTATTCCTAAGATAATTTATTTCTTTACTAATGACTACATTAATATCTATGTGTGTTAAAACTTTACCTTCCAAAATTTTAAATTTGAATTCCATTTGGAATTTAAGATTCAAAAGTATTATTTATTTAAACCTTTATCAAGTTTAAATTCAATTTAAAATCTTGTGAATAACTTTAATTACATATACATGAAACTTAAATAAGAAAGCCTTTAAATTCAATTGTTTGAAATATTAATTTAAATTTAAATTTCCAAAGACATTTTAAAACTGATTTACCTTTGATTTAGGAATTTGATTTAAACTTCCCTTTAACACTTTGTTTTAAAAATTTGATTTTTCAAAACCAAATCTATTTTTAAAACCTTAAGATAGTTATTCAAGCTGAGTTTTACTATAGAATTTTAAACAATGTTTAAATCAAATACTTCAGGTTTAGTTGCTGTCAGGTTTTAAACCTGAAACCTTCAAATTGAATTCAGAAATGCAAGATTTTAAATTTAAACTTAAATCTGGATTTGACTTTCTTTTAAATCTGACCTTACACTAATTTTACACTGATTATAACTAGCTTGCAGTTTAATTTGTTTTTAATTTTAGTTTAAATTTTAAAACTGCAGGCAGTTTCAAGCTACCTGTAGCAAATGCATGCTACCCGAGACCAGAGCAAATGTGCTTCGAGTCAATAATGTCATTGCTTCGAGTCTTATGCACAAAAACCCCAGTACATCCCGAGGCCTAAAATGACAACATCTCAGCTATACAAAACATGGAAACAGCAGTGAAACAGAATCATGCATTTGCCAAAACAGAATCATAACAAGCTTGAAATTCAATCCCAAACTGAGTACAAGTAGAGGGAATAACATGAAATACAAATCAAACTCAGTCAAAGGTAGGATCACTGCAACACCAGATTCATGAAAACAAACAGAGACATGCTAAACAAAATTTAGTGGTTCAACCCATGTACATTTCAGGTCAGTGCAGATTATAAAGGGGCATTACCAGGTTAGAGTGGCAACTGGGACAGCTCAACCAATCATGTGAGATAGCCATTACAACAAGATCAATACTCAATCTACTACACAATGTAAATGATGACCACACACATGTATACCCAGTCACAAAGATATGATCAGAGGCCACACTTTAAACAGGCAACACATAAAAGCAGTGCTTTGGAACAGTGAGTACAATCAATGATGCAAACAAATGAACAAACCAGAGTGGATAATCTTCCCAACCCCACTGTCCAGGTTTCACTAAGAACTGTATTTGTTTTAAAAAAATTTGCTTTTAAAAACTCAGGTCAACGTATGCCTAAAAATATATATTACATCAGTTTTCAGAAGTTAGGATCTAACGGTTTTAACTTAAAACATGTTTTAAATATTTAGTTTAGAATATACAACTTATATTAGCTAAACACTAAGTTCACACAATTAATTATATCTTGAGGAAACTGTTTTGAAAACTAACATCTGTATTGAAGAACTCAAACAAAGGTCTTAAGCAATCAACAAACTGGGGTAACACTTCCAGTTTTAATGTTCAGAGTATCATATATACCTATATATCCTATTCACAGAAATATAGATAAACAACAAAACTTATATTATTATTATTATTTTTGTTTTAAATTTTAAGAAGATGAATTTCTTTCAGAGGACAGATGCAATATTTCATTTTTTCCCAATGGCCAAAGAAAGGGGTATATGTAGATTCACACAAATAATTTAAGCATCTAAATGTTAGCTTGCAACAGATTAACTTAAGAATTTCTTAAAAGTGTTACTCACCAAGATTTATGAACACAGAGCTTCATTTAGCCTACTCTTTAAAACTATTAACAATTTTGCTTTAAATCTTCCAAAACTCTTTGTTTTTGTTGAATAGTGTTTTCAGAGCAACACACAATTTATTTCTACTCAGATAAATTTTTATACTTTGACAAATGATTGGACAATCAACTTTTGTTTAAACTATAAATTCCAAAAATGACTTGATCTAGAGGTAAAGAAGTTTAAACTATAGCTATAGTTTTAAGAACTGTATATATATATATATATTTACAGATATTCACAAACATGTCTACAACTCACACCCAAAAATACACAGAAATTCACTAACATACATTTACACAAACTCACCTATTTCATACATAGATCATGAGATTCAGATTTATATATTTAAGCTTTTAAAAATAAATGTTACTCACCTAGATTTATGAACACAGAGCTTCTGTTTTGATTTTCAAAATACTTGAGAATAATGCACAGGCTCTTTATTTTGCAAAAAGTACAGGCTAATGGCTTGATAAAAATGAAGCTGTTGATCTGGTCTTGAGGAAGTTGGTCACAGATTGAAATGAAGGCAGTTTCAGGTTTTGCAAAGTTGATGGCATTTTTGTATGATGATGTTTAGAATAAATCTGAAAGCTAAGTATATATATATAAAGAGAAATAGATTTGTATAGGGTAGGTGTTATCTGGTTAAACACATGCAAGTACAATATTACTTTTGTTTGTATCGGGCCATATGCTTTATTATGGAGGCTGAAAAGATATGAACAAATTTCGAATCTGACTCTTGTT
Organism: Allium cepa; assembly: GCA_030765085.1. Lineage (NCBI taxonomy): Eukaryota > Viridiplantae > Streptophyta > Magnoliopsida > Asparagales > Amaryllidaceae > Allium > Allium cepa. Next base: position 1,033,190,911 of record CM060928.1, read on the forward strand.
TTGCTGTAAATCAGAAGCATTAAATGGTAATGTACCCAATGTTTCCTAATTAGCTAACTTAATCATTTCATATGTAGATATTTTAGTTAGCTTACCATTTCTTTTCTCTAACCTGCATACTGTATTTTTGTTTTATACTTTATGTTTATGTCTGTCTAATTCTTAGTCTACAAGCTACAGATCATTTTGTAATCAGATATTTTACTTTTCTTACTTTGTTTATTTGTCTTTACAGATTGCATACATATTTGCTTACCTGAATATTTAAACCTTACATCATATAAAACTTACTTGTCTAGCTTGCTTTTATACCTATGTACATGTACATTTTCTTTGCTTTACATTTGTTCTTACCTTTATATTTATTTTACTTTTAGGTTACTTTATTTTAAACTTAAATAATTAAATACTTATGTTGAGATTTAAAAAGTATTATTTTATTTAACATTTTTGAAAGACTTAATTTTAAATTTACAAATCATAGCTTCTTTCAAAAATATACACATATTAAAATATCAACTTTAATTTATATTAAAAACCCATTTTCAAAGATATTACAATATTGATATAGTTTAAATATAACTTATTATTAAATTAAAATAATTTATAAAAGAACTATTCTCTATAATATAAGTCACTTATTTTATCAAGTTATAAAACAAAACAAAGCTTTTTATTTAAATTTAAACTCTAAGCTAAATTTTATTTCTAAACAATTTAAATTTATCTTGGGTATTTTAAGATCATATTATTATTTATTCAATATAAAATAAAAATCAAATTCCTAATTTACCAAAAATATTAGAATTAGAAATCATGTCTTCATTTTATTAACTTAAAACAAAGGTTATCTATTTACAATATATACAGATATATATATTATAAATAGAAAACAATTTAATTGGCTTTTAAAAGGTAAATTATCAGTTAATCATTTGTTTAAAAGAAGATTATTAAATCAATCCAAGTTATTATTAACAAATATTATTAAATCAATTTAATTTTATCACAGATTATTAAATTGATATTGCCTCAAATTTCTGGGATATCACACAAGTGGTATCAGAGCCACCCATCATTGATTTTATTGAGAAATTCTTTGGTTTTAAGAACATATGAAATTAGGGTTCTTGGATTTAAAATTTTCGGTCGATTCACCTGATCCACTTATTTCGTTCTGATTTGTGAATGCTTCAATTATAGTGATTCAAAACATGTTAATAAACAGTATTATACATGGATCCATGGATTTAATGAAATATTGGATTCTGTTGATTTGACCAAAAGTTTCCTGAAATGATAGCAATTTGGATTTAATTGAACCATATCATTGGGTTTATGATCTTGGAATTCATCTACATCTTTTATAATAATTGTACCATGACATGTTTGTGGTTTTGTTTTCTCCTGCAAAAACATAAAATAGCAACAGACGTTGTTGAAATATTGACCAAGATTTTACTATTCATTACTTTTGTACACTATGAATCAACACATTAATTGATGCTGTCAGATTTGACATATTTTTTTTTGTAATTTATTGTTATTACTTAATATGTTTCACCTTCTATTTTGAATAGTAGCAGTTAAATAAAGTATGCAATAACTTGATACTAATTATTATTGCAATTATTATTCATTTATGTATTATTACAGTTTCCTTGATGTCAAATTTGACATTGATATTTATGGCAAATTTATAAATGAAGGAGTTAAAATAAATTCATATACTATTTGGCGTCTTTTGCAAATTGATTGTGAATATCCTACATTACAAGTGAACTAATTGAAATAATATGTCACCTAATGACCTCTCTTATTTTAGTTGCTCATGAAAAATGTTAGATATTTGTGTGTATTTATTTATGCGAATATTAGTCGGCCCAAAGGAAGGTTAATATCTGGCAAAATTAGATACACATGTGTGATAATAAATATGTAACAATTATAAAGTTTTACAAGAAAATAATTAATCGGCCCAAAGGAAGATGATTATTTGACTTGAATTTATTGTTAATATCTGATGATTACAACAAGAATACTACTTACAGTTAATATTACTGTCCAAAGACTTGATATTAATGTTGTGCTAGGTATCTTGAGCAAAGACTTACCAATTATTTTAAATTTACTATAGTTGTTTTATAATGTAAGCATATTTGATTAATTTAAAATTACAGCTAATTTGACTACGGTATCTGCCAATCTGAACAACATTCCTATTTTGACTGGAACAAACTTTAAGTATTAGAAAGAGAACATATTGCTTGTTCTTGACTGCATGGATCTTGACCTTGCACTTAGGATAGATGAACCCGCCCCTCTTACGGATGAAAGTTCTTCTGATATTATAAAGAACTTTGAGAGGTGGGATCATTCAAACCGCATGCGTCTAATGATCATAAAGCGTGGCATTCCGGAGGCATTTAGGGATGCGGTATCTGAAAAGATAACCAATGTTAAAGATTTCCTTGCTGAGATTGAAAAACATTTTGTAACATTGCGATTTTTCGACGCTCGAAAACCGACATCAATACGTCCACTGTAACAATTGCCGAGCAATCGAAGGTCAGAAAACCGAAATGTTATGGTTAAAGAAAAAGAAAAAGATAGAAGAATAAGAAGAAAGAAGAAGAAACAGAGAACAACATCAGAATCTCACAGTCGCAGCGGAACAACATATAATAGATAAATGAATAATTTTTAAACCAAGAACTATATCAGTTATTACATTACATCACATTCATTACATTACATCATCAGAGTGTACAACAACAAAACAACAATAAACCGCGAAAAAGAAGTACTATATAATAGTGAATACGCCATGCTCTCCAGCTTGCCTCCAGCAACTCCTGAATTCCAGAATATCCTGATAAACCTGACTCTTGACTGCCCGTGTCGAAATTATGGGCACCCAGAGTTTAGGAAGGAAAACAATAAACTCCGAGTCAGTCATGAGACTGGTGTGAGAACTTAAAACAGTTTATCTTTAAAATAACAACAACAAGGATAATTTTAAAGTCAATTCGCAATGCTTTTGGAAATGAGACTAACATAAGACCTCTCTCCACACACACAATGCAAACGCAGAATTGGAGGAGATTTCTTCTTATGATAGTCAAAGATGCTTGATACGCATTAAAAAGAAACATTCAATGTTATTACTAGTGCATGGTGTAGGAAAAAATCATTTCGAAAGTAAAGATATAAATCTTAGCCAACATACGACCATTATCGTATGCCTACTATAGCTACCATCCAAACAGTGGGGCGCCACCATAAGTGAATGGCAGGTTCTACAACTAAAACCGCACAAGGTGCGTATTGTTTTATTTGGATTTCCAACAAATGGTCAGGCTAAGGAACTTCCTACTGCTACATGGGATCGCCTCTGGGTGGACGTCCCGAGAACTTAACCAGCTCTCTGCCAACACAAGGCCAGGTTACCACTTTGTCACTAGGTAACTAATACACGAATATGCCATCCCCCGGTCCCCTTGGACCTTTTTCCGAGATCTCGATAACCAACTTCACACAGTAATAAATATAGTGTGTCAACATGGGTAAGTATCTGGGCTCCATACCATGACACCACCCTTTCCATAAGGAAATGACATACCCTAAAGGGCGCGACCCTCGTAACCTTGCCGCATATTCCTGTTTTGACCATTTCCGGGGAGTGAGGTCTGACGAAGTCTCATCCACAAGGCTAGACACAAAGCCACGCTTTGATCAACAAATGATCAATAAATAATCATCACGCAGCAACGCTCAGCATGCCACATTACCAAATTGGAAATATATCGCTGATAACCTTCAACTACATAACCTCTGAGCGCGTACGTCTCAGAGAAGGGTGTTAAGCTAGAGAATAAATTCTCCGCCATCAACAGAAATGTATTTGAAAGAAATCTTCTTTATATCGCAAAATGTAATGTCAGACACATAACCATACAAGTCTGTTTCGGGTTCGAACAGAACCGAAGGCACATCAAAAGAAACCCTTGCAATCTAGGTATTCACAATCCCGATCGAATTTCCCATCAAAAAGGAAATCTCCATACCGTAACTAACGGTGCAGAGACAATCGATAGGTCATCCTATCATTTTCACAAATACCCGGTCTTCACCACCGGTCTTCAAAGCTATCGATTACGTCGTATCACTATTCGGAATGGGTAATCCGAATACGAGCGCAATAATTTAAAAATAAGTGTAGCATTCAATTTCAACCAATTCACAACAAATAGTCATTCTAGGGTCAATATTGATAGTTGGTTATTTAACTATCAATCAATATTCACAACATCACCCGATTTCAAATAATTTCCCAAATTATTTATTTTCAAACATATCTTTATAAGATATATATCTTCCATCCTTCAACCATTTGAAAACCAATTTCAAATAAATTTACACCCTTACAACTTTCATTTCAAAACGGTTCATTTAAACCAATTAAATAAATCCTTACCGATTTATTAAATTTACGTTCCAAATCCATAAATTAATCTCCACACTTCAGAATAAATCAACGTTTATTTTTAACTAATTTCCCTTTCTTTTATAAATTCCATAGTGAATTTACAATTCCAAAATATCTACGAATATATGATTTTTTAAATCGATTTCTATTATTCATTTTCAATTTATCTTTAAAAGATAAAATCTCAAACATTCACTTCATATTGGAAAAACATTTCCATTCTTATTTAATAATAAGTAATTCACCAATCTATTTATTTTCAATATTTGAAAATATTAAATATACTTAAATCATAGTCAAGTATATATTTCATTCTTTAAGAAATCATTCTCTTAAACACATTTATTTGGGTCAAAACGAATGTTACGTAAAACAACGTTACGATAACCCAAAATCACTAGTATAGGGATTCGAACTTAAAATAGATATATAAATCCCAATACAATATAAAACATTTCCTTTCAGAAATCATTTACTATAACAATGGTGTTATAGTCCAGTATTTCCTTCTATTTCTCGAAACATCTATTTCAACAATAAATGTTGAAATCTATGGTTTCGATAATTAATACATTTTACAACATCTTTAAATCGTTTTAATTCTATTCAAAACATCACTTTTCCAAAATATTTCTTTAATATATTATTTACTATCCGAAATCGTGAATATATTTCCTTATCCAAATTCAACATTTCTACATATTTTATTTAAAGGATTATCCACTGTCCAAAATCGTGGATATATTTCCTTTAATAAGCTATAATAACAAACTTATCAAAATAGGTCGTTTTTGGATTTGTAAAACAACGTTTATAAATTCCATTTATATTTTATGGCCACTTCAACTTATAAAATCACTTTATTAACAAATTCTGTCCATATTCCATTTACACGCAAAAATCCAATTTATAAGTTAATAACTTATAAATCTTTTATTTTATAAAATCTATTGTTTTTATAATTCCACAATTTATAAAACTGTGAATTTCATTCACTTATGAAATCCATTTATATTCCAATTTAACACTTATAAAAACTTGTTTTATAATTCCAATATTTTTAACTTATAAATATCAATTTTATAAATATTTTATATAAATAATTTATAATAATTCAAAAATCCCAATTTAAATCATTTTATAATTTAATCGACTTTTTATTTCAAAAACCATATTTCGGTCATATTTCACAAAAACCATAATTTTTATAAAAAAATTAACGTTTATTTATTTAAAATAAATCAATTCCAAAATTAAATTTTATTGTGAATTCTCAACTTACATTCTCAAAAATCAAATTCTATTTATTTTCGGCATCTAACGGTACCAAAATATATGTGGCTAAAATTTAGCCTTTAACCATTTCAATCACAAAGATAATCACGCAGATTATAAATAGATCAATAAATAGATCAACACACAACATTGAAACCAATTCAAATATTTTAGGAATCCAGTTGGTTCCCTCCAACCTGTTTCCCTACATCCAAAGATGTTAGCACAATACCAATTTCGCTTCAAGGAGAAATATCGCGGTATATGAGATTTGTAAAATATTATCTGCTTAATAGACGGCGCAATAGGGTCTCATCCGCTATATAATGCGAGAAATCAACTCCAAGTACATATATAATATCAATTTCACTATACGGTGAAATATTCGTGCTATATATTTTTAATAAATAACCTCCGCTTACTAACGGCGTATTATGTCTATTTTAATAATCAATAGATAATAATTTATCATCCAATCAAACAATCAACAATTTTAAATCTAACAATTTAAAATTAAAATCGAAACTAATTCGATTGAGTGAGAAGTTCTCACCTTGATTTTAATTCCGGTTACAGCGTTTTATTTCGAATAACGTTTAATTTTACCCAAAATTTTCACTAGCTCCAAATGCTTCCAATCCAGCTCAATAGGGTAGTGTTCGTCCATACGAACTCAACGCAATTTGTTTCATGCGTTTTCGACCTCGTATCAAAAAATTATCGCTGTTTAAAGATTATACGAATTCTAATATAAATCAATTAACTTTTATATTTTTTTAAATTTTAAAACCCTACAGGCCGTTAGATCTCGTTCCCCAAATCTAGCCCGCAAATCCATTTCCTTCTCCCTCACGCATAACACTCCAGGTCGCGCATGAATACAACCCATGGCCGCCCCTATTTTTTTGAATTTCGCACCCCACCCTGATGACTTCTAGCTCGATCAGCGAACTTCATTCGAAAGCCCACGCCATGCTCCACTCACGGCCAGAAGGGCATCAAGCTCGGTCGCCCCCAGCTCCACCAAATCGCGTGCGAACGGCCGGCCATTCGAGCCAAATTGTCGTTGATCCGTTAAGCTATTTTCGATCATGACAGTTGATATACAAGATCTCATAGCCCTCTACATTTTTGTATTTGGAAGAATCTGCTAAAAGCAGATGGATTGAGAGATTTGAAGGGAAGAAAATTGGTGATTTTCGGCCATAGAAATTATTAGGGCCGGCTGGAAGAAGAAGCAAGGGCTTTGAGTGCAAATCAAAGAAATTGAGTGCTTTTATAGAAAATTGTCCAAATTACTATTCATCGAAATTTTCCGAACTCCAAACGAAGCATGCCGGCTGACGTTTCTACGGTTTACCCCGTGTTCCGGACATAATGGAACGTGTTTCGGAAGCCAATTCGATCATCTGTGCGAGTTATGGCAATAACCGATCAATTTTAAATTAAACCGATTAAGCTAATTTTCCAGGCGTTTTGGCTTGCCTCGGACAAACGGTATATCTGATTGACATGAAATTTGAACCTTACAATAATTTAACCTTACGGATCCGTTGAAACTGGTTTCGTTGAAATCCGAGACTGTTTGAAAAACGACTATTTTAACTCGTCACTTAAATATTAAAATATTCAGTTTTCACAAATTAACTTTTAATTCGATTTTAAAAGTTCACAAACATCTTTCTAACTCCATCATGATTAAATAAAATTTTAAAAATCAATTTTAATCATATTTAACCCAATTTTCAATCATTTCTGCATTTTCACATATTAAATTATTGATTTAATTATCTAATTAAATCCAATTATTCGAAATAAAATTTACCCGACTTATAAATTTCACTTATTAATTATTAAAATTAATTAAGTATACAAATTTTAGTTGAAAAAAATTCTGGGTCGTTACACATTTTGCTAAAAAAGATAAGGCGGAAACAAGCATGCTTTTACAACGCTAGATTTCCATGAAGTATCAAAGCAAAGGAAACGTAAGGGAGTACATTATGGAAATGTCTAACACTGCTTCAAAAATTAAGGCACTTAAGCTTGAGCTTTCAGATGATTTGCTCGTGCATTTGGTATTAATCTCTTTTCCTTCACAATACAACCAGTTCAAGATCAGTTATAACTGTCAAAAGGAGAAATGGACTCTTAATGAGCTTATTTCGTATTATGTACAAGAAAAAGAGAGATTGAAGCATGATAAGGCTGAAAGTGCTTATTTACCATACACCTCTAAGGGAAATGACAAAAAGAGAATGAAGGATAAACAAACTTCTAAGGGTCCGGCTGAAAAGAAACAACAAAAGGAGACTGATGGTTGTTACTTTTGCAAAAAGGCTGGACATTTGAAGAAAGATTGTGCTAAATACCACGCATGGCGTGTCAAGAAAGGCACATCTTTTGCTTTGGTCTGTTCTGAAGTAAATTTAGCTACAATACCTGGAAACACATGGTGGTTTGATTCTGGTGCTTTCACTCACATAAGTGTTTCTATGTAGGGTTGCCTGAGCTACCGAAATCCAACTGATGCTGAAAGATACATCTATGTGGGTGATGGAAAATCGGTAGAAGTGGAGGCTATTGGGCATTTTAAGTATTTATTAAAAACTCAGTTTTATTTAGATTTATTTGATAATTTTGTTATACCGTCATTTAGATGGAATTAGGTTTCTGTTTCTAAGTTGGACAAATTTGGTTATTCTTATTCATTTGGGAATGGTATTTTTAGTTTATCAATGAATTCAACTCTTATTGGAACTGGTTCTCTTAATGTTTATGATAACTTATATATGCTTGATGTTAATACTTCTTATAATGAAGCCTTGCATGTAGAGTCACGTGGTACTAAAAGAAAAGTTAATAAGGAAACTTCAGCCACATTATGGCACAAGCGCTTAGGTCATATATCTAAAAATAGAATTCAAAGGCTCGTGTCAGATGGCATTTTGGAATCCGTTGATTTTTCAGACCTTGATGTCTGTGTAGAGTGTATCAAGGGAAAACAGACCAAACATAAGAAAATAGGTGCCAATAGAGCAACTGACATCTTAGAATTAATACATACAGACATTTGGGGGCCATTCCCTGAGGCATCATGGAATGGTCAACAATATTTTATAACATTCATAGACGACTAGTCAAGATATGGCTACCTATATCTTATTCATGATAAATCAGAACCTTAGACATGTTTAAGAAATTTAAGCTAGAAGTTGAGAACCAACTCAACAAAATGATTAAAACTGTCAGATCTGACCGTGGCGGTGAATATTATGGTAAATCTGATGGATCAGGTGAACAATGTCTAGGACCATTTTCCAAATTCCTAGAGGAATGTGAAATAGTCTCACAATACACTATGCCAGGTTCACCTAGCATGAATGGTGTCACTGAAAGACAAAACCGTACTCTTAAAGACATGGTAAGGAGTATGATAAGTCATTCTACCTTATCAAAATCACTCTGGGGAGAGGCATTAAAGACAGCAGTTTATATCCTTAATAGAATACCCATTAAAGCAGCTACTAAAACACCTTATGAGCTCTGGACAGGCAAACAGCCTACTCTAAAGCATTTTCACATTTGGGGATGTCCAGCTGAGGCAAGGCCATATAGGCCAAATGAAAGAAAATTGGACTACAAAACAGTGAGTAGCTACTTTATTGGTTATTTTGAGCGATCTAGGGGCTATAAATTTTATGATCCCATACTGAGGAAAATTTTTGAGACGGGAAATGCAACATTTTTTGAGGATTTTGAGTTGAGAGGGAGAAATGAAGTAAGGAACGTTGTTTTTGAGGAGGAATCATCGTCTATGATTCCTACTACAGTTACTTCGTCGGACAATGTGCAGATTATTGTTCCTGTCATTGATTAAGAAGTGAATCCAGAACCCCAACAAAACAATATTGAAAAAATCCTCTTCAAGTTGAAGTTAATGTTCCACAAGAACAAATTCAACAACCTCAAAATGAATTGCCATTAAGAAGATCCACTAGGGAAAGAAGAAATGCTATTGCGAATGATTATGTTGTATTTCTTCAAGAGTTAGAGGATAATAATGGATTGATGGAAGACGATCCTATCAACTTTCACCAAGCCATGCAAGATATTAATTCTCAAAAGTGGATTGAAGCTATGAATGAAGAGTATAAATCAATGCAAGACAATAAAGTTTGGGATCTTGTCCCTTTACCTGAAGGTAAGAAGCCCATTGGTTGTAAATGGATATTTAAAACCAAAGGGATGCAAAAGGTAAAGTGGAAAGAAATAAGGCTCATCTTGTAGCAAAAGGTTTTACTCAAAAGTAAGGCATTGATTTCAAAGAGACTTTCTCTCCGGTTTCATCGATTTTTAGAATAATTTTGTCACTTGTTGCACATTGTGACCTTGAGTTGCATCAAATGGATGTTAAGACTGCATTTCTCAATGAAGACATTGAGGAAACAATTTACATGGTGCAACCGGAAAACTTTGTGGTTGAGGATCCAAAGAATATGGTTTGTAAACTAAAGAAATCCATCTATGGACTCAAACAGGCTTCTCGTCAATGGTACCACAAATTACATAGTGTAATTACCTCTTTTGGTTTTGAGGCAAACATCATTGATAATTGTGTGTATCATAAGTTTAACGGGAGTAAATTTGTATTTTTAATTTTATATGTTGATGATATATTGCTTTCCAGCAATGATTTAAATATGTTGCACGAAACTAACAGATTTCTTTCAAATAATTTTGAAATGAAAGATCTTGGTGATGCCTCTTTTGTATTAGGGATTCAAATACATCGTGACCATTCACGAGGCATTCTTGTATTGTCATAAAAGAACTATATAGAAAAGGTGCTTAAAAGATTTGGCATGCAAGATTGTAAACCAGGTGATACCCCTGTCGCTAAAGGAGATAAGTTTTGTCTCAAACAATGCCCTAATAACATCCTTGAAGTTAATGAAATACAGAAGACCCCTTATGCATCTGCTATAGGGAGTCTAATGTATGCTCAAGTATGTACGCATCCGGATATTGCGTACATTGTAGGAGTGTTAGGCAGGTATCTTAGTAACCCTGGAATGGATCATTGGTAAGCAGCAAAAAGGGTTATGTGGTATATTCAAAGAAAAAAGGACTATATGCTTACATATAGAAGATCAAATCAGTTGGAGATCATTGGGTATTCTGATTCTGACTTTGCTGGATGTCCGAATAGCATAAAATCCACTTCAGGATGCATATTTATGTTGAGTGGATAGGCTATTTCATGGAAGAGCAATAAGCAAACGCTTATAGCTTCTTCCACTATGAAAGTAGAGTTTGTGACTTGCTATGAGGCATCTAATCATGGAAAATGGCTGCGAAATTTTGTCACTGGCCTGCGCATTATAGATAATATTAAAAGACCACTAAAGTTGTTTTGTGACAATAGATCAGCAGTATTATATTCTAATAACAACATAAGCTCAAGTAAGTCAAATTACATTGACATCAAGTTTCTAGTTGTGAAGGAAAGAGTGCAAAATAGGTTAATATCCATAGAGCATATTGGGACAAATTCTATGTTAGCGGATCCACTTACAAAAGCATTACCACCCAAGGTCTTTCATAAGCATGTTGCTAAAATGGGTGCATCTTTTATGTAAGAATATTTTGGTTTAGGGGAGTTTGTACTAAGTCATTTCTTTTGTGACATTGCTCTATATTTTGACTGTGGATATGCTTCAGTTTTTCTGATCAGAAAAAAAATTTTAATTCCACTCAAATTATTTATATATGTTTAGATTTTGATCTCATTAAAGTAAAGTAGGACCAGTTGGAAATAGACATGTAAATATCACATTTCATGTAATTTCCATGCTACACATACGTGATTGATCTGTCATTTGATTATATTGATATACGTAACCACTGATGGGTTTAGTTACACTAACGATAATGAAAACCGCTTTGATTCTATGTTAACACAATCAACGAACGAGATTGTTATGGACATATCATATTGTCAACATAGCTATTTGAGAGCTCATAAAGTTAAATACATTCTATAAGGTTACATATGTGGCCTGGGGGAGATTGTTGGAATAATTTAGCATTATGGGGCCACATATTTTCATATTTGAATGTATGGGCTATCTTGGGATTAAGTTTAATTATGTGATCTATTTGGAATAAATACAACAAGACTTAAGAGGTATATTCGTCATGTAAATTTATAATGTGTGGATACCAGAGTGACAATTTTAGTTTGTTGAAGGGTGGAACAGAAAAATGTCACACACTATATATATGGGGTTATGGTCCCCAAATTACACAAGTCTTATCATATTCTCTGCACCCTCTTCTAAAGAGAATTTTTAGATCTAAGCTTGTGTTAATTTGGAAGATCAAAAACCTAGTTGATCTTCTTTTTGCAAACATCAATGGATTCAGGTACGACTTCTGCTGAACTATTTAATTTCATATATTTGTTTCTCGATAGAATCAATATGGGTTGCATGTATTCAGATCTAGAATTTATTTATTTATTACAACAAGTGAAAATTAATCAAATGTTTTTTCCATTTCCCCCATTAACCCCACCGACAACGCTTTTAATCCATCATTTTCATTATATTTCCTATGTAGGTTGTACAATATGTTTTTTCTTTAGTTCAGTGATAAATAGTGATGATCTTATAGATTGATGGAATGAACTCATAGAAAATTTTGGTTGTATAAGAATATAATATGTGATTATCGTAGGAAGTGAGTTTAACTTTCAAGTTAAAAACGAGCCTTATTCAGGTGAAAAATAATAATTCAAAATTGACTTAACCTAATATTTCAATTTATAGGAATTAAGATATTCTTCTAATTAATTAAATGTAGACGTAGATCGAATAAGAAAGAATGAATTCAGCAATAGGGTTGGCTTAGTTAGTTGGTATTTTAGACTATAGATTAAAGGTCACGAATTTGATCTCCCACATCAAAACTTATTCACATTAACCATATTAAAAAGGAGAGAATGTTTTGAAAGTTTGGGTGAAGATACCTGTATTAAGATATATTTTTTGGAAAGCGAAAGATGTTTCCTTTGAAGCATACGAAGAATAAAATAAACGTAGAAGTGAGTGAATGAGTTAAATGTTTTAATAAGTGAAAAAAGAGGTGGGTGAGGCGAGCTATTTGAGTTTATGCAAATAGAATCCAATAAAATAATGTTGAGATTACAATTATAAATAAAAGTTTAAAGATTTTCCAATGAGGTTAAACCTAAATTTGTTGTCCAACGATTGGTTGCCCTTGAATTTTTTCTTATAATTCCAAAAAAACAAGTAAGGAGGTTCCATATTTTGAATCATAGAAGAGGCATTATAGTATTTTACCAATTTTGGTGCAAGTTGCTTAGTTCCACTAATTAGCAAATGCAAATACATAACAAAATAAGCTCTAATCGAAAAGCATATAAAACTTCAAATCAAAATTGAATGATTCATGTGCATTCTATTCAATTCTAAGACCATTCTTTTGTCGAAAATAAAGTTACCGAAATATAGTTCTCTTGCTAACCAAAATTTATCTTGTTTATAAGTGAAATAACTAACGATGAGGAAGATATGTAATATTAAAATCCATCTATTATTCGTGGATGTGTGTTTCCACTATTTTATTGCTTTTAGATCTTCCAATATAACCTAGTATTTAATTTTTCTTTCAAAGTACGAGGGAGAAAATTTAGCTAAAAGTAAATAGAGTAAAGGGAGATTTAAAGAGAAAAACGTTATGGATAGCAGGCCACTATTGGTATCTACGAAACTCCTTCTGATAAGCATTAAAATTTTATTACCAACAAATTTTTTATATGCTTATTATGACCACCAAAATCTATTTGCTCATTCAACCACAAGCCACCAAATCCTATTCATCTTCTTGAGAAAAACTCGCTCATATTGAATGAAAACAACATCAAAAAATAAAATTTTCAAACCTAAAGCCAAGAAATCTCTCTTTTTGTCTAGTAGATGAAGCCAATTGAAAATTTAGTGGACGATCCTAATTTTCTTGGAGACAAAGAGATTAGTTTATTTTTTATATCTTAAAATCTTTTTTCTACTACATATCTATCTTAGATATGTTATTTAGGTTTTTTGATTATTATTTTAGGTTTAGTTATTGATGTCAATGGTAACATGGATTTGGGGATATAAAGTTTGATAATGCAGCAATTGAAATCTCATTATAAGTAATTTAATTGAAATTTTTTATTGTAAAATGTTCAATCAATTTTCCCCTTTATATTTTAAATTTTAAATTATTTTGTTGTTAGATCGGGGATACCAATTGATCGGCACAACTGCCGAAGTGATAGCTGCTCCGACATTGGTGCGAGTTAACACATCTTCTTATTCTGCATAGTGTGACCTAAACCATTGGACATACATTGACATGTAGTATGCTCTATACCATCTAAAACTTGTAGTACTAGTTGGTTTGACAAAAAGATTTTTTAATCGATCGAACAAGTATTTAATTAAAATTTCATCACCCTAAATGAGGTCAAGAAAAATAAAAAAATTATTTTAATTTGGTTATTTTTGTATGTCAATGTGAATTTTGTTGTGCTCTGAAAAAAGATGAATTTCGCTTAGGGAATAGAAGTGATAACTGCTATATTTTGAAATATTTAGATAATGTTTACTTTCAATGAAATCATGTTGGTGTTAAGAAGCAAGAAACCACACTTTTATGGTGTTAAGAAGCAATATAAAGTAATATTGATGAATTAACTATTACGATTATCAATACAGGTAAAGAAATTGTGAAAGGGAAGGGGGCTAATATTTGAGGGCAACATTAAAACTTTACATTCATATCTTGAAACATCATGAACTAATGGATTCATTTTTAGACTCAAATATGTTTCTGGAATAAGTGCATAATAAATTGCACAACTTTTACTAAAACAATAAATTTACAACCTGATCACAATTATGTTTCTAGTATTTATTACATTACGTACATTATGGATCCAACAATTGAAATTCAAAATCAAACGTGCTATGGATATTATACATTAAATAAAACAGCCCTACCAACACTAAATGTTTAAATTTAGTCTTAATACTTCTAATTATGTGTGTCCTTTTCTTCAACAAATTAATAAGTTGTTTTAGGAAAAAAATAAAGTGCATAGTTAAAATATTTAACTGTCATAACAATCAATAAGCGTGTGCTACACTAACCAGATTTTACCTCATTTATGTTTTGATTTCTATGAAAAATCCCTTTTGGTGAAATAGATCACTATTTTTGAAAATGTAGAAACTGTTAGTTAACTTACACTTTTCAGATAGTCTTTTTGGAAAAAAACAAAAATAATTTTTATTCCTTTTGCATATCCATAGTTATTTGTTAAGTACTTTTTCCAAACTAACTTAAAATTTTAAAAATATACAATTTTGTTGAAATTTTTCAAAAACAATCACATGGAAGAGTCCTTTTGAAAGCGCAAGGTATCTAGTCTACATAATTATTACCACGAGTGTTAAAAAACGCGTTTCGCACGTGAATTACTTTTCTTATCAACTATATATGTTTAAATCGGTCAAAAAATGATTTTTATTTTCAAGTGATATTAAGATTTGTATATTTATAAAGAAGTATTTTCAATATACAGTGAAAGTTAAATTTTAGATCCTAATTTTAGAAACGTTTTGAATTTATAAAGCATGTTTAATTGTTAGATCCTACTTTTAGGGACATTAATGCAACAACACCGGTCAATGAATTTTCACCAATTCAATGGATAATATGAATGATATATCTTATATATTAGATAATACGAGGTGGATTATATATTTTCTATACTAGATAATATGAAATAGATAGAGGAATATACGAGAGTAAAATTAAGATGGAGTAAAACTAATCATATATTTGAATGTATTCAGCTTTACTAAAATTTAAGAAACAAAGTAACATCATATGTAGTCTAGTTGGCTCCAGTATCTTTCTCTTTAAAGGAAAATACGATTACAATTAATACTATAGCTAAAATTAAAATGGATCAATATTTATAAAGAAACGCAATATAATTGTCAGTATAGTGATATTTCGGATTTTTTATTACTCACACAAAGAAATTTATTTATCAAAAAATTAAATAGGCAATTAGTACAGAAAAGTTGTGCATTTAATATTCTTGTGAAATTGCTAAAGGAAAATCTAATTAGTTAACTCATTCAAAATAATATTTTGTGGCGTAATATAATTTTGAAGTATTTAGTGCGTGTTTGCACAAAAAATGGGCAAACACCTCCGACTCGTATGATTTAGTCAATTTTAAGTTGTTCCTAGTGATTTAGGTGATTTATGCAAATATATAAAAAGCAGGGACTAAACTGTAAAAGACACAGATTTATAGTGGTTCGGCCAGAACGTGCCTACGTCCACTTTATATGTTATTCTCCTTTTTCTCTTCAGATTACAAGTACAAAGCTTTGTATACAAGTATAAGAAAGTTGTTTGAAAGTTCCGTCCGTGCTTGAGGTCTCAAACTTGTCTGCCATTGTTGTACCCCTGTCCCTCTATTTATAGAGTGAGGCTGGGGACAGGGGTCTTGGATGTATATAGCTGCTGGTGGGCCTGGGTTGATGCAATCTGGCCTGGTAGTGTTGGTTCGGTACGCCTTGGTCCGGTAGTACTGTGGTCCGGTAGTTGATGGTTGGAATAAGCTCTGGTTCGGTTGCACTCTGGTTTGGTAGTACATGGAAGTGGAGTTGGTTCGGTGTTGTTTGGGAGGTAGGTGGTTTGGCGAGAGATGGCTTGGTGGTAGGGAAGGAGCCGGTCGAAACTCACCCAACACTTGCCTCCCATAGTAGGGCATGTGCATGCAGATGGCGTGCTTTGCTTTAAGCTTGGATGTTCTCATCCGGTCTCTAGCGCCGAACCAACTGGTCAGGCTATTGGTATTTGCTTATAAATAGGGGCCTAACGCCTCTGTTTTTTCTCATCAGCCGAACCACTCCCTCGTTTTTACCGAATCAAACTATTATCCCTGCCGAATCAACGTGTTAGCCGAATCAAGTCCTTGCCGAGCCAGTGAGGATCTAATCTGTCGAATGAATTCTTATTTTCAATTACCGAATGGGCTCGGGGGCCTCGTGTACCGAATGTACCTGAAAGCCGTGGTTTCTCGAATGAGCTCATGGCCCCCAAAATACCGAATGACCTTTTGTCCTTGCGCCGCCGAATGTGTTTGAGAAGTGTGAGGCCGAATGGTCTTTGGTCTCGAGCTTTTATGTTTCGAATTGCGAATGAGACTCCAGGCTGCATGTACTTGTTTGTTTGTATTTCCACACTCCTTGTTCTACAATATGTTTTTCCGGTGTTACAGATAAATGTCTCGCAAAGTGGAAACTCGATCAGAAAAGAGAAAATCTACGGATGGAAGAGAGTACCCTGTGGTGCCCCTAGCCCAGCCAGGACCGGGACGACAGGGACCCACCCCGAGGTCAATAGTGGACGGATATGGTCCTCAAGAGCTTCTGAACTCTCCTTCTGATTGCTTTCCGAGTTCTCCCAGAGAGGAGCAGCTTGATGTTATCTCCCGTTCCTTTGGGATTGATAGAGCGCGCATGCTGCTGCAAGAGAAGATAGTCATGCCATATAATCCCCCTGAAGGATGCTTTGCTTATAGTAGGTACCACTGCATGTGTGGGGCCATTCCTCCAATCAATGCCCGGATAGTTAGCTTCGTTACTTATTTGATGGTGACCCCCTTCCAGCTCCAGCCCATGTCCTAGGCTATCTTGGTGTGCCTATTCGTGATTTTCCAGAGAAAGTACGGGCACCCCCTTCTAACCGAGAAATTCGATATCCATATAACTTGAGGGGTTACAAGAAGGGGTCTCCATATATCAGCTTGGAATCGGCCATGTCCTTCAAGCCGGTCCTGGACTTGTATTCAAAGTTCACCATGTTCAAGAAAGAATGGTTCTTCGTCCGAGATGACACCGTTTCGATGCACCGCTTCACCTCTGGCTGTAAGTTGAAGCTTATTTATAATTTTCGTTCTGACTGAGATGCTTCTTCTTATGTGTTTTTATTTCTTGCTAATAACAGGTGGCTTTGCGGTGGTGGAGAATGATCACCTGGTTCAGATGGCCGCGGAGATAGAGGCCATTTCGGGAAGGGATAGGTCATCTTCTTACCTAATCATGAATGCCACCCTCCTGGAACACAACTTAATCCTACCACATCAGTCTCTGGTCAAGCAGAGGGATACGGCTGAGGAAAGAGCTGCCAAAGCCAAAGGAGGAGCCATGACAAAAAGTAGCAAGAGGAGGCCCTTCTCGATACCTCCAGT
Source organism: Allium cepa (assembly GCA_030765085.1). Taxonomy (NCBI): domain Eukaryota; kingdom Viridiplantae; phylum Streptophyta; class Magnoliopsida; order Asparagales; family Amaryllidaceae; genus Allium; species Allium cepa. The sequence continues at coordinate 1,033,209,024 of CM060928.1, forward strand.
CGTCGGGGGGAAGAAGCTTAAGAAATCCGATGGACCCTCTCCCAGAACACGCCCAGATGTTCTGGAGGAGGAAAGTGGAGAGGAGGAAAGAGGCGAGGAGGAAAGCGGAGGTGATGGAGAAGGTGACGGTGGTAACGGTGGCGAAGGGCAGAGTGGTAGTGGCGTTGGTGCCTTGACCTCTGGGCAAGCGGGTGAGATTCAAGAGTGGACGGATGATGCTTTCCGCCAAGCCTTTGAGGGGTTGGAGGAAGGGCCGGCCTTGGTGGAGAAATCGAAGAAGTCTGATCAGGTCGGGACTGGTTCCAGTCTATCTTCTGAGAGTATTTCAGCTAAGGCAACTCTGGCGGTTCAAGGTGAATTCTTGACTCCTTTTTTGACTTCATATGTTTTTTGGATTATAGTCTCATGCATGCTTGTAACACTTGGTTTTTATTTCAGGAACGGGTAAGGCAGCCAAGACATCAGACATTCGGCACCGCCTTGAACAATTCAAACTCTTCAAAGCTTCTGCTAAACCGAAGCCTTAAACTGACCGTTCCAGGGGCGTAGTCGGCGACATCCTCTTCTCGGAGTTATTGAAGAGGATATCCAAAAGAGAAAGAGGAGGCGTTCCATGTTCGAACCTTCACTTGGACCTTAGCCCCCAACCCAGCATATTCATGACATCACGAGGGAGGATACTGAGTCCATACCATCTTCGCATCCATCAGAGAATCCTTCCGTTACTCATATTGATCGTCCCGGCTTTGCTCGAAACCCATTTGCGGGTCATCCAGATCTTGACCCGAGTTCTCATAATGTTTCCTTCGATGAGATTACCGGTGAGCACCACCTGCCCCGCAATCCTATTGTATGGGTGCTTGACGAGGCTAAGGCTTTGGATCTCGACTTGTTGACTACTCGGATTGTGACTATGGGGGACGAGGCCAAGGCAAACATCGATCGGGTGGCTGAGGAGACCAAGAAGTTGATGGGGCATCACGCCCAACTGGTCAAGGCTGGAGAGGAAATCGGAAGTGCTAACATTCGGTTGCGGCTAATGGTTTCCGATCAGGCCAAACAGCTTGCCGATCAGGCCATTCAGATCTCCCAGCATGAGGCGGCCTCCAGTCGCTAAGGAAAACTATGCAGGAGGCTAGCAGATCCGAGCTGCCAAAGATGAAGGCCACCTGCAAGGAACGAATCGATATGGCCATTGCCACGGTGGATGAGGTTCGGAGAGCGGATGTTGAGCAGATAGAGGAGTTATCTGGGAGGCTTGAGGCCGTAGAGCTTGCTCAAGTCAAGCTGAAGGAGGAGATGGAGGCGATGCGGAAATCCCTCTAGGCTGACCGTTCGAGATACCGAATGGAGAGAGATGCTGCCGTCGTAAGGTTTTCAGCTTCAGAGGCCCGGATGAGGGAGTTCGAGGAGAACGAGGGGATGATGGATGAGATGCTCCAGGACATGTACTTCCGTACTTGGAAGCAGGGCAACCTGTCCTGGATGGACGACTATCCTCCGGTCATGGCTAGGGTATATCTTTGGGATTTGGAGGAGGCCAAGGCTGAGGCGGATAAGGAGGGTGGTGTAGCTTTCAGAATGGATGTAGTCACAGCCCAGTTTACTAAGGAGGAGAAAGTGGCAGTGAAGGAGGGCATGAGGCTGCTTACCGCCGATGAAGTGGGTGTGCAGTTGGGGGATGATGATCAGGGTGCAGATGCTGGTAAGTCTTCCCTCTCAATCTTTTCTTAACTTAATTGCGTATCATTTATCTGATGGATTCTTTGGGAGTTCTGATCCGGCATTTAAGTAGATCCCGGGGGGCTAGCAGGATAGAGGCGGAGCCCTGCTGCAGTTGACTACTTTTTTGGTTTACTTGGCGTTCCTGTATATACTAGTTCAAAACATTAATGTACTTTCAGGCTGTAATTATGTAATTATGTCATTGTAGCGAATGATTTTATTCTTATATAGTTTTATAGCATAAGCTGATTCTGTCATATTTGGATGTTGTCGTTATTTTGATGTGTTGCATAAGAAATGTTGTTGTGTATATGCATATGTTTTAATCGTATTTGATGCTACGCTCTTGCTTAAAGTATAATTTCATGTCTTGCAATGTTAGTGTGACGGGTGAATAAACTATGGCTGCATGTTTATGTACAATAAAAGAAAGTACCTCCCTTCATGCTTTAGTTGTAGATGGTAACTTTGAATGTCTTGTGTGACTGGGGATGGAATGTAGCTGAGTAACCTGTCATCCGGTTGTGAGTTTTCATTTCCATTAGCGAGTGTCTCCTACTTTGTGCCCTGTAATTTAAGGTCGTTATAGAGGATAGGACGAAAGTTTTTAAATAGAGTGGAAGTATAAGAAAATAGTAAAACTTCCAATCATGGAAGGCCTTCGATGTGCTTAAGTTCGTGGAAAATGGGTTTTGTAGTCACTTTCCCTAGCCGTGGGTCTTGGAGACGTTCGTCACCCATCTTACGCCTCCACGGGGTGTTTTCTTTTTTAACACAGCCGTACTTAAGACACATCGGAGCCGAGATCGCGCACAGTAACTACCCAGGCCATTATGGCCCGTAATTATGGGTATTATTCGATTTACCACGGCCGGCTAGCGTGGGCGCCGATCGTCAACTGTGAACTGCCCCTGGCTGGCCACACCTTATGTTGAGGCTTATAATCGGTTCACAGTCGCCGGCGAGCCGAACGCCGTAATGAGCTGCCTCGGCAAAAGTCGGCCATCTCGGTGGCTTATGATCGGCTCATTACAGTTGGCTTTGAGGGCCGTCGCGAGCAATGAGTTAACCCGCAGAGAGGGATGCTGGAGCAAAAGAGTCTCATTGACGAGGGCATAGATTCGTATAGTACCTGTTTGGTCTTGTCCAGGTGAGGTTGTGCTGTGAAGTGTCCAGAATGGACATGCCATTATATAGGATTTTGTTCAACAGAAAAGGATAAAGCTTAACAAGCAACCAAGATATATAGGAACAAGTTAAAAAAGAGACAAGATTTTTAGAGTGGTCCGGCACGAAAATGCCTATGTCCACTGATTCTTTTTGTTAATTCACTTCATATGGGCAGTACAAGTTAAGAAAAGTATCGACGAAGGTGTTGGATGTTCCATGCCCTCTGGATCACCTATCCGTCCACTGTTGACAAAATATAAGCTCCGTTGTGGAGATCTTTATGAATTACATAGGGTCCATCCCAGATTGGATCTAGCGCTCTGGGGCGCGGAAAGATCCGTTTGAGGACAAGATCTCCTTCTTGTAAGCTGCGGTGTTTGACTTTGGAGTCGTATTGTTCTGCCACTTTTTGCTTGTGAGCTGCCGCTTTGAGTGCTGCATCGTTTCTTCTCTCTTCAATTAGATCCAAAGACATGTGGAGGTGTTATTCGTTCTCTTTTGGGTTGTAGTGGATCCTACGATGGGAGGGCACTATAGTTTCAACTTAGAGCATGGCCTCCGATCCGTATGACAAAGAGAAAGGAGTATGTCCTGTTGATGTTCTGTAAGATGTGCGGTAGGCCCAAAGTGCCGTAGGAAGTTCATCCACCCAATCGCCTTTTGACTTTTCAAGTTTCTTATTGATTAGAGTTTTGAGAATTTTATTGACAACTTCGACTTGTCCGTTTGCCTGGGGATAAGCTACAGATAAGAAGCTTTTGTGAATTCCGTGTTCCCGCCACCAGTCAGTGAATTCCTCGCTGTCAAATTGAAGTCCATTGTCCGATAAGATTTTGAGTGGAACCCCATACCTGCATAAAACATTTTTGATCAAGAAGTTAATAACTTTTGCCGAAGATATTTTATTTAGAGGTTCCGCTTCCACCCATTTGGTGAAATAGTCGACTGCCAATATAGCATATTTGGCTCCGCCCCGGCCCATCGGCAGTTCGCCAATCAGGTCAATTCCCCTTACCGCGAAGGGCCAAGGACTGGTCATCTGAGTAATCTCATTCGTTGGTAGTCGCGGGATTTTTGCAAATTTCTGGCATCTGCCGCTTTTTTTGACGAAGTCTAAGGCGTCTTTGTTTAAGATGGGCCAGAAATATCCAAATCGGAGTATCTTCTTTGCCAGAGTCTTCCCTCCAGTGTGGTCTCCGCAACTTCCTTGATGGATGTCAGATAAGATTTCATTGGCTTCCCTTCCGGCGACATATCTTAATAAGGGGTTAGAGAAGCCGCACCGATAGAGGATGCCTTCTTGTATCATGTAGCGGGAAGCACTTCTCAAGATTTTCCTAACTTCGCTACCCACGTTGGGTATTGTACCATCTTGCAAGTATTTCTGGATAGGAGTCATCCAAGTTTCTTCTTCGATTGCAGCTATCAGATCCTCTTGTTCGAAACTTGGGGCTAGTTGTTTTGAGATGGCTACTGTTCAAGAAATAGTGTTGTTTTTCATGTTAGCTTGCTTTGCTAGATCGTCAGCCTCTCGGTTCTCCTCTCGAGGAACGCATTTGATTAAATAGTGATCCAATTGAGTGAGCAGCAGCTTGGTCTTCTTTAGATATGTTGTGAGTCGTTCTCCACGATTCTCGAATTCTCCCAGTATTTGATTTACAATAAGTTGAGAATCGCTATGGAGACATAAAGAACTGACTCCAATTTCTAAGGCAAGTTCCAATCCTGCTATTGCTGCTTCATTTCTGCATCGTTATTGGTGGAAGCGAATTCTAGCTTTAGGGCATAGTGCAGCTTCCTTCCCCTGGGGGGTGATTATCACAATACCTGCCCCCGAGCCTTGTTCGTTTGATGCTCCATCTACAAAGAGATTCCACTTGATCTCTTTTGTTATTTCAGATCGATCTTTATCTTCGTTGATAGTGAATTCGGCAATGAAATCGGCCATGGCTTGTCCCTTGATGGCGGTGCGAGGGTGGTAGGTGATATCATATTGACTCAGTTCAATGCACCATTTAAGTAGTCTTTTAGAAGTGTCGGGGCGATGGAGTACCTGCTTTAGCGGTTGATCGGTTAAAACTCTGAAGGAATGAGATTGGAAATATTGTCGCAGTTTCTATGACGTGATTAGCAAACAGTATGCTAGCTTTTCAAGTTTAGGGTATCTGGCTTCTACCCCCGTAAATCTCTTGCTTACAAAGTATACGGGCCGCTATGCGTGGTTGTGTTCTCTCACCAAAGCGGCGCTTAAAGCGTGGGACGATACCTCGCCTTCATTTGGAGTTGAGAGTACTGGTTGTTTCTGGAGGTGTTCGGTTAAGTAAGGAAGGTTGTCGAGCATTCATCAGTCCATTCGAACTTTCCTTTGTCTTTCTTCAGAGCTTCAAAGAAAGGGATGCATTTGTCGGTTGCTTTAGAGATGAACCTGCTTAGGGCAGCCACCTTCCCGTTTAGGCTTTGCATCTCACTTCGCGTGGATGGTATCTTGATATCTTGCAAAGCTTAGACTTGTTTGGGGTTTGCTTCAATCGCCCGGCATGGACGATGAATCCCAAGAACTTTCCCGACGATACTCCGAAGGAGCACATTAGAGGATTCAGCTTCATTCCATATTGGCGAAGTACTCGAAACATCTCGTCCAGGTGGTTTATATGATCGTTGGCTTTCCTCGATTTTACCAGCATGTCATCCACATAGACTTCCATAGTTCGTCCTATTAATTCCGCAAACATCTTGCTGACGAGGTGCTGATAAGTAGCTCCTGCATTTTTAAGTCCAAAAGGCAATGCTTTGTAGCAGTACAATCCCCGGTCAGTGATGAAACTAGTGTGGTATTGATCGGAGGCGTGGATAGGGATCTGGTTATATCCTGAGTATGCGTCCATAAAGGATAAGAGTTTGTGTCCGGCTGTGCTGTCCACGAGCTGATCGATTCGAGGGAGTGGGAAGCAGTCCTTCGGGCAAGCGTCATTTAAGTTGGAGAAGTCGATGCATGTTCTCCACTTCCCGTTAGCCTTCTTTACCAGTACCGGGTTGGCGATCCATTCTGGGTAGATGGCTTCTCGTATGAAGTCATTGGCAAGTAAGTTCTTTACTTCTTCCTCGAGGCCTGCTGATCATTCTGCCCCCATGCTCCTCATTTTCTGCTTCGCTGGCACCTTGGTGGGATCGATGTTCTGTACGTGGCATGCTACGTCTGGGGAGATTCCTGTCATGTCTGGGTGCGTCCATGCAAATACATCCATGTTGTGGCGAAGGAAATCGACGCGTTGATCCTTAAATTCCACTCTTAACTGAGAACCGACTCTTAGCAGTCTACTTGGGTCGTGTTTGTCTACAGATACAAATTCCATAGCCTCTGCAGGCTCGGTGGTGGCCTCCTCCTCCTTGTCCCTAGGGTCTAATTCGTTGAAAGGATCGATGGTGTATCAAAGAGGAGGGGCTTTCTTTAATTTCTATGCTACCAAGTTTTTCTTGCAGAGAGAAGTCTCTGCATCCTTCCCTTTGTCCTTCCTGCGGTTATTGCGAAGTTCGCTTACATAGCAATCTCGAGCGGCGTCTTGATCTCCCTCTATTTCTCCTATTCCGTTATCCGTTGGAAATTTCATCTTCAGGCACCACGGGGCTAGGACAATTTGGAAGTCAGACAATGCTGGTCTTCCCAAAAAGCGTTGTAGGCTGAGTGGTTCCCTATTAGCACAAATGTTTGTTTTCGCACAACGGAGCGGGGATGACTTCCTATTTCGACAAAGAGGTCCAGTTGCCCGAGGGGCATTTTCGCATCTCCGGTGAAACCATGTAGCGGTTTGCTGCAGGGAGACACATCCTTCATTGACAGCTTCATTTTGTCGAAAGCGTGCTTGAATAAGATATTTACCGAGCTTCCAGTGTCTACTAGGATTCAGAAAACCTTGGCTGGACCGAACCAGGCAGAGATGACCATAGGATCCATGTGAGGGTACTGCCTTCCCTCTGGATCACGCCTACTGAATGTGATATCATCATTCTCTTTCCGTTTCGGGTGTCGCTCTTCTGTAATAGAATTAACGTGGCCTTCATTGTTTCTAAGTGACTTACCATATCTCTCCATCTCTGCCCAACTTCCATCGGCGATGTGTGGTCCTCCTGATATGGTAAGGACCACTATCTTCTCTTGACTGGGGCCGCTGCTGTTGCGATTTCCTCCGCCAACTTCCGAGAGGGGTAGCCCTGGGTTCTCACTGGCAGGAGTTGAAGTCCTGTTCTGACCTTTCACATAGCGCTCCAGTTTCTTCCTTCTGATGTGTTCTTCAATCAAGTCCTGGAGATGATGGCATTCATTGGTGTCATGCCCATGAGATTCGTGGAAGCGGCAGAACTTTCGAGACTTAATTGCATTATTTGATTCCTTCTTGTGCAGGGGCGCTTGTATCTAACTTCGTCTTGGGTGGCCAATAAGATGTTTTCGATTGTTTCATTTAGAGGAGTGTAAGAGTCAAATCTCGGTCCTGACCTATATAAGCGCTTTTCTCCCTTCTTGCCCCCAGCACTATCTCTAGAGTCATTTCTTCGAACGTCCCTTGCTATCGCGGATGTGTTGCCATGTGCTGCCTTGGTTTTTTGCCCTGTCTGCCTTTCAATGGTAGCGTCTTCAAGTCTCATATATTTTTCGGCTTCGTGGAAGAAATGGAGCAAGGTAGCTGGCTTCTCTTTCGTTAGTCTCCTGGCAAATTTAGTATCCGGGTGTACACCACTACAGAGGGCCATTAGGATAAGTTTCTCGTCGGCATCTTAGACTGCGGCCGCTGCGGCGTTGAATCGGGTTAGATATTGTTGCACTGTCTCTCCGGGCTTCTGTTTGATATTAGATAGGGAATAAGCGTCCTTGGTTTGTTCCACATGAATGCGGAACTGGCTGATGAACTTTTCTTTCAACATTTCCCATGAGCTGATGGATCCTTGGAGAAGATGGCAGAACCAGCAGGTAGCTAGATCTGCCAAGAATAGCGGAAATCATACAACACTCCCTCTGTTGCTCCGCTCATGAGCATATGCTGTGTGCATCTCTACAAGCGCACAACGGGGTCAGAGGTTCCCTTGTAAGGTTCCATTGTTGGCATTTTCCATTCCCGAGGGGTGATGGCAGTTTCGATATTGCGGGTGAAGGGGCTGTATACCCTAGCGCCTATCCACTGATCCCTTTGTTCCCGTTGGACGCACTCTCTGAACAATCGTTCCATCCTTTCATCACAACTTGGAGCAGATAGAAATGAGTTTGGTTCTTCCATGCGGGATTGATTCCGTCCATATGTTCTGTAGGGATGGTATCGTCTATCACTCTTAACTGTCTCCAACGGATGCCTCTGGTCTTCTGGGGGCACGCTGGGATCAGCCGCAGTTAGCCCTTGCCTTGATTTTCCCCTGCTGGGTTCTGTTCTCAGCACTTCCTCGGATCCAACATCGTGCGGGACTCCAGCTCGACCCCGTCCACTAGTGTTTCCGTGGTTAGGTGGCATGACGGGCTCATCTACATCCGACCCCTGCCTGGTACCTCCCCTGTTGGGTTCGATTCTAAGTGTTTCCTCGGGTCGAAATTCGGGCTGAGTCCGGACTCGACTCCTACCATGGTTGTTTCTGTTGTTAGCTTGTTTGAAGAAAAAAGACCTTTGTCGTCTCCCAAATCCTCCAGACCGGGACTCACCCCATGATTCAGTGTTGTGGTTGATTTCTTCCACATCCCTTAAGCGTGACATGAGTTGATCCACAAAGGCTTCTTGTTGAGATTCGAAGCGGTTAATTACTTCAGCCACGACCCTGTCCAGATCTGCCCTTGTAATTGGTTGTTCCGTAGCAGGGGCTGTCGGATTCGCCTGATTTACATTTTCTGTTGGAACCGGACGATTGCCTTGGTCTCTGATCACTGGGTCTTGGATACTGCCAGTTGCGATGTTCTTTCCTTTGTTAGCATTTTTCTTCCGTCCGGGAGGCATGTGGGAGAAGCTGAAGCCCCGAGCTCCTGCTCTCAATGAAAGCACCAAAAATGTTTGCACAAAAAATGGGCAAACACCTCCAAGTCGTATGATTTAGTGAATTTTAAGTTGTTCTTAGTGATTTAGGTGATTTATGCAAATATATAAAAAGCAGGGACTAAACTGTAAAAGACACAGATTTATAGTGGTTTAGCCAGAACGTGCCCACGTCCACTTTATATGTTATTCTCCTTTTTCTCTTCAGATTACAAGTACAAAGCTTTGTATACAGGTATATGAAAGTTGTTTGAAAGTTCCATCCGTGCTTGAGCTCTCAAACTTGTGTGCCAATGTTGTATCCTTGCTCCTCTACTTATAGAGTGAGGCTGGGGGCAGGGGTCTTGGATGTATATGGCTGCTGGTGGGCCTGGCCTGATGCAATCCGGCCTGGTAGTGTTGGTTCGGTACGCCTTGGTCCGGTAGTACTGTGGTCCGGTAGCTGACGCTTGGAATAGGTTCTGGTTCGGTTGCACTCTGGTTCGGTAGTACATGGAAGTGGAGTTGGTTCGGTGTTGTTTGGGAGGTAGGTGGTTCGACGAGAGATGACTTGGTGGTAGGGAAGGAGTTGGTCGAAACTCAGCCAACAGTGCGATAACCCTAGATATTTGACAACAAAACCGTTACTTATTGGAGAAAAAGGATAAACAAAGAAAAATAGCATTGTGACAAGTAGTTGAACTAGGGTATTTATCTTCATGTCCACAACTTATGGAGATTAAATGTAACTTATTCACTCATCATTTTGATGATCGTCAAAGTTACGAAATATCTGTTTCACTATTCTATTCCATTACCTTTCTACATCAATCTATGTACATGTCATTTTGTAATGTCTTAGTTCTTATGACATAAATTGAAGTAGAAGTAAGAAGTACTTGAAATCGAATCTCACTGGCAATCAATGACAGATTTATGGAAATGGCTATCTTCAATTCATTACTAGAATATCGTTTAAGTTTGACATCAGTTGCAAAATAAATTCCTATGAAAATAAATATATAATCGATGATACAAATCTAGCATAATACAGTAGCATTTATTCTTATATGTTAAAACCTTTGATTCCAAAATTAAGAAAATTGAGTAGTGAATACTTTCAGTGTTGTAGCTTTCATATACGAGTGAAACTAATAAATTAATAAATATATTCATATTACCAAATAATTCCATAAAAGAGTTAACGAAAACCTAATATTAATGATGAAATATACATGTTGATAAACTATAAGTTGATAACCATTCATATAAAGAAAAAGAACGACAACTGTAAAAAATATCAAATTGTTGTACCACATAAATTATAATATATATACGCGCAAATTCTTATTATTTTCTTAACTTTATAAAGACCTAATTTCATTAGTGCTCATAAACCCACAACACTCAAAGAAATGGCGAGAAAGGCCAAAAAGCACAACCAAGACATCGAAAAATCGAGATAAAGAAAATCCAAAATGAAGAGGCTCTAAGAGTTTCCTTTTCAAAGCGCAGAGTCGGATTCTTTAAGAGAGTAATCGAACTATCCATCCTTTGTGGTGCAAAATTTGATGGGGTTGCCTTATCCCCTACCGAAAGGCCTTATTCCTTTAGGTTACCCTTTGTTGACTCTTTCGTCAACCGCTTCTTCAATTAAGGATCCAAAATAGCTATTGAATCCCCGACTTCCACTCAAATTATGGCTAGAACCAACAATGACTTGAACATGAAATTAGCTGATCTAAAGTTTATGTTGGAGAAGCTAAGGCAAAATATGGAAATGCCGAAAGATTGATGCAGCGGATTAATCAAAAATAAACTTCAATCGGTGAAAGTAGCAATCGGTGGATTGATGAATACCAAAATACCCAAATTCGTTGATCCGAAGATACCGAATTCTAGCTATCTCAAACACGTTGATAGCGCACTATACCCTGTTTAAAGATCTACGATTCTTCGTACGTTGATCTAGCGCACTAAATACCGTGAATCGGCTTCTACGATCGTTGAATCGAGCGCACTCGATTAATCGAAAGAGGAGATAGGAGATTACACTCAACTACCAATTTAAGAAGAAAGCACACAGCAATCAACAAGAAATTTTATTCAAAAATCAACCCCCTTTAAATGTACAACACACCCCCTATTTATAGTTTTCACAACCGGCCCTTAAGTCGTACACGACTCATCCCCCACGACTCACGACTCACGACTTAAAGCTCTCGACTTAGCAACAACACCATACCCAAATTACAACACAACACATAGGTCGGCAGCGACTCAACATCATGGGACTCATTCCCTTACAATGCGACATACGACTTACGACTTACGTTGTTACCGACCTAACATATTACAACACAATACAACACAGACGACTTAAAAATGATACGACTCAACAAAACAACACAGGTTACACGACATACGACTCAATATATCCATGTCCTAAGCTTTCCCGTGGTGTTCCCTCATTGTCCTTGTTAAGTCGTAGACGACCTACCCTTTCCTTAGGTCGTAGCCGACTTAAGTCTTCAATACAACAATGCAGTATATCGTCCAGATCGTTATGTCCCTGGCTTTTGACTCGGGCCGCCTCATTCTTTAACTCGTTCCCTTTTATCTCGTTAAGTCGCGAACGACTTAAAGTTTCTTCATAAGTTCCTTCATTAACTCGCAACTCCTTTTCATGTAGCTCCTTAGGTCGTAACTCGTTATCCTCCACCCTGTTAAGTCGCGAACGACTTAAGGCCTTAACATTAGGTCGTGAATACCCTTTGTTAAGTCGTGAGCGACTTATAACCCCCGAACGACTTAAAAACGAAACCAACTCCAAACGACTTAAAGGCCTTGAACAATTTAAACATATTGATTCCATAGTTCGTACTGCATCATCCTCCCCCGGTTGACAGAAATTCGTCCTCGAATTTTCACTTTCTCTTTCCACAACAAATTCATTTCCATGATACGGAATCAAATGTTTAACATTGAATACGTCAAAGGTATACACATCCTCCGGCAACTTCAGCTTATAAGCGTTTTTATTAATCCGTTTCACAACTTCCACAGGACCAATTTTTCTGGCTTTCAACTTGTTATAAGCGCCTACTGGAAAACGATCCTTAGTTAACACAGCATAAACCAAATCACCTTCGTTAAATTCAACACTTCGTCGCTTCAAATCTGTAGTTCGCTTATACTTCTCATTCGACCTATCCAATCGTTCCTGAACGATCTTATGACATTCTGTCAAGCCTTCTACAAAATCAGCAGCTCGTTTAACCGTCCCCTTCGGTTGTGGTAATACTGTCAAATCCAACGGTCCCCTTAGCAAACTCGAATATACGATCTGAAATGGACTGAATCCCGTACTATGATTCACTGCATGATTATGGGCAAACTCTTCTTGGCATAACTTCATGTCCCAACTCTTCAGATTATCTTTCACTAAACATCGTAACAAATTTCCCAGCGATCTGTTAACTACTTCGGTTTTCCGTCCGTCTGCGGATGATAAGCACTACTAAATTTCAACTTCGTTCCCACCGTCTTCCACAAACTAAAGCCAAAAGTGACTCAAAAATCTGGTATCCCTGTCTGAAACAATAGACTCCGGCAACCCATGTAAACGATAGATTTCCTTGAAAAACAACTGAGCAACACAAACAGCATCCGCCGTCTTCTTACAAGCAATAAAATGTACCATCTTCGAAAATCTATCCACCACAACAAATATAGAATCATTTCCCCTTTGAGTTCTAGGCAAACCCAAAACAAAATCCATGCTGATATCAACCCACGGTTTATTAGGTACTGGTAACGGCATACATAATCCTGCATTTGTCGCTGTTCCCTTCGAAACCTGACATATATGACATCTCTCCACAAACTTTTCAACCTCTTTCCTCATTGATGGCCAAAAATAAGATTGAGAAATTAACTGCAAAGTACGATCTCTACCCACATGGCCTTCTTTGTGTATTTCTTTGATAACCTTCAAACTCAAACTGCTCTCTGGAATACATAATCGATTTCCTTTAAACAAGAATCCATCAACAGCATAAATTCAACAGTATCTCCATCCTTAACTTTCTCAACAAACTTTGCAAAGTAAGGATCTCCGTCAATCAACTCTGGCAATAATTCAAACCCCATCACTTCAACTTTCACTGTAGTCAACAAATGACTCCTCCTACTCAAAGCATCAGCCACACGATTCGTTACCCCAGACTTATGTTTGACAACAAAAGTAAACTGCTGTAAATAAGCAATCCATGTTGCATGTCTCGCTGAAATTTTATCCTGCCCCTGCAAATGCTTCAAAGCTTCATGATCGGTGTAAAGAACAAACTCTTTATGAAAAAGATAATGTCTCCAGTGCTTCACGGCTTGCACAACTGCATAAAACTCAACATCGTATGTACTATATCTCATCTTAGCCCCTGATAACTTCTCACTGAAATATGCAATAGGTCTTCCACTCTGACTCAACACTCCTCCAATCCCAACATTTGATGCATCAGTGTGTAACTCAAACAACAACTGAAAATCTGGTAAAACAAGAATTGGTGCTGTCGTCAACAGTTCTTTGATTCGTTCAAAAGCAACTCCTGCTTCCTCTGTCCAAGAAAATTGTTTCCCCTTCATGCAATCGGTAACTGGTGCCATCACGCTACTGAAGTGTGGAATGAATCTTCGGTAGAATGATGCCAATCCATGAAAACTTCTAACTTCAATGATAGTTCTCGGCTGTGGCCAATTTCTAACTGCTTTAACTTTACTCTGGTCCACCTGGATTCCCTTCTCAGATACAACATATCCCAAAAATAATACACTTCAAGTCATGAACACACATTTCTTCGTAGCTGCATAAAATTGTTCCTCACGAAGAATAATCAACACCTTTCTCAAATGCTCTACATGTTCCTCTGCGCTCGCACTATAAATCAGAATATCATCAAAGTAAACTACAACAAACTTCCCAATGTACGGTCTGAAAATTTGATTCATCACCCTCATAAATGTACTCGGTGCATTCGATAGACCAAACGGCATAACCAACCATTCATACAATCCTTCCCTTGTCTTGAGCGCGGTCTTCCATTCGTCTCCCGGTCTAATTCGAATCTGATGATAACCACTCTTCAAATCAATCTTCGAAAAGATAGTAGCCCCACTCAACTGATCTAGCAAGTCATCCAACCTCGGCATAGGAAATCTGTAGAGAACAGTAATCTTGTTCAAAGCTCTACTATCGGTACACATTCTCCATGTTCCATCCTTCTTCGGCACCAACAAAGCTGGTACTGCACAAGGACTCAAGCTTTCCTGAACACGTCCCTGCTCTAACAACTCTTCTACTTGCCTTCGCAACTCCTCATGTTCCTTCGGACTCATCCTGTAATGTGGTCGATGTGGTAACACTGCTCCCGAAACAAGATCAATTTGATGTTGAATGTCCCTCAGTGGCGGTAACTCCTTTGGCAACTCTTTTGGAAATACATCTTCAAATTCTTTCAAAACTGGTTTCGCTTCTTCTGGAATTCCAAACTCTTCGTTACACTCTCGCCCAATCAACAAAAACACTTCAGGCTCCTCTTCAATCTCCTTGACAAACTCCTTCAAAGATAGCAAAGTTTTCATTTCTTCAATCTCCTCCAACTTGCTCTCCTTCTGTTGTTGCTTGTTGGGAACTAAAGTGATTTTAGTACCTTCGAACATGAAACTGTAACTATTAGCACGACCATCATGTTGTACTACTCTATCGAACTGCCATGGTCTTCCCAACAACAGATGACACACATCCATGTCTACAACGTCACACCAAATTTCGTCTTTGTACTTCTTCCCAATAGAAAAATTCACACAAGCTCTTCGACACACCTTCACTTCACCACCCTTCCTCAACCATGCTAACTTGTACGGTTTAGGATGCTTCTCAGTTCTCAAGCTCAACTTCCTTACTGCTTCTGTAGAGATAATATTGTCACAGCTTCCAGCATCAATAACGAATTTGCAAACTTTCCCTAGAATAGTGCATGTCGACTGGAAAATATTGCTCCTCAACCAACTAGAATCTTCCTCTTGCTTTGGTGTAAGACAAGATCTCCTCATCATCAAATTACAACCTTCATCCCCGGACAATAAGTCTTCCTCCTCAACATAAGGTGCATTTGAACATTCAGCTTCTACTTCCTCATCTTCAGCTTCCGCAACCATCACTCGCTTCTTAGGCATTGGACACTCATTTCTTTTATGACCCAACTCCTGACAATTATAACATTTGAAACCACTGTTAACCTTCGCATTCTCACCCTCCTTCACCACTGGCTTACCGACAAGTTTAGGAACATTAGAACTCCCACTAACACCCTTCACTTGATTATTGGAATTAGTAAACACACCACCTCCACGTCTTCCCTGCTTCTCCCAAGCCAACGCTTTCTGATGTGCTTCTGCTACTGATCTAGAATCAAACGTATTAACCATATCCTGGATCTGCATTCTCAATCCCCCGATGAATCTAGCAGTTAGCTGTTCTTCCATTTCCATAATATCATTCCTGGCAATGAGTTGGTAAAATTCATCAGCATAATCACTAACAGACTTCGTCCCTTGCCTCAGATTCTACAACCTCTGGTACATAAGTGATTGATAGTTATATGGTAAGAAAGTAGCTCTCATCAACTTCTTTATCTTATCCCAAGACTCAATCTTTGACTTTCCCTTTCTCTCCCTTGTAAGTTTAGTTTGCTGCCACCATGCCAAAGCTCTCCCCCTCAACCTAGTAGCAACCAACTTCACTCTTCTATGCTCAGGAACCTCCTTGAAATCAAAGATCTCTTCAACATTTGACACCCAATCAAGAAATTCTTCAGCTACCATTCCACCCTTGAACTCTGGAATTTCCATCTTCATACCCGATTCCCATCGACGATCATCATCTACATCTCGATATGAATTTCGAACTTGGTCTCGATCTCGATAATGAATACTAGCTCTATCACCCTCTTCATCAAAATCAAAAGTACGCCTACATCGATCTCGACCATTGTCATCCCATCGTTCATGCATGTTTCTTCGATTTTGTCTCTCTTCATCTCTGTATGGCTCACTCTCAAATTCTCGTGAAATTCTTCTTTCTTCATGTCCATAGTCATGGTGATCTCTCCTTGATGAAATTGATGTTTCTCTCCTTTCTCTAAAAGAATGCGGTGATACCCTCCTCGCTTCCGTAACCGATGGCGAAACTTGGTTTCCTTCATGGTTCGAGTTTGGTGATCTCCTCCTTTGAGTTTGATTCAAATCATTCATCAACTTTTCTAACTTTCCAATGCCTTCATCAAATTTCTCATTAATACGTTGCTCCATAAGCTCGGCTTCCTCTCTTCTATACAACGCTTCAACATTTTGATGACGGTTAGCTCTCCTTGGCGGCATGATTGAAAACTTCTCAAAAACTTCAAATACTTCTCAAATACTTCAACAAATCAAGCACAAAACTTCAACACAAGACCAACAAGTCACGGCCTCAACCTTGACTCTGCAATAGCTCTACACGGCTTAACACTTAACTCGGCAACAAGTGTCACTTGACTCGGCTCGCTTCAACCCTTCAAACAATGATACCAAAACTAATGCACGGCCTATACTTAACTCAAGGTTATGCTCGGACTTCACCCTTCATGGCTTAACTTGGCTCGGCTCACTTGCAACTTCAAATTCAAACACTTCTCCAACTCTGGATCCAAAATGAAATGGATCAAAATCTTCAAACTCGTTGCAACTTCAAGATGAAGACAATGAACAACAACTTCAAACTTCAACTTCAAAATTTGGCTCCAAGTCTCGGCTTAGCTATGATTGGCTAAGTCTAGCTCCGATACCGAAACTGACGCAGCGGATTAATCAAAAATAAACTTCAATCGGTGAAAGTAGCAATCGGTGGATTGATGAATACCAAAATGCCCAAATTCGTTGATCCGAAGATACCGAATTCTAGCTATCTCAAACACGTTGATAGCGCACTATACCGTGTTCAAAGATCTATGATTCTTCGTACGTTGATCTAGCGCACTAGATACCGTGAATCGGCTTCTACGATCGTTGAATCGAGCGCACTCGATTAACCGAAAGAGGAGATAGGAGATTACACTCAACTACCAATTTAAGAAGAAAGCACATAGCAATCAACAAGAAATTTTATTCAAAAATCAACCCCCTTTAAATGTACAACACACCCCCTATTTATAGTTTTCACAACCGGCCCTTAAGTCGTACACGACTCATCCCCCACGACTCATGACTCATGACTTAAGGCTCTCGACCTAGCAACAACAGCATACCCAAATTACAACACAACACATAGGTCGGCAGCGACTCAACATCACGTGACTCATTCCCTAACAATGCGACATACGACTTACGACTTACGTTGTTACCGACCTAACATATTACAACACAATACAACACAGACGACTTAAAAATGATACGACTCAACAAAACAACACAGGTTACACGACATACGACTCAATATATCCACGACCTAAGCTTTCCCCTGGTGTTCCCTCATTGTCCTTGTTAAGTCGTAGACGACCTACCCTTTCCTTAGGTCGTAGCCGACTTAAGTCTTCAATACAACAATGCAGTATATCGTCCAGATCGTTATGTCCCTGGCTTTTGACTCGGGCCGCCTCATTCTTTAACTCGTTCCCTTTTATCTCGTTAAGTCGTGAACGACTTAAAGTTTCTTCATAAGTTCCTTTATTAACTCGCAGCTCCTTTTCATGTAGCTCCTTAGGTCGTAACTCGTTATCCTTCACCCTGTTAAGTCGCGAACGACTTAAGGCCTTAACATTAGGTCGTGAATACCCTTTGTTAAGTCGTGAGCGACTTATAACCCCCGAACGACTTAAAAACGAAGCCAACTCCAAACGACTTAAAGGCCTTAAACAATTTAAACATATTGATTCTGTAGTTCATACTGCATCAAAGATGGTCTGAAATGGAGTGAAATGTATATTATGAGCAATGTGGATGGTTAAGGATGGATGAGCTACAGGAATTGGAGGGGAGGTTGGTATAGTTCAAAGGGAATGTGGAGAAACATTTAGGTAGGTTGATGATGTGGTGCAATGAGTTTAGTGTTTGGTGGTAGTGTTCAGAATTCAGGTGATGTTTTGTAGAACGCTTTGAATAATGAGGCAGGGGTTAGTGAGAGTGGAGGTGATGGTGGGTAATCGGTATGGTAACCATTTGGATGGTGGTGGTGGGGCAAGTGGAGCAATGTGCGATGGGAACAATGCTTTACTTGGTGGATTCCAGTGAGAACTAAATTTGAATATGACTACTGGTCCTCTTTTATTCGGTTATTGTAGTTTCTGATAATTTCGAAATTGATAATTGAATTGGTAATGGATTTAATATTTTTTTTAAGTTATTGACTTAAATCTTTATGATCGCCGATAAAAGTTTGTTGAATTTATATTAAGTTTTGGAAAAAAAATTCATAGAATATCCATCAATTGTATTCCTGAGAATTCAGCCAGTATAATGTGTGTCAGAATTAAGAAATGTGAATATCACATTAGTTTGGTGGATACATTTTTCCATGCAACTTTTCATGTTTACCTATACTCACTCAATCCGGAAGGGACTCATGGATGCCTTTTGACCATACCATCCAACAACTGCAACAATATGCAAGAAAAAGAATGCACTTTGCTAATTCTGTGGAAATCATATCAGCATTAATTACGATTAATGCGCCATTCTAGTTTTGTAATCATTGATATGTTTAAAATGATTTCAATGCAAGTTTAATTGAAAATGTTTCATTAAGTGCAGATGTTTTCTTAAAAAAATTTAATGCTTCCAGGAATTTCCAAACAGTTCTAACATTTCACAATAACTTATTGGAGTAAATCTTATCTTCTCTCCCAGTAATTCTAATAAGTATTTGAAACTAAATGCTTGGGTTGATGCAAATTAATTGGATGCATTTATGCACATTATTGAAAACATACACATTTTTAGGATTCTACCCAAGAACCATCAAGGATCTTCCAAACCACAATTGGTAGGATTCTTGTAACTATTCCGGTTTTGATTCAAATTTAAATTGATAATTAATATGAAATTTTGGATTAAATTGTGAATTAAGTGGTAAATTAATTTTAATTCCAGAGCAAATAAGATAAGTGTTTGTAAAAAGAAATTTGGATTTGGAATTCAAAAGTAAATGTCTTATAATTCAAATTGGATTTAAAACTCTATATTTTCAGAAACAAGCGTGTGTAGATACACACACACACACACACACATATATATATATATATGATTATTTGTTAGTATCTAATTTGTTTTATATCATTTAAAAAAAATTATATGAGAAAAAGTAATATAAAATGTATACAAATGTAAAGACAAGAATGAATAAAAAAGTTTTAATATATATATATCTGTCGTTTGAAATTAAATAGATTCACAAAATGTTTAATATTCTTCATTTTAAAATACACTTGAACAATGATTTGTATATATTTAAAACGTAAAAACAAATTTGAATAGAATTTGATAAAAAAGATTTAATGTACATTTTCTTTTTAAATTTAACATGGAATAAATATAGTTGTGTATATATATATAAAAGCATTTGTAAACATATTACATAATTAATAATAACACAAACCTATGTAAATGTAAGATTAAAATAAAATTTAAGTAAAGGGTTTAAAACATAAAATTTTATACTTGTAACACTTGTAAATTAATTATAACTTGCAATATGACATTTGTAAAACATAAATGTATGAAATTAGCATTTGTAAACTTGAGAATTCATGTATTAGCAAGTGTAAACCATTCAATATGCAATATTAACAAGTGTCATGATTTTAAATTTATTTTCATTTTTAAATAAATATGATAAATACGGTTTTAAGGCTATATATTCATCTATTTCTCCTACCCTCTCATTTTCTTTCATAATTTTCGAAACCTGAGAACAAAAAAATTCAATGCATCTCAAACAAGATTCAAAGAAAACAATAAATTCAAAACCTAGAAGCAATCAAGCAAACTAAGATCAGATGAGCAAAACTTTTCCATAATCAAAATCTAGGAACAAAAGCAGATCAAAAGAAAAGATTCAAATCAACATCATCTCAAACATAGTAGATTCAAGATTCAGAGTAATCAACCTGAACTAACCAGATCGAGGATTCAACTTAGTTAAACAACAGATCAATTCAAAAAATCAGTTTAGATCAAATATAACAGGTCATGGATCATTTGAAAAACTTAAGCCTGTTCTTTGTTCTTAGTTTCTTGCAAATCCAGCGGAGCAAACCTATTAAATTTATTGTTATATCTCGATGTTTGGATAATACTTGAAAGTATGATGGTGAAAATGGTTTGTATGAATAAGATTGCATGACTTAACATATAAAGATTTTTGAGTATGCATGTCTATTTATATGCATACTTACCTCTGTTAAATATGTGTGTGTGTATATATACACACATACAGAAGTATATATTAAGGAAAATTTCAATTTCTCTTTATATAACAAATTCTAGACTTTTATTTCAAAGTGAAAAATGATTGTAAGGATGTAACATCATTTTTGAAAATAAATTCAAGTGTTTAAATTGAGTAATTTTTTCAAAAACAATAAACTACAGTAATGATCATTTAAAGTAAGATAAATCGATGGTCTAAATTTTATGTTTTGAATATATAGGTCGATTCAAACTTGAAAATTATGAATTTTGATAATAGTTTCCAGATTTCAAAGTTTGGGGAAATCGAGTATTTGTACGTTGATCGAAATTGGAATTTCTGTTGACTTCAGGTGTTCGGCGAGAGTATAGAGGTCGTGCTTGAGGCTGGAGGTGGGGTGAAGGATGCAGATTAATGGAAAAATGGTTGGGGATTTTGTTGATGGTCGTGGTGGCGTATCAACGATGAACTAGGGTTATTTGACATGTTTTGGTCGAAAGTGATGTCGGAGCTCATGCGCCCATGAGAGAGCACCGGAGTCGATCGGTGCAAGGGGTCGAGGCGTGGGTTCGAGATGCTACTCTTGGTTGAACGGCGTGGGTTCTGGTGATCAGGATCGTTGGCAATGGTGGTTTTTGTCAATGGTGTTGTTTCTTGGAGGTTGCTCGATCACTCTTTTTTTATTCCAGGTCAAACACGCCGAACTAGGTGGTCGTCATGTTTGCGTGGTGTATTGACGACATGGAGGTGTCGCAGTGATGGCCAAAGGTGACCGGTGTGACCGTGCATGTGCACGCGTACATGAATGTGTCTGGAATGAGTATGGTGATCGAGGAAGACGATGTTAGGCTCGAAGTTATTGTGGGTTTGTCCCGAAGTAAATCAAGTTCGCGAGTAGCTCGGGTTAGGTTCGAGAAAATCAGTTTTTGGCTCGGGTTATTTTGGTTGCGTTAAACAAGTTTTGGCGCCATGTCAATGTTGAAAATTTTCAAGATAATATTTAATAAAGTTTTTAAAAATAAATTAAAATAAATAAATTTTCATAACGAAAGTATTTTACGAGATTCTCAAAACAAGTTTCAAGTTTTCAAATTTAATTTATAAACCAGTTTCCAAAGATTTGATTTCAATGTTAAAATATGTTTAAAATTGTTTTGGAATTTGACTAATTATATTAGGATAATTATTTAAAATATTCTTAAAATGTTTCAAATAGAATTTGATGATGTGATTAAGTAAGTGATTAAGGTAAGTGGTTTATCTTAAGTAAACTAAACTCTTAAGTAAATAAAGATTTATTAATTAATGCAAGTATTAAAAGGATAATTACTTAAAGCATAATTACTTGATTAAAGTCTAATTAAAGGTTAATTAATTATCAATTAAAGGTTAGTTAAATAATAATTAGGTTAATTATTTAATGATTAACGGTTGATTTATCGCGTGATTAAAGAATAATTAATTAAAAGATAATTTGTAATTAATAGGTTAATTAATTAAAGGTTAATTAATAATTAAGAGTTAATCACTTAATAATAAAAGGTTAATTTATTTATTAATTAGAGGATGATTAATTAATGAAATAAATTAAGGGTTAATAAATTATGTAATTAACGTAAGGTTAATTTATTTATGTGATTAATTAAGGGATAATTAGTTAATTAAGGGTAACTAATTAAGATGGATGATTAAGGATTGATTAATTAATTTCATTAATTAAAATAATAACAATTGGTTTGGAATTAATTAATGTTAATTAGTTTGAGTTAAGTAATTAATTCAAATGTAATTAACTTATTTGGTTAAGCATAAGTGTGTGATTACTTTATCTTGCTTATAGATGTTTGGATTGTATTGAATGCCTTGAATTGTTTGATATCCTTGATGTGTGATGTTCTGTAACATGATTGAGCTGTGAACTGTAATTTATTTGTCTGTGATGAATTTACTTGTTTATCTGTGAATGAAGGATAAGCGTAATAGGGTTATACCACTTATCAATATTGTTGTGCTTGAATTGATAATGGTTGTGATATTTGTTATTGCATGCAAAACCCCTGGACAACACCACACACACAAATATGGATTTCACGAGGAATTGGTTAAGACACAAATATTTGAATCTAATATTATTTTATTCAAATGTGAAATGATTAGAAAGTTGAATTTTGTATTCAAAACGGTTTGGAAATGAAATTGAGTTGAAAAGCTTTTAAAAAGGAAGTTTGAAAATTTAAATTTAGTTTGAATATAATATATCTTATTTAAGTTTTTGAATTATTTTGGAAATTCTAGTTTAAAAGGGGTTATAAAAATTATAAAAAATATATATGTAAATTTTAAACCATTTTTAAAGTATGATAAATAAATCATTTTGGAGATTTAAATTTAATTCAATTAGAACTTGCCGAAAATACGGCAGTTCGCTGATATTTCAATATATATTTGAAAGGCTATATCTTGAGTAAATATAATCGGATATGTTCAAAGTTAAAAGCATTTGTTTTCAAATGATAACAGCTTTCATATTACGAAAGGATTACCAGTTTTAGTTGAAAGGATTTTAAGTTGTGTGTAAATCAAATTTGAATTGAAAATAGTTTTGAAAGCTATGAATGAATCTTTGTTAAAGACTGGTGAACTTTGTTTCAAATTTAAAGTGATCTTAAAGTGTGAATCTTTTATTTAAAAGATTAAAGTGGAAACTTGTTTAAACCATTCAAACGGAAAAGTTTTGGGGAAAAAGTTTTGGCTTAACTAAGATCCCAATATAACCAATGGTTTTAAAAGTAGCTCTTATTATTCGGTTTAGCCGGGAGAGGACTTTATGTCATAAAACTCATTACGAATAAATGATACGACAAAATGGATAGCATTGAAGACGGTGGTGAAGACTGGGTATTTTTGAAAATGGAATAATTACCCGTTGAATGTCTCTACATTGAGACGCACCGGTATAGAGATCTCCATATGTGATGGGGAGTCCGATTGGGATTGTGAATAACCGGATTTGCAAGGGCTTCTTTTGAAGTGCCTTTGGTTCCGTTCGAACCCGAAACGAACATGTATCGATGTATGTCTGACGTTATACTTTGAGAAACAAAGCTGGTTTCTATCAATACATTTCTGTTTGGTGGTAGAGAATTTATTCTCTTAGCTTAACACCCTTCTCTGAGAGACGAGCTCAGAGTTTAATGGTTACAAGCGATATATTCCCAATTTAATAATGTGGCATGCTAAATGTTGCCGATCATTTGTTGATCGAAGCATGGCTTTTGTGAAAAGTGTAGCTTTGTGGACGAGACTTCGTTGAACCTCACAACCCGGAATTGGTCGAAATAGGAAGGATGTAGCAAGGTTATGAGGGTCATGTCCTTTATGGTATGTGCATTTCCTTCTGGATAAAAAGCGGTATCATGGTATGGAGCCTAGATATTAAACTTTGGGCATGTTGGAATTTGTTTGTGTTGAGGCCTTGGATAAAGGTCGGTGGCGATCGGGAGATGGAATACTTATGTCAGTAGTTACCTAGTTATAGAGGCAACCCGGCCTTATGCTGGGAGAGAGCCGGTTAGGTTCTTGGGGCATCCCTCGAGAGGCCTACCCGTTCGTTGAGGAAATTCCTTAGCCTGTCCATTTGATGGAAACCCAATCATCCAATACGAGCCTATTACGGTTTTAGTTGTAGAACCTGTCATCTAACATGGTAGCTATAGTAGGCATACTATAATGGTACGTATGCTAACTAAGATTAATATTATACTTGCAAATGTTTTCTGCACTATGCACTACCAATAATATCAAAATGATTTTCGCGTATCAAGCCTGTTCTGTTTGACTGTCATGAGGAGAAATGTCCCCCAATTGTGCGATTGCACTATGTGTGCGCCAGGAGGCCATATGGTAGTTTCATTTTCCATTAAGCATAGCGAATTTCTTTTATTTCTTTTGTTGTTTCTTTTTGTTCAAGATAAACTGTTTTTGTTTGTTCACACCTATCCCATGACTGACTTGGAGTTTATTTTTAGCTTTCTAAACTCTAGATACCCACAATTTTCCATACGGGCTGCCTAGAGTCAGGTTTTCAATAAACATATAGTAGGTGTAGCTTTTGGCAACCCTCGAAGTCTTTGGATTTTGGGCAATCGCATTCTGCACTGGATTTTCTTAACTTCATCATTATTGGTGGTTCGAGTTTCTTGGTATGGCATCTTTGGAATTTGGCAATGGTGATGTTATCTTTCCGCCACTGTGGCTTTATTTTCCATTGTTGTATCTATCTCTGATATATATTGATCATTTGATTTGTATCATTATTGTATCAAATGTTATGTATCAATAAAGTTAATCATTTTGGTTCCACTGTGTTGTATCTACCTAATGGTGTTATAAGCTCCGGCGAACCAGACTCAACATTTGAATCTGCGACATTCGAATACGGGTGATGTATTTGGGTGTCAATTTCCGAAGGTCAAGTCAGGGTCGTTACACTGGTATCAGAGTTGAAGGTTGAGTAAGGACTTTAGCTCAGGAGTATAACACATTAGGTGACTCATTAGAGATGGTTTGTAAATGCCTTAGAATGAGTATCCCTAAGATATCCGTCTGTATGCCACAGTAAATTCTCTTACTATCAACTGATAGTAAGAATGAGTGCAAGAAGAGGATGATGTAAGGGACAGGGGAGTACCACTACAAATGGTCGATACCCTGCAACAACAAGGAACAACATTTTATATCAATATCTTTGATCATCATCCAATCTCAATTCTTTGATGGTTTCCTAGCAGCTATAGTAAGAAGTTTTGGTGACATGGCGACCCTACGAATCGTCGTAGAAAAGGTTCCATTCGTATTCTAATCATAGTTTCTTATGAGTCTTTCCATTTTCACTTTAATAGAGTTGAAAATTTATTTGTAATAAATTGATTAACAAAACATGAAGCTAAATTAAATTGTATCAATAAAATGATTTCTATTAAAACCGAAATTTGAAATTTCATTGTGAGGATCCAAGTCCGAAGAAGGATAATCTAATGTATACTTTAGGGTATTCCGACCTGATTTTGGAATTCATATTATCCATTAGTCTGTTCTTTAGGGTCCAGATATATTCTACGAATGGTTAGTTTTCCTTTCGGACTAACTAATGCCCCGACATGTCTCATAGAACTGATGATCCGAGTACTTTGTAAAGTATCGAATGAGTTCGTTCTCATAATTTTTGATGATATTCTGAAAGCCGAATATAGAATAGGTATTCAATTTGATCTAGTAATCCAATTCTTTATTTCTAATGTGTTTGTTCTTTGGTTGTCTCCCTGTCTAGCAAATTTCGGGGACGAAATTTTCTTAAGGGGATAATCTGTAACGATCCCGGTTTTGAGTTAAATTTAAATTGATAATTAATATAAAATTTTATATTAAATTATGAGTTAAGCGGTAAATTAATTTTAATTTTCCAGAAAAACAAGATAAGTGTTTGTAAAAGGATATTTGGATTTGGAATTCAAAAGTAAATATCCTATAAATCAAATTGGATTTAAAACTCTGTATTTTAAGAAATTAATATATATATGTGTGTGTGTGTGTGTGTGTGTGTGTGTATGTATATATATGATTATTTGTTATTATCTAATTTTTTTATATCATTCTCTTTTACAAAAATTATATAAGTAAAAGTAATATAAAATGCACACAAATGTGAAGAAAAGAATGAATAAAATTTTTAATATATATATATATATCTTTTGAAATTAAATAAGATTTACAAAAGGTTTAATGTTCTTATTTTCAAAAATATACTTGAACTAAAATTTGCATATATTTAAAACATAAATATATAATAGTTCAAAGTTGAATAGAATTTGATAAAAAAGATTTAGTATACATTTTCTTTTTAAATTTAACATGGGATAAATATAGTTGTGTGTATATATATAAAAGCATTTGTAGACGTATTACATAATTAATAAAAACACAAACCTATGTAAATATAAGGTTAAAATAAAATTTAAGTAAAGGTTTTAAAACATAAAATTTTATACTTGTAATACTTGTAAACTAATTATAACATGTAATATGACATTTGTAAAACATAAATGTATGAAATTAACATTCGTAAACTTGAGAATTCATGTATTAATAAGTGTAAACCATTTAATATGCAATATTAACATGTGTCATGATTTTAAATTTTATTTCCATTTTTAAAAAAATATGATAAAGAGGGTTTTAAGGCTATATGTGCATCTACTTCTCTTACCCTCTCATTTTCTTTCACAATTTCCAAAACCTGAGAAAAAAAAAATTCGATGCATCTCAAACATGATTCAAAGCAAACAACAAATTCAAAACCTGGAAGCAATCAAGCAAACTAAGATCAGATGAGCAAAACTTTTCCAAAATCAAAACCTGGGAACAAAAGCAGATCAAAAGAAAAGATTCAAATCAACATTAATCCAAACATAGTAGATTCTAGATTTAAAGTAATCAACATGAATCAACAAGATCAAGGATTCAACTCAGTTAAACAACAGATCAATCTAAAAAATTAGTTCAGATCAAATATAATGGGTTCTACATCATTCGAAAAACTTAAGCCTGTTCTTTGCTCTATGTTTCTTCCAAATCCAAGTGAGCAAATTTGTTGAATTTACTATTATATCTAGATGTTTGGATAATACATGAAAGTATGATGGTGAAAATGGTTTGTATGAATATGATTGCATGCTTGAACATATAAAGATTTTTGAGTATGCATGTCTGTTTACAGGAATATTTAACTATGTTAAAAAAATATGCATATACAGGTTTATATTAAGGAAAAATTTAATTGCTCCTTATATAATAAATTCTAGACTTTGATTACAAAATGAAAAATGTTTGTAATGCTGTAACATCATTTTTAAAAATAAATGCATGTGTTTAAATTGAGTAATTTTTTCAAAACCAATAAACTACAATGATGATCCTTTAAAGTCAGATAAATCGATGGTCTAAATTTTATGTTTTGAATATATAGCTGGATTCAAACTTGAAAATTATGAATTTCGATAATATTTTCCAAATTTTAAAGTTTGGGGACATTGAGTATTTGTAAGTTATTCAAAATTAGGTTTTCTGTTGACTTTCGACGATCGGTGAGAGTACGAGCCCTGCTTCATGCTGGTTGTGGAGTGAAGGATGTAGATCAATGAAAAAATGGTAGGGGGTTTTATTGATGGTCGTGGTGGCGTATCAACGTTGAATTAGGGTTATTTGAACTTATTTGGCTGAAAGTGATGTTAGAGCTTATGTGCCCACAAGAGAGCACCAGAGTCAATCGTTGTTGTGGGATTGAGGCATGGGTTCGAGATGCTACTCTAGGTTGAACGGCGTGGGTTCTGCCGATCAGGATCGTGGGCGGTGGTGGTTTTGGTCGATCGTGTTTTTATTCCCGGTGATTGGTCGATCACTCATTTTTTTATTTCTGGGTCAAACGTGTCGAACTAGGTGGTTGTGATGTTTGTGTGGGTTTTCTACGACGTGGAGGTGATAGAGGTGACGATTGGAAGTGACCGGTGCGACCGTGCACGTGCACGCATACATGGTTGTGTCTGGAATGAGTATGGTGATCGGGGAAGACAACGTTAGGCTCGAAGCTGTTGTGGGTTTGTCTCGAAGTAAATCAAGTTCGCGAGTAGCTAAGGTTGGGTTCAAGAAAATTTGTTTTTGGCTCCGGTTATTTTGGTTGAGTTAAACAAGTTTTGATGCCATGTCAATGTTCAAATTTTTCAAGAAAGTATTTGACAAAGTTTCTAAAAATAAATGAAAATAAATAAGTTTTCACAGTGAAAGTATTTAACAAGATTCTCAAAACGAGTTTCAAGTTTTCAGATTTAATTTATAAACAATTTTTAAAACAAGTTTCCAAAGATTTGATTTTAAAGTTAAAATATGTTTAAAATTGTTTTGGGTTTCGAGTAACTATATTAGGATAATTATTTAAAATATTCTTAAAATGTTACAAATAGAATTTGATGATGTGATTAACTAAGTGATTAAGATAAGTGGTTTATCCTAAATTAATTAAAGTTTTAAGTAATTAAAGATTTATTAATTAATGAAAGTAATAAAAGGACAATTACTTAAAGGATAATTACTTGATTAAAGAATAAATAAAGGTTAAATAATTATTAATTAAAGGTCAATTAATTAATAATTAAGGTTAATTATTTAATGATTAAACGTTGATTTATAAGTGATTAAAGAATAATTAATTAAAAGATAATTTGTGATAAAAGGTTAATTAATTAAAGGTTAATTAATAATTAAGAGTTAATCACTTAATTATAAAAGGTTAATTTATTTACTAATTAGAGGATAATTAATTAATGAAATTAATTAAGGGTTAATTAATTATGTAATTAACTTAAGGTTAATTTATTTATGTGATTAATTAAGGGGTAATATACTAAGATGGATGACTAAGAATTGATTAAGTAATTTCATTAATTAACATAATAACAATTGGTTTGTAATTAATTAATGTTAACTAATCAGAATTAAGTAATTAATTCATAAGTAAATAATTTATTTGGTTAATCACAAGTGTGTGATTAATTAATCTTGCTTATACATGTTTGGTTTGTATTGAACGTCTTGAATTGTTTGATATCCCTGATGTGTGATGTTCTATGACATGATTGAGCCGTGAACTGAAATTTATTTACCTGTGATGAATTTACTTGTTTATCTGTGAATGAAAGATAAGCGTTGTAGGGTTATACCGCTTATCAATATTGTTGTGTTTGAATTGATAATGGTTATGATAATTATTATTGTGCGCAAGACCCCTAGAGTACACCACACATACAAAAATATGGATTTCACGGGGAGTTGGTTAAGTCACAGATATTTTAATCTAATACTATTTTATTCAAATGGTGAAATGATTTTAAAGTTGAATTTTGTATTCAAATGGTATGGTAATGGAATTGAGTTGACTATGAAAAGCTTTTGAAAAAGCAAGTTTGAAAATTTAAATTTAGTTTGTGTAACGACCCAGAATTTTTAATAATTTAAATTTGAATATTTAATTAATTTTAAATATTAATAAGTGAATTTATAAGTCAAATAAATTTTTATTTGAATTATTGGATTTAATTGGATAATTAAATCGATAATTTAATACGTTAAATAATGAAAATAATTAAAAATTGAGTTAAAAATGATTGTAAATAATTTGGAAAATTTTATTTTATCATATTGAAGTTATAGAAATATTTTAGAACTTTTAAAATCGAATTAAAAGTTAATTTGTGAAAATTGAATATTTTAATATTAAATAATCGACTGTAAAATAGCCAATTTTTGAACAGTCTCAGAATTGAACGAAACCAGTTTCATTGGATCTGTAATAGTTAGTTATTACCGGATTTCAATTTTCGTGTCAATCGGAGCTATCGTTTGAGCGTGGCAGCTCGAAACGCATCGAATTATTTTTAATTTAAATTTGGCGAGTCAAAATAGCCATTTTTCAAAAAGTCTCGGAATTCGACGAAACCAGTTTCATCGGATCCTTAATGTGATATTATTGTAAGGTTTCAAATTTCAAGTCAATTGGATTTACCGTTTGTCCGGTACAAATTAAAACGCCTAGAAATCGATTTAAATCGGTTTAATTTAAATTGAACGTTTTCAGCCATAACTCGCACATACTTCCGAATTAGCTTCCGAAACCTGTTCCATTGTGTCCGGAACGCGGGATAAACCCTAGGTACGCTGGTTACGGCGTCTAAATCGGAGTTCGGAATTCCCGGGATGAATAGTGTTTACGCTTGCTTTTCTTATAAATAGCTACCATTCTAAAATAAAAAAAAATTTTATAAAACCCTAATCTAAATGTTGCCAGCCGCCACCTAGAAAAGAACGGCCAAGAATTTGCAATCTTCTTCCCATCTTTTCTCACAATCTACTCAACGATTCAACAAACTCTCAACTAGAGTATTGTAGAGGGCATCAAGATCTATGATATGAACGGTTGTGATTGGATTTGGAGCTATGGATCGGCTGCAATCAGGGTTTGAAGTGGCCGGCTTTGGGCACGAATTTCGAGAGAATGGGGGGCACTGGGACGTGCGGCCTCTGGCCGTGAGTAGCTAGGGAGAAGGCGCTTCGAATGGTGGCATGATGATCGGGGTTCGTCGTCGTTTGGGGGTTCGATGGTTTTGAGTTTGAACGCGTGGATGGGTTCCTGATACGTGAGAGCTAACGTGAAGGGGGGGGGGGAGAAGGTAAGTGCGGCTGAGATTTGTGGGAGATGGGATCTTGTGGATGAGATTAGTTAGGGTTAGATTTATAAAATTAATTTGTAAATTAATTATGTTTAGATTCATGCAACTTTAAAAATTCGTATCTTTTTCATACGAGGTCGAAAAAATGCAAACTCAGTTGCGTTGGAATCGTATGGACGAGCACTACGCGATGGAGTTGGTTTGGAGTCGTTTGGAGTTAGTGAGAATTTCGGGTAAAATTAAACGCGCGTTTAATTTTATTCGAAATAAAAGCTTAAACGGAAATTAAAACCAAGGTGAGAATTTCTCACTCAATCGAATAGATTTCGATTTTATTTTAAATAGTTAGATTTAAAATATTTGAATGCATGTTTGAATGATGACTGTAAATTTTTTATTGTTAAAATAGACATTATGCGCCGTTAGTAAGCGGATGTTATTTAATATAAACATATACCGCGAATATTTCATAAACAGTGAAATTGGTATTATATATAATATCAATATATATATATTGGCATATGTATATATTGCAGTTGATTGATTTCCCGCATTTTTTGTTTAGCGGATGAGACCCTATTACGCCGTTATTAAGCGGATAATATTTAATAAGAACATATACCGCGATAATTTCGTACTGGAGCGAAATTGGTATTGTGCTAATGTTTTTGGATGCAGGAAACAGGTTGGAGGGATCCAACTGGATTCCTCAACAGTATTTATTTAATTTCAGATATTTTGATATTTGATTGATTATCATATCGATATATGATATCGTTGTTAGTCGTGATTGACTATTTGGTGTGTAGCATCATTGGACCCAGATTTTGGGATTTTAAAATGGTTTTAAAGTGATTTTTGAAGATATGCTATATTTTTGGAATTGATCCATTATAAATAAATAAACGTTATAATTTTTAAAGTTATAAAAATTATGGTTTTTGTGAAATATAGTTAAAAAGCTGATTTTTAGAAATACGATTAAAAGTCGATTTTTGAGAAATATGAACTAATGATTTTATAAAATAATTTAGATTGGATTTTTGAATATATGATAAAAGTTTAAATATAGGATTTATAAAATTTGATTATTTTATAAATCGAAATGATGAAATTATAAAGGAAATTAAAGACGTTTTAGAATAATAATATAAACTGATTTATATTAAGAGATTTATAAATGGATATTTATAAATTGGAATATAGACATTATAAAACGAGTTTTTATAAGTGTTTGAATGTAGTGAAAATGAATTTCATAATAGAATGAAATTTATAGAATTATAAACTGTGAAGTTATAAACGAAATTTATAAATAGTAAGATTTATAAATTTGGTGAAATTATTTGAAGAATAGATTTATTAAATAAATAAATTTTATAAGTTATAAAGTTTATAAATTGAAAAGTCTTTAAAAAGAACGATTTTGTAAAATAATCGTTTTATAAGCAATTGACTTATAATATGAACTTTTAGTTTATAATTGAGATATGAAATCAAAAATGTTAATAAAGGAATTTATAAAAAAAGGAAGTTTTTATAAATAAATAGAAAAGGAATTTATAAACGTTGTTTTTATAAATTCGCAAAGGACTTATTTTGACAAGTTAATTGTTATAACTTAGAAATGGAGTTATATTCACGTTTTAGACAGTGAATAATCCTTTAAGTTAAAGTGAATAGAAATGATGAAGTTTGTTAACGTAGTTTATTCACGTTCTTGAACAGTGAATAACACGTTAAAGAAATTGTTTAGAATGTGAATGTTTTAAATAGAATTAAAACGATTCAACGATGTTTTAAAAGGTATTGAGATTGAAACCATAGATTTCAACATTTATTGTTGAAATAGATGTTTCGAGAAATAAAAGGAAATAGCGGACTATAACACTGTTGTTATAGTAAATGATTTCCGAATGGAAATGTTTTGGTTTAGTATTGGGATTTATATATCTATTTTAATTTCGAATCCCTATACTAGTGATTTTGGGTTGTCGTAACGATGTTTTACGTAACATTCGTTTTGGCCCAAATAAATATGTTAAGTGAATGATTTCCTTAAAGAATAAAATATATACTTAATTCGGTTTAAGTATATTGAATATTTTCTAAGTGTTGAAAATAAAAGATTGTGAATTACTTATTTAGTAAGTATGGAATTGTTTTCCAGTATAAAGTGAAAAATTAGAATTTATCTTTTTGAAGATAAATTGAAATGAATTATTGAAATCGAATATGCATGGATATTTTGAAATATAAATTCATTATGGAATTTATATGTGAAAAGTGGAATTTGTTTGAAAATAAATATTGATTTATTTTTGAAGTGTTGAAATTATATATCTTATAAAGATATTTTGGGAAAATAAATAATTTGGAAAATTATTTGGAATCTGGTGATGTATGCATATCAATTGATAGTTCAATAACCGACTATCAGTTTTCCCTTTGAATGGGTATTTGATGTGAATTGATTGAATTTGAATGCACACTTATTTTTGAATAAGCGCTCACTATTCGGGTTAACCGGGAAAGGACCATGGGGTCGTATAACCCATTCCGAATATGTGATACGTCGTTGTGAATTGCATTTGAAGATCGGTGTTGAAGACCGGTATTTGCGAGAGCGATAGGATGACCTATCGATTGTCTCTGCACTGGGTCGCACCTGGTATAGAGATTCCATAAGTGATGGGAAATTCGATCAGGATTGTGAATATCCGGATTGCAAGGACTTCTTTGTAAGTGCCTTCGGTTCTGTTCGATCCCGGAACAGACTTGTATGGATTGTATGCCTGACATTACAAGTTGAGATATAAAGCCGATTTCTTTCAAATATATTTCTGTTGGTGGCGAAGAATTTATTCTTTGCTTAACACCCTTCTTTGAGACGTACGAGCTCAAAGGTTATATAGTTGAAGTTATCAGCGATATATCCCATTTTGGTAATGTGACATGCTGAGTGATGCTGAAATGATCATTGTGTTGATTATTGTGATAGGATCATTTATTTGATCGTCTATCTTAGTGATCATTGTGTTGATCATTTGTTGACCCAAAGCATGGCTTTTGTATAAAGTATGTTTTTGTGGACGTGACTTCGTCGAGCCTCACATCCCGGAAATGGTCAAAACAGGAAAGATGCGGCAAGGTTATTAGGGGTTGCTGTAGCTCCCCTTAGGGTATGTGCATTTCCTTCTGGAAAGGGGTGGTATCATGGTATGGAGCCCAGATACTTACTCATGTTGAAAACACTCTATTTATTATGGTGTGATGTTGGATATCGAGCGCTCGGTTGAAAAGGTCCTAAAGGACCGGGGAATGGCGTGCTCGTGTCAGTAGTTACCCAGTTAAGGGGTAACCCGGCCTTGTGTTGGCAGAGTTCCGGTTTGGTTCTCGGGGATGTCTTTCCAGAGGCATTCTCAGTGGCAATGGGAAGTTCCTTGGCCTGACCATTTGTTGGAAATCCAAAGAAACAATACGAAACTTGTACGGTATTAGTTGTAGAACCTATCATTCACTTATGGTGTCGCAACACTGTTTGGATGATAGCTATAGTAGGCATAGTTCGAAATGTCTATGTTGGCTAAGATTTATATTCTACTTCCGAAATATTTTTCCTACACTATACACTAATAATAATATCAAATGTTATTTTAAATGCGTATCAAGCATCTTTGACTATCATAAGGAGAAATCTCCTCCGATTCTGCGTTTGCATTGTGTGTGTGTGCGGGAGGCCTTATGGTAGTCTCATTTTTAAAAGCATTGCGAATTGAATTTAAAAATATTCCTCTATTTGATTTTTAAAGATAAATAAACTGTTTTGAGTTCTCACACCAGTCACATGACTGACTTGGAGTTTATTGTTTTCCTTCCTAAACTCTGGGTGCCCACCAATTTTCCACACGGGCAGTCAAGAGTAAGGTTTATCAGGATATTCTGGATATTCTGGAGTTGCTGGAGGCAAGCTGGATGGCATGGCGTATTACTAGTTTATATAGTATTTCTTTTCCGCTGCACTGTTTGTTGTTGTATGATGTTGTACACTCTGATGATATGATGTAATGAAATGAAACGAAATGTAATAACTGATATAGTTCTTTATTTAAAGATTATTCATTCATTATTATATGTTGTTCCGCTGCGAATTGTGAGATTCTGTTGTTGTTCTGTTGTTCCCTTTCTGTCCCGTTCTATTTTTAAAATTTTCTATCTTCTATTTTTCAAATTCTCTGTTTTCTAAAAATTCTCTATCTTCTTCTCTCTCTATTTCCTATCTCTTCTCTCTTCTTTCTTTTTCTTTTCTTTTTAAAACCCATAACATTCCGTGTTTTCGGCCTTCGATTTCTCGGCAGTCGATAAAGTGAGTGTCGATGTCGGATTTCCGAAGAACGAAAATCCGTACTGTTACATTTGGTATCAGAGCTCTGATGGTTAAGCGAGAACCATGGTTCTGTAGGGTATTACTCATTAGAGATAGAGTCAGTAGTACTCTAGAATGAGTTTGAGAGTAATAATAGATATGAGAGCGTATTTGTTAGTGAATATAAAATTTGTTTTATATTGTGATGATTGGTTTATTGAGTGGCATATGAACTTTCGTCAGCACAGCCTCGAAACTGAGCCGAAGGGGTTTCTAAACACTTGAATAGAACAATTCGACACAATATTGATTTTAAATTGGGTAAATGGAATAATTTTGCCTTGATTATATTTTATATGTAAAGGAATAATTTTTCAGAATTATTAAAGTGTATATAAGTTGATTGTTAGGTTGTTTGAATAATCTAAATAAAAGAGTAATTGTATAAGCAAATGAATTATAAGAATTGAATTATAATTAAAGTAATTTACAATTGTGAATAAACTTATATATATAAAAGTGAAATTATATGAATATGAGTTGTAAATAAAAATGAATTTAAAGTTAAATGAAAATTTACTTTAGAATTGGAATCTGAATTTATTTACAAGTGGGAATTTAAGTTATGTAAAACTAAGTGATGTTTAAATGAAGTATAACTTAAGTGATATTGAATGAAATTGATATTGGTATCGAAGTAAATAATCAAGTGGATTAAATGAATATGAACTTGAGTTATGTAATAGAATTCAACTTTGTAATTGAATTGAATGAATGAATTGAATGTTAATCAATTGAATGTAATTTAAATTGATATGAAATAATAAATATTGATTGGTTATGGATTATAGTTGGTTGATGGTTGAATATATATTGCTTTAGTTGCATTTGCTATGTGACATGTATAGTTATGTTGCTATATGTTGTATATTGAGATTATTTGCATATGTGCATGATTCTCATGTTGTTTGTTGAGTGTTTAGTAGGTGCGGATTGCGTTTGCTTCGCATTTGGAGTTCGCTTTAGCGCTATATTAGCCGTATATGCTTGCTAATGAAATATAAGGTACATATCTCGGATTAAATATCGTACTTTTACACTTTTTTCCCTTCGGGATGCCTCATTACTTGATGAGATGTATATTTGTGATATATATACTGTCATTTTTTTTTCGGATCGAGCCGCGCAAAGGAGACTATGGCGAATTTTTCCGAAAATTTAAGGCGTTAGAAAAAAATTTGAGAAAATTGGAAAATTTTGAAAACTTTAACTTTGATTTTGGAATTGAAAGTTAAACAATAGTAGTTTGTTTTTGAAAAGATAACTAAGTATGATTTGAAAATTTAGTAAAGTTTTATAAGCAGTTTAACTTTAAATTTTGGAAAATTAATAGATTCTCTAACTTTCTTACTTGTAATTTCGAGGACGAAATTCTTTTAAGGGGGAAAGATTGTAACGACCCAGAATTTTTAATAATTTAAATTTGAATATTTAATTAATTTTAAATATTAATAAGTGAATTTATAAGTCAAATAAATTTTTATTTGAATTATTGGATTTAATTGGATAATTAAATCGATAATTTAATACGTTAAATAATGAAAATAATTAAAAATTGAGTTAAAAATGATTGTAAATAATTTGGAAAATTTTATTTTATCATATTGAAGTTATAGAAATATTTTAGAACTTTTAAAATCGAATTAAAAGTTAATTTGTGAAAATTGAATATTTTAATATTAAATAATCGACTGTAAAATAGCCAATTTTTGAATAGTCTCAGAATTGAACGAAACCAGTTTCATTGGATCCGTAATAGTTAGTTATTACCGGATTTCAATTTTCGTGTCAATCGGAGCTATCGTTTGAGCGTGGCAGCTCGAAACGCATCGAATTATTTTTAATTTAAATTTGGCGAGTCAAAATAGCCATTTTTCAAAAAGTCTCGGAATTCGACGAAACCAGTTTCATCGGATCCGTAATGTGATATTATTGTAAGGTTTCAAATTTCAAGTCAATTGGATTTACCGTTTGTCCGGTACAAATTAAAACGCCTAGAAATCGATTTAAATCGGTTTAATTTAAATTGAACGTTTTCAGCCATAACTCGCACATACTTCCGAATTAGCTTCCGAAACCTGTTCCATTGTGTCCGGAACGCGGGATAAACCCTAGGTACGCTGGTTACGGCGTCTAAATCGGAGTTCGGAATTCCCGGGATGAATAGTGTTTACGCTTGCTTTTCTTATAAATAGCTACCATTCTAAAATAAAAAAAAAATTTATAAAACCCTAATCTAAATGTTGCCAGCCGCCACCTAGAAAAGAACGGCCAAGAATTTGCAATCTTCTTCCCATCTTTTCTCACAATCTACTCAACGATTCAACAAACTCTCAACTAGAGTATTGTAGAGGGCATCAAGATCTATGATATGAACGGTTGTGATTGGATTTGGAGCTATGGATCGGCTGCAATCAGGGTTTGAAGTGGCCGGCTTTGGGCACGAATTTCGAGAGAATGGGGGGCACTGGGACGTGCGGCCTCTGGCCGTGAGTAGCTAGGGAGAAGGCGCTTCGAATGGTGGCATGATGATCGGGGTTCGTCGTCGTTTGGGGGTTCGATGGTTTTGAGTTTGAACGCGTGGATGGGTTCCTGATACGTGAGAGCTAACGTGAAGGGGGGGGGGGGAGAAGGGAAGTGCGGCTGAGATTTGTGGGAGATGGGATCTTGTGGATGAGATTAGTTAGGGTTAGATTTATAAAATTAATTTGTAAATTAATTATGTTTAGATTCATGCAACTTTAAAAATTCGTATCTTTTTCATACGAGGTCGAAAAAATGCAAACTCAGTTGCGTTGGAATCGTATGGACGAGCACTACGCGATGGAGTTGGTTTGGAGTCGTTTGGAGTTAGTGAGAATTTCGGGTAAAATTAAACGCGCGTTTAATTTTATTCGAAATAAAAGCTTAAACGGAAATTAAAACCAAGGTGAGAATTTCTCACTCAATCGAATAGATTTCGATTTTATTTTAAATAGTTAGATTTAAAATATTTGAATGCATGTTTGAAAGATGACTGTAAATTTTTGATTGTTAAAATAGACATTATGCGCCGTTAGTAAGCGGATGTTATTTAATATAAACATATACCGCGAATATTTCATAAACAGTGAAATTGGTATTATATATAATATCAATATATATATATTGGCATATGTATATATTGCAGTTGATTGATTTCCCGCATTTTTTGTTTAGCGGATGAGACCCTATTACGCCGTTATTAAGCGGATAATATTTAATAAGAACATATACCGCGATAATTTCGTACTGGAGCGAAATTGGTATTGTGCTAATGTTTTTGGATGCAGGAAACAGGTTGGAGGGATCCAACTGGATTCCTCAACAGTATTTATTTAATTTCAGATATTTTGATATTTGATTGATTATCATATCGATATATGATATCGTTGTTAGTCGTGATTGACTATTTGGTGTGTAGCATCATTGGACCCATATTTTGGGATTTTAAAATGGTTTTAAAGTGATTTTTGAAGATATGCTATATTTTTGGAATTGATCCATTATAAATAAATAAACGTTATAATTTTTAAAGTTATAAAAATTATGGTTTTTGTGAAATATAGTTAAAAAGCTGATTTTTAGAAATACGATTAAAAGTCGATTTTTGAGAAATATGAACTAATGATTTTATAAAATAATTTAGATTGGATTTTTGAATATATGATAAAAGTTTAAATATAGGATTTATAAAATTTGATTATTTTATAAATCGAAATGATGAAATTATAAAGGAAATTAAAGACGTTTTAGAATAATAATATAAACTGATTTATATTAAGAGATTTATAAATGGATATTTATAAATTGGAATATAGACATTATAAAACGAGTTTTTATAAGTGTTTGAATGTAGTGAAAATGAATTTCATAATAGAATGAAATTTATAGAATTATAAACTGTGAAGTTATAAACGAAATTTATAAATAGTAAGATTTATAAATTTGGTGAAATTATTTGAAGAATAGATTTATTAAATAAATAAATTTTATAAGTTATAAAGTTTATAAATTGAAAAGTCTTTAAAAAGAACGATTTTGTAAAATAATCGTTTTATAAGCAATTGACTTATAATATGAACTTTTAGTTTATAATTGAGATATGAAATCAAAAATGTTAATAAAGGAATTTATAAAAAAAGGAAGTTTTTATAAATAAATAGAAAAGGAATTTATAAACGTTGTTTTTATAAATTCGCAAAGGACTTATTTTGACAAGTTAATTGTTATAACTTAGAAATGGAGTTATATTCACGTTTTAGACAGTGAATAATCCTTTAAGTTAAAGTGAATAGAAATGATGAAGTTTGTTAACGTAGTTTATTCACGTTCTTGAACAGTGAATAACACGTTAAAGAAATTGTTTAGAATGTGAATGTTTTAAATAGAATTAAAACGATTCAACGATGTTTTAAAAGGTATTGAGATTGAAACCATAGATTTCAACATTTATTGTTGAAATAGATGTTTCGAGAAATAAAAGGAAATAGCGGACTATAACACTGTTGTTATAGTAAATGATTTCCGAATGGAAATGTTTTGGTTTAGTATTGGGATTTATATATCTATTTTAATTTCGAATCCCTATACTAGTGATTTTGGGTTGTCGTAACGATGTTTTACGTAACATTCGTTTTGGCCCAAATAAATATGTTAAGTGAATGATTTCCTTAAAGAATAAAATATATACTTAATTCGGTTTAAGTATATTGAATATTTTCTAAGTGTTGAAAATAAAAGATTGTGAATTACTTATTTAGTAAGTATGGAATTGTTTTCCAGTATAAAGTGAAAAATTAGAATTTATCTTTTTGAAGATAAATTGAAATGAATTATTGAAATCGAATATGCATGGATATTTTGAAATATAAATTCATTATGGAATTTATATGTGAAAAGTGGAATTTGTTTGAAAATAAATATTGATTTATTTTTGAAGTGTTGAAATTATATATCTTATAAAGATATTTTGGGAAAATAAATAATTTGGAAAATTATTTGGAATCTGGTGATGTATGCATATCAATTGATAGTTCAATAACCGACTATCAGTTTTCCCTTTGAATGGGTATTTGATGTGAATTGATTGAATTTGAATGCACACTTATTTTTGAATAAGCGCTCACTATTCGGGTTAACCGGGAAAGGACCATGGGGTCGTATAACCCATTCCGAATATGTGATACGTCGTTGTGAATTGCATTTGAAGATCGGTGTTGAAGACCGGTATTTGCGAGAGCGATAGGATGACCTATCGATTGTCTCTGCACTGGGTCGCACCTGGTATAGAGATTCCATAAGTGATGGGAAATTCGATCAGGATTGTGAATATCCGGATTGCAAGGACTTCTTTGTAAGTGCCTTCGGTTCTGTTCGATCCCGGAACAGACTTGTATGGATTGTATGCCTGACATTACAAGTTGAGATATAAAGCCGATTTCTTTCAAATATATTTCTGTTGGTGGCGAAGAATTTATTCTTTGCTTAACACCCTTCTTTGAGACGTACGAGCTCAAAGGTTATATAGTTGAAGTTATCAGCGATATATCCCATTTTGGTAATGTGACATGCTGAGTGATGCTGAAATGATCATTGTGTTGATTATTGTGATAGGATCATTTATTTGATCGTCTATCTTAGTGATCATTGTGTTGATCATTTGTTGACCCAAAGCATGGCTTTTGTATAAAGTATGTTTTTGTGGACGTGACTTCGTCGAGCCTCACATCCCGGAAATGGTCAAAACAGGAAAGATGCGGCAAGGTTATTAGGGGTTGCTGTAGCTCCCCTTAGGGTATGTGCATTTCCTTCTGGAAAGGGGTGGTATCATGGTATGGAGCCCAGATACTTACTCATGTTGAAAACACTCTATTTATTATGGTGTGATGTTGGATATCGAGCGCTCGGTTGTAAAGGTCCTAAAGGACCGGGGAATGGCGTGCTCGTGTCAGTAGTTACCCAGTTAAGGGGTAACCCGGCCTTGTGTTGGCAGAGTTCCGGTTTGGTTCTCGGGGATGTCTTTCCAGAGGCATTCTCAGTGGCAATGGGAAGTTCCTTGGCCTGACCATTTGTTGGAAATCCAAAGAAACAATACGAAACTTGTACGGTATTAGTTGTAGAACCTATCATTCACTTATGGTGTCGCAACACTGTTTGGATGATAGCTATAGTAGGCATAGTTCGAAATGTCTATGTTGGCTAAGATTTATATTCTACTTCCGAAATATTTTTCCTACACTATACACTAATAATAATATCAAATGTTATTTTAAATGCGTATCAAGCATCTTTGACTATCATAAGGAGAAATCTCCTCCGATTCTGCGTTTGCATTGTGTGTGTGTGCGGGAGGCCTTATGGTAGTCTCATTTTTAAAAGCATTGCGAATTGAATTTAAAAATATTCCTCTATTTGATTTTTAAAGATAAATAAACTGTTTTGAGTTCTCACACCAGTCACATGACTGACTTGGAGTTTATTGTTTTCCTTCCTAAACTCTGGGTGCCCACCAATTTTCCACACGGGCAGTCAAGAGTAAGGTTTATCAGGATATTCTGGATATTCTGGAGTTGCTGGAGGCAAGCTGGATGGCATGGCGTATTACTAGTTTATATAGTATTTCTTTTCCGCTGCACTGTTTGTTGTTGTATGATGTTGTACACTCTGATGATATGATGTAATGAAATGAAACGAAATGTAATAACTGATATAGTTCTTTATTTAAAGATTATTCATTCATTATTATATGTTGTTCCGCTGCGAATTGTGAGATTCTGTTGTTGTTCTGTTGTTCCCTTTCTGTCCCGTTCTATTTTTAAAATTTTCTATCTTCTATTTTTCAAATTCTCTGTTTTCTAAAAATTCTCTATCTTCTTCTCTCTCTATTTCCTATCTCTTCTCTCTTCTTTCTTTTTCTTTTCTTTTTAAAACCCATAACATTCCGTGTTTTCGGCCTTCGATTTCTCGGCAGTCGATAAAGTGAGTGTCGATGTCGGATTTCCGAAGAACGAAAATCCGTACTGTTACAGTTTGAGTATAATATATCTTATTTAAGTTTTGAAATTATTTTAGATATTCTGATTTAAAAGGGGTTATGCAAATTATACCTAATATATATGTGAATTTTAAACCATTTTTGAACTATGTTAAATAAATCATTTCAGAGATTTAAATTTAATTCATATAGAACTTGCCGAGAATACAATAGTTCGCTAATATTTCGATATATACTTTGAAAGGTTATATCTTGAGTAAATTTAATTGGATTTTTTTCGAAGTGAGTAAGCATTTGTTTTCAAATAATATCAAATTTCTTATTACAAAAGAATTTTCAGTTTTTGCTAAAAGGATTTCAAGTTGTGTGTAAATCAAATTTGAATTGAAAATGGTGTTAAAAGCTATGAATGAATCTTTGTTAAAGATCAAATTTAAAGTGATCATAAACGGTGAATCTTTTGTTTAAAAGGTAAATGTGGAAATATGTTTAGACCATTCAAAAGGAAAGGTTTTAGGCTAAAAGTTTGACTTAACTAAGATCCCAGTATATCCATATGGTTTTAAAATTAGCGCTCCTTATTCAGTTTAGCTGGGAGAGGACTTTATGTCATAAAACCTATTCCGAATAAATGATTGATGAAATGGATTGCATTGAAGACGGTGGTGAAGACATGGTATTTTCGAAAACGAAAGGATTAACTATCAAATTTCTCTGCTCTGAGTCGCGCAGGTATAGAGATCTCCATATGTGATGGGCAGTCCGATCAGGATTGTGAGAACCCGGATTTGCAAAGGCTTCTTTTAAAGTGCCTTCGGTTCCGTTCGAACCCGAAACAGACTTGTACGGATGTATATCTGACGTTACACTTTGAGATATAAAGCTGGTTTTTATTAAATACATTTCTGTTTGGTACCGAAGAATTTATTCTCCTAGATTAACATCCTTCTCTTAGACTTACGAGCTTAGAGGATATGTAGTTGATGGTTATTAGCTATATTTTCCCAATTTGGTAATGTGGCATGTTAAGTGTTGCTGATCATTTTTTGATTGAAGCATGGCTTTTGTGAAAAGTATAGCTTTATGGATGAGACTTCACCAAACCTCACAACCCAAAAACGGTCGAAACAGGAAGGATGCAGCAAGGTCATGAGGGTCACGCCTTTTCGGGTATGTGCATTTCCTTCTGGATAAAAGTGGTATCATGGAATGGAGCCCAGATATTTAACTTTTATGGTTGTTGGAATTTGTTGGTGTTGAGGCCTTGGCTGAAGGTCGGCGACGACCGGGGGATGGCATACTTGTATTAGTAGTTACATAATTATTGAGGTAACCCAGCCTAGTGTTGGCAGAGAGCCGGTTATGTTCTCGGGGCATTCCTCCAGAGGCGTAACCATTCGGTTAGGAAGCTACTTAGCCTGACCATTTGTTGGAAATCCAATCATCCAATACAAGCCCATTAAGTTATTAGTTGTAGAACCTGCCATCTAACATGGTAGCTATAGTAGGCGTACTATAATGCTACGTATGTTGGATAAGTTTAATATTATACTTGCAAATGTTTTCTGCACTATGCACTAATAATAATATCAAGATGATTTTCGCATATCAAACATGTTTGATTATCATAAGAAGAAATCTCCCCCAAGTGTGTGATTGCATTGTGTGTGTGCCGGGAGTTCTTATGGTAGTTTCATTTTCCAAAAAGCATAGCAAATTTCTTTTATTTGTTTTTTTGTTTCTTTTAGTTCAAGATAAATTGTTTTTGTTTTCTCACACCAGTCTCATGATTGACCTGGAGTTTACTGTTCCCTTTCTAAACTCCGGGTGCCCACAATTTTCCACACGGGCGGCCTAGAGTCAGGTTTTCAGATAATCAAACAATAGGTGTAGCTTTGGGCAATCTTTGGAGTCTTTGGATTTTAGGTAATTGCATTCTGCACCGGATTTGCTTAACTTCTACATGATTGGTGGTTCGAGTTTCTTGGTTTGGCATCTTTGGAATTTGGCAATGGAGATGTTATCTTTTCGTCGTTGTCACTTTATTTTCCACTATTGTGTCTATCTCTGATATATGTTGATAATTTCACTTGTATTGTCACGGTCCAAATTTCAGCGTTCGAAAATCGACACTCATACCTCACTTGTACTTGAATGCTGCAGATTCAACAGTTGAAATTTGACTTGTGCCGGAGCTTATAACACATTAAGTATAACAACACAGTGGAAGAAAATAAACGAATACCATATACAACTCCAATGAATACAATATCCAATGATATACAACAATGATACCAATATGATATAAGAATATCAGAGACAATAAAAAACAGTTGAAAGGCAAAAGA
The DNA here is from genome assembly GCA_030765085.1 of Allium cepa. Lineage (NCBI taxonomy): Eukaryota > Viridiplantae > Streptophyta > Magnoliopsida > Asparagales > Amaryllidaceae > Allium > Allium cepa. Next base: position 1,033,253,469 of record CM060928.1, read on the forward strand.
GATAACTCCAATATCAAACTGCAACTCCAATCTAATGCTCCAAAGCCAAATCTCCAAACCACTAGCTCGAACCCCATCAAGGTTGCAAAGATAAGCAAGGTCTACCGTGAATGATGTAGTGTAGAAAATGCAATCAACAAATCCAAGGTCTCCAAATAATTCCAAAGAGAAAGCTGAAAGCTACTGAATCAATATCTACTATCTGATTATCTGAAAAACCCAACACTAGACTGCCAATGTGGAAAATTGTGGGCACCTAGGATTTAGGAAGGGAACAATAAACTCCAGGTCATTCATAGGACTGGTATGAGCAAACAAAAACATTTTATCTTTAAAACAAAAAAAGATTTTAAAATTTGAAATCCGCAATGCTTTTCTGGAAAATGAAACTACCATAAGGCCTCCCGGCACACACACCATGCAATCGCACACTTGGGGAGATTTCTCCTTATGATAGTCAAACATGCTTACTACGCAAAAATCCTTTTTAATATTATTATTAGTGCATAGTGGGAAACATTTCGAAAGTATAATATTAATATTATCCTGAATAGGTACGATTATACTATGCCTGCTATAGCTACCACCTGAGGTGGCAGGTAATAAAACTGCAATCGTAAAGGGCTCGTATTGGATGATTGGTTTTCCAACAAATGGTCAGGCGAAGGAACTTCCTATTGTCACATAGGAACGCCTCTGGAGGGACGCCCCGAGAACCTACCCGGCTCTCTGCCAACTCAAGGCTGGTTACCCCCTTCCCGGGGAGTAATACCTAAGTTATGCCACCCTCGGTCAATTGCGACCTTTATCGGAGGATCCTCTACCCCAACAACATCACACAATAATAAATATACTAAAGTGTCCACATGAGTAAGTATCCGTGCTCCATACCATGATACCACCCATTTCCAGAAGCAATGGTCATACCGTAGGGGAGCTACCCCTGAAACCTTGCCGCATCTTTCATGTTTCGACCATTACCGAGTTGTGAGGCTCGATGAGGTCTCGTCCACAAGGCCACACTTTTTCACAAAGCCATGCTTTGATCAACAAATGATCAGCAGCACTTCGTATGCCACATTACCACATTGGGAATGTATCACTAGTAACCATCAACTACATAACCTTTGAGCTCGTACGTCTCATAGAAGGGTGTTAAGCTAAGAGAATAAATCTCCGCCACCAAACAGAAATGTTTTTGATAGAAATCAGTTTTTCATCTCAAAGTGTAATGTCTGGCGCACATCCATACAAGTTTGTTCCGGGTTCGAACAGAACCAAAGGCACTTCCGAAAAGGCCAATGCAATATGGGTATTCATAATCCCTATCGGACTTTCCATCACTTAGGGAATCTCTATACCGGCGTGACTCAATGCAGAGACAATCGACGAGTTATCCTTTCATTCTCGAAAATACTTGGCCTTCACCCCTGGTCTTCAAATGCTATCCATAGCGACGTATCATTATCCGAAATGGGAATATAACGCAAGGTCCTCTCCCGGCTAAACCGAATAATAAGCGCAATATTTGAAAACATATGGATAATGGGATTTCGATTAAGTCACAACTTATTATCCAAAGCCTTTCTTTAAATGGTCTAAAACAAATTACCATTCCAAATTTTTAAACAAAAATGTTCATCTCACAAAGTTCACCAATTTTCCACGAACGTTCATTTATGGCTTTTCAAAACAATTTCATTTCAAATTGGATTAACTTATCCAATTTTAAATTAAAGATTAAATTCATAACATTTCAAACCATTTTCAATTCAAATCTTTTATGTGAAAGATATACCATTTAAAACTCTCTTCGATTTCAAAACAAGTTTTAATAATCTTTCACATAAGTTAAAGCTGATTACATTTACCTAAGTTAAAGCCATTCAAGTATAAAACTTGGGTTTAAATTTAAATTCCAAAACTATATTTTTTAATGGTTAAAAACCCATATAAACACCGTTATAACCTGTATAATATTTTTAAACCATAATTCCTAAATCATTGAATTCAATTTCAAACATTGAATCGAAATTTAAATTAAATTATTTAAATTTTCAAAACTCAATCAGGTTATTCAAAATGACTTTTATTTTTGAAACTCATTTTCAAAGGTTTTCAATTCCAATTCCAAAACTAGTTTGGATTAAAAAATTCAATCTTTAAAACTATTAAAAATCTGTGACTTAACCGATTTCCTCGTGTAATCCATATTTATGTGTGTAAGGTGTATTCCAGGGGTTTTGCACAATAGTGCAACAACATCGATCATCAAGATTACAATCACAGCAATATCGCATATACACAGAATCACAGATAGAACCAATGAATGCATTATAAATAAATAAATTACATTCATCACAGCTGATATAAATTTCATTTCACAGCTCAATTCACAAATCAGAATATCACAGATCAGATAGGATAATCAATTCAAGGAATCTCATACTATATAATCATTCACAAGCAATCCAACATTCAATAAGCATTTATAAGCAGGAATGATTAATTGTTTAATGCTTAATTACTTCAATTTAATTTCCAATTAAATTAATTACTTACGAATTAATTATCCAAATTAATCATTTAATATTAATTAATAAAATTAATTAATTAATCCTTAACTATCCTTCTAATTAATCATTCTTAATTAACTAGTTATTCCTTAATTAATTAACCCTTAATTAATTACATTTTAATTAATTATCCTTAATTAATTACATAAATCAATTTACCACTAATTAACTATCATTTCTTAATCACTTTAATTAATTAATTTTCAAATCATTATTTAATTAACTTTAATCATTAATTAATTTTAATTACGTAACTATCTTCAAGAAATTAATTACCTTTAATCCCTTCATCACATAAAACAATTATCCTTTAATTTGACCTTGATTAATCAAAATAAATTCTTATCTTAACCGATCACTATATATTTTAACATTTAAATCTCATTTAAAATTTAAAAGCTTGAAATCGATTCATTACAAAAATAAACTAAGATCTTTGATTAAAATTAATATCTTTACCTTTAAATCACTCACCATAAATAAATAAAACAATTCAAAGATATTTAACTTTAATCATTTTAAACTTTGTAATTTGGAATTAAAAACTTAACTTAATTTTTTTTTTTACTTTAAAACCTGATACCAATAACCTACAGTTCAAAATCTAGACAAAAATCTTATTTTAAAATCTGGTTAAGTTTTAAATTCTAAACAGGTTATGTTTTCAAAATCAAAGAACTGATAATATACGAAAAAACCCAAGCCCATACGATGTTTTCCCGTGTATTCACCCGAGACCATCTTTCAAATTTTCGCGTTCAAACTCGAGAACAATCCATCGTCCCCAAACCCAATAACGCCTGACATCAGTGATATCTGTACACCGTGCACACTAACCCAGTCACCACCGATCATCGTTTCGACCATCAACCTATCAACGAATAACCACCCGAAACCAACGACCACCCAGAATAACTGGGCTTCTCTTAAATCTAAAACGAACCCATCGCCCTCCACCTGGAACAAAACCAGGAACGAAGTCGATCGCCGAACCCGCCTCGCGATGCCTCTACCCATCACTATAAATTCCGACATCCTGACCCAAGCTTCACCGACGTCTATTGCTTCTCTACCACTCACCCTCGCCCAGTCCGATGCCTCCTAGATGTCACGACGAACCCAAGAACAATGGCTATTCTTAAACACTAAATCGATTTCGATATGATACAATGATGATCTAAAAATCCATTTACCATTTTTGTAACAACCCTGGGTTGACAGGTACCCTCCAACCCAGGGTTGTTACAATTTTTCCATCGATCGCCTTCCCTTCCGCTACCTTGATAACAATCCCGAAACCCCCAATCAATTCGATCGCCAGAATTTGATGCGAACACACTTTCTGTTCAGCTCTAAAAATAACTTGATTCATACATTTAAAAATTCTATAATGATAACTAAAAATCATGAATTTGAGATGTGAATCCGTTCCCATAATCAAACTTAAAAATCAAAACATTTGATTCTGGGCTTATCTTAAGTCATTTCTGTGTATATATCATTTTTGAAATAAATATTTAGTTTAAACACTTGAAATTAAAATTTAAAAGGATATCATCTAAATAAAAATATTTTTCATTTAAAGGTTACGGCCTAAAAATTATTTTTTTGGTTGATTTGGATTTATTTAAATCCTGTTTCGAAAACCTGTAACTTATAACTGGGTTTATATATCCGTACAACATGCATATCAATATATGCATCCAAACACGCAGGCAAAACAACAACATTTCACCACTCATTTTCAAGTGTCAACCACAACATCAGGATATAATAGGTTGAATTTGCTCACCTTGGAAGTATGAAGTAGAGACAGTGAAGAACAAAGAAGAAGACAAAAATCTGGAATTGATTTTAAAACTGAACTTTTTGATCCCGAGGCTTGCATGATGAGTTGAAGCTTCAATCTTTGCTTCAGATTGCATTTGTTGTTGTGATTTGATTGCTTTAACTTCAATTTGCTTCAGATTTGAATTCCAGTTTGAACTTTAATGTATTATTCTTTGATTCCAGGTTGATTTGCATGCTTGATTGAGATGTTTTCCTGGTTCTACTTTGAATTCCCAGGTTTTAAAATTTGAGTGCGTAGCTTCTGGTTTAGATTTTTATTTTTTTTACTTTGTGAAAGAATTTGTTTCTAGGTTTTTAAACTTAGTTTTAGTTTTGAGATTGAGGAGGATTTAAAATTCTTTGGTTTTTCAGGCTTGAGAAAGATGAACAGCCTGACCGTTTTTCTATGCATGTTGTAAAAATTAAATTCAAAAGAAAATAATCTCTTTTGCCACTTGTTCATTTGCCTGCCAAAGTTATTACACCTGTTCAATTTCTTATATATTGTTTACACTTATTAAAATAAGAAATTTTATGTTGAAATCCCTTAGTTTAAATTAGTTTCAAAACTTAGTTTTAAACCGTTGTTTAAAATTTACTTACAAATTCATATGTGTGTGTGTGTGTATATTTCTTCTAACTATATTCTTTAATTATATAAGAGGAAAGCATTTTAAAATTTTAATTAAATCTTACTTTATTTATGATTTAAATTTTTTATTTTAAATCCTTAATCAATTTGTGAATTGATTTATCTTATGTGCATTTTAATACTTATGCTTATATTTTGAAAGATATATACACACCAAAGCTTTTTTAATCTAATCTATCTATTTAACTAATTTTATTCCCAATATATTATTTAAATTTCAAAAGCTAAATATTTTATTTCCATTCCTGTTTTAATATTATACATACATCTTTACATACATTTTAAATTATTTACAACTTTATAAGAAAATGGATTTCGAAACCAATTATACATAAATAAGTAATCACATTGATTTTATATTTAGATCTCATATCTTCAAAAACCAAATTTTAATCCATTTATATAAACTTATAAACATATATGTTATTTAATTTTGGAAAATCCAAACATAATTTTATTTTCTAAGATATTTAAATTTGAATCCTAATTTCAAACGCTATTTTTAATTAATTTTATATACATATTCATTCCCAAATATTCAAATTAATTCTCTATTAATTCATAATTTAACCAAAGTCTTGTATTAAATTCCAAATCAATTTAGCTTAAAAATCAAGAATGTTAGATTTCCCTCCTTAAGAAAATTTTGTCACCGAAATTTGCCAGGGAGACAACAAAGAATGGATAGGTACACAATGATAGAGAATTGACCCACAAATCAAGCCGATTATCCCTTTTTTTTGGCTTACGAAATCAGAATATCAATAATAGATGCAAGAACAAATCTATTTAACTCTTTACAAGAACTCGGGGTCATCCAGATCTAAGAAACATACATGGGCATTGGTTAGTTCGAAGGATAACTAACCGTTTATAGAATATATAGAGACCCAAATGATAGATAAATGGATTTAATCTTCCACAACTCTCAAACACTAGATATGGATTCCAATCTTAAGTCGGAACACCCCAAATTAAATATCTTGTCCCTCTTTGGACTTTGATCCTGATAAGAAATTACAGTAGAATTTCAAATTTTGGTTTAATCGAAATTGTTTTATCGATAAAATTTATTTAACTTTATTTTTTAGTTAACCAATTTATTTCAGATCAAATTTCAATTTCGCTAAAGTTAAAAACGTAAAGCTGATAGAAATTCGACAAAGAGAATACGAAATAGAGTCTTATCTACACGATTTGTAGTGCCACCATCACACCGAAGCTTCTTCTTCGAGCTGCCACAAAGACATCAAAGAAATTGGAAAGACAAATCAAAGGAGATGGATAAGAAAGTTGTTTCCACTGTTGTAGGGTATTGACCATGGTACTTCCCTGTCCCCTATCTCGTCCTCTTCTTGCACTCATACTAACTATCAATGGATAGTAAGAGAATTTACTATGGCACACGGAAGGAGATCTTAGGGATATACTCATTCTAGGGTATACTTCACCCTATCTCTAATGAGTTACCTAATGTGTTATACTCCTCAGTTAAAGTTTTAACCTTCAGCTCTGATACCAAAATGTCGTCTTCCAAATTTCAGCGTTCGAAAATCGACACTCGTACCTCACTTGTACTTGAATGCCGCAGATTCAACCATTGAAATTTGACCTGTGCCGGAGCTTATAACACATTAATTATAACAACACAGTGGAAGAAAAGAAATGGATATCAAATACAACTCCGATGAATACAATATCCAATGATATACAACAATGATATCAATATGATACAAGAATATCAGAGACAATAAACAACAGTGGAAAGGCAAAAGAAATAACTCCAGTGCCAAACTGTAACTCCAATCCAATGCTCCAAAGCCAAAACTCCAAACCACTAGCTCGTACCCCCATCAAGGTTGCACAAAGATAGGCAAGGCCAGCCGTAAATGCTGAAGTTTAGCAAATGCAATCCACAAACCAAGGTCTCCAAATAATTCCAAAGAGAAAGTTGAAAGCTACCGAATCGATATCTACTATCTGATTATCTAAAAAACCAAACTCTGCCGTGTGGAAAATTGCGGGCGCCCATGGTTTAGGAAGGGAACGATAAACTCCGGGTCAATCATGGGACTGGTATGAGCAAATAAAAACATTTTATCTTTAAAACAAACAAAAGATTTTAAAATTTGAAATTCGCAATGCTTTTTTGGAAAATGAAACTACCATAAGGACTCCCGGCACACATACCATGCAATCGCACACTTGGGGGAAATTTCTCCTTATGGTAGTCAAACATGCTTACTACACAAAAATCCTTGTTGATATTATTATTAGTGCATAGTGGAAAACATTTCGAAAGTATAATATTAATCTTAACCAGCATAGGTACCATTATACTATACCTACTATAGCTACCACCTGAGGTGGCAGGTAAAACAACTGCAATCGTAAAGGGCTCATATTGGATGGTTGGATTTCCAACAAATGGTCAGGCTAAGGAACTTGCTATTGCTACAGGGAATGCCTCTTGAGGGATGCCCCGAGAACCAACCCGGCTCTCTGCCAACACAAAGCTAGTTACCCCCTTCCCGGGGAGTAAAACCTAAGATATGCCACCCCAGTCGTTTGCGACCTTAATCCAAGGATCCTCTACACCAACAACATCACACAATAATAAATATACTACAATGTCCACACGAGTAGGTATCCGGGTTCCATGCCATGATACCACCTGTTTCCAGAAGGAATGGTCATAACCTAGGGGAGCTACCCCTGAAACCTTGCCCCATCTTTCCTGTTTCGACCATTACCGGGTTGTGAGGCTCGATGAGGTCTCGTCCACAAAGCTATGCTTTTTCACAAAGCCATGCTTTGATCAGCAAATGACCAGAAGCACTTCGTATGCCACATTAGCTGTGACGACCCAGAAATTTTTAGGCATTTGAAATTGAAATATTTAAGTGATTTTAAATATTTCCAAGATAGTTTAACTTGGATTTTAAATATCGGTTTGAATTAGACGATTGAATTTATGGAATTAAAAAATTTGAAGTGAGCTAAATGTTGAATCTGGAGTTTTAAGCCTATTAAAAATAATTTGAAGGCTTTTAAAATTTATAATGATGACACTAAAGATAATAGAATGGCTAGAATTTCAATCAAATGTGATATGTTCAATTTGAATACTATATCGTTTAAATCGATATTTAAATATAGCCTTTCGGGGCATAGTCTCAGAATTCGATGAAACCAGTTTCATTGGATCCGTAATAGTTAGTTATTATCGGATTTCAATTTTCATAGTGTTTGGATTTACTGTTTGCTCGTACGTGTGAGAAACGCGTCGAAATTAAAATCGATAATTTAATATTTTAAATCGATTTATAAAGCTAACTTCCACATACGACCAAATTAGCCTCCGAAACACGTTCCATTGTGTTCGGAATGCGGGTAAAACCTTATAAACGTCTGTCGGCATGTCTGATTCGGGGTTCGGGATTTCGCGTTATACAACGCAAGATATTTTCAGTATTCTATAATATAATAAATTTTGAAGTACGTTTAGTCAGAGATATTTTTATAACAAGCGCATGCAAAAAGCTATTTCCCTAATCGATATTTATTCTTCGCCCCTTTCTACTTCTCAGTGGTAATCGAAAACTTTCGAATAATGGCCGAAGCCATCATCGTTCAAATTACGCTTCCCCTTTTCCTTCCTTTCAAAATCGTATTCTTATAAAAAAAATCAAAAAAAAAAAGAGAAAGGGGAATTCACGGCCGAGAATCAACAGAACGAAAAAAAATTATATATATATAGAGAGAGAGCCACTTGCTCGCACGGCAAGGGGGAAGATTCGTGAAGCTCGCGGTGTTTCGCGACTCGGAGGCGGAGAGATTTTGGGGGGGCGCGATTTGCTGCATTTGGGATAGTTGCGTTCGCGACCTGGTGTGTGGCGAGCACTGATGGAAATCGCGGCAACATGGAGGAAGTCGAATGAGGCGGCGCTTCGATTCACGGCAAGGCTAGGATCTCCGGCTGAAAGCGGTAGGGTGTCGAGTGATGGTGGCGAGCTCGAGTCGCGTGTACGTGTGAAGGTGAGGCCTTCGTATTTATTTCTCAGATTTGAATTTTTGATTTGGTATATATATATATAGGGTTATATTACAGGAAGGATATATGCACGATAAAAAGAATATATATATATATAAGGTGGAAGACAGAGCATGTATTTAGTTTAGTTGTAAACTGTTAATTTGAATAAGGTTCAAAGTTAGTTGAACAGGATAACAATAAGCAGGAAAACATATATAGTTGTTGATAAGATTATGAAAAAATATAATAGGAATTTTAAAGGGTTGAAGAGATTATAAATTAAGTTTTTGTATGTATATAGGCTATTTTTGTATATGTAGTTTGTTTTTTTCTAAAAAAAAGAAAAGGAAAAGGAAAATAAATAAATATAATACTTATACGCATATTAAACGTACTATCTAATTTTGAAAAGAATGAATAAAGGTGATTAACTTGTTTAAATTAACTTATTATTTTAGTTACAAAAACTTATTTATTATAGGAATTAGTCAAAAAAACTAAAGTATTAGTTAAATTAATTTATTAAATGGAAGTTTGTTTTTGGATTACTTCGAAATATTAATAAGCCGTATAAATTGTTTATTTAAGGTCAAAATCTGATAGGAAACAAGCTGATTTGGAAATGGGTTGCAAACGGAAAAAGGTGAGTTAATCTCACTCGGTTAAATTTAAATTTAAATGATTAAATTTAAATAATTGTTTGAATGGTTGAATTTGATTGATGTGCTATAGTATGTTATATTCTGGAATTGGCATATTATTGTGCTGACATCTTTGGATGCAGGGAAAACAGGTTGGAGGGATCCAACTGGACCCCTCGAAATTATTTAGATTATTGAATATTCTGTGTTCTGAATAGTTGATATCCCATGATGATTTATGAATAATTGAAGTATTGAATGGTATGGTTGGATTAAATATCACGGTAGAATAAATTATAAAATCCCTAGTATTGTATTTTCGAAAGAAATAAAAGAGTAAATTTTTAAAGTAAAATAATTCTAGTGAATTGGAATAAATTAATAATGAATTGAAAATAATATAAATATAAGTGATTGCAAAGTTCTAACAAATTTGGAACAAGAGAAATTTGAATTATTAGGGGTAATAATAATGTTAAAGCTTAAGTGACATTATTTGAATGAATAAAGAATTTATTTTAAATGAGATTTTGAAAATTTTAAACTGGGTTATCAGGTGAAATAAAATATCGGTGGATATTTTAAATATGAATTTAAAGTGGAAATTTATAAAGAAATGGAAATTCGTTTAAAAATAAATAATGATTCATTTTTAAAGATGTAAAAGAGAAGAGTGTTTCACTGGATAGCCAAGTACGATTTTTAAGCAATTTTGAATATAAGTTAAAGGTTTAATTATGATTTAAAAAGCATATCTTAGAAAATTTGTTATTTTTAAATGCTTAAATTCTAAAATAAATATTTTTCAAAACTATTATCGTAGTAATTATTAAATGACTTAGTATTTGTTTTTAAAGAAAATCTAGTTTTATATTTTAATAATAGTAGCCTTATTTATTAAATGTTCCTTAAGTATATAATTTAATTAAGTATTAAAGTAGTTTTAAATTTTTAAGGCTATGAAATATTTTTTATAAATAAGTGCTTTTAAATTATTTTAAAGCTAAAAGTATTTTATACTTGGCGTTTCAGTGGAAATAAATATTGGGAAATTATTCCGGGAAAGGAATATGTTTGAAACTGTTTTCAAACAGGGTTTGTAAGTGAAATATATCTTATGAAGATATTTTTGAGATAAATAAATAATTTGGGAAATTTTTTATTGTTTGATGGATGCTTGTGAATAGAAATTGATAGTTAAATAACCGACTATCAATATTGGCCAACTGCGTTGATCGTTTCGAAGAGACCAGGATCGAGATTTAATTCTCGAAAACCACTTCGATCCGGTTTGTGCGTTTCGTGGGAAAATGATTTTGGATTCGAAGATGGAGCAGTGAAGTGCAAGGGCTAGTCGCTACTAATCCTGAGGATATTTCCAAAATGGATGTAGTAGGAATAGTGCCTTTGGTTCCGTTCGAACCCGGTACGGACTTGTATGGATGAATGCTTGCGAAACATCGTCATGTGGGCGATGGGCATTCTAAGGTATATGTTCTATAAAAGGTAACGCTTAGCCTCAAGCCTCGTCAAATGGGAATGAATGAAAATCAGGGGTTATGAAGCAAGGCTAGGTGGGTAGCACCCAAGAAGGGTGAGGACATTCCAGTCTAGATGTCCCTTTTTATTTCGGCTTAGTGGGCGGTTGCTGATCCCAACCGCAGGGTGATCTCACTCGGGATTATCCAGTAAGGGGTAGTCCCGGCCTTGTGTTGTAGGGGAGCGGGCGTACTCCTCGGTACGGTGATCTAGGCCCCGTACTGTGACAGGTGGTACCCCAGTGCCTAGTCATTAGTTGGAAATCCATTCTTCCTACGAGCCTTGTACGAGTTTCTAAGTGATGAATTGCTACCAAATTGATTTGTACAGGAAAACCTGTTTGTTGTTGAAATTTCAAAGGAAATTTGTTGGGAATAAAACCAGGATTGGGTTGGCCTTTGAGAAATGTGATTTGTGATGTTGGAGATTTTAAATGATTTGAAAACCGAGTGTTTAAAAATTCTGAGGAGATAGTTGTAAGCTTATAAATTGAGGTGATTTTAAATCATGAAGGAAATATAAGCTTTGAATAATGGAATTTAAATTTAAAAGGATAAAATGAGGTTAACTTGGATTGGAAAATAAAATCTTAACTGGATTGAAATTAATTAATTAATTAGGCTGAAAAATAATATCCAGTCATTTTTCGAATTAAGTTGAAATCGCATTGAGTTAAATAAAACTGATTTAAAATAAAATTGAGTTGGAATAAGAATTCAATTGAATTATTGAATGGGATTAAATTCTTACCTGGATAAATGGAAATTAAAATTGGTTAAGGGTTGGGATTGAAGTAAATAAATTAGAATAACTTATAAAAGAATCAGAATTAAATTGTAGGGAATAAAAATATGCTTGGGATATAAACAAGCATAAGGCTTGAGTTAAAATAAAAGAACAATATATTCAAGCCTATAATGAATGGAATTGTGTAAATAATAAGCTGTGACTTATAAAATTGAAAATGGAATACAAATCCAAAATAAATATTTTGATGAATTGGAAAATGGAAGGAAAATCCAAACTTGAATTGTATAATAAAATTGAAACTAAGAAAATAAAATGGAATGGTGTTTGGAATTAAAAATCAGGTATTGAACTATAAATAGGGAAGAACTAATTTGTTAATAAATTAGTTAATGAAATGTGTAAATGGAACCTATTATAGTTAAATAGAAGCTGAATTGTGAGTGTATGATGAGGTTGGAAACTAAAACTCAAGTTATAAATCAAATTCGACTTGGATCGATAGTGAAGTAAATGTGATTATATTGTGGTTAATAAAATTAGATGGTAATTTGAAATGGATAATGGATCCAGAACTTGAGTTATAGATTAAATTTTAACTTGGAGTGTTAAAAATTTAAATATAATTGGGAATATATCGAATAAAAATGTGATTTGGTTAAAATAGTAATGGGATGGTTTGTATTGTGAATAAAATCCAAATATGTGGAAATAAATTTGATATGGCCTTGTAATCAATTGAGTTAAGCTGAGTATAAGAGAGAAAATTCACTTGTAAAATGAAAATGGGCTTAAGTATAAATTTGAATAAATTGAAGTAAATTGACTTAAGCTGAATAAATCGAAGAGAGTTGAATTTAATTCAACTTAAACCAAGTTTAATGATATTGGATTAAATTTGAATCAAGTAAAAATAAATATGGATTGAATAGAACTTGGTGGGTTGTAATAATATTTAAGAAAATGGAAAATTCGAAATGGATTGAGTGGATAAGTTAATTATATTGAATAAGTCAATGGATGGGATAAATAAGAACCAAAGGAAGTATTGTCTAAATAAGTTGAGAAATGGTTATTGAATGAAAGAGCTTAGATTGTCTTTGAGTTAAATAAAATAGTTTGGAATAAAAAAATATGGAATGCAATGTGTCGAGTTTAATAAATGGTTGTGAATAAACTAAAATAAAAAGGAAATTTAATAGGTAATGAAATGAAATGTAAGTGAATGGATTCAAATCTGAGATGCAATGAAAAAGAGAATATATGGGTTGTGAATAAATTGAAAATGGAATAGAATTAAGTATAAATTGAGTTGACACCAATTTAAATTGGTTATAAACATAAATACTTATTTATTCACTTAAATCTTGTCAAATTGCATAGAATTAATTGTCATTTGATGTAAATGGAAGTAATTAAAAATTCTATGGATTGATCGGAGTAAAATAAATTGATTTTGAAAGCAATTGAATTAAATATGAGTTCAGTTCGATTAAAAATAAATTAAATGTAAGTGATTGGGTTTTAAACCATTTAAATTGATGAAGTTGTATACGAATGGGTTGAAAACCATCCAAATTGAATGAATATGGATATGAATAAGTTGAAAACAGTTGAATTAGCATGGAAACTTATAAATTACTTATGGAAAAATGTTTGATGTGAATTTCTTTTAAAATTCATATGTTTTAACTATTGCAAATAAGTGATATGCTATCAAACTTCATATATATGGCACTTACATGTTTAAATTGAGTAAGTACAGGTACCTGGGAGCCGTGTGGCTGGATTTGGTTGTGCTAGCTGCTAAAATTAATAAGCCGGTTGCTTAAAATGCTAAATAAGGTACGCTTACGCAATAAAAATAGGAAATATGACCTGTTTTGGTTTGTCCGACCGCGTGGGTCGATGTGTATATATTTATCCCTTTTGTAAAATTGCAATAGTTCCTCCGTACAAAGGAGACTCTGCCAAAATTTTCCAGAAATTTTGGGTGTTAGAAAAATTTTGAAAATTTTGGAAAAATTTGTTAACGACATAACGGTTTAAAATTGGAAATTGAAACAAGTTAGTAAATGAAACTAATTTAAAATAATGACATAAATTAGTTATAAATGGAAAATAAAGTTCAATATTTAGAGTTAAAGATAAATTGAATTCGTATGGAAATGAAAGAATCAAAGTGAATAGAAATAGGTATAAACTAAAGTGGTAAAGTGAAAACAAACAAAGAAGCATATAGAATGCTTATATTAAACTTAAGTAAGGAATAGTGAATTCTTAATTGGAGGTTGATATTACAAATATATTCCAAGCTGATATTTGAATGAGTAAATAATTGACACTTGTAAGGAAGTCGACAAAATGTTTTGGGAATATTGTGTTTGGATATTAGTGCTTAGCAGGATATGTAGGTAATATAAAGGGAAAAAGAGAATTGGTTTTGATTTAAGATAGTAAATTTGAAATGCTCGACAAAAAGGTATGTGTTTAAGTTTCTATATGAAATTTGATTGGGATTTTGGATTGAGCCACTTGGCTTTTTGTTTTCTTTTTCGATTTGGGAGGCCGTAGAGCCATTTTGTAGTTGTGCCGAGTTAGCCGCGCAAAGGAGACGCTGGCAAAAATTTTCGAAAATTTAAGGAGTTAGAAAATTTTTGAGAAAATTTTGGTAATTTCGAAAATTTGGTTTTAAATTGAATCTCGAATGATTAAACAAATGGTATAGTTTGAAACTATGGGAGAGTTGAGAAGTTAATAAGGATAATAAGGGGTCTTTTGTAAAAAGATAATTGGTAAAGATGTTGAATTGTTAGAAAGTGTTTAGTTTTAAGGAAATAATAAACGGATTTGCGGGTCGTTTCATTAGCAAATTGGGAATGCATCACTAGTAACCTTCAACTACATAACCTCTGAGCTCATACGTCTCAGAGAAGGGTGTTAAGCTAAGAGAATAAATCTCCACCACCAAACATAAATGTATTTGATAGAAACTGGCTTTACATCTCAAAGTGTAATGTCAGGCACACATACATATAAGTTTGTTCCGGGTTCGAACATAACCGAAGGCACTTCCGAAGAAGCCCTTGCACTCTGGGAGTTCACAATCCCGATCGGACTTCCCATCAGTTAGGGAATCTCTATGCCAGCGCGACTCGGTGCAGAGACAATCGACGGGTTATCCTTTCATTCTCGAAAATACCCGGTCTTCACCACCTGTCTTCAAATGCTATCCATATCGACATATCATTATTCGGAATGGGTTATATGACACAAGGTCCTCTACCGGCTAAACCGAATAATGAGCGCAATATTTGAAAACATATGGATAATGGGATTTCGATTAAGTCACAACCTATTATCCAAAACCTTTCTTTAAATGGTTTAAAACAAATTACTATTCCAAATCTTTTGAACAAAAAGGTTCATTTCACCAAGTTGACCAATTTTCCACAAAGGTTCATTTACGACTTTTCAAAACAATTTCATTTCAAATTGCATTAACTTATACAATCTTTAAATTAAAGATTTAATTTATAACTTTTCAACCCATTTTCAATACAAATCTTTTATATGAAAGATATACCATTTGAAACTCTCTTCGATTTCAAAACAAGTTTTAATAATCTTTCACATAAGTTAAAGTTGATTACATTTACCTAAGTTAAAGCCATTCAAGTATAAAACTTGGGTTTAAATTTAAATTCCAAAACAATATTTTTTTCAATGATTAAAAACCCATATAAACACCTTTATAACTTTTATGATCTTTTTAAACCACAGTTCCCAAATTATTGAATTCAATTTCAAACATTGAAATCAAATTCAAATTAAATTATTCGAATTTTCAAAACTCAATCAAGTTATTCAAAATAATTTTTATTTTTAAAACTCATTGTGATGTCCCGGAAATTTGGGCAATATTTATTTAATAATTTCCATTAATAATTATTATAAAAGGTGAAATATTGATTTAATAATCTAATTCAAACAAAAATTATCTTTTGAAGACCAATAATTATTTAGTTTGACAAATGATATTCTTTTCAAAATTTATAATAATGATAATTTTATATTTGGGGATTTTATTCTTTTCAAAAGTTAAAAATATTTAAATGATAAAATTATCTTTCTAAGATAATTTAAAGGATATTTTATTTATAATATATATATGTGTATACATTGTAAACACAGAATTTGATTTTTTAATTTAAATTTTAATTTAATAAGAATATTTTCAAATTTATATATATGTATGTGAATAAATTATGAATTGGTTAGTTTGATTTAAATTAGTATTGAATAATTTTCAAAAGTTTGAATTAAAAATCTATTTTATATTTTCAAAAGAAAATTTAATTAAATATTTATTTTGTTTATAAATATAATAGTTTAAATTGTATTTTATAATAAAAGTTTATTTTGTTTTCTTTTAAAAATTGTTTTGAAATAGACTTAGTTCTTATATATTAGAGTATAATATTTTAGTTTGAAACTTTGGAATAAAATTTGAATTCAATATTCTTTTTCTTTTTAAAATTTTCTTTCTTGAAAACTTTGCTTTAAAATTATTATTTTAAAAATATTCAAATGAACATTAAGATGTGTAATTTTATAAAAGTAATTTATATGTAATCATTTAAAGTCTAAATATAGATAAACATTTAAAAACATGTTAAATTAAATAAGAAATTGTTTTAGAAGGATTTAAAAACATTTATAAATTAAGAAATTTATTTTTATATTAAAATTGTACAAGTGTAAGACAATTAACTAGGAAGACACTTGTAATTAATCTTTATCATTAGGTAACAAGTGACAATATTAATTTATTTTTGAAATTAATTATTATACATAAGCAAACTCAACAATTCATTAAGTTCAAACCATTTCTTCAAAAGAAAAATAAAATCAAATTTGAAGAAAACTGAAAAACAAATACAATTTAAAATCTGCAAAACCCAAATCTGTTCAAAAATCTGCAAACAAATTCAAAAGAAAATCTGCAATTTTATTTTTTTCAAGTTTCAACATCAACTTGAAGTTCAACTTCAAATCTAAGCAAAGAAGAATAGAGCTCAGCTGCATGCATTTAAGGCTAGGATTATCTTCATCAAAATGCAGTTTTAAAATCAACTTTAACTGCTGCAAAATTTAAAATCAACATCAGCAAGCAGATTAAAAACCAGATTTATTATCCAAAGCAATCAACAGTTTCGGTAAATTCAAATCTGCTCCAGGAAAATGAATTTGCCTCAGAGTATCCTTTGCTTCTTCTATAATAAAGTGAGTAAATTTCTATTTTTAATAACAGTTCTTCTTTTAAAAATCAAAGCTAAACAATTTCCATCATTCAAGTTTCTAATGCAAACTGTTTTCCCAAAAAATCAAAACTGCTATGAATAAAACTGCAATGCCATTATTATTTTTTAACTGAATAACCTCACAATTGAAAAGCTTAAATTTATTTGTTTCATGAGGATAAATAGGACTAAGTATGCTTGTATGATTTTTATTATGATGGATATTGTGTGTGAATATATATATATATATATATATGAATATATATATATATATATATGTAAACGTATATATATATATATATATCAGTTTACATGTATCTTTATGCCTGTTTCTGTTTTCAAAACCAAAATTGTAAATAGAAAAACCAATACCTCTTAAATTGATTCTCAGTTAGGATTTGTTATGTAAATGAAAGATGTTTGTTTAGTATGGATTAAGTTTATAAACTAAAATTAAGATTAATTAAAAATTGTTGTAACTGTAAATAATAAGATCAGCTATTGTTTCAAGTAAGAAAATATCAAACATCTTAAATTATTGAAACAGGTTTATAACTTGAATGCATGTAGGAAATCATGATTTTTAAAACAAACTCACATTTTTAAATAACTATGGAGTGGGTATTTCTTGGCTGAACAGATATTGAAATTTTGGGTCTATCTGGTTGTCTCGTGGTTTTTGGAAGTTGTAGTTCTTCCTGGAGGTGGAGGGCTGATAGGTGAGTGGGGGCAAATTGTCAGGTGGATGGTCAGAGGGTAGTGGCGACAGTGATAGCTCTTTTTAGGTTTCTAACCCTAGTTTGCTGGTGGAAGAAGTTTTGTAGCTTGTTGATTTCTCTTTTGCATCGAGTGATGTAAGGATTTGGGGATTTGCAAAGGGGACGTAGATGAAGAGTTGGCCGGAATCGTGGGTTCTTTGATGATCGGAGGAGAGTTTGCGCAGTGATGACAGGTTTGGGAATGGTTGCAGTGTAATGTTCCAGGTTGATTGGTTAACTCGAATTTTGATTTCGAGCTGATGTGGAAACCCTGGTGGTCGTGATCAAGTTTGGGGATGGTCACTGACTTGGAGAAGAGGAATATGGTGGCTGGAGGTTGCCGGGGCGCCGGTGCATATGCACCGTGCATATTAAGTTCTGATGAACTTTTGAGGATGTGACTCAAGTTTCATTCGAGTAGATCGTGCAGTTACGCGAAGTAGATTAAGGTTTTTGTCGAAGCAATTGTTGAGTGGTCTCGGGTTTGTTGATTTCAAGTTTATAACCTGACAGTATTCTGGTTTTTAAGATTTAAATGGAATTTAAAATTTTAAAGCACGCTTTTAAACAGGGATTTAAATTCCAAGTTTAAGATAGGTTTGATTCAAGTGAACTTTTGAATCCAAAGTTTTAAAAAATGAAAATTTTAAATTTAAGCAAGGTTTAAATTAAGTTTTAAAATCAAGTTTAAATATGAGTTCAAGTCTACAATGAACCCAGAATTTGAATTTAAACAGTTTTGTCAATTTTAAATATTGAACAAGCTCAAACGTTTTAAAGTAGATTTAAAAATGAGTTTGTTTTCAAATAAATGTTTAAACTTTAAAGATTTCTTTTCTTTAATATTTGAATTAAAATTTTGAAGTGTTTAACTTAAATTTGAAAGGTTAAAATAATCAATTTATTTTAAAAGCTTGAATTCTTTAATAAAATTAAGAAATTTAGTTTTAAACTTTTTTCTTATATAAGTATCTTATATAAGTAATGATTATTCTTCACTTTTATTTTAAGGTTTATAATTTGTTTGAATTTGGATAAATGTTTTTAAATCGTTAAACATTTGAAATCTTGAAATTCCAAATGGAAATTTAATTTAAATTTAGAAGTGTAATATTTAGATATACTTGAATGTTAATGAAATCATTAATAAAGTAAACGAATTATTATAGAAATTATTAAGATAATAAAATGAATTTAGTTTATAAGAGAATTAAGGAATGTCTTATTTATTTGATTTTAAATAATGATTTAGATTAATTTAATTAGAGAAGATTAATGATAATTAATCTAAGATAAATTTCTTAAGTAAGTAATTAAAGAAAATGTTGATAATTAATAATGATTATTATCTAAGGATTATTAAGTAAATAGTTAATGTGATTAATTTTGATAATTAATTAGATTAATTAATTGAAGATAATCAATTGTTAATGGTTAAGCATAATTACATGGTAAAAGTAATTAAGGGATTAATTACTTATTGTAATTAATTTTGATAATGTGATTTGTTTAAGTTAAATAATTTAGTTTAATTAATTTAAGATAATCATTTGATGATTTAATGAGAGTAATTACTTAATATAATTAACCGAACATGATTACTTAGAGAAATAATAAATGATAATTACTGGAATGTAATTAGTTAGAGATGATTTTTAATGAAGTAATTTGGGTAATTACTTTTGTAATTAATCAAGGGATTAAATAATGAAGATAATTAATTATGGAATAATTAATTTGTTAATGAGTAATTAATGGTAGTTAATCACTGATTTGATATTAATCAAGGGTGATTAATAATCGTATTTTAAATTTCAGATTAATTAATAAATGTAATTAATTTAAATAAAGTAATTAATTTCAATATAAAGTAGAGATCATTAATTAATATAATTAATGATGTAACTAAGAATTGTTTAATTAAAGATAATTAGTAATTAAGTGATTAATTAATGTAATTAATTAAGGATAAATGTAATAATTGTTGTTAATTAATAAATGAAGTAATTAAATGTTAATTACTAATGATTAAGGTTAATTAATTTTTAAAATTAATTAAAGACTAATTACTTCTTGTAATTAGAGAATGGTTAATCAAAGGTGTTTAATCAAGTTGAATACTTAGAGAATGATTAATTAACTAGGTTAATTAATTAATGGATATATAAGCAGGATTTATAGATGTGGTAATTAATTTAATTTATTTTAAATTAAATAGAGATGGAAGTATTTAATTTAATTCATTTTAAATTAATTATAGATGACAGTTAATAAATCTTTGCTTATGAATGATACTGATATTTCATTGAATGGTTGTAAGCTCAATAATGATATGAGTAATATCTATATGATATGGATGCTTAGTTAAAGGATGATAATATGGATTATCTGTTTATGATGATTATCTGTTTGTGATTATGATACGGGTTATCCGTTTATGATCAGAATGTGATTATCTATTGTGATATGTGAAATATCTATCTATGTGTATATAGATAATGATGAATTGAATTAATTGTTCAAACTAAATTCACTTGGATATTAAGATGGCATTTTCATTTCGATGAGACGGGATCGGGTTTCCAAATTTGGAATTCCGAAAACCACATTGATCCAAATTAAAATGTTAGGTCGCGAATCTCCAGTGAAGATGAAGATTCAGAGTGTAAGGGTTATTGTCGTTAACTCTGAGGGTGATTCCAAAATGAGTGTAACGAGATAATGCCTTCAGTTTCATTCGAACCCGGAATGAACTTGTATGGATTGAATGCTTTCAGAATATCGTCAAGTGGACGATGAGCATTCTAAGATTAATGTGTCCTATAAAGGTAATCGTAGCCTCAAGCCTCATCGACCGGGAATGGCTAAAATAAGGGAGGTGCAGCAAGGCTAATTGGGTCATGCTCAAGTAGGACGAGATTTAACCCTGTCTTGAGGTCCCTTTATATTTCGGTTGTGTGGCAGTCGGCGACAGCCATCTGCAGGGTGGTCCTGTTTGGAACAGTTCAGTAAGGAATGGTTCCGGCTTTGTGCTGCAGGGGATTGGGAGTGATCCTCGGTACGGTGATTTAGGCCACGTACTGTGACAGACAGTACCCCGGTAGCCCTGCCATTGATGGAATCAAAAATCGAATAAGTGCCTGTACGGTTTTGATTGTGCCCAACTATGTTGGAACGTGAGATGTAAGCATTCCAACTATTTCCATTTTTTATTTTGAAAACCCTAGACACTATTATAATATCACTGGATTTCCTATCAAATGTTTTGGTTAGCGTAAGGCTCATGTTTATGTGTGGGAAGTCTTACGAGATACCTTTTTTTTCAAATGATTTTCTAAAGTTAGACAACTTTAAACCCATTTACTCACACCAGACCCTTGTCTGACCCGAGTGTTTATTTTCTGTTTTATTAAACTCTTGGGTACTCATATTACGTATGAGTAGTCAAGTGATTCAGGATTGCTTTGACGAATTCTGAAGGAGAAATACAGAAGGAGGCTTCAGCGTGTAGATATGTATTCTGGTTCCGCTGTGTTTGAGTTGTATCTGTTTTCTCTGATGTACTTGAATGTAAATGCTAGACAGATGTTTATAACTGTCTAGTTGTGTTGTATTAGCTGTATAACTCTGATGTATATGATACTATGATATGTTTTATGTGATATAACATAATTTATTCGTTCCGCTATGAGATTCTGATGTTGTCTGTTTCTTTCTTTTCTCTTTTCTATCCCTTTCTTTCTTCTTAATGACGCGTCTTTCTGTGGAATGAAAGGCGGGTCGTTACATTGTGGTATCAGAGCGCTAGGTTGAGCGAATACCTAGACTCTGGAGTGGTGTCTATCTTGAGTGAGCGTATTTGTAATTTTGAATATATATACATACATACATACATACATACATACATACATATATATATATATATATATATATATATATATATTTCTTTCTACCTATTTGATTGGGTTACCCGTTCGGGTTTTCCAATAAGTTCTAGGTGGATGGGGTAGTGGTGTGTGTAACACAACTACCAATGGTTGGAGTCCGAATGTTTGAGGTTGGAAGTGAATCTGCTAGGGAAATATTGGGCATCTTGAGTAGTTTTGCAGTTTGGTGTGAAGGATTTCACTGATCTTTAAAGGAATTTTTTTTTCAAGGTTCGGAATTTATCTTTAGCATGTAAGCTTGGTTGTACTCGTGCAAGTGGATTTCCTTGAGCCTGGATCAGTTGGATGTACTGAAGCCAGCAATGGTATCTTGGCAACTTTAGGAAGGAGTTCTGTCTATATTTGAGTTTGAGACTCAGTTTGGAAGAGTGTATTGTGCTTGGTTTGAGGTCAAGTTTCCTGAGAGATATCTGTCTATTGAAGGCTCTATTGTGGATGTGGCTGGTGTAGCTTTGTGGTTCGACAAGCTTTTGGATAATAATGTCTTTGGCAGAAGTAGAAGCTCGGAGATCTTGAGTATGCTATCAGGATAGTCTCTTGGCGTAGCTGTATCCTATAGGTGGAGTCCGGAAGCGGTAGAGTGGCCTGTTTCTTTGTTGGTTCAGAAATCTCTGTGATTCTTCTGTCAGTAGGCCGGAAATTGTTGAAGCTTATCCATTTCTTCTGGAAGCTCAACTGGGTGTGATGTTTGTGGTTGAAGGTGGACCACTTTTGGATAGAAGGCTTTATCGGTTCTGATTTTTGAAGAGAGAATAGTTTCTTGGAATCTGAACTGTGTAGGATCGCAAAAGTGACTTGCGATGGTTCGGAAGTTCTCTGAGTAATCTTTGTTTGGATTGAAGCTTCTCTAGAGGATGTTTGAGTTATTGAAGTGGTTTGAGATTTTTCCTGATATCTTCGAAGGAGTCAAGATTTGCATCCGCATTGAGAGATTGAGTTCTGTTTCGACTTGGTTCTTTGAGCTTTACCAGTGGTTCAACATAGTAGGAGGGCTCTTTGAGAGAGAGATCTGTTTAAGCTGGCAGGATAGATCGAATCTTGTTTCCTAGCAGAATTTTTGCTATGGTGTTGTGACGGAATCGGATAGGTCACTGAGATTTATGGAATTTGATGAACAATGTTTCCGAAAAAGGTTGATCAAGTTTGTACTTGTGTTCATCAACAACATTCTCAAATCAAAGTTGTGCATCGGAAGCATGGTGGCAGCTATTCCAGAATAGAAGCAGCACCCGATTCATTGGGCATTTGAGTTTGGTCTTAGATTATAGGATTTCTACAGGAAATTCATTTTAATCTGGAGGCTTGGATGTCTTGTGCATCTGTTTTGTTTTTGAATAGGAACAGTATGTTTGAAGTCTTCTGATATTTGTGAAGTAGAGTTTGTGCGGTGGATTTTGATGAATTTTGGAAGAACCATTTTGTTGAGTAGGATCTGGAGATCGTTTATTTCTTGTCCAGATTCGTTCCGTGAAGCATCTGCAAAGATTTGATTGATCTAGAAGATTGAAGGCAGCCCAGGATCGATATAAGATATTTGTGGATAAGTGTATTGGATATTTTTGTTTTCTCTTAAGGGTTAAGTGTTTGGCCTACAGGATTGAATTGCCTATTCGGATGGCTGGAATTCATTATTTTTTTCCGTATCTCTAAGGGAGTACGTGTATGGTTTATTGTTGGTTTTAGAATCAGTAGTTCTGGGAGATTTGGAAGTTGATAGGGACTTGTTTGTGGTCCAGTATCCTGTGTAGATATGTAGATCTAGATACATAGGAGCTCTAGATCTGAGTGGTGTAGCCAGTTTAGATTCTGTAGGGTGAGTATTCCGGTGTTTGTACCTGGGAAACTCTTGGGAATCCTATCAAGAATTTTGTCTGGATAGTTAGAATTGTTTGTTTGAATTGGTTGCTAGTATTTGGTTGATAGCATATGCTTGCTATTTTAAAAATTAAAATCTGTATGGGATAATTAAATTACCTTTGCTTTTAAATTTCTGGGACGAAATTCTTTTAAGGGGGGAGGAATGTGATGTCCTGGAAATTTTGGCAATATTTATTTAATAATTTCGATTAATAATTATTTTAAAATATGAAATATTGATTTAATAATCTCATTCAAACAAAAATTATCTTTTGAAGACTAATAATTATTTAGTTTGACAAATGATATTCTTTTCAAAAATTTTAATAATGGTAATTTTATAATTGGGGATTTTATTCTTTTCAAAAGTAAAAAATATTTAAATGATAAAATTATCTTTCTAAGCTAATTTAAAGGATATTTTATTTATAATGTATATATGTGTATACATTGTAAATAGAGAATTTGATTTTTTTAATTTAAATTTAAATTTAATAAGAATTTTTTCAAATTCAAATATATGTATGTGAATAAATTATGAGGTTAATTTGATTTAAATTAGTACTGAAAACTTTTCAAAGTTTAATTTAAAAATCTATCTTATATTTTCAAAAGAAATTTAAGTAAATATTTATTATGTTTATAAATATAATAGTTTAAATTGTATTTTATAATAAAAGTTTATTTTGTTTTCTTTTAAAAATTGTTTTGAAATAGACTTAGTTCTTATATATTAGAGTATAATATTTTATTTTGAACTTTGGAATAAAATTGAATTCAATATTCTTTTTCTTTTTAAAATTTCCTTTCTTGAAAATTTAGCTTTAAAAATATTATTTTAAAAATATTCAAGTAAACATTAAGATATGTAATTTTATAAAAGTAACTTATATGTAATCATTTAAAGGCTAAATATAGGTAAACATTTAAAAACATGTTAAATTGAATAAGAATTTTTTTAGAAGAATTTAAAAACATTTATAAATTAAGAAATTTATTTTTATGTTAAAATTGTACATGTGTAAGACAATTAACTTTTAGGAAGACACTTGTAATTAATGTACATCATTAGATAACAAGTGGCAATATTAATTTATTTTTGAAATTAATTATTATAGATAAGAAAACTTAACAATTCATTTAGTTCAAACCATTTCTTTAAAAGAAAACTAAGATCGGATTTAAAGAAAACCGAAAACCATATACAATTTAAAATCTGCAAAACCCAAATCTGTTCAAAAATCTGCAAACAAATTCAAAAGCAAATCTTCAATTTTATTTTTTTCAAGTTTCAACATTAACTTGAAGTTCAACATCAAATTTAAGCAAAGAAGAATAGGGGTCAGCTGCACGCATTTAAAGCTTGGATTATCTTCATCAAAACACAGTATTAAAAACAACTACAACTGCTGCAAAATTTAAATTCAACATCAGCAAGCAGGTTAAAAACCAGATTTATTATCCAGAGCAATCAACAGTTTCAGGAAATTCAAATCTGCTCCAGGAAAATGAATTTGCATAACAGTATCCTCTGCTTCTTCTATAATAAAGTGAGTAAATTTCTATTTTTAAAAACAGTTCTTCTTTTAAAAATCAAAGCTAAACAATTTCCGGCACTCAAGTTTCTAATTCAAACTGTTTTCCCAAATATCAAAACTGCTATGAATAAAACTGCAGTGCCATTATTTTTTTTAAGTGATTAACCTCACAATTGAAAAGCTTAAATTTATTTGTTGCATGAGGATAAATAGGACTAAGTATGCTTGTATGATTTTTATTGTGATGGATATTTCTTGCGAATATATATATATATATATATATATATATATATATATATATATATATATATATATATATATATATATATATATATATATAAACGTATATATATGGGTTCAAAGGTATCTGTATGCCTGTTTCTGTTTTTAAAACAAAAATTTTAAATAGAAAAACCAATACCTCTTGAATTGATTCTCAGTTAGGATTTGTTATGTAAATGAAAGAAGTTGTTTAGTATGGATTAAGTTTATAAACTAAAATTAAGATTAATTAAAAACTGCTGTCCCTGTAAACAATAAGATTAGTTATTGTTTCAAGTAAGAAAATATCAAACATCGTAAATTATTGAAACACGTTTATAACTTGAATGCATGTAGGAAATCATGATTTTTAAAATAAAAATCACATTTTTTAATTAACTGTGGAGTGAGTATTTCTTGGTTGAACAGATATTGAAATCTTGAGTTTATCCGGAAATTTGGGCAATATTTATTTAATAATTTCCATTAATAATTATTATAAAAGGTGAAATATTGATTTAATAATCTAATTCAAACAAAAATTATTTTTTGAAAACCAATAATTATTTAGTTTGACAAATGATATTCTTTTCAAAATTTATAATAATGATAATTCTATATTTGGGGATTTTATTCTTTTCAAAAGTTAAAAATATTTAAATGATAAAATTATCTTTCTAAGATAATTTAAAGGATATTTTATTTATAATATATATATGTGTATACATTGTAAACACAGAATTTGATTTTTTAATTTAAATTTTAATTTAATAAGAATATTTTCAAATTTATATATATGTATGTGAATAAATTATGAATTGGTTAGTTTGATTTAAATTAGTATTGAATAATTTTCAAAAGTTTGAATTAAAAATCTATTTTATATTTTCAAAAGAAAATTTAATTAAATATTTATTTTGTTTATAAATATAATAGTTTAAATTGTATTTTATAATAAAAGTTTATTTTGTTTTCTTTTAAAAATTGTTTTGAAATAGACTTAGTTCTTATATATTAGAGTATAATATTTTAGTTTGAAACTTTGGAATAAAATTGAATTCAATATTATTTTTCTTTTTAAAATTTTCTTTCTTGAAAACTTTGCTTTAAAATTATTATTTTGAAAATATTCAAATGAACATTAAGATGTGTAATTTTATAAAAGTAATTTATATGTAATCATTTAAAGTCTAAATATAGATAAACATTTAAAAACATGTTAAATTAAATAAGAAATTGTTTTAGAAGAATTTAAAAACATTTATAAATTAAGAAATTTATTTTTATATTAAAATTGTACATGTGTAAGACAATTAACTAAGAAGACACTTGTAATTAATCTTTATCATTAGGTAACAAGTGACAATATTAATTTATTTTTGAAATTAATTATTATACATAAGCAAACTCAACAATTCATTTAGTTCAAACCATTTCTTCAAAAGAAAAATAAAATCAAATTTGAAGAAAACTGAAAAACAAATACAATTTAAAATCTGCAAAACCCAAATCTGTTCAAAAATCTGCAAACAAATTCAAAAGCAAATCTGCAATTTTATTTTTTTCAAGTTTCAACATCAACTTGAAGTTCAACTTCAAATCTAAGCAAAGAAGAATAGAGGTCAGCTACATGCATTTAAGGCTAGGATTATCTTCATCAAAATGCAGTTTTAAAATCAACTTTAACTGCTGCAAAATTTAAAATCAACATCAGCAAGCAGATTAAAAACCAAATTTATTATCCAAAGCAATCAACAGTTTCGGTAAATTCAAATCTTCTCCAGGAAAATGAATTTGCCTCAGAGTATCCTTTGCTTCTTCTATAATAAAGTGAGTAAATTTCTATTTTTAATAACAGTTCTTCTTTTAAAAATCAAAGCTAAACAATTTCCATCATTCAAGTTTCTAATGCAAACTGTTTTCCCAAAAATCAAAACTGCTATGAATAAAACTACAATGCCATTATTATTTTTTAACTGAATAACCTCACAATTGAAAAGCTTAAATTTATTTGTTTCATGAGGGTAAATAGGACTAAGTATGCTTGTATTATTTTTATTATGATGGATATTGTGTGTGAATATATATATATATATATATATATATATATATATATATGAATATATATGTAAACGTATATATATATATATATCAGTTTACATGTATCTTTATGCCTGTTTCTGTTTTCAAAACCAAAATTGTAAATAGAAAAACCAATACCTCTTAAATTGATTCTCAGTTAGGATTTGTTATGTAAATGAAAGATGTTTGTTTAGTATGGATTAAGTTTATAAACTAAAATTAAGATTAATTAAAAATTGTTGTAACTGTAAATAATAAGATCAGTTATTGTTTCAAGTAAGAAAATATCAAACATCTTAAATTATTGAAACAGGTTTATAACTTGAATGCATGTAGGAAATCATGATTTTTAAAACAAACTCACATTTTTAAATAACTATGGAGTGGGTATTTCTTGGCTGAACAGATATTGAAATTTTGGGTCTATCTGGTTATCTCGTGGTTTTTGGAAGATGTAGTTCTTCCTGGAGGTGGAGAGTGATAGGTGAGTGGGGGAAAATTGTCGGGTGGATGGTCAGAGGGTGGTGGCAACGGTGATAGCTCTTTTTAGGTTTCTAACCCTACTTTGCTGGTGGAAGAAGTTTTGTTGCTTCTTGATTACTCTGTTGCATCGAGTGATGTAATGATTTGGGGATTTGCAGAGGGGACGTAGATAAAGAGTTGGCCGGAGTCATGGGTTCTCTGATGATCGGAGGAGAGTTTGCGCAGTGATGACAAGTTTGGGAACGGTTGCAGTGTAATGTTCCAGGTTGATTGGTTAATTCGAATTTTGATTTCGAGCTGATGTGGAAACCCTGGTGGTCGTGATCAAGTTTGGGGATGGTCGGCGACTTGGAAAAGAGGAATATGGTGGTTGGAGGTTGCCGGAGCGCCGGTGCATATGCACCGTGCATATTAAGTTCTGATGAACTTTGGGAATGTGCAGGAGGATGTGACTCGAGTTTCACTTGGGTAGATCGTGTAGTTACTCGAAGGAGATTAGGGTTTTTCTCGTAGCAATTGCTGAGTGGTCTCGGGTTTGTTGATTTCTGGTTTATAACCTGACAGTATTCTGCTTTTTTAGATTTAAATGAAATTTAAAATTTTAAAGAAGGATTTTAAACCGGGATTTAAATTCCAAGTCTAAGATGGATTTGAATCAAGTGAACTTTTGAATCCAAAGTTTTAAAAAATGAAAATTTTAAATTTAAGCAAGGTTTAAACGAAGTTTTAAAATCAAGTTTAAATATGAGTTCAAGTCTACTATGAACCCAGATTTTGAATTTAAATAGTTCTGTAAATTTTAAATATTGAACAATTTAAATGTTTTAGGGTAGATTTAAAAATGAGTTTGTTTTCAAATAAATGTTTAAACTTGAAATATTTCCTTTCTTTAATATTTGAATCAAAATTTTGAAGTGTTTAACTTAAATTTGAAATGTATAATCAATTTATTTTAAAAGCTTGATTTCTTTAATAAAATTAAGAAATTTAGTTTTAAAATTTTTTCTTATATAAGTAAAGATTATTCTTCACTTTTATTTTAAGGTTTATAATTTATTTAAATTTGGATAAATGTTTTTAAATGGTCAAACATTTGAAATCTTAAAATTCAAAACAGAAATTGAATTTAAATTAGGAAATGTAACATTTTAAATACACTTGAATGTTAATGAAATCATTAATAAAGTAAATGAATTATTTTAGAAATAATTAAGATAATAAAAAGAATTTAATTTATAAGAGAATAAAAAAATGCCTTAATTATTTGATTTTAAATAATGATTTAGATTAATTTAATTAGAGATGATTAATGATAAGTAATCTAAGATAAATTTCTTAAGTAAGTAATTAAAGAAAATGTTTATAATTAATAATGATAATTATCTACGGATTATTAAGTAATTAATTAATGTGATTATCTTTTATAACTAATTAGATTAATTAATTGAAGATAATCAATTGTTAATGGTTAAGCATAATCACTTGATAAAATTAATTAAGGGACTAATTACTGACGCAGCGGATTAATCAAACAAAACTTCAATCGATGAAATGTAGCAATCGGTGAGTTGAAGATACCAAAATGCCCAAGTTCGTTGATCCAAAGATACCGAACTCTAGCTATCTCAAACACGTTGATAGCGCACTATACCGTGTTCAAAGATCTACGATTCTTCGCACGTTGATCTAGCGCACTAGATTCCGTGAATCGGCTTCAACAAACGTGGATTCGAGCGCACTCGAATGACGTAAGTGGAGATAGGAGATTACACTCAACTACCAATTGGTATGAAAGCACAAAGCTAACAAAAGAGAATTTTATTCCAAAATCAACAACCACAAAAATTACAACACACACGCTATTTATAGAGAATTACAACTCAACACAACAAACAACACCCATCTCTTAGGTCGGCACCGACTCACGACCCATTTTAAGTCGTGACCGACTTAACACTCGCGACTCAACGCTTTTACAACAGACCAAAATACAACCGACTCATCCAAGGTCGTTAACGACCTAACACATTACATCTATGACCGACTCAACTCTTGCCGACTCAACCCCCAAGTCGCACACGACTTAGTACCATACATCTCACACATCCATAGGTCGGTAACGACCTACAATACAACACACATAACCTCTAGGTCGGTAACGACCTAAATACAACACGACTCAACAAGCCCAGCGACTCACGACTCAACCGACTTAACACTGGACGACTCATCTAGGTCGTAGTCCCTCCACCGACTCAAGCCTCCATCAGTTGAACCCTTCTCCCTCTTGATGCTAACTCGGGCACGACTTATGGATAAGTTGTTGAGTCGTGTACGACTCATCAGGTACGAACACCCCACGATCCCCTTGAGTCGTAACCTTGTTTCCTTAACTCGTATGCGACTCAAGTATCTGTTATCTCGTGCCTCCTCTTCTCTCGCCCAATTAGGTCGGAAACGTTCCATGCTCTTGAGTCGTAGACGACTCAAGTCCGATGCCTCATCTCCCTTTTTGTTAAGCCGTAGCTCGTTCCTCCAAGCTTCGTTAGGTCGGAAACGACTCATGCATCTATTAACCCGTGAACGACTCATCAAACACGTATGACTTAAGCCGTTAAGAGATGCATCCCTCTCATATATCTCCTTCAATTGTCTCGTGTACGACTTACGAGTTAAATCCGAAGCTCCTTGACTCGTGCACGACTTAATATGGTCTAACTTCTGAATTCCCATAGGCCTTGCTGCATCATCCTCTCCTGGTTGAGAAAAATTCGTCCTCGAATTTGTAACTTCTTCTACAACAAACTCACTTCCATGATATGGAATTAAATGCTTGACGTTAAAAACATCAGAAGTATAGACATCATCTGGTAACTTTAATCGATAAGCATTCTCATTGATTTTCTTCAAAACTTCAACTGGACCAATTTTCCGTGCTTTCAATTTATTGTATGCACCAACCGGAAAACGATCCTTCGTCAATACCGCATAAACCAACTCACCTTCCTTAAATCCAACATTTCGACGTTTCAGATCTGCAGACTTCTTATACTTCTCATTCGATTTCTCCAATCGTTTCTGAACGATTTTATGACATTCAGTCAGCTCATCAACAAAATCAACAGCTCGTTTAACTGTTCCCTTCGCCTGTGGTACTACTGCCAAATTCAACGGCCCCCTGGGTAAATTTGAATAAACAATCTGAAACGGACTGAATCCCGTGCTACGG
Source organism: Allium cepa (assembly GCA_030765085.1). Lineage (NCBI taxonomy): Eukaryota > Viridiplantae > Streptophyta > Magnoliopsida > Asparagales > Amaryllidaceae > Allium > Allium cepa. The sequence continues at coordinate 1,033,284,948 of CM060928.1, forward strand.
TTCACTGCATGATTGTGAGCAAATTCTGCCTGGCATAGCTTCATGTCCCAACTTCTCAAGTTATCCTGTACAAGACAACGCAACAAATTTCCCAATGACCTGTTAACAACTTCTGTCTGCCCATCAGTTTGCGGATGATAAGCACTACTAAATTTCAGTTTCGTTCCCACCATCTTCCACAAACTCAGCCAAAAGTGACTCAGAAAACGAGTATCTCGATCAGAAACAATAGAGTCTGGTAACCCATGAAGTCGATAAATCTCCTTGAAAAATAACTGCGCCACTCGTACTGCATCTGCTGTCTTCTTGCAAGCAACAAAATGTGCCATCTTTGAAAACCTGTCCACCACAACAAATATCGAATCATTTCCCCTTTGAGTTCTCGGCAAACCCAAGACAAAATCCATGCTAATATCAACCCATGGCTTAGATGGTACTGGTAATGGCATATACAACCCTGCATTCGTTGCTGTCCCCTTTGAAACTTGGCAAATATGACATCGCTCCACGAATCTTTCAACCTCTTTCCTCATCGACGGCCAAAAGTAAGACTGCGAAATCAACTGTAAAGTACGATCACGGCCAACATGTCCTTCATCGTGCAATTCCTTCACAATCTTCATCCTCAAACTACAGTCCGGAATACATAAACGATTTCCTTTAAACAGAAAACCATCAACTAACATGAATTCATCGGTACTCCCATCCTTCACTTTTTCAACATATTTCACAAAGTAAGGATCTTCTTCAATCATCTCTGGCAACATTTCAAACCCCGTCACTTCCACCTTCATTGTCGTCAGTAAATGACTCCTCCTACTTAAAGCATCAGCTACTCGATTGGTCACCCCAGATTTGTGCTTAACGACAAAAGTAAACTGCTGTAAATATGCAATCCATGATGCATGTCTTGCTGAAATCTTATCTTGCCCCTGTAAATGTTTCAAAGCTTCGTGATCAGTGTACAGAACAAATTCCTTCTGAAATAAGTAATGTCTCCAATGCTTAACAGCCTGTACAACAGCATAAAACTCAACGTCATATGTACTGTATCTCATCTTCGCCCCTGACAACTTTTCACTGAAATAAGCAACTGGCTTCCCATTCTGACTCAGAACTCCTCCAATACCAACCTTCGAAGCATCAGTATGCAATTCAAACAATAACTGAAAATTCGGTAAAACAAGAATTGGTGCAGACGTCAACAATTCCTTGATCTTCTCAAAAGCAACTCCCGCTTCTTCTGACCATACAAATTGTTTCACTTTCATGCAATCAGTCACTGGAGCCATCACGCTACTGAAGTGTGGTATGAATCTTCGGTAGAATGATGCTAACCCATGAAAACTTCTCACTTCTGTAATTGTCTTTGGCTGTGGCCAATTCCTGACTGCTTCAACTTTACTCCGGTCAACTTGAATACCTTCCCCTGAAACAACATACCCAAGAAATAAAACAGTATGCGTCATAAACACACATTTCTTTGTAGCAGCATAAAATTGTTCTTCACGAAGAATAATCAACACTTCCCTCAAATGTAGAACATGTTCCTCCGTACTCCTGCTATAAATCAAAATATCATCGAAATAAACCACGACGAACTTTCCAATGAATGGTCTAAAGATTTGATTCATCACCCGCATGAATGTACTAGGTGCATTTGACAAACCAAATGGCATAACCAACCATTCGTATAACCCCTCTCTCGTCTTGAAAGCTGTCTTCCATTCATCTCCAGGTCTGATTCGAATTTGATGATAACCACTCTTCAAATCAATCTTTGAAAATATAGTTGCCCCACTCAATTGATCTAACAAATCATCCAACCTCGGCATAGGAAATCTATATCGAACAGTGATCTTATTCAAAGCTCTACTATCTGTGCACATCCTCCATGTTCCGTCCTTCTTTGGTACTAATAATGCTGGCACGGCACAAGGACTCAAGCTTTCCTGAACACGTCCCTGTTCCAACAACTCTTCCACCTGCCTTCGTAACTCTTCATGTTCCTTCGGACTCATTCGGTAATGTGGTCGATGTGGTAACACTGCTCCCGGAACAAGATCAATTTGATGTTGAATGTCTCTAAGTGGCGGTAACTTCTTAGGCAACTCCTCTGGAAAGACATCTTCAAATTCTTTCAAAATTGGCTTTGCTGCTTCTGGGATTTCAACTTCTTCACTACTCTCTCTTCCAATCAACAAAAACACTTCAGGTTCTTCCTCCACTTCCTTGACAAACTCCTTCAAAGTCAACAGAGTTTTCAATTCTTCAATCTCCTCCAGTTTGTTCTCCTTCTGCTGTTGCTTCTTAGGAACCAAAGTGATTTTAGTACCCTCGAACATGAAACTGTAACTGTTGGCACGACCGTCATGCTGAACTGCTCTATCAAACTGCCATGGCCTGCCCAATAACAAGTGACAAACATCCATGTCCACAACATCACACCAAATTTCATCTTTGTACTTCTTCCCAATCGAAAAATTCACACAAGCTCTTCGACACACTTTCACTTCACCTCCTTTTCTTAACCATGCTAGCTTGTATGGTTTAGGATGCTTCTCGGTCTTCAAATTCAACTTTCTCACTGCTTCTGTAGAAATAATATTATCACAACTTCCTGCATCAATAACAAACTTGCAGACCTTTCCCAGAATAGTACATGTCGATTGGAAAATATTGCTTCTCAGCCAACTACAATCCTCCTCTTGCTTAGGTGTCAAACAACTTCTCCTCATCATAAGATTACAACCTTCATCACCCGACACTTTTTCTTCCTCCTCAACATAAGGTACATTTGAATACTCTGCCTCCTCACCATCATCTGCTTCAACCTCTGCAACCATGGTTCTCTTCTTCGGCTTCGGACATTCGTTGCTTTTGTGACCCAACTCCTGACAATTATAACATTTGAAAACACTACTAGCCTTCGCTTTCTCTGCCTCCTTCACCACTGGCTTTGTAACAGGTTTAGGAACACTAGAACTTCCGCCAACACCCCTTGCTTGATTATTGGAATTAGTAAACACACCACCTCCACGCCTTCCTTGTTTCTCCCAAGCTAACGCTTTCTGATGTGCCTCTGCTACTGATCTAGGATCAAACATATTAACCATATCTTGGATCTGCATTCTCAAGCCCCCAATGAATCTAGCAGTTAGCTGTTCTTCTGTTTCCATGATATCATTCCTGGCGATGAGTTGGTAAAATTCATCAGCATAATCACTAACAGATTTTGTCCCTTGCCTCAGATTCTGCAACCTCTGGTACATAAGTGATTGGTAGTTATAAGGCAAAAATGTAGATCTCATCAACTTTTTCATCTTCTCCCAAGATTCTATCTTTGACTTCCCCATTCGTTCTCGAGTAAGTTTAGTTTGCTGCCACCACGCCAAAGCTCTCCCCCTCAACCTAGTAGCAACCAACTTCACCCTTCGATTCTCCGGCACCTCCTTGAAATCAAAGATTTCCTCCACATTAGACAACCAATCTAAGAACTCCTCAGCAACCATCCCGCCTTTAAACTCCGGAATCTCCATTTTCATACCCGACTCCCAACGACGGTCATCCTCCACATCACGGTAAGAATTTCGAACTTGGTCTCGATCTCGATAATGAATACTTGCTCTATCACCCTCTTCAACAAAATCAAAGGTACGCCTACATCGATCTCGACTAACATCATCCCTTCTCTCATGCATGCTTCTTTGACTATGTCCCTCTTCATCTCTATATACTTCATGGTCAAATTCTCGATGACTTCTTCTTTCTTCATGTGCATAGTCATGATGATCTCTTCGTGATGAAATTGATGTTTCTCTTCTATCTCTACAAGAATGTGGTGATACCCTCCTCGCTTCCGTAACCAATGGCGAAACTCGGTTTCCTCCATGGTTCGAGTTTGGTGATCTCCTCCTTTGATTCAAATCATTCATCAATCTCTCCAATTTACCAATGCCTTCATCAAATTTTTCATTAATACGTTGTTCCATAAGCTCGGCTTCTTCTCTACGATACAAAGCTTCAACGTTTTGATGACGATTAGCTCTCCTTGGTGGCATGGTTAAAATTTTCACAAACTTCAACAAATTGAACACAATACTTCAAAATTTCACACGATAAGGCAATCTAGGCTCAACTGTCTCGGCAATGCTTGTCTCGGCCTTGACTCTTCACAACTTTGCTTGGCTCGGTCAAGACTTGCCTCGGCTCACTCCAAAACCTTCAAAACTTTGGCGCGCAAATCACCAATTCAAAATCCAAACAAAATCCAACTCCTCGATCCAAAATGAAATGGATCAAACTCTCCAAACTTGATGCAACTTCAATATGAACACGATGAACTACTTCAAACTTCAAAAACTTGGCTCCAAGAATCAAACTTAGCTATGATTGGCTAAGTATGGCTCTGATACCAAACTGACGCAGCGGATTAATCAAACAAAACTTCAATCGATGAAATGTAGCAATCGGTGAGTTGAAGATACCAAAATGCCCAAGTTCGTTGATCCAAAGATACCGAACTCTAGCTATCTCAAACACGTTGATAGCGCACTATACCGTGTTCAAAGATCTACGATTCTTCGCACGTTGATCTAGCGCACTAGATTCCGTGAATCGGCTTCAACAAACGTGGATTCGAGCGCACTCGAATGACGTAAGTGGAGATAGGAGATTACACTCAACTACCAATTGGTATGAAAGCACAAAGCTAACAAAAGAGAATTTTATTCCAAAATCAACAACCACAAAAATTACAACACACACGCTATTTATAGAGAATTACAACTCAACACAACAAACAACACCCATCTCTTAGGTCGGCACCGACTCACGACCCATTTTAAGTCGTGACCGACTTAACACTCGCGACTCAACGCTTTTACAACAGACCAAAATACAACCGACTCATCCAAGGTCGTTAACGACCTAACACATTACATCTATGACCGACTCAACTCTTGCCGACTCAACCCCCAAGTCGCACACGACTTAGTACCATACATCTCACACATCCATAGGTCGGTAACGACCTACAATACAACACACATAACCTCTAGGTCGGTAACGACCTAAATACAACACGACTCAACAAGCCCAGCGACTCACGACTCAACCGACTTAACACTGGACGACTCATCTAGGTCGTAGTCCCTCCACCGACTCAAGCCTCCATCAGTTGAACCCTTCTCCCTCTTGATGCTAACTCGGGCACGACTTATGGATAAGTTGTTGAGTCGTGTACGACTCATCAGGTACGAACACCCCACGATCCCCTTGAGTCGTAACCTTGTTTCCTTAACTCGTATGCGACTCAAGTATCTGTTATCTCGTGCCTCCTCTTCTCTCGCCCAATTAGGTCGGAAACGTTCCATGCTCTTGAGTCGTAGACGACTCAAGTCCGATGCCTCATCTCCCTTTTTGTTAAGCCGTAGCTCGTTCCTCCAAGCTTCGTTAGGTCGGAAACGACTCATGCATCTATTAACCCGTGAACGACTCATCAAACACGTATGACTTAAGCCGTTAAGAGATGCATCCCTCTCATATATCTCCTTCAATTGTCTCGTGTACGACTTACGAGTTAAATCCGAAGCTCCTTGACTCGTGCACGACTTAATATGGTCTAACTTCTGAATTCCCATAGGCCTTGCTGCATCAATTACTTATTGTAATTAATTTTGATAATGTGATTAGTTTAACTTAATTAATTTAGTTTAATTAATATAAGATAATCATTTGATGATTTATTGAGAGTAATTACTTGATATAATTAATGAAACATGATTACTTAGAGAAATAATAAATGATAATTACTGGAATGTAATTAGTGAGAGATGGTTTTTAATGAAGTAATTTGGGTAATTACTTTTGTAATTAATCAAGGGATTAACTAATGAAGATAATTAATTATGGAATATTTAATTTGTTAATGAGTAATTAATGGTAGTTAATTACTTATTTGATATCAATCAAGGGTGATTAATAATTGTATTTTAAATTTCAGATTAATTACTAAATGTAATTAATTTAAATAAAGTAAATAATTTAAATACAAAGTAGAGATCATTAATTAATATAATTAATGATGTAACTAAGAATTGTTTAATTAAAGATTAATTAATAATTAAGTGATTAATTAATGTAATTAATTAAGGATAAATGTAATTAATTATTGTTAATAAATAAATGAAGTAATTAAATGTTAATTACTAATGATTAAGGTTAATTAATTTTTTAAATTAATTAAAGACTAATTACTTATTGTAATTAGAGAATGGTTAATCAAAGGTGTTTTTTTGAGCAAGACGGGTGTGTAGCGTGAAACTACACAGCCGGTTAGTAGCATATATCCTTTATATATATATATATATATATATATATATATATATATATATATATATATAGACACACACACATATATATGTATATAAAGGAGTATGTAGGGCGATCAACACGCTTGATCGCTAGCGCCAATAGAAAGTATCAACAACAACACATACTACTTAAAGCAACACACATTAACAAAACAGAAGATGCACGAATCTCCACTGAACAAAACGATCCAACTGCAGTAGGAGAATTGGGTGTATCCTGGAACGACTGATGATTATCTGTGGTCAGGTGGGAAAGCTGAGCTACTGCCAAGGGATTCAACTGGAGAAGAGCTACGCTGCGGGATGCGGAGTCTGAGTGGAGCCAACAAGCTACGACTTGTACAAATACTGAAAAGATGAGAAATACGTCTGGGGAAGGAAAAAAGGTATTTAATCAAGTTGAATACTTAGAGAATGATTAATTAACTAGGTTAATTAATTAATGGATATAGAAGTAGGATTTATAGATGTGGTAATTAATTTAATTTATTTTAAATTAATTAGAGATAGAAGTAATTAGTTTAATTCATTTTTTAATTATAGATGATGGTTAATAAATCTTTGCTTATGAATGATATTGATATTTCATTGACTGGTTGTAATCTCAGTAGTGAGATGAGTAATATCCATATGACATGGATGCATAGTTAAAGGATGATAATATGGATTATCTGTTTGTGATGATTATCTGTTGGTGATTATGATACGGGTTATCCGTTTATGATGAGAATGTGATTATCTATTGTGATATGTGTAATATTTATCTGTGTACATCGATAATGATGAATTGAATTAATTGTTCAAACTAAGTTCACTTGGACACTAAGATGGCGTTTGGATTTCGATGAGACCGGGATCGGTTTTCCAAATTTGGAATTCCGAAAACCACATCGATCCAAAATAAAATGTTAGGTTGTGAATCTCAAATGAAGATGAAGATTCAGAGTGCAAGGATTATCGTCGTTAACTCTGAGGGTGATTCCAAAATGAGTGTATTGAGATAATGCCTTTGGTTTCGTTCGAACCCGGAACGAACTTGTATGGATTGAATGCTTTCAGAACATCGTCAGGTGGACGATGAGCAATCTAAGATTGATGTGTCATATAAAGGCAATCGTAGCCTCAAGCCTCATCAACTAAGAATGGCTCAAACAGGGGAGGTGCAGCAAGGTTAAGTGGGTCATGCCCAAGTAGGACGAGATTTACCCTTGTCTAGAGGTCCCTTTATATTTCGGTTGTGTGGCAGTTGGCGACGGCCATCTGCGGTATGGTCTTGTTCGGAACTGTTCAGTAAGTAATGGTTCCAGCTTTGTGTTGCAGTCGATTAGGAGTGATCCTCGGTACGATAATGTAGGCCACTTACTGTGACAGGCGGTACCCCGGTAGCCCTGCCATTGATGGAATCCAAAATCCAATAAGTGCCTGTACGGTTTTGATTGTGCCCAACTATATTGGAACGTGAGATGTATGCATTCCAGCTATTTCTTTATTTTATTTTGAAAACCCTAGACAATATAATAATATCACTGGATTTCCTATCAAATGTTTTGGTTAGCGTAAGGTGAAAACTTTTCCATGTTTATGTGTGGGAAGTCTTACGGGATTCCTTTTGTTTTCAAAGGATTTTCTAAAGTTAAACAACTTTAAACCGTTTACTCACACCTGACCCATGTCTGACCCGAGTGTTTATTTTCTGTTTTACTAAACTCTTGGGTACACATATTACGTATGAGTAGTCAAGTGATTCAGGATTGCTTTGAAGAATTCGGGAGGAGAAATGGAGTAGGAGGCTTCAGCGTGTAGATATGTATTGTGGTTCCGCTGTGTTTGATTTGTATCTATTTTCTCTGACGTACTTGAATTGCAATTGCTAGACAGATGTTTATAACTGTCTAGTTTGTGTTGTATTAGCTGTATAACTCTGATGTATATGATACAATGTAATGTTTTATGTCATATAATATAATTTATTCATTCCGCTGTGAGATTCTGATGTTGTCTATTTCTTTCTTTTCTTTCTTTTCTCTATTCTATCCCTTTCTTTCTTCTTAATGATGCGTCTTTCTATGCAATGAAAGGCGGGTCGTTACACTCATTTTCAAAGGTTTTCAATTCCAATTCCAAAACTATTTTGGATTCAAAAATTCAATCTTTAAAACCATTAAAAATCTGTGACTTAACTGATTTCCTCTGCAATCCATATTTGTGTGTGTAAGGTGTAGTCCAGGGGACTTACACAATAATGCAACAACATCAATCATCACATATTGCAATCACAGCAATATCGATAAGCAGTATATCCTATAACGCTTATCTATATACACAGAATCAAAGATAGAAAATATGAATGCATTATAAATAAATAAATTACAATCATCACAGCTGATATAAATTTCATTTCACAGCTCAATTCACAAATCATAATATCACAGATCAGATAGGATAATCAGTTCAAGGAATCTCATACTATACAATCATTCACAAGCAATCCAACATTAAATAAGCATTTATAAGCAAGATTGATTAATTGTTTAATTCTTAGTTACTTCAATTTAATTTCCAATTAAATTAATTACTTATAAATTAATTATCTAAATTAATCATTTAATATTAATTAATAAAATTAATTAATTAATCCTTAACTATCCTTCTAGTTAATCATTTTTAATTAATTAGTTATTCCTTAATTAACTAACCCTTAATTTATTACATTTTAATTAATTATCCTTAATTAATTACATAAATTAATTTACCACTAATTAATTATCATTTCTTAATCACTTTAATTAATTAATCTTCAAATCATTATTTAATTAACTTTAGCCATTAATTAATTTTAATTACGTAATTATAACTACCTTTAATCCCTTCATCACATAAAACAATTATCCTATAATTAAGTCCTTTATTAATAAATATAAATTCTTATCTTAACCGATCACTATATATTTTAACATTTAAATCCCATTTAAATTTTAAAAGCTTGAAATTGATTCATTACAAAAATAAACTGAGATCTTTCATTAAAATTAATATCTTTACCTTTAAATCACTCACCTAATCAAATAAATAAATAAAATAATTCAAATATATTTAAATTTAAACATTTTAAACTTCGTAACTTGGCTTTAAAAACTTAACTTTAAATTTTTTTTTACTTTAAAACCTGATACCAATAACCTCCGGTTTAAAATCTGGACACAAATCCTATTTTAAAATCTGGTTAAGTTTTATACTCTGAACAGGTTATGTTTTCAAAATCAAAGAACGGATAATATACGAAACAACCCAAGCCATGCGATGTTTCCCCGAGTATTCACCCGAGCCCATCTTTCAAATTCTTGCGTTCAAACTCGAGAACACTCCATCGTTCCCAAACCCAATAAAACCTGACATCAGTGATATCTGTGCACCGTGCACACCAACCTAGTCGCCACCGATCATCGTTTTGACCATCAACCTATCAGCGATGAAACACCTGAACCCAACGACCACCTAGAAACACCAGGCTTATCTTAAATCTAAAACGAACCCATTGCCGTCCACCTGGAACAAAACCCGGTACGAAGTCGATCGCAAAACCCGCCTAGCGATGCCTCTACCCATCACTATAAATTCCGACATCCTGACCCAAGCTTCGCCGACGTCTACTGCTTCTCTTCCACTCACCCTCGCCCAGTCTGATGCCCCCTAGATGTCACGACGAACCCAAGAACAATAGCGAGTAATATGAGTTTTTAAACCCTAAATCGATTTCGATATGATACAATGATGATCTAAAAATTCATTTACCACTTTTCCATCGATCGCATTCCCTTCCGCTACCCCTGACAACAATCCCGAAGCCCCTAATCAATTCGATCGCCAGAATTTGACGCGAACACACTTTCTGTTCAACTCTAAAAATAACTTGATTCATACATTTAAAAATTCTGTAATGATAACTAAAAATCATAATTTTGAGATATGAATCCATTCCCATAATCAAACTTAAATATCCAAACATTTGATTCTGTGCTTACCTTAAATCATTTCTTTGTATATATCATTTTCGAAATAAGTATTTAGTTTAGACACTTGAAATTAAAATTTAAAAGGATATCATCTAAATACAAACGTTTTTCATTTAAAGGTTATGGCCTAAAAATTATTTTGTTGGATGATTTGGATTTTTTTAAATCCTGTTTTGAAAACCTGTAACTTATAACCGGGTTCATATATCCATGCAACATGCATTTCAATATATGCATTCAGACACGCAGGAAAAACAACAACATTTCAATACACATTTTCAAGTGTCAACCACAACATCAAGATATAATAGGTTAAGTTTGCTCACCTTGGAAGTATGAAGCAAAGATGGTGAAGAACAGAGAAAAAGACAAAAATCTGGAATTGATTTTAAAAACTGAATTTTTTAATCCTGAGGCTTGCATGCTGAGTTGAAGCTTCAATCTTTGCTTCAGATTGCATTTTTTTTTTGTGATTTGATTGCTTTAACTTCATGTTGCTTTAGATTTGAATTTCCAGTTTGAACTTGAATGTGTTATTCTTTGATTCTAGGTTGATTTGCATGCTTGATTGAGATGTTTTCCTGGTTCTACTTTGAATTCCCAGGTTTAAAATTTGAGGTTGTAGCTTCTGGTTTAGATTTTTTTTTCTTTGTGAATAAATTTGTTTCCAGGTTTTTAAACTTAGTTTCAATTTTGAGATTGAGGAGGATTTCAAATTCTTTGGTTTTTCAGGCTTGAGAAAGATGAACAGCCGGACCATTTTTCTATGCATGTTGTCAAAATTAAATTCAAAAGAAAATAATCTCTTTTGCCACTTGTTCATTTGCATGCCAAAGTTATTACACTTGTTCAATTTCTTATGCATGGTTTAAATTTGTTAAAATAAGAAATTTTATGTTAAAACCCCTTAGTTTAAATTAGTTTCAAAACTTAGTTTTAAACCCTTATTTAAAATTTACTTACGAATTCACGTATATATATATATATATAAATATATTTCTTCTAACCATATTCATCTTTAATTATATAAGAGGAAAGCATTTTAAAATTTTAATTAAATCTTACTTTATTTCCGATTTAAATTTTTTATTTTAAATCCTTAGTCAATTTGTGACTTGATTTATCTTATGTGCATTTTAACACTTATGCTCATATTTTGAAAGATATATACATATCAAAGCCTTTTAAATCTAATCTACCTATTAAACCAATTTTAGTCCCAATATATTGTTTAAATTTCAAAAGTTAAATATTTTATTTTCGTTCTTGTTTTAATATTGTATATACATCTTTACATATGTTTTCAATTATTTATAGCTTTATAAGAAAGAGGATGTTAAAACCAATTATACATAAATAAGTAATCACATTGATTTTATATTTAGATCTCATATGTTCAAAAGTTAAATTATAATCCATTTATATAAATAAATAAACATATATCTTAATTAATTTTGGAAAATCCAAACACAATTTTATTTTCTAAGATTTTTAAATTTGAATCCCAATTTCAAACTCTATTTTTAATTAATTCATATACATATTCATTCCTAAATATTTAAATTAATCCTCTATTAATTCATAATTTAACCAAAATCTTATATTAATTTCCAAATCAATTTAGCTTAAAAATCGAGAATGTTACATGTATCATTATTGTATCAAATGTTGTGAATCAATAAAGTTATTCATTTTGTTTCCGCTATGTTGTATCCACCTAATGTTGTTATAAGCTTCAACGAACCAGACTCAACGTTTGAATCTGCGATGTTCGAATATGGGTAATGTATTTGGGTGTCGATTTTCGAAGGTCGAGTCAGGGCAATTACAATTCTACCCAAGAACCATCAAAGATTCCAACCAATATGAAGAGTAAAGGCTAAGATTAGAAGCTCTAAGAATTATAAACAGAAAAAATGTGGAATCAGATGATACAGAGAAATGGAATTTAATCCCCTTTCATGTTGGCCCCACTTCTATTTTTGCCTTAGGAAAAAGGAAAAATGGAAGTGACAATTTGTATATCCAAATTAGGAAAACTATTCAGCATTACTCCAAAGGCACAATCTTTGAAGAATAGATAATGGCCGAGTACAATGCCTTTGCACATAAAGTGCAACAAACTACAATAGGGATACTTCCAACGTAATAAATCCAAAGAGTGTCAAATAGAAAAGTAGTCAATGAATGTGAAACTATAAGGTCAAAAACAAGAATCCTAAAAGCCATCCACAAGAAATAAGTTCACAGTCAACGCTTCCTAAATAGTGCAATCTAACAACATCTATTGAGAATGTCTACGTGCTAACAAAGTATGAATTCAATTATTGGCCGGAGAAGAAAAGGAAGCCAAAATATGAAAGAAACTTGGTGAAATCCTACTGTCATTTCCATATTACGAATGGACATAAGACTAATCATTGTAGGGCCCTGGAAGGGAAGATAATCAACTTCTTCCATCAAGGAAAGATTGACGAATTTATGAAGGAATATTGAATAAATCAATAAAGAACTACTTTTCTAAAGAGAATGTGCATGGTTGGGAGTGCAATGCTCCTCTTATTTGGATGTTAAACAGTCAAAAGCCTCTGTCCATGCTGAGTTGGCCAAGGCAGAGCACCTCCTGGAGGGAGGTCGGAGTAAGTCTTTAACCGCACCATGCTATGGCCGGGTCAACGCACCGAACAAGCCCTTGGTCGTGCCTTTTGTCAGGACAAGGCACGTCCCAGAGGGAAGATGTCGTAAGCCTTTATCCGTGCCAAGCTATGGCTAGGTTAAAGCACCGAACAAGCCCCTGTCTGCACAACGCTATGGGCTGCGCAGAATGCCTCCTGGAGGGAGGTCGGAGTAAGCCTTTATCCACGCCATGCTATAGCCAGGTTAAAGCATCGGACAAGCCCTTGGCCATGCCTCTAGTAAAGTCAAGGTGCTTCCTGAAGGGAGGTTGGGTAAGTCCTTGGTTCTTGCCTCGAAGAATGAGCTAAGCAATAGCACTAGACAAAAACGGATTGAGACGTCAATCCTGAGAAGAGGCTCACTGAATAATGGACTAAGACGTCCAAGCCAGAGAAAAGGCTCACCGAACAGCGGACTAAGATGTCCATGGCCATGAAGTGTCTCATTAGACAAGGGACTAAGATGTTCAAGTTCGAGAAGTTGCATATCTACAACGGACAATGATGTCGAAAATCGAAAAATGACATATCAAATGATGGAATAAGATGTCCTAGCTGTAGAAGCCGCCAATCAAACTACAACTTCGTACAAGGCCTAAGAGATTTAAACATGTCGAAGAATATGATATCCAAGGAGCAGAACAAAACACCACTAATTACTAAAATCTGGGTTTCGAGTCTCTCATTTCTGAATTTCATTTGTTAATTGCCAAATCTTTGTTCATTACAGGTCTCTCAATTCCTCATACCTTAATCTGGATTTCGAGACTATTATTTGATTATACATATTAATGCTCTAATCTAGGCTTAAGATTTCCTTTGCGGATTTTGGATTATCCACTACTAATTTGTGGATTTTGGGTTTTGTGTTTTCTAAACTATCAGATTTTATTCATACTCCAATATGGGTCATTGAATTTTTACTACAAATTTCCAAACGATGATTTCTGGATTTTTATTGCTGTTAACTCCTCAATTTTCTGGCTCACCGACCTAATGAAGCAGCGACCTAATTACTTAAAGGGCCTGGCGACCTAACTGCCCAAGTGACCTAACGAGCTAGCCTATTAACGACTTAAGTACTCTACGACCTAAGAAGACCAGCGAACTAAGTGCTGAAGTGGAGTACCGACTTAAAAGGTATCGCGACCTAACGGCTTAACCTGTTAAGGGATCAGATGGTCTAGCGACCTACGACTCAACGAGTTAACGACCTAATACTCAAGCGACCTATCATCTTCCACGAGCTACAACCTTCATCACACGACCACTAGGTCGCCCGCGACCTAGTCCCTTCCACTAAGTCGCTCGCGACCTAAGGATGTCAGAGCAAATTCTTTATGCCGTCGCATCTCTCCCTCCTGCCATCCCATAGGTCGCCCACGACCTAAATTATAGCCGACCACTAGGTCGCCCAACCCGTTAGCTCGCTCAAGGAGTATCAGGAGCTACCCTGTTAAGACGAAACCTTAGGTCGTTCCCGACCTATCCCTAGGTCGCCCCTCGACCTATGACCTACGACCTAACTCCGAGCTCACCCTATACATATGGCACTAACTCCAACATGGAGGGGATCTTTTTGGGCTCATTCTTGGAATGCCGATACTCCGCTGAATTCTCAACTCACTCGACATTTCAAACACGAAAGGCATCTCAACTAACTTCAAGAGGAAATCTAACACAATCAACGTGGATTCAAAGAATTCTTCTACATCAGAGTTCTAGTTGTTTGTCTCATCGGTATTGTAATTGAAGACTGTTGTAAAGTTGTAATTGATTCAGTAATAAAGAGGATTAAAGTGGATGTAGGCTTAACCTGAAGCCGAACCACTATAAACTGTTGTCTCTTAATGCTTTTTTCTGTGACTTTGCTACTTGTTTTTAATTCCCATGTTCATGGGTGGTGCTTTCACTTAATCACAACATTCACCGGGGTGTTGGCGTCTGATTTTTACGTTAACCTTTTTGGTGCTTTCACCGAGAAGAGAACTCAGGCTATCTTCATCATTGCTTTGCAAAAGTTTGTTGAAACAGTCTCTCTCAAAACCAGAAGTCTATCAGAGATAATGGCTCCTGGAAGAAAGCGTGGATATGCAAAACCTAGTAATGTCCATGAAAATACTGCCACTTCTCCTTCATCCAGTCAAGCAGCACCAAGTGCCGGAATTACGCAAGCAGAATTAGATGCTGCAGTATCTGGATTATACCAGCAGATGGAAACTCAGAATGCTCTGATGCTTGAGAGGATATATGCGTTGCTCGGAGCAAACCGTCAACCGGTGAATAACGAAGAGAACCTTGCAGATGATATTCATGATCCTGAGGAGAGGAATGTTCCTCAAAGACCAGCTAGCCCGGCCAAAGAAACACCTCCTCAACCTGGAGGATCGAGACCACAGCCAACTCTCCGTGAACGTTTGTCCCGACAAACTTCTAAGAAAATGGCCGAAGTCTGTCCTGCAGATCCTTTAAATGATGAGGAATATCTTTCGGGCATGGTGTGACAAATCATGAAAGAAAGTATGCAGAGAGATGAAGATGAGAAGGAATGGGGATTCGCTCCAAGCAAAACTCCTTCACTGAGAAGATTCTAAGGGCAGAATTCCCAAGGAAGTTTCTTCCTCCGACCATCCTGGCTTATAAGGGAATAAGCGACCCCAATCAATTCCTTTATAAGTATGATTGGCACAAGACTGGTGCTAGGGCTTCTGATGAGATCAAATGCTGGTACTTTCCGGTATACTTGGAAGGGGTGGCTTTACTCTGGTTCACAAAACTCCCGGTCTGATCCATAAACCAGTTCGCCGATTTGACTCGGAAGTTTAAAGGGAAATTCAGGTTGTATGCTTCGAAGGGAAAGGATATTATGTCGCTATCAAGCTTGGAACAGAATCCTAGGGAATCTATCAGGTCTTTCTTTAACCGCTTCAACATAGCTTTGGCTGAAGTGGACAATGCAGAGCCATGAATGGTCTTGACATACCTAATGAGGGCAATTGACAAATCAAGCGAATTTGGGAAATGGCTGAAGATGAAAGAACCAAATTCACTTGAGAAATTATATAAGAAAGCTGATCAATTCATGCGCTTGGAAAGCCTTCGGGCACCAGTCAAAGTGGCATTGACAGAGGTGAAGGATAATACTACTGCTCCCACCAAAAGAGAATCCGGGAATCAGAAAAGGGAAAACAATGGTGGAAAGAAACAGAAAGATATGAAGAAACCTCGCTTCTTAAAATCTTCAGATTTTACTTCTTTAACTGACACTCCAGAGAATATCTTCTTTGCTACCAAAGATGCGGTAGAATATCCTAAACTGCCTGAGATGAGAGTTAGCAAAAAGGCTGCTCAAAGTGGGGGATTCTGTCGGCTTCATAATCGACCCGGTCATGATACCAACGAATGTCGCCATCTGAAGAATTAAATTGAAGAACTATTGAGAGAGAACAAGTTGCAGCAATATGTTAAGAGAAGTAGAAATGACCCAACTTCGTCTACTAAGGGTTAGCAACTTCCTGCTCATCCATCTGGCTCGGGTGAGAGGAACACTGTGCATGAACCAGAAAGGCCTGTTATCAATGTGATTACAGGAGGTCCTCACCCAGCAGGTAGAAGCTGGGGCGAGATGGAAAGATATGCCCATGCCTTGAAGTATGCGCCAACAGAAGAGAGTGTTTTTGTGCTAGAAGATGCTGCACCTTTGAAGCAGCAGAAAACTTTCAATGATGATATTGTGTTCAAAGCTAGGGACTCTATGGTTATTGAAGCTCCAACCATGGACCCTTTGGTCATCTCTGTAGGCATTGGGCTGGCTATTGTGAGAAGAGTGCTTGTAGATTGCGGCGCTTCTTGTAATATTCTCTTCAAAAAGACATTCGATCAAATGAAAATTCCAATGGCTGATGTTCAAGCCTCATCTCAGAAGATTGTTGGGTTCACTGGGGAACCAAAGAAGCCCATTGGAACTATCGACTTGTTTGTGGAGCTTGGATAGTGGCAGAAAAAGGTAGTTCGGAAACAGACTTTTGTAGTTGTTGATGAATTTTCTACCTACAACGCCTTCTTAGGCCGACCAACTCTTGCAGCTTTTAAAGCAATTCTCGCCCCGTGGTGCCTCACTATGAAATTTCCCACAGATAATGGCGTTGGAGTTATTAAAGGGGATCAGAATGTTGGACGAGAATGTTATCTAATAGAGTTGCGTGAAGCAAGGAAGAGAGAGATGGGAAAAGGTGCGATAGCCCCAGTTCGCATCAAAGAACCAACCTTGTAGAAATTATAGGGTGGACCCTGCAGTGGAGAGCATAGCAGGGCACGAAAAGAAATGGGTCCTAGAAAAGCTAGTGCAGGAGAGAATAGAGTGGTGCCGGTTGAAGTAACAGTGCCAGTACCTATTGACCCAAAAGATCCAAATAAAGTAGTGAATGTGGGTTCGCAACTTAATGTGGCGGTTCAAAATTCCTTAATGTCATTCTTGAAGGAAAATCTGAACGTATTCGCTTGGACTCATGCTGATATGTGCGGAATATCCCCAGAAATTGCGGTACATACTCTGAATATTGATACGAAATTTACACCGGTAAAACAGAAAATAAGAACCCAGGGTCCTGAAAGGTCAGCAGCGTTGAAAGAAGAGGTAGACCGGCTTATGGAGAATGGTTTCATCAAGGAGTCTACTTATCTGAATTGGGTTTCAAATCCAGTACTGTTTAAGAAAGCTAATGGGAAACGGAGAGTTTGCATTGACTTTTCAGATTTAAACAAAGCCTGCCCCAAAGACTGCTTCCCATTACCCAGGATAGATCAGTTGGGGGATGTAACAGCGGGGCATGAATTGTTATCTTTCATGGATGCTTACTCCGGATACAACCAGATTATGATGCATGAGCCGGAACAGGAGGATACAAGCTTCATCACCGACGTTGGACTCTACTGCTATAGAGTCATGCTTTTCGGACTTAAGAATGCAGGGGCAACTTACCAAAGACTCGTCAATGCTATGTTCAAACCGTAGATTGGCAAAACTATGGAAGTTTATGTTGGCGATATGTTGGTTAAGTCAAAGAAAGCGGTAGACCATATGGACCACTTGGTGGAAATGTTTGCAATCCTCCGAAAATATGGAATGAAACTTAATCCTTTGTAATATTCGTTTGGGGTGGAGTCCGGAAAGTTTTTGGGTTTCATTGTGAGTGCTAGGGGCATAGAAGCTAATCCTACTCAGATTGCTGCCTTGAAAGAAGTAAAAGCTCCTAGAACGGAGAAGGAATTGCAAAGTCTTAACGGAAAATTCGCTACCTTGAGTCGATTCATTTCTAAAGCTACTGATAAATGCATTCCATTCTTCGATGCACTAAAGAAAGGAAGGAAAATTTTTGAATGCACTCCTGAATGCCAGAAAGCTTTCGATGAGTTGATTCGTCATATGGAAATGCCTCCAATACTTTCTAAGCCGAACAATGGTGAAAATCTTTTGGTATATTTGGCAGTCTCATCTCATGCTCTCAGTGCAACGTTGGTACGGGAAGATGAAAGAATTCAGCACCCGGTCTATTATACCAGTAAGAGATTCACTGGGGCAGAGATGAATTATTCAAAATTGGAAAAGCTCGCCTATTGTCTACTCATTGCATCAAAGAAGTTGAGGCCCTATTTCCAAGCTCATCCTATCAAAGTCCTCACTGATCAAACTCTAAAGCAAGTCCTGTTTCGTCCTGAGACTTCGGGTCGTCTTCTGAAGTGGAATACTGAACTCAGCCAATACGACATCACTTATCATCCTCGGAGAGCAATCAATGGACAAGCTTTAGCAGATTTTATCGCAGAATGTACAGATAAAGGTGAGAGTGAGGAAGAAGTAACTGATAATCCCCCAATTCAATAGAAATTATATGTTGATGGTGCAAGAAACGATTACTACTCCGGAGCTGGGGTTGTGCTTGAAACCCCTGAAGGGCGGTCGTTGTGCTACGCATTGAGATTGGAATTCCCTTCGGCAAACAATGAAGCAGAATATGAAGCTCTTATTGCCGGCTTGAGAATTGCTAAAGAGTTGAATATCAAAGTGTTGCAGATCTTCAGTGATTCACAGCTTATTGTATGTCAAGTCAAGAAAGAGTTTCAGACTAAGGGAGGAAATCTTCCTGCTTATCTGTCAAGAGCTTGGGAACTTCTCAATGATCTTGACCATTATACGATAAATCATATACCCCGGGAAGAGAACATGAAGGCAGATTCTCTTGCAAAGTACGCAAGCACTAGTGAAGCTCAATTATTGGGATTAGTTCCTGTGGAAGTCCTGTCATCTACAAGCATTAATGAGATGGATATTGACTGGATCATGACTATATCTCAAGAGCAAGAATCATGAATGACTCCGATAATGGAATATTTTCTCAACGGTTCTCTACCAGAAAGTTCAAAAGAACGATAGAAGTTGCTAAGAAAAGCCTCCAGATAAATAATTCGAGATGGCCGATTGTACAGGCGGGGATTCTCAATTCCATTACTCCGATGTGTGACCAAGGAAGAAGCTAAAAAAATTCTAGCTGAAGTACATGGAGGAGAGTGTGGACACCATTCAGGTGGTCAAACTCTAGCGAAGAAAATTCTCCGATATGGGTATTTTTGGCCAAATATTAATCGTGATGCTGCAAGCCATGCCCGAAAATGTGACTGATGCCAGAGATTTGCAAAAATCCCAAGAGCACCTTCCATAGAGATAACACAGATGGTCAGTCCATGGCCATTTGCTATTGGGGGAATAGATCTCATCGGGCCTTTGCCAACTGCCAAATCCGGAATCAGATATGCTATTGTCGTTGTTGATTGTTTTAATAAATGGGCTGAATCTAAACCATTAGCTACTATTACCTCTAAAAAGATGATAAACTTTGTGACTAAGAATATCATTTGTAGGTATGGTGTGCCTCAAAAAATAATCAAGGACAATGGAACCCATTTGAAAGTGAAGAGTTCCAAGATTTTTGCAAGCAATTCAAGATCCAGAAAAGCTTCTCAGCAGTGGCTCATCCGCAGGCAAACGTGCAAGTGGAAGCAGTAAACAAAATTATCGAATCAACCATCAAAAAACAGCTGGAAAAAGCGAAAGATGGTTGGGTCGATAAGCTTCCACTAGCACTATCGGCATATAGAACTACCCACAAAACTGCGACTGGGCACACTCCATTTTCATTAGCATATGGATCGGAAGCAATGATTCCGGTGGAAATAGAAATCCCTTCACATAGAAGAAATCATTTCAACCAAGCTGAAAATGAAAAGTTGCAACTTGAAGCACTAGACTTCCCCGATGAAAAAAGGGAAGAGGCTCAGCTCAGAATTGCAGCCCATCGGCAAAGAATTGCCAGGCATTTCAATTCCAAAGTTCGCCAACGCGGCTTTGAGATTGGAGATCTAGTCTTGAAAAGGGCCATGACGACAACATGAGTGTTTGCGCCAAACTGGGAAGGGCCATATGTCATAGGCCAAAAACTTGTTGATGGCACTTTCAAACATACGACTGTCAAAGGAGATCCAATTCCAAGAGCATGGAACAACAATCATTTGCGCCCATATTTTACTTAAAAGCTTTGCTTAAGTTTGTAAAAAGAATTATGAATGTATGATTCTTGTATTGAAAGCCATTGTAAAGCCAGTGCAAGTGAATAATAAGAACTATAAAGTGGATGTAGGCCTAGTTCTTGGCTGAACCACTATAAATCTTGTGTTCTCTACTGCTTATTTTATCTCGATATATAAAGTACTTCAATTGTATTGCTAAAATGTCGATTTAATATTGCAGGCTATTAAAACAAAGCTCACCCATCATAAGACCAAGCGATCCCCGACATCACTCAACAAATGAATATCTAGCCACAAAAATTACAGATTCAAATCCTATATAAGGAGTACTTCAAGAAAATAGTTAGTAGTTCCGCCAGAGCTAGACCCTTCCTAACTAATTGTGAACGTTTGTGCAAACAAATATGTGATTAATTAGCCCGTGTCTACCCCTGCGAACTCATTTAACAATGAAGTACACTCCTTTGGATACAATAAGCTACTTGCAAAAGAAAGGAATGTGCGCTTGGAAAGGGTAACAGAAAACCGCTGATATGAGCAAATGGCGAAAAGACATGGGCGAGTAGGCAGCAAACAACAAAAGACCTCCTCGGAGGCACAAGCCCTCTTCGGAGACACAACTCTTCGGAGGATAAAGACCTCTGATGGGACTTGGCAAAAAAAGAGAGTTCTCTTTCTCGATAGAAAGTTGTGGACTTATCAGTGGCATGGGACACTCTTTAACTTATGTTCGCCCCGTGAATCCATCCAACCGAGAGAAGGAAACACCAAACTTCCAGGCAAAGGCCCTACTCGAAGGCACACATTCCACTGAGATTTGAAATAAAACTTCACAAGTGCTGGAATGTGAAAAGCCCTCTACGGAGGCCCATTTAACCATAGATTAAATGCTAAAAGACCTTTAGTGGGCCTCGCCAGAAAAAGAGAGTTCTCTTTCTCGATAGAAAGTTGTGGACTGATTGGTGGCAAAGGACACTCGTTAACTTGTGTCCGCCCTGTGAATCCATCCAACCGAGAGAAGAAAACTCCAAACTTCCAGGCAAAAGCCCTACTCAGAGGCACAAATTTCACCGTGATCTGAAATAAAACTTCACACGAGTCAAAATGTGAAAAGCCCTCTTCGGAGACCCACTTCCCAGCGGACATGGAAAAGATAAAAGCCTCTCCCCAGAGGCAGAAAGAAAAAAGCCCTCTCCCCGGAGGCACTAACAAAAAGCCCTCTCCCCGAAGGCACAAACAAAAAATCCCTCTCCCCGAAGGCACAACCAAAAAGCACTCTTCCCAGAGGCATAATCAAACAAAAAGCCCTCTCCCCAGAGGCACAATCAAACAAAAGCCCTCTTCGGAGGCACAAGCAGGTTGAAGCCCTTTTTCCAAGGCCCACTTTACCATGAAGGAAAATTCACTTGCCAAAATAATAGTGACTTTCTCCGAAAGTGAAGTGTAAAAACTTCGCAACAAAAGGAAAAGAGAGAAAGTTTCTCCAATATGAGGCGCATTCTACTAAATCAGAAAAATATTTCCTTAAAACGGAAATATTATCTTATAAAGTACAGATGCAAACCTCCTTCAAATGGAAAAGTTATTCTCTAAAGAAAGAACACAAGTCCTCTCGAAACAGAAGAGTTGTTCTTCAAAATTCTACCAATGTGAAAGAGATTGCAATAAACCATGGTATAGGGGCAATATAATATAGTTACATTCATAAAAGCAATGCTCAAATATCATGCCACAGGATTATTGCAACTTCACATAAAGAAAATAAAGAAACCTGCATAAAGGAAGAAAATAAACGCATTCTCAAATACAGACTGAAATTTGTGAAAGTAAAAGAGTCGTTTTATTCCATACTATGAGAATTTTATACATGTGGAGGTTTCAAAATAAAAGAAGGCGGGGACCGGTAACCACACAATCTCCGGTCAACGCAAGTTTATATATACAAGCAAAAAGCAAGAAGCGAGATAAAAAGCATAAGGCCAAAGCCATCATTTCTTCTTCCTTCCACCTTTCGAGCCTGCGCCTGGCCGGATGATCAACTTCTTGGGCCGGCTTGTAAGAGTAGGGGAAGAAGGAGAAAGGGGCACAATTGGACTTTCCTCTGCTTTTTCTTCGCTGGCTGAAGCTTCCTTCTTCTTCTTTGAGACTCCACTTTTCCCCCTCTTCTTAGAAGAAGACCCACTGCCTGGAGTAAAAAGAGCGGATAACGCTATATCATCAGAAGCGGTTCGTTCCGGAGTCTTCTCAGCTTCTTCAGGTTCTTCTCCCCTCGGTTCTTGAGAAGCAATGGGATCATCCAAACCACAGAGAGATTCTATATGCTCCTCTTGTGATCCCCGTTGAGAGGCAGAAGGGGAAGTGACTTGAAGAGACGGAGGAGGAATAACTAGAGGAGGGGAAGTCTGAACAATGCTCAGTGCTTTCTCTACAGAAGAAAAGAAGTTAAAGTCAGTATCTCTCGTAAAGAGAGGAGTTAGTGGCGCGTCGAGATTTAAAAAATAATCAAGAAGTTCATCAAACTCATGTGAAGTGAACGAGCAGTGCACTTGAGCAAGATCAGCAGTAAGGTTACCTGGCGAAGCAGGCTTTACTATGTCAACTTCAAAGCCCCGCGCGTCACCGCTCTCTTGACTCTCATCTCCATTGTGAACGGTTGCACCCTCAGTGATTTCTTTAATAAGAGGCGGAGAATGGAAACTGGAACCAATAATGTCGATATCGGCCGAAACCGCAGGTTGAACTAGGTCGGTTAAATTTGCCTTCCCTACATGTTCTCCTTCTACCATTCCGGCTCTCTCTTTGGCAAGTTGCTCCTTTCCCCTGGCAAGAGCGGCGCGTGCATCGTTATCAAGATAGTTTGCCTCTAAATCCGCCTCAGCATAGCCAGCACTGCCAAGCATGTCAAGTATGGCCTCCCACACTTCGGCCAGAGTTATTTCATATTTGGGGCCTAGAAAGGAGAGACTACCGCGCCCCAGGACGCTATGCAAGTAAAAGTCAAATAATGTTGAGCTGATAGTGGCCTTCGTTGCCTCATGAAACTCTTCAGCTACAATTTTGCCGGCAACAGCCTCATCACGCTCTCTTTCAGCTTTAGAAAGTCGATTTTTTAGCATCTCGATCTCCGCATCCTGAGAGCTAGTCTTCTTGCGCAGCTCTACAATATCCGTGCGATAGCCTTCCATAATTTTCTCCTAACTCTCGAACCTAGCTTCGACATCTCTTTGAGCGGCGTGAGCATCACGCACTTGTTGTTGAAGCACTTTCTCCTTTTGAGAATAGGAAGTGGAGGAAGTGGCAAGCTCTTCTTTAAGTTTTTCAACTTCCGCTTCGAGCTTCTCATTATAAGTAGCGATGCTCCTCATTTCTGCATCATGCAGCTCAAGAGTTTTACGCCATTCAGACTTTTCGTTTTCCATTCTTAGCATGGCCTCAAGGTTTGCACGGTTTACCCTCTGAAGCTCATCGACAAGCTTTTGCCAACCCGACATTCTCTCGACATCGAGTTTGACAGCATCGAGATTTCGCAGCATTGTCTGCTTGTCGATCGGGACCAGGTCAAGATCAAAGCGCACTCCCTTTAAGCACCAGTTCGGAAATTGACTCTAAAGAGTAGTCGGGCCTGGTCCGACCTGATATGGGGGCCTGCCAATGATTGTTTGAATATAAATACGTGCCAGGGCAGGAGATTGGAATTGCATAGGAGCAGCAGGCATTTCGGAAATTTCGGATGCCAGCCCTTAGCCATGTTTGGCCCTTTTACTCATCTCTTCAACAACGTGACTTTTCCCTTTATCGTCACGGGATTTTCGCTTGTGAGAATCGTCTTCCCTCTAGGAAGAGTCATGTCGCTCATCCCGTCTCTCATGATGTTCTTCGTAGGCATGCCTTTCACGAGCTTTCCGCACAGCTCTTTCTTCGTCAGTATCCCTATAGGAAGGAAGATATCTCTTGGGATCAAAGGAGCCGCGCCTTCCGTAGCTCTGGAAGTCGTCAATGTGATATCTCGGAAATTTGGCAATATAAATTTAATAATCTGTGTTTAAAAATTTATTTGATTTGATAACTTTTGATAATAAATATTTAAATTAGTAGATTTTATCTTTTAAAGCTAATAAATTGTTTTCTGTTTATAATATATATAATTGTATATATTGTAAATGGATAAACTTTGATTTAAAACTTAGTAAATGAATCAATTTTTAATTTATATTTGGTAAATTGGAAATTTGATTTAAATTTAACATTTAGCATTTCAAAGCATTTCAAATAAACAATTATATGGTTAGTAAATATTAAAGATAAATCTTATTTGTTTAAATTTACATTTAATTAACTTGAATATGAATTTAAATTAGATTAACATTAAAAACTTAGTTGTATTTTCTTTTTAAAGTATTGCTTGAAATTATATATAAGAATTTATAATACAATTTACAAATGATATTAAATTATTGAGTAATAAAAGTTAATTACAATCTCTTTTATAAATTATTTAAAATTTGTTTAATTTGTTATTTTTAAATAAAAATGATAATACTTAGTGTTTTTATAAAACATAAATAGATTTTTAGGATTTGTTATTTTAATTTTAAAAAGAGTTATATATGCACACATATATAACTTGATTTTTATTTTGAAGTTTATAATTTAGTTTGAATTTGACTTCGATGTTTTGAAATTTAAAAGAAATAAATGTTTAAAAATATTTGAATAAGCTTATATTCATAATTCGTTTGTCTCATTTTCTTTTTAATAAATTAAACGGGGAGGAACTTATTTATTTTTACATAAGAAATAACAAATTTAGAATTAAACTTCTTATAAAACAATTTAAATTAAAGAAAAAAATACTCTTAATACATATGTTAATTTATTTATACCTAATTGACATGTGTAAGCATAGCATGAACTAAAGTGACAAATGTTTAAATTTAAAACAAGTGTCCTAATTAATTCTTTTTCATTTTCTTTTAATTAGATCAAAAACTTGTTTATGTAAACATTTCTCCTCATCTCATTTATTTTTCCATTCTTCTTTTCTTCATAAACTTGAGAAAGTTTCAGATCTAAAAATCTAAATACATCTTCACAAAACAGAAAATCTGCAAATTGCTTCTTCAAACCAAACCTGTCAATTTCTCCTCCAAACAAATTTGATAACCTATTATCTCCTTAAACCTGAAAAGAAAAACATGTATAAACCTGTAACTCTTCAAATCATCAAACTGAAGTGCAAGTCATAAACCTGAAATTCATTAAGAAAATCAAGTTTTACCTGTAGCTCTTCAAATTCAATACCTGGAAAATCAATTTGCAACATTCCCAATCCTACATGCAACTGAAATGTCAACCAAATCTGCATCTTTAATCTGGAAGCATGCATGTGATTCAGGATTCAAAACATTTTCTATACATGGTTGCTCTGCTCAGGAAATCAGTGAGTAACATTTTAACTAAAACAATTTAAGTAATATAGTTGCTTGATCTACCACTGTGATAAGCATGTTTGAATGGATTAATATGATGATATCCTCTGTTATATGTTGAATGCATGTTGTGATGTTTTGCCTGTTCTAGATTCCAGAATTTTGTATGTTCAAAAAAAATCATGACTTCATGTTAAAATCGTTGTTACAGTTTAAGATTTTAACAAGCATGTGTGCAATAAATAAAGTTTTTAATTTTAGTAAATATGAAAGATAAATAAAAACTATCATGTTTCTGTAAACTCAGTAATAACAGAACAATTGAATATAAGTAAAAAGAAAATTGATTATCCTGATTCATTAATTCAAGAATATAAATCGATTACATAACCTAATACTTGAATTTTAAAACTAAAATCAGGAATTTTAGTTTAAGAATGACTGAGCAATTCAGGTTTAATCATAAATCATAGTTTGGGTTGGAACTGTAAATCAAGAAGGTCGTGGTGGCCAGCGACGTTCCTGGTGATAGAATGGTGATAGGAGAGTTGGAAAAAAATAGATGAACGTGGATCTGTGCAGTGAGGCGAAGGGGATTTTGGGATTGAAAACTTTAAACCTAGTTTGCGATTCCTCAGGGAAAATGATCACCGCAACCTCCTGAGGTGATCGAGTAGTCCCCTAATCGAGTTGATGATAGATGGGATATGGAGTAGTTCATGGCCGGAAGGGAGGATTTTCTGGTGATCGGATTTTAGTGTTGTACCATGTTAACCTCGTTTTGCCAACGATTCGAGGACTGGACCGACTCATCCAACCAAAGACAGGACCGACTCATCTACTCAAGGGATGGACCGACTCATCTACTTAGAGGGATAGGACGACTCAAGGGGTTAACGGTTCACAAGGCGGGACGGCTCAGTGAGTTACCGACTCATCAAGACTATCGTCTCAACGACTCATGGTAAGCAGCGACTCAGAGCTTACAACGACTCAGTGGATCAACGACTCAACAAGTTCGCGACTTATCATATGAGACGACTCAGGGGAAGTAACGACATAAGAAGGAGGATCCTTGTGCCGCTTCATTTATATACCGCTACCTGATAAGTCGTTAACGGCTTAACGACTCACAACTTAGAATGACTCGTCCACGACTTAAAGCCATTGGGTCGTAATCCATTGGGTCGTAATCCATTGCCACAGTGCCTATGCCAAGGAAGATTGACTCGTAAGCGACTCAGGTCTTAGCATAAAATCTAGCAGAGGAATAAGCTATGGAGAAATCAAGGGTTGATTCGATGAGTCGGCCACGACCTAATTTGACTCGGCCACGAGCCAAGCATGGGTCGAACACGACTCACGACTCAGGGCTGAAAACTCCTATAAATACATGACCACCTCCAACATTCAGGGGACTTTTGGCTGATTGATTTCAAGCGCCATTACTCTGCTGCATTCCGAACTACTTCAACACCTAAAGCTTTTGAGATACAAAGAATGCCTCAAGGAACTTCACGAAGAAATCATACATGTCTAACATGAGTTCAAAGATTTTGATCGACATTGAAGTTTAGGCTACTTGCTCTAAGTCACTTGTAACTCGAGGTGTGTTGTAATCGAAGTGCAACTGCATCGACTTGTAATCAAATCGTCAATAAAGATATTCAAAGTGGACGTAGGCTCTCTCTTAAGCCGAACCACTATAAAATTGCTGTTGTTTACTGCTTTTCCGCTATTATCTGCTTATAATCTGTTCCCGAGCTATCGGGTGGTGCTTCCACAATTACAGTTCATACACCGGGGTGTTAGCGTTCAAATTTTAGCGTTAACATTTTTGGTGCTTTCATTGAGAGTTGAACTCAGGCAACTTCCACCATCGCTCGACAAAGGCTTGTGGAAAAGATTTCTCTCCGAACCAAAAGTCTAACGGAAATCATGACTTTTGAAAGGAAGCATAAATTTTTGAGGATTGAAGGTACTTGCAGCAACGCTATTGCTTTTCCTACACTAAGTGAAACAGCTTCTAGTATTGGAGTCACAAGGGCTGAATTAGATGCCGTAGTGTATGGATTATATCAACACATGGAAGTTCATAACAATAGGATTCTCGACAAGATGAATGCATTGCAAGAGGAGGTTCAACGACTAGAAAGTGATATAAAAACCATCGCCAAAGAGGCTCATGTTTCGGAAGGATGGAATACTCCTCAACGGGCAACTGGCATTTCTATTGGAACAATCCCCCAAACGGAAAGTTCATGGTCACGACCAACTATCCATGAACGTTTGTCGAGGCGAACTTTTGAAAGAATAGTCGACGACTACCCCTTGAGTCCTAACAATGATGAGAAATACATACCGGAGATGATCGAACAGAGAAAGGAGAACGAAGGTAGGAGAAAGCAGAAAGTCTCGAAAAAAGCTCGGCGCTTTAGATCCTCCAACTTCACCCCTTTGACCGGCACTCCGGAGAATATCTTCTTGGCAACAAAAGATGTTGTTGTGTACCCTAAACCATCTCTGATAAGGAGAAGTGCTCCAGGAAATGGAAAATTCTGTCAATTTCACAATCAGCCTAGCCATGACACTAACCAATGTAGCCAGTTAAGGAAAGAGATTGAAGAATTGCTTAAGCAGAATGAACTGCAACAATATGTGAAGAAAGATAGAAATGACCTCCCCTCATCCTCTAAAATGCAGCTAGTTCCCGTTCAACAAGGCATCTCAAATAGAAGAACCGTAGCACAGGGAGATGAAGGGCCTATTATCAGTATCATCACGGCAAGCCGTCATCCGGCGGGAAAAATTGGATGAGGCGCGAAGACATGCTCACGCCTCAAGGAAGTCCTCAAAGTGAAAGGAAGTTTCGATTCTGAAAGAAGCTGCCATCTAATCCCCTCATGCCAAAGATTCAATTCCTAGAAGCCTGGGGCAGCAATGGCTTGCATACTTTACTTAAACGCCTTGTTACAAATTTGTAAAAGAATGCTGAATGTATCATTCCTGTATCAAAAGCTATTATAAAAAAAAACAGGGCAAACAAATAATAGAAACTATAAGTCTTGTTTTCTCTATTATTACAAGTCGCTTATTTTATATCTATATGTAAAGTACTCTGAAAGTATGACTAAAAAGATTGATCTAAATTTGCAGGCAATACCAAACAACCCTTGGTAGCACTCGAAAGCAAGTTTTAAACAACAAAATTCCAAGGTCGAATCTTAAATAAGAAGTATTCTAAGCAAACAATTAATGGTTTGGTTGGAGTATATTTCTTTGGATAAAACTACCCACTAACAAAAGAAGATGATGCATGCTTAAAGATGACACCAAGGAGTTGCTAAATTAATCAATCAAACTCACAGCTGTCAAAGGAGAGCCAATTCCAAGAACTTGGAACAGCAACCATTTGCATCCATATTTTACTTGAAAACTTTGCTGAAATATTGTAAAGGAATTATGAATATATGATTCTTCTATTAAAAGCAATTGCAAGGCGGGCGAATAACAAAAAGCTATAAAGTGGATATAGGCCCAGTTTTGGCTAAACCACTATAATTCTTGTGTTCCCTACTATTATAAACTGCTTTGTTTTATTTCGACATATAAAATACGTTAATTGTGTTACTAAAATGTCGATTTAATAATGCAGGTCATAAAAACAAAGCTTACCCGTCACGAGACCGAGCGATCCGCAACATCATCCAACAGTCAAACACTGAGCCATTCAAAATTCCCATATTCAAATCCTACAAAAGAAGTGCTTCAAACGAAAGTGAGCAATGTGGATAGAAGCAGATCATATCTAACTAACTGCAAATGTTTGGACAAACAAACAGCGAGTTAAATAACCTGTGTCTGCCACCACCAATTTGCTTAACTATAAAATATACTCTTTTGGATAAGGGAAATCATTGGCAGCTAAAAGTGATGACACTTGAAAAAGATAGAGGGAATCGTCAACAGGAATCAACGGCAAAGAGATATGGGCGAGCAAGCGTCAGTCAGCAAAAGACCATTTCAGAGGCACAAGCCCTCTTCGGAGGCATAAATCTTCGGATGATAAAGACCTCAAGCAGGCTTTACCAGAAAAATGGGGGTCTTTCTCGTTACAAAGTTGCGGAATTATCGGTCGACACACTCCCGAGAATCCGTCCAACCGAGAGAGGGAAACTCCAAACTTCTTGGCAATAACCCTATTCAGGGGCACACATTTCACAATAATCGGTCGATATACTCCCGTGAGATGAAATGAGAGAAGGCCTCTTCTGAGGCAAAATGCTTCTCTACGGTGACCGAATTCTTCTCCTCAGAGACCGAAGCCCTCTTCGGAGGCAAAATGCTTCTCTACGGAGATCGAATGCTTCGCTACGGAGATCGAATGCTTCTCCTCAGAGACCGAAGCCCTCTTCGGAGGCAAAATGCTTCTCTACGGGGACCGAATGCTTCTCCTCAGAGACCGAAGCCCTCTTCGGAGGCAAAATGCTCCTCTTCGGAGGCACAACTCTTCGGAGAATGAGCCCTCTTCGGAGGCAAAATGCTTCTCTACTGAGACTGAATTCTTCTCCTCAGAGACCGAAGCCCTCTTCGGAGGCAAAATGCTTCTCTAAGGAGATCGAATGCTTCTCCTCAGAGACCGAAGCCCTCTTCGTAGGCAAAATGCTTCTCTACGGAGATCGAATGCTTCTCCTCAGAGACCGAAGCCCTCTTCGGAGGCAAAATGCTTCTCTACGGGGACCGAATGCTTCTCCTCAGAGACCGAAGCCCTCTTCGGAGGCAAAATGCTTCTCTACGGGGACCGAATGCTTCTCTTCAGAGACCGAAGCCCTCTTCGGAGGCAAAATGCTCCTCTTCGGAGGCACAACTCTTCGGAGAATAAAGACCTCTAATGAGGCATATGCCGCAAAAAAGAAAGTTCTCTACTCAACAAAAAAGATTAGAGGAGTCATGACCCTCCAACCATGAGAGAGTAACTTCCAGGCAATGAAAACCCTCTCTGAGGCACATTTCACGAGGAGTTGAAGTGTAACAGCCGCTCTTCGGAGTTTCACTTCACCAGAGTTGAAATGCAAACAAAATAAAGACCTCTTCGGAGGCACATTTCACCAGGAGTTGAAGTGTAACAGCCGCTCTTCGGAGTTTCACTTCACCAGAGTTGAAATGCAAACAAAATAATGACCTCTTCGGCGGCACATTTCACCAGGAGTTGAAGTGTAACAGCCGCTCTTTGGAGTTTCACTTCACCAGAGTTGAAATGCAAACAAAATAAAGTCCTCTTCGGAGGCACATTTCACCAGGAGTTGAAGTGTAACAGCCGCTCTTCGGAGTTTCACTTCACCAGAGTTGAAATGCAAAACAAAATAAAGACCTCCTCCCGGAGACACAATCAAGAAGAAAGACCTCTTCGGAAGCCCGCGTTTCACCGAGATTGAAATAAAACTTCCAAGTATTGAAACGTGAAAAGGCTTTCTTCAAAGGCATAACTCTTTGGAGGTACACGTTTCACCAAGATTGAAATAAAACTTCCAAGTGTTGAAACGTGAAAAAATCCCTCCTCAGAGGTACAACTTTCTATGTTTTCAAAAACAAAAAATCCTCGTTAAAAGCACACTATAACTTTCAAAGGAAGAGCGATTTACCTATTCTGGAAAATAATCTTCCTCAAAAAAAAAAAGGGTTAAAGTATCCTTCAGAGGCCCGCTTTAACTCATAGAAGAATTCACTTGGTAAAATGTGTACATAAGCAAAAGAAAAAGTGATTTCTTCGAAGGACAAAGCGTAAAAACTTATATGAAGGGAGTTGTACTCTACGAAAAATTTCTTCGAGAATGAAATAATTATTCTTCATAAAATAAGAGTGCAAGTCCCCTCGAAGTATAAAATATTGCAGCAAGCTTATGGTATGGGGGCAACATGGTATAGTTACATACAATATAGTATAGCCACACCGGCTAAAGTAATGCTCAAACAACATGCCATAAGCCCGCTGCAATATCAAATAAATAAACTTGTGCAAAAATGAATAATAAATGCATTCTCAAATTCAAACAGGAGTCTGTACAAATGAAGGATCATTTTATTCAATTGTATTACAGATACAAGTTTCAAAATAAAAAACAGGGGCCGATACCCGCACAATTCTCGACCAGTACATGCAAAAGACAAGAAGCTAAAAGCTGGAATCTTCATTTCTTCTTGCCACCTTTGGACCCTTTACCCGGCCGAATGGTTAGCTTTTCAGGTCGGTCTGTAGGCATAAGGCAAGAAGGGGAGGGAGGTGCAACTGGTGCAACTTCCGGTTCCTCTTCAGTAGCAATGATTTTCTTCCCCCTCCTCTTCGATGTTCCGTGCTTCTTTCTCCTCTTCGAAGAAGACTCACTCCCTGGAGTAACAAGAGCAGACAAAATTATGTCATCAGAAGGAGTCCGCTCCGGAGATATCTCACCTCCCTCAAGTCCCTCGTCTTTCTGCTCTTGCGAAGCGATAGGGTCATCTAAGCCATGAAGAGCCTCTATTTGCTCCTCTTGTGACCCGGGCTGTGAAGCAGAAGGAGGAGCCACCTGAAGAGACGGAGGAGGGATAACTGGAGGAGGCGAAGTTTGCACAGCACTTGGTGTTTCAACTGCAGAAGAAGAGAAATTAAAAATATTAGTATCTCCCCAAAAGAAGGGAGATATGGGTTCGTCAAGATTCAAGAAGTAATCGAGAAGCTCATCAAACTTTTGAGGAGCAAGCAGGCAATCCACCTGAATCGGACCAATGTCAAAGTTACCTGAAGATATTTGCTTCGTTAGTTCAATCTCATAATTTTGAGCTCCAATATCCTCCAAAGCCTCACCATCAGTAGGGGTAATTACCCCGGTTCTTGTAGGAGGCGGGGAATGAGCAATGGAACCTGTGATGTCAACTCCAGGAGAAACTAAAGGACGTTCAGAGGTAGTAGGTGGTAGTTCTTTTTTAGAACGTTCCTCTTCCGCCATTCCGGTCCGCACTCTGGCGAGTTGCTCTTTTCCCTTCGCCAGAGCAGCGCGAGTTTCCTCATCTAGGTAGCGCGCCTCAAGCTCTTCCTCGGTATACCCGGCGCCTTTGAACATGTCGAGAGCAGCTTCCCACACTTCAGCCAAGGTGATTTCGTATTTAGGACCGAGAAAAGAGAGACTGCCATGCCCTAAGACGCTGTGCAAGTAAAAGTCGAATAGATTTGAACTGACGTTGGCTTCCATGGTTTGAATAGATTCTTCAGCTGCGATTTTACCAGCCATGGCCTCATCTCGTTCTTTTTCAGTTTTAGCAAGTTGAGCTTTTAACACTTCAATCTCCATGTCTTGGGCGCTCATTTTACTCCGCAACTGAGCGACATCAGTGCGGTAATTCTCTACAACCTCTTCTAGCCTCTCAACTTTAGCTTCGGCATCTCTTTGGCCAGCATGTGCATCCCGCACTTGTTTTTGTAGCACCTCTTCTCTTTGAGTGTAAGTGTTAGAAGAGGTGGTAAGATCGTCTTTAAGCTGCTTGACTTCAGCTTCAAGTTTCTCGTTATACTCGGTTATGTTTTTCATCTCGATGTTGTGCTGGTCAAGAATCTTCTGCCATTCCGACTTATCGTTCTCCATAGTTAGCATCGCCTCGATATTGGCCCGATTGACCCTTTGGAGTTCATCAACAAGCTTTTTCCATCCAGACATTCTTTCAATATCAAGTCTGACGGCATCAAGATTTTAGTACATGGCTTCTTTATCAATGGGAACTAAATCAAGATCGAAGCGAACCCCCTTTAAGCACCAATTCGGGAATCGGCTCTGTAGGGTCGGTGGGCCCCTTTCAACACGATATGAAGGCCTATTAAGAAGTGTTTGAATAGAGCTTCCTTCAAGAGCAGGGGATTTGGAGGGAATGTCGATAGAGATGGGAGCGTCAAACTTTTCAGATATTGCAGATGCGTGCTTCTCACTAGGTTTGGCCCGCTTGCTCGGGTCCTCAACAATGTGGCTCTTCCCCCGACCATCATGTGTTTTACGTTTGTGAGAGTCATCGCCTCTTGAAGAAGACTCATGTCGCACATCTATCCTCTCATGACGCTCTTCATATTCTCTCCTCTATCTAGCTTTTCGAGCAGCTCTCTGCTCATTGGTTTCTCTGGGACCAGTAAGGTAGCGTCTATAATCATAGTTGCCACGCCCTCCATAGCGCTGAAAGTCTTTATAGTAAGAGCCGCTGCCGCTACGCCCCATTGAAGGATCTGAAAGGCAAAAAGACAAGTCTTAAAAGCCTTTAGAGAAAAGAAGTCAAACACAAACAAGTGCTAAAAAATCCTAAGTGTTGTGTAATGTGTAAACTACCCGCATCGAGCTACAGACCACTCTGTGGAGTAGAGGTGGTGATAACTTGAGTAGGAGGAGTTGACATTTGTTGTAGAGAAGATGTCGCCTCGATTACAGAAGAGATAGTTTTGGAAACATCATCTTTAAAAAGTTCTTGTGAAGTCACAATTAGGTCGCTCAACCCCTCAAAAACATCATCACCATCATGCTTTTTGGGACTTGCTTTCTCAACTCCTTCGTCAGCAGATCTCCCGGAAGATCGTGGAGGTTCTTCCTCTTCGATAACTGGGGCAAGTGTCAAATTGCTAGACGGCCCCGCAACATCAGTGAGAGTGAGGCACTTCACCAGTAAAGTTTCAATGGAGGGATCTTTTGGGATAAGCTTTTCAGCCTCCGCTGGAGAATCGGGAACTTCACAAAGTCGAGTGGAACGAGAAGGGTGAAGGAGTCCAAATTGATGTAAAAATTCATCATTTAACAAAAACTTTATACTCCTCTCTTCTGCCGCCACGGCATTCAGTCTTTCAAAAATTTGCTTATAGCATGGATCTCTAGAGGGAGGAGGAAGTGCTAAAACAAAAAAGAAGAAGCGAAGTTAGCATTTAGCAACTCAGATTTCGAAAAGCTCAAGAATGGAGAAATAAAAACAAGAAATCTTACTTCCTACATTCCAGATGGCATAAAACCCTGGAGGACAGCGAACAAAGAAAAACTGATTTAGAAATCCATGAACGCTTTCAGGAAGATCAGTGATGAGTTTGCGGTTTCGAGCACTCCTTATAACTACGATAGAGGGATGATCTTTAATTTTTGTGAATGAGCAGAAGTAGCAGATTTCCCCAAAGCTCGGTAATCGGTCCAAAACTCTCCTAAATAGCACACATAACCCCATCAGAATGGCATGGCCGTTGGGGTGCAATTGGAATGGAGAGATAGATAACCGAAGTAGGAACTGCTGAAGGAAGTCATTAAAAGGTGGGATGGCACCACTCAAGCACATTTGGCGATTGACAGCAATAAAGCCAAGAGGGGGCCTATCTGTAGTATCATTTGGCCCCGGCAGTAAGGCATCAGCTTCGGCAATGCCAAACTGGATGCGCAATTGGTTAAACACCCGCTGATTCAGAGTTGTGGAAGTTCTCTCCGGACGGTTATCCAATGGGTTAGCTATTGGGAAGACATCTTCAGCCTGGCCCATCGGTTCTTCTTATTGAGAAGTCATTCTACACAAGCAACTGGATGTTCAAATGCGAAGGTGCACGTTTTCTAAAAGTGTGAAGTGTTGTGTAGAACTAATGAAGATAAAAAAGTAAATATAACTGAAGTTAAGCTAGTTGGCAATTGATCAATTACTAAATTTCAGGACTTGTTAATTTAAAATTTCAGGTATAGTGTTAGTGCAAACCGGTCAATTTCAGTTGACTATTTCAACATTACTTTAGCACTCTACTTGGATTCGTTGGTTTAAAGTACTTCATTCACGCAATCTATTTAAATTAATTATCTTCTATTGACTAATCTGTCATTAGATGTGGGCAATCAGTGGCGGTATATTCGTCCCAGTCTTCTGTGATTGTTGTATTAAACAAGTTGTATACTTGCAAATTGAAGCAATCTGTAAAACTAAATTATGCAATAAAGTTTAACAGGTTAAAGTCCAGACAATTCAATATTCAGGCAGTTTATTTCAGCAATTCAAGTCAAAGATCGAGTCAGAATTATGCTTCAAAGCAGTACAATGTGATAACTCATTCATGTTTTAAAGGTTATGAGGCAAGTTAAGCTAGGTCGTTTATGCTCCAAGTCATTAATGCATCGAGTCACTAGTTCTCTAAGTCGTAAGGCATGGTAAAAGGAGAAAATTTTTAGTTCAAAGCAGTGTGAAATTCTCCAAGTCCTGTCTCGGCCGCGACTCAAATCCTAGGTTGCATCTAATTGAGCCGGTCATAGGTTCAAACCATAAGGAGCAACTCGGTATGAAAAATAGTCCAAGTGCTGAGTCGTTCACGACCTATGACATGAGTCGTTCATGGCCTATGGCTTAAGTCGTTCGCGGCAGATGGTTTGAGTCGTTCACGGTTCAAAGGATGAGTCGCGGTGAGGATCTAAAGGGCTGAGTCGCTTGTACGACCAAAAACCTAAGTCATCAGAAAACCAATTAGGTCGTATGAATCCTAAGTCATTTCCTCAACCGGTCGTCCTCTCTCCAACCCATTAACCCGTTAAGGGTCATTTCATCCCTTCCAAATCCACAGACCAGATGATTCGAGGCGCTATAATCCATTGCCCTCTCCTCACACCATCAGAAAATCACTCAGAAGACCAACTCGAATCGCTTCAAGCGCTGCTGTGTCATCGTGGACAATAACGACAGCATGATCGATGGCAGTTGTAAATCGATCAAAAGCATGGGTCGCGATGGAACACGGCACAGAAATGTATCGAAGTAAAAAAGGGAAATGGGGAGTCCGGATTCGTGAATCAGTGGTGATCGTAGATTGAACAAAAGGCGAATTCACTTACGCAATATGAGAGTAAAGATGGATTGGCAATTTATTAGCTTGGATTCATCTCTGGAAGCTTGAGGGATCGCAAATGGCAGGATCAACTGAAACAGATAAACAGTAAAAGTATGGTAAGAGTAACGACTCAAGTCTTTTATAGCTTTGAGCAGTGAAAGTTGAATCGACACACAAGACAGGATGAGTCGAAGCACACGACCTACGACTTAGGCGTGTACTTCGAGGGGCAAGTGTTAACCTCGTTTTGCCAACAATTCGAGGACTGGACCGACTCATCCAACCAAAGACAGGACCGACTCATCTACTCAAGGGATGGACCGACTCATCTACTTAGAGGGATAGGACGACTCAAGGGGTTAACGGTTCACAAGGCAGGACGGCTCAGTGAGTTACCGACTCATCAAGTCTATCGTCTCAACGACTCATGGTAAGCATCGACTCAGAGCTTACAACGACTCAGTGGATCAACGACTCAACAAGTTCGCGACTTATCATATGAGACGACCCAGGGGAAGTAACGACATAAGAAGGAGGATCCTTGTGCCGCTTCATTTATATACCGCTACCAGATAAGTCGTTAACGGCTTAACGACTCACAACTTAGAATGACTCGTCCACGACTTAAAGCCATTGGGTCGTAATCCATTGCCACAGTGCCTATGCCAAGGAAGATTGACTCGTAAGCGACTCAGGACTTAGCATAAAATCCAGCAGAGGAATAAGCCATGGAGAAATCAAGGGTTGATTCGATGAGTCGGCCACGACCTAATTTGACTCGGCCACGAGCCAAGCATGGGTCGAACACGACTCACGACTCAGGGCTGAAAACTCCTATAAATACGTGGCCACCTCCAACATTCAGGGGACTTTTCGCTGATTGATTTCAAGCGCCGTTACTCTGCTGCATTCCGAACTACTTCACACTTAAAGCTTTTGAGATACAAAGAACGCCTCAAGGAACTTCACGAAGAAATCATACATGTCCAACATGAGTTCAAAGA
Source organism: Allium cepa (assembly GCA_030765085.1). Classification (NCBI taxonomy): domain Eukaryota; kingdom Viridiplantae; phylum Streptophyta; class Magnoliopsida; order Asparagales; family Amaryllidaceae; genus Allium; species Allium cepa. The sequence continues at coordinate 1,033,322,870 of CM060928.1, forward strand.
TTTTGATCGACATTGAAGTTTAGGCTACTTGCTCTAAGTCACTTGTAAATCGAGGTGTGTTGTAATCAAAGTGCAATTGCATCGACTTGTAATCAAATCGTCAATAAAGATATTCAAAGTGGACGTAGGCTCTCTCTTAAGCCGAACCACTATAAAATTGCTATTGTTTACTGCTTTTCCGCTATTATCTGCTTATAATCTGTTCCCGAGCTATCGGGTGGTGCTTTCAAAATTACAGTTCATACACCGGGGTGTTAGCGTTCAAATTTTAGCATTAACATACCAAATTATGGGTTTTGCCATTGCTGTATTTTTGAGCTCGAATGCTCAAATTCAATTTAGGGATTCTGAAGTTTCTTGGATGGTCGGAAATGTGTGGGAAGGTAATCGTTGACTTGTGAGTAGGGTCGCGAACGGCTGGAGAGGTTTGCCAAGTTGGTGCAGGTGCACGGTTGTCATGTTGTGTCAGCAGTTTATTTTTAGGGAAGAAGGATTCTCGAGTTTGTTTGGGGTTCTTTCGTGTGTTGCTCGAAGTTGGGATGTGTAGGACTCGAAGTCGCTGTTATGTATGGCTCGGGTATTCTATTGTTACAGGATTTGTTAAACCTGTTAGTACCATGTTAGAATAAATGCAAATGAAAGCTACTCGAGTTTTACTCGAGTTTATTTAGCGTTTACTCGAGTGAATCCTTTGAGTTCGGGTTAGTTTGCAGTTTAAAAATTTATTATATTTCAAATTTTAAAACTGAAAATTTAATTCATTAAGCAAAGATTTAAAATGTGTTTTAAATCTAATTTTGTATTATGGATTCAAGTTTTGATTTGAATCATAGTTGGAAATGATTAAGTTTTAAATTCAAATTTGTTTGAATAAACTTTAAAGGGATTTATTGTTTATAAATGATTTAAAGAAATTTGAATTTAAATTGGGAAATTGAAATATAAAGTAATGTTTAAACAAAGTTTAAATTGGATTCAAATTTGGATTTGAATCTTTGTTTCAAATTAAATTTAAGCTTTATAAATATAAGTGTTTGAAACAAATTTGAGTAATAATATAAAGTTTAAATGGTTTTCAATTTAAAAGGAAATTTGTTTTAACTTTTGAAAAAATTATTTTATAGTAAAAGTATCATTTGTCATTTAAAGGTTTTAGATTGATTTTTAAAACTTGTTAAAGTTAAATTATAATTTAATAATTTGTATTTTATTTAATTATTAGGGTAATTAAATGAATAATTAATTTATTTAATTAATGAAATGAATAATTACTCAAAGTAATTAAGGGTTTAAGGTTAACTATTTTTAGAATAATTAACTTGTAATTAAGAGTAATTAATTAAATATGGTTTGATTTTAATTAATGATTAATAATCAATTAATCAAGTAATAATGGATTAATTAAGTTTTAATTAACATTTAATTATTTAATTGATTCGGGCTTAATTAATGAGTTACTAATTATTAATTAATTTGGAATTAATAATGATTTAAAATAAGTTAATTATTTCAGATAAGTAATTAATAAATTGTTTAATAGTTAATGAAGGTCATTAACTAAGGATTATTTAATTTTTTAATTAATGTGATTAATTTTAATAATTAATTGGATTAATTAATTTAAGGATAATCATTTATGTAAATTATTACTTATGGAAGTAATTAAGGAATTAATTACTAATTGTAATTAATTGAGTTTAGTTTGATTAGATTAAGTTAATTAATTCAGTTTGATTAATTTAAAATAATCATTTGATGATTTGTGAAGTATAATTACTTAATGTAATTTAATAAAGAGAAGTTACTTAGGGTAGTAATTAATGTTAATTGTTGGATGTAATTAATTGAAGATGATTTGATAATTAAAGTAATTTAAGTATAATTACTTTGTGAATTAAATAAGGAATTAATTTAAGATAATTAATTTGGAGTAGTTAATTTGTTTGGTAAAGTATTTAAAGGTAGTTAATTACTAAATGGGGTTAATCAACGGTAACAATTATGGGATTAAATTAAGATTAATTTCTTAATGTATTTAATTTAAATAAGGTAATTAATTTAAATGTAATTAGAGATCATTAATTAATTAATTAATGATGTAATTAAGATTGATTAATTAAGATTAGTTAATCAATAATAAGTGATTAAGGTAATTAATTAATATAATTAATTAAGGATTAATGGAATTAATTATAGTTAATTAATTTGTAAAGTAATTAAAGGTTAATTACTGTATTTGGTTAAGTATAATTGATTTGTGAAATTAATTAAAGAATAATTACTTGAATGTAACTAAAGACTAATTAATCAAGGGTTATTAATTAAGGTGATTGGTTAGAGATTAATTAATTAATTAATTTGTAATTAATTAAATGTGATGTAAGCAAGATTTATATTAATGAAGTAATTAATTTAATTCACTTTAAAATTAATTAGAGAATGATGTAATTAATTTAATTCATTTTAAATTAATTATAAGTGGTGTGATTATAGATCATTGCTTATATGTGAATGGATGATATTGGTTGCTTGGATGGTTTGAATTTCAGAAATGAGATAATTAATGTTGGGTGATATGGATGCTTTGATTGCATTGTGAGACTGATATGGATTCTTTTGAAGATGATAATATGGTTTATCTGTGATGATGATTATCTATTGTGAATTTGTGGATTATATATCTGTGTGTAAATAGATAATGAAATTGAATTGTTTTAAACCTTTAAAACAACTTGGCCTTAAAAGACACGCTTTGGATTTCGATGAGACCGGGATCGGGTTTCCATATTTGGATATCCGAAAACCACATCGATCCAAATTAATGTTAGGTCGTTAATCCAAGAGGAGCAAGTGAAGACTCGAGGTGTAGGAACTGTACGTCAGTATAACTCTGTGGGTGATTCCGTAATGAGTTTGACGGAATAGTACTTATAGATTCGAGATGGAGATTCAGAGTGCAAGGGTTATCGTCGTTAACTCTGAGGGTGATTCCAATACGAGTGTAACGAAATGCCTTCGGTTTCGTTCGAACCCGTAACGAACTTGTATGGATTGAATGCTTTCAGAACATCGTAAGGTGGACGATGAGCATTCTAAGTGATATGTCCTATAAAGGTAATCGTAGACTCAAGCCTCATCAACCAGGAATGGCTAAAACAGGGGAGGTGCAACAAGGTTTCGTGGGTAGCTCCCACTGGAGAGCAAGATTTTCCCATGTCTAGAAGTCCCTTTTTATTCGGCTGTGTGGGCGGTTGGAAGGTACGCCAACTGCGGGGTTGTCTTGTTCGAGACTGTCCAGTAAGGGATGGTTCCGGTCTTGTGTTGCAGGGGATCGGGAGTGGTCCTCGGTATGTTGATCTAGGCCACGTACTATGACGGGCGGTACCCCAGTAGCCCTGCAATTGTATGGAATCCACAATCTAATAAGTGCCAACGGTTTTCATTGTATTACCCACTTTTGTGGCTAGTAGCTGGAATTTAATGAATGTAACAATTTCGGCTATTTCTTATTTACTTTAAAACCCTAGACACTATTATAATATCATCGGATTTCCTATCAAATATTTTGGTTAGCGTAAGGTAAAAACTTTTCGATGTTTATGTGTGGGAAGTCTTACGTGATACCTTTTCTTTTCAAAGGTTTTTCAAAGTTAAACAACTTTAACCTGTTACTCACACCAGACCCATGCCTGACCCAGAGTTTATATTTTGTTTTTCATAAACTCTTGGGTACTCAAATTTTTACGAGTAGCCAAGGGATTCAGGTTAGCTTTGACGAATTGTGGAGGAGCAATGGAGCAGGAGGCTTCTGCGTTGTAGATAATAGTTCCGCTGTGTGTTCTCTGTGTTGTATCTCTTTGTTGTGATGTTTTGAGTTGTAAATACTAGACAGGTGTTTAAAACTCTCTAGTATATGTGATATGTATGTTGCGTATCTCTGATTGGTATTGTATATTATGTAAATACTTATATTATTAATATAATTTATCCGTTCCGCTGTTGAGATTCTGATGTTGTTTCTTCTTTCTTCTCTTTCTTTTCTCTTTTCTATCCCTTTCTTTCTTATTAACGATGCGACTTCCTGGAGTCTAGGATTTCGGTCGTTACAGTGGTATAAGAGCATTAGGTTGAGTGAATACCTAGGCTCTGGAGTGGTGTCTATCTTGAGAGAGCGTATTTGTAATTTTTATATATATATAAATATATTTATTTCTACCTATCTGTTGGGTTACCCGTTCAGGTTTTCCAATATAGGTTATAAAGGTAGATAAGGTAGTGGGTGTGTAACACGACTACTACCAATGACTACAGTTTTAATGTTCGAAGTTGAAAGTGTATCTGTCGAGACTGTAGACCTAATACCGTCTCGAGTGAGCTATGTAGTAATGAGGGATTTCATTTATCTCTGAAGGTGACTTTTAAAGGTTCAGAGATCATTTTTGAAGAAGGATGAGTAGAGTTTGGATCTGTTGGTTGGGCAGAAGGAAATGATGGTATCTCGATACCTTAGGAATTAGCAGCTGTGTGATGAGACACAGCGACTATGGATGTGTCCAAAGATTTTTTTTTGGAACAACTTTAGGAAGTATGTCTGCTTCGATGTTGTGGTTGGGTTAAGCAGGATGTTTCTGTCTGGTTTGAGACCCTAGTTTCTCGAAGAGCTTTGGATTAGGAAGTTTTTGGCATCGGTATTAACAGTGCAGCTCGGAGTGTTCTGTGTGCTGCAAGAAGGATTTCTGGTAGCAGTTTTTATGAAGGAGTTCAGAAGCAACCGGGTAGATTCATTTCTTTGTTGGGTTGGCTTGTTAAGCATAAGCTGTTCTGATTCGTAAAGGGAGAACAGTTTTCTTTGGATATTGGACTTGTTGATCGCAAAAGTGACTTGCGATAGTTTGAGTGTTCTCTTGAGCTATGAGAAGTTTGTCCGCACCTGGAGGTTGAGTTTTCTTATCGAATGGATTCCAGGAGTGCTACTGGTGGTTCAGTTTAGTAGAAGGATCAGATGGGGCATCTGAGTTTACTTTTATGGATTTGTTGAACCATGTTTCTGAGATGTGTTATCCAGTTTGTGCTCAAGTTTTCTTCTGCTTCAGATCAGAGTTGTGCAGCGGAAGCAGATGGAAATGCTTCTGTTATATCTTTTCCAAATAAGAGAAGTATGTTAGTCTTCTTATATTTGTGGAGTAGAGTTGGTGTTCTTGGTTTGGAAATTGATCTTGAGGAGATCATTCTGTTGAGAAGTTTTGGGTCATGTTTGTTTCTGGTGGAATCAGCAAGAGTTGAGCTGATTTGTAAGGATGAAGGCACTCGTTCCGCTGTTGAGATTCTGATGTTGTTTCTTCTTTCTTCTCTTTCTTTTCTCTTTTCTATCCCTTTTTTTCTCATTAACGATGCGACTTCCTGGAGTTTGGAAGTTGGGTCGTTACAGTCATAGTAAGAGCTGCGTCGCTCCATTGAAGAACCTGAAAGTGAGAAACATGCAAAACTTGAGAATCTCCGAAGTAAAGAGGAAAAGTGCGTATGAGTGCCGAAAAATCCTAAGAGTGTGTTACGTGCAAACTAAGCGCATCAAACTACGAACCACTCCTCGGTTGAGGGGAAATGATGGGTTTTACAGATAGCGTCAACTCTTGGTCTGACGGGGTTTGTTGTAAAATGGATGTTGCTTCAACTGCTGAAGAAGTAACTCTAGCGGTAACAGGGCCGTCTTTAAAGAGCTGCTGTGAAGTGATCATCAGGTCGCTCAAGCCCTCAAAAATGTCATCCCCACTCTGCTTGGAAGGACTCGCTCTCTCGGTTCCCTCATCACCAAATTTCCATGAATGATGAAAAGGCTCTTCCTCTTCGATGATCGGGGCAAGTGTAAATTTGTCAGATGGCCTTGCAATATCAGTGGAAGTAGAGCACTTCACCAGTAAAGCCTCAGAAGTAGGTTCCTTCAGTATAGGTTCCTCAGCAGAAACTGGGGCATCTGGCGACTTGGCCGGAGAATCGGGAACTTCATGAGGTTAGGTAGAACGAGAAGGGTGCAAAAGCCCATATTGGTGCAGAAGTTCATCTCTCAGCAAAAACTAAATACTTCTTTCTTCAGCTGGCACAACACTTAATCTATCAAAAGTCGTCTTGTGACTGGGATTTCTAGAGGGAGGAGGAAGTGCTGTAAAAGAAAAGAATGAAGTTAGCACTCAGCAATTCGGATCTTGAAAAGATGAAACGGGTAGAACGGGAATGAGCAATCTTACTTCCTTTTCTCCAGATGGCATAAAACCCTAGGGGCAGCGGACGAAGAAGAATTGATTCAGAAAACCGTGAGCACTTTCGGAAAGATCGGTGATAAGTTTACGATTTCTGGCACTTCTCACGAGTATAAAGAAGGGGTGGTCTTAATTCTTTGCAAATGGGCATAAGTAGCAAATTTCTTCGAAGCTCGGAAGACGGTTAAGTGTCCTCCTGAATAAAATACACAGTCCCATCAGGATGGCGTATCCATTGGGATGTAGTTGAAAGGGAGAGATGGTTAGCCGTAAAAGGAGTTGATGAAGAAATTCATTGAAAGGAGGAATGGCACCACAAAGGCACATCTGATGGTTGATGGCGACAAAACCGAGAGGTGGCCTGTCGGTAGTATCATTTGGGCCAGGAAGTATAGCATCCACTTAGGAAATCCCAATTTGAATTCGTGATTGATTGAATTCCCGCTGACTCAAGGTAGTTGGAGTTCTCTCTGGAGGATCGACCAATGGGTCGTCTATCGGGGAGACTCCTTCAGATTGCTCGATTATCTCTTCTTAAGAAGACATTCTACACAAGGAACTGGAAATTCAAATGTGAAGGTGCATGTTTCCTAAATGTGTGAAGTGTTGTGTAAAACTAACAAAGTGACAAGCAAGTATAACTGGAATTAAATTAATAAACATATGACAATTGTAAAATTTTAGGACTTGTCGCCTTAAGTCCAAATGCAAGTGCAGTATTGATGCAAACAAATCGGCTTTAGTTGATTAACATTGCTTTACTACTTCACTTGAATTTGTTGGTTCACATCATTTCATATAATTTCTTTAAGTTGATTATATTTTATCGACTAATCTGTCATTCGATGTGGGCGATCAGTGGTAGTATATTCGTCCCATTTTTCTGCAAGTGTTGTGTTTAACAGGCTGTTAGCATTAAAGTTAGTGTAATCTGTAAAGAAGCGCAACAAAGTCCGAGTAGCTTATTCTAGCAGTTCAAGGTTGAAATACAATCAAGTTCTATTGGATGGTGCAAATATTCAAGTTTTGATTAAGACATTAAGCTACAATCCAAGTCAAAGGGTTCAAGGCGTTGAACCTCAGGGCAAGGCAAAGCAGTTTTGGTTAAGTGTTGGGTCGTTCAAAACCATCGCACGACCTAAAAGCTAAAGTCACAGGAAAAATAAGTCGCAATAAGTGCCTGAGAGTTAGCTCGCCCACGACCTAAGACATATGCCCCAGCAAGTTGAGCCGCAAATAAGTTAGGTCGCGAGAAGGATGTGCCGCGAGTTAAGTTAAGTCGTTGGTTCTTTAAATCGTGATGAATATTAATGGAAAAAAAGTCTCGGGTCGGAATGATGTAAAATCATCCAAGTCCTAGCTCGGTTACGGCCTAACACTTATACCATTGATAGTTAGGTCGTTATAAACTAAGGTCGTTTTACTTTAAGCCCTAGATGACCAAGCATGATAAGTCGCGACGAAGGAAGGTCGCGAGCGCGTCAAATCGCCTAACAAAACCATTAACCCGATAACCTTCCATCGCCTACGTTAATCATCTTCCCAGTGAAAACCATCATCTTTCGATACCACTAAATCACCCAAAACCGGCTTAGATCACCTTAGATCCATCAAACATCCAATGCGTTACCGTGTTCTTGTGAATTAAAACGTCCTATGGCGGTTAAGGACTGATTTTGACATAATTCATGGCATAGCGCGGCACGTAAGAATGGATTAAGTCCGGAGAGAATGGAATTCATGTTTCGGTGATGGCTATGTTTGGGTATCGATCGGAATTACTTACACAAAATAATGGTAGAGATGTCGACGGTTGAGTAGATCGAATTCGCCTTTTAAAGATTGAAGCTTCGTTAATGGCGGATTCGAATAAAGGACTAAGGAATGAGAAGAAAGAAGAAGATGGGCGACTTATACATTGAGATGGAAGAACCTGAAACGGCACAAACGACCTAACCAAGCCTTTAGGTCGCTTGCGACCTAGCGACTCAGAAGGGAACGGGTTAAAAGATATCGAAGCACATGACCTACGATCTAAGGCATGTACTTCGAGGGACAAGTGTTAACTCCTCCATTTTCTGGCTCACCGACCAAATAAAGCAGCGACCTAATTACTTAAAGGGCCTGGCGACCTAACAGCCCGAGCGACCTAAAAAGTTAGCCTATTAACGACTTGAGTACTTTGCGACCTAAGAAGACCAGCGACCTAACTGCTGAAGTGGAGTACCGACTTAAAAGGTATCGTGACCTAACGGCTTAACCTGTTAAGGTATCAAATGGTCTAGCGACCTACGACTCAACAGCTTAACCTGTTAAGGGATCAGATGGTCTAGCGACCTACGACTCAACGAGTTAACGGCGTAATACTCAAGCGACCTAGCATCTTCCATGAGCTACAACCTGTATCACACGACCACTAGGTCGCCCGCGACCTAGTCTCTTCCACTAAGTCACTCGCGACCTAAGGATGTCAGAGCAACTTCTTTATGCCGTCGCATCTCTCTCTCCTTCCATCCCATAGGTCGTCCATGACCTAAATTATAGCCGACCACTAGGTCGCCCAACCCGTTAGCTCACTCAAGAAGGATCAGGAGCTACCCTGTTAAGACGAAACCTTAGGTCATTCCCGACCTATCCATGGGTCGCCCCTCGACCTACGACCTACGACCTAACTCCGAGCTCACCCAATAATTACGACACTAACTCCAGCATGGAGGGGATCTTTTTGGGCTCATTCTTGGGACGCCGATACTCTGCTGAATTCCCAACTCACTCGACACTTCAAACACGAAAGGCATCTCAGCTAACTTCAAGAGGAAATCTAACACAATCAACATGGATTCAAAGAATTCTTCTACATTGGAGTTCTAGTTGTTTGTCTCATCGGTATTGTAATTGAAGACTGTTGTAAAGTTGTAATTGATTCGGTAATAAAGAGGATTAAAGTGTACGTAGGCTCAACCTGAAGCCGAACCACTATAAAACTGTCTTACTGCTTTTTTCTGTGACTTTCCTACTTGTTTTTAATTCCCGTGTTCACGGGTGGTGCTCTCACTTAATCACAACATACACCGGGGTGTTAGCGTCTGATTTTTATGTTAACAATTACTCGATCATATTAAACTCTCTATTGATTATTTTTGGAGAATGATTCTCTAAAAATATTTATACCTGTGCTTGAGGATAAAAAAATTTGCCAACAAACTTTGGATATTCAAGCTATATTGTTAAAATTAAATTCTTATTTATTTCCCATCTTGATCAGAGATGGTTTTCAAGACATCTAGTCAAATACGATTGTTGTTCATTTTGTACCATACGATTAACATAATGATATGTTAATCTATGCGAATGATATAGATAAAATTTCTAAAAATTTCGCGCTGAAAATTGGAAATATTGTTTGCTTTGTAATTCTTCAGGGAAATTAGAACAATACAAAAAAATGAATGATTCAACAGATACAGACATTATGGTACAAACTATCAAATGAATGTTCCAGAGATAACATTACAACAAGGAATCACAAATCAGGTGATATTTACAAAATTTACAAGATTTACAAAACTAATGAAGATATTTACAAGTGTATAAACAAACTTATAAATTTCCTGTGCTATGAATTCTTGAGCAGCCTTCTTTGTAACTGTATAGGATCGTATAATATGGATAAACAGTAAGCAGAGTATAGATAGAAAATAATGCGGAATATAAATGCAGTAAGTAAAATGACACCAGAGATTTTATACTGGTTCGGAGCACCGTCCTACGTCCAGTCCCAGACTAACTTCTGGCTTTAACTAATACTAACCTCACTTAACCCGGAGGAATAGGTTTGAGCAGCAGAACAGACACCTGAGAAGCAGAACATGATTTTTGCCTCAGCCGTAGAAGAGGACTTTCCCTTGGCTGAGCAGCAGAACAGGACTTTAACAAAGTATAAAAGTAGTCAACTTAATGTGTTCTTGATAACGCTAATTTGTCTATTAAGCTTACAGACTTCCTATAATCAATTCCTCAACAGTATAAAGAGTATATGAAGATTTGAAAAGGAAGAATATTGCTAAGAATCAAAGTATATAGAGTATAACTCAAAGATTCAAAGCAATGGAAACTAGAGAGCACTAGAGTAATCACAAGAGAGAATAGAAAGAATTAAAATCAGAAAAAATGGTGATTATGAAGTATGAGATAACTCCTATATATAGTTATCAGAGAGATGCAACTCTTAGTGAAGAGTTTCAGCGAAGAGAGACAACTGTTGGTGAATTGCAACTCTTCATGGAAGAAGATGTCAATTCAGAAATTTGGCAGTTGAAGCCGGTTCAGTCGACTGATATATTGGATCAGTCGACCGTTGTTTGAAAATTTAAAAAATATTTTTCCATTTCAAAAATATAAACAATGTTCACTGTTGTGCATATGCACAGTCAATCGACTGGCAAGAACAGTCAGTTGACTGGCTGTGCATATATTGAACAGTGAACTCTGTTTGTAAAGAGAAATTAAAATTTTGAAAACTTGAGGATTGATTTTAACGTATGTCTAAGACTCAACACCTATAATAGTTACTTTAAGCATGAGTTGTAGTCTTGATCCTTTGTTGTCTTGTTTTTGTCATATATGAATGAAAATTCTTCTTTAGCTTCTGAACTGTCTTGTCATGAATCAAAACCAGTGATTCAACGTTCTCCCCCTTTTTTATTGATGACAACCTGTATATATGTTAGAGAAAAAAAATTCTCCCCCTGAATGTATGATATCCTTTTCCTACATCAAATATGTTAGTGCACATACTTTTTCTCCCCCTTTGTCATCGACAAAAAGGAGATACAACAAACAAAATATTAATGAATAGTTCAGAAATAAATAGGTATAAATGAGAGACTATTTAGTACAAGTCTCAACAAATAAATAAGTTGCAAGATTCAATATGTTTTAAATTGACAATAGAGTTATAGATAAATAATTCATATCCAACTTACTCACCAAAAGAACCTACTCATAAAGATTCCAATTGTATTCTCCCTCTGGTGCAAGCTCCTTTCCGGGCCTAGATTTTCCATGAGCACCACTGCCTGTGCCACTAGTATCACTACTAGTATGCTCTTCGGATGTTGACCATGTAAATCTTGGTTCTGGACGTTTACCGTGTGCTATTGAAGAAGCTGTTGTGGAAGACGAACATGAAATTGCATCCCATAGGATAGAAAAGAATCCTTTTACATTGTCTAATTTTTTATCAACTTTCTTTAAACGAGATCCTAGTACTTGTTGATTTCTAGAAAGGATCTCGACGGATTCTCGCAAACTAGCTGATTGTGCAAGACGAATTTCTTCATCTTCTTCGGGATGAGATGTTCGTTCTTGAATAATTAGGCCGCCTGATTGATGTTATTGTTGCTGGTGACGCCATTCTTCATCTGAGGTAAATGTCGGAGGAGATGATGGTAGTTTCATGAGGCTTATTGTGCGAATGTTGATAACTCCGGCGGAAGAAGTTTCAGATTTCAGTTGAAGTGTGCCCATATTTAAAAGCAAACGCATTATATATTCTCCGAATTAAATTTTTCTCATATTACCGTTGTTGAAAGTGGGAAACTCATCCAATATTCTTCGTAGCCAATTTACTTGAATTCCTTCCATACCGCATATAATGCTTTGAAATTTTCTCGGTGGATAAGTTCATATGACCCTATTCTTAGAAGTATTCTCCTCATGAAGGCTTTGTGAAGAATTCTTGCTTTTGGTCGAAGGAGAATAAATTTTTGTTCCGTCGTATTATCTCTCATGAACATATGGCTAATTTGATCCCTTTGTCGAATATTACATTCGGCATCATCTAGTGGAATGCCATGATTGGGAGTTTGAAGCATATGTGCCATTCGATCAAAGGAGAAGAATACTTGTTGCCCACACACTAAACTCCAAAAGCAATCATCCCTATTCGATGGACGTTGATGAGGAAGATTTAAATTAGCATAGAATAGTTTTAACTTGAGGTGGTTGATCTTGTGAGAATTGCCATTCGAGTCAAGTAGAGGCTCCAATCCGAATCGACGCATAAGTTCTTGTAAACCATAAGCCGCGAAATCGCTGTAGACCATGAATGAACCTTCAAAGATCCTTGAGTTTTTCATTTTATGCAATCTTGTTACTACTACATCATTGTATAGTCTTTGTGCAATTTGGGCATCGGTAGGATCGACGGAAGAAGAGCTTTGCCTTTGACATTTTGGAGGAGCCATTTGATTGAGTTTTTAGTGAAAAAATTGAGTGTAATTGGGAATTTATGGTTTGTGGGCGAAATAGATTTGGGTAAAAACTGAGAAGAGTAATGTGAAATTTGGGAAAAAGGTAAATAAATAGGGAAGGTAGAAGCAGTTTTCACACAGCCAGTCGACTGGTAAAAGCATTCAGTCGACTGGTGTACTGAAATTTGCAAAAATTTTGAACAACCAGTCAACTTATCCTGTTAGGTCAGTCGACTAATTGGTTTCCCGAGAGTTTTGAGTACCTGCATTCATTCGACTGGCTCAGTCGACTGGCTTGCAATTTCAGTCGACTGACTAGAAGTAAAAAATGTAGTGAAGCTGAGAAAACAAAATTTTATAAAATAAAACAAATACATAAGAGAAATACAAATAATCAGGAACAATAACATACAAGAAAAGATGATTATTTTGGAGTTTTTGGAGAGGATTCTTGTGGTTCAACTTGGTATTATCAACATACGGTCGCAAAGGAGACCAATAATTTTGGCGTTCCCATGAGTTTGGAGATGCCGGAGGTTGATGTGGAGTTCGTTCCCATTTATTCCAGCTGGATGAATTTGGAAGATGAGATGTTGAAGGTTGAACAACATCATGCTTAGATGATTTTCCATAAAATTTAAGTGCAATAGATTCTACAAGGCTAAGGCGATTTGAATTCATCTGTTGTTCGTAAAACATTCCTCTTTGTAGATTGACTTGTTCCTGTTGGGTAATGATGGATTTGATCAATATTTTCTTTTGTTTTTGGAGAAAGAAATAACGATATTCGAGACTTCTTTGGTTTTGGTGAAAATCTGGTGTGATATCTACCTGTTCATGTACAGGGGTAGGAGTTGGCAATGATGGTGTCGAGCTACTGGATGAACTATAACTACTCGAGGAGGTTGGAGTTGCAAAGGACAATTTTGAGTTTGAGGAATCATGAGAGTTTTGAGGCCATTGATAAGGAGCTTGAATTTATAAAGATTTTTTGAAAATTTTGTAAAGATGATTAAGAAATGAGAAGAGTGCAGTTATATAGTTGATTTATTTCTAGTAATATTTCCTTGTTCATCTGTTTATTTTTAAAAACCCATTTTGTACCAATAAATGATTGATCACTAGGTCGTGGAACTAAATCCCAAACGTCATTTCTTTCGAGTTAGTTTAGTTCTTCTTGCATAGCGATTTACCATTTTTCATCTTTAGATGCTTCTTTAATATTTTTAGGTTCAATATGAGAAAGAAAAGCAACACGACCCATTTGATTTAATTGACTTCTTGTTCTAACAGATGAATTTAGTTCTCCAATAAAATTAATAGAAGGATGATCTCTTAATACTCTAGGTGGAGATCTTAATTCATTGTTATTATGAGCAATGTTTTCATTAATTTCAAAAGTTGTAGTTGCTATATTTGTGGTAATATCAGGGAAATCTTCATCATCTATTATACTTGGAGGTTTAAATTTTCATCAAAAGATACATGAAGAGTTTCTTCGATGATATTTGTTCTTTTATTATAAATTCGATAAGCTTTACTACAATCCGAATATCCTAAAAAGATTCCTTCATCGGATTTTGGACCAAATTTACCAAGCTGATCTTTTGTGTTTAACATAAAACATTTCGAACCGAAAACTTTAAAATAGGAAATATTTTGTTTTCGTCCATTAAGAAGTTCATGAGGAGTATTCTTAGTTAGTGGTTGTATAGAAACACGATTCAAAACATAACAAGCTGTTGCAACAGCTTCAGCCCAAAAATGTTCTGGTAACGTACTTCCATTTAACAAAGTCCTTGCACATTCTTGTAAGGTTCTATTTTTACATTCTACAACCCCATTTTGTTGTGGAGTTCTAGGAAACGAAAAATTATGGAATATTCCTTTTTTCTTACAGAAATGTTCAAAGGCTTCGTTTTCGAATTCACCACCATGTCACTTCTTACGTTTTTGATATTCAAACCTTTAAAATTTTGAATTCTTTTGACAAATGATTTGAAATTATCAAAAGTATCACTTTTATTTTTCATATAAATAGTCCAAGTATATCTAGAAAAATCATCAACAATTACAAACACATCTGTGTGATTAATGGATTGTACTTGTGTTCGTCCACATAAATCCATATGCAGTAATTCAAGTGGTTATAAGGTTGAAATAACCTTTTTAGATTTAAAAAATGATTTATTTAATTTTCCTAACTGTCATGCATTACACATATGATCTATTTTAAAATTCATTTTTGGTAGACCTTTTACTAAATTATTTTTAGAAAGCTTATTTATAGTTTGGAAATTAATATGACAGAATCGTTTGTGCCATAACCAAGAATCATTTTATTTGGCTATTATACACATATCTGAATTATGATTTATTTTCATATTCAGAGCATAGATATTTCTGACTCTATTCCCTTTAAAGATAAGATTTTGATTTTGATCAGAAATACTACATTTGTTTTCAGAAAAAATGATTTTGAATCGTTTGTCACACAATTGGCTGATACTAAGTAAATTATGTTTTAAATTTTTGACAAGTAAAACATTTGAAATAAGGGTAAATTTGAAATACCATTGTTGCTCACATCGCCTTTGCTGATGATATATCCTTTGGAGTTGTCTCCAAATGTGATGGAGCCCCCATCTGTGTAAATAATATTTGATATCGTATCTTTGTCACCTGTCATATGTTTTGATCAACCGCTGTCGAGTATCCATTTTCCTCTTTTCTTGGGTGGGACCTACAAAAAATATAAGATAATATTGGTGGCCACTTTTTTAATATGGTCCTAAGAGTTAAATCTTAGGAAACCAAACCCAAGAGGGCTCGGTATCCCATTTAAAAATATAATTTTTTTTATGAACAGTTTCTAAAAAGGTGTTTATATATTTCTTCCTAATCAAACTATTGTTTGTTTTAGGAACCCAAACTTTAATGCTTTTTGAGTAAGAATTTCTTTTTGTCTGAACTATAGTAGGATTAACATTTCTCCTAATTTCCTTTTTAGATGGAGCTTTTGTTTTCTTAACATATCCTAATCCTTTCTTACTTGGTGCTTTCTAACTTAGTTTTGAGACTAGTATTATCCAATTTTATCAATTTTACTTTTGTTTTTAGTTCATGATTTTCACAAACAAGAGCATCATTCTTCTCTTTTTGAGTTTCAATTTCTTGACTTAAAGAGTGAGTTGAGAATTGATATTAGAGAATGATTCTTATAATTTTTCAAGTTCTTCCTCTAATATTTTCTTCTCATCATTAAGCATGTCTCTTCGAATTCTACTTTGTTCTGATGTTCCCGAGTTTCCTTATATATTTTTTAGAGATTTTTTAGAGTGTTAACTAGCTCTGAATTTATCTCAATCATATCATCAAAAGTAAAATCACTAACCTCGTTTTCAGTAGCCATGAAGTAGACATTTGCTTGCTCGTTTTCACTGTCGCTGCTGTTTTCTGATGAACAAGTGTCTGAATCATCCCATGTTACTGAGAATGCTTTCTTTTCTTGTCTTTTCTGCCTTTGAAATATTTCTTCTTTAATTCTGGGCATTCCTTTTGAATATGACCTTTCTTATGGCAATTGAAACATTCTACAATTGAAGATGATGGTTTGTTTGGAAAATTCCTTTTTCCATTATTTTTGTTATTTTTCGGAATTTCAAGAACTTTTTGAAATTTTTGGCAATAAATGCTAGATCTTCTTCATTCGAAACTTCATCTATTTCTTTTTCAGCATAAAAAGCTATGTTCTTTTTATCTTGTGCTTGTACTCGTTTTGCCTGCAAATTCACTTCATAGGACATTAGATTTCCTATTAACTCTTCAGGTTTTATGGTAGAGAGGCCATTAGCTTCTTCAATAGCCAAGACTTTTCTTTCCCATTCATCCGTTAAAGAGTTTAGGATTTTTCATACAATATCAAAATCAGTGTACTTTTCTCCTAATCCTAATAGTGATTGATAGATATCTTGAAATCTATAGTACATATCGTTGAAGGATTCAACTTGTTTCATTCTAAAGTTTTGAAACCGATTTTTGAGCATGGATATTTTGCTTTGTTTGACCTTGTTAGTTCCTTCATGAGTGATTTTAAGCGTTCTCTATATTTCATAAGCAATTTAACACATGCTAACATGATTAAATTCATTTCTATCTAGTGCACAAAATAACATGTTCATAGCTTTAACATTGGAAGTAGCATCTAGTTTTTGTGTGTTTGACCAAGTGGAATATTCTCCAGTAGAAAGAGTGTATTCATTTTGTGTGATATTCCATGATTCAAAACTATTTGATTGCATATAGATTCTCATACGAATAGACTAATAATTATAGTTTAAACCATTAAAGAATGGAGGTCGTGCAATGGATTGACCTTCAATAAAACTAGTGTTAGTGACAGTGTTAGTGGTAGTGCTGGTGTTATTTTCCATATTAGCAAGATATCAGATAACTTTGTAATGGTTATAAGATGCCTTGCTCTGATACCAAATGTAAGTGTATAGGACCGTATAATATGGATAAATAGTAAGCAGAGTATAGATAGAAAATAATGCGGAACATAAATGCAGTAAGTAAAATGAGACCAGAGATTTTATACTGGTTCGGAGCACCGTCCTACGTCCACTCCCAGACTAACTTCTGTCTTTAACTAACAATACCCTCACTTAACCCAGAGGAATATGTCTGAGCAGCAGAGCAGACACCCGAGCAGCAGAACAGGATATTTTCCTCAGCAGCAGAAGAGGACTTTCCCTTGCCTGAGCAACAGAACAGGACTATAACAAAGTATAAAAGTAGTTGACTTAATGTGTTCTTGATAACACTGATTTGTCTCTTATGATTACAAACTTCATATAATCAATTCCTTAAGAGTATAAAGAGTATGTGAAGATTTGAAAAGGAAGAACATTGCTAAGAATCAAAGTATATAGAGTACAACTCAAAGATTCAAAGCAATGGAGAGTATGAGAGCACTAGAGTAATCACAAGAGAGAATAGAAAGAATTAAAATCGGAAAAAATGGTGATTATGAAGTATGAGATAACTCCTATATATAGTTATTAGAGAGATGCAACTCTTAGTGAAGAGTTTCAGCCAAGAGAGACAACTGTTGGTGAATTGCAACTCTTCATGGAAGAAGATGTCCACTCAGAAATTTGGCATTTCAAGCCCGTTCAGTCGACTGATATATTAGGCCAGTCGACTTGTGTTTGAAAATTTAAAAAATATTTGCCCGTTTCAAAAATATAAACAGTATTCACTGTTGTGCATATGCACAGTCAGTCGACTGGCAAGAACAGTCAGTCGACTGGCTGTTCATATATTGCACAGTGAACTCTGTTTGTAAAGAGAAATTAAAATTTTGAAAACTTAAGGATAGATTTTAACATATGTCTAAGACTCAACACCTATAATAGTTACATTAAGCATAGAGTTATAGTCTTGATCCTCCATTGCCTTCTTTTTATCATGTATGAATGCAAATTCTTATTTAGCTTCTGAATTGTCTTGTCATGAATCAAAACTAGTGATTCAACATTCTTCGGGTGCACAGCAGTAGAAGGAAGTACGATGTGACGAATAGCTATACATATAGCTTTTTTAAGTTTATCTTCTTTCTTTCTTATGCTATCGGCATCGTCAATCACATCGATATTAATCATCAAACCACAATTGAAAGCTCTGTTAACGCTTCTAAGGGTTTTATTTTCCCTTTCCAATTTATAAATGCACTTCAAAAGAAGATAATTTTCGCGTTCGAGTTTCTAAATTTTAGCAGCATACACTTTTACGCGCTATGAGTATATAACTTTCTGTTGTTCATCAAAATATTCCATTATTTTGAACTTAACATTCCTACACCACTTGCCTATTACCTTCTTATCTAAGCCTAGGGAGGATTTATTGTAGTAGGAAATTTCTGAGTAGCAAGGGAAGTAGATCATGTAAGCTTAGTAATGGGTCGAGTAGCATGAGGAACGGTCAAATCAATACTCGAAATATTATCTCCTATAATAAGTTCTAATGACTCTCACTGAGCCTAACAATCCTTCAATTTTATCTCTAATTCACTTATCTGCTAGAGAAGCTAGGACATTTTGAGATCGAAGTCAATTGAAGGATTCGATTTAACTTGGCGCTTCAGAGTTGAAATCATTTCATTCTTACTGTTAACATCTCTTCTAAGTAAGAAATTTGATCCTTAAGATTTCTGGCAATGGGTTTTTGAAGTAAGAATCTTTTGTGCCATCTTAAAGCCTCAGTATTACATGAAAAAGAGCGAGTAGAGTGTCTTCAAGAAGTCTGCTCTTTTCAAGATCAAATAACAGTGTATCCTTATGATTGATGAAGAGAGATGCTGAATCTAATGAGTGAGGTGCTATGGATAGCAGTAAATTCTATTTAAATAGAAAGGAGAAAAGGAATGAAGTCAAACCTAGAATGAACAATTTCTTTATTATTGCAATAGAAATTACAATTTTGATAACAATGAAACTGAAAGTGTACAATTGAATATTTACTTTACAACTAAAGTTGAGAAATTCAATTTCTAGCTTTATTTTATGAATTAGCGGAAAGGGTGACATTCGAGTCAAAAGGAATATTAACTCATTTTGGAGAAATAATCGGTGAATATTTACTATAATCCCACTCTCCAACAGGAGCACTATCACGTCCATATATTAGTTTGGTATGGAATATCCGAATCTCTTTCAGTGTATGTAATGACCCGAAGTTTTCAATCTAGAAAATTCCAGGTAGTTAGGAAAATAAGAAAAGAGATAGAAGAAGAAAATGAAACAAAACACAAATGCTCACATTCGCAGCGGATCAAAGTATAATATCAAATAAAATAGCAGTTATACGAAGAAAGCTATATCAGTAAATTTACATTTTTAATACATCAGAGTTACAACATTTCATAATCACTAGACAGTTAATATAATTCTTCCCAGATATACAACAATATATCAAAGCGGATACACTCCATACATTCCTGCCATCCAACTTGCCTCCTGAGCTCCAGAACGTCCTTATGTGAAAATCTGTATTACTCGGTATGACCCGAGTATTACATCAAAGTAACACCTGTATCAGGCTGGAAACCAACATTAGTAAACCCTTACGATTTGAAATACTATGTTATAAAATGTAACATAAATCCGAGGTAACTCATATCCCCACTACGAGTTCGGAAGTTATTTTATTCAAAATTCATTTCGCGAATAATCTCTAAGTATCCTTACTCAGTTTTAAAGTTCCAGTTTACTCAAAATATTACATTCCCACCCAATCATTTCACATATCAAATCTTATAAAGAATCATAGTAGATTATAAATCAAAGTGGTTTCGGGTATTTACTGATACCCGACCCCAGTCTCTTTGAATCCAATATCATTCTTCAAGTCAAATTGTTAAGTTCAAACAATTACAATTTATATTCAGGACGCCATATCTACGCAATGGTTCTTCTCAGATAAATAACCCACATTAGCACATTTCAACCACAACACCTCATACCACAGAAGCATCACAAATCTCACATCAGAGATGTCAATAATCTAAGGCACCCAATAAAATTTAATCCTTTATAAGGGAGATTAATTAGTCACATAATATCTAATTAATTTAAAATAAAATTTAAATTAATTACTTTAAATCACCTTTAAATCCCGCTTACCTATCATTAATTACAAATCAATAAATCAATCATCCTTAAATTGTCAGCTTTAATTAAATTAAGTAATTAATTTTTAATTGATTATACAAATTAATTAACCTACAACCACTCATATTGAATAACCCTTTAATTACTCACATAATGTGTTTTACATTGATCCATAATTAATTACTCAAATTAATTATTCTATATTCACTAATTTTGATTTATTATCCTGTAATCAATCACATTAATTAACTAATCCTTAATTTAAATTTCCTTAATTAGTCCATGCATTAATTAATTATGCTAAGTAATTAATCCTCAATTACCTTCATTAAGTAATTTACCTTTAATTACTTTATCAAGAAATTATCCCATTGGTAATTATCCTCAATTAATTAACCTTTAATTATTTATTAATTTAACCTTTAATTACTTAACCCTTAACAAGTTAATTCTTTAAATTATTTACATTAAGTAATTATCATTTATTAAATCACATTTATTAATTGCCCATTAGTTATCCATATTAATTAATGACATCTGGTCATTATCGTTAATTAATTTCATTAAGTAATTGATCTTTTAATAAATTTGTCATCTTTAAATTAATTGTTGTAATTAATAAATCAATCCCTTAAATTGATTGCACAACCTAATTATCTAATTATCTTATTAATTAAATTAATTAATTATGCTCTTAACTAACTACATTAATTTATTTACCATCCTTATTAAATAATTCATACTTATTAAATTACATCATTTAAATCATTTAAAAAACATGTAGGAATTAACCTGTTATATTATAATTTAAACAAATAATTTCAAAACATTTGGAATTTTGAAAACTTGTTTTAAACTGCTACTGCTTGTTTCCGATCTTGGTTTATAATTTTCTTTGTAACTTTACATTTTTGATAAACTTGAAAACCCGATTGATTAACAATAATCAACTAGAGACCAGACCAGTATTCCGAGTCCTACCCGATTGACAACGCGAGCTAGACATAAAAACTACTCAAGTCAAATCCTTCTTCTACCCAAAGTCGTCCCTTCTTCCTGAATACATGATCTAAACATCATTCTACCCGCACCCATACCTGAGTTCTACACAACACATGCACATTGGAACCATGTGCACGTGCACATGAGCTTGTCAGCGTTCTGATCGCCAACGACTTCGCCTACGAGCCACCGACGACCCCTTCGAACTTTCGTCCACCCAGTTCCCATTCAAATGCCAGGAATCGAAATCAAGGCAATCGACCCAGACTGGAAACAAAATCACTCGACCAAATCTTCCTCTCACCGCCGTCGACGAACACGGATCACCACGTTGCCGTGTCTAGATATGCGCCAGTCTTCGATAATTAATTTCCCCCACCTTCGATCTCTTTCGATGCGGCCACGACAGCACACCAATCCTCGCAACGTCGCCATCTAAACCAGACATCTTAACCCTAATTCACTAACGCTAGTACCATCTGGCGATCAATAAAATCTCTAATTATTTTTCCTAAACTCGCCAACCTTTCATCCATCTTTCGACCAAGAATCGATCCCTAACTTCGATTGGTTCGTCGAAAAATGCTCGAGATCTGAAATACGTACATTTCTCGATTTCACATAATTTAACCACCTCAAAAATCATGATTTTATTTTTAAAAATCTTTGTTTTCGATGACAAAACATATTATTGCCTTAAATTAAATAATTGTTTTGGTCGAGATTATGATATATTTCGTTCCCACCGTTCTTCTTCCCTTTTCTTAAAACTAGATTCAGATTGTACCTCGAAACATTTTTAAAATTTGTATTTTGATATAACAAACAACTTTTGTTTGTGTATTGAAGTCTAAAAAAATTTAGAGAAGAAGATCTTGGATTTTCTTCAAGTTTTGAAGCCTGAACAACAAGAATAGAGACAACGGTTTGAATACAAGCACGCACATTCAAAACCCAGACATGCACATACAACTCTATACCTATAGATGCAAAGTATATTCATGTATTTATGGAACATTTCACACATTACTTCAAGTATCAACCTCATGCATCAATATATAACAATTTATTTTACTCACCTATAAAATTGTTTTGAATAGAGCTTGATTATTGTTAACCCCGCCTCGGCCGTGGCTCTCCGATCCAGAATAATGAGCGAGCTAATGTTCTGCCGATTTAACAAGGGGAGACCGACCTAAGGCTTCAAAGGGAGACCGACCTAAGGCTTCAAAGGGAGACCGACCTAAGGCTTCAAAGGGAGACCGACCTAAGACCTAAGAGAGGTGCCGATCTAACACTTTAACAAGGTCGCCGACTTAACCACCTTAATAAGGTTACCGACCTAACAGGTTAGAGAGGCATGCCGACCTAAAGCTTTAACATGGATGCCGATTTAACGCCTTGACAAGGTTACCGACCTAAAATGCAGCCGACCTATGACCAATGTTAGGCCGGACATGAATTGAGCAAAGGAAGTCAATGCCGCTGCAGGGCACAGTGATCTCTTAGCTCGTACACGACCTTGGACTCATCAGTTGGATCGCGACTTACGACTTACCAGACTAACTCGGCCGCGACCTAAAAGCCACTGAATGAAGAACCCGATGCCGTGTTACTAGGAAGGGGAGGAGTTAGCTCGGAGGCGACTTGGGACTTGAACGAAAATGCCTCTGTGAAGCCCGGGCTCACTTTAAACCGGTTGCAACTAGTTAAGTCGTCCACAACCCAATTTAAGTCGGTCACGACTTGCGGCCTAAGGGAAAAATTTGCCTATAAATACATGACCATATCCAACATTCAAGGGACTTTTGGCCAATCATTTCAAGCGCCAATACTCAGCCGAATTCTCAACTCACCCGACACTTCAAGTTCGAAAGGCATCTCAACTAACTTCAAGGGAAAATCTAACGCAATCTACATGGATTCGAAGAATTCTTCTCTACCAAAGTTCTAGTTGTTTGTCTCGTCGTAATTGTAATTGGAGATTGTTGTAAAGTTGTAATCGGTTTAGCAATAAAGAGAATTAAAGTGGACGTAGGCTTGCCTTGAGCCGGACCACTATAAAATCGTTGTTATTCACTGCTTTTTCTGTGACTTTCTGCTTATACTCTGTTCCTGAATCATCGGGTGGTGCTTTCACAACTACACTTTATACACCGGGGTGTTAGCGTTCAAATTTTAGCGTTAACATTTTTGGTGCTTTCACTGAGAGCTGAACTCAGGAGTATTATCATCATTGCTCCACGAAAGTTTGTTGAAGTAACCTCTCTGAAGACTAGAAGTTTATCTGAAATCATGGCTCCGGGGAGAAGGAGTAGATCTGTTAGATCTGGAAATGTTCAAGAGGGAACCTCCGCTTCCCCAGTACCTAATCAAGCCACTCCACCTGTTGGGGTTACAAAAGCGCAGTTGGATGCTGTAATCTTAGGGCTGAACCAGCAGATAAATGCCCAAAGTGCACAATTGGAGGCTCAGAACGCCCAAAATGCTCTAATTTTGAATAAGTTGAATGACTTGCTTGGAGTAAACCGTCAACCAACGGGTAATGAAAGGAACTTTGCTGGCAACATTCATGAGGATGAAGAAAGAAACATTCCTGAGAGGGCTGCCAGCCCCTTTGAGCGGACAATTCCTGAAGTTGGTGGATCTAAAGCTCGAAATGATGAGGGGTATCTTTCTGAAATGGTTCGACAAATCATGAAAGAAAGCATGCAAAGGAATGAAGATGAGAAGGAATGGGGTTTCGCTCCAAGTAAAACCCCGTTTACCGAAAGAATCTTAAAGGCTGAGTTCCCAAGGAAGTTCGTCCCTCCAACTATCCCAGCTTACAAAGGAACAAGTGATCCGAACGAATTCTTGTATAAGTATGATTGGCACATGACAGGTGCCAGAGCTTCTGATGAAATAAAGTGTCGATATTTTCCTGTATATTTGGAAGGTGTAGCTCTGCTTTGGTTCACCAAGCTACCAGTTCGGTCCATAGATCAGTTTTCTGACCTAACCCGGAAATTCAAGGAGCCGTTCAGACTATACGCTTCAAAAGCCAAAGATATCATGTCGTTGTCAAGTTTAGAGCAGAATCCAGGTGAAACTATCAGATCTTTCTTGAATCGCTTTAATATAGCGCTGGCCGAGGTAGACAATGCAGAACCACGGATGATCTTGACCTATCTGATGAGGGCCATCGACAAGTCGAGCGAATTTGGAAAATGGCTTAACATGAAGGAACCAAATTCCCTTGAAAAATTCTACAAGAAAGCAGATGAGTTCATACGCCTGGAAAGCCGTCCTGTACCAGTAAAGGCAACATTGGAAAAAGATGAAAATAACATTGTTTCTCCACGCAAGAGTGAATCTGTAGGACAGAAAAGGGAAAATAACGATGGGAAGAAACAGAAAAATCTGAAGAAGCCTCGTTCCTTCAAGCCATCGGAATATACTCCTTTATCGGATACGCCGGAGCGTATTTACCTTGCCACTAAAGATTCTGTTGATTATCCTAAACCTCCCATTCTGAGAACCGGGAAAAAACTGTACAAAGCGGAAAGTTTTGCCGCTTCCATAATCAACCCGGTCATGATACTGATTAGTGCCGCCAATTGAAAATTTTGATTGAAGAATTGATAAGGGAAAACAAGCTGCCGCAATTTGTGGAAAAGAATAGCAACAATCCCGCTTCGACTAGTCAGGGGCAACGAGCTCCTGCTCATCAACCCAGGACAAGTGAGAAGACTGCAGGGCTTGAATCCGAAAGGCCTGTTATCAATGTCATTACGGGAGGACCTCACCCAGCAGGCAGGAGCAAGGGTGAGATGGAAAGATATACCCGAGCTTTGAAGTATGTACCGACCGAGGAAGATGTATTTGTTTTGGAAGGTGCTATGCCCCTGAAGCAACAAAAAACTTTCAATGATGATATTGTGTTCAGAGCCAGGGATTCCACAGGTATTGAAGCTCCTACCTTGGATCACTTAGTCATCTCAGCTGGTATCGGGCCAGCTACTGTCAGAAGAGTTCTCATTGATTGTGGCGCATCCTGCAATATCCTCTTCAAGAAAACATTCGACCAAATGAAGATCCCTATGGCTGATGTGCAAGCATCATCGCAGAAAATCGCTGGCTTCACTGGGGAGCCAAAACAGCCGATAGGAACCGTTGATTTTCTTGTAGAACTTGGAGAGGGAGAAAGAAAAGTGGTCCGCAAGCAAACTTTTGTGATTGTTGACGAGTTTTCTGCTTATAATGCTTTCCTTGGCCGTCCAACTCTCGCAGCATTCAAAGCTGTTCTGGCCCCATGGTGCCTCACCATTAAATTTCCCACAGATAATGGAGTGGGAGTTATAAAAGGGGATCAAAATGCTGGGCGGGAGTGTTATCTGACAGAGCTACGAGAAACAAGGAAAAGAGAGATGGGAAAGGATGCGGCAACCCCAGTCCGCATCAAAGAACCAGCCTTGTAGCAATTACAGGGCGGACCCTGCGCTGGCGAGCACAGCGGAGCACGGAAAGAGATGGATCCTAGGAAAGCCAGTGCAGGGGAAAATAGAGTGGTACCAGTGGAAACGACAATACCAGTACCTGTTGACCCAAAGGACCCAAACAATGTGTTGAATGTGGGTTCACAACTTAATGTGTCAATTCAGAATATCCTAATATCTTTTTTAAAGGAAAATTTGGATGTTTTTGCTTGGACTCATGCCGATATGTGCGGAATATCCCCAGAAGTTGCAGTACACGCTCTGAATATTGATCCAAAATTTACACCTGTGAAGCAGAAAAGGAGAACTCAAGGTCCAGAAAGGTCAGCAGCGTTAAAAGAAGAAGTTGATCGACTCATGGAGAATAACTTTATCAAAGAATCTACCTATCCGAATTGGGTTTCAAATCCAGTGCTGGTTAAGAAAGCCAACGGAAAATGGAGAGTGTGCATCGATTTTTCAGATCTAAACAAGGCCTGCCCCAAAGACTGCTTCCCATTACCCAGGATCGATCAATTGGTAGACGGAACAGCGGGACACGAATTGTTATCTTTTATGGATGCCTACTCTGGATACAACCAGATCATGATGCATGAGCCAGATCAGGAGGACACGAGCTTTATCACCGACGTTGGTCTTTACTGCTACAGAGTTATGCCCTTCGGGCTGAAGAATGCAGGGGCAACATACCAAAGACTTGTTAATGCTATGTTCAAACCGCAATTGGGCAAGACTATGGAATTCTACGTCGATGACATGTAAGTAAAGTCTAAGAAAGCAATGGATCACATAGAACACTTAGCAGACATGTTCACAGTCCTCCGAAAATACGGAATGAAGCTCAACCCTTTAAAATGTTCATTTGGAGTGGAATCCGGAAAGTTTTTAGGTTTCATCGTGAGCGCTAGGGGCATTGAAGCTAGTCCAGCTCAAATTACCGCCTTAAAGGAAGTCAAAGCTCCTAGAACGAAGAGGGAATTGCAAAGTCTCAATGGAAAAGTCACCGCCTTGAGTCGGTTCATTTCCAAAGCCAGAGATAAATGCATCCCATTCTTTGACGCCCTAAAGAAAGGAAAGAAAAACTTCGATTGGACTCCCGAATGCCAAAAAGCCTTTGATGAATTGATTCGCCATATGGAAACGCCTCCAATACTTTCTAGGCCTGGTGATGGCGAGGATCTTCTTATATACTTGGCAGTATCATCTCATGCTTTAAGTGCAGCGCTGATACGAGAAGACAAGAGGATTCAACATCCAGTTTACTATATCGGCAAAAGACTCACTGGGGCAGAGATGAATTACTCTAAGTTGGAAAAACTCGCTTATTGCCTACTGATTGCATCCAGGAAGTTGAGGCAATATTTCCAAGCTCATCCTATCAGAGTCCTCACTGATCAACCTTTAAAGCAAGTCCTGTTTCGCCCTGAGACTTCGGGTCGTCTTCTAAAGTGGAATATTGAACTCAGTCAATATGACATCACTTATCATCCCCGAAAAGCAATCAACGGACAAGCTTTAGCATATTTCATCGCAGAATTCAAAGATAAGGGTAACAGTGAGGACGAAACGATCGACGATTCCCCAATCCAATGGAAGTTATATGTCGATGGCGCGAGAAACGACTATTGTTCTGGAGCCGGAGTTGTACTTGAGACCCCTGAAGGTCGATCATTATGCTATGCACTAAGATTGGAATTTCCTTCAACAAACAATGAAGCAGAATACGAAGCCCTTATCGCTGGCTTAAGGATTGCTAAAGAACTAAACATCCAAGCGTTACAGATCTTCAGTGATTCTCAGCTTATTGTATGCCAAGTCAAGAAGGAATTCCAAGCGAAAGGGGGAAATCTGCCCGCCTACTTGTCAAAGGCTTGGGAACACCTGGGTGATTTCGATCATTACATGATAAGTCATATTCCTCGAGAAGAAAACGTGAAAGCAGATTCTCTCGCAAAGTACTCTAGCACAGGCGAAGCTCAATTTCTGGGGTTAACTCCAGTGGAGGTCTTGTCGACTCCGAGCATTGATGAGATGGATATTGATTGGATCTTAAGCGTGTCTCAAGAGCAAGAATCATGGATGACACCAATAACAGAATATCTGCTCAATGGCTCTTTACCGGAAAATTCAAAAGAACGAAAGAAGCTACTGAGGAAAGCCTCTCACTATATAGTCCAGGATGGCCAGTTATACAGACGGGGATTCTCAGTGCCGTTACTTCGATGTGTATCCAGGTAAGAGTCCAAAACAATCCTAGCTGAGGTGCATGGGGGAGAATGTGGTGATCATTTAGGTGGTCAAACTTTAGCGAAAAAGATTCTACGATACGGATATTTTTGGCCAGAAATTAATCGAGATGCAGCAGACTATTCCCGAAAATGTGACAGATGCCAAAGGTTCGCCAAAATTCCTAGAGCTCCTTCCACTGAACTCACACAGATGGTCAGTCCATGGCCGTTTGCAATATGGGGGATAGACCTTGTAGGACCGTTACCAACTGCCAAATCTGGAGTTAAATATGCCATTGTTGCTGTAGATTATTTTACTAAGTGGGCAGCAGCTGAACCACTGGCTACTATCACCTCAAAAAAGATGATAAGTTTTGTGACTAAAAGTATCATTTGCAGATATGGTGTGCCTCAAAAAATAATTACAGACAATGGTACTCAGTTCGAAAGTGAAGAATTCCAAGATTTTTGCAAACGGCTCAAAATCCAAAAAAGCTTCTCAGCAGTAGCTCATCCGCAGGCAAATGGGCAGGTGGAAGCAGTAAATAAAATTATCAAGTCAACCATCAAGAAGCAGCTTGAAAGAGAGAAAGGTGGTTGGGTCGATAAGCTACCACTAGCACTATGGGCATACAGAACTACCCACAAAACTGCGACTGGGCATACTCCGTTTTCATTGGCATACGGATCAGAGGCAATGATTCCGGTAGAAACAGAGGTCCCTTCACATAGAAGAATCCATTTCAATCAAGCGGAGAATGAAAAACTACAGCTTGAGGCACTAGATCTCCTTGATGAAAAAAGAGAAGAGGCTGAGCTCAGAATCGCATCTCATCAGCAAAGGATAGCCAGACATTTCAATTCCAAAGTTCGCCAACGCAGCTTTGAAATTGGAGATCTAGTCCTAAAGAGAATTATGACAGCGACAGGTGTGTTTGGGCCAAATTAGGAAGGACCATATGTCATAGGTCAGAAGCTTCTTGACGGCACATTCAAACTCACTACTGTCGAAGGAAATCGAATTCCAAGAGCTTGGAACAGCAATCACTTGCGTCCATACTTCACTTGATAGCTTTGTTGAAATATTGTAAAAAGAATTATGAATGTATGATTCCTGTAATTGAAAGCGATTGTAAAACCGACGCAAGTGAATAATGAAAGACTATAAAGTGGATGTAGGCCCAAATTCTTGGCCGAACCACTATAAATCTTGTGTTGCTTATTATTACTACATGTTTGCTTTATTTTCGATATGAAAAGTACATTAAATGTATTACTGAAATGTCGATTTAAATTTTTGCAGGCAACGAAAACAAAACTTGCACATTACAAGACCAAGTGATTCTTGTTATCATTCAACAAACAAATTCCAAGTCACAAAATTCCCGAGCTTAAATCCTAGATAAGAAGAGCTTCAATTGAACGGTCAATGATTTCGCCGAAAACGGGCTTTAGCTAATAAATTGAGAAGTTCAAACAAACATCCGATTAAGAAGCTTATGTCCGTTCTCGTGAACTGGCCTAGCAATGAAGTACACTTCTTTGGATTAAACAAATTACTTGTAAGAGAAGGGAGTGCAAGCCAAAAAAAAATAAAAAAATAGAGGATCATTGAAAAAGCATAAGCAAGTGGACAAGGAACAACTAAAGCCCTCTTCGGAGGCACAAGTCCTCTTCGGAGGCACAACTCTTCGGAGGATAAAGACCTCTAACGAAGCATATGTCGCAAAAAAGAAAGTTCTCTACTCAACCAAAAAAGATTGGAGGAGTCATGACCCTCCAACCATGAGAGAGTAACTTCCAGGCAATCTTCGGAGGCCCATTTCACCAGGAGTTAAAGTGTTATAACCGCTCTTCG
Source organism: Allium cepa (assembly GCA_030765085.1). Lineage (NCBI taxonomy): Eukaryota > Viridiplantae > Streptophyta > Magnoliopsida > Asparagales > Amaryllidaceae > Allium > Allium cepa. The sequence continues at coordinate 1,033,352,617 of CM060928.1, forward strand.
GAATTTCACTTCACCAGAGTTGAAATGTAAAACAAAATAATAGCCCTCTTCAGAGGCCCATTTCACCAGGAGTTGAAGTGTTACAACCGCTCTTCGGAATTTCACTTCACCAGAGTTGAAATGTAAAACAAAATAAAAGCCCTCTTCGGAGGCCCATTTCACCAGGAGTTGAAGTGTTACAACCGCTCTTCGGAATTTCACTTCACCAGAGTTGAAATGTAAAACAAAATAAAAGCCCTCTTCGGAGGCCCATTTCACCAGGAGTTGAAGTGTTACAACCGCTCTCCGGAATTTCACTTCACCAGAGTTGAAATGTAAAACAAAATAAAAGCCCTCTTCGGAGGCCCATTTCACCAGGAGTTGAAGTGTTACAACCGCTCTTCGGAATTTCACTTCACCAGAGTTGAAATGTAAAACAAAATAAAAGCCCTCTTCGGAGGCCCATTTCACCAGGAGTTGAAGTGTTACAACCGCTCTTCGGAGTTTCACTTCACCGGAGATGAAATGCTATAAAAAAAAAAAAAAGCCTCTCCTAAGGGGCAGAAACAGAAAGACCTCTTCCCAGAGGCACAATAAGACAGAAGACCTCTTCCCAAAGGCAGAAATGAAAAGACCTCCTCCCGGAGGCACAATCAAGCAGAAAAGACTCTTCGGAGGCACACGTTTCACCAAGATTGAAGTAAAACTTCCAAGTGTTGAAACGTGAAAAAGTCTTCCTCAGAGGTGAAACTTTTCAAAGAAACAAAAATCAAGAAGCCCTTTATTGTGGCAAGTAAAAAAAAAAATCCTCATTAAGAGCACACTTTAACTTTCAAAGGAAGGGTGAATTACTTGTTCTAGAAAATTCTCTTCCTCAAAAAGAAGTTGAAGTACTTTACAAATACCCGCTTTGCCACATAGAAGATTTCATTCAATAAAATGTGTATATGCACAAAATAAAGAGTGATATCTTCGAAAGTTGAAACATAGAAACTTATTTGTGCTCTATTTTTTAATGAAATCATATTCCTCCAAATGTGGAATAATTATTCTCTAAAAAATAAAAGCACAAGTTCCTCATAAAATAAAATATTACAATGGGCTTATGGTATAGGGGCAGCATGGCGTAACTACATCGGTAAAATTGCGCTCGAATAATATATACCACAAGCTCACTGCAATATCGTACAAAGAAACTTGTACAAAAATGAATAGTAAATGCATTCTCAGATATAGACAGAAGTTTATACAAAGAAAAAGAATCATTTTATTCAACACTATTTTATATACAGGTACAGGTTCCAACAAAAGAAAAGCGGGGGGCTGGTACCCGCATAATTTCCGGTCATTGCATGCAAAAAAGGCAAAAAAGCGACATGAAAGCCACAGAACCAGAGCCATCATTTCTTCTTCCGCCCACCTTTCGAGCCCGCACCTGGCCGAATGACCAACTTTTTAGGTCGGCTTGTAAGGGTAGGGGATGAAGGCGAAAGAGGCTCGATCGGACTTTCTTCCGTCTCTTCTCCGCCAGTTAAAGATTCCTTCTTATTCTTCTTCTTGGAAACTCCCTCTTTCCCTCTCTTCTTGGAGGAAGGCCCACTCCCTGGAGAAAGAAGTTTGGATAACGGTTCAGCGTCGGAGCCAGTGGGTTCTGGCGTCCTCTTGCTTCCTTCAGTTTCTTCTCCTTTCGGATCTTGAGAAGCAACGGGATCATCTAAGCCGTGAAGGGCTTATATTTGCTCTTCCTGTGACCCGGGTTGCGAGGCAGAAGGAGGAGTGATCTTAGGAGGCGGAGAAGGAATAATTGGAGGAGGAGAAGCCTGAACAATGCCCGACGTTTTCTCTGCAGAAGGAAAAAAGTTTAAGTCAGCAAAAAGCAGAGATAAAGGTTCACTAAGATTCAAGAAGTAGTCAAAAAGCCCATCAAGTTCATAAGAAACAGATGAGCAGTTTATTTGGGCAAGATTGTCAGTAGGGTTACCTGCAGAAGTCGGTTCCCTGACGTCAACTTCGTAAGCCTGTGCCTCGGCACTCTCGCCGCCCTCATCTCCACCTTGTATGCTTGCAATATCAGTGGTGACTTTAGTAGGAGATGGGGAATGAGAACTAGAACCGATAATGTCAATTTCGGCTGAAGGAGAAGGTTGAATTGGAATAGTTGAGGTGATTTTTCCTGAATATTCTCCTGCCGCAGTTTCGGCCCTTAATCTTGCAAGCTGTTCTCTCCCCTTGGCAAGAGCGACGCGAGCATCATCATCAAGATAATGCTCTTCAAGAGCTGACTCAGCGTAGCCAGCGCCTTTACCACCGAGCATATCGAGTGCTGCCTCCCAAACTTCAGCTAGTGTAATTTCATACTTAGGGCCTAGAAAGGCAAGGCTACTGCGCCCCAAGATGCTATGCAGATAGAAATCAAATAATGTTGAGCTGATGTTGGCCCTCGTTGCCTCGTGAGATTCTTCAGCTGCAATTTTGCCGGCAACGGCCTCATCACGCTCCATTTCAACTTTAGAAAGTTGAAGCTTAAGCATTTGGATCTCCGCCTCTTGGGAGTTATTCTTCTTCCGAAGCTCTTCAATGTCAGCGACATAGCCCTCGCTAATTCTTTTCTGCATTTCGAGCCTGTCTTCGGCATCCCTTTGGCCAGCATGGGCATCTCTCACTTGTTTGAGGAGCACTTCTTCTTTTTGAGAATAAGAAGTAGAGGAAGCAGCAAGCTCTTGTTTCAGTTCTTCAACTTTTGCTTCAAGCTCCTCATTGTAAGAATCAATGCTTCTCATCTCGGTGTCATGTTGCTCGAGAACCTTTTGCCATTCGGCTTTATCATTTTCCATGGTGAGCATGGCCTCTATGTTTGCACGATTAACCCTCTGAAGCTCGTCAACAAGTTTCTGCCAGTTCGACATCCTCTCAATATCAAGCTTAACGGCGTCAAGGTTTCGTAACATGGCAGGCTTGTCAATGGGGACCAAGTCAAGGTCAAACCTTACTCCCTTCAGACACCACTGAGGAAATCGACTTTGCAAAGTGGCAGGACCCGGTCCAACTTGGAATTTGGGTCTGCTAATTATAGTTTGGATGTCTGACTTCCCGAGAGCGGGAGAGCCGGAAGGAATATCAAGCGAGGCAGGGGCGGTAACCTTTTCAGGAGATGTATTGGTGTGCTTCTCACCATGTCGGGCTCGCTTGCTCGAATCTTCAACCACATGACCTTTTCCTCTGTCATCATGGGTTTTTCTTTTGTGGGAATCGTCACCTCTCTGTGAAGAATCGTGGCGCTCTTCCCTCTCTCTTCTTTCGTAGCGCTCCTCTTGAGCCCTCTTCTCTTGAGCCTTCCGGGCGGCTCTTTCTTCATCAGATTCTCTGTAAGAGGGGAGGTAACGCCTATAATCATATTGGCTACGCCTCCCATAGCGCTAGAAATCATCGTAGTATGAGCTGCTGCGCCCCATCGGAGAATCTGAAATAAAAAAAGATAAGTTTTAGAGGTCTTCTAAGTACAAAAAGTGAGAAACATAAAAGTGCCGAAAAGAAATTCTAAGTGTGTGTGGCGTGCAAACTACGCGCATCAAACTACGAACCACTCTTTAATTGAGGAGTGGTTGTGGGTGTAATAGTCAGGATCAACTCCTGAGTTGACGGAGTCTGCTGCAGGACAGAAGTTGCTTCAACTACTGAAGAAGAAACCCCGGTAGTGATAGGATCATCTTTAAAGATTTCGTACGAGGTGGCAAAGAGGTCGCTCAGCCCTTCGAAAGTATCATCCCTGCTCTGCTTGGCAAGGCTAGTTTTCTCGGCTTCTTCACCGGATTTCTGTGAACGTCGAGGAGATCCTTGAGGCTCCTCTTCCTCAATAACTGGGGCAAGTTCGTCAGATGGCCCCGCAACATCAACAGAAGTGGAACATTTCACTAGCAAAGCCTCGGGAGCAGGTCCTTTTGGTTTGGATGTATCTGTAGAAGCTGGGGCATCCAATGCTCTAGCCGGGGAGTCTGGGATTTCATGAGGATGTGTAAAACGAGAAGTATGCAAAAGCCCGTATTGGTGCAATAATTCATCCCCCAATAGAAATTTGATGCTTCTCTCTGCTACAGCCACGGCACTCAATCTATCGAAAGTCTGCTTATGGATCGGATCTCTAGAGGGAAGAGGAAGTGCTGAAAAGAGAAACGAATGAAATTAGCAATTGGTAATTCGGATCTCGAGAAAGTTTAAAAATGGAGACAAGTAATCTTACTTCCTACTCTCCAATCGGCATAAAACCTTGGGGGGCAGCGAGCAAAGAAAAATTGGTTCAGAAATCCATGAACGCTTTCGGTAAGGTCGGAAATAAGTTTGCGGTTTCTAGCACTCCTCACAATTATAAGGGAAGGATGACCTCTACTCTTTGCAAACGAGCATAAATAACGGATTTCTTCAAAACTTGGTAAGCGATCAAAAGTTCTTCTGAACAAAACGCACAACCCCATCAAGATGGCATAACCATTAGGATGAAGTTGGGACGGAGAGATTGACAACCGAAGGAGAAGAATTCAGAGAAAGTCATTAAAAGGAGGGATCGCTCCACTTAAGCACATTTGACGATTGATTGCAATAAAGCCACGGGGAGGATTGTCGGTAGTATCACTTGGCCCAGGGAGCAGGACACCACTCTCAGTAAAACCAAATTGAGTGCGCAGCTGAGTAAATGCTCTCGGGGTTAGAATGGTTGGAGTTCTCTCTGGAGGGTTCTCTATAGGTAAAGCTACCGGAAAAGTTTCTTCCTCTTGAGGTGCCATTTCTTCTTGATGGGAAGTCATTCTACATAAATAACTGGATATTCAAACATGAAGGTGCACGTTTCCTAAAGTGTGTGGAGTGTTGTGTAAAATCAATCAAACAATAAGCAAGTGCAACTGGAATAAAAAACTAGCAAAATACTTGTCAGTTATAAAATCCGGAGTTCGTTATTCTAACATGCAAGTGTAATGTTGATGCAAACGGGTCGGTTTAAGTTAGCGATGATTTGCATTAATACTTCACTTTAGTCGATTGATTCACAACATTTTATATAGTGTATATAAGTTGCTTATCTTGTCTCGACTAATCTGTCATTTGATGTGGGCAGTCAATGGCAGTATTTTCGCCTTGGTTTTCTTTGTTTATTATTTTCAACAGGTTGGCAGCTTATAAGTTAATACAATCTGCGAAATAATACAATGAGATTCAAACAAATTTAAAGTTGGGGCAGTTCGAAATTTAGGCAACTTAGTTTTGCAGTTCGAGTCAGAAACTCAAAGTGGGTCTATGCTCTTAAAATGTCAACACGCCCAAAGCTTAGGTGTTAACTCGGCTACGAATCAAAAAGTGGTGTGAAATTCCTCAAAGGGTCAACTCGGCTGCGGTTTAAAGGTTGGATCAGCAGAAGTTGGCAATTTTCTCCCAAGGGTTAACTCGGCCACGACTTAAAGTTTAGGCTATTTCACTTAAGAGCCGGGTCGGCCAAAGGCTAGTTCACCCAACTTCACTGACTCGTTCCCGAATCAACATCCCACGGCAATCAACCCGCTAACCCAATAACCGTTCCATCAACCATAGCCTTCATTTCATTTAAGCCATCAGATCGTCCCATCAATTAGTTCGAAACCGCCACAAATTCAACGCCTTGCAACCCTAGCACGAATCAAATTCAACTAGCCTGAATCATCTTCATCATCGGTCAGTTAAAATTGAACCAAGCAACCTAAACTCCATCAGCCATGGGTGCAATAGAAATCATGATGAAGCATTATGCGAAGTGGCGGTTTAAGTGTGAGTGATGGGGTTCATGGACCAACAATAACCTATGATTGAAGAAGATTCACTTACGTAACAATTATCAGTGGTTGATGGAGCAAAATCGCCTTTTTGAAGCTTGCGGAAGTTTTTAATGGCGGGATCGAGAGAGCAGGTAATGAGAAAGAAGAAGGGGATGTAATTTATACCTTGCAGTGAAGGGATCTGGAGCGGCACATGCGACTTAACTATTAGCCCGCGTACGACCTACCAACTTAGAGAACGGGCGGGTTAAAGGACATCAAAGCACACGACCTAACCGTTATGCGCGTACTTCGAGGGGCAAATGTTAACCCCGCCTCGGCCGTGGCTCTCCGATCCATAATAATGAGCGAGCTAATGTTCTGCCGATTTAACGAGGGGAGACCGACCTAAGGCTTCAAAGGGAGACCGACCTAAGGCTTCAAAGGGAGACCGACCTAAGACCTAAGAGAGGTGCCGATCTAACACTTTAACAAGGTCGTCGACTTAGCCACCTTAATAAGGTTACCGACCAAACAGGTTAGAGGGGCATGCCGACCTAAAGCTTTAACATGGATGCCGATTTAACGCCTTGACAAGGTTACCGACCTAAAATGCAGCCGACCTATGACCAATGTTAGGCCGGACATGAATTGAGCAAAGGAAGTCAATGCCGCTGCAGGGCACAGTGATCTCTTAGCTCGTACACGACCTTGGACTCATCAGTTGGGTCGCGACTTACGACTTACCAGACTAACTCGGCCGCGACCTAAAAGCCACTGAATGAAGAACCCGATGCCGTGTTACTAGGAAGGGGAGGAGTTAGCTCGGAGGCGACTTGGGACTTGAACGAAAATGCCTCTGTGAAGCCCGGGCTCGCTTTAAACCGGTTGCAACTAGTTAAGTCGTCCACAACCCAATTTAAGTCGGTCACGACTTGCGGCCTAAGGGAAAAATTTGCCTATAAATACATGACCATATCCAACATTCAAGGGACTTTTGGACAATCATTTCAAGCGCCAATACTCAACCGAATTCTCAACTCACCCGACACTTCAAGTTCGAAAGGCATCTCAACTAACTTCAAGGGAAAATCTAACGCAATCTACATGGATTCGAAGAATTCTTCTCTACCAAAGTTCTAGTTGTTTGTCTCGTCGTAATTGTAATTGGAGATTGTTGTAAAGTTGTAATCGGTTTAGCAATAAAGAGAATTAAGGTGGACGTAGGCTTTCCTTGAGCCGAACCACTATAAAATCGTTGTTATTCATTGCTTTTTCTATGACTTTCTGCTTATACTCTGTTCCCGAATCATCGGGTGGTGCTTTCACAACTACACTTTATACACCGGGGTGTTAGCGTTCAAATTTTAGCGTTAACAATTATATTTTTGAAAAATACTGGAATTTGGCTTGGTTTTGTGGCTGCAAGCTTTTGATTTGAAACTGCAGTTTGCCTTGATCTTACTTGATTGTTATGAGCCGAAACTTGAGTTCGAATTCAGGCTTGAAGATGCTTGCTTTGGTTTTAAATCCTCTAGTTTTGGATTGCTCCAGGCTAGTTTCATTTCTTAGTTTAACATCCTTACTAATTTTAAGTTTTGATTTTCAAAGTTTTTGAACTGGGAAAAAAATGGTATGGTTCTCAACATTTTACTAAAATTCAATTAAAGAAAACATTGCCAAATGTAATTTTGCATGTTATCTATCTTATAAATGTTAAATTGTATGTATAAAGACTTGAAATGTTTTAAAGCCTTAATTTTTTAATATATATACACTTCCACTAATCTATGTTTATTCCAACAATGCTTTGTAACCTTGTTTTAATAATTCATATTTTTATATATATGTTTTATAGTTATATATATATATATATATTTTATACTTTATAAACTAAATTTATTTCCATGTGTAAATTTTTAAAGAAAGTATACAACCCTTTATAAATTTCCATATATTCTACTTCACACTTATATTATATATATGCATACATTTAAAAAAATTCAATATTTCAAAATTTTGCATTTTTCTATTTATAGGATTTATTAATTCACTATGAAATTTATAATTTTAGAAATTTAGTCCAACATTTAAAAGGGTTTCAAATCCATTTAACATCCTGGTATTCTTAATCAATAGAATATTATTTGTTCAACATATATATCAGTGTTCCAAATAGTTAAAATTCGATAATTACCAATTATCAGATTCCCGCAAATCCGGGTTATCACACTTCACTAAGAAAGTCAAAGCGAAGAATTAGGTGTTCCATGTAAATTTTCTATATATCTTTAAGAAAACAATGCTCGCTAACTTTGAAGATTTTAAAATCAATGCCTCCTCGGTGTAATTTCATCTTAACTAAACATATTGACTAAGATAATCCTTAGAAACAAAGTTGCCAGAGGGACACTTACTCTATAATAAAACAACAAATACGGCTAAATATAGAGGAAGAAAAAAATGATAATTCATAAATCATTATTATTACTCAATAACAATTATTTGTTTGGTTCATATATAATTGATTTTGTAAAGACCGCCAGAATAAATTTATCCTTACAAAACTTGAGTTTATCTAGAGGATGGTCTTCGGGAATTGATCTGACTCGGGGCACATACGATCAAATCAGAATTCATCCAAGTACCTTTATGCAAACGCCTAAGTAAATCCCCACTAAAACCACCTAAATATGAGAAATCAACGGTCGGGTGTCTACAATAGGCCTTATACAAGAAATTAGCTAAAATATATCTTTCGTCTATCAACATCAAAAATAGTGTGATTACTTCATGATTTTGTTTAAGAACATCATCATAATAGAGGCGCTCTTTCCTCAACCATAGGAAAGCTTCTTGATGCTTAAAGGAAGCTGATATTACCACACTTCTGTTGAGTCTATAATATTTATATGAAAGTTTGTGCTCCCTCAATTGCATGCCTAACTCCCTATATAAATTGTTTATATCTACTTATCTCCTTTCAAGCATGGTTTTATAAGGGTTATATTTCTTCCTTACCTAAATGAATGATTTACGCTATTATTATCTTCGAAGAAAAAGATGTTTAAATGGAGAATACCATAACTGAGATACCGGGATCGGCGCTTGAGAAGCATGCTTCTTTTCTTTTGGCACTTTAGCATCAATAATGGAAGACTCTTCTTGTGCCGTAATGCGCCAGAAACTTAGGTGGAATCGACTCGTCAGGAGATGAATCTTTTGTAGTAGACATTATATTGCCATCCCCGTCTATCTCAAAAGCATCGGTATGGACAACCCCATTGCAACCTGATCCTTGTCCGCCAGTGATGTTATCATCCCCATCATCATCATTGTCATCTTCATTATAATAGTCATTATCTCCCCCTCTTCTTCAATGGCATCATCTTTATTGCCTTTATCTTCTGATTCAGATTCGACCTCAAAAGAAGGAACCTCAAAAGAAAGAATTTTGGAGGCGTTGCTCTCCGTCTTTTTAGTAGCTTTAATTCACTACTTCATCTGATCAATCTTGCCCATAACTTTATCAACAAGAGCAGGGTAAAGCGAAGGAAAGCTTAGTTCGAGGCATTTGACGATGTTGTCAGCATAAAACGCATCAGAGCGTCTTCGAAAGGATTAATCTTAATTTCATCAAGTGTCAGAACGAGAAACTGTGACACTCGCCATTTTCCATCCGAGATAGTCTCGACTACCAGTTGCAAAGAAACTTTATTCTTCTTAAACTTTTCTTTCAAAGAGACTTGCTTTGCCGCCATTCGGATCTTTTCTTAGTTGGATTCTCTTAAGGTCATTTGCATTGCCATGTTTTCAATGCCCGAGGAGTTAGCGGGCTTTCCTTTCCTCTAAGATAGTGGATTTCGACCGAGCGAGAGAAGCTCTCAATCACTCCAGTTTAGACATGGCTTCATCTATTTTGCAGACAATGAAGAGACCTGTTTATTTAAGGCAGAAAATTCCTCCTAAAACTAGAAGGATTCGATAGAAAATTTGGATACCTTCTCGTGAAAAGATAACCAACTCTTGAAAATTTGAAAGAAAAAGAACAGCATAAGTCAGAAACTTAAGGATGAACAGTAGCGATGAAATCAAGTGAAGTGAAGCTTGCAAAGAATTTTTGTTCTATTAGACAACAATAGTGACCTACCAAATTAGAAACAGAGGTAGGTGAGTGAATTGGGGCAAAGGATGCGGAGCTTAAGATTGACTGGACTATCTCTTCAAAATTAATGGAGGATGATGGAGATGATGGTCTGGGTGGAACGTGCTTTTAAGAAGGTGTCATCTCTAGAACTTTCCACATCTTCTCAAGCACACCCAGAGAACTCAAGATGAAGATGTGGGTGAGAGGATCGATCACAGTGGGAGTCTCCTTGGATTGGTCATGAGGAGCTTCAACAATTGGACTCTTTAAAGCTTTTTCAAGAGTTAAAGATTCCACCTCCTCAGAGTTAGGAACTTCGACCATTTTTGCTATTATGAGAGGTGGTTCTCCCACAGTGGACTTCTCCAACTTTCTTTTGACGACCATCTTTATTTTGGCCAGAGATTGAGCAAACGATGTTGTGAGTTAAGTTGAATGAGGAGGAGTTGGACCGCTAGCAGACTTTTCCACTTGAGGAATAACTAAAATGAATTTAAACATATTACAAGTCAACAAAATAATTTGAAAACAACACAAAAATTGAAAAAAATTACCTCGTTTGTAACTTACCAGAGTGTTCAAAGAAGATAGGTAACATTGGAGAGAAATTTGCAGGATCTCCTAGGGAAAGGTAGCGTTTACTTTTTGACGTATGTTAGATCAGAGGACGTTGCCCCAGAATCCTTTGACCAGAGAGGAAGAGAGAGTACTTCCTCAAATTTTTTGGATTCAACAGCATCAATCAATCCGCAATCTTACTTAAAGCTTCAACCGAAGACTGCGCCGTTCTCTATCTATCTCATTTAGTTCATTAATAGGAAGCAAGTAGGTAGAAGGAAAATATTAAAATCCGAGCTTACGTGGGGTAGTGAAAATCCTGCTAACGTTTGGGAAGCATGTAACGATGAAGAACTAACTTTCTCAGTCCCTATACTTATTTACTCCCCCAAAGATCAATTTCCTTGGAGGAATGGCCTAGAAGATTTGGTTGTTATGGTTTCTAAGCTTCACCAACCAGACGAGGTGATTAAGCACTTCAACATTCAAGGAAGAAAGGCCACACTCCAATGCCATTAACTTCAGAGACAAAAGATTAGTATATACGTTAGGTGACAACTGTATTGGAGCAATTCCAAGATGAAATAAGAACTTCAGTAGGAACCAAGGGAAAGGAAGGAATCCACCATGCTAGATGAGGATTGCAGTATAAGAAAAGATCCCTTGGGTGGGTTGTTGATGTTGTCATTCTCTGTAGGGGGATTGTCTCCACTCTTATAATCCCGAAGTCATTTGCTATGGCATTAACTTCATCCTGAGTGGATATTAGAGAGAGCTTGGAAATGGCTCCATCTCTCATTGGAGAACTCATGATTCTACCAGGTGAAAATGTTCTAGTTAGATATTATAGTTTGTTATGAAGTTAACATTCTTTCTAGGATTGCTACTAAACTCACACAATCATTCGAGCATCAAACAAATCAAGAAACTACATATTCTTGAAAGAATTTTAAGGATTAAAAATAAGATTACTGAGCTTTCGATAAAGTTGAGAGGAAAATAAAATTTGACACTTAACAAACACTTGTCAGCAATGTCGAAAGCCCAGATATAAACGACTACTTAGCTTTCAACAAGGTCAAAAGGGAGGGCTGGACTATATATCCAACTGCATACTTCAACAATATCAAAAGCTTAATAGGACCTATGTTGGTAGAGGGAATAGTTGAAACTAATGTAAAAATTTGAACAGAGTATACCCTGCCAATATTTAATAGACAAGATAACAAAATGCTTCGACATTATCGAAAACCATGAACTAGGTTTTTCTAAGGGAATGTGAGTGCTTTCGAAACATTGCATACTAATTGGGTCGAATGGTTCTAATTTAAAATAAAATTGATAAAAAATAAAAGAACTTAGAACGTTTCGATAATATTAGAGAAAGGTGATTATATAAGGTTTTGACTCATTAGTTACAGAAGGTTACGATAGGGTTGAAATGGATGCATGGTTCCAACAGCCTACTAACAACTAAATTTCAATAGGTAAAATAGGTTTCGACTAAGTTGGAACATTTGACTTGATTTGTGAACTATACAAAGTATGCTTTTTTCCACCCAAGTTTATAAAGTATATCTATTTCTAATTTAAAACAAGTTTGTATGATTGGTTATAAAACCCATTAGATAAAACCTATGCTTCTAAAAATGTGGGTTACGATAAAATAACCACATCTTCGAAAGGTATTAGAGTGAAAGGCATAATATTTACCTTTGAAAAGGTCGGTTTCATATGAACTAAAAAATCTTTCGACAAGGTCGGTAAAATTAGGCGTTGGATTACATTTCGACCCCGTCGAAAGGAGCTAAAATAAAAACAACAAATTGCCGCCTCAATCCCTTTCGAAGGGTAAAAGAGTAAAATTCTAGCGCCAATTTTTTTATTCATACATCTCAAGCTTCTGGGCGATGCTAACCGAAGTATCCTTCTTCCCCAAACACGATTTCAGTCCAAAAACATTTAAAAAAACAATTAAACAAACGGACTTAAATGTAGATTAGTGGTTAAATTTTGAAATCTATGAGATAAAAGTTCAAATTTTCTAAAAGCAGCAACAGCGACAAAATCTACAATCAGGAAAAAAATGAAAATCAAAATGGAAAATAAAAATAGAAGTTGTCAAATCGAACCAAGAAATCGAATCAAAGAATATTTTCAGTAAAATTAAATCTCAAACAATTTCCAGCAAATCAAAATCAAAATTTGAAATCCCAACTGAAAAAGTTTGAGAAATTGTGATTTACTTTAAAATGAAGTGGAAAAAGTTGCAAGAAAAGAGAAAACATAAGCTTACTTAGATCTAGATTTTTTATGAAGGAAAAGGAAAATTAACTGGTGGTTTGAAGTTTTGGCTTATCTTGAAGTAAACTTTGTTTGTAGGTAAGTAAAAGGGAAGAAAAAGAAAACGTAGTTTATAAGAAAAGTTGGCAAAAGCGGCAAGCCATTGATTAGATTTAAATGAACGATCAAGATTCACGCAGGAAAACCAAAAGGCGAGAAGATTAAAGGTTTTGATATGATTGACTTGGAAAGTAGAGTGCTTACCTTTCAAGGGGAAAATGTTAGTATCAAAATTCCTTTCGACCTTGTGGAAAAAACTTTAAATAGAAGACAAAGGAAGAACAAGAAGGAGAAGCTCAAGCACTTCTTTTCGACGGAGCCAAAGGGATGCTACAGCCAAAGTATAGAAGTTTCATAACCATTCGAAGGGGTCGAAAGGGTCGAAAGAACCCTTCCACTTCAGTGTCCATCTTTCGAAGCAAATGATTCCATATGCGTGAAGACATTTTGAATGAGTTAAAGTAACACCTTTGAAGACAAAGAAGGACAACTCTTCATATATGCACCAAACCTTTCAAAACCAAAGGTTTCGCCTTCACTCAAACCACTTAGAAACATACATTGGCCAAAGCAACCTTTTCGAAAGCCAAACCAAGCCTTTCAAACTAGTCGAAGCCATTATTATCCAGGGATGTTCCGCATCAAGTATCAAGTAGAAGTTTAGAAGTAACTAATGAAATCGAAACCATCGGTATTGCAACACCTTCGAAACCATTGGATAAAGCCAATCAACGGAGTTGAAAGCTCCTACAAAGCAAGAAAGGCACAATTGTCCCATAGACAAAGGAGGAAGCATTCTAAAGACAAACACAGCAGCCACCTTTTAACCATATCGAAAGCATTGGGGACGAAAGGTAGTAACCAGCATCGATAAATAAACCCAGGGGGTCTGGTTTTGAGAATTGGAACTCAGTCATTTTATACTTGTAATTTCTTAAGTCTAAAAGCTGTAAACCCTAGATTGTAAACTGAATCATGGATGTGGGGCAATAAAGACTTCTTTGAGCTAATAAAGGGAAGACCTCTATTTTTTTATTACTTAATTATTTCAAAGCTTTATCGTCAAAAAAAATTGTTGCTTTGCAGGTGTCGACTAAGTCGAAAGGTCTCTTCTAACTCAATCGCAAACCTCATGTATTCAAGTAACACTAGTTATAGACTCTAGGCAACCTTATACTGAACTTCTATTTCAACTAGGTCAAAACCATCACTTTCCAGATAATCTAGGTCTTAACTCTCATCCATTGCATATCCTAAACCTAGCTTTCCGCAAGATCGAAACCTTAAAACCTGCTGAATTTACCATAGATCCCTGACCCAAGCCTTAACCACTAAACAACCTTGCATTCAACCAGGACGAAACCTAACAAATCCAACCTTAATATTGAATTTTTAGAGTTATCCTTCTGTGTTCCTCAACCTCTTTGAAAGAAAGGCTTTCGAAGCGATAACCACACTAGCGTAGAAAGATCGAAAAGCTAATAAGAAAGGAAATTAATCATTTCGACTGACTCGGAAGGTTGATCCGACAGACTTCCAACTACGTCAACCTATTCGAAAGGGAGAGTTAAATGGATTATCTATATCTTACCAACTTCTACTAACTAAAGGTAATCAATAAGGACTAACCACAAACTAAAGACAACTTTAGGTTGTTGACAAGATTTCTTGTCAGTACACAGATTATATAGATTTCGTGAAGCCGAGTTGTCTTAAGATGATCTTTCTCTTTCTCATATGTGAAGAACTGACTTTAGCTTCAAGTTATAAGTTGTCTAAGGAATCAGATTTGCACGCTAACCTAATGTCCTAATGTGACGACCCAGAATTTCTGCCAATTAAAATTTGTATATTTAATTGATTTTAAATATCAACAAGTAAAATTCTTAAGTCGAATAAATTATTTTTTGAATATTTAGATTTAATTGGATAATTAAATCGATAATTTAATATTTGAAATTACAGAAATAATTGAAAATTGGGTTTAATATGATTAAAATTGATTTGTAAAATTTTATTAAATCATATTGGAATTAGAACAATGTTTGTGAACTTTTAAAATCGAATTAAAAGTTAATTTGTGAAAATTGAATATTTTAATATTTAATTGACAAGTTAAAAAAGCCATTTTTCAAACAGTCTCGGATTTCGACGAAACTAGTTTCATCGGATCCGTAATGTTATATTATTGTATGGTTTCAAATTTCGTGTTAATCCGATTCACCATTTGTCCGGGGCAAGCTAAAACGCATTGAAATTGGTTAATCAATTTAATTTAAAATTGATCGTTTATTTCCGTAACTCGCACAAATGATCGAATTGGCTCTCGAAACCTATTCCACTTTGTCCGGAACATGGGGTAAACCCTAGAAACGCGGATCACCGCGCGAGATTTGGAGTTCGGAAAATCGAGTGAATAGTGATTTTCAGTAGATTTTCTATAAAAGGACTTCACTCTCTTCATTTGCAAACCCTCTTCCTTCTAAAGCTTCAACCGGCCCTAATTTTCAATGGCCACCATCATTCGAAACTTCTCCCCTCAATCTCTCTCAATCCGTAGACAATTAGCAAGAACCTTCAACTAACAAATTGAAGAGCACGAAGAGAGCTTTCAATCCATACGGGGATGATTAAAAATGGAGCATCACGGCATCGTCAAAATGGCTGCGTTCGTGAACGGTTGTGCACGTCGTTCGAGGAGTAGGGGGTGACCGAGTTCACCATAGTTGCGGCCGAAGGTAGAGTGGGGATGGGCTACAAGATGGAGGTTGCCGATCGTCTTTGAAGTCGTCGTGGTGGTCGTGATTTTTAGCCCTAGGGCGGCGTGCGAATGGGTTTCTTGCATGTGTTTTACTGAAAGTAACGTAGGAGAGGAAGAAGCAAATAGCACGGCCTAGATTTGCATAAGGAAACGCGCGGCCAGGATGTAAAAGTAAAAAGAAATAAAATTTAATTGTAACTGAATAATATTAAAATTTGTATAATGTTTAAAATGCGATATCTTGTTGATACGAGATCGGATTTTGACGAAATGAATTGCATTGCAATCGTTTTGACGAGCACTACGCAGTGGAGCTGATTTGGAGTCGTTTGGAGTTAGTGAAAATTTCGGGTAAAATTAAACGCGCGTTTAATTTTATTCGAAATAAAACGCTACAACTATTATCGGAAACTCAAGGCAAGAACTTCTCACTCAATCGAATTGTTTCGATTTAAATTTTAAATGATTTAAAATTGCTTGATTGTGTGATTGGATGATAATTTGTTATCTATTATGTTAAATAGACATTATACGCCGTATATTAAGCGGAGGTTATTTATTAAAATCATAAACCGCGATAATTCCAACTTATACGGAATTGGTATAATTTATGTACTTGGAGTTGATTTTCCTGCATTATATAGAGGATGGGACCCTATTGCGCCGCATAATAGCGGATAGTATTTTATAAATCCCATATACCACGATATTTCGTCTTGAAGCGAAATTGGTATTGTGGTAACATCTTTTGATGCAGGGAACAGGTTGGAGGGATCCAACTGGATTCCTCAAACATTTGAATTGGTTTCAATGTTGTGTGTTGATCTTTTTATTGATCTATTTATAATCTGTGCGATTATCTTTGTGAGTAAAGTCGTTAAAGGCTAAAATTTAGCCGAATATAATTTGGCATCGTTAGATGCCGAAAATGAATAAAATTTGATATTTGAAAATTAAGTTGAGAATTCATAATAAAATTTACATTTTGGAGTTTATTCGTTTTAAATAAATAAACGTTGAATTTTTTTATATTGTAAAAATTATGATTTTTGTGAAATATAACCGAAATGTGATTTTTGAAATAAGTAGTTAATTTATTTATAAAACGGTTTAAATTGGGATTTTTGAATTATTATAAATGATTTATATAAAATATTTATAAAATTGAGATTTATAAATTATAATATTGGAATTATAAAACAAGTTTTTATAAGTGTTAAAATGGAATATAAATGGATCTTATAAGTGAATGAAATCTATATATTTATAAGTTGTGAAGTTATAAAATGAATGGATTTTTGGTAAAATAAAATATTTATAAGTAATTAACTTATAAATTGGATTTTTTTGCATGTAAATGGAATATGGATAGAATTTGTTAATAAAGTAATTTTATAAGTGAAGTTGTTCAAAAATATAAATGGAATTTATAAACATTGCTTTATAAATCCGAAATCGACTTATTCTAATAAGTTTAATTGTTATAACTTATTAAAGGAAATATATCCACGATTTTGGGACAGTGGAAAATCCTTTAAATAGAATATGTAGAAATTCAATTTGGTTAATGAAATATATTCACGATTTTGGACGGTGAATAATATATTAAAGAAATATTTTAGAAAATTGATATTTTAAATAGAATTAAAACGATTCAGAAACGTTTTAAAATGTGTTAAGTATCGAAATCATAGATTTCGAAATTTATTGTTGAAATAGACGTTTTCGAGGAATAGAAGGAAATGGTGGACTATAACATTGTTGTTATAGTAAATGATTTCCGGAAGGAAATGTTTTTTTTAGTATTGGAATTTATATATCTATTTTAAGTTCGAATCCCTATACTAGTGATTTTGGGTTGTCGTAACGATATTTTACGCAACATTCGTTTTGACCCAAATAAATGTGTTTAAGAGAATGTTTTCTTTATAGAATAAAATATATACTTAATTTGGATTTAAGTATATTGAATATTTTTCAAGTGTTGAAAATAAATAGATTGGTGAATTACTTATTATTAAATAAGTATGGAAATGTCTTTCCAATATGAAGTGAATGTTTGAGATCTTATCTTTTAAAGATAAATTGAAAATGAATATTAGAAATCGATTTAAAAATCGTATATTCATAGATATTTTGGAATTGTAAATTCACTATGGAATTTATAAAAGAAAGGGAAATTAGAAAAAAATAAACGTTTATTTATTTTGAAGTTTGGAGATTAATTTACGGATTTGGAATGTAAATTTAATAAATCGGTAAGGATTTATTTAATTGGTTTAAATGAACCATTTTGAAATGAAAGTTGTAAGGGTGTAAATTGATTTGAAATTGGTTTTCAAATGGTTGAAATGTGGGATATATATCTTATAACGATATTTTTTTGAAATAAATAATTTAAGAAATTATTTGAAATCGGCTGATGTTGTGAATATTGATTGATAGTTAAATAACGGACTATCAATATTGACCTTTAAATAGGTATTTGTTGTGAATTGGTTGAAATTGAATGCTACACTTATTTTTAAATTATTGCGCTCGTTATTCGGATTACCCATTCCGAATAGTGATAGGACGTAATGGATAACATTGAAGACCGATGGTGAAGACCGGGTATTTGTGAGAACGATAGGATGACCTATCGATTGTCTCTGCACCCTTAGCTACGGTATGGAGATTTCCTTTGTGATGTGAAATTTGATCGGGATTGTGAATACCCGGATTGCAAGGGCTTCTTTTGAAGTGCCTTTGGTTCTGTTCGAACCCGGAACAGACTTGTATGGTTACTTGTCTGACATTACATTTTGAGATATAAAGCAGATTTCTTTCAAATACATTTCTGTTAGTGGCGGAGAATTTATTCTCTTAGCTTAACACCCTTCTCTGAGACGTACACGCTTAGAGGTTATGTAGTTGAAGGTTATCAGCGATATATTCCCAATTTGGTAATGTGACATGCTGATTGTTGCTATGTGATGATTATTTATTGATCATTTGTTGATCAAAGCGTGGCTTTGTGAAAATGCATAGCTTTGTGGACGAGACTTCGTCAGACCTCACTCCCCGGGAAATGGTCAAAAAAGGAATATGCGGCAAGGTTATGAGGGTCGCGCCCTTTAGGGTTTGTCATTTCCTTCTGGAAAGGGCGGTATCATGGTATGGAGCCCAGATATTACTCATGTTGACACACAATATTTATTACTGTGTGATGTTGGTTATCGAGCGCTCGGATAAAGGTCCAAAGGGACCGGGTGATGGCATATTCGTGTAGTTGTTACCTAGTTACAAAGGTAACCCGGCCTTGTGTTGGCAGAGATCTAACCGTAACGTTAGGTTCTCGAGACGTCCCGCTAGAGGCGATCCCATTGACAGTAGGAAGTTCCTTAGCCTGACCATTTGTTGAAAATCCAAACAAAACAATACGATCCTTGTACGGTGTTAATGTATAACCTGCCATGGAATGTGGTGATAACATGCTATTGAACATGGTAGCTATAGTAGGCATAAGTGTGAAATGTCTATGCTGGCCAAGATTTATATTGTACTTTCGAAATGTTTCCTACACTATGCACCAGCAATAATATCAAATGTTTCTTTTTAATGCGTACCAAGCATTTTTGACTATCATGAGGAGAAATCTCCTCCGATTCTGGTTCGCATGGTGTGTGCGTGTGCGGGAGGCCTTATTGTAGTTTCATTTTCCAAAAAGCATTGTGAATCTATTTTAGAATTATCCTGTTGTTTGTTTTTAAAGATAAACTATTTTAAGCTCTCACACTAGTCCCATAACTGACCTGGAGTTTATTGTCTCCCTTCCTAAACTCTGGGTGCCCACCAATTTCCACACGGGCAGTCTAGAGTTAGGTTATCAGGTTATTCTGGATTTAGGAGTGCTATGGAGCTCAGGAGGCGAGCTGGATTGCGAGATGCATCACTAGTATATAGTATTTCTTTTCCGCTGTTTGTTGTTGTAAACTCTGATAATGTAATGTAAAGTGATGTAATGTAATAACTGATATAGTATCTTTGTTTTAAAGATGTCCATTTATCTATTATATGTTGTTCCGCTGCGAATATGAGATTCTGATATTGTTTATGTTCTATTTCATTATTTCTTCTATCTTTTTCTTCTGCCTCTTCTTTTTAACCCTCATGATTCGGTTTTCCAGCATTCGATTGTTCGGCGGTTGATACAGTGGACGTATTGATGTCGATTTTCGGAAGTCGAAGAATCGGGTCTTAACATTGTGGTATCAGAGCATTTGGTTAATTGACAACCTTCCCTCTGTTGGGTGTTACTCATTAGAGATAGATTCAGTAGTGCTCTAAAATGAGTTTGCGTGTAATAATAGATATGAGTGCGTATTTGTTAGTGAAAAATAAAATTGTTTTATGTTGTGATGATTGGTTTGAAGAGTGGTATATGGATTCTGGTCGGTATAGTCTGTACAACTCAATCGATAGGGATCTCTAAACACTTGTTTTGAACAATTCAGCATGATATCGTTTTAAATTGGGTAAATGAAATAATTTTACCTCGATTATATTTTTATATAAAGGGAATAATTTTTTAGAAATTATTAAAGTATATATAAATTGATTGTTTGTTTATTGAAAATGTAAAAATGTATAAGTCAATAGAAGTTGTTTGAATAAGTTAAATAAATACAACAATTGTAAAAGAATGAATTGTATAAGCAAATGAATTATAAGTGTGGAATTGTAATTAAAATGATTTATAATTGTAAAATAATCTTATATATAAATAGTGAAATTATATGAGGAAAATTTGTAAAATGTGATTTATAAATAATGAAAAGGAAAATTTTAAAAGCATATTTAGCGCTGATTTCACTATTGTTACTGGGAGATAATAAGGATGATGACTGCAGCATCATCGGTGTCATTTTTCGAGTTTCTGTGTGATGGATTTGCCACCATGGTAAATTGAAATTGAAGTTTTTTTGTGATAAACAAATTTGAACATAAAAAAAATCCAAGTTGAAATTGATGAATATAAGTGAAATGAATTTTTAACTTACAGTATGAGATAATAAATTTAGCTTTGGATAAGTAAATGGATTTGGAAGTTTAAATATATAAGTTTTATAACTTAGAAAATGAGAAAATAGAAGTAAAGCGAGTTTGGACTTATATTATTAGATAAAAAATTTAGCTTTGGTAAAATTAAAAAATTTGAGTTGGCATAACAAAACATATGATTTGGAATTCAACTAAAGGGAGTTAAATAAATTAAATCAGGTTTGGAAGTTTAAATAAATAAGTTGATATGAAATAATGAATGAAGTGTTAATTCATTGAAAGCCAACGTAATTAGAAGTTGAATTTGTTGTCAAAGTGAATTAAATGGATGTGAACTTGAGTTATATAAAATGAAATTCAACTTTATTTGTAAAATGAATTAGCAATTGAATTAATGAAGGAATTGAATGTTAATCAGTCGAATGTAAATAAATTGATATGAAACAATGGATATAGGTGTTAATTCATTAAAATTAATAAATTGAATAAATTGAATGTAAGCCAATTTAATATTAAACCAATTGGAATTAAAAGTGTTCAACCAAATTAAATGTAAATTTAATAATTTGGTTATGTGGGTTATGATTGGTTGTTATTTGATTGTTAGTTGATTGTATATAAATTCATTAAGTGTTAAAGAAATTAAATTAGTGAAATTGAAAGCTATGTAATTGAATTCAAATTGGAAGAAAATGAATTTGAAAAGAATTGAATTTGATTCGGAAGTGAACTAAAATGAATATAAAATAGTGAATGTATACTAATTGGAAATGAATAAATGAATATTTTTAAAGTCCAATGTTAACAAATCAAATGTGATTAAAATGAAAAACAAATTCATTGAATATTAATGAGAAATGAAAGAATATTGATTTGGTTATTGATTTGTTGGATGTTAATTGGATGATAGTTGTTTGATGGTTGCATTTGTTGTTTTGTTGCATTTGCTATGTTGGCATATGTAGTTGTTATATTGCCATATGCTGTATATTGATACTATTTTTATATATACATGTTCTCATTTGTTTGATCGAGTGTATAGTAGGTGCGGATGACGCTTGCTTCGCATTTCGAGCTCGCTTTCGCGCTATATTAGTTGTATACGCTCGCTAAAAATAAATAAGGTACATATCTCGGATTACATACCGTACTTTTGCACTTTTTTCCCTGCGAGATGCCTCATCACTTGATGAGATGTATATTTGTGATATATGTACTATTATTTTTTTTTTCGATCGAGCCGCACAAAGGAGACTCTGCCAATTTTCCGAAAATTTAAGGCTTTAGAAAAATATTGGAATTTTGGAAAATTTTGAAAACTATAACTAAGTATGATTTGAAAACTTAGTAAAGTTATTGTATGAAGTTTAACTATGAATTTTGGGAATGTTAAACGCTTAAGAGATTTGTGAATCAAAACTTGAATGGTTTGTTTTGAAAAGTTAATGGATTTCAAAACTCTTTTTTACTTGGTAATTTCGACAACGAAATTCCTTTAAGGGGGAAAGTTTGTAATGACCCAGAATTTCTGCCAATTAAAATTTGTATATTTAATTGATTTTAAATATCAACAAGTAAAATTCGTAAGTCGAATAAATTATTTTCGAATATTTAGATTTAATTGGATAATTAAATCGATAATTTAATATTTGAAATTACAGAAATAATTGAAAATTGGGTTTAATATGATTAAAATTGATTTGTAAAATTTTATTAAATCATATTGGAGTCAGAACAATGTTTGTGAACTTTTAAAATCGAAATAAAAGTTAATTTGAGAAAACTAAATATTTTAATATTTAATTGACGAGTTAAAATAGCCATTTTTCAAATAGTCTCGGATTTTGACGAAACTAGTTTCATCGGATCCATAATGTTATATTATTGTATGATTTCAAATTTCATGTCAATCGTATTTGCCGTTTGTCCGGGGCAAGCTAAAACGCATAGAAATTTGGTTAGTCGATTTAATTTAAAATTGATCGTTTATTTCCGTAACTCGCACATATGATCGAGCTCCCGAAACCTATTCCATTGTGTCTGGAACATGGGATAAACCCTAGAAACGCCGGTCACCGCGCGAGAATTTGAGTTGGGAAAATCGAGTGAATAGTGATTTTCGGTAGATTTTCTATAAAAGGACTTCACTCTCTTCATTTGCAAACCCTCTTCCTTCTAAAGCTTCAGCCGGCCCTAATTTTCAATGGCCACCATCATTCGAAACTTCTCCCCTTAATCACTCTCAGTCCGTAGACAATTAGCAAGAAAATTCAACTAACAAATTGAAGAGCACGAAGAGAGCTTTCAATTCATACGGGGATGATGAAAAATGGAGCACCACGGCATCATTAAAATGGCCGCGTTCGTGACAGGTTGTGCACGTCGTTCGAGGAGTAGGGGGTGACCGAGTTCACCATAGTTGCAGCCGAAGGTAGAGGGGGAGATGGGCTACAAGATGGAGGTTTTCGATCGTCTTCGAAGTCGTCGTGGTGGTCGTGATTTTTTGCCCTAGGACGGCGTGCGAATGGGTTTCTTGTGTGTGTTGTACTGAAAGTAACGTGGGAGAGGAAGAAGCAAATAGCAAGGCCCAAATTTGCACAAGGAAACGCACGGCCAGGATGTAAAAGTAAAAAGAAATAAAATTTAATTGTAAATTGAATAATATTAAAATTTGTATAATGTTTAAAATGCGATATCTTGTTGATACGAGGTCGGATTTTGACGAAACGAATTGCGTTGCAATCATTTTGACAAGCACTACGCAATGGAGCTAGTTTGGAGTCGTTTGGAGCTAGTGAAAATTTCGAGTAAAATTAAACGCGCGTTTAATTTTATTCGAAATAAAACGCTACAGCTGTTATCGGAAACTCAAGGTGAGAACTTCTCACTCAAACGAATTGTTTCAATTTAAATTTTAAATAGTTAGATTTAAAATTGCTTGATTGTATGATTGGATGATAATTTGTTATCTATTGTGTTAAATAGACATTATATGCCGTATATTAAGCGGAGGTTATTTACTAAAAACATATACCACGATAATTCCAACTTATATGGAATTTGTATTATTTATGTACTTGGAGTTGATTTTCCAGCATTATATAGCGGATGAGATCCTATTGTGCCGCATAATAGCGGATAGTATTTTATAAATCCCATATACCGCGATATTTCATCTTGAAGCGAAATTGGTATTGTGCTAACATCTTTGGACGCAGGGAACAGGTTGGAGGGATCCAACTGGATTCCTCAAACATTTGAATTGGTTTCAATGTTGTGTGTTGATCTATTTATTGATCTATTTATAATCTGTGCGATTATCTTTGTGATTAAAGCCATTAAAGGCTAAAATTTAGCCGAATATAATTTGTTATCGTTAGATGCCAAAAATGAATAAAATTTGATTTTTGAAAATTAAGTTGAGAATTCATAATAAAATTTAAAATTTGGAATTTATTCATTTTAAATAAATAAACGTAGAATTTTTTTTATATTATAAAAATTATGATTTTTGTGAAATATAACCGAAATGTGATTTTTGAAATAAGTAGTTAATTTATTTATAAAATGGTTAAAATTGGGATTTTTTGAATTATTATAAATGATTTATATAAAATATTTATAAAATATTTTATAAGTGAATGAAATCGATATATTTATAAGTAGCGAAGTTATAAAATGAATGGATTTTTGGTAAAATAAAATATTTATAAGTAACTAACTTATAAATTGGATTTTTTGCGTTTAAATGGAATATGGATAGAATTTGTTAATAAAGTAATTTTATAAGTGAAGTTGTTAAAAAATATAAATGGAACTTATAAATGTTGCTTTATAAATTCGAAATCGACTTGTTTTAATAAGTTTAATTATTATAACTTATTAAAGGAAATATATCCACGATTTTGGGACAGTGGAAAATCCTTCAAATAGAATATGTAGAGATTGAATTTGGTTAATGAAATATATTCACGATTTTGGACGGTGAATAATATATTAAAGAAATATTTTGGAAAAGTGATATTTTAAATAGAATTAAAACGATCAAAAAACGTTTTAGAATGTGTTAAGTATCGAAATCATAGATTTCAACATTTATTGTTGAAATAGACGTTTTCGAGGAATAGAAGGAAATGGTGGACTATAACACTGTTGTTATAGTAAATGATTTCCGAAAGGAAATGTTTTTTTTAGTATTGGAATTTATATATCTATTTTAAGTTCGAATCCCTATACTAGTGATTTTGGGTTGTCGTAACGATGTTTTACACGACATTCGTTTTGACCCAAGTAAATGTGTTTAAGAGAATGTTTTCCTTATAGAATAAAATATATACTTAATTTGGATTTAAGTATATTGAATATTTGTCAAGTGTTGAAAATAAATAGATTGGTGAATTACTTATTATTAAATAAGTATGGAAATGTCTTTCCAATATGAAGTGAATGTTTGAGATCTTATCTTTAAAAGATAAATTGAAAATGAATATTAGAAATCGATTTAAAAATCGTATATTCATAGATATGTTGGAATTGTAAATTCACTATGGAATTTATAAAAGAAAGGGAAATTAGAAAAAAATAAACGTTAATTTATTTTGAAGTGTGGAGATTAATTTACGGATTTGGAACGTAAATTTAATAAATCGGTAAGGATTTATTTAATTGGTTTAAATGAACCATTTTGAAATGAAAGTTGTAAGGGTGTAAATTGATTTAAAATTGGTTTTCAAATGGTTGAAATGTGGGATGTATACCTTATAATGATATTTTTTTGAAATAAATAATTTAAGAAATTATTTGAAATCGGCTGATGTTGTGAATATTGATTGATAGTTAAATAACGGACTATCAATATTGACCTTTAAATAGGTATTTGTTGTGAATTGGTTGAAATTGAATGCTACACTTATTTTTAAATTATTGCGCTCGTTATTCAGATTACCCATTCCGAATAGTGATACGACGTAATGGATAGCATTGAAGACCGGTGGCGAAGACCGGGTATTTGTGAGAATGATAGGATGACCTATCGATTGTCTCTGCACCATTAGCTATGGTATGGAGATTTCCATTGTGATGGGAAATTTGATCGGTTTTGTGAATACTCGGATTGCAAGGGCTTCTTTTGAAGTGCCTTCGGTTCTGTTCGAACCCGGAACAGGCTTGTATGGTTATGTGTCTGACATTACATTTTGAGATATAAAGCAGATTTCTTTCAAATACATTTCTGTTGGTGGCGGAGAATTTATTCTCTTAGCTTAACACCTTTCTCTGAGACGTAGCGCTTAGAGGTTATGTAGTTGAAGGTTATCAGCGATATATTCCCAATTTGGTAATGCGCCATGCTGAGTGTTGCTGTGTGATGATTATTTATTGATAATTTGTTGATCAAAGCGTGGCTTTGTGAAAAAGCGTAGCTTTGTGGACGAGACTTACCTCACTCCCCGGAAATGGTCAAAATTAAAAGAAATATGCGGCAAGGTTATGAGGGTCGCGCCCTTTAGGGTATGTCATTTCCTTCTGGAAAGGGAGGTATCATGGTATGGAGCCCCGATACTTGCTCATGTTGACACACTATATTTATTACTGTGTGATGTTTGTTATCGAGCACTCGGATAAAGGTCCAAAGGGACCGGTTGACGGCATATTCATGTAGAAGTTACCTAGTTACAGAGGTAACCCGGCCTTGTGCTGGCAGAGATCTAACCATAACGTTAGGTTCTCGGGATGTCCCGCCAGAGGCGATCCTATTGACAGTAGGAAGTTCCTTAGCCTGACCATTTGTTGGAAATCCAAACAAAACAATATGATCCTTGTACGGTTTTAGTTGTATAACCTGCCATGGAATGTGGCGGTAACTTGCTACGAACATGGTAGCTATAGTAGGCATAAGTGCGAGATATTTATGCTGGCTAGGATTTATATTGTACTTTCGAAATGTTTCCTACACTATGCACTAGCAATAATATCAAATGTTTCTTTTAATGCGTATCAAGCATTTTTGACTATCATAAGGAGAAATCTACTCCGATTCTGCGCTTGCATTGTTTGTGTATGCGGGAGGCCTTATGGTAGTTTCATTTTCCAAAAAGCATTGCGAATCTATTATAAAATTATCCTATTGTTTGTTTTTAAAGGTAAATTGTTTTAAGTTCTCACACCAGTCCCATGACTGACCTGGAGTTTATTGTCTCCCTTCCTAAACTCTGGGTGCCAACCAATTTCCACACGGGCAGTCTAGAGTTAGGTTATCAGGTTATTCTGGATTTAGATTGCTATGAAGCTCAGTAGGCGAGCTGGATTGCGAGACGTATCACTAGTATATAGTATTTCTTTTCCGCTGTTTGTTGTTGTAAACTCTGATAATGTAAATTAAAGTGATGTAATGTAATAACTGATATAGTATCTTTGTTTTAAAGATGTTCATTTATCTATTATATGTTGTTCCGCTGCGAATGTGAGGTTCTGATATTGTTTCTGTTCCGTTTCCTTATTTCTTCTATCTTTTTCTTCTGCCTCTTCTTTTTAACCCTCATGGTTCGGTTTTTCGGCATTCGATTGTTCGGCGGTTGATACAGTGGACGTATTGATGTCGATTTTCAAAAGTCGAAGAATCGGGTCTTGACACCTAATAAAAATAAAGAAAACAAAATTGAATACATGAATGATAAACTCTTGCATTAATATCAAACGAAGTTTACAAATAATAACAGGGGCTATGATTGCGTTGTAATTTCATTTCAATAATGTTTAATTAATATTCAAAGTTTTGAAATCACGGCCTTAGCCTTTTCAAATGAGCTAGCAGACAAATTAAGTACAGAATCAAAAGAAACCTTGATTCCATCTGTAGAATAAATTGAAGGAAAATGATGATATTCATATTCCCCTGTACGAGAACTATCATGACCACATATTAAATTTGTTTGGAAGGATCAAATTTGGCTAAGTAATTTCTCTTTCTCATCACCCAGAAAGTCAAAATAGAAATGAGGATAACGCATGCAAATTTCTTGCAAATCTTTCAAGAAATTATCTCTTGCTCATTGTGATGTTTTAAGAATTGAGAATCTTTATGAAAATCTTTCTTCAATTTGACAAACTTACTTAAGAGATCCTTGAGAACCGGGTTGCTTGAAAGACCTTTATTCTGTGCAATATGTTGAAATTAAGCTTAGAATAGGGAAATTAGAATGACAAAGCTCATAAGAAAACTAAATAGAATACAACAATTATATAAGTCATTCAAGTTCGTATGAAATTGATTTCTTATACATTTTTAAAATGAATCTCTTCGTGTTATATTTAAGTTTTTTCTGGGGAAGAGAGTGTAAGGAAAGAGGAATGGAAATGACACGGGGATCACACCATCATGCCTCGAGATGATGATCAGTCTTATATTCATCCAAATATCTACAGTAAAGCATCTTAGCGAACCACATTGTTATTGCCTAAATACAAGAAATCGACGATCAGTCTCCTACAACAAACTTTGTACATGAACTCCACTAAGGCATCTCTATCGTGGATTAACATCCAGAAGTGGGTCGTCAATTCACGATTCTCTTTTATAAGTCTTGCTCGATGATGATGGGCTTTCTTCATTCGATGGGTGATCTCTTTTTCATTGAAATGCCTAAGTTGGACGCATTCCAAGCAAGCTTCTTGTATTTCTTAGATAGCTCATCATAATCTTTTATTTACTTGTGGAGCTTTCTAATTAGCCGATCGGTTTTTGCTTGTTTCTTTTCAAGTATAATGTCGTAACAATATTTCCATTCTCTCCTTAGTTAAAAAAAATTAACGTATTAATTATGAAATCACTTGATAACCTATGACATTTATATAAAGATAACTAAATTTGAGAAATTGAGATCAAGACGGTAAAAAAATTTCCTTACCAGTGAGCTTCTGACTTTAGAGAAATACTCTCTTTCTTGGAAGGAATTTTGTTCAGGAGATCGTAGCATCAACGGCTACTACATCTTGAGTAAACATATCTGGGTTAGCACCACTAGGCTCATCTTGATTATCCAGTTGATCGGGTGGACCCATTTCATCACCATCACCACCACCATCTTTGTCATCATGATGACCATCATTACATCATCTTTATCATTATCATCATGGTCATCCTCTTTGTCGTCATCATCATCTCCTTTTCCCTCAGGTCATCACAAATCGCCAATGTTAATGTCATGAAATAATAGCAATTCCGTAGCATCAGTTTATTCCTCGACGGTGAATTCTTCCATGAGAGCCTTTTTATCCATTTTTATTTTGAGACCGAGCTTCCTTTTGCACCTATTTTTCAAGGCTGGACGAGATGGGAAACCTAAGTCTGGACATTTGTGAATACTGTTAATATAGGCAACATACAGTGCCTCTTCAAAGCACATCTCATTGATTTTAGGAAGAGCAACATCATGTAAGGGTGCGACTTTCTTCTCAAGATCCTTGATGATGTTATTTGAACAATCTTGAAGCGCATATTTACTTTCCAATTGACCTTCGAGCAAATTTTGCTCTCGATTATTTCAGAGATCGGCTTTTACAACCAATGTACACGTAAATGTGCATATACTTACATCCATATTTTATCTATTTTTATCTAAATAAATGTCATATTTGGGAATTTTAACAAGTTTAAACCAAAATTTAACCATTTGCACATCACCATATTTTCATCATTATATATGGGCAAAATGGTCATTGTTGTGCATATGCGAATTTGAGAATTTTTACTTGGATATTTTTCATAATATTTATAGGAATTTGGATGCATATGGAAGATGGTTTCATGAAGATATATCCATGCACAAGGGAATACAAAGGAATGATGAGGAAATAATTCAAGCTCATGATCATGGGGGACCATATCCACTTACCTAAATCTATAATTAGAAGCTAATGGACAACAAAGTAAAGATTAAAGCTTCATGCATATTTGATGATGGATTAATTAGAGGCTAATGGTTACTTGGTGGCTACGCATCCTAAAAGGCATTTTGGAAAGCACCCTAATTTTTTTTTTAGGGTTTTATGCATGTATAAATAGCCCACTTATGTACATATAGATATCTTCTTACTCTCTTATTTTACTTAGGAAAATTAGCAAGCAAGTTGTAAACACAATGCTTCATGAAATAAAAATGGCTTCCAAGCCTCTTTGTCCTTTCTTTCCTACATGGTCTTATTTACTTTTTTGTTAATGTTTATTTCTATGCTTTCTTTCATTCCATGTTTATGGCTTAGATTTACATTCATGCACGTGGTGTAGCTTTATTTTTTATGCAAGAAGTTAGTAGTTAGTCTCCCTTTCTTCCTTTGCTTGATTTCAATTTCTTTGCCTTTTTATGTTGAAATTTGAATGTGTTGATTTGATAGCAAATGAGAAGCTAAACACCTTTTATTTAGGAAAAATGAAGATGTCTAACTTTATGTAAATTCAAAATTTATATAATTTATGGTCTCTTTTATATATGCTACATGAAAGTGGATTTTGATGTAAGTTTATACAAGTGGGTTTCATAACTTATGTTGCTTTTGCAAATGAGCTATTCTTATTCAACATAAACACAATTTACATCATCATTTGCTAATTGATTTTTGATTTTAAAATGAAAGTGAAAAACAAAATTTGATGATCTATATTACTAATTACAATAGTAAATATATAATACTTAAAATAACTTCTGATTTGGCTTCATTTTGATGGGAATTGATAAGCGATTTATTTATTGTATTATAGTTTGATGATTTACTTTATGTTAATTAATAACATAAGTAAACCTGTAACAGCCCGCAAATCCGTACCCCTTGAGTCAACACTATCTTACAACAATCAACTCAAGTTGCACAGAAATACGAACCATTTGGGTTTAAGAAGAAGAGGTAGAAGAAGAGAAAACAAAATCAACATCAGAATCTAACCATCGCAGCAGAATAAAATATAATAGATAATAAATAATCTTTACTCAAAATATATTATATCAGTTTACATATATTACATCATCAGAGTACATCAGTCACAGCTCACATCAATAACATACAATGAATACACAACAACTCAAACAGCGGAATATATATATAACAAGTACGACTGTACGTATCGTCATCCAGCTCGTCTCCTGAGCTCCACAGCAACATATCCTGTATCCTATAATACTCGGTCTGACCCGAGCATTATAGTTAAATAACACCCGAGTCAGTCTGGATTACCAGCGTGAGAAAATCACACCCAATTGATTATTAAAGTTTCAAAAATCCTTTGAAAACAAAAGCATCTCGTAAGACCACGCCACAAATAAACATGTCGGGTTTTTACCTTACGATAGCTAAAACAATTTTTATAGAAATCCTCTGATATTATACTAGGGTCTATATACAAATACTTATAAAATAGCCGAAATTGTTACATCTATTAAATTCCAGCTACTAGCCACAAAAGTGGGTAATACAAACAAAACTCGTACAAGGCTCGTAGGGAGAATGGATTTCCAACAATGACTAGGCACCGGGGTACCACCTGTCACAGTACGGGGCCTAGATCACCGTACCGAGGACTACTCCCTTCATCCCCTGCAACACAAGGCCGGAACCATTCCTTACTGAACAGTCCCGAACAAGATAAACCCCGTGGTTGGCGCGACCAACCACCCACTAAGCCGAAATATATAAAAAGGGACATCTAGACAGGGGAAATATCTTGTCCTGCTTGGGCATGACCCACCTAACCTTGCTGCATATCCCCTGATTTTCAGTCATTCCCGGTTGATGAGGCTTGAGGCTAAGCGTTACCTTTTTTAGAACGTTTTACTTAGAATGCCCATCGCCCACCTGACGATGTTTCGCAAGCATTCGTCCATACAAGTCCGTCCCGGGTTCGAACGGAACCGAAGGCACTATTCCTACTACATCCATTTTGAAAATATCCTCAGGATTAGTAGCGACTAGCCCTTGCACTTCACTGCTCCATCTTCGAATCCAAAATCGTTTACACGAAACGTACAAACCGGATCGAAGTGGTTTTCGAGAAATTAATCTCCATCCCGGTCTCTTCGAAACGATCAACGCATTTGGCCAATATTGATAGTCGGCTATTTAACTATCAATTAATATTCACAAACAACCATCAACCAATAAATAATTTCCCAAATTATTTATTTATCTCAAAATATCTTCAAAGATATATTCCTATTTTCAATCCTTTGAAAACAGTTTTCAAAACCATATTTATTTTAAGAATAAACTTCCCCGATGTTTCCTATCTCCTCTGGAATCACCAAGCACAAAAATAGATTTTTAAATCACTTTACCTTGAAATATATTTTAAAACATTTATTTTAAAACTACTTCAATGATTTGTTAAAAATACATACTATATGCATATTTGAAAATAATGTTACTAAACAAAATATAAACTAGATTTCACTTTTAAAAATAAATTACTAATTCACTCTTTAAATAATTATTAATATAATAGATTTGAGAAAATACTTACTTTAAAAATTAATTATTAGAAATAATAAATTTTACAAAAACATATCTTTTGAAACAATTTTAAAACTATTAACTTATATTAAAAAAAATTTACTTAAAAATGTACTCAGTATTCCAAGGAAAACTCCAACTTCAACCACTTAAATCAATTTTCCAAATTGATTCACAATTTATTTCCTTTGAAATAAATTTCTTTACTTATCGGTTCATTTCGACATTCAATTAATTATGGACTTTATTATTAATTTCAGTTTGACTTTTTAAGTCCTTTAGCTGAAATATACAATTTCAGGCTATTCCCGATTTCTGCTTTATTCTTCTTAAATAATTTGAGATCCTAAATTTAAAATAATTGTTTTATTCCTTTAAACAGTAACATTGAAGTTTAAGTTTTCTTAACTTTCTGTTTATTCATACATTTCTTTCCACACCCTTAATTTATTAATTAGCGTTTTGAAAACACTAATATTCTTATCTAATTCATTTTAGTTTATTCACATTCTTTATAATTATTTACTTAAAATTTTCTCTTTTTATTATTTCCTTCCAAAAATCCAATGCTATGCAATTATAACTCAGAGTCCAGAATATATCCAAGCAACTATAGCATTCAATATTTCAATATAATTCATCACAGAATATCCACAAAACATAACAGAGAATAAATAAACAATATATATATATATATATGATGAGAGACCCAGTTGGATCCCTCCAACCTGTTTTTCTCTGCATCCACAAACGTCAGCACAGTATAATATACCACTTCTACAATATCATACTATATCTCATCAATTCATTCGACCATTCAAACAATCATTTAAATTTAATCATTTTAAATTTAAATTAAAACTGAGTGAGATTAACTCACCTTATTCCATTTGCAATTCAACCCAAACCAGTTGTTTTCTTCACGATTGCAGACCTTGAATACACATTATATGTTTTTATTAATATCTGAACAATCATTATCATTAAATAATTTAAGTTAACTAATGATTTGAATTTTAATGAATAGTTTAAATTTCAACTATTTTCATTTTTGAAAAATCCTTTAGTAACTAACATAAATTTCAAATAATTAAACTAAACAAATATATATTACTTTGAAGTTAAACTAGTGAAATCAAAGTGTGTAGATGTATATATATTATGTTTTTTTTTTTTTTTTATACTTAACTGTGATTAATATTATTAATATTTTTGCCCTTCGGAAATTATACATCTGCATATAATAAAATACCCTATATAACTCACTCTTTACATAAATTCCAACTTTTTTTTTTCTATCTGTAAATATACTTCTTGTTTAAATGAGAATAGTTGGTAACATAACTGCATTAATTTTAACACAGTAGTTCATCTATACAATTTTAACAGAAAGCTTTAAAGCTTCGTAAAACTGAATAAAATGAACTAAGTTACCTTAACAAGCAGGAACAAAAATTAGCAAGCCTGGATCTGGACTTTGAACACATCGAGAAGCCGCCACAACCCCTTTCAATCGAATCTTCTTTCCACCCTCGCAGCTACCCCCATGCGACAAGGACTTCTCGCGTTAGCCACCACACGCGTACGCATTCAGATTGTCACCAATCGCAAAACCCCAGGTCAAAACGAACGAGCCTCTCACCATTGACCATCGCAAGTGCCGCTGAATCATTGCGCGTGCGATTTGAGTTGCCGCGATGCCCTCCCTTCCTGAAGAAATGAGATTGATTCACTCACTCTTGGCTTCGGCTACTAATTGAATTCGAACGAAACAACTTGGGAACAGAAGAGGAGAATTGCTCTGCCCCTTTCTCCCTTTTTTTTTTAAACGAGAATCTTGGCCTCGTTTGGTTTGAAGAAAGGGAGTAACTCGGCCATTTATAAATAAAGGAGAAAAGGAAGAGGAGAGAATTGTAGGTGATTTACTAGGTCAGCCATTGTTAAAAAAAAATTCTCTGATCGAATTCTGATTTGAGAAGATGGAAAGGAAAGAGAATGGGTACGAAGGAGACACAAAGGAGGCGTGTTGTACTTAGTGTCGATAAAAGAAAAAAGTTATATTTTATTTAATTTCATTTTGCCTTAGAATAATTTCTATGCGTTTATAGGTCGTACGCTCCCACTACAATTCCAATCAATTTGAAATTTGAAATCCGATAATAATTCAATATTACGAACCCAATGGAGCTAGTTTCGTTGAATTCCGAGACTGTGCCTTGGAAGGCTATTTTTTAAAATATCGATTTAAACAATAACATTTTAAAACTGAACAAATCAGTGTTAATTTCAATTTTACAACTCCTATTATCTTCAGTGTTATTAATATAAATTTTATAAGCCTTCAAATTATTTTTAATAGGCTTAAAATTCTAGATTCAATAATTTATCCAATTTCAAATTATTTAATTCAATAATCTAATTATCAAATAATTGGTGATATTTGAATTCAAGTTAAAAACTAACTTTTAAATATTCAAAATCAATTGAATATTCCAATTTTAAATACTCAAAAATTCCGGGCCGTCACAAAACCATACTTATGATAAATACAACAAATATTTCACTTAATATCAAAAATATGTCATAGATTGTTTGTTTGTTGATTTACAAAAAAACGAAAACAGATTTTTTTTTTAATTTTTTTATTCGAGGACGAATAAAAAGATAAGTATGAGGCTATTTGATGTACACATAAATATGCATATTTTTACCACCATATTTAATCTAATTAAATTAACTAAATGATCATATTGGGTATTTTAACTTGTTTAAACCAAAAATTAAAATTATTTCAAATCGTCACATATTCATCGTCATCCAAGGCAAAAATGATCATTTTCATGCATATATTAATTTTATAAAATTTAATTGAAAATTTCTATGTTGTGTTGTGGGAATTTAAATTCAAATGCAAGTGGCTTCATGAAGATATGCGTGCACAAAAGGAAACAAAGTAAATGAAGTGGAAAAAAAATTCAAACTCATAAACATGGAGGAATTCACCTACCCACTTACCTTGATTTTCACTTAGGAGCTAATGCATATGCTAAAAGGATATTAATGCTTCTTGTACATTTAATTGGGGGATTAAGACATGCTAATGATTACTTGGTGGCCGCAATACATCAAAGGTATTTTCGGCATTCCCAAAAGAAATGAATCAGGGTTTCTAACTTGTATAAATAAACATATCTTCATGTAACCCTCCTCTACCTCCTAATTAATTTTAGGCTCAAAGTAAAACACAAGCTCTCTTTCTCTTTTCGTGGCTACTTAGCCATATTTATTTTATGTAATTTTCCTTTCTTTCATGCAATGTTAATTAATATTCTCTCTTATTTACATGCTCTATTTCTTTCTTATTAGTAGTTACTTATTTTTCACGCAAGTAGATTAGTGTTTACATCTTTTTAATTAGCTTATCTTTTCATTTTGCTTTCTTTTTCATCTTATTTTAGTTTCATGTTGCATGCTACTTGTGTTGATATGAAAACACAAATGAGAGGTTAATCCCTTCAACTAGGGGTAATGAAGCCTCTAATCATGTGTCTTCGACATTTTGATAATTGCTGCTATCTTTTATGCTTAAATAAATGTTGATGTGATTACTGTTTTATGATGAATTTGATAGTCTATGTTGTTCATAACAAATAGACTAAGCTTAAACAATCACAAACAAAAATTGCCTATTCATCTAAATACGATTATGGTAGAGAAGTGAATGTTGAAAATGGAATTTTGCACGGTCAATATTTATAATTAAGTTAATAGAACATACTTAAAATAGATTTTGCTTTCAACTTATTGTCGTTTTTCAATGGAGTTGAAAAGTAGTTTAAATGGTGTGTCATAGTTTGATGGCTTATGTTGAGCTAATTAATAGCACAAATGGGCCATACTTATGATAAACACATCAATTTCCCGTTTTGTTGAACTATGCGATAGAGAGAGTGGAATTATATCTAAATTATCATTTATTCTCATATTTTTCTCACTTACATTTTTAGCTTCATGCTCTCCAAATTCTGGGTTCAATTTGATTTAATAAAAATTTAAAATCCACAATTCTCTACAGATTAACACGTACCCATTACGTACTATGATAGTATGCCGTGCGCTTGTGGTATATTTTTATTTCAAAATTCATTCGGCTATTTTCTAACTCAATAGACATTTACTCGTCCGAACAATATATTCGATGAACTTAATCTTATTAGTGCTAAGAATAGACGAGTACCCTCCAATAGGTTATATAATGTGTTGCAAATTGATGTGAATTGAGAATTGCAGTTGTTCTCCAGTAGGAATAGAGTTAGGGCAAAACTCATTTTGCAGGAATATTTATGCCTTGAACTTGAAGACCTGAGTCGATTAAGAAGTTTATCCAGCTAAAGCAAGGGAGCTTATTAGTGACCGATTCGCCATTAAAGTCATGTGGTGTCTATCCAATTACTAGTTTTAACTGACATGCTTAAGAGATGTAAAAATAGTTGAATTTCTTGTCCTTTTATTCAATCTAATACTATTTATTGATTGGTATTTTCAGAAATATATAAGATGAATTTGAAAGAAAGAATAGCAAAGATGATTTATTGATACATTATTCTAATACACGGTTCGTTGTTGTATGTATAAAAGCTATTACACAAAATATGTACGGTTATGGGCAAAACTGCAGTAGGACCAATAATATTCCTAACCAAACCTCTTTGCAATGTTAATATGGGGTAACATATTGTCTCACCATACACTTCTTCGTTTCTTACATCCTCTCTTATAGCGATTAGGGTTAGGAATTTGCCCGTCTCCTTGATTTGCTCGATTTCTGATCAAAAACTCCTTTAAACCCATTTAATCTTGAGATCTAGGATCAAAGATGAGGCTGTGTAGGTTTCAATCCATCCTGTTGTTAGATCTATTGCTCAAAACTTCTTCAGGTTTCATTATATTTTGTTTCGACTTTTAGTTTCTTTCGATAAAAAATGAAGTTCCTTGCTGTAAGTGCCTTTGTTAGAACATCTGCAACTTGGTAAGTAGAAGGTATGTGATTAATTTGTAGCTCTCCTTTTAAGATCTATTCTTTTACAAAGTATAGATCAATCTCCATGCGTTTCATTCTCGATGAAGCATTGGATTTGCTGATAAGTAAACTGTGCTTAAATTATCACACCATACTGTTGATTTGCTACCTATGTTCATTTATAATTCATCGATGAGTGATTGTATCCACATGACTTTTGTAGTTGCACTAGATACACTTTAATACTCTGCCTCTGTACTTGGTCTAGATATTGTTCATTGTTTCTTTGAGCACCACGACACTGGGTTATCACCAATATAAATGCAGTAGCCTGTTGTTCATCTTCTATCATCAGGATCGGTAGCCCAATTTTCATATGCGAAGCCAGTTATATTTAGGTCTTTGCCTTTCTTTAATAGTATTCCATAATCTGAAGTTCTTTTAGATATCTTAGTATCCTCTTGACTACTTTCCAATATTTACCATGTGATTCCTACATAAATTGCCAAACTTTATTAACACTGAATGAAACATCAGGTCTAGTTATGGTGATATATTGTAATGCTCCAACTACACTTCTATGCTACTTGTCATTAAATACGGCTTCTCCTCTATTTCCAGATAAATGTTGGCTACTTATCATTGGTGTTGGTTAAGGGTTTGCATCAAACATCTTTGACTTTCTTAATAGTTCTCTGATATATTTTGTCTAACATAACATGATTTTTGTGTCTAACCTCCTTCTAGCTTCAACTCCTAGGAAGTAAGTCATGTGACTATGATCTTTGATTGAGAACTACTTGTCTAGATGGTGAATGGTTATGTTGACTTCTGTCTCACTATTGCCTGTAACAATTAATTCATCAACATATATGAGTATGTAAATAGTAATGATATTATTAATCTTTGTGAATAATGAGTTATCTGATTTTGTGGATTTAAAACCCATGTTGCATAAGGTGATTTTTAATTTGTCAAACCACACTCTTGTTGCTTGTTTGATACCGTATATGGCTTTATTCAATAAGCACACATAGTTTTTGCATTGTTGATATCCTGGTTGCTGTTCCATGTACACTTCCTCTTTTAACTCCGCATTAAGAACGGAATTGTTCACATCTGGTTGCCTTAGTTTTCAGTCTTTGTACGGTGCAATAGTGGAATAACTCTGATGATTGTTGGCTTAACCATTTATGAAAATGCTTCATTGAAGTCAAAACCATGTTCCTGTATACCCCTTTGCCACTAGTCTTGCTTTATATTTGGAAATTGTACCATCTAGGCTCTTCTTTAGCTTATATGTCCATTTGCACCCCACTATATATTTGTTCTTAGGTGGTAGAACCAGACTCCATGTCCTATTTTAATTAGTGCATTATATTCATCATCCATTGTAGCTTTCCAATTTTTGTCTTTGAGTGCTTGATTAAATGTTTCTGGTTCATCTGATATGATTGATGCATATATCTTTGGTTTGAATATGCCACTTTTTGATCTAGTGATCATATGATGTCCTATTCTTACTTGAGCTTCATTATGTGATGATTCATTGTCTTGATCTGAGTTGTCTTCTGATTCATTGTACTGATTATTTGATTCATATTCACTCATACTCTGTATTGGATTTGATGTATTCTCAGGTGAAATAGATGACTTTGCTTGACTTGTATCAACAAACACTATGTGTTGTGGAGCAGATTTCACTATGTTCCTTCACATCCTCAACCGAGTCCATTCTAATGGATGCAGATGAATGGGAGGTATTGAGACCTTCGGATTGCATATTTTCCTTGTTGTTTTGATGTTGAGATTAGAGTATGGAAAGATATGTTCATTGAGCACTACATGTCTGCTTACGAATATTTTTCCATTACCGTCAATACACTTATAGCCTTTCTGACTTGATGCATATCCAAGAAAAGTGCATGGTGTTGATCTAAAATTTAGTTTATGAGTGTTGCATGGTCTTGTATAGGGAAAACATAGACGGCCAAAGGTTTTTAAACCTTGATATTCAGGTTTTATTTCAAATAACTTTTCTATTGGGCATTTATCCTTTAGTACCTTAGTTAGTAACCTATTTATCAAGTAAACTGTTGTACTAATGGACTATGGCTAAAATCGCAGAGGTAAATTTGCTTGAGCAAGTAGTGTTAGTCCTGATTCAACAAAATGTCTATGTTTTCTATCTACTGGACCATTTGGCTCAGAAGTATAACGACACGATGTTTTATGAACTCTTCCTTTCCCACTATAATAATTGTTGAGTGTCTTAAACTT
Source organism: Allium cepa (assembly GCA_030765085.1). Lineage (NCBI taxonomy): Eukaryota > Viridiplantae > Streptophyta > Magnoliopsida > Asparagales > Amaryllidaceae > Allium > Allium cepa. The sequence goes on from CM060928.1 coordinate 1,033,392,021, forward strand.
TTTACCACAATCAGTTTGAATGGCTTTAATGGTTGGTTTGTTTTTCAACTTTTGGTAATGAAGCGTACAATAGTGTGATGTGTTTCAATTTTGTTTTCAAAAAACATATCCAAGTATACTTGGAATATGCATCTACAAATGATATGTAGTACTTATATCCATAGTCTAAACTAACTGGGGCAGGACCCCAGATGGTAGTTGCCATCAAATGTAACGGTTTGTCATATTTAGTTAAGGAATCAATAAATGCTAACTTGTGATTCTTACCCATGTGACAAAATGTACAGACGTAGGGAAGAGTAATATCATCAAATGGAATTTTATTTTCAAATAAAACCTTTTTTTACAATATTAGAACTAGAAAGACCCGTTTGTAATGCCAAACATCAAAGTTGCTAGATTTCTTTTCTTTCTGAGCTAGTTTAGCAAAATCACAACTTTGGTCACTTCTATCAGAATTTGAATTTCTTGAATCAACAAGATTAAACCTATATAGACCATTCATAGCTTTACCCTGCAATAAAATTTCTTTTGTTAGAATATGTCTAACTAGACAGTATCTTCGATAAAGTTCAAAGTATGCATTGTTATCACTTGCAAATTGTGATGCAGTTAGATGATTTTTCTTTATTTGTGGAGCCATCGGTAAGTTATTAAGCTACAGTTTTCTTTCACCTTTCATGCAAGCAATTCCAGTGTGTGTAATCTTTATTGCCTCACCATTTTCCATTATTACCTTTGTACTCACTGTTTCCTAGATATAGTTTGTCCAGATTGTTCGTAATGTGATTAGTTGCTCCAGAATCTGGGTACTAGTTTTCATCAAATGCTTGATCAGGTCTGTTGTATAACCTTGACTGCTTGCTCTATTATTGTCGATATAATTGCCAATATCTTGCTGTATTTGAGCCATATTCGTAATATAGTTGTCATTCCTATGATTATTTGAATTTTGGGGTATAGTTTATGTTGAGTTTGAAATAACATTTTGGAGCAGTGCGTCCAATTTTATCGCATATTTCGCACTTTGGTCTGTTATTGTCGTTCCACCTTCCTCTGCCTCTGCTTCTGCCTCTTATAATTGGATTTCCTTTACTGTTATATTGATTCTTGCCTTTATAACTTGCTGCATAATTGATATACATATCAGTATATAAAGGTTTCTTGAATTCTAGCCTTCCTTCATGGGCTAGAATTATAGCATGAAAATCCTCAAGTAATGGTGTTACTCTTCGAAATGATATAACGGCTAAAACAGATTCATAGTCTTCATATAAACCACTCAATATGATTAACACCTGTTTAGATGCTGGTACTTTGTGTCCAGCCGCTTCAAGCAAATTACATGTTGTTTTGATTTTTTGTAGATATTCACCCAAGGTGTGTGTAACAACCCGAAATTTTCGATCCCGAAAATTATAGATAGTTAGGTAAAAAAAGAAAGAGTTAGAAGAATAAGAAGAACAGAAACACCAGCATCTCACATTCGCAGCGGATAAAATATAATAATAAATAATAACACTTATACAAAGGAAAACTGTACCTGTCAAATTTCACTTTAATACATCAAAGTTACAACATATATACATATACAGTCAACATGTCTCAGATATTTACAACAATATAATATAGGGGTAACTCTCCATACGTTCCTTTCATCCAGCATGCCTCCTGAGCTCCAATGCGTCCTTACCTAAAAATCTGTAATACTTGGTCTGACCCGAGCATTACATCAAAGTAACACCCGGGTCAGGCTGGAAACCAGCGTGAGTAAACCGATCTAACATGGAATACAAAGCATAAAAATTATTTATACCCGGGGTAACTCGTGTAAATTTTCAAATTCATAATTTGTTATAGATATCACTAATTTCACATGTCAATATCTAAGTACCAAAAACTTAGATTAAATGGTCCAATTCACTTAAATCATTCCATTTCTGCCTATTGATTCCACATATCAAATCTGTACATAATTATTTTAGATTATAAATCGAAGTGGTTTCGGGTATTTACAAATACCCGACTCCGGTCTCTTCGAATTCAATGCTATCTTAACCCACACTATTCAGAAGACTCAATTCAACCTTTAATCATAAGATGTCACTCTTTTACACAACAATTCATCATCGACAGATAACCATATAATCACTATTCGAGACAAACATATCATATCTTAAACATTTTATATCAGAAATACCAACCAATCGCTTATAAGCAAGATTAATTAGTCACCCATTTCTAATTAAATCGAATCAATTTCTTTAATCACTTTTAATCTTGCTTATTTGACAATAATTAATCAAAAACCAATTAATTAATCATCATCTTAATTAATCACCCTAGATTAATTATCCTTTAATTACATTAAGTAACTAACCCTTAATTAATTATATCCAGTAATTATTCATTAATTACTTCACTAAGCAATAATACTTTTATAAATTTCATTAAGTAATTATACTCATCAAATTTCACAATTAATTATCCTTAATTAATTAACAAAATTTATTATCTTAAATTAATCACATTAATTATTCCTTAATTAATGATCTTTCATTAATTATATTCAATAACTAATCCTTTAATTACTTCTCTAAGTAATTAACTTTAATTAACCATTTTTAATTACAAATTAATTAATTCTTGATTACAAATTAATTAATTTCTAATTACATAATTAATTCTAAATTTTAACTTAATTAATCTTTAATTACTTGATTAATTAATTCTTAATCATTAATTAACAATCCAAACTTATTAAATTAATGATTCTTAATTTCAAATTAACTTTACCTTTAATTAATAATCTTAATCCAAATCATTAATTTAAAAACCCTTAGTAACTTAATTAATTGATCCAAATCATTAATTGATTAACTTATTTATTTAACCATTTAATTTACCTTAAAAATTCAATAAAATTTCAAATCATTAAATCTTAATTAACTTTAAGATAAAAACATCATTTCACTTTTTTTATAAGTGATTCAATTATCATTCTCAACACATTTGAAAACATTTACTTTCAAATTCACTTTTAAATTTCATTTCAAATTAAGATTCAAATTAAATACAATTTAACTTTAACAAATTTAACCAAGTTAAAACTCCTTTTAAAATCAAATGTTGTAAAACACTTACCTTTATAAAAGAAATTTATATAAGAGTTTAAAACAAATCAATTAAATTCAAAACATTCAATATATATTTTATCTCTTAAACATTTAAACTTACTCAAACATTTTGATTTTTATAAACTTTATTTTCAAAACTAGGATACAGAAGTAAATTTGGATCCATACCTCAAAATCTAATTTTAAACTTATTTAAAGTCTAGTTTCAAATTTCAAAATTTTGTTTAAATTTAAACAGATGGGTTTTACAAAAACCTGTAACAAATGCAAATGACCCGAGGCCAACATCAACTGCTTCGAGTCCAAAACTAAACCATTCCGAGCAAAACACAGGAACCACTCGAGAAAAACTGGAGCAAACTTTTCCTGCTTCAACCCAAATATCACTAAAAAAACAAAAGTGCATGGTGCACATGCGCCTAGACTCTGATCAACTCCGGCCATTCACCACGGCTTCATCACGTAGCCAACCATCCACGTATCATCTCACGATCATCAGATCATCATTATCATCTTGAAATCCAGATCGAGACTCAAATCCAAACCTGGAACCCAAAAGTAAAACCTGGCAATGCCTCATCCAAGCTCCTCCGTCTATCAAAACACCAGCACCACCGGCCACGACTTCGTCCATGCTCCAGCTTCCCTTCCCTAGAGTTCTGTCAATCTCGATCATCTTTAGACGTCGAGATGATCAAAACTTCCTGCCTTGCCAAAACTAGGTTTAGAAACCAAATCGTACAATCATCGCCACCACCGAGCTCTGATCATCCTCCGACCTTTTTTCTGGCCTAACCGTTCACTCCTCTACCTCCAGGAGGAACTCCGACCTCTCCAGAGCAAGTGGATCACCAGAAACTGCCAATTTACCATTTTCTGGTCAAACCAGAATTTCACCCGCAATGTATCACTAAAATTGATAATTTTAGTTTTAAAAATCAAGTTTTTAGATATGTCCTCGGATTATATGATTGAACCAGTGAATTTACACGTTTGAATTTTCAGTTACCTTAAGCTTACTTGTTATTTTGAGTTTCCAGAGACATTCAAGTTAAATTTTAATTTAATTAAAATTTTAAATATTAGCCTATGATCCAATAAACAACTATTGTTTATAAGCTGTTAACCTCGCCTCGGCCGTGGCTCACCGATCTAGGATAGTAAACGACCTAACACTCTGCCGACTTAACAAAGGATGCCGACCTAAGGCTCGAATGGGCACCGACCAAACTGCATAAGGTTTAAGAAGGATACCGACCTAAGGGACTTGAGAAGCAGACCGACTTAAAGCTCAAAGGAAGTTCCAACTCAACAGCCTTAGCTTGTTGCCGACCTAACGTATGAACCGACTCAGAATAAGTGACGACTCAACTTATTGCCGACTTAACAGGGACAGCGACTCACCGGGTTATAGCCTTGATGCTCTAAAGATGTTGGCCGACTCATGGGGAAAACCGACCTAAGGCCTATGGTGGGTCGTTCACGACCTAAGCAAGCGAATCGGATACCTCATCATTTTTTGACCTGGCCCCATAACTCGTTTACGACTTTGGACTTGCATGAAATCAGGTAAGTCGGCTTAACTCTACTAGACCGTGAATTTGCCTCTATAGGTCGGCCGCGACTCAACTAAAGTCGGTGACGACTCAGGACTTGGGTAAAAAATTCTTACCCAGATTTGTCTACAAATAGAAAGCCATCTCCAACATTCGGGGGACTTTTGGGCTCATTCTTTTCGAACGCCGATACTCTGCTAAATTCCAAACTAACTCAACACCCAAAGCTTTCAAGACACGTGGAACACTATCAACAACTTTAAGAAGAAATCTCATGCATCCGACATGGATTCAAGGACCTTCACTTACATTGAAGTTTAAGCTACTCATTCAAAGTGTTTAGTAGTTCAAAGTGTATTGTACTTGGGGAAGAATTGTATCAACTTGTAACGAAATCATCAATAAAGATATTCAGAGTGGACGTAGGCAAAATATTGAGCCGAACCACTATGAAATCGTTGTTATTCACTGCTTTTTCTGTGACTTTCTGCTTATACTCTGTTCCCGAATCATCGGGTGGTGCTTTCACAACTACACTTTATACACCGGGGTGTTAGCGTTCAAATTTTAGCGTTAACATTTTTGGTGCTTTCACTGAGAATTGAACTCAAGGGAATTATCATCATTGCTCCACGAAAGTTTGTTGAAGTAACCTCTTTGAAGACTAGAAGTTTATCTGAAATCATGGCTCCGGGGAGAAAGAATAGATCTGTTAGATCTAGAAATGCTCAAGAAGGAACCTCCGCTTCCCCAGTACCTAATCAAGCCACTCCACCTGTTGGGGTTACAAAAGCGGAGTTGGATGCTGTAATCTTAGGGCTGAACCAGCAGATAAATGCCCAAAGTGCACAATTGGAAGCTCAGAATGCCCAAAATGCCCTAATTTTGAATAAGTTGAATGACTTGCTTGGGGTAAACCGTCAACCAACGGGTGATGAAAGGAACTTTGCTGGCAACATTCATGAGGATGAAGAAAGAAACATTCCTGAGAGGGCTGCCAGCCCCTTTGAGCGGACATTTCCTGAAGTTGGTGGATCTAAAGCTCGAAATGATGAGGGGTATCTTTCTGAAATGGTTCGACAAATCCTGAAAGAAAGCATGCAAAGGAATGAAGACGAGAAGGAATGGGGTTTCGCTCCAAATAAAACCCCGTTTACCGAAAGGATCTTACAGGCTGAGTTCCCAAGGAAGTTCGTCCCTCCAACTATCCCAGCTTACAAAGGAACAAGTGATCCGAACGAATTCTAATATAAGTATGATTGGCACATGACAGGTGCCAGAGCTTCTGATGAAATAAAGTGTCGATATTTTCCTGTATATTTGGAAGGTGTAGCTCTGCTTTGGTTCACCAAGCTACCAATTCGGTCTATAGATCAGTTTTCTGACCTAACCCGGAAATTCAAGGAGCAGTTCAGACTATACGCTTCAAAAGCCAAAGATATCATGTCGTTGTCAAGTTTAGAGCAGAATCCAGGGGAAACTATCAGATCTTTCTTGAATCGCTTTAATATAGCGCTGGCCGAGGTAGACAATGCAGAACCACGGATGATCTTGACCTATCTGATGAGGGCCATCGACAAGTCGAGCGAATTTGGAAAATGGCTTAACATGAAGGAACCAAATTCCCTTGAAAAATTCTACAAGAAAGCAGATGAGTTCATATTCCTGGAAAGCCGTCCTGTACCGGTAAAGGCAACATTGGAAAAAGATGAAGATAACATTGTTGCTCCACGCAAGAGTGAATCTGTAGGACAGAAAAGGGAAAATAACGATGGGAAGAAACAGAAAAATCTGAAGAAGCCTCGTTCCTTCAAGCCATCGGAATATACCCCTTTATCAGATACGCCGGAGCGTATTTACCTTGCCACTAAAGATTCTGTTGATTATCCTAAACCTCCCGTTCTGAGAACCGGGAAAAAAGCTGTACAAAGCGAAAAGTTTTGCCGCTTCCATAATCAACCCGGTCATGATACCGATGAATGCCGCCAATTGAAAATTTTGATTGAAGAATTGATAAGGGAAAACAAGCTGCAGCAATTTGTGGAAAAGAATAGCAACTATCCCGCTTCGTCTAGTCAGGGGCAACGAGCTCCTGCTCATCAACCCAGGACAGGTGAAAAGACTGCAGGGCATGAATCCGGAAGGCCTGTTATCAATGTCATTACGGGAGGACCTCACCCAGCAGGCAGGAGCTGGGGTGAGATGGAAAGGTATACCCGAGCTTTGAAGTATGTACCGACCGAGGAAGATGTATTTGTTTTGGAAGGTGCTGTGCCCCTGAAGCAACAAAGAACTTTCAATGATGATAGTGTGTTCAGAGCCAGGGATTCCATAGGTATTGAAGATCCTACCTTGGATCCCTTAGTCATCTCGGCTGGTATCGGGCCAGCTATTGTCAGAAGAGTTCTCATTGATTGTGGCGCATCCTGCAATATCCTCTTCAAGAAAACATTCGACCAAATGAAGATCCCTATGGCTGATGTGCAAGCCTCATCGCAGAAATCGCTGGCTTCACTGGGGAGCCAAAACAGCCGATAGGAACCGTTGATTTGCATGTAGAACTTGGAGAGGGAGAAAGAAAAGTGGTCCGCAAGCAAACTTTTGTGATTGTCGACGAATTCTCTGCTTATAATGCTTTCCTTGGCCGTCCAACTCTCGCAGCATTCAAAGCTGTTCTGGCCCCATGGTGCCTCACATTAAATTTCCCACAGATAATGGAGTGGGAGTTATAAAAGGGGATCAAAATGCTGGGCGGGAGTGTTATCTGACAGAGCTACGAGAAACAAGGAAAAGAGAAATGGGAAAGGATGCGGCAACCCCAGTCCGCATCAAAGAACCAGCCTTGTAGCAATTACAGGGCGGACCCTGCACTGGAGAGCACAGCGGAGCACGGAAATAGATGGATCCTAGAAAAGCCAGTGCAGGGGAGAATAGAGTAGTACCAGTGGAAACGACAATACCAGTACCTGTTGACCCAAAGGATCCAAACAAAGTGTTGAATGTGGGTTCACAACTTAATGTGTCAATTCAGAATATCTTAATATTTTTTTTAAAGGCAAATTTGGATGTTTTTGCTTGGACTCATGCCGATATGTGCGGAATATCCCCAGAAGTTGCAGTACACGCCCTGAATATTGATCCAAAATTTACACCTGTGAAGCAGAAAAGGAGAACTCAAGGTTCAGAAAGGTCAGCAGCGTTAAAAGAAGAAGTTGATCGGCTCATAGAGAATAACTTTATCAAAGAATCTACCTATCCGAATTGGGTTTCAAATCCAGTGCTGGTTAAGAAAGCCAACGGGAAATTGAGAGTGTGCGTCGATTTTTCAGATCTAAACAAGGCCTGCCCCAAAGACTGCTTCCCATTACCCAGGATCGATCAACTGGTAGACGGAACAGCGGGACACAAATTGTTATCTTTTATGGATGCCTACTCTGGATATAACCAGATCATGATGCATGAGCCAGATCAGGAGGACACGAGCTTTATCACCGACGTTGGTCTTTACTGCTACAGAGTTATGCCTTTCGGGCTGAAGAATGCAGGGGCAACATACCAAAGACTTGTTAATGCTATGTTCGAACCGCAATTGGGCAAGACTATGGAAGTCTACGTCGATGACATAAAGTCTAAGAAATCAGTGGATCACATAGAACACTTAGCAGACATGTTCGCAGTCCTCCGAAAATACGGAATGAAGCTCAACCCTTTAAAATGTTCATTTGGAGTGGAATCCGGAAAGTTTTTAGGTTTCATCGTGAGTGCTAGGGGCATTGAAGCTAGTCCAGCTCAAATTACCGCCTTAAAGGAAGTCAAAGCTCCTCGAATGAAGAAGGAATTGCAAAGTCTCAATGGAAAAGTCGCCGCCTTGAGTCGGTTCATTTCCAAAGCCACAGATAAATGCATCCCATTCTTTGACGCCCTAAAGAAAGGAAAGAAAAACTTCGATTGGACTCCCGAATGCCAAAAAGCCTTTGATGAATTGATTCGCCATATGGAAACGCCTCCAATACTTTCTAGGCCTGGCGATGGCGAGGATCTTCTTATATACTTGGCAGTATCATCTCATGCTTTAAGTGCAGCGCTGATACGAGAAGACAAGAGAATTCAACATCCAGTTTACTATATCAGCAAAAGACTCGCTGGGGCAGAGATGAATTACTCTAAATTGGAAAAACTCGCCTATTGCCTACTGATTGCATCCAGGAAGTTGAGGCAATATTTCCAAGCTCACCCTATCAGAGTCCTCACTGATCAACCTTTAAAGCAAGTCCTGTTTCGCCCTGAGACTTCAGGTCGTCTTCTAAAGTGGAATGTTGAACTCAGTCAATATGACATCACTTATCATCCCCGAAAAGCAATCAACGGACAAGCTTTAGCGGATTTCATCGCAGAATTCACAGATAAGGGTAACAGTGAGGAGGAAACGATCGACGATTCCCCAATCCAATGGAAGTTATATGTCGATGGCGCGAGAAACGACTATTGTTCTGGAGCCGGAGTTGTACTTGAGAACCCTGAAGGTCGATCATTATGCTATGCACTAAGATTGGAATTTCATTCAACAAACAATGAAGCAGAATACGGTGCCCTTATCGCTGGCTTAAGGATTGCTAAAGAACTAAACATCCGAGCATTACAGATCTTCAGTGATTCTCAGCTTATTGTATGCCAAGTCAAGAAGGAATTCCAAGCGAAAGGGGGAAATCTTCCCGCCTACTTGTCAAAGGCTCGGGAACTCCTGGGTGCTTTCGATCATTACATGATAAGTCATATTCCTCGAGAAGAAAACACGAAAGCAGATTCTCTCGCAAAGTACTCTAGCACAGGCGAAGCTCAATTTCTGGGGTTGACTCCAGTGGAGGTCCTGTCGGCTCCGAGCATTGACGAGATGGATATTGATTGGATCATGAGCGTGTCTCAAGAGCAAGAATCATGGATGAATCCAATAACAGAATATCTTCTCAATGGCTCTTTACCGCAAAATTCAAAAGAACGAAAGAAGCTACTGAGGAAAGCCTCTCGCTATATAGTCCAAGATGGCCAGTTATACAAACGGGGATTCTCAATGCCGTTACTGCGATGTGTATCCAGGGAAGAGTCCAAAACAATCCAAGCTGAGGTGCATGGGGGAGAATGTGTAGGTGGTCAAACTTTAGCGAAAAAGATTCTCCGATACGGATATTTTTGGCCAGAAATTAATCGAGATGCAGCAGACTATTCCCGAAAATGTGACAGATGCCAAAGATTCGCCAAATTCCTAGAGCCCCTTCCACTGAACTCACACAGATGGTCAGTCCATGGCCGTTTCCAATATGGGGAATAGACCTTGTAGGACCGTTACCAACTGCCAAATCTGGAATTAAATATGCCATTTTTGCTGTAGATTATTTTACTAAGTGGGCAGAAGCTGAACCACTGGCTACTATCACCTCAAAAAAGATGATAAGTTCTGTGACTAAAGGTATCATTTGCAGATACGGTGTGCCTCAAAAAATAATTACAGACAATGGTACTCAGTTCGAAAGTGAAGAATTCCAAGATTTTTGCAAACGATTCAAAATCCGAAAAAGCTTCTCAGCAGTAGCTCATCCGCAGGCAAACGGGCAGGTGGAAGCAGTAAATAAAATTATCAAGTCAACCATCAAGAAGCTACTTGAAAGTGCAAAGGTGGTTGGGTCGATAAACTACCGCTAGCACTATGGGCATACAGAACTACCCACAAAACTGCGACTGGTCATACTCCGTTTTCATTGGCATACGGATCAGAGGCAATGATTCCGGTAGAAACAGAGGTCCCTTCACATAGAAGAATCCATTTCAATCAAGCGGAGAATGAAAAACTACAGCTTGAGGCACTAGATCTCCTTGATGAAAAAAGAGAAGAGGCTGAGCTCAGAATCGCATCTCATCAGCAAAGGATAGCCAGACATTTCAATTCCAAAGTTCGCCAACGCAGCTTTGAGATTGGAGATCTAGTCCTAAAGAGAATTATGACAGCGACAGGTGTGTTTGGGCCAAATTGGGAAGGACCATATGTCATAGGTCAGAAGCTTCTTAACGGCACATTCAAACTCACTACTGTCGAAGGAGATCAAATTCCAAGAGCTTGGAACAGCAATCACTTGCGTCCATACTTTACTTAATAGCTTTGTTGAAATATTGTAAAAAGAATTATGAATGTATGATTCCTGTAATTGAAAGCGATTGTAAAACCGATGCAAGTGAATAAAGAAAAACTATAAAGTGGATGTAGGCCCAAATTCTTGGCCAAACCACTATAAATCTTGTGTTCCTTATTATTATTACATGTTTGCTTTATTTTCGATATGAAAAGTACATTAAATGTATTACTGAAATGTCGATTTAAATTTTTGTAGGCAACGAAAACAAAACTTGCACATTACAAGACCAAGTGATTCTTGTTATCATTCAACAAACAAATTCCAAGTCACAAAATTCCCGAATTTAAATCCTAGATAAGAAGTGCTTCAATTGAACAGTCAAAGATTTCGTCGAAAACGGGCTCTAGCTAATAAATTGAGAAGTTTGAACAAACAAACTTCCAATTAAGAAGCCTATGTCCGTTCTCGCGAACTGGCCTAGCAATGAAGTACACTTCTTTGGATTAAACAAACTACTTGTAAGAGAAGGAAGTACAAGCTGGGAAAAAAAATAGAGGATCACTGAAAAGGCATAAGCAAGTGGACAAGGAACAACAAAATCCCTCTTCGGAGGCCCATTTCACCAGGAGTTGAAGTGTAACAACCGCTCTTCGGATTTTCACTTCACCGGAGTTGAAATGTAAAACAAAATAAAAGCCCTCTTCGGAGGCCCATTTCACCAGGAGTTGAAGTGTAACAACCGCTCTTCAGATTTTCACTTCACCGGAGTTGAAATGTAAAACAAAATAAAAGCCCTCTTCGGAGGCCCATTTCACCAGGAGTTGAAGTGTAACAACCGCTCTTCGGAGCTTCACTTCACCGGAGTTGAAATGTAAAACAAAATAAAAGCCCTCTTCGGAGGCCCATTTCACCAGGAGTTGAAGTGTAACAACCGCTCTTCGGAGTTTCACTTCACCAGAGTTATAATGTAAAACAAAATAAAAGCCCTCTTCGGAGGCCCATTTCCCCAAGAGTTGAAGTGCAACAGCCGCTCTTCGAAGTTTCACTTCACCAGAGATGAAATGCTAAATAAAAAAAAAGAAATAGAGAGAGCCTCTCCCAAGGGGCAGGAACAGAAAGACCTCTTTCCAGAGGCACAATAAGACAGAAAGACCTCTTCCCAGAGGCAGAAATGAAAAGACCTCCTCCCGGAGGCACAATCAAGCAGAAAGACCTCTTCGGAGGCACACGTTTCACCAAGATTGAAGTAAAACTTCCAAGTGTTGAAACGTGAAAAAGTCTTCCTCAGAGGTGCAACTTTTCAAAGAAACAAAAATCAAGAAGCCCTTTAATGTGGCAAGTTAAAAAAAATCCTCATTAAAAGCACACTTTAACTTTCAAAGGAAGAGTGAATTACTTGTTCTAGAAAATTCTCTTCCTCAAAAAGAAGTTGAAGTACCTTACAAATACCCGCTTTACCACATAGAAGATTTCATTCAATAAAATGTGTATATGCACAAAATAAAGAGTGATATCTTCGAAGGTTGAAGCGTAGAAACTTATTTGTGCTCTATTTTTTTTAATGAAATCATATTCCTCCAAATGTGGAATAATTATTCTCTAAAAAATAAAAGCACAAGTTCCTCATAAAATAAAATATTACAATGGGCTTATGGTATAGGGGCAGCATGGCATAACTACATCGGTAAAATTGCGCTCGAACAATATATACCACAAGCTCACTGCAATATTGTACAAAGAAACTTGTACAAAAATGAATAGTAAATGCATTCTCAGATATAGACAGAAGTTTGTACAAAGAAAAAGAATCATTTTATTCAACACTATTTTATATACAGGTACAGATTTCAAAGTAAAAAAAAACAACAAAAGAAAAGCGGGGGGCCGGTACCCACACAATTTCCAGTCATTGCATGCAAAAAAGGAAAAAAAGCGATATGAAAGCCACAGAACCAGAGCCATCATTTCTTCTTCCGCCCACCTTTTGAGCCCACACCTGGCCGAATAACCAACTTTTTAGGCCGGCTTGTAAGGGTAGGGGATGGAGGAGAAAGGGGCTCGATCGGACTTTCTTCCGTCTCTTCTTCGCCAGTTAAAGACCCCTTCTTATTCTTCTTCTTGGAAACTCCCTGCTTTCCTCTCTTCTTGGAGGAAGACCCACTCCCTGGAGAAAGAAGTTTGGATAACGCTTCAGTGTCGGAGCCAGTTGGTTCTGGAGTCCTCTCGCTTCCTTCAGTTTCTTCTCTTTTCGGATCTTGAGAAGCAACGGGATCATCTAAGCCGTGAAGAGCTTCTATTTGCTCCTCTTGTGACCCGGGTTGCGAAGCAGAAGGAGGAGTGACCTTAAGAGGCAAGGAAGAAATAATTGGAGGAGGAGAAGCCTGAAAAATGCCCGACGTTTTCTCTGCAGAAGGAAAAAAGTTCAAGTCAGCAAAAAGCGGAGATAAAGGTTCGCTGAGATTCAAGAAGTAGTCAAAAATCTCGTCAAGTTCATAAGAAACAGATGAGAAGTCTACTTGGGCAAGATTGTCAGTAGGGTTACCTGCAGAAGTCGGTTCCCTGACGACAACTTCGTAAGCCTGTGCCTCGGCACTCTCGCCGCCCTCATCTCCACCTTGTATGCTTGTAATATCAGTGGTGACTTTAGTAGGAGATGGGGAATGAGAACTAGAACCGATAATGTCAATTTCGGCTGAAGGAGAAGGTTGAATTGGAGCAGTTGAGGTGATTTTTCCTGAATATTCCCCTACCGCTGTTTCAGCCCTTAATTTTGCAAGCTGTTCTCTCCCCCTAGCGAGAGCGGCACGAGCATCATCATCAAGATAGTGCTCCTCAAGAGCTGACTCAGCATAGCCAGCGCCGCTACCACCGAGCATATCAAGTGTGGCCTCCCAAACTTCAGCCAGTGTAATTTCATACTTGGGGCCTAGAAAGGCGAGGCTGCCGCGCCCCAAGATGCTATGCAGATAGAAATCAAATAATGTTGAGCTGATGTTGGCCCTCGTTGCCTCGTGAGATTCTTCAGCTGCAATTTTGCCGGCAACAGCCTCATCACCATCCATTTCAACTTTAGAAAGTTGAAGCTTAAGCATTTGGATCTCTGCCTCTTGGGAGCTATTCTTCTTCCGAAGCTCTTCAATGTCAGCGACATAGCCATCACTAATTCTTTTCTGCACTTCAAGCCTGTCTTCGGCATCCCTTTGGCTGGCATGAGCATCTCTCACTTGTTTTAGGAGCACTTCTTCTTTTCGAGAATAAGAAGTAGAGGAAGCAGCAAGCTCTTGTTTTAGTTCTTCAACTTTTGCTTCAAGCTCCTCATTGTAAGAAGCAATGCTTCTCATCTCAGTGTCATGTTGCTCAAGCACCTTTTGCCATTCGGCTTTATCATTTTCCATGGTGAGCATGGCCTCTATGTTTGCACGATTAACCCTCTGAAGCTCGTCAACAAGTTTCTGCCAGTTCAACATCCTCTCAATATCAAGCTTGACGGCGTCAAGGTTTCGTAACATGGCAGACTTGTCAATGGGGACCAAGTCAAGGTCAAACCTTACTCCCTTCAGACACCACTGTGGAAACCGACTTTGCAAAGTGGCAGGACCCGGTCCAACTTGGAATTTGGGTCTGCTAATTATTGTTTGGATGTCTGACTTCCCGAGAGCGGGAGAGCCGGAAGGAATATCAAGCGAGGCAGGGGCAGTAACCATTTCAGGAGTTGTAGTGGTGTGCTTCTCACCATGTCGGGCTCGCTTGCTCGAATCTTCAACCATATGACTTTTTCCTCTGTCATCATGGGTTTTTCTTTTATGGGAATCGTCACCTCTCTGTGAAGAATCGTGGCGCTCTTCCCTCTCTCTTCTTTCATAGCGCTCCTCTTGAGCCCTCTTTTCTTGAGTCTTTCGAGCGGCTCTCTCTTCATCAGATTCTTTGTAAGAGGGAAGGTAACGCCTGTAATCATACTGGCTACGCCTCCCGTAGCGCTGGAAATCATCATAATAGGATCCGCTGCGCCCCATCAGAGGATCTGAAATAAAAAAGAGCTAAATCTTAGAATTCTTCAGAGTACAAAAAGTCAGAAGCATAAAAGTGCCAAAAAAAAATTCTAAGTGTGTGTGATGTGCAAACTACGCGCATCAAACTACGAACCACTCTTTAATTGAGGAGTGGTTGTGGGTGTAATAGTTAGCATCAACTCTTGAGTTGACGGAGTCTGTTGCAGGATGGAAGTTGCTTCGACTACTGAAGAAGAAACCCCGGTAGTGATAGGATCATCTTTAAAGATCTCCTGCGTGGTGGCAAAGAGGTCGCTCAGCCCTTCGAAAGTATCATCCTTGCTCTGCTTGGCAAGGCTAGTTTTCTCGGCTTTTTCGCCGGATTTCTGTGAACGCCGGGGAGATCCCTGAGGCTCTTCTTCCTCAATAACCGGGGCAAGTTCGTCAGATGGCCCCGCAACATCAACAGAAGTGGAGCACATCACTAGCGAAGCCTCGGGAGCAGGTCCTTTTGGTATGGATGTATCTGTAGAAACTGGGGCATCCAATGCTCTAGCCGGGGAGTCTGGGATTTCATGAGGATGTGTAGAACGAGAAGTATGTAAAAGCCCGTATTGGTGCAAAAATTCATCCCCCAACAAAAACTTGATGCTTCTCTCTGCTACGGCCACGGCACTCAATCTATCAAAAGTCTGCTTATGGACCGGATCTCTAGAGGGAAGAGGAAGTGCTGAAAAGAGCAAAGAATGAAATTAGCAATTGGTAATTCGGATCTCGAGAAAGTTTAAAAATGGAGACAAGTAATCTTACTTCCTACTCTCCAATCGGCATAAAACCCTGGGGGGCAGCGAGCAAAGAAAAATTGGTTCAGAAATCCATGAACGCTTTCGGTAAGGTCAGAAATAAGTCTGCGGTTTCTAGCACTCCTCACAATTATAAGGGAAGGATGATCTCTACTCTTTGCAAACGAGCATAAGTAACGAATTTCTTCAAAACTTGGTAAGCGATCAAAAGTTCTTCTGAACAAAACGCACAACCCCATCAAGATGGCATAACCATTAGGATGAAGTTGGGACGGAGAGATTGACAACCAAAGGAGAAGAATTCGGAGAAAGTCATTAAAAGGAGGGATCGCTCCGCTTAAACACATTTGACGATTGATTGCAATAAAGCCACGGGGAGGACTGTCGGCAGTATCACTTGGCCCAGGGAGCAGGACATCACTTTCAGTAAAACCAAATTGAGTGCGCAGCTGAGTAAATGCTCTCGGGGTTAGAATGGTTGGAGTTCTCTCTGGAGGGTTCTCTATAGGTAGAGATACCGGAAAAGTTTCTTCCTCTCGAGTTGCCGTTTCTTCTTGATGAGAAGTCATTCTACATAAATAACTGGATATTCAAACATCAAGGTGCACGTTTCCTAAAATGTGTGTGAGGTGTTGTATAAAATTAACAAAGCAATAAACAAATATAACTGGAATGAAAACTAGCAAGCATTTGTTAGTTATGAAACCAAGGGATTATTGTTTTAAGCCTAAATATGCAAGTATAATATTGATGCAGACAAATCAGTTCAGATTGTTGATATTTTACATCAATGTTTAACTTTAGTTGATTAATTAACAAACATTTCATGCAATATATTTAAGTTTCTTGTCTCGTCTCGACTAATCTGTCATTTGATGTGGGCAGTCAATGGCAGTATTTTCGCCTTGGTTTCTTTGTTTGTTATTTTCAGCAGGTTGGCAGCTTATAAGTTATTGCGGTCTGTGAAATAATACAATGGGATTGAGGCAAATTTAAAGTTGGAGCAGTTCTGAATTTAGGCAAACTTAGTTCGGTAGTTCAAGTCAAATACTCAAAGTGGGACTGGTCCCCTAGATGACGACACATCCAAAGCTCAAGTATTAGGTCGGCTACGACTTTAAAAGTCATTCGCGAGATAAGGCTAGATCAATAACGGGTCAGAGTCAAAGTTAGTTCGGCAGCTCAGTCCTCTAGGTCGCAAGGAAGAGATAAGAAAGTAAGCTCCGATCAAAAAGGGCAAGAACTTCTCCAAGTATTATCTCGGCCGCGACTTAAGGTCACTAAGAGCCGGGTCGGCCAAGACTAAGCCGCCCAAATTCACTAACTCGCTCCCAAACCAACATCACACTCCACCAACCCGTTAACCCAATAACCATTCCATTAGCAGCCGCCTCCATTCATGACCAACCAATCACCCAATAATACGATTCAAAATTGTCACAAGTTCAATGCCATGCCATTAGAAATCATCTAACTTGAGGTAGTAAACTGCCTTTGTTGCACCGATGATCACCTCGAGCAACCTACGCCTTGCCGATTATGAGTTTGATCAATTTCGTGATGGGGCGACGTGCAAAGGAACAATTTGAGTTTGAGCAACAAGGTTTACGAATCGACAGTGACCTACAATCAGAAGATGAATGAGATTACCAACGCGATTAACGGTAGAGGTTATAGATGATCAGATGGGATGAGATCGCCTTTAGGAGCTTGAGAAAATTTTAATGGCGGAATCGAACAAGGGAGTAAGTAATAAAGAGGAAAAAGAAGAGAATGTGGACGACTTATATATCAATAAGGTAGATACCAAAGCGACTTAGGCCATCTAACTGTTAGGTCGTTTATGACCTACCGATCTAAAAAAGGAACGGGTTAAAGAGTATCGAAGCATACGATCGAACCATTAGGCGCATGCTTCAAGGGGCAAATGTTAACCTCGCCTCGGCCGTGGCTCACCGATCTAGGTTAGTAAACGACCTAACACTCTGCCAACTTAACAAAGGATGCCGACCTAAGGCTCGAATGGGCACCGACCTAACTGCATAAGGTTTAAGAAGGATACCGACCTAAGGGACTTGAGAAGTAGACCGACTTAAAGCTCAAAGGAAGTTCCGACTCAACAGCCTTAGCTTGTTGCCAACCTAACGTATGAACCGACTCAGAATAAGTGACGACTCAACTTATTGCTGACTTAACAGGGACAGCGACTCACCGGGTTATAACCTTGATGCTCTAAAGATGTTGGCCGACTCATGGGGAAAACCGACCTAAGGCCTATGGTGGGTCGTTCACGACCTAAGCAAGCGAATCGGATACCTCATCATTTTTTGACCTGGCTCCATAACTCGTTTACGACTTTGGACTTGCATGAAATCAGGTAAGTCGGCTTAACTCTACTAGACCGTGAATTTTCCACTATAGGTCGGCCGCGACTCAACTAAAGTCGGTGACGACTCAGGACTTGGGTAAAATTTCTTACCCAGATTTGTCTATAATAGAAAGCCATCTCCAACATTCGGGGGACTTTTGGGCTCATTCTTTTCGAACGCCGATACTCTGCTACATTCCAAACTAACTCAACACCCAAAGCTTTCAAGACACGTGGAACACTATCAACAACTTTAAGAAGAAATCTCATGCATCCGACATGGATTCGAGGACCTTCACTTACATTGAAGTTTAAGCTACTCATTCAAAGTGTTTAGTAGTTCAAAGTGTATTGTACTTGGTGAAGAATTGTATCAACTTGTAACGAAATCATCAATAAAGATATTCAGAGTGGACGTAGGCAAAATATTGAGCCGAACCACTATAAAATCGTTGTTACTCACTGCTTTTTCTGTGATTTTCTGCTTATACTCTGTTCCCGAATCATCAGGTGGTGCTTTCACAACTACACTTTATACACCGGGGTGTTAGCGTTCAAATTTTAGCGTTAACATAATCCAAGTCCTAACAGCAATTGGTTCAAGAGAATATGATTTTTGATCAAGTCTTGAGCTGGAAAACTGAAAACAGGGATACCCAGATTCAACAGCAAAGCACACCTATATATATATATACACATCTAGATAATTCACAGCAGATTGTGCTTACATACACACAATACATATTTATCACAGAATTAACTTACAGCCATGTTACTTAAATTATATTAAAAAAAACAAAATGATACTCACTTGTAAAAAGAACTCTGAACAGATAATAAATCCCGGAAGCTACTACTTGATTTACCTTTAAATCTTCTTACCTGATTGTTGTTTAAATTTGTAAAATGACGATGCTTACTTTTTTCTTGCTTTTGAACGAACTAGAATAAGAAGTGATGTACGTATAAAAGGGTTTACAGGGGTAGGAGCTTCTGCTACAAGCTTGTTTTCTATGGTTAGAGTTTGTTTCATTGATCAGACAAGATTTTTTTTTAAGAACTGAAATGATTTTTACATGTTGCGAAATGACCTTGTTTTTGCGTTTGAATTGATATCATTTAATGCATATGTTTCCTTCTATGTTTACAGCCTTATCCTATTTGATTTTGTATATAGATATTTTGTTTCTTTTTTTTCACTCTTGCCTTACTTACACAAAATTCACATAGCTACTTTCTTGTTTGTTTTATACCTTTGTGCTTAATATAAAAATTATTATAGTTATTTTTATTTGTTTATCTTAGGTTTCTTACACGGAATAAACATTTAAATGCTTATTTCTAACATAAACCCTTACGTTTTACTTCTAACGTAAATATTTATTTTTATTTTTATTTTTATTTTAAGCTTAACTATCAAACACTTTATTTATATTCATATATTTATTATATTTTTTTATATTTATATTTATATTTATATCTATAAGATTGATTTTATTTCAAGCATTATTATTTAGATTACATCATATGCCTATATTTAAATTAAATGTTAATAAGGTAGAGCATTAATTAAATTGAATAAGATAGATTTTATTTCAAATATTTTTAAAAGAATTTATTTTAAATTTTTAAATCATAGTTTCCTTTCAAAATACTCATATATATAAATAAATAAATGGTAATTGGCCCCAAGTATTGTTTTTTTAAATGATAAGCTTGTATTTTATTTAACTAGATTAAATCCTTATATAAACAATATTGCCAAAATCCAGGGTCGTCACCTTCCTCCCCCTTTGAATCTTTTCGTCCTCGAAAAGGAACGAAGCCAGAATAATTAAAATGCTTAAAATCAGATAAATTTTCTTTGATCAATTTTAAACTACTTTAAAAATCTAGATAATATAACTAAAATAGTTTTTATACAAATACTTTTATAACTCGATGTTTCGACAAGTCCATCGTTGTTCTGACAGAAAATCGGTCATACGTTGATCAGGCGTACGACTGAAAATCTATAAGTGATTGGCAGACCCGTTTTCATCATCCAGTGAAAATACTTTAAAAAAATAATTTTATTGAAAATATAGAAAATAGTTTTTTGAAAATAGAGGAAATACCTTTGGTGAGAATGCTCGAGAAATCATGACCCCCATCCATGGTCGCAGTTACATCCTACGTTACGTTGCCATCGCAGCAAAAGTTCATGTAATTGTAGGCACTCTGCGCCCATCGATTACGCCATGGAACCCATAACATATCGCAGTTACATTCCAGGGTTACGTTACCCTCGTGGAAATAGTCTATGCAACTGTAGGCATCTGCGCCCTCGATTTTCGCTGTCAAAAATGAAACTTCTCCACTCCTACATAGGTCATAGTCTACCGATGTAAAATCAAACGCCGACTGTTGGCTCTCAGCGGCACACACGACTTTCGCTATGGTCTGCAGTAGATCGCAGTGACATCGATTTACACTGTCGTCACAACTTAACCCAAGTGCCTCTATAGGCATCAGCGCCCTCGATTTCATTACACACTACTCATAATCCTCAGGAACTATTTTTGTCCGAACTCCTCACAAGATCAACTTTAGAATCCCCCCTTAGGTTTTAAGGCAATACCAACCGATGGCACTCCTGAGAAGTTCATTTCAAGGGAGCGCCTTTTTCCCCAGAGCCGTTTTCAAAACACTTTGCACTATACACATATAGTATCTTCCAAATCATACACCTAGTATAAATCTCAAACAAATCTCCTTTCTAAAAATCGATTATCCCGAAATCGATAATTCTCAAACTAGGCTTTCCAAATTCCAATATTGATTTTACCCAAAAATCAAAAGCCTTTCCAAATCCAAAGGTTCCCAAAACCATTTCCCAAAATCCTCATAAGATCCTTTATATATTGATATATATAAATTTTTAAAAACTTTGGATCATTTCAAACTTGTATAAAACTCCTTTTATACTTCAAACACTTTCAAAATCCTTTCCTTCCGGCAATAGATTCAACAAGGGAAGATTTATCTTATATAACAAAGATATATAACTTTGTTTATTCAAAATCAAATATTCAAATTCGACTACTCTTTTGTTTTATAAAGTTGTTTCCAACTTACTTATCATTATACAAATATCCAACTTTCACTTTTATCCATTGTATATTTCGCAAAATATACTTCCATTTCAAAAGAAAACATTTCATATTTCTAATTTCGAATTTTAAATATCAATTTCATTCAAATCCATACGATGTACACATATCATCCATATGCTATACCAATCTGATCGCTCGCTCGACTACACAATTTCACTTCTGAACTAGTATCGTCCACCCGGCTTTCTAGTGCGGACACAGATTTGGTTTCTTGATCAGAAATCGTTATTCTCCTTGCATATCCATAACTATGATAGAGAATATTCGGAACCAATCAAAAATCCATATCCAGGTTTGCTGTCGAAAATCGAGTGAAAAATCCCAACTCGGATCGAAAAACTATCTCGAAATTCTGTGCTTGAATCTAGGTCAAATCACTATATGAATAGAATAATATACGTATATCCTACATTTTTATTTTCATTGATTATTAACTAAATCAATTTCTCTTTCTATTCACATTTCCTTTAATTTCTATCCACACAATCACAATTGTTTCAATTCCATTGGATTATAACTTTAATCCTTATCCCAAATGGATATTCAATCATAAACAGTCTAAACTCTGTCCAATTTAAATTTAGAAAATAGTTTGAAAAGATTAAAAATAGACAAGTAGTTCAAAAAAATTAATAGTTTTTGAAATAGTTGTAAAATAGTTAATTAATTGTAAAATAGTTAGAAAATAGTCAAATAGTTTTATGAATTTTAGATCATTGCAAAATAGTTTTAAAATTGTAATTAATTTGTAAAATAGTTGAAAAATAGTGATTAGTTTATAAAACAGTCGAAAAATTGTCAAATAGTTTCAAAATAGTGGTAGAATAAGTATAAAATAGTTTGAGGTTTAAAAAGAAAGGCTGTATATAGTAAATAGATAGGATAATAGATTAAAAAAGGTTTATACTAAATATTTTATTCGAAAAAATAAATCAGAGCCAAACCGTTCAATTCCCAATCTCCATTTCCAATTAATTCAATTCAAATTTCCACTCCTATATAAATTGACTGGACTCCAATTTAAATAAATTCAATTTCCACTGAAATTGATTTCCGCAATTCAAGTTGAACTAACCACAATTTCTATCCAGGATCAAATCAAATTCCATTGAATTTGAAACTATTCAACTTTAATCACAATTTAAATTAATTCAAGTAAATTTCAAATTTCACCAATTTAAATCCATATTAATTTAAATTTGAATTAATCCCAATTCTTATTTGAATTTGAACTAATTCAATTCAAATTTCAACTTTAAATCATTTTGAATTATAAATTCGAGTTAAATTTTAAATGTTGATTTAATCCTTTAAATCAAATTAACTTTTATTTTTAAGTCAACAATCTAAATCTTTAACAATTTAATTCTGAGTCAGAATTTCAAAATTCCATTTTAAATTATTTCTACTTAACTTATTTCGATATTTAATTAAGAATTCAAAAACAATTTTATTGTCAGAATCCAATTTTACTACTGAATTTTAACTTCAAAACCCATTCTCAGTTTCATAGATTATTTATAATATCCGGATAAATAAACATCCAAACTTATCCAAACACCAATTTACAGTATCCATCTTCAATTTCCAGATCTCAAACCCAATTTGAGATCACACTACTCCCAATTTCATTTTGAGATTTTGAATTCAGGTTGCTTGTAAATTACTTAACTTTTCCAAAGTTAAATTCAATTCATTCATTCGTTCAACCTTACTCAAATTCGAATTCCCACTTCAAATTTTCAAATTTTTAATAATATTCTTTCTTGCTTATAAGTTCAAAACTTATATCACTTTGGGTTTTCACATTACATTCCAAGGAAAATTCAAAACTCAACCTTAGAGTTATTTGAAATATACATATTTTTTCCTTTACAAACTAAGTTACTTTAAATTTTAAACCACCTTTGGTTTTAAATTCAAAACGAATTCCTATAAATTTTCAAGCTACTCTTGTTTGAATCAAGCGCTTTTATTCAAATAATACTATTTACATTTTTTTTCAAACATTTGGAACAAATTCCCCAAATTTTCTGGACTTAGATTTAATACTTCACCATTTAAACTTTTTTTAAATTTCAATTCATAAGTCATATTTACCTAAATATTTACTTCCTTAAACATTTTAATTTTTTGCTAAATCATTAACAATCATTTCATCATTTTAGGAAAATAACTAATGTTATTACAACTGGAAACTAATTTATTATAATCTTATTCTGAAACTTTTCCCACTTCAAGATTAAATTTTTAGTTTGGTTGTATTTCTATTACCACTTAGTTCCCATTGTTTCTATTTAATTCCAACGATTTAACATCCAATTAATTTAATATTAGAAAAATTATTGCTTTATATATTAAAATATAAGCTTACCTAAAATTGTTTAGAATCTTTATATAAGAACATAACAAGTACGCTCCCATATATAAATAGACTCGACTCATTCTAGGGTACAATTTAACCTATCCTTAATGAGTATCCCCCTCTAGATCCAAGGTTCTCGCTTAACCTTCAGCTCTGATACCAAATGTAACAACCCGAAATTTTCGATTCCAAAAATTCCAGATAGTTAGGAAAAAAAGAAAGAGATAGAACAATAAGAAGAACATAAACACCAACATCTCACATTCGCAGCGCATAAAATATAATAACAAATAATAACAGTTATACAAAGGAAAACTGTACTTGTCAAATTTCACTTTAATACATCAAAGTTACAACATATATACATATACAGTCAACATGTCTCAGATATATACAACATTATAATACAGAGGGAACTTTCCATACGTTCTTGTCATCCAGCTCGCCTTCTGAGCTCCTGAACGTCCTTACCTAAAAATCTGTAATAATCCGTCTGGCCCGAGTATTACATAAAAGTAACACTCAGGTCAGGCTGGAAACCAGCGTTAGTAAACCCATCTCACATGGAATATAAAGCATAAAACTTATTTAAACCCGGGGTAACTCGTGTAAATTTTCAAATTCACAATTTGTTAAAGACATCACTAATTTCACACGTCAATATCTAAGTACTAAAAACTTAGATTAAATGGTCCAATTCACTTAAATCATTCCATTCCGGCCTATTGATTCCACATATCAAATCTGTACATAATTATTTTAGATTACTAATCGAAGTGGTTTCGTGTAATTTCAAATACCTAACTTCGGTCTCTTCAAATTCAATGCCACCTTAACCCACACTATTCAGGAGACTCAATTCAACCTTTAATCACAAGATGTCACTCTTTTACATAACGATTCATCATCGACAGATAACCATATAATCACTATTCAAGACAAACATATCATATCTCAAACATTTCATATTATAAATACCAACCAATCACTTATAAGCAAGATTAATTAGTCACCCATTTCTAATTAAATCGAATCAATTTCTTTAATCACTTTTAATCTTTCATATTTAACAATAATTTATCACAAACCAATTAATTAACCATCATCTTATTTAATCACCCTAGATTAATTATCCTTTAATTACATTAAGTAATCCACCCTTAATTAATTATATCTAGTAATTATTCATTAATTACTTCACTAACTAATTATACTTTTATATATTTCATTAAGTGATTATACTTACCAAATTTCACAATTAATTATCCTTAATTAATCAATAAAATTAATTATCCTAAATTAATCATATTAATTAATAATTTGATGATCCTTAAATAATATTCTTTCATTAACTATATTCATTAACCAGTCATTTAATTACTTCTCTAAGTAATTAACTTTAATTAATCCTTTTTAATTACAAATTAATTAATTCTTGATTACGAATTAATTAATTTCTAATTACATAATTAATTTCTAAATTTTAACTTAATTAATCTTTAATTACTTGATTAATTAATTCCTAATCATTAATTAACAATTCAAACTTATTTAATTAATGATTCTTAATTTCAAGTTAATTTTACCCTTAATAAATAATCTTAATCCAAATTATTAATTTAAAACCCTTAATAACTTAATTAATTGATCCAAATCACTAATTAATTAACTTATTAATTTAACCATTTAATTTACCTTAAAAATTAAATGAATTTCAAATCATTAAATCTTAATTAACATTAAGACAAAAAAATCATTTTATTTTTTTTATAAGTGACTCAATTATCATTTTCAACACATTTGAAAACATTTACTTTCAAATTCACTTTTAAATTTCATTTCAAATTAAGATTCAAATTAAATAGAATTTAACTTTAACTAAATTAAACCAAGTTAAAACTCCTTTTAGAATCAAGTGTTGTAAAACACTTATCTTTATAAAAGAAATTTATATAAGAGTTTAAACCAAATCATTTAAATTCAAAGCGTTCAAAATATATTTTACCTCTTAAATATTTAAACTTATTAAAACATTTTGGATTTTTATAAACTTTATTTTCAAGACTAGGATACGAAAGTAAATTTGGATCCATACCTCAAAATCTAATTTTAAACTTATTTAAAATCTAGTTTCAAATTAAAAAAATTTGTCTAAATTTAAACAGACAGGTTTTACAAAAACCTATAACAAATGCAAATGACCCAAGGCCAACATCAACTGCTTCGAGTCCAAAACTAAACCACTCCAAGCAAAACACAGGAACCACTCGAGAAAAACTCAAGTAAACTTTTCCTACTTCAACCCAAGTCTCACCAGAAAACAAAAGTGCACGGTGCACATGCACCATGACTCTGATCAACTCCGGCCGCTCAACAAGACTTCATCATGTCGGCGACCATCCATGCACTATCTCACGATCATCAGATCGTCACTATCATCTCGAAATCCAAATCGAGACTCAAACCCAAACTTGGAACCCAAAAGCAAAACCTAGCAACGCCTCGTCCAAGCTCCTCCATCTATCAGAACATCAGCACCACCGGCCACGACTTCATTCACGCTCCAGCATCCCTTCCCCAGAGTTCTGTCGAACTCGATCATCTCTAGACGTCGAGATGATCAAAACTTCCCGCCTTGCCAAAACTAGGTTTAGAAACCAAATTGTACAACCATCGCCACCACCGAGCTCTGATCATCTTCCTACCATTTTTTCTAGCCTCACCATTCTCTCCTCTACCTCTAGGAGGAACTCCGACCTCTCCCAAGCAAGTGTGATGCAACGCATACCCGATCCTTTGTCGCGAATTCCTCCCTAAGTCGTGGCGAGCTTAGGTCTCTCTTCCTCCTTTAGTCCAACAAAGTCTTATGTCGCTCCTCCAGCTTAGGTCGCGAACGACCTTCCTTAAGTCGCGAAGATTATGCAGCGATATCCCTTAAGTCGCGAGCATCTCCAGTAGGTCGCTCCACCAGCTTATGTCGCGGGCAAATCCTAGGTCGTGAACGACCTTCCTTAAGTCGCGAAGATTATGCAGCGATATCCCTTAAGTCGCGAGCATCTCCGGCGCATTCTTCTTAGGTCGCTCCAGCGAGTTATGCAAGTTACGACCTACACGGGCGAGCTAACTATACGTCGCATTTGATAAGTCGCTCTCCAGCGCATTCTTCTTAGGTCGCTCACACATGTTGTTTCTTCTTATGCCGCTAGGTCGTCCAGATCATATGCCGCTCAGTTCTTTTAAGTCGCTCATGTGATAGGTCGCTCAAGCTATTTCTGTTGAAGTTCTTTGTTGTTAGGTCACGTAATGTTGTAATGTGTTGCTGTAAATTCTTAGGTCGTTGGTGCTTAGGTCATTAAGTCATAAGTCGCGTGAGTTGTTAGGTCGTGTATTTTGTTATCTCGTGTATTGGTCTGTGTGTGTTATAAAATCTCTATAAGTACGGTTGTGTTGTCATTGTAAAAAAAGGAGTTGATTTTGAATAAAATTTTGTTGGAAGCTTTGTGCCTCTTTAAAAATTGGAAGTTGAGTGTGAGCTCTTTTCTCCGTCTTCGGTTATTCGAGTGCGCTCGAATCAACGAATTTGAAGCCGATTCACGGAATCTCGTGCACGAGATCAACGTCGAAGAATCATAGATCTTCTAACGTGGAATCATGCGCAATCAACGTGTTGAAGATAGCTAGAATCCGGTATCTAGAGAGAGTAACGGATTTGGCCATTTGGTATCATCAATTCACCAATTTATCTTGTATCGTTCCATCGTTTTGCTTTATTTGTTATTATCCGCTGCGTCAATTTGGTATCAGAGCTTGAAGAGCTAAGTTGAAGCTAATTTAGATCAAGGCCGAATTAAGTCAAAGCCGAGCTAATTTAGGACAAGCCGAGCTAAGTCAGAGTTAAGCCGAACCATATCAAAGTTAGATCGAAAAAGAGATTTGTTGATAATCATGCCTCCGAGACATGCTAATCAATTTCAAAATGTTGAAGATGCATATAGAAGACAAGAAGCTGAGCAAATGGAGCAGCATATCAATGAAAAGGTCGATGAAGGTACTGGAAAGTTAGAGAAGTTGATGAGAGACATGAATCAAAGTAAAAGGAGAACTTCACTAGTTTCCCACCATAGTGGAAACAGAGTTTCACCTTCAGTTTCGAGAGAAAGAGACGTGCGTGGTAGCAGAAATGTTGATAGTCGGAATCAACATGGACATACGTCAGATTTGGAGGAATCTAGCGATGGTGATAGTAGTTTTTGTCGAAATCATGGCCAAGGACGAAGTCGAAATACAGATTTCGAAGATGATCGTTGATGGGAGTCACGGATGAAAACAGAGATTCCAAAATTCAAAGGGGGAATGATAGCGGTAGAGTTTCTGGATTGGTTATCAAATGTTGAAGAAATTTTTGACTTCAAGGAAGTACCCGAGCATCGTAGAGTTAAGTTGGTTGCTACACGATTGAAGGGAAGAGCTATGGCATGGTGGAAACAAACTAAACTTACAAGGGAAAGAATGGGAAAGTCGAAGATTGTTTCATGGGAAAAGATGAAGAAGTTATGAAGGCTACTTTCTTGCCTTATAATTATCGGTCTCTTATGTATCAGCGCTTACAGAATTTGAGACAAGGGACAGAGTCGATAAATGATTATGCAGATGAGTTTTGTCAACTAATTGCTAGAAACGGTATCATGGAAACGGAGGAACAATTGACATCTAAATTTGTTGGAGGATTGAGAATGCAAATTCAGGATATGGTAAATATGTTTGATCCAAGATCCGTTGCTGAAGCACACCAGAAAGCTCTTTCTTAGGAGAAGTAAGGTAGAAGAGGAGGTGGTGCACTTACAAGTTCGATCAATCATATGAAAGGGGCTAGTAGCAATACTAATGTTTCCAAGGCTGCTAGTAAACCGGTTGTCAATGAAGTTGCTAAGACCAAGTTCAAGAACAATTTCAAGTGTTATAATTGTCAGGAGTTTGGTTATAAGAGCAATGAATGCCCGAGGCCTAAGATGCGAGCGATGGTTGCTGGGCTTGAGGATGAGGATGCAGAAATAGAATGTTTCAATTCACCACAAGTTGAGGAGGAAGAAGAATAACCGACGGTAGACGAGGGATATTCTTTAATGATGAGGAGATCTTGCTTGATGCCAAAGCAGGAAGAGGAGACTAGCTGGTTGAGGATTAATATTTTTCAATCTTCGTGCACTATTTTGGGAAAGGTTTATAAGTTTGTTATCGATGCAGGTAGTTGTGATAACATCATTTCTACAGAAGCTGTAAAGAAGTTAGCGTTAAAGACAGAGAAGCATCCCAAACCCTACAAATTGGCTTGGCTGAGGAAAGGTAGGGAAGTGAAGGTTAGACGAAGAGCTTGTGTAACTTTTTCCATCGGAAAGAAGTATAAGGATGAAATTTGGTGTGACATGGTGGATATAAATGTATGTCATTTGTTGTTGGGAAGACCGTGGCAATTTGATAGAGCCGTGCAACACGATTGTAGGACTAACTGCTATAGTTTTATGTTCAATGGCACTAGAATCACTTTAGTTCCTAAAAAACGACAACAAAGTGAAAGCAAGTTGGAGGAAATCGAGGAACTAAAGACTCTGTTATCTTTGAAGGAGTTTGTCAAAGAAGTAGAGGATGGGCCTGAAGTATTTCTATTGATTGGACGTGAAAGTAGTTAAACAGTTGAAATTCATGAGGAAGTTAAGCTAGTGTTGAAGGAATTTGAAGATTTATTTCCTGAAGAATTACCAAAAGAATTACCACCATTGAGAGACATACAACACCAGATTGATCTTGTTCCGGGTGTTGTGTTACCACATAGACCACATTATAGAATGAGTCCAAAGGAGCACAAAGAGTTGAGAAGGCAGGTAGAGGAGTTACTTGAATAAGGGCGCGTACAAGAAAGTTTAAGTCCATGTGTGATACCAGGCTTGTTAGTGCCAAAGTAGGATGGAACTTGGAGAATGTGTACAAATAGTCGAGTACTAAACAAGATTACAGTGAGGTACAGATTTCCTATGCTAAGATTGGACGACTTGTTAGATCAGTTGATTGGAGCTGCTATCTTTTCAAAGATTGATCTGAAGAGTGGGTATCATCAGATTCGAATTCGACCAGGGGATGAATGGAAGACGGCCTTCAAGACACAGGAGGGGGGTTGTTGTATGAATGGCTGGTCATGCCATTTGGTCTTTCTAATGCACCCAGTACTTTTACGCGACTGATGAATCAGATCTTTCGACCGTTTATTGGAAAGTTCGTGGTGGTTTACTTTGATGATATATTGATATACAATGGAAGCACAGAAGAACATCTACAACATTTGCGGGAAGTGTTGATGATACTTCGTCAGGAGCAATTTTACGCGGCAACAAAGAAGTGCATATTCATGACACACGGTATTTTTTTCTTGGGGTATGTGTTGTCCAAGGAAGGTATCCAAGTGGATCGAGGTAAAGTTGAAGCAATCAAGGTTTGGCCACAACCCAGGGCTGTAACTGAAGTAAGAAGTTTCCATGGTTTAGCATCATTCTATCGAAGGTTTATTCCACATTTCAATAGCGTGATGGCACCAGTCATAGATTGTATGAAAGGAAAGCAGTTTGTGTGGACCGAAGAGGCTAATTCTGGTTTCCAACAAATCAAGACACTTTTGACTACAACACCGATTCTTAGATACCAAGACTTTCAGTTGCTCTTTGAGCCGAATACTGATGCGTCTAAAGTTGGAATTGATGGAGTTTTAAGTCAAAAGGGGCGTCCAATTGCTTATTTTAGTGAGAAGCTTTCTGGAGCCAAGACAAGATACAGTATCTATGATTTGGAGTTTTATGCTATATTCCAAGCCATAAAGCATTGGAGACACTACTTGTTTTATAAAGAGTTTGTGTTGTATACTAACCATGAAGCATTGAAACATTAGCAAGGACAAGATAAGATTGCAGCCAGACATGCTTCATGGATCGCATACTTACAACAGTTTACATTTGTTATAAAGCATAAGTCGGGAGTTACAAATCGTGTGGCAGACGCATTGAGTAGAAGAAATCATTTGTTGGCTACGATGAGAGTTGAAGTGATGGGGTTTGATGTATTTCTAGAAATTTTTGTTGAGGTTCCTTACTTTGCTAAGATTGTAGATGAAGTCGAGAAAGGGAAGACGAATGAGTATGTGTTGGTAGATGGTTTTCTATTCAAAGGAAATCGGTTGTGTATACCATAGTGCAGTTTGCGAAAGAAGATTGTGAAGGAATTGCGTGGAGAAGGTCATGTGGGAAGAGATCGTACCTTGGAGTTGATTTCTTAATCATATTTTTGGCCTTCCATGAGGAAAGAAGTCGAAAGATTTGTGCAAACATGTCACATATGTCAAATTTCCAAAGGGACAGCTACGAATGCATGATTGTATATGCCATTGCCCGTGCCTACTAGATCATCGGTTGATGTTAACATGGATTTTTTTTTTTGGGTTTTTCAAGAACTCAATAAGGAAATGATTCTATATATGTCGTGGTGGATAGATTTTCGAAGATGGCATATTTTATAACTTGTAAAAAGACCGCCGATGCAGTCCGTTTTGCTCAATTGTTCTTTAAAGAGGTTTATCGACTACATGGGCTACTTGAGACCATTGTTTCTTACCGAGATACTCGATTTCTAAGTCATTTTTGGTTGAGTCTGTGGAAGATGGTTGGGACTAAGCTGAATATTAGTAGCGCCTATCATCCACAAACGGATGGGAAAACGGAAGTGGTGACAGATCTTTGGGAAACTTGTTGAGATGTCTTGTGAAGGATAATTTGAAGAGCTCGGATGTGAACTTGTGTCAGGCAGAATTCACACATAATCATGTCGTTAATCGAAGTACTGGATTCAGTCCATTTCAAGTAGTATATTCAGCCATTTCGTAGCGACCGTTGGATTTGTCGACAGTTCCACGTCAGAAAGTGGTTGTTAAACGAGCTTATGATTCCGTGAATGAGTTGCAGGAGTCCCAGGATTGTTCATGAACGATTGCTTAAGTCAAATGAGAAGTATAAGCAACCGGCAGATAAGAAGCGAAGGAGTATAGACTTCAGAAAGGGTGATTTTGTATATGCAGTATTGACTAAGGATCGTTTTTCTGTTGGTAGTTATAACAAGCTGGCTGCTAGGAAGATTGGACCTTTACAAATTTTGAAGAAGATCAATGATAATTCTTATCGGTTAAGATTGCCGGATCATATCCATACTGCCGACGTTTTCAACGTCAAACATTTGATTCCATATCATGAGAATAAGCATGTCGAAGAAGAGGAAAGTGAGAATTCGGCGTCGAATTCTTTTCAACCACGGGAGGATGATGCAGCGCATACCAGATCTTTTGTCGCGAATTCCTCCTAAAGTCGCAGTGAGCTTAGGTCGCACTTCCTCCTTAAGTTGAATGAAATCTTATGTCGCTCCTCCAGCATAGGTCACGAACGACCTTCCTTAAGTCGCGAAGATTATGCAGCGATATTCCTTAAATCGCGAGCATCTCTAGTAGGTCGCTCCACCAGCTTATTTCGTGAGCAAACCCTAGGTCGCGAGCAACCTTCCTTAAGTCGCGAAGATTATGCAGCGATATCCCTTAAGTGGCGAGCATCTCCAGCGCATTCTTCATAGGTCTCTCCGGCGAGTTATGCGAGTTACGACCTAACACGGGCAAGCTAACTATATGTCGCATTTCATAAGTCGCTCTCCAGCGCATTCTTCTTAGGTCGCTCACACATGCTGTTTCTTCTTATGCCGCTAGATCGTCCAGATCTTATGCCGCTCTGTTCTTTTAAGTCGCTCATGTGATAGGTCGCCCAAGCCGTTTCTTTTTAAGTGCTTTGTTGTTAGGTCGTGTAATGTTGGAACGTGTTGCTGTAAATTCTTAAGTCGTTGGTGCTTAGGTCGTTAAGTCGTAAGTCGCGTGAGTTGTTAGGTCGTGTATTTTGTTATCTCGTGTATTGGTCTGTGTGTGTTGTAAAATCTCTATAAATACGGGTGTATTGTCATTGTAAAAAAGGAGTTGATTTTGAATAAAATTTTGTTGAGAGCTTTGTGCCTCTTTAAAAATTGAAAGTTGAGTGTGAGCTCCTTTCTCCATCTTCGGTTATTCGAGTGCGCTCGAATCAACGAATTTGAAGCCGATTCACGGAATCTCGTGCGCGAGATCAACGTCGAAGAATCGTAGATCTTCTAACGTGGAATCGTGTGCGATCAACGTGTTGAAGATAACTAGAATCCGGTATCTCGAGAGTTCAACGGATTTGGGACTTTGATATCATCAATTCACCAATCTATCTTGTATCGTTCCATCGTTTGCTTCATTTCTTATTATCCGCTGCGTCAAAGTGGATCAACAGAAACTACTAAATTACCATTTTCTGGTCAAACCAGAATTTCACCCTCAATCTATCACTATAATTGATAATTTTAGTTTTAAAAATCTAGTTTTTAGATATCTCCTCAGTTTATATGATTGAACCAGTGAATTTACATGTTTGAATTTTCAGTTACCTTAAGCTTACCCTGTTATTTTGAGTTTCCAGAGACATTCAAGTTAAATTTTAATTTAATTAAAATTTTAAATATTAATCTATGATCCAATAAACAACTTTTGTTTATAATCCAAGTTCTAACAGCAATTGGTTCAAGAGAATATGATTTTTGATCAAATCTTGAGCATGAAAACTAAGAACAGGGATACCCAGATTCAACAGCAATGCACACCTATGTATATACATCTAGATAATTCACAGCAGATTGTGCTTACATACACACAATACATATTTATCACAGAAATTAACTTACAACCTTGTTTATACTTAAGTTATATTAAATAAAAACAAAATGGTACTCACCTGTGAAAAGAACTCTGAACAGAGAACAAATTCTGGAAGCTGCTACTTGATTTACCGTTAAAGCTTCTTGCCTGATTGTTGTTTAAATTTATAAAATGATGATGCTTACTTTTTTCTTATTTTTGACCGAACTAGAATAAGAAGAGATGTACAAATAAAATGGTTTACAGGGGTAGGAGCTTCTGGTACAAGCTTATTTTCTATGGTCAGTGTTTTGTTTCATTGACCAAGCAAGATTTTTTTTTTGAACTGAAATAATTTTTGCATGTTGCGAAATGACCTTGTTTTTGTGTTTGAATTGATATCTTTTAATGCATATGTTTCCTTCTATGTTTACAGCCTTATCCTCTTTGATTTTGTATATAGATATTTTGTTTCTTTTTTTTTCTCTCTTGCCTTACTTACACAAAATTCACATACCTACTTGTCCGGTTTGTTTTATACCTTTGTGCTTAATATAAAAATTATTATAGTTATTTTTATATGTTTACCTTAGGTTGCTTACACACAATAAACATTTAAATACTTATTTCTAACATAAACTCTTACTTTTTACTTCTAACATAAATCTTTGTTTTTATTTTTATTTTTATTTTAAGCTTAACTATAAAATACTTTATTTATATTCATGTATTTATTATATTTTTTTATATTTATATTTATAAGATTGATTTTATTTCCAGCGTTATTATATAGATTACATCATATGCCAATATTTAAATTAAATGTTAATAAGGTAGAGCATTAATTAAATTGAATAAGATAGATTTTATTTTAAATATTTTTAAAAGATTTTATTTTAAATTTTTAAGTCATAGTTTCCTTTCAAAATACACACACACACACATATATATATATATATATATATATATATATATATATATATATATATAAATAAATGATAATTGGCCTCAAGTCTTATTTGTTTTTAAAATGACAAGCTTGTATTTTATTTAATTATATTAAATGGTTATTTAAATAATATTGCCAAAATCCCCAGTCGTCACAGTGTAATTTTCTTTTCTGATATTGTGAAGTTATCTTTTATGATGCATTGATTTAGCTGCAGATTGAGAGTTAGAGATCCATTCAACTGCTGACCAGACCCCATTTGTTGTTTTACTACCACTTACTTGTGGCAATAATTTGACGCTTATGGTTTATAGTAACAAAGAACAGATCAAACTGTCTTGTCTCGATAATTTATAAATTCTGGTTGCTAACTATTTTGTTTTTTTCATTAGTGATGAATCTTGACGGGATTATAATGGTGTCGTTGAGGAAATCTTCAAGCCCATAACCCCTGACCGATATTTCAACCTGAACTTTCCAAAGAAGATAATTATCTCCTTCTAGACGGGCTTTAAGCAATTGACTCTATAGGCTAATGAGGGTCTCTTTTTGCAGCATGATCAAATTCAGAGGTAGTTGAAGTTGCAAGGTCACTAGCCATGATGCAAATTCAAAATTAGTGAGAAAATAACAAAGAAAAAGATGCAATTCTGAATCAAGAACTACTTCATTGGGTCCAAGATGAATAAGAATAGATCCCAAGAACTCAAAAAACCAGGTAAGTGCAGTCGCTAACCTAGATGATTGGTTATTGAAAATGGGTTTTTCTGGCAAGGAACGATTCTTTGATGTTTTGAAGAGTTTTCTGATGATTTTCTTTAAAAGAATTTGATTTTGCTTCCTTGTATTGAAGATTGATGTAGCCAGTATCTTTGCGATAGTCAGACAAGGCACTTTCTTCCCTCCTGAATAAGCGCTTTCAAAATGTTTAATCTCAAATGATGAGTTTTTTGTCTAATGAGATTCTTAAGCTTCTGAAATGCCAAATGATGAAACTCTGATTGTATTCAGACTGTGGTTTTTCCGTTAGGCTTTGACTGGCTCCGATACCATATTCGATTTGATATAGTTTCTTGATAGGGATTTAAAAAAAAAAATATAAGAGATGAATTTGAAAGAAAGAATAGCAGAGATGATTTACAAATACATTATTCTTGTACATAGTTTGCTACTGTATTTATAATTGATATTACACAAAATATACACGGTTATGGGCTAAAATGCAATACGCCCAATAATATTCCTAGATTAACCGCTTTGCAATGTTAATGTGGGGTAACATATTATTTCAGCCGACACTTGTTTATTTCTTACACCTTGTGTAAAAGAATAGTAAGCTGATGTTAGCACATATGAATGATACTTTTGAGAAGGTGCTTAATCTTGCTTAAAGTTATGGGAAGTTTAAAGTGAGAATGCTTAGATGATGACCGGTGTGGAGAGTGATCTCGTGCAAGGAAGTTCGGAAGATTTTTAACTTATTGGAAGAAGCCTACACGTCCTCAAGTCAAGAAGCAGGAAGGAAATTTATTCTTGTAAAAGGTCATTACATAGAGCAAAGGAATGATTATACGCTTTTGATTCCAAAAGGAAGGTCGTACGGAAAAGGACAGTCTGGATAAGAAGAGTGTAAGCAGTGGGCTGGTCTTCTCAGTTGGTACAATGACAATTACATGGGTTGTGGGGATGAGTTCAGAGCATGTTATCTTAGAAGGTATTATCAAATCAAGCGCATTTCTGTTTGGGCATTGTTCAATGCTAGTGCTTCTATCCTTTATATCAAAAGAGACTTGTACTCTTCGGGTGGAAAATCCAACAAGGCATTCAACTCTACGCATGGAATATTAAGTTAATGTGTGTTTTTATGTTACGGTATCATGACGTGATATGTCTTTTTCACGATTTTTTAGCTTTGATATATTTTCAGGAATGTACTATGTATTTGATTTTAGGGTGACAGTTGATTGTGAGAATCTTCCAGTAGATGTACCTGAAGAGAGGATTGAATGACAAATGGTTCGATTTTGTTAATCAGCATGCCTGGTAATGAGTAGTTGCACGTATTTCTTCAATGCTCCTATTATGAGCTTGGATCAACACCAGTTGCTTGTAGAATTCTTACGAATTCAAAAGAATTAATGATACACCATCCAGGAGTAGACAATATGTTTTGATTTATTTAATGTGAGGGGCAAAGAAAGTACCATATCCAATCAAGCGGACTGGTTCCAAGCAGAAGACCAACCATGAGAAATGGACATTCTTATGAAAAAATATTTTTTTTCCCACAAGAGTTATGTCTTCTTAGTTAGTACCGATCATGTTGCAATAGAGGCAAATGGTTACTTAGACTATATATGTACGGACAATGATGAGATGAATATGCAAACTATTAGAAAAAATCATCTGCAACCTTATATAAATGAATCATTTAATCAGTTGAGATATTCGTGGGTGTTCTCACAACTGGACATTTGTACCGAACCGTTTTTCCGTACCTTTTGAATCGACAATAAAGCATACATGTCCAACTCAAATTGGACGAACAAGTGGATCATTAAGGGTAGAAGAAAATAAAGACAGAACAGAATCTCACATTACACCAAACATGCCATTTTGCCACACTTTTTTCGTTTCATTTTGTCACGGTTATTATTGTTGGAAATTTGTAACGGTTATTACTGTTACATTGTATTATCACGGTTATTTCCGTGATAAAATTTGGTCTTTTCATAAATAACTCAAAGACGTTGGATAAAGTCGTCATTTAAGTTTCAATGGTTACTTCAGTTGATTGTCACGCTTCTGCTTCTGGCATTCTTCCCCCAAATCAAATTAGGTTTAAGCCGTTCTATTTCAAAGCCTCCTTCGATCCAGCGTGTCGCCCCTCTCTTTCGCCTACCGCGCCCTAACCCAAAACCCCCCTACGCGAAACCTCCCCGGACACCATCCATCGCGTCATCTCGTTCCTCCTCTCCAAAGGCATCCACCACAGGGACCTCCCAT
Organism: Allium cepa; assembly: GCA_030765085.1. NCBI lineage: Eukaryota > Viridiplantae > Streptophyta > Magnoliopsida > Asparagales > Amaryllidaceae > Allium > Allium cepa. The sequence goes on from CM060928.1 coordinate 1,033,429,258, forward strand.
GCATCTTCGGCATGTGCCCTAAACTCCTCACCTCCAACGTCAAGTCAGAGCTCGCACCCGTCTTCTCCTTCCTCTCCGACGAGCTCCACGTCTCCGATTCCAACGTCCGTATGGTCATCAACAAGTGCCCTAGGCTTTTGGTCTCCCGCGTCCGCGACCAACTTCGACCTGCACTTATTTATTTGCGGAGGTTGGGGTTTAGCGATGAGAAGGCGCTAGCTTATCGAGATGCGATTCTTTTGGTTTCTGATGTGGAGAGCACATTGATGCCGAAGCTTGAGTTTTTGATTGGGTTGGGCATGACGGGAGATGACGTGGTGGAGATGGTTTTGAGGTCTCCGGGCTTGTTTACGTTTAGCATGGAGAGGAATTTTAAGCCGAAGTATGAGTATTTTGTATAGGAGATGGATGAGAATTTGGAGGAGTTGTTGCTCATGTAACTTTCATTTCGCTTTTGTTTTTTGGTTTTTTTGTAGTTTCTTTCATAAGACATTTTCTTATCGACGGCCAGATCAAACTACAAATTTTATGAGAAATGTAGGAGAGACTGAGTCATCTTCTTAGCACGTAGTTCATCTTTTTAACTTATGTCTAGTTCATTTGATTTTATTTAAGGACCATCTTAGATTTATTATATACAATTAATCTCCAATCACGATCTTTTTTCTCTATTTATTCTTCAGTCAATTTTTTCATGCTTATCATTTGGTTCATCTTCAGTTTTGCTCCAAAAAAATGATTATGATAAGTGGACTAGCTACACATTCTTTATTTTATTTTATAAATTATTACTGAACTTTCTGGTAAACATAAAACATATTTCAATTGCAGTTTTTAATGAACTAATCACCAAATTGTTTAATTAATCATAAGTTTTTGTTTCTAATTCTTGAGTCATAATCATGCAATTATTTTACTACTTTAAGGTAGTTTTTAACTTCTTTTCAATTAACATCTTTTTACCTGAATAGCTCCAGCACCAATTTTCAGGATGTAGATCTATCCTTGGAGAAATCGAGTCCACCATTGCTGTAGGTACATAGTATTTCTTTGGAGCATTTTACATATATATCTACAGAACTTTCTTGCTAGGGTTCTAGAGAATAATAAGCCATTGTGATTTATAGCTTGGATTTTTTTGAGGATAAATCTTTTCTAATGTGTATCAGATACACATTGATTATTTTGTATCTGTTATGATTTTATCTTCTAGTATGTATTGTATATGAAGGTATATCTAAAACTAAGGGAAAGGTACAAGTAGGTTGCAATTTCATCTATTCTACCGCTATACATATGCATTGGTTAAAAGTTATAAATACTACAAAAAACACAATCGCTTTAATTTATTCTGCAACTGATTTGGTGTTATTTGGTAAATCAATATTGATTGTATTTTTCAAAACTAACGGTTGCATTCGCTTGTCAGTGACGAAGCTGTTGCTGCATTTGTAGAAGCATCAGGAGGGTCATTAAGTTTGCCGCATTTGGTAAATCTCCCACACTTTACATGACTTCGTAGTGTATGTTAGATATTTTGTCTACAATGTTACCAGCAGTTTGTTTTTCGTTGGGTATTAGTTTTTGGTTTACAATGTTACCTGCAGTTTGTTTGCAGATTAGTTTTAGACTTAGTTGCAAACTGCAAATCAATTGCAAAACTACTCAGTTTTGCAACTGAGTATAAATATGAGCATTATGATATGAACTGCTACAGCTCTTTTATTGCAATGTTTACTATTTGGATGAACTGTTATTATCCTCGCTTCCACCTATTGTGTGTAAAAAAAAGAGGACTAAAAATATATTATATTCACGTTAGACAAAATGTTGCCCTAATAACATAATGCATGAATGCTGATTTATACTTTAGTCATAGACAATTCTATGATAATGTGTATCATGGCTGAGAAATCTTTGTTTCAAAAGCAGATCTCCTATAAAAAATTAAACATTATAGTCGTTTGCAACAACAACTGTAAATAAAAGGTATAAAAGCGATACTGTTACTGTATAAATTTAGCTCTCTACTAAGCTAACGTAAATTAATATTTAGCAATTCTGCTAGTTCTTCACTCATTTTATTTTCAAAGCAACATTTCAACCAAATATTTCATGCTACCTAGCATTTTCTTTTTGGATCTTCTACTCATTTTGTCACCTTTATTTACTAATATTTTTTAGCTTCGCCGTTATCATTAGCCTGGGTAGTTAAAACCTGTTAGTAATTTATTTTTAGAGTGTGCTTTATCTCACACTTAAGTTCTTAGATATTCCTAATTAACCAAAGGCAAGAAAAGCTTATCTTTATTGCTTTGGTATGAAAGCTCATACTTCTTTATGTCTTTACATGCTATATATGTTTATTATATTAGATCTTAAGAGATTGAATCAATACAATATAAGCGTGTCTTTACATGCTGATAATGTAATGAACAATAATGATTATTCTCTCCAGATTCTTATATAGAAGGTATTTATTTAGTCAGAGTTGGTTAGTACTTCATCATTTATTAGACTAAAGTGACAAAATATCCCAACATCTGAATCAATGCTACCATGTTTTTGTTAAAAGTGTTAACAATTATTCCCAGCATCTGAATTAGTAAATTTAGCTTCTCATAGGTGACACCATACAAATGCATCGGGTACAACACTTTTTAATATGAATGTATTCATGATTTTTAGTGATAGAGTGAATCGTCTAACCTTTTATGTTAGTAAACATTTGTTTCATATTCTAAAATTTTCCTTAACCCATTTGATTTTTTCTTATTTGACTGGTGTAAATCCTGACATGATCTATGAATGGTCTGTTTCACATTCTCTTTGAGATACCGCTGTGGCTTATAGTGTATGAGTATAAAAGACGCTGAATCATTAATACTGATTGAAAGCAAGTTATGCTATTCACATTTAAGCCTGTGTAGTTTTGCATTAACAATCGTGACTGTTGGCTTGTTAGCAATGTCTATTTGTTTCTCCTTGCCTTGTTTATATGATATTGATTAATTTGCAAACGTTCTACATTGTCTTATAAAAGTAGACTATGACCTTGGATCAGTATGGGATGGTAATGGAGGAGAAGAGGCGAGCTCTCCAAGCTACGCTTATGGAAATCACTGCCAAACATCAAGAAGAAGAGGAGGATTTCTTATGGAAATCACTGTATGGGTAATATAATATATTTTTTTCTTTTTTTTCACAAAAATAATTCTGACCTTGATTGGGAATATTAAGCAACTGAGTTCACAATAATAAACTTTTGTGATTGATCTTGAACGAACTGCTATTTGATATCTTTTTCGTGACCTTTTTCATTAGTTGGGTTGGTCAGTGTATTATCTTTGCACTTTTTTCTTTTGGGTTTAAGTCTGCAACAATTGTGTCATGTTAATTATAAATGGTGAGAAGAAGTTGCCTCACCAAAAATAGCACACCATCCTTGACTCGTCATCTAAGTCTTCTCCAATAGTCTTTCCATGTTCCCTAGTTTAACATTCATATAACTCATTTTTTCAACAAGCTCTATCACTTGATGAACATGATTAAACCTTCGATTTTATATGAGTTTATATACATTGTATATCATTGTATATCTTATACATAACAAAATGAGCACTATAAAAATTGTACAGCAAATTTTGGGCATGTTTCCCACCTTGTTTATTTATTGTTGGATGTTGTTAATTACATAGCATATCTAACATTCAACTATACTGTTATTATGTGCCAAAGATCACTTTGGAAAATTTGTTGTTTTACTCAGCATTTTTTGTTTCAAAACTACGATTATTCAGGTTTACAAAACTGAGTGTTAGTCGGGTCTAGAGAAACTGATATCGCTCAAATTTGGAAAAGTAAGCATACATGAGTTGTAACTATAATTAGACTTGTAGAGTTATGTGCTTAGTTATATGTCTAAGTGGCATAATAATTACATCGCTTATGTCCACGATCAGACCAAATAGGTATGTTTTTTTTTCATCGCTATGGTCTTTCTATTTTATTTTATGTCATACATAGTGAGTCAAATAAAATTTATGATGGGTACTGACATCGAAAATAAAATGGACTGCACCTCGAAGAGTTAATTGAAAGGTAATATTCTCTAACCAAAATTATAATATCTTTTTGTTCATGCGTTTATGAAGTTAGGTAACAATTTGTTTTCAAAACTGGATCCCACACTTCTTTAAATTGTACAAGCTTTATTAATTATAATAAAACAGGCCGAAGCAACGCGTTACTTTTTTCTACAATTAGCTATAAAATGATAGTTATGATAAGGCCGATAGACTTTTAGATAACTTTAATTCTAGATAACTTTAATTCATTAATGTTATTGGTCTTGTTTCCTTGTCAAATACTTATGTGTATCTCAAGCATGTTCTATGTCTAATATTTATCATAAAAAGTTAAAAATGCTAGTAGTGTACCGGCTATTCTGATTTATGAGGAGAAATTCATTCATTATTTTCATTAATTTTTGGACGATTTAGATCCACTAGATGCATCTTAGAAAATAATGACAGAGCACCCACCCAGATCGGTTTACATCTTTTTCCACTGATCTTAATCCCTGCTACCATGCAAAAGGTCAACGTACCCAACACCTTCTTTATCAACGACTGCATCAGAGTTGATTGTTCTAGGTTGCGACTCAGTAGGCTTCTCAAATACTATAACATCCACAGCTTCTCTATATATACACGTGAGTGACCTCTTGTATTGATGGTTTGTCCATTTGCGTGCGTCTCACCATCTTGTTGTAACATGTGCAATGATTATTTTCCATCTAGTTGTTGTGTCCATGTATGGTCCTCTGCCTAGCTTTACCCTACCATGTGCACTCGATCCTGTGAACTTTTGTTTTGCTGCTTTATATGCTCGATAATTTGGCTGTCTGCCTTGTATATGTGTTATGCTCTAGCATGAATTGAAAATTGAAATGATGTTGTCCCTGCCTGACCTTGTACATGTTCATCTCTTTGTTGTTGCACCTGTCCCTGCACCTTACACGGTAGTGCACTTGACCACCCTGGTCTTGTCTTGAGTTGTTATGTCCTTGCTGAAACCCTATGCTTGTGCACTTCTGCCTTGCTGTCGAGTTGCCCCTGTATGCACCAGAATTGATTGCCTGAACCAATTAGTGGATTTAATTTGTATCCCTGATACTAGATTGTACACGTGCACTCGTATATTTCAATGAACTTGCTTTGTTTTGTAGGCCGAAGCCTTGATATTTGTAGCATCTTGTGACGACCCGGAATTTTTAAGAAAATTAAATTGGAATATTTAATTGATTTGAAATAATTAAAAGTAAATTTTTAACTTGAATTCAAATATCACTACTATTTGATAGTCAAATTATTGAATTAAATAATTTAAAATCAGGTAAAATATGAAATTTAGGATTTTAACCCTGTTAAAAATAATTTGAAGGCTTATAAAATTTATATTGATAATATTGAAGAGAATAGAAGTGTTTAGATCAAATTTAAAAATGGTTTGTTAAGTTTTGAAATTCATATCGTTTAAAATTGAATTTAAAAATAGCCTTCCGGGGCACAGTTTTGGAATTCGACGAAACCAATTCCATTGTGTCCGTAATAGTGAATTATTATCGGATTTCAATTTTCGTAATTTTTGGAGTTATTGTATGAGCATACTATACATAAACGTGTTGAAATTTACAACGAAAATTTAATTTAAATTTTATAAATGTATTATCACATAAGCAATCTCTCCAGCCGACTTCCTTTCTTATCCATGTCCCCTCTTTTATCAACAGCACGCGAAAACATCTTTTCTTGTTCCCTCTGTTATTTCTTTAAAATGCAGGCTCGTTCAATAATATCTTGTTCAAAGCTTTTCAAAGAAAATTAATGGCCGAACTAAATAAGGGATTGGAACCAATCGCTACCCTTATTCATCAATTCGTTGTCCCTTTTTCTTCAATTCGATTTCTGGGCAGAAATATAAAATCATCAAAAAAAACGCGAGCCTCCTTTCCCCTCGTTTTACAGTTTGCTCGTGAAGTTCAATCGAGCTCAGAAATGGGACGGCGATGCTTTTCGCGAGGCCGTAGGTAGTACCGAGAGGGAAACTGCATCCGTGGATCGAGGCAGTTTGACCGTGTTCGAATTTGGGTTTCGTGGGTTTGGGTATCGCGTCGGCATAGCCCTGAGTGAGCGATGGTAGTTCGTGGGGATGATGGCGCTCGTTCGTGACAGTGGCGGCCGCGTTCAATTTGTTGATCGATGAGACCTTGCTTAAGTCAGGGTGGTGGCTTTGGTTCGCTGTAAGGGTGAGATATAGTTTTATTATTTCAAATTTTATAAAGTTGTTTATATATATATATATATATAATTTTTCAGTAAAGCTATTTACTGTTGGTATTTATAATATATATATATATAAGATGCTTATACCTATTTTAATACACATAGAAAAAAATAGTAAATATATTCCAGTTTAAAGGTGTATATACATATAAACTGTGTATGTTTGCAAAGTGGAGAAAAAGGAGAATAAGTATATATATATATATATATATATATATTCATTTAAAATATATAAACAGAAAATTTATTTTTACAAATAAGATTTTGAAATAATAGTAGGGGTTTTAAAATGTTATGGAATGTATAAAAATAAAATAAATATACATATAGTCATGTAACACTTACTAGTTTAATTTTAAAGATAAGATATTGTGATGATCAAATTTGTTTAATAAACTTACCGAATTATTTTAGTTATTGAAAATAATTTGTAAAAAAAAGAAGTTGGTTTAAAATTTAATTCTTTGATTTAAATTTAATCATTAGTTAAAATTGAATCGTTAGTTTAAATTATACGATAATTGATGATTCGATTTGTTCAAATATTAATGACTATAATGCTATTGAAGGTTAAAATCCGATAGAAGCAAGCCGGATTGGATTGGATTACAAACAAATCAAAGGGGAGTTACTCTCACTCATCTGGTTTAATTTAAATTTAAATGGATTAAATTTAAATAATTGGTTGAATGATTGCATGGATTGGATGTGGTATATCATATATAGTATATATATTGGACTGACTAATTTCCCGCAATATATATATATAGTGGATGAGAGCCTATGCGTCGCATAATGGTGGATGATATTTTATTTAAATCCCATATACCGCAATATTCAATCTCGAAGTGGAATTGGTATTTTATATTGTGCTAACATCTGTGGATGCAGGGAAATAGGTTGGAGGGATCCGACTGAATTCCTCAAAACGTTTAATTTTGTTTAAATATTCTGTAATATGATTTTGATATCCTGTGATGAATTATATGGAAATTGGATGTTATGGATTGTATAGATCAATTTGAATTTGCTGAGTTATCGAAATCTCTAGAATTAGATTTGTGAAATGAAATAAAAGAGTAAATTTTTAACTAAAATATCTATAAAGTATTTGAATAAATTAAAGAATGAATTGAAAGAGAAATAAAAGCAATTCTTTTAAAAATTCAGATAATTCAATTCTGAGCATAAAAAGGGGAATCTGAATAACCAGAGGAATAATAAATTTTGAAGCTTAAAGGATATTATTAAAAGAATAAAGAATATATTTTTAAATTTGAGGTTTAAAGTTAATTAAAAGATGTAGAAGGAATTTGGGAATGTGAATTGATATTTTCGGTTAAAAGGGGTTTAAAACCTTAATAAAGAGATAAAAATCTTAAGCTAAATAGATTTTGAAATAAATGAAGTAAGAGAAGGAATTTATTTCCAAGTGAAGTAAAATTTTGAGATCAATTGTAAATTAATTTAGTGTTTGGGATTTGAAATTTTAAAGGAAGATGAGATTTTAGAATTTATAAACTGGGTTTATAAAGTGGAATAAAATATCGATGGATATTTTAAGATATAAATTCAAGGTAAGAATTTATTTAAGGAATGGAACTTGAATTAAAAATAAATGGTGATTTATTTTTAAGAGATGTGGAAGAGAAGAGTATTTCCCTGGATAGCCAAGTACGGTTTTCAAAGAAATTTTAAAATAAATTTAAGGTTTTAATAATGTTTTAAAAAGCATGTTTTGGAAAGATTTATTATTTCTAAGTGTTAACCTTAAAAGTAAGTATATGTCGTTCAAAGTTATTATTGTAATAACTATATAAAAGTGACTTGGTGTTATGATTAAAAGAGGAAATTTATTTTTTATTTTATAAAGTGTTTTATTGAAAATATTCTTAAAGTATATATATTTTTATAAGTATTAAAGTAGATTTCATTTCTATGTTATAAAGAATTTTATAATAAAGTAATTTTAGAGTTTCTTCAAATCTAAAATATTTTTTACTTGGTGTTCTAGTGGGAATAAATAATTGGGAAATGCATTCCGTGAGAGGAAACTGGTTTAAACTATTTTCAAAGGGGATTGAAATGTGAAAATATATCTTGTAAAGATATTTTGAAATAACAAATAATTTGGATAAATTATTTATGTTGGATGGATATTGAGAATGTTAATTGATAGTTAAATAACCGACTATCAATATTGGCCAAATACGTTGATCGTTTGGAAGAGACCGGGATCGAGATTTATTTCTCGAAAACCACTTCGATCCGGTTTGTACGTTTCATGGAAACGAGTAGGATTTGATGATGGAGCAATGAAGTGCAAGGGCTAGTCGCTACTAATCCTGAGGATATTTCCAAAATGGATGTAGTAGGAATAGTGCCTTCGGTTCCGTTCGAACCCGGGACGGACTTGTATGGATGAATGCTTTCGTAAACATCGTCAGGTGGACGATGGGCATTCTAAGGGATATGTTCTATAAAGGTAACGCAGCAAGGCTAGGTGGGTAGCACCCAAGCAGGGTGAGGTCATCCCTGTCTAGATGTCCCTTTTATTTCGGCTTAGTGGGCGGTTGCTGATCCCAACCGCGGGGTGATCTCTCTCGGGATTTTCCAGTAAGGGGTAGTCCCAGTCTTGTGTTTCCAGGGAGCGGGCGTACTCCTCGGTACGGTGATCTAGGCCCCGTACTGTGACAGGTGGTACCCTAGTGCCTAGTCATTAGTTGGAAATTCATTCTCCCTACGAGCCTTGTACGAGTTTTGTTTGTATTACCCACTCTGTGGCTAGTAGCTGGAATTTAATAATGTAACAATTTCGGCTATTTTATAAGTATTTGTATATAGACCCTATTATAATATCAGAGGATTTTTATAAAAATGTTTTAGCTATCGTAAGGTAAAAACCCGACATGTTTATTTGTGGCGTGGTCTTACGAGACGCTTTTGCTTTCAAAGGATTTTTGAAAATTTAATAATCAAATTGGGTGTGATTTTCTCACGCTGGTATTCCAGACTGACTCGGGTGTTATTTAACAGTATGATCGGGTCAGACCGAGTATTATAGGATACAGGAAATGCTGTGGAGCTCAGGAGACGAGCAGGATGACGATACGTACTCCCGTATTTGTTTATGTATATATTCCGCTGTGTTGAGTAGTTGTGTATCCAGTGTATGATATTGTTGATCTGTGATTGATGTACTCTGATGATGTAATATGTAAACAGGTGTATTTGCTTTTGAGTAAAGTTTATTTATTATCTATTATATTTTATTCCGCTGCAATGGTTAGATTCTGATGTTGATTTCTATTTTCTTCTTCTACCTCTTCTTCTTTAACCCAAATGGTTTGTATTTCTGTGCAACTTGAGTTGATTTATGTACAATAGTGTTGACCCAAGGGGTACGGATTTGCGGGTCGTTATACTTGGTATCAGAGCTTAGGTTGGTGATAACCTTGGCTCTGGTGGGAATTACTCATTGAAATAGAGTCAATAGTACTCTAGGATGAGTTTGAGCGTATTAATAGATATGAGCGCGTATTTGTTAGTGAATATAAAATGTGTTTATATTGTGTTGATTGGTTTATTGAGTAATTTATGGATTCTGGTCAATACGAGTAATTAACGTTATTGATAGGGATCTCTAAACACTTGAATAGAACAATTCGACGCGGTATTGTTTTAAAGTGGGGTAAATGAAATAATTTTACCCAAATTATTTTTATATATAAAGGATATAATTTTTGTAAAGTATTATAATATTTGGATGCTTGATTTTTAAGGAATGGTAATATCAAATTATTAACACTATTGTGTAGAAATTAAATAAGAAATTGAAAACTTATAACCGAAGTTGAAGAATAAATTTATGTAACAAAATTGAACGTGAAATATAGATTATAAATGAAATTTATAATTGAAATGAACCGCATATACAAATGAGACTTGTAAATGTAAACCGTAAAGGTGATTATAATTTTGGAATAGAATTACAGAGAACCATTTGAAATTGAAATGAGATAAAATTCCAGAGAATGTTCGAACATAGATTTAAAGGAATTACAATTTGGAAATTTTGGGAAAATTTTAAATTCTTTTGGGTTGGAAAAACAGTTTCCAAAAGGTTTGGAGGAATAATATTAATATTTTGGAAATATTTTTGTGTTGTATTTGAAATCTTGTGAGATTTGGAAATTAAAAATATTTGAAATGTTAAAGACAAAAAGCATTTAATTCTCTTTCGATCGCTGGAAAATAATTTCGGTGATGACTGCAGCATCATCGAAGTTCATTTTTGAGTTTCTAGAAGAGAAATTGCTACAAATTGTTTTAAAATTGGAATTGTTTGTGAATTGGGTTTGGTTTTGAAATTAAGGAATAAATGAATTTGCCGAAGAATTTTAGATATAGTTGAATTCTAAGGTGATATTGAAATTTTGGAAAATTGTTTAACTCTGGAATTTTGTTTGAAATGTTTATGGAATAATAAAAATATATTGGCTAAATAAAAGGTATAATTCCGGGTTAAAAAGTAAAATGTGAATGAGATTGATTGTAAATAGATGAAATATGAATAAAATAAGTTGTGACTTATAAAGTTTGGAAGTAAAATGAATAGGCCAAATAAAATTTGTTTGTAATGATAAAGAATATAATCCAAAATTTAAAAATAAAATAAAATAGATTGAACTCAAGTAAAACGGTTAGAGTGATTTTTGGAATAAAAATCAAACATTGGGTAAAATTTTAAATAGACTACTTGATTGATTAATGGAATATGGAAATGGAACTCAAATTGGTTAATAAAAACTTGAGTTGTGAATAAATGATAGAATTTGAAAGTGAATTATTAATAGAAATTCAACTAAAGATTTTAAGTGAATTAAATTTTAGTTGAAATTGAATGGAATTGAATTAACATAAAAATGATTTATATTGCAAATAAAAATCTAAGTAGTGATAAATTGGAAATGGCCTCGTTATAAAATGAGAGGAATTCAGAAATAAATTATTGAATGTGAACTAAAATTCATATTGATTAAATGAAATATACTAATTTAATTTAAACAAATGGAGTTGGCAATGAACTCAAGTTAAACAAAATAGAGTTGAAATATTGATGGTTTGAGTGGTAAATAAAATTCAAGTGAATAAAATTAAAATTGAAATGATTGCAAATGAATTAAAATGGGAGAAATTGACTATTAATTGAGTTGAAATCAAGTTAAAGTGGTTACAAGCTTACGTAGTTATTTATTCACTTGCATATAGTCAAATTTCGTAGAAGTGATTGTCGTTTGACGTAAACAAGATTATATAAATTCTATGGATTAACAGAAGCTAATAAAATTGGTTCTTGAATCAATTGTAATAAATATGGGCTTGTTTGGATGATAAATAAATTGAATGTAAGCAATGAAGTGTAAATGAATTCAGCTTGGGTTGTCGGTAAGTTGAACATAATTGGAAAGTGTTTATAAAATATATATAACTTTAGTTTAAAGGTTGGAATAACTTCACTAAAATAAAATAACTGAAGTAATATTTGAATAAAAGCTTGACTTAAGAGAAATTGTGAAATGATTGTGTCGAGTCCTACGAAATGATTTTTAATAAAACTTGTTTGGTAAATGAAATTAGTAATTGAGTTAATTAACTTAAGTTATATTAATGAGAATTTGACTTGGAAGAAAATGGAAGTTAGATTGCTTTTGAAATCAATTCAAATTAAATGAGTTTGCTTGGACTTAAAATGAATTTAAGTTAAGTAAGAGAGTTGTGAAATCATTTAAATTGAACAGGATGGTTTGAATATTGTTTGGAAGCATTATAAATAAGTGTCGAAATATTTCATATGTGCTTATGGAAGTATATAATATGCACTGTTTATAGAATCCATGTTTTAGTTATTTATAATAAAGTGAAATGTTAATAAACTTTGTATATTTGACACTGACGTGTTTAAATTGAGTAAATACAGGTTTTTGGAAGCCGTTTGACTGGTTTTGATTGCGCTAATTGCTTAAATAAATAGCTGCTTGCTTTAAAATGCTAAATAAGGTACGCCTATGCTATACAAATAGGAAATATGAACTTTTTTTCTGTTTTCCGACCGTGTGGGTCGATGTATATATATTTATATCTCTTGTCAAATTGAAAAAGCTCCTCCGTACAAAGGAGACTCTGCCAAAAAAATTCGAAAATTTTGAAAGTTAGAATTTTTTTGAATCTTTTGAAAATTTTCACTAACGACAAATGAATTAAAGTTTGTTAAGCAAATAGAATTATAACTGAATGTTGAAATTTGATTTAAATTGTATAAGTGAAGTAAGATGAACCGAAGAATTGTTCAAAGAAACTAAAAGAAGAAAAAATTTGCAAACTAACTTTTATTTGAGATACTAAAATAAATTAGTAAGTAAAAAGAATAAGGGAAATGGTTAATTAAATATGGATTGAGATAGGGTGAATCAAAATTCAATATTCAAAGTTTGAAAATGAATTGAATTCAAGTAAAATTGGAAAGAAGTATCTATATTTGAAATTAATTAACAAAGTGAAGCACATTGAAATTTTTATGGAATTGTAAAGGAGAATTGAATAAAATAGATATAAACTCCAATAGTGAAGCGAAAACAAATTTATGAAAGAAGTGTATAAAATAATTATATTAAACCTAAGAAATGAATGGTGAGATTCTTAAGTAAATTGGTATTGAGGAAAATTATTCCAAGTGAATAATTGAATGGAAATTTAACTGAAGTTGGGACAAGGGAAAGTGAGAATAAGAGAATAACAATCAAATAAATGTGAATAAAAAGAAAATTTATATAATTTTTAATCAATTGGGGAAAATACGTAGGATGTACGTATATTATTTTATTCGCATAGCTATTTGATCCAGATTCAAGCATTGAATTTCGAGGAAATTTTACCGATCTGAGTTGGAATTTTTCACTCAATTTTCAACGGCGAACCAGGATATGGAGTTTTGATTGATTCTATATTCTCTATTATAGTTATGACTATGCAAGGAGAATGACAGTTTCTAATCAGGAAACCAGATCTGAGTCCGCACTAGAAAGTCGGGTGGACGATACTAGTTCGGAAGTGAGACTGTGTGATCGAGTAAGCGATCGGATTCGGTATTGCGTACAAATGATATAGGTACATCGTACGGGCTTAAGTAAAACAAATATTGGAAATGTGTAAAAGAAGTCAATAAATGTTTTTGAATGTTGTGATTGGATATTATTGCTAAATAAGATATGCAGGTATGAAAAAGGGAAAGGAGAATTGGTTTTGATTTCAGATAATAAATTAGAATTGCCCGACTAAAAGGTATGTGTTTAAAATTCTATATGGGATTTGATTGGGTTTTTGGATCTAGCCACTTGGCGTTTTGTTTTCTTTTTGGATTTGGGAGGCCGTAGAGCCATTTTGTAGTTGTACCGAGCTAGCCGCGCAAAGGAGACGTTGGCAAAAAATTTCAGAAATTTAGAAAGTTAGAAAAATTTTAAGAAAATTCTGATAATTTTAAATTTGATTTAAAATTTAAATTTGAATGATTGAGTAAGTAATATTGTTAGAAACTATGGGAAAGTTGGGAAAGATTAGCAAAAATGGTAGTGGGTCTTTTATAAAAAGGATAGTTGATAGGATGTTGAACAGTTTGGTTTTGGAAAATAGTAACGAATATTTGACCATTCTTCCTAACTAGTAATTTTGGGACGAAATTCTTTTAAGGGGGGAGGAATGTGACGACCCGGAATTTTTAAGAAAATTAAATTGGAATATTTAATTGATTTTAAAAAATTAAAAGTAAATTTTTAACTTGAATTCAAATATCACTAATATTTGATAATTAAATTATTGAATTAAATAATTTATAATCGGGTTAAATATGAAATCTAGGATTTTAACCCTGTTAAAAATAATTCAAAGGCTTATAAAATTTATATTAATAATACTGAAGAGAATTGAAGTGTTGAGATTAAATTTAAAAATGGTTTGTTAAGTTTTGAAATTTATATCGTTTAAAATTGAATTTAAAAATAGCCTTCCGGGGCACAGTCACGGAATTCGACGAAACCAGTTCCATTGGATCCGTAATATTGAATTATTGTCGGATTTCAATTTTCGTAATTTTTGGCGTTGTTGTGTGAGCATACTCTACATAAACGCGTTGAAATTTACAACGAAAATTTAATTTAAATTTTATAAGTGTATTATCACATAAGCAATCTCTCCAGTCGACTTCCTTTCTTATCCATGTCCACTCTTTTATCAACAGCATGCGAAAACATCTTTTCTTGTTCCCTCTGTTCATTCTTTAAAATGCAGGCTCGTTCAATAATACCTCGTTCAAAGCTTTTCATAGAAAATTAATGGCCGAACTAAATAAGGGATTGGAACAAATCTCTACCCTTATTCTTCAATTCGATATCCCTTTTTCTTCAATTCGATTTCTGGGCAGAAATATAAAATCATAAAAAAAACGCGAGCCTCTTTTCCCCTCGTTTTACAGTTTGCTCATGAAGTTCAATCGAGCTCAGAAATGGGACGGCGAAGCTTTTCACGAGGCCGTAGGTGGTACCGAGGGGGAAACTGCATCCGTGGATCGAGGCAGCATGACCGCGTTCAAATTTGGGTTTCGTGGGTTTGGGTATCGCGTCGGCGTAGCCCTGAGTCAGCGATGGGAGTTCGTGGGGATGATGGCGCTCGTTCGTGACAATGGCGGCCGCGTTGAATTTTCGATGAGACCTTGCTTAAGTCAGGGTGGTGGCTTTGGTTCGCTGTAAGGGTGAGATATAGTTTTATTATTTCAAATTTTATAAAGATGGTTGTGTGTGTATATATATATATATATGTATATATATATTGGTATTTATAAAATATATATATATATAAGATGCTAATACCGATTTTAATACACATAGCAAAAAAATAGTAAATATGTTCCAGTTTAAAGGTGTGTGTATATATATACTGTGTATGCTTACACAGTGAAGAAAAAGGAGAATAAGTATATATATATTTTTTCATTTAAAATATATAAACAGAAAATTTATTTTTGCAAATAAGATTTTGAAATAATAGTAGGGGTTTTAAAATGTTATAGAATGTATAAAAATAAAATAAATATACATATAGTCATGTAACACTTACTAGTTTAATTTTAAAAATAAGACATTGTGGTGATCGAATTTGTTTAATAAACTTACCAAATTATTTTAGTTATTAAAAATAATTTGTAAAAAAAAGAAGTTGGTTTAAAATTTAATTCTTTGATTTAAATTTAATCATTAGTTAAAATTGAATCGTTAGTTTAAATTATACGATAATTGATGATTCGATTTGTTCAAATATTAATGACTATAATGCTATTGAAGGTTAAAATCTGATAGAAGCAAGCCGGATTGGATTGGATTACAAACAAATCAAAGGTGAGTTAATCTCACTCATCTGGTTTAATTTAAATTTAAATGGATTAAATTTAAACAATTGGTTGAATGATTGCATGGATTGGATGTGGTGTTATATATAGTATATATATTGGAGTGATTAATTTCCCGTAATATATGTATAGCAGATGAGACCCTATGCGCCGCATAGTAGCGGATGATATTTTATTTAAATCCCATATACCGCAATATTCCACCTCGAAGTGGAATTGGTATTTTATATTGTGCTAACATCTGTGGGTGCAGGGAAGCAGGTTGGAGGGATCCGACTGGATTCCTCAAAACATTTAATTTTGTTTAAATATTCTGTAATATGATTTTGATATCATGTGATGAATTATATGGAAATTGGATGTTATGGATTGGATAGATCTACTTGAATTTTCTAAGTTATCGAAATCTCTAGAATTAGATTTGTGAAATGAAATAAAAGAGTAAATTTTTAAGTAAAATATCTATAAAGAATTTGAATAAATTAAAGAATGAATTGAAAGAGAAATAAAAGTAATTCTTTTAAAAATTCAGATAATTCAATTCTGAGCATAAAAAGGGGAATTTGAATAACCAGAGGAATAATAAATTTTGAAGGTTAAGGGATATTATTAAAAGAACAAAGAATAAATTTTTAATTTTGAGGTTTAAAGTTAATTAAAAGATGTAGAAGGAATTTGGGAATCTAATTTGATATTTCTGGTTAAAATGGGTTTAAAACCTTAATAAAGAGATAAAAATCTTAAACTAAATAGATTTTGAAATAAATGAAGTAAGAGAAGGAATTTATTTCCAAGTGAAGTAAAATTTTGAGATCAATTGTGTTAACGCTAAAATTTGAACGCTAACACCCCGGTGTAAGAGTTGTAGTTGTGAAAGCACCACCCGATAGCTCGGGAACAGATTACAAGCAGATAATAGCAGAAAAGCGGTAAACAACAACAATTTTATAGTGGTTCGGCTTAAGGGTATAGCCTACGTCCACTTTAAGTACTTTTATTAATAATCTCGTTACAAGCTGATATAATTCTCCCAAGTACAATACACTTTGAATTGCAAGAGACTTAGAACAAGTAGACTAAACTTCGATGAAGATGAGAGTTTTCGAATCCATGTTGGATGTATGTGATCTCTTCTTGAAGTTGTTTGTAGCGTTCTTAGTGTCTTGAGAGCTTCAAGTGTTAAATTGGTTCGGAATGCAGCAGAGTATCGGCGCTTGAAGAGAGTCAGCCAAAAGTCCCCTTTCTGTTGGAGTTATGGGCGTATTTATAGGCATCTTCGGAGTTAGGTCGTAACTCGTATACGACTCACGATGAGTCGTAACTCGTATACGACTCATGGTAGGCCGCGGCTGATTTACAGGGTTCATGGCTTGGCCCAGAGTTATGCACCCATCTGAATGAATGATACAAGTTCTAAGTCGTTCACGAGTTAACCAAATGCAGTTTCCTTTATGCTAGCATGAGTCGTACACGACTCATCATAGGTCGTAAGTCGTCAGCGATTCTTCTTACTACAGCGTGGTGTTGAACTTGTCTCCAAGTCTTAGGTCGTGAACAACTTATCTTTTGAGCCGTAGACTTCCTGTCGCGCCATCTTCTAACTTGTAAGATTGTTATCTCGTAGACTCTTTAACTCGTGGAGGCTTTAAGTCGTAGATCCTTATCTCGTAGACCTTTTAACTCGTAGAGTCTTTAACTCGTAGTGGCCTTAACTCGTAGATCCTTAACTCGTAGGTCGTTCAGCCCTTGAATTGTTAGGTCGTGAAGACCTTGAGTCGCACAGTTCTTGAGTCGTTGATCCACTGAGTCGGCCTGTCTCATGAACCGTTAACCCTCTTGAGTCGTTCCATTCCTCTAAGTCGCCTTGAACCTTAACTCGTTAAGTCGTGGCACTTCTTAGGTCGTCCAACCCTTGAGTCGTTAAGCTTATTGAGTCGTTAACCTTATTAAGTCGGCAACCTTATTAAGTCGGTAAGTCGTGCCACTTGTTAGCTCGTTAACCCGCTTCATCAGTTAGGTCGTTGACTTCGAGTAGAAGATAGGTCGCTCCATTCTCTAAGTCGTATACCGTTTTGGTCGGGGCGCTGCCCCGCACCCCGCCGGGGGCGCTGCCCCCTGGACCCCTGGACCCCTGCGACCTGACCGGTCAGGTCGAACACCGTAGGCGGTGGCGTTGCCCCCGCACCCCCACCTTGGGGGGTTGGCACCCCCCTGGACCCCCCCTCCGTAGGGGATCTTATCTAAAAATTCATTCAACAGAACTTGCTTTATTGGGAGGTTAAATCGACCATCCTTCGAGATGAACTATCATTGGCTTCTCGGTCGATTTTTGATGTCACGGCCTTGTTGAAAAATCAGAGTTAACAAATTGTAAATTAATTAAGTGTTTGGGATTTGAAATTTTAAAGGAAGATGAGATTTTGGAATTTATAAACTGGGTTTATAAAGTGGAATAAAATATCGATGGATATTTTAAGATATAAATTCAAGGTAAGAATTTATTTAAGGAATGGAACTTGAATTAAAAATAAATGGTGATTTATTTTTAAGAGATGTGAAAGAGAAGAGTATTTCCCTGGATAGCCAAGTATGGTTTTCAAAGAAATTTTAAAATAAATTTAAGGTTTTAATAATGTTTTAAAAAGCATGTTTTGGGAAGATTTATTATTTCTAAGTGTTAACCTTAAAAGTAAGTATATGTCGTTCAAAGTTATTATTGTAATAACTATATAAAAGTTACTTGGTATTATGATTAAAAGAGGAAGTTTAGTTTTTATTTTATAACGTGTTTTATTGAAAATATTCTTAAAGTATATATTTTTATAAGTATTAAAGTAGATTTCATTTTTATGTTATAAAGTATTTTATAATAAAGTGATTTTAGAGTTTCTTTAAATCTAAAATATTTTATACTTGGTGTTCCAGTGGGAATAAATAATTGGGAAATGCATTCCGTGAGAGGAAACTGGTTTAAACTGTTTTCAAAGGGGATTGAAATGTGAAAATATATCTTGTAAAGATATTTTGAAATAAAAAATAATTTGGAGAAATTATTTATGTTGGATGGATAATGAGAATGTTAATTGATAGTTAAATAACCGACTATCAATATTGGCCAAATACATTGATCATTTCGAAGAGACCGGGATCAAGATTTATTTCTCGAAAACCACATCGATACGGTTTATATGTTTCGCGGAAACGAGTTGGATTTGAAGATGGAACAATGAAGTGCAAGGGCTAGTCACTACTAATCCTGAGGATATTTCCAAAATGGATGTAGTAGGAATAGTGCCTTCGGTTCCGTTCGAACCCGCGACGGACTTGTATGGATGAATGCTTTCGTAAACATCGTCAGGTGGACGATGTGCATTCTAAGGGATATTTCTATAAAGGTAACGCTTAGACTCAAGCCTCATCAATTGGGAATGACTGAAAATCATGGGTTATGCGGCAAGGCTAGGTGGGTAGCACCCAAGCATGGTGAGGTCATCCCTGTCTAGATGTCCCTTTTATTTCGGCTTAGTGGGCGGTTGCTGATCCCAACCGCGGGGTGATCTCACTCGAGATTATCCAGTAAGGGGTAGTCCCGGTCTTGTGTTGTAGGGGAGCGGGCGTACTCCTCGGTACGGTGATCTAGGCCCCGTACTGTGACAGGTGGTACCCCAGTGCCTAGTCATTAGTTGGAAATCCATTCTCCCTACGAGCCTTGTACGAGTTTTGTTTGTATTACCCACTCTGTGGCTAGTAGCTAGAATTTAATAATGTAATAATTTCGGCTATTTTATAAGTATTTGTATATAGACCCTATTATAATATCAGAGTATTTCTATAAAAATGTTTTAGCTATCGTAAGATAAAAACCCGACATGTTTATTTGTGGCGTGGTCTTACGAGACGCTTTTGTTTTCAAAGGATTTTTGAAACTTTAATAATCAATTTGGATGTGATTTTCTCACGCTGGTATTCCAAACTGGCTCAGGTGTTATTTAACTGCAATGCTCGGGTCAGACAGAGTATTATAGGATACAGGAAATGCTGTGGAGCTCAGGGGACGAGCAGGATGACGATACGTACTCCCGTATTTGTTTATGTATATATTCCGCTGTGTTGAGTAGTTGTGTATCCAGTGTATGATATGTTGAGCTGTAATTGATGTACTCTGATGATGTAATATGTAAACAGATGTATTTGCTTTTGAGTAAAGTTTATTTATTATCTATTATATTTTATTCCGCTGCGATGGTTAGATTCTGATGTTGATTTCTATTTTCTTCTTCTACCTCTTCTTCTTTAACCCAAATGGTTCGTATTTCTGTGCAACTTGAGTTGATTTATGTACAATAGTGTTGACTCAAGGGGTACGGATTTGCGGGTCATTACACATCTGATACATATGTGCAAGCTTGGTCATTTGTATAGGTTGTTCTCCATGTTTGCTACACGTCATTTAAACCTGGCTTGCATCTTAGTGCCTGGGTTGTGTCCTTGTGTGTGTGTACATTCTCTTGCTCCTGACCCATTTGCTTTAAGGGTTCATGTGTAAGTGCTGCAGGGTTTATAAGTGGGATGTGTGTGTTATGATTAGGGTGTGATGTATTTGTTACCTACTGCCTTTAGTGCGCGTTCTTTCTTTTTCTTGTATGTGTGTGTAGTAGCAGAAGTGTGAGTGCATTTGAGTGAAAACGTGGGTCTGCATGTCAATATGTGATACATCAGTGCGTGCTTTGATTTTGGTCTTGTTGCTTAACTATGCTACTTAAAAAAATGTTGTTTATGTACGGGCCGAACAACTCAATAAAATGTAGACTTTTGATATGTCAATATATATAGAAACATACGCGTGATATTAAATTTGACTGATGGGACTATGTTTGCTGTTGTATTGGGGTCTTATCTCGGTATTGCTTTATGGGTGCGTTATACTTCGCAGTGTGTATTTTAATTAAGGGATTGCACGCTTTAATTTTTATATAATCTACTGCGCTCGTGCCTGGGTGATATAGGAGTGGGCAATAACTGAACAAATGATTATTTTCATTTTATTGCTGTTATCTCATATCTGAGATTGTCCCTTTTTTTCAGGTATGAAAAGCATGCAACTTTTGATACAGCAACCGGCTATATCTACTCGTTCCTCCAATAGGTGCATATAATAAATTTTATTAAGTCGTTCGTTGATTTTACTGTACCTGTGTTCTGTCGTTTGAAATGTTAGTTTGTTATGTTCTGTCGTTTGTACCTGTGTACCTCCAATAGTTGTCACAATGAACTTTATAGAGTTTGATATGTTCTATTTCGTACGTTTGATTTTTTTTAATGATTTGATGGTGTTAGTTTTGAAATTTAGTCTTCTGTTTACTGTTGTTGTAAATTCGTATAGATATAGTTGAATGAAATACTATTGTTGCATCATTGAATGAAATCGGTTTGATGTTTGTTGTTACATGATATATAGTTTGTTTGATACTGTTTTAGTTATCACGATTATAAGTGTTAGAAAATAACCTTTCGTAATGGTTATAACCGTGAAATAATTTGCATTTGTCACGGTTATAAGTGTTAGAGTTTCCTTTTTGGTAATGGTTATAAATGTTAGAAACCATTGTTCTGTCACGGTTATAATTATGAGAAATTACTATTTTCTCATGGTTATAACAGTGAGTAAATACTATTCTTTCACGGTTATAAGCGTGAGAAATTACTATTTTGCCACGGTTATAACCGTTAGTAAATACTATTCTGTCACGGTTATAAGCGTGAGAAATTAATATTTTGTCACGGTTTGATCCGTAAGTAAATATTATTCTGTCATGGTTATAAGCGTGAGAAATTACTATTTTGTCATGGTTATAACCGTTAGCAAAAGTGTGACTGAATTTGCCCACGGTACCTATTTTCACGGTTATAACCGTGACAAATTAGTTTTTTCACGCTTATAACCATGAGGAAATTGCCTTTCTGGTGTTATGTCACATTAATGGAATGACATATATTATTTCAATTATAATCTTTACAATGGAAAATTTTAAAATACAATATAAGAGTTCAACCTAGATTTATTCTGAACTGTTATAAACTTCTAACCTTACAAATGTTAAAAACAATAAATAAATGCAATAGATGTAGCGGATAACAGAATACATCAATACGATGATGAAGATCTCCAGCTCTCCTCTGGAAACTCCAACCGTCTTCTACTAAACCTTAAACTAATCGGATCTTACCCCAGTATTAAGAATACCCGAATCAGGCTTGATAAACCAGCGTGAGATACTCGAAATTTAAAATGACTATGTTATCAAAACCTTTGAAAAGAAGGGTATCACGTAAGACCACGTCCACACATAAACACGGATGTGCTTTTACCTTATGATAACCAAAATGTTTCTATTACCAAAATAATTTGATGTTATATTTAATGACATTCTTTTGAAAACACCTTTTAAATAAACTTATTCAAATAAGGTATTAATATCTGGACTAAGCCTAAGGTAATATATCCGGACTAGATCAACGGAATATATGAATCTATTATACTAGAAAGGGCCGGTAGCTGAACTATTTCAATTCATTATAGCTATTTTAGGACTATAATCAAAACCATAAATCTCGTGTTAGGATTGGATTTCCAACATGATAGGGAACTAACCCTAATCTGGGTACAATTTCTTCTGATTTCTATTCATCTCAAATGCCGGAATCTAGGCAAAGAATATTATCAAAAAGAACTCTATTAAGACTCTCCGAATGGGAAATTTGGGCTTCTAACAATGTCAAAATAATGGATGAAAGAGTTATTAGTTTAAAAATCTCAAAAATTTGCTCCTGAATCCGGTTCTGTGATGACCCGCAAATCCGTACCCTTTGAATCAAAAATAAACCACACATGTCCGACCCAAAAAGCACAGACTAACGAAAAGTCAAGAGAAAGAAAAGAAGAGATAAGAAGAGAAGAGAAGAAAGAGAGAAGTTAGAACAAAAAAGAACAATATAGAATCTCACATCGCAGTAGAAAGCGTATAGTATCATATTGTTGATATTTACAAAACAGAAACTGTATATACATACATTAATCAGAGTACAACAATCAATTACCAATCATCAGCCTGGATAGTTATAGCATCATGTCCTCACAATTGCTGATAATATACAACAACAAAGCAGCCGATAGTCAAAACAGATATATGCACATGAAAATTAAGATCTCCATCTCTCCCGTTGAAGCTCCAGAAGCACCAAACTGAACCTATAAATCACTTGGTCTAACCCGTGCATTGAATGGGAAGAACACTCAGATCAGTCTAGTAAACATGCGTGAGAAACACACTCGATTGAATTTATTAAATTTTCAAACTTTTCCTTTATCAAAACAAAAGTATCTCGTAAGATACGTCCATACAAGAACACGTACATGTTTTTACTTTACGATAACTAAAACATTTCATATCAAATTATGTTGTATTATAATAGTGTTTAGTATACAAATAATATTCAAAATAGTCGAAAATGTTACCATTATTAAATTTTAGCATACTATGCTCTACAAATCAAGTGGTAGGTACATAGTAGAGTTTTGATTTCCATACAAGTAACCAGGTGAAGGGACTACCTTCCGGCAGTACATCTCTGGAGGAATGTACCAGGGACCATCATAAAGGTTCCTCTATCAACACAAGACCGGCCCACCTCCATAACTAGATATTACCAAATATATCATACTCCGATCATTACCAACAAATTTCGAGGGCCCTCATAGGATACAAACCACAATAATCAGATACACGATGTCATATCCTGTAAAGATATATCTAAAAGAGGATGATCCTATCCTACTTGGAAGCGACCCACTTAGTCTTTCTGCATCTAACCCTGCGTTGGTCGTTTTCGGTTGATGAGGCCGAAGGTAACGATTATCTTTCACAAATCACAAATCACATCACCTAGAATGCCATACAGCCATTTCCATTGACAACTAATTGCCTTCCACAAAAATACAACCCTAAGCTCATACATCTTAAGGAGGGTGTTAAGCTAAGAGAAGTTTCCTTCTTTGCCACCACTGATCTACGTACCAACATACGTAATCTTTAGAAATGGAATGTCAGACAAACATCCATATAATTTGTCTAGGAATAGGACAAACTGAAGGTACTTTCATACCACATCCTGTCGGGAAATCCCTAGGATTAGTAGCGAATGGTCTTCACATTGGATATTTCATAACGAAGAGACTACTGCTACTGGATGTATATTGGGATTTTAACGCCAAATGATTAACATGGAGTCCTCCACTATGAAAATCCTAAATATTAGTATCATCATAATCAACTTGCACAATCATCGCATAAATGTTAGTTCGAAGTGTTTCTGGATCAACCGTCCTCAGTCTCTTTGCACCAAAAATGTAAAAGAATTTCTCAACCTCACACAGAAACTAAGTCTCAAAGACTTATCACGTCTCTAACTTTCAACTTGCTATCCTTCGGACCAAGAAGGAAGCTCAATGGATTGGATTAATACTCCGCACTACACAAATCAAAATCCTCAACACAAATGATAATCAAGCCTGCAAAAAAGGCTACGTATTAGGTGTACAACTAAATATTTCCCACATCAAGTCGAGGATCTAAAATAGCCAAATTTTGATAGTCATTTATTTAACTATCAACGCAAACAAGCAAATATTTAGCACCACAAGCAATCACTAGACCCTTTTAATTAATCTTTAATTAATTAAATCATTGCAAAATATTTTCTTCAAGTTATGTTTAAAAAGATATATTCTCAACCATTTAATATTTCAATATAGGAAAACATTTCCATATAATTATTTAATAATAAGTAAATTCACAAATCTCTTTTATTTTCAACATTTAGAAAATATTACATATACTTAAATCGGGATTAAGTTTATATTTTATTCTTTAAGGAAAACTTTCGCTTTAAACACATTTATTTGGGTCAAAATGAATGTTGCGTAAAACATCGTTACAACGACCCAAAATCATTAGTTTAGGGATTTTAAAATAAGATATATACATGAATCCCATATCCTATATAAAATATTTCCTTTTGGGAATCATTTACTATAACAACAGTGTTATAGTCCACCATTCCTTTATTTCTCGAAAATGTCTATTTCTACAATGAACGTTGAAATTGATGTATTTGGTACTTAACACATTTTAAAACATCTTCAAACCATTTTACTCCATTTTGAAATATCACTTTTCAAAACTTGTCTTTAAATTTAAAAGATCACTCTCCAAAACATATCAATTTTATTTAACATATTGTTCATTGTCCAAAATCGTGAATATAGATCATTTACCAAATTCAAAAATTCTACACATTTATTTAAGAATTATCCACTGTCCTAAATCGTGGATATATTTCCTTTAATAAACTTCTATATTTAACTTATCAAAATAAGCCGATTTTAGAATTATAAAACAATGTTTATAATTCACATTTCTATTTTATAAAATCTTCAGTTTATAAATTCCCTTTAATAACAATTTCCACAAATAACTCATTCACATGCCAAAATCCAATTTACAAGTTAATTACTTATAAATCATTTATTTTACAAAATCCATTAATTTTATAACTTCATAATTCGTAAGTCTTATTTGTTTATAAAGTCCATTGATAACTTTATTTTAACACTTTCAAAACTCCTTTATGATTCCATTATTTTTATTTTTATAAAATATCAATTTTATTTATCTTATATACATATCATTTATAATGAATTCTACATCTCCATTTAACTATTTTACCAAAATAATCAACTTCATATTTCAAAAACCACATTCTAATCATATTTCACAAAAATCATAATCTTTATGACATAAAAATTATAATCTTTATTTATTTAATAAAATCATTCCTTAAGAATTCAAAAATCAATAATACATCTTTACCAAAATTATTTGAAAATCCTTTTTAAATTGAAATCATCGCTTTAAATTTTTAAATTTTCAAAAATAGGCCAGATGTTGCACCGGCACTAAATACATCAATCACGACATCCAAAACATCATATATCACATGATAACATCGTACATCACAATATCTGTAAATAAAACCAATACTTTTGAGGAATCCAGTTGGATCCCTCTAACCTGTAACCTGCAAAATGTATACATATTAGAATATGTCTAAAATGTCCGCTTCAAGGCAGACGCGCGTACAAAGATTCATCCGCTCATAGACGGGAACGTATAGGGTCTCATCTGCTCCAATAGGCAGGAACATATCCAAATACTAATCGATATATATATAATATATCATCCAAACAATCATCAATCAATAAGGAATAAATTTACTCTCACTTATATAGAAATATTGGTGAGTCATAAAGAGTGAGTTGTACTCACATTGATTCCAATAGCAGATGTAGTGTTTTATTTCGAATAAAATAGAACGAGCGTTTAATTTTATCAATAATTTACACTAGCTCCAATCAACTCCAAACTAACTTTAAAATGTAGCGCACGTCAATACTGACCCAATGCAATTCGTTTCGTCAAAAAAGGACCTTGTATGACAAAGTTATGCATTTATAAATTTATACAATTTTAATATATAAATCCATTTCAATTTTGATTTTATTTTTTTACTTGAGTGTCGACCGTTGATTTGCTATTGGGAGATCTGGCCGAATGTTTTTGCATTTCCACTTCGTTTACATGCGTGTGAAGAACCCATCACCGCCTCTTCCTCTCTCCTCGCTGCTCCTTCATCCCTACGTTTTAGCCCGATAAACCACTGCCATTCGAACGACCACTGCAAGCTCCTCCCTCGCCACGAATGCAGGCGTAATCCTCTCAACCATTACCTACAGAAACGATCGTGAACGTACCGCGTTTAAGCTAGGTATGTCATCGATCCACCATGCCAATTTCGACCTTGACCGTTGGATTTGTCGAGCTTGAGGAGCTCTAAAAGTTTGTGGTTGAAGTCGAGAGTAATAGCTAGTGGATTAAGAGAGATTAGAGGGGAAAGTTCCGAAATTCCTACTTATCGAAAGTTAGTAGCAGCTCGACTTAGATGCATTAGGGTTTGTGAAAAAACATAATAATTGTGATATTCCACAAATTTGGCAATATAAATTTAATAATCTATGTTGAAAATTTAATTGATTTGATAATTTTGGATAACAAATTTTGAATTGATCTAATAATTTTTTTAATAAATATTTAAATTGGAAGATTTTTTTAAAGCTAATAAACTATTTTCTGTTATAATTGTATATATTGTAAATTGATAAACTTTGATTTTGAATTAGGTAAATGAATCAATTTTCTATTTTCTAATTTAAATTTATATTTGATAAATTGAAAATTTGATTTAAATTTAACATTTAACTTTTCAACCCAATTTAATAAATAATTTTATGGTTTATACTTATGGAAAATCTTATTTATTTAAAACTTATATTTTAATTAGCTTGAAGATGAATTTAAAATTTGATTAACATCAAAGTTTTGTTTTATTCTATTTTTAAATACTACTTGAAATTTGTATATAAGAATTTACAATACAAATTACAAATGATCTTAATTTGTTTATAATCTCTTTTATAAATTATTTAATATTATTTAAATTGTTAATTTTAAATGAAAATGATAATACTTAGTTTTCATAAAACATAAATAGATTTTTAGAAATAGGATTTGTTATTTTTAATTTTTACAAGAGTTATATATGCATATATATATATAACTTGATTTTAAAATTTTGATTTGATAAATTAATTTAAAATTTTGATTTAATGTTTTGAAATATAATAGAATAAATACTTCAATATTTTTGAATAAGCTATATTTTTAATTTATTTGTTTTCATTTCTTTTCAATTTAAAAATAGATAAACTCATTTATATGTACATAAGAATAGTAAATTAAGATTTAAAAGCTTATAAACAATTTTAAAATTAAAATTAGAATACTTAAATTACATGTGTTAATCTTTTAACATCTTAAAAGACATGTGTTAGGTTTTAAAGCTATCCAAGTGACAAACGTTAGAAACTAAAACAAGTGTTTTTTTATTTTAAATTAAATCAAAAACTTTCTTTTATAAACCTATCTCCTCTAAAAATTCATTTTTTCTTTCTATTCTTTTTTTTCTAAAACTTTAGTGATCTTTAGCCATGAAAAATCAACAAATTTAATCTTCAAAACAGAAAACAAAAGTTGTAAAAATCTCCTCAAAAACCAAATCAAAATCTGTTTGTACGTTCTTCAAAACCAAAATCTGGTTTCCCTCAAAATATATTTGAAACAGTATGATCCTCTAATCCAAAAGCTATCTGAAATTCATCAATCTGCGTGCATCTGAAAATAAAATTGCCACATCAAAGTCTTGCATGCAACTGAAGATCATTTCTTTTCTGATTTTAAAATCAACCAAAACCTGCATCAATTTCTAGAAACATAAAAAATTGTTAAATCTAGAAGCCTGCATCTTTACACCTGGAAACAACAAGCATTACAAAAGCAAGATGAAAGTTTTAAAAGTATCTGCAGTTTTTTTAAAAAAGAAAATGGAGGTTCAAAATTCATAAGCAGAAACAGAAGCAATCTGAAGCTTGTCAAACATGTGCACTCCCCCTAAAACCAGGTGAGTAACAATTTATATTTAATAAACTTAAGTATAATTAGTTGTTTGTTTGCTCTGAAATAAGTGTGCAAGTGAATATGATGAAATGCTTTGAATGTATTTATGGTTTTTTATGAATGTATGCTTGCTGTGAAATATGTGTGTTTGGATCTGATTCTAGAATTTAAGTTTAAAATCCTGATCAAGTTTGGGATCTCATATTTAAACGTTGTGTTAGTTTAAGATTTAAACAGGTATGTATGTAACAAGTTAAAGTTTAATTTTATTTAAAAAAATGAAAATGATGATAAAAACTGTGATGACTCTGGAAAAACTAAAATGCAACAGAGCAAAACTTTTGTAAGTGATATTTAAATGTTCCAGATTCATTGATTAAAGTTTATAAACCAATTACTTAATCAATGATTTGATTTTTCAAACTAAAATTTTAATTTTTAGTTTGCATTCGACTGTGTATTTCTGGTATAACCAGAAAACATGTTTTGGTTAGTAATGGTCATCCTAGAAGGTCGGGGTGGCCGGCGATGTTTCTGGAGATGGAATGGTGGTGGTTGATTCATGGAAAAATATTGACTAATGGATTAACGCAGGGAGGTAGTAGTAATTTGAGATTGAGGCAATTAACCCTAGTTTTTGACAGCCGCAAATTCTAGAGGGAATCGAGTTTGCCCTGATTTGAGTGGGTGATAGGTGGAGTATGGTTGGAATAGTGGCGGAGGCGTAGCCTCTCTGGTGATCAGATTTTGGCGTTCGAGTGAATTTCAAGTTTTTACATTGCTGATGCTTTGAGCTCGAATGCTAAATTTCGATTTAGGGGTTCTGTAGTTGGATTTAAGGTCGATTTGGTGTTGGAGGATGATCATCGACTTGCGCATGGGGTCGTGGGAGGTCGAAGTTGATTGTCGTGGCGGTGCTGGTGCACGGCGATCTGGTGTATCAGTTGTTGCTTGGGAAAGAGGGGTTTCTCGTGTTTTGTATCGGGTTGCCTTGCGTTTGGCTCGAAGGTTTGGGGTGTGGGACTCGAAGTCAATTGTGTATGGGCTCGGGTGTATTTGATTGTTTCAGGAAATTTGGTTACAGTCAGTACAGGGTTTAGGTGTTAAAACCTGACAGTTTTAGTTGATGATTTCAAATGGGTGGTACTCGAGTTACTCGAGTTATTTTAGTATTTATCTCGAGTTAATTGTTCAAGTTCGAAAACTTGTCATACTTCAAAATTTAAAACAAAATTTGAAACATTAAGCAAAGATTTAAAATGAGTTTAAATCTAGTTTTAATTGTGGATGCAAGTTAATTTGAATCTCAAGACGGAAATGAACAAGTTTTTAAATTCAAATTTGTTTAAAATAACTTTAAAAGGGATTTATTGTATAAAAATGTTTTACTAAATTTGAATTTAAATTTGGAAATTGAAATATAAAGTAATGTTTAAACAAAGTTTAATTTTGATTCAAATTTGAATTTGAATCTTTGGTTTAAAATAAATTAAAGTTTTATAAATTTAAGTATTTAAACAAATTTGAATGATAATGTAAAATTTAAATGGTTTTAGTTTAAAATGAAATTTGTTTTAACTTTTGTAAAATTTCTTTTATAACAAAAGTATTATTTTTCAATTAAAGGTTTTAGATTGATTTTAAACTTGTTAAAGTTAAATAATAATTTAATGTTTTGTATTTCATTTAATTGTTAGGGTAATTAAATGAATAGTTAATTTACTTAATTAATTAATAAAATCGTAATTAAGGGTTTAATCTTAAAGGTTTAAGATTAATTATTTTTAGAATAATTAACTTGTAAATAAGAATAATTTATTAAATAAGATTAGTTTTCAATTAATGATTTATAATTAATTAATCAAGTAATAATGGATTTAATTCAGTTTTAATTAACACTTAATTATTTAATTAATTAGGGATTAATTAATGGATTGATTAATGATTAATTAATTTGTAATTAATAATGATCAAAATAAGTTAATTATTTTGGAAAATAATTAGTGAATTGTTAAATAGTTAATGTAGGTCATTAACTAAGGATTATTTAATAATTAATTAATGCGATTAATTTTAATTATTAATTAAATTAATTAATTTAAAGATAATCGTTTGTGTAAGTTATTAAGTATGATTTCTTAGGGAGGTAATTAAGGAATTAATTATTTATTAGTTGAGTTTAATTTGATTAGATTATGTTAATTAATTCAGTTTAATTAATTTAAAATAATCATTTGATAATTTGTGGAGTATAATTTTTTAATGTAATTAAATAAAAAGAAATTACTTCGAGAAGTAATTTATGGGTAATTACTATATGTAACTAATTGGAAGCAATTTGATAATGAAGTTATTTGAATATAATTACTTTGTAAATTAATCAAGGGATTAATTTGAGATAATTAATTATGAAGTAACTAATTTATTTTGGGAAAGTAATTAAGGGTAGTTAATTACTGAATGAAGTTAATCAAGGGTGATTGACAATTATGGTTTAAGTAAAGATTAATTACTTAATGTAATTAATATAATTAGAAATCATTAATTATTATAATTAATGATGTAATTAAGAATGGATTATTTAGAAATAATTAATAAATAAGGAATTAATTAATGTAATTAATTAAGAATTAATGTATTTAATTCATGGTTAACTAAATAAGAAAGTAATTAAAGATTAATTAATGTATTTGGTTAAGTATAATTAATTTGAGAAATTAATTAGTGAATAATTACTGAAATGTAATTAAAGGTTAATTAATCAAGGATGATTAATTAAAATAAATAATTGTTTTTGGTTAATTAATTGATTGATAATTAATCAATAGTGATATAAGCAAGTTGATATGGGAAAAGTAATTAATTTAATTTACTTTAAATTAATTAAAAATAATACAACTAATTTAATTCATTTTAAATTAATTATATTTGTTATGATTATAAATCATGGCTTATATAGTTGGATAATGTTGTTTGCCTTTGATGGTTTGAATCTCAGATATGAGATAGATAATGTTGAGTGGTATGGATGCATTGGTTGCATTGTGATGTTGATATAGATTACCTTGTGATAATGATAATATGGTTTATCTGATGTGATGATAATGTGATTATCTGTTGTGAATCTGTGATTTTTCTATCTGTGTGTATAGATAATTGAACTATTTTAAACCTTTAAAACAACTTGGCCTTCAAAGACACGCTTTGGGTTTCGATGAGACCGGGATCGGGTTTCCGTATTTGGATATTCGAAAACCACATCGATCCTAATTAACGATAGGTCGTGAATCTTTGTTGAAGAGTGAAGACTCGAGGTGTAAGAACCATACGTCAGTATAACTCTGAGGGTGATTCTGTAACGAGTTTGACGGAACTAGTTCTTATAGGTTCGAGATGTGATTTAGAGTGCAAAGGCTGTCGTCGTTAACTCTGAGGGTGATTCCTAAATGAGTGTAACGAGATAATTCTTAGGTTTCGTTCGAACCCGGAACGAACTTGTATGGATTGAATGCTTTCAGAACATCGTCAGTTGGACGATGAGCATTCTAAGAGGTGTGTTCTCTAATGGTAATCGTAGCCTCAAGCCTCATCAACTGAGAATGGCTAAAACAGGGGAGGTGCAGCAAGGCTTCGTGGGTAGCTTCCACTGGAGAGAGAGATTTACCCCTGTCTAGAGGTCCCTTTTTATTTCGGCTGTGTGGGCGGTTGGATGTACACCAATCGCAGGTTTGTCTTGTTCGGGAT
Organism: Allium cepa; assembly: GCA_030765085.1. NCBI lineage: Eukaryota > Viridiplantae > Streptophyta > Magnoliopsida > Asparagales > Amaryllidaceae > Allium > Allium cepa. Next base: position 1,033,461,435 of record CM060928.1, read on the forward strand.
GTCCAGTAAGGGATGGTTCCGGTCTTGTGTTGTAGGAGAGCGGGCATACTCCTTGGTATGTTGATCTAGGCCACGTATTATGCGGGCGGTACCCCAGTGGCCCTGCCATTGATGGAATCCAAAATCCAATAAGTGCCAACGGTTTTGATTGTATTTCCCACTTTTGTGGCTAGCAGATGGAATTTAATCATGTAACAATTTCGGCTATTTCATATTTACTTGAATACCACTGACCTATTATAATATCACTGGATTTCCTATCAAATTTTTTGGTTAGCGTAAGGTAAAAACTTTTCCATATTTATGTGTGGGAAGTCTTACGTGATAACTTTCTTTTCAAAAGTTTTTCAAAGTTAAGCAACTTTAACTTGTTAATCACACCAGACCCATGTCTGACCCAGCGTTTATCTTCTGTTTTCTTAAACTCTTGGGTACTCAAATTTTTTTACGAGTAGCCAAGAGATTCTGGTTAGGTTGACGAATTATGGAGGAGCAAATGGAGCAGGAGGCTTCTGCGTTGTAGATATATATAGTTCCGCTGTGTGTTCTCTGTGTTGGTATTTCTTGGTTTGAGTTGTATTGAGTTGAAATAACTATACCAATGTTATAACTGTCTAGTATGTGATGTAAATTCTATGTCACTCCGATTAGTGTTGTATATTATGTAATATTTATGTTATTAATATAATTTATTCGTTCTGCTGTTGAGATTCTGATGTTGTTCTTCTTTCTTCTCTTTCTTTTCTCTTTTCTATCCCTTTCTTTCTTCATGATGATACGACTTTCTGTGGAGAAAAAGTTGGGTCGTCACAGTTGGTATCAGGGCGCTAGGTTGAGTGAATACCTAGGCTTTGAAGTGATTTCTTTATTGAGAGAGTGCATTTGTAATTTTAAAATATATATAAATATTTTTATTTCTACCTATTTGTTGGGTTACCTGTTCGGGTTTTTCAATATAGGTTATAAAGGTAGATAAGGCAGTGGGGTGTGTAACACGACCACTACCATTGGTTGTAGTTTGAATGTTGAGGTTGGAAGTGTATCTGTCAAGATTGTAGACCTAATACCGTCTCGAGTGAGTTGTGCAGAGTATAGGATTTCATAGATCTCTGAAGTTAACCTGCTAAGGTTCGAAGTCTATCTTTGAGTTGGATGAGTAGAGTTTTGATCTGTCGATTAGGCAGAAGAGAATGATGGTACTTTGATACCTCAAGAATTAGTAGCTGTGTGATGAGACGCAGTGACTATGGATGTCTTCGAATTTTTTTTTCTTTGGAACAAGTTTTGGAAGTATATCTGCTTCGATGTTGTGGCTGGGTCCAGCAGTATGTTTCTTTTTGGTTTGAGGTCCGAGTTTCTCGAAGAGCTTTGGATTAGGAAGTCTTTGGCATCGGTATCAGCAATGCAGCTCGGAGTATTCCGTGTGCCAGCAAGAAGGTCTTCTAGTTAGCAGTTTTTCTGAAGATGGAGTTCAGAAGCAGAGTGAATCCGTTTCTTCAATGGATTGGCTAGTTAAGCGTATGTTGTTCTGATTGGTAAAGGGAGAACAATTTTCATTGGATATTGGACTGGTTGATCGCGTCACTTGCAATAGTTTGAGTGTTCTCTTGAGCTATGAGAAGTTTGTCCGTACTTGGAGGCTGAGTTTTCTTATAGACTGGATTCCAAGATTTACTACCGGTGGTTCAGTAGAAGGATCAGATGGGATATCTGAATTTTCTTTTATGGATCTGTTGAACCATATTTCTAAGATGTGTTATCCAATTTGTGCTCGAGTTTTTCTTCTACTCCAGATTAGAGTTGTACAGTGGAAACAGTTTGGGAGTGCTTTTGTTTTGTCTTTTCCGGATAAGAGAAGTAAGTTAGTCTTCTGATGTTTGTGGAGTAGAATTGGTATTCTTGGTTAGGATTTGATCTTGAGGAGATCATTCTGTTGGGTTGTTTTGGTTCTGTTTGTTTCTAGAGACATCAGCGAAGGTTGAGCTGATCGGGAGAGATGAAGGCAGCCCAGGATCGTCAGAAGTGCTTTGTGGATAAGAGATGAAGGAATTTGGATTCCGGAGTCAGAGATTTGATTTTGGGGTAAGTTTTCTTTGATCTAAGGAGCTATAAGATTGAGTAAGATTGGGTAAGTCAGCTCCGAGGTTTTTTGAATTTTTTCGGTGTTCTTGTGAGGATTGGTGTTTGATTTTCAAGGTTGAATTGCTAGTTTGGATAACTGGGATTCGTTGTGTTTAACGTATCTCTGAGGGAGTACATGTATGGGTTATCTCTAGTTGTGGAACTAGCATTTCTTGAAGATGTGATTGTTGAGTCATACTTGACCGAAGTCTGATATCCTATTTAGTTTTGTAGATCTAGTTGGATAGGAGCTCTATAGCTTAATAATATTGATTGTTTAGATTCTATAAAGTGAGTATCCCGATATTTATACCGGGGAAACTCGTGAAAATTTTATCCAGAATTTTTCTGGATAAGTAGATTTGTTTTTTTGGTTGAATTGGTTGATAAGGTTGTTAGCATATGATTAATATATGCTTGTGTTTTAAAATAAAATCTTAACATAGATTATTAAATTACCTTTGCTTTTAAATTTCGGGGACGAAATTCTTTTAAGGGAGAAGGAATGTGATATCCCAGAAATTTGGCAATATAAATTTAATAATCTATGTTGAAAATTTAATTGATTTGATAATTTTAGATAACAAATTTTGAATTGATCTAATAATTTTCTTTTAATAAATATATAAATTGGAAGATTTTTTTTTTTTAAAGCTAATAAATTATTTTCTGTTATAATTGTATATATTGTAAATTGATAAACTTTGATTTTGAATTTAGTAAATGAACCAATTTTCTATTTTCTAATTTAAATTTATATTTGATAAATTCGAAATTTGATTTAATTTTAACATTTAACTTTTCAACACTATTTAATAAATAATTTTATGGCTTATACTTATGGAAAATCTTATTTGTTTAAAACTTATATTTTAATTAGCTTAAAGATGAATTTAAAATTTGATTAACATCAAAGTTTTTTTTATTCTATTTTTAAATACCACTTGAAATTTATATATAAGAATTAACAATACAAATTACAAATGATCTTAATTTGTTTATAATCCCTTTTATACATTATTTAATATTTTTTAAATTGTTAATTTTAAATGAAAATGACAATACTTAGTTTTTCATAAAACATAAATAGATTTTTAGAAATAGGATTTGTTATTTTTAATATTTACAAGAGTTACATATGCATCTGTATGTATAACTTGATTTTAAAATTTTGATTTGAAAAATTAATTTAAAATTGGGATTTAATGTTTTGAAATTTAATAGAACAAATACTTTAATATTTTTGAATAAGCTATATTTTTAATTTGTTTGTTTTCATTTCTTTTCAATTTAAAAGAGATTAACTCATTTATTTATATATGTATATATATATAAGAATAGTAAATTTAGATTTAAAAGCATATAAACAATTTTAAAATTAAAATTAGAATACTTAAATTACATGTGTTAATCTTTTAACATCTTAAAAGACATGTGTTAGGTTTTAAAGCTATCTAAGTGACAAATGTTAGAAACTAAAACAAGTGTTTTTTTTAAATTAAATCAAAAACTTTCTTTTATAAACCTATCTCCTCTAAAAATTCATTTTTTCTTTCTATTATTTTTTTCCAAAACTTGAGTGATCTTTAGCCATGAAAAATCTGCAAATTTAATCTTCAAAACAGAAAAAAAAACTTGTAAAATTCTCCTCAAAAACCAAATCAAAATCTATTTGTACCTTCTTCAAAACCAAAATCTATTTTCCCTCAAAATATATCTGAAACAATATGATCCTCTAATCCAAAAGCTATCTGAAATTCATCAATCCGCATGCATCTGAAAATAAAATTGCAAGATCAAAGTCTTGCATGCAACTGAAGATCATTTCTTTTTTGTTTTTTAAAATCAACCAAAACTTGCATCAATTTCTGGAAACATGAAAAACTGTTAAATCCAGAAGCCTGTATCTTTACACCTGGAAACAACAAGCATTACAAAAGTAAGATGAAAGTTTCAATAGCATATGCTGTTTAAAAAAAAAGCAAATGGAGGTTCAAAATTCATAAGCCAAAACAGAAGCAATCTGAAGCTTGACAAACATGTGCTATGCACCTAAAAACAGGCGAGTAACAATTTATATTTAACAAACTTAAGTATAATTAGTTTGTTTGCTCTCAAATAAGTGTGTAAATGAATATGATGAAATGATTTGAATGTATGTATGGTTTTTTTTATGAATGTATGCTTGCTGTGAAATATGCCTGTTTGGATCTGATTCTAGAATTTAAGTTTAAAATCCTGATCAAGTTCAGGATCTCATATTTAAACATTGTTGTAGTTTAAGATTTAAACAAGTATGTATGTAATAATTTAAAGTTTAATTTTATTTAAAAAAAATGAAAATGATGATAAAACCTGTGATGACTCTGGAAAAACCAAAATGCAACAGAGCAAAACTTTTGTAAGTGATATTTAAATGTTCCAGATTCATTTATTAAAGTTTATAAACCAATTACTTAATCAATGATTTGATTTTTCAAACTAAAATTTGAATTTTTAGTTTGCATTCGACTGTGCATTTCTGGTATAACCAGAAAACATATATTGGTTAGTAATGGTCACCCTAGAAGGTCGGGGTGGCCGGCGATGTTTCTGGAGATGGAATGTTGGGGGTAGGTTCATGGAAAAATATTGGTTGATGGATTAACGCAGGGAGGTAGTAGTAATTTGAGATTGAGGCAATTAACCCTAGTTTTTTTTGTTTATCTGGAAAATTGATAGCCGCAAATTCTAGAGGGAATCAAGCTTGCCCTGATTTGAGTGGGTGATAGGTGGAGTATGATTGGAATAGTGGCCGGAGGCATAGCCTCTCTGGTGATCAGATTTTGGCGTTCGAGTGAATTTCAGGTTTCGACATTGCTGATGTTTTGAGCTCGAATGCTAAATTTCGATTTAGGGGTTCTGCGGTTGGATTTAAGGTCGATTTGGTGTTGGAGGATGAACAGCGACTTGCGCATGGGGTCGTGGGTGGTAAGAGTTGATTGCTGTGGTGGTGCAGGTGCACGGGGATTTGGTGTATCAGTTGTTGTTTGGGAAAGAGGGGTTTCTCGTGTTTTGTATCGGGTTGCCTTGCGTTTGGCTCGAAGGTTTGGAGTATGGGACACGAAGTTAATTGTGTATGGGCTCGGGTGTATTTGACTATTTTAGGAATTTGGTTACTGTCAGTACAGGGTTTAGGTATTAAAACCTGACAGTTTTAGTTGATGATTTCAATGAGTGATAGTCGAGTTATTTTAGTATTTAGCTCGAGTTAATTGTTCAAGTTTGAAAACTTGTCCAATTTCAAAATTTAAAATAAAATTTTAAACCTTAAGCAAAGATTTAAAATGAGTTTAAATCTAGTTTTAATTTTGGATGCAAGTTAATTTGAATCTCAAGATGGAAATGAACAAGTTTTTGAATTCAAATTTGTTTAAAATAACTTTAAAATGGATTTATTGTTTAAAAATGTTTTAAATAAATTTGAATTTAAATTTGGAAATTGAAATATGAAGTAATGTTTAAACAAAGTTTAAATTTGATTCAAATTTGGATTTGAATCTTTGGTTTAAAATAAATTTAAGTTTTATAAATTTAAGTATGTGAATAGATTTGAACGATAATGTAAAATTTAAATGGTTTTAATTTAAAAAGGAATTTGTTTTAACTTTTGTAAAATTTCTTTTATAATAAAAGTATTATTTATCAATTAAAGGTTTTAGATTGATTTTAAACTTGTTAAAGTTAAAAAATAATTTAATGTTTTGTATTTCATTTAATTGTTAGGGTAATTAAATGAATAATTAATTTAATTAATAAATTAATAAAATGGTAATTAAGGGTTTAATCTTAAAGATTTAAGATTAATTATTTTTAGATTAATTAACTTGTAAATATGAATAATTAATTAAATAAGATTATTTTTTAATTAATGATTTATAATTAATTAATCAAGTAATAATGGATTGAATTAAGTTTTAATTAATACTTAATTATTTAATTAATTAATGGATTAATTAATGATTATTTTATTTGTAATTAATAATGATTAAAATAAGTTAATTATTTTGGAAAATAATTAATGAATTGTTAAAAAGTTAATAAAGGTCATTAACTAAGGATTATTTAATAATTAACTAATATGATTAATTTTAATTATTAATTAGATTAATTAATTTAAAGATAATCGTTTGTGTAAGTTATTAAGTATGATTACTTAGGGAGGTAATTAAGGAATTAATTATTTATTAGTTGAGTTTAATTTGATTAGATTAAGTTAATTAATTCAGTTTAATTAATTTAAAATAATCATTTGATAATTTGTGGAGTATAATTACTTAATGTAATTAAATAAAGAGAAATAACTTAGAGAAGTAATTTATGGGTAATTACTATATGTAATTAATTGGAAGTAATTTGATAATGAAGTTATTTGAATATAATTACTTTGTAAATTAATCAAAGGCTTAATTTGAGATAATTAATTATGAAGTAATTAATTTATTTTGGGAAAGTAATTAATGGTAGTTAATTACTGAATGAAGTTAATCACGGGTGATTAACAATTATGGTTTAAGTAAAGATTAATTACTTAATGTAATTAATAAAATTACAAATCATTAATTATTATAATTAATGATGTAATAAAGAATGGTTTATTTAGAAATAATTAATAAATAAGGAATTAATTAATGTAATTAATTAAGAATTAATGTATTTAATTCATGGTTAATTAAATAAGAAAGAAATTAAAGATTAATTACTGTATTTTGTTAAGTATAATTAATTTGAGAAATTAATTAGTGAATAATTACTGAAATGTAATTAAAGGTTAATTAATCAGGGATGATTAATTAAAATAAATAATTGATTTATGATTAATTAATTGATTGATAATTAATCAATAGTGATATAAGCAAGTTGATATTGGAAAAGTAATTAATTTAATTTACTTTAAATTAATTAAAAATAATACAATTAATTTAATTCATTTTAAATTAATTATATTTGGTATGATTAGAAATCGTGGCTTATATGGTTGGATAATGTTGTTTGCCTTTGATGGTATGAATCTCAGATACTAGATAGATAATGTTGAGTGATATGGATGCATTAGTTGCATTGTGATGTTGATATAGATTACCTTATGATAATGATAATATGGTTTATCTGATGTGATGATAATGTGATTATCTGTTGTGAATCTGTGATTTATCCATCTGTGTGTATAGATAATTGAATTATTTTGAACCTTTAAAACAACTTGGCCTTTAAAGATACTCTTTGGATTTCAATGAGACCGAGATCGGGTTTCCATATTTGGATATTCGAAAACCACATCGATCCAAATTAACGATAGATCGTGAATTTTTGGTGAAGAGTGAAGACTCGAGGTGTAAGAACCATACGTCAGTATAACTCTAAGGGTGATTCCGTAATGAGTTTGACAGAACTAGTTCTTATAGGTTCAAGATGTGATTTAGAGTGCAAGGATTATCGTTGTTAACTCTGAGGGTGATTCCAAAATGAGTGTAACGAGATAATGCCCTCGGGTTTCGTTCGAACCCAGAATGAACTTGTATGGATTGAATTCTTTCAGAACATCATCAGATGGACGATGAGCATTCTAAGAGGTGTGTTCTCTAATGGTAATCATAGCCTCAAGCCTCATCAACCGAGAATGGCTAAAACATGGGAGGTGCAGCAAGGCTTCGTGGGTAGCTTCCACTGGAGAGCGAGATTTACCCCTTTCTAGAGGTCCCTTTTTATTTCGGCTGTGTGGGCGTTTGGATGTACACCAACTGCAGGGTTGTCTTGTTCGAGATTGTCCAATAAGGGATGGTTCCGGTCTTGTGTTGCAGGGGAGTGGGCGTACTCCTCGGTACGTTGATCTAGGCCACGTACTGTGACGGGTGGTACCCTAGTAGCCCTGCCATTGATGGGATCCAAAATCCAATAAGTGCTGACGGTTTTGATTGTATTACCCACTTTTATGGCTAGTAGCTGGAATTTAATCATATAACAATTTCGGCTATTTCATATTTACTTGAAAACCATAGACCTATTATAATATCATTGGATTTCCTATCAAATGTTTTGGTTAGCGTAAGGTAAAAACTTTTCCATATTTATGTGTGGGAAGTCTTACGTGATACCTTTCTTTTCAAAAACTTTTCAAAGTTAAGCAACTTTAACCTGTTACTCACACTAGACCCATGTCTGACCCAGAGTTTATCTTCTGTTTTCTTAAACTCTTGGGTACTCAAATTTTTTTACGAGTAGCCAAGGGATTCAGGTTAGCTTTAACGAATTGTGGAGGAGCAAATGGAGCAGGAGGCTTCTGTGTTGTAGATGTATATAGTTCCGCTGTGTGTTCTCTGTGTTGGTATTTCTTGTTTGGAGTTGTAATGAGTTGAAATAACTAGACAAGTGTTATAACTGTCTAGTATGTGATGTAAATTCTGTGTAACTCTGATTAGTGTTGAATATTATGTAATATTTATGTTATTAATATAATTTATTCGTTCCGCTGTTGAGATTCTAATGTTATTCTTCTTTCTTCTCTTTCTTTTCTCTTTTCTACCCCTTTCTTTCTTCATGATGATACGACTTTCTGTGGAGAAAAAGTCGGGTCATTACAATAATGAAGTCCTTTTTTACAATATTCTCGCGCACTATTCATCCGAAAAAATTTTAAGCTCCAAAAGAAGCATGTCGCCTGGAGTTTATAGTGTTTTACCCCTATTCGAAACATAATGGAATATACATCGGTAGCCAATTCGATCGTATTTGGAAGATAAGTTTTCGAATCAACTTATTTAAATTTAAAATTCCACTTAAACAAATTTCAACTTGCCACGACTAAACCATAAATCCGATTGACACGAAATTTGAAATCCTAAAATAATATAACATTATGGGTCCAATTAAATTGGTTTCATCAAAATCCGAGACCGTGTGAAAAATGACTATTTTTACACGTTAATTTAAATATTGAAATATTCAATTTCGACAAATTTACTTTTAATTATATTTTAAAAGTTTACTAACATCGTTCTAATCCAAATATAATTTATATCAACTTTATAGATCATTTTTATAAATATATAATACAAATATCAATTATTTCAGCAATTTCAAACATTAAATTAACAATTTAGTTACCCAATTAAATCCTTTTTTTCAAACATAAGTTATTCAACTTATAAAATTTACTTTGAATATTTAAATTCAATTAAATATATGAATTTCAAGCGACCAAATTCTAGGTCGTTACATTCTCCCTTACTTAAAAGAATTTCGTACTCAAAATTACCAAGTAAGAAAACGTCCCAAAATCCATTATCTTTTCAAAACAATTTGTTCAAACTAGATATCAAATTCATTTAAACATTTTAAACTTTCCAAAATCATTTGTTAAACTTCTTATAAAACATTTCTAAGTTTACAAATCCATGCTTAGTTATATTTTCAAAACCAACTATTATCGTTTAACTTTTAATTCTATATTAAAAAATTTAGTTATCAAAAATTTTCCAAATTTTCTAACGCCTTAAATTTTCGAAAATTTTCGCCACAACCTCCTTCACGCGGTTCGATCGTAGTAGGATCACAACATATTTATATATATATATATAAATATATATATATCACAAACATGCATCCATCTTCGAGGATGAGCCATCCCGTAGGGAAAAAGTGTGAAAGTACGATATGTAATCCATGATATGTACCTTACATATTATTAACCAGCATATACGGCTAATATTGCGCGAAAGCGAGCTTCAAATGCAAAGCATACACTATCCGCACATACTAAATACTCAACAAACAAGTGAGAAATACGTATATAGAAAGTAATATCAATATACAACATATACTGATATGACACCTGTATATGCCAATATATAAAATGCAACGAAAAAACAAATCCAACCGTCAAACAATTATCATCCGACTAACATCCAACAAAGCAAATATCTATCCAATCAATCCTTAACCAAACCAATATACATTTATTTCTTAATAATATTCATTGAATTTATTTTTAGTTTAATCACATTTGATTCGTTAACATTGGATTTTACTATCATTTATTTATTCGTATTCAATTAGTTTACATTCACTAATTTACATTCAAGTAGTTCGCTTCCAAATCAAATCAAATTCAGTTCTATCTAGATTTACTTACTATCAATTTGAATTCGATTATTTTGCTTTCAATTTTATTAATTCAGTTTCATTAACACTTAAATAATTTCTATACAATCAATTAACAACCAATATATAACCAACATAACCAAATTAATTTACTTTACTCTCAACATTCGTTTTTACTTCGTTTACCTTTAGTTTGTTTTAACACTTTTAATTTCCAATTGGTTTGATATCTAATTGAAATTCAATTAATTATTCAAGTTACAACTTCTTAGCTTAAGTTTTATTTCTTAGATATAAGATTATTCCACAACTGTTAATCATATTAATTATTAATATGATACTAAAATTTAATTTACTTATATAATACATTCTTTTACAGTTGTTTTTTTATTCAAATTATTCAAACAACTTTTATTGACTTATATATATTTACATTTTCAACAATCAGACTATCAATTTATATGCACTTCATTAATTTCTGAATTTTTTTTCCTTTGTATATAAAATATAATCGAGGTAATTTTTTTTCATTTACCCAATTTAAAATAATTCTATGTCGACTTGCCTCGTCTAAGTGTTTAGAAATCTCTATCGATAACGTGGCATCCCGCATACCGACAAGAATCCACAAACAACTCAACGGATAAGTAAACACTATAAAAAACATTTTTATATCACTAAAAAATATGCGCTCATATATATAATACAATCAAACTCAATCTAGGATGCTATTGTTCCTATCTATATTGAGTACACATCAAAGCTTAGGAATATACAAAATCTTAGCTCTGATGCCAAATATGATGAACCACAAATCCGTACCCTTTGAATTGACAATAAACCAGACATGTCCGACCCAAAGAGCACAGACTGACGGAAAGTCAAGAGAATGAAAAGAAGAGAGAAGAAGAGAAGAGAAGAAAGAGAGAAGATAGAACAAAATAGAACAATACAGAATCTTACATCGCAGCGTAAAACATATAATATCATATCAATGATCTATACAAAATAGAAACTATATATACATACATTAATCAGAGTACAATAATCAATCACCAATCATCAGTGTGGATAGTTATAATATCCTGTCTTCAAAATTGCTGATAATATACAACAACTAAGCAGCGTATAATCGTAACAGTTAAGTATATATGAAAATGAAGATCTCTAGCTCTCCAACTGAAGCTCCACAACACCAATCTAAACTTGTAAATATACTCGGTCTGACCGGAGCAGCGAAAGGGAAGAACGCCCGGATCAGTCTGGTAAACCATCATGAGAAACACATTCAACTGAATTTTTTAAGTTTCCAAAAATTTTCTTTATCAAAACAAAAGTATCTCGTAAGACACGCCCACACAAAAACACGAACATGTATTTGCCTTACGATAACTAAAACATTTCATATCAAATCATCTTGTATTATAATATTGTCTTGTATACAAATAATATTCAAAATAGCCGAAATTGTTACCATTATTAAACTCTAACATATTAGGCTCTACAAATAAAATGGTAGGTACGTAATGGAGTTTGGATTTCCATACAAGTGACCAAGAGAAGGGAATACCTTCTGGAAGTACGTTTCCAGAGGAATGTACCAAGGACCATCACAAAGGATCCTCCACTAACACAAGACCGACCCACCTCCATAAGTAGATGGTACATAATATATCATCCTCTGATCATTACCGACCTTTTTCAAGGCCCTCATAGCATACAAACCAAAATTATCAGATATACGATGTCATAGCGTGTAAAGATATGTCTTGAAGAGGATGATCATATACTACTTGGGAGCGAACCATTTAGCCTTGCCGCATCTAACCTGTTTTTGTCATTTCCAGTTGATGAGGCCTAAGGTAATGATTACCTTTCACAAATCACATATCACATCACTTTGAATGTCACACGGCCATTTCCATTGACTACTAGTTGTCTTTCACAAAAATACAACCCTTAAGCTCATACGTCTTAAGGAGGGTATTAAGCTAAGAGAAGTTGCCTTCTCCGCCACCACTGTACGTTTGCAAAAACCAGTATATGTAATATTTAGAAATGCAATGTCAGACAAACATCTATACAAGTTGTCCAGGATCATGACAAACCAAAGTTACTTTCCTACCACATCCTTTAGAGAAATCCCTAGGATTAGTAGCGAATATTCCTCGCATTGGATAGTCCATAACAAAGAGACTACTGCTACTGGATGTATATTGGAAGTTTAACCCCAAATGATCAAAAAGCTGTCCTACACAATGAAAATCCTGAATATCAATATCATCGTAACCAACCTGCACAATCATCGCATAAATGTTGGTCCGAAGAGGTTTTTGGATAAACCGATCCCGGTCTCTTCACACCAATAACGCAAAAGCGTTTCTCAATCTCACACAGAAACTAAGTCTTATAGGCTTATTACGTCTCCAACTTTCAACTTGTTGTCCTTGGGGCCAAGAAGGAAGTTCGATCGATGGGAGTAATATTCCGCACTACATGAATCAACATCCTTAATACAAATGATAATCAGGCCTACATAGAAGTCTACGTACTAAGTGTACGACTAAATAGTTCCCACATAAAGTCGAGGAACCAAAACGGCCAAATATTGATAGTCGGTTATTTAACTATCAAAGCAAACAAACAAATATTTAACACAATAAGAAATCACTAAGCCCTTATAATTAATCATTAATTAATTAAATCACCTGCCAAATATTCGCTTCAAATTATCTTTAAAAAGAGATATTCTCAAACCATTTCAACATTGGAAAACAATTCCATACACTTATTTAATAATAAGTAAATTCACAAATCTCTTTTATTTTCAACATTTAGAAAATATTACAGATAATTAAATTAGGATTAGGTATATATTTTATTCTTTTAAGTAAAACATTCTCTTTGAACACATTTATTTGGGTCAAAATGAATGTTGCGTAAAACATCGTTACGACAACCCAAAATCATTAGTATTGGAATTCGAAAATAAGATAGATATATAAATCCCATATCCTATACAAAATATTTCATTTCGGGAATCATTTACTATAGCCACTGTGTTATAGTCCATCATTTCCTTATTTCTTGAAAATGTCTATTTCCACAATGAATGTTGAAATCTACGTATTTGATACTTAACACATTTCAAAACATCGCCAAACCATTTAACTCTATTTAAAATATCATTTTTCAAAACTTGCCTTTAAATTTAAATGATCCATTTCCAAAACATATTCATTTTATTTAATATATTATTCACTATCGAAAATCATGAGTATAGATCATTTACCAAATTCAAAACATCAACACATTTATTTTAAGGATTATCCACTGCCCAAAATAGTGGATATATTTCCTTTAATAAACTTATATATTTGACTTATCAAAATAAGTTGATTTCGTAATATAAAACAATTTTTATAAATTCACATTTCTATTTTATAAAATCTTCTATTTATAAATTCCCTTTAATAACAATTTCCACATATAAATCATTTACATGCCAAAATCCAATTTATAAGTTAATTACTTATAAATCATTTATTTCACAAAATTTATTCATTTTATAACTTCGCAATTCATAAATCTTATTCACTTAAAAAATCCATTTATATCTTCATTTTAACACGGTCAAAACTCCTTTATGATTCCATTATTTTTATTTTTAAAGATATCAAATTTATAAATCTTATATACATACCATTTATAATAAATTCAAAATCTGTATTTAACCTTTTTACCAAAATAATCAACTTCATATTTTAAAAACCACATTTTAATCATACTTCACAAAAACCATAATTTTTATAACATAAAAATTATAATCTTTATTTATAAAAAATAAATTATTTCCTTAACAATTCAAAAATCAATAAAACATCTACTATCAAAATCACTTGAAAATCCTTTTTAAATTGAAATCATCGCTTTATTATTTATAAATTTCCAAAAATAGGTGCAATGTTGCAACAACACTAAATACATCAATCATGGCATCCAAAACATCATATGTCACATGATAACAGCATATATCAGAATATCTATAAATAAAACCAATGTTGGTGAGGAATCCAAATGTATCCCTCCAACCTATCACCTGCAACAAATATACATAATAGCGTATGTGTACAATGTCCACTTTAAGGTAGACACATGTACAAAGGGTCATCGCTCGTACACAGTAACGTATAGGGTCTCATCTGCTCCAATGGGCTGGAATATATCCAAATAATAACTAATATATAGATAATATATCATATATCATCTAAAAAAACATCAACCAACATGGAATAAATTTATTCTCACTTATATGAAAATATTAGTGAGTCAAAAAGGGTGAGTTGTATTCACATTGGTTCAATAGTAGTTGTAGTGTTTTATCCGAATAAAATTAAATGAACGTTTAATTTTACCCAAAATTTGCATTAGCTCCAATCAACTCCAACCAGCTCTAAAATAAAGTGCTCATCAGTACGGACCCAACGCAACATATTTCGTCAAAAACGGACCTTGTATGACAAAGTTATGCACTTTTAAAGTTTATACAATTTTAATATATAAATCCATTTCGATTTTAATTTTATTCTTTACTTGAATCTCGGCCGTTGTTTTTTACGTAGAGATCCGGCCGAACGTTTTTGCTTCTCCCGTTCATTTATACACGCGTGAAGAATCCATCACCGCCTCTTCGTCTCTCCTCGCCGCTCCTCCATCTCCTCGTTTTAGCCCGATCAATCACTGCCATTCGAACGACCATTGCAAGCTCCCCCCCACCACGAATGCCGGCAAACTCGGGTCTACCATTGCCTTGAGAAACATGCATGAACATACCACATTCAAGCTAAGTTTGTCGTCGATCCACCATGCTAAGTTCGCTCTTGACTGTTGGATTTGTCGAGCTCAAGGAGCTCTACAAGTTTTTAGTTGAAGTCGAGACATAATAGCTAGTGGATTTAGGTAGATCGAAGGGGAAAGTTTAGAAATTTCTCGCTATTGAAATGTTAATGGCGGCTTGCCCTAGATGCATTTGGGTTTGTAAAAAAAAATAATGAAGTCCTTCTATATAAAATTCTCACTCACTATTCATCCGAAAAAATTTCGAACTCCAAATGAAGCTTGCAACTGGTGTTTATAGTGTTTTACCCCCTATTCCAAACACAGTGGAATATATATCGGGGGCCAATTCGATCGTATGTGAAAGATAGGTTTTCGAATCAACTTATTTAAATTTAAAATTCCAATTAAACAAATTTCTACGTGTTTTAGCTTGCCCTGACCAAACCATAATTCTGATTGACAAAAAAATTAAAATCTTGCAGTAATATAACATTATGGATCCAATGAAATTTGTTTCATCGAAATCCGAGACCGTGTGAAAAATGACTATTTTTACACATCAATTTATATGTTAAAATATTCAATTTCTACAAATTTACTTTTAATTCAATTTTAAAAGTTTACTAACATCGTTCTAGTCCAAATACAATTTGTATCAACTTTATAAATCATTTTTATTCATATATAATTGAAATATCAATTATTTTAGCAATTTTAAATATTAAATTACCAATTTAATTATCCAACTAAATCCTTATTTTTCAAATATAAGTTATTCGACTTATAAAATTAACTTGTGAATATTTAAAATCAATTAAATATACAAATTTCAAATCACCAAAATTCTGGGACGTTAAAGGTTCTTTACTAAATGAAATTCATGTTCAAGTATTCATGACCTTATGAAAAGGCAGAATCTACTCGCAACAAGTTTTACGCATTCTAAATAGATAGAAGGAGTTATATCCTCGATCATTTCTCATCATGGTTAAAGATGAGATCTTAACATTTCGAATAAATTTCTTTTCACACATTTAGCAAACTGATTTGTTAATGTAAATCAAAAGACATACATAGACAGACATGTCAATTTAAAGCTAACAATTAAAAGAATTTTTTGCTACATGTTACGCAGGAGAGTCGGAATGGCAAGGGAAAACAAAAGACTAAGCAAGCATAAGCGTTGTTAAATGCACAATTCAATGGCATAATAAAGTTACACAATAAAGAATCACACATCAGGTGATATTTACAAATATTTCATAATTACTTGATTATGTAGTCATTTACAATCAATGAAACTATATGCTAGATATATTTACATAGCCCAAATACATAAACAAATTAGAGACCTTGAGATGCATTATTAAGGGTATCCGCCATTGAAGAATCGACAACAAGACTAATTGTTGCATGGTGAACTTCGTTAAGCTTCTTCTCCTTCTCCCTAATTGTGTTTTCATCATCGATTGCCTCAATGTTAGTTACCGGAGCACGGTTAAAGGCCATATTTGTTGCCTTAAGGATTTTTTTTCCCTTTCCAACTCCGCAATATGCTTGTCAAGAAAGTAGTTGTCATATTCCAATTTTTTGATTCTTGGCAGCATAATCATTAATAGTCTAGGAATACTTAACTTCTTGTTGCTCATTAAAATACTGAGTGAGCTTAAATATTATCCTCCGACACTAGTTCCTCACCACATTGTCGTCTATGCCTAGGGGAGGATTGAGCATGGTGGGGAATTTTCGAGCTACGAGATGTTTTGATCCAATAGGCTTCACAGAAGAATAGGTGGCTTGAGGAACTGAAAGTTCAATCTTTGAAGTCTGATCACCCAAAGTGAATTCTAGAGAGTGTGATAACCCGGATTTATTTGCATTAATATTAAACTAGGTCTTAAATTGAATTTGAATTTATATTTAAATTTTAATCTAAATGAATATACATATATATATATCTTAAAAATATTTTGATTTAAAAATATATGAATAAGTTTTATTTAAGATAAGATTTTGTTTTTCTTAAAAAAAGAATTTATAAAAATTAAGTTAATGTTTATTAAATAGTAAAATAAGGACAAAAGTTTTATATTTACATTTAAAATGGATCAAATATATTATATATGGTTTAATTTAAATTATAATTGGTTTATATTGCATTTTTCTTTAAAAATTTTATTTATATAAATTTTAGAAAAGCGTCTATTAATTTAAAAATGTATTTATTAATTAGATTAATTATTATAAAAGCTTTAAATATCATTTTAAATAAATAAACAATAAATAATTACAAGTGTCGATTTATTATAGCTTATAAGAAACACATGTAGGCTAACTAATAATAGATTATGACAAGTGTCTTTTATATCTTTTTATTTTATTTTAAAATAATTAATAATTGAGGAATTTAAGTTATAAAAACCACTCTATATTCCTCTTTCAGATTCTTTTATCAGTTGATTGTCTAAAACAAAACAAAGAGAGGAATGAAATCAGGACAAAATCAAAACCTGAAAAAACAAATGATGATCAAAGTAAATCAAAAGAATATCAACGTAAATTCAACATATTTTATTTTGCTCAACCCTGTTAATGAGCAACTCAAAGATCAAGTAGAGATTTAATTCAGATTCAAATTACAATTTCAAGTCTCAGCTTTAAGAATCGAGCAACAGTTTCAGATTTTCTTACGGGCTTTCTCTGTTCTTTCTACTCTCATTTGCAGGTGAGTAAACGAATTTTTAAAACAATTTTAAAAACCTGAAATTCTTTATGAAAACCATATTGTTACTGAAATGCTTGGATTAAATGGATGCATGTAAATCTATGAGTATTGAATGCCTATGTATATAAATATAGCTCTGTTGATTTTATCAGAGTTTGCATCCAATTTCTCATCATTAAATCGCTGTTAGCGTTTGGTTTGTGAATGAAAAATGTTCAAAATCTTGTAACATTACTCCTAAAAAGTAGTTCTGGAATTTATATAAAGAATTGTCTCAAATTTTAATAAAGAACAGTGAAGATATAAATTTGGTCAAAAATTCATGAACTCATTTCTAAGAATGGATTTCATGATTAAATTAGTGATATAAAATCATGATTTTGGTATGTATATAATGATTTTTTGTTTGGGAATTTGTGTGCATTTTCAAGTAGAACGTCAGTGGGATTTTTATCGAATTACGTCGATCAATGGCGAGTTAGTCGGAGTGGTTGGGCTTGAAGGTAGAGGAGGAGACGTAGATCATGGGAAAAATGCTATCTTGATTTATCAGAGGTCGTGATGACCAAAAGGGATAGAGATAGGGTTTTACTACCTATTTTTGTTGACGAAGTTCAGATGGGTTTCGCGATGCCTAGTGGTGATCGAAATCGATCGTGAATCGTCCTAGAGATGCTCGGAGTTATGGCAAAGCTTCGGTGAAGGTGGCGTGGCGTCTTAGGTTAGGGATCGTCGGTGGCGATCGATTTTTCGATGGCTTTTGGCTCAGATCATGTGGGTTGTGAGTTCGATTTCGATTCTGGTTTGAATCGAGTATGATGATGATCGATATATGTTTCGTGGATCGCCGGTGAGGTGTCGAGATCATCGACGATGGACGAAGTGCCGTAGTTCGTCATTGTAGGTGCGCGTGCATGTTTCTATACACCTGTGAAGTTGTTTTGGGAAAGATGTTCGTGTGCTCAGAGTTTTTGTTTGGGATTCTTGAGTTTTACTCGAAGCAGGGAGTGGTTGGGAAAAACCTTTGGTTTCGCTCGAGTAATTGAGTGATTTGCTCAGGTGTGCTATGATGTGCAGGGTAATGTTGTACAGGTTTTAATTTTACAAGATGTTAAAGTTCTAAAACAAAGAAAATTTGATTCTTTTGAAATTTCCTAAGTTTTAAAGATAGAAGTAAAAGGTTATTTTATTTCAAACCTTAATTAAATGATTTAATTAAGTAAGTTAATTATAATGGTAAAATGTTTTAAATATAAAATGTTAACGGTGATTAAGATAATTTTAAGATAATGTTTTATCTTAAGATGATTAAGGCTATTAATAAATAGTTAATGTATAATTAATCAGTTAATTAAAGGTAAATTAATTGATTATAAAAGTAATTGAGGATTGATTACTTTGTGTGAAGGGGATTAATTGATAATTAAGGTTTATTAATTAATAATTAAAGAATAATTAATCTATAAATAAAGTTTATTTAATTGGTTTATAGGGTAATTAAGGGATGAATTACCCAGTTGTAATTAATGAGATAAATATGATTAATAATTTGTTAATTAATTAAGGATAGTCACTTGGTAATTGATTTAGTAAAATTACTTAAGGAGATTGATAGGTGTAATCACTTAGTGAAGTAATTGATGGATAAAATTACTAGATGTAATTAATATAAAGGAAATTACTTCATAGGAAATAATTAAAGGTTAATTACTTAGGAGAAGTAATTAAGGATTAATTATTTGGCGTAATCAATTAAAAGATTAATATAATTAATCAAGCAGTTAATTAATTAAGGTCGGTAATCACGTGATGGTTAATTACTGTTTATGATTGATTAAGGCTGATTAATGGATGTAATTAATTAAGGACCATTAATTAATGTAATTAATTAATGTAATTAATAAAGGTAATTAAAGATTATTTACTGTAAATGGTTGAGTAATTTGGGTAACTAATTAAAGAATAATTACTTTATTGAAGATAATTAATCAAGTATGATTAATTAATATGAATAATTAAAGGATGATTAATTAATTGATTTTTAATTAAATTAAAGATTAATTAAAGGTAATCTAAGTGATTATAAGATTAGTAATTAATTTAATTAGAGATAAGTTAAATTAATTTTGGATGATCCATCTTGCTTATGAATGATTAAATGCCTTAAATTGATTGATATATCTAATATGAAATGTTTTATGATATGATATGTTTGGATGGACAATGATAGTGTGGTTATATATAAATGATGAATTGTTGGGGTAAAAAGTGCTATCTTGTATTTTAAGTTGAATTGTATTTCACTTGAATAAATTAGGTTAGGATGTATTGAATTCGAAGTGACCGGAGTCGGGTATTAGTAAATACCCGAAACTACTTCGATTCTTTATAGATTGATACGTGGAATCAATAGGCTGGAATGGAATGATTTAAGTGAATCAGACCATTTAATCTAGTTTTGGTACTTAAAAATTGGCGTGTGAAATAAGTGATGTCTATAACAAATTATGAATTTGTAAATTGATATGAGTTACCCCGGGTTTTCTTTTATGCTTTGAACTTAGTATTTCAAATTATATGGGTTTACTCACGCTGGTTCCCAGCTTGACCCGGGTGTTACTTTGATGTAATGCTCGGGTCAAACCGAGTATTACAGATTTTCAGGTAAGGACATTCTGGAGCTCAAGAGGCGAACTGGATGGCAGGAACGTATTGAGTGTTTCCGTCGTGATATATTTTTGTTTATTTGGGACATGTCGATTGTATCCATCCAGTGCTTGTATATATGTCGTACTCTGATGTATTAAAATGTAATTGACTGATATAGTTTTCCTTTGTAAACTGTTATTTTATGCGATATTATGTTTTGTTCCGCTGCGTATGTGAGATTTCTGTGACTTGTTTCTATTTCTTCTTCTTCCTCTTTCTTCTTTTCCTAACTATCTGGAAGTTTTGTGATCGAAATTTTTGGGGCGTTACATTTGGTATCAGAGCAAGGTTAAGCGAGAACCTTGGCACTAGTGGGTGTACTCATTAAGGATAGGGTAAGCAGTACCCTAAAATGAGTTGAGTGTGTGTGTGTGTATGAGAGCGTACTTGTTATTTTTGTATAATGGTTTTAAAGGTAAAGGATTTTTATATAAGTTTATATGTATAAGGCAATAATTGGTTGTTGGACATTGAAATTAAATAAGAATTTAAGTGGTATATATATATATCCAAATGGGAATTGAATAGAATGTATAATTCATATAAGGAGAATTAGAATTAAATTTGGTTTCAAACCAAAATAAAATAAAATGGTTATTGTATCAAATATTGGGATGTTTGTTTCCTAATAATGATAAAGCAAAATGAAATGTGTTAAGGAAGTAAACTTTTAGATAAGTATCACTTGTAAATTGAAGTGGGGTTTTAAATTGTGAAGTTAGAATCCTAAGATTTAAAAATATTTGAAATTTGTTTTCAAACTGTTAAAAGGAATGATAAATAATATTATTCAGAATATTTTTGAAAGTAATCTTATTTTGAAAAAAGAAGTTGTTTGAAAACTTTGTTTGGATTTGAAAACCAAAGGTGTTAAAACATAAGGTATAACTTGGTAAGCAAATTAATATATATATATATATATATATATATATATAAGAGTAAAAGTTGAATTCTTCTAATTAAGTCTAATTTATAGGTTAGGAAGTCCCTCTAGAATTCTATCTTTGAGAGAGATGACTAAGAGTGAATAATGGAAGGTTAGACGCAGAGAGCAAAGAGCAGCTGCACATAAGGATCGAGAAGAAGAAATTCAAGAGTATGAGAAACAGGTTAAGGAAAGGGCTGAACCAGGACCTTATGATAATGTCACCTGCTACAGATGTTTCAATAAGGTTCATTACGAAGCCAAGTGCAGTAAAACAAGGGAGGAATTGAAGGGTACATTACAACGATTTTGCTCTGAGATCTTGTGCTTTAAGTGTCATAAGAAAGGACATTTCCTAAATCATTTCCCTGAAGTGAGAAAGGCGAAGCGTAAACCAGTTGAACCAGTCAATGAGTCCACTATTTGCTATCATTGTAAGAAGACGGGACACCTTGCTAGGAAATGTTCCGAGAGACGGAAGAGGAGTAAAGCTGTGGAACGTCCTGTTGGAGGCATGAAGGTCATCCAGATTAATAATAGGGTAGAAACATTTTGCGGTAAATGTTATATGTAACGACCCGCCTTTTTTGACAGTTTAAACCGACGATCAAATACACATGTCGATTCCAAACCATTAAAAGGGCAGATAGTTATTGGGGTAATTAAGAAAAGAAAAGGAAGGGAAATAAAGGAAATGAAACAACACAGAATCTCACAGCGGAAGGCTAAAGTATAATAATAAAATAACAGTTCATGAAGCTGTTAATTAAATGAATACATTTGAAATGAATACATTTGATTATTATTATACAACATTTATCAGAGTTACATATACAGCAAATATCATACAACAATGCAGCGGAATGGAATGAATATAATAGTAGTAGATAATATACCAAATCTTCGTCTCCGTCCTCCAAGGAAATGATCTTCAACCTAAACTGAAAACTCAGGACTGACCCGAGCGTAATGAAAAGACAAAACACTCGAGTCAGGACTAAAATATCCTTATGAAAGTTAAATCAATCGTAAATAAATATGAGTGTAACGGCGTCAGAGATGTTTACGGGGTTTGACATCTCATATCCAGTGTCAACGTGCGTGCAATAACTCAAGAGATGTTACGGGATTTTCCATCTCTCAAGGATCCGTGAAACTATCTATTATGTAGTAATATACGCTAAGTAGATAATGTCTATCAGTAATATAAAGTATCAAAATAGCGTTAAGGCGTTACCATAATCCCCCTTAACACATTTTATATTCCCAAAAGCATATACAAGACCGTAGTTTCCCCAAAACCGGAAGTCACCAGAGGGCAATCCATATACTCAAGGTACAAATCAAAACGTAGTGGTCGCGAATAGGATAATCAGTATGACAAGGTACATGAGGCGATACCAACTAGGATACTAGTAGTTGCGTGATCCGGACTGATGTTGGGCATAGCCAGCAGCTACCCCAACACCGCGAAACAACACTCCCAAATCAAGGGGTGCACCCAAATCGCATCACAAATGTAATAGAAATGGTATCGAAGAAGTGTGTCCGCTAGAGGTGGCGAACCTCAATGGCCCGGCGCGGCTCCTGTTTTAGTCATATCAGGGGTCATCCAATAATCGTTCTCTTTCTTCAGTCAACGCGTTCACCAAACCATCCACTTCATTCTGGATCAACACTCCGCGTATAATAGTTATTAAAGTGGTTTTCGGTATCGACAGAGAGTATGTCCATATCCGATCCCGGTCTCTTTAATAACTACGTATTATTACACCGTTGGCTCTTTTACATTTCAAATCGATTCATAATTGATATCAAATGTCATATTCACTTCAAAATCAAATCCATTTCAAATATCGACATAGCCATTCAAAATATAAGGTTCCTTTTCAAAAATCATTTTGCGTCTCAATAACTCATTTCGGTTTCAAAATCATTCCGAATTTCAATTTTATGTTGCAACTTCATTTAACCCAATTCGTATTTAAATTCAAGATTTAAACATAAACATTCCACCTTATTAACCAGCTTGAAATTTTTAGAAAATAGTTTTAAGTAGTTTAAAAGTAGTTTAAATAATTAAAATAGTTAAAAATACTTAAAATCTTTAAAATGGATTTAAAATAGATAAATTAGTTTAAAATAATTTAAATTGGGTTAAGTAGATTAAAAATAGATTAAAATAGTTTAAGTATTCAAAATGGTTTATATAACAGAGTAATTTGGAAAACAAATTAAAACAGCTTCAAAATCAATCCATTTAATGTTCAATCTTTAAAACAAATAAATTTCCGAAATTCAATCATATCCAAATTTTAAATCTCAAAGTCTCCACTTAAATTTATTCAACAATTTCTTTTAACCAAAATTTTATTTCAACATTTCAAACTCAATTTTTCGATAAATTCGATTTCTATAAATTGATTTCTATTTATCACTTTTAAATCGAAACATTTACATAAATTTCAAATCGACGATTTCAAAAATTATTAATTTAGCCAATTCGGTGCCCGTATATAATTTTCTATCCTATGGCCAAGTAATTATTTATTTCAATTAAATGTCAGGGATGAGTATATATTACTTAAATTAAATCTCACTATCATATGTATTCATAACAGGATCTATATAAGCAAATAAACATCCAAACATTCAATTATCAACCAATAGCATCCATCAAAGTACATCGTCCAATAAACAATACAATTCATGGCAGTTTCATAGTTATCAATGTCAGGTAATTTAATCGCAATTCAATTTTAATTTCAATTTAACTGTCAATTTAATTTTTCAACGGTTAATGCAAAAGACAAGCTATATGACAATTAAATTTTATCAAACAACGACAAATAAGATCATAACACTTCATAATGTCAAATTTAACTAGCATAAAGATATTTAGTACGGTGTGAGCGTTATAAAACACTCACCTTGATTTTACGATTTTAAATCAAATCGAACGACGTTCGATTTAACCCAAAATTTTCTCTAGCTCCAAACGACTCCAATCCAATTCCATAGCGTAGTGCTCGACGAAACGAAGACAACGCAACTCGTTTCGTCCAAAACGGACCTCGCATCAACAAGTTATGACATTTGGAAGTTAATACGAATTTAAACACAAATTAAGTTCTACTTTTATTTTAATTTTTATACACAAACCCAGATCTGCCGTCCATTCCCCAAAGCAAGATCACGGCCGCACACGGTTCTCTTCTTCTTCTCGTTCGCATCAGGTACTCACGCAAGCACGAACAACCCAAGCCGTCCCAATAACCCTAATACACGCCATCAATACAAGTACCTCCACCTCGATCAGGAAGCACCACCACGAAGAGCATCTTCCACTCTATACTCGGCTGGAACAGGGAGGAGCTCGGCCCCCTAATTCACCTCGAAACGCGTGCGCAACGGTGGAGAACGCGGCCCAATTTATCTTCCTATATAACTCGAAACCCCATCATCTCCATATAGAATCAAAGATCACCACGCCCCCCTACGAATTTGCAGTTGAAAACTTTTTGAAATTGTGAACGGATTCGAAGAATTTGGGGGGAGAAGACGAGTAATTTTCGGCCGTGAATTATGATAATGGCGGCTGTGCACTTGTAACCCTAGTTTTATTTTTATTTTATTTTCAATGAAATAAAGGCTTACTTATAGAAATTTCGAATCACTATGCATCCCGGGTTTTCCGAACTCCGAATTTCACGCGGTAACTGACGTTCCTAGGGTTTAGCCCGCGTTCCGGACACAATGGAACAGGTTTCGGAAGCTAATTCGATCATATGTGTGAGTTACGGAAATAAACGATCAATTTAAATTAAATCGATTTAAACTAATTTCTAGGCGTTTTGGCTTGCACCGGACAAACGATAAATCTGATTGACTTGAAATTTGAAATCTTACAATAATATCACATTACGGATCCGATGAAACTGGTTCCGTCGAAATCCGAGACTGTTTGAGAAATGGCTATTTTAACTCGTTAAATTTATATTAAAACAATTTTGATGCGTTTCGAGCTGCCACGGTCAAACGACAACTCCGAATTGCTTCGAAAATTGAAATCCGATAATAACTAACTATTACAGATCTAATGGAACTAGTTTCGTCAAATTCTGAAACTGCTCGAAAATTGACTAATTTCACTAGTCGATTTAAATATTAAAATATTCAATTTTCACAAATAAATTTTTAAATTCAGTTTTAAAAGTTCTATAGCATCATTATAACTTCAATATGATAAAATAAAATTTTTCAAATCGTTTTTAATCATATTAAACCCGTTATTCAATTATCCATTAAATTCCAATTTAAAAATCTTATTAACTCTATTAAAATCCCAATATAACTTACATTCACTTGGAAACCAATTTGAATCATATTAAATCAAATTTCAAATATTCACTCTATTTTCACATATTAAATTTCAATACCAAATTACCCGTATCAAATTCGGAATTTAATTATTCACACGTTTGTAATATTAAATTTAACAAATTTGATTATTCTTAAATCACTATCTTTTGAAATATTCAAAACGAACTTATAAAAATTTAACTTTTGAAACGAATTAAAATTATAGAACAACTATTTCCATTATACGGTTATTCAATTCTCATTATTAAATTATTCAATAAATTCCAAATATTTAATTTAAACAATTTCGCTTATCCAATAATTCATTATCATTTGAAATATTGAAATTGAACTTATAAGATTCAACCTTTAAAAACAATTCACAATTTAGAACACTATTTTCATTTTACAGTTATTCAATTATTCAATAAGTTTTAAATATTTAATTTAAACAATTTACCTGTTCAATATTCAATATTTGATTTTAAATAGATTTTACTTATCAATCAATTACTCTATTATACCCAATGAATTAAGCATTTATTATCCTATTCAACTTTTGATTGCAAAGGCATTCACTAAGTAGCTTTTATTTTTCATTACTTGGATAGTTATTTTTGCAATTCATTCCAGTCATTATTATTTCAAACGAATTACAATTTTTTTCTAACATTAAATCACGAAAACTTATTAAATTAGCTATTTTAATTATCGAAAATTTATGGGTCGTTACACTCTCCCCCACTCAAAACTTTTCGTCCCCGAAAAGGAAAAAGAAGGGAAAAGGAACTAAGTATAGAATTCAACATTAGATGTATTTTATCCAAAGTTACCCACTAAGTCACTCCGAACGGCTTTCTAACTTTAAAAGTTAGTTATCAAAACAAGTTATAAATTTTTTTTTTTAAACTTGAAAATTTTTCTAACACCCGGATTTTACGGAAAATTTCGGCAGAGTCTCCTTTGCGCGGCTCGATCGGTACAACTACAAAACGCCTCTACGGGCCCCAAACCAACAAAAGAAAATCCAAAAGCCAAGTGGCTCATCAAAAATCACCAAATCCAATGATAAAATAAACATGTACCTTATATTTTTTATTAGCGAGCATATACGAATAATATAGCGCAAAAGCGAGCTCCAAATGCGAAGCAAGCGCAATCCGCACCTACTAAACACTCAACAAACTATGAGAAACATGCATATATGAAAATAATATCAATATACATCATATAACAACATAACAACTACACGTACCAACATAGCAAATGCAACAAACAACATATGCAACCATCAATCAATTATCATCCAACTATCATCCAACAAATCCATAACCAATCAATGTAAATTCACTTCTCATTAATATTTATTGACTTGGTTTCAAATTTAATCATAGTTGATTCATTAACGTTGGATTTTACTAACATTCATTCTCAATTCAATTAGTTAACATTCACTAATTCATATTTGCATTAATTTACTTCCAATTTGAATCAAATTAAATTCTTTTTAAATTCATTTAACTTCCAATTTGATTTCAATGATTTATAGCTTTCAATTTACACTTAATGAATTATATACAATCAACTAACAATCATATAACAACCAAATCATACCCAACATAACCAAATTATTAATTTTACATTCATTTCGGTTTATCTCCTTCAATTCCAATTATACAATTTAAAAGGATCATTTTATATTTGTCATCTTCCATTTTCAATATTAGCTTAATTAATTCTGTAAGTCGTACATATATCATCCGTGAGCAATATCAATCCAATCGCTTATTCGATCACACAATTTCACTTCCAACTAGTATCGTTCACACGACTCTCTAGTGCGGACTCAGATTTGGTTCCTTGATTGGAAACTGTTACTCTCCTTGCATAGCCATATACTATGATAGAGAATTTCAGAATCAAATTAAAAATCCATATCTAGGGTTCGCCGTCGAAAATCGAGTGAAAAATCCTAACTTGGATCGATATAAATCATCTCAAAATTTTGTGCTCGAATTTGGATCAAATCGTTATGCGAATAAAATAATATACGTACAATCTCACTTATTACCTTCCAATGGATTTCTATCCAATTTATCTATACTAAATTTATTTTATTGACTTCCCCCTTTTTTTCGATTAATTATTCACAATCTATTATTCAGTTAGTATATTCATTTCTTTACATAGCATGCTCTTTAACATTATCATTTCTCAGATATCATAGAATTTTCTTACTCGAGTTCATTTTAAACATTCTATATAATTTAATTAAATCCAATTTCATTTTCCAATTGATTCTTAGCTATAAGAAATTCCTTTATTTTCATTTATTGCATTTTCATAATTTCAGTTAATAACGAATTCATTTGTGGAACATTTTATTAATCATCACTTTAGTTTATAGTCATTCCATAAAAGTCTAACTTCTTATATGTGACTTTTCTTAGTTCATAGTTATCACAAAAGTTACAAATTCAAATTTTTTTTTTACTATGCAATTTATATTTATTTTCTATAACCAATTTTCAAAATATAATACGATTCATTTATCTTCTTTCTTAAGTTCACTTACTTGTTCCATTTATCAATTCATCATTTCAGGTTATATTTAAGTATATAACATTTTTATCACAACCAAAATTTTCATTTATATACATTCTAATTCCTTTTTAAGTTTTCCTTACTTGTATATTTCAATTACTTTCAGGTTCTGTTTATCTATACAATATCTCATTACATATCCAAACATCATTTTAACTTTTAACATTTGGTAAGTCTTGTTATGTGTTATCAGAATGTAATTTTTGGTATTATACAAATTTATAGAATTTCGTTTTACTTAATTAGAATGTTCACAAATTTAATTTGTTTAAATCCTCTTTACCTTCAAATTTTAAAGTTTTCCCATCCAATAGCTTAGATATCTCAATCCTCTTATTTTATAAATTCTAGTTATTCACATTTCATTCAAATAATTTGAAATTTTTTTAATTAACAGAACTTAGAATTTTAAATGCCCGGTTCTTCCCAAATCGTTTGAAATAAACATATATACTTATATCCCTTTAAATTATCAAATCATGCCTTTGGAGTTTAAACCAAAACCCATTTACCCAAAATAATTTCGAAGAAAAGCAAAGCTTCTTAGAAGTCTTCCCCACTTTGAGACTCGAAAATGAACGTCGATGACGCTGCGCAGTCATCACCGAGATTATTTTCCAGCGACATAAGAGAAGAGTACTGAATTCATTCCTTCTTAAAATCCTTTCAAAATATTTCCATAAATAATTTCCAACTAATATTACTATATGCTTCTTCAAAACTTTGAGAACCATTTTCAAAATCTCCGGGTCTTAAATTCAATATTTCCAATTTAAATCTATTTTAATTTATAAGTCACCTTTATAAAACATTCTTATAGGATTTTACTTTCTTGAAATATTCCACAATTTGTTTTATCATTGTTTATTTTGTAATAAACCTTATTTATTAAATTTAAGTATCCAACTAATAATAATAACCAATATTTTCATTCCTAACAACCAGGTAAGCTAGATAAGTCACAATAATTTCTGAAAAATTAATCCTTTATATACAAAATATAATTAGGGAAAAGTTTTTCATTTACCCCATTTTAAAACAATACTATGTCGAATTGTTCTGTCCGAGTGTTTAGAGATCCCTATCAATGACGTTAATTACTCGTATTGACCAGAATCCATAAGCCACTCAACAAATCAACCGACACAATATAAAACATTTTATATCACTAACAAATACGCTCTCTCCTATATATATTCACTCAGCGACTCATCATAGGGTATAACTACCCTATTTATAAAGAGTCAGACCCCACAGAGCTAAGGTTATCGCTAAACCAAAGCTCTGATACCAACTGTAACGACCCGCCTTTTTTGACAGTTTAAACCGACGATCAAATACACATGTCGATTCCAAACCATTAAAAGGGCAGATAGTTATTGGGGTAATTAAGAAAAGAAAAGGAAGGGAAATAAAGGAAATGAAACAACACAGAATCTCACAGCGGAAGGCTAAAGTATAATAATAAAATAACAGTTCATGAAGCTGTTAATTAAATGAATACATTTGAAATGAATACATTTGATTATTATTATACAACATTTATCAGAGTTACATATACAGCAAATATCATACAACAATGCAGCGGAATGGAATGAATATAATAGTAGTAGATAATATACCAAATCTTCGTCTCCGTCCTCCAAGGAAATGATCTTCAACCTAAACTGAAAACTCAGGACTGACCCGAGCGTAATGAAAAGACAAAACACTCGAGTCAGGACTAAAATATCCTTATGAAAGTTAAATCAATCGTAAATAAATATGAGTGTAACGGCGTCAGAGATGTTTACGGGGTTTGACATCTCATATCCAGTGTCAACGTGCGTGCAATAACTCAAGAGATGTTACGGGATTTTCCATCTCTCAAGGATCCGTGAAACTATCTATTATGTAGTAATATACGCTAAGTAGATAATGTCTATCAGTAATATAAAGTATCAAAATAGCGTTAAGGCGTTACCATAATCCCCCTTAACACATTTTATATTCCCAAAAGCATATACAAGACCGTAGTTTCCCCAAAACCGGAAGTCACCAGAGGGCAATCCATATACTCAAGGTACAAATCAAAATGTAGTGGTCGCGAATAGGATAATCAGTATGACAAGGTACATGAGGCGATACCAACTAGGATACTAGTAGTTGCGTGATCCGGACTGATGTTGGGCATAGCCAGCAGCTACCCCAACACCGCGAAACAACACTCCCAAATCAAGGGGTGCACCCAAATCGCATCACAAATGTAATAGAAATGGTATCGAAGAAGTGTGTCCGCTAGAGGTGGCGAACCTCAATGGCCCGGCGCGGCTCCTGTTTTAGTCATATCAGGGGTCATCCAATAATCGTTCTCTTTCTTCAGTCAACGCGTTCACCAAACCATCCACTTCATTCTGGATCAACACTCCGCGTATAATAGTTATTAAAGTGGTTTTCGGTATCGACAGAGAGTATGTCCATATCCGATCCCGGTCTCTTTAATAACTACGTATTATTACACCGTTGGCTCTTTTACATTTCAAATCGATTCATAATTGATATCAAAAGTCATATTCACTTCAAAATCAAATCCATTTCAAATATCGACATAGCCATTCAAAATATAAGGTTCCTTTTCAAAAATCATTTTGCGTCTCAATAACTCATTTCGGTTTCAAAATCATTCCGAATTTCAATTTTATGTTGCAACTTCATTTAACCCAATTCGTATTTAAATTCAAGATTTAAACATAAACATTCCACCTTATTAACCAGCTTGAAATTTTTAGAAAATAGTTTTAAGTAGTTTAAAAGTAGTTTAAATAATTAAAATAGTTAAAAATACTTAAAATCTTTAAAATGGATTTAAAATAGATAAATTAGTTTAAAATAATTTAAATTGGGTTAAGTAGATTAAAAATAGATTAAAATAGTTTAAGTATTCAAAATGGTTTATATAACAGAGTAATTTGGAAAACAAATTAAAACAGCTTCAAAATCAATCCATTTAATGTTCAATCTTTAAAACAAATAAATTTCCGAAATTCAATCATATCCAAATTTTAAATCTCAAAGTCTCCACTTAAATTTATTCAACAATTTCTTTTAACCAAAATTTTATTTCAACATTTCAAACTCAATTTTTCGATAAATTCGATTTCTATAAATTGATTTCTATTTATCACTTTTAAATCGAAACATTTACATAAATTTCAAATCGACGATTTCAAAAATTATTAATTTAGCCAATTCGGTGCCCGTATATAATTTTCTATCCTATGGCCAAGTAATTATTTATTTCAATTAAATGTCAGGGATGAGTATATATTACTTAAATTAAATCTCACTATCATATGTATTCATAACAGGATCTATATAAGCAAATAAACATCCAAACATTCAATTATCAACCAATAGCATCCATCAAAGTACATCGTCCAATAAACAATACAATTCATGGCAGTTTCATAGTTATCAATGTCAGGTAATTTAATCGCAATTCAATTTTAATTTCAATTTAACTGTCAATTTAATTTTTCAACGGTTAATGCAAAAGACAAGCTATATGACAATTAAATTTTATCAAACAACGACAAATAAGATCATAACACTTCATAATGTCAAATTTAACTAGCATAAAGATATTTAGTACGGTGTGAGCGTTATAAAACACTCACCTTGATTTTACGATTTTAAATCAAATCGAACGACGTTCGATTTAACCCAAAATTTTCTCTAGCTCCAAACGACTCCAATCCAATTCCATAGCGTAGTGCTCGACGAAACGAAGACAACGCAACTCGTTTCGTCCAAAACGGACCTCGCATCAACAAGTTATGACATTTGGAAGTTAATACGAATTTAAACACAAATTAAGTTCTACTTTTATTTTAATTTTTATACACAAACCCAGATCTGCCGTCCATTCCCCAAAGCAAGATCACGGCCGCACACGGTTCTCTTCTTCTTCTCGTTCGCATCAGGTACTCACGCAAGCACGAACAACCCAAGCCGTCCCAATAACCCTAATACACGCCATCAATACAAGTACCTCCACCTCGATCAGGAAGCACCACCACGAAGAGCATCTTCCACTCTATACTCGGCTGGAACAGGGAGGAGCTCGGCCCCCTAATTCACCTCGAAACGCGTGCGCAACGGTGGAGAACGCGGCCCAATTTATCTTCCTATATAACTCGAAACCCCATCATCTCCATATAGAATCGAAGATCACCACGCCCCCCTACGAATTTGCAGTTGAAAACTTTTTGAAATTGTGAACGGATTCGAAGAATTTGGGGGGAGAAGACGAGTAATTTTCGGCCGTGAATTATGATAATGGCGGCTGTGCACTTGTAACCCTAGTTTTATTTTTATTTTATTTTCAATGAAATAAAGGCTTACTTATAGAAATTTCGAATCACTATGCATCCCGGGTTTTCCGAACTCCGAATTTCACGCGGTAACTGACGTTCCTAGGGTTTAGCCCGCGTTCCGGACACAATGGAACAGGTTTCGGAAGCTAATTCGATCATATGTGTGAGTTACGGAAATAAACGATCAATTTAAATTAAATCGATTTAAACTAATTTCTAGGCGTTTTGGCTTGCACCGGACAAACGATAAATCTGATTGACTTGAAATTTGAAATCTTACAATAATATCACATTACGGATCCGATGAAACTGGTTCCGTCGAAATCCGAGACTGTTTGAGAAATGGCTATTTTAACTCGTTAAATTTATATTAAAACAATTTTGATGCGTTTCGAGCTGCCACGGTCAAACGACAACTCCGAATTGCTTCGAAAATTGAAATCCGATAATAACTAACTATTACAGATCTAATGGAACTAGTTTCGTCAAATTCTGAAACTGCTCGAAAATTGACTAATTTCACTAGTCGATTTAAATATTAAAATATTCAATTTTCACAAATAAATTTTTAAATTCAGTTTTAAAAGTTCTATAGCATCATTATAACTTCAATATGATAAAATAAAATTTTTCAAATCGTTTTTAATCATATTAAACCCGTTATTCAATTATCCATTAAATTCCAATTTAAAAATCTTATTAACTCTATTAAAATCCCAATATAACTTACATTCACTTGGAAACCAATTTGAATCATATTAAATCAAATTTCAAATATTCACTCTATTTTCACATATTAAATTTCAATACCAAATTACCCGTATCAAATTCGGAATTTAATTATTCACACGTTTGTAATATTAAATTTAACAAATTTGATTATTCTTAAATCACTATCTTTTGAAATATTCAAAACGAACTTATAAAAATTTAACTTTTGAAACGAATTAAAATTATAGAACAACTATTTCCATTATACGGTTATTCAATTCTCATTATTAAATTATTCAATAAATTCCAAATATTTAATTTAAACAATTTCGCTTATCCAATAATTCATTATCATTTGAAATATTGAAATTGAACTTATAAGATTCAACCTTTAAAAACAATTCACAATTTAGAACACTATTTTCATTTTACAGTTGTTCAATTATTCAATAAGTTTTAAATATTTAATTTAAACAATTTACCTGTTCAATATTCAATATTTGATTTTAAATAGATTTTACTTATCAATCAATTACTCTATTATACCCAATGAATTAAGCATTTATTATCCTATTCAACTTTTGATTGCAAAGGCATTCACTAAGTAGCTTTTATTTTTCATTACTTGGATAGTTATTTTTGCAATTCATTCCAGTCATTATTATTTCAAACGAATTACAATTTTTTTCTAACATTAAATCACGAAAACTTATTAAATTAGCTATTTTAATTATCGAAAATTTATGGGTCGTTACATTATAAGTTGGGACACCCTATTGATAAGTGTATGTTCAGGCTTTGCCCTTTGGAAGGAAGTCCATAGAAAGGATTCTTGTAAGAATATTAGGGCTCTGTTCTTTCCAAACCTCTAGGTAATAGAAAGGCATCTAGATTTATGACTTCTGTAAGACACTTATTTTGGATAAATGAATGTAATGTATGAACTACTAGTATGTAGTAAATTAATGTATAGAATATTTTTGTGGTAGTACAATCCAATATAAAATTTTCTTTATCTATTGAGAATAGAATTGAAATCAATTTAAAAATGGAATTGTAAGTAATTAATTGAATTTGGTATTTGAATTGAATTAGTTCAAATTGAATTTAATTTGAATTAATTGGAATTGTGATTAGAGATGGATAAGTTTGAAAATTCAAATGGAAAATTTGAATTGGATTGTTTTGAAATGGAACTGAAGATGAATGAGTTCAAATTCAAATGGGAATTGGGATTAATTTAAAATAGAATTGAAATGATTTGAAATTGACGCCAGTTCAACTTTAAATTATTCTAAATTGATTTGAATAGTTTGGAATTGCAATTAAAGTTGAATAGTTTTAAAATCAAATAGAATTTGAATTGAATTTGGTAAAAAAAATTGAGGTTAATTCAACTTGAATTGGTGGGTTAAATCAATTTCAGTGAAAGTTGAAGTATTTAAATTGGAATTGAGTCAATTTAAAGGGAAGAGGAAATTTAAATTGAATAGATGGGAATGGAGACCGGGAATTGAACAATTTGACTCTGGACTATTTTCAAAATAAATTGTTTTAGTACAAATATATTTTTCCAAGCTATTTATTATATATACAACTTTTTAAGCCAAACTATCATATACATGTTTTACAACTACTTTTGCAATTATTTAGCTTTTTGCAACTGTTTCATAAACTAATTAATATTTTTCAACTATTTTACAAATTAATTACTATTTTACAACTATTTTGCAATTATTTAAAATTTCTATAACTATTTTACTATTTTTCAACTATTTTACAATTACTTAACTGATTTAATGCTATTTTACGAACTAATAATTATTTTTCAACTACTTATCTATTTTTATAAAAATTTCAATCTATTTTCTAAATTTAAGCTGGACAGAGTTCAAACTGTTTATGATTAAATATCCATGTAAGGTAAGAATTGAGATGATAATCCAAATGAGGATTTTAGCAATTGTGGATAAGTGAATAGAAAAGGAGATTGATTTGGCTAATAACCAATAAAGATAAATACGTAGGATATAAGTATTTTATTCTATTCGCATAGCGATTTGATCCAGATTCGCGCACAGAATTTCGAGACAGTTATATCGATCCGAGTTGGGATTTTTCACTCAATTTTCGACGGCGAACTGGGATATGGATTGTTGATTGGTTCAGGTCATTCTCTATCATAGTTATGACTATGCAAGGAGAATGACGGTTTCTAATTAAGAAACCAGATCTGAGTCGTACTAGGAAGTGGGGTGGACGATACTAGTTCGTAAATGAAATTACGTGATCGAGTGAGCGATCAGATTGGTATGGCGTACGGATGATATGTGTACGTCTTACGGGTTTGAATAAAATTGATACTGGGAATTTGTGGATAAGAAATGTGAAATGGTTTTTGAAATGAAAGGTATATTTTGTGAAATATATGATGAAGTAAAATGGAAATTGGGTATTTCCATGGTAGAAATTTACTTTATGGAAGTAAGTGATATGATTATGGCTTAGTAGAGAGTAATCAAATTGGAGTATTTGATTTGGCTTAAATGAAGTTATCTATCTTTGTTATATATGATAAACTCCCCTTATTGAATCTATAGCCAGAATTAAAGGGTTTTGAAAATATTTGAAGTATAAAAGGGGTTTTATACATGTTTGAAATGATCCAATGATTTTTCAAGGTATATATATACAAAGGATCTAATGAGAATGATTTTGAAGGAAAGGTTTTTGGAACCTTTGGATTTGGAAAGGCTTTTGATTTTTGGGTAAAATCAATATTGGAATTTGGAAAGCCTTGTTTGAGAATTATTGATTTTGGGATAATCGATTTTGAGAAAAGGAGATTTATATGAGATTCATACTAGGTGTATGATTTGGAAGATACTATATGTGTATAGTATGAAGTGTTTTGACAATGGCTCTAGGGTAAAGGCGCTTCCTTGAAATGAACTTCTCAAGAGTGCTATAGGGTGGTACTGCCTGAACCCTAAGGGGGTTCTAAAGTGATCCTGTGAGGAGTCTAGCCAAAACTAGTTCCTGAGGATTTTGTGTAGTGTGTAGCAGAAGTCGAGGGCGCTGATGCCTACAAAGGCATTTGGGTATGCTGTGTTGACAGCGTAACTCGGTGTCACGGTGATTTATTACAAACCATAGCGAAAGTCGTGTGTGCTGCTGAGAACCATAAGTCCACGTTGATTTTTTATCGGTAGACTGCGACCTATGGTAAGATAACGAAAGTCGTGTTACTGCTGAGAGCCAACAGTCTGCGTTTGATTTTACATCGGTAGACTACGACCTATGTTGGAGCGGGGAAGTTTCATTTTGACAGCGAAAGTCGAGGGCGCTGATGCTTACAGTTACATCGACTTTTGTTGTGATGGCAATGTAACCGTGGAATGTAACTAAGATCGGCCACGGGTTCGATGGCGTAATCGAGAGGCGCGGAGTGCCTGCAGCTACATGGACTCTTGCCGCGACGGCAACGTAATCCCGGACGTAACTGCGACCAAAGATGGGGGTGATGATTTCCAGAGCATTCTCACCAAAGATATTTCCTCGATTTCAAAAATGTTTTCTATACATTCAGTAAAATTATTTTGCAAGTATTTTCACTGGGTGTTGAAAACGGGTTTACCAAGTACTTGTAGATTTTCAGTCCTACGCCTGATCAACGTATGGCCGAATTTCTATTAGAACGAGGATGGACTTGTTGAAACATCGAGTTATAAAAAAATATTTTTATAAAACTATTTGGTAATATTATATAGATTTTAAAATGTTTTAAAAGGTTCAAAGAGAAATTTATCTAAGTATTGAATTAATTCTGGCTTCGTTCCTTTTCGAGGACGAAAAGATTTAAAGGGGGTGGAATGTGATAACCCGAATTTATTTGAATTAATATTAAATTAGTTTTAAATTGAATTTGAATTTAGATTTAAATTTTAATCTAAATGGATATATATATATATATATATCTTTAAAATATTTTGATTTAAAAATATATGAATAAGTTTTATTTAAGATAAGATTTTGTTTTTCTTAAAAAAAGAATTTATACAAATTAAGTAAATGTTTATTAAATAGTAAAGTAAGCACAAAAATTTTATATTTACGTTTAAAATGGATCAAATATATTATATATGGTTTAATTTAAATTATAATTAGTTTATATTCCATTTTTATTTAAAGATTTTATTTATATAAATTTTAGAAAAGCATCTATTAATTTACAAACGTATTTAATAATTAGATTAACTAATATATAAGCTTTAAATATCATTTTGAATAAATAAGCATGAATTAATTACAAGTGTTGATTTATTAAAGCTTATAAGAAACACATGTAGGTTAAGTAATAATAGATTATGACAAATGCCTTTTATATCTTTTTATTTTTTTTAAAATAATTAATAAGTGAGAATATTAAGTTATAAAAACATCTCCATATTCCTCTTTCAGATTCTTTTATCAGTTGGTTGTTTAAAACAAAACAAAGAGAGGAATGAAACCAGGACAAAATCAAAATCTGGGAAAAAATGCTGATCAAGTATATCAAAAGAATATCGAAGTAAATTCAACATATTATATTTTGCTCAACCGGGTTCATTCAGATTGAAATTACAATTTCAAGTCTCAGCTTTAAGAATCAAGCAGCAGTTTCATATTTTCTTACAGGCTTTCTCTATTCTTTCTACTTTCATTTGCAGGTGCGTAAATGAATTTTTAAAACAGTTTTAAAATCCTGAATTTCTTTATGAAAACCATGTTATTACTAAAATGCTTGGATTAAATGGATGCATGTATATGTATGAGTATTGAATGCCTGTGTGTATAAAGATATAGCTCTGTTGATTTTACCACAGTTTGCATGCTTTAAAAATCAATTTTCTCATCATTAAATCGCTATTAGCCTTTGATTTGTGAATGAAAAATGTTCGAAATCTTGTAACATTACTCCTAAAAATTAGTTCTGGAATTTGTACTAAGAATTATCACAAAATTATTATATAGAACAGTGAAGATATAAATTTGGTCAAAAATTTATGAACTCAATTCTAAGAATGGATTGCATGATTGAATTAGTGATAGAAAATCGTGATTTTTGGTATGTATATCATGATTTTTAGTTTGGGAATTTGTGTGTATTTTCGAGTTGAACGTCAGTGAGATTTTTATCGAATTACGTCGATCGACGGCGAATTAGTCGGAGTGGTTGGGCTTGAAGGTAGAGGAGGAGACGTAGATCATGGGAAATTTTTTATCTTGATTTATCAAAGGTCATGATGACCAAAAGGGATCGAGAAAGGGTTTTACTACCTATTTTTGTCGACAAAGTTCGAAAGGGTTTCGCGATGCCCAGTCTTGATCAAAGTCAATAGCAAATCATCCTGGAGATGTTGGGAGATGTGGCGAAGCTCCGATGAAGGTGGCGTGGCATCTCAGGTTAGGGATCGTCGGTGGCGATCGATTTTTCGATGGTGTTTGGTTCAGATCGTGTGGGTTGTGAGCTTGATTTTTTTCTGGTTTGAATCGAGTATGATGATGATCGATATAGGTTTTGTGGATCATCGGTGAGGTGTCGAGATCATCGACGATGGATGAAGTGCCGTAGTTCGTCACTGTAGGTGCACGTGCACGTTTCTATGCACCTGTGAAGTTGTTTTGGGGAAGATGTTCATGTGCTCGGAGTTTTTGTTTGGGATTCTCGAGTTTTACTCGAAGTAGGGAGAGGTTGGGAAAAACCTCAGGTTTCGCTCGAGTAATTGAATGATTTTCTCGGGTGCGCCGTGATGTGCAGGGTTATGTTGTACGGGTTTTAATTTTACAGGATATTAAAGTTCTAAAACAAAGAAAATTTGATTTTTTTGAAATTTCCTAAGTTTTAAAAAAAAGTAAAAGGTTATTTTATTTCAAATCTTAATTAAATGATTTAATTAAGTAAGTTAATTATAATGGTAAAATGTTTTAAATATAGAATGTTAATGGTGATTAAGATGTTTTTAAGATAATGTTTTATCGTAAGATGATTAAGGTTATTAAAAAATATTTAATGTATAATTAATCAGTTAATTAAAGGTTAATTAATTGATTGTAAAAGTAATTAAGGATTGATTATTTTGTGTTGAAGGAGATTAATTGATAATTAAGGTTTATTAATTAATAACTAAAGAATAATTAATCTATAATTAAAGATTAATTAATTAGTTTATAGGGTAATTAAGGGATGAACTACCCAGTTGTAATTAATGAGATAAATGTGATTAATTAATTTGTTAATTAATTAAAGATAGTAACTTGTTAATTGATTAAGTAAAATTACTTAACGAGATTGATAAGTATAATTACTTAGTGAAGTAATTGATGGATAAAGTTACTAGATGTAATTAATATAAAGGAAATTACTTAATGGGAAGTAATTAAAGGTTGATTACTTAGGAGAAGTAATTAAGGATTAATTACTTGGTGTAATCAATTAAAAGATTAATATAATTAATCAAGGCGTTAATTAATTAAGGTCCGTAATCACATGGTCGTTAATTACTGTTTATGATTGACTAAGGCTGATTAATGGATGCAGTTAATTAAGGACCATTAATTAATGTAATTAATTAATGTAATTAATGAAGGTAATTAAAGATTAACTACTGTAAATGGTTAAGAATAATTAATTTGGGTAATTAAGTAAAGAATAATTACTATATTGAAGATAATTAATCAAGGATGATTAATTAAGATGAATAATTAAAGGATGATTAATTAATTGATTTTTAATTAAATCAATGATTGATTAAAGGTAATTTAAGTGATTAGAAGATAAGTAATTAATTTAATTAGAGATAAATTAAACTAATTTTGGATGGTCCATCTTGCTTATGAATGATTAAATGATGGTTAAATGCCTTAAACTGATTGATATCTCTAATATGAAATGCTTTGAGATATGATATGTTTGGATGGACAATGATAGCGTGGTTATCTATAAATGATGAATCGTTGGTGTAAAAAGTGCCATCTTTTATTTTAAGTTGAATTGTATTTCACTTGAATAACTTGGGTTAGGATGTATTTGAATTCGAAGAGACCGGAGTCGGGTATTAGTAAATATCCGAAACCATTTCGATTCTTTATAGATTGATATGTGGAATCAATAGGCTGGAATGGAATGATTTAAATGAATTGGACCATTTAATCTAGCTTTAGTACTTAAAAATTGGTATGTGAAATAAGTGATGTCTATAACAAATTATGAATTTGTAAATTGATACGAGTTACCCCAGGTTTTCTTTTACGGTTTGAACTTAGTATTTCAAATTATATGGATTTACTCGCGCTGGTTCCCAGCATGACACAAGTGTTACTTTAATGTAATGCTAGGGTCAGAGCGAGTATTACAGATTTTCAGGTAAGGACGTTTTGGAGCTCAGGAGGCAAGCTGGATGAAAGGAATGTATTGAGTGTTCCGTCGTGATATATTTCTGTTTATCTGAGACATGTTGATTGTATCCGTCCAGTGTTTTTATATAGGTTGTACTCTGATGTATTGAAATGTAATTGACTGATATAGTTTTCCTTTGTAAACTGTTATTTATGTGATATTATATTTTGTTCCGCTGCGAATGTGAGATTTCTGTGACTTGTTTCTATTTCTTCTTCCTCTTTCTTCTTTTCCTAACTTTTTGGAAATTTCGAAATTGAAATTTTCGGGGCGTTACATTTGGTATCAGAGCGAGGTTAAGCGAGAACCTTGGCTCTGGTGGGTGTACTCAATAAGGATAGGTTAAGTAGTACCCTAAAATGAGTTGTGTGTGTATGAGAGGTTACTTGTTGCTTTTATATAATGGTTTTAAAGGTAAAGGATTTTTATATAAGTTTATATATATAAGGCAATAATTTGTTGTTGGATATTGAAATTAAATAAGAATTTAAGTGGTATATATATATATATATATCCAATTCATAAAATGGTTATTGTATCAAATATTAGGATGTTTGTTTCCTAATAATGATAAAGCAAAATGAAATGAGTTGAGGAAGTAAACTTTTAGATAAGTATAACTTGTAAATTGAAGTGGTGTTTTAAATTGTGAAGTTAGAATCCTAAGAATTAAAATATTTGAAATTTGTTTTCAAACTGTTCAAAAGGAATGATAAATAATATTATTAAGAATATTTTTGAAAGTAATCATATATTGAAATAAGAAGTTGTTTGGAAACATTGTTTCGAATTGAAAACTAAAGGTGTTAAAACATAAGGTATAACTTGTTAAGCAAATTAATATATATATATATATATATATATATACAAGAGTAAAAGTTGAATTATTCTAATTAAGTCTAATTTATAGGTTAGGAAGTCCCTCTAGAATTAAGTCTTTCAGAGAGATAACTAAGAGTGAAGAATAGAAGGTTAGATGCAGAGAGCAAAGAGCAGCTGCACGTAAGGATCGAGAAGAAGAAATTCAAGAGTATGAGAAACAGGTTAAGGAAAGAGATGAACCAGGACCTTATGATAATGCCACCTACTACGGATGTTTCAATAAGGGTCATTACGCAGCCAAGTGCAGTAAAACAAGGGAGGAATTGAAGGGTGCATTCCAACGGTTTCGCTCTGAGATCTTGTGCTTTAAGTGTCGTAAGAAAGGGCATTTCCTAAATCATTGCCCTGAAGTGAGAAAGGAGAAGCGCAAAACAGTTGAACCGGTCAATGAGTCGACTATTTGCTATCATTGTAAGAGACGGGACACATTGCTAAGAATTGTTCCGAGA
Source organism: Allium cepa (assembly GCA_030765085.1). Classification (NCBI taxonomy): domain Eukaryota; kingdom Viridiplantae; phylum Streptophyta; class Magnoliopsida; order Asparagales; family Amaryllidaceae; genus Allium; species Allium cepa. Next base: position 1,033,503,694 of record CM060928.1, read on the forward strand.
GGTAGAAGAGGAGTAAAGCTGTGGAATGTATTGTTGGAGGCATGAAGGTTATCCAGATTGATGATAGGGTAGAAACATTTTGTGGTGAATGTTATAATTGGGGACACCCTGTTGAGAAGTGTATGTTCGGGCTTTGCCCTTTGGAAGGAAGCCCATAGAAAGGATTCTTGTAAGAATATTAGGGCTCTGTTCTTTCCGAACCTCTAAGTGATAGAAAGACATCTAGATTTATGACTTCTGTAAGACTCTTATTTCAGATAAATGTATGTAATATATGAACTACTAGTATGTAGTTAATTAATTTATGGAACATTTTGTGGTAGTACAATCTAATATAAAATTTTCTTTATCTATTGAGAATAGAATTGAAATTAATTCAAAATTGGAATTGTAAGGAATTAATTGAATTTGAATTGAATTAGTTCAAATTAAATTTAATTTGAATTACTTGGAATTGTGATTAAAGATGGATAAGTTTGAAAATTCAAATGGAAAATTTGAATTGGATTGTTTTGAAATGGAATTGAAGATGAATGAGTTCAAATTCAAATAGGAATTGGGATTAATTTAAACAAGAATTGAAATGATTTGTAGTTGAATCTGGTTCAATTTGAAAGTAATCTAAATTGATTTGAGTAGTTTGGAATTGTAATTAAAGTTGTATAGGTTTAAAATCAAATAGAATTGAATTGAATTTGGTAAAAAAAATTGAGGTTAATTCAACTTGAATTGGGGGTTAAATCAATTTCAGCGGCAATTGAAGCGTTTAAATTGGAATTTAGTCAATTTAAATGGAAGTGGAAATTTAAATTAAATTGATGGGAATGGAGACAGGGAATTGAACAGTTTGACTCTGGACTATTTTCAAAATAAATTGTTTTAGTACAAATCTAATTTTCCCAGCTATTTATTATATACACAACTTTTTAAGCCAAACCATCTTATACATGTTTTACAACTACTTTTGGAATTATTTAGCTATTTTGCAACTGTTTCATAAACAAATTACTATTTTTCAACTATTTTACAAATTAATTACTATTTTACAACTATTTTGCAACTATTTAAAATTTCTATAACTATTTTACTATTTTTCAACTATTTTACAATTACTTAACTTATTTACAGCTATTTTACAGACTAATAATAATTTTTCAACTACTTATTTATTTTTAAAAAAATTCAAGCTATTTTCTAAATTTAAGCTGGACAAAGTTCAAACTTTTTATGATTAAATATCCATGTGAGGTAAGAATTGAGATGATGATCCAAATGAGGATTTAAGCAATTGTGGACAAGTGAATAGAAAAGGAGATTGATTTGGTTAATAACCAATAAAGAAAAATACGTAGGATGTACGTATATTATTCTATTCGCATAGCGATTTGATCCAGATTCGAGCACAGAATTTCGAGACAGTTATACCGACCCGAGTTGGGATTTTCACTCAATTTTCGACGGCGGACCTGGATATGGATTATTGATTGGTTTTGGATATTCTCTATCATAGTTATGGCTATGCAAGGAGAATGTCGGTTTCTGATCAAAAAACCAGATCTGAGTCCGCATTAGGAAGTCGGGTGGATGATACGAGTTCGAAAATGAAATTGTGTGATCGAATGAGCGGTCAAATTGGTATAGCGTACGAATGATATGTGTACATCGTACGGGTTTGAATAAAATTGATACTGGGAATTTATGGATGAGAAATGTGAAATGGTTTTTGAAATGAAATGTATATTTTCTGAAATATATGATGAAGTAAAAAGGAAACTAGGTATTTCCGTGATAGAAATTTACTTTATGGAAGTACGTGAAATGATAAGTGGTTTTGTAAAGAGTAATCAAATTAGAATATTAGATTTGGCTTAAACAAAGTTATATATCTTTGTTATCTATGATAAACTCTAGTTATTGAATCTATAGCTAGAAGTAAAGGGTATTGAAAATATCTGAAGTATAAAAGGGGTTTTATACAAGTTTGAAATGATCCAAAGATTTTTCAAGGTTATATATACGTATACATACATACATACATACATACATACATATATATATATATAAAGGATCTTATGAGAATGATTTTGGAGGAATGGTTTTTGGAACCTTTGATTTGGAAAGGCTTTTGATTTTTAGGTAAAATCAATATTGGAATTTGGAAATGCTAGTTTGAGATTTATCGATTTTGGGATAATCGATTTTGAGAAAAGGAGATTTATATGAGATTCATACAAGGTGCGTGATTTGGAAGATACTATATGTGTATAGTATAAAGTGTTTTGACAATGGCTCTGGGGAAAAAGGCGCCCCCTTGAAATCAACTTCTCAAGAGTGCCGCAGGGTGGTACTGCCTTGAACCCTAAGGGGGGTATAAAGTTGATCCTGTGTGGAGTCCGGACAAAACTAGTTCCTGAGGATTTTGTGTAGTGTATAGCAGAAGTCGAGGGTGCTGATGGCTACAGAGGCATTTGGGTTATGCTATGACGATAGTGTAACTCGGTGTGACGCCCCACCTCTATACCCACACTAGCCAAGGACACTACAGGGTAATGCCGTCAACTAGCGCGGAGAATAAGGCTGTTGAGGAGCAACCATCCGTGTAATTGCTTTGTGTGAGCAACGATATGTCAGATAGTACAACATGCATTTGGTTTAAGGAGGAAATCCGACATACCGATGCAAACTCAAAGCTACTGCACAGTGGCTATATATGATCTTCAGAAACAAATATAGAAATAAACATAACACAAATCGGTCACAGATATCCATTCACAAAGGCGGAAATAGATATGAATATATAACACATGAAAGTGTACATCAGAGTAGTGGTCAAACAAGATCCACAATGTCACAAAAGAATAGCTACAAATGCTAGACCAAAGAATATGGATGCATCAACGAGTCTATATCTCAAATGTATACAACAAAAACTACTAATCTAAGTAGTAGCCAATAGTAAGGGTGATAATCCCTAATGTGAAGTCAAGCAGAAGCAACTGTAACATCTCGGTCTGACCCGAGTATTATTAAAAAAGAAAATAATAAACGGATCAGTCTAGCTATAAATATCACATTAAAATGATATAGAATAAGAGATATGACATAAATATATGATAACCATAAAGCCATACTGTGATAAGCATGCAATTGAAAATCAACTAGCGATTAATCAATATCACAAGAATCTTCTCAAAGATCAAAAGGAATGTCATACTCTTTATTTACCAAATCGCCAAACTATAAATATTGACAATAATACCAATGCCAATCACAAAAGTTAATGACACACAAATTCACCAATGCACAAATATTGATAATACTTATCAATGTAAATCACAAAAATTGGTGAAAACACAAATTCCAGAAATCATCAATGGAAATCCAGAAATCACGAAAATGGGGGGAGGCCTATCACAAAATAGGAGCATGAATACTCACCAACACGTGTATCACAAAATGGAATGCTATTCCATGGTTGCTGTTAACCCCGTTATGACAACGAGTTAAGGCCTGGGACGATTTACGACATAAGATACTAACGGATCAAGGAAAATCTACGGCTTAGCAAACCTCACGACTTAAGATGCGTGACGATTTAACAAGACAAAGCATGAACGACTTATGAATGGTACAACCTAACAGTTTAACGTGTTAAAGAAATGGCCAACTCAACGACTCAAGGGAGACAGCGACTCAATGGATCAAGGAGGGTACACGACTTAGGGTCTCCACGACCTAACGAGCTAAGGTCCAGACGACTTAAGGAAGTCTACGGCATAAGAGATGGCACGACTCAAGAAGGAAATAAGTTAATGACCTAAAGCTGTCTATGACTTACGACCTAGCATGAGTCGTAAACGACTTAGGAAAACAAAGCGACTCACATCTCAGAGAAACCCGCGACTTAAAGCCTCTGCGACTTAAGATATGTCATGTCTCAGGGAAAGCTTACGAGTTAAGGAGCTAACGACCTAACAGGATTAAGACCTAAGCGACTTAGGGAATGTCACGACTTAAGAAAGTCCACGACTTAAAGACGTTACGACCTAAAACCACAGAGCCAAGATTTAAGTGCTGCCTCACTTTAAACCGTGACCTCTTAACTCGCGAACGAGTTAGGACTTATATCCAGATGAACGAAGAAAAGCTCAGAACCACTTCACTTACCCCACTGCCTGCTGACTCTTGGACCTTGAGTCGAGCGCGACTTACGACTCTACATGAGTCGTGCACGACTCTACATGAGTCGTGCACGACTCATGACTTGAAAGAAAAATTACTGCCCAGGATCACACCTATAAATACGCAACCACCTCCAACGTTCAAAGGACTTTTGGATCATTCTCTTCGTGACATCAAGGCTCTACTATCTTCAAGACAATCTAAACTCCATCACTCAAACTCATGCAAGATTTTTAGACCATACTTCGCACAAAGATTCGACATATCCAATCATGGATTCAAAGAACTCTATCACGACGAAGTCTTCTCTAGCTACTTGTCTTTTTGAATTGAGTTGGATTGTAATTGAAAGAGATTGTAATAAGTTGTAATCCATCCAGCAATAAAAAGGATTGAAGTGGACGTAGGCTTGATCATAAGCCGAACCACTATAAAACTGCTGTTGTTTACTATTTTTTCTGCAGTTTTCTGCTTATACTCTGTTCCCGAATCATCGGGTGGTGCTTTCACAACAACACTTTACACACCGGGGTGTTAGCGTTCAAATTTTAGTGTTAACATTTTTGGTGCTTTCACTGAGAGTTGAACTCAGGCGAATCATCATCATTGCTCCACGAAAGTTTGTTGAAGTAATCTCTCTGAAGACTAGAAGTTTATCTGAAATCATGGCTCCGGGGAGGAGTAGATCTGTTAGATCTGGATATGTTCAAGAGGGAACCTCCGCTTCCCCAGTACCTAATCAAGCCACTCCACCTGTTGGGGTTACAAAAGCGGAGTTGGATGCTGTAATCTTAGGGCAGAACCAGCAGATAAATGCCCAAAGTGCACAATTGGAGGCTCAGAATGCCCAAAATGCCCTAATTTTGAATAAGTTGAACGATTTGCTTGGGGTAAACCGTCAACCAACGGGTAATGAAAGGAACTTTGCTGGCAACATTCATGAAACTGAAGAAAGAAACATTCCTGAGAGGGCCGCCAGCCCCTTTGAGCGGACATTTCCCGAAGTTGGTGGATCTAAAGCTCGAAATGATAAGGGGTATCTTTCTGAAATGGTTCGACAAATCATGAAAGAAAGCATGCAAAGGAATGAAGACGAGAAGGAATGGGGTTTCGCTCCAAGTAAAACCCCGTTTACCGAAAGGATCTTAAAGGCTGAATTCCCAAGGAAGTTCGTCCCTCCAACTATCCCAGCTTACAAGGGAACAAGTGATCCGAACGAATTCTTGTATAAGTATGATTGGAACGTGACAGGTGCCAGAGCTTCTGATGAAATAAAGTGTCGATATTTTCCTGTATATTTGGAAGGTGTAGCTCTAGTTTGGTTCACCAAGCTACCAATTCGGTCTATAGATCAGTTTTCTGACCTAACCCGGAAATTCAAGGAGCAGTTCAGACTATATGCTTCAAAAGCCAAAGATATCATGTCGTTGTCAAGTTTAGAACAGAATCCAGGGGAAACTATCAGATCTTTCTTGAATCGCTTTAATATAGTGCTGGCCGAGGTAGACAATGCAGAACCACGGACGATATTGACCTATCTGATGAGGGCCATCGATAAGACGAGCGAATTTGGAAAATGGCTTAACATGAAGGAACCAAATTCCCTTGAAAAATTCTACAAGAAAGCAGATGAGTTCATACGCCTGGAAAGCCGTCCTGTACCGGTAAAGGCAGTATTGGAAAAAGATGAAGATGACATTGCTGCTCCACGCAAGAATGAATCTGTAGGACAGAAAAGGGAAAATAACGATGGGAAGAAACAGAAAAATCTGAAGAAGCCTCGTTCCTTCAAGTCATCAAAATATACCCCTTTATCAGATACGCCAGAGCGCATTTACTTTGCCACTAAAGATTCTGTTGATTATCCTAAACCTCCCGTTTTGAGAACCGGGAAAAAAGCTGTACAAAGCGGGAAGTTTTGCCGCTTCCATAATCAACCCGGTCATGATACCGATGAATGCCGCCAATTGAAAATTTTGATTGAAGAATTGATAAGGGAAAACAAGCTGCAGCAATTTTTGGAAAAGAATAGCAGCAATCCCGCTTCATCAAGTCAGGGGCAATGAGCTCCTGCTCATCAACCCAGGACAAGTGAGAAGACTACAGGGCATGAATCCGAAAGGCCTGTTATCAATGTCATTACGGGAGGACCTCACCCAACAGGCAGGAGCTGGGGTGAGATGGAAAGGTAGACCCGAGCTTTGAAGTATGTACCGGCCGAAGAAGATGTCTTTTTTTTGGAAGGTGCTACGCCCCTGAAGCAACAAAGAACTTTCAATGATGATATTGTGTTCAGAGCCAGGGATTCCACATGTGTTGAAGCTCCTACCTTGGATCCCTTAGTCATCTCGGCTGGTATCGGGCCAGCTATTGTCAGAAGAGTTCTCATTGATTGTGGCGCATCCTGCAATATCCTCTTCAAGAAAACATTCGACCAAATGAAGATCCCTATGGCTGATGTGCAAGCCTCGTCGCAGAAAATCGCTGGCTTCACTGGGGAGCCAAATCAGCCGATAGGAACCGTTGATTTGCTTGTAGAACTTGGAGAGGTAGAAAAAAAAGTAGTCCGCAAGAAAACTTTTGTGATTGTCGACGAATTTTCTTCTTATAATGCTTTCCTTGGCCGTCCAACTCTCGCAGCATTCAAAGCAGTTCTGGCCCCATGGTGCCTCACCATTAAATTCCCCACAGATAATGGAGTGGGAGTTATAAAAGGGGATCAAAATGCTGGGCGGGAGTGTTATCTGACAGAGCTACGAGAAACAAGGAGAAGAGCAATGGGAAAGGATGCGGCAACCCCAGTCCGCATCAAAGAACCAGCCTTGTAGCAATTACAGGGGGGACCCTGCACTGGCGAGCACAACGGAGCACGGAAAGAGATGGATCCTAGAAAAGCCAGTGCAGGGGAGAATAGAGTGGTACCAGTGGAAAGGACAGTACCAGTACCTGTTGACCCGAAGGACCCAAATAAGGTGTTGAATGTGGGTTCGCAACTTCATGTGTCAATTAAGAATATCTTAATATCTTTTTTAAAAGCAAATTTGGATGTTTTTGCTTGGACTCATGCCGATATGTGTGGAATATCCCCAGAAGTTGCAGTACACGCTCTGAACATTGATCCAAAATTTGCTCCTGTGAAATAGAAAAGGAGAACTCAAGGTCCAGAAAGGTCAGCAGCGTTAAAAGAAGAAGTTGATCGGCTCATGGAGAATAACTTTATCAAAGAATCTACCTATCCGAATTGGATTTCAAATCCAGTGCTGGTTAAGAAAGCCAACGGAAAATGGAGAGTGTGCATCGATTTTTCAGATCTAAACAAGGCCTGCTCCAAACACTGCTTCCCGTTACCCAGGATCGATCAACTGGTAGACGGAACAGCGGGACACGAATTGTTATCTTTTATGGATGCCTACTCCGGATATAACTAGATCATGATGCATGAGCCAGATCAGGTGGACACGAGCTTTATCACCAATGTTGGTCTTTACTGCTACAGAGTTATGCCCTTCGGGTTGAAGAATGCGGGGGCAACCTACCAAAGACTTGTTGATGCTATGTTCAAACCGCAATTGGGCAAGACTATGGAAGTCTACGTTGATGACATGTTAGTAAAGTCTAAGAAAGCAGTGGATCACATAGAACACTTAGCAGACATGTTCGCAGTCCTCCGAAAATACAGAATGAAGCTTAACCCTTTAAAATGTTCATTTGGAGTGGAATCCGGAAAGTTCTTAGGTTTCATCGTGAGCGCTAGGGGCATTGAGGCTAGTCCAGCTCAAATTATCGCTTTAAAGGAAGTCAAAGCTCCTAAAACGAAGAAGGAATTGCAAAGTCTCAATGGAAAAGTCGCTGCCTTGAGTCGGTTCATTTCCAAAGCCACTGATAAATGCATCCCATTCTTTGACGCCCTAAAGAAAGGGAAGAAAAACTTTGATTGGACTCCCGAATGCCAAAAAGCCTTTGATGAATTGATTCGCCATATGGAAACGCCACCAATACTTTCTAGGCCTGGCGATGGTGAGGATCTTCTTATATACTTGGCAGTATCATCTCATGCTTTAAGTGCAGCGCTGATACGAGAAGACAAGAGGATTCAACATCCAGTTTACTATATCAGCAAAAGACTCATTGGGGCAGAGATGAATTACTCCAAGTTGGAAAAACTCGCCTATTGCCCACTGATTGCATCAAGGAAGTTGAGGCAATATTTCCAAGCTCATCCTATCAGAGTCCTCACTGATCAACCTTTAAAGCAAGTCCTGTTTCGCCCTGAGACTTCGGGTCGTCTTCTAAAGTGGAACATTGAACTCAGTCAATATGACATCACTTATCATCCCCGAAAAGCAATCAACGGACAAGCTTTAGCGGATTTCATCGCAGAATTCACAGATAAGGGTAACAGTGAGGAGGAAACGATCGATGATTCCCCAATCCAATGGAAGTTATATGTTGATGGCGCGAGAAATGACTACTGTTCTGGAAACGGAGTTGTACTTGAGACCCCTGAAGGTCGGTCATTATGCTATGCACTAAGATTGGAATTTCCTTCAACAAACAATAAAGCAGAATACGAGGCTCTTATCGTTGGCTTAAGAATTGCTAAAGAACTAAACATCCGAGCATTACAGATCTTCAGTGATTCTCAGCTTATTGTATGCCAAGTCAAGAAGGAATTCCAAGCGAAAGGGGGAAATCTGCCCGCCTACTTGTTAAAGGCTTGGGAACTCCTGGGTGATTTCGATCATTACATGATAAGTCATATTCCTCGGGAAGAAAACACGAAAGCAGATTCTCTCGCAAAGTACTCTAGCACAGGCGAAGCCCAATTTCTGGGGTTGACTCCAATGGAGGTCCTGTCGGCTCCAAGCATTGATGAGATGGATATTGATTGGATCATGAGTGTGTCTCAAGAGCAAAAATCATGGATGACTCCAATAACAGAATATCTGCTCAATGGCTCTTTACCGTAAAATTCAAAAGAACGAAAGAAGCTACTGAGGAAAGCCTCTCGCTATATGGTCCAGGATGGCCAATTATACAGACGGGGATTCTCAATGCCGTTACTTCGATGTGTATCCAAGGAAGAGTCCAAAACAATCCTAGCTGAAGTACATGGGGGAGAATGTGGTGATCATTTAGGTGGTCATACTTTAGCGAAGAAGATTCTCCGATACGGATATTTTTGGCCAAATTAATCGAGATGCAGCAGACTATTCCCGAAAATGTGACAGATGCCAAAGATTCGCCAAAATTCCTAGAGCACCTTCTACTGAACTAACACAGATGGTCAGTCCATGGCCGTTTGCAATATGGGGGATAGACCTTGTAGGACCGTTACCAACTGCCAAATCTGGAATTAAATATGCCATTATGGCTGTAGATTATTTTACTAAATGGGCAGAAGCTGAACCACTAGCTACTATCACCTCTAAAAAAATGATAAGTTTTGTGACTAAAAATATCATTTGCAGGTATGGTGTGCCTCAAAAGATAATTACAGACAATGGTACTCAGTTCGAAAGTGAAGAATTCCAAGATTTTTGCAAACAATTCAAAATCCGAAAAAGCTTCTCAGTAGTAGCTCATCCGCAGGCAAACGGGCAGGTGGAAGCAGTAAATAAAATTATCAAGTCAACCATCAAGAAGCAACTTGAAAGAGCAAAAGGTGGTTGGGTCCATAAGCTACCACTAGCACTATGGGCATACAGAACTACCCACAAGACTGCGACTGGGCATACTTCGTTTTCATTGGCATACGGATCAGAGGCAATGATTCCGGTAGAAACAGAGGTCCCTTCACATAGAAGAATCCATTTCAATCAAGCGGAGAATGAAAAACTACAGCTTGAGGCACTAGATCTCCTTGATGAAAAAAGAGAAGAGGCTGAGCTCAGAATCGCATCTCATCAGCAAAGGATAGCCAGACATTTCAATTCCAAAGTTCGTCAACGCAGCTTTGAGATCGGAGATCTAGTCCTAAAGAGAATTATGACAGCGACAGGTGTGTTTGGGCCAAATTGGGAAGGACCATATGTCATAGGTCAGAAGCTTCTTGACGGTACATTCAAACTCATTACTGTCGAAGGAGATCAAATTCCAAGAGCTTGGAACAGCAATCACTTGCGCCCATACTTGATAGCTTTGTTGAAATATTGTAAAAAGAATTATGAATGTATGATTCCTGTAATTGAAAGCGATTGTAAAACCGATGCAAGTGAATAATGAAAGGCTATAAAGTGGATGTAGGCCCAAATTCTTGGCCGAACCACTATAAATCATGTGTTTCTTATTATTATTACATGTTTGCTTTATTTTCGATATGAAAAGTACATTAAATGTATTGCTGAAATGTCGATTTGAATTTTTATAGACAACGAAAATAAAACTTGCGCATTACAAGACAAAGTGATTCTGGTTATCATTCAGCAAACAAATTTCGAGTCACAAAAGCACAAAAGTCCCGAATTCAAATTCTAGATAGGAAGTGCTTTAATTGAACGGCCAATGATTTCGCCGGAAACAGGCCATTGCTCGTAAATTGAGATCGTTTGAACAAACAAACATCCAATTAAGAAGCTTATGCCCATTCTCGTGAACTTGCCTATCAATGAAGTACGCTTCCTTGGATTAAACAAACTACTTGTAAGAGAAGGGAGTGCAAGCTTGAAAATAAAAAATAGAGAATCGCTGAAAAGGCATAAGCAAGTGGACAAGGAACAACTGAAGCCCTCTTCGGAGGCACGAGTCCTCTTCAGAGGCACAACTCTTCAGAGGATAAAAACCTCTAACGAGGCATATGCCGCAAAAAAGAAAGTTCTCTACTCAACCAAAAAAGATTGGAGAAGTCATGACCCTCCAACCATGAGAGAGTAACTTCCAGGCAATCCTCGGAGGCACATTTCACCAGGAGTTGAAGTGTGACAGCCGCTCTTCGGAGTTTCACTTCACCAGAGTTGAAATGCAAAACAAAATAAAAGCCCTCTTCGGAGGCCCATTTCACCAGGAGTTGAAGTGCAACAGCCGCTCTTCGGAGTTTCACTTCACCGGAGTTGAAATGTAAAACAAAATAAAAGCCCTCTTCGGAGGCCCATTTCACCAGGAGTTGAAGTGCAACAGCCGCTCTTCGGAGTTTCACTTCACCGGAGTTGAAATGTAAAACGAAATAAAAAGCCCTCTTCGGAGGCCCATTTCGCCAGGAGTTGAAGTGCAACAGCCGCTCTTCGGAGTTTCACTTCACTAGAGTTGAAATGCAAAAAAAAAGGAGAGCCTCTCCCAGGGGGCAGAAACAAAAATACCTCTTCCCAGAGGCACAATAAGACAGAAAGACCTCTTCCCAGAGGCATAAATGAAAAGACCTCCTCCCGGAGGCACAATCAAGCAGAAAGACCTCTTCGAAGGCACACGTTTCACCAAGATTGAAATAAAACTTCCAGGTGTTGAAACGTGAAAGAGTCTTCCTCAGAGGAGCAACTTTTCAAAGTAAAAAAAAAAAAATCCTCATCAAAGGCACACTTTAACTTCCAAAGGAAGAATGAATTACTTATTCTAGAAAATTCTCTTCCTCAAAAAGAAGTTGAAGTACCTTTCAAATATCCGCTTTACCACATAGAAGATTTCATTCAGTAAAATGTGTATATGCACAAAGTAAAAAAGTGATATCTTCGAAGGATGAAGCATAGAAACTTGTTTGTACTTTTTTTTCATAAAATAATATTCCTCCAAATGTGGAATAATTATTCTCTAAAAAATAAAAGCACAAGGTCCTCATAAAATAAAATATTACAATGGGCTTATGGCATAGGGGCAGCATGGCGTAACTACATCGGTAAAATTGCGCTCGAACAATATATACCACAAGCTCACTGCAATATCGTACAAAGAAACTTGTACAAAAATTAATAATAAATGCATTCTCAGATACAGATAGAAGTTTGTACAAAGAAAAAGAATCATTTTATTCAACACTATTAAAATTTTGTACATGTACAGGTCCCAAAGTAAAAAGCAAAAGAAAAGCGGGGGGCCGGTACCCGCACAATTTCCGGTCGGTACATGCAAAAAAGGCAAAAAGCGATATGAAAGCCACAGAACCAGAGCCATCATTTCTTCTTCCACCCACCTTTTGAGCCCGCACCTGGCCGAATGACCAACTTTTTAGGCCGTCTTGTAAGGGTAGGGGATGAAGGAGAAAGGGGCTCGATCGGACTTTCTTCCGTCTCTTCTTCGCCAGTTGAAGATCCCTTCTTCTTCTTCTTCTTGGAAACTCCCTGCTTTCCTCTCTTCTTGGAGGAAGACCCACTCCATGGAGAAAGAAGTTTGGATAACGGTTCAGCGTCGGAGCCAGTTGGTTTTGGAGTCCTCTCGCTTCCTTCAGTTTCTTCTCCTTTCGGATCTTGAGAAGCAACGGGATCATCTAAGCCGTGAAGAGCTTCTATTTGCTCCTCTTATGACTCGGGTTGCGAGGCAGAAGGAGGAGTGACCTTAAGAGGCGGGGAAGGAATAATTGGAGGATGAGAAGCCTGAACAATGCCCGACGTTTTCTCTGCAGAAGGAAAAAAGTTCAAGTCAGCAAAAAGCGGAGGTAAAGGTTCGCTGAGATTCAAGAAGTAGTCAAAAAGCTCATCAAGTTCGTAAGAAACAGATGAGCAGTCTACTTGGGCAAGATTGTCAGTAGGGTTACCTGCAGAAGTCGGTTCCCTGATGTCAACTTCGTAAGCCTGTGCCTCGGCACTCTCGCCACCTTCATCTCCACCTTGTATGCTTGTGATATCAGTGGTAACTTTAGTAGGAGATGGGGAATGAGAACTAGAACCGATAATGTCAATTTCGGCTGAAGGAGAAGGTTGAATTGGAGCAGTTGAGGTGATTTTTCCTGAATATTCTCCTGCCGCTGTTTCAGCCCTTAATTTTGCAAGCTATTCTCTCCCCCTAGCAAGAGCGGCACGAGCATCATCATCAAGATAATGCTCCTCAAGAGCTGACTCAGCATAGCCAGCGCCGCTACCACCGAGCATATCGAGTGCGGCCTCCCAAACTTCAGCCAGTGTAATTTCATACTTGGGGCCTAGAAAGGCGAGGCTACCGCGCCCCAAGATGCTATGCAGATAGAAATCAAATAATGTTGAGCTGATGTTGGCCCTCGTTGCCTCATGAGATTCTTCGGCTGCAATTTTGCCGGCAACGGCCTCATCACGCTCCATTTCATCTTTACAAAGTTGAAGCTTAAGCATTTGAATCTCCGCCTCTTGGGAGCTGTTCTTCTTCCGACGCTCTTCAATATCAACGACACCGCCCTCACTAATTCTTTTCTGCACTTCAAGCCTGTCTTCGGCATCCCTTTGGCTGGCATGAGCATCTCTCACTTGTTCTAGGAGCACTTCTTCTTTTTGAGAATAGGAAGTAGAGGAAGCAGCAAGCTCTTGTTTCAATTCTTCAACTTTTGCTTCAAGCTCTTCATTATAAGAAGCAATGCTCCTCATCTCAGTGTCGTGCTGCTCAAGAACTTTTTGCCACTCGGCTTTATCGTTTTCCCTTGTGAGCATGGCCTCTATGTTCGCACGATTAACCCTTTGGAGCTCGTCAACAAGTTTTTGCCAGTTCGACGTCCTCTCAATATCAAGCTTGACGGCATCGAGGTTTCGTAACATAGCAGACTTGTCAATGGGGACCAAGTCAAGATCAAACCTTACTCCCTTCAGACACCACTGTGGAAACCGACTCTGCAAAGTGGCTGGACCCGGTCCGACTTGGAATTTGGGTCTACTAATTATTGTTTGGATGTCTGTCTTCCCGAGAGCGGGAGAGCCGGAAGGAATATCAAGCGAGGCAGGGGCAGTAACCTTTTCAGGAGTTGTAGAGGTGTGCTTCTCACCATGTCGGGCTCGCTTGCTCGAATCTTCAACCATATGACTTTTCCTCTGTCATCAAGGGATTTTCTTTTATGGGAATCGTCGCCTCTCAGCGAACAATCGTGGCGCTCTTCCCTCTCTCTTCTTTCATAACGCTCCTCTTGAGCCCTCTTTTCTTGAGCCTTTCGAGCGGCTCTTTCTTCATCAGATTCTCCGTAAGAGGGGAGGTAACGCCTGTAATCATACTGGCTACGCCTCCCGTAGCACTGGAAATATTCATAGTAGGATCCGGTGCGCCCCATCGGAGGATCTGAAATAAAAAAGAGCTAAATCTTAGAATTCTTCAAAGTACAAAAAGTCAGAAGCATAAAAGTGAAGAAAAAATTCTAAGTGTGTGTGACGTGCAAACTACGCGCATCAAACTACGAACCACTCTTTAATTGAGGAGTGGTTGTGGGTGTAATAGTTAGCGTTAACTCTTGAGTCGACGGAGTCTGTTGCAGGATAGAAGTCGCTTCAACTAATGAAGAAGAAACCCCGATAGTGATAGGATCATCTTTAAAGATCTCTTGCGAGGTGGCAAAGAGGTCGCTCATCCCTTCGAAAGTATCGTCCCTGCTCTGGTTGGCAAGGCTGGTTTTTCCGGCCTCTTCGCCAGATTTCTGTGACAGTCGGGGAGATCCCTGGGGCTCTTCTTCCTCAGTAACCGGGGCAAGTTCGACAGATGGCCCCGCAACATCAACAGAAGTGGAGCACTTCACTAGCGAAGCCTCAGTAGCAGGTCCTTTTGGTATGGATGTGTCTGTAGAAACCAGGGCATCTGATGCTTTAGGTGGGGAGTCTGGAACCTCGCAGGGGTGTGTGGACCGAGAAGGGTGAAGAAGTCCGAATTGGTGAAGGAATTCGTCGTTCAGCAAAAATTTCATATCCCGCTCTTCAACCGGAACAGCTACAAGCCTCTCCAGAGTTGGCTTGTGACTGGGATCTTTACAAGGAGGGAGGAGCGCTGAAATAAAAAGAAAATGATGATGAAGTTAACACTTGGCAATTTGAACTTCAAAAAATAGAAGAGCAAAAGGTAGATGATCCTACTTCCTTCTCTCCACACAGCATAAAACCCCAGGGGGCAACGGACATAGAAAAATTGTGTCAAAAACCCATGAGCGCTGTCAGGAAGACCGATGATCAATTTACGATTTCGAGCACTTCTCACGACAGTAATAGAGGGGTGATCTTTAGTCCTGGTGAAAGAACATAGGAAGAAAATCTCGTCAAAGCTTGGGAATCGATCAAGCGTCCTCCTGAATAGTACACACAACCCCATTAAAATGGCATAACCATTAGGGTGTAATTGGGATGGGGCGATGGCCAATTGACGAAGAAGTTGTTGGAGAAAATCATTGAAAGGAGGAACACCCCCACTCAGGCACATTTGTCGATTGACCGTTACAAAGCCAGGGGGTGCTATGTCAGCAGTGTTACTTCTCCCTGGAAGGATGGCATCTGATTCAGCAATGCCGAACTGAGCGCACAATTGGCGAAAAACTCTGTACGATAAAGTAGAAGAGGCTCTTTCGGGAGGATTGACCAGTGGAGCCGGAATAACAGTTGCCTCTCCAGTCTGAACCGTTGTATCTTCTTTCTGAGAAGTCATTCCAAACAAGCAACTGGATATTCAAATGTGAAGGTGCACATTTCCTAAAAGTGTGAAGTGTCGTGCAAAACTAATAAAAATAGCAAGTAAATATAACTGGAATTAAACTAGTCGATGATTGATCGATTACAAAATTTCAGAACTTGTTAATATAAAGTTCAAGCATAATATTAGTGCAGGCTGGTTAGTTTCAATTGACTATTTCAGTGTTGCTTTAATATTTTACTTGAAATTGATGAAAGCACTTCGTTCACACAATTTATTTGAGTTAATTATCTGTTATTAACTAATCTGTCATTTGATGTGGGCAGTCGATGGCAGTATATTTGTCCCATTTTTCTGCAAATGTTGTGTTCAACAGGTTGATAGCATTAAAGTTAGAATAATCTATAAATAAACGCAACAAAGTTCAAGCAGTATATTCTGGCAATTCAAATTGGAAGTACAATCAAGTTTTGTCGACATCTTGAAGTTTACAAATTTTTGTTCAAGCCATTTAGTCACAGTCCAAAAATCCATTAAACCCTAAGTCGTTCACAACCTAACAGAGGTATGAAATTTGCTTAGGAAACAATTCGGCAGTAAAAGATTGTCCATGTGCTGAGTCGTCCACGACCTAAGGGATAAGTCGTCCACGACCTAAAGGTTAAGTCGCCCATGACTTAAAGATTTCCTGCAAGTTAAGTCGTTGGCTCCTTAAAATCATTGGTCCTATAAGTCGTAAAGCACGGTAAGGAGGAAGGGATTCGGTTCAAAGAAATGGGAATTTCTCTAAGTCCTAGATCGGCCGCAACTCAAAGCTCATGTCGTATCTCGTTAAATCACGGAAGGTTATAACTTGCCCAAAAATGCTGGGTCGTAACCAATTTAGTATATCACTTCACCCAATCGATAAACCCCCCATCCAATCAGAAACTCCTCATCCTCTTGACCCGTTAGCCCAATAACCACTCAATCAGCAACAACCCCAGTTCTGCCACACCATCGAATCGCCACAAATCACGAGTCGTCTTAAGTCACATCAAACAAACTTTGAGTTCTTCGATGACCAATGCAACAATACTCGCACGGTTAAAGGAGGGAATCAGAGACGGAAGACAGAACTCAAAAATTGACAATGATGATCAACAATTAGAAAATGGAAAATTGCTTACGTGATGAGAAGCTAAAGGTGGTTGAAAGAGAATCTAGTCAGGATCGTCGCAGGAAGCTCGGAGATATGCTAATGGCGGATACGACTTAGGAGATTGATAATGAGCAGAAAGAAATAAGTGAAAAGACTCAAGTCTTTTATACACCAAGACAGCGGAACTTGAAGCGGCACAAGCGAGTTAAGGTAAGTCGAAGCACACGACCTACGACTTAGGCGTGTGCTTCGAGGGGCAAATGTTAACCCCGTTAAGACAACGAGTTAAGGCCTGGGATGATTTACGACATAAGATACTTAACGGATCAAGGGAAATCTACGGCTTAGCAAACCTCACGACTTAAGATGCGTGACGATTTAACAAGACAAAGCATGAACGACTTATGAATGGTACGACCTAACAGTTTAACGTGTTAAAGAAATGGCCAACTCAACGACTCAAGGGAGACAGTGACTCAATGGATCAAGGAGGGTACACGACTTAGGGTCTCCACGACCTAACGAGCTAAGGTCCAGACGACTTAAGGAAGTCTACGGCTTAAGAGATGGCACGACTCAAGAAGGAAATAAGTTAACGACCTAAAGCTGTCTATGACTTACGACCTAGCATGAGTCGTAAACGACTTAGGAAAACAAAGCCACTCACATCTCAGAGAAACCCGCGACTTAAAGCCTCTGCGACTTAAGATATGTCATGTCTCAGGGAAAGCTTACGAGTTAAGGAGATAACTACCTAACAGGATTAAGACCTAAGCGACTTAGGGAATGTCACGACTTAAGAAAGTCCACGACTTAAAGACGTTACGACCTAAAACCGCAGAGCCAAGATTTAAGTGCTGCCTCACTTTAAACCGTGACCTCTTAACTCGCGAACGAGTTAGGACTTATATCCAGATGAATGAAGAAAAGCTCAGAACCACTTCACTTACCCCACTGCCCGCTGACTCTTGGACCTTGAGTCGAGCGCGACTTACGACTCTACGTGAGTCGTGCACGACTCATGGCTTGAAAGAAAAATTACTGCCCAGGATCACACCTATCAATACGCAACCACCTCCAACGTTCAAAGGACCTTTGGATCATTCTCTTCATGACATCAAGGCTCTACTATCTTCAAGACAATCTAAACTCCATCACTTCAAACTCACGCAAGATTTTTAGACCATACTTCGCACAAAGATTCGACATATCCAATCATGGATTCAAAGAACTCTGTCACGACGAAGTCTTCTCTAGCTACTTGTCTTTTTGAATTGAGTTGGATTGTAATTGAAAGAGATTGTAATAAGTTGTAATCCAGTCAGCAATAAAAAGGATTGAAGTGGACGTAGGCTTGATCATAAGCCGAACCACTATAAAACTGCTGTTGTTTACTGTTTTTTCTGCAGTTTTCTGCTTATACTCTGTTCCCGAATCATCGGTTGGTGCTTTCACAACTTCACTTTACACACCGGGGTGTTAGTGTTCAAATTTTAGCATTAACAGTTGCTAACCATTAATTTTTGAGCCGAAGCTCCACAAAACGGCCCGAAGACCATGGGTCGCTACCCCACCAAATTGAGCCAAAGCTCCACAGAAACGGGGTTTAGTCTCCCTCCTAGACAAAGAGACATCGCACATTTGCTAGTCTAAATCACAAAACTGATCATCAACGATCATCAATAAGTGTCAATTGCACTAAGCTAGTAAATATATAAGCTTAGCTTCATGTCCCATAACCACTAGCTTAACTTAAATATTTACGACAATTGTAAATCCCCAATCAAAAATTGTCACAAGAGATTCAATTGAACAAGTCCAAGAATTAAACGGCGAAGTAAACACAAGCGCTTCATAACATCTGTTTTACTAACCCGTTTAATTAGATTTCTCGTACAAGTGAGATGAAGTGACAAATCACAAAAATGATTGTAGAAACAATAAATCACAAAAATTCACATTAGAAGACGTGAATAAAATCCAAAGAATTCAATTCCAAATTCATCAAAGTGGAAATACCCTCACAACTTAACAGCCACGACTTACAACTTAACATAAGTTAACACAAGAAATCAGTGGCCTAAGAAATAGCATACGGCTTAAAGCAGGTGCGACTTATCATGATCGAGCGACCTAAGGAGCTAGCGGCGTAACAGGCCGAGCGACCTAAGTGATGCAACGACCTAGGTGAAGAGCTAGCCGACCTAAGTGGTAGGACAGAGCGACCCATGTGCTACGACCTAAGAGGTTGCGACCTATGTGCACGCACGGCTTAATGGGCCGAGCGACCTAACACGAGCGACCTAACACACAGGGACAAGCCGAGCGGCTTAATGGGACGAGCGACCTAACATGAGTGACCTAACACGAGCAACCTAACACGGCGCGACCAAGCATGGCGCGACCAATTCAATGCCGTGCGACATAAGGAACTCGCGGCTTAAGGAGATGAGCTGCCTAGAGATGGTGCGACCTAAGGGGTGAAGTAGGCCTAGCGACCTACTGTCCGAGCGACCTAACGACCTAAGGCGTATGAGAAGGTCGAGCGACCTAAGTGGGGATGACCTAGCCTGGCGTGACCTAAGGAGTTGCGTGATATAACATGGCTGAGCAACGACCTAAGGTGCAAGCGACCTATGGCAGGCCGACCTAACTGCAGGCCGAGAATCATTCATGTGCAGGCCTAGCGACCTAGGGGGTTTGAAGTGCAAAAACTCTCTCAATTTGCAACCGATCGAGCACGGACGCTAGGGGATTATGTTCATAGGCTACCAGGTCCTATTGGCTCCTCGATGCATCACCAAAAACGTGTTCAAACATCAAAGTTAGGATTTTTAAAGATTTGAACCCAAAACACAAAAAACTGGGATTTTCACCAATTCAATCCAAACCAAAAGCAAATGTACATGAATAAGTGTTAGGAATTCACACCCAACAATCAAAGATAGTTATAGACAAAGACGTAAGATAAAAATCTCACCTTTCAACAATATCAATGAAGAAGAAGCTTGAGAGCAAAGGAAGAATCAATGGCTTCTCTTTGAATTTGGAGTTAGATGTTGGATTTGCAAATGAATTTGAGCTTGGAGTTTTTATTTCCCATTTCTTCCTCCATTTTGGATGAAGCTTGAGTGTTAGGAAATGAATGTAAAGTTATGAAGAGAAGGGGGTTGAGATAGAGTTAATAGTTTAGGCAAATGGGCTAAACTAAACCCAAAGCCCAAAGCCCAAAGTGAAAAAGTGGCAAAATTCCCTTAACTCCAAACATATCTAAGTATATACTCAAAAAGATCGCAAACGATGTTTTGGACCCAATGGAAGTAGTTCTGAGTCCTAATTCGACAATATGCAAAAAGTACTTTTCGGACTAAAATCCGACCAACGATAAAATATTAAAATAAAAGATTTAAATATTCAATCATAAGATATGCGGGTTGTTACAGACACCCCTCCTTAAAGAAATTGCGTCCTCGCAATATTTGAGAAGAAAATATAAGGTAACAACCATGAAAGAGTATCAACACAAAAGAAATCTAAATAAGAAATTCACCTCAAAGAGTACGGGAAAGTATGTCCAGATGTGTTCGCTCGATGAACTCTCTAGATTCCCAAGAGTAATCTTTAGGATTTGAGGACCATTGAACTTTAACAAGCGGAACATCTTTATTTCGAAGGCGTTTGACCTCCGAAGCAATAATACGAATAGGATGTTGCTCATAAGTTAAATTAGACGATACTTCAATTTCTTCCATAACACCGGGCTCAAGAATAGAATCGAAATCTCGAAGCCATTTCCGTAATTGAGAAACGTGAAACACGTCATGAATAGCAGAAAACTGAGCCGGTAATAAAAGGCGATAAGCCATGAAACCAATATATTCGGTGATGGGAAATGGACCAATATATCGAGGTACTAACTTTCCCGACTGAAACTTACAACACCCTTCATATGTGAAACACGAATAAACACAAGATCTCCCACAGAAAATTCTAATTTTCTTCTCCGGTTATCGGCATAGGATTTTTGCCTACCCTAGGCTTCTTTCATCCTATGACGAATAAGGTCAATCTTCTCTGTGGAATCATGAATAAAATCTGGACCTAAAACCAGCTTCTCACTGGCCTTAAGCCAACAAGAAGGAGATCGACATGGCCTTCCATAAAGTGCCTCGAAAGGTGCCATACCAATACTAGATTGGAAGCTATTATTATAGGAAAATTCAAGAAGAGAAATATGATCTTCCCAATTTCCACCAAAATCAAGAACACACGCACGAAAAAGATCTTCGAGAGTTTGATTACACGCTCAGTTTGTCCATCGGACTGGGGATGATAAGCGGTGCTAAAATTAAGCTTCATTCCCAAAGCTTTTTGATGGCTCTACCAAAATCCACTAGTAAACAATGGATCACGATCACTAACAATAGAAGTAGGAACTCCATGCAATTTAACAATTTCTTTGATAAAGAGTTTGGCCAAAAGGGGCATGGTTCGATTGGACCGAACGGGAATAAAATGGGCGGATTTAGTAAGTCTATCGACTATCAACCATAAGCTATCATGACCCGAACGAGAACGGGGAAGGCCGTCTATAAAATCCATGGAAATTTGGTCCCATTTCCACAGTGGAATTTCTAAAGGTTGCAATAACCCACCGGGCCTTTGATGTTCGGCCTTGACAAGTTGGCAAGTCATGCAACACTTAACAAAGTTAGCAATATCAGTTTTCATTCCCTCCCAATAGTAAATTCGCTTCATGTCCGCGTACATTTTACTACTACCGGGATGAATGATAAATTTAGAACGATGAGAATCTTCTATAATGTATTTACGAAGATTTCTAATATTTGGCAAGATAAGTCTATCAAATTTTCGAATACCGCCACGAGAATCGATATGAAAGTCTTTCAAACCTTCAATATTAATTTTATCCCTAAAATTTGGGCCATGAAGAGCCAATTCGGGATCTAGGCTTTGAGCTTCAAGAATGCGATCTAAAAGAGAAGAATGAGCCTCAAGGCTACATAAAACAAGAGATGAACATAAATCGGAAACATAATCTCGAATCTCATAAGTGGATAGAATTCCGAGATCATTCCATTCGGATATCATCATAGAAACAACCGCTTTTTGCTTACGACTAAGTGCATCGGCAATACGATTTCCCTTTCTGGGAGTATAAAGAATATCAAGATCATAAGCTGCAAGAAATTCGAGCCAACGTTGTTGACGCAAATTAAGTTCCTTTTGAGAAAATAGATACTTCAAAGATTTATGATCGGTGTAAAGAATAAATTTTTCTCCCAAAAGATAATGACGCCAAATAAGAAGGCCGAAAACAATAGCTGCGAGCTCTAAATCATGAGTGGCATATCTAATCTCGGCTGGCTTCAATTGCCTAGAAGCATAAGCAATAACACGTTCTCTTTGGATATAAACGGCACCCAAACCAACGCGACTAGCATCGGTATAAATAATAAAATCTTCGTTTCCCTCGGGAATCACAAGAATAGGAGCATCGGAAAGGAGTTCTTTTAATTTCTGAAAAGAAGCTTCACATTTGTCCGACCAAATGTATTTAACTCCCTTCTTTGTTAAGCTAGTAAGAGGCACGGAAATTTTCGAAAAGTCTTTTATAAAACGACGGTAATAGCCCGCCAATCCGAGAAAACTACGAATTTCTATTACACTCTCCGGGCTCTTCCAATTTTGGATCGCTTCAATCTTTGAAGGATCCACGAAAATTTCGGATTCGGAAATAATATGACCGAGAAACTTCACACGAGATTGCCAAAAGTGGCATTTAGAAAATTTTTCTCTTAATTGATTACTCCTAAGAGTTTCCAACACAATCCGAAGATGCTTTTCATGCTCCTCCTCGATTTTTGAATACACAAGAATATCATCAATAAAGATGAGAACAAACCGATCGAGGAAGTCTTTGAAAACTCGATTCATAAGGTCAATGAAATAAGCCGGAGCATTCGTTAAACCAAATGGCATAACAAGCCATTCATAAGATCCATAACGAGTACGGAAAGATGTCAAAAGAATGCTATTCTCTGCAATACGAAGCTGATGAAAACCAGTAGCTAAGTCTAATTGTGAAAAACTCTAGCACCACTAAGCTGATCAAATAGATCATCAATTCGAGGTAAAGGATATTTATTCTTGATAGTAAGATCATTAAGCTTGCGGTAGTCAACGCAAAGCCTAAGTGTACCATTGGATTTCTCCACAAAAATAGCCGAAGCTCCCCATGGCGAGGAACTAGAGTGAATAATTGCTTCGTCTTCAATTCAGATAATTGTTTGCGCATCTCCTCATTTTCCTTATTGGGCATGTGATAAGGAGGACGAGTGATAGGTTGAGCTCAAGGGATGAGATTAATCCTGAACTCAATTGCTTGCTTAGGCGGTAATCCTAAAACGGGCTCAAATATGTCAGAAAATTCACAAACAACGTGAATAAGAGAAATAATATCCTCCTCATCATCATTATCGTCATCATGGGGATTTAAAGAATATAAAGATGCAACCAAGCTGGAATCCGAATCTTTAAGATCAATAGAAATCTGCTTAACAGATTGAGGATGTCGAAGATGAATAGTCCGCTCAGGACATAGGATTTGGGCCTTATAGCGGTTAAGCCAATCCATTTCTAAAATCATTCCAAAGCCTAAGTAGCGCATAACATGCAAATCGGCCCGGAAAGAAAATTCACACAAAATAATCTCGACATCTTTACACAATAAACTGATTATTGCGGATCCACCAATCGGATTCGCAATTCTCAAAGAAGTCATCAAACACAAAACATCCAAAGAAAAAGTATCAACAAGTTCTTTTGAAATAAAAGAGTGGGACCCGTATAGAAAAGAACTCGAATAGGGTGACCATGAAATAAAATAATGCCATCAAGGATAGAATGAGAAATACCTTTACCACGAGATGTGTTGCCAGGGGCTTGAGCAACATTGAGCTTTCCCTCTTTCCTGCCTTGAAGTTTGGGACAAGAAGATAAATAATGATTCGGGCTTTTGCAACAGCGACAAGCATGAGGCTTTGAACGCTTGTTCGCATAATGGTCCGTAGAACCACATTTGTAGCATTGCCCACTACTTGAGGTTGATGTCTTAGTTGTCGGAGAGGCTTGCTACCCTTTCTTATTGTTGGGGTAAGGACCTTTGAATTTATTAGGCCTTTTCTTGTTGTTGAAGTTTGGTTTCGCACCCATAACTTCAGCATCACTCTCCTGATCTGCCTCATCAAGAGTAAGAGCAATATCAATGAGTTGATCAAAAGAAACTCCTAATTTTCGAAGTAATGGCTTCTTGAGATTCTTATTCAAGCCATAGGCAAATCTTTGGTTTTTCTTCAATGGGGTGTTTATGTACTCGACCCCATATTTAGAAAGTGACTCGAAGGATGCGACATAATCTGTCACGGAGGATTCACCTTGAACAAGGTCAATGAAACGACGAGCCAATGTTACTTTTTCAGCTTCCGGCACAAATTTTAATTCGAAGCGTTCCCGGAATTTCTCCCAAGTAAGATCCGCTTCAATTATTACAGAAATCAGAAGCTCATACCAATCTAATGCTCTTTCCTACAGCATACTAGAGGCCGCCTGAACACGGTGAATATCAATAAGATTCACGCGAGAAAAGATTCGATCGCACATTGTCAGCCAAGCCTGGACTTCAATAATAGTTTCAGAACCTTTGAATGGCTTCCCACCCAAATTGGTATAATCGTTGCACAAACATGCAAATCCAGACTTAGGGTGAGTAGACTCTGGATTAGATCCGGCCGCTTAAGCATTCCTTACTAGATCTAGAAGCTACTGGGCAGACATATATACTCCTTCTTGGGGAGTAGCACTAGATTGACCGGCGCTGGGATGGCCAGGTCTAACCATTTCTCTTCCTTTTTAAAAGAAAGAAAGAAGAAGGATAAGGTTATTCACCAATTGAATATCAAGACATCTTGATAGATAAACAAGGAATCATAAAGAAATAGGATTAATCGGTACGAAGACTCGAATTAAATCCTAAAGCACGACTTCTAAGATGGACTTAGGACGATGATCCTTACTAGATTATTCTACATTGTTCCAAAGATTGGCTCTGATACCAAGCTGTGACGCCTCACCTCTATACCCACACTAGCCAAGGAAACTGCGGGGTAACACAGTCAATTAGCATGAAGAATAAGGCTGTTGAGGAGCGACCATCCGCGTAATTGCTTTATGCGAGCAACGATATGTCAGATAGTACAACATGCGTTCGGTTTAAGAAGGAAATCAGAATCTCTCCTCTTTCTCCCTCCCTCCTCCCTCCCCCTCCCCCTCTCCTCCCTCCCTCTCCCTCTCTCCTCCCCTTCCTCCCTCCTCCCTCCCCCTCCTTCTCTCCCTCCTCCCCCTCTCTCTCCTCCCCCCTCTCTCTCCCTCCTCTCTCCCCCATCTCCCCCTCCCCCTCTTCCTTCCTCCTCCCCTCCCCTCTCCCTCCCTCCCCTCCCTCTCCCCTCCTTTCCTCCCCTCTACCCTCCCTCCTCCCCCTTCACCTTCCTCCCCCTCTCCCTCCTCCTCTTAGCCAAAAGTCAGGGTGATAATCCCAGATGTGAAGTCAAGCAGAAGCACCTGTAACATCTTGGTCTGACCCGAGTATTATTAAATAAGAAAATAATAGACAGATCAATCTAGCTATAAATATCAGATTAAAATGATATAGAATAAGAGATATGACATAAATATATGATAACCATAAAGCCATACTGTGATAAGCATGCAATTGAAAATCAACTAGGGATTAATCAATATCACAAGAATCTTCTCAAAGATCAAAAGCAATGTCATATTCTTTATTTACCAAATCACCAAACTATAAATATTGACAATAATACCAATGCCAATCACAAAAGTTAATGACACACAAATTCACCAATGCACAAATATTGATAATACTTATCAATGTAAATCACGAAAATTGGTGAAAACACAAATTCCAGAAATCATCAATGGAAATCCAGAAATCACAAAAATAGGGGGAGGCCTATCACAAAATGGGAGCATGAAAACTCACCAACACGTGTATCACAAAATGGAACGCTATTCCATGGTTGCTAACCATTAATTTTTGAGCCGAAGCTCCACAAAATGGCCCGAAGACAATGGTTCGCTACCCCCCCAAATTGAGACAAAGCTCCGCAGAAACGGGGTTTAGTCTCCCTTGTAGACAAAGAGACATCGTACATTTGCTAGTCTAAATCACAAAAATGATCATCAACGATCATCAAGAAGTTCAATTACAGTAAGCTAGTAAATATATAAGCTTAGCTTCATGTCCCATAACCACTAGCTTAACTTAAATATTTACGACAATTGTAAATCCCCAATCAAAAATTGTCACAAGAGATTCAATTGAACAAGTCCAAGAATTAACCGGCGAAGTAAACACAAGCGCTTCATAACATCTATTTTACTAACCCGTTTAATTAGATTTCTCGTACGAGTGAGATGAAGTGACAAATCACAAAAATGATCGTAGAAACAATAAATCACAAAAATTCACATTCGAAGACGTGAATAAAATCCAAAGAATTCAATTCGAAATTCATCAAAGTGGAAATACCCTCGCGACTTAACAGCCACGAACTTACGACTTAACTTAAGTCAACACAAGAAATCAGCGGCTCAAGAAATAGCATACGGCTTAAAGCAGGTGCGACTTATCATGACCGAGTGCCCTAGGGTGCCAGCGGCATAACAGGCCGAGTGACCTAAGTGATGCAATGACCTAAATGAAGAGCAGGCCAACCTAAGTGATAGGACCGAGCGACCCATGTGCTACGACCTAAGAGGTTGTGACCTATGTGCACGCGCGGCTTAATGGGTCGTGCGACCTAACACGAGCGACCTAACACACAGGGACAAGCCGAGCGACTTAATGGGCCGAGCGACCTAACACAAGCGACCTAACACGACGCGACCGAGTATGGCACGACCAAATCAATGCTGTGCGACATAAGGAACTCACGGCTTAAGGAGATGAACGGCCTAAAGATGGTGCGACCTAAAGGGTGAAGTAGGCCGAGCGACCTACTGTCCGAGCGACCTAACGACCTAAGTCATATGAGAAGGCCGAGCGACCTAAGTGGGGACGACCTAGCCTGGCGCGTCCTAAGGAGTTGCGTGATATAACATGGCCGAGCAACGACCTAAGGTGCAAGCGACCTATGGTTGCGACCTATGGCGGGCCGACCTAACTGCAGGCTGAGAATCATTCCTGTGCAGGCCGAGCGACCTAGGGGTTTGAAGTGAAAAAACTCTCTCAATTTGAAACCGATCGAGCACGGACGCTAGTGGATTATGCCCATAGCCTACTCGGTCCTATTGGCTCCTCGATGCATCACCAAAAACGTGTTCAAACATCAAAGTTAGGATTTTTAAAGATTTGAACGGAAAACACTAAAATTTAGGATTTTCACCAATTCAATCCAAACCAAAAGCAAATGCACATGAATAAGTGTTAGGAATTCATACCAACAATCAAAGATAGTTATAGACAAAGATGTGAGATAAAAATCTCACCTTTACACAATATCAATAAAGAAGAAGCTCGAGAGCAAAGGAAGAATCAATGGCTTCTCTTTGAATTTGGAGTTAGATGTTGGATTTGCAAATGAACTCGAGTTTGGAGTTCAATTTCCCATTCCTTCCTCTATTTTTGATGAAGCTTGAGCGTTAGGAAATGAATGTAAAGTTATGAATGGAAGGGGGGTTGAGCTAGAGTTAATAGTTTAGGCCAATAGGCTAAATCAAACCCAAAGCCCAAAGTGAGAAAGATGCATAATTCCCTTAACTCCAAATATATCAAAGTTTATACTCAAAAAGATCGCAAACGGTGTTTTGGACCCAATGGAAGTGGTTCTGAGTCCAAATTCGACCGTATGCGAAAAGTACTTTTTGGACTAAAATCCGACTAACGATAAAATATTAAAATAAAATATTTAAATATTCGATCGTAAAATATTTGGGTTGTTACACTCGATGTCACTGTGATCTAGTGCAAACCATAGCGAAAGTCGTGTGTGCCACTGAGAGCAACAGTCTACGTTTGACTTTATATCGGTAGACTGCGACCTATGGTAACATAGTGAAAGTTGTGTGTGCTACTGAGAGCCAACAGTCTGCATTTGATTTTACATCGGTAGACTGCGACCTATGTGGGAGTGGAGAAGTTTCATTTTGGCAGCGAAAATTGAGGGCGCTGATGCCTACATTTACATGGACTTTTGTTGTGATGGAAACGTAACCCTGGAATGTAACTGCGATCTGCCGCGGGTTACATGGCGTAATCGAGGGGCGCGGCGTGCCTACAACTACATGGAGTTTTGCTGCGATGGCAACGTAATCCAAGATGTAACTGCGACCATGGATGGGGGTGATGATTTCCTGAGTGTTCTCACCAAAGATATTTCCTCGATTTCAAAAATGTTTTCTATGCATTCAGTAAAATTATTTTACAAGTATTTTCGCTGGGTGTTGAAAACGGGTTTACCGAGTACTTGTAGATTTTCAATCCTACGCCTGATCAACGTATGGCTGAATTTTTATGAGAACGAGGATGGACTTGTTGAAACATCGAGTTATAAAAAAATATTTTTATAAAACTATTTTGGTAATATTATAGATATTTTATAATGTTTTAAAAGGTTCAAAGAGAAATTTATCTAAGTATTGAATTAATTATGGCTTCGTTCCTTTTCGAGGACGAAAAGATTTAAAGGGGGGTGGAATGTGATAACCCAGATTTATTTGAATTAATATTAAATTAGTTTTTAAATTGAATTTGAATTTACATTTAAATTTGAATCTGAATGAATATATATATATATATATATATATATATATATCTTAAAAATATTTTGATTTAAAAATGTATGAATAAGTTTTATTTAAGATAAGATTTTGTTTTTCTTAAAAAAAGAATTTATACAAATTAAGTTAATGTTTATTTAATAGTAAAATAAGCATAAAAGTTTTATATTTACATTTAAAATCGATCAAATATATTATATATGGTTTAATTTAAATTATAATTGGTTTGTATTCCATTTTTCTTTAAAGATTTTATTTATATAAATTTTAGAAAAGCATCTATTAATTTACAAATGTATTTATTAACTAGATTAATTAATATAAAAGCTTAAAATATCATTTTAAATAAATAAGCATGAAATAATTACAAGTGTTGATATATTAAAGCTTATAAGAAACACAAGTAGGTTAATTAATAATAGATTATGACAAGTGTCTTTTATATCTTTTTATTTTTTTTAAATAATTAAAAAGTGAGAAAATTAAGATATAAAAACATCTCCATATTCCTCTTTTAGATTCTTTTATCAGTTGATTTTCTAAAATAAAACAAAGAGAGGAATGAAACTAGGACAAAATCAAAACCTGGAAAAAAATGCTTATCAAAGTAAATCAAAAGACTATCAAAGTAAATTCAACATATTTTATTTTTCTAAACCCAGCTCATTCAGATTCAAATTACAATTTCAAGTCTCATCTTTAAGAATCAATCAG
The DNA here is from genome assembly GCA_030765085.1 of Allium cepa. Taxonomy (NCBI): domain Eukaryota; kingdom Viridiplantae; phylum Streptophyta; class Magnoliopsida; order Asparagales; family Amaryllidaceae; genus Allium; species Allium cepa. The sequence continues at coordinate 1,033,533,098 of CM060928.1, forward strand.
CAGTTTCAGATTTTCTTACAGGCTTTCTTTGTTCTTTCTACTTTCATTTGCAGGTGAGCAAACGAATTTTTAAAACAGTTTTAAAATCCTGAATTTCTTTATGAAAACCATGTTGTTACTGAAATGCTTGGATTAAATGAATGCATGTATATGTATGAGTATTGAATGCCTGTGTGTATATAGATATAGCTTTCTTTGATTTTATCAAAGTTTGCATGCTTTAAAAATCTAATTTCTCATCATTAAATCGTTGTTAGCCTTTGGTTTGTGAATGAAAAATGTTCGAAATCTTGTAACATTACTCCTAAAAATTAGTTCTGGAATTTTTATTAAGAACTCTCACGAAATTTTTATAAAGAACAGTGAAGATATAAATTTGATCAAAAAATTTATGAACTCAATTCTAAGAATGGATTGCATGATTGAATTGCTGATAGAAAATCATGATTTTTGGCATATATATCATGATTTTTAGTTTGGGAATTTGTGTGCATTTTCAAGTTGAACGTCAGTGAGATTTTTATCGAATTACGTCGATCGACGGCAACTTAGTCGGAGTGGTTGGGCTTGAAGGTAGGGGAGGAAATATAGATCATGGGAAAAATGCTATCTTGGTTTATCAGAGGTCGTGATGACCAAAAGGGATCGATATAGGGTTTTACTACCTATTTTTGTCAACGAAGTTCAGATGGGTTTCGAGATGCCTAGTGTTGATCGAAGTCAATCGCGAATCGTCCTGGAAAGATTCTGGGAGACGTGGCGAAGCTTTGGTGAAGGTGGCATGGCGTCTCAGGTTAGGGATCGTCGGTGGCGATCGATTTTCCGATGGTGTTTGGTTTAGATCGTGTGGGTTGTGAGCTCGACTTTGATTCTGATTTGAATCGAGTATGATGATGCTCGAGATAGGTTTCCTGGATCGCCGGTGTGGTGTCGAGATTATCGTCGATGGACGAAGTGTCGTAGTTCATCGTTGTAGGTGCACATGCACGTTTTCGTGCACCTGGGAAGTTGTTTTGGGGAAGATGTTCGTGTGCTCGGAGTTATTGTTTTGGATTCTCGAGTTTTACTGGAAGCGGGGAGGGGTTGGGAAAAACCTTAGGTTTCGCTCGATTAATTGAATGATTTGCTTGGGTGTGCTGTGATGTGCAGGGTTATGTTGTACAGATTTTAATTTTACAGGATGTTAAAGTTCTAAAACAAAGAACATTTGATTCTTTTGAAATTTCCTAAGTTTTAAAAACAAAAGTAAAGGGTTATTTTATTTCAATTCTTAATTAAATGTTTAATTAAGTAAGTTAATTATAATGGTAAAATGTTTTAAATATAAAATGTTAATGGTGATTAAGATATTTTTAAGATAATGTTTTATCTTAAGATGATTAAGGTTATTAATAAATAATTAATTAAAGATTAATTAATTAATTATAAAAGTAATTAAGGATTGATTACTTTGTGTTGAAGGAGATTAATTGATAATTAAGGTTTATTAATTATTAACTAAAGAATAATTAATCTATAATTAAAAATTAATTAATTGGTTTATAGGGTAATTAAGGGATGAATTACCCAGTTGTAATTAATGCGATAAATGTGATTAATTAATTTGTTAATTAATTAAAGATAGTCACTTGGTAATTCATTAAGTAAAAATTACTTAATGAGAATGATTAGTGTAATTACTTAGTGAAGTAATTGATGGATAAAATTACTGGATGTAACTAATATAAAGGAAGTTACTTAATGGGAATTAATTAAAGTTTAATTACTTAAGAGAAGTAATTAAGGATTAATTACTTGGTGTAATCAATTAAAAGATTAATATAATTAATCAAGAAGTTAATCAATTAAGTCAGTAGTCACATGGTGGTTAATTACTGCTTATGATTGATTAAGGCAGATTAATGGATGTAATTAATTAAGGACCATTAATTAATGAAATTAATGAAGGTAATTAAAGATTAATTACTGTAAATGGCTAAGAATAATTAATTTGGGTAATTAATTAAAGAATAATTACTTTATTGAAGATAATTAATCAAGGATGATTAATTAAGATGAATAATTAAAGGATGAATAATTAATTGATTTTTAATTAAATTAATGATTAAGTAAAGGTAATCTAAGTGACTAGAAGATTAGCAATTAATTTAATTAGAGATAAATTAAATTAATTTTGGTTGATCCATCTTGCTTATGAATGATTAAATGATGATTAAATGCCTTAAATTGATTGATATCTCTGATATGAAATGCTTTGTGATATGATATGTTTGGATGGACAATGATAGCGTGGTTATCTGTAAATGGTGAATCGTTTGTGTAAAAAGTGCCATCTTGTATTTTAGGTTGAATTGTATTTCACTTGAATAACTTGGGTTATGATGTATTGAATTCGAAGAGTCCGGAGTCGGGTATTAGTAAATACCTGAAACCACTTCGAATCTTTATAGATTGATATGTGGAATCAATAGGCTAGAATGGAATGATTTAAGTGAAGTGTACCATTTAATCTAGTTTTGGTACTTAAAAATTGGTGTGTGAAATAAGTGATGTCTATAAAAAATTATAAATCTGTAAATTGATACGAGTTACCCGGGGTTTCTTTTATGGTTTGAACTTAGTATTTCAAATTATATGGGTTTACTCACGCTGGTTTCCAGCCTGACCCGGGTGTTACTTTGATGTAATGCTCGGGTCAGACCGAGTATTACAGATTTTCAGAAAAGGACGTTCTGGAGCTCAGGAGGCGAGCTGGATGGTAGGAACGTATTGAGTGTTTCCGTCGTGATATATTTCTTTTATCGGGGACATGTTGATTGTATCCGTCCAGGGTTTGTATATATGTTGTGCTTTGATGTGTTAAAATGTAATTGACTGATATAGTTTTCCTTTGTAAACTGTTATTTTATGCGATATTATATTTTGTTCCGCTGCGAATGTGAGAATTCTGTGACTTGTTTCTGTTTCTTCTTCTTCCTTTTTCTTCTTTTCCTAACTATCTGGAAATTTTGGGATAGAAATTTTTGGGGCGTTACAGAGAGGCACATTGTGCCTAGCTATCCATCAATTTTAATTCTAAGTCACTTATTTGCTGGATGAGTTTAGACATTTTTTCATCGAAGTCGATAGTAGGATTTGACTTTACTTATTGTATGAGCATAGTAATCGCTTCATCTCTCTTCTTAATTTTGGCTTCAAGATGGTTGATATATTCTTTATGATTTCTGCCAATGTTCTTCTGGGTATGGTATTTTTTATGCCATATTACGGCCCCAACATTACCAACAAAACGTTCTATTAATACTTTATCCTAAACCACAATTACTCCACTCTTTGGCAATAATTTTTCCCTTATGATATCAAAATGAGATATCAAGATGTAAGAGAGGTTGTAGATGACTATGGATCCTATATAAATAGAAGAAATCAAATAAAATCAGAATTGAGCTAAAAGATATATTTATTACTATAGTAATGGATTACAGGACAAATAAAAGAAAAGCTAGGAGATACAACAATCATTTTCATCACATCTAATGTTGAGAGACAAATTCCTAACTTTGCCTAAAGTATTAACTGAAAGCATGACTGTTGAGTCAAAGGGTATAGTGACTCCTTCATGGGTAATAACCGGTGGACATTTCCTGTAATCCCATTTCTCAGGGTGGAGGGCTATCACGACGACAAATTACCTTTGATTGAAATGTCATGATTTCTAAAAAAGGTTTACTTATCTTCGCCTAGGAAGTCAACGAAGAGGTGTTGGAATTCCAAATATAATTTTGTTTGTTCTAAAGAAAGAAATATCTCGTTAAATTTGAGGTCTTTAGGGGTGGCGCATTTTTAGAGTAAAACCTTCTCGGGTTAACAAATTGACCTGGGTGGTCCCTTGGGATGACACGACCTAAGAAACAGATATTCTGAAATAGCGCGGTAAAAGAAGCTTAGCATAGAGAGCGTTATATAGACATGAATTCATAAATCAACTGCTTGATACATATTTGCAATCAATCATCAAGTTCATACAAGATAGACTTAGAGAAAAACTCAAAAACAAATTTTTTCTTATAGTACTTAAGCTTTTTAGGAGGAAGATCTTGAGGAATGTTCAGACCCGAGGTAAATTCTAGCATTCTCTAGGATGCTAGTCAGATCCGAGTTCATCTAAGCACCTTTTATGAAAACTTCTAAGAAGACCACGACTGAATTCACCTCTATGATTGAGTGTCTACAATATGCTTTACACAAGAAGTTAATTAAGATGTCTCTTTCTTCAACCGCCATCCAGAATAAAGTTATTAACTCTCTATTTTCCTTCAAGATAGCTGTAATGGCTTTATTTTCCGTACCCTCTGAATCGACAATAAACCAGACATGTGCTACTCAAATTGCACGAATAAGCATATCATTAACGGTAGAAAGAAAATAAAGACAGAACAGAATTTCATGCGAATGGAATAACATATAGTATTTCAATAATAATCTTTACAATGGAAAATTTCAAAATACAATATCAGGTTCTAACCTAGATTTAGCCTGGACAGTTATAACACCTACCCTTACAAATGCTGAAACAACAAAACAAATATAATAGATGCAATAGATAATAAAATACGTCCATACAACGATGAAGATCTCTAGCTCTCCTCTAGATACTCCAACTATCTTCAAGTAAACCTGAAACTACTCGGAGGGCCATTACATTTGATGTGGTTTGATGTTTCTTTTTTCTTACTTTTGTTAATTTTTACTTACTTTTACTAATGACTTCTAGAAGTTTTCTAATCTTATTTAGTAAAAAGTAAACATGTTCAGTGAATTATTTAATACCTACACTATTTGAATATATGTTCATATATAAGAAAATAAAGATGCGACGACGTTGCGACAACTTTTAATCGACAAAACGTCGATTTTCGACAAAATGTTATATGGTTACATTTTGACATTTTACTTAAACTATTTATATATGTAAACCAAACTTAAAAATGAATTTTTATAATGCTATTTAAAAATATAAACACTCATAAATAAATTAAAATAGTTTATTTAACCATTGAAACTTACTTTTCTAAAATCAGCATTTCGCCACTTTTATCAATATAGGAAAATGTTATTTGTGTATACTTCTCTTTCCAAATCCTATCTAATTTTTTTTGAATCATATAACCTTAATTATTTTACTTTTAAAATCACTTTAAATATTATATTTTAAAGTGGTCAAATTTTGGGTCATTACAATTGCGTCGTATCGAAGACATGCTTTCTTTGTTAAAGGAATCGGTCTCTGAAATTCAAAAGATGCTAGTGGGGAGATACTCGCGTCAGGAATTTGATATTTCCCAAATAGGGCATTGTGCTTCTTTATTAATTTGACTAACTCCCTGTATAATGTTAATCTTCGCTTGTTTTCTCTCAAGTTTTGTGTTATAAGGAAAGGTTAACTTCTTCTTTATTTAAGACAATGATTTATCACTAATTATTATCTTCCAAATGCAAAACATTTAAACAAAGAAGCCCATACCTGTGAAATTGGAATGGAGACTTGGGGAGCTTGTTCTTTCTTTTGAGGATCCTCGAGATGAATGGGAGCAGTTTCCTCCTCTAGGGAGGCAACTGGTCCAAGGGATGCTGTAGGCAAATCATTAAGAGGGGATGGCTCCTTTTCAGAAGATTTGTTTGGACCATCGTCATAATTTTATGTGGCAACGGAGGGATCCCCAATATCCCCACCAAGACCATGGCCCCTAGAGGGATTCTCACCATTATCTTCGTCGTCGTCGCTATCCCAATTCATCCTAGTATAATCATCATATTTTCCCTTGGCATCCTCATCTTTGTCATACTCCTCCATAGAATTGGATTCGATGTCAAAGGAGAGGATATCAAAATAAAGAGCTTCCTTGAAACAACCACCCCCTCTTCACCTTCGGGCTCAGAACCCTATCTAACTCGCTCAACTTTTTCCATAACTCCTTTGGCTATAAATTCATCAAGTAAAGGAAAACCAAATTTGGGACACTTGTTACGGTTGTCAGCATAGGCAAGCATAAGAGCATCTTCATAATGACCTAGCATCATAGGACCTAAGATGGAATCAGCAAATGCAGTAACATGATAAACTTAATGGAAGCTCCGGTCCTTTTGAATTTCGCTTTCAATGGAGTATTTTTAGTGACCAAGTGAGTTTTCTCCTCCTACGAATCCTTCAAACCAACTCCCTTGCAAATTTTTCATTGGAGGTGAGATGATAAACTTAACTCTCTACTTCTAGATCTCCCTCGGCCCTAGCAAGGGAAGCCTTTATTCGCTCTAATTCAGAGGAAGTGTCATCTTGAGTAGCCATCAATGAAGCTAGTTTTCTTTTCAATTCAACATTCTCTTATCGTAGACTGGAGGATCCAGAAGAGAGTCTGAAGATATGCCCATTAAGAGAAATCCAGTTCTTGGATATCCACGATAAGAAAAGAAACACAAATTAGAAATTAAGAAGACCTAGTGATGATAGGATTAACTGGATAAGAACTTACCAAGAGTTGTTGCTCCACGAGTGAGCGATGGTTTTCTGCCAAGTCCGGGCTAAGTAACAGTAGATAAAAAGAAGTGAAAGATTATGAATGAAGAATGAGCTCAACAAGTTCATCAAAATTAGTTGGCAGAGTAGCGGAAGTTAACGACTCTGGAAGGATATGAAACTTTAGAAGAAGTCTAAAAAGGAGAAAGTTGCATCTGTGCCAATGCAGATGGAGAGTTTGAAATAGTAATATACGGAAGAGAAGTAGGTGTGGGTGGAGTTGGCTCCAGTATGTCTTTTGGAGCTTCAACAGTTGGGCTCTTGAAGCTTTCTCATGAGATATGCGCTCTACTTCTTCCTCTACATCAGTGAACTTTGCTACTTTAGCTGGACGAGCATCCTCAAGAAGCACTGTTTTTTTTTTTGAAGATCTCTTGGAACTAGCAAAAGCCTTCAAGACTAATGAAACATCTGAAGATGACGAGGAAGGAGTATTGTTATTTGAAGATATGATCGCCTTGCAGGGAGTTAATGAAAATTCATACAGATATAAAATCTGTCAGAGCCATTCAAGAATTATATAGACGAAAAGAGGAGAATAATAAGCTAACAGTATTCCTGAAATGTTACAATGAATGGGCAATAGTGAAGTAAAATGTTCAGAATCATCTGAGAAGAAGAAGCCATTTTCCTTAAGAATAGTGCATAATGACGGGTGGAGTGCCAAGAATCATTTGGCCAGTTGGGATCAAAGAACGTTTTCTTAGATTCGAAAGAGTTAGGAGCGCTAACCTACTCCTAAGTTGTTCTGGAGCAGCATTTAAAGAATTGATGACTTTTTGGCCTGCGCCGCTAAGTGTCATAAGAGGTTCACCTAAAAAAGATTAGAGATTAGTTCTCAGAAAGCGTGGAGAAAAATGAAGATGACATTGAAATAGACCTAGAGTCATGGCAAAGGCCCCATAGACATCCGCAAAGCATTTAAAAACATGAATTGGTTCTCCCAATCATTAAACTTATTGATTCCGTCTAATATTAGCTTCTTATATACATTAACTTTGAAGATTTTCTTATAAGACTTACTTAACCTTACTAGTTTGGTTAAGGAGGTTAAAACTTCAGGGATGAGCAAAGGAAATCCAGATTCCAGCCAGCATCTTAAGGGATAAAAGATGGGAATATACATTGGGGGAAGTTTTATTGGAGCAACTCCAATATGAGACAGGAAGGAGAGCAAGAATTCAGGAAATGGGAGAAAGCCACCATGCCATATGTTGGGCGAATTCTCACCCAGGAGATCTCGAGACCCAGAAGTGTCATTTCAACCAGGTTCGCAACCTCCTCTTCATCTGGTGAACACAAGGCTCCATACAGGCATGAATCCATTCGGTATTCCAAGTAGATGTTCGGTCGGCAATACAGGAACGAGTTCATCCGGTCGAGCTTCATCCGGTCAGCACTTCACCACCGGTCCAAACCACCACCGGACCAACTTACTCCACCAAACCAACAGACTACCGGTCCATACCACACCGGACCGACCTCCTTCACCGAACCAACCTTTTCCCCACTCCTAGCCGAACCAACTCCCAAGCCACAACCGAACCACCATATGCCGAACCAACATCTCTCCCTACTAATACCGGACCATCCTTTTCCACCGGACCAAGGCCGCAACCGGACCAAGACATCACCCATCACCGGACCGGCCTCTACCACCGAATCAAAGCTCCACCGGTCCACTACACTCCAAGCACGGGCGAACCAAGGCTTCGCCGAACCAGAACGCTGCCAGGCCAGATTGCTTCAGCCCAGGCCCACCAGCAGCTGTATACATCCAAGATCCCTGCCCCTTACCTCACCCTATAAATAGAGGGGCAGGGGTACAACAATGGCAGACAAGTTTGAGAGCTCAAGCACGGAAGGAACTTTCAAACTACTTTCATATACTTGTACACAAAGCATTGTACTTGTAATCTGAAAGAAAGAAGATAATAACATATAAAGTGGACGTAGGCACGTTCTGGCCGAACCACTATAAATCTGTGTGTCTTTTACATTTCAGCCCCTGCTTTTTTCATATTTACATAACTCATCTAAATCATTAAGAATCACATAAAATCAACTAAATCACACGACTTGGAGGTGTTTGCCCCTTTTTTGCGCAAACATTTTTGGTGCTTTCACTGAGAACTTCGAACTCGAAGCTAAAGCTTCCCTAATTCAACCTTCTTTCCCAATAGCACCCTTCATTGCCTAGGAAACATGACTTCCAGGCCAAGAAAAGACGCCAACAAGGGAAAGAACGTTGCAACCAGCAGCGCTCCAAATCCAGTGGATCCAGATCAAGAGAACCATCCCACTACAGCAGCAGTGCCGCATGTAGATCGGGCAATTCCAACAGCCCCTGCCGCGGAACAACCGACAGTAATCACTAGAGCAGACCTAGACAGAGTTGTGGTGGAAGTGACTAACCGCTTCGCATCCCAACAAGAAGCTTTGGTGAACCAACTCATGTCACGCTTGAGGGATGTCGAAGAATCCAACCGCAACACTGAATCATGGGGTGAATCTCAATCTGGAGGATCTCGGAGACAGCAAAGGTCTTTCCTCTTCGAGGAAGCCATCAACAGGAACAACAATGATAGGGGCCGCGCCCAAACTCAGCCCGAACTCCGACTCGAGGAAGCGCTTGGAACCGAACCCAGTGGGGGAGGCGCCAGGCGAGGGTCGGATGTAGCTGAGCCAGTCATGCCACCTAATCATAGAAACCCCGCTGAACGGAGCCGAGCTAGAACCCAGCCCGAAGTTGACCCCATGGAAATGCTCGAAACAGAACGCCACAGGGGAAGATCAAGGCAGGGGGCAACTGTAGCTGGTCCTAGCATGCATCCGAGCGGCCAGAGGCAACCACTGGATAACGTCAGAAGTGATCGACTATACCATCCCTACAGGTCATCTGGACGAGATCGATCCCGCAGGGAAGAACCAAGTTCATTTCTATCCGCTCCAAATTCTGATGAAAGAATGGCACGATTATTCAGAGAATGCGTCCAACGGGAGCAAAGGGACCGAGGAATAGGCGCTAGGGTCACCAGCCCCTTCACTCGCAATATCGAAACTGTCATCACCCCCCGGGAATGGAAAATGCTAACCGTGGAACCTTACAAGGGAACTTCCGACCCCATCGTACACTTACAGAGATACACCCAGCATATGCTCATGAGCGGAGCAACAGAAGGGGTGTTGTGTAAATGCTTTCCGCTATTCCTAGCAGATCTAGCTACCTCCTGGTTCTGCCATCTACCCCAAGGATCTATCAGCTCATGGGAGATGTTGAAAGAAAGGTTCATTAGCCAGTTCCGCATCCATGTAGAACAAGCCAAGGATGCTTATTCTTTATCCAATGTCAAACAGAAATCCGGAGAGACACTGCAACAATATCTAACCCGTTTCAACGCCGCAGCGGCCGCAGTCCAAGATGCCGATGAGAAGCTCACCATAATGGCCCTCTGTAGTGGTGTACACCCAGATACCAAGTTCGCTAGAAGACTAACTAAGGAAAAACCTGCTACCTTACCTGATTTCTTCCATGAAGCTGGAAAGTATATGAGACTTGAAGACGCCGCCACTGAGAGGCAGTCAGGGCAACAAGGTAAGACAACTTCGGACAAGGCTTCCGCTGCAGCTAAGGACACTCGAAAAAATGAATCTAGAGACAATGCTGGGGGCAGGAAGGTTGAAAAACGTCAATATCGACCAGGACCAAGATTTGACTCCTACACTCCTTTGAATGAAACAATCGAAAACATCTTTCTAGCCACTCAGGGCAACCTCGGATACAAGCGCCCCCCGCACAAGAAAGAATCTAACAACGCACTCAAGTCTGGAAAGTTCTGCCGCTTCCACGAATCCCACGGACATGACACCAATGAATGCCACCATCTCCGGGACTTGATCGAAGAACACATCAGAAGAAGAAGGCTGGAACGCTATGTGAAAGGTCAGAACAGGACTCCAACTCCTGCTAATGAGAACTCAAAGCGACCCCTCCCAGAAGTAGGCGGAGGGAATCGCAACACCAGTGGCTCTAGTCAAGAGAAGATAGTGGTCCATACCATCTCGGGTGGACCACACATCGCCGACAGAAGCTGGGCAGAGATGGAAAGATACGACAAGTCACTTAGAAATGCTGAAGGCTATGTTAACTCCATTATGGAAGAACGCCACCCGAAACGGAAAGAGAGTGACGACATCGTATTCAGTAGGCGTGATTTAGAAGGAAGACAGTATCCACATATGGATCCCATGGTCATCTCTGCCTGGTTCGGTCCAGCTAAAGTTTTCCGAATTCTAGTAGACACAGGAAGCTCCGTAAATATCCTATTCAAGCATGCTTTCAACAAAATGAAGCTGTCAATGAAGGATGTGTCTCCCTGCAACAAACCTCTGCACGGTTTCACTGGAGATGCGAAAATGCCCCTCGGGCAACTTGACCTCTTCGTCGAAATAGGAAGTCATCTCCGCTCTGTTGTGCGAAAACAAACGTTCGTACTAATAGAAAACCACTCGGCCTACAACGCTTTCTTAGGAAGACCAGCCTTATCTGACTTCCAAATTGTCCTAACCCCGTGGTGCCTAAAGATGAAATTCCCAACAGATAACGGAATAGGAGAAGTTGAAGGAGATCAAGACGCCGCTCGAGATTGCTATGTAACTGAACTTCGCAATAACCGTAGAAAGAATAAAGGAAAAGATGCAGAGACTACCCTCTGCATGAAAAGCTTGGAAGCATAGCAACTAAAGATAGCCCCTCCTCTTCGATACACCAGCGATCCTTTCAATGAACTAGACCCCAGGGGTAAGGAGGAGGAGGCTACCGCTGAGCCTGCAGAGGCCATGGAATTCGTATCTGTAGACATACATGATTCAAGTAGACTATTAAAAATAGGATCTCAGCTAAAAGCAGAATTGAAGGATCAACTCATTGACTTTCTCCGCCACAACTTAGATGTATTTGCGTGGACACATGCCGATATGACAGGAATCTCCCCAGACATAGCATGCCACATGCTGAACATCGATCCCACCAAGGTACCGATAAAGCAGAAAAAGAGAAGCATGGGAGCAGAACGATCAGCAGCCCTCGATGAGGAAGTAAAGAACCTACTTGCTAATGACTTCATACGAGAAGCCATCTACCCAGAATTGATCGCTAACCCGGTACTAGTAAAGAAAGCTAATGGGAAGTGGCGAACATGCATTGATTTCTCAAACTTAAATGACGTTTGCCCGGAAGACTGCTTCCCGCTCCCCCGAATCGATCAACTTGTGGACAGCACAGCCGGGCACGAACTTTTATCTTTTATGGATGCATACTCCGGATACAACCAGATTCCCATGCACGCTCCCGATCAAGACCACACTAGCTTCATCACTGACCGGGGACTATATTGTTACAAAGTCATGCCTTTTGGACTCAAAAATGTCGGAGCTACCTATCAGCGCCTCGTCAACAAGATGTTCGCGGAATTAATAGGACGAACTATGGAAGTATATGTGGATGACATGTTGGTGAAGTCCAGGAGAGCCGACGATCATGTAAGCCACCTGGGCGAGATGTTTCAGGTACTTCGCCGATATGGAATGAAGCTAAATCCTCTAAAGTGCTCCTTCGGAGTGTCATCGGGAAAATTCTTAGGATTCATCGTCCATGCCAGAGGAATTGAAGCAAACCCTGAACAAATCCGAGCTCTAAAAGAAATAAGGATACCTTCCACTCGAAAAGAAATGCAGAGCCTAAACGGAAAGGTGGCCGCCCTAAGAAGATTCATTTCCAAAGCAACTGACAAGTGCGTCCCTTTCTTCGAAGCTCTCAAGAAAGACAAAGGAAAGTTCGAGTGGACCGATGAATGCTTAAAAGCCTTCCTTAACCTGATCGAACACCTTCAGAGACCACCAGTACTCTCAACTCCAAACGAAGGCGAAGAGCTATACCTATACCTCGTTGTAACATCTCATGCTCTAAGCGCTGCCTTGGTAAGAGAAGAGGACCGCACACAACGCCCGGTATACTTTATAAGTAAGAGATTTACAGGGGCAGAAGCCAGATATCCTAAACTTGAGAAATTGGCATATTGTTTATTGATCGCGTCTCGAAAGCTTCGACACTACTTCCAATCTCACTCCATCAGAGTTCTAACCGATCAACCACTAAGACAGGTGCTCCATCGTCCCGACACTTCTGGACGACTCCTCAAATGGTGCATTGAACTAAGTCAGTATGATGTCACCTACCATCCTCGCACCGCTAACAAGGGGCAAGCCATGGCTGATTTCATTGCCGAATTCACTACCAACGAAGGCAAGGATCAATTTGAAATAGCAAAAAACATCAAGTGGAACCTCTTTGTAGATGGAGCATCGAACGAACAAGGCTCGGGGGCAGGTATTGTGATAATCACCCCCAGGGGAAGAAAGCTGTACTATGCATTAAGGTTGGAATTCGCGGCCACTAACAACGATGCGGAGTATGAGGCAGTAATAGCGGGATTGGAGCTTGCCTTAGAAATTGGAGTCAATTCTTTATGTCTTCATAGTGATTCTCAACTTATCGTAAACCAAGTACTAGGAGAGTTCCAGACACGAGGAGAACGACTCACAGCATATCTAAAGAAAACCAAACTGCTGCTCGGTCAATTGGACCATTATCTAATCAAACACATTCCTCGAGAAGATAACCAAGAGGCCGATGAACTAGCAAAACAAGCTAGTATGAAGAATAGCACCATTTCCGGAGCACTAGCCATCTCAAGGCAGCTAGCCCCAAGTTTCGAACAAGTGAATCTGATAACTGCAATCGAAGAAGGAACTTGGATGACTCCTATCCGGAAATATTTGCAGGACGGCACACTACCAGACAAACGTGATGAAGTCAGGAGAATTTTGAGGAAAGCTCCCCACTACACAATACAAGAAGGCATCCTCTATCGGCGTGGCTTCTCTAGCCCCTTATCCAGATGTGTCGCTGGAAGGGAAGCCAAGGAAATCTTATTCAACATCCATCAAGGAAGTTGCGGTGATCACACTGGAGGGCAGACCCTGGCGAAAAAGATACTCCGATATGGATATTACTGGCCCACACTAAACAAAGACGCCTTAGACTTCGTCAAGAGATGCGACAGATGTCAGAAATTTGCCAAGATTCCTCGTCTACCCACAAATGAGATTACTCAAATGACCAGCCCTTGGCCCTTTGCTGTATGGGGAATTGATTTAATTGGCGAACTGCCGACAGGCAGAGGCGGAGCCAAATATGCTATAGTGGCAGTCGATTATTTCACCAAATGGGTGGAAGCGGAACCCCTAAATAAAATATCTTCAGTAAAAGTTATCAACTTCTTAATCAAAAATATTCTGTGCAGGTACGGAGTACCACTCAAGATCATATCGGACAACGGACTCCAATTTGACAGCGAAGAATTCGCCGACTAGTGCCAAGAGCATGGAATTCATAAAAGCTTCTCATCAGTAGCTTATCCTCAGGCAAACGGACAAGTCGAAGCTGTCAACAAAATTCTCAAAACCCTAATCAAGAAGAAACTTGAAAAGTCAAAAGGCGCTTGGGTGGACGAACTTCCTACGGCACTTTGGGCCTACCGCACATCTTTCAGAACATCAACGGGACATACTCCTTTCTCTTTGGCATACGGATCAGAGGCAATGCTCCCTGTTGAGACTATTGTTCCTTCCCACCGTAGGATCCACTAAAATCCAGAAGAAAACGAAGTACTCCTCCTCATGTCTTTGGATCTGATTGAGGAAAGGAGGAACGATGCAGCACTCAAAGCAGCAGCTCACAAACAAAAAGTGGCAGCACTATACAACTCCAAAGTCAAGCATCGCAACTTACAAGAAGGAGATCTTGTCCTCAGGCGAACCTTTCCGCGCCCCGGGGCACTGGACCCCATCTGGGACGGACCATATGTAATTCATAAAGATCTCCACAACGGAGCTTATATTTTGTCAACAGTGGACGGAGAGGTGTTCCAGAGGGCATGGAACATCCGACACCTCCGTCGATACTTTTCTTAACTTGTACTGCCCATATGAAGTGAATTAACAAAGAGAATCAGTGGACGTAGGCATTTTCATGCTGAACCACTTTAAAAAATCATGTCTCTTTTTAAGTTGTTCCTTTATATCTTGGCTGCTTGTTAAGCTTTATCCTTTTCTGTTGAACAAAATCCTATGGCATCTCCGCTCAAGGCGCACCACGGCCTCATCTGGACAAGGCCTAACAGGTACGCTACGATTCTATGCACTCGCCAATGAGACTCTTTTGCTCCAGCATCCCTCTGCTGCGGGTTAACTCATTGCTCGCGACTGCCCTCAAAGCCAACTGTAATGAGCCGATTATAAGTCATCATAAAGGCCGACTATAGCCGATGGCAGCTCATTACGGCGTTCGGCTCGCCGGCAACTGTGAACCTACTTTAAGCCCCAACAAAAGGTGTGGCCAACCAGGGGTAGTTCACGGCCAACGGCACCCACGCTAGCCGGCCACGGTAAATCGAATAATACCCACGATTACGGACCATAATGGTTCGGGTAGTTACCGTGCGTGATCTCGGCTCCGATGTGTCTTAAGTGCGGCTGTGGTAAAAAAGAAAACTCCCCGCGGAGGCGTAAGATGGGTGACAAATGTCTCTAAGACCCACAGCTAGGGAAAGTGACTACAAAACCCATTTGCCACGAACTTAAGCACATCAACGGCCTTCCGTGACTGGAAGTTTTACTTTTCCCATATTTCCATTTCATTTAAATACTTTTCTCCTATCCTGTATAACAAACTCTAAAGTACAGGAAACCAAATAGGGAGCATTCACTCATGAGAATCTGAGCCTGCGACTGGGTGGCAAGGTACTCAGCTATATCCATGATCAGTTACACAAGACGCTCAAAACTACCACCTGCAACTAAAACATGAAGGGCGGTACTCACTTCTCTTGTACATAAATACGTAACTATAGTTCATTCATACGTCACACTAACATTGCAAAACATGAAAGTATATTTCAAGCAACAGCTTATGTAACGACCCAGAATTTTTGATAATTTGAATTTGAGTATTTAATTAATTTTAAATATTAATAAGTGGAATTTTTAAGTCGAATAATTTATTTTTCGAATATTGGGTTTAATGGGATAATTAAATCGATGATTTAATAGTGAGATTCCAGAAATAATTAAATATTGGGTTAAATATGATTGAAAATGATTTGGAAAATTTTATTTTATCATATTAAAGTTATAGAGATATTTTAGAACTTGTAAAACTGAATTTGGAATTTATTTGTAAAAATTGAATATTTTAATATTTAATTATCGACTGAAAAACAGCCAATTTTTGAACAGTCTCGGAATTGAACGAAACGAGTTCCATTGGATCCGTAATAGTTAGTTATTATCGGATTTCAAATTTCGTAGCAAACGGAGTTGTCGTTTGACCGTGGCAGCTCGAAACGCATCGATATCGTTTTAATTTTAATTCGGCGAGTTAAAATAGCCATTTTTCAAACGGTCTCGGATTTCGACGAAACCAGTTTCATCGGATCCGTAATGTGATATTATTTTAAGATTTCAAATTTCAAGTCAATCGGATTTATCGTTTGTCCGGTACAAGCTAAAACGCCTAGAAATCAATTAAATCGGTTTTAATTTAAATCGAGCGTTTATTGCCGTATCTCACACATACGATGGAATTAGCTTCCGAAACCTGTTCCATTTTGTCCGGAATGCGGAAAAACCTTAGAATCGCCTGTCGGAACGCGTAGATTGGAGGTCGTTTGCATAAGTGTTAAATTGGAGATTTTATTACTAAAATAATATGAATAACATATTATATATTAACATTTTCACTTCAAAACCCTAGAAATTTTTGCTCCAGCCGCCACTTCATGTAAATGGCCAGAAATCTCCCATCTTTCTCCCTCAAAATCTCAAAATCCATGCATCGAATCGAGAAACTTTCAACACGAAACTTGTAGAGGACGTCAGGATCTATCCATCCAACGGTGGATCTGGCGAATCGTCGCCGTTTGGAGGGTATAATTGCCCGCGTTCCCTGATGTTGCGCGCGCAACCCTAGGCACCAGGTGGGGCCGAGCTTGGCCTAGCTTTGGGCGTTGGTGGCTCTTGTCGAGGCCGTTCGGTTGGCGCACCTTGATCGTGTTTTCATGCAGCGAGGAGGTGGTGAGATCAAACCCTAGTTCTAGCTTGTTTGGGTTCTTGTTGCGTTCAATACCTGTAGCCGTGCGTGCACATGAGGAAGAGAAGGAAAGGGAGAGGCTAGATGTGCGGCCCAGATCTAAGGTGAAGAAAATTAGGGAAATTGCAGTTTAAATCATATATAAATTCGTTCAAACTTTAAACTGCGATATCTTTTTGCTGCGAGGTCGGAATCGGACGAGATTTTTTGCGTTGGTATCGTATCGTCGAGCACTACGCAATGCAATTAGTTTGGAGTCGATTGGAGCTCGTTTGAATTTCGGGTAAAATTAAACGTTCGTTTAATTTTATTCGAAACGAACGCCGAAACCGGAAATAAAACCAAGGTGAGAACTCCTCACTCAATCGAACTGTTTGGTTTAAAATTTTAAATAGTTAATGTTGATTGATGATTGCCGTTTGATTGTGGTAGTAGATATAGTAGGATATATACTATATATAGCAATATATATATATATTGGCATATGTATATATTGGATTTGATTTCCCGCCTCGTATAGCGGATGAGACCCTATTGCGCCGTTAGTAAGCGGATAATCTTTTATAAATCCCATCTACCGCGATATTCCACCTTGAAGTGGAATTGGTATTGTGCTAATGTCTGTGGATGCAGGGAAACAGGTTGGAGGGATCCAACTGGATTCCTCGCAAATATTTATTTGTTTATAAATATTGTGTTGATTGTTAACTATCATATCGATATATGATGTTTATTTCCGTGATTGACCATTTGATGCGGTTGCATCATCGGATTCATTTTTAAAAAAAGTTAAAAATAACGATTTTGAATTTAAAAGGATTTTTAAGTAATTTTTCAAGTATATGTTTTTATTAAATTTTTGAACTTGATTCATTTTAAGTAAATTAAGATTTTAAATACTAAAGTTATAAAACTATGATTTTTATGAAATATAACCAAAAGGAAAATTTTAAAATAAATAGATTTATAAAATAGTTAAATTGGGATTTTTGAATAATTTTTATAAACAGTTGTATAAAAGATTTTATAAATTGGTATCTATAAATTAAAAATTTTGGAATTATGAAACGAGTCGATTAAGTGTTGAGTTGACGTATGAAATGAATTTCATTAAAATTTATAGATTTATAAATTGTGAAAGTTGTAAAAAGAATTGATGTTAAAAATAAAAGTTTTATAAGTAATTAACTTATAAAATGGATTTTGACCATTTAAAGGGGATACTTTTAGAAATTGTTAATAAAGGAGATTTTTCTATAAGTGGAAAACTATTATAAAACTTAAAGGAATCTTATCAGTGATAAGATTTAAAATTCGTGAAGTTTAAAGGAACGGTTTAGTAAATAAATAGATTATAAGCTCTTGACTTATAATATGAACCTTTGGTATAGAAATTGGGTTTATAAATTGAATTGGCTTAATAAAAGAGATTTCTAAACCAAAGTTATTAATAGAAATAGAATTTATAAACGTTGTTTATAAATTTGAAATCAATGTAATTTGGTAAATTGAAATTAGAATTGTTAAAGGAGTTATATTCACTCTTTTAAACGATGAATATATTATTAAGTCAAATGTGCACGTTTTGGGAGAAGAATGTTTTAAAGGGAATTTTAAAACGATTTAAAGATGCTTTAAAATGCATTAAGTATCGAATACTTGGATTTCAACATTTATTGTTGAAATAGACGTTTTCGAGAAATAGAAGGAAATGAATACGTAGATTTCAACATTCATTGTTGAAATAGGCGTTTTCGAGAAAATAAGGAAATGGTGGACTATAACACTGTTGTTATAGTAAATGGTTTCCAAATGGAAATATTTTGTGTAGTATTGGAATTTATGTTTCTATTTTTATTTTGAATCTCTATACTAGTGATTTTGGGTGGTCGTAACGATGTTCTACGTAACATTCGTTTTAACCCAAATAAAAGTGAATAAAAGAATGTTTAAAAAAAATGAAATATAAATTTAACTATGGGTTAAGTATATTGAATATTTTCAAATTGTTGAAAATAAATAAATTTGTGGATTACTTATTATTAAATAAGTATGGAAATGCTTTCCAATATGAGATGGAACGTTTTTGAGAATTTATCTTTTAAAGGTAAATTGAAAGCAAATATTTGAAATCGATTTGTAAATCGTATATCGGTAGATATTTGGAATTTAAATTCACTATGGAATTTATAAAGGGAAGGGAAATTTGTTAAAAATAAATATTGATTTATTTTGAAGTATGAAAATGAATTTACGAATTTGGAACGTAAATTTAAAATAAATCGGTAAAGACTTATTTGATGATTTGAAATTTGTTTTCAAAGGGTATAAATGATGTAAAGTAATTTGAAATTGGTTTTCAAATGGTTGAAGTGTGAAATTATATCATGTAAAGATATTTTGGTAAAACAAATAATTTGGGCAATTATTTGGAAGGTGTATGTATATATATCTTGTGAAGATATTTTTGGGATTAAATAATTTTGGAATTTTTTTTTGAAATCTGATGATGTGGCGCATCTTTATTGATAGTTAAATAACCGACTATCAGTATTTACCCTTGGATGGTAATTGTTGTGATTGTTTGAAATTGAATGCTACACTTATTTTAAAATAAGCGCTCGCTATTCGGTTTAGCCGGGAGAGGACCTTTGTGTCGTATATCCCATTCCGAATATGTGATACGTCGTTATGGATAGCATTTGAAGACCGGTGTTGAAGACCGGGTATTTGTGAAAACGATAGGATGACCTATCGATTGTCTCTGCATCGTTAGCTACGGTATGGAGATTTCCTTTGTGATGGGAAATTTTATCGGGATTGTGAATACCCGGATTGCAAGGGCTTCTTTGGAAGTGCCTTCGGTTCTGTTCGAACCCGGAACAGACTGGTATGGTTACGTGTCTGACATTACATTTTGAGAATTAGAGCCGATTTCTTTCAAATACATTTCTGTTGGTGGCGGAGAATTTATTCTCTTAGCTTAACACCCTTCTCTGAGACGTACGAGCTCAGAGGTTATGTAGTTGAAGGTTATCAGCGATATATTCCCAATCTGGTAATGTGACATGCTGAGTGCTGCTGTGTGATGATCATTGGTTGGTCATTTGTGATATGATCATTTGTTTGATCATTTATCTTTGTGATCATTGCTTTGGTCATCTGTTGACCCAAAGCATGGCTTTGTTGCACAAAGCGTAGCTTTGTGGACGAGACTTCGTCAGGACCTCACTCCCCGGAAATGGTCGAAACAGGAATATGCGGCAAGGTTATGAGGGTCGCTCCCTTTAGGGTATGTCATTTCCTTCTGGAAAAGGGTGGTATCATGGTATGGAGCCCAGATACTTACTCATGTTGATACACTATATCTATTACTGTGTGGTGTTGTTGGATCGAGCGCTCGGATAAAGGTCCCAAAGGACCGGGGGATGACATATTCGTGTAGTAGTTACCTAGTTACAGAGGTAACCCGGCCTTGTGTTGGCAGAGATCTAACCGTAACGTTAGTTCTCGGGACGTCCCGCCAGAGGCGATCCCATGTGGCAGTAGGAAGTTCCTTAGCCTGACCATTTGTTGGAAATCCATTCATCCAATACGTGCCTTGTACGGTTTTAGTTGTAGAACCTGCCATTTAACATGGCAGCTATAGTAGGCATAGCATCATGGTACCTATGCTGGCTAGGATTTATATTATAGTTTCGAAATATTTTCCACTATGCACTAGTAATAATATCAAAGAATTTTTCTCGTAGTAAGCATGCTTGACTATCATAAGGAGAAATCTCCCCCATGTGTGCGTTTGCATTGTGTGTGTGCCGGGAGGCCTTATGGTAGTTTCATTTTCCAAAAAGCATTGCGGATTTCAAAATTTAAATTTTCTTGTTGCTTGTTTAAAGATAAACTGTTTTGAGTTCTCACACCAGTCCCATGACTGACCTGGAGTTTATTGTTCCTTTCCTAAACTCTGGGTGCCCATTATTTTCCACACGGGCAGTCTAGAGTTAGGTTGTCAGGTTATTCTGGATTCGAGAGTTGCTGTGCAGATTTGGAGGCGAGCTTGGATAGCGTAGTCTATTATCTATTGTATATGGTATTCTTTCCGCTGTTTATTTGTTGTACACTCTGATGATGTGATGTATTGTGATGTATGTATAAAATGTATAGTTCTTTTGTTTTAATGAATATTCATTTATCTATTATATGTTGTGCCGCTGCGATTGTGAGACTCTGATATTGTTTCATGTTCTGTTACTTGTTTCTGTTTCTTCTCTCTTTCTCTCTTCTTCTACCTCTTTCTTCTTCTTAAACCCTAACGGTTCGATTTTTCGGCAACGAAAAATCGCGATCGTTACATTTGGTATCAGAGCATGTGGTTAAGCGACAACCATGGTTCTGTTGGGTATTACTCATTAGAGATAGAGTCAGTAGTACTCTAGAATGAGTGTGAGTGTAATAATAGATATGAGCGCGTATTTGTTAGTGAATATAAAATTGTTTTATATTGTGATGATTGGTTTATTGAGTGGCATATGAAAATTCGTCGGCACAGTCTGTACAACTGGATCGAAGGGGTTTCTAAACACTTGAATAGAACAATTCGACACGATATTGTTTTAAATTGGGTAAATGAAATAATTTTACCTTGACTATATTTTCTATATAAGAAAATAATTTTTTCAAGAATTATTGAAGTGTGTGTATAATTGATTGTTTGATTGTTTGAAATATAATATATATAAGTTAATTAAAAGTTGTTTGAATAAGTTAAATGAAAGCAACAATTGTAAAAGAATAATAGTATAACCAATGAATTATAAGTATGAAGTTATAATTAGAATGATTTACAATTGTGAAATAATCTTATATATACATAAGAAGTGAAATTTTATAAGTAAGATTATAGATGTAATTTATAAATAAAAGGAAATTTTGAAAGAATATTTAGCACTGATTCACTATTGTTACTGGGAAATAATAAGGATGATGACTGCAGCATCATCAATATCATTTTCGAGTTTCTATGTGATGGATTTGCTACAATAATGAATTTAAAATTGAGGTTTTGTTGAAATAAACAAATTTGACATTAAGATTCAACTTGAAGTTGATAAATATAAGTGTAATATGAGTTGGAAGTTGTATAATAAGTTGTATAACTTATAGAATGAGAAAATGTAAGTGAAACCAATTATTGAAGTGGTTAAGAAATTAAGTTAAGTAAAATGAAATACGAATTTGATTGTAGATATGAATTTGACTTAAGTAAAAGTTAAATAGAATTTACTTTAGAATTGGAAACCGAATTGGATTGATAAGTGGAAACTTAAGTTTATTTGAACAAATGATGTTAAATGGAATAGAATTTGAAATGAATTAGGAGAATACTTAAGTTGAATAGTGGAAGTAAATGTAAATGAAGTTGAAGGGAATATAACTTGAGTAATGTTGAAAGAATTGATGTTGATATCAAAATAAAATGAATAAAGTGAATTAATGAAATCGTTAAATGATGTGAACTTGAGTTATATAAATGAAATTCAATTTTATTTGTAAAAGAATTAGCAATTGAATTAAAGAATGGATTTAATGTTAATCAATCGAATGTAAATAAGTTGATATAAAATGATGTATGTAAGTGTAAATTCATTTCAAGCTAGTTGAATAATTGAATGAAAATCAGTTGAATGTTAAACCAATTGGAATTAAAACTGTTGAACCAAATTGAATGTAATGAGAGAAAAATTAATAATTTGGTTTTATTGGATATACATTGGTTGTTATTTGCTTGTTGGTTGATTGTATGTAAATTCATTAAGTGTTAATGAAATTGAATTAGCGCATTTGAAAGCTATGTAATTGAATTCAAATTGAAAGTGAAGTAAATAAATTTGAATAGAATTGAATTTGAGTTGAGTTGAAAGTGAACCAATGTGAATTTAATTAGTGAATGTAAACTAATTGGAAACGAATGAAAATGAATATGTAACTTCAATAGTAAAGCTAAAATTGAGATAAAAAAAAAGTAAGTATCGAAATTTTGTAAATGAATTTGGCAAAATAGTTTGAATGTTGGAATTGGATACTACTACTAGCAGAATATACAGGTATATAATGGAATTGGGATTTGATTTTGAAGTAAAAAATTGAATTGCTCGACAAAAAGGTACGTATTTCAATTTTGATATGAGATTTGATGATTTCCTTCTCCAGCCACTTGGCTTTCTCTTTTCTTTTTGATTCTGAGGGGCCGTGGTGCCATTTTGTAGTCGTACCGATCGAGCCGCGCAAAGGAGACGCTGGCGAAATTTTTCGAAAATTAAGGGAGTTAGAAAATTTTTGAGAAAATTTTGAAAGTTTGAAATTTGAATTTAAATTTAAATTTGAATTGTTGAGTAAACAATGTTGTTTGAAACCTATAATTGAAGTTGGAAAGCTAATTGAAATGATAGTAAATCTTTAATAAAAAGATTGGTGTTAGAAGGTTGATAAAACTATTAGTTTTGGAAAAATAATAAACGGATTATGAATTATTCTCCTTAACTTGCAATTTCGAGGACGAAATTCTTTTAAGGGGGGAAGATTGTAACGACCCAGAATTTTTGATAATTTGAATTTGAGTATTTAATTAATTTTAAATATTAATAAGTGGAATTTTTAAGTCGAATAATTTATTTTTCGAATATTGGGTTTAATGGGATAATTAAATCGATGATTTAATAGTGAGATTCCAGAAATAATTAAATATTGGGTTAAATATGATTGAAAATGATTTGGAAAATTTTATTTTATCATATTAAAGTTATAGAGATATTTTAGAACTTGTAAAACTGAATTTGGAATTTATTTGTAAAAATTGAATATTTTAATATTTAATTATCGACTGAAAAATAGCCAATTTTTGAACAGTCTCGGAATTGAACGAAACGAGTTCCATTGGATCCATAATAGTTAGTTATTATCGGATTTCAAATTTCGTAGCAAACGGAGTTGTCGTTTGACCGTGGCAGCTCGAAACGCATCGATATCGTTTTAATTTTAATTCGGCGAGTTAAAATAGCCATTTTTCAAACGGTCTCGGATTTCGACGAAACTAGTTTCATCGGATCCGTAATGTGATATTATTTTAAGATTTCAAATTTCAAGTCAATCGGATTTATCGTTTGTCCGGTACAAGCTAAAACGCCTAGAAATCAGTTAAATCGGTTTTAATTTAAATCGAGCGTTTATTGCCGTATCTCATATATACGATGGAATTAGCTTCCGAAACCTGTTCCATTGTGTCCGGAATGCGGAAAAACCTTAGAATCGCCTGTCGGAACGCGTAGATTGGAGGTCGTTTGCATAAGTGTTAAATTGGAAATTTTATTACTAAAATAATATGAATAACATATTATATATTAACATTTTCACTTCAAAACCCTAGAAATTTTTGCTCCAGCCGCCACTTCCTGTAAATGGCCAGAAATCTCCCATCTTTCTCCCTCAAAATCTCAAAATCCATGCATCGAATCGAGAAACTTTCAACACGAAACTTGTAGAGGACGTCAGGATCTATCCATCCAACGGTGGATCTGGCGAATCGTCGCCGTTTGGAGGGTATAATTGCCCGCGTTCCCTGATGTTGCGCGCGCAACCCTAGGCACTAGGTGGGGCCGAGCTTGGCCTAGCTCTGGGCGTTGGTGGCTCTTGTCGAGGCCGTTCGGTTGGCGCTCCTTGATCGTGTTTTCATGCAGCGAGGAGGTGGTGAGATCAAACCCTAGTTCTAGCTTGTATGGGTTCTTGTTGCGTTCAATACCTGTAGCCGTGCGTGCACATGAGGAAGAGAAGGTAAGGGAGAGGCTAGATGTGCGGCCCAGATCTAAGGTGAAGAAAATTAGGGAAATTGCAGTTTAAATCATATATAAATTCGTTCAAACTTTAAACTGCGATATCTTTTTGCTGCGAGGTCGGAATCGGACGAGATTTTTTGCGTTGGTATCGTATCGTCGAGCACTACGCAATGCAATTAGTTTGGAGTCGATTGGAGCTCGTTTGAATTTCGGGTAAAATTAAACGTTCGTTTAATTTTATTCAAAACGAACGCCGAAACCGGAAATAAAACCAAGGTGAGAACTCCTCACTCAATCGAACTGTTTGGTTTAAAATTTTAAATAGTTAATGTTGATTGATGATTGCCGTTTGATTGTGGTAGTAGATATAGTAGGATATATACTATATATAGCAATATATATATATTGGCATATGTATATATTGGATTTGATTTCCCGCCTCGTATAGCGGATGAGACCCTATTGCGCCGTTAGTAAGCGGATAATATTTTATAAATCCCATGTACCGCGATATTCCATCTTGAAGTGGAATTGGTATTGTGCTAATGTCTGTGGATGCAGGGAAACAGGTTGGAGGGATCCAACTGGATTCCTCGCAAATATTTATTTATTTATAAATATTGTGTTGATTGTTAACTATCATATCGATATATGATGTTTATTTCCGTGATTGACCATTTGATGCGGTTGCATCATCGGATTCATTTTTAAAAAAAGTTAAAAATAACGATTTTGAATTTCAAAGGATTTTTAAGTAATTTTTCAAGTATATGTTTTTATTAAATTTTTGAACTTGATTCATTTTAAGTAAATTAAGATTTTAAATACTAAAGTTATAAAACTATGATTTTTATGAAATATAACCAAAAGGAAAATTTTAAAATAAATAGATTTATAAAATAGTTAAATTGGGATTTTTGAATAATTTTTATAAACAGTTGTATAAAAGATTTTATAAATTGGTATCTATAAATTAAAATTTTTGGAATTATGAAACGAGTCGATTAAGTGTTGAGTTGACGTATGAAATGAATTTCATTAAAATTTATAGATTTATAAATTGTGAAAGTTGTAAAAAGAATTGATGTTAAAAATAAAAGTTTTATAAGTAATTAACTTATAAAATGGATTTTGACCATTTAAAGGGGATACTTTTAGAAATTGTTAATAAAGGAGATTTTTCTATAAGTGGAAAACTATTATAAAACTTAAAGGAATCTTATCAGTGATAAGATTTAAAATTCGTGAAGTTTAAAGGAACGGTTTAGTAAATAAATAGATTATAAGCTCTTGACTTATAATATGAACCTTTGGTATAGAAATTGGGTTTATAAATTGAATTGGATTAATAAAAGAGATTTCTAAACCAAAGTTATTAATAGAAATAGAATTTATAAACGTTGTTTATAAATTTGAAATCAATGTAATTTGGTAAATTGAAATTAGAATTGTTAAAGGAGTTATATTCACTCTTTTAAACGATGAATATATTATTAAGTCAAATGTGCACGTTTTGGGAGAAGAATGTTTTAAAGGGAATTTTAAAACGATTTAAAGATGCTTTAAAATGCATTAAGTATCGAATACTTGGATTTCAACATTTATTGTTGAAATAGACGTTTTCGAGAAATAGAAGGAAATGAATACGTAGATTTCAACATTCATTGTTGAAATAGGCGTTTTCGAGAAAATAAGGAAATGGTGGACTATAACACTGTTGTTATAGTAAATGGTTTCCAAATGGAAATATTTTGTGTAGTATTGGAATTTATGTTTCTATTTTTATTTTGAATCTCTATACTAGTGATTTTGGGTGGTCGTAACGATGTTCTACGTAACATTCGTTTTAACCCAAATAAAAGTGAATAAAAGAATGTTTAAAAAAAATGAAATATATATTTAACTATGGGTTAAGTATATTGAATATTTTCAAATTGTTGAAAATAAATAAATTTGTGGATTACTTATTATTAAATAAATATGGAAATGCTTTCCAATATGAGATGGAACGTTTTTGAGAATTTATCTTTTAAAGGTAAATTGAAAGCAAATATTTGAAATCGATTTGTAAATCGTATATCAGTAGATATTTGGAATTTAAATTCACTATGGAATTTATAAAGGGAAGGGAAATTTGTTAAAAATAAATATTGATTTATTTTGAAGTATGAAAATGAATTTACGAATTTGGAACGTAAATTTAAAATAAATCGGTAAAGACTTATTTGATGATTTGAAATTTGTTTTCAAAGGGTATAAATGATGTAAAGTAATTTGAAATTGGTTTTCAAATGGTTGAAGTGTGAAATTATATCATGTAAAGATATTTTGGTAAAACAAATAATTTGGGCAATTATTTGGAAGGTGTATGTATATATATCTTGTGAAGATATTTTTGGGATTAAATAATTTTGGAAAGTTTTTTGGAATCTGATGATGTGGCGCATCTTTATTGATAGTTAAATAACCGACTATCAGTATTTACCCTTGGATGGTAATTGTTGTGATTGTTTGAAATTGAATGCTACACTTATTTTAAAAAAAGCGCTCGCTATTCGGTTTAGCCGGGAGAGGACCTTTGTGTCGTATATCCCATTCCGAATATGTGATACGTCGTTATGGATAGCATTTGAAGACCGGTGTTGAAGACCGGGTATTTGTGAAAACGATAGGATGACCTATCGATTGTCTCTGCATCGTTAGCTACGGTATGGAGATTTCCTTTGTGATGGGAAATTTTATCGGGATTGTGAATACCCGGATTGCAAGGGATTCTTTGGAAGTGCCTTCGGTTCTGTTCGAACCTGGAACAGACTGGTATGGTTACGTGTCTGACATTACATTTTGAGAATTAGAGCCGATTTCTTTCAAATACATTTCTGTTGGTGGCGGAGAATTTATTCTCTTAGCTTAACACCCTTCTCTGAGACGTACGAGCTCAGAGGTTATGTAGTTGAAGGTTATCAGCGATATATTCCCAATCTGGTAATGTGACATGCTGAGTGCTGCTGTGTGATGATCATTGGTTGGTCATTTGTGATATGATCATTTGTTTGATCATTTATCTTTGTGATCATTGCTTTGGTCATCTGTTGACCCAAAGCATGGCTTTGTTGCACAAAGCGTAGCTTTGTGGACGAGACTTCGTCAGGACCTCACTCCCCGGAAATGGTCGAAACAGGAATATGCGGCAAGGTTATGAGGGTCGCTCCCTTTAGGGTATGTCATTTCCTTCTGGAAAAGGGTGGTATCATGGTATGGAGCCCAGATACTTACTCATGTTGATACACTATATCTATTACTGTGTGGTGTTGTTGGATCGAGCGCTCGGATAAAGGTCCCAAAGGACCGGGGGATGACATATTCGTGTAGTAGTTACCTAGTTACAGAGGTAACCCGGCCTTGTGTTGGCAGAGATCTAACCGTAACGTTAGTTCTCGGGACGTCCCGCCAGAGGCGATCCCATGTGGCAGTAGGAAGTTCCTTAGCCTGACCATTTGTTGGAAATCCATTCATCCAATACGTGCCTTGTACGGTTTTAGTTGTAGAACCTGCCATTTAACATGGCAGCTATAGTAGGCATAGCATCATGGTACCTATGCTGGCTAGGATTTATATTATACTTTCGAAATATTTTCCACTATGCACTAGTAATAATATCAAAGAATTTTTCTCGTAGTAAGCATGTTTGACTATCATAAGGAGAAATCTCCCCCATGTGTGCGTTTGCATTGTGTGTGTGCCGGGAGGCCTTATGGTAGTTTCATTTTCCAAAAAGCATTGCGGATTTCAAAATTTAAATTTTCTTGTTGCTTGTTTAAAGATAAACTGTTTTGAGTTCTCACACCAGTCCCATGACTGACCTGGAGTTTATTGTTCCTTTCCTAAACTCTGGGTGCCCATTATTTTCCACACGGGCAGTCTAGAGTTAGGTTGTCCGGTTATTCTGGATTCGAGAGTTGCTGTGCAGATTTGGAGGTGAGCTTGGATAGCGTAGTCTATTATCTATTGTATATGGTATTCTTTCCGCTGTTTATTTGTTGTACACTCTGATGATGTGATGTATTGTGATGTATGTATAAAATGTATAGTTCTTTTGTTTTAATGAATATTCATTTATCTATTATATGTTGTGCCGCTGCGATTGTGAGACTCTGATATTCTTTCATGTTCTGTTACTTGTTTCTGTTTCTTCTCTCTTTCTCTCTTCTTCTACCTCTTTCTTCTTCTTAAACCCTAACGGTTCGATTTTTCGGCAACGAAAAATCGCGATCGTTACAGCTTAACATCAAACACAACTAAAATCACAGGCATATGCATACTTCTCATGCACCACATCAAAATGACAACAACATTTAAACATAACAAAATCAGCTTATGTCGTAAAATCACATAAAGTTATTCTTTGCTAATAATATTATTACAGCCACATCAATGTTTTGGACTAACATAAACAACGATAAAGGGAGATAAAAAGGTGGCCAAATCCGGACAAGTAACCAGCTGCGTCCACACTTCGCTCTAATCCTACCAACTCCCCCAAGCCTACTTGGCTGTAGGGTCGGAGCTCCCAGCGTGTTGATCGGAAGTTCCACCTGTCCAATTCAGAAGAGGAATTCATTAAACAAATGATAAACGATCAAGTTATGGAAACCCAGAAAGAAAAGGAAAAGAGAAGAATAACTCACCAGCGTCCGCCGCTTGATCCTCATCCTCCAGTTGCACACCCGCTTTCTCCGCAGCAAGCAACCGCATCCCCTCCTTCACCGCCGCTTGCTCCTCTTTCGAGAACTGAGCAG
Source organism: Allium cepa (assembly GCA_030765085.1). Lineage (NCBI taxonomy): Eukaryota > Viridiplantae > Streptophyta > Magnoliopsida > Asparagales > Amaryllidaceae > Allium > Allium cepa. The sequence goes on from CM060928.1 coordinate 1,033,562,510, forward strand.
TGACCACATTTAGACTAAAAGCCACTCCACCTTCCTTACCCGCATTGACCCTGGCCTCCTCTAAAGCCCGAAGATATATCATGGCCATGACCCGGGGATAGTCATCCATCCAAGACAAGCTGCCCTCCTTCCAAGTGCGGAAGTACATGTCCTGCAGCATCTCGTCCATCATCCCCTCATTCTCCTCAAACTCCCTCACCCGGGCCTCGGAAACCTGCAACTTGGCGACAGCGACATCCCTCTCTGATCGGTATCTCAAGCAGTCAGCCTGGAGAGACCTCCTCATCTCCTCCATCTTCTCCTTTAACTTGACTTGAGCCATCTTCGCGGCCTCAAGCCTCCCAGACAACTCCTCTACCTGCTCGAGATCCGCATTCCGAACCTCATCCACTTTCGCAATGGCCATGTCGATCCGCTCCTTACAGGCGGCCTCCATCTTCCGTAGTTCTGCCCTACTAGCCTTTTCCATGGTCTCTTTCAGACGCCTGGAGGCTTCCTCGTGCTGAGAAATCTGAACGGCTTGACCGGCAAGCTATTCGGCCTGATCGGCAACCTTTAGACGCAACCGAATATTAGCACTCCCAATCTCCTCCCCGGCCTTGACCAATTGAGCATGATGCTTCATTAACTTCTTGGTCTCTTCAGCCACCCGATCGATATTAGCTTTGGCTTCGTCTCCCATGGTAACTACCCGAGTGGTAAGCAGATCAAGGTCTAGGGACTTGGCCTCGTCTAGCACTCGTACCATGGGGTTGCGGGGAAGAAGGTGCTCACCCGTGGCCTCATCAAATGAAATATCCCGAGAGCTTGGATCTAAATCAGGATGACCGGCAAAGGGGTCGCGAGGCACGTCAGGACTCCTTATACGGATAACAGTGGGATTCTTAGAAGGAGGTGGAGGGGGGATAAACTCCGTGCTCTCCTCCGTGGTATCACGAGGAGGCTGAACAGGAAGCTGCGAACCAGGGGAAGGCTCAAATAAGGAACGACTCCTCTTCTTTTTCTGAATGCTCTCTTCAATGACCCCAAGAAGAGGACGGTATCTGACCACGTCCCCAGGACGACCAGTAAGAGGCTTCGGCTTATCAGAAGCTCTCATCAACTTGAATTGTTCAAGGCGGTGTCGAACGTCTGACGTTTTAGCCGCCTGGCCTGCCCCTGGAGTAAAAAACAAGTGTTATGACCATACGACGATCCATAATTCAAGAAACATGTTAAGTTAAAAAGAAAGAAAAAGTGAGAATGCACATCTATTATACAAACCCTGCGGAGGAGTGGGATATTGCAATAAGTCCTGAATCTCATTCCAGGACGGAAGTGAATCATAAAATATTTCTAAGTCCCTATCGTAAATGGAATCGACAAAGGACAAAAGTTCACCTTGCACCGCCGGTGTCACCCTGGCTGAGGAGCCCTTAGGGGATAGATCGGCACCAGCCCCGACCTTGCCAGTCTCCTTCGCCTTCTCCGCTTCCGATTCTCCCTCCGATTCCCCGAAGGCCTGGCGGAGAGCCTCATCCAGTTCAGGGTCTTGCCCAGAGTTTAAGGCACCAGCACCACTACCACCCTAACCATCTCCATCTCCTCCGCCCTCCGACTCTCCTTCCATATCGCCTCCTTCTCCCTCTTCCACACCTTCCTCCTTCGGGATGATCGGGCAAGTACTAGGAGAGGGGCCCTCAGACTCCTTAAGCTTCTTGCCTCACACGACGGGATGTTGTGCAAAGGGCTTCCTCCTGCCACTCTTCACCCTGGCCCCCTCCTTAGCTTTAGCGGCCTTCTCCTCAGCCGTGTCCCTCTGCTTAACCACGGACTGGTGCGGCTGGATCAGGTTGTACTCCAGGAGGGTAGCGTTCCTGATCAGGAACGAAGCCGACCTGTCCCGTGCGGGAATGGCCTTTATTTCAGCAGCCATCCGCGCCAAAGAATCATCTTCCACGACTGTAATGCCACCTGTCGCTAGCAAGAAATAGAAGCGCGTCAGAAGAAGCACTACAGTCAGAACATGGAAAATATAAATGAAATTCATCTTACAGCCGGAAGTGAAAAGGCGGAAAGAAACAGAATCGTCCTTGATAAAAAACCATTCTTTCTTGAACATGGTAAACTTTGAATATAAGTCCAAGACCGGTTTGAAGGGCACGGCCGCTTCTAGACTAATATACGGAGACCCCTTCTTGTAGCCTCTCAGGTTATACAAATATCGAATTTCCCGGTTAGAAGGAGGGCGCCCGTACCTCCTCTGAAAGATAACGAAAAGGCTCACCAGAATGGCATAAGAGTTCGGCTGGAGCTGGAATGGAGCCACCTTCAAATATGTGGTAAAGCTAACTATCCAGGCATTGATAGGAGGGATAGCACCACACATGCAATGATATCTGCTGTAAGCAAAGTAGCCTTCGGGGGGATTATACGGCATCACTCCATCTCCCGGCAACAGCATGCGAGCCCTGTCTATCCCGAAGGAACGGGATATAACATCAAGTTGCTCCTCCTTTAGGGACCTAGGAAAGCAATCGGGAGGGGAGACCAGAAGTTCCTGTGGACCGTACCCATCCACTAACGACCTCGGGGCAGGCCCATGTGGCACCGGTCTTGGTTGGGCTGGGGGCACGGAGGAAGAAGACTCTCCTGTACCTCTAGACTTCTTTCTATCCGATCGGGTTTCCGCTTTGCGAGACATTTATCTGCAGCACAAGAAAAACACGGTGTTAGAACAAGCAAGTATCTAAAGCAAGCGTATAAAAGCCTAAGATTTCGCTCAAGATTCAAATTTCCGAGACTCATTCGGTAGTTCCATTCGGCATTGGAAGTTCATCCGGTATACGAGTCCATTCGGCTATGCAAGCACACATTTTCATTCAGCAGTAAAAAAGCCTTCGTGTTTATTCGGCATCACGTTCATTCGGCAGTAAAGTTCATTCGGCAAAGATATATACCTGATTCGGTAAAAGCTTGATTCGGCAAAAAGTTGATTCGGCTGGAGATTGGTTCGGCGCTCGTTGGTTCGGGGGATGGCCCCTATATATAGACGAGCGAGAAAGCACCGGACCGTCCGGTTCGGCATACCGGACCAAACGAAAACCGAATGAAGCTATCCAAACCAGCGAAGACCAGAAGCAGGGGGCATGCAAAGCGCCTCACTCAGATAAGTACCGGACTCTAAGATCTACTGATAAAATAGAAGTTATGATAACGATGAACAAGTAGTAAATCTTTCACTTAACATGGGTTAATCATTTACACATGTACGCGACCACGAACGGTCCACAGGCATGCTCTGAATAGCTATTAACCCTGTCGTTGTGAGAATTTACACTTTGACATCCTTTTAAAACTCATCGGTTGGATGGATATTTAGTTCTGCTAATTCTGAAATGGCTAAGCTACTTACACATGTACGGGGTCGCGAACAACCCTTAGGCATGCTCTGAGCTGGCGATAAACCACCTTGACAAACGATCCAGGGACCCACTCTAACGTGAACCTGGCGTCGATAAAGCTAAGCCCCCTCGGGGCACACTCTCTCGCCCCGAACGGCATGATTCATTTCATCTCAAATACTGCGATCCCGAACGGTCGTCATTTGAAATCACATTATAACTGTAAATTCCTTTTTCAGGACATCAACAAGATATGAACGTCTAGCTCAATGCATTAACAAATCGCGCCTTCCTACCGCAAGGCATGAGAACACCAACAGGATGTGAACATCCAGTCCATGGCATTACAAAACAAGCCTTCCTACCACAGGAAACAAAGCGCAACACATGCAAGCACGTCCCCCACTTTGGGGGGCAAATGTTGGGCGAATTCTCACCCAGGAGATCTCGAGACCCAGAAGTGCCATTTCAACCAGGTTCGCAACCTCCTCTTCATCTGGTGAACACAAGGCTCCATACAAGCATGAGTCCATTCGGTATTCCAAGTAGATGTTCGGTCGGCAATACAGGCACGAGTTCATCCGGTCGAGCTTCATCCGGTCAGCACTTAACCACCGGTCCAAACCACCACCGGACCAACTTACTCCACCAAACCAACAGACTACCGGTCCATACCACACCGGACCGACCTCCTTCACCGAACCAACCTTTTCCCCACTCCTAGCCGAACCAACTCCCAAGCCACAACCGAACCGCCATATGCCGAACCAACATCTCTCCCTACTAATACCGGACCATCCTTTTCCACCGGACCAAGGCCGCAACCGGACCAAGACATCACCCATCACCGGACCGGCCTCTACCACCGAATCAAAGCTCCACCGGTCCACTACACTCCAAGCACGGGCGAACCAAGGCTTCGCCGAACCAGAACGCTGCTAGTCCAGATTGCTTCAGCCCAGGCCCACCAACAGCTGTATACATCCAAGACCCCTGCCCCCTACCTCACCCTATAAATAGAGGGGCAGGGGTACAACAATGGCAGACAAGTTTGAGAGCTCAAGCACGGAAGGAACTTTCAAACTACTTTCATATACTTGTACACAAAGCATTATACTTGTAATCTGAAAGAAAGAAGATAATAACATATAAAGTGGACCTAGGCACGTTCTGGCCGAACCACTATAAATCTGTGTGTCTTTTACATTTCAGCCCCTGCTTTTTTCATATTTACATAACTCATCTAAATCATTAAGAATCACATAAAATCAACTAAATCACACGACTTGGAGGTGTTTGCCTATTTTTTGCGCAAACACCATATGTGGATGGCGGTGTATGAAAAATACCCTTCTAGGGGTTTGTCTACGGTATCAGTGGATTTAGGAGGGATAGCTTCAATACTGTTGATGGCAAAGTCTTTCTGTATGACATCTACCTGGCATTGAGACTTAGTGGAAGAGTGCTTGAAAGTGGCTTCAATCTTTGGAGATCTGATGGTCCTACAAGGTGAAAATGTTTTAATTAAAGACTCTTTATTAATAAAAATTTATAATGCATTAAAAACATCAAAAGTAAGTAAGTTTGCTTAAATAGCTTAAGCACGAAAAGAGTCATAAAGCTTTAAAAAACGATGCAAAAGTTTCTGACAAAAACTTAACATTTTAAGATCTTGACAAAGTCGAAATGTTTGCAGTTTAAGCTTTCGACGTTGCTGAAAGGTTTATAGTAAAAGCTTTCGATGATGTCGAAAGGTTAACAATTCAGGCATTCGACAATGTTGGAAAGAATAATGACCTCAGCTTTAACTACTATACTTTGACAATATTCAAAAGCAATCAAAACTGTAACTCCCTTAGGCTAACGACATGGTTGAAAGGAAAAAGTGAAAATTAGCCCATTCACTTCCTTTCGACAATGCCGAAGGTTATACGGAAATCTAGACCTATTCCAACTATAAAAAAATGATAAGTGGCAAGACTTTTCAACATGGACAAAAATTAAAAATCTAAAATTCCTAAGTTAGAAAATATGGATATTGCTAATGTTGTCGAAGGCCTGGTTAAAGTTATCAAAACATGTCATATCCATTGAAGCCAAAACATTTAAAATTTGACTCATATATGGTTAAAACGTTTCGACAAAGATGGGCAAAGTTTGGAGAATATCAGCCTTATCGAAAGCAAGCAGTCGAAAGGTTCAAACTCTTCAACTTCGTCAAAAGTTTGTTGCCAAAAGGTTACACCATCATGTAACCTAACCTTTCGACAACAATGAATGTTCGCATCAAATAATCTTCCCACCCCATTGAAAGAAACAAAAAGAAGAAATCCGATGTTGCTGCCTCAATCTCCTTCGAAGAGATAGGAAAGTCATCATGCATTTCTAAATTACACATTACTAGGTCCCAGATTATCATATTGGGTTTAACCAAACCCGAACCTAATAATAAATGCAATTTCAAATTTTTCTTGAGAAACAAGTAAAAAATACCATTAACAAACCTACTTTCATCTGGAATCGATCTAATTCGATCCCAAAGACAAAATAAAAAAATTATTAGGTCAAGAACCATGAATTAAAAGTTAGAACCTAAATTAGAGACTTTGGGTATAGAATTGAACCCGATAAGGGGATTTTCCTATATCAAGCATCACTAGCATAAAATCTAAAATCACAGTTGAATTTTGTTCAAAGGCCGATTTTAATAAAAAATTACAAAAAAAATTGAAATTAAAATTCACATTCGGATTTAGAAATTGGAAATTTGATTTCAAACCGATAAGAATGGTGATTAGACAAAAATTATGAACCGAATTCAAGAAAATAACTTTTTGTTGCAAATCGAGATTTGAAAAATTTTGGGAATTCTTTTACTTGTATGTGGTGATTTTAATTTCAAGTGAAAGAGGAAGAAAGAGTAGAGGCACGCTATACAAGAAAAGACGCCGAAATTCTCAACCGTTGGATTAGATTTGAGGGAACGTACTAGATCAACGAGGGAATTCCAAGAGGCAGAATTTTTTTATAGCTTTTGATAAAGAAGACTTGAAAATTCAAGAGCGTCCCTTCGAATTGGGGCACAAATGTTACACTAAAAATCAACCTTTCAACTAAGACGAAAGGTGTTTTGTAAAAAGCAAAGGAAAAGAAGCACAACCCAAACCTTTTGAAGGAGTCGAACGGATGAAATCATCGGAATTCTTTAGCATCAAACCATTCAAAGGAGTCAAAAGGGCCATCTCTATCGTTCAAGGAGTTCTTTCCTTTCGAAGAACGTGGAGAAGTCAAAGCAAGTAATAGAAATTCTGTAATGACCTTTTCGAAAGCATAGCAAGCCTTTCGAACTGGTTGGAACACATCCAAAATACCTTCCGACAATGTCCAAAGGTTTATGAAGGAAGAGGAATTCAAGAGTCAGCAAAGAATGAAGAGCAACCTTCCATCAGCAAAGAATGAATAGCAACCTTTTGTCAAGGTCTTAGGTTTCAAAACAACCAAGAAAAGAGCAACCTTCCGGCAAGGCCAAAAGGTTCATGAAAACATAAAGAAAAACAAACCTTTTGACAAAGTTGAAAGATTTATAATAAGGGATGAAGGAAAACTTTCTATAAAGTCAAAAAGTTCACAACATCATACAAAGAGGATACCTTCCGGCCCAGTCGAGAGCATGGAGTTGAAACGAAGGCTGCCAGCATCTATAAATAAGACCCAATGGGTCCTGTTTTTAGGGGTCAAATTCTCTTATTCTAGTCTTGAAAATGCTTCATCAAAATATTACAACCCTAAATGTGTGTAATTTAGGGAATAATAAAAGAAAGCTTTTTTGAAAATGAAGGGTAGTCCTCGACTTTGTTAATTGCTTTACTATTTGCTTAAACATTTATTGGACAAACTCACATTTTTAGGTACAACCCCATCGAAAGGTTCTCGTCGACAACACTTCTACTATAAGTAATCACTGCAAACCTTCGAAGCCTTTAGTTCTACAATCTAAACATTTCGGCTGGGTTGATAATTCTTCGTACCTTAAAAATACCTGTACCTTCTGAAGCTACAAACCAAGTGGTCTAACCTTTTGATAAGGATCAAATCTACTTCATTTAAGTGACCTACAATTCGGCAAGGTCAAATGCTTCTACATACCTTTCAAGGAGTGTGATGTTTTACCTGAACCCATAAAGGCTATCATCCTAACCATTCGATAGGTCAAGAACTAACTATTAACGCTAAAATTTGAACGCTAACACCCCGGTGTGTAAAGTGTAGTTGTGAAAGCACCACCCGATGATTCGGGAATAGAGTATAAGCAGAAAACCACAGAAAAAGCAGTAAATAACAGCGGTTTTATAGTGGTTCGGCTCAATAGTTTGCCTACGTCCACTCTGAATATCTTTATTGATGATTTCGTTACAAGTCGATACAATTCTTCCCAAGTACAATACACTTTGAATTACTAAACACTTTGAATGTTTAGCTTAAACTTCAATGCAAGTGAAGGTCTTCAAATCCATGTCCGACGTGTGAGATTCCTTCTTGAAGTTGTTCATGGCGTTCTACGTGTCTTGAAAGCTTTGAGTGTCGAGTCGGTTTGGAATGTAGCAGAGTATCGGTGCTTGGAGAGAATCAGCCAAAAGTCCTTTGAACGTTGAAGGTGATCGCGTATTTATAGGTGTGATTCTGGACAGCAGTTTTTCTCTCAAGTCATGAGTCGTGCACGACTCATGGAGAGTCGTAAGTCGCGCTCGACTCAAGGTTCAAGAGTCAGCAGGCAGTGGAGTAAGTGAGGTGGTTCTGAGCTTTTCTTCGTTCATCTAGATACAAGTCCTAACTCGTTTGCGAGTTAAGAGGTAACGGTTTAAAGTGAGGCAGCACTAAAATCTTGGCTCTGCGGTTTTTGGTCGTGTACGACTTAAACTAGGTCGTAAGTCGTCGACGAGTCATCTTATTACGGCATGGTATTGAACTTGTTCTCTAAGTCTTAGGTCATAACGTCTTTAAGTCGTGGACTTTCTTAAGTCGTGACATTCCCTAAGTCGCTTAGGTCTTAATCCTGTTAGGTCGTTAGCTCCTTAACTCGTAAGCTTTCCCTGAGACATGACATATCTTAAGTCGCAGAGGCTTTAAGTCGCGGATTTCTCTGAGATATGAGTTGCTTTGTTTTCCTAAGTCGTTTACGACTCATGCTAGGTCGTAAGTCATAGACAGCTTTAGGTCGTTAACTTATTTCCCTCTTGAGTCGTTGAGTCGGCCATTTCTTTAACACGTTAAACCGTTAAGTCGTACCATTCATAAGTCGTAGATCGTCCATAACTTGAGTCCTTAACTTGTTAAGTCGCAGAGTGCTTTCAACTGTTAGATCATGGTGGCCTCAAGTCATAAGTCGTTGTCTTAACGGGGTTAACATTTGCCCCTCGAAGCACACGCCTAAGTCGTAGGACGTGTGCTTCGACTTTCCTTAACTCGCTTGTGCCGTTTCAAGTTTCGCTGTCTTGGTGTATAAAAATCTTGAGTCGTTTCTCTTATTTCTTTCTGCTCATTATGAATCTCCTAAGTCGTATCCGCCATTAACATCTCTTCAAGCTTCCTGTCGTGTTCGCCATCAGCCTCTCTCCGAGCTTCCTACGGCGATCCTGACTTGATTTACTTCCAATCATCTCCAGTTTCATATCACGTGAGCAATTTTCCCCATTTTCCAATCGCCAATTATCATTGTCAATCTTTGAGCCCCGTCTTCCGTCTCTGATTCCCCCCTTTAACTGTGCGAGTATTGTTGCATTGGTCGTCGAAGAACTCGAAGTTTGTTTGATTTGACTTAAGACAACTCGTGATTTGCGACGATTCGGTGGTGTGGCAGAACTGGGGTTGTTGTCTACTGAGAGATTATCGGGCTAACGGGTTAAGTGTTAAAAGGTTAACGGGTTAGGTGAGATGTTGTGAGATTTTCACAACTCTGCCGATTTGCACAATTCTCGAAGTAACTGACTTAAGATCCCTTACGACCTTAATTACGCACGACTTAACCCTTCAGGTTGTGTTTGTTTCTGGACGACTTAAGACTTAGCTTCATTTGTACTCCATTGCTTTGTCTTGATTTGAGATTTTCATGACATGGCCTTAGGGTTGTGAACAATTTAGTCCTGAGCCGTAGCCGAGTTAAGACCTCGAGAGACCCACTCCATTTTAAACCAAAGCCTTTTCTTCTCAACACGTCTTGCGGCTTATAGGTCCAACGATTCAATGAGCCAACGACTTAACTTGCAGGAAGTCTTGTAAGTCGTGGGCGACTCAACCTTTAGATCGTGGACGACTCAGCACTTAGATAATCTTTTACGGCTGAATTATTTCTTTTAGCCTAAGCCAATTTCATCCCTCTGTTAGGTTGTGAACGACTTAGGGCTTAGAGGATTTTTGGACTGTGACTAAATGGCTTGAACAAAAATTTGAAAGCTTCAAGATGTCGTCGAAACTTGATTGTACTTCCAATTTGAATTGCCAGAATAAACTGCTTGAACTTTGTTGCGTTTCTTTACAGATTATTCTAATTTTAACGCTATCAACCTGTTAAACACAACACTTGCAGAAAAATGGGACAAATATACTGCCATCGACTGCCCACGTCAAATGACAGATTAGTTAATAACAGATAATTAACTCAAATAAATTGTGTGAACGAAGTGCTTTCATCAATTTCAAGTAAAATATTAAAGCAACACTGAAATAGTCAATTGAAACTGACCAGCCTGCACTAATATTATGCTTGAACTTTATATTAACAAGTTCTGAAATTTTGTAATCGATCAATCATCGACTAGTTTAATTCCAGTTATATTTACTTGCTATTTTTATTAGTTTTTGCACGACACTTAACACTTTTAGGAAACGTGAACCTTCACATTTGAATATCCAGTTGCTTGTGTAGAATGAATTCTCAGGAAGAAGATACAACGGTTCAGACTGGAGAGGCAACTGTTATTCCGACTCCACTGGTTAATCCTCCCGAAAGAGCCTCTTCTACTTTATCGTACAGAGTTTTTCGCCAATTGTGCGCTCAGTTTGGCATTGCTGAATCAGATGCCATTCTTCCCGAGAGAAGTAACACTGCTGACATAGCACCTCCTGGCTTTGTGACGGTCAATCGACAAATGTGCCTGAGTGGGGGCGTTCCTCCTTTCAATGACTTTTTCCAACAACTTCTTCGTCAATTGGCCATCGCCCCATCCCAATTACACCCCAATGGTTATGCCATTTTAATGGGGTTGTGTGTACTGTTTAGGAGGACGCTTGATCGATTCCCAAGCTTTGACGAGATTTGCTTCCTATGCTCTTTCACCAGGACTAAAGATCACCCCTCTATTACCGTCGTGAGAAGTGCTCGAAATCGTAAATTTCCTGACAGCGCTCATGGATTTTTGACTCAATTTTTCTATGTCCGCTGTCCCCCGGGGTTTTACGCTGTATGGAGGGAAGGAAGTAAGATTAACCATTCTTACTATGTTTGTTATCCGACTTTTGTAAGACTGATTTGTTAAGTGTTAACTTCGCTTCTCTTTTTTTATCTTCAACGCTCCCCCCTCCTTCTAGGGATCCCAGTCATAAGCCAACTTTCGAAAGGCTCAAGGTCGTGCCAGTTGAGGAGAGAGACATTAAAATTCTGTTGAAAGACGAGTTTTTGCATCAGTACGGACTTTTGCATACTTCTCGTTCTACTCATCCTCATGAAATCCCAGACTCCCCAGCCAGAGCGTCGGATGCCCCAGCTTCTACTGACACATCTATACCAAAAGGACCTACACCCGAGGCTTCGCTAGTGAAGTGCTCCACCTCTGTTGATATTGCGGGGCCATCTGACGAACTTGCCCCGGTTATTGAGGAAGAAGAGCCTCAGGGATCTCCCCGACGTTCACCGAAATCTGGCGAAGAAGCCAAGAAAACTAGCCTTGTCAAGCAGAGCAGGGACGATACTTTCGAAGCGCTGAGCGACCTCTTTGCCACCTCGCAAGAGATCTTTAAAGATGATCCTATCACTACCGGGGTTTCTTCTTCAGTAGTCGAAGCGACTTCTATCCTGCAACAGACTCCGTCAACTCAAGAGTTGACGCTAACTATTACACCCACAACTACTCCTCAATTAAAGAGTGGTTCGTAGTTTGATGCGCGTAGTTTGCACATCACACACACTTAGAATTTTTTCGGCACTTTTATGCTTCTGACTTTTTGTACTTTGAAGAATTCTAAAATTTAGCTCTTTTTTATTTCAGATCCTCCGATGGGGCGCAGTGGATCCTACTACGATGATTTCCAGCATTACGGGAGGCGTAGCCAATATGATTACAGGCGTTACCTCCCCTCTTACAGAGAATCTGATGAAGAAAGAGCCGCTCGAAAGGTTCAAGAGAAGAGGGCTCAAGAGGAACGTTATGAAAGAAGAGAGAGGGAAGAGCGCCACGATTCTTCGCAGAGAGGCGACGATTCTCATAAAAGGAAATCCCATGATGACAGAGGAAAAAGTCATGTGGTTGAAGATTCGAGCAAGCGAGCCCGACATGGTGAGAAGCACACCTCTACAACTCCTGAAAAGGTTACTGCCCCTGCCTCGCTTGACATTCCTTCCGGCTCTCCCGCTCTCGGGAAGACAGACATCCAAACAATAATTAGCAGGCCCAAATTCCAAGTCGGACAGGGTCCGGCCACTTTGCAAAGTCGGTTTCCACAGTGGTGTCTGAAGGGAGTAAGGTTTGACCTTGACTTGGTCCCCATTGACAAGTCTGCTATGTTACGAAACCTCGATGCCGTCAAGCTTGATATTGAGAGGATGTCGAACTGGCAAAAACTTGTTGACGAGCTCCAAAGGGTTAATCGTGCAAACATAGAGGCCATGCTCACTATGGAAAATGATAAAGCCGAATGGCAAAAGGTTCTTGAGCAACATGACACTGAGATGAGGAGCATTGCTTCATGCAATGAAGAGCTTGAAGCAAAAGTTGAAGAACTGAAACAAGAGCTTGCTACTTCCTCTACTTCCTATTCTTAAAAAGAAGAAGTGCTCCTAAAACAAGTGAGAGATGCTCATGCCAGCCAAAGGGATGCCGAAGACAGGCTTGAAGTGCAGAAAAGAATTAGTGAGGGCTATGTCCCTGATATTGAAGAGCTTCGGAAGAAAAACAGCTCCCAAGAGGCGGAGATTCAATTGATTAAGCTTCAACTTTCTAAAGCTGAAATGGAGCGTGATGAGGCCGTTGCCGGCAAAATTACAGCTGAAGAATCTCACGAGGCAACGAGGACCAACATCAGCTCAACATTATTTGATTTCTACCTGCAAAGCGTTTTGGGGCGCGGCAGCCTCGCCTTTCTAGGCCCCAAGTATTAAATTACTCTGGCTGAAGTTTGGGAGGCCGCACTCGATATGCTTGGTGGTAATGGCGCTGGCTATGTTGAGTCAGCTCTTAAGGAGCATTATCTTGATGATGATGCTCGTGTCGCTCTCGCCATAGGGAGAGAACAGTTTGCAAAATTAAGGGCCGAAACAGCGGCAGGAGGAAAAATTATCTCAACTGCTCCGATTCAACCTTCTCCTTCAGCTGAAATTGATATCATCGATTCCAGTTCCCACTCCCCGTCTCCTACTAAAGTTACCACCGAGATCACAAGCATACAAGGTGGAGATGAAGGTGGCGAGAGTGCCGAGGCACAGGCTTACGAAGTTGATGTCAGGGAACCGACTTCTGCAGGTAACCCTACTGTTAATCTTGCCCAAGTAGACTGCTCATCTGTTTCTTACGAGCTGGATGAGCTTTTTGACTACTTCTTGAATCTCGATGAGCCATTGTCTCCTCTTTTTGTGGGAATTACTGACATTTTTGACTTTTCCTTTGTAGAGAAAGCGCCGAGCGTCATTCAAACTTCCTCACCTCCACCTACTGTTCCTCTTCCTTCCCCAATCACTCTTACTCCTCATCCGGGATCACAGGAAGAGATAATAGGTGCCCTCTGGGGCTTGGATGACCCAGCTGCTTCACAAGAGCAAAAGGACGAAGGACTTGAGGGAGGTGAGATATCCCCGGAGCGGACTCCTTCTGATGACATAATTTTGTCTAAACTTGTTACTCCAGGAAGTGAATCTTCTTCAAAGAGGAGAAAGAAGCACAGAACATCAAAGAGGAGGGGGAAGAGCATCATTGCTACTGAAGAGGAACCGGAAGTTGAACCAGTTGTACCTCCCTCTCCTTCTTCCCTCATGCCTATAGATCGACCCGAAAAGCTAACCATCCGGCCGGGTAAAGGGTCCAAAGGTGGCAAGAAGAAATGAAGATTCCAGTTTTTAGCTTTTTCGTTTTTTGGATGTACTGGTCGGGGATTGTGCGGGTACCGGCCCCCACTTTCTTTATTTTGAAACTTGTATCTGTAATACAATTGAATAAAATTGAAACTTGTATCTGTAATACAATTGAATAAAATGATCCTTTATTTGTACAAACTCTTGTTTGAATTTGAGAATGCATTTATTATTCATTTTTGTACAAGTTTATTTATATGATATTGCAGTGAGCTTGTGGTATATTGTTTTGAGCGTAATTTCACTAATGTAGTTATACCATGTTGCCCCTATACCATAAGCCTGTTGCAATATTTTACATTTTGAGGGGACTTGCACTTTTATTTTCTAGAGAATAATTATTCCATACTTGGAGGAATATTATTTCGTTAAAAAAGTACAACTCCCTCCATACAAGTTTTTACGCTTCAACCTTCGAAGATACCACGTTTTCTTTTGTGCAAATACACATTTTATCAAGTGAATTCTTCTATGTGGTAAAGCGGGCCTCTGAAGGGTACTTTAATTTCTTTTTTGAGGAAGAGTATTTTCCAGAATAGGTGAATTATTCTCCCTTTGAAAGTTGGAGTGTGCCTTTGATGAGGGCTTCTTCACGTTTCAACACTTGGAAGTTTTATTTCAATCTCAGTGAAACGTGTGCCTCTGAGTAGGGCTTTTGCCTGGAAGTTTGGGGTTTCTTTCTCTCGGTTGGACGGATTCACGGGAGTGTATCGACCGATCATTCTACAACTTTGTATTGAGAAAGATCTCTCTTTTTCTGGTTAGGCCCGCTCGAGGTCTTTGATTTGGACTCTAAAGAGTAGGATTGGACTCTGAAAAGTAGCGTTTGGACTCTGAAGAGTAGCGTTGGACTCTGAAGAGTAGTTTGAACTCTAAAGAGTAGCATTGGACTCTGAAAAGTAGCGTTTGGACTCTGAAGAGTAGCGTTGGATTCTGAAGAGTAGTTTGAACTCTAAAGAGTGGCATTGGGTCTCCGAAGAGAAGCATTTGGACTCTGAAGAGTAGCGTTGGACTCTGAAGAGTAGTTTGAACTCTAAAGAGTGGCATTGGGTCTCCGAAGAGAAGCATTTGGACTCTAAAGAGTAGCGTTGGACTCTGAAGAGTAGTTTGAACTCTATAGAGTGGCATTGGGTCTCCAAAGAGAAGCATTTGGACTCTGAAGAGTAGCGTTGAACTCTGAAGAGTAGTTTGAACTCTAAAGAGTGGCATTGGGTCTCCGAAGAGAAGCATTTGGACTCTGAAGAGTAGCGTTGGACTCTGAAGAGTAGTTTGAACTCTAAAGAGTGGCATTGGGTCTCCGAAGAGAAGCATTTGGACTCTGAAGAGTAGTTTGAACTCTAAAGAGTGGCATTGGGTCTCCGAAGAGAAGCATTTGGACTCTGAAGAGTAGCGTTGGACTCTGAAGAGTAGCATTGGACTCTGAAGAGTAGCGTTTGCGTTTGTGTCTTTATACCCTGCGCTTCTTAGCAATTCCTCACAATTATTTAGTACATGTCACGTTTTTTCGTTTGTTTTTGCTAAAGAAATGTGCCTTATTGCTGAATGGATCCATGGGGCAGATGCAAGCTGCTCCACCAGATGTTCGTTTACACAAATGATCGTGGTTGGTTAGCAAATTGCCCTCTTTGGTGGAGTCCTCAATTGTTTGCGAATTGCACTTCTTTCGAAATACTTGAATTCAGAACATTTTTGATCTGCCATCTGTTTACTCTATGATTTGTAGGAATTGCTTTGCTTCGTGATATATTGGATGAACAAGCTTTATTTCGATAACCTGCAATACTAAATCGAGATTTTTAGTAATATATGCATATTGAAATGATACAGGCATTTTAACGGCATCAAAGAATACAAGATTTATAATTGCTCATTACTGATTCACATCACATTTACAGTGGTTAACAGCACAAGAATTATTCATTCATCAGCATTTTACGAAGTTATGCAACACTATTAAGTAAAATATGGGTGTAAATGAATGTCATCTCATGATTTTGCGATTCACGTGTCAGTCAATGACCAGCTTCTCGGATTCTTGCTCCGTAGTTCTGTTGCTTGAACCGGGTCGGTAAGGAGGACACGGTTGCCCCTGAGCGGACGAGGTTGGGTCAATTTTGTCTTTCTTCACATATTGTTGAAGTTTATTCTGTTTTAGCAATTCTTCAATCACACTTCTTAACTGGCGACATTGATCAGTATCGTGACCAGGTTGGTTGTGAAATCGACAGAATTTCCCATTTTGCACTGCCCCTCTTCCCATCTCAGGTGGTTTAGGGTACTTGATAACATCCTTTGTTGCCAAAAAGATTCTTTCTGGTGTATCAGTTAAGGGGGTGAAATCTGAAGGATTAAAACGTCGAGGTTTCTTCTTGTTTCCCTGCTTCTTTCCTTCATCACTTTCACTTTTCTGGTTCCCAAATCCTCTCTTGTTAGAGAAGTCATCGTTATTCTTAATTTCGGCCACCACTGCTTTTTCTGACACCGAGAGATTTTCTAGGCGTATGAATTCGTCGGCCTTTTTATAAAACTTTTCGAGTGAGTTTGGTTCCTTCATTTTAAGCCACATCCCGAATTCACTTGACTTGTCGATGGCCTGCATTAAGTATGTGAGGATCATTCGGGGCTCCGCGTTGTCTACCTCGGCTAAAGCTATATTAAAACGGTTCAAAAAAGACTTGATGGGCTCTCCGGGCGATTGTTCTATACTGGACAGCGACATTATATCTTTTGCCTTTGACGCATACAACCTGAATTGTTCTTTAAATTTTCGGGTTAAATCGGAGAATTGGTCTATGGATCGAACCGGTAGTTTGGTGAACCAAAGCAAAGCCACCCCTTCTAAATATACTGGAAAATATCGGCATTTAATCTCATCCGATGCTCGTGCCCCAGTCATATGCCAATCGTATCTGTATAGAAATTGGTTAGGGTCACTTGTCCCTCGATAGGCTGGGATGGTAGGAGGTACAAATTTCCTGGGAAACTGATGCAGCTCAGGAAATAAGTCGTATACGACTTAAGGAGGAAGGTATAGGTCGTTTCCGAGCTAACTCAAACAGGCAACGACCTAAGGGGACACGTGAAACTGAGCTGCGACCTAATGGAGGTACTTTAGGTCGGTCACGACCTAAGGAGAAGATGTTAGGTCGTCTACGACCTAAAGATCCACGAGAAAAGAAGCTGCGAGTTAATGGAAGCATAAGTCGTTCATGTTTGATGAGTCACATACGAGTTAACGACACGGGTTTAAGTCGTTCACGACTTAACAGAGCAGAAGTTGTTGAAGGCCTAGGTCGTCCACGACCTAACTGGAGAACAGAGAAAGATGTTAACGAGTTACGAGTTACGACCTAAGAGCTTGAGTCGTTGGGAGTCTTAAGTCGTAAGCCTGGATGTGTAGATTTTCTATGAGTCGTGGAAGGTTGAGTCGTAAGTCGTTTGTGTCTTATGTCGTAAGTCATTAGGTCGTATACGACCTAAGTGTTGTGTCGTTTGTACCGATGAGTCGTGTACTGTTGGTATGTTCTTTAAGTCGCTGTTGAATGATGTTAGGTCGTTCACGACCTATAATTTAGTCTGTACATGTTTTGAGTCATTTGTTATGATAAGTCGTGAGTCATGGTAGCTGATGAGTCGTGAAGTTTGTTAAGTCGCTGGGTTTTAAGCTGTGTGCTTTTGAGTCGTGAGTCATAGGTCGTTGCCGACCCAGGATGAGTCGTAAGTCGTATACGACTTAAGGGGGCCGGTTGTAACAAGCCATAAATAGGGTGTGTGTTGTACATTTTTTGGGGGGTTGATTTTTTGAAAAAAAATTCTCTTTTGTTAGCTTTGTGCTTTCATACAAATTGGTAGTTGAGTGTGATCTCCTATCTCCTCTTTCGGTTAATCGAGTGCGCTCGATTCAACGATAGTAGAAGCCGATTCACGGTATCTAGTGCGCTAGATCAACGTACGAAGAATCGTAGATCTTCTTTCTCGGCATCGTGCACGAACAAAGAGACGAAGATAGCTAGAATCCGGTATCTTTGGATCAACGGATTTGGGCCTTGTAGTATTCTCAACTCACCGATTGCTACTTTCCATCGATTGAAGTTTGTTTCGATTAATCCGCTGCGTCAGTTTTGGTATCAGAGCTTGTTTTAGCCAATCATAGCTAAATCGGGTCTTGGAGCCGAGTGTTGAAGTTTGAAGTTGTTCATCGTGTTCATATTGAAGTTGCAACAAGAGGGAGAACTTTCGATCCATTCCATTTTGGATCAAAGTGTTGAAAGTGTTTGAATTTGAAGTAGGCCGTGTATACTAGTGAGGTAGCCGAGCCTAGGAAGGATCATTGGAAGCTTGTTTCGAGCTAAGGAGTTAGGCCGAGCCTTGTGAAGTTGTATGTGAAGTTGAAGCATCACTTTGGTATTGATTTGTTGAAGTGTTTGTGAAGTTCAATCATGCCGCCTAGAAGAGGTAACCGACATCAAAATGTTGAAGCTTTGTATCGAAGAGAAGAAGCCGATCAAATGGAACAACGTATGCACGAGAAGATTGATGAAGGCATAGGAAGGTTGGAGAAACTTATGATCGATATGAATCAAAGTAGAAGAAGAAATTCACCTGAATCCATCCATGGAGGTAGTAGAATTTCGCCACATTCAGATCGGGAAAGGAGAGAGAGCAAAGATCATCGAAGTGTTGATAATCGAAGTAGGAGGAATGTTGATGATCATGATAGACGGGATGTTGGTAGTAGGAGTGGTGGTAGAGATGTTGGGGGGCGTGAAAGACAACGTTATGCATCAGACTTTGATGAAGAGTTTGACGGTGATAGGGGAAGTGTTCATTACCGAGACAGAGATCAAACACGACGTCAGTATCGAGATGTAGAGGATGATCGTCGTTGGGAATTGTAACGACCCGTTGAATTTGATAATGTTAAATGAATTAAATTAATATGTTCTAATCTAATTTAGAATAAAATAAAGGTCTTAAGATTTTTTTTGAGAAAATGTAGTAATTTGTTATAGTAATTGGAATTTAATGTAACAATTTAATAGTTACATGGAAATAGATTTGAACTATGTAAATTTGCACACCTTGTTATAAGTTAAATATAAGAAACCAATATAAATGTGAATCAGTGAATATTAATAAAAATATTTACTAGAATGGAATTATTTAATATAAAATAAATAGTGGTGATTGTACATTTGGTTGTAATAATAAATAGTGACTAAATAAAAGTGGCCGTTGGAATAAATCAATGCAATAAGTGTGATAAGTAATTTTACTGAATGTTGTCTCTAATAAATGTACTTGATTTTGTAATTTAGATATTTATACGTGAAGTATATATAAAGATATATTGATTCCAATAGAATTAATTGGAAATCTAATATTAAATATAATGTTGGTAGCAATTGAAATTTACTGTTTTGCAAAATAAATGAGAAATCAAGTCAAATGTGAATTATACCGTAAAGGATCAATTCATTTAAACAGTAGGATTGTAAATAAATAAACATTCTACTTAGGTTTCAATTGGATAACTTATGTAGTTTAATGGAGAATCAATTGCAATTAATTGCCTTAAATTAGTGATGATAGGGTAGTTTGATTTGGCTTTTAAGAAGCAAAGAAAAAGAAAGCCAAGATGTATGAATTCATTTGTAATGTGAAATGCAAATCCTGTGGATTGTTTTTTTTTACAAGTGGAATTAATATTTAACCATTACGTTAGTGGAGTCTGATAAGTTAAGGAAGATAATCAATGGTAATTTACCTAATTCAAAGGATATATTAATATAAATATGAGTAAAATGAGGTTAGACCAAGGATATAATATTAATTGATTTTTAAGGCTTAATTAATACGTGAAATAGACAAGATTCCACATTCAAACATTTATACAAAGCTAAGTTGTAAATAGAAGTACCAATGTAATATAATGTAAATAGATGGGAATCAACATTTATTTATTTATTTATTTAATGGAATTTAATTTCTATAGTATGATAATCGCAATTAAATGAAATTGAAATAGCCAATTTATACGTTAGTTGAAATTTAGCTGGAATATGAGGATTTTTAATGAAATAGTGAAATCAAATGGAAATAAGGTTTCAATTATACACTGGAATTTATATTCACCATAAAAGGTTAATTGAAAACCAAAGGAGTTAATAAAGGAATCAAGCTTTGTCTATTAATTTGGATTTAAGATATGGTAAATTGGATTTATTGCAATAATTAATTCTATAAGATGAGGTTAATACTTATTCTAATTACAATTGGACCAAATTGTTGATATAGATTTTTAGAAAGCAGAATCTATAAATTTATTTGAGTTTCAAATTCAATAATTGCGCTTATTGCATAAATAAAGGAAATTTAACGTTAAATATTACGTTACTGAAATTTAAAATAGACTTTAAGAATAATAATGTGAATCATGAACCAAAGTATGTGACATCCCTATTTTGGATAAAAGATAAGTATACAAGGATTAAAAATGTAATAAATAGGTTTTGAGGAATTTATTTATAATTCCTTAATATAAGGAAGCGGAGGAATGTATACTGAAATTTGATAGACTTATCAACTCTAATTCACAGCCAAACTTGTTAAATCATTTAAATTTGATTTTTATTTACATAAGCAATAGAATTGGGACAATTTTAGAATATTCATATAGAATTGGATTTCTATAATTTATTTAATTTATTTAATGAATATTAAAAATAGCCATTTTGGCCACGGACTCGGATTTCGATGAAACCAGTTTCATCGGATCCGTATCGGTGAATTATTATAGGGTTTCAAGTTTCGTATCGATCGGACCTGTCGTTTGATCGTACGGACGTGAAACGCCTTGAAATCAATTTTATTAAAATCAATTTGAAATCAATTTGGAAATTTTGTTTTCAGCATAACTTCTTCATACGATCGAATTTGGTCGTGAAACTTTTTCCATCGCATTTAGAATATTTTAAAATACTTATTTGGATATATGGGTTTAATAAATTTCGTTCCGGGATCAGAACGGGCTTTTTGGGCCAACTTCCGTTTAGCACGTTCGTATTTCGTGCCCACCTAGCCTTCTTCTATTTGCCTATATATATGGTGTGATAAACCCTAGCCTCCCTTTTATTATCATTTGGCTGTACATTCATGTTCTTCATCTCTTTCTCTTCCTCAATGGTTGCAAAACCTAGATCTACTTCAATCCAAATTTCAATGAAAATTCAAACTCTCCAGAAAAATTCCACAAAAATATATGTCAATGTTCTCGAAACATGTAATCTCATGGTGAAATTCGTTTTTCAAATGGAGTTATCCTTTACCCAGAATAAATTCAAATAGTTCATGGCCATTCATCAGCGCCGTAACAAACTTCGTCTGATCGTCAAACGGTTTCTGGGTATTGGAGAGAGGGCGATGGGGAGCGCATCTATGTGGTTTGGTTGTCGTTTTGATGGTCGGTTTGCTTGCTACAATTCGATTAGGGTTATACAGGGGCGGCGGCCATGTAGGAGTTTTGGCGACCGGAAATCACTGGTAGGGGCGTCTCGGCATGAGGAGCACGATGGTGGTGGTGGCGCGGCGTATGGAGGCCGGTGGTGGAAGAAATTGGTGGTCAAAGGCACGGTCAAGGGTTTGTTGCGTTCACTGGTTCGTTTGGAGTCTCGGTTACGTGATGGAGGGGTGAGCGTTCTTTCACGTGCCTGGGGAGTTTGCTTGGTGACGTGTCTAATAATGTAAATGTGTTCTCTTTTGCTTTTTTTTTTCTTCTGAAATTCAATCGCCATTTTTCACAATATCTTTTGCGTACGATATCCGATTGACGAGCGGTTTTTTTGTTAGGATCGTAATTAAATTTCGGATTTGATGACGCTGGTTTGGACGAATTCCGAGAAGGGCGAATTTTTGGGTTTAAATCGAATTTAAATTCGATTTAAATTCAAAAGGTGAGTGTTTTAACCCACTCACAACTACTAGAAGCTTTTATGTTTGTTAAATTAATTTTAGAAATGAATAGAAATTTATTTATGAGTATTTGGCATGTTTATTTCACTCATATTTGTTGAAATGCATTTATTAAATTTAACTGTTAATTTAATTCATTTATTGCGTATAAATTTACAGTTAAAATTTATTTGTTTGTATATGAACTGCTAGTTAACAGTTATATAATTTATTTCTGAATATAGACTGTAGATTAATAGCTGTTAAATTTAATTTGAATAAAATTGCCAGTATTACCTGTTATGTAGTACCAAAAATAATATTGTTATTGATTGATATTGATTGATGATTGCAATTTGGATGATGGATGATGTTGATGAATGGATGTTTATTGGATGTCATTGAATTGCAAATTATCATGCATATTTCATTTCATTCGGGATTGTGGTTTGAAATGATATATAACCGCAAATTTTTATATCTTTTAAATTGTGGATTGAAATGATAAATATCTGTATCACTTGACCATAGGATAGAAAATTTTATACAGGCACCGCGGTCTATAACTATTTTTATGTGATTTCTATGGTTTGGATGGAATACGGTTTATAATAATCTTAAATTTTATATTGTATAAATATTTTTCTTCCATATATATATACATATGAAGTTCAAAATTTTGAAATTAAAAGGTGTATAAAAATCTTTATTAAAAATGGAAGAAAATTAAGAAAATGGAGTTTAATAATTTATATCATATGTTTAAATGTTAAGTTTGGAAATTTTAAGATATGATATTTATAATTGGATTTTTCCCAAAATAAATTGAAATGAATATTCTAGTATAATTTGAATTGGGAAAAATATATATATATTATTACTAGAAATTGAAGTCTTATTATTTATGGATTTTATATGAATATTCAAGACTAATTAATAGAACAATTGATTTGTTGAAAGCATAAAATCCGACTTTAGTTTGAAATATTGATACTCAAAATGGATATACGTATATATAAATAAATTGAAGTGGTTTTGGAACTTGAGAGAGATAATATAAATTTTGGTTTAGACTTTAATAAAGAAATGTATTTGTAAAGCCATGAGAACTATTTTCTTTACAAAGTAACATTTAAGTTAAACCATTTAATTCATACACCGTTGAATGTCCAAACCATTCAAGTTTTTAGAAGTTATGGTTTTAAATTATGATTTTCAAAATATTATGCTTTGAAATATTTGATTTTCAGACGTTATGAAGTTAAAGCATTATGATTTTGGAAAAGAATTATATTTGGGATAAGTGATAAAATATGGTTTTGGGTTTTGAAATGATATCGTATTCATGGTTATGAAATGGAATGTTTATTCTGATTTTTAAAGTATAACCTATTTTTAAATGACCGCGGAGTTATAATAACGATGGGTTGGCAAAGAGACCGGGATCGGATATGGACATACTCTCTGTCGATACCGAAAACCACTTTGACTAACCGTGTACGCGGTGGAGATTCCAGAATGAAGTAGGTGGTGGCGACGTTTCCTGTAAGGTAAATACGTGGACCCGACTCCCGTGAGTTGGCATAAGGTGGCTAAAATAGGAGCGATTCTCAGGCCAATGAGGTCATTCCTCTGATCGGACCCTCCTCTTCGATATTATACTTTGATTTTGGATTGATTCAGTGGCCACTTCTATAGTTTGATTTTGGGGAGTTAGTCCGAGGTGGGCGGTAACTGCGGTTACGCGTTTCCACCAGCCTGGATAGCAATTGGTATATCTACCCTGGCATTGCCTAGTTGTGTCGTGTCACCTACCATACCGAGCCTTTACTACGAGTTTCTATTTGTGTCGTACCTATGGAGTATCCTCTGGTAGCTTCCCGATCAGGAGGTATTACGGTACTGTATAGACTATTGGCATTATTTGTGTTAAGGGCTATATGGGTAACCCCTTAACGCTATTAAAAAGTAAGTTTATTTTATAAATAGACACTATTATAATAGCGCAATATACTACATAGTAAATAGTTTAACGGATCCTTAGGAGATGTAAATCCCGAACATCTCTTGAGTTACTGTACTCATATTTATTTCTGTTAATTTAACTCACATAAGATCTTTTAGTCTGACTCGAGTGTTTTTGTCTTTTCAAATTCGCTCGGGTCAGTTCGAGCGTTTCAAGATCGAAGATTTTAGCTTTGGAGGACGAAGACGAAGAATCCATATTATATTATTTATAGTATTGCACCACACTCTAAATTTCCGCTGCATTGATTGTATTGGTATGTGTAACTCTGATATTCATTGTATAAGTAAAATAAATATTTTGTAAACAGTTATCATGAACTGTATATTGATTATTATATTTTATCCTTCCGCTGTGAGATTCTATTTTATTTTTATTTGTTCTCTGTTTTTCTTATTTACCCCATAACAACCCGTCCTTGCGTATGCTTTGAATTGGCACGTGTGTCGGTTTAAAGTGTGCGAAAAGGCGGGATGTTACAGCTGGTATCAGAGCTTTGGTTTAGCGATAAACTTTGGCTTTGTGGGGTTTGACTCTTTGTTAATAGGGTAATAATACCCTATGGGAGTCGCTGAGAGTATATATATGAGAGAGCGTATTTGTTAGTTTTATAAAAAGATTTTGATATTGTGTTAATCTGTTCCACTTTGTATTTATAAATTCTGGTTGATGCATGGGATGCTATGTCATCAATAGGGATTTCTAAACACTTAATAGGACAGACCGACATAATATTTGTTTTTAATATAGGTGAATGAAATAACTTTGCCTATTATATTTTCTATATATAAAAATATTTTTATAAAGATATATTTTGGTTGCTATAGTTGGGTGTTAGGTAATAAAAATATTTGTAATGAATTAAAGTTAAGTTGAATTTTAATAAATCAAATTGGAGATTTTAGAACTTAAGTCCGGGATTTTTGAAATCTTCTTTCAAAGGATTTATGAAATATAATGATTTGGTTTATAAATATTTTCTTATATAAATATTTAGTATAATTCGAAAGAATTGGTTTAAAGAGGATTTTGAAGAAAATAAGTTTGTACTTTCCTCTCTGTCGCTGGAAAATAATTTCGGTGATGACGGCCACATCATCGACTTTCATTTTCGAGTTTCGAAGGGAAAGGTCACTGTAGTAAATTCTACTGCAGATTTATGTTGGAAATATCTGAATTTGTTTGTTTTAAATATAATTGAGATATAAAGTTGTACGAAACTAATTATCTATTATTTCAAAATAAATTGAAATCTGACCCGGAATTTAATTCTAAAATTTTCCATTAATTAATTGTTAAATTTTAGTGGAAAAAAAAAAGTAAGTAATAATTGGATTGAAACCCTCTAATAAGTAAGATAATTAATGCTAAGTATAAAGGAAGTTAAAAATTTAAATTATAAATAATGGTAAAGATTTATTGGAAAATCAATGAATTAAAAGAATTGAGATTAAACTTGTATAAGTTCTTTTGCTTTTTCTTTAACATAAATAACTTACCAAGTATAAAAAGTTGAAATGTAAATTAAGAGTGGAATAGAATATTATGCAAGTAGAATTTTTGGAAATAATGAAGTATTCAATAAATTACTGTTAAAAATAAGAATTTAATGGTATTAACTTAAGTGATGATGGGAATTTTACTAAAATTAAAGGTTGTATTATTAATAGGTGATTTTAACCTTAAGAAAGTAAAAAAAAATGAAATTCCTTAATTTATAAAGTTTGATTGTAGGGTTATTAACTTAAGTACGCCTTAATTTCCCCCTATTCTAATATAATGGAAAGTAGGAAAAATATAAATGACTGCAATCCATAGTTAATGAATGAGTAAAATCTTTCACTTATAGGAATGCAAGTTATAAGGTTAATAAATTAAGTGTAAGTAGAGGGTTACTGTAATTAAATATAATGGAAACTTCAACATTAAATAAATGAATGAGATTAAAGGTAAGTCGAAATTGTAATTTATAAAACAAATATATATTAATTAGAGGAATGGAGAAGAAACTTGTAAATTTTCACTTACATTCTTAAAACATACATAACTTACCATATAATAAAAAGCTGCAATGTTAGTAGAAAAATGTAAGGGGAAATCTTACAAGTGAAGAGTAAGGTAATAAAGGTATTCTATTAATTTGCTATTATTAATGAGAATTAATTGTATAGACTTAAGTTAAATTGGAAATTTTACTATAAGTAAAGGTAAGTAGTATAAATAGATGATAGAAACTTTAGTAAATAAATTGGAATACAAATATAATGAATTTTGTGATAAATGGAAAATGAAAATTTGTAAGAAATAAAGAAATCACTCCATAAATGAAAGAAAGAAAATCAAACCATTGAAGCATGAGATAAATGTATAATAAATAAATTTGGGTGTTGGTTTGAATTGTGTTGTTTGATTTATGTTGTTGGGTAAGAAATTTGAAGTGGTTAAATGAATAAGTATCTATCTTTGTTCCATCTAAGACTGTTGAGTAAAGGATGCACTTGATAGTTAATTTCATTTCATACAAATTTCAAGTTTGAACCCAAACAACTATTTGTTTGATGGATTAAATGGTTGCTTCGTTTGTGTATGTTGTTTGTAAGGTTGATAGTTGTTGAATTGTTTGGTTGATTAATGATTGAATCCACTTGAATAGTTCACTTTAAAATAAATATTTAACCTTTTAGATTTTGTAAGTGAATACAGGTGATGGAAGCAACTGCTACTGCCGTTGGTTCCAAAATAATAAGCGTATATTGCCCGACAAATAGGTACGTTTTCGGATTACGTTTAAAGCGCTATTTTTCCCGTGTTGGGATATAATATTTTGATAATATATGTAATATATTTGTATATTTTGATATTATATTTTCTCCCGAGCCTCACCGTACAAAGGAGACTCTGCCAAAAAAATTCGTAAATTTTGGACTTAGAATTTTGTTGAAAATGATTTCCAAACTTTAATTATTTAAGTATAAAAGGATATAATGATTATAAAACGAGTATATTCCGTTTAAGGATTTTTTTTGTAAATTATTGATTATAAGTTAATACTTGAAATAGATGTACTGTTTTTATTCTTCCTTCTCCCTTCTTTTTCCTTTTCGGGGACGAAAAGTTTTGAGTGGGGGAGATTGTAACGACCCGTTGAATTTGATAATGTTAAATGAATTAAATTAATATGTTCTAATCTAATTTAGAATAAAATAAAGGTCTTAAGATTTTTTTTGAGAAAATGTAGTGATTTGTTATAGTAATTGGAATTTAATGTAACAATTTAATAGTTACATGGAAATAGATTTGAACTATGTAAATTTGCACACCTTGTTATAAGTTAAATATAAGAAACCAATATAAATGTGAATCAGTGAATATTAATAAAAATATTTACTAGAATGGAATTATTTAATATAAAATAAATAGTGGAGATTGTACATTTGGTTGTAATAATAAATAGTGACTAAATAAAAGCGTTCGTTGGAATAAATCAATGCAATAAGTGTGATAAGTAATTTTATTGAATGTTGTCTCTAATAAATGTACTTGATTTGGTAATTTAGATATTTATACGTAAAGTATATATAAAGATATATTGATTCCAATAGAATTAATTGGAAATCTAATATTAAATATAATGTTGGTAGCAATTGAAATTTACTGTTTTGCAAAATAAATGAGAAATCAAGTCAAATGCGAATTATACCGTAAAGGATCAATTCATTTAAACAGTAGGATTGTAAATAAATAAACATTCTACTTAGGTTTCAGTTGGATAACTTATGTAGTTTAATGGAGAATCAATTGCAATTAATTGCCATAAATTAGTGATGATAGGGTAGTTTGATTTGGCTTTTAAGAAGCAAAGAAAAAGAAAGCCAAGATTTATGAATTCATTTGTAATGTGAAATGCAAATCCTGTGGATTGTTTTTTTTTACAAGTGGAATTAATATTTAACCATTACGTTAGTGGAGTCTAATAAGTTAAGGAAGATAATCAATGGTAATTTACCTAATTCAAAGGATATATTAATATAAATATGAGTAAAATGAGGTTAGACCAAGGATATAATATTAATTGATTTTTAAGGCTTAATTAATACGTGAAATAGACAAGATTCCACATTCAAATATTTATACAAAGCTAAGTTGTAAATAGAAGTACCAATGTAATATAATGTAAATAGATGGGAATCAACATTTATTTATTTATTTAATGGAATTTAATTTCTATAGTATGATAATCGCAATTAAATGAAATTGAAATAGCCAATTTATACGTTAGTTGAAATTTAGCTGGAATATGAGGATTTTTAATGAAATAGTGAAATCAAATGGAAATAAGGTTTCAATTATACATTGGAATTTATATTCACCATAAAAGGTTAATTGAAAACCAAAGGAGTTAATAAAGGAATCAAGCTTTATCTATTAATTTGGATTTAAGATATGGTAAATTGGATTTATTGCAATAATTAATTCTATAAGATGAGGCTAATACTTATTCTAATTATAATTGGACCAAATTGTTGATATAGATTTTTAGAAAGCAGAATCTATAAATTTATTTGAGTATCAAATTCAATAATTGCGCTTATTGCATAAATAAAGGAAATTTAACGTTAAATATTACGTTACTGAAATTTAAAATAGACTTTAAGAATAATAATGTGAATCATGAACCAAAGTATGTGACATCCCTATTTTGGATAAACGATAAGTATACAAGGATTAAAAATGTAATAAATAGGTTTTAAGGAATTTATTTATAATTCCTTAATATAAGGAAGCGGAGGAATGTATACTGAAATTTGATAGACTTATCAACTCTAATTCACAGCCAAACTTGTTAAATCATTTAAATTTGATTTTTATTTACATAAGCAATAGAATTGGGACAATTTTAGAATATTCATATAGAATTGGATTTCTATAATTTATTTAATTTATTTAATGAATATTAAAAATAGCCATTTTGGCCACAGACTCGGATTTCGATGAAACCAGTTTCATCGGATCCGTATCGGTGAATTATTATAGGGTTTCAAGTTTCGTATCGATCGGACCTGTCATTTGATCGTACGGACGCGAAACACCTTGAAATCAATTTTATAAAATCAATTTGAAATCAATTTGGAAATTTTGTTTTCAGCATAACTTCTTCATACGATCGAATTTGGTCGTGAAACTTTTTCCATCGCATTCAGAATATTTTAAAATACCTATTTGGATATATGTGTTTAATAAATTTCGTTCCGGGGTCAGAACGGGCTTTTTGGGCCAACTTCCGTTTAGCACGTTCGTATTTCGTGCCCACCTAGCCTTCTTCTATTTGCCTATATATATGCTATGATAAACCCTAGCCTCCCTTTTATTATCATTTGGTTGTACGTTCATGTTCTTCATCTCTTTCTCTTCCTTAATGGTTGCAAAACCTAGATCTATTCAATCCAAATTTCAATGAAAATTCAAACTCTCCAGAAAAATTCCACAAAAATATATGACAATGTTCTCGAAACATGTAATCTCATGGTGAAATTCGTTTTTCAAATGGAGTTATCCTTTACCCAGAATAAATTCAAACAGTTCGTGGCCATTCATCAGCGCCGTAACAAACTTCGTCTGATCGTCAAACGGTTTCTGGGTATTGGAGAGAGGACGATGGGGAGCGCATCTATGTGGTTTGGTTGTCGTTTTGATGGTCGGATTGCTTGCTACAATTCAATTAGGGTTATACAGGGGCGGCGGCCATGTAGGAGTTTGGGCGACCGGAGATCACTGGTAGGGGCGTCTCGGCATGAGGAGCACGATGGTGGTGGTGGCGCGGCGTATGGAGGCCGGTGGTGGAAGAAATTGGTGGTCAAAGGCACGGTCAAGGGTTTGTTGCGTTCACTGGTTCGTTTGGAGTCTCGGTTACGTGATGAAGGGGTGAGCGTTCTTTCACGTGCCTGGGGAGTTTGCTTGGTGACGTGTCTAATAATGTAAATGTGTTCTCTTTTGCTATTTTTTTTTTTTTTTGAAATTCAATCGCCATTTTTCACAATATCTTTTGCGTACGATATCCGATTGACGAGCGGTTTTTTTTGTTAGGATCGTAATTAAATTTCGAATTTGATGACGCTGGTTTGGACGAATTCCGAGAAGGGCGAATTTTTGGGTTTAAATCGAATTTAAATTCGATTTAAATTCCAAAGGTGAGTGTTTTAACCCACTCACAACTACTAGAAGCTTTTATGTTTGTTAAATTAATTTTAGAAATGAATAGAAATTTATTTATGAGTATTTGGCATGTTTATTTCACTCATATTTGTTGAAATGCATTTATTAAATTTAACTGTTAATTTAATTCATTTATTGCGTATAAATTTATAGTTAAAATTTATTTGTTTGTATATGAACTGCTAGTTAACAGTTATATAATTTATTTCAGAATATAGACTGTAGATTAATAGCTGATAAATTTAAATTGAATAAAATTGCCAGTATTACCTGTTATGTAGTACCAAAAATAATATTGTTATTGATTGATATTGATTGATGATTGCGATTTGGATGATGGATGATGTCGATGAATGGATGTTTATTGGATGTCATTAAATTGCAAATTATCATGCATATTTCATTTCATTCGGGATTGTGGTTTGAAATGATATATAACCGCAAATTTTTATATCTTTTAAATTGCGGATTGAAATGATAAATATCCGTATCACTTGACCATAGGATAGAAAATTTTATACAGGCACCGCGGTCTATAACTATTTTTATGTGATTTCTATGGTTTGGATGGAATACGGTTTATAATAATCTTAAATTTTATATTGTATAAATATTTTTCTTCCATATATATATACATATCAAGTTGAAAATTTTGAAATTAAAAGGTGTATAAAAATCTTTATTAAAAATGGAAGAAAATTAAGAAAATGGAGTTTAATAATTTATATCATATGTTTAAATGTTAAGTTTGGAAATTTTAAGATATGATATTTATAATTGGATTTTTCCCAAAATAAATTGAAATGAATATTCTAGTATAATTTGAATTGGGAAAAATATATATATTTTATTACTAGAAATTGAAGTCTTATTATTTATGGATTTTATATGAATATTCAAGACTAATTAATAGAACAATTGATTTGTTGAAAGCATAAAATCCGACTTTAGTTTGAAATATTGATACTCAAAATGGATATACGTATATATAAATAAATTGAAGTGGTTTTGGAACTTGAGAGAGATAATATAAATTTTGGTTTAGACTTTAATAAAGAAATGTATTTGTAAAGCCATGAGAACTATTTTCTTTACAAAGTAACATTTAAGTTAAACCATTTAATTCATACACCGTTGAATGTCCAAACCATTCAAGTTTTTAGAAGTTATGGTTTTAAATTATGATTTTCAAAATATTATGCTTTGAAATATTTGATTTTCAGACGTTATGAAGTTAAAGCATTATGATTTTGGAAAAGAATTATATTTGGGATAAGTGATAAAATATGGTTTTGGGTTTTAAAATGATATCGTATTCATGGTTATGAAATGGAATGTTTATTCTGATTTTTAAAGTATAACCTATTTTTAAATGACCGCGGTGTTATAATAACGATGGGTTGGCAAAGAGACCGGGATCGGATATGGACATACTCTCTGTCGATACCGAAAACCACTTTGACTAACCGTGTACGCGGTGGAGATTCCAGAATGAAGTAGGTGGTGGCGACGTTTCCTGTAAGGTAAATACGTGGACCGGACTCCCGTGAGTTGGCATAAGGTGGCTAAAACAGGAGCGATTCTCAGGCCAATGAGGTCATTCCTCTGATCGGACCCTCCTCTTCGATATTATACTTTGATTTTTGATTGATTCAGTGGCCACTTCTATAGTTTGATTTTGGGGAGTTAGTCCGAGGTGGGCGGTAACTGCGGCTACGCGTTTCCACCAGCCTGGATAGCAATTGGTATATCTACCCTGGCATTGCCTAGTTTTGCCGTGTCACCTACCATACCGAGCCTTTACTACGAGTTTCTATTTGTGTCGTACCTATGGAGTATCCTCTGGTAGCTTCCCGATCAGGAGGTATTACGGTACTGTATAGACTATTGGCATTATTTGTGTTAAGGGCTATATGGGTAACCCCTTAACGCTATTAAAAAGTAAGTTTATTTTATAAATAGACACTATTATAATAGCGCAATATACTACATAGTAAATAGTTTAACGGATCCTTAAGAGATGTAAATCCCGAACATCTCTTGAGTTACTGTACTCATATTTATTTCTGTTAATTTAACTCACATAAGATCTTTTAGTCTGACTCGAGTTTTTTTGTCTTTTCAAATTCGCTCTGGTCAGTCCGAGCGTTTCAGGATCGAAGATTTTAGCTTTGGAGGACGAAGACGAAGAATCCGTATTATATTATTTATAGTATTGCACCACACTCTAAATTTCCGCTGCATTGATTGTATTGGTATGTGTAACTGTGATATTCATTGTATAAGTAAAATAAATATTTTGTAAACAGTTATCATGAACTGTATATTGATTATTATATTTTATCCTTCCGCTGTGAGATTCTATTTTGTTTTTATTTCTTCTCTGTTTTTCTTATTTACCCCATAACAATCCGCCCTTGCGTATGCTTTGAATTGGCACGTGTGTCGGTTTAAAGTGTGCGAAAAGGCGGGATGTTACATCGGGAATGAAGATGGAGATTCCAGAGTTTAAAGGTGGGATGGTAGCTGAGGAATTCTTAGATTGGTTATCTAATGTGGAGGAAATCTTTGATTTCAAGGAGGTTCTGGAGAATCGAAGGGTGAAGTTAGTTGCTACAAGGCTGAGGGGAAGAGCTTTGGCATGGTGGCAGCAAACTAAACTTACTCGTGAACGAATGGGGAAGTCAAAGATAGAATCTTGGGAGAAGATGAAGAAATTGATGAGAGCTACATTTTTTCCATACAACTATCAATCGCTTATGTACCAGAGATTGCAGAATCTAAGGCAGGGGACGAAATCAGTAAATGACTATGCAGATGATTTTTACCAACTTATTGCCAGGAACGATATAATGGAGATAGAAGAACAGCTGACTGCCAGGTTTGTTGGAGGGTTGAGAATGCAGATCCAGGATATGGTTAATATGTTCGATCCCAGATCTGTAGCGGAGGCACATCAAAAGGCGTTAGCTCGGGAAAAGCAAGGAAGTCGTGGAGGTGGTGTGTTTACTAATTCTAACAATCAAGCAAAGGGTGTCGGTGGAAGTTCTAATGTTACTAAAGCTGTTGCCAAACCAGTTGTGAAGGAAGGTGAGAAGGCGAAGGTTAGCAGTGGGTTCAAATGTTACAATTGCCAGGAGATGGGTCATAAAAGCAACGAGTGTCCGAAGCCGAAGAAGAGAACTATGATGGTTGAAGCTGAGGATGAAGAGGAAGAAGCTGAATGTTCTAATTCACCTTACGTTGAGGAGGAAGAAGAAGTGTCGGGAGACGAAGGTTGTAATCTGATGATGAGGAGGTCTTGTTTGACGCCAAAACAAGAGGAGGAAGATAGTTGGTAGAGGAATAACATATTTCAATCTACTTGCACTATTCTTGGGAAAGTTTGTAAATTTGTCATTGATGCTGGGAGTTGCGATAATATTATCTCTACAGAGGCAGTGAGGAAATTGGAGTTGAAAACCGAGAAGCATCCTAAACCATACAAGTTAGCTTGGCTAAGGAAGGGTGGTGAAGTGAAAGTTGGGAGAAGAGCTTGCGTGAAATTTTCTATTGGGAAGAAATACAAAGATGAAATATGGTGCGATGTAGTGGACATGGATGTGTGTCATCTGTTGTTGGGCAGGCCATGGCAGTTTGATCGAGCAGTACAACACGATGGTCGATCCAATAGCTATAGTTTCATGTTCGAGGGTACTAAAATAACTTTGGTTCCCAAGAAGCAACAACAGAAGGAGAGCAAGCTGGAGGAGATTGAGGAATTGAAAACTCTGTTGACTTTGAAGGAGTTTGTTAAGGAGGTTGAAGAGGAGCCTGAAGTATACTTGTTG
Organism: Allium cepa; assembly: GCA_030765085.1. Lineage (NCBI taxonomy): Eukaryota > Viridiplantae > Streptophyta > Magnoliopsida > Asparagales > Amaryllidaceae > Allium > Allium cepa. Next base: position 1,033,596,248 of record CM060928.1, read on the forward strand.
ATTGGTCGTGAGAGCAGTGAAGAGGTTGAAATTCCAGAAGAAGCGAAGCCAGTTTTGCAAGAATTTGAGGATGTATTTCCAGAGGAGTTGCCTAAGGAGTTACCCCCACTGAGAGACATTCAACATCAGATCGATCTTGTTCCGGAAGCAGTATTACCACATAGACCACATTATCGAATGAGTCCGAAGGAACATGAAGAGTTGAGGAGGCAGGTGGAAGAGTTGCTTGAACAAGGGCGAGTGCAGGAGAGTTTGAGTCCATGTGTTGTACCAGCTTTATTTGTACCCAAGAAGGGTGGAATTGGAGGAGTCTTGAGTCAGAGTGGGAAACCCGTTGCTTATTTCAGTGAAAAGTTATCAGGAGCAAAGATGAGATACAGTACATATGACGTTGAATTCTATGCTGTGGTACAAGCTATTTAAGCACTGGAGGCACTATCTATTTCAGAAGGAATTTGTTCTGTACACTGATCATGAGGCATTGAAGCATATGCAAGGGCAGGACAAGATTTCCGCGAGACATGCGCCATGGATTGCTTATTTACAGCAGTTTACTTTTGTCGTTAAGCACAAATCAGGGGTAACAAATCGTGTAGCGGATGCTTTGAGCAGGAGGAATCACTTATTGACAACGCTGAACGTTGAAGTGACAGGATTTGAATTATTACCAACATTGTTTGAGAAGGATCCTTACTTTGCAAAGTTTGTTGAAAAGGTTAAGGATGGAAGTACGGATGAATTTGTATTGGTTGATGGATTCTTGTTCAAGGGGAATCGATTATGCATCCCAGACTGTAGCTTGAGAGTGAAGATTGTTAAGGAGTTGCACGAGGAAGGTCATGTGGGCCGTGATCGTACTTTGCAGTTAATTTCTCAATCTTACTTTTGGCCATCGATGAGAAAAGAAGTGGACAGATTTGTGGAGCGATGTCATATCTGTCAGATTTCGAAGGGAACTGCGACTAATGCTGGATTGTATATGCCGTTACCTGTACCATCTAAACCATGGGTTGATGTGAGTATGGACTTTGTGTTGGGTTTGCCGAGGACTCAGAGGGGAAATGATTCCATCTTTGTTGTGGTTGACAGATTTTCTAAAATGGCACATTTTAGTGCTTGCGAGAAGACGGCGGATGCTGTTCGTGTTGCACAGTTGTTCTTTAAAGAAATCTATCGTTTACATGGGTTGCCGGAGTCTATTGTTTCAGACAGGGATACCAAATTTTTGAGTCATTTTTGGCTTAGTTTGTGGAAGATGGTGGGAACGAAGTTGAAATTTAGTAGCGCTTATCATCCACAAACAGATGGACAGACAGAAGTGGTTAACATATCATTGGGAAATTTGCTACGGTGTTTAGTGAAAGATAATCTGAAGAGTTGGGACATGAAGCTGTGTCAGGCAGAGTTTTCTCATAATCATGCAGTGAATCGTAGTACAGGATTCAGCCCATTTCAGATTGTATATTCAAATTTACCCAGGGGACCGTTGGATTTAGCAGTAGTACCACAACCGAAGGGGACGGTTAAACGGGCTGTTGATTTTGTTGATGAATTAACTGAATGTCATAAAATCGTTCAGGAACGATTGGAGAGGGCAAACGAGAAGTATAAATGATCTGCAGATTTGAAACGAAGAAATGTTGAGTTTAATGTAGGAGATTTGGTATACGCCGTGTTAACGAAGGATCGTTTTCCAGTAGGCGCTTATAACAAACTGAAATCCAGAAAAATTGGTCCCGTAGAAGTGGTGAAACGGATTAATGAAAATGCTTATAAGTTGAAGCTACCGGAGGATGTTTACACTTCTGACGTGTTCAATGTTAAGCATCTTGTATCATATTACAGAGGTGAACAATCTGGTGTGGAAGAATTTCCAAATTCGAGGACGAATTTTTCTCAACCAGGGAAGGATGATGCAGCTCAGGAAATAAGTCGTATACGACTTAAGGAGGAAGGTATAGGTCGTTTCCGAGCTAACTCAAACAGGCAACGACCTAAGGGGACACGTGAAACTGAGCTGCGACCTAATGGAGGTACTATAGGTCGGTCACGACCTAAGGAGAAGATGTTAGGTCGTCTACGACCTAAAGATCCACGAGAAAAGAAGCTGCGAGTTAATGGAAGCATAAGTCGTTCATGTTTGATGAGTCACATACGGGTTAACTACACGAGTTTAAGTCGTTCATGACTTAACAGAGCAGAAGTTGTTGATGGCCTAGGTCGTCCACGACCTAACTGGAGAACAGAGAAAGATGTTAACGAGTTACGAGTTACGACCTAAGAGCTTGAGTCGTTGGGAGTCTTAAGTCGTAAGCCTGGATGTGTAGATTTTCTATGAGTCGTGGAAGGTTGAGTCGTAAGTCGTTTGTGTCTTATGTCGTAAGTCATTAGGTCGTATACGACCTAAGTGTTGTGTCGTTTGTACCGATGAGTCGTGTACTGTTGGTATGTTCTTTAAGTCGCTGTTGAATGATGTTAGGTCGTTCACGACCTATAATTGAGTCTGTACATGTTTTGAGTCATTTGTTATGATAAGTCGTGAGTCATGGTAGCTGATGAGTCGTGAAGTTTGTTAAGTCGCTGGGTTTTAAGCTGTGTGCTTTTGAGTCGTGAGTCATAGGTCGTTGCCGACCCAGGATGAGTCGTAAGTCGTATACAACTTAAGGGGGCCGGTTGTAACAAGCTATAAATATGGCGTGTGTTGTACATTTTTTGGGGGGTTGATTTTTTGAAAAAAATTCTCTTTTGTTAGCTTTGTGCTTTCATACAAATTGGTAGTTGAGTGTGATCTCCTATCTCCTCTTTCGGTTAATCGAGTGCGCTCGATACAACGATCGTAGAAGCCGATTCATGGTATCTAGTGCGCTAGATCAACGTACGAAGAATCGTAGATCTTCTTTCTCGGCATCGTGCGCGATCAACGAGACGAAGATAGCTAGAATCCGGTATCTTTGGATCAACGGATTTGGGCCTTGTAGTATTCTCAACTCACCGATTGCTACATTCCATCGATTGAAGTTTGTTTCGATTAATCCGCTGCGTCAGAAACTCTGCCTATAAAATCCTTTCGACAAACGGGGTTTTACTTGGAGCGAAACCCCATTCCCTCTCGTCTTCATCCCTTTGCATGCTCTCTTTCATGATTTGTCGAACCATTTCAGAAAGATACCTTTCATCATGTCGAGCTTTAGATCCACCAACTTCAGAAAGTGTCTGCTCAAGGGGGGGTGGCAGCCCTCTCAGGAACGTTCCTTTCTTCAGCATCATGAACGTTGCCAGCAAAGTTCCTTTCATTACCCGTTGTTTGATGGTTTGCCCCAAGCAAATCGTTCAACTTATTCAAAATTAGGGCATTTTGGGCATTCTGAGCCTCCAATTGTGCACTTTGGGCATTTATCTGCTGGTTCAGCCCTAAGATTACAGCATCCAACTCCGCTTTTGTAACCCCAACAGGTGGAGTGGCTTGATTAGGTACTGGGGAAGCGGAGGTTCCCTCTTGAACATTTCTAGATCTAACAGATCTACTCCTTCTCCCCGGATCCATGATTCCAGATAAACTTCTAGTCTTCAGAGAGATTACTTCAACAAACTTTAGTGGAGCAATGATGATAATTCGCGTGAGTTCAACTCTCAATGAAAGCACCAAAAATGTTAACGCTAAAATTTGAACACTAACACCCCGGTGTGTAAAGTGCAGTTGTGAAAGCACCACCCGATGATTCGGGAACAGAGTATAAGCAGAAAACCACAGAAAAAGCAGTAAATAACAGCGGTTTTATAGTGGTTCGGCTCAATAGTTTGCCTACGTCCACTCTGAATATCTTTATTGATGATTTCGTTACAAGTCGATACAATTCTTCCCGAGTACAATACACTTTGAATTACTAAACACTTTGAACGTTTAGCTTAAACTTCAATGTAAGTGAAGGTCTTCAAATCCATGTCCAATGTGTGAGATTCCTTCTTAAAGTTGTTCATGGCGTTCTACGTGTCTTGAAAGCTTTGAGTGTCGAGTCGGTTTGGAATGTAGCAGAGTATCAGTGCTTGGAGACAATCAGCCAAAAGTTCTTTGAACGTTGGAGGTGATCGCATATTTATAGGTGTGATTCTGGGCAGCAGTTTTTCTCTCAAGTCATGAGTCGTGCATGACTCATGGAGAGTCGTAAGTCGCGCTCGACTCAAGGTTCAAGAGTCAGCAGGCAGTGGAGTAAGTGAGGTGGTTCTGAGCTTTTATTCGTTCATCTGGATACAAGTCCTAACTCGTTTGCGAGTTAAGAGGTCACGGTTTAAAGTGAGGCAACACTAAAATCTTGGCTCTGCGGTTTTAGGTCGTGTACGACTTAAACTAGGTCGTAAGTCGTCGACGAGTCATCTTATTACGGCATGGTATTGAACTTGTTCTCTAAGTCTTAGGTCATAACGTCTTTAAGTCGTGGGTTTTCTTAAGTCGTGACATTCCCTAAGTCGCTTAGGTCTTAATCCTGTTAGGTCGTTAGCTCCTTAACTCGTAAGCTTTCCCTGAGACATGACATATCTTAAGTCGCAGAGGCTTTAAGTCGCGGATTTCTCTGAGATATGAGTCGCTTTGTTTTCCTAAGTCGTTTACGACTCATGCTAGGTCGTAAGTCATAGACAGCTTTAGGTCGTTAACTTATTTCCCTCTTGAGTCGTTGAGTCGGCCATTTCTTTAACACGTTAAACCGTTAAGTCGTACCATTCATAAGTCGTAGATCGTCCATAACTTGAGTCCTTAACTTGTTAAGTCGCAGAGTGCTTTCAACTGTTAGATCATGGTGGCCTCAAGTCATAAGTCGTTGTCTTAACGGGGTTAACATTAACCTTTAAAGGACCCCATACTAACTCAATAAAGCCAGAAGGGTTCATAACCAAGCACTAAACCTTTCGATGACATCGAAGGGTCTGATTCGAAAGGTAGCAACCAGTAAGGCTAAATTTGATGGAAATTTCATAGAGTATCATATCCACCATACATAGAAAGAATTTTCATCTTCCTTAGCACAGCTTGGGGATGTTGACCATAAATTTGGTTAATAAGATGAATCTTCATGATATGATATGGAGGAGACTTGCCTCTCGTCAGCTTTATGGGGAAGCCCTAAAATGGTAGGGATTTATTATGAATGAAATTGATGGAAATGTTATGCTTAGCAAGAATTTGAAAAACAATTAAACTCGTTGCATTTCTACAATAGAAAAGGATGTATATTTGATTAATTTCTTATAATTATGACAATAAGAGATGGATGTGAAAGAGTATATTTCACAATTCAACACTTTTGCATGCTTTTCATAATTTTGATGGATATTCCCTCAGTAAAAACTTGTATACTTGCAAATGGTATGCTTCCCTCTACACATGATAATGTGTCTAGTCATATCTCTCTAGTTGTGTCATTTAAGAAGATTTTTGATATGGTAATTAGGCACGAAAGCACTGAATTTGGTTCAAAAGTGATCGATGTCGCGACCAAAGTTTAGGGTAAACCAAAATGGTCCGTGAAGTAAATAGGATCGGCCAAAATTGAAAACCTTAATAATAAGAAGAAGGGGATAGAGTATATCTACAGATTTGAAGCATGAAACTAACTAGCGAATATAGAGCTCTGAAAGTTAAGAGGATATGTTTCATTGTGTTTAATCTTTATTTGGCTGGGTAACATGGAGAAAGACTATCCTACCCTCATAGGGAGTGGGCATAAGGTCAAAGCATGCACGTAAGAGTTGTTCCTACCTCATTTCAAAAGATTGGCGATGTAAAGGGAATGAACATTGTTATGGAAGGAGCATTTCTAATATTCGATTACCTACATATGTTCTTTTTGACATTAGTGCTTCATAGTTATTTATTGTTAGTAGTTTTGTATATTACTTAACCTCAATACCGACATTAAAGAAAAATCCCTTTTTAGTAACTGAAGGAATCGGGTTGGTAAGCAGTTGGTAAAATAGGTGGATTTCAAAAAAATTCCCTAATTTAAATCATTGTTTGGCCAATGAAGTCTGAATGGATTCAATAGATCTGATTTAATTACTTTAAGTAAAATCTAATTTTATTTAATTATCTGATTAATCAATCAGTGAATTGATTTTTTGGATTTTTGTATTATACGATTATAACGTAGTATGCCCATGTGTATATATAATGCATGTGCAATATATAACATAGTATGCATAATAAATGAGTACGTATTCAGATGTAGAATCTGTAATACACACATTCGCTATCCATATACGCATCTGTAAACTATTATTTTAATATGCATGCATTTAATTATATACATTAACATACAAAATTAAAACCATTGGTTAGTTTTAGATAGAAGGAAACCAAGAGATGAACTCTCTTTAATGTACTCCTTTATTTATTACCATTTACTAGATCCACATCTAGTAATTCAAATGCCTCTATGAATATTTAATATAAATAAATTTATGTATATGTATATTTAAAGTTTCTAGTCAATTTTTTTTTATTTGGAAAAATCAAAACTTTATATTTGAAATTCAATATAAATAAAATTTACTTTTGATTAGGTAAATAATCTACAAAACAAACTTTCTTAATGCACTCCTACCTTCATTACCATATATTAGATCTTAATCTAAAATTCAAATGCTTGTAATTACAACTTTATGTATTTACATTTGGTAGAATTACATTTTGAATGATGAATGATTTGGAGGCATTAAATTCAAAGCATTTGAATCATAACTGTGATTTACAAGGCTATTGTATTTGTTATATACGTTAAGTCCCAATTCAATCACGGATGTATAGTCAGGCATTTTGTAAAATAACTATTTAACTTTAAATTTGAAATTTAAGTTAAAACAATGATTTTGAGATACTAAAATATACTTTATTAACTTGGCAGTATTGACTGTATGTCTATTATTATTTGACACGGTAGCTATATGATGTGATTTACATGCAACACACTAGTGACGCTGCTTTAACTAGGCTCGAACAGTTTAGATACCAAACTGTCGCAACCTATCTAGGATCTTCCTCATAAAATAATGATTTCGTGCCAATAAACCGATAGAATGATAAATTCTCAATTCCGTTGATCGTGATGATACTAGAATCTAGCTATGTCCAACCCGTTGATCTCGCAAGATGCCTTGTTGAAAGATATACAATTCGATCGTTGATCACTCGTAAGTGATACGGAGAATTGGCTTCAACTTTGTTGATTCGCTCACGGATAACCCGAAGATGGAAAGAAGAAGGAGATCACACTCAACTTCAACAATGGTGGCCAAGGCTTACACACAAATTTATTTCAAAATCAATTCCCCTTTACAAATGACAACACACCCCTATTTATAGGAAATTACAACACACACGCGACTCAACATCGTACGACTTAACAATACAACACACATGCGACTTAACAATACAACACACACAAGCGACTTAACAATACAACACAGACATGCGACTTGACAATACAACACACACATGCGACTTAAGAACACAACACATGACCTAACAACAATGTACATAAGAAATTAGCCCACGACTTACGACTCACGACCTAAGAAGATAGCACAGCTTCACGAGCGACTTAAGCGACTTAGCACAGCTTCAGGAACAACTTAAGCGAGTTAGCACAGCTTCAGGAATGACTTAAGCGACTTAGCACAGCTTCAGGAATGACTTAAGGGACATAAACTTCGGGAGCGACTTAAACGACATAAGCTTCAGGAATGACTTAAGGACATAAGGAACCGTGCGACATAAGAGAACAATGCGACATAAGAACCTATGTGACATAAGAGACATAGCGACATAAGAACCATGCGACATAAGCGACATAAGAGAACGATTTATAGAAATGCGGCTTGATTTCTTAAGTCGTTATCTTATAATGCCGGCGAGTTAAGGCAGGCGACTTAAGGCCGGCGACTTAAAGCAGGCAACTTAAGGCAGTTGGCATACGATTGACATAACTCGCTATGTCGAGTTTGTTCCACCTGCTTATCATGATGCGCTGCATTATCCTCCCTAGGTTGAAAATAATTCGACCACTTTCCTCTTCTTCGACATACTTATTCTCATGATATGGAATCAAGTGTTTGACGTTGAAATCGTCGGCAGTATGGATATGATCCGACAATTTTAACTGATAAGCATTCTCATTAATCCTTTTTACGATTTCCAAAGGGCCAATCTTTCTAGCAGCTAGTTTGTTGTAAGTACCAATAGGAAATCGATCCTTTGTCAATATTGCATATACAAAATATCCTTCTTTGAGCTCAATATTTCATCGTTTAATATCTGTGGATTGCTTACATTTCTCATTCACCTTAAGCAACCGTTCCTGCACAACCTTGTGGCACTTTCACAATTCATTCACAAAATCACAAGCTCGTTTGACATTCTGCTGTGGTACTATAGATAAATCTAATGGCCCCTACCCAGTGCTACGATTAGCTGCATGGTTGTGTACAAACTCAGCTTGACACAGCTTGGAATCCCAACTCTTCAAATTGTCATTCATGAGGCATCTCAATAGATTACCTAGGGATCTATTCACAACTTCTGTATGTCCATCCGTCTGTGGATGATAAGCGCTACTAAATTTCAGCTATGTCCCGACCATTCTCCATAGACTCATCCAAAAATGACTCAGAAAACAAGTGTCTCTGTCCGATACAATAGATTCAGGCAACCCGTGAAGATGATAGATCTCTCTGAAGTATAACTGTGCGACATTAACTGCATCTGCAGTCTTCTTACATGCGATAAAATGTACCATTTTTGAAAACCAATCAACCACCACGTAGATAGAATCATTGCCACGTTGCGTCCTCGGCAAGCCCCATACAAAGTCCATACTAAGATCCACCCATGGTTTAGTAGGTATAGGCAACGGCATATATAAACCTACATTTGTTGCGGTCCCCTTTGAAACTTGACAAATATGGCACCTCTGAATGAACTTATCAAACTCCTTCCTCATTGAAGGCCAAAAATAAGATTTTGAGATCAATTGCATGGTACGGTCGTGGCCCACATGTCCTTCTTCATGTAATTCTCTGATGATTTTAATTCATAGACTGCAATCTGGAATACACAACTGATTTCCATTGAATAGAAAACCTTTAACCAGCATATATCCAGCCATGTTTCCCTGCTTGACTTTTCTAGGATTTCAGAAAAATATGAATCTGAAGTAAGAAGATATGAAAGTAAGTCAAAACGCATCACCTCTATTCGCATGGTTGTTAGTAAATTATTCCTCCGACTCAATGTATTGGCGTCGCGATTAGTCACTCCAGTCTTGTGCTTTATGACGAATGTAAATTGCTGCAAATAAGCTATCCACGATGCGTGCCTAGCTACAATTTTATTCTGCCCTTGTAAATGTTTCAATGCTTCATGATCTGTATACAAAACAAATTCTTCGTGGAACAAATAATGTCTCCCATGCTTCATGGCCTGCACAATAGCATAAAACTCCACATCAAAAGTACTGTAACTCATTTTTGCTCCAGAAAGTTTTTCACTGAAATAGGCAATTGGACGTCCCTTCTGACTCAACACTCCTCTGATTCCAACTTTGGACGCATCTGTATGTGACTCAAATAGTAACTGAAAATCTGGCAACATTAGAATCGATGCTGAGGTTAAAAGTTCCATGATTTGTTCAAAAGCGGATCCTGCCTCTTTCGTCCATGAAAGATGCTTTCCTTTCATACAATCAGTAACAGGAGCCATTACACTACTAAAGTGCGGTATAAATCTTCGATAAAATGAAGTTAACCAATGGAAACTTCTGATTTCTGTTATAGTTTTGTGCTGTGGCCAATTTCTGATTGCCGCTACTTTACTCTGGTCCACTTGTATCCCTTCCTTAGACACGACATAACCCAGAAATAAAACACTTAGCGTCATGAACTCGCATTTCTTCGTCGCCGCATGGAATTGTTCTTGACGAAGAATAGTTAACACCATTAGCAAGTGCTGGATGTGCTCCTCTGTGCTAGCACTATATATCAAGATATCATCAAAGTAGACTACAGCAAACTTCCCGATGTAAGGTCTTAAAATTTGATTCATCACCCTTATAAATGTGCTTGGTGCATTAGATAGACCAAATGGCATAACCAGCCACTCATATAATCCTTCCCGAGTCTTGAATGTTGTCTTCCATTCATCACCTGGTCTTATGTGAATCTGATGATAACCACTCTTAAGGTCGATCTTAGAAAAGATTATAGACCCATTGAGTTGATCTAATAGATCATCAAGTCTTGGCATAGGAAATCAATATCTGACAGTTATTTTGTTGAGTGCCCTACTGTCCGTACACATTCTCCATGAACCATCTTTCTTCGGTACCAACAGAGCTGGTACAGCCCAAGGACTAAGACTCTCTCGAACACGCCCTTGCTTAAGCAACTCCTCGACCTGTCTCCTCAACTCTTCATGCTCTTTTGGACTCATACGATAATGCGGCCTATGCGGTAAAACAGCACCTGGCACTAGATCAATCTGATGTTGTATATCCCTCGGTGGTGGTAATTCCTTGGGTAATTCAGCAGGAAAGACATCTTCAAATTCATTTAACACCGGTCTAACCTCCGCAGGAATTTCATGATCTTCAATTGTTTCATACCCAATCAACCTAAACGATTCAGCACTAACTTTCACTTCTTTAACAAATTCTCTCGTAGATAATAGACTAGTTGATTCCACTTTCTTCTCTGACTTGCTTTCACTTTGTTCACGCTTCTTAGGAACTAAGGTAATTGAACATGAAACTGTAGTTGTTGGTGCGACCATTATGTTGTACAACTCTATCATATTGCCATGGTCTTCCCAATAGTAGATGACACACAACCATATCGACAACATCACACCATATATCATCTTTGTACTTCTTCCTAATAGAAAATGTAACAAATGCTCGTCTTCCCACTGTCACTTCTCCACCTTTCTTTAGCCATGCCAGTTTATAAGGTCTAGGGTGTTTTTCAGTCTTCAACCCTAACTTCTTGACGGCTTCTTCAGAAATAATGTTATTGCAGCTTCCCGCATCAATAACAAATCGACAAACCTTTCCCAAGATAGTACATGTAGACTGAAAGATATTGCTTCTCGGCCAACTAGAATCATTCTCATGCTTTGGCACTAAATAAGACCTCATTATCATCAAGTTACACCCTTCGTCTCCTGACACAACTTCTTCATCTTCATCAAACTTCGATGGTTGAGAATAATCAATTTCATCTTCCACATCCTCATACTCACATTCCTCTGCAACTAATGCTCTCTTCTTTAGCTTTGTACATTCATTACTTTTATGGCCAAACTCCTGACAATTATAGCACTTGATATTGTTATTGACCTTTGCTTTAGCGGCTTCATTAACAGTTGGTTTATTGAGTGCCTTGGAAACATTAGCACTGCTACTAGCACCCTTATTCTGGTTGTTAGAACCCGTAAACACGCCACTTCCTCGTCTCCCTTGTTTCTCCCATGCTAGAGCTTTCTGATGTGCTTTAGCAACAGACATTGGATTAAACGTATTAACCATGTCTTGAATTTGCATTCGTAACCCTCCAATATATCTAGCCGTTAGCTGTTCCTCGGTTTCCTTAATATCATTCCTTGCAATCAATTGATAGAATTCATCTGCATAGTCACTCACTGTCTTCGTTCCTTGTCTCAAATTCTGTAAACGTTGATACATAAGAGACTGATAATTGTACGGCAAGAAAGTCGCTTTCGTCATCTTTCTCATCTTCTCCCAAGTGATAACTTTTGATTTTCCCATTCTCTCCCTAGTTAGTTTTGTTTGTTGCCACCAAGCCACAGCTCTTCCCCTTACTTTTGTAGCAACTAATTGGACTCTGTGATTCTCAGGCGCCTCCTTGAACTTCAAAATTTCTTCAACATTCGACAACCAATCAAGAAATTCTTCTGCTTGCATACCACCTTTGAATTCTGGAATTTCCATCCTCATACCTGACCCCCGTTTACGATCATTTTCTGAATCCAGATATTGATTTCACACTTGGCCTCGATTTCGATAATGAATACTACCTCCATCACCATCTTCCTCAACATCAGATGTATTTCGATATCGATCCTGACCATCTACGTCCCTACGACCACGCATGTTCCTTCTACCATGTCTTCAGCATCATGATATGGTTCATTTTCGAACCCACGTTGAGTTCTTCCCTCTTCATTTCGATACCCATAGTGGTCTCGCATCATTGAAACTGATGACTCTCTTCTATCTCGATAAGACCGGGGTGACATCCTCCTTTCTTTCGAAACCGATGGTGAAACCCTGTTTCCACCCTAGTTCGAAACTGGTGACGTTCTCCTTTGATTTTGATTCTTGTCGTTCATTAATTTCTCCAATTTTTCAATACCCTCATTGAACTTTTCATTGATATGCAGCTCCATCTGCTCAGCTTCTTGCCTTCTATACAAATCTTCAACATTATGATAACGATCAGCATGTCTCGGAGGCATGATCATTAAACAATCTCATTTCCGTCTCTAATTTGGCTTTGATACCAATTGACGCAGCTTTGACGAGGCTCGAACAGTTTAGATACCAAACTGTCGCAACCTGTCCAGGATCTTCCTCACGAAATGATGATTTCGTGTCAATAAACCGATAGAACGATAAACGCTCAATTCCATTGATCGTGATGATACCGGAATCTAGCTATCTCCAATCCATTGATCTCGCAAGATGCCGTGTTGAAAGATCTACAATTCAATTGTTGATCATTCGTAAGTGCTACCGAGAATTGGCTTCAACTTCGTTGATTCGCTCACGAATAACCCGAAGATGGAAAGAAGAAGGAGATCACAGTCAACTTCAACAATGGTGGCCAAAGCTCACACACAAATTTATTTCAAAATCAACTCCCCTTTACAAATGAAAACACACCCCTATTTATAGGAAATTACAACACACACACGACTCAACATCATACGACTTAACAATACAACACACATGTGACTTAACAATACAACACACACATGCGACTTAACAATACAACACACACATGCGACTTAACAATACAACAAACGACCTAACAACAATGAACATAAGAAATCAGCACACGACTTACGACTCATGACCTAAGAAGATAGCACAGCTTCAAGAGAGACCTAAGCGACTTAGCACAGCTTCAGGAACGACTTAAGCGACTTAGCACAGCTTCAGGAATGACTTAAGCGACTTAGCACAGCTTCAGGAACGACTTAGCGACATAAACTTTGGGAGCGACTTAAACAACATAAGCTTCAGGAACGACTTAAGGACATAAGGAACCATGCGACATAAGAGAACAATGCGACATAAGAACCCATGCGACATAAGCGACATAGCGACATAAGAACCATGCGACATAAGGGACATAAGAGAACGATTTATAGAAATGCGGTTTGATTTCGTGAGTCGTTATCTTATAATGTAGGCGACTTAAAGCAGGCGACTTAAGGCAATTGGCATACGTTTGACATTACTCGCTATGTCGAGCTTGTTCCACCTGCTATCATGATGCGCTGCATCAATTAGACATTGTCTGTCATATCACTTTATGTTAAACATAATGAATGGTTAGTTTCATTTGAGGGCAAAACCGTTTTGGTAATCCATACGGTCTTAAAAAGGTGTTATTATATGTTAACCTTGTTTCTTGAGTTTCTAATGTGGGTTTACCTAAGTGATCCATTTGTTATTTTTTTGTAATGCTCGGTTCCGCCCTGTGTATGTTTCTAGATTTAGCTACGGATGCTTTGGAGGTTATGGAGAGAAGGTGGATGATTACATACCATAGTATTCTTATTTCTATTGGATTTCCATATTGTATATATATCGCTATTATGAGAATAGGTAGTTGTAACTGTCCAGACTAATGATAGTACTTAGGTTATAGTAACTTTGAAATTTTTATTTAGAGTAACCTTTTGTAATAGTCTTTCAATATTATATATTGTCGTTCTATTGTGTGATTCTGAAATTTTTTCCTTTCTTTCTCATTCTATTCATTATCTTTTTATTTTACCCAAACTTTCTGCCTTTTCGATACTTGAGTGCTCGGCACACGAATACCATGGATGTATTTAGTGTCGACATTCGAGCGTCAAAAAGTCGGGTCGTTACAGTATTCTTATCCAAATGGCAGTAGTATATTCACAAATCTTAAACATGATTTCACATTTACGCAAATATAATTAAATGGTTTAAAATAAATAATATGAAAAACCCTTTTACTACAGACCCAAGACCATTTTATACATGACAATATCTGTAACGTCCCGAAAATTTTCGACTTTCGAAAATTCAACATCGATACTCACTTTATCGACTGCCGAGAAATCGAAGGCCGGAAACACGAAATGTTTTGGGTTTAAAAAAGAAGGAAGAAGTAGAAAGAGAGAAAGGAAAACAGAACAGAAAGAAACAACATCAGAATCTCACCATTCGCAGCGGAACAACATATAATAATAAATGAATAATCTTTAAACAAAGAACTATATCAGTTATTACATTACATCACATTACCATTCATTACATCAGAGTGTACTACAACAACAACAACAACAGAAAAGGAAATACTATATTAGTAGTACGCCATGCCATCCATCCTGCCTCCGGCAACTCCAGAATATCCTAATAAACCTTAACTCTTGACTGTCCGTGTGGAAATTGGTGGGCACCCAGAGTTTAGGAAGGAAAACAATAAACTCCGAGTCAGTCATGTGACTGGTGTGAGAACTCAAAACAGTTTATTTTTCTTTAAAATAAAAATAGAGGAATATTTTTAAAGTCAATTCGAAATGCTTTTAAAAATGAGACTAACATAAGGCCTCCCGCACACACACACACATGCAAACGCAGAATCGGAGGAGATTTCTCCTTATGATAGTCAAAGATGCTTGATACGCATGAAAAAGAACATTTGATATTATTACTAGTGCATAGTGTAGAGAAAATTCATTTCGAAATAAAGATATAAATCTTAGCCAGCATAGACATTTCGCACTTATGCCTACTATAGCTACCATGTTCAATAACGGGTTACCGCCATATTCCATGACAGGTAATACAACTAAAACCGTACAAGTCTCGTATTTGAAGAATGGATTTTCCAACAAATGGTCAGGCCAAGGAACTTCCCATTGCCACATGGAAACGCCTCTGGAAGGACGCCCCGAGAACCACCGTTCTCCGCTAAACAAAGCCGGGAATCCCTTTTCCCAAGGAATATTACAAACCCTCAGATATGCCACCCCGGGTCCTTTGGAACCATTCACCGAGCGCTCGTCACCATCATCACACAATCATAAAGTGTTTTCAACATGGGTAAGTATCTGGGCTCCATACCATGATACTACCCTTTTCCAGAAGGAATGGCTATACCCTAGGGAAGCGATCCCTGGAAACCTTGCCGCACAATTCCTGTTTCGACCATTACCGGTTTGTGAGGCTCGACGAAGTCACGTCCACAAAAACATACTTTATACAAAAGCCATGCTTTGGGTCAACAAATGATCATAGAAATGATCACCAAGATAGACGATCAAACAAATGATCCTATCACAAATAATCAACACAATGATCATTTACAGCAACACTCAGTATGTCACATTACCAAAGTTGGGAATATATCGCTGATAACTTCAACTATATAACCTCTGAGCTCGTACGTCTCAGAGAAGGGTGTTAAGCTAAGAGAATAAATTCTCCGCCACCAACAGAAATATATTTGAAAGAAATCGGCTTTATATCTCAACTTGTAATGTCAGACATACAATCCATACAAGTCTGTTCAGGGCTCGAACAGAACCGAAGGCACTTACAAAGAAGTCCTTGCAAACCGGATATTCACTAATCACGTTCGGACTTCCCATCACATATGGAGTCTCTATACCGGGGACCAGTCGATGCAAAGACATTCGACAAGAAACCCTTTCGTTTTCGAAAATATCTGGTCTTCAACACCGATCTTCGAATGCAATTCATAACGACGTATCACATATTCGGAATGGGTTATACGACCCCATGGTCCTTTCCCGGTTAACCCGAATAGTGAGCGCTTATTTTAAAAAAAATAAGTGTGGCATTCAATTTCAACAAATCACAACAAATACCTATTTAAAGGTAAATATTGATAGTCGGTTATTGAACTATCAATAGATATGCCGACATCACCAGATTCCAAATAATTTTCCAAATTATTTATTTCCCAAAAATATCTTTACAAGATATATATATTTTCCATACTTCAAAAATAAATCAATATTTATTTTTAAAACCCAATTTCCAATTTCATTTATAAATTCTATATTGAATTTACATTCCAAAATATTTATGAATATACGATTTCCATTCGTTTTCAAATATTCATTTCAATTTATCTTCAAAAAGATAAATTCCAAATATTCACTTAATATTGGAAAAGCATTTCTATACTTATTAAAAATAAGTAATTCACAGATCTTTTTATTTTCTATACTTAGAAAATATTTAATATACCCTAATCGAAATTAAGTATATATTTCATTCTTTAAGGAAATCATTCACTTAACCATATTTATTTGGGCCAAAACGAATGTTGCGTAAAACATCGTTACGACAACCCAAAATCACTAGTATAGTGATTCGAAATTAAAAATAGATATTAAATCCCAATACTATACAAAACATTTCCTTTAGGAAATCATTTATTATAACAACAGTGTTATAATCTACCATTTCCTTCTATTTCTCGAAAACGTCTATTTCAACAATGAATGTTGAAATCTATGGTTTCGAATCTCAATACATTTTAAAACATCTTTAGATCGTTTTAATTCTATTTAAAACATCACATTTAAAATAATTTCTTTAACATAATATTCACTATTCAAAACGTGAATATACTTGTTAATAAATTTCATCACTTCTATTCATTTTATTTTAAAGAATTATTCACTGTCTAAAACATGAATATAACTCCATAAATAAATTACAACAATTCACTTATCAAAATAAGTCGTTGCGGATTTATAAAATAATATTTATAAATTCCATTTCTATTTATTTTATATCAACTCCTTTTTATAAATTCCTTTATTAACCTATCTCAATTCATATCACAATGATATACTAAAAATTCATATTATAAGTCAAACACTTATAATTTATTTGTTTACAAAATTGTTTCTTTAAACTTCCCAGATTTATAAATCTTATAACTTATAAGATTCATTTATTTATCCAAAATTTATTCTTTTAGTAACTTTACAAATTTTATAAACTTACTGTTTAAAAATTTCCATTTATAACTTCACCGTAATAATTCTATAAATTTCATTCATTTATGAAATTCATTCACAATTCATTCTTACTCTTATAAAAGCTCGTTTTATAATTCCAATATTTTTAATTTATAAATATCAATTTATAAATCTTTTTAATATAAAACAATTTGTATTACTATTTTAAAACGTCTTTCAACTCCTTATGATTTCATCATTTTGATTTATAAAATAATCAAATTTCATAAATTCTATAAATTTCATTCCTTTATGAAATTCATTTACAAATCATTCTATCACCTATAAAAGCTCGTTTTATAATTCAAGATATTCTAAATTTATAAATATCAATTTATAAATCTTTTAATATAAATCAATTTATATTATTACTTTAAACATCTTTAAACTCTTTTATAATTTCATCATTCTGATTTATAAAATAAAAATTTTATAAATTCTATTTTTAAACTTCTTATAATAAATTCAGAAATCCCAGTTTTTAACTATTTTATAAAATCGTTAATCTCATATTTTTCAAAAATCAAATTTTAACTGAATTTCTCAAAAATCATAATTTTTATAATATTAAAATTATAACGTTCATTTATTTAAGATGAATCAATTCCAAAAAAATATTTTATAACGTATATTTCCAAAAATCACTTTAGAAATAAAAATCGTTATTTTTAAACTTCAAAAATTGGATCCGATGATGCAACACATCAATAGTCAATCATGACTTTTAAACACCATATATCATCCATGATAAACAATCAAATAACACAATATATGAAATCAAACAAATGATTGTGAGGAATCCAGTTGGATCCCTCCAACCTGTTTCCCTGCATCCACAGACATTAGCACAATACCATTCCACTTCGAGGTGGAATATCGCGGTATATGGGATTTTATAAAAATATATCCGCTTACTAACGGCGCAATAGGGTCTCATCCGCTAAAAAAATGCGGGAAATCAATCAACTGCAATATATACATATGCCAATATATATATATTGCTATATATAATATAATACCAATTCCACTTCGAGGTGGAATATCGCGGTATATGTGTGTAATAAATAACCTCCGCTTACTAACGGCGTATAGGGTCTATTCACATCCAATATATATATATATATATATATATATATATATATATATATATAACAATCATCATTCAAGCATTCAATCAATACAGTCAAGCAAATTTTAAATCTAACTATTTAAAATTTAAATAAACAATAAAAATTCCTTTTGAGTGAGAAGTTCTCACCTTTGCTCCCGTTTGCAATCCACTTCCAATTCAACTTGTTTTCTTCATTTATACCTTGTATAAATATTTATACAATTCATTAATATGCGAACAAATCGAATAATAAATTTTCATTTGATAATTTCGATTCATCGGTGATTTTATTTTAATAGTTAAATTAACTGATAGTTTTATTTAAACCAATTTCTTCCTTAATAAATTTATTCTAACTAAAAATTAAATTTAACTAACCAAACTCTCTTTTAATAACTTAATCAATTATAAATTCGATTTTTAATTAAAAATTTAATTTTCAAAACTAAATTTAATATATTAACCTTTGGTAACTAAATTATCCCATGATTTCATTTTAACCCAATTTCTCTCAATAAAATCATCTAATCGAAGAATCAAATCTTAAACTAGAATCCCTTTAATAAATTTATTTTAACTAATTCTTTTACTTTTAAATTAATATCTTTAAATCAATTTCTTTTAATAAATTTGTTTAACTAAAAATTTAAATTTCTTTTAATAAACTTTCTTAACTAACTATTTATTTAAATTAATTTTCCTTTTGAAAATAATTTTAACTAGAAATTTCCAATTGAACTAAATTTCCTTTTTATAAATTCAAATCAACTAATTTTTTTTAAAACAAATTTATTTAACTACAATTTAATTTCCCTTTGAATAAATTATTTTTAACCACTTAACTTAAGTTTAACAAATTTTCTTTAGTAACCAAAAGAATTGACTAAGTTAATCGAACATCTTAATAATTTATTCTTAACCCATTTTTCCGAAAATAATAATATTTCTTTTGGAAAGTCATTTTATTTATTAAATTAAATCTTTAACAAATTTTCTTTTACAAAAATTTTTCCTTTTAAAACTAAAATTTCTATTCAACAAATAATTTAGTTTTAAACTAAATTTTCTTTAAGTTTTAAAATTCTTTTTATTATTTATTTCTAATTTATATACATTTATTAAAATTCGAACTAATTCCTTTAACAAGTTTATTTAACTAATTTCTTTTAAATAATTAAATTTATCTAACTAATGATTACATCCTTCCTTTTATTTTAATAAATTTGATTAACTAAAAATTAAATTTTAAACAAAATTTCTCAAAACATTTTTCTCTGTTTAAACTTTTTTTTTTCTCTTTATCAATACATATACGTTATAAATAAATAGAATAAAAAAAATTACCTTACTGTAAAATTTTTTTTCATATTTAAATCAAATTGAACAAAACAAATAAATAAAAAAAAAACTTACTGCAATTCGATTAAGGCCATCTCCATGTCTCGGCCTCGAATTCCCAACCCCACGAACGAACACGCGTGCCCCCCAATCCATCGTGCGCCGCCTGGCTCAACGCCTCACCACGACAGCGCCGCCATCTCCACTGCAACAATCCCCAATCCAAAACCACAATCGAACCCACTTCGACACTCGCGCAGCCGCGTTGCTCGCGATCACTCCTTGACCTCAAACCCACGTAAAAGCGAAAACCCAGTTTCCCAGTATCCTCGTCTCACGGCCATCGATACTTTCAAACAAGCGCAGTCGCCGACTCCTCAACTCGTGATGCCGCCGTTGCGCTCGATTTCGATTCGCGAATATCTGGAGGGGAAGAGAGGTTGCGATTTTGCTTCGAAGGCAAGGAAAGGCTCGGCATTTTTATTTTGAACGATTTCGTGATTTCGACCTTTTGTGAAGCATTAGATTTTGGGGGAAAGAAGAATTTATTCTTGCTTTAGTCATTTATTTCAAGTTTGAGGGAGTGTCGGCCACCATTGATTTGAATTCGAACGAATTTGTGCTACTAGATTTGATTTTAAAAGGAAAAAAAAACAGATGGCCATGCTTTTGAGATTTGTCTCGTGATTTTAGGCGCAATTTCTGGCTAAAGGGAAGGAGAAGACACGATATCTGCATTACCTCTACAATGTTTCTGATGTTGACCAATTTTAAATTTTAAATTTAAATTTAAATTGAACTCGATTTAATTTCAACGCGTTTATATGTCGTGTGCTCACATATTAACTCCAAAAAATATGAAATTTGAAATCCGGTAATAATTCAATATTACGGACCCAATGGAACTGGTTTCGTCGAATTCCGAGACTACGCCTCGGACGGCTATTTTTAAATATCGATTCAAACGATATAAATTTCAAAACTGAACAAAGCAGTTTCAAATTAAATTCTGAAGCTTCTATTATCTTCAATATTATCAATATGAATTTTACAAGCCTTTGAAATAATTTTAATCAGCTTAAAATTTTAGATTCAAATTTTTTTTTATTCAACTCTCAATAGATTAAATTCTATAATTTAATCGCCAAATTCAAAGTTATATTGAAAATTCAATTCAAACCATCATTTAAATATTTAAAATTAATTAAATATTTCCAAATTAAATTATTCAAAATTCTGGGTCGTTACAATCTTCCCTCCTTAAAAGAATTTCGTCCCGAAACTACAAGTTAAGAAGAATGCCCTTTATCCCGTCTACTATTTTTTCACAATTCAAATAGTTTTATCAACTTTTTAAAACAAATCTTTTTACTAGAGATTCACTATCATTTCAACTTGCTTTTCAACTTCAATTATAGGTTTCAATCAATATTGTTTACCTAACAATTCAAATTTAAATTTAAATTCAAATTTCAAACTTTCAAATTTTTTCTCAAATTTTTTCTAACACCCTAAATTTTCGAAAAATTTCGCCAGCGTCTCCTTTGCGCGGCTAGCTCGGTACGACTACAAAATGGCACCACGGCCCCTCAGAATCAAAAAGAAAAGAGAAAAGCCAAGTGGCTAGAGAAGAAAGTCATCAAATCTCATACTGAAATTCAAATACGTACCTTTTTGTCGAGCCATTTAAATTATCTTCAAAAATCAAAATCCAATCCCTTTATAATATCTGTATATCCTGTATAATAGTAGCATACGAATCCAACATTCAAACCATTTTTCCATTTCATTACAAAATTTTCAACATATGTTTCATACACATTTTTACTTCACTGTTGAAGTTACATATTTAATTTCATTAAATTTTACATCTCAATTCAATTCACAATTTCAATTCCATTCGAATTCAATTCTTAATTCCAAACATTGAATTCTAATGATTTACTTTCATTTAGTAATCCATATTACTACTTTAAATTAGTTTCATTCACTAATTCATTTCAAATTTCAATTTCCATATTCAATTCATCACGAATTTACTTAATTACCAACAAAGGAAATTTCAATTTATTCATTTTTCTTACTTGAATTTTATACAAATTCAAATTTATCTTTAAATTTAGCTTACGACTAAACTTTAATTTAACCAATTCAAATTCCAATTCATTAGCCCATGAATTAATAATTTATCAAGTTAATTTACTTGAATTCAATCCATCTTATCTTATTTAATTTCATATACTGATGATAATAACTTAATATTATTAACAACCATGCAACCATATGCTACAATAATTCATAGAAAATCATTACTTCTCTATCAAAATAGTTTTGGGCAAAAATTATTTTATTTACCCGATTCAAAATCAATTTCATATTCACTAACAAATACGCGCTCATATCTATTATTACACTCAAACTCATTCTAGAGTACTGCTGACTCTATCTCTAACGAGTAATACCCAACAGAACCATGGTTGTCGCTTAACCATATACTCTGATACCAAATGTAACGTCCCGAAAATTTTCGACTTTCGAAAATTCAACATCGATACTCACTTTATCGACTGCCGAGAAATCGAAGGCCGGAAACACGAAATGTTTTGGGTTTAAGAAAGAAGGAAGAAGTAGAAGGAGAGAAAGAAAAACAGAACAGAAAGAAACAACATCAGAATCTCACCATTCGCAGCGGAACAACATATAATAATAAATGAATAATCTTTAAACAAAGAACTATATCAATTATTACATTACATCACATTACCATTCATTACATCAGAGTGTACTACACAACAACAACAACAGAAAAGGAAATACTATATTAGTAGTACGCCATGCCATCCATCCTGCCTCCAGCAACTCCAGAATATCCTGATAAACCTTAAATCTTGACTGCCCGTGTGGAAATTGGTGGGCACCCAGAGTTTAGGAAGGAAAACAATAAACTCCGAGTCAGTCATGTGACTGGTGTGAGAACTCAAAACAGTTTATTTTTCTTTAAAATAAAAGTAGAGGAATATTTTTAAATTCAATTCGAAATGCTTTTAAAAATGAGACTACCATAAGGCCTCCCGCACACACACACATGCAAACGCAGAATCGGAGGAGATTTCTCCTTATGATAGTCAAAGATGCTTGATACGCATGAAAAAGAACATTTGATATTATTACTAGTGCATAGTGTAGAGAAAATTCATTTCGAAATAAAGATATAAATCTTAGCCAGCATAGACATTTCGCACTTATGCCTACTATAGCTACCATGTTCAATAACGGGTTACCGCTATATTCCATGACAGGTAATACAACTAAAACCGTACAAGTCTCGTATTTGAAGAATGGATTTTCCAACAAATGGTCAGGCCAAGGAACTTCCCATTGCCACATGGAAACGCCTCTGGAAGGACGCCCTGAGAACCACCGTTCTCCGCTAAACAAAGCCGGGAATCCCTTTTCCCAAGGAATATTACAAACCCTCAGATATGCCACCCCCGGTCCTTTGGAACCTTTCACCGAGCGCTCGTCATCATCATCACACAATCATAAAGTGTTTTCAACATGAGTAAGTATCTGGGCTCCATACCATGATACTACCCTTTTCCAGAAGGAATGGCTATACCCTAGGGAAGCGATCCCTGGAAACCTTGCCGCACAATTCCTGTTTCGACCATTACCGGTTTGTGAGGCTCGACGAAGTCACGTCCACAAAAACATACTTTATACAAAAGCCATGCTTTGGGTCAACAAATGATCATAGAAATGATCACCAAGATAGACGATCAAACA
This sequence comes from Allium cepa, assembly GCA_030765085.1. Lineage (NCBI taxonomy): Eukaryota > Viridiplantae > Streptophyta > Magnoliopsida > Asparagales > Amaryllidaceae > Allium > Allium cepa. Next base: position 1,033,619,809 of record CM060928.1, read on the forward strand.
AATGATCCTATCACAAATAATCAACACAATGATCATTTACAACAACACTCAGTATGTCACATTACCAAAGTTGGGAATATATCGTTGATAACTTCAACTATATAACCTCTGAGCTCGTACGTCTCAGAGAAGGGTGTTAAGCTAAGAGAATAAATTCTCCGCCACCAACAGAAATATATTTGAAAGAAATCGGCTTTATATCTCAACTTGTAATGTCAGACATACAATCCATACAAGTCTGTTCAGGGCTCGAACAGAACCGAAGGCACTTACAAAGAAGTCCTTGCAAACCGGATATTCACTAATCACGTTCGGACTTCCCATCACATATGGAGTCTCTATACCGGGGACCAGTCGATGCAAAGACATTCGACAAGAAACCCTTTCGTTTTCGAAAATATTCGGTCTTCAACACCGATCTTCGAATGCAATTCATAACGACGTATCACATATTCGGAATGGGTTATACGACCCCATGGTCCTTTCCCGGTTAACCCGAATAGTGAGCGCTTATTTTAAAAAAAAATAAGTGTGGCATTCAATTTCAACAAATCACAACAAATACCTATTTAAAGGTAAATATTGATAGTCGGTTATTGAACTATCAATAGATAGGCCGACATCACCAGATTCCAAATAATTTTCCAAATTATTTATTTCCCAAAAATATCTTTACAAGATATATATATTTTCCATACTTCAAAAATAAATCAATATTTATTTTTAAAACCCAATTTCCAATTTCATTTATAAATTCTATATTGAATTTACATTCCAAAATATTTATGAACATACGATTTCCACTCGTTTTCAAATATTCATTTCAATTTATCTTCAAAAAGATAAATTCCAAATATTCGCTTAATATTGGAAAAGCATTTCTATACTTATTAAAAATAAGTAATTCACAGATCTTTTTATTTTCTATACTTAGAAAATATTTAATATACCCTAATCGAAATTAAGTATATATTTCATTCTTTAAGGAAATCATTCACTTAACCATATTTATTTGGGCCAAAACGAATGTTGCGTAAAACATCGTTACGACAACCCAAAATCACTAGTATAGGGATTCGAAATTAAAAATAGATATTAAATCCCAATACTATACAAAACATTTCCTTTAGGAAATCATTTATTATAACAACAGTGTTATAATCTACCATTTCCTTCTATTTCTCGAAAATGTCTATTTCAACAATGAATGTTGAAATCTATGGTTTCGAATCTCAATACATTTTAAAACATCTTTAGATCGTTTTAATTCTATTTAAAACATCACATTTAAAATAATTTCTTTAACATAATATTCACTATTCAAAACATGAATATACTTGTTAATAAATTTCATCACTTCTATTCATTTTATTTTAAAGAATTATTCACTGTCTAAAACATGAATATAACTCCATAAATAAATTACAACAATTCACTTATCAAAATAAGTCGTTGCGGATTTATAAAATAATATTTATAAATTCCATTTCTATTTATTTTATATCAACTCCTCTTTATAAATTCCTTTATTAACCTATCTCAATTCATATCACAATGATATACTAAAAATTCATATTATAAGTCAAACACTTATAATTTATTTGTTTACAAAATTGTTTCTTTAAACTTCCCAGATTTATAAATCTTATAACTTATAAGATTCATTTATTTATCCAAAATTTATTCTTTTAGTAACTTTACAAATTTTATAAACTTACTGTTTAAAAATTTCCATTTATAACTTCACCGTTATAATTCTATAAATTTCATTCATTTATGAAATTCATTCACAATTCATTCTTACTCTTATAAAAGCTCGTTTTATAATTCCAATATTTTTAATTTATAAATATCAATTTATAAATCTTTTTAATATAAAACAATTTGTATTATTATTTTAAAACGTCTTTCAACTCCTTATGATTTCATCATTTTGATTTATAAAATAATCAAATTTCATAAATTCTATAAATTTCATTCCTTTATGAAATTCATTTACAAATCATTCTATCACTTATAAAAGCTCGTTTTATAATTCAAGATATTCTAAATTTATAAATATCAATTTATAAATCTTTTAATATAAATCAATTTATATTATTACTTTAAACATCTTTAAACTCTTTTATAATTTCATCATTCTGATTTATAAAATAAAAATTTTATAAATTCTATTTTTAAACTTCTTATAATAAATTCAGAAATCCCAGTTTTTAACTATTTTATAAAATCATTAATCTCATATTTTTCAAAAATCAACTTTTAACTGAATTTCTCAAAAATCATAATTTTTATAATATTAAAATTATAACGTTCATTTATTTAAGATGAATCAATTCCAAAAAAATATTTTATAACGTATATTTCCAAAAATCACTTTAGAAATAAAAATCGTTATTTTTAAACTTCAAAAATTGGATCCGATGATGCAACACATCAATAGTCAATCATGACTTTTAAACACCATATATCATCCATGATAAACAATCAAATATCACAATATATGAAATCAAACAAATGATTGTGAGGAATCCAGTCGGATCCCTCCAACCTGTTTCCCTGCATCCACAGACATTAGCACAATACCATTCCACTTCGAGGTGGAATATCGCGGTATATGGGATTTTATAAAAATATATCCGCTTACTAACGGCGCAATAGGGTCTCATCCGCTAAAAAAATGCAGGAAATCAATCAACTGCAATATATACATATGCCAATATATATATATATATATATATATATTGCTATATATAATATAATACCAATTCCACTTCGAGGTGGAATATCGCGGTATATGTGTGTAATAAATAACCTCCGCTTACTAACGGCGTATAGGGTCTATTCACATCCAATATATATATATATATATATATATATATATATATATATATATATATTTATATATATATATATAACAATCATCATTTAAGCATTCAATCAATACAGTCAAGCAAATTTTAAATCTAACTATTTAAAATTTAAATAAACAATAAAAATTCCTTTTGAGTGAGAAGTTCTCACCTTTGCTCCCGTTTGCGATCCACTTCCAATTCAACTTGTTTTCTTCATTTATACCTTGTATAAATATTTATACAATTCATTAATATGCGAACAAATCGAATAATAAATTTTCATTTGATAATTTCGATTCATCGGTGATTTTATTTTAATAGTTAAATTAACTGATAGTTTTATTTAAACCAATTTCTTCCTTAATAAATTTATTCTAACTAAAAATTAAATTTAACTAACCAAACTCTCTTTTAATAACTTAATCAATTATAAATTCAATTTTTAATTAAAAATTTAATTTTCAAAACTAAATTTAATATATTAACCTTTGGTAACTAAATTATCCCATGATTTCATTTTAACCCAATTTCTCTCAATAAAATCATCTAATCGAAGAATCAAATCTTAAACTAGAATCCCTTTAATAAATTTATTTTAACTAATTCTTTTACTTTTAAATTAATATCTTTAAATCAATTTCTTTTAATAAATTTGTTTAACTAAAAATTTAAATTTCTTTTAATAAACTTTCTTAACTAACTATTTATTTAAATTAATTTTCCTTTTGAAAATAATTTTAACTAGAAATTTCCAATTGAACTAAATTTCCTTTTTATAAATTCAAATCAACTAATTTTTTTTTAAACAAATTTATTTAACTACAATTTAATTTCCCTTTGAATAAATTATTTTTAACCACTTAACTTAAATTTAACAAATTTTCTTTAGTAACCAAAAGAATTGACTAAGTTAATCGAACATCTTAATAATTTATTCTTAACCCATTTTTCCAAAAATGATAATATTTCTTTTGGCAAGTCATTTTATTTATTAAATTAAATCTTTAACAAATTTTCTTTTACAAAAATTTTTCCTTTTAAAACTAAAATTTCTATTGAACAAATAATTTAGTTTTAAACTAAATTTTCTTTAAGTTTTAAAATTCTTATTATTATTTATTTCTAATTTATATACATTTATTAAAATTCGAACTAATTCCTTTAACAAGTTTATTTAACTAATTTCTTTTAAATAATTAAATTTATCTAACTAATGATTATATCCTTCCTTTTATTTTAATAAATTTGATTAACTAAAAATTAAATTTTAAACAAAATTTCTCAAAACATTTTTCTCTGTTTAAACTTTTTTTTTTCTCTTTATCAATACATATACGTTATAAATAAATAGAATAAAAAAAAATTACCTTACTGTAATTTTTTTTTTCATATTTAAATCAAATTGAACAAAACAAATAAATAAAAAAAAACTTACTGCAATTCGATTAAGGCCATCTCCATGTCTCGGCCTCGAATTCCCAACCCCACGAACGAACACGCGTGCCCCCCAATCCATCGTGCGCCGCCTGCCTCGACGCCTCACCATGACAGCGCCGCCATCTCCACTGCAACAATCCCCAATCCAAAACCACAATCGAACCCACTTCGACACTCGCGCAGCCGCGTTGCTCGCGATCACTCCTTGACCTCAAACCCACGTAAAAGCGAAAACCCAGCCTCCCAGTATCCTCGTCTCACGGCCATCGATACTTTCAAACAAGCGCATTCGCCGACTCCTCAACTCGTGATGCCACCGCTGCGCTCGATTTCGATTCGTGAATATCTGGAGGGGAAGAGATGTTGCGATTTTGCTTCGAAGGCAAGGAAAGGCTCGGCATTTTTATTTTGAACGATTTCGTGATTTCGACCTTTTGTGAAGCATTAGATTTTGGGGGAAAGAAGAATTTATTCTTGCTTTAGTCATTTATTTCAAGTTTGAGGGAGTGTCGGCCACCATTGATTTGAATTCGAACGAATTTGTGCTACTAGATTTGATTTTAAAAGGAAAAAAAAAACAGACGGCCATGCTTTTGAGATTTGTCTCGTGATTTTAAGCGCAATTTCTGGCTAAAGGGAAGGAGATGACACGATATCTGCATTACCTCTACAATGTTTCTGATGTTGACCAATTTTAAATTTTAAATTTAAATTTAAATTGAACTCGATTTAATTTCAACGCGTTTATATGTCGTGTGCTCACATATTAACTCCAAAAAATACGAAATTTGAAATCCGGTAATAATTCAATATTACGGACCCAATGGAATTGGTTTCGTCGAATTCCGAGACTGCGCCTCGGACGGCTATTTTTAAATATCGATTCAAACGATATAAATTTCAAAACTGAACAAAGCAGTTTCAAATTAAATTCTGAAGCTTCTATTATCTTTAATATTATCAATATGAATTTTACAAGCCTTTGAAATAATTTTAATCAGCTTAAAATTTTAGATTCAAATTTTTTTTTATTCAACTCTCAATAGATTAAATTCTATAATTTAATCGCCAAATTCAAAGTTATATTGAAAATTCAATTCAAACCATCATTTAAATATTTAAAATTAATTAAATATTTCCAAATTAAATTATTCAAAATTCTGGGTCGTTACAATATCTTTAAACTATTCTTTAAAAGATCAATTATTTTCAAATATATATTTTGATGGATTAAAAAAAATGTTGCTTAACATTTTTAATATAAAACCAAAACAATTTTACACTTAGCATTATTTTTAGAATATCTATATAAAGTTCTTTGTATACTAATTATCAAGATAATATACTTTTGAATAAATTTTCGAAACTGTTTTACTATAACTGATTGTTAAAATCGAAGCCATCGTTATTCTTTTATAAAGTGCTTAACTTAAATTTTCCAAACATCTATATTTATAAATACTTGAAATATATATATATATAGGTTTTAAATATCTGAACAAAACACTATTTAGAAATAAATAATTTGTAAATATGAGAAAAATAACAAAAAACATGTTTTATATTTTAAAATGCTTTAATTTAAAAATTCATAAGTTAACATTGAAGAAATATTTAAACTTCTAATCTTGTTTTTTCACGCTCTAACGCATGTTATTAGAACTTCTATAAAAAGAATCCACAAAGGTAATAAATTATAAACCACTTGAATGATTAAAAACTAATTAAAATATTGCATTAAAACAAAATGGTGCAAAAAGCCCTGAAGTGATGCAGTAGACCAAAGACAACAATTATCAGTGTCGTAGGTAGTCCTTGGATAGAGAACAACATAGAAAAAGCGCGAATATGTAAAAAGATTTCACAATAACTAATATACCAAGACAATTGACAACCATGCAAGAAAACACCAAAGATATCTTTCAACATCATATTAAAAATTCTCAAAAACAAGGTATTTTTCAAGGTGCATTTATGGTGACTATTTCCTTTTTAAAATTTTCAACTTCGTTCAACCATTTATGAAATGATATAACCATTGATATTTTTATGATAATAAGTAAACATATTTTACTTGTTATGAAAAACAAGGAAACCACTAAGGATGGCTCTTAAAATTAACTTTAAAAATCATCGAACAGAAGGCATTTCTAAAGTGTATCCATGTTGACCTTTTTACTATAACTTCCACAAATTTATTTTACAAATCCTACAGCATTCCAAACCAATTCCTCACTGTCCCATACACATTTATAGGTGTAAATAACAACCAAAATATATACGTTAAAAAATATTCACGAGTAGCCAAATTCAACAACTTTAAAAACAAGAGTATTCAAAGTGTTTTCATAGATACTATCGTTATATAGACCATTCCATATCCATTCCAAATTCAACATACAATCCAAATAACCATTTACCCACGATTTCAATGTCATGCCACATGTTATAGAAGGTCTTATAGGTGATGTTATACAATATAGATTTTTCATTTTCTTTCAAAAGCAAGGGGATCCAAAGATATAACTTTATTTACCTCATACTAAACTTTAACTTTACATTGAACCACAAAATAATATAACACAATATAAGTTCATTCAATGGTGAATATACTCACTTATTTCCGTGCCTACAATCATGTATAAGCCTTACCTCAAGCATTATATCCAATCTTAAACAAAATAAGCAAAATATCCCACCTTTTCTTCTTAGAAGAGCTCGACCACCTTCTTACCTAATTCACTGATCACGACCATGAATTGTTTGACCATTTCTGCCAACTTCCTTTAGACTTGGGATGTTGTTTTGTGTCCTTATGTTGTGCCAAAACCCTTGCTAAAGTAGGGTGGAGTTCGAGCTTGATTTGCGTAAGGATAATAAAGATTTAACAAGAGAAAAGAAGCTTGAATACTTAGGTTTTTCACCAAACTTAGCAAATAAATTTGTGAACAAGCGAATACTATTATATGGATTTAACAATAGGTAAATGACCACCCTAAATCCCTTTGACTAGCTAAAGAAACCCTCTCCATGTGTTTTCCCTCCAACTTACCTATGACCAAAAAAAAAAGTTTAAAAAATTATTCATCAAAAAATCTTCCCTTAATCCTTTTCTTACCTTTTTACTAATCACATTTAGTTAGCAATAACATTGAAAATATTTTTAATTGAAAACTAAATACACATAAATATTCTAAGAAAGAACAACAAATTCCAACTAGTTCTATCAAGTAAAAACCTTTTATCAATAAAATGTTTTTTGGCAACATTATCAATATTCCTTCAAACTGTTTATTCCTACAAACACTTTTCAAAAACAATTTACCATCATTCATTATGTAACGACCCGCAAATATATTAATTTGATAAATTATATTTATTTTTAAATTATTGAAATATAAGATTCCTTTTAACATAGATTATGATTTTTTAACATTAAATGATAAAGGAAATAAGTATTTACAAAAATATATATTTTGGAAAAAATAGCGATAAAATGACCGAAAACTATTTTATCGATAACAGCTCTATAATCGTCAAACGTCGTACGTAGAAATGGATACATGCACTTATATATGTAATTGAACAAGAATATAAAATAATATTTTTTGAAATTAAATGTGTTTATGACATCTTGAGTGATGCGATTATATTTAATAGTTGATTAATGATTTTAAAATTGAGATTTAATGATTCAATGATCATTTTAGTTATTCTAATAATGGTTTTAAAAAGATAATAAGTCATTTTAGTTTATTATATAGTGATAAAAAATCATTTGTAATAGTTTTTTGAAGATATGTTTTGAATTGAAAAATATAAGAAAATTGATATTGCTTTAATGGTATAATAGCAGTTTTTGTAAATAAGTATTAATATTGATTTATATGATTTTATAATTCAAACGAGATTATTTTAATTAATTAAAATTGAATGTAAATCTATTTTCAAATTATATATGTGTGTGTGTAATTTAAATTATAAATGAAAATGTGACCGGTATTCGGTTTCCCGATTTTCAGCGGTTTAACAAACAAAAGTTGTTCAAAATTTGTTGCAACATTGTTTATATGTCATGTACACATATATAACATACACACGCACACATGAAACATATACACATAAAAATATACGTATACATTTATATATAATCATATATAAGAAAAAAAATATAAGATGTTTTAGAAAACTGAACTCTTAAGCTTTCTTAAGTCAACTATCTTACACATTAAGGACATGCACTTGGCTTAGAAGTGAGTGAAGTGATGAAGGCACATGGAGGAGGGGGGCAACGTATGGAACATGATGGAAAAGGAGGGGGTGGGGTGCACATGGTGATGGTGATGGTGATGGATAATGATAGTGTTTTAGATTTTTTTTCACTTCTTTTGCCTATAACTGCAAGCACCCATTCACTCCTTCATTCACACATTTCTTCATCCCCTTCCACTTCTTTCATTAGCATTTTAATGGCTTCTAGCTTAGGAAAATTACGAATAAATAATACCAAAGAGGAAAAAAACATATATACGCATATATGTTATCATTCAACCTTAAAACCAAGTGCAAACACACCATATCCCCTCTACAGCTCATGTTACCCTTATATCCCATCTAAGGATGAACCTCACTCATCCAAGGTTAAGGCTGAGAGCATTAATGGAGAAGGAAGCATGTTATGGAGCTCCAAAGCAAAAAAAGTGGAGGAGTGCTACCGAAGTACCACCGGTTCAATTTAGAAAGCAATGGAAAAGTTTGGTGAGGTGGACATAAAAATGAGTACTCAATATTTATTAAATGATAAATAATCTCTATAACTATTTTTAAGTGTGATAATATGACCATTTATTCTCTTAATGGTTTGTATGAATGGTTGATTATATGGTTGATTACATGGATGTTGGTATGTTTGATAACTTGGTTGCGATAAATTATGAGAAATAATAACAAAAAAAGTTATGTAATTAACCATTGTTAATTAATAGAAAATGAATTCTTATGAATATGTGTACAGACCTTGTTGAGCCACTTAATGGTTTTAAATATAAAATGATTGGAAATGAATATTATAATAATATAATATTATGTAATGATATAATAGTGAATATGAGATTTAATATGAAAAATATTTGTTTAAATGATTTAAATTTTTTTTATAAATGTTTTCTAAACATTAAAATCAATTTGGAGAAGTTTTGACATGTTATGAAAAATAAGTCAATATAAGACGAGTCGTTAATGGCAGTTCACGATTTCAAGTCGAAAAAGTTAAATAAACCTATATAGTGGATTATAATTCAGAATACTTCAAGATAAGAATTTTCAAAACTATTATATTCACGTTTTTCAGACAAAAGAAAAAATATCAAGATTTCATCTAGTAGATTTTGATAAATATAGCTTTTAAAATTCCATTTGCATCATTTTTTACAGCACTTTTTTAACTTTTGCAAATAATGGTTTTAACTTAATTATTCTTTATTGAATCGTTTTTGAAACTTTTCAAATAAATAATAAAGTATTTCAAGATGATTAAGGGGTCTTAACAAATGAGTATGTGGAAAGGGCTAGTATATTTGTCCCACTTATGAGCGTCATAGAAAATCCAAATGAGCAGTGGAATAGAATGGAAAGAAAGCATGGATGCTTTAAAATAATAAAAAGTCAACTAAGTATATTAAATGATTTAGAGTCGATCAAATAATTTGGCCACCTTGTGGGTGATAAATAGGTAATCTCTAAGCTTGGGTTTGGGAAACCAGTTACCCACCCTCCCTAGCTACTAGGACTGGCCCGACGGAGGGGATAGTAAATTTGATTTACTCGTTTTTACTTGATAATGTTTTCGAATATGAGAATTTTTTTGGAAATTTTTTTCCTAAGTCAAATGTGCAAAGATTTAGAATTATTCCAAGATTTAAAAATGGGTTTTAATTAACCAAATGATTTGATAAATTGAGTTTAATGATTTCATATACTCTAAAAAGATAAAAAATGATTTAATGAATATATTTTTAAGAGAAATTTAGTTCAAATAAAAAGGTTAATAATTTAATATTGTGTGATAATCACTTATATCCCTAAATGCCTTTTCATCGATGATTCGTTCAAAGGGGCCGAGGTTGGATTTGTGAAACTCCTATCTAAAAACCACTTCTAACCAATTTATACGTTCAAAAGTGAAGACTTGATGAATATGATGATTTTTGATGATGGGGATCCGTAATGTCTCGCCTTGTCCACCCCAAATGTCCAAACTAATACATCCACCATATTTATATACCAGGCATCTAAGTGCCGAAAGGACGAATTGTTAGAGTAAAATTAAAAGAAAAAGAAAAAGAATAAGGAAGAAGGAACACAATATCAGATTCTAGCAATGGAACGATCATATATACTATCAAAAGACAATATAAACTATCATCCTAAGATACAAAGTTTTTCAAAGTTAGTAATCAGTCCTGATAGTTATAACTACATATCCTAACAAATGCCGACGATACACACAAACAAATGCAGCGGAAATAAATACTATGATAGATAGAACTCCAACTCTTCTCTAGAAACTCCAAAGCGTCAAAAGATCAATTTGAAAACATACACGGTGCTGACCGAGGCATTAAAAGAAAATAAAATTTGGATCAGAGCGTGAGAAAAATAGACCAAATAGAGTTTTAGCGTTATAAAAACCTTTCAAAATAAAGGTATCTCATAATATCATGTTGTACATAAATACTGATGGGTTTTTACCTTTCGACAAACAAATCGTTTATAGAGAATCCGATGATATTATAATAATATCAAAAGTTCAAAACAAATATTAACAATAGATGGAATAGGTACATTAGTTACATTCAACATCATATTAGAAGGTACAACCAAAATCAGTAAGGAACGTCCGCATAATGGTTTTCCATGGAGATCTCTTCGGGGAAACCAAATCCAAACTGCATGCACAAGGATCAGAAGATGCCTTTGCATCGATATCTCTAGATGAAATATAGCATAAGAAAAAAAAGCAGCCCAACCTCTGAACATAAACATGAACAACGTGAAACAAATAACGTCAAATCCTCCTGGCCAACAATCGATAAGTATCTCTAGAAATGGAGTTGATAACATCCTGACATTGGTCGCTAACCCCAACTTATGCATCCTACTTTATCTTTAGTCATTTCCAATGTTGAGGTTATGTTAGGCATCTTTCACTCGAGTCTTCATTACTTGAACAAAACACGAATCCCAAATTGGATCCTTACAGCTTGAACATATCTTGAAACCACACATGGATTCCCATATCCCAAGAGTTCTCGAAATCACACATGGATTCTGACTTCATGAATAGATCATGAATAACTACTTTTTTTTAGCATCTTAAATAAATCTCGAATTCCACGTAGAATCCTTTTCTTCAACTACTTCTGAAACATAGATCATGTAAATGGTTTTAAGTGGTATTTGATAAGTAGAACATTTACTAATCCTAGTCTCCTCAAAATCAATCGATGAATTTTTCTGGTTAACTCAATCCTGGTTCTCTCAGAAGTAGTCGAAAGCTAGAGATGGTACGTACCAATGCTCTTCCCCAGGGGTTCTCATTGATATGAAATCGTAAAGCCTTTCGATAACTTCCTAAGTCAATACTAGGGAAAGTTCGACAGTCGCCTAATCGACTATTCAGTATAAGATAGGTTTTTGTAAATGGAAACCAAGTCTGGGTCACCTTCCATATAATAAACACACGAAACACCATCGACATCCTAAACACAATCAATCCACACAAAGTATGATTAAGTTACTTAAGCACTCCTATTCTCTTCCATTTATTTAATCGTTTTTATTAATTAAAACTCCTTTGTTAGAAAACTTCATTTACTAATAAACTTCTACGTTTTCTATCTTTTTCCAAAAGATTCCAAAACTTATTATTTCCTTCAAAATATATATTTCAAGGATCCAAGTACTTTCACAAATCCATTCAATAGGTTTAAGACTAATTTTAAATAAACATTATCACTGTAACCCAAAACAGTTTCGCTCATGCTTACCTTTAAATCATTCTTTTAAAGATCTATTTACATCCTTAAGTATAAGAAAAAAAGGTTAAAGACGAATGCAATTGGCACATTGTCACAACAAACCCGAAACCATTCTCCTACTTGTTACTATCTTTACAAAACTTTGTTTTAAAGATCTAATTATTTTGCAAACGTATTTAAAAATATTTTAACAATGTAAAAATTACCCAAGGGCTTAAAAACAAATGTTACTAAAACATTGTTTACGACAAACAAAAAATCACTTTTCAATCCCGTTGTCTTTAAAATACCATTTTATAGATCCAATTACTTTCAAAAGTATAGTTAAATGGGTTGATATAGTGTTGCACAAACATTGTTATTATATACCCAGAACCACTTTTATACTTGCCATTTACTTTAAAACATCCTTTTTAAATTTCTAAGTCCGTATTCAATCAAGTTCAGCATAGACTAGTTAACTATCAAGTTCTTGAAATGATTGCTTTTGCAAATCATGATTTGTATGTTAAACCCTTTTCTGTCATTCTAAGTTAACTATACCTCGCCCAAGAGAAAAGCCATGTAAGTTTGGGCACTGGTTGCTTCAAGCCATGCCTCGAAACTTTAGTTTTAAGTCTCGCAATTAGATAAGTCTACTTGCCGACTTTCCATGTTATGTATAGCATTAATGATTTCCATAGAAAATAAGGAATCAACTAGGTTAACACGTTTCCGACATTTTCCATTTACCTATTCCTTGGTTAAGAGGGAAGCCCAGTAGGAGAAAGCAATATTGCTCCGTCCCTACTTGATATCAGTCTTAAGTCTCACAAACTATATAAGATTACCACTTTGGCTTAATAGTATTAAGCACTATCAATTACATTTCAAATAAGTAATTAAACAAGTATCTATTTGGCCATTAAACAATTACTAACCCATTTCTAAATGGAATTATGAAAATTTGAATTTGTTAGGGTGATTTATAATTTTAAATGGAATGAAATTCTGGAGTGCATTTAATTATGATTTTTAAAAGGGTTCGAAGGATCGGAATTTGGGAATTTAATTCCCATTGGTTTTGAAATGTTCTTCAAAGTCTTGAAAAATAATAGTGATATTATTTAGGGAATATTTTTGAATTGTAAATTATTAAAAGGAATTTTAAAGGAATAAAAGCACCAAACTCACTTCGGTCGCTGGAAAATAATTTCGTGTCGACTACAGCATCGTCGATGTTCATTTTCAAGATTCGAATGTAGGAATTGCTACTAATTGGAGTTTTGTTGCATAAAACTAGTTTTGGTTTGAAATTTAAAAGAATAATTTGATGTACTGAGGGGTTGTGTATGTGTATATTTGATTTCAAAAATGATTTGAAATACATAGAACAAATTGTTTAAACTTTGGAATTTAGATTTAAAATATTGTATGGAATATGAATAAGTTTGGTAACTTATAAAATTTTAAATTGAACTTTGGAAATGGACTCAACTTAAATTGAGTTAATTGAAGTGTAATTTGAAATTAGTTTTTTAGATTGGAAATAAATTAGTGGATGAACTAATTAATTTATTTTGTAAGTTAAATGGAATTGAAATTGAATTGAATTGAATGGATATAATCTTAAGTTGTGAAGTGGTAATAAGCACATGCATTTTGTATAAAATGTGTACAATAGACTTAAGAAAATTAATGGTGAAATTCTTAAGTGAAATTGGCATTGATGGGATGCACTAAGTGAATGCGAATTATAAGTGTGAATGATAATTGTGAATAAGTGAATATATGAACGTGAATAAGAGAAATTTGGATAGCTAAGAATCAATTCGAAAAATAAGTTAGTTGAATGTATATTATTTATTCGCAAGATGGTTTGATCCTGATTCGAGTACAGAATTTCGAGATAATTTATATAGATCCGAGTTTGGATTTTTCACTCGATTTTCGAGGCGAACCCTAGATATGGATTTTTGATTGATTCTAGTATTCTCCATCATAGTATATGACTATGCAAGGATAATAACGGCTTTTGATCAAGGAACCGGATCTGAATCCGCACTAGAGAGTCATGTCAATAATACTAGTTCGGAAGAAATTGTGTGATCAAATGAGCGATCAGAGTTGATATTGCGTACAAATGGTAATGTGCATCATATGGGTTTTGTTGAAATAAATATTAAAATTGAAAATGCTGAATAAAATGATTTTGAATTACATGACTAGATATTATTGGTAAGTAAGGTGTAGGTATTTAAAAGCTTTAGCTATATGATGTCTTAGATATCAAAAGAGAATTGGATTAGCCGACATAAAGCTAATGTTTAAATTATTGTTTGAAATTGATGATTTTATGATTGAGCCACTTGGCTTCTGTTTTCTTTTGATGATTTGGGCCCATGGTGGCAATTTGTAGTTGTTCTGATCTACCCATGCAATGGAGACGCTGGCGAAGATTTTTGATAATTTAAGGAGTTAGGATTTTTTGAAGAAAATTTTTATTAACTAAAATTTGATTTTGGATTATAATTTGAAATGATTGAGAAAAATATTATCTGGAATCCATGGATGAATTTGGAAATCAGTAAAAGTGATAATGTGGTTTTCAATAAAATGATTTTGAGAAGTTGTTTCAACTGATTTGTTTTGGGAAAGTTAAAGGGTTTTGGACCATTCTTTTTACCTTGAAAATTTCATGGACGAAATTCTTTTAAGGAGAAAGGAATGTAACGACCCATAAATATGACTATTTGAAATTGGGACATTTAAGTTTATTTTAATATTTAAAAGTTAATTTTTAACTTAAATTTCAAATATAACGATTTATTGGATAATGTAATAATTGAGTTTAATAAATGGAAATTCGGTTAAATAGTGAAATTTTTTTTAGGTTGATAAATATAATTTAAAGGTTTAATTAATTTCTATTAGTAAGAATGAAGAAAATTTATTTTTATATTGAATTAAAAGCGATTTGTCCAATTTTAAAAATAGCTTGTGTAAATTAACAAGTAAAATAGCCCTTCAGGGCATTGTCTTGGATTTCGACCAAACCATCCATTAGATCCCAAATAGTGCATTATTATTGCATTTCAAATTTCGTAGCGTTTGGAGTTATCGTTTGGTCGTACTGGATAGAAACATGTAGAAATTAATATCGAAAATTCAATATAGTAATTGGGTTCAAACAGCTATCTTCTATATGATCGAACTAGGACTCCAAACCTTTTCCATTGCATTCGAAATAAGGGTATAACATTATGAGCACCTAGCGACATGCCTCGATAGGGGTATGAGATTTTAACTCGTGTAAATTGAGAAATTTTGGAATTTAAATTAATATATTGTCTAGTCAAATATTCACATCAGCTATTTTTCTTCTTTTCAAATCACTGTACCATTTCCATCTTCAACATGCAAACATCTCAACCTTCTTCTCCTTTTAAATTCTTGCAACATACACAGTGAAGAAAGAAAAAATTAATCAACTTCAAAAAAATCATTTCTTCTCTTAAGCTCAATATATAAATCTCAAACCAATTTGTAAAATCTTGTTTTGGCTTGGGCTTCAATCTGGTATAAGTTTTATATGGTGCGACCGTGATTTGAAATAGTCGACTGTGAAGTCAGAGGTCATTTCAAGGCTAGGGTTTCGATTTACTCAAGATGGAGGTAGTATTTCGTGATTGGTGGTCACAGTCCTATTTGGACGGTCAAAGCGCACTTGGGGAAGATTTTGGGGCCGTGCGGTGGCACATGGGTGGTCACGACCTGGTGGTTTATGCATGATGGAGCCATGGTCGTGTTCGTTTTGGGTTGTTCAATTTGGAAATATTAGGGTCCATCAGGAAGTTCGAAGGAAGAGGGATCGATTGGCGATGGTTATGGCGGTTTATATTGATGGTCGACGGCATGCAAGTGCACGACAGTGTGTACATTTGGGTTTTAGTAGAAAAAAGGAGGAGGAAGAAGCAGACATGGGTTGGGTAGTGGTAGTTGGGCTGGGATGTTCTTATTGGGGTATTTTAATTTTTAGTATGTGATTAAGTTCACTAATTTATCGATATTCATCATTTTTTCTAAGAAAATATTGTATTTTCTTCATATGATATTATATTGAATAAAACGAGTTGCCTTAGTGTCGTATCGTTGAGTACAATGAAATGGAATAAACTTGGTTGAGTTTTGAGATTTTGGAATTTTCAAATAAATTGGAACACGTTCGAATTCAATAGGAACCAGAATGCGAAAGCGACAATAAAAATCAAAGTCAGTAAATCTCACTCATTTTTGGATTGTTAGTTCAATTTAAAATGTTGAAAATTTATGTTATTGGTTGATTGGATGATTTGATAATTATTATCACTAATTAGATGTTATAATATATATAGTAGTATATATTAGTAATTGGATTGATTATTCTTGTATATTGGAGCGTATGAGACCCTATGCGCCCCACATAATAGCGGATGACCCTAAACCACCACGATATCTGCCTCGAAGCGGGATTGGTATGTTTATGTTGTTTTAACATCAGTGGTTGCAGGAAAAGAGGTTGGAGGGATCCAACTGGATTCCTCAAAAATATTGAATTAAATTTCATATATAGTGATATAAGATATGTTGAATAGTCTGTGATAGATTATAGTGTGATTTGAAATTATTAGATGTTATGGTAGTAATGGCCTAGATTTTGATGTTTTAAAATTAACATAAATATATGTTGTGAATTTGAAAGAAATTAAAAAAGGGATTTTTGAAGTAAAATATATAGAGAGTGTTTTGGATTAGTTAATGGTAATTGATTGGGTAAAACAAATGATTTGACATTGTAGTTGACTATTCCGTGATATTGTAAATTGACATTTTGGAATAATGTATATATGATATTTTAATTAATAATTCTTAACTGATACTTTCTTGAATATAAAATGTTTTAAAATCAAGTTTTAAAATAGATTGGGATAATAAAAAGGCAATTTGGAAATAAATTTAAAAATTTGTTATACTGGATCTTAAATAAGATTCTAAATTGTGAAATAGAAGTAAAATTGAGATTTAGTTGGTTTGGAGTATAGTTTGGTTTATTTAAGAAAACGATTTATAAATGGAACTTAATTTAGAAATCAATTTATATTGGATTTAAGTGATGTGAAACCGCTATAAACTGGAATTGAAAACTTTGTGATTTATAAACAATGTGTATAAATAAAGTGAAGTGTTTATCAATTGATAAATCGAAGAAATAAATTCATGGCAAGAATTTATAATGAGATGGGCAAATCAATTTAGAAATAAATGATAGATTTGCTTTTAGAAATGTGGAAAGGCGATTTATGAAATTTGAACGTAAATTGATTGATGATAAATCAAGAGAGATTTATAAATATTAGATTAGTTATTATGGAATTGAAAAATATATTTTACCCAAAAGTTGAGTTTTTTTCTAAAAAAGAGGATTTTTAATATTAAACAAGGTAATATAAAAAAGTTTTTTGCATAATAATATTCCATAAAATTAGTTATTGAAATATTTTTAAATTGTCAAAAAGAATTATAGTTTTATAAACAAGTCTTGTAAACCGAGTAGAATTTTAATAATAAATAATAATTTATTTTGGTTTTCAAAGTTATGTAATTATTTTTAATTGCTTAAAAGTATATTTAATTATTAATTAAAGTTACCTTATAATAATTTGTTTTAAAGATAATTATTGACTAATAGGTACTATTATTTTAAAAAGATAAATCATTCAATATTAATATTGTTTAAAATAATATCTTTATTTAAGGAATATTTACATAAGTTAAACTTTGGGATTTATATAGAATTTTTATAAGTATTATTTTGAGAAAAGTATTAAGTGAAGTTTTTGGAAAGTAATGGTATGCTTTCATTGTAGAATTGGAAGGCATAGATTGCCTACTTTCCGATTTTTCTGGGATAGAGATGTAATTATTGAGCTGTGAATCCATACTTAGTGGTGTTTTCCATATTTATTTTAAAAAGTTATCAAATATTTTTGAAAGGAATGGTTTGTGAACGTACTTATTTCGATAAGTATATACCATTTTGGTAAAGAGATTTAATTTATTAAAATGTAAACTAAATAAAACTCAATGATTTTAGTAGCAAATGAATCTTTGGTCAAATGATTGTTTATTTGATAGTCAAATAACCGACTATCAAATATGGACCCAAAAAATAACTTTGGAAATATCTAGGAGAAGCATATGGATTATATGGTGCAGTTACCGTCGAAAATTGCTATACTGTATGTATAAACTCATTTCGTTCTTCTGGGACGATGATAAGGAAATCTGTCCACTAACAGTAAGGAGATGAACTTCGATCTTATTTTCGTATGTTTATTTATAAAGAACCGGGGTTGGGTTTACCGAAAATATCGAACATTGTTTCGAAGAGACCGGGATCATATAAGTTACCTGAAAACCACTTCGATCCAATGAATACGTTTTGAATTGATGACAAGAGCGTGTAATTGAAGATGGAGCACTAAAGTGCAAGGGCTAACCGCTACTAATCCTGAGGTTGATTCCAAAGTGGATGTAGTGGGAATAGTACCTTCGGTTTCGTTAGGACTCAAAACAGACTTGTATGGATGAATGTTTTCAACACATTGTCATTGGAGGACAATGAGCATTCCAAGTATAAACACTTTAAAAAGGAAATTGGAGCCTCAAGCCACATCAACCAGAATGACTAAAAATTAAGGGACATGCAGCAAGGTTAAGTCGGTCGCACCCTATTAGGGTATGCTTATCACCTTTCTATATAACCTTGGCTATTATAGATACATGCATAAAAAGAGAGCCCGATAGGGGTGGGAACTACCCGGGTGATATCATACTCAGTTCTATCTAGGCCAGGGGTAGGATGGGTCTTATGTTGTAGGGGATCCTGATGAGGTCCTCATTACATTTTTCTAGATGTGTACTATGATAGCTGGTACCCTGGTGCCTGATCATTATATGGAAATCCATTCTTCAATACATGCCTTTACGGTTTTGGTTGTAGAGCTTAGTATGCTGGAATTTAATTATGGCAACAATTTTTGCTATTTGAATAAGTATTTATACTTAGTCACTATTATAATATCAAAGGATTTTGATATAAAATGCTTTTGTTATCGTAAGGTAAAAAACCCGTCATGTTTATGTGCGGCGTGGTCTTACGAGATACCTTCGTTTTTCAAAGGATTTTGATAATGGTAATAATTCAAGCTAAGTGTGTTTTCTCACGCTAGTTTTCTAGACTGACTAGGTTGCTATATTATTATAATTCTCGGGTCAGACAATGTATTATAGATTCTGGTTAGGATGCTATGGAGCTCAAGAGACAAGCTGAATGATAGAGACTTATCTCCATACTTGGTTTATATTTCCACTATAGGAGGACAAGTTATTATAAGTATCCAGATTTATGTATTGGTCTTTGTACTCTGGTGATTGTAAGTAACAAACGGTTACATGTTCTTTTGTATAAAAATATGTTATTATCTATTATATATTGTTCCGCTGCAATTGTGAGATTCTAGTTGTTGTTTTTCTCTTTCCTTCTAACTTTTCTTTTTCTTTCCCTAACTATCGGGTTTTTGGGCATTCAATTGCTCGAAATGTAACATAGTGGTCATATTTATGTCGATTTTTGAGGGTCGAAAATTCTAGTCATTACAGTGGTGGGTGTTTTCAGTATGGTAACCATTTGGGTGGAAGTGGTGGAACAAG
Organism: Allium cepa; assembly: GCA_030765085.1. Lineage (NCBI taxonomy): Eukaryota > Viridiplantae > Streptophyta > Magnoliopsida > Asparagales > Amaryllidaceae > Allium > Allium cepa. The sequence continues at coordinate 1,033,639,871 of CM060928.1, forward strand.
TGGAGCAATGTGCTGTGGAAATAATGCTTTTATTGGTGCATTTTAGTGAGCATTAAATTTAAATATGCTTATTGGTTTCTTTGTGTTTGGCTGTTGTAGTTTTTAAAACTTTTGAATTTGATGTTCGAATTTGCCGTGGATTTAATATATTTATTTTAGTAATTGATTTAAAATCTTTATAGTTTCCAATAAAAGCGTTGAATTTGTATGCTTTTTGGAACTAAGTTTCATAGAATATCCATCAAATATATTTCCAAAATTTTATCCATTGTATATGAAAGTAAAAAAATTTGAAAGTGACATTAGTTTGTGGATATATTTTGCTATCTAATTTCTTAGTGTACCTATACTCGTCCAGATTGGAAGAGGCTCATGGACATCTTTTGACCATACCATCTAACAATGACAACGGTATCTAAGAAAAAGAATGCACTTTGCTATTTTGCTAGAAAGCATATCAACATTAATTGCAATTAATCCACTATTTTAGTTTTGTAATCTTTATTTTTGTTAAAAACGGGTTTGGTGCAAGTTTAAGTCAAAATATTTTATTGAGTACCGATATTTTCTTATTATTCAACTACTTTTACGAATTTCCAAACAATTCTAACATTTCACAATAAATTGTTGTGGTTATTCTTATCTTCTCTCTCGATACTTCTAGTAAATTTTTAAAACTAAATGTTTGGGGTCAATTTAAATTAATTAGATGCATTTATGCACATTATTCAAAAAATACACGTACTTATGGTTTATATATTTCTAAAATGATGCATTCATTTTTCCAACTTTTTTTCACATTATTCTAGTCTTGTTCTTAATGTTTATTATAACACATAGAATTCGAGTCTTATGCTTTTTTTTGGCAAAGCCTATGCTTTTATTTTCACATTAGATAAAATTTTCTTATATATAGGAATATAGGATGTAATTTACATTTAGTTGGGGCATAATTTATTTATTAATTAAAATATTATCTTATTGTCTATCAAATATTTGTTTTGACATAATATAATGAATATTAATATTGATTGATCAGATAATAGGTTATCTGTTTAATTTCTAGTATCATCAAAGGCTTGCTACTTTTAAACTTGTTTTGCTAAAGCTATTTCATTGTTTTAAGTAATTGTAGAAAATGTTATATTCTCAATATTGTGGCTTACTACATAATAGAAAGTTAAATAAAATAAATAATGATAACGATTGATCACTGCTGGAAATTTAATTATTTCAGATTTGCATATTTTATATGTCGATGACGATAATACCATCTTTTAACTATTTTAATGTTTCTCGTTAAATTTTTTTTAAAGTTACCTTCAATGTTTTTTCTATTTTAATTTTTATATTGATGGGTATTTCAATGTTCGATGATGTCTAAAAGGACATGACTTATCCATGAGAGCAAAAAATCCATGTGTTTTCAATATTCTTACTACAAAGCTAGCTTCAAATCGATAGATTAGTTTATATAGTTGTGTTTTGAAAACCTTTACTTTGGTGCATGGAATAATTGCGATAACTATCGTGCTTTGAAATATTTAGTTGTTTGTTTACTTAAAATAAAATGACTGTCGGTGTTAGGAAGTAGAAAATCAAACTAGTATGACGATCTTTTGTTCTATGAGCCAAAAGCATTTTTCCACATACCAATAGCATCACACTGTCTTAGACATTGAACTCTCAACCACGATCTAAAACTCTATTTCTTAAACTATTTGAAAATTTGGTCATTCCCCACTTCTTAATTTCCTTTCTCCTTGACATTGTCCTGACCCACAATCCCATTGCATATCTTTACCTTCACCTTCTTCCATGCCTCAAACCCAATAGTTACAATCATTATTTGATATATAGGTATGGGAAAGGGTTGGAAGGTAAGTTGCGGTAGTTCCTAATACCAGTAGTCCACATAGGGGAAGAAAAACATAATTTACCACCCTTAAGCTTTCATTCATATTTATATGTCCAGGTTATTGAAATATAATTGATTTTAAAATTATAATGTATTTGAATCGATTACAAATCAAAGATGCTTTTTCTACATTATCAATCCGAATTTATAATCAGAAACTAAACTCAGAAATTTAGTAACAATATCAATTTAAAGTCACATGAAAAATCATCATAATTGAAATGTAAACTACAAGATTAATTGTGAGTCGGATTCAAATTCAAATAAATTAACCTAAAATTATATTCAGTGCCTTACCAAAGACCAATAAACCCTGAATAGTTAACTAAATTTAAACTTTGCTGACAAAAATGATTACGGTAATGAACTTTCTTTCGCATGCAAAAGAAATTAGAGTTGCAACTATATTTGTGGGGATGTACAATGAAATGTAAGAAAAAATAGAACATGATTCAACAACCTGTTCCTATATTATTTCTAAAAGAAATACAATATGTACATCAGGTGGAAGAAGGGATAATTCACTTGATAAGAGGATGAAGCTTTGAATTGGGCATAGATAGTCTACTATTTTCTCTAAAAGAAGAAGTTATGTAGTCTAGTTCAAATTTCCTATGTCTTGTGAAAAATAAATTTCACAATTTTAGAGATCATCGGGCTGACACATTTAGCTGACTTCGTATGTCAATGCATTGAGTTGTTGGGATGACACTTTTGGGTGTCTTCATATGTAACGACCCGTAAATTTAGTTAATTAAATTTTGCCTTTTTAATAAGATATTGGAATTAAATTTAGGAAGAAATGAAAAGAAAATTATAATTAATAATGAAGCAAATGTTGAAAATGGAATGAAACCATGGAAATTTAAGACAAGTATTAACGGTTGAAATGAATTACGAATAATTGAAGTAATGTAAATTGTTATACTAGGCTAAGATTTGAATATAAGAATACAAAGGTAAATAGTGAATTAATTTAATGAATTAATATATGTTATTTATTTAGGGTATTGAATAAATTTGGTAATCCTATTGCAATTAATGGTAATAATGTTGATATATGCTAATAAATAAAATTTCAATGCAATAGCCGTTAATGGATGGAATGTAATGGGATTTATGTAAATGTATACTAGGTTTTACATCAAATGGAAGTTACTTGTAATAAGTGGATGTAAATATTGAATCAATTTATGAAATAAATATAAAGGTTATGTTTGGTTAGAACATAGGCGAATGAAATTAGTAGTATGGAAATAAATGTCAACATTGATTACAAGTAATAAAGGCTTATTTATGTGACTAAGAGTAACGGTAATATTTATTTAGGTTACCTATTAATTAGTTTGTTAATTGGAATTTGAGATAAATTGCAATAAAAGTAAATAAAATGTTAAATTTGTGTGGAATGTAATACAATGGTTAGGAGTGTTAGAATGGATATATTAAAGTAATGAATGGGAAAACAAGGTAACTAAGTTTATATAGTAGTATTGAACTTAATAAAAGATTTGAATTAAACGAATCAATTGATATATGTTCATTTCTTTAGTATGTGCATAAAATTTGGAAATCAAATTGCAATTAAAGGAAATTAGGTAGTACGTTATTTGGAAATAAATTTAATAAATACATTGAGGAAATATAATATAATTCACTATTATTTATACCCAAAAATGTCTATTTACTGAATAGCTAGATTTTTAAATCAATAAACAAATTTATTGAGGTTTCAATTTATAATTAATAATATTTAATGTGTAATCAATTACAATTAATTGACTTAAATTATGCAGTTAGGGTAGATTTGTTTTGTAATTGAAGATGGTTAATTTTATAAGATGAAATTAATGCTGAGCCTATTTATATAATGAAAATTCGTTGATTTAAAGAATAGAAAGCAAGATTTATTAATTTGATTTAAGTGCAAAAATTCAATAATTGAATTTATTGCAAATAAATCAAATTCAACATTTAATATTACGTTAATTGAAACTAGATGGAATGAGAACACTAATGTAATGAATGTAAGAAAAATATTAACTTTGATTTTAGAAAGGATTAATAGATAATGAAAGGATTTAAATCAGGTTTAAAGCAATAATTATAAATAACTGGATTTATTTAAATTGATGTTAAATATTATAATTTGTTAATTAATTTACTTTATATTGATATGGGGATTGGTTTTAAAGGATTTCTAAATTTCTTAAGTAATATAAGATGATAAAATTTACGAATTATAGAATTTGAATTTAAATAGTGGTTTAATTTATAATAATTGGATTAATTGCAAATGAATAGAATTAAATATTCAATTATTACGTAAATTGAAAATTTAGTTTAAATTGGAGATTATTAATGTTATAGGTATGGAGCCAATGTTAATTTCATCCAATTGAAAATCAATGAATCGAATAATAAAATGAAAGGTAAATTTAATTGATATTTTGGAAATTTAATTTATAATTTTCGAATTAATGAAATTAAGGTTAATACCGAAATTTATAAATTTATCAACTCTAATTTGACAGTTAAATTTGGTTTAAATCATTGATTGGAAAATTTAAAATGATAAGAATTGGTAATTATCGAATTTAAATTGAAAAATTGATTAAATTGACTAAATTTTATTTATTTAATTAACATAAAAATAGCCATTTTGTCCACTGACTCGGATTTCGACGAAACAAGTTTCATCGGATCCGTATCGGTAAATTATTGTCGAGTTTCATGTTTCATAGCGCTCGGGCTTGTCGTTTGATCGTACGGACTCGAAACGCCTTGAAAAAAACGAAATTGAAATCAATTTGAAAAATATTGATTTTAGCATAACTTCTTCATACGATGGAATTTGGAGCTCAAAACTTTTCCATCGCGTTTAAAATATTTAAAAACACATATTTTGATATATGGGTTGACCCAATTTCGTTCCGGAGTCAGAACGGGCATTTTGGGCCACTTTGTCGTTAGCGCATACATCTATCTTATTCGATCCATTCTATTTCAAATTCGCCTATAAATATCCTGTTATAAACCCTAGCCACTCCTTATTTTCATTTGAATGTACGTACATCTCCTTCTCAACTCCGCATTCCAATGGCAGAAAAAACCCTAATTCCAAAATTCCAAAAATTAATTACAATTTCAAAAAAAAATGTGGATCTACAGCCACTTCGAGTCACGCTTCGAGTTTCAGAGACAAAAACGCTGTATCTACTCGGGTCAGGAACAAAATGACTTGGGTCACTCCGGGTCATTTTGGTAAAAAGTCTAAGCAAGAACCGGGGATTTGAGGCGGCGCACCAAAGCCGAACCCGAAGTCGACCCAGGACCAAAATTTTTCAATTTTCAAATTTTCATAACTTTTGCGTACGAGCTCGGATTCACGTGTGGTTTATTTTGCTAGGATTATATAGGAATTTCAGACATTTTGGCGTTTGTTTGGATGGATTTGGAGACTATGCAAATTTTGGGTTTAAATTCGATATAAATTCGATTTTAATTCAAAAGGTGAGTGTTTTAACTCACTCACAACTTCTAAAATTTCTTGTGTTTGTTAAATTGATTTATGATGTGTTTAGAAATTAATTTATAACTGTTTGGCATATTTTCAGTCATCATCCCAGTTAAATTAAGTTAATTTAACTAAATTGTTGCTTATTTATTTATTGCATATAAACTGCCAGTTAAATTTGTTATTTATCTAATTATTGCATATAAACTGCCAGTTGAACAGTTAATTAAATTATTGTTGAATATAACTGCTAGTTGATACCTGCTGTTTATTATTCGTTATATATTGATGTATTGTTTGAATTGGATGATGATTTTGATGAATGGATGTATGATTTTATAATGGATGAATGGATGTTTATTTATATCATAATAAACTGCAAGTTTATTATGCATTATCATCTCATTCGGGATTGCGGTTTGAAATGATATATAACCGTAATTTTATTTTTAAATTACAGATTGAAATGATAAATATCTGTATCACTTGACCATAGGATAGAAAATTTTATACAGGCACCGCAGTCTATATATAAAAGTATTTTATAATGATTTTTCTATGGTTTGTGAAGAAAAATACAGTTTGATGATATATTGATTTGGATATTGTATAAATGTTATTTTATATAAAATTGAATTCCCTGTTTTAAGCTATGTATGAATTTAGCTTAAAGGTGTAAAAGAAGTTTAATAATAAAAGTTTAACTTTGTTAATATATAATACGGTTAAGTATTTATTTGAATTTATTTGTAGAGTTATGATGACTTAATGCAAAATTTAAGGTTGGATGGTAAATGGGAATTCAATTTGAATTAAAGTATTTATGAATTATCCTCGAAAAAGAAAATTTGATTTGAAATGTAAATAAATCGAGATTTAAAAGTAATGATTTTATAACTTGATTTTATTTAGAGGACTTAAATGAATATCCAATTGATTAAATGAATATTATCAAGTCAATTAAATTGAAAGAATAACCAAGTTTATTTCAGTCTAAATGTGTTACTAAAATAACATTTGATTTACTAAGCAAACATTTCGAATCTAAATAATAGCAGTTGAAAATTGATATATACGAAATTATCAAAGAATAGGTTTGAATGGTGGAAAATTTTAAGCTTTGAAAAATATGGAAATTTAAATGGGTTATTTGGGAATTCAAATCCGTATTTGAAATTGATTTGTGAAGGTGAGGAAGCTATTTTTATTCTATAATAAAACAATTTAATATTTAAAAACATTTAAGTGGTGTAATATGTTTCAAAGTTACGAAATTCAAAGTTTTATGTTTTGAATGGGCTGTATTTCAAGTTTTGATTTCGAAATATTATAACTTTGAAAATGTTATGGTTTTAGAAAAGGATATATTTGAAAATGATATCACATTGATTTGGTTTTTTTTAAAAGAGAAAGTGATATCGAAATTATATGGTTTTGAAACGGATATCTTATTCTGATTTTGAAATATAAATTGTTTTGAAATGACTGCGGCGTTATAATAACGTTTGGTTGTTAAAGAGACCGGGATCGAAATTTGTCATACTCTCTGCCAACTCCGAAAACCACTTTAACAACCGTGTATGCGGTGGAGATTCCAGAATGAAGTAAGATGGTGGCGGTGTTTCCTTTGAGGTAAATACATGGACCCAACTCCCGTGAGTTGGCATAAGGTGGCTAAAACAAGAGCGATCGACGATTAATTGAGGTAGCACCTTTGATCGGACACATCCCTTCGGTATTCTACTCTGAATTTGTTTTATTCGGTGGCCACTTTTGATTTCTTTGATTGGGGGGTGTGGCTCGAGGTGGGCGGTAGCTGCGGCTACGCGTTACCACCGACCTGGAAGCGTAATTGGTATATCTACCTTGGCATTGACTAGTTGTGCCGTGTCAACTACCCTATCGCACCTTGTACGAGTTTGGTTTTCTCCCGTAGCCCATGTGGTATATCTGGTGGCTTCCCGATCAGGAGGGACTATGATATTGGATGGAGTACTTGGACTATTACGTGTTAAGGGCTATATGGGTAACCCCTTAATGCTAAGAAAAAATTAAGTTTATATTACAGTTAGACCCTATTATAATAGCGAAATATACTGCATAGTAAATGGTTTAATGGATCCTTAGGAGATGTAAATCTCGAGCATCTCTTGAGTTACTGCACTCATATTTGCTTCTGTTGATTTAACTTACATAACATCTTTTAGTTCTGACTCGAGTGTTTTGTCTTTTCAATTCGCTCATGTCAGTCCGAGCGTTTCAGGATTTGAAGATTTTAGCTCTGGAGGAAGAAGACGACGATTAGTATTACTATTATCTACTATATTATTCCACTACACTACTGTATTCTGCTGCATCGATTTTTATTCGTTGGTATGTGCAACTCTGATATATATTGTGTAAGTAAATTAAATATTTTGTAAACAGCTTCATGAATTATATATTTGATTATTATATTTTATCCTTCCGCTGTGAGATTCTATATTTGTTTTATTTGTTTCTTGTTTTTCAATAATCCGCCCTTTCGGATGGTTTGAATTGGCACGTGTGTTGATTTAAAGCGTGCGAAAAGGCGGGACAATACATCTGGTATCAGAGCTTTGGTTTAGCTATAAACCTTAGCTTTGTGGCGTCTGACTCTTTATAAATATGGTACTAATACCCTATGGGAGTCGCTGAGTGTATATATATGAGAGTGCGTATTTGTTAGTGTTATATAAAGGTTTTAATATTATGTTATTCTGTTCCGTTTTATATTTATAAATTGTGGTTGGTGCATGGGACGCTATGACACTAATGGGGATTTCTAAACACTTAATAGGACAGACCGACACAATATTAGTTTTAACATAGGTGAATGAAATAATTTTTGCCTATTATATTTTCTATATATAAAGTAAATTTTATAAAGGTTATATTTGGTAGTATTTATTGGTTGTTAGGTAATAAAATTTAAAAATAATAAGTAAAATGGGATAGAAAATAAAATCAATGAAATTTGGAAATCTTGGAACTTAAGTCCGAGATTTTGAAAATTGGTTTCAAATGATTTTGAAATATAATAATATTATTTAGAAGTATTTTCTGATATAAATATTTCAATAAATTGAAAGAATTGTTTTAAAGAAATTTTGGAAAAGATATAAGTTCTGTACTCCCCTCTCTGTCGCAGGAAAATAATTTCGGTGATGAATGCATGCATCATCGACATTCATTTTCGAGTTTCGAAGTGGGAAGGCCACTATAGTAGTTTACTACAGATCCATTGTTGATAAACAAATATAAATTTTAAATTGTTTTAAATGTAATTGGATATATAAAGTGTGAGTATATACATTTATCTGTTATTTTAAATGATTTTGAATAAAACCCGATATTTAATTCTTACATTTCCATTTATTAATAGTTTCAGTTACTGGAGTGATTTGGAACGTAGGTAATTAATAAATTAAAATAAGGAATTTAATGCTAGATTATGAATGAAATTAAAGGTAATTTGAACTGTAACCTATGAAACAAAGAATAATATTATTGAACATTAAATTTAATTAAAAGATGAGGTAAAACTTGTAAGTTTCATTTGCATTTTCTTTAACATATATAACTTACCAAATGATGTAAAAAGTTGAAATGCTAATAAGAAAATAATGGCAGTTGTATAAGTAAACTTATGAATGAAGGTGTTCAATGAATTTCTTAAATAAATAAGAATTTAATGTTGAAATGGTTATAAACTTAAGTTATAACTGAAATGTACTATGATAAAATATAATAGAAATGTAAGTATTATAAATAAATGATAATAAACATAAGTAAGTGTTGAAGGCATTTATTTTGGAAAATAAGCAGTGAATAAATAAGTGTAATAAAATAAAATAAAATTTCATGATACGGATAAGTGAAAATGGGACTTTGCTAGAAATGAATAAAAATAAATGAAACTACAAGATATAAAAGGCAAATTAAATAGATAAAAATAATATATTTAGTTTCATCTAAGATTGTTTAGTAAATGGTGCACTTAGTAGTTTATTTTTCATTCTGTACAATTGAAAGTTTTGTGCCCAAACAACTGTTTGTTTTGTTTGAATGAATGATTAAATTGTGTTGATTCTGTATGAAGGTTGTACGCTGTTTGTTGCAATTGGTTGTTGAATTGATTGTTTCTTTGTGGTTGAACAACTTAAATATTTCATTCTATATAATTGCTAACTCTTATTACATTATATAAGTGAAATACAGGTTATGGAAGCAATTGCTACTGCTTTTGGTTTCATAATTAAGCGTTAATTGCCCGACAAATAGATACGTTCTTGAATTACGGTTTTATAGCGCTATTTTATATATTTTCCCGTGTTGGGATATAATATTTTGGATATTATATGTGATATTTTGTTATATTTGACATTATATTTTCTCCCGAGCCTCTCCGTACAAAGGTGACTCTACCGAAATTTTCCGTAAATTTTGAACTTAGAAAAATTTTGAAAAATGTTTTCCAAACTTTATAAATTTAAATATAAAAAGATTTAATGGTTATAAAGTGGTATATTTTATCTAAATTAATTAATTTTATAAATTTAGTTGGTTATAAAGTTAATGTATTGAATAAGATATATTGATTTCTTAATTCTTCTTTTCCCTTCTTTTCCTTTTCGGGGACGAAAAGTTTTGAGTGGGGGAGAGTGTAATGACCCGTAAATTTAGTTAATTAAATTTTGTCATTTTAATAAGATATTAGAATTAAATTTAAGAAGAAATGACAAAAAAATTATAATTAATAATGAAGCAAATGTTGAAAATGGAATGAAACCATGGAAATTTAAGATAAGTATTAAGAGTTGAAATGAAATTACGAATAATTGAAGTAATGTAAATTGTTAAACTAGGCTAAGATTTGAATATAAGAATACAAAGGTAAATAGTAAATTAATTTAATGAATTAATATATGTTATTTATTTAGGGTATTGAATAAATTTGGTAATCCAATTGCAATTAATGGTAATAATGTTGATATAAGCTAATAAATAAAATTTCAATGCAATACCCGTTAATGGATGGAATCAAATGGGATTTATGTAAATGTATACTTGGTTTTACATCAAATGGAAGTTATTTGTAATAAGTGGATGTAAATATTGAATCAATTTATGAAATAAATATAAAGGTTATGTTTGGTTAGAACATAAGCAAACGAAATTGGTAGTATGGAAATAAATGCCAACATTGATTATAAGTAATAAAGGCTTATTTATGTGACTAAGAGAAACGGTAATGTTTATTTAGGTTACCTATTTAATTAGTTTGTTAATCGGAATTTGAGGTAAATTGTAATAAATGTAAATAAATGTTACATTTGTGTGGAAGTAATACAATGGTTAGGAGTGTTAGAATGGATATATTAAAGTAATGAATGGGAAAGCAAGGTAACTAAGTTTATATAGTAGTATTTAACTTAATAAAAGATTTGAATTAAACGAACCAATTGATATATGTTTATTTCTTTAGAATGTGCATAAAATTTGGAAATCAAATTGCAATTAAAGGAAATTAGGTAGTACGTTATTTGGAGATACATTTAATAAATACATTAAGGAAATATAATATAATTCACTATTATTTATACCCAAAAATGTCTATTTACTGAATAGCAAGATTTTTGAATCAATAAATGAATTTATTGAGGTTTCAATTTATAATTAATAACATATAATGTGTAATCAATTACAATTAATTGACTTAAATTGTGCAGTTAGAGTAGATTTGTTTTGTAACTGAAGATGGTTAATTTTATATGAAATTAATGCTAAGCCTATTTACTATAATGAAAATTCATTGATTTAAAGAATAGATAGCAAGATTTATTAATTTGATTTAAGTGCAAAAATTCAATAATTGAATTTATTGCAAATAAATGAAATTCAACATTTAATATTACGTTAATTGAAACTAGATGGAATGAGAACACTAATGTAATGAATGTAAGACAAATATTAACTACGATTTTAGAAAGGATTAATAGATAATGGAAGGATTTAAATCAGGTTTAAAGCAATAATTACAAATAACTGGATTTATTTAAATTGAATGTTAAATACAATAGTTTGTGAATTAATTTACTTTATATTGATAGGGGGATTGGTTTTAAAGGGTTTCTAAATTTCTTAAGTAATACAAGATGATAAAATTTATGAATTATAGAATTTGAATTTAAATAGTGGTTTAATTTATAATAATTGGATTAATTGCAAATGAATGGAATTAAATATTCAATTATTACGTAAATTGAAAATTTAGTTTAAATTGGAGATTTTTAATGTCATAGGTATGGAGCCAATGTTAATTTCATCCAATTGACATCAATGAATCGAATAATAAAATGAAAGGTAAATTTAATAGAAATTTTGGAAATTTAATTTATAATTTTCGAATTTAATGAAATTGAGGTGAATACCGAAATTTATAAATTTATCAACTCTAATTTGACAGTTAAATTTGGTTAAAATCATTGTAAATGATTGGAAAACTTAAAATGATAAGAATTGGTAATTATCGAATTTAAATTGAAAAATTGATTGAATTGACTAAATTTTATTTATTTAATTAATATAAAAAAGCCATTTTGGCCACTGACTCGGATTTTGACGAAACTAGTTTCATCGGATCTATATTGGTGAATTATTATAGGGTTTCAAGTTTCGTAGCGATCGGGCTTGTCGTTTGATCGTATGGACACGAAACGCCTTGAAATAAACGAAATTGAAATCAATTGAAATCAATTTGAAAAATATTGATTTTAGCATAACTTCTTCATACGATGGAATTTGGACCTGAAACCTTTTCCATCGTGTTTAAAATATTTAAAAACACCTATTTTGATATATGGGTTGACCCAATTTCGTTTCGGAGTCAGAACGGGCTTTTCGGGCCACTTTGTCGTTAGTGCGTACATCTATCTTATCCGATCCATTCTATTTCAAATTTTCCCATAAATATTCTGTTATAAACCCTAGCCACTCCTTATTTTCATTTGTCTGTACGTACATCTCCTTCTTAACTCCGCATTCCAATGGCAGAAAAAAAACCCTAATTCCCAAATTCCAAAAATTAATTTCAATTTCAAAAAAAAAATTTGCGAGTCTGCAGCCACTTCGAGTCACGCTTCGAGTTTCAGAGGCAAAAACGCTGTATCTAGTTCGGGTCAGGAACAAAATGACTTGGGTCGCTCCGGGTCGTTTTGGCAAAAACTCTAAGCAAGAACCGGGGATTTGAGGCGGCGCACAAAAGTCGAACCTAAAGTCGACCCAGGACCAGAATTTTCCAATTTTCAAATTTTCATAACTTCTGCGTACGAGCTCGGATTCACGCGCGTTTTATTTTGCTGGGATTGTATCGGAATTTCAGACATTTTGGCGTTGGTTTGGAGGATTTGAAGACTGTGCAAATTTTGGGTTTAAATTGGATATAAATTCGATTTAAATTCAAAAGGTGAGTGTTTTAACCCACTCACAACTTCTAAAATATCTTATGTTTGTTAAATTGATTTTTGATGTGTTTAGAAATTAACTTATAACTGTTTGGCATATTTTCAATCATCATCCCAGTTAAATTAAGTTAATTTAACTAAATTGTTGCGTATTTATTTATTGCATGTAAACTGCCAGTTAAATTTGTTATTTATCTAACTATTGCATATAAACCGCCAGTTGAACAGTTAATTAAATTATTGCTGAATATAAACTCCTGGTTGATAACTGCTGTTTATTATTCGTTATATATTTATGTGTTGTTTGAATTGGATGATGATTTTGATGAATGGATGTATTATTTTATAATGGATAAATGGATGTTTATTTATATCATAATATACTGCAAGTTATTATGCATTTTCATCTCATTCGGGATTGCGATTTGAAATGATATATAACCATAATTTTTATTTTCGAATAACGGATTGAAATGATAAATATCTATATAACTTGACCATAGGATAGAAAATTTTATACAGGCGCCGCGGTCTATATATAAACGTATTTTGAAATGACTTATCTATGGTTTGTGAAGAAAAATACGGTTTGGTGATATATTGATTTGGATATTATATAAATGTTATTTTATATAAAATTGAATTCCCTGTTTAAGCTATGTATGAATTTGGTTTAAAGGTGTAAAAGAAGTTTAATAATAAAAGTTTAACTTTGTTAAGATATAATACGGTTAAGTATTTATTTGAATTTATTTATAGAGTTATAATGACTTAATTAAAAATTTAAGGTTGGATGGTAAATGGGAATTCGATTTGAATTAAAGTATTTAAGAATTATCCTTGAAAAAGAAAATTTGATTTTAAATGTAAATAAATTGAGATTTAAAAGTAATGATTTTATAACTTGATTTTATTTAGAGGACTTAAATGAATATCCAATTGATTAAATGAATATTATCAGGTCAATTAAATTGAAAGAATAACCCAGTTTATTTCATTCTAAATGTGTTACTAAAATAACATTTGATTTATTAGGCAAACATTTCGAATCTAAATAATAGCAATTGAAAATTGATATATATGAAATTATCAAAGAATAGGTTTGAATGGTGGAAAAATTTAAGCTTTGAAAAATATGGAAATTTAAATGGGTTATTTGGGAATTCAAATCCGTATTTCAAATTGATTGTGAAGGTGAGGAAGCTATTTTTATTTTATAACAAAATAACTTAATATTTAAAACCATTTAAGTGGTGTAATATGTTTCAAAGTTACGAAATTCAAAGTTTTATGTTTTGAAAGGGTTATATTTCAAGTTTTGATTTCGAAATATTATAACTTTGAACATGTTATGGTTTTAGAAAAGGATATATTTGAAAATGATATCATATTGATTTGGTTTTTAAAAAAAAAGAGAAAGTGATATCGAAATTATATGGTTTTGAAATGGATATCATATTCTGGTTTTAAAATATAAATTATTTTGAAATGACCGCGGAGTTATAATAACGTTTGGTTGTTAAAGAGACCGGGATCGGAAGTTGTGATACTCTCTGCCAACTCCGAAAACCACTTAAATAAATGTGTACGCGGTGGAGATTCCAGAATGAAGTAGGATGGCGGCGGCATTTCCTTTAAGGTAAATACGTGGACCCAACTCCTGTGAGTTGGCATAAGGTGGCTAAAACATGAGCGATCGATGGGTTAATTGAGGTAGCACCTTTGATCGGACACATCCCTTCGATATTCTACTCTGACTTTGTTTTATTCGGTGGCCATTATTGACTTCTTTGATTTGGGGGTGTGGCTCGAGGTGGGCGGTAGCTGCGGCTATGCGTTACCACCGACCCGAAAGCGTAATTGGTATATCTACCCTGGCATTGCCTAGTTGTGCCGTGCAACCTACCCTGTCGCGCCTTGTACGAGTTTGGTTTTCTCCCGTAGCCCGTGTGGTATCCTCTGGTGGCTTCCCGATCAGGAGGGACTATGATATTGGATGGACTACTGGGACTATTACGTGTTAAGGGCTATATGGGTAACCCTTAATGCTAAGAAAAAAGTAAGTTTATTTTACAATTAGACACTTATAATTGTGAAATATACTACATAGTAAATAGTTTAACGGATCCTTAGGAGATGTAAATCCCGAGCATCTCTTGAGTTACTGCACTCATATTTACTTCTATTGATTTAACTTACATAAGATCTTTTAGTTCCGACTCGAGTGTTTTATCTTTTCAATTCGCTCGGGTCAGTCCGAACATTACAGGATTTGAAGATTTTGGCTCTAGAGGAAGAAGACGATGATTAGTAGTACTATTATCTAGTATATTATTCCACTACACTACTGCATTCCGCTGCATCGATTTTTATTCGTTGGTATGTGCAACTCTGATATTTATTGTATAAGTAAATTAAATATATTGTAAACAGCTTCATGAATTGTATATTTGATTATTATATTTTATCCTTCCGCTGTGAGATTCTATACTTTTTTTATTTGTTTCTTGTTTTTCTTATTTATCCCATAACAATCCGTCCTTCCGGATGGTTTGAATTGGCACGTATGTCGATTTAAAGCATACGAAAAGGCGGGACGTTACATCATATTTCACTATTTTTTAGAGACCACCAAGGATCACCATTAGACTACATTAAATAATTTGATATATTTCATGTTCATTGTAACAACTTATGCTTCTTGTGAAACTAGTTAAATCATAATTTTTGTCAAGTGCTCATGCCCTCATATTTTGAACTAATATGGTTAAAAAATGATCCAAATCCTTTGTATTTAATATCGCCACCTTTTTCAAAATTATGAAAATCAAAGAAGGGGAATTCTACAAATCTACTTTTAAATCTTTACACAAATCATTGTATTCCTTTATTTCCTTCATTTTTCCCATGAAGTTGCCGCCTTTCCATGATGTAATCTAAGATAATAATTAATTCTTGAATGGCATGATAGTGGATGTAGTACTTACGTTTAATTTCTTGTTTATTGTGTCTTTGTTGTCAAATTTATTAAATAAAATATGATTCATTTAGGTTACTTATTTTCATACCTGCTAGTGTAGTTGGACCTTAAATTTATAGGAGCACAAATAACAATAACTTATTCAGTTGAAAAACTAGCCACCATGCAAGCAAGTAATGACTTGTTCAGTTGGCTGTGGTTAGTTTTAGGTTATTTCGTAGTTTGTTCACTAAACAGAATACTACTTGTCTAAATGGTATAGATTTTGCCATTTTATTGCAAATATAGGTTAAAATGGTAAAGACTTTACCGTTTTAACCTATATTTGCAAGAAAAGCGAATAAAACGGCAAAGATGTTTTCGTTTTATTTAATTTGCAAACTAAAAATGAAAATTATTTGTCGTTTTATTTTTCGTAAGTTTTCTAAAACTAGCGTTGTGGTTGATTTTAGGTTTTCTAGGTGCGTAACTGGTTCGCTTAGTGCAAATGCAAGAGAGAGAAGGGAAGTGAATAAGTCTATTGTTTGTTATTGCCTAATTTCTTTGTTTATAGCTATAAAGCAATTGCTTAACTCCTTCAATATCAACCGAATAGAACATAGTATTTTATTTTCAAATTTTATGATTTGATTGAAGATACATTCATCAAATTCCAATATTATGTCCTCTTAATTGCTTGTAATTAGTTATAGATATTAGTAGTCAAGTCCTAAAGGTGTATGGAATGGTCCAAAATGATGAGGGTCGTTGGATTGGTCATTTTTTGCTTAATTTTTTTTCTACAAAATGAAATTTGGATAGAGGGGTTGTGCTTTATAATATGGACGAGGTATGGTTAAAGACGTGATGGAGGCATGAGCTGGATTATGGTAATTATATATATGTAACTATATACACACACAGACACATACACACACATAGATATATATATATATATATATATCTATGTATGTATGTATGTATGTATATTCGAAAATATCTGATAGTATAGATCCAAAATATCGAACTCTAATCGAGACATGCTGCTTGGCATTCTATATGCAATACCCCTACTCTGAACACAAGGGACTAGTCTCGAGGCCTAATTCAATCGTATATAGAAGATAGCTTTTCAAACTCAACTATATTATATAAATTTCTAAAACTAATTTATGTACGTTTCAAATTTTCACGACTAAACAATACATCCAATCGTCATGAAATTTGACAGCATACAATAATTCATTATTACGAATTCAATGAAACTAGTTTCATCGAAATCCAAGACAATGCCCCCGAAGGTTGTTTTTCATTAATTAAATGATTATTATAAAACAAGCTTAATCGCTTTTAAATTCAGATTCAAAAGTTTACTATCTTATTCTTGTTCAAATAAAATTTAAATCAACTTTAGAAATCATTTTCATTTGCATTATATCCAGGGTGAAATTATTTTAAAGTTTCTAAATATTAAATCCAATAATTAAATTATCAAACAAATCCCTATATTTGAAATTCCAGTTATTTAACGTATAAAATAACTTTTCAATTTTTATAATCAATTAAATATTCCAAATACGATTGACTATAATTATAGGTCCTTACATTCTTCCCCTTCAAATAATTTCATCCTCGAAATTAGGAAGCAAGAAAAATGCCCTAAACCAATTAACTTTTTAAACCAATTAGTTGTAATAGATTTACAAATTCTTTTAAATCTTTAACTTTATTCACAGTTTAATTTCCGTCCATCTAGTCATTTTAGGTTATCAGTCAAAAAAAAATTTTATTATAAAAAATCTCTTCTAAATTTCTAATAAATTTTGTAATGCCTTAAATTTAGGGAAAATTTCACCAGCGTCTCCTTTGCACGGCTAGATTAGAACAACTACACTCGCCCATATAGGTCCAAACCAACAAAAAAAAAACAAAGTCCAAGTAGCTTAATCTTAAAACCATCAAATTCAAACAATAAAATAAACGTGTACCTTTTAATCGGGCAACCAAATTTTTCTTCTAAAATCAAAGGCATCGAGCAAGCTCTTGTTTTTATGTACTTGCATCCAATTTACCAATGACATCCAATCATATAGTTCATAATCATATTAGTTGTATTTTCAATAGTCTAAATTTTCTTTACTAAAGCTTGTACGATGTACATATACCATCCATACACAATACCAATTTTGATCGCTTACTCGGTCACACAATTTCACTTCCGAACTAGTATCGTTCACAAGACCACACTAGTATGTACTTAGATCTGGTTCCTTTATTAGAAACAGCCATTTTCCTTGCACAGCTATATACTATAATAGAGAACTCCAGAATGAACCAAAAATTCATACCTAGTGTTCGCCATCGAGTATTGCGTGCAAATTTCTAACTCGGACCGATGTAAAAAAATCTTGAAATCATGTACTTGAATCTAGATCAAATATTCGAATAAAATAATATACGTACAACTTATGTATTTATTTCAATTGATCTCTATTATTTAGATTATTTTATTTACATTTATTCATGATCATTATTCACGTTACTTTATCCACATCCCTTCACTACTTAGTATATTCCTTTCAATACTAATATCCCATAAGAACTATTCCATCAAATTTTATGTTTAACAACATTTCACTCCATACTAAATTCATTTTTGAATAATTTCATAAAATTTTACTTAAGTATATAAATATTCTATACATCACTACTTCTCATGTTCGTTATCGCTTCCCAACTTAAGTCTATATCCAATTCAATCAATGATGTCCCAAACCCATATGTAATTCACTAAATTAGTTAATTAGTTCATTCATTAATCCATTTCAAATCATCATCAATTTCATTTTCAAAAATCACTTCATTTAACTTAAGTTATATTTCACTCCAAGTTAATTTATGTTATACAAATTTTAAAAAAAAATTAGCTTATTATTCATCAATTTGTAAGTTAAATAAACTGATTTCTTATAATTTCAAAAAAATACATAGATATAAATTATCAAAATTTAAACACTCTGTTTATTTCAACTCAATTTTGAAATAATACATAATATAATATAAATCTCTTTTTGTATAACAAATCATACTTGGGATTCGAATCGAAAATTGTTTTACCAAAACAAAACTCCAATGGTAGTTATTCCTCTCTTAGAAACCGAAAAATTAACGTCGATGATGTTGCAGTCATCATCGTAATTATTTTCTAGCGACCTAGGTGAGTTTAGTGCTTTCTTAATACGTTGGAGTTCCATTTTAAAATATTTCCATTCAAAAATATATTCCAAATAATATTAATAATTTCCAAATTTTTGAAAAATGATTTTCAAAAGCAACGGGAATTACATTCTCAACTTTTAAATCCTTTTTATTTGTAAACCTCTTTTGCAAATCATGTTTGTATAATTTCACTACGTTTATATAAAACCATTCCTTAATTATTTATCTTTGTTTACATTATAATAATAACAACGTTTATTAAAACACAAACGACAACAACAACAAATGAAAATAATCAAATATTACTATTCTCTAACAGCCAAACATACCATATACACTATAATAGTTTTTTGAAATTTTTTCCCTTTATATGTAAAATATAATCAAGGTAAAATTATTTCATTTACCCAAATTCAGAATAATATTATGTTTAATTGCTTTGTTAAAGTGTTTAAAAATCCTATCACTAATGTGAATTATTCGTATTGACTAGAATCCATAAACCACTCAATCGATCAATCAACACAATATAAAACATTTTTGTATCACTAACAAATACGTGCTCATATCTATAATACACACATATTCAGTCAAGGGTGCTACTAACACTATCTATGAAGAGTACCCCACCAAAGCCAAGGTTCTTGCTTAACTCGACGCTGATACCACATTGTAATAACCCACTTTTCTAAACAGTTTAAGTGGACAATTAACCTTACATGAGCCTCCCAAATTGAATAGAAAGGCGGCTAGTTAGGGGAAATAAAAAAGATAAGAAGATAAAAACTAAACAACGTAGAATCTAATAAGGAAACGAATAATGTACAACATACAACAAATCTTTACACCAACCAAACTGTAATGTATGTACACACAGACATCAATCAGACAATACTAACAATTTCAGCTCGGACTGTTACAACAGCATGTTCTCACAATTTCTTATAGATACCACAATGAATGTAGGGGGAAATAGCTATATACGTGAATATGTTTCTGGGCCCCCAGCTTGGCCCCTGAAGCTCCAAAGAATGCAACCTAAATATGTAAATATGCTCGTTCTGACCCGAGCATTATAGTAAAATAACATGCAAGTCAGTCTAGAAAATCAGCATGAGAAAACACGTCTCAATTGAATTTTTTAATGTTTTAAAAGTATTTTGGAAATAAAGGTATCTCGTAAGACCAAACCACACATAAGCACGAACAGGTTTTGCCTTACGATAACCAAACCATTTTGTAAGAAATTCTCTTATATAATAATACTGTCTAAGATGCAAATACTTATTAATCATAGCTAAAATTGTTACACTAATTAAATTCCATCATAATAGGTATATAATTAAAACTATAAGGGCTCGTATATTGGATAATGGATTCCATAAAATGACTGGCCCACTGTGGTACCGCCCGCCATTGTGCATCTCTAGATAAAATAACACCGCGGACCCCGCCTGGATCTTCTGCCAATACAGGACTAGCCTAACACTTGTCTAGTAATACAAAATATGATCACTCCTCCATTAATGGGCCCTAAGTATGCAAATGAGAGATAATATTGACTCTAGATAGCGAGATCATACCCTACTTGAGAGTTTCGTCTTCAATTATATTGTCTCCAAGATGTTTTTTCTTCAAAAAAATTGAGTCAGATCGAAGTGGTTTTCTGATAACATATCTGATCCAGTCACTTAGATACAACATTTGATAGTTGTCGGTAAACTCAACTCCGGTTCTTTGGGAAATAACGGTCAAACATAAGAGCGGAGATCACCTCCTAACCGTTAGAGGAAAGACTTTCTTATCGCTTGTCCTAGTAGAAAGAAACAAGATTTATGTGCGTGGTATATCATCATCAGAGATGACCATGCAATATAACTAACGTGTTTCTCTTAGATATTTCCAAAGTTTTATTTCGAGTCCGTATTTGATAGTCGGTTATTTAACTATCAACAAACACACATCCAAATCAATGATTTATTACAAAAGTCAAAACTAACATTGGGTAAGCATATGAGCGAACACTATCCTCCATGATTAATCTTTCCATTAATTAATATCACTTTGCAATAATTGTATCATGAAAATTGTACAAATATTTATTCACAAACCCTTATATTTCAATACTTTGAAAATATCCATACACTTATCTCGACGGTATAGATATATTTATAGAAATAGAGAAAGATTGCCTTTCTACACAATTCTAAAAACATTTATAAATTGCTTTATATATCTCTAAACCCATCTATAACCCCATTCGTTAAATTGTGAAAAATTATTTATAAAAATCTAATTTTACATTCCTAAAAACCATTTATAAACCCTTTATAAATCCATAAATGATTTGTAAACTCCTTTTATAAATCTACAACGCATTTCTAAAGTTCCTTTATAAATATCAAAAACCATTTAGAAAACTCTTTTACCTTTGTAAATAATCTACCTCTAAGTTTTCCAAACCATGTTATAAGACTCCTCTTATAAATCCCAAATCTGTTTGTAAACTCTATTTATGAGTCTTGAACACATTTATAAGCAAATAAAAAATCATTTACTTCTAAACACTATTATATATTAATAATTATTTAAATTAAATATTATAAATAAATAAATAATAATTATTTTTATTGAAACATCTTAAAATAATAATTAATAATCTCAATGCATTATTAATAAAAAATAATAACTAATCTTTACACTTATTATAAATAATAATAATAATTTGTTTTCAAAACCTTATTAATAAACCCTTACTATTAATTTCGAACCATAATTAATCTTAAAATAATTAACCTTTCAAAATATTAATATATTGATAAATGCTTTAAAACAACACTAACAATAAGAAAATAACTTTAAAACGATGCAAATATAGTTAAACAACTTTAAAAAATATTAATAAAACTATATAACTTTAAAACAATATTAATATAATTAAAAATTAACTTTTAACCAATATTAAATAAAATAAATAACTTAGAAAATGATAGATAAAAAGGTTGGAATAAATAGAAATTAAATCCTTTAACTAAAAATATTTTCGAAAACCTAATTTTTAATTTAAAATCATTTCCTACCTAAAAATTCAACTATAATCCCAATGACAATTTATAGTATTTTTAAAATACTAATTTAAGGCCAATAGCTACCAAACTCTTAACTAATAATGAGGTTGATTTCCTATTGCTATAGGGTTTAAGTTTTTAACATATAACGATGTCATAACCAATAGTGCCAAAAATCTGGTTTATTATCCAATAACTTATATAACAGGAATATTATTGAAATCAATTGAACAATAGCAAGGAATCCCATTAGATCCCTCCACCTGTCCCTCTATAATACAACTCATATATATTAATATATATATAAATAATATTCAACATTGGTGAGGAATCCTATTGGATCCCTCCAGCGCGTCCTTCTGCATTACAAACAATATAATTATATAGTAAGGGTCATCCGCTCCAAGGGCAGGAATAAATCCAACCAACTGAGATAAACAGTAAATCAACCAAATATCCAATCAATAATTTTTATCAACTATAAATTTTACTGGCAAACCAAAAAGCTGAGATTGACTCATAATTTTTCCAATTGTCGTCGATGTGTTTAGATTTAGAACTAAAATCGAACAACATCCAATTTTAGCACAAATTTCAAATGGCTCCAATTGTCAACCAAACCAATTACATATCATAGTATTCTCCAATATGATCGCAATGTTACTTATCGTGTTCAATTTGGACCTTAAAAGAACAAGACATTAAACATACAAATTTCATAGATTAATTTAATAATTGATTTCCCTTTATTCCAATTCAAAGCTTAATGACACTTTGTAAAATTAATAAACTCCCCAATACTTTTCTTCCCCGTTCAATATCATAACCAGGCTGCAGCAATCTTCGCCCTCCACCACCACTAGAAGGAAAACCATGCTGCTGCCACTTCATCGTCTAACCTAACGACGCCGGCACGACCACCTAACTCTGCCTCCTCTACCATGAATTCCCATAAACCCATCTTCGACATTTTCCTACCTCACTGTCACCTCTAATACGTCACACTATCGCTCCCACATTATAGCACCCCCTCGTCAATACCGTCTTGACCAGACCACCGTCGTCCTCCAACTCCACCAAAATTCACGTGCCAAGGCCACCCATTCGATTCATCGATCATCTATGAACAACGGCTACCTTCGATCAAATTAGCCGATCCCCAGCATCCAAAATGTGGAGCTCCTTCCCTTAGGCATCTTCTCTATTAACTCGAGTCCTAAAGTTTTATAGATTGGTCTGAATTGATGAGGGTCATTGGTTGGCCATTATTGTTTAAATTTGTTTTCTACAAATTGAAATTTGTAGAGAAGAGTTGCATTTTATAATGGAGGCGAGATATGGTTAAGGACTTGATGGTGGTATTGGCCAGAGTTTGGTAATAATATATATATATATATATATATATATATATATATATATATATACATATATTGGAAAATATCTGACATTACAGATCCAAAAATATCGAACTACAATCAAGGAGTGTCGCCTGGCATTCTACACGTAATACCTCTTTTTTGAACATAACGGGACTAGTCTCGAGGCCTAATTCGATCATATGCCAAGATAGCTTTTCAGACCAAATTATATTATATAAATTTCCAAAATTAATTTATATGTATTTATAATTCGTATGAATAAAGGATATGTCCAATCATTTGTAATTTTATGGCATGTAGTAATTCACTATTACAGATCTAATAAACTGGTTTCGTCGAAATCTAAGATAGTGCCTCCAAAGGCTGTTTTCACTCGTTAATTAAAATGATTGTTATAAAACAAGCTTAGTCGATTTTAAATTTTAATTCAAAAATTTATTATCTTCTTTCTTAGTCAAATATAATTTAAATCAACTTTAGAAATCTTTTCGTTAACATTAAATCCCAAGTTAAATTATTTAAACAATTCCAAATATTAAATCCAACAAATAATATCAAATAAATCATTATATTTGAAATTAAATTTATTCAACTTATAAATAATTTTCAATATTTAAAATTAATTAAATGTTCCAAATTCGAATGAATAAAATTCTTGTTCGTTGCATCAACTTTCTACGTGCTTTATGGGTTAACAAAGAAATCGTTAGCAGTGTGATTTATTGCTATAATTCATTTTTTATTCAAAATCTATGACTTTATTAGGTTTGTATATGTTATAGATTTTATGTTTTAAATTCATTGGCATATGATTGTTTACATTGATTCGTTATTCTGATAATTTGTATATGATTTGAGATATCATTGGTAATTTTTTTTAAGTTGCTCGATAGTTCATTGGCTTGATATGTTATTTGTTATCCATAAATTTTAATGTCGAGAGTGAGGCAATGAGTGATAACATCACAAAGGAGTTGGTGCCACTAGGTTCTACGTTGAAGATTGAGAGTGTTAACTTTATCACTACAATGTCCTTTCTCTTCGAAGAAGTTTCCCTTCAGTGATGTATCTCACCGCATTTCATATAAAATTGATATAAGAGCTATAATGTTACTATCATGATTGTCAAATGTTACTACCATGATTGTTGTAGAAGGAGTTTAGCCTACTACTTAGCCTCAATGTCGCTTCCACAAGCCATGTGAATGTAATAGAGTCGACGTCAGCAAAAGAGCTATGATGGACGAAGTCGAAGGCTTACAAAGTGCCATTAGTGCAGTGGTCGACCACAAAAACATAAGAAAAGAAAGGCATCGAAGAAATAGGATGATGCGCTTTGTCAACAGAAGAATAAAAGAGTATCGTGTCTCATTAACTTCATATGCCACCACTGCCTTTTGGACTGATGCACAAGGCATTTCATTGAAGCTAAGTTCAATCAGCACTACAACTTGCCAATTGAAACCAAAATGGGCTCGTTATCAATGGTCAGAGAAGTTAGCAACATTACATCAAAGCAACACCACACTTCATCGGCGCTTCAGGAGTATTGTTCTAGGATGACGATTAGGGAATACAACATTAGGCATCTCTTTATTAATACTCAATGCCTCACTTTATCAACGTGTTTCGTCACCATTTGGAGGACTTCGCATGTCTATGTGAAGAGGTATTGATGGTAAACACCAAAAATATCCACTAAGTCATCAATACTGCCTTATGGTTGCCATTGCTTCATACTCGTGTTGCCTCGAGATGGACATCGACAATCATGATGGATGTAACCGATGCCATAGTTTGTGGTTGCCACTAACTATCAATCCAAAGTGTTCTAGTACATAAGATGGGTGATGTTGAAGACTATCAATGTTCGTAAGGTAAAAGCGACATTGTCGACACTTCCCAAATTCGATGTCTAGCATAAGAAATATTGATTCCATCGAAGTCTTCACTACTACCATCACTAAAGATGACGCTGAAGTGCATTGAAGACACCGAAAGCAAGACAATGTCACCTCTTCAGCAATGAAGCTTATGCTAGTTTGTAAATGCTGAAGCCAATCACGCCGAAGTCAAGCATGCTAAAGTCATGAAAGGCGGAATGGAGATACACAACCTCTATAAATATACACCTATGAGTGCCAATTTGATGATGATTTTTTGAATTCTCTCCATCTTTTCTTAAATCATGACTTTGTAACCCTAAATCATATTGGAGACAAATCTAACTTGATTGTAATCATATGAATTAAACGAACAAGGACTTAGACATATTCATTAACTTCGACTAAGCATAATTTCAAACATTATTGATATGGAATTGCAAATATATGGACTTATCTAGATCAAATTTGACATGGACTGTTTGGAATCGCCATAAACTATGACAAGATATATGTGTATAATCATATGAACATGGGAATTCGAGTATAAGAACGTATTGCGTAGCCCATTATGAGCCCAATGGACTATTTGGAATTTTTCTTACTTGTTTACTATGTCTCTAATTAACATAGAACGTGGAATAGATCCTTTTGAAACATCTTCCTTTAAGGCCCATAAGGACTTTGAATGTGACAATTTAAAATGGCCTCGAAGGCCCACTAACATAGCGATCAAAGAAAATAAATGAATTCTCATAACTTTTCCCTCAAGTGCCTATTTTCATCATGAATCCACCCTGTAATAATCCTCTCATGTATTAATACTCAAGTGACAAATTGCACCTTGATAACAACATTAAGTTGACATTGATCGAGTTATGCTTAGTCATGTCACGGAATATGTTTAAATCAAGGTTTAATTCACCATAATTGGCTTCATGGATGTTATAACAATTTTTCATCTAACATTTTTGGCTCTAGAAGGAGGGTGCGAACCTCCGACTTGTTTAACCCTCTCTCTAAACTAATTGAGAAAGCTTTGTTTAAAGAAAATGAGTCAGGGCGACTTAATGATGTGAAGAGGTTAGTTAAACAACAACATTGGAAGATAATGTAGTTATTAACTTTAACTTAGAAAATGCAGAGCCTAGATAGCAATCAAAGTCGACATGACCTAATTGCAGCGAAGCCAAGATTAAATGCTTAAAGCCACAACTGTTAGAGTTGAAAGGACTTTTGGAATGAAAACTTGCTCAATAATGCCCAAAAGCCACCAGATCCATTGGAGGAGATGAAGAAGAATCTCTAAGGATGGACATGAATGTTTTTTTGCTTAGAAGCAAAATCAAAGACAAGCTTACTCTGAGAGGAGGTGACCAACAAACAAAGGCCGACTACCAGGGAAGATTAGAAGGAAAATCTAAGGAACAACTGGAGGCTCAACTTCTAAAGGGTATGAAATTAAAGAAGCAACTACTATAATAATGAATCCTACTTGAAAGACATAGCAAAAATATACCAAAAGATATACTTAATTTCAAGGGAAAGAGAACTCTAGATGACGAAGTCGATGATGATTATTGAGAAGCTCCCTTCGTTGATAAGATTACGACCACAAAAATTTCATCTCATACGAAGATCCTATCCATCGGGTATAATGGAATGGCCAATCCAGACGATCGATTATTGGCTTTCGAAAGTCAGATGGACTGATACAGTGCATTTGGAGCTATGCGCTATAGGCTTTCCCCAACTACTTAAGAAAGGAATAGCTAAATGGTACCGATAGTATAGAGAGAGGAACATCTGTTCTTGGAAATAGTTTACTCCTGAATTTTTAGCACAACTCTGTATCTACAAAGATCCCACCGTCGATTACTCCATGGTAGCTAATATCAAACAGAGACAAGGAGAGTTATTGGGAAACTATCTTAAAATATTCAACGCAGAAGCACTTAGGCAAAGAATATGACCGATAGAGATAAGCTGGTAGCAGTACCTTTTGGTCAGATCGAAAAAACCTGAGAACTCTACATACACGGATGCAGAAACATGCAAGATTTCCATTTTCAAGCCGATAAGTTCATTCACATGGACAAAATGACTCATACTCGAAAGAAGGCCCAAGGAAAAAAGGAAACAGGAAAGATTAACAACAACGACAATCATAAGAAACTAAGATGGGAAGAAGATTCAAGCGCAAAACATGTTACTATGAATAAACCCATATCTTACATGTATGCCGCAATGGATGAAAGTGATGTCTTTTCGATCTCTTAAAAAGCTAAAACTAATCCCGAACCAAGAAAGGGGGAGATTACTTTGCTTATTATAGATTAAATGTACATAAAACCAATGAATGTCAAGTGTTGGAGGGTATAATATCTGCTCTGGACACCAAAGGAATTCGTTAAGGAGAGTCAAAGAGCTGCATTTTTGAAAATGGAAACCAAAGGCTACCCAGCAACATTGCGAAGCTGATAGAAAATGATGTTCATCCAGATTTCATTCTACTTCTCAACAGAATTGACATAATCCTTGGAGTCCACACTTGGCTGGAAATCGCAAAAGGGCTAGGAGTCACTATGTTAAAGGAGAAAAAGAAGTGATTTTCTTTATCTAAGAGGAGCCTCCGCTCAAAAAACCAAGATTCCAAATCCAGATGCATAATTTGATCATCACGCCTCAAGAGCTGAGAGGGGTTCATCACTCGCACAATGACCCACTTTTGGTTACTGCATAAGTTGAACTTTCTGTTGTTACTAAGATTTTGATCGATACCGAGTGTTGTCATTGTAATTTTTAAATGTGCATTTCACCAGATAGAGATTCTAAAAGAAAAGCACGAACCACATTTTGAGCTCACTATAGGATTCAATAATAAGGGTACACTCCTGTTGGACAAATAAGACTTCTCGTGCAAATTAGAGTTCCACTACATTTTTGTACTTTCGAAACCATTTTCATCATCATGGATCAACCTTTTTATCATAACAACTTTTATGAAAGACCAACATGGAACGAAGTTGATGCTTTTGCCTTTTCCAAGTATCCAATGGTGAAATTTTTGACGAAAAACGAATGTGGAATATTTAGTGCTCGAAAATATACTTTGCAGCTATTAAACTATATTAACGAGATTACCTTCCTTGTTACGATTCGAAGGAATATAACTTAATCTGAAATGAACTAAAATGCCTTTAGATGGTGATTCTTCAAAATCATCGCCCAAAGCAAAAATAGTGCATGTTAAGATGACTAAACATGTATTGAGAAAATTTGACTTCTCAAAGAAGAAAAGAAAAAGGGTAGGAAGCAAATCGGGTGGAAGATGGAATAGAAGATGAGTAGATTTTTCCGAAACAACAAAGACGATCAAAACTAGAAGAGTGTTATATAGAAAACTCGGATAGAGCTTGTTCGGTTCCTTCGGTCTTCAAAAGACGTACTTTCTTGGACCTACTCAAATATGGTTGGAAGGTCCAACCGTCTTGTGCTATACTCTGAATATGAACCCAAATATCATACCGTCCAGTAGAAGAAAAGGAACCATGATAAAGTTTGATTCAGTGCTTTGAAAGAAGAGTTCAAAAGACTACTCGAGACTATATTTGTTAAAGAGTTATTTATCTAATGGTTAGCTGTTCCAGGGGCTAGTCAAGAAATCCAACGGGAAGTGAAGAACGTGTGTTGGTTACACTAATTTGAATAAAGAATCCCTAAAATATTGATAGTTTCTCCCAAGGAGAGACCAGTTAGTTGACACAAAAGGCGGACATGAACTCGTCTTTCATGGACATGTATTCGGATGCAATCAAATTCCAATCTTCAAACCATAGGATAAATAGGCCTTATTTACAACAGATTAGGGAATGTATTGCTACAAAGAAATGCCTTTTGGATTGAAGAATGCAGGAGAAACATACCAAAGACTGGTGAATTGGACATTCAGGGAACAAATTGGATGGAACGTGGAGTATTGTAGATGACAACTTGGTCAAGTCTTAGGAGAGAGGCAGTCATCTAAAATACCTTGAAGTAATGTTTGGTTTATTAAAAAAATAAAGGATGAAGCTTAACCCACAAAACTATTCTTTTGGAATTCAGTCCGATAAATTATTGGGATATATCGTCAACGCTGGAGGAATCAAAGCTAACCCTGACCAAATCTAAGCCACTAGAGATATGGCAGAACCAAAGACAAACAAAGACGTAATGAGCTTGAACGGTAGGGCGACACCATTAAACAGGTTTATTTCCAGGGCCACTGACAAAAGCATTCCATTTTCAAGTGATTAACGAGAAGAAAAACTTCGAATGGAGTGAGGATTATCTGAAAGCCTTTATGTAGTTGAAAGATCGGTTGGAAAAACCGCTAATTCTCTATAGCACAGTGGATGGGGAAAGTCATTATCTCGATATGTCAGTCTTTGAAAATGTGGTTAGCTCGGTACTAATAAGAAGATAGAAGGGAATTCATATTTTTCCATATTATACCAGCAAAAGACTCAAAGATGCGAAACAAGATATCCAGTCGGCGTACTGCTTGATATTAAATGTGCGTAAGATGAGGGCCTATTTTATAGCACATCCAATCAAAGTCTTAACTAATTTCTTACTCAAGCGGGTTTTTAGTGAAACCAAAACTTCAGGATAGTTTGTTAAGTGTGGAATTGTAAATAGCCAATGTGATATTAAATTCCTGCCTTAGGTCTCAATTAAGGGACAAGCGCTAGCGAATTTTACCAACCAGTGTCCTTGGTTCATTAAAGAGTGGTCAAAAAAAGAAAAACACCTAAAACCTAAGTAGTAATTATTTCTAGACGTAGCTCCAAATGAACAAAGGGCCAGGACCGGATATATGGTTATCACTCCTAATGGGCATAGGTCGCACTACACAATGAAGTTAGGGTTTCCAGTCACCAACAATATGGTAGAATATGAATCCATGATAGAAGGACTCGCTTTAGACCTCCAACTTAAAATCCCTAGATTCAAAATTTTCAATGATTCACAATTAGTGGTAAATCAGCTAAACAAGAAATATCAGATGAAGGACGCCAAAATGACTCTATGGTCAAAAAGAAATTGAAAATGTTGATCGAATTTAAAGATTTTTCAATACACTAAGTTCCACGAGGCATGAATTCCAAAGCCGATTCTATGGTAAAGTGAGCAAGCCCACAAGAGGCACCAGAAGCATGAAACGTTTTGGTGGGATATAAAGAGAATCCTAGTATAGAGGAGAAAGTGATGATCTAGAAAGTGAGTCCTTTGTGTTGACATGGTCTCAAGCCTTAGCATACAAGGAAAAGAAAAATAAACTAAGATTCTTCAAGAACACCTTCCTCAAACGAAAACTAACAATCAATAAAAGAATAATTAGACGACTCATATTATCGAATATATAACAAAATGAAGGGTGCCAATGGATAAAATAGAGGCAAGGAGAGTAAAGCGTTAGGCTCTGACTTTTGTCATAGCAAATGGCTACTTTGTAAAAAGGATATTCACTCCCTTATCTAAGATGTGTTGTACTAGAAACGAGAGCGAAATTACTAAAAGAAGCCCATGATGTGCTCTATGGAGACCATTTCAATGGAATGAAATTGGCCAAGAAAGTTATGAGGCACGGCTACTATTGGCGTCAAGTGAATAGTTAAGCTCTTGATTATGTAAGAAGATGCGAAAAATATTAAAGATTCTATAAGATCTCATACTTACCATCAATGGAATTGACTTCCATGTCAGGCCTATGGCATATTGATGTATGGGGAATTGACCTAATTAGGTCGTTGTCGAAATTTAAAGGAGGAGCTAAGTACACAGTATTATCCATTGATTACTTCAAGAAGTGGGTAGAAGCTGAACCACTCTCAAATATCACATTAGGAAAGTTCTAAAGTTTGTAATCAAGAATATCATTTCCAAATTCGAGATTCCACATCAGATAATATTTGATAATGGAAATCAATTTGAAAGCAAGGATTTAACCAATTTTCTAACAAGAAAGGAATCATCAAAATCTTTTCATCTATAGCTAATACCAAAGGAAATGAAGTTGTTGAAGCGGCTAATAAAAATGTAAAAACCATTTTATAGAAGCTATTGGATAAGGCAACATTCTATGGATATAAAGAATTCTTACTAAAACAACAATAGCGCATACGCCATACTCCCAAGCAAATAGTTGTGAAGCCATGCTTCTAATTGAGTTTAAAGTACCTTCTTATCGAAGGATTGCATATGCGCTGGATCCAACCAAGAGTTAAAGAGAGAATTTTTGGACTTAAATTAACGAGTTAAGAGATGAAGTAGCCATACAAATGGTTGAGTATCAACAAAGAATATCCAATTACTATAACTTAAGAATAAGACAAAAATCATTTCGGAAAGGAGATCTAGTGCTTCGAAGATTCATGGAAAATAATGAGAATTCGACGACGGGCCGCTAGGAAAAATTTAGGAAGCACCCTCAATCATACATATAATAATCCCTTACAGAACCAATAAACTCTACTAACCAAATGGCAAAGTCATAAATACAACATGGAATGCCAATCATTTGCGGTCATATTTTCCAATGATAGGTGAATAAAGAGAATTTACCAGTTCAATTGTGAAAAGGAGTAAGATTCTCTCAAGGAAGGAAGACCTAGCCATCAAAGGCTCATAACAGCAAGAGGTCTCAGTCCATCAAAGCCCATTACTATCAAAATCTCATGAGCATAAGAGGTCTCATGCCATCAAAAGCCCTAGCCATTAAAGTCTAATAACCGTAAGAGGTCTCTTGCCATCAAAGTCCCTAAGCCTTGAGTGTCGTCATCAAAGGCCTCACTGAAGCACCTCCTAGATGGAGGTTGAAGTAAGCCTTTAGTGCCATCATTAAAGGCCTTATTAAAGCACCGAAAAAGCCTTCAACCCCTGTTTATTTGGCTTGGTCAGAGCGCCTATATAGGGAGGATGGAGTAAACCTTTAGTTTCGTCATCAAAGACCTCATTAATGAACCGACTAATCCTTTAGTGCCATCATCAAAGGTCTCATTGTAGCACCTCCTAGAGGGAGGACAGAGTAAGCCTTTAGTGCTGGTCATCAAATGCCTCATCTTCAAGAGGAAGATCCATCAAATTTCAAGCCAAGTTGTGCTGCAAATAAATCAGTCTTCTATATGAAGATCTGCCAAAATCCGAGCCAATTATTACTTCAAATCGAATAAATCTTCTAGAGGAAGGTCCATTAAATATGAGCTATTTATACACCGTAGAAAATGCAATTATCATCTACCAAATAAGGAATTCTGGTCCTCTATTATTATTGCCAGAATTGGATTTCTCGTCCTCTATTATTATTTTAAAATATAGATTTGTGGACTTCTTTTATTGCGGGCATGGATCTCTGGTGTTTGATTATTTGCAAATATATATTTCTAGACTTCTTTTATTATTTTCAGATATGGATTTCTAGAATTCTTCTTTTATTGTCAGATATGGTTCCTGGACTTCTAAAATTTCTAGATATGGATTTCTAGACTTCTTTTATTATTTCAAGATATGGATTTCTGGATTTCTTTTATTGCCAGATTGCAATTTTAGTCTTCTTCCAAAGATGGATTTTTGGGCTTCCTCTATTATTGCTAAATATAGACTTCTGGTCTTATATTATTTTCAGATATGGATTTCTAGACTTCTTCTATTATTTCCAGATATGGATTTCTAGACCACATCTATTATTGCCAAATATGGATTTCTTGTCTTCGATTACTTCTAGACATGGATTTTTAGACTTCTTTTATTATTGCCAGATATGGATTTTTGTTCTTCTATTATTTTAGCCAATTATGGATTTCTGGGCTTTTATTATAGCTAGATACGGATTTTGGTCTTCTTCTATTATTGTTGACTTGGATTTCTGATCTTCCCTTATTATCAGGACATCTATTATCAAATGGGTTTTATGGTTTTTTTTATTATAACCATCAAACGAACATAGTGAATTTTTAGTCTTTCCCTCTATAATATTTCCATTTATGATACTATTCATAAATAATCGTCTAATCTTTAATTCATAAAAATCTTTATAAAATAATTTTCTTAAAACTCATTAACTCTAAAAATAGTGTTATGTTGCAAATGAAGAATCCTTCAATATTTCTAGAAAGTCGTACCAATAAGTTAACAGTAAAATTCGTGATTTGTTTTGTAGGAAAATAACATTAGAAGGAAGATCTTGATGAAGATTGAGCAAAGCGAGGAAATTCCTGGTTTTACCCTAGAAAGAAAAAAAAAATTATTTCATACCAAGGAGCTAAGTGTTAACCATAAATTTCAATGTTAAAAATGAGGTTATAATCGTGATAACATCAGAAAGGAGCTAGTGCTACTAGGTTCTATGTCGAAGATCAACTTTGTCGCACTTCATCACTACTGTAACAACCCTGGTTTTAGCGATTACCTGAAAATATTAAATTATAACGATAGTTATAATTTAATAGTGTAAATTAATAATTAAAGAGGAATTTTAATTTTTTATTGGGAATAAACAATATATTTGAGCATAAAATGAGAAAATAGAATTTTGAAGACTTTATTAAGATGGTTTGATTTAATAAATAAATGAGGAAAATGTGTTTTATTTAGAGTTAATGCAATAATTTTGTTAATTATTGCTCTTA
This sequence comes from Allium cepa, assembly GCA_030765085.1. Classification (NCBI taxonomy): domain Eukaryota; kingdom Viridiplantae; phylum Streptophyta; class Magnoliopsida; order Asparagales; family Amaryllidaceae; genus Allium; species Allium cepa. The sequence continues at coordinate 1,033,673,973 of CM060928.1, forward strand.
CTTCTTTTAATATATATAGTTTTTTTAAAAGAAGTAATTAATTTTAAAATGGGATATATTTAATAAAATGATGGAATTGAGTTTAAAAATATAAGTTGAGCATAAAATTATATTTGAAATGAGTTATAGAATTTTATGACATAAAAATGTGATTTTTGTGTAACTTATAGTGTTAATTACAATGAATTTTGTAATTAATAATGTAAATTTGCTATTTTCTTTAAATAGGAAAATATGATAATAAATATGTTCCAATTATGTAAATAATATTTTAATCAGGTGTAAAACATTTTTATTATCACGAGTAATGAATTTCTTAATTCTTAAGAAGTGGAACTTGAAATAGTATAATTTTCATCATTAGTATGCATTGTAACATGAAATAAGTGGTTGAATTACTTGTTGGGCTTAAGTCCATTAGTACAATTAAACCCTAACATGTTACTAAAGAATGAGAAAGAGGAGAAAAGTCTATACGTTCATTCACTTCTCTCCTCTCATTTAAAAACTTCTGAAGCTCAAAAATAATGGCATCCTTCTCATTCTCCCAATCTATGCTCTATTAATCAAAATAAAATGAAGAATGGATATTTTAAAACATGGATTTAAGTATAAACTCAGGTAATCTTCAATCCAAAACCAATATCTCCATCAAAATCTAACTTATAGTGAAAATCTATTAACTTCTTCTCTGTATAGGGTTTGCTAGTTTGGAAATTTGGGCTGAATTGATAATCTCGATTGTTGAATTAAAGGATAGAGGTGAGTTAATCACTCACATCTAAATCTATGTTTGCTGCACATCATTGTTTGAATGATTGTTGATTTAATTATATGCAATTTGGTTGAAAACTTGTCTGATTATTGTGTTATTGTTTGCTGAAAATTTGTTAAAAAAATTCTCTGCAGTAAAACAACGATAATATATGGTAGAATAATCCAAATTGACTCAATCTTTTTGTGGTAGAACGATATTTCATTTATCTACAAGTTTTCTTTTAATCATATTTCGAAATTATGCAGTTAATTTGGTTGAAATTGAGTTTGAAACTAATGTTATAGCTCAGCCATATAAAAAAAAAATTTGAGTTAATACCTGAGAGTAAAATAGACATAACTTTCGATTGGTAAACCTAATTGTGTTGAATCTTTTTGCAGTAGAAAGATAATTCTCTAAGTAAGAACTTTTATTTTAATTACTTTCTCATATTTTGAATATTTCTTGGTCAAAATCGAAATTTTAAAAGAGTAATAGTCTCTGCCCTGTCAAATTTCTGTGCTTAATATTGTTAGTAATTTAAGCATAACTTTCGCATTTCTTATCGGATTTTGATATCATTTAAAGTTCTGGAAAGCTTAATTCATATGCTACAACTTTCATGTATTGTGTTTTCTTTAATTTGGAGTTTTGCTATTTCAAAATCCAATTTTTCTACTGTTGTCCCGAGAGCAAAAGCAATATTTGCTCTGTGCTTAAGGCTTAAACTAAATCGGCCATAACTTCTTCGTTTCTTATCCGATTTTCATAATTTTAGATGTTTCGGAAAGAAAAAATCATATACTACAACTTTCATGTATTGAGTTTTCTATAATTTAGAGGTATGCTATGTCAAAAATCAATTTTTCTACTGTTGTCCCGAGAGCAAAAGCAATATTTGCTCTGTGCTTAAGGCTGAAACAAAGTTGGCTATAACTTCTTCGTTTCTTATCCGATTTTGATAATTTTAGATGTTTTGGAAAGCTTAAATTATGTGCTACAAGATTTGTTCATTATGTTTTCTGAAATTTTTAAGCTTTCTTGGTCGAAATTATGGTTATAAGTTGCTGTCCTGAGAACAAGATGACAACAACAACAAACATTGACCTTAGAATTGTATTAGCTCATTTTTGGTCTTATTCTCTTCCGGTTTTGATGATGTTTTTGATATTTTTGAGAGCAATGATGCCTATCTATGGGCTAGCTATATTTGAAAATTTTGTAATTCAAATTTAAATAGAATTCGGATTGATTTTTAGTTAAATTTGAATTGAATTCGTATTGAACTCAAGTTATTGGTCTTGAGTTATCTTTCTTTTTTTTCATTGTTTTCGAGTATAGTTTTCACTAAACAATTTTTGAAGTAATTTTTGAAATAAATGGACATTTCAAATTATTATGATATAGTATTTTAAAATTATTTTTCTAATTAAAAAAAAAACCTATTTATTCCTTATAATAAAAGAATTTCAAATATGGGTTTTATTAATCTTTTCGGGAAAAAGTTTTAAAAGCTTGTTTTCTTTAGTAAACTATTTTAAATATAAAACACACACTTTTGTACTATTCGAACGTATAAGAAAGAGAATTAAACGATTTAGTAAAACACGTGGTATGGGACATGTGCGTTTACTATTTCGGTTAATTCCGGACTTGTACGATCGAAGCTATTTGAGTTTAATGATTCTGAGATGTTTTGCCATTTTATGGCGTATTTTGAGTTTTATAATTCATATTTATTGGAACTATTTTAGATGGCCAATATTTGAAAGTATTATGGTTTGAGATCTCCTATGTAGGAGTTTGATCGATGAGAACCATCACGATGTTTTATTTACTTGCCAATGACATAAGGCAAGTCTTGAGCTTATGATTTCATATTTTGAGATTTATGGTTTATGAGAAACCATCATGATGTTTTTCATTTGTCGATGTGATGAGACAAGTATGGTATCTCTTTATCACTCGCCAATGAGACTAGGTGAGATATAATTTTCCGAGTTTTATGATGTTTTTAGTGTGGCATCGACTAACGGCTAGTAAACCGCTAAGTGCGAATGTGTGGTATGGGACACACGTTAACACTTTTCGGGTTCCTATCCATGAGTTTGTGACACATTCACGATGTTTACCTAACAGAACTGCTTTCAGAGGTGTCAGCGACCTTGTCATGAGGACGAACTGCTTTGGAGGTGTTAGCGACCTTGTTAGGGATGACAAAATGGCTTGGAGAGGTGTCAGCGACCTTGTCATGAGGACGAACTGCTTTGGAAAGGTGTCAGCGACCTTGTCATGAGGACGAACTGCTTTGGAAAGGTGTCAGCGACCTTGTCATGAGGACGAGCTGCTTTGAAAAGGTGTCAGCGACCTTGTCATGAGGACGAACTGCTTTGGAAGGTGTTAGCGACCTTGTCTAAGGCTTCGGCCGTCTGAGTTTAGCACGTGCAGCATTGCTTCGGCATTGTATTTAGGGATATGGCCAATCCGGGTTTTCTGAGTTTTGAATTTGCCGTTTTGGTGCATTAGTGTTAAGATTTTCTGAGTTTTGAACATGCATCGAATTCTTTATTGAATTTGAGATTTTATGAGTTTGAATTCGTATCGAGTTCCATGAGTTTTTATGATTGAGATGTATGTGTGAGATTTAGCCGCCTTGGCTTACTTATGAGTTTGAGATCTCACGATCTTATGGAGTTGTCTTGTGCTGCTTTCATGACTTCTATTTGTGATTGAGATAAGTTTTCTCCTTTTCGGAGTAATGGTTCATCGAACCATTTGAGTTTTGCTTGAGTTTTATATGAGTTGATTTGAGTTCATTATGGGTTATCGCTAATGATATGAGGCACTTGTGTTTTATTTGAGTATTGAGTTTGAGTTACCTCTTTCGAGGTATTTAGTCACTTAGGTAGCGTTTGTTATCTAAGTATTGAGCTATGAGTTATCTAATCCTTCTCCTCATTCGAGAAGAATATCACTATACCCATTCTGCTTCATATTATCGATATTGACTGATTTGTGTAGCTAGACTGACCCGTGTATTTATACTCGGGTCAGACCGAGTTGTTTCAGGTATCATCTATTGGACTTAGCTTGAAGTTGGTGTTGGATATCATCTCTTCTTTCGCTTGAGCAGTTAATTTCTTCCGCATACTCTGATGTTTTTACATTTGATTTGATGTATATGGTGTGGTAGAGTACCACCTTTATTGTATTCATATTGTATTGTACTAAACATGTATCAGTGTATATGTATATATAGGATGTCGATTACTGTTCTGTGATGTGCTTTACATTTAGTTATGGTATTTTGTTCTGATAGATCCGTCAACCACCTATAGTTTTGGATTAAACATTTACTATGTATGTCGATCTATTGACATAGGAAAGAAAAATTATATTGCATTTATCGACGTATTCAGTAGATGTTTAAGACAAAGTTATAGATGGTCGCCCTTAACCAGCCCTATTCTCCGCTTTAGTAGATGTTATCCCATTTTTTGGACAAAACTGGAATATCAATGTCGTATGCGTCAACACTCGGAGTCCCAAATTCATTCGGCATTCTAGAGCTCATTCGGTCATTCGGCATAACTCATTCGGTATGCTCATTCGGCAAGATTCATACTCATTCGGCGTGCTCATTCGGCATTCCCATCTCCCTTGGTTCATCCGGCATCCCAATGCAAGAGCTCGTTCGGCACTCCCGAGTATGTAAGTTCATTCGGTATTTCACAAGTACTGCCGGTCCAAACCCACGTCCATGCTAACACCGGACCATGCTACCACCAAGCCAACAACTACCGAACCAACTCAAACCGGACCACCATCACCGAACCAATGCACCGCCGAACCAACCAAACTCCCACCGGACCGTCTCCATGCTCCTACCACCGATCCAACATAAGGATGGCATACCGAATGAAGGCTCGCCGAACCAAAGTTGCCAGTCCAGATGGCTTCAGCCCAGGCCCACCAGCAGCTATATACTTCCAAGACCCCTGCCCCCAGCCTCACTCTATAAATAGAGGGGCAGGGGTACAACAATGAGGACAAGTTTGAGAGCTCAAACCTGGAAGGAACTTTCAAACAACTTTCATACACTTGTACTACAAGCTTTGTACTTGTAATCGGATCGGAAAAGGAGAATAACATATAAAGTGGACGTAGGCACACTTTGGCCGAACCACTATAAATCTGTGTGTCTTTTACAGTTTAGCCCCTACTTTTTACGTATTTGCATACACCACCTAAATCAATACGAACAACATAAAATCAACTAATTCATACGACTTGGAGTTGTTTGTTCATCTTTTGTGCAAACATATTTGGGTTATTTGCTGAGATCTGTAATTTGTGTTTGAATATCGCTGAATTATATTCATACACTGGTGCTTTCCCGACTTTGGGTGTTTGCGGCCATTTTTTACGCAAACATTTTGGTGCTTTCACTGAGAAGGAACCAGCTCCCGCTACATCGGATAGAGGTTTAGATTTGGAAGACGATGACTAGGCAAAACAGTAGAAGGCTAAGGGCTGAGAGAAGCCAACAAGGAGGAAGTCAACAAGCATCCTCCGGAGGTGAGGAAGGACCGGCTTCGATCTACATAACCCGGGATGAAATGGAAGCCATAACAAATTCACTGCAAGAGAGGTTGCTGAAAAGTCAACAGGAAATGATGCAAACTTTCTTGGAGCAAATGAGAGCTGCAGGAATGCAGAATTTAGGAACAGCTACAACGGCTATGGATGCAGGACAAGAAGCTAGGGTTATGGAACCCAATGAAGGACAAGATACGGAGCCAGGTGGCAATCAACAAGGGCTTGGGGGCAGGCCCACAGGATTCAACACAGGAGAACCTTTGGAAGGAGTTCAACAGGCTAGAACCAACGTTGCTGCTAACGAGCCACACGAAGAGTATGTACCGGAGTTCCCTCGGGGGCAACCCCCGACAGACAACGGTGGATTGGTAGATATAATCAGGAAGACTGTGCGAGGTGGTTTGACCAACGGAGACTTGGAAGGAGTAAACAGGAGTCCGTTCACTCGGGAAATAAGGATGGCTCAGAACCCACCTAAGTTCAAGCTACCTAGCGTGGAGGTATACAATGGCAAGGAAGACCCTACGGATCACTTGATGAGATACACTAGACACATGGAGGTGCTGGGGGCATCAGAGGAGGTGATGGCCCGATGCTTCCCTTTGTACTTGACGGACTTAGCTGCGATGTGGTTCAGGCAGCTGGAAGAAGGATCTATCGGGACTTGGAGGGAATTGGTGGAAAGGTTTCTGGGACAGTTTCGGGTTCATGTCAAGAGACCGAAGAACGTGATGACATTGACATCGGTAAGGCAAAGGATGGATGAATCGCTTAGAGCTTTTCTAACTCGATTCAGTGCCGCAGTTGCTTCGGTGGATCGGCCCGATCCATCGATGGTTTTAATGGCAGCAGTATCAGGAGTCAGGGAGAACTCGGATTTCAAGGTATCTCTGATACGAGATCCCCCACGGAATCTCGACGAATTCTTTCATGAGGCAGAAAGGTTCCTTCGACAAGAAGATGCGAGTACGGATTTAAAATTGAAAAAGGTTAATGCAGTTGAAGGGGGAGGACCATCCAGCAATGGTTCGGATAAAAACAAAGGAAAAAGGAAGTTGGACGATGATTCTGGAAATGCTAGGAAGCAATGGAAGGATCCAAAGTTTTCCACATACACAGGATTGAACGAAACACTGGAACGGATATACCTGGATACTCGAAATCGCCTTCACTACCGGAGGCCGGCTAGGAGAGAACCAACAGAACGGGAAAGGACATCAGGAAGGCACTGCCTCTTCCATGATTTGGATGGACACGACACCAACAGCTGCAGGCACTTAAAGGACATAATTGAGGAACATGTAAGGAATGGACAACTGCCACAATATGTTGGACCTCGGGATGCAACGGCGAGGCAGGAGCAACTGCCGCCTACCTCAAGCTACGATGGTGGGAGGCCCAGGAATGATGGTCGGTTGATCATCCCTTGACCAGGTTAATATGAAATAAGTAGCAAACTATTGGCAAGCAACCAAGTCATTTACACATGTACGGGGACGGAGATAGCCCCTAGGCATGCTCTGAATGATAATAAATTGCGATGCTGTGGTTTGTGAAATTTATCTTTTGCTTTTGGATTGGACACTGCTTTTCTTTTTGGTTTTCGATTTTGGAGCTTCGATTGAGCTCCTGGTTTTTCTTGCTTTTTGATTTGGATTTTCCTTTGGATGATCGTTTTCGGTTTTGGATGCTGGGTTGGATTTCTGGTTTTCTGGTTTTGGATTCGGATTTTGGATTTGGATTTTGGATTTGGATTTTGGATTTGGATTTTGGATTGGATTTTGATTGGATTTTTATCTGATTTTTGATAAACGGTCGTCGGGTATGGATTATGCCTGGCAAGGGGTGAGTCGCTGTGCCCGAACGTGGCAAATTGACTCATTCAGGTCGTCGAGTATGGACTATGCTCGGCAAGGGTCCGGAGTGACCAGGATTCGGCCTAGGACTTAGGCCCTATATTATCAATCGTTATTTTCAGGTCGTCGAGTATGGACTATGCTCGACAAGGGTCCGGAGAGACCAGGATTCGGCTTAGGACTTAAGCCATGGCATCGTACAGCGTCCAGGGACACTGGACCAAGGTCGTCAAATGTGGATTACGCTTGGCAAGAACCCGGAGAGGTTAGCTCAACGTCCAGGGACACTGGACCAAGGTCGTCAAGTGTGGATCACGCATGGCAAGAACCCGGAGAGGTTAGCTCAACGTCCAGGGACACTGGACCAAGATCGTCAAGTATGGATTACGCATGGCAAGAAACCGGAGAGGTTAGCTCAACATCCAGGGACACTGGATCACGACCGTCAGGTGTGGATTGCGCTTGGCAAGAGCCCGGAGAGGTTATGAATTTGGATATCGACCCAGAGAGGTCCTGGATTAGGTTGTTGGCTATTGGATAAGGATGGTTTGGGACTCGGTTGTCGAGTTCGGATGGACAAGGAATAGGCTCAAGCTTTGGTTATTGGATTTGGAACTGGATATCGACTCGGAGCAGTCAAGGATGATCTACTCTGGCAATATGGCTATTGACTTTGGATATTGGATTCAGGACTATTCAAAACACGCCTTGTTATCACAAGGCATGTTTTGGGGGGCAAAGTGTTATCCCATTTTTTGGACAAAACTGGAATATCAATGTCGTATGCGTCAACACTCGGAGTCCCAAATTCATTCGGCATTCTAGAGCTCATTCGGTCATTCGGCATAACTCATTCGGTATGCTCATTCGGCAAGATTCATACTCATTCGGCGTGCTCATTCGGCATTCCCATCTCCCTTGGTTCATCCGGCATCCCAATGCAAGAGCTCGTTCGGCACTCCCGAGTATGTAAGTTCATTCGGTATTTCACAAGTACTGCCGGTCCAAACCCACGTCCATGCTAACACCGGACCATGCTACCACCAAGCCAACAACTACCGAACCAACTCAAACCGGACCACCATCACCGAACCAATGCACCGCCGAACCAACCAAACTCCCACCGGACCGTCTCCATGCTCCTACCACCGATCCAACATAAGGATGGCATACCGAATGAAGGCTCGCCGAACCAAAGTTGCCAGTCCAGATGGCTTCAGCCCAGGCCCACCAGCAGCTATATACTTCCAAGACCCCTGCCCCCAGCCTCACTCTATAAATAGAGGGGCAGGGGTACAACAATGAGGACAAGTTTGAGAGCTCAAACCTGGAAGGAACTTTCAAACAACTTTCATACACTTGTACTACAAGCTTTGTACTTGTAATCGGATCGGAAAAGGAGAATAACATATAAAGTGGACGTAGGCACACTTTGGCCGAACCACTATAAATCTGTGTGTCTTTTACAGTTTAGCCCCTACTTTTTACGTATTTGCATACACCACCTAAATCAATACGAACAACATAAAATCAACTAATTCATACGACTTGGAGTTGTTTGTTCATCTTTTGTGCAAACATATTTGGGTTATTTGCTGAGATCTGTAATTTGTGTTTGAATATCGCTGAATTATATTCATACACTGGTGCTTTCACGACTTTGGGTGTTTGCGGCCATTTTTTACGCAAACAGTAGACGGAATTACTCGTTAATTCTCTTTACTAAGGTGGGTCTCGGGGTGGGGCGTTACAGCTTGGTATCAGAGCTGTGGTCAGAACAAAGTAGAATAAACACAGAACAGTACGTATATCATGATACATCGAAGTACAATACGCGTGAATCATTGTCCTTTATTCAAGCTTGTTTTCGAATCGAGCCTTGATTCTTTTCGAGTTTTGGGATTGTTGAGATGGAATATGTCTAGGAAAACATACATCGTATTCCGTAGTATTCCATAATAGAGTTGGAAGTCATCTTATCTTATAAATAATCTTATTTGAGATTATTCTATTCTTATTTTTGTCATACAAGTGAGTTCGTATCGATGGAGCTAATTGATTTCTTTGAGCATTCTCGTTGCATTCCTTTGAGAGTTGTGAATCCTATTGAGAGGATCCACAACGATTGGCTTGTTGTAAGCATTCTGAGTTTTCTATTTGTTGCTTCTTTAGTGAGTATTTGTTTGTTACTCACGATCTTGAGATGCATTTGATTTGAGATGGATTGACTTATTTGATATTAAGTCCAATCCTTTGTTTTTTGGATCCTATTGTATATTTAGGTTTCCTATTTTGATTGGTTTATTATTTCTATCACTTTGGAATGTTAATGATGATTCCAAAGTTTTTGAATTCACTCTTGAGTATCGAGATATTGATGATATATCTCGAATTCCAATCAAGGTGACTTTGTTGATTTTTGTGAGTCCGTTTGGATTTGACATCCAATCAGGCATCGAATGTTGAGGTAACCTTATTCCTGGCTCTTAGCTCTTCGATTATCCTTCCACGAGGATATCCATAAGGAATGAGGTGAGTTTCTAGATTATTCGAGTTCGATTGAGTTTATCATTCAGTTTCTTTAAATATCCTTTTCGAATACTCAATCAGTGTTATCCTTTGCAGCATTACTTTGTTTGAAGTAATGATTTGTGGTTTGTATGCTTCTTTTCCTTCGAGGAGAATATCTAGCTTATCTTTGGTCTTGATGATTTCCGAGAGTGGCTCGTCCTCATGTAGGAGTTGACAAACACTCCATCTCCTTCTGTTGATTTTGTGAATCGCGTACTCTAGGAATATCTCGATGCATTCTCTTAATGTTCTTTGGTTTGAGTTTTTGAAGCCATATATATGAGTTTTAAAAAGAGAAATTGGAGTTTTGAGATATTTTAAAAATCAAAGAATGTTTTGAGAATATATTTATATGGGCAGTATTCTTTCATAGAAATAATTTGAGAGTGTTGGGTTATCCATCGAGTAGTTAAGAGTTCTAGTCAATACGCCTGATCAACGTTATCGATAGGAATCTCCTAAATGCTATGATAAAGCAATCAAACACGATGATTTGTGTTTTAAAAATTGAGATTTGAAAATAATATTTTGAGATTATATATTAAATTTATTTTTTGAATGGTAATTGCAGCCATTGATTTTAGAGATGAGTAACAGAGTGGCGAGGCAGTTTTGATCGTTCGATCGACTCTGCAGCCAACTGATATATCTATTTATTAGAGGTTCAATGGCGAGGTAGTGCCATTTATTTATTCATTTACTTTGAGCTATACTTTATTGAAATTATATTTTGAGATTTTAGAATCTATATTATATACATTGGATGTTTTAAGAGAAGAGTTATAAGAGGATTTGAAGATTGTTTTTAAACGATTTAAGTGGTTTAATAAATAAAAAGAGTAAAGAGAATTTAAACCCTTAATTTATTTTGAGGAAAATTATTATGGATTTACAAAATTCTTTGAAAATTTATTTTGAAGTAAGAGAAGAAATTTGGGCTTTTAATTTGAGTTTTAAATTACTTACTAAGTAATATAGTAAAAAGTTTGCAAATTTTCAAATGCTGAAAATAGAGTTTTAAAAAAAAATTAAAAGATGTCGAGATTTAAAATTCTAAATATCTTGGATTAAAAGATAATTCGATCTTATATCCTTGTTCTTGAGTATATTCTATCTTTGGGCTATTATTAACGACGTGCATTTTCGCGGTCGTTCGAGTTTGGTGGCCTTGTGAGAAGCCATCTTGTGATTTATCCATCTTTTCTATTGTGTCTACCCTGTTGTGAGGATGTTCTTTCTGTATATTTATGCGAAAAATCTTATTGATGATCTTCTTTATTCCTTAGAGTTCGGGTTTAAGTGAGTAGATCCCAACTCTATTCGTAGAGTTTTGTAAAACCAATCATTTTCGATTGATTAATTGTTGAGCATCTTATTGAGTTTTGATTTGAAGACGGGATATCTTCGAAATTCTTTCGATTTGCTTGGAAAATTCGATGGTTTGTTAATCCCTATATTAGCATATGATGGGCCATTGAATTAACCAAATGAGTTTTCCTTATTTTTTTTTCTTCTACCATTCTATATTGAGAGTACGAATGGTTTGGAATTCGAGCTTGTCTTTACCCTTCGATGATTGTATCTTTTATGTTTTTACAGCTCTTTTTCTAGAAAATTGCGGGGACGCAATTTTTGTAAGGAGAGGAGTCTGTAACAACCCTGGTTTTAGCGATTACCTGAAAATATTAAATTATAACGATAGTTATAATTTAATAGTGTAAATTAATAATTAAAGAGGAATTTTAATTGTTTATTGGGAATAAACAATATATTTGAGCATAAAATGAGAAAATAGAATTTTGAAGACTTTATTAAGATGGTTTGATTTAATAAATAAATGAGGAAAATGTGTTTTATTTAGATTTAATGCAATAATTTTGTTAATTATTGCTCTTACTTCTTTTAATATATATAGTTTTTTTTAAAAGAAGTAATTAATTTTAAAATGGGATATATTTAATAAAATGATGGAATTGAGTTTAAAAATATAAGTTGAGCATAAAATTATATTTGAAATGAGTTATAGAATTTTATGACATAAAAATGTGATTTTTGTGTAACTTATAGTGTTAATTACAATGAATTTTGTAATTAATAATGTGAATTTGCTATTTTCTTTAAATAGGAAAATATGATAATAAATATGTTCCAATTATGTAAATAATATTTTAATCGGGTGTAAAACATTTTTATTATCACGAGTAATGAATTTCTTAATTCTTAAGAAGTGGAACTTGAAATAGTATAATTTTCATCATTAGTATGCATTGTAACATGAAATAAGTGGTTGAATTACTTGTTGGGCTTAAGTCCATTAGTACAATTAAACCCTAACATGTTACTAAAGAATGAGAAAGAGGAGAAAAGTATGTACGTTCATTCACTTCTCTCCTCTCATTTAAAAACTTCTGAAGCTCAAAAATAATGGCATCCTTCTCATTCTCCCAATCTATGCTCTATTAATCAAAATAAAATGAAGAATGGATATTTTAAAACATGGATTTAAGTATAAACTCAGGTAATCTTCAATCCAAAACCAATATCTCCATCAAAATCTAACTTATAGTGAAAATCTATTAACTTCTTCTCTGTATAGGGTTTGCTAGTTTGGAAATTTGGGCTGAATTGATAATCTCGATTGTTGAATTAAAGGATAGAGGTGAGTTAATCACTCACATCTAAATCTATGTTTGCTGCACATCATTGTTTGAATGATTTTTGATTTAATTATATGCAATTTGGTTGAAAACTTGTCTGATTATTGTGTTATTGTTTGCTGAAAATTTGTTAAAAAAATTCTCTGCAGTAAAACAACGATAATATATGGTAGAATAATCCAAATTGACTCAATATTTTTGTGGTAGAACGATATTTCATTTATCTACAAGTTTTCTTTTAATCATATTTCGAAATTCTGCAGTTAATTTGGTTGAAATTGAGTTTGAAACTAATGTTATAGCTCAGCCATATAAAAAAAAAATTTGAGTTAATACCTGAGAGTAAAATAGACATAACTTTCGATTGGTAAACCTAATTGTGTTGAATCTTTTTGCAGTAGAAAGATAATTCTCTAAGTAAGAACTTTTATTTTAATTACTTTCTCATATTTTGAATATTTCTTGGTCAAAATCGAAATTTTAAAAGAGTAATAGTCTCTGCCCTGTCAAATTTCTGTGCTTAATATTGTTAGTAATTTAAGCATAACTTTCGCTTTTCTTATCGGATTTTGATATCATTTAAAGTTCTGGAAAGCTTAATTCATATGCTACAACTTTCATGTATTGTGTTTTCTTTAATTTGGAGTTTTGCTATTTCAAAATCCAATTTTTCTACTGTTGTCCCGAGAGCAAAAGCAATATTTGCTCTGTGCTTAAGGCTTAAACTAAATCGGCCATAACTTCTTCGTTTCTTATCCGATTTTCATAATTTTAGATGTTTCGGAAAGAAAAAATCATATACTACAACTTTCATGTATTGAGTTTTCTATAATTTAGAGGTATGCTATGTCAAAAATCAATTTTTCTACTGTTGTCCTGAGAGCAAAAGCAATATTTGCTCTGTGCTTAAGGCTGAAACAAAGTTGGCTATAACTTCTTCGTTTCTTATCCGATTTTGATAATTTTAGATGTTTCGGAAAGCTTAAATTATGTGCTACAAGATTTGTTCATTATGTTTTCTGAAATTTTTAAGCTTTCTTGGTCGAAATTATGGTTATAAGTTGCTGTCCTGAGAACAAGATGACAACAACAACAAACATTGACCTTAGAATTGTATTAGCTCATTTTTGGTCTTATTCTCTTCCGGTTTTGATGATGTTTTTGATATTTTTGAGAGCAATGATGCCTATCTATGGGCTAGCTATATTTGAAAATTTTGTAATTCAAATTTAAATAGAATTCGGATTGATTTTTAGTTAAATTTGAATTGAATTCGTATTGAACTCAAGTTATTGGTCTTGAGTTATCTTTCTTTTTTTTCATTGTTTTCGAGTATAGTTTTCACTAAACAATTTTTGAAGTAATTTTTGAAATAAATGGACATTTCAAATTATTATGATATAGTATTTTAAAATTATTTTTCTAATTAAAAAAAAACCTATTTATTCCCTATAATAAAAGAATTTCAAATATGGGTTTTATTAATCTTTTCGGGAAAAAGTTTTAAAAGCTTGTTTTCTTTAGTAAACTATTTTAAATATAAAACACACACTTTTGTACTATTCGAACGTATAAGAAAGAGAATTAAACGATTTAGTAAAACACGTGGTATGGAACATGTGCGTTTACTATTTCGGTTAATTCCGGACTTGTACGATCGAAGCTATTTGAGTTTAATGATTCTGAGATGTTTTGCCATTTTATGGCGTATTTTGAGTTTTATAATTCATATTTATTGGAACTATTTTAGATGGCCAATATTTGAAAGTATTATGGTTTGAGATCTCCTATGTAGGAGTTTGATCGATGAGAACCATCACGATGTTTTATTTACTTGCCAATGACATAAGGCAAGTCTTGAGCTTATGATTTCATATTTTGAGATTTATGGTTTATGAGAAACCATCATGATGTTTTTCATTTGTCGATGTGATGAGACAAGTATGGTATCTCTTTATCACTCGCCAATGAGACTAGGTGAGATATAATTTTCCGAGTTTTATGATGTTTTTAGTGTGGCATCGACTAACGGCTAGTAAACCGCTAAGTGCGAATGTGTGGTATGGGACACACGTTAACACTTTTCGGGTTCCTATCCATGAGTTTGTGACACATTCACGATGTTTACCTAACAGAACTGCTTTCAGAGGTGTCAGCGACCTTGTCATGAGGACGAACTGCTTTGGAGGTGTTAGCGACCTTGTTAGGGATGACAAAATGGCTTGGAGAGGTGTCAGCGACCTTGTCATGAGGACGAACTGCTTTGGAAAGGTGTCAGCGACCTTGTCATGAGGACGAACTGCTTTGGAAAGGTGTCAGCGACCTTGTCATGAGGACGAGCTGCTTTGAAAAGGTGTCAGCGACCTTGTCATGAGGACGAACTGCTTTGGAAGGTGTTAGCGACCTTGTCTAAGGCTTCGGCCGTCTGAGTTTAGCACGTGCAGCATTGCTTCGGCATTGTATTTAGGGATATGGCCAATCCGGGTTTTCTGAGTTTTGAATTTGCCGTTTTGGTGCATTAGTGTTAAGATTTTCTGAGTTTTGAACATGCATCGAATTCTTTATTGAATTTGAGATTTTATGAGTTTGAATTCGTATCGAGTTCCATGAGTTTTTATGATTGAGATGTATGTGTGAGATTTAGCCGCCTTGGCTTACTTATGAGTTTGAGATCTCACGATCTTATGGAGTTGTCTTGTGTTGCTTTCATGACTTCTATTTGTGATTGAGATGAGTTTTCTCCTTTTCGGAGTAATGGTTCATCGAACCATTTGAGTTTTGCTTGAGTTTTATATGAGTTGATTTGAGTTCATTATGGGTTATCGCTAATGAGATGAGGCACTTGTGTTTTATTTGAGTATTGAGTTTGAGTTACCTCTTTCGAGGTATTTAGTCACTTAGGTAGCGTTTGTTATCTAAGTATTGAGCTATGAGTTATCTAATCCTTCTCCTCATTCGAGAAGAAGTATCACTATACCCATTCTGCTTCATATTATCGATATTGACTGATTTGTGTAGCTAGACTGACCCGTGTATTTATACTCGGGTCAGACCGAGTTGTTTCAGGTATCATCTATTGGACTTAGCTTGAAGTTGGTGTTGGATATCATCTCTTCTTTCGCTTGAGCAGTTAATTTCTTCCGCATACTCTGATGTTTTTACATTTGATTTGATGTATATGGTGTGGTAGAGTACCACCTTTATTGTATTCATATTGTATTGTACTAAACATGTATCAGTGTATATGTATATATAGGATGTCGATTACTGTTCTGTGATGTGCTTTACATTTAGTTATTGTATTTTGTTCTGATAGATCCGTCAACCACCTATAGTTTTGGATTAAACATTTACTATGTATGTCGATCTATTGAGATAGGAAAGAAAAATTATATTGCATTTATCGACGTATTCAGTAGATGTTTAAGACAAAGTTATAGATGGTCGCCCTTAACCAGCCCTATTCTCCGCTTTAGTAGACGGAATTACTCGTTAATTCTCTTTACTAAGGTGGGTCTCGGGGTGGGGCGTTACAACTACAGTGTCATATCTCTTCGGAGATGTATCCCTTTGGTGACGTATTTCACTGCACTTCATATAGAAACGTCATAAGTGCTATGATGTTATTACCATAATTGCCAAATGTTACTACAATGATTGATGTCGAAGGAGTTCGGCCTGTTGCTTAGCCTCAACACCGCTTCAATAACCTATGTTAAAATAACAAAGTCATTGTCACCATAATAGCGAAGATGGACCAAGTTGAAGGCTTATGAAGTGACACTAACGTGCTCAACATAGTGGTCAACAACAAGAACATGGGGAAAGAATGGCATCTAAGAGGTAGGATGATGTGCTTCGACAACATAAGAATAAAAGGGTTTCAAATGTAATTAACTTAGTAAGCCACCAATGGGTTTTGGAGTGATCCACAATGCATTTCATTGAAGCTAAGTTCAATCAGCAGCGCAACTTTCCAATTGATACTAAAATGGGCTCGTAGTCGATGGTCACAAAGGTTAGCAACATTACGTCAAAGCAGCACCACACTTCATGAGCACTTCAGAAGTATTGTTCTACAATGACAACAATGGAGTACAACGTTATGTCGCTCTCCGTTACTACTAAA
Source organism: Allium cepa (assembly GCA_030765085.1). NCBI lineage: Eukaryota > Viridiplantae > Streptophyta > Magnoliopsida > Asparagales > Amaryllidaceae > Allium > Allium cepa. Next base: position 1,033,690,542 of record CM060928.1, read on the forward strand.
CACCTTACTTCATCAGCCTATTTCATCAACTTTTGGATGTCTTCATGCGTCTATGTGAAGCGGTGTTGATGGTAACGCCAAAAATTTCCACGAAGTCATCAATACTGCCTTATGGTTGTCATTGCTTCATACTCATATTGACTCAAGAAGGACGTCGACCATCATGATCGAAGCGATCGATGCCATAGTTTGTGGTTACTACTATCTGTCCATCCAAAGTGTTCCACTTCATACGATGTGCAATGCCAAAAACTGTCATTATTCATAAGGTAAAAGCGACATTGTCGACACTTTCCAAATTCGAAGCCCATCACATAGCAATATAAAAGTCATCGAAGTCATTCCTAATGCCATCACTAAAGTTGATGCTAAAGCGCTTTGAAGACACTGAAAGCAAGATAATGTCGCCTCATCAGTAACAAAGCTAACGCTAGTATGGCATTGTCGAAGCAAAGCACGTCCAATTTAAGCATGTTGAAGTCATGAATGGTAGAATGGGGCTATGCCATCTCTTTAAATATATACTTAGGGTTGCCAATTGGACGACAATTTTTTTCATTCTCTCCCTCCTTTCTTAAATCAAAGTTGTGACGCCCCACCTCTATACCCACGCTAGCCAAGGACACTACAGGGTAATGCCGTCAACTAACACAAAGAATACGGCTGGTTAGGAGCGACCATCTATAGCCTTGCTCTAACAATCTATTGAATACATCGACAATAGTCATACCAAGCAGGCCGACATATCCAATGAATACTTAAAACAAAACCATAGGTGGTTGGAGGATCTATCAGAACAGAATATAACAACTCACATGTGATATACATCACAGAACAGTAGACCATCATATACACATATATTGATACATAACAGAGTATACAAACTGATACACGTTAAGTGGTATAGCAAACCACAATATACAGACGAATCTAAAAGAATACATATATCAGAGTTACAACAAAAAGGACTACACAAAAAGCTTTAACAAAAAGAAGCAAGCAGGATAGTCCATGCGGAAGCAAAATAGGCTAAGTCCAAAAGCACCTAACCTGAAACATCTCGGTCTGACCCGAGTATAAAATACACGGGTCAGTCTAGCTAAACAAATCAGTTAGATAAATTGAACAACAATAACCTGCAAGGTCACAAAGTATAACAAATATCTCTAAAAGAGATAACACAATTATCTAAGAAAAGATGAATCATAGCAAGACAAGCCTCATATCATCGGCAACACAAATAAACAAAGGATATGAATATCCTAAAACAAACCAAAAAGGCAAATAACGAATACCAATGAATGTAACACAAGTTCCGCAAGGTAACCGCTACATATCGTGCGACTCAACAAGACCAACACCGAAGGGGCGATACCTAGGGAATATACATATCAATGAAACAATAGAAAATTTGCATGTGCTCAGTACTGTATAAACAAGGATCCATAAGCCCGAAGACTCCAAACCCAATATCACTCGAGCGGTGACGAATGACCAACTCCAAAAGCGATACAATAGGGCAACAAACCCGAAGGCACAAACCCGAAAGGTACAAACCCGAAGGCAACATACCCGAAGGCAACATACCCGAAGGCAACAAACCTGAAGGAGACAGTCCGAAGACACTATCCCAAGGGCAACAAACCATAGTGGTGAATGTCCGAAGGCCCAGTACTGGACACCACTAACAGGCAGAATGTGTCATAACTCTCAAAAAGGAATCCGAAAAGTGGTAACGTGAGTCCCATAACCACTCGTTCGCACTAAATGGTTTACTATCCGTTTGTTAATTTCACACACAAAGTAGTACAAAGTTTACCTCATCTCATCGGTAAACCAGACCAAAAGGCCAAAACGATCAATCGAATAGGGCGGGGATTAATTGGAAAGATAAACACATGGATTCATGGTCCGTATTTTACCTAACCATTTAATCTCCCTTCCACCCCACTCGAAGAGCGAAATTGCGTGTGTGCGTTTTAAAATAAGATTTATAAATTGGAGAAGCAAGCTTTAATACAATTTAAAAGATTATTTTATAAAAACCCATGGATAAAGTCAAAAAGGAATCATCAAGGTCAAATATGCATAAAAAATAATTGGCATCAACTTAGATCGATAAAAGTTGGAATCACAAACAAATAGGCACACTAGGCAAAACAGGGAAACAGGAGTAGATCGGTCGACTGAACTCTCTGAGTAGGTAGACCGAAAATAGCCCAGAAAGATTTCGGGCCCCAGCTCGGTCGACCGACCCAGAGAGTTTGGTCGACCGAACCCCAATTCCTGCATTTTCTACCCTATTAATTGAAGTGCAAACTCTCACAATTAGCAACCGACCGAGCACGGTCGCAAGGGGGCTACTCCCATCAGCTACCCGGTCCTATTGGCTCCTCGATGCATCACCAAAACCATGTTCAAACATCAAAGTTAGGATCTTTAAAGAATTGAACCCAAAACACTAAAAATTGGGATATTCACCAATTCAATCCAAACCAAAAGCAAGTGCACATGAATAAGTGTTAGGAATTCATATCCAACAATCAAAGATAGTTATAGACAAAGATGTGACAAAATATCTCACCTTTTCAACTCAAAAACAAAGATGAGAAGCCCAATTGCAAAGAAAAGACCAACCACTCTCCACTTCAACTCTACTAGCTCCAATCTAAGATCAAAACAAGTATTTTCCTAAGTTAGGTTTAGCAAACTTTCTGAAATTGAAGGAGAAAGAGTTGGAGAAGATGAAGAGAGGGCTTACCAATAGCTTCTCTTTGATTTTGGAGCAAGAATTCAAGTTTGCAAAGTAAACTAGGGCTTGGAATTTCTATTCATCTTCTCTTCCCCCATTTTCAGTTTTAGCTTGAGTTTTATAAAACGAAATGAGTGAGTGGAGAGGAGAGGGGCTGAGTTGAGGTTATTTAGTTGGCTAGTGGGCTGAACCCAAACCCAAAACCCAATTAGAAAAGGCAGCAAAACTCGACTCACTCCAAACATATCAAAACTTATACTTAAAAAGATCGCAAATGCCATTTTGAACTCAATGGAAGTGGTTTCGAGCCCTAATTCGGCCATTTGAAAAAAGTGACATTACGGACCTAAAACTCGACTAACGACGCTATATTTAAATAAAACATTTATATATATAATCATTAAATATGCGGCTTGTTACAGATCTCCCCTCCTTACAAAATTGCGTCCACGCAATTCCTAGAGACGATACTTGTAACAAGTACATACTTATACCATCAAAAGAAAAGGAAATAAGCTCAAGACGAAAAGATATTCCACATTGTCAAGCAAAGATAGAAAAACCAGATAAGATTGCTCGATAAACTCTCTGGTTTCCCAAGTACAGTCATTGGGGTTAGCAGACCATTGAATTTTAACGAGCGGCACATCCTTGCTCCGAAGGTGTCGCACCTCCGTGTCAAGTACGCGAATAGGCTGCTGTACAATAGATAAGTCCGGTGAGATCTCAAGTTCTTGCAAATCAGGAGAATCGATAACAGAATCCGACTCTCGAAGTCACTTCCGAAGTTGAGAGACGTGAAACACGTCATGAATGCCAGATAAATGAGCAGGAAGTGAAACCCTATAAGCCACAGGGCCAATACGTTCAGTAATCGAAAATGGTCCTATAAAGCGAGGAGCCGATTTCCCAGTCGTACTGAAGCGCATCACCCCTTTCAAAGGAGAGGCTTCCTACGAATAAAAACAAGATCACCAATCGAGAATTCGAGAGGCTTCCTACGGTTGTCAGCGTAGGACTTTTGGCAGCCCTGTGCCTCTTTCATTCTCAACCGAATAAAATCAATCTTCTCGGAAGAATCACGAACAAAATCTGGGATAAGAATAAGCTTCTTCCCAGATTCCAACCAATAAGAAGGTGATTGTCATGGCCTTCCGTATAAGGCTTCGAAATGAGCCATACCGATACTAGACTGAAAACTATTATTGTAGGAGAACTTTACAAGAGGTAGGTGATCCTCCCAACTGCCACCAAAATCAAAAATACAGATACGGAGGAGATCTTCCAAGATACGATTCACGCGTTCAGTCTGTCCGTCAGACTGCGGATGATAAGCTGTGCTAAATTTTAGCTTTGTTCCCAAAGCTTGCTGAAGACTCTGCCAAAAATGACTCGTGAATAAAGGATCATGGTCACTTACAATAGAATTAGGAACACCGTGAAGTCTCACGATTTCCTTGACATATAATTTAACCATATGCGAAGTAGACCTATTAGACTTAATAGGAACAAAATGAGCAGATATAGTGAGGCGATCAACAATAACCCAGATGCTAGAATGGCCTGATCTCGAATGAGGTAGGCCGTCAATGAAATCCATAGAAATCTGATCCCATTTCCACAATGGAATCTCTAGAGGCTAAAGAAGTCCCGAAGGACGCTGATGTTCGGCCTTAATGCGTTGATAAGTTATGCAATACTCACATAACTCGCCACGTCGCGCTTCATGCCTTCCCAATAATAAAGACGATGCATATCGGCATACATCTTACTACTACCAGGATGGATGGTATACTTAGAACGGTGACAGTCATCAAGAATGTCATGCCTAAGTGCAAAATCAGATGGCACAAAAAGACTATTCTTCTTGCGAAGACACCTATGAGAGTCAATGCTGAAATCCCGCAATGCCTCATCACAGGATCCAGACTCACAAAGCTGAATAAGATGCAACAAATCAGGATCACGCCGTTGAGCATCGGCAATACGATCCAACGAAATGGGTCGAGCCCCCAAACTAAATAATAGAATAAGAGAATCAGAAAATGAAGCTCGATCACAAATTTCACAAAAAGATAGAGTCTCAAGATTATACCATTCGGCAAGCATTATAGAAACAACAGCCGAATGTTTGCGACTAAGCGCATCAGCAACATGATTACCCTTACCAGGGGTATACTGGATATCCAAGTCATAGGAAGCAAGAAACTCGAGCCAACGCTGCTGTCACATATTGAGTTCCTTCTGAGTGAACAAATACTTTAAGGATTTAAGTCGGTATAGAGAATGAAGCGCTCGCCCAATAAATAGTGTCGCCAAATCTTCAAGGCAAAGACAATGGCGGCCAACTCAAGGTCATGTGTGGCATAGGGAACTTCATTCGGACGTAGTTGCCTAGAAGCATAAGCAACTACTCGATCCTTCTGCATAAGAACAGCACCGAGACCACTACCACAAGCATCGGTGTAGACAACAAGATCAAGATTCCCCTCGGGAACCACAAGAATAGGAGCATTAGTGAGAAGTTCCTTTAATGTCAGAAAGGAAGCTTCACACTTGTCGGACCAAATAAAATGAATGCCTTTTCGAGTAAGGTGGTGAGAGGAAGCACAACACGGGAAAAATTCTTAATGAACCGACGGTAATAACCCGCCAATCCAAGGAAACTACGAATCTCATGCACATTGTCACGCCTCTTCCAATTCTGGATGGCTTCGATCTTTGAGGGATCGACTGAAATGCTCCCGGAAGATACAACGTGGCCTAAGAACTTAACCTTATTCTCCCAAAAATGGCACTTGGAGAATTTGGCTCTAAGCTGATGATGACGGAGAGTACTCAAGACAATTCTCAAATGAATAGCATGCTCGGCTTTAGACTTAGAATAAATAAGGATATCATCAATAAACACAAGGACGAACTTATCGAGATATTCCCGGAATACTCGATTCATGAGATCGAAAAAGAAAGAAGGAGCATTCATCAAACCGAACGGCATAACGAGCCACTCAAAAGAACCATAACGAGTGCGGAAAGCGGTAAGAGGTATGCTATCCTCCGCGACTCGTAACTGATGAAAACCCGTGGCAAGGTCGAGCTGAGAAAAGACCTTAGCACCACTCAATAGATCGAACATATCATCGATCCTAGGCAATGGATACCTATTCCTTATGGTTAACTCGTTAAGCTTGCGATAGTCTATGCAAAGCCTGAGAGTTCCATCGGATTTCTTCATAAAGAGGACCGCGGATCCCCATGGAGAAAAACTAGACTGAACTAACTGCTTGGACTCAAGCTCCAAAATCTGCTTCTTGAGTTCCGCATTTTCCTTTGTAGACATCCTCGTGGGAGGACGACTAACTGGCCGCGCGCCTGAAATGAGATCAATGCGGAACTCAATTTCCCGCTTGGGTGGCGAACCCGAAACAGGTTCAAAAACATCAGAAAAGTCACAAGTAATAAGAATACGAGATATATCATCATCATCTCAAGAATCAAGAGAATGTAAAGTCATTTCGGAATTATCCACATTTCAAAGAACAAGTGATAGCTGAGTAAATGGATCTGGATGTCGAAGATATAAAATCCTCTAAGAATAAATAATCCTAGCATCGTATTTCACTAGCCAGTCCATACCCAAAATCATATCAAATCCCAGACAGTAAATAACGTGCAGATTCGCATGTAAAGAAAGGCCACATAAAACAATCTCAATATCATCACAAAGCATACTAAGGGTCGCGGATCCGCCAATAATACTCGCAATCCTTAAAGAAGTAGCCAAATAAGAAACATCCAAAGATAAATCATCGATGAGCTTTTCCGATACGAAAGAATGTGATGCACCCATATCGAAAAGAACTCGAATACTATGATCATGAAATAAAATAGACCCTTCCAAAATAGATGGAGATATACCTTTGGGTTGAGAAGGACCTTCAAAAGCCTTAGCAGCATAAAGCTTGCCGGATTTGGCACTAGCAGGAACAGTAAGGCAAGTGGAAACATGATGACCTTCCTTCTTGCAATAACGGCAGAAGAGAGGCTTAGAACGAGCTCGAATCATATGATCAGGAGAACCACAATTGAAACACTACCGAATAAAAGGTGTTCCAGAAGGCTGAGACTGAGAATCAGAACCACTAGTATTCTTCTTCTTGGAAGGAAAAGACCTGGACTTCTGAAATGGAAACTACTTCTTGTTGGGGCTTTTGGAAACCTCAACATCATCACCACTATCACACTCCTTCTCAACGGTTTCGGGATAAAGTTCCGAATCCACCAACTCCTCAAAAGAGAGCTTAAGCTGGAGCAACAAAGAATTCTTAAGACATTTCTTAAGACCAGAAACTAACTTCATATTCTTCTTATAAGAAGTGCTAATAAAATCAAGACCATACTTAGATAAAGCCTCGAATGATGCAACATACTCAGAAATAGAAGATTTCCCTTGCTTCAACTCAAGGAAGCGACGGGTCAATAAAACTTTTTCAGATTCAGGAACGAACTAGAGTTCGAATCGTCCCTGAAACTAAGCCCAAGAAAGAGTAGACTCATCAATTTCAGCTATAAGAAGCTCATACCAATCAAGAGCACGCTCTTGCAATAAGCTAGAAGTTACAAGAACTCTATCATGATCAGAAAGATCCATGCGAGAGAAAATACGCTCGCACGTGCGAAGCTAAGCTTGGACCTCAAGAACAGACTCGGAGCCTTTAAACGGCTTTCCCCCAAGATAAGAAAAATCACTGCACAAACGTGCAAAGGCAGACTTGCAAGGTGGAGATACTCGAGGAGGAACTGGAGGCTGAGTGCTCCTAAACAATTCCAAAAACTGATCGGCGGACATATAAACGCCATCCGGATGCAAGCCACTGGATTTCCCAGCACCTGAGCGTCGTCCCTTGCCTCTTCCAGCCATACGCTGGAAGTTAAGATAAGAACAAGGTTATTCACAAGGTAGATATCACCAATCCAAATATGGAATACTATGGAACAAAATGCATTCCTAGATGTATTCCCAATTTCTATCTACCACCAAAGGCATGGAAGGAATAGGGGCAAGATGGTTCAAAGATTTGTATCACCTATTACACTTTGATGTATCGTAGTATGTGCATCTATTCTGTGTTTATCATATTTTGTTCTGAACCTGGCTCTGATACCAAGCTGTGATGCCCCACCACTACACCCACGCTAGCCAAGGACACTACATGGTAACGCCGTCAACTAACACGGAGAATAAGGCTAGTTAAGAGCGACCATCTATAGCCTTGCCCTAACTAACTATTGAATACATCGACAATAGTCACACCAAGCAGGTCGACAAATCCAATGAATACTTAAAACAAAACCATAGGTGGTTGGACGATCTATCATAACAAAATATAACAACTCACATGTAATATACATCATAGAACAGTAGATAATCATATACACATATATTGATACATCACAGAGTATACAAACTGATGCACGTCAAGTGGTATAGCAAACCACAATATACAAACGAATCCAAAAGAATACATATATCAGAGTTACAACAAAAAGGACTACACAAAAAGCTTTAACAAAAAGAAGCAAGCAGGATAGTTCATGCGGAAGCAAAATAGGCTAAGTCCAAAAGCACCTAACCTAAAACATCTCGGTCTGACCCGAGTATAAAATACATGGGTCAGTCTAGCTAAACAAATCAGTTAGATAAACTGAACAACAATAACCTGCAAGGTCACAAAGTATAACAAATTTCTCTAAAAGATATAACACAATTATCTAACAAAAGATGAATCATAGCAAGACAAGCCTCATTCATCGGTAGCACAAATAAATAAAGGATATGAATATCCCATATAAAGACAAAAATGCAAATAACAAATACCAATGAAGGTAACACAAGTTCCGCAAGGTAACCGCTACATATCGTGCGGCTCAAAAAGACCAACATCGAAGGGACGATACCTAGGGAATATACATACCAATGAAAAAACAGAAAATCTGCACGTGCTCAGTACTGTATAGAAAAGGTTCCATAAGCCCGAAGACTCCAAACCCAATATCACTCGAGCGGTGACGAATGACCAACTCCAAAAGCGATACAATAGGGCAACAAACCCGAAGGCACAAACCCGAAGGCAACATACCCGAAGGCAACAAACCTGAAGGAGACAGTCCGAAGACACTATCCCAAAGGCAACAAACTGTAGTGGTGAAGGTCCGGAGGCCCAGTACTGGACACCACTAACTGGCAGAATGTGTCATAACTTTATCCGAAAAGTGGTAACGTGAGTCCCATAACCACTCGTTCGCACTAAACGGTTTACTATCCGTTAGTTAATTTCACACTCAAAGTAGTACAAAGTTTACCTCATCTCATCGGTAAACCAGACCAAAAGGCCAAAACGATCAATCGAATAGGGGGAATTAATCGGAAAGATAAACGCATGGATTCATGGTCCATGTTTTACCTAACCATTTAATCTCCCTTCCACCGCTCTCGAAATGCGAAATTGTGTGTGTGCATTTTAAAATAAGATTTATAAATTGGAGAAGCAAGCTTTTAATGCAATTTAAAAGATTATTTTATAAAAACCCGTGGATGAAGTCAAAAACGAATCATCAAGGTCAAATATGCATAAACAAATAATTGGAATCAACTTAGATCGATAAAAGTTGGAATCACAAACAAATAGGCACACTAGGCAAAACAAGGAAACATGAGCAGGTCGGTCCACAGAACTCTCTGAGTTGGTCGACTAGCCCAGAAAGATTTCGGGCTCCAGCTCGGTCGACCGACCCAGAGTATTTGGTCGACTAAACCCCAATTCCTGCATTTTCTACCCTATTAATTGAAGTGCAAACTCTCACAATTCGCAACCGGTCGAGCACGGACGCTAAGGGATTACGCCCATCGGCTATCCAGTCGTATTGGCTCCTCGATGCATCACCAAAAACATGTTCAAACATCAAAGTTAGGATCTTTAATGATTTGAAACCAAAACACTAAAAATTGGGATATTCACCAATTCAATCCAAACCATAAGCAAGTGCACATGGATAAGTGTTAGGAACTCATACCTAACAATCAAAGATAGTTATAAACAAAGATGTGAGATAAAAATCTCACCTTTTCAACTCAAAAACAAAGATGAGAAGCCCAATTGCAAAGAAAAGACCAACCACTCTCCACTTCAACTCTACTAGCTTCAATCTAAGATCAAAACAAGTATTTTCCTAAGTTAGGTTTAGGAAACTTTCTGAAATTGAAGAGAAAGAGTTGGAGAAGATGAAGAGAAGGCTTACCAATAGCTTCTCTTTGATTTTGGAGCAAGAATTCAAGTTTGCAAAGTAAACTAGGGCTTGGAATTTCTATTTCCTCTTCTCTTCCCCCACTTTCTGTTTTAGCTTGAGTTTTATAAAATGAAATGAGTGAGTGGAGAGGAGAGGTGCTGAGTTGTGGTTATTTAGCTGGCTAGTGGGCTGAACCCAAACCCAAAACCCAATTAGAATAGGTAGCAAAACTCGACTTACTCCAAACATATCAAATCTTATACTTAAAAAGATCACAAACACCATTTTGAACTCAATGGAAGTGGTTTCGAGCCGTAATTCGGCCGTTTGCAAAAAGTGACATTTCAGACCTAAATCCGACTAACGACGCTATATTTAAATAAAACATTTAAATATATAATCGTTAAATATGGAGGTTGTTACAAAAGCCTTGTAACCCTACATCGAATTGGGGACATACCTTACTTGACTATAATCATAAACTAATTAAATGAACAAGGACTCAGACATATTCATTGACTTCGACTATGCACTATTTTGAAAATTGTTGATATGGACTTGCATATATATGGACCTATGAAGATTAAACTCAATGTGGACTTTTTAGAAATGTCTTAAAATCTGACAATCATATATGTAGCTCATTATCAAGCATAATTGACTATTGCAAAAATTTGTTACTTATTTGTTATATCTTTGTTGAACATATGATGCGGCTTATGCCTTTTTGAAACATCTTTCGTTAAGGCCAATATGGACTTTAAATGTTATAATTTTAAGTGTCCTTAAGGGCCACTGACATAGTGATCAAAGAAAATAAATGAATTCTTGTATCTTTTTCCTCATAGGCCAATTACCATTAAGAATGCACCCTTTGATGATTTTATCACGTATTAAGACTCAAGCATTGAATTGGGCCTTAATAACACCATTAAGTTGATTTTTATTGAATTATGCTTAGTAGTGTCACCGAATATGTTAAAATTAAGTTTTAATTCATCATAATTAGCTTCTTCTATGTTATATAAACTTTTGGTCTAACATTATTATTAATGAAACCCCATAGGTGTTTAATTTTTCCTATGATTGTGTTATATTTATTAATATATTTTGATATACTATTAGTGTTGGATTGATAAGATGAATGGGGTTTATATTTTGTAAGAAATTGGCTTTCGCTATGCATAATGTTCCGTAATATGTTTTTCTTTTGGTATAATAAAAAGATTGACCGAAGAAGCCATGAATATTCAGTGTGTTTTGACCAATGTATAATGGTCACGACTTATGTTTTAGGGATTGATTGTCAATTATGGATGATGAATTTTTACTAATTGATATATGTTAGATTGATTGAAGAAATTAGAGAATGGTATAACCGATAGTTAAAATTATAAATTTTAAAAGATAATATTTTGGCTATTAAAAACTAAAAGTATATTAGATGTTAGAAATATAGTGTGCATAAGGTAATAGAAACCAAAAGTACGTTAATGACTGGTGATCAAGGGTACATGGATCTTATATATATAGCAAATATAATAAATACTAGTTTGGTTATTTTATTGCTATGAGAAATGCATCCTCTTATTTTATTTGTCTTTTTTGGATATATAGGTTGGAAATGGAATTAGATTCGTAAAGAATCCTTGTTTGATGTAGTGTGCTTGTGTGCATGTTGTTCTTTCTTCCCAATATGTTGAGTAATCCCCATCCTCTACTAGAAACCTACATTTTGGGATACGTTGCGTATTCTGTCAATGTTTCGATCATATTAATATAGTTGCAAAAAATGATAGTATGGGTATGATTGAAACATTTGTACAATCTGCAAAAAATAGAGCAACGCCCGTAGTAAAAAAGGACCATTGTTTAGACGGTGAAAAACCATCTTAACCTAGGACATAGAAGATATCGATTTCCACGCAAGATAAAGACGGTCTAAAGCCAAATCGCATGTACATGGCATTTTTTCAAAACTTTAGTGTTTTTTTATTGATAATTTTATACGTACTATGAGTTAGAGAAGATGGACTTAGACTATAGTATAATGCAAGTGGAAAATTATGGAGCCAATTATAAATTTAAATTCAATATCTAGTATATTAGAATAAATAGTAATCAAAAGTATATCATTTTTATTTTTTAATTAATCATTTATAATTTATATTTAATATCTAAATGTTCAAAATTCATATTTAAGATATAACGGTAAATATTATATAAGTAATATAGTTAATCATTTATTATTTATGAAGTATAGTTTATGACTTAATAGTTTACAAATAAACTATATTATCGTTTAAATTAGTATAATACATGCATTTAAACATATTTATTAAAATATTTCTATTTATAAGTAGAGAAACAAATATAGAGCCATGCAACCAATTTAAGAAACTTATTGCATCCCTCTAAACTCCTCTGCACTTACCATGTTGAGCGATTCAAATTTACCATTCACCACCAATACATGTACCTATTTTTTAAGTTTGGTAGTGTAATATTAGCTAATTATTATAAATTATTTTTTTTCCCTTTACAATCATATAGAGATTTACAAACAATATAGACTTGAGAGAGTTGGTGTATGTGGTATAAATGATACATACAAGTATATATTGATTTTCTAACATTATTATGTTGACATTGTATGCGAATGTTGGAAAATTAGTAGTAATGAAGTATATATCAAGTGACATGAAGTCTGGTAATTGAGTATATAGTCTATATAATAACCTTTTAGTTTTTTGTGCCAGGATGACCTATACTACTTATTATATTTCTTTAAACTTTGTGATGTATGCATGTTGCTAGAAATTTTTTTGATGGAACTAAGAAGGAATAGTTCCTCATAAATTGTCTCTCATCGTCAAATTAAAGCCACAAATCAGTTAAAAATCTACAGTTTCATAAGGAAAAAATAGTACATTTAAGAATAATTAGAGTTAGAGTAGTCATAACTGGAATATACGATACGATAACCCAACTTATATTGCTTTAATTTTTTGGTATATTGCACTAACAAGTGTAAAATAATCATAGCATAAATTTATATCATACTACATTAATTTATATAATTTCATATATTGTTTTATTCATTTTGTATGTTGTAACCGTTTATTAATTTGACTATAGCATTTTATATACTTTTATCAATGCATGTGTGCATTTAATAATACAGGAAAACAATTTTATTATATGTTTTTTTATTATGTGTGCACTATATGTTGTTTTGAATAAAAGCTAGGCTATTCTAAATCATAAATAAAATCAAAAAAATTTCTTGCTAGGATAAAAGATCAACGAAAAATTTGTGCTATTCTCTCAACGTTCTCAATTTTCATTTTTCTTCATAGAATTGATCTGTTAGTCTGGTTAGTTAATTGTTTGCTTTGAAATTTTGCAGTTCGGTTAAGCAATATGAGTTAGATATGAAGCTATGTAGCATGGTAGTATAAATAACAGAGGAGATTAGATATGTATATTAGTGTTCTGATGTGGTGGTTGGGATAGTGTTGGCGAGACACTGTTAACACGGGGGTCGTTGATTGTTAACGATGGTGGTTATCACAACCAGTGGTAAAAGTACCGCTACTAGCACTACTCCATGCAGCATCACCATTCATAAAAGAACTACCATGCATGTCCATCCTCTCCACTATCAGTACTTCCATGTATGATTTTTGATATGAAGGTTGGTAGCATTCCTAAGAAACTCAAATACACGTACCTCGTGTAACATTCCCCACTTGGAGGCCCAAAACTAACAGCTACGGATGTTGCAGTCATCCATAAATATTAATTTTAGGTGACCAAACATGTTAATATTAGATACATTGATATAATATAAACACAAGGATATGAATCATTTTTAAAACCATTACACAAATTTCTCATTCCATTTCATTCATTTTTCAAATTCATTAAAGAATATCGAATTCGAGAACCATGTTCAAAGAAAATATAATTATCGCAAAATACATCAAGAGAGAAATATGAAGAATCCCCTTTGGATGATCAGAGTCTAAACAAAGGCAATTAAACAACTTTGCCTATACATCAAAACACAGCGGGATCAAATATAAAAAACTCCTATAGATAGCTTGCCTCCTGCACGTCTTCGGAAGCTTATTCGTCTAAATAAGAACCAAAAACCTTAGTTCTCAAACTACTCAAAATCAATTGAGCACCTGAGAGTTTAAGGGGAAAACATAAACTTCTAGTCATACATAAAGCTTGGTATGAATAATAACCTACCATCTTGAACCATTTAGATATTTAATGAGACGGGTTTTCCCCTGACTAGTATCTTACTTAAAAATTTATAATAATCATATACTATGCTCCTACATCCACAGTGGTTAAAAACATTGCAATTTAAAATATCATGATCATATGGAAACAAGAAAAATATCCTGGACTTTCCATCCGCGTTCATTTGACTATCTTTCTCGATTATAATTTCTAGGGTCACTATTAACCTATTAGTTTTCATAGGTTGACTAATAAACCTATTCAAAGCTTTGGACTATCTGTTCGGTTTCATAGTTTTCATAGAATCACTAATAATCTATTGGCCTCTGCCAATAACTTCAACATTTCATTGGTTCCCACTGAATCTATTGGTATCTCCAATAACTTCTCTTATATCATAATTTTCATGGGTTTACTATGAACCTATTGACATGTGTCAATGCTTTATTCGGATATGATTTTCATGGTATCATTGCAAACCTATTGGCCTTTGCAGTAACTCTCTCCAAATATAGTTTTTGTGGGTTTACTATGTCCCTGTCTAATTGGACAACTTTCTCCTGCATGCAACTCTACTCATTGAGAAGTTAAAAATCATTTTATATTCACTACTGGGTCAACTTAGCTGGTTATTCTACCCTTTTTTCCTAAAATATAGTTATGGATCCATTATAAAGTGAATATGTTTATAGAAAAAGCATATGCAATATCTGATCATGACATAATAATACCAACATTTATGGTTTAATATCCTTGAAATCATTTGCATATGAAACATGGTTAATCCATTTAAACCATTATTTTTATCAACAAAAGCTTCTTCAAAAATTCCAAAATTAAAAGCCATTTCAAAGCTCTTTTATACTGCCATGAATTTTCCCCTAAAAAATGAGATTGGGTTCTTTGTTTTGAAAACTAAGGCTTTCGAACCTTAGACCTTTACTTTCAAAACTATTAGAATATATTTTTAAAAAGCATTCAAATCTTCTTTTCAAAACACTTAAACATATGCCTTTAAACACTTTAAAATGTGTCTTCCAAAGGAATCAAAATCTTCCTTACGAAACCATCATAACAATCCTTTCGAAAGTAGTAAAGCTTATCTTTCCGACTTGTAGAATCATAGCTTCGAAACTATTTTAAAGAACATCTTTCGAAAACAATGCTTCTAATCTTAAATATAACTTTTGGGTCAAAGTGAACATGTAACGATCCCGATTTTTGAGTCAAATTTAAATTGATAATTTATATAAATTTTTGGATTAAATTGTGGATTAATTTGAATTTTTCACATTTAATATGATTTATACTTATTTATTTTAAATTTTGAATTTGAGACTCAAAGTAAATATTTTAAATAGAATTGGATTATAAATAAAAAAATTATTTGGAAATTCAAAATGTATTGAAAATGAATTGGATTTAAAATTATATTTTAAAGTTAATAAGAATTTGTTTTCTAAATTGTAGTATAATTTTTTGGAATTTATATTTTGAAATTAATATCATAATTTTCTAAAAGTTAAATTTGAATATTGTGGACACCAGTATTATTTATATCAATTTAAGTATAATGACTAAAGTTTAACTTTCAATTTATATATAACTAAAAGTAATTTGTATGTATATGTGTGTGTGTGTGTATACATTTAAAAAGTATAATAAACTAAGTTTAAAATAGTATTGGTTATAAAGATTAGAACATTTTATTTTAAAAATATAGTTTGAAAAATAAAAAAATATAAATAAGGAAACATAAACACATATATATGTAAATCTAAATTGAAATCTTATATATATAAAAACTTAAATACTAAAACTAAAAGGGGTTTAAAACAAAGTTTTAAATTAAATAAAGTAAGGGATTTAAAATATATTTATAATCAATTTAAAGAAAAGGATTTAAACATAAAATTTATGGTATATGACATTTGTAAAAACAAAATAACTTGTATAAAACATTTGTAAGCCATGTAGCATAAAAAATTTACAAGTGGCAATTGATTTAGTTAAAGGTTGATGAAAAAATTTAAAACAAAGAGTATATGCATATGTATCTTTCTCATTTCTATTCAAAGTTTGTAAAACACAAACTAGGAAATAAAACTCAAAGCAAAGCTTCTTTTCAAACCTGAAACTGTTAATCATCTCAAAGAAACAAGTTTATATTTAATTGAACCAGAAAGCAAATTCAAGATTATCAAGCATATAGTAATTTAAACCAGATTCAAGATCAAAGCAGACAACAAATTCGAATATGAAGCTATAAGATCAGATTCACTTCAAGTTGTTTCAACCTGAAGATCAAGCAATCACAAGTAGATAGATCAACTCAATCTAAAAAAATCCATTATAGATCAAGCTAGATAACAAAAAAAATCAAAGCAAGTTTTTAAAATCCAGTTTCAAAGAAATAATGCTTCCATTTTTTTCAAAATCAATAAGCAAAGTTCCAAGTTTTCTCTGATTCAAACAAGGTGAGCAAACCACCCTTATAAATTTTTAAAAGCTTGGTATATCTGGTTTGCATGAGATGATCTTTGTAGTATGCAATGAATTATGACATGCATGTTGCTCTTATATGTGTGTGTGTGTGTGTTAATACCTATGTATATGTCTGGATACAAGCAAAAACTTGCCTCTGTTCATCATTTCTAGGTTATAAAACCGGTTTTAAAATTTAAATCATCCCAACCCAACCACTTTATACTTTGATTGCTGAATGAAAAATGTTTATATGAATGTAACATTACTTATAAAAATGTAATTGAGTATAATTAACAAATGAACCACTAGAAATTGAAGAATTACAACGATAATGCTCTAAAGTCAGAAAATCGAACTTCTAAATTTTAAGTTTTGAGTATATGATTAGGATTTTAATCAAAAACGATGAATTTTAATATAAAATTCAGGATTTTTAGATTTTATATATTGGGTGTTTCTGTGATGAACGGAAAACACATTTTCATCGGTTTCTGATGATCGCCTCATCACTCAACCTTGGGATTTTCACTGGAGGAGGTTGAAGGTCGGGGAAACATCGAAAAAATGTTCGAAGCATTATAGTGGGGCATGGTGGCGGCACGATGGATTTGTAGGGTTTTAGGCACAGTTTTGTTCGAAGGGTTGGAAATGGAAATTCATCGTCGTCGTGGAATCAGTCGAGGCCGGTCCAAGTGGAATAGGAGTTAGAGCAGGAGACGAGTCTACGATGGGGTCGGCATGGTTGATGGTGGCCTAGGTCGTCGGAGTCGAGGGAAATTTTGATGGTTGAAGGGTTGCAATGGGTACTCGAACCTGCTTGAGTTTGATGTGATTGTGTAGGAGAACAGGTGATCAGAATCGAAGGTGGCAATGGTCATCGACGTGCTGGTGGTTGATGCGATGGACGGAGATGACGAGGTCGCTTGTGCATATGCATGTGTGTCAGATCGTAACTGGGCTTCGATTTTTACATACGGTTTTGGAAAAGAAGAAGTTGGCACGAGTCTAGCCTCAGGGAAGTGATGTTGTGTATCAGGTCGGTTATCGAGTCGGTATGCGTATACATAACAGTTTTTAAATGTCAAGATAAAAACAAGTTTTTGAAAAAAAATATAAGGTGTCTCGAGAAAAATTTGATTTTGGCTCCGGAAATTTAGTGTTGGGCTCGGGAAAAATAATTAAATGCTCGGGTTTTGTGATGATATCAAAATATAAAAATAAAATAGAATAATAGGTTTTTAAATTTTAAAACTCGGTTAAGTTTAGACAACTTCTTAACCCATTTCTTTTTGAATAATAGTATATTGATTTAAGCTGAGATTAACTAAGATTTTTAAACAAATTATTTTAAGTTTAAAGTGTTTAATGTACATCTATATATAACCTTATTTTAGAAGTTTATTTTAAATAAACTTAATATTGTAATTAATTAAAGATGAAATGTTTTTTCTATATAAAACATTAATTTAGTTTAAAGGTTAATTACCTAATAAAAGTAATCAAGGATAATTAGTTTATGGTTAAAGATTAATTAATGAAAAGGATGATTACATAGTGGAAGTATTCAAAGGTTAATTACTTTGTGTAATTAATTATGGTGATTTATTAATGGATAATTATTGAATGTAATTAAAGTGATTAATTATTCAAAAGTTAATCAATTTAGGTAATTAATTAAAAGATAATTAATTAAGAGTTAATTAATTAATAAGATTAATTAAGATTAATTTATTAATTAAGAATAATTTAATTAAAACGTAATTAATTAATTAATTAAGGATAATTGATTAAAGAATAATTAAATAATTAAAGGTTAGTTATTTAATGATTAAAGGAGGATTGATTTTTTAATTAAGGTTGATTAATTTATAACTAAAAGTTAATTAATAAATGATTAAAGGATAATTAATTAAAGGTTTGTAATTATTAATATTAATTAATCAGGATTAGTAGTTATTCATAAGTTATCGGTCTGATTTAAAAATTAATCAGATGATTAATTAATCTCACTTATGAATGTTTGGATTCAATTGAATGTTGAATTGTGTGATATCCCTAATGTGTGATGCTTTATGATATGAATTATTTTTGATTTCAGTTGTGATGAATGCAATTTACTTATCTATGACCAATGGAATTTATTTATCTGTGATGAATTTATATCTGTGAATCTGTAAATGAAGATAAGAGTTGTAGGATTATACCGCTTATCGATATTGTTGTGTTTGGATTGTGATGATTGATGGTTAATGATGTTGCACTATTGTGTAAAACCCATGGACTACACTATACACACACAAATATGAATTTCACGGGAAATTGGTTAAGTCACATATGTTTTTAATTAAGATATTATTTGTTTAAAAAGTTGAATTTTGAATCCAAAATGTTTTGAAAATGTAATTGGGTTGAATATGGAAAGTTTTTTGAAAGGTAGTTTGAAATTGAACTTTAGTTAGAATAGAATATATCTTGTTTAAGTTTCGAAATTGTTTTGGGATTTGGTTTGAGAGGTTTATACAAGTTATATAGTATGGATTTTTAAACCATCTTTAAAGGTTTTTGAAAAGTATTATTTTCGGAATTTAAAATTAACCCAAGTTTATACATTAAAGGCTATAACTTGTGCATATTTGATCGGATTTGTCCAAATCGAAAAGTATTATTTTCAAATGATAATGGCTTTCATATAACGAAAGAACTTCCAGTTTGTGTAGAAAAGATTTCAAGTTTGAAATGGATTTGTTTTGAAAGCTATAAATGAATCTTTGTGAAAGATGGTTGAACCTTGTTTCGAAAATTGACGAGGATCTTAAAGTTATATCTTTTGTATAAAAGACTTGGAATTGAAATTATACTGAAATGTATGAATGAATCTTTGTAAAGGATTGGTGAACTTTGTGAAGTGAATCTTTTTGTTTAAAGATTTGAAAATGGTAATTTATTTAAATCATTTGAAGAAAGGTTTTGGGTAATAAGTTGTGACTTAACTAAGTTCCCAATATCCATATTTTTTTAAACATTGCGCTCATTATTCGGTTTAGCTGGGAGAAGGCCTTGTGTCATATAACCCATTACGAATAATGATATGATGTTATGGATTGCATTTGAAGACCGATGATGAAGACCGGGTATTTTCGAGAACGAAAGGATTACCCGTCGAATGACTCTGCACTGAGTAGCTACGGTATAGAGATCTCCATATGTGATGGAGAGTCCGATCGGGATTGCAAATACTCGGATTGCATGGGCTTCTTTGTGAAGTGCCTTCGGTTCTGTTCGAATCCAGGACGGACTTGTATGGATGTATGTCTGATTTTACACTTTGAGATGTAAAGCTGGTTTCTATCAAATACATTTCTGTTTGGTGGCGAAGATTTATTCTCTTAGCTTAACACCCTTATCTAAGACGTACGAGCTCAGAGGTTATGTAGTTGATGGTTACTAATGATGCATTCCTAATTTGGTAATGTGGCATACGAAGTGCTGTTGATCATTTGTTGATCGAAGCATGGCTTATGTGTAAATCGCAGCTTTGTGGACTGACCTCCTCGTACCACAGAACCCGGAATGGTGGAAACAAGAAAGATGCGGCAAGGTTATTTGGGGGTAGCACCCCTTAAGGGTATGTCCTTTTCCTTCTGATTAGAGGTGGTATCATGGTATGGTGCCCAGATACTTAACCTATGTGGTTACTACAAATACATCTCTTTGTGGTTGATGGTGTCAAGCACTCGGATAAAGGTTGGTTACAACCGGGGGGTGGCATACTCGTGTAGTAGTTACCTAGTTACAAAGGTAACCCGACCTTGTGTTGGCAAAGAGCTGGTTAAGTTCTCGGGGCGTCCCTCAAGAGGCATACCCATGTGGCAATAGGAAGTTCCTTAGCCTGACCCTTTGTTGGAAATCCAATCTTTGAATTTGGCGATAACATTTGTTCACTAGGACTGGCCTTAATTAATACAACATGATGGAGGCTCGAGCTTGTGGCTTGAAGTTTTGGAGTTTGGCATTGCGGACATTATCTCTTCGCTACTATCATTTTGTCTTCCACTTTTGTCTATCTATAATATGTGTAATGATATCTCATTTGTATTTGATGTTGTATCATTGCTGAAAATCAACTGTTGTATATCAATGATATTAATTTCTTCCGTTGTGTTGTTATACTTAATGTGTTATAAGCTCTGACGAACCAGATTCGACGTTTGGATCTGCGGCATTCGAATACGGGTGATGTATTCGGTGTCGATTTTCGAATGTCGAGTCAGGGTCGTTTCGTTTGGTATCAGAGCTGAAGGTTGAACTTTAGCTTTTGGAGTATATCACATTAGGTAACTCATTAGAGATAGGGTTACAAGTACCCTAGAATGAGCATATCCCTAAGATATCTATTTGTATGCCTCAGCAAATTCTCTTACTATCCACTAATAGTGAGTATGAATGCAAGAAGAGGATGAGATAGGGGACAGGGGAATACTACTGCAAATGGTCAATACCTGTAACAATAAGGAAACAACTCCTCTCAATCTCCTTTGATCCAGTTATAATTTCTTTGATGGCTTCATGGTAGCTCGAGGGAGAAGCTTCGTTGTGGTGATGGCCCTACGAATCGTTGAAGATAAGTTTCTATTTCATATTCTCTTCATTGGATTCTTATCAGCTTTTCATTTTTAAATCTAATGAATTTTAAAATTTATTTGGAACAAATTGGATAATAAAATATAAAGTTAAATATAATTGTATCGATAAAACAATTTCGATTAAAGCAAAATTTGAAATTCCATTATGATTTCTTATGTGGATCGAAGTCCAAAAAGGGACAAGTTAATATATAATTTGGGGTATTCCGACCTGAGTTTGGGTTCCATACCTAGTGTTTGAGAATTATCGAAGATTAGATCCATTGTTTGGGTCTCGATATATTCTACGAACGGTTAATTATCCCTTCGAACTAACCAATGCCCTGCATATTCGTAGACCGAATGACCCGAGTATTTCATAAAGTGTTTAACAATTTGTTCTTGTATCTATTGATAATATTCTGATTTGGAAAGACAAATGCAAAATAAATATTTAGTTTGATCAGGAAAAACAATCCTTCTCTGTTCTTTGTTGTCTCCCTAGCAAATTTCGAGGAAGGAATTTTCTTAAAGGGGGATCTGTAACGATCCCGATTTTTGAGCCAAATTTAAATTGATAATTTTTTATAAATTTTTGATTAAATTGTGGAGTAATTTAAATTTTTCAAATTTAATAAGATATGTACTTATTTACTTTAAAATTTGAATTTGAAACTCAAAATAAATATTTTAAATAGAATTGGATTATAAAAAAAAATTTGGAAACTCAAAATGTATTGAAAATGAATTGGATTTAAAATTATATTTTAAAGTTAATAATAATTTGTTTTCTAAATTATAATATAATTTTTTGGAATTTATATTTTGAAATTAATATCATAATTTTCTAAAAGTTAAATTTGAATATTGTGGACACCAGTATTATTTATATAAATTTAATTATAATAACTTAGGTTTAATTTTAAATTTACATATAACTAAAAGTAATTTTTATGTATATATATGTATACAATGAAAAAGTATAATAAACTAAGTTTAAAATAGTATTGGTTATAAAGATTAGAACATTTTCTTTTAAAAATGTAGTTTGAAAATATATAAAAATATAAATAAGGAAACATTAACACATATATGTGTAAAGCTAAATTGAAATCTTATATATATACAAACATAAATACTAAAACTAAAAGGGGTTTAAAACAAAGTTTTAAATTAAATAAAGTAAGGGCTTTAGAACATATTTATAATTAATTTAAAGAAAAGGATTTAAACATAAAAATTATGGTATATTACATTTGTAAAAAACATAATAACTTGTATAAACGATTTGAAAGCCATGTAGCATAAAATTTTTACAAGTGGCAATTGATTTAATTAAACGTTAATGAAAAAAAATTAAAACAAAGAGTATATGCATATGTATCTTTCTCATTTCTATTCAAAGTTTGTAAAACACAAACCAGGAAACAAAACTCAAAACAAAGCTTCTTATTAAACCTGAACTATTAATCATCTCAAAGCGAACAAGTTCAAATTTAATTAAACTTGTAAGCAAATTCAAGATTATCAAGAAGATAGTAATTTAAACCACATTCAAGATCAAAGCAGACAAAAAATTCGAATCTGAAGCTATAAGATCAAATTCACTTCAAATTATTTCAACCTGAAGATCAAGCAATCACAAGCAGATCAGATCAACTCAGTCTTACAAATCCAGTATAGATCAAGCTAAATAACAAAACCAAATCAAAGCAAGTTTTTAAAATTCCAGTTTCAAAGAAATAAAGCTTCCAGTTTTTTTCAAAATCAATTTGCAAAGTTCCAGGTTTTCTCTGATTCAAACAACATGAGCAAACCACCCCTATAAATTTTTAAAACCTTGATATATCTGATTTGGATGAGATGATCTTTGTAGTATGCTATGAATTATGATGTGCATGTTGCTCTTATATATATGTGTGTGTGTCAATACCTGTGTATATGTCAGGATATAGGGAAAAACTTGCCTCTGTTCATCATTTCCACATTTTAAAACCTGTTTTAAAGTTTAAATCATCCCAACCCAACCACTTTATGCTTTGATTGCTGAATAAAAAATGTTTATATGAATGTAACATTACTTATAAAAATGCAATTGAGTATGATTAACAAATGAACCATTGGAAATTGAAGAACTACAATGATAATGCTCTAAAGCCAGAAAATCAAATTTCTAAATTTTAAGTTTTGAATATATGATTAGGATCGTAATCGAAAATGATGAATTTTAATATAAAATTCAGTATTTTTAGATTTTATATATTGGGTGTTTCTGTGATGAACCCAAAACACATTTTCATCGGTTATTGATGATCGTGTAATCATTTAACCCCGGGATTTTCACTGGAGGCGGTTGAAGGTCGGGGAAACATCGAAAAAATGTTCGAAGCATTTATAGTGTGGCGTGGTGGCGGAACTATGGAATTGTAGGGTTTTAGGCATAGTTTTTCTCGACGGGGTTGGAAGTGGAAATTCGTCGTCGTCATGGAATCGGTTGAGGCTAGACCAAGTGGAATAGGATTTGGAGGAGGTGATGAGTCTACGGTGGGGTCGGCATGGTTGATGGTGGGCTAGTTGTCGGCATCGAGGGAAATTTTGATGGTGGTAAGGTTGTAGTGAGTACTCGAACCTGCTCGAATTTGATTTTGTGATTGTGTTGGAGAACAGGCGATTGGAATCGAAGGTGGTGATGGTCATCGATGTGTTGGTGGTTGCTGCGATGATCGGAGATGACGAGCTTGCATGTGCATGTGCAAATGTGTCAGATCGTAACTGGGTTTAGATTTTTACAGATGGTTTTGGAGAAGAAGAAGTTGGCTCGAGTCTAGTCTCGGGTAAGCGATGTTGTGTCTCGGGTCGGTTATCGAGTTGGTACGCATATACATGACAGTTTTTAAATGTTAAGATAAAAACAAGTTTGTGAAAAAAAAATATAAGGTGTCTCGAGAAAAATTTGATTTTGGCTCGGGAAATTTAGCTGTTGGGCTCGGGAAAAACAAGTTAATGCTCGGGTTTTGTGATAATATCAAAATTTAAAAATAAAATGGAATAACAAGTTTTTAAATTTTAAAAATCGGTTAAGTTTAGACAACTTCTTAACCCGTTTCTTTTGGAATAATAAT
Organism: Allium cepa; assembly: GCA_030765085.1. Lineage (NCBI taxonomy): Eukaryota > Viridiplantae > Streptophyta > Magnoliopsida > Asparagales > Amaryllidaceae > Allium > Allium cepa. The sequence goes on from CM060928.1 coordinate 1,033,715,069, forward strand.
ATGTTGATTTAGGTTGAGATTAATTAAGATTTTTAAACAAATTATTTTTAAGTTTGAAGTGTTAAATGTATATCTATATATAACCTTATTTCAGAAGTTTATTTTAAATAAACTTAATATTGTAATTAATTAAAGATGAAATTTTTTTGCTATATAAAACATTAATTTAGTTTAAAGGTTAATTACCTAATAAAAGTAATGAAGGGTAATTAGTTTATGGTTAAAGATTAATTAATGAAAAGGATGATTACTTAGTGGAAGTATTTAAAGGTTGATTACTTTGTGTAATTAATTAAGGCGATTTATTAATGGATAATTATGGAATGTAATTAATGTGATTAATTAATCAGAAGTTTATCAATTTAGGTGACTAATTAAAAGATAATTAATTAAGGGTTAATTAATTAATGAGATTAATTAAGATTAATTTATTAATTAAGAATAATTTAATCAAACGGTAATTAATTAAGGGTTAACTAATTAACTAATTAATTAAGGATAATTCATTAAAGAATAATTAAATAATTAAAGGTTAATTATTTAATGATTAAAGGTGGCTTGATTTATATATTAAGGTTGATTAATTTATAACTAAGTTAAATAATAAATGATTAAAGGATAATTAATTAAAGGTTTGTAATTAATTAATATTAATTAATCAGGATTAGTAGTTATTCATAAGTAATTATTCTGATTTAAAAATTAATCAGATGATTAATTAATCTCACTTATGAATGTTTGGATTCAACTGAATGTTGAATTGTGTGATATCCCTGATGTGTGATGTTTGGATTGTGATGATTGATGATTAATGATGTTGCACTATTGTGTAAAATCCCTTGACAACACTATACACACAAATACGGATTTCATGCGAAATCGGTTAAGTCACAGATGTTAAGAATTAAGATATTATTTGTTTAAAAAGTTAAATTTTGAATCCAAATGGTTTTGGAAACGTAATTGGTTGAAAATGGTAAGTTTTTTGAAAGGTAGTTTGAAATTGAAACTTTAGTTTGAATAGAATATATCTTATTTTAGTTTTGAAATTGTTTTGGAATTTGTTTGAGAGGTTTATACAAGTCGTATAATATGGATTTTTAAACCATCTTTAAAGTATTTTGAAATGTATTATTTTGGGAATTTAAAACTAACCCAAGTTTATACTTTAAAGGCTATAGCTTGTGCATATTTGATCGTATTTGTCCAAAACGAAAAGTATTTGTTTTCAAATGATAATGGCTTTCATATAACGAAAGAACTTCCAGTTTGTGCAGAAAATATTTCAAGTTTGAAATGGATTTGTTTTGAAAGCTATAAATAAATCTTTGCGAAAGATGGTTGAACCTTGTTTCGAAAATTGAAGAGGATCTTAAAGGTATATCTTTTGTAAAAAAGATTTGGAATAGAAATTGTTTTGAAATCTATGAATGAATCTTTGTGAAAGATTGGTGAACTTTGTGAACTGAATCTTTTTGTTTAAAGATTTGAAAATGGTAATTTTTTTGAACCATTTGAAGAAAGGTTTTGGGTAATAAGTTGTGACTTAACTAAGATCCCAATATCCGTATGTTTTTAAATATTGCGCTCATTATTCGGTTTAGCCGGGAGAAGACTTTGTGTCATATAACCCATTACGAATAATGATACAACGTTAGGAATTATATTTGAAGACCAGTGGTGAAGACCGGGTATTTTCAATGAAAGGATTACCCGTCGAATGACTCTGCACTGAGTAGCTACGGTATAGAGATCTCCATATGTGATGGAGAGTCTGATCGGGATTGCGAATACCCGGATTGCTAGGGCTTCTTTGTGAAGTGCCTTCGGTTCTGTTCGAACCCGTGACAGACTTGTATGGATGTATGTCTGACGTTACACTTTGAGATGTAAAGCTGGTTTCTATCAAATACATTTCTGTTTGATGGCGGAGATTTATTCACTTAGCTTAACGCCCTTCTCTAAGACGTACTAGCTCAGAGGTTATGTATTTGATGGTTACTAATGATACATTCTCAATTTGGTAATGTGGCATACGAAGTGCGGCTGATCATTTGTTGATCGAAGCATGGCTTTTGTGTAAAACGTAGCTTTGTGGTCGTGACCTCGTCGGACCTCATAACCCGGAATGGTCCAAACAGGAAAGATGCGGCAAGATTGTTTGGGGGTAGCGCCCCTTGAGGGTATGTCCATTTCCTTTTGGATAGAGGTGGTATCATGGTATGGGGCCCAGATACTTAACGTATGTGGTTACTGCAAATACATTGCTTTGTGGTTGTTGGTGTCGAGCGCTAGGATAAAGGTTGGTTACGACCGGGGGTGGCACACTCGTGTAGTAGTTACCTAGTTACCAAGGTAACTTGGCCTTGTGTTGGCAGAGAGCTAGTTAAGCTCTTGGGACTCCCCTCCAAAGGCGTATCAATGTGGCAATAGGAAGTTCCTTAGCCTAACGATTTGTTGGAAATCCAATCACCAATACGCGCCCTTTACGATTGCAATTGTATAACTTGCCATTCTTAAATGGTAGCTATAGCAGGCACAATATAATGGTATTTATGCTGGCTAAGATTAATATTATACTTTCGAAAGGTTTTCTGCGCTATGCACTAATAATAATATCAAAAATAATTTTGCGTAGTAAGCATGTTTGACTGTCATAAGGAGAAATCTCTTCCAACAGTGCGCTTGCATTGTGTGTGTGCAGGAACGCCTTATGGTAGTTTCATTTTCCAAAAAGCATAGTGGATTTCTTTTAAAATCTTTTATTTTGCTTCTGATAAAGATAAACTATTTTGTTTGCTCATACTAGTCCTATGACAAATCTGGAGTTTATTGTGCCCTTTCTAAATTATGGGTGCCCATAACTTTCCACACGGGCAGTCTAGAGTTGGGTTTTTCCGATAATCAAAATAGTAGATGTAGATTTGATAGCATCCAGTCTTTGGATGTGGAGATAGCATTTGTTCACTAGGACTGACCTTGCTTAATACAACATTATAGGGGTTCGAGCTTGTGGCTTGAAGTTTTGGACCTTGGCATTGAGGACATTATCTCTCCGCTGCTGTCATTTTGTCTTCCACTGTCGTCTATCTCTGATATATGTAATGATATCTCATTTGTATCTGATGTTGTATCATTGTTGAAAATCAACTGTTGTGTATCAATGATATTAATTTCTTCTGTTGTGTTGTTATACTTAATGTGTCATAAGCTCCGGCGAACCAGATTCAACGTTTGGATATGCTGCATTCGAATATGGGTGATGTATTCGATGCCGATTTTCGAAGGTTGAATCAGGGTTGTCTCAGAATATAAGTGGAAGCACACCCTTTAGCTACCACTAATCTTCAAATAAAAGGATTTAGTGAAAACAAATGACTTTGGAACCATCCTATCGAAGGCATTAATCTTTTAAGTAAAACAGTTGAACGGATAGCTTTGATACACCTTTCGAGTCATTGTCTTCGAAACCTTTAGTTTAAAGGCTAATGGAGCCCTTTCGATAGCATTGGGAAGCGACTTGTTATATTTATAAAACAAAAGCTTGCCTTTCGAACTTATTGAAAACTTTCAACCCATTCGAAAGGTATGAAGACAGAAGAAAGGTTTTGACTTGGTTCAAAACTCCCCTTTCGAAAGCTTCTCCTTAAAACATAATATACGACAAGCTTCCCTTTAAACAAAAAGGCAGCAACCCTTTCGAAATCATCCATTAAAAGCTAGGCAAGTGACGACTCTTTTGAAAGAAGAACAAAGACCTTCGAAAGCTATTCCAAATGGCCTCGACCCTTTCGAAACCATGGTTTCGACTCTATACCTTCCGTCCAATCCACCACATACCAAATCATTGATGCCATGTGTACTGGTTTTGACTTGGTTGAGGGTGGAGGTATGGGGTCGAAAGATAGCAAACAGAAGTAGCAAAGCTGTAAATCTGTGCAAACTGTTTTGTTGCCTTTTTAAGTAAATGCTTTTCAACTAACTTTCCTATTTGTAAAAATATAATTGGTTTCCATAAACTTTACCAAAATCGTTTCTAAATGACTGCTGAATTCATCCGTAATTGATTAAGAATAATTAATAAACAAGCCCTTCCCTCTAGCAAAACAATTAACACATTTAACTCCTCCAACATAATTAATTTAATTTCCATAATAAATCACTTAGAAAAAATCCCCAAAAATCATCATAAGTCAATTTTAATATGTTATCTACCATATAAAAATTTCAGACCCAAATTCCTTTATATAATTGCCAAAATAAATTTTTAAACTCAATTATTCATTTCTTCATTCAGAAATTCATAGTAAATTATCTGTAGCTTGGATACTTATGAAAATTCAAACCCATCTCTGATGTTTCAGATAATATATTAAATCCTTATGGCATTCGAAACAAAAAAAATATGATTTTAACCTTATACTTGTTTGAATCAAACATATCTTGTAATCTAAGCATATCATCATTAAAATAACCACAAAGGTTTTAAACTTCAAGCCCAAAATCAAATGCTCTTTAAAAACGAAAATGAGATGGTTTTGATTATTATCCACCTTGCTTTGGATAAGGAACCTGAGGTTTGATCTTGCTTAATTTTCCTTGCTTGATTCCTAAGCTTTAGTAAATTTTTAATCATCTTTTCCCCTAGGTTGTTGCGGTTTTGAGCTCCCCTTTTCTTATGTTTTTTAATTATGAACGCATGGAATAAAAAAAGGGAACAGGAGTTTGGGGGTTAAGGGTTATGTTGGACGACTATTACTCGTAATGCCCTTGTCTTATTCTCTTATTAGTTAGCTTATAAAACCATTTCCTTAAACTCATTCTTTATTTTTATTTAGTTAAGCACGACCTCTATTTAATTTTCAAATCTCAAACCCGTTATCACTATGGTCTTTACGTTATTCTATTTAATTTATCTAATTAAATCTGCTGAATAATGTTATTTAAAATTCGGGATGTTACACCCTGGTTACATAGTATGGCACCATGGTTGTATTAATAGTGGAGTCTCCAAGGCTTGTATGGTATCCCTGTTATTACCAACGCTGGTTAGTTGGGATAATGCTATAGGGGATGCTATTAACATTGAAGTAGTTGAGTGTTACTGATGGTGATTGTCCCCACCAGTGGTAATAGTACAACTCCCATTACTACCCCGACACTGCAACAATATTGACCTCTTGTAACTCTTTTATGTGTCGCAAAAAACAGACCATGTGGCCTAGAAAACAAATAATGGTGGTAAAATATGCGTCGCATAAGCATCGCAAATGGTGCAGAAGCAAATAAAAATTTTCGTCAAAAATAAGCGTTGAGAAAAACTTATTTAATGCGACACAACTTACGTAGCAAAACCACGTATTGTGTCACAAATATTTTTGCATCGCCGATATTGTCATTTATCACATCCTTATTTGCAACATGCCAATAATGTTGAGTCACAAGTTTTATGAAAGTTTTGATTTCTGACAAATAACTAAAGGCGATCGACAAAACAAGGTCATTAGAGCTACATATGTTACTATAGATTGTAGATTGATTATTTGATATTATATTAGTGATAAACTTGTTAAAATCTATCCTCAAATAATCATGCATTTTCAAGAAAATTAATATATATATACAACTGGAATATAGTTGCACATTCAGTGTGCAACTTTACAGGGACCGGTCGACCGGTCACAATATAGGCGGTCGACCGTTCCTGCATAATTTGCACACTGAACGTGCACACATACACATAACGTATATATATTTAAATTCCTGTCTACTAGTCACTTTTTAACTTGTCGACCGTTTTTAAACAGAAAGCAATTTTTCCAAAAGACACTTCTCTTCTCCAAAGGTTGCATCTCTTACCTTTCACCAAAGATCATATCTTTTAATGGCAACTGCTCACAAAGAGTTACAACCATTCTTATCTATATAAACTCATCTAATTCGTTGATTAAATACACATGATTTCATATTCTTTTTAATCTAATCTCTGATCTTACTTTATACATACTCCTACATTCTAAAAGCTCTCAATTATTTATTGAATCATTGAAACTATTTCATATCCTTTGGTTCAATAAGTAATATACTTTCCTTAATCTTTTCAAAACAACATTTCGCATACTTTGAGGATAAGATTATAGGAAGGGTGTACTGCTAGTGACAAATCCGTGTTTTCAAGAGCACAAGTTGTCAACAACAATTGTATTTGTTCTTTTGTTGAAGTCCTCTGTGTTGTAAGAGGCAAGTGTTGAAGTCCTCAGTGTATTAGAGGCGTGAAATCCCGTTCGGTTGTTCGGGTGTTGTAAACCTGTTCCTCCGGGTGAAGCGAGGTAGTTAATAGTGAAAATCCAGATAGAAGTCTGGGACTGGACGTAGGACGGTGCTCCGAACCAGTATAAAAATCTCTGGTGTGATTTTTTCTATTTTTTATTTACTATGCTACTATCATCTATTTCCGCATTTATATTGCAGTCCATATTACACGATCCGTGTATACTATATTAGCACTTATAATTGTATACACACCGAACTTTCATTTGGTATCAGAGCACGGTCATCATATAACCGTAACACAGTTATTTGATATATTATAGTAATATGGCAAATAACGTAAGTACTAGCACTCAAAACACCACTTACACGGAGGGTCAATCAACACAGAGACCTCCATTTTTCAATGGTCTTAACTATAGTTATTGGGCAACACGTATGTCATTCTTTATGCAATCAAATAGCTATGATGCTTGGAATGCCACTCAAAGAGAAATAGTGAATCCAACAACTGATTATTCAGAATGGACTGCAGTTGAGAAAACGGCAGCAGCCGTAAATGCAAGAGCAATAAATATGTTGTTCTGTGCATTAGACCAAAATGAATATAACCGTGTTAGTATATGCACTACTGCATATCAAATTTGGCAAACACTAAAAATCACTCATGAAGGTACTAACAAGGTTAAACAAGCCAAAATAGCCATGCTAAAAAGTCAATTTCAAAATTTCAAAATGAAACCAAATGAGACAATCAATGACATGTATTCACGGTTTCAAACTATTCACCATGCACTTATTGGCTTAGGACAAAGGTATTCTGATTTCGATGTTGTTTCAACAGTCCTACAATTCTCTGACTAGTGAATGGGAAGGAAAAGTATTAGCAATTGAAGAAGCTAATGATCTTTCCGTCATGAAGCCAGATGAATTGATAGGAAATTTAATGTCCTATGAAGCAAATTTGCAGGCTAGAAAAGAACAGAAAGAAGAAAAGAAAAATGTAGCATTTCATGTTGAGAAAGATGAATCAGATTCTGAAGACGATGTTAACTCCGCCTCGGTTTAGACTCTGCGACTCAAGGAGATGCCGACCTAAGGCTCAACAAGGGTGCCGACCTAAGGCTCAACAGGGGTGCCGACCTAAGATTCAAAGGGTTGCCGACCTAACACTTCAATGAGGCTACTGACTCAACATAGATACCGACCTAACAGTCTAGGGAGATTGCCGACTTAACTGGTTGCCGACCTAACTGCCTTAACAGGAATGCCGACCTAAGGCCGAAAAGGGATACCGACTTAAGAGAGGTGCCGACCCAATGCTCTAGCATGTATACCAACCTAAGACTTAAGGAACGCCGACCCAAGATAGCTACCGACCTAAGTCGCGGCCGACCTATGACCAATGTTAAGTCGGTCACGACCTAAGCAAAGGAAGGTAAGTTCAATGCAGCTACTTGGCACAGTGGCCTCTTAACTCGTACACGATCCAGGACTTACCAGTTGGACCGTGACTTGCGACGTACCAAGTTAACTCGTCCACGACCTAAAGCCACTAAGTATAAGCCCGATGCCATATTACTAAGAAGGAGTAGTGTTGACTCGGAGGCGACCTAGGACTTGTGCAAGTGAACTCCTGTGAAGCCAGAAGGGGGCCAGATGGACCGGCCACGACTCATATTAAGTCAGCTACGACTTAACTTAGATCGGCCACGACTTAGGACTTGGCAAAAAATTTCAGACCAGAACTCTCTATAAATAGGCAACCACCTCCAACATTCAAAGGACTTTTGGGCACATTCTCTTCATACACCGTTACCTTGCTGCATTGAGAACTTCATCAACACTTAGAGCTTTCAAGATTAGAGGAATACATCAAAGAAATTCACGAAGAAACCACACATCTTCAGCATGAATCTAAGGACTTTAATCGACATTGAAGCTTAAGACTTGTTCCAAATCACTTGTAACTTGAAGTATATTGTACTTGAGAAGAATTGTATCAGCTTGTAACGGGATTATTAATAAAAGTACTTAGAGTGGACGTAGGCTATACTTTTAAGCCGAACCACTATAAAATCGTTGTTGTTTACTGCTTTTCTGCTATTACTTGCTTGTAATTCTTTCCCGATCTATCGGGTGGTGCTTTCACAACTATAACTCATGCACCGGGGTGTTAGCGTTCAAATTTTAGCGTTAACATTTTTGGTGCTTTCACTGAGAATTGAACTCAGGAAAACTGTCATCATTGCTTCACAGAGATTTGAAGAAAGAATTTCCTTAAAAACCAGAAGTCTATCTGAGATTATGGCTCCTGGAAGGAAAAGTAGATCTATCAGATCTGGAAACATTCAAGAGGGAACCTCCGCTTCCCCTGTACCTAATCAACCCACTCCGTCTGTTGGAGTTACGAAAGCGGAGTTGGATGCTGTGATTCTAGGGCTAAACCAGCAGATAAACGCCCAAAATGCACAATTAGAGGCTCAAAGTGCCCAGAATGCTCTGATTCTGAATAAGTTGAACGATTTACTTGGGGCAAACAATCAACCAGCTGGTAATGAAAGGAACTATGCTGGCAACATTCATGATGTTAGTGAGAGGAATGCTCCGGAAAGGGCTACTGGTCCCTTTGAGCAGGCAGTTCCTGAGGCTGGTGGATCTAGAACTCGGCATGATGAGGAATATCTTTCTGGAATGGTCCGGCAGATCATGAAAGAAAGTATGCAAAGGGTTGAAGATGAGAAGGAACGGGGTTTCGCCCCAAGTAAAACTCCGTTTACTGAAAAAATCTTGAAGGCGGAATTTCCAAGGAAGTTTGTCCCTCCGACTATTCCAGCTTACAAAGGGACAAGTGATCCGAATGAGTTCTTGTATAAATATGATTGGCAGATGACAGGAGCCAGGGCCTCTGACGAAATAAAGTGTCGATATTTCCCCGTATACCTGGAAGGTGTGGCTCTACTATGGTTCACCAAGTTGCCAGTCCGATCTATCGATCAGTTTTCAGACTTGACCAGAAAATTCAAGGTGCAGTTTAGACTATATGCTTCGAAGGCCAAGGACATTATGTCACTATCGAGTTTAGAGCAGAATCCTGGTGAGTCTATCAGATCCTTCTTGAACTGCTTTAATATAGCGCTGGCTGAGGTGGACAATGCTGAACCACGAATGATATTGACTTATCTGATGAGGGCTATTGATAAGTCAAGCGAATTTGGGAAATGGTTAAATATGAACGAGCCAACCTCTCTCGAAAAGTTCTACAAAAAAGCAGATGAGTTCATTCGCTTGGAAAGCCGTCCTTTACCAGTAAAGACAGTGTTGGAGAAAGCAGAAGACAACACTGTCGCTTCACGCAAGAATGAATCGGTGGGGCAAAAAAGGGAGAATAATAATGGGAAGAAACAGGGTAATCTGAAGAAGCCCCGATCCTTCAAGCCATCAGAATATACTCCATTATCACATACACCGGAGCACATCTACCTGGCCACTAAAGATTCCGTCGATTTCCCTAAACCTATCCCTTTGAGGACCGGGAAAAAAGCCATACAGAGTGGGAAATTCTGTCGCTTCCACAATCAACCCGGTCATGAAACTGATGAATGCCGTCAGTTGAAAAATCTGATTGAAGAGTTGCTAAGAGAGAACAAACTGCAGCAATTTGTGAAGAAGAATAGCAACAATCCTGCATCGTCAAGTCAGGGGCAACAGGTTCCTGTTCATCAGCCCAGGACAGGTGAGAAAGCTACGGGACATGAATCTGGAAGGCCCGTTATCAATGTCATTACAGGAGGGCCTCATCCAGCTGGCAAGAGCTGGGGTGAGATGGAGAGATATTCCAGGGCTTTGAAATATGCTCCAGCCGAAGAAGACGTCTTTGTTTTAGAAGACACTACGCCCCTGAAACAACAGAAAACTTTCAGCGATGATATTGTTTTCAGAGCCAGAGATTCCACAGGTATAGAAGCTCCTACCCTAGATCCCTTGGTCATCTCGGCTGGTATTGGACCGCCATTGTCAGAAGAGTCCTCATTGACTGCGGAGCATCATGTAATATCCTCTTCAAGAAGACATTTGACCAGATAAAAATCCCTATGATCGATGTACAAGCCTCATCACAAAAGATCGCTGGCTTCACTGGGGAGCCAAAACAACCAATTGGGACCATCAATCTACTTGTAGAACTTGGGGAAGCAGAAAGGAAAGTGGTCCGCAAGCAAACATTTGTGATCGTCGATGAGTTTTCTGCTTATAATGCTTTTCTTGGCCGTCCAACACTCGCAGCATTCAAAGCTATCCTAGCCCCGTGGTGCCTCACTATTAAATTCCCTACTGACAATGGAGTAGGAGTTATAAAAGGGGATCAAAATGCTGCGCGAGAGTGCTATTTGACAGAGCTGCGAGAGTCAAGAAAAAGAGAAATGGGAAAGGATGCGGCAACCCCAGTCCGCATCAAAGAACCAGTCTTGTAGCAATTACGGGGCGGACCCTGCACTGGCGAGCACAGCGGGGCACGGAAAGAAATGGATCCCAGAAAAGCCAGTGCAGGGGAGAATAGAGTGGTACCGGTGGAAACGACAGTCCCGATACCTGTTGACCCGAAGGACCCAAATAAGGTGTTAAATGTGGGTTCACAGCTTAATGTGTCAATTCAGAATATCTTGATATCTTTCCTGAAAGCAAATCTGGATGTCTTTGCTTGGACTCATGCCGATATGTGTGGAATATCTCCAGAAGTTGCAGTACACGCTCTGAATATTGACCCAAAGTTTACGCCAGTTAAACAAAAAAGAAGAACCTAAGGTCCAGAAAGGTCAGCAGCATTAAAAGAAGAGGTTGATCGACTCATGGAAAATAACTTCATCAAAGAATCTACATATCCGAATTGGGTTTCAAATCCTGTGCTGGTCAAGAAAGCTAATGGAAAATGGAGAGTGTGCATCGATTTTTCTGATCTAAACAAGGCTTGCCCCAAAGATTGCTTCCCGTTACCCAGGATCGATCAACTGGTAGACGGAACTACGGGACATGAATTGTTATCTTTCATGGATGCCTACTCCGGTTATAACCAAATCATGATGCACGAGCCGGATCAGGAGGATACGAGCTTTATCACAGATGTTGGACTTTATTGCTACAGAGTTATGCCCTTCGGATTGAAAAATGCAGGGGCAACCTACCAAAGACTTGTCAATGCTATGTTCAAACCACAATTGGGCAAAACTATGGAGGTCTACGTCGACGACATGATTAGTGAAGTCCAGGAAAGCAGCGGATCACATTGAACACTTAGCAGAAATGTTCGCAGTCCTCCGGAAATACAGAATGAAACTTAACCCTCTGAAATGTACCTTTAGGGTCGAGTCCGGAAAGTTCTTAGGTATCATCGTCAGTGCTAGCGGCATTGAGGCTAGTCCAGCTCAAATTACTGCCTTGAAAGAAGTTAAAGCTCCTAGAACAAAGAAGGAATTGCAGAGTCTCAACGGAAAGGTTGCCGCCCTGAGTCGGTTCATTTCCAAAGCCACTGATAAATGCATCCCATTCTTTGACGCCCTGAAGAAAGGAAAGAAGAATTTTGAATGGACTTCCGAATGCCAAAAAGCCTTCGATGAGTTGATCCGTCATATGGAAACGCCTCCAATACTTTCTAGGCCAGGCAATGGTGAGGATCTTCTTATATACTTGGCAGTATCATCTCATGCTCTAAGTGCAGCGCTGATACGGGAAGACAAAAGGATTCAACATCCGGTTTACTATATCAGCAAAAGACTCACTGGGGCAGAGCTGAATTACTCCAAGTTGGAAAAACTCGCCTATTGCCTACTAGTTGCATCAAGGAAACTGAGGCAATATTTCCAAGCTCATCCTATCAAAGTACTCACTGATCAACCTCTAAAGCAAGTCCTATTTCGCCCTGAAACTTCGGGTCGCCTTCTAAAATGGAACATTGAACTCAGTCAATATGACATCACCTATCACCCCCGAAAAGCAATCAACGGACAAGCTTTAGCTGATTTCATTGCAGAATTCACAGAGAAAGATAATGGTGAGGAAGAAACGATCAATGATTCCCCAATCCAGTGGAAGATGTATGTTGATGGCGCAAGAAATGACTACTGTTCTGGAGCCGGAGTGGTACTTGAAACTCCTGAGGGTCGATCATTATGTTATGCATTAAGATTGGAATTTCCTTCAACAAACAATGAAGCAGAATATGAAGCTCTTATTGCAGGTCTGAAAATCGCTAAAGAGCTAAACATTCGGGCATTACAGATCTTCAGTGATTCTCAGCTTATTGTATGCCAAGTCAAGAAGGAATTTCAAGCAAAAGGTGGAAACCTGCCTTCCTACTTGTCAAAGGCTTGGGAACTCCTATGTGAACTTGATCACTATTCAATAAGCCACATTCCTCGGGAAGAGAATATGAAGGCAGATTCCCTCGCAAAGTATTCAAGTTCTGGTGAAGCTCAATTATTGGGATTGGTCCCGGTAGAAGTCCTTTCAGCACCAAGTATAGACGAGATGGATATAGACTGGATTATGAATGTATCTCAAGAACAAGGGTCATGGATGGCTCCAATACTGGACTACCTACTCAGAGGTTCTCTGCCAGAAAATTTGATAGAAAGACGAAAGCTACTAAGGAAAGCCTCTCGCTATGTAATTCAGGATGGCCGATTGTACAGACGGGGATTCTCAATGCCATTGCTTCGATGTGTATCCCGGGAAGATTCCAAAACAATCCTAGCTGAGGTGCATGGAGGAGAATGTGGTGATCATTCAGGTGGTCAAACATTAGCAAAGAAAATTCTCCGATACGGATATTTTTGGCCAGAAATTAATCGAGATGCTGCAGATTACTCCCGAAAATGTGACAAATGCCAAAGATTTGCCAAAATTCCTAGAGCACCTTCTACCGAACTCACACAGATGGTCAGTCCATGGCCATTTGCAATTTGGGGAATGGATCTCATTGGGCCGCTACCAACTGCTAAATCAGGGATTAAATATGCTATTGTTGCAGTTGATTACTTTACTAAATGGGCTGAAGCTGAACCATTGGCTACTATCACTTCTAAGAAAATGATAAGCTTTGTGACCAAGAATATCATTTGCAGATACGGTGTGCCTCAGAAAATAATCACAGACAATGGTACTCAGTTTGAAAGTGAGGAATTCCAGGATTTTTGCAAACGATTCAAAATCCAGAAAAGCTTTTCGACAGTAGCTCATCCGCAGGCAAACGGGCAAGTGGAAGCAGTGAACAAGATCATCAAATCAACCATCAAAAAGCAACTCGAAAGAGCAAAAGGTGGTTGGGTCGATAAACTACCACTTGCACTATGGGCATACAGAACTACTCACAAAACTGCAACTGGGCATACTCCTTTTTCGTTAGCATACGGATCGGAAGCAATGATCCCGGTTGAAACAGAGGTCCCTTCACACAAAAGAATCCATTTCAATCAAGCAGAAAATGAGAAGCTACAACTTGAAGCGCTGGATCTCCTTGATGAAAAAAGAGATGAAGCTAACCTCAGAGTTGCAGCTCATCAGCAAAGGATAGCCAGACATTTCAATTCCAAAGTTCGTCAACGCAGCTTTGAAATTGGAGATCTAGTCCTGAAAAGAATTATGACCGCGACAGGAGTGTTTGGGCCAAATTGGGAAGGACCGTATGTAATAGGTCAGAAGCTTCTTGACGGCACATTCAAGCTCACCACTGTTGATGGAGATCAAATTCCAAGGGCATGGAACAGCAACCATTTGCGTCCATACTTTACTTGAAAATTTTATTGAAACATTGTAAAAAGAATTATGAATGTATGATTCTTGTAATTGAAAGCAATTGTGAAACTGATGCAAGTAAATAATGAAAGAATATAAAGTGGATGTAGGCCCAATTTCATGGCCGAACCACTATAAATCTTGTGTTCCTTATTATTATTGTATGTTTGCTTTGTTTTCGATATAAAAATAAATAAAATGTATTGCTGAAATGTCGATTTCAATTTTTGCAGACAATGGAAATAAAACTTGCGCATAATAAGACCGAGTGATTCTCACCATCATTCAACAAACAAATTTCAAGTCATAAAGGCCCCGAATTCAAATCCTAGATAGGAAATACTTCAATTGAACGGCTTATGATTTCGATAGAAACGAGCCCTTGCTAATAAATTGAGATTGTTTGAACGAACAAACATCCAATTAGGAAGCTAGTGCCCGTTCTCACGAACTTGCCTGACAATGAAGTACGCTTCCTTGGATTAAACAAGCCACTTGCGAGAAAAGGGGAATGAAAACTTGAAAAGAAAAAAAAAAGGAGGATCGCTGAAAAGGCATAAGCAAGTGAACAGAGGAACAACCAAAGCTACCATCAGCAGCACAAGTCCTCTTCGGAGGCGCAACTCTTCGGAGGATAAAAGACCTCTAATGGGTCATACGCCACAAAAAAGAAAGTTCTCTACTCAACAAAAAAGATTGGAGGAGTCATGACCCTCCAACCATGAGAGAGTAACTTCCAGGCGATGAAAACCCTCTCTGAGGCACATTTCACCAGGAGTTGAAGTGTTATGACCGCTCTTCGGGATTTCACTTCACCAGAGTTGAAATGCAAAAAAAAAAAGCCCTCTTCGGAGGCCCATTTCACCAGGAGTTGAAGTGTTATGACCGCTCTTCGGGATTTCACTTCACCATAGTTGAAATGTAAACAAAATAAAAGCCCTCTTCGGAGGCACATTTCGCCAGGAGTTGAAGTGTAACAACCGCTCTTCGGAATTTCACTTCACCAAAGTTGAAATGCAAAAACAAAATAAAGACCTTCCTGAAAGCCCACGTTTCACCGAGATTGAAATAAAACTTCCAAGTGTTGAAACGTGAAAAGGCTTTCTTCGAAGGCACAACTCTTTGGAGGTACACGTTTCACCAAGATTGAAATAAAACTTCCAAGTGTTGAAACGTGAAAAATCCCTCCTTAGAGGTACAACCCCCTCCCGGGGACACAATTCAAAGGAAAGACCTCTTCGAAGGCACAATCAAGAAGAAAGACCTCTTCGGAAGCCCACGTTTCACCAAGATTGAAATAAAACTTCCAAGTGTTGAAACGTGAAAAGGCTTTCTTCAAAGGCACAACTCTTTGGAGGTACACGTTTCACCGAGATTGAAATAAAACTTCCAAGTGTTGAAACGTGAAAAATCCCTCCTCAGAGGTACAACTTTGTATAAAAAAAAAATCCCCATCAAAAGCGTACTTTAACTTTCAAAGGAAGAGTAATTTACCTACTATGGAAAATGATCGTCAAAAAAAAAAAAAAGAAAGAAAAGAAAAAGAAAAGAAGTTAAAGTACCCTTCAGAGGTCCGCTTTACCACATAGAGGAATTCACTTGGTAAAATATGCACATAAGCAAAAGAAAAAAGTGATTTCTTCGAACGACAAAGCGTAGAAACTTATACGAAGGGAGTTGTACTCTACAAAAATTTTCTTTAAAGAATAAAATAATTATTCTTTAGCAAATAAGAGTGCAAGTCCCCTCGAAGTATAAAATATTGCAGCAAGCTTAAGGTATGGGGGCAACATGGTATAATAGTATAGCTGCATCAGTAAAGTAATACTCAAACAACATACCATAAGCCAGCTGCAATATCATATAAATAAACTTGTGCAAAAATGAATAATAAATGCATTCTCAAATTCAAACAGAAGTATGTACAAATAAAGAATCATTTTATTCAATTGCAGATATTGCAGATACAGGTTTCAAAATAAGAAGCAGGGGCCGGTGCCTGCACAACATCCGACCGTTACACAAAAAAGGAATCAAAAAGCTCAACTCTTCATTTCTTCTTGCCGCCTTTAGACCCTTTACCCGGCCGAGTGGTTAGCTTTTCGGGTCTTCCAGGTTGGTCTGAAGGCATAAGGGAAGAAGGGGAGGGAGGTACAACTGGCGCAATTTCCGGTTCCTCTTCAGTGGTGATAATTTTCTTCCCCCTCCTCTTCGATGTCCCAAGCTTCTTTCTTCTCTGCGAAGAAGACTCACTCCCCGGAGTAACGAGAGCGGACAAAACTACGTCGTCAGAAGGAGTCCGCTCCGGAGAGATCTCGCCTCCTTCGAGTCCCTCATCTTTTTGCTCCTGCGAGGCAACAGGGTCATCCAAACCATGAAGAGCCTCAATTTTCTCCTCTTGTGACCCAGGTTGTGAAGCAGAAGGAGGAGTCACCTGAAGAGACGGAGGAGGAATAACCAGAGAAGGTGAAGTCTGCACGGCACTTGTTGTTTCAACTGCAGAAGAAGAAAAATTGAAAATGTTAGTATCTTCCCGAAAGAAGGGAGATATGGGTTCATCGAGATTCAGGAGGTAATCGAGAAGCTCATCAAATTTTTGAGGAATAAGCAGGCAATCCACCTGAATCGGACCAATGTCGAAATTACCTGAAGATATTGGCTTTGTCAGTTCAATCTCATAATTCTGAGCCCCAATGTCCTCCAAAGCCTCTTCATCAGTAGGGGTGATTACCCCAGTTCTTGTACGAGGCGGCAAATGAGCACTAGGGCCTGTAATGTCCACCTCGGGAGAAACTAGAGGACGTTCGGAGATGGTAGGCGGTACTTCTTTTTCAGAACGCTCCTCTTCCGCCATCCCGGCCCGCGCTCTGGCAAGCTGCTCCTTACCCTTGGCAAGAGCGGCACGGGCTTCGTCATCAAGATAATGCTCTTCAAGGGCTGACTCTGCATATCCAGCACCTTTATCACCGAGCATATCAAGTGCTGTCTCCCAAACTTCAGCCAGTGTGATTTCATACTTGGGGCCTAGAAAGGCAAGGCTTCCACGCCCCAAGACGCTGTGCAAGTAGAAGTCGAATAATGTTGAGCTGATGCTGTTTTTGGTCGCCTCATGAGATTCTTCAGCTGCGATTCTGCCGGCGACAGCCTCATCACGCTCCCTTTCAGTTTTGGCAAGCTGAAGCTTAAGCATTTGTATCTCCGCCTCCTGGGAGTTGTTTTTCTTTCGGAGCTCAGCAATATCAGTAGCATAGCCTTCACTGATTCTTTTTTGTACTTCGAGCCTGTCTTCGGCATCCCTTTGGCTAGCGTGAGCGTCTCTCACTTGCTTCAGGAGCACTTCTTCTTTTTGAGAATAGGAAGTAGAGGAAGCAGCAAGCTCATGTTTCAATTCCTCGACTTTTGCTTCAAGCTCCTCATTGTAAGAAGCAATGTTCCTCATTTCGGTGTCGTGTTGCTCAACGACCTTTTGCCATTCGGCCTTATCGTTTTCCATAGTAAGCATGGCCTCTATGTTGGCACGGTTAACTCTTTGAAGCTCATCGACAAGCTTCTGCCAGTTTGACATCCTCTCGATATCGAGCTTGACGGCATCAAGATTGCGCAACATAGCAGACTTGTCGATGGGGACCAAGTCTAGGTCGAACTTCACTCCCTTAAGGCACCATTGAGGAAATCGGCTCTGCAGAGTGGCAGGACCCGGTCCAACTTGAAATTTGGGCCTGCTAATTATCGTTTGAATATCTGATTTCCCAAGAGCGGGAGAGTCAGAAGGAATGTCGAGCGAGGCAGGAATAGTAACTTTCTCAGGAGTAGTAGAGGCCTGCTTTTCACTGTGACGGGCTCGTTTGCTTAAGTCTTCACTCATGTGACCTTTTCCTCGATCGTCATGAGATTTTCTCTTGTGGGAGTCATCGCCTTTTTGCCAAGAATCATGGCGCTCTTCTCTCTCCCTTCTTTCACGATGTTCTTCTTTAGTCCTCCTTTCATGAGCCTTTCGGGCAGCCCTCTCTTCATCCGACTCTCTGTAAGAAGGAAGGTAACGCCTGTAATCATACTGGCTACGCCTCCCGTAGCGCTGGAAATCGTCATAGTACGAGCCGCTGCGCCCCATAGGAGAATCTGGAATTAAAATAATAAGCTTTAGAAATCTTTAAAGTGCAAGAAGATAAGTGAATAGAAGTGATGAGAAATTCTAAGTGTGTGTGTTGTGCAAACTACGCGCATTAATCTACGAACCACTCTTTATTTGGGGAGTGGTTGTGGGTGTAATAGTTAACGTCAACTCTTGAGTCGACGACGGCTGTTGCAAAATAGAAGTAGCTTCAACTACTGAAGAAGAAATCCCGGCAGTAGTAGGGTCATCTTTGAAGATCTCTTGTGAAGTAGCGAAGAGGTCGCTCAATCCTTCGAAGGTATCGTCCCTGCTTTGCTTGACAGGACTGGATTTCTTAGCCTTTTCACCAGATTCTTGTGAATGGTGAGAGGATCCCTGAGGCTCTTCTTCCTCGATAACCGGGGCAAGTTTACCAGATGGCCCCGCAACATCAACAGAAGTGGAGCACTTCACCAGCGAAGATTCAGGAGTCTTTATCGGAGAATCGGGGACTTCCGTTGGAACTTCATGAGCATGCATAGAGCGAGAGGTGTGTAGAAGCCCATGTTGATGTAAAAATTCATCCCTCAACAGAAATTTTATGCTCCTCTCTTCTGTGGCCACGGCACTCAACCTCTCAAAAACTTGCTTGTGAATTGGGTCTCTAGAAGGGAGAGGAAGTGCTGAAAGGAACAAAGAATGAAATTAGTAACTGAAAGTTCGGATCTCGAAAAAGTTTCAAAACGGAAAAAATAAAAACACTAATCTTACTTCCTACTCTCCAGATGGCATAAAACCCTGAGGGACAGCGGGCAAAGAAAAACTGGTTCAAAAATCCATGAACGCTTTCAGCAAGATCGGAAATGAGCTTGCGGTTTCTGGCACTTCTCACAATAATGAGGGAAGGATGATCTTTACTCTTTGCGAACGAGCACAGATAACGAATTTCTTCAAAACTCGGTAGGCGATCAAGAGTTCTTCTAAACAAAACACATAACCCCGTCAAGATGGCATAGCCATTGGGATGAAGTTGAAACGGAGAGATTGTCAACCGAAGGAGAAGAGTTCGAAGGAAGTCATTAAAAGGAGGAATCACCCCACTTAAGCACATTTGGCGATTGACTGCAACAAAACCATAGGGAGGATTGTCAGCAGTATCACTTGGCCCAGGGAGAAGAACATCACTTTCAGCAAAGCCAAATTGAGTGCGCAGCTGGACAAACGCTCTCGAAGTTAGAATAGTCGGGGTTCTCTCCGGAGGATTCTCTATGGGAACAGCTATCGGAAAAGTTTCTTCCTCTTGAGTTACCACTTCTTCTTCTCGGTGGGAAGTCATTCTACATAAACAACTGGGTATTCAAACATGAAGGTGCACGTTTCCTAAAGTGTGTGAAGTGTTGTGTAAAATCAATCAAGCAGTGAACAAATATAACTGGAATGAAAACTAGCAAACATTCGTTAGTTATGAAATTCAGGGACTATTGTTTTAAGCCTAAATATGCAAGTAAGATGTTGATGCAGATAAATCAGTTCAGATTATTGATACTTTGCATTAATGTTTAACTTTAACTGATTGATTCACAAACATTTCATGCAATATAATTAAGTTGCTTGTCTTGTCTTGACTAATCTGTCATCTGACATGGGCAGTCGATGGCAGTATTTTCGCCTTGGTTTTCTTTGTTTGTTATTTTCAGCAGGTTAGCAGCTTATAAGTTAATGCGATCTGTGAAATAATACAATGAGATTCAAGCAAATTTAAAGTTGGGGCAGTTCAAAATTCAGGCAACTTAGTTTGGCAGTTCGAGTCAGAAATTCAAAGTGGATCTATGCTCTCAAAATGTCAGCACGCCCAAAGCCTAAGTGTTAACTCGGCTGCGATTCAAAAAGGGGTGTGAAATTCCCCTAAGGGTCAACTCGGCTGCGGTTTAAAGGTTGGATCAGCAGAAGTTGGCAATTTTCTCCCAATGGTTAACTCGGCCACGACTTAGGGTTTAGACCACTTCACTTAAGGGCCAGGTCGGCCAAAGGCTAGTTCACCCAACTCCACTAACTCGTTCCCAAATCAACATCCTACGGCCATCAACCCGTTAATCCAATAACTGTTCCATCAACCACAGCAATAACCCGTTAAGTCCCATCAATTAGTTCGAAACTGCCGCGAGTTCAACACCTTGCAACCCTAGCACAAATCAAATTCAACTAGCCTGAATCATCTTCATCATTGGTCAGTTAAAATCGAAACAAGCGGCATAAACTCCATCAGCCATGGGTGCAATGGAATTCACGATGAAGCATTATGCGAGGTGGTGGTTTAAGTGTGAGTGATGGGGTTCGTGGACCAACAATAACCTATGATTGAAGAAAATTCACTTACGCAACAATTATCGGTGGTTGATGGAGCAAAATCGCCTTTTTGAAGCTTGGAGAAATTTTTAATGGCGGGATTGAGAGAGCAGGTAATGAGAAAGAAGAAGGGGTTGTGATTTATACCTTGCAGTGAAGGGATCTGGAGCGGCACATGCGACTTAACTATTAGCTCGCGTACGACCTACCGACCTAAGAGGGGACGGGTTAAGGGCTATCGAAGCACACGACCTAACCAGTAGGCGTATACTTCGAGGGGCAATTGTTAACTCCGCCTCAGTTTAGACTCTGCGACTCAAGGAGATGCCGACCTAAGGCTCAACAAGGGTGCCGACCTAAGGCTCAACAGGGGTGCCGACCTAAGATTCAAAGGGTTGCCGACCTAACACTTCAATGAGGCTACTGACTCAACATAGATACCGACCTAACAGTCTAGGGAGATTGCCGACTTAACTGGTTGCCGACCTAACTGCCTTAACAGGAATGCCGACCTAAGGCCGAAAAGGGATACCGACTTAAGAGAGGTGCCGACCCAATGCTCTAGCATGTATACCAACCTAAGACTTAAGGAACGCCGACCCAAGATAGCTACCGACCTAAGTCGCGGCCGACCTATGACCAATGTTAAGTCGGTCACGACCTAAGCAAAGGAAGGTAAGTTCAATGCAGCTACTTGGCACAGTGGCCTCTTAACTCGTACACGATCCAGGACTTACCAGTTGGACCGTGACTTGCGACTTACCAAGTTAACTCGTCCACGACCTAAAGCCACTAAGTATAAGCCCGATGCCATATTACTAAGAAGGAGTAGTGTTGACTCGGAGGCGACCTAGGACTTGTGCAAGTGAACTCCTGTGAAGCCAGAAGGGGGCCAGATGGACCGGCCACGACTCATATCAAGTCGGCTACGACTTAACTTAGATCGGCCACGACTTAGGACTTGGCAAAAAATTTCAGACCAGAACTCTCTATAAATAGGCAACCACCTCCAACATTCAAAGGACTTTTGGGCACATTCTCTTCATACACCGTTACCTTGCTGCATTGAGAACTTCATCAACACTTAGAGCTTTCAAGATTAGAGGAATACATCAAAGAAATTCACGAAGAAACCACATATCTTCAGCATGAATCTAAGGACTTTAATCGACATTGAAGCTTAAGACTTGTTCCAAATCAATTGTAACTTGAAGTATATTGTACTTGAGAAGAATTGTATCAGCTTGTAACGGGATTATTAATAAAAGTACTTAGAGTGGACGTAGGCTATACTTTTAAGCCGAACCACTATAAAATCGTTGTTGTTTACTGCTTTTCTGCTATTACTTGCTTGTAATTCTTTCCCGATCTATCGGGTGGTGCTTTCACAACTATAACTCATACACCGGGGTGTTAGCGTTCAAATTTTAGCGTTAACAGACGAAGATTTGGCATTCATTGCGAAAGGATTCAAAAAATTCCTAAAATATCGAAAAGCCAGTCGTTACAATAAAAGGAAATCTGGATCAAACAAACCATCTTCATCTGCTATAGAATGTTTCAACTGCCACAAAAAGGGACACATGCAGAAGGATTGTCCAGAACAAAAGAAGAAGTCAGAAAATGACAAATTCAAATATAAGAAGGACAAATCTAAGAAACGAGCCTTCTCAGTAACATGGGATGATTCAGAGTCATCTTCATCAGAAAGTGAAAGTGATTCAGAGAATGAACAAGCTAATGTTTGTTTTATGGCAACAGAAGATGAGGTACAAATTCCTACATTTGATGAATTACTTGATATTAATGCTGAATTGATAATCAAATATAAAGACATAAAACGTCAATTAAAAGTAGTCAAAGCAGATTTAAGTAGAGCAGAGCTTGAACGAGATATGTTAAAAGATGAGAAGAAAATATTAGAAGAGGAACTTGAAAATATTCAAGAATCATCATCTAATGTTCACTCTCAAATATCTCTTTTGAGTCAAGAAATAGAAACTCAAAAAGAGAAAAATAATGCTCTCACTACTGAAAATCATGAGCTTAAAGCAAAAGTCAAAATTCTAGACCTAGAAAAAGCTAGCTTACAAACAAAGTTTGATGACATTACTCAAAATGTTTCTAACTTTAACAAAGGTCGAGAAAATTTGACAAAAATCATTGAAAGTTCACAATCTATCTCAGACAAACAAGGATTGGGATATAACAAACAAGAAACCAAGAAACATCTTGGAAATAAAAGGAAAAAGAAAGTACAAAAAACTGAAGCTAAGAAAAATCTTAGTTTATTATATTCCAAACCAAAACCAGTTGTGAAATTTCGAAAGAAAAATGTCAAGACTATCAAAATATGGGTTCCTAAAACAAATAACAATTTGATTAGGAACAAATACATTCAGCAATTCATGAATATTGTGCATTTTAATAATAATTATATATATAAAGGGGATACCGGACCCAAATGGGTTTGGACTCCTAAGACCTAACTCTTAGGACCCTATAAAAAGTGGGTACCATGGACTTAATTCTATTTTTTGCAGGTCCCACTTAAGAAAAGAGGAAAGTGGATATTGGACAGTGGTTGCTCAAAGCACATGACAGGAGACAAGAGTTTATTAACAAATATTACATATTCAGATGGTGGCTCCGTCACTTTTGGAGACAATTCAAAAGGCTATATCATCGGCAAAGGCGATGTGAGCAATTGCGGTACATCTAACTTACCTCTTATTACTAATGTCATGCTAATTAGAAATTTAAAACACAATTTGCTTAGTATTAGTCAGTTATGTGACAAGGGTTTTATAATTTCATTTTCAAATAATAAGTGTAGTATTTTAGATAAAGACCATAATTTGGTTTTCGAAGGTTATAGAGACAGAAATATCTATATTCTGAATATGAATATTAATCATAATTCAGTTATGTGTCTTGTGGCTAATGACAATGGTCCATGGCTATGGCACAAACGCTTATGTCATATAAACTTCAGAACTATTGACAAGCTAGCCAAAAACAATCTAGTTAGAGGACTACCCAAAATGAGTTTTAAAGTTAACAACATTTGTGATGCATGTCAATTAGGAAAATTGACCAAATCATCTTTTAAATTCAAGAAAGTCATATCAACATTACAACCACTTGAGTTACTACACATGGATTTATTTGGACCTACTAGAGTTCAATCAATAAATCACAATCAATATGTGCTTGTAATTGTTGATGATTTCTCTCGTTATACATGGACAATTTTCTTAAAAAATAAAAGTGACACTTTCGATCATTTCAAATCTTTCGTCAAAAGAATTCAAAAATCAAAAGGGATTAAAGTTAAAAATATAAGAAGTGATCATAATGAATTTGAACATTTTTGCACAAAGAAAGGTATATATCATAATTTTTCGTTTCCCAGAACTCCACAACAGAACGGAGTTGTAGAACGGAAGAACCGAACTTTACAAGAATGTGCAAGAACATTATTGAATGGAACCACCTTACCAAAACATTTTTGGGCAGAAGCTGTGGCAACTGCCTGTTATGTTTTAAATCGTGTATCCATAAGACCTCTTACCAAGAATACTCCTTATGAATTATTTAACAAAAGGAAGCCTAAAATCTCATACTTCAAAGTTTTTGGTTCCAAGTGCTTTATTTTAAATACGAAAGACCAGCTTGGCAAATTCGATCCAAAGGCCGATGAAGGAATATTTGTCGGTTATTCGGAACGAAGTAAGGCCTATCAGATATTTAATAAATGAACCAAAACTATTGAAGAATCACTTCATGTCTCTTTTGATGAAATCTATCAGCACCCTCACACTATATCTGATGATGACGACGATGATGATGAAGAAGAGGAGATACGATCTGCTTCATCCTAGATTCTATTATGGTTTAGCACTTTAAAAACATTCATCGACACTTGTACTAAATAGTGTCATTATTCTTGTTTTTCATTTGACATTATGATCTGTAGTATACTCTGTTATGTTTTGGATGTGTTAACGATTTATTTTGCTATGCATATCATATTCATTTTCCTATTCTAGTATCTGTTACTCCTTTTTGTCGATGACAAAGGGGGAGAAAGGGCTAACAATTGCTTGCAGGAACATACATATATAAGAATTCAAGAGATCACATACTCAGGGGGAGATTCAGATTTGCAGATATATATTGTCATCAATCAAAAAGGGGGAGAATGTTGAGTCACAAGTTTTATGAAAGTTTTGATTTCTGACAAATAACTAAAGGCGATCGACAAAACAAGGTCATTAGAGCTACATATGTTACTATAGATTGTAGATTGATTATTTGATATTATATTAGTGATAAACTTGTTAAAATCTATCCTCAAATAATCATGCATTTTCAAGAAAATTAATATATATATATATATACAATTGGAATATAGTTGCACATTCAGTGTGCAACTTTACAGGGACCGGTCGACCGGTCACAATATAGGCAGTCGACCGTTCCTGCATAATTTGCACACTGAACGTGCACACATACACATAACGTATATATATTTAAATTCCTGTCTACTGGTCACTTTTTAACCTGTCGACCGTTTTTAAACAGAAAGCAATTTTTCCAAAAGACACTTCTCTTCTCCAAAGGTTGCATCTCTTACCTTTCACCAAAGATCATATCTTTTAATGGCAACTGCTCACAAAGAGTTACAACCATTCTTATCTATATAAACTCATCTAATTCGTTGATTAAATACACATGATTTCATATTCTTTTTAATCTAATCTCTGATCTTACTTTATACATACTCCTGCATTCTAAAAGCTCTCAATTATTTATTGAATCATTGAAACTATTTCATATCCTTTGATTCAATAAGTAATATACTTTCCTTAATCTTTTCAAAACAACATTTCGCATACTTTGAGGATAAGATTATAGGAAGGGTGTACTGCTAGTGACAAATCCGTGTTTTCAAGAGCACAAGTTGTCAACAACAATTGTATTTGTTCTTTTGTTGAAGTCCTCTGTGTTGTAAGAGGCAAGTGTTGAAGTCCTCAGTGTATTAGAGGCGTGAAATCCCGTTCGGTTGTTCGGGTGTTGTAAACCTGTTCCTCCGGGTGAAGCGAGGTAGTTAATAGTGAAAATCCAAATAGAAGTCTGGGACTGGACGTAGGACGGTGCTCCGAACCAGTATAAAAATCTCTGGTGTGATTTTTTTCTATTTTTTATTTACTATGCTATTATCATCTATTTCCGCATTTATATTGTAGTCCATATTACACGATCCGTGTATACTATATGAGCACTTATAATTGTATACACACCGAACTTTCAAATAAGGTTGTTAAAAAGCGTCAAATGCGATATAATTTTACATTGCAAACTTTAATTTTTACCCACACCACTTTGCATTGCACTTAATTAAATTTCTATTAACATGTATTTATGTCCCTAGTAATGCTTGCGTTTGCAACTTTCACTTATGTTTTTAAAGCTGCTCAAAATTAGCGATCTCTAAACCATAAGTTCTTCAATTTGCAACATGTCTAGTCATTGGCAATAGCGGTTAAATAACGAATTTTTTATGCATTGCAAAAGCTATTCTCCCTCCAAAAAAATATTCCTTTAGCGTTGTTATATAATAACGACATCATGTAAGTTGCATTCACATTGCAAGCAACTAAATTCACTTAACCCTACACATATACCACATGAAGGATTAAAAATAGTCATTAAAATACAGCTTGTCCTTAATCAATTTTTTTTATTCAATAAGAATCATCGTCGGCCACTGTTACCAACACTTATTACCATTATCAATTTGATATTTTGTTGTACATTGTCTACTTTTTCCCAATGGATATAATTGTTGTTAATTGGTATTTCCTAAAGAAAACTTTTATTGCATCGAATTACACCTATATACATGGAAATCTCATATGTCAAATTTTCATAACAAATATGTAATTAATTTTCAGGACAAACAATATCAAACATATATATATGTGTGTGTGTGTGTGTGTGTGTGTGTGTGTGTGTGTGTGTGTGTGTGTGTGTGTATACCACGACAAACTTCGCAAACCCTAAATATCACAACTTCAACTTGCATTATAACTTCACCTCACAAACAAAAAAATGTCACAACAACAACTTACATAACAAACGTTAAACTATCGCGTAACTTCGAAGTATCATAACTTTCAAATAACTCTAGAAGCTTACAAATAACTTGAAAGAACTTTGAAATAACTCTAGCAGCTTACAAATAACTTGAAAGTCAACTTCTTCATCGTTTACTTCTATTGTAATATCCTCTTCGTCATATGATATTACCGTTGATTTGATCTTCCTTGACCTCTTTTGGTTGGCATCTTCTTTATAGCACTTCATTTTGTGACTTTGTGTCCAATGCTACACAAACAAAGGAATTAAAACTTTGTTTATCGCATATCGTACCGACTAACCAATTACTATCCCACAAAAAATTTATTACTAATATCCCTTTACTAATATCTGCACTAATTTTTATGAGGATTAGTAATTGGATGAAGATTAATAGAAATTTTATTACAGATATCCCTTTAGATGCTAATATAGAATGTGATTATTAGGAATGGTTAGCTAGCAGCAAACGTAAGTTTTCATTTAAGAAAAATTAGGAACATATTAGAAACAAACAACCTAATGCTGATTGGCATAAATGCATATGGAACAAGGTGAATAATCCGAAGATGGCTATCTGCAGATATTTTGCTATTAAAAATAGATTGTGAACTTTGGATATAATCAATTATAAATGGGGGTGAAACACTTTTTCACTTTGTTCCTTCTATAACTTAACAAATGAAACTGTTACTCGTTTATTCTTTGAATGTTGTTACAGTTATTACATATGAAGCCAAATTAGAACTAAGCTGAGCATGTACAATAAAAGCAGCATGGATCTAAATCAGATTATAACGGATATCAACAACCAATTCAGAAGCAAATCACTCGAAAGAGATCTCGCACACGTATTGACTATAGCCGTATTTCATATATGGAAAGAGAGAAATAATCGTAGTATAACAAGTCGAAACTGTCCAAAGAGCAAAGATGGCTAATTATAGAGAATGACAGTAGAATTATTCTTCAGAAATCTAAGAAAAAAGTTAAAGACCAAACCAAATTTGATTTCCTTGCGGATTTTTGGAGCAAAGAGGCAGGTAGCAAGTACATCGAATATTATCTTCACAATCTGAAGGCATATCAATCTGATTTAAGCATTCATTAGCAATTTAATCAAGGCGCTAACGAGCTTCAAACCATCAGGAATCCTGAAGCTGACCATAATAGCTACAGATCTACAGATTTGAGTCGCGATGACACCTGATCTGTAAACCCAAGATCTGTGAACCAAAACTCAGATTTGAAGTACTACACCAGCACAATCAAAACCGACAGAAGTATGAGAAGCAAGTTTAGTCAACGTCTTTTGTACTGAGAAAGGGGAAAAGGTTGAAGAAAGGAGAAGACAAAGGAGAACTGATGTCTCACGTTTGAGAATAACTCGTCGCGGTTATTTGGTTTTGTTTGATAAGTAGAATATGTCGGCAATCCTAATAAAGTTAGGGTTATGTAATTGTTACTCGGGTATTTACCTGTTATTGGTATTTACCCATTTTTGTATTATGGGCCTGGCCCTTTACCATTTATCAAAAAAAAAGCAAATGCATTTGTATAAATATATAGATGCATATACATCAGTAAACATATACATATGTGCATAGATGTGCGTACATATATACATGCGCTTGTCCACTATGGTAAATAACTAAGCTAATTAAATTCTCTTTAACTTTACTGTTATTATATAGAGCTGTTAGAAAAAGTAACGAGAATAGGAATCGGAATTAAGAATAAAAGCACAATAATTGTTACCAGCGCTACAAATAATCTAATTATGGTTTTCCGTATTTACAGAAAAAATTTCTTTATTGGATAATTAAGCAGGTATTAACAGGACCACCAAATACATTTAATATTATCACTACAAAAAACGCTTCGTATAGCGTCGGACAGGGGCAACGGCTAGCGACGGCTAAAAAAAGCGGCCGTCGCTAGTTGTCGCTAGCCGTTGCTCGACCATCGCTAGCCGTCGCTAGCCGTTGCTCGACCTGTATATCTGCCAAACCCGAGCTTTCTTCTTCCCCGTTCTGCAAAACGAAAAAAATAAAATAAAAAACCCTACCCGTCGCCCCGCCGATTCAGTACTCAAAAATTCGCTCCCTACCTCCCAAATTGATCCGGTATGTGTTCTAACCCTATTTTGTATTTAATTAGGGTTTATTTGCATGTTTATTGGGTTTAAAAATTGGTTGTTAATGGCATGTTTATGGGTTTGAGATTGGTAGTTATGTGGTATATGTATGGTGATAGTAGTATTGTAGGTTGATTTGAGAATAAAATCATTTTATTTCGAAGTTGAAAACGATGATTAACGCATACTATTATGATGTTGGTTATTGTAGAATAATGATTAGTGATGTGATTTGGATTAAGATGGTGATAACATGTTTAAGATGCTTATTGATAAGTTTATGCAATGTTGGTTGTCGATTAGGTGAAAATTTAATTATTTAGCATGTGTTAGTTATAAGTGTAAGTACACTACAACTTTGTATTTTGTTCAAATATATCATTTATGCTCACTTGCAATGGCCATGCTAAAGTACTCATAGCCTAAAAGAATTACAATGATTCACTTTTGTCTCATTGTGGAATTTCCAATTAAACGTATATAGTTTAAAATAAAAATAATTCAATTTATTATAAGTGCTAACTTCTAATTTGATTTAAAAAATTCGTTATTTAAAATTTGACTTTGTTAGCCAAATTTTAAAGTACGTGTTAAAATGTAAAATTTACTTGACAAATATTTATTGAACGTATTATTAAAAAATTTATAGTTGTTAAAATATAAATTAGAAAATTTGTTTTATTAGTGTGAACCCCTTAGATAATTTTTGGCCCCATCTGACAAGTGTTGTATATGATCGTTATATGGATGTTCGTTTTTACACAGAACGGACATATGTATTCATCTGATACAATATTTGTTGGATTTGTCCCAGTATTTGACAAGTTACAAACACAATAACGTAATCACAGTTTATAAATCATTTCAGTTTAAACGGTTAACGAAATTTCGATGGCACTTCCTTTTTTTCCCTGTGCATTTGTGTATGATACAGGGAATGAAGGGAAGTGCTGCTGAAATTTTGTTGAATCGTTTAATCTGAAATGATTTATAAAATATGATTACGTTATTGTGTTTGTAATGGGAAGTAGATTGACCGGCCATTAAACAAGTATTAACAAGTGTTGTATATGATCTGTATTTTATAAAACAATCAAATAATGTATTAAGTGCAATTTACTAAAGTAATAAAATTTAAAAGTTAGTTTGAAACTAATAAATTTGTTCAGTCTAATTTATTAAAGTTTGTTTAAAATTTACTAAAGTTAGTTTAAAATTTACCAAATTAATAAAGTTAGTCTAATTTACCAAATTAATAAATTTACTAAAGTTCAGTCTAATTTTTCAAATTAATAAAGTTACTAAATTAATAAAATTTACTAAAGCCCAGTCTAATTTGTTTCAGTGAAGTGTTTGTTTGAATTTTCTAATATAATTTTTGCAAATCAGGAGATATGTTCGATTATTTTCTCGATCGTAGTTGGATGTATGAATCCCGAAAATGTATGAAAGGATCAACAAAGGAACATTTTGTTAACGGTGTACACGAGTTTATTAGATTTGCTAAATCTAATAATGGAAATAACGTAGACATTTGTTGTCCGTGTGCTAAGTGCAAACATCTGAAGCATTGGAAGGCAGATGTAGTAGAAGTTCATTTGTATAAATTTGGTTTTGTACCGAATTATTATTTATGGGATCACCACGGAGAGTTTGTTCAATATACAACTAATCCTGTAGTGGAAGAGGATGATAATACAGCGGCAAATCCAGTAGAAAATATGGTGCAAGATGCAGCCCGATCAACGTTTCCATCCATCGATCAAGACGACATTGAAAACGAAAATGGTGAAGATCCGACTATGGAAGCTAAAAAAATTTATGATTTATTAGATTCCGCTAAGAGACCATTGTGGGATGGATGTGAAAGTGGAACCGAATTATCTGTAACCGCTGAACATATCACGATGAAATCAAAATTCAATCTTACAGAAACAGCGTTTACAGCAACTGTAAAACTGCTAAACGACACATGCCACCCATAATTTGATGTGCGATAGTCATTATAAAGTTAAAAAACTTATGTCTGCTTTTGGATTGTCATACCAGAAGATAGATACATGTGTTAAAGGTTGCATGTTATTTTGGAAAGACGACGCTCACCTTAGAAAATGCAGAATATGTAACGAGGAAAGATACAAACCAAAGAAAAAGAAAGGAAAAGAAGTCCCTTATAAAAGAATGCATTGTTTACCCATCACTCCCAGACTTCAACGGCTATATGCTTCTTCTGCTACAGCATGTCATATGCGATGGCACAGTGTGAGAACACCAGTATAAGGAGCATTGATACATCCATCTGATGGAGAAGCATGAAAACATTTCGATAGGACGTATCCTGAATTTGCTCGAGAAAGCCGTAATTTTAGGCTCGGTTTATGTACAGATGGATTTTCGCCATTCTCTCAATTTGGTAGTAAATATTCATCATGGCCTATTATTATCACTCCTTATCACTTACCTCCATGGATGTGTATGAAAACTCCATATATGTTTTTAACGATTGTCGTTCCCGGTCCTGATGATCCGACTCAAGGAATTGATGTTTATCTACAACCGTTGATCGAAGAATTGAAAACACTATGGCATGAAGGAGTTGTAACATATGACATTTCGAGAAAAAGAAATTTTCGTATGTTCGCTTCTTTATTATGGACTATTAATGATTTTCCCGCATATGGCATGCTTTCAGGTTGGAGCACAGCTGGACGTCTAGCTTGTCCATATTGTATGGAAGAATCACGAGCATTTTCATTAAAGTACGGCAAGAAAATTTCCTGGCTTGGCTGTCATCGGTGTTTTCTACATATTAATCATAAATTCAGAATGGATAAAACGAACTTTAAAGCTAATAGAGTAGAGAATATGCCACCACCTAAAGTTTGGACAAGTGAAGAGATATATGAAATCGTGAAAGACTATCCTAAGATTCATGAAACTGGGAAACAAGTCGACATTCCGGATAAATCGGACATTCATTACTGGTGCAAGCAAAGTATATTTTGGGAGTTACCTTATTGGAAAAATCTCTTACTGCGACATAATATTGACGTCATGCACAATGAAAAAAATGTGTTTGATAATGTTTTTAATACAGTTTTGAATGTAAAGGGGAAAACCAAGGACGATGCGAATTCGAGACGTGATATATTACATTTCTGTAAGCGGCCCGAACTTCAATTGTACGACGATAACAAAAAACCTATAGCATGTTATGAGCTAGACAACAAGCAAGCAAAACTCGTGCTCAAATGGGTGGAAGTACTAAGATGTCCTGATGGGATTTCTTCTAACCTTCGCAGATGTGTTGACTTGAAAAACAATAAATTGAGTGGGATGAAAAGTCATGATTGCCATATCATGATGGAATATTTCTTACCTGTGATATTCAAAGAACTGTTGCCAACAAAAATATGGAGTGTTATAACAGAATTAAATATGTTTTACAAATAGCTATGTTCGACCACGTTAAAGGTAGATCATTTACGTAAACTTGAAGTAGAAATTCCTGTATTGCTCTGCAAACTCGAGAAAATATTTCCGCTCGGTTTTTTTAATGTAATGGAGCATTTGCCTGTGCATCTGCCATCCGAAGCACTCCTTCGAGGTCCTGTGCAATATGGATGAATGTATCCATTTGAGAGGTGATTTTAAACTCCTCAATATTCTTGTTGATTAGTTGAAAATGTATATTATTGTACCAATATACAAAATTAATTATTTTTGTTATAGGTACTTGAATCATTTGAAAAAAAAATTAGACAAAAAGCACGAGTAGAAGGTTCGATTTGCAAATCGTACCTTGAAGAGGAAGCTTCTTTTTTTTTCTCACACTACTTTAGTGACGATGTGAACTTATCGTTTGTAAGTGTTCCCCGTAATGAAGAAGCTGTTGAGCATGATTCTTCTCAAACAATGTTATCTATTTTTAGACAACATGGAAGACCTGTTGGAAAATGTGTGGAAATATGGTTAGATGATAGAGACTACCATGTGGCACAAACATATGTTCTTTTAAATTGTGTTGAAGTTGCACCATTTATCAGGTAATACTAATGATTGTACAGTTCAATTATACGTATATTTATATATTAATAATTAGGGGAATATAATACATTTATTTGCAGCATATACGAATCACAACATCCATCTGGTGATTTCAGTAAACAATTTGCTTGGTGGTTTGCAAGCTATGTTCACGATCCAAATAACAGTGTTGTTGACGAAGGAATACGACACCTTGCTATCGGACCAAAAATAAATATCAAGACCTATCCTATATACTTCGTCAACGGATTTAAATTTAACACCAAAGATTATGGAGCTGAAAAATCAACGTATAACAGCGGTGTATTTGTCAAAGGCAGCGATGATCCAGAAGAGCATATAAAAGATTTTTATGGCGTCTTAACACAAATTTTAGAGTTGACTTATTATACACAACCGCTAGAGAAAGTTTTTTTATTCAAATGCAACTGGTTTAGCAACGTTCCCGGTTCTGGAATTAACGTACATAAGGATTATAAGTTAATTGAAATAAAGCATACGTCACATTACTATAAATATGATCTTTTCGTGTTAGCTAAGCAAGCATTACAAGTTTATTTTGCTCTGTATCCATCCTTAAAAAAAGTTAAAGCAGACTGGTGGGCTGTTTTTAAAACAAAGGCAAGATTTACATTTGATGGAAATAATATTCCAGATGAAGCAGCGTATCAAGCAGATCTTGAGCCAAATACCGAAATAGTAATAGCCGATGACATCGATGTAGGATCGTTGAATGATGAAGTGAATGTTTTAATAGATGCATTATTAGTAACGAAGAAAATGATATAGAGTACGAGACCGAGTCTGAATCAGAAGATGATGAAGAATGATCACAGATGGCATCGTTTGTTGTATTATGTGATGTACTATTCTGAGTTATGTCGTGTGTTATATTGAGCTATGTATTCACTTATGCAATGTACTATTCTGAGCTATGTATTCACTTATGAAATGTACTATTCTGAGCTATGTATTCACTTATGCAATGTACTATTCTGAGCTATGTAATATTCTGAGCGATGTACTATTCTGAGCAATGTATTATTCTGATTTATGCGTTATCGTTTTATTGTATGATTGTGGCAGATATGGCTGATAGAAGACGTAGGAGTACATCTCAGCCTTCTCCATCTCAGCCTTCTCCATCTCGGTCTCCTGGAGCTGCAGCGGGTCCTAGTAGCTTAGAGGCAGATACACGCCGAGTTGCAGAGATTATTCCGAAGAGTGTTAGGTAAATGTCAAATTTATTTCAATTATATTATTTAAAATATATAAACTATATAAATATGCACGTTAATAGTTACAGGGGGTGCGAGGTGGAACCATCACAGTTTATTTTAGATGTCTCGAAGAAATCATATAAGGGTCGGATGTCAGCAGCTTGGCCGCATTGGGATAACATTCCAGCTCATATTAAAAATGCTATATGGGCCGACTTGATGGTAATTACAATTAATATATTTCTATTGAAAATAATATGTTGTATGTAATTCAAAATAAATTCAATATGCAGGATGTTGTACGAGTGGAGCCGCGTGATTTAGATGTTTTTAGCAATAATTGGAACCAAAAAATGCGGAAGAATTATAGAGAGACAATATCAAGGGCGAAGAAGGCTGGCAAAAAGCCAGGTTGGATGAGCGATGAAGTCTAGAACGGATTTCTCACATATTGGGAGTCAGAAGCAGCTAAAGTAAGCTATGATGAGAATGCTTACAATTATGTTAGTTGCATTATTTTAATCGTGTATCTAAACTAACAGGAACTAGCAGCAAGAAACCAAGCCAATAGGAATAAGAATCCTGGTTTACGTCGAGGTGGCTCTAAATCTTTCCAACAGCATAGGAGAGAATTGGTAAATATAAAATATATTTAGCATATGGTGATGCATATCTTCATATAACATTATGCTTATTTTCAATATATCTTATTCGTGTATATCTTCAGTTTGCAAAGTACGGAAGGGAGCCTACAATGGTTGAGGTTTTTAGAGCCACACACGCAGTTGAGTCTGTTGATGATGAGGGGAATGCGACCTATGATTGGAACGACAGCAAAGCTGAAGCAGCGATGGTAAATATGCTAACTCGTGATTCAAGCTGTATATATGTAAATTGTATACCAATTGTTTCAAAATTATGTTTGTAATTGCAGGGGCGATATGAGGCAAAGGCATCGGCATTGACACAGGCGAGTGGAAGAGCAGAGCTTACAGTTGAGGAGTCCAATAGGATTTGGGATTTCGTTATTGCACCGCCTACTCGATATAGGCGTTATGGTTTCGGCAATCAGGAGATAAACCATTTCACTAACTTCATATTAAAAGATCCACATTATTCTCACATCCATACAAATTTTCCTCCAATGTTGTGAAGTAATAGCTTATTTTAGCCCAATCAAGTACATTTATTTAAATATGATACAATTGCATATCTAGATCTCATATCGATCAATAAATTTATAATAATTATGAATACATACAATATCATTAATTTTTCAAAACATAGTCAAATTTTATACTTCATATTTCATAAATATTAAATAAATGTAAACTAATTAAATTATTTGGCTTCAAAAGAATTCTCCGTTTCAACTGTGAAAATTTTGAATGTAAATTCGATCAATAATTAGTGTCAAACTATCCAAACGCTAACGTTCAAATATCACTTAGCACATCGTGTGACATCGTGCCTAAATTTGTCGCTTACATATGTATAGTAAATTCTTATTTTAATTTAATTGTCATTAGTAAGTTGTGACATTTATATACATCAATTCTTTTCGTCTAAATGATATCATTTTGCACTTATGGAATATGATAATGATCTAATTTCAAAATTGCTCCCATTCAACTTTAAAGTCCAATTACACATACTTTGGCATAATAATTATTATTGTTATTGACACATACTTTATAGTCCAAATACACATAATAATAATTATTGTTATAATTTGACAACAGTCAAAGCATATAACTTCATATTAAAAGATCCACATTATTCTCACATCA
The DNA here is from genome assembly GCA_030765085.1 of Allium cepa. Lineage (NCBI taxonomy): Eukaryota > Viridiplantae > Streptophyta > Magnoliopsida > Asparagales > Amaryllidaceae > Allium > Allium cepa. Next base: position 1,033,750,904 of record CM060928.1, read on the forward strand.
AAAGAATTATTTATATACTATCCAGTTCATTCAAAATTCATGTAAAATACTATCGTATTAACTTCAGTTATTTCGCAAGCTGTTAATTTCCAAAGAGCTTATAGCAAATCGATGGAGGATGAGCGTATTGCTCAGATGCAGAGGCAGCTGGATGAGCTCAACGATTGGCGAAAGGGCCAATTGGCATAGCAGATAGATGAGCGCATTGCAGCATTTTATCAGGAGCACGGCTCTATGCCTGAGGAGAAGGGAGATGGATCTGATGATGCCGAGGATGATGAGGAAGAAGCTGAAGATGAGGAGGATGATGATGCATAGTTTTACTATTCTTGTGGGTATGTATTTATGTACATATTTAGACTAGATTTGATACTTGGCTTGGATACTTGGTATTTTGGATGATGTTTGGGTTTGGTTATATTTGGATTTGATTCTTGTACCTTGATACTTGGTTTGGTTTTGTATATTATGTTGGTTTGGTTGGTTTTTGTGTTTTTTTGGTTATATTGTTGAATATTGATGTTGTGGGTACTTTTTAGATGTTTTATTGTTGATATTATTGAGGTTTGAGATGAGGTTTGAGGTTTGATGGGAGAATAGCTGCTGTGTGCACAGTAGGTTTTGCCTAGAAAAGCGACGGCTAGCAACGGCTAGTAACGGCTTTCAAAATAGTGATGGCCAGCGACTGCTGGTAACGACCAGTAACAGGCTTCCGGAAAACAAACTAACTGTCACGTGGCGTTGACACGTGTACGTTGTCGTCGCTTGCTGTCGCATTTTTAGCGACGGAGCCGTCGTTATTGCCGTTGCATTTTTAGCGACGGAGCCGTCGCTATTGCCGTTGCTTTTCCTAGTGGCAACGGATTGAATAGCGACGGCAATTAGCGACGGCTAGCGACAGATTCCGACGGCCGCCGACGCATTTTTGCCGTCGCTATACGCTGCCTTTTTTGTAGTGTATACGTTATAAAAGTGAAAATCAAATCAAATTAACTCATTTACAAGAATACTCCTACGATACATATACCATAAGATTAAATTAACAATGAATAAACAAAAACACGAGGAAAAAATGAATTGAAAAAATAAATATAAATACCATTATGGTATGTATTCAAACTATGGTAACGGTTGAAGAATCACGCAAATCATCATAAATATATAAATGATAACGAATTCACATTAGAAAAGAAAAATATTAGGATGCATATATTTATGTATAAGGCAGTTACATATATATCTTGCAATATATACAAATTTATTTACTTCAAAATTAAGTAAGCAATTAAATATGAATCAATTAATAATTTCAACATTGTACCTGTCAAAAGGGAAACAAATAAATTAAATGAAATACATCTTCCATAATATCATTTTTATCACTTAAATGAAACTAACATCAAAGGAAAACAATGTACACAAGCAATCAACCGTTAATATAAAGGAAAATTCCATAATGACCACATAAATTGCCATAAGTACGCCTACATATTGTTGTATTCCTTCTCCTCTGAAAAATGCAGTAAATACCTAATCTTACAATTCATTGCTGATAATCTTAAATTGATAACCCTAGCTCACAATGGTAAGAAAAGAAAAAAATGTCCACCCTAGATCGTCTGAAAACCAAAATAACGAAAATCAGAAGAGGGCTCGCCAGGTGTTTCAGAAATGCCAAACCACTAATGGTGTAAAAGCAGCTGAAGTTGTCTTCTCTCCAACCGGAAAACCTTCTGCCTTTGAGCACCCCACTAATGGTGACTCCATCATCAATGGCTCCTTCAATGAAGACCCGAACAATAGTTTAGCTGACTTGGAAAGGATGGTGGAGACAGCAAAGAAGAGATGGGAGGTGTTGAAAGAGGAGTTGCCAATGAGCGAGACGGAGATTGATAGAGTCACGAGTGCGATGAGCATTGATGAGCTGGTGGAGTGCAAGAGGAAGCTGGAGGAGTGGAAGAGGAGGCTGGACGAGCTGAGGGAAAAGGCGGCAAAGTGAGTGGAGAATTTATCCGAGGTGATTGCCCAGTTTTTATATTGATGTTCTTTGGTTCAGTTTAGTTAGTATCGAAAGCCTGGGGAGGAGGATTAATATTCTTCTATGTGTTGCTTGTAAATTTTCCTTTTGTTAGTTTGTTGTTTCTGAACATTTAATTTGATGTTCAAGTTTGCTGGGTTAAGCATGTGCGGTGAGATAGCTTATTTGAACCTAGTTGTTAAAAAAGTTTGCTGAAATTATATGCTATTTCAAATACTTTTTTTAGAAAGCGCACTGATATGAAAGTCTATATTTGTGGTTGAAGAATGATATTTTTGTTGTTTTAAGGTAGAATATTGTTTGAAAAGATTGTTAACTTTTTATGCATTAACTTCTTATTGAGTTGGGGTCGGGTAAATTACACAACCAAAAAAAACTATGTAGAGACGAAAACGTAGAAACTGAACATTTTCAGTTCCATATCGAAGACAGATCAAAAACAAAAATATTTAGTCTTTAGTTAGAAAAATTTGTGACTGAATTTGAGTTTCAAATCGGTAACAAAATTTTTAAAAAGTACAAAGACCGAATTTCAGTTATTGATTGACGACTGTTTAAATAAATGAATTTACAACCGTTGAGATTTTTATTCTAATCATCCGGTGATATTGTTTAAAACATACAAATTTCTATTCTTTTTCAATTTTAATAATTAGTTTTTTAATCCCATAATGGTCCCACTTATTCCTTATTAAGCATGCCATAATTCCATCCAAATTAGTAGAAAATAACATGAAGCACCAATTACTTAACAATAGAATGGCACTGCATGACTTGTAATGGTATCCTAGAATTCGTTGCTGAAACTGGATGTGGATAGCACCCTTTACCGGATAATGGGGAGTTTGAAATGAAGGCCATAAAGACAATAGATAGAAATGTGTGAAGAGATATTTTACACTTTGGATGATGTTAACTAATATGTAGATGTGATAAGATTTGGTTATATACTCTATTTCAAGCAATTTTGTAATCTCACGTTGAATGATAAAAATATATATTTCTATGACATACGCAGTTTTTATACACATGTATTATAAGTTGGTTAATTATATGGTGAGATATGATCTTTTCTGATACCCACACACACATATAAATACATACATATATATGTATAACACAAATATTTTAAATTGTGAATAAATAAAAAAAAAATATTATTTTTATAAATTTTTTATACATACATACATATAACATAAGTATTTTAAATTGTGAATAAATAAAATGAAATTAATTATTTTCTTAAATTTATATAATTTTGAGATCGATTAAAAAAACTGTATTTCAATTTTTACATTTTAGTCTGTACAACTATTTAAGACTCAAATTTCAGTTTTTAATATTTAAGACTGAATATTCACTCTCAAAACTTTTCCGGGACTTAAGAAATAAAGGTAGATATTTAGTTCTCAACTCGATCTTTACTTATATTTTTTAAGAATGAATTGTTTAATTAAAGACTAATATCATAAGCCTTTATTTCATTATATTTTGTAGTGAAAAAGAAAACATATACAAATCAGCGGTGTCATTTAATTAGTCTCCATAATCCAGCCATATCTAGTTGCTTAACATAAGCTGTCTGTCTTAACCAATATTGACCACGGTTGTTCTTCCCTGGTGCCTCTCTCTTTTCGTTTCCTTCGTTCTTTCTCTTCCTTTATTCCTCTTCCATGTATGCTCTTTCCTTCTTCAACCCTAGCTTTTTTTAACTATTGTTACTTGAAATTGCACCACACATGAAATTCCTTTCGTGCTTATCTAATCTCAATCAGATTTCACCAAATTTGCCTCTCCCATTACCGCCTCCAGTTTTGGCGTCTCAGCTCTACTTTCGACCAGCCTCAGGATGAAATGTTCTGGTACATCATCTAATCAAATCACCATATCTTCATCCTATCAAATCGCTTTTGGTGACTGCCTATAGCGGAAGTGGTGGGATTCTATGTGGATTGTCGTTCTCCCATTTTTGTGGTTTTGGTTGTCCTCCCGCGGCTCCTCTATACTTATGGCACTTCTGGATTTAGTCTCTTGTGGTTTTTGAGTGTCTTTCTTATGGTGTGCTTTGGTGGAGCAATTGGATTTCTGTTTAAATCTAACTTTGAATGTTGTGTGTTGGTTTTGATGGAAATTGTTTTTGCATCTATTTTATTGGATTAGCTTTTGGCAGTTGGATTCACTGCCATTTTCTTGTTAAAAAAAAAAAAAAAAAAAAAAAAAAACATAAGCCGTCTTTTAGAACCAGTAAAATCGATGTCTTTAAAACTCTTTGGCCCAGCTATAGAATGGATTCAATTAATCAACATTAAAAAATGTAGTGAAGTTTTTATTGCGTTTGGAATTTTGAATGCTACCTTTATCTAAGGTATAAAAAGACAAATTGGTCAAATTGTAGAAGAATATTAAGTTTCTTTCTCCACCTCTAATAAGAAAACCAGATTATCAATAACACAGCCATTAGCTAGGAAAATAATATCAAAAATTTGAATGAAGACCTAACACCGTGGTATGTAATTGTGCCAGTTAGAACGTCTTTAACTTTATTGTTATGTTAAAGGTGTTAGAAAAACTAATGAGACTGTAAATAATGTAATTATGATTTTCTTTATTTATAAGAAAAACATTGTTTATAGGATAGTTAAGCTGGTAAACAACAAGACAACCAATACATTCAATATCCTAATTGTAACAGTGATAATTAATAAATAGACTCATTGACAAGAAAACTCTGGTGTACATATACCATAATATTAGATTAATATGGTATTAAATTAACCATGAACCCATAAAATAAACTATGGGGAAAAATTAATAGAAACTATAAATGCCATTATGGTATGTATCCAAACTATACTTGAGATATCATCTAAGCCATCGTAAATATAAAACATTTATGAAGAATTCACATGAAAATGAATTCACCATAAATGTACAATGCAATTACATATAGCATGCTATACATGCGTAGTTGCTACAAAATTAAGTAGGCAATTAAAAATGAATCAATCAATGTTTTCAACATTGTAGCTGTCACAAGGGAAACAAATAAAGTAAATGAAACGATATACCGTAATATTAAATTAACCATATATCCATAAGCTAAATCACGGGGAAAAAAAAAGTGTAAAAATAATTATGAACACCATTATGGTATTCTAATGTACATATACCATAATATTAAAATCTGACGTACATTCACAGGAAAATTCTTGTGCACGTAAATATTAAATTAACCATAAACCCATAAAACAAAACCGTGGAGCAAAAAATAAATTGAAAAAACAAATATAAACAGCATTATATAGTATGTATTCAAACTATAGTCATGGTTGAAATATCATGCAAATCATCATAAATACATGATTATCATTTCACATTAGAAAAGTCATATATTAAAAAGCATATATTTGTGTATAATGCAATTACATATAGCTTGCTATATATACAAATTTACCTACAAATTAAGTAGGCAATTAAATTTGAATCAATTAATATTTTCAATTTGTAGCTGTCAGAAGGGAAATAAATAAACCAAATGAAATACAGAGTCCATAATATCATTTTATCACTTAAATCAAACTCGTATCGAAGGAAAGAAATGTATAAATACCGAAATTGTCATAATTAATGTAGGGGAAAACTCCTCGAAGACCACATAAATCGTGGTAAGCATGTTTATATAATGTTGTAATCCTTCTCAAAAAATGCAATGAATATCCAATCTCACAATCGTAAAAGAAGTTAGCTTGCTATATATGCAAATTTATCTACAAAATTAAGTGGGCAATTAAAAATGAATTAATTAACATTTTTAACATTGTAGCTATCATAAGGGAAACAAGTTAAACAAACAGAAATAGATACTCCATAATATAATTTTCACTTAAATCGAACTAATATCAAAGGAAAAAATGTATAAATACCTAAATTGCCATAATTAACACATATGAAAATGCCATAATGACCATAAATTGTCATAAGCATGCCTATATATCATTGTAATCCTTCTCCTTTGAAAAATGCTATAAATAATCTCACAATTCTTTACAACATTGTTAAATTGGATAACTATAGTACAACCGTGGAAAAATAAAACAAAAGTCCACCCTTGATCGTTTGGAAATAAAAATAACCAAATTAAGCAAAGGCCTCATAAAATGTCCAGGACGTGCAGAACCACATCCATAATGGAAGCACGTGAAATATCCATCAAGATTAATGTTTCCAACGATGGAGACCTGAAGAAGAGGTTCACTAACAAGGAACAGTACAAAAGAATTCTGAATTACCTACGCCAATTGCACGTAGGGATGGTGTAGGAAAATAAATTTCCCTACGCCACCCCTACGCCAAAAAAGGGATCGAAAATTGGTGCGTCGCAAATATTACCTAAGGCTTCCCTACGCCGTTTACCTATTGGATGCGGCGTGGAGACACCTATTGGCAACGGCGCGAAGGCACCTACGCCTTTCTTACGCATTTCTTACGTTTACTTGATTTCTCCACGCCGCTCCTACGCAGCATAGGGATGACGTAGGGATTTTTCGGGTTGGAAAATTAACATTTCTCGTGTAGTGGAAAGCATCCTGAAGACAGAAAAGAAGAGAAGTGTGGTGCTGAACGAAGAGTCAGAAAATAGTGCAATAGTGTTTGAGAGTGCCACGGGGGAGGAGTTCAAGTGGAAGTTGGAGGGCCGGATTGAGAAGATGGCAAAGTGTGTGGAGTGTTTATGTATGGTGATTGTCTAGTTCTTATTTACGAGTATAATAAAGTTCTTTAATCTGCTGCAGTTTAGCTATCAATGGAAGTTTGGTAAGGAAGTTTAGTATAACAGTTTTTTTTTAAACCCAAGAGAATCCGATTGGCTGGTAAACTCCTGAGGAGGGTACAGTAAAGACGTCTGCTGATCCAAGCCTTCATACCTCCGGGTAAATTTATATAGGATAGGAAAGCGCATGGTAGGAATCGAAGTTGAGTCCTTTTAACAGAACTCAAGCCTCATTTCCACTGCGCTGCACCCGCAGACCACTATAATAGTTAGATATATATAAAATCTCCTTTTCTTTTGGATTATTGTTGCTTCACAACATTATGATTTGATGTTCAATTTTCCTGTACTAATCATGTGAACTGAACGAAGAAAAAAGAAGTCATGCATCTATTGAATTAGTGTTTTCATTTTCCATTTAACAGCGTTATCTTTTGCTTCTAAACCTTTCAAATCTTATTTCTTGTGCGATAGTTTTATTGCTTTGCAGAAGTTGCAACTAAATAGATTGAAATATTGTAATAAAACATGATGGGTTAACTATAGTGTTGCTTTCTAAGGATTTGATGTGCACGTAAATGTGCATATTTTTACCACCATATTTGTTCTTTTTAAATTAAATAAATGATCATATTGGGTATTTTAACTTGTTTAAAGCAAAATTCATATTATTTGAAATTGTCACATATTCATCTTCATCCAGGGGCAAAATGGTCATTTTTGTGCATATATTAATTTGAGAAAAATTAATTGAAAATTTGTATATATTTTTGTAGGGAATTGATCTCAAATAGAAGTGGTTTCATGAAGATATGCATGCACAAAATTAATACAAAGGAATGAAGATGGAAATAATTCAAAGTGAAGAACATGGAGGACCCCACCTACCCACCTACCTTAATGTACAAATTAAAGGCTAATGCACATGCTTTTGGACTTGATGGCTTCATGTACACTTAATGGGGGATTAAGACATGTTAATGGTTACTTGGCCTCCACACTTCCTAAGGGGCATTTTGGGTATTCCCCAAAAATATGAATTAGGCTTTCATACATGTATAAATACACATATGTTTCATGTAACATGATCTCTTCTCTTAGTCTCTCTTATGCCTCCTTCTCTTTAGTTTAGTTTAGATCAAAAATAAAATGAAAGCTCCTCTTTCTCTTTTCATGGCTACTTAGCCATTTTTTATTTTATGTAATCTTTTTTATTTTATGCAATTTAATACATGCTCTTTCCTTTTCATGTTCATTTACTTTCATGTTGTAGTGTAGATCTCTTTTATTTTATGCAAGTAGAATAATTTTTCCTTTCATTTTGCTCTCTTTTTCTCTTCTTGTTTAATGTTGTTTTCTACATTTGTCCATATAATAACAAATATGAGAGCTTAATCCCTTCAATTTAGGGGTAATGAAGCTCTCAAGTATGTAGATCCAACATTTTGTTGTTTATGCTCTCTTTTTGTGCTTAATGAGAATGATTGAAGTGGTTTAATGATGTTGTTTAGCTTTGAATTTGATAGTCTATGTTGTTTATAACAAATAGGCTATGCTTAAACAAACATAACACAAATTGCCTCTTCATCTAAATATGATTATGGCAAAGAAGTGAATGTTGAAATTGAAATTTGATAGCCTATATTTCTAAACAATAGTTAATAGGCTATGCTTAAAATAGATTTTGCTTTCAACTTTGTTGTCATATTTCATGAGAGTTAAATGTGTATTAGTGGTTGTGTTATAGTTTGATGGTTTATATTGAGCTAATTAATAGCACAAATATACCATACTTATGATAAGCACATCAACTAATTCACTAATGACAAGAAAAGAGAAATCATAACTTCATTTTGTTGATTTATATGATCTAGAGAGTGGATTTATCTCTAAATTGTTCTCTTAACTCCCATATTTTTATCATTTTCTTTTGCTAGTTTTTGTTAGTTTCTTACATTTCTAGCTATTCACTCTCGACTTCGGTATAATTTGATTGAATAGAATTTTAAAATCATCAATTCCCTGTGAATCGACCCGTATTCGCCGCGTGCTACATTCGTACACCGTGCGCTTGCGGTTACTTTTATTTCTAAATTCGTTCGACGGTTTTCTAAACCGATAGAATTTCCATCGACGAACAAGTTTTTGGCGCCGTTGCCGGAGAATTGTCTTGATTTTGATTTTCTATTCTTCGAATTACTTTTTGTTTGATTTCATTGTGTGATTGTTTTGTGTGTGAGTGCATTGAAAAAGAAAAAAAAGAATTATTGTTGTGTGTTTGTTTTGCTTTCATTTGCTTGTGTGTGTGCTTATTGTTGTTTATTTTCATTTTGCATTGCATTTCTAAAAAAAATCAAATACAATTCAAAAAAAAAAAAATCATTTCAAATTGCATTTACAGATTTACAGCTGCATTTACATTTTATTTTTATTTTACTATTGCATTTTCCTTTTTCCCATTTACATTCAAAAAGAAAAAAAAATATCTTCTGTGCATTGCTGTGCACTAACCCCCTGCCTGACTAAAGCCACCCTCATCCCTGTCCCTGTCCAGACACCACATTACTTCTTCAACCAGTTCCATTCCAACTTCCAGTGCACAACCACCCTTCAACCACATCAGATCACCATCCACATTCACCAGAAGAAAAAAAACCACAGCACATCCTTACTGTCCTCCATCACCCCAAAACCACTTCTTTTTCATCTATCTCCTCTGTTGCTACACTTCTGACACTTCCCACTGATACAACTCCACAAAACTTCCCATTACATATCAAACACTTGCTAACCATCCCACTTCAAATCTCTCCTCTGGCCATAACACAATCAACCATAGCCGCATTCACTAACACACTTGTACTGCCCCAAAATCCAGCATACAGTTTCACCATCCACCTCAATCGTAACTGACCACCAAACAGCTCATCTCCACCTGAAAACTACAGCAGCCTTCACCACATATTCTCTGATCAAAACTCCCATATACATATTACTTCCATACTCTCCACTTCAAAGCTGCCATAACCACCATCATAACTCCCCCTTCAAGCATTTCTGCTCTGCCAAACTGCACCACTTCGTATATCACTCCACCTTAACCTCCTCTAATCAATCTGATCAATCTCCTCTGATCAATCTGATCAACCACCATTTCTTCTTCCTGTCGTCTTCACTGCTTCATCACCCTCTGCCTACTATTACTCCCCTTAACCTCGCCTTCCTTCCACAGTTACAACTGCTTCACCAACTCCCGAACAACCATTTACAACTCCAAATCATACTTCTATACATTCAGCAACCATATTCCTTCCAGTTCATCGCCAATACTACAGTGTGCACATCCAACAATTACCATACAAACCTTCCCCTTCAATAACCACTGCAATATACAACAGCCTCTACTGCATATACTTCTTCCACCACATACACCCTCTTCGTATACATCACAACCCATACCATTCACTAACCCACACAAAAAAACTCCTTCAAACAAAGACACAAGACAACTTCGCTCAGCCGACACTTACCTGATTGCCTGAAACTGCCGCCTGAAGCCAATCGCTCAAATCAACACCAAACCCACTCAACTATCTCAATCTGCTTCAAACCCAAAAATCGCAGTGCCACATTTAGCCTTTACCATCTGCGAGCAACGAATCGACACTGCAACGCGACCCAATCGCCTTCCAAATCCACTTCGTCCTGCACTTGAAGCTCGAAGCCACATCCAAATTCGCCAAGTCGAACGAATTAAATCAAACAGCCGCCCCCAGAAACCAACTTCCTACAAACCACTTGTGCTTTTGATTTTGCTTTGAACGATTTTAGGGGCCGAGTTTCAATTTTGAGAGATTTTGAAAATTGTTTTTTTTTCAGTCCTGAAACGAGGAAATCAATAGGAGTTTAATTTCTTTGATGTCGATTTGCTATTCTATCTGTAATAATTAGATGAAGGTATTGGGATGAGCCTTTTAATTGGGCTGGGCCTTTCTTATTTTTGATTTAGTTTAAATCTTCTTTGATTATTAAAAAAAACACAAAAAAATCTTTTGTTTAGATTGTTTTCACCAATTGATTTTTTTTTTTATCAAAAAAATAAAAATAAAAAATTTCATTTTGTTTTGGTTTGTTTACTTTGTTTTAATAATAATAAAAAAAAAGTTTTTTTTTTTTTTTTTAAGTAAAACCCTACTTTTAAGTTTCCTTTCAAAAACAAAAAAAAACCTTGTATATATCTTGTTTTTATTTCAGGGTGCCAAAGCAGAATTGCAGAAGGAGGAGACTTGCTTGCTAAAATAAATTGTGGGCTTCGAGCTTGCCAAAAAAAAAAAAAAAAACCGCTTGCTTATTTATAATTTTCTTTTTATTTTCCTTGCATCGTATATATCTATTGTTTCTGTTTGTCTTGCATTGTTAGTTGCTTGCATTAACCAAAAAAAAAAAAAAATCGAAATCAAAAGCAAAAACAAAATTTCGTTCTAGTTGGATTATTAATACACGTTTTATTTCAGCTTTGCATTTCATTTTAGAATTTGATTAAATAATGACTCACTTAATTGTATATTGACAGTTGTCTTCTTTAAACAATTTAATTTCTTGGTGTCTAGGCTACGGCAGAGTAATAACCATTTATAAATATTACGGTGATTCGTAAATATTATAGTGGTTGTTCCTCTGAAGGTACTTAAACCTTCGGCTGCATTGCTACGTTGATTCGTGGTGCACCGATAACCCCTGCCCGTTACCTGGCTGAGAAATATTTTTGTTGATTTAAGACAGTGTGTGACTATACAATTTTGGGTTAACTTAGGATAAATCATTTGTAATTAACCCTTGCATTCATTTAGTTGCATTTATTCATGCATGTTTAAAAAAAAAACAAAAAATTTCAAAATCCAAAACTAATTTTTCTTTTAAATATTCCTTTTCTTTTTTTTTCTTTGAATTTTTTAATCCTTTTCCTTTGAAATTTCAAAAATCCAGAAAAATTAGAAAAACAAAAATCCAAAAAAAAATTATAAAATCTTTTCAAAAGCCAAAAAAAAATTGAAAATTCGAAAACAAAACAAAAATCAATTTCCATTTTGAAAAATAAATTCTACTTGTAAATATTTTTCTTTATAAAAAAAAACCAAAAAAAAAACTTGAAAATATCCGATTTTCCCCACTTACGTGAGTTTTACGATAGTTGTGAAAATCAATATAATCCATACGATTTCACTCCAAATTCGTATGGATATTTTAACACCAACTATTGTTTAAACGATTCAAATTTCGAACAACAAATTTTTCAAAACAATGATCAATCCTCAAATCTCGAAAATAGCATTTCATCTTTACTTGAACTCTCTACACAACAAAATCTAAGTGTAAACGAATTGTGTAACTCATATTTGTGCAATAGTTCAAGTCAAAAAAAATCAAAATTTGAATTCACTTCAAAATTCAAATGATTTCGAGTGTAACCCATGCCAATTCAATTTCGAGCTTCAAAATGAATTTCAAAATCAAGACGAAAATGTGAACAGATTTTCAAATAATTTTGGCAATGGGAATAGTTTCAATAACGATATGATTGAAACCTTTGGTTGTCAACAAATTCAAAATGAAAATTTTCAAATTAATAATCATGAATTTGATTTTGTTGACCAAATGGAAAAAGATAACGGGGATTTATTACTTGAAAAATACAAAACTTTTCGTGAAAATCATAATCAAATCTCAACTTGCGAAGAATCAAATAATAATCTACCGTTTATCAAAATTGACAATTTTTGTTCTCAACAAATCCAAATTGAAAATTCTCAAGTTAATAACTATAAATTGGAGCAAATGAATGAAGTTTACGATGATCACACGGATTTGTTGTTTGAAACATACATGAAACAACGTGAAAAACAAAGTCAAATTTCAACGTGTGACGAGTCAAGTGATAATCCATCTTTTACCCAAATCGATGATTTTCAAACAACAACTTTTGAAACTGAAAATGATGATCTGAACGAAGTTGTTGAATTGTGTTGGATTTCAATTCTTTTGAGGGTGAGAAACTCGATTTAAATTTCGATCTTCCTTTTTCTGAAAATTTGAATACAACAACTTTGGATTTTGGGATGGATACATGCGATGAAGTTGTTGATAATCCAACGAAGGAAGATGAATTTAACGAACACGAGTTTTATGGACCTTTTGAAAATGAGTCATTAAATTCTGATGGGGAAGATTTCGATCACCATTTTGACTTTGAAATCGATAATTTGGAAGAAGTTTTCAATGATAAACTTCAATTTCAATTTGGTGAAAATAAATGTGAATTTCAATCAATTGTTTTATCAACCCCAAAAATCATTGAAAACAAAACAACTTGTTCAATTTTTAATAAAACAAAATTCGTTTTTCCAAATCGACAATCAACTTCGAAATCTTTTACGGTTTGGTTTTTCGAGCTTAAGCTGTGTCTCGCATACTTGACGAGACAAATGAATTGGTCTTTGGAAGACCGTTTCATTTACTTTTTAAACCGTATACTTTCTCAACTCTTGTAAATAATAATCTTTCATGTAAATATAGGATTTTTATTTTATTTTTTTCTCCTTCCACTTGGGTTAACTGTGGGGACACAGTCAAAATCAAGTGTGGGGGGAGACTCGGCTTCATTTTTTTTTCTTTTTCATGGTTTATTTTTGGCTTTTCTTTAAAAAAAAGTCCCAAAAACTTCTTTTGATTTATTTTTAAAGAAACACTATAGGATAAATATATGGTTTTGGCTTATTAAATTGAAATTTTTGAAAGTTTATTTATCTTAACAAAAATAAAAATGAAGTTTGATTACGAATAACAATGGTTTAACTAGTATATAGGAAAATTCATACGTGTTAATTATGAAGTACATCCTAATTGAAAATCTTTGTTTTAAAAAGTGGTTGATTTAAAGTAAAGGATATAACATTTTTTTTGTCTTCCAAGTTAAATGGTGCTAAGATTATTTTGCAAAACTCTCTCTCTCTCTCTTAAAAAAAAATATATATATAAAAATAAAAAAATGATAACATCCAAGTATTCACTCTCATTTAAAAGTCCTCACGGTTATGCATGGGTGATTACTTGGAATTTTTGATTATGTGCTTTCATACTCATTTAAAAGTCCTCACGGTTATGTATGTATGGAACACATGTAAAAAAAAGACTTAATAAAAACCACCTACGGTCGATAGGTGTATGCACGAAAGTGTGTGCACTCGCCATGCTCTGTACTCCCCTCACATAAGTCCGAAAGGCAGTGCATGGGTGGTATATCTGGCCTCAGTTTACCTGAGCTAGGTGTGTAATTTTTCTTGCAAATAATGAGACAGCAAGCAATTGAAATCCTAGCACTATTTTTACTTAGTTGATTTGATTTGTTATTGAAAAGAAATGAAAATACGACTTTGATAAACTTTGATAATCAACTAAGGATCCATTTCATAGTTACACTTTGTTATTTACCAAAACGACGAGTTAAACTATAGTCTATTTGATATGATAACTTGATTTTTGTTGGAAATTTTGACGACTAAATGACATAAATTTTCAAGATAATAACCAAAACCTATATTTAACTTATTCGTGTCAATTTAAAAATAAATCCTTCATTTGTAAATATTTTCAAAATTTGCATTCATCTCTCTTTGTAAATAAATCTTGCATTTTGTAAATATTTTCATCCTGCATTTGGATTTTGTGGGTAGTATCCGCTGAAAACCCTCACGAGACAACACTCGTACTACTGGGGACGCCCAGAGGTTTAACGGCTTGTTGCATACGCTCAATGCAATCGTGCTCCCTACGAAAACGGATTTATCTTAGTTTTTCTTTATTCGACGAATAAAAAGATAAGTGTGGGGGTATTTGATGTGCACGTAAATGTGCATATTTTTACCACCATATTTGTTCTTTTTAAATTAAATAAATGATCATATTGGGTATTTTAACTTGTTTAAATCAAAATTCATATTATTTGAAATTGTCACATATTCATCTTCATCCAGGGGCAAAATGGTCATTTTTGTGCATATATTAATTTGAGAAAATTTAATTGAAAATTTGTATATATTTTTGTAGGAAATTGATCTCAAATAGAAGTGGTTTCATGAAGATATGCATGCACAAAATTAATACAAAGGAATGAAGATGGAAATAATTCAAAGTGAAGAACATGGAGGACCCCACCTACCCACCTACCTTAATGTACAAATTAAAGGCTAATGCACATGCTTTTGGACTTGATGGCTTCATGTACACTTAATGGGGGATTAAGACATGTTAATGGTTACTTGGCCTCCACACTTCCTAAGGGGCATTTTGGGTATTCCCCAAAAATATGAATTAGGGTTTCATACATGTATAAATACCCATATGTTTCATGTAACATGATCTCTTCTCTTAGTCTCTCTTAGGCCTCCTTCTCTTTAGTTTAGTTTAGATCAAAAATAAAATGAAAGCTCCTCTTTCTCTTTTCATGGCTACTTAGCCATTTTTTATTTTATGTAATCTTTTTTATTTTATGCAATTTAATACATGCTCTTTCCTTTTCATGTTCATTTACTTTCATGTTGTAGTGTAGATCTCTTTTATTTTATGCAAGTAGAATAATTTTTCCTTTCATTTTGCTCTCTTTTTCTCTTCTTGTTTAATGTTGTTTTCTACATTTGTTCATATAATAACAAATATGAGAGCTTAATCCCTTCAATTTAGGGGTAATGAAGCTCTCAAGTATGTAGATCCAACATTTTGTTGTTTATGCTCTCTTTTTGTGCTTAATGAGAATGATTGAAGTGGTTTAATGATGTTGTTTAGCTTTGAATTTGATAGTCTATGTTGTTTATAACAAATAGGCTATGCTTAAACAAACATAACACAAATTTCCTCTTCATCTAAATATGATTATGGCAAAGAAGTGAATGTTGAAATTGAAATTTGATAGCCTATATTTCTAAACAATAGTTAATAGGCTATGCTTAAAATAGATTTTGCTTTCAACTTTGTTGTCATATTTCATGAGAGTTAAATGTGTATTAGTGGTTGTGTTATAGTTTGATGGTTTATATTGAGCTAATTAATAGCACAAATATACCATACTTATGATAAGCACATCAACTAATTCACTAATGACAAGAAAAGAGAAATCATAACTTCATTTTGTTGATTTATATGATCTAGAGAGTGGATTTATCTCTAAATTGTTCTCTTAACTCTCATATTTTTATCATTTTCTTTTGCTAGTTTTTGTTAGTTTCTTACATTTCTAGCTATTCACTCTCGACTTCGGTATAATTTGATTAAATAGAATTTTAAAATCATCAATTCCCTGTGGATCGACCCGTATTCGCCGCGTGCTACATTCGTACACCGTGCGCTTGCGGTTACTTTTATTTCTAAATTCGTTCGACGGTTTTCTAAACCGATAGAATTTCCGTCGACGAACAGGATTGTATGGGTTTGAGATTTGAATTTTCAAATAATGGATTCAAATATTAGGATGAGATTTGTCTATGAATATATGTATAAAAATATACTGTATTATTAGTTTTATTTAGGCCAAAAATATACTATTTACCTAAATTTTGACTACCTTTGTATAAGGTGTTAATCGCTATGCACTGGATCGATGATGATCAAATATATATATATATATGTATGTATATATATATATATATATATATATATATATATATGCAGAGTTGACGTGCAGTAATTACAATAGCAGCAATATAAATATAATAGCAGCACGAATAAAAAATAAAGCAAGCAGCAATCACAGCAAAAATTTTATACTGGTTTGGACCTTTAGTCCTACTTCTAGTCCCAGACTCCTTCTGGAATTTCAACTAACTATTACCCTCACTTCGCCCGAAGGAATAGGCACCTGAGTAGCAGAACAGGATTTTAGTACACTTGCCTAAGCAGCCGAACATGACTTCAATATTTTCTTTTACAAAGAAATAATCTTGACTACATATTGTGTCTTCAATACACTGAATAGTCGAACTGGAGTACAACTTCTATAACCAGCAAAAATGATGCAGAATAAGTGTGCAGAGGTTAGGAAGTGAATTAAGACCGTACTCAAATATTATGGAGTGAAAGAGGGTTGGTCTAAGTTTGCTTTTGAAATAAATATTGAATTTGAAGCGTTTGTAAGCAATATGAGAAAGGTATTGGAGAGTAGGAATAGGCACCTGAGCAGCAGAACAGGATTTCAGTACACTTGTCCGAGCAGCCGAACGGGACTTCCATATTTTCTTTTACAATGAAATAATCTTGACTATATATTGTGTCTTCAATACACTAAGTAGTCGAACTGGAGTACAACTTCTATAATCAGCAAAAATGATGCAGAATAAGTATGCAGAGGTTAGGAAGTGAATTAAGATCGTACTCAAATATAATGGAGCGAAAAAGGGTTGGTCTAAGTTTGCTTTTGAAATAAATATTGAATTTGAAGCGTTTGTAAGCAATATGAGAAAGGTATTAGAGAGTAGGATTTTTATTCATTTTTGGGATGGTGCAAGGCTTATATAGGAGTGAATGGAAGACAATAAATAGTCGCAATCCTTTAGAAATTTCCATTAGAAAAGATGCATCCGTTGGAAGTTTGCAATCGGTTGAATATGCATTTCAATAACCACTTGACTATTCGCTTTGGCGTTCTAATGTAAATTAGCATTAGTACTGTTCTCAAAATGATGTGCAGCTTATTTGGCAAGGCGTGTGCATGGCTCTCATGCAACTTGGGATCGACCCCCGTTGTAGCCTTTTTTAAATTTTCGTTTAAATTTTTGCTTCTGTTCCTTTGTGAACTAAAAGCTGGTAGCAAATTTTAATATAAGTTGCAGTGGTCTGGTGGTAACGAATACGTGTTCCCTCCTGATTGTGCTAGGTTTGAGTCCTGCTTGTCCCTTTTTATTTTTCCATTAGTTTCGTTTATCTCAGATAACAAAACACGTTCTTGTACTGCAGTGGTAGGCATGCGTGTTCTTATGCAAGCATGTATGTTCAAATCCCACTTTGTTCAATTTTTGAAAGATTCCATTTTGCTTATTTTTCTCCGGACAATGAATAACCTGAAATCACTTAATAAACATTTTAATACCATTATTGTCATATAATTGTTATAATCAAAAGCAATAAACTACGTTTTAACATAAGGATCAGTAAAATTAAATTTTACATTTTATCAGTAACTACAAAATAATTTCAGACTGATTTAAAATCCAATCATACTTCAAATAATAGACTAAATCACATTTGTGAATAATTTGGTTAAATACACACGCGCACGCATGCGATTTTAAACTGTCAAAGCTACATATATATTTAATTATATATTGTTTATTAATAGAAATTAAATATATGTACATTTCAATAAATTTTAATAATATTTTTTCGAATGCGCTGCAAATATTTTGAAAAATGGTGGAATTATATTACGTCTATAAAAACTTCAATACATTTATACTGTTTACTTCAATATAAACAACTATTTTGAGTGGATCATTCGTATTGCACTGTTATTACTCTTATACTTACATTGATTGGAATTTGTATGAAATTTCTTACTTAGATAAGCTCTAGAGGAACCAAAATCAGCTATATTCATTACTAAAATTATAAAATATTCTTTATAAACCATAACCAAATAACGAGTACAATTACTCGGTGACAAATAATGAGTTTATAATTTGAAAAGTCGCATATCATATATAAAATTAATTTAATGCATAAATTACTAAGAACATTAGTCTCATCTCAAATTCATATTCGAATTAATCACTTTTGCGTAAAAAGAGAGCATGCAACATTACTCTTGAACATCATCAGGCTTGCAACGTAAGAATAATGTTCATTAATACAATCGTCTAAATAATGGTAAAAGAAAATGCAGCATTATGTGGTACAAAAATCTTGCATTATTGCATTACAAATATGATGTCATTTATCTTTCACATCATGATAGTAATACATAAACGTTAAAGTCCTGAACAGTACATAGGAATGATAGACAAACATTTTTAGCATAAAGTCCACTACACATATTTTAGCATGCCAAATTCTTAAAAGCATGGATTTTATTATTCTCAACCCATTATTTCTTTAGTAACTGACTCAGATCCTTCAATTTGTTTAGTAAAAAAATTCCTAGGTGGAAACCTGTTGTGCACAAGGAATTAAGCTATCTGATGTTATTGCAAATAAGAAATTTTAGAGAGAAATGAGAGGAAGAAGACAGAGGGTTGAAGAAAATTTCATTCAGCCATATCCTTTCATTCATCTGTACTAGTATATATAACAAATCGATACAAACCACTTCATAACAACCTTGGACAGGTGTCCCTCTACTATTTGTCATTGCTTTTTCACCATTTGTTTGAAAACAGAAAATTATTAAAAGCAGAAAATTAGTTATGCTTTATGAGCTGTCATCACGTATAATTTATTCCTTGTAACGGCTAGGGATCCTTGTGCATCTTTGTGGCTTGGTTGCGGCAATATTTGAGTTGGTGGATGCATGCACAGCTGGGCGTGAAGCAGGTCTGGTGTACGTTGCCGTATCAATATCCCCTCCTAAGAGAATGACCTTGTCCTCAAGGTCAGCATGTTTGTTTGCTGAGATGATCTCTGGGGGTAGAGGGGTCGAAACCGCATGTTGGGGACTGGGGCAGTATTTGAGTAGTGAGACGTGGAAGACGGGATACAGTCGAGCTGCTCGTGGAAGAAGCGATTTGTAAGCCATGGGTCCGATGCGCTCGATGATTTGAAATGGACCAAAATACTTTTTACATAGTTTGTGTTGAGTGTGGCGGATGAAAAGTTGGCGGTACGGTTGAAGTTTGACATAAACCCATGAACTGACGGGAAACTCTTTGTCTTGACGGTGTTGATCCGCTTGACTCTTCATTCTTGCTTGAGCACTTTGCAGGTTAAGTTTAAGGGTGTGCAATAATTCATCTCTTCCTTGTGCCCACTCTTTTACATCTGGAGAGTGTGTCATTGAGGATGTAATCGGAGATAGTGGGTGGTGGTCGGCCATAAACAGTTTGGTATGGTGACATGCTGGTCGAAGAGTAGCTACATGTGTTATACCAATATTCGGCCCAAGGTAGGAATTTCGACCATTTTGAGGGTAAGTCGCCGCAAACGGCCCACAAATATGTCTCCAAACACAGATTTACCACCTCTGTTTCGCCATCGCTTGGCGGGTGATAAGCACTACTCATTTTGCTTGACGTGCCATGAAGACGGAATATTTCTCTCCAAAATTGACTCATGAAGATCCGATCCCGATCAGAAACTATTTATTTCGAAAAACCGTGGAGACAGACAGACTCTTGTATAAAATATGAAGCCAATTGAGTGGCATTGAATGAGGTTGGTAAAGCACAAATATGAGCGTATTTTGAGAGACGGCCCACGATGACCCATATGCACGTTTCCCAGACGAAGGGGGATGGTGGGTGATGAAGTCCATAGAAATGTCTTCCTATATTTGATGTGGAATAGGAAGGGGTTGGAGAAGTCCCTTCACAGCTGTGTTCTCTGGTTTAGCCCGAAGGCAAACATCGCAGGCCTGGACGAATTCTTGGATGGTGCGCTGGAGATTTAGCCAGTAGAAATTACTTGAAACTCTTATTGTTGTAGCCTTAATACAAGAATGTCCCCCGACTTTCGATGAATGGAATGCTGTAATAATGTCACATTGTAGAGCGGAATCTGAAGGGATGAAAAGGCGAGTATCACGGAAAAGAAGACCATCACGAAACACATATGGAGGGGAGGCCGAACTAGAATTGTGTGCTGTAGCAACAATGCGTTGTGCTTCAGGGTCATTTTGCAAAGCATTACGTATGCATGAGGTGAAATCCATTGTCGGACAAGATAGAGCAGACATAATTGCTTCTGATGTCCATCTAGACAATCCATCTGCGACGCTATTATCTTTACTTGGTTTGAAACGAATCACAAAGTCAAATCCGAGGAGTTTGGACAACCACTCATGTTGCTCCGGTGTTTGAATAGTCTGAGTGAGGAGTTGACGGAGGCTCTGATGATCGGTTGTGATTGTAAATTGTCGGCCCAAAAGGTAGTGGCGCCACTTTTGCACTACGAGGGTGATGGCGAACATTTCTCGTGCGTATGCCGAGGCAGTGATCAGGCGAGAGGGGAGGAGTTGACTATGGAAGGCTATCAGATGGTCAGATTGGGAGAGGATAGCACCGCAGGCAGTGGTAGAGGCGTCGGTGTGAATATGGAATGGTTTTGTAAAATCAGGACGGGAAAGTACTGGTGTGGAGGTGACAATAGTTTTGAGGGTAGTGAATGCTTTATTTGCTTGCTGAGGCCAATGGAAATCCACGTGTTTCTTTAGTAAATCAGTGATTGGGGTAACAAGTTGAGCGTAGCCTTTAATAAAACGTCGATAATATCCCATGAGACCAAGGAATCCTCTGACTGCTGTTAAATTTGATGGAATCGACCAGTTTATTATCGCTTCAGTTTTTGAAGGTCGACGCGTACGCCTTGTTGTGAAATTATGTAGCCCAAATAAAATAGTTCCTTGTGTCCAAATACACATTTTGAAACATTAGCATAGAATTGATGTATGGTCAGGATACCTAATGTAGTTTTAAGATGAGAAAGGTGTGCTTCCCATGAACTGCTGTAAATAAGGATATCATCAAGAAAACTAAGATGAATTTTCTAACGTGGGGACGGAAGATATCATTCATGCCGCTTGAAATGTCGACGGTGCGTTGGTGAGTCCGAAAGGCATTACAAGGAATTCGTAATGACCTTCGTGGGTTCGGAAGGCAGTTTTGGTGATGTCGGGCGGATGTAGTCAGATTTGGAAATAGCAACCACGCAAGTCTAATTTAGAAAAATACGTTGTGCCATGTAATTCATCATGTAATTCATCCACGGTCGGTATAGGAAATCGATCCTTGATCGTAATTGCATTTAAAGCTCTATAGTCAACGCAAAAGCGCCATGAACCATCTTTTTTTTGACAAGTAGAATGGGTAAAGAAAATGGGCTAGTGGATGGTTGTATTAATTTGGAGTTGAGCATCTCACTGACTTGTGTTTCGATTTCATTTTTTTGAAAGTATGGGTAGCGGTATGGTTTAACGTTGACGAGTTGGGAATTTGGTTGTAGATTAATATGGTGGTTGTGGTCACGATGCGCTGGAAGGGTGGTTGGTTTGAGAAAGAGGTCTGGGTACTGGTTTAATAGTGTGGAGATGTCCGGGTGTACGCATAAACTGTTAGAAGCAGTGGGTAATCTGGGGCTGTGGTCAATTCCAAATGGAAATAGGAGTTGATATAAGTAGTTGATTGAATTCTTTTCAATTTTTGAACCGAAGTTTCTGATGGGCTGCCACTATAATTTTGGCCCACTAATAATATATGTTTATTTTCATAGTCAAATTCCATTGTCATTTTTTTGTGATCAACAGTGATGGGCCCTAGACTTCGTAGCCATTCAATGCAGAAAACAGCATCAGCTCCGGAAAATTGGAAGTAAAAGAAAATCATGGTAAAATTCATAAATACCATTCTGTACCAACACGCGACGACAGGCTCCAAGGCAGCGAAGCTTTTCTCCATTGCCCACGGTTAGATGAAATTCAGGCGTGCTTTCAATCTGGATGTTCAGAAATCGCGCCGCCTTGGGATGTATGTAATTATGAGAGCTTCTGGAGTCTACGAGAATTGAGATGGTTCTTTTGTTGATGACGGCTTCTAACCTGATAGATCTTGGATTGAGGAGTTGACCAAGGCATGGAAGGAGATAGCATGTTCCGTTATTTGGGAACTGTTCGGAGTGTCGACATCTGGTTGTCTTCGTTGTCATCTGGGAGGAGAAGCAGTGCGTGTTTTGTGGAACATTTATGGCCGAAAGAATATTTCTCATCGCAGTGATAGCAAAGACCTTACGCCTTACGGTTTTGGAGCTTGGTTTGGGTTAGTCGACGGATTGGGTAATTGGCCATAGGGTTTGGATTAGGGTTGGGATTGGCGGAAGGGCAAGAAGAGGGGAATGATTGGTAAGAAGAGGTGGATTGTTTCAGTTAGCAATGGTTTTACTGACAAATTGTTTGGTGTCATTGAATTTGTGTTCGATAAGCTTAGCAAGGGCTATTGCATTGGTGATAAAGGTGGGATTGTGGGCTGAACTTCGTTTCGGATTTGCGGTTTTAAGCCGCAAAGGAAGCAATGCAATATGGCGTCGGGAGGAAGGTTAGTTATTCGATTGGAGAGAGTTTTCAAAGTTTGATTGATATTCATCGACCGATGTTGTTTGTCGGAGTTTGAAAAGTGATGCTTGTGGACCGATGAAAGGGGATAGTCTGAAGTGATTTTCGATGGCTTGAGTTAAGGATGGCCAAGAGGATAGTTAGTGGTTGTTATACGTTCATTGGAACCAAGTTAAGGCTTGGCCCGTCATATAAAAACTAGCTAACTCTATGCGATATTCATCGGGGGTAGAGTGATATTTGAAAAATCTTTCGGGTTGGAATATCCAATCAAAAGGGTTGGAGCCGTCGAATTTAGCGAGTTCACATTTTAGGGATCGGATGTGGATTGGTGTGGGGTTATGTTGGTTGTTGATAGGGGTTGTAAGTAGAGGAGGGGGAGGGGTTGGTTGCCGAACAGAGAATGATGGTGGATTTGGAGGGGGTGAGGCTATCGATGTGGAGGAATGAGAAGTAAATTTTGATGATATTTTTTCAACAGCTTGGGTAAGTTATTGGACGGCTATGCTTTGTGCAGCTAATGAACTTTTGATGTCGGGTAGGTCGGCGAGGGCAGTTTCTTGTTTGGCAAGGGAGGTTTGTTGGGCAGCGATGGTGGTGCTGATGGAATCAATGGCGGATTAGTTCCTCAAAACGGGTCTTGGTAAGAGGAGGAGAGTGAAAGCACCAAATTGTTGTGCACAAGGCCTTAAGCTATCTGATGTTACTGCAAATAAGAAATTTCAGAGGGAAATGAGAGGAAAAAGATAGAGAGTTGAAGAAAATTTCATTCAGCCATATCCTTTCATTCATCTTTACTAGTATATATAACAAACCGATACAAACCACTACATAACAACCTTGGACAAGTGTCCCTCTACTATTTGTCATTGCTTTTTACCATTCGTTTGAAAACAGAAAATTATTAAAAGCAGAAAATTAGTTATGCTTTATGAGCTATCATCACGTACAATTTATTCCCTGTAGCGGCTAGGGATCCTTGTGCATCATTGTGGCTTGGTTGTGGCAATATTTGAGCTGGTGGATGCATGCACAGCTGGGCGTGAAGTAGGCCTGGTGCACGTTGCCGTATCAAAACCCAATTTCCATACAGCTAATTTCAAATTCAAGTGGAAATCATTAAATTCAGCTGCAATTTTATCTAGAGCTTCTATATATGGTAAAGAACTTAATTACAGTCACAAAATTCAAGTGTCCATATTAATTGCTACTTCACTACAAAACAAAATTACATAATGCATGAATTACACTTTGTGGCCCAGATTATAGGAAGGTAAAATCTAATCACTGAGCTGAGAACAAAATTGATACGTACTGTTACTAAGATAGCCCGATAAATCCTACTTGCTTGAGGGTGGATGTTCATGTTAGAGCCATTTTGAAATTCACTTAGACCAACGTTGTGCCATTCAATGATTCGATTTGTTGATCGCATTGCTTCGTGTGAAGTCATTTACGCTTTGTCTTGATCTACTTGACTGACAATGAGATAATTTACTATGATCGTTCAGCTGAAATGATTAGGAAATTCCCTATCAGTAATTATCACATTTGCTAGCTTTTAAATGATCAGAAACAAAGACCCATTACAAATTTTGTGAAAAAAATAGTACTGCAATCTCTAGAAGAAGGTGTCTCTGCTTGTCTTTATTAATAGTTGGCATGGAAGCGTAAACTTTTGGTCCGTCCATGAACTTTCAAAATTGCCTCTATATGTATTTCTTCATTAAAGGTTGTAATAAATTCGGTGTCACACTCTTTTGATGTGAAGAACGTGGAATAATAAAAATTTCTCTCAACATATGTCATCAAGATTTAGTATAACTCAAAAGCAGGATCTGACAATTAAGCTTCATTTACAGATTTAAATTTTCTTCTATAAATATTTAAGTCTTTATATTATTTAAAAATAGAATTTAAAAAATAAACTATATTCAAAATTTGTTTTTATAAACTAATAATATATATATAATTTTAAACTAACAAAAAAAATTAGATATTGCAACTTAAAAATAAAATTTCAAATTAGCAACGTATGCTTCAACAGAAACATATGGCTAAATGTTTGTAGAAAACATTTTCTTTTCAACGTATTAAACAAATACAATTTGTACAAAACCAATTCAAGTACCTTCACCATGCACGAAACGCGTGCCTCAATATTTTCTAATGAATAAAATTAGGTCATGGCCCATGGTTCGCACACGAGCTGGTGGTTGAATTTAGTTGTAGTGTTTTATTACTTTGATGTATTTGTTTTATCAAATTTGAGTGATTTGTAAGTGGTTTTTGCCTATTCAAAGGTGCAAGTAGCCGTAATTGTAGAAAATTGTTTGTAGTATGTAACGTGATTGTGCATGGAATGGTGATATAGGGTGAAGTGTTAGGAACTGTTTGATGTTTGTTTAGTTTGCTTATGTACTGACAAATCATGTGTTGCATGGGTATGTAAGTTATAAATGTTAAAGTTACTAATTACATCACATATGTTAGCAACATTAATTATTAATTCAACTTTGGAGCACTTACATACATATAAAATTTTGTATAGTAAATCAGATGTTACATACGCATGAAAATAGAAATCGTAAGGTTCTATTTGTTTAGCTTTATCCATTGGAATAAAAAATCTAATTAATGGACGCATGAAAAAGTCAGCAGCAGAGGTTTCACTACCAAAATAAATTCATTTGAAGATCCAAAATTAAAGACAAAAAAATTATGGTTTCTAATCAAAGACTGGTTAATGACTACAACATTCAGTTTTAAAATTTTCTATCTGAGACTGAAAATCAATTTTTAATCTGCTTGTATAATTTGATATTGTTTAGTATTTGAATTTCAGTCTTTAAACCAGCCACTGACATGCTTAAAAAACAAAAATATCAAATGGTTGAAATTTTTTTATCTACTTGAATCCGATGGCTAAATTTTGTGATCTATGTGAGAGGTATTATGATGCAGCTCAGAACAGAGTTGGGGCAGTGCCAGGCCCAAACCTTCAAGACTTGAGTTGTCCACGACCTAAGGAAGCGGTTTTAAGTCGTCTGTGACTTAACGAAGCTCGGGGGGAGAGCTACAACTTAACAAGAGTGATGAAAAGAAGTTACGACTTAACGAGAGCTTAAGTCGTTCGGGTTTGATAAGTCGTATACGACCTAACGACACAGCTATAAGTCGTCCACGGTTTATCAAGAAGAAGAGAGAAATTCCAGTAGTCGAAGGCCTTAAGTCGGAAGCGAGTTACGACTTAGTGAGTTATGGGAAGATAACGCTCCTTCAAGATTCCACGAGTTACGACTCATGATAAGTCGTTGAAGTCTTACGTCGACCATGATTTACGTCGTATGAAGGTGCTGTTTGAAGAGGTTTCTTAAGCCGCTGCCGACCTAAGCTAGGTCGTAGGTCGTAAGCCGTGTCATGTTAAGTCGTTATGTCGTTGTATCTGTTAAGTCGTGTGTTTGTTTATTTTTTGTTGTGATAAGGCGTAAGTTGGCATGTAGATAAGTCGGCCGACAGTGTATTGTGTTGTAATGAGTTGAGTCGTCTGGTGATAAGTCGTAAGTCGTGTACGACTTAAGGGACTGGGTTGTAACGCCTATAAATAGGCCATGTGGGATCATTGTAAAGGAGGTGGATTGTTGAATAAAACTTTGTTTTGATTGCTGTGTGCTTTCATCTAAATTGGTAGTTGAGTGTGATCTCCTATCTTCACTTTCGGTTAATCGAGTGCGCTCGATTCAACGATTGTTGAAGCCAATTCATGGTATCAAGTGCGCTTGATCAACGTTTGAAGAATTGTAGATCTTCTTTCACGGTATCGTGCGCGATCAACGTGTCAAAGATAGCTAGAATTCGGTATCTTTGTGATCAACGAATTTGGGCATTTCAGTATCTTCAATCCACCGTTTGCTACTTTCATCGATCTATATCGATTTGTTGTTATCCGCTGCGTCAGTTTGGTATCAGAGCTTGACTTAGCCAATCATAGCTAAGATGAGTCTTGGAACCAAGGAGTTGAAGTTTGGTGTTCATTTAGTTCATCTTGAAGTTGCAACAAGAGGAGAACTTTCGATCCATTCCATTTTGGATCAAAGTGAGAGAGTTGTTTGAATTTTTGGCCGTGAGAGTTTGCGCGCCAAAGTTTGGGAGTAAAGTTCTTGGAGCCGTGCTTTGTTTGAGCCATGCCGACCTAACCTTAGGTCGTTGCATATTGCCGAGTTGAGTTGAGCCGAGTTAAGTGAAGGCGTGACTTGTTGTACAAGTTAGAATTGAAGTTGAGTTGCGAAGCTTTAAAGATTGTGTTGATTCAATCATGCCACCAAGGAGAGCTAATCGCCATCAAAATGTTGAAGCCAAGCAAATGGAACAACGCATTAATGAGAAATTTGATGAAGGTATTGGGAAGTTAGAGAAGTTGATGAATGATTTGAATCAAAATCAAAGGAGGAGATCGCCAATCTCGAACCATGGAGGAAACAGAGTTTCACCATCGGTTACGGAAGCGAGGAGGGTATCACCGCAAACTTTTAGAGAAAGAAGAGACACATCAATTTCATCAAGGAGAGATCACCATGAATATAGACATAAAGAGAGAAGAACTCCACGTGAGTTTGAAGATGAGCCATATAGAGATGAAGAGAGATATAGTAGAAGAGACATGCGTGATCGAAGGGATATTGATGGTCGAGATCGATATAGACGTATATTTGATTATGATGAAGATGGTGATAGAGCTAGTATTCATTATCGAGATGGAGACCAAGTACGAAATGTATATCGAGATGAAGAAGAAGTTCGTCGATGGGAATCAGATATGAAGATGGAAATTCCAGAATTCAAGGGTGGAGTGGTAGCTGAAGAATTTCTTGATTGGTTGTCTAATGTTGAAGAGGTCTTTGATTTCAAGCAGGTTCCTGAGCATAGAAGAGTTAAGTTAGTTGCTACTAGGTTGAGGGGAAGAGCTATGGCATGGTGGCAGCAAACCAAACTTACACGAGAGAGAATGGGGAAGTCAAAGATTGTTACTTGGGAGAAGATGAAGAAGTTAATGAAGGCTACATTCTTGCCTTACAATTATCAATCACTTATGTATCAGAGGTTGCAGAATCTGAGGCAAGGGACGAAGACTGTTAATGATTATGCTGATG
Organism: Allium cepa; assembly: GCA_030765085.1. Classification (NCBI taxonomy): domain Eukaryota; kingdom Viridiplantae; phylum Streptophyta; class Magnoliopsida; order Asparagales; family Amaryllidaceae; genus Allium; species Allium cepa. Next base: position 1,033,779,157 of record CM060928.1, read on the forward strand.
AATTTTATCAACTGATTGCTCGAAAAGACATTATGGAGACAGAGGAACAGCTAACTGCTAGGTTTGTCGGAGGGTTACGAATGCAGATTCAGGATATGGTTAATATGTTTGATCCAAGATCTGTGGCGGAGGCACATCAGAAAGAGTTGGCTTGGGAAAAGCAGCGAAGGCGTGGAGGTGGTGTGTTTACAAGTTCCAATATTCAGAACAAAGGTGCTAGTGGGAGTTGAAAGCTGTCAGTAAGCCAGTTGTAAATGAAGTTGCGAAGGCGAAGGTCAACAACAGTTTCAGGTGTTACAATTGCCAGGAAGTGGGTCACAAGAGTAATGAATGTCCGAAGCCGAAGAAACGAGCTATGATTGCTGAAATTGAAGGTGAGGATGTTGGGGAAGGTTATTCTAGTCCAGTTGAGGAGGATGAACAGGATGTTGCATCAGGAGATGAAGGATGTAATCTAATGATGAGGAGGTCTTGTTTAATACCGAAGCAAGAAGAAGAAGCTAGTTGGTTGAGGAGTAACATCTTTCAGTCAACGTGCACTATTCTGGGAAAGGTTTGTAAATTTGTGATTGACGCTGGAAGTTGTGACAATATTATTTCTACAGAAGCTGTGAGAAAGTTGAAGTTGAAAACGGAGAAACATCCTAATCCTTACAAGTTAGCGTGGTTGAGAAAAGGAGGAGAGGTGAAGGTGGACAGACGAGTTCGAGTTCCATTCTCCATTGGAAAGAAGTATAAAGACGAGATTTGGTGTGATGTTGTGGAGATGGATGTTTGTCACTTACTTTTGGAAAGATCATGGCAATATGATCGAGCAGTGCAGCATGATGGTCGGACCAATAGCTACAGCTTTATGTTTGAAGGCGTTAAAATTATTTTGGTTCCAAAGAAGAGACAACAAGAAGAAAGCAAGTCAGAAGAGATTGAAGAGCTGAAGACTTTATTAACTTTGAAGGAATTTATTGAGGAAGTAGAGGAGAGTCCAAAAGTGTTTTTGTTGATTGGACGTGAAGCTACTAAATCTGTTGAAGTTCCCGAAGAAGTAAAGCCAGTATTGGAAGAATTCAGTGATGTGTTTCCTGAAGAGTTACCAGCGGAGTTGCCACCGTTGAGGGATATTCAACATCAGATAGATCTTGCGCTAGGGGCAGTATTACCACACAGGCCACATTATAGGATAAGTCCTAAGGAGCATGTGGAACTGAGAAGGCAGGTGGAGGTGTTGTTAGAACAGGGGCGTTGTTAACGCTGAAATTTGAACGCTAACACCCCGGTGTATGAGTTGTAGTTGTGAAAGCACCACCCGATAACTCGGGAACAGATTATAAGCAGATGATAGCGGAAAAGCAGTAAACAACAACAATTTTATAGTGGTTCGGCTTAATGGAATAGCCTACGTCCACTTTAGGTACTTTTATTGATGATCTCGTTACAAGCTGATACAATTCTTTCCAATTACAATACACTTTGAATTACAAGTCACTTAGAACAAGTAGATTAAACTTCAATGGAGATTAGAGTCTTCAAATCCATGCTGGATATGTGTGTTCTTTTCTCGAAGTTGTTTGTAGCATTCTTCGTGTCTTGAGAGCTTCAAGTGTTTGATTGGTTTGGAATGCAGCGGAGTAACAGCGCTTGAAGAGAATGAGCCAAAAGTCCTTTACTAGTTGGAGTTAGGGTCATATTTATAGGCATTTTTTAGAGTTAGGTCGTAGGTCGTGGCCGACCTAAGCAAGGTCGTAGGTCGTGACCGACCTAAGTATGGTTGTAGTCAACCTGAAGAGTATTGGTGCTTCCTTCCTTATGCTGATTTGCACAAGTCCTAGGTCGTGAGCGACCTATCCCCTTACGGCATAGTATAGTTCAACTCCTTTACTCTGGCATTTAGGTCGCTAACGACCTATCCTAGGTCGTGAGTAATTTCCTGCATCCATAGTTAATCTTAAATCGTTGAGTTCCTTAGGTTGCGACCTTCCTTAGGTCGAAGCACTCCGCTAGGTCGTGTGAATTCTATAGGTTGCAGCCTTCCTTAGGTCGCGGAGCTTCATAGGTCGGTGGACAGTTAGGTCGCATAAAATCTTTAGGTCGCTTGCTTGCTTATCTGGTTAGGTCGCGGCAATCCTTAGCTCGCCAGGTTACTTCAGTAATTAGATCGTCCCCTTTTTTAGGTTGCTTGTTCTTTTAGGTCGTGGCCTTTTTGGGTCGCTGCTGCCTTTAGGTCGAGACAGTCTTAGGTCGCAACACTTTAGGTCGCAGCTACTCTTAGGTCGCGGCCTCCTTTAGGTCACAGCTCTCTGTTAGGTCGCGAAGTTTGATAGGTCGCTCTCCTCTTTAGGTCGAGCCATCTTTAAGTCGCTAGACCATTCCTATAGTTAGGTCATTCCATGTCTTTAGGTCTTAGGTCGCTAATGAAGGGGAGTTAACATTTGCCCCTCGAAGTATATGCCTAGGTCGTAGGTCGTGTGCTTCGACCTTCTTAACTCGTGCTCTGATGAGTTGTTAGGTCGCAAGCGACCTATTGAGGAAACTAGGTCGTGCGTGTCGATTCACATTTTACTCCTCCGGGGTATAAATAGCTTAGGTCGTTCCTTCTTCATCTCATCTGTTTTAATATCTCATTCGGCCATTAACAGAATCTTGTGATTTTGAGAGCAATTCTGAGTTTAATCGTCCACCGATTCATTCCTGCTATCATATTGCGTAAGTATACTTAATCTCTATCCATCTCGCGATCATCATTGAACCACGAATTTCCATCTCCAAACCTCATAACAATTTTGTATGCCGCGTTTCATCTTTTGAGTCAAGTCGTGGTCGATTTTGATCGCCATTAGTTGTAATTCATGAAAGCACAGTAGCGAGTTGAATTCGTGATTCCTGTGAACATTGTAGTATATCGGATTTGTGATGAGTTTGAGGCGATTTGGGTTGGATTCTTGGGTAATTCGTGATGATGTAGGAGGAAGATGGTGAATTATGGTGTTTCGAACTAATTGGCTTACAAATTTGGAGGAGATGAGGAAGGTTCCAACGGGTTAATGGATTTTTAGCTACACGGGTAATGGAGGAGATGATGTGGCAGCGTGTGAGTGGAGGATCGACCTTAGGGTGGTCTGCTTGAATATGAACCATGCGACCTAACTTCTTAGCGATCTAACTTTGTAATGACCTAAGTTTTTTGCGGCATTGGTTTTAGGTCGCGGCCGACCTTAGACTTAAATTCCTGTGACACAGAAGTTAGGTCACTGCCGACCTAGTACTTGGATGGTTTGCACATGAACTTTAAACCGAACGACATAACAGCTTAGCAACTTATCACCTTTGAATGACTGCATAGGGACTTAACATATCAACGACCTATCTTTTGGGATATAAGATTTAGGTCGCGGCCGAGTTAGGACTTGACCGATTCGCATCATTTTGACATAAAGCCTTGAACTCTTTTATTTGCACAATGCGTCCTAATGAAGCCCCGACCTATGCTAGGTCGCTGGACGACATAAGACTTGTGAAATTTTGTGAAGACTTGGTTGAATTGTTTGAACTTGAATTCTGTTGCACTTTGTTGTAGATTATCTCTAATGCTAATAACCTGTTAAACATAACATTTGCAGAAAACTGGGACGAATATACTGCCATTGACTGCCCACATCGAATGACAGATTAGTCGATAAAGAATAATCAATTTAAATGAACTGTGCGAATGAAATGCTGTGAACCAATGAATTCAAGTGAAGTGTTAAAGCAAAACTAAAATATCCAGTTAAAGCTGATTCGTTCGCATTAACACTACACTTGAGATCTATATTAATAAGTTCCGAAATCTCATAGTCGACTAATTGTCAACTAGTTTGATTTCAGTTATGCTTGCTTTCCTCTTTTTTTTTTTAGTTCTGCACAACACTTCACACTTTTTAGGAAACGTGCACCTTCTCATCTGAACATCCAGTCGCTTATGTAGAATGATGTCTAAACAAGAAGAGATGATAGAACACGCTGAAGGGGTTTTCCCGATTGCTATTCCACTAGAGAATCCTCCGGAAAGAACTCCTACCCTTTTGAAACAGCGGGCGCTTAATCAATTATGCGTTCAATTTGGCATTGCCGAGGCAGAAGTTTTACTCCCTGGACCAAATGATTCTGCTGATAGACCACCTTACGGTTTTGTTGCCATTAATCGACAAATGTGCTCGAGTGGAGCAATTCCTCCTTTTAATGAATTTCTCCGGAAAATCCTTCTTCGACTGACGATCTCTCCTTTCCAGCTGCACCCCAATGGCTATGCTATTTTGATGGGATTGTGTGTTCTGTTCAGGAGGACTCTTGATCGTCTTCCGAGTTTTGAGGAAATCTATTACTTGTGCACTTTTGCGAAGAACAAGGACCATCCTTCAATTGTACTTGTAAGAGGTGCGAGGAACCGCAAACTTATTTTGGATTTGCCGGAGAGTGCACATGGTTTCCTGAATCAATACTTCTACATTCGTTGCTCCGCAAAATTTTACGCAGACTGGAGAGTAGGAAGTGAGATCCTTTTTCTCTTCTTTCTTTAATTTTATTCTAAGTTTTGCCTGGTTCGTATTGCTAGATGCTGATTCCATTCCTTATTTTTACAGCACTTCCTCCTCCTTCTAGAGATTCCAGACATAAGTCAGTTTTTGAAAGGCTAAGCACTGTGGCTGCTGAAGAAAGAAGCGCAAAATTTCTATTGACAGAAGAACTTCTTCATCAGTTTGAGCTTCTACATCCTTCTCGTTCCACTCAAATACATGAAGTTCCAACGGAGGTTCCTGATTCTCCGACAAACACTCCTGATGCCCCAGTCTCCACTAAAGAGCACTTGCAGGGAGGAACCTCTATAGAAACTTCACTAGTTAAGTGTTCAATTCCGAAAGATGTTGCGGGGCCATCTGACAAGTCTGTACTTGCCCCAGTTACTGGAGAGGAAGAACCCCCTCGATCTACTAGTGAAGGAGTTAAGAAAGCAAGCTCCAAAAAACAAGATGGCGATGATGTTTTTGAGGGGTTGAGCGATTTAATTGTGACATCTCAAGAACTTTTCAAAGATGATGTTTCTAAAACTGTCTCTTCTGTAATCGAGGCGACGTCTTCTTTACAACAAATGTCAACTCCTCCTACTCAAGTTATCACTACCTCTATTCCACAGAGTGGTTTGTGACTCGATGCGCGTAGTTTACACGTTACACGACACTTTGGATTTCTCATCACTTCTACGCACTTATCTTCTTGTATTTTAAAGATTTATAAAGTTTATTATTTTTATTCCAGATTCTCCTATGGGGCGCAGCGGCTCGTAGTATGATGATTTCCAGCGCTATGGGAGGCATAGCCAGTATGATTACAGGCGTTACCTCCCTTCTTACAGAGAATCGGATGAAGAGAGGGCCATCAGGAAAGCCGACGAGAGACGAGCACATGAAGAACGTCGCCGAAGGGAACAAGAAAGACATGATCTTCCCCACAGAGATGATGATACCCAAAAGAGAAAAGCTCATGATGAGAGAGGAAAGAGTCACATAGACGATTCTTCTAGCAAGCGGGCTAGACTTACTGAAGAAACAACTCCTTCAGCTTCTGAACATATCCCTGCTCAATCTCCTGCTCCCGTTCGCTCCGACATTCAAGCAATCATCAACCAGCCCGCATACCAAGTCGGGCAAGGTCCTCCCACTCTTCAAAGTCGATTTCCTCAGTGGTGCCTGAGAGGGGTTCGATTTGATCTCGACTTGGTTCCTCTCGACAAACCGGCTATGCTGCAAAATCTTGATACTGTCAGGACCGATATTGAAAGAATGTCGAACTGGCAAAAACTTGTCGACGAACTTCAGAGGGTTAACCGAGCCAATCTCGAGGCCATGCTAACAATGGAGAACGATAAGGCTGAGTGGCAGAAGACTCTCGAACAACATGACGCTGAAATGAGAAGTATTGCTTCCTACAATGAAAAGCTAGAAGCGGAAGTAGAAAAACTTAAGGAAGAATTAGCTACTTCATCTACTTTCCATTCTCAAAAGGAGAGCATGCTTCAGCAACAAGTACGAGATGCGCATGCCAGTCAAATAGCAGTCGAAGATAAGCTTGCACACAAGGAAAAGGTCATAGAAGAATATCGTGCTGAAACTGTACAACTGCGAGAACAGACCGGCTCTCAAAGCTTGGAGATAGAGTTGTTAAAAACTCGACTTGCTATGGCCGAAAAGGAGCGCGACGAAGCTGTTGCTGGTAAACTTGCGGCCGAAGAGGCTCATCAAGCAACCAAAGCTGACATTAGCTCCACATTATTCGATTTTTATCTGCACAGCATTTTGGGACGTGGCAGCCTTGCCTTTCTAGGCCCCAAGTATGAAATCACACTGGCTGAAGTTTGGGAGGCAGCACTTGATATGCTCGGTGGTAAAGGTGCTGGATATGCTGAGTCAGCCCTTGAAGAGCATTATCTTGATGATGAAGCCCGCGCCGCTCTTGCCAAGGGAAAAGAGCAGCTTGCCAGAGCGCGGGCCGGGACGGCGGAAGAGGAGCGTTCTGAAAAAGAAGTACCGCCTACTACCTCTGAACGTCCTCTAGTTTCTCCCGAGGTGGACATTACAGGCTCTAGTGCTCATTCGCCGCCTCCTACAAGAACCGGGGTAATTACCCCTACTGATGAAGAGGCTTTGGAGGACATTGGGGCTCAGAATTATGAGATTGAACTGACGAAGCCAACATCTTCAGGTAATTTCGACATTGGTCCGATTCAGGTGGATTACCTGTTTATTCCTCAAAAATTTGATGAGCTTCTCGATTACCTCTTGAATCTTGATGAACCCATATCTCCCTTCTTTCGGGAAGATACTAACATTTTCAATTTCTCTTCTTCTGCAGTTGAAACAACAAGTGCCGTGCAGACTTCGTCTTCTCTGGTTATTCCTCCTCCATCTCTTCAGGTGACTCCTCCTTCTGCTTCACAACCTGGGTCACAAGAGGATAAAATTGAGGCTCTTCATGGCTTGGATGACCCTATTGCTTCGCAGGAGCAAAAAGATGAGGGATTCGAAGGAGGCGAGATCTCTCCGGAGCGGACTCCTTCTGACGACGTAGTTTGGTCTGCTCTCGTTACTCCGGGGAGTGAGTCTTCTTCGAAGAGAAGAAAGAAGCATGGGACATCGAAGAGGAGGGGTAAGAAAATTATCACCACTGAAGAGGAACCGGAAATTGCACCAGTTGCACCTCCCTCCCCTTCTTCCCTTATGCCTTCAGACCAACCTGAAAGACCTGAAAAGCTAACCATTCGGCCGGGTAAAGGGTCTAAAGGCGGCAAGAAGAAATGAAGAGTTGAGCTTTTTGATTCCTTTTTTGTGTAATGGTCGGATGTTGTGCAGGCACCGGCCCCTGCTTTTTATTTTGAAACCTGTATCTGCAATATCTGCAATTGAATAAAATGATTTTTTATTTGTACAAACTTTTGTTTGAATTTGAGAATGCATTTATTATTCATTTTTGCACAAGTTTATTTATACATATTGCGGTGAGCTTGTGGTATGTTGTTTGAGCGTACTTTACCGACGTAGCTATACCACTTTGTATGTAACTATACCATGTTGCCCCTATACCATGAGCTTACTGCAATATCGTATACTTTGAGGGGACTTGCACTCTCGTTTTCTAAAGAATAATTACTTTATTCTCGAAGAGAATTTTCGTAGAGTGCAACTTCCTTCATATAAGTTTCTACGCTTTGTCCTTCGAAGAAATCACTTTTTCCTTTTGCGTATGTATACATTTTGCCAAGTGAATTCTTCTATGTGGTAAAGCGGACCTCTGAATGTACTTTAACTTTCTTTCCCCCTTCTTCTCTTTTTTTTTTTTTTTTTTTTTTTAGAATAGGTAAATTGCTCTTCCTTTGAAAGTTAAAGTACGCTCTTGATGAGGATTTTTCTTTTTTTTTTTTAATAAAAATTTATGCCTCTGAGGAGAGATTTTTTCACGTTTCAACACTTGGAAGTTTATTTCAATCTTGGTGAAACGTGTTCCTCCAAAGAGTTGTGTCTTTGAAGAAAGCCTTTTCACGTTTCAACACTTGGAAGTTTTATTTCAATCTCGGTGTAACGTGGGCTTCTGAAGAGGTCTTTCTTTTTAATTGTGTCCCCGGGAGGGGGTTGTACCTCTGAGGAGGGATTTCTCACGTTTCAACACTTGGAAGTTTTATTTCAATCTTGGTGAAACGTGTACCTCCAAAGAGTTGTGCCTTCGAGGAAAGCCTTTTCACGTTTTGACACTTGGAAGTTTTATTTCAATCTCGGTGAAACATGGGCTTCCAGGAAGGTCTTTATCTTGTTTTGCATTTCAACTTTGGTGAAGTGAAATTCCGAAGAGCGGTTGTTACACTTCAACTCCTGGCGAAATGTGCCTCCGAAGAGGGCTTTTATTTTGTTTGCATTTCAACTTTGGTGAAGTGAAATCCCGAAGAGCGGTCATAACACTTCAACTCCTGGTGAAATGGGCCTCCGAAGAGGGCTTTTATTTTGTTTGCATTTCAACTCTGGTGAAGTGTAATTCCGAAGAGCGGTCATAACACTTCAACTCCTGGTGAAATGTGCCTCAGAGAGGGTTTTCATCGCCTGGAAGTTACTCTCTCATGGTTGGAGGGTCATGACTTCTCCAATCTTTTTTGTTGAGTAGAGAACTTTCTTTTTTGTGGCGTATGACCCATTAGAGGTCTTTATCCTCCGAAGAGTTGTGCCTCCGAAGAGGACTTGTGCTGCCGATGATGGCTTTGGTTGTTCCTCTGTTCACTTGCTTATGCCTTTTCAATGATCCTCTGCCCCCTTTTTTTTTTTTTTTACAAGTAACTTATTTAATCCAAGGAAGTGTGCTTCATTGTCAGGCAATTTCGTGAGAACGAGCACTAGCTTCTTAGTTGGATGTTTGTTTGTTCAAACGATCTCAATTTATTAGCAAAGACCCGTTTCTGTCGAAATCATAGGCCGTTCAATTGAAGTACTTCCTATCTAGGATTTAAATTCGGGGCTCTTGTGACTTGAAATTTGGCGAGAATCACTTGGTCTTTTTATGTGCAAGTTTCACTTCCATTGTCTGCAAAAATTCAAATCGACATTTCAGCAATACATTCTATGTACTTTTTATATCGAAAATAAAGCAAACATGTAATAATAATAAGGAACACAAGATTTATAGTGGTTCGGCCAGGAAATTGGGCCTACATCCACTTTATATTCTTTCATTATTTACTTGCATCAGTTTTACAATTGCTTTCAATTACAAGAATCATACATTCATAATTCTTTTTACAATATTTCAACAAAATTTTCAAGTAAAGTATGGACGCAAATGGTTGCTGTTCCATGCCCTTGGAATTTGATCTCCTTCAACAGTGGTGAGTTTGAATGTGCCGTCAAGAAGCTTCTGACCTATTACATATGGTCCTTCCCAATTTGGCCCAAACACACCTGTCGCTGTCATAATTCTCTTCAGGATTAGGTTTCCAATCTCAAAGCTGCGTTGGCGAACTTTGGAATTGAAATGTCTGGCTATTCTTTGCTGATGAGCTGCAATTCTGAGATTAGCCTCATCTCTTTTTTCATCAAGGAGATCTAGCGCTTCAAGCTGTAGCTTTTCGTTTTCTGCTTGATTGAAATGGATTCTTCTGTGTGAGGGGACTTCTATTTCTACTGGAATCATTGCCTCTGACCCGTATGCCAATGAAAACGGGGTGTGCCCAGTCGCAGTTTTGTGAGTGGTTCTGTATGCCCATAGTGCCAGTGGTAGCTTATCGACCCAACCACCTTTTGCTCTTTCAAGTTGCTTCTTGATGGTTGACTTAATAATTTTGTTCACGGCTTCCACTTGCCCGTTTGCCTGCGGATGAGCCACTGCCGAGAAGCTTTTCCGGATTTTGAATCGCTTGCAAAAATCTTAGAATTCTTCACTTTCAAACTGAGTTCCATTGTCTGTAATTATTTTTTGAGGCACCCCGTATCTGCAAATGATGTTTTTAGTCACAAAACTTATCATCTTCTTTGAGGTGATAGTAGCCAGTGGTTAAGCTTCTGCCCACTTAGTAAAATAATCTACAGCAACAATGGCATATTTAATTCCAGATTTGGCAATTGGCAACGGTCCTACAAGGTCTATTCCCCATATCGCAAACGGCCATGGACTGACCATCTGTGTGAGTTCAGTGGAAGGAGCTCTAGGAATTTTGACGAATCTTTGACATCTGTCACATTTTCGGGAATACTCTACTGCATCTCGATTAATTTCTGGCCAAAAATATCCGTATCGGAGAATTTTCTTTGCTAATGTTTGGCCACCTGAATGATCACCACATTCTCCTCCGTGTACCTCTGCTAGGATTGCATTAGACTCTTCCCTGGATACACATCGAAGTAATGGCATTGAGAATCCTCGTCTGTACAACCGGCCATCCTGGATTACGTATCGAGAGGCTTTTCTCAGTAGCTTTTGTCGTTCTTTTGAGTTCCCTGGTAAGGATCCATTGAGCAGATATTCTATTATCGGAGTCATCCATGATTCTTTCTCTTGAGACATGCTCATGATCCAATCAATGTCCATCTCATCAATGCTAGGAGTCGACAGGACCTCCACTGGAGTTAGCCCCAGAAATTGAGCTTCGCCTGTGCTCGAATACTTCGCGAGAGAATCTGCTTTCATGTTTTCTTCTCGAGGAATGTGGCTTATCATGTAATGATCGAAATCACCTAGGAGTTCCCAAGCCTTTGACAAGTAGGTGGGCAGATTCCCCCCTTTTGCTTGGAATTCCTTTTTGACTTGGCATACAATAAGCTGAGAATCAATGAATATCTGTAGCGCTCGGATGTTTAATTCTTTAGCAATCCTTAAGCCAGCGATAAGGGCTTTGTATTCTGCTTCATTGTTTGTTGAAGGAAATTCCAATCTTAGTGCATAGTATAATGATCGGCCCTCTGGGGTCTCAAGTACGACTCCGGCTCCAGAACCGTAGTCGTTTCTCGCTCCATCGACATATAACTTCCACTGGATCGGGGAATTGTCGACAGTTTCTTCCTCACAGTTACCCTTATCTGTAAATTCTGCAATGAAATCCGCTAAAGCTTGTCCATTGATTGCTTTCCGGGGATGATAAGTGATGTCATACTGACTGAGTTCAATATTCCACTTTAGAAGACGACCCGAAGTTTCAGGGCGAAACAGGACTTGCTTTAAAGGTTGATCAGTGAGGACTCTGATAGGATGAGCTTGAAAATATTGCCTCAATTTCCTAGACGCAATTAGTAAGCAATAGGCGAGTTTTTCCAACTTAGAGTAATTCATCTCTGCCCCAGTGAGTCTTTTGCTGATATAGTAAACTGGACGTTGAATCCTTTTGTCTTCCCGTATCAGCGCTGCACTTAAAGCATGAGATGATACTGCCAAGTATATAAGAAGATCCTCGCCATCGCCAGGCCTAGAAAGTATTGGAGGCGTCTCCATATGGCGAATCAATTCATCAAAGGCTTTTTGGCATTCGGGAGTCCAATCGAAGTTTTTCTTTCCTTTCTTTAGGGCGTCAAAGAATGGAATGCATTTATCTGTGGCTTTGGAAATGAACCGACTCAAGGCGGCAACTTTTCCATTAAGACTTTGCAATTCCTTCTTTGTTCTAGGAGCTTTGACTTCTTTCAATGCAGTAATTTGAGCTGGACTGGCCTCAATGCCTCTAGCGCTCACGATGAAACCTAAAAACTTGCCGGATTCCACTCCAAATGAACATTTTAAAGGATTGAGCTTCATTCCGTATTTTCGGAGGACAGAGAACATGCCTGCTAAGTGTTCTATGTGATCCAGTGCCTTCTTAGACTTTACTAACATGTCATCGACGTAAACTTCCATGGTTTTGCCCAGTTGCGGTTTGAACATAGCATTAACGAGTCTTTGGTATGTTGCCCCTGCATTCTTCAACCCGAAGGGCATAACTCTATAGCAGTAAAGACCAGTGTCGGTGATAAAGCTTGTGTCCTCCTGATCTGGCTCATGCATCATGATCTGGTTATATCCGGAGTAGGCATCCATAAAAGATAACAATTCGTGTCCCGCTGTTCCGTCTACCAGTTGATCGATTCTGGGTAATGGGAAGCAGTCTTTGGGGCAGGCCTTGTTTAGATCTGAAAAATCGATGCATACTCTCCATTTTCCGTTGGCTTTCTTAACCAGCACTGGATTTGAAACCCAATTCGGATATGTAGATTCTTTGATAAAATTATTCTCCATGAGCCGATCAACTTCTTCTTTTAATGCCGCTGACCTTTCCGGACCTTGAGTTCTCCTTTTCTGCTTTACAGGTGTAAATTTTGGATCAATATTTAGAGCATGCACTGCAACTTCTGGGGATATTCTGCACATATCGGCATGAGTCCAAGCAAAAACATCCAGATTTGCCTTTAAAAAAGATATTAAGATATTCTGAATTGACGCATTAAGTTGTGAACCCACATTCAACACTTTGTTTGGGTCCTTTGGGTCAACAGGTATTGGTATTGTCGTTTCCACCGGTACCACTCTATTTTCCCCTGCACTGACTTTTCTAGGGTCCATTTCTTTCCTTGCTCCACTGTGCTCGCCAGTGCAGGGTCCGCCCTGTAATTGCTACAAGGCTGGTTCTTTGATGCGGACTGGGGCTGCCGCATTCTTTCCCGTTTCTCTTTTTCTGGTTTCTCGTAGCTCTGTCAGATAGCACTCTCGCCCAGCATTTTGATCACCTTTTATAACTCCTACTCCATTGTCTGTAGGGAATTTAATAGTGAGGCACCACGGGGCAAGAACAGCTTTGAACGCTGCCAGAGTTGAGCGACCAAGGAAAGCATTGTAAGCAGAAAATTCGTCGACAATCACAAAAGTTTGCTTGCAGACCACTTTTCTCTCTCCTTCTCCGAGTTCCACGAACAAATCAATGGTCCCTACCGGCTGCTTTGGCTCTCCAGTGAAACCAGCAATTTTCTACGATGAGGCTTGCACATCAGCCATAGGGATCTTCATTTGGTCGAATGTTTTCTTAAAGAGAATATTGCAGGATGCGCCACAATCAATGAGAACTCTTCTGACAATAGCTGGTCCGATACCAGCCGAGATGACTAGAGGATCCAAAGTAGGAGCTTCAATACCTGCGGAATCCCTGGCTCTGAACACAATATCATCATCGAAAGTTCTTTGTTGCTTCAAAGGCGTATCACCTTCCAAAACAAATACATCTTCCTCAGTCGGCACATACTTTAAAGCTCTGGTATACCTTTCCATCTCACCCCAGCTTCTGCCTGGTGGGTGATGTCCTCCTGTAATGACATTAATAATGGACCTTCCAGATTCATGCCCTGCAGCCTTCTCAATCGTCCTTGGCTGTTGAGTAGGAGCCTGTTGTCCCTGACTAGATGAAGCAGGATTGTTGTTATTCTTTTTCACAAATTGCTGCAGTTTGTTTTCCCTTAGCAACTCTTCAATCAGATTTTTCAACTGGCGGCATTCATCGGTCTCGTGACCGAGTTGATTATGGAAGCGGCAGAACTTCCCACTCTGTATAGCCTTTTTCCCGGTCCTTAGAGGAGGAGGTTTAGGGAAGTCAACAGAATCTTTAATGGCAAGGTAGATACGCTCCGGCGTATCTGATAAAGGAGTATACTCCAATGGCTTGAAGGATCGGGGCTTCTTCAGATTACTCTGTTTCTTCCCATTGTTATTTTCCCTTTTTTGCCCTACAGATTCGTTCTTGCGTGGAGCAACAGTGTTATCTTCAGCTTTTTCCAACACTGCCTTTACCGGTACGGTACGGCTTTCTAAGCGTATGAATTCATCTGCTTTTTTATAGAATTTTTCAAGGGAATTTGGTTCCTTCATGTTTAGCCATTTCCCAAATTCGCTCGACTTGTCAACACCCTTCATCAGATAAGTCAATATCATTCGCGGTTCTGCATTGTCCACCTCAGCTAACGCTATATTAAAGCGGTTTAAGAAAGATCTGATAGTCTCTCCTGGACTCTGCTCCAAACTTGATAGTGACATGATATCTTAGGCTTTTGAGGCATATAGTCTGAACTGCTCCTTGAACTTCCGGGCCAAGTCAGAAAACTGATCGATAGATCGGACGGGCAGCTTGGTGAACCAAAGCAGAGCTACGCCTTCGAGATACACAGGGAAATATCGGCACTTTATTTCATCAAAGGCTCTGGCACCTGTCATGTGCCAATCATATTTGTATAGGAATTCATTCGGATCACTTGTCCCCTTATAAGATGGAATGGTTGGAGGGACAAACTTTCTTGGGAATTTAGCCTTTAAGATTTTCTCAGTAAATGGAGTCTTACTTGGGGCAAAACCCCATTCTTTCTCGTCTTCGACCCTCTGCATACTTTCTTTCATAATTTGTCGGACCATTCCAGAAAGATACACCTCATCATGTCGAGTTCTAGATCCACCAACCTCTGGAAGTGTTTGTTCAAAGGGGCTAGCAGCCCTTTCGGGAGCATTTCTTTCTTCAGCATCATGAAGGTTGCCAGCCAAATTCCTCTCATTACCTGCTGGTTGACGGTTTTCCCCTAGCAAATCGTTCAACCTATTTAGAATTAGGGCATTCTGGGCATTTTGAGCCTCGAGTTGTGCATTTTGGGCATTGATCTGTTGGTTCAGCCCTAAAATTGCAGCATCTAGCTCTGCCTTTGTAACTCCGACAGCTGGAGTGGCTTGATTCGATATAGGGGAAGTGGAGGTTCCCTCTTGAATATTCCCAGATCTGACAGATCTACTCTTCCTTGCAGGAGCCATAATCTCGGATAGACTTCTGGTTTTCAAGGAAATTCTCTCTACAAACCTCTGTGAAGCAATGATGATAATCGCCTGAGTTCAATTCTCAGTGAAAGCACCAAAAATGTTAACGCTGAAATTTGAACGCTAACACCCCGGTGTATGAGTTGTAGTTGTGAAAGCACCACCCGATAACTCGGGAACAGATTATAAGCAGATGATAGCGGAAAAGCAGTAAACAACAACAATTTTATAGTGGTTCGGCTTAATGGAATAGCCTACGTCCACTTTAGGTACTTTTATTGATGATCTCGTTACAAGCTGATACAATTCTTTCCAATTACAATACACTTTGAATTACAAGTCACTTAGAACAAGTAGATTAAACTTCAATGGAGATTAGAGTCTTCAAATCCATGCTGGATATGTGTGTTCTTTTCTCGAAGTTGTTTGTAGCATTCTTAGTGTCTTGAGAGCTTCAAGTGTTTGATTGGTTTGGAATGCAGCGGAGTAACAACGCTTGAAGAGAATGAGCCAAAAGTCCTTTACTAGTTGGAGTTAGGGTCATATTTATAGGCATTTTTTAGAGTTAGGTCGTAGGTCGTGGCCGACCTAAGCAAGGTCGTAGGTCGTGACCGACCTAAGTATGGTTGTAGTCAACCTGAAGAGTATTGGTGCTTCCTTCCTTATGCTGATTTGCACAAGTCCTAGGTCGTGAGCGACCTATCCCCTTACGGCATAGTATAGTTCAACTCCTTTACTCTGGCATTTAGGTCGCTAATGACCTATCCTAGGTCGTGAGTAATTTCCTGCATCCATAGTTAATCTTAAATCGTTGAGTTCCTTAGGTTGCGACCTTCCTTAGGTCGAAGCACTCCGCTAGGTCGTGTGAATTCTATAGGTTGCAGCCTTCCTTAGGTCGCGGAGCTTCATAGGTCGGTGGACAGTTAAGTCGCGTAAAATCTTTAGGTCGCTTGCTTGCTTATCTGGTTAGGTCGCGGCAATCCTTAGCTCGCCAGGTTGCTTCAGTAATTAGATCGTCCCCTTTGTTAGGTTGCTTGTTCTTTTAGGTCGTGGCCTTTTTGGGTCGCTGCTGCCTTTAGGTCGAGACAGTCTTAGGTCGCAACACTTTAGGTCGCAGCTACTCTTAGGTCGCGGCCTCCTTTAGGTCACAGCTCTCTGTTAGGTCGCGAAGTTTGATAGGTCGCTCTCCTCTTTAGGTCGAGCCATCTTTAAGTCGCTAGACCATTCCTATAGTTAGGTCGTTCCATGTCTTTAGGTCTTAGGTCGCTAATGAAGGGGAGTTAATAGGCGTGTTCAGGAGAGTTTGAGTCCTTGTGCAGCGCCAGCCTTATTGGTGCCAAAGAAGGATGGTTCGTGGAGAATGTGTACGGATAGTCGGGCTCTAAACAAGATCACAGTGAGACACAGGTTTCCTATGCCGCGGTTTGATGACTTGATTGACCAGTTGAGTGGAGCTTTTGTGTTTTCAAAGATTGACTTGAAGAGTGGATACCATCAGATTCGTATTAGACCGGGTGATGAGTGGAAGACTGCTTTTAAGACCAGGGAAGGTCTATACAAATGGTTGGTTATGCCGTTTGGTTTATCAAATGCACCGAGTACTTTTATGAGAGTGATGAACCAGATTTTCAGACCATACATCGGAAAGTCTGTGGTAGTCTGCTTTGATGATATATTGATCTACAGTGGGAGTATGGAAAGGCATGTCCAACATTTGCGTGAAGTACTGTTGATTCTACGGTAGGAGAAATTTTATGCGGCAACAAAGAAGTGTGTGTTCATGACGCACCGTGTTTTGTTTCTGGGATATGTTCCATCGAAGGAAGGAATTCAAGTGGATGAATGCAAAGTAGAAGCTGTCAGGAGTTGGCCACAGCCAAAGACAATTACTGAAGTGAGAAGTTTTCATGGATTGGTATCTTTCTATCGAAGGTTCATTCCACATTTTAGCAGTGTAATGGCACCAGTAACCGATTGCATGAAAGGAAAGAAGTTTGAGTGGTCAGAGGAAGCAGGGGTTGCTTTTGAGAAGATCAAAACACTATTGACGATAGCACCAATTATAGTTTTACCGGATTTTCAGTTGTTGTTTGAATTACATACTGATGCATCTAAGGTTGGGATTGGTGGAGTTCTGAGTCAGAAAGGAAGACCAGTTGCTTATTTCAGTGAGAAGTTGTCTGGAGCTAAGTTGAGATATAACACTTATGATGTTGAGTTTTACGCAATTGTTCAAGCAGTAAAGCATTGGAGACATTATCTGTTTCAGAAGGAGTTTGTTCTCTATACTGATCATTAGGCTTTGAAGCATTTGCAAGGGCAGGATATGATTTCAGCAAGACATGCATCGTGGATTGCCTATTTGCAGCAGTTTATTTTTGTCGTGAAACATAAGTCAAGGGTGACGAATCGTGTGGCTGATGCTTTGAGTAGGAGGAATCATTTTTTAACGACAATGAAAATTGAGGTGACAGGATTTGAATTATTTCCAGAATTGATTGAAGAAGATCCTTACTTTATGAAATTTGTTGAGAAAGTCAAGGATGGGAGTACTGATGAATTTGTGTTGATAGATGGATTCTTATTCAAAGGGAATCAATTATGTGTACCAAATTGCAGTTTGAGAATGAAAATTGTGAAAGAGTTGCACGAAGAAGGCCATGTGGGTAGAGATCGTACTTTGCAGTTAATTTCTCAGTCTTATTATTGGCCGTCAATGAGAAGGGAAGTTGATAGGTTTGTGCGTAGATGTCATGTTTGTCAGGTTTCGAAAGGGACAGCCACAAATGCGGGATTGTATATGCCATTACCTGTTCCTGCAAAACCATGGGTAGACATTAGCACGGATTTCGTGTTGGGATTGCCGAGAACTCAAAGGGGGAATGACTCTATATATGTTGTGGTGGATCGCTTCTCGAAGATGGTACATTTTATTGCGTGTAAGAAGACGGCGGATGCTGTTGATGTCGCTCGGTTATTTTTCAAGGAGATCTATCGACTTCATGGATTGCCAGAATCTATTGCGTCGGATAGGGATACTCTTTTCCTGAGTCACTTTTGGTTACGTTTGTGGAAGATGGTAGGAACGAAGTTGAACTTTAGCAGCGCTTATCATCTGCAAACAGATGGACAGACAGAAGTTGTTAACAGATCATTGGGAAATTTGTTACGATGTCTTGTGAAAGATAATCTGAGAAGTTGGGACATGAAGTTATGCCAAGCAGAGTTTGCACATAATCATGCGGTTAATAGAAGCACAGGTTACAGTCCATTTCAGATTATATATTCAAGTATGCCAAGGGGACCGTTGGATTTAGCAATAATGCCACAACCGAAGGGGTCGGTTAAACGAGCTGTAGACTTTGTTGACAAGTTGACTGAATGTCATAAAATCATTCAGGAGCGATTGGAGAAAGCAAATGAGAAGTATAAACGAACTGCAGATTTGAAGCGACGAAGTGTTGAATTTAACGAAGGTGATTTGGTTTACGCTGTGTTAACCAAGGATCGTTTTCCAGTAGGCGCTTATAACAAATTGAAAGCCAGAAAAATTGGTCCTGTAGAAATTATAAAACGGATTAATAAAAATACTTATTAGTTAAAGTTGTCGGAGCATGTGTACACTTCTGACGTGTTCAATATTAAGCATCTTGTACCATATTATGGAGTTGAACAATCTGAGGTGGAAGAATTTACAAATTCGAGGACGAATTTTTCTCAACCTGGGGAGGATGATGCAGCTCAGAACAGAGTTGGGGCAGTGCCAGGCCCAAACCTTCAAGACTTGAGTCGTCCACGACCTAAGGAAGCGGTTTTAAGTCGTCTGCGACTAAACGAAGCTAGGGGGAGAGCTACGACTTAACAAGAGTGATGAAAAGAAGTTACGACTTAACGAGAGCTTAAGTCGTTCGGGTTTGATAAGTCGTATACGACCTAACGAACCAGCTATAAGTCGTACACGGTTTATCAAGAAGAAGAGAGAAGTTCCAATAGTCGAAGGCCTTAAGTCGGAAGCGAGTTACGAATTAGTGAGTTATGGGAAGATACCGCTCCTTCAAGATGCCACGAGTTCATGATAAGTCGTTGAAGTCTTACGTCGACCATGATTTACGTCGTATGTAGGTGCTGTTTGAAGAGGTTTCTTAAGCCGCTGGCGACCTAAGCTAGGTCGTAAGTCGTAAGCCGTGTCAGGTTAAGTCGTTATGTCGTTGTATCTGTTAAGTCGTGTGTTTGTTTATTTTTTGTGTGATAAGGCGTAAGTCGGCATGTAGATAAGTCGGCCGACAGTTTGTTGTGTTGTAATGAGTTGAGTCGTCTAGTGATAAGTCATAAGTCGTGTACGACTTAAGGGACTGGGTTGTAACGCCTATAAATAGGCCATGTGGGATCATTATAAAGGAGGTGGATTGTTGAATAAAACTTTTTTTTGGTTGCTGTGTGCTTTCATCTCAATTGGTAGTTGAGTGTGATCTCCTATCTCCACTTTCGGTTAATCGAGTGTGCTCGATTCAACGATTGTTGAAGCCAATTCACGATATCAAGTGCGCTTGATCAACGTTAGAAGAATTGTAGATCTTCTTTCACGGTATCGTGCGCGATCAACGTGTCAAAGATAGCTAGAATTCGGTATCTTTGTGATCAACTAATTTGGGCATTTCAGTATCTTCAATTCACCGTTTGCTACTTTCATCGATCTATATCGATTTGTTGTTATCCGCTGTGTCATATTATATCCCATATTGAAAAAAAAGTATCACAATAATTACATCAGTTTCGTTGATTTTAGCGCCATTAACGCACTAAATTTGTCCATCATCCCCATGTAAATGCAACTCCTTTCCTTTTCTTCTACATAATTGAACCACAACCTTCTTTCTTCTGACTCCTTATCTCCTTTTGCTCCAATGTCGCTTTTTATTTTCTCTGTAGATTTAAGCAATGAACGTATACTCATTGTACATCAGTCTGCATATTTAAGCAAAGAATGTATACTCATTGTACATCCTCATCGTCTTCCCTCTTTGCCTACGCATCATACCAAATCCCTTTTTAGAAATGCAACCAAGTATAGTTTTATTTTCCACTGATATTGAATTCCGAGATCCAACCAAAACTATGCATCTTTCCAAAAATCCATGTGCTCTATTTAGCCTACATCATGTTTATCCACCTCCATATGAAGTTCTATTATTTGTTCTTATGTAATCACTTTGACAATATATGTCCTCATGTAATCATGTTGACCTAGGTTAAGCCATTCAAATTTGCAAGGCATTGCTGCATCCTTACTGCATCATTGTTGGAAAAATTTCTGATTTTGCAATATTGACAATGTAAAGAAACTTTCAAGAAGATTGGGTCAGTCATATTGGTTTTATTCTTGGTACCTTTTAGAGAAGAGTGGATATGAATTGCCTTGTATCATTCATTTTGTTTCATATGGTTGTGAAACTGATAGACCAATGGATCCAACGTTGTGACAAGTAAATAACGGTAATATTTATGATTTGTAAATATGTTCTTGTGTTCTTTAATTTATAACAAAAAACCGTGCCTTTGGCATGGATTTTATAGTAACAGGAAGGACTAGAATAACGCAAAATCACATTATAAATAAAATATAAACCATATACATATATAAAGTTACACATATAAACATATACATGCTCATATATGCATGTGTATATAAAGTTGGTAACACACATTTAACTATATCTATAGTTAAAGACTGATTAGTAACCACATTTCAGTTATCAAATGTCAACCTTTAAATATACGTGAGACCACCTTTCAGCCTGTATGTTTTGAGACTGAAATTTCAGTTCCAAATATATTTTGGGACTAAAGAATAAATAATCGAAATTTCTGTCTTTATTCAGTCACTAATGTTGTTTAAGGACTGAATCCATTAAATACACAGTGAAATTTTCATTTTTTAAGTCAATGTCTTTTTGTAGTTTTCATGGAAAATTTTCAAAAGAGAGAACTACCTCCAATCAATGATATTGGTATTCTCGCTCAGCTTCAGTTTGAGGAGACATTGAATAGTTGAAAGTTAGGCATTCATTTTAACCTCTTTTCCGCATACCTTAACCGACGGCTGCATAGAATTATAAAGCGTGAGGGCAATGCACTGGACTTTTGGGAAGCTTATTGTGACGACCTGCAAATCCATATCCTTTGAATCAACAATAAACCACACATGTCCGACCCAAAAAGCACAGACTGAGAAAGTCAGGAGAAAGAAAAGAAGGGAGAAGAAGAGAAGAGAAGAAAGAGAGAAGATACAACCAAACAAAACAATACAAAATCTCACATCGCAGCGGAAAACATATAATATCTTATCGATGATCTTTACAAAACAGAAACTGCATATACATACCTCAATCAGAGTTCAACAATCAATCACTAATCATCAGCCCGAACATTTATAATGACCTGCCCACATAAATGCTGACGATATAAAACAATTAAGCAGCGGATAATCAAAACAGATACGTGTATACGAAATGAAGATCTTTAGCTCTCCTATCGAAGCTCCAAAAGCACCAAATCCGAACCTATAAATATACTCGGTCTGACCCAAGCATTGATAGGAAAGAAAGTCCTGATTAGTCGGGTAAACCAGTATGAGAAACACACTCAATTGAATTTAATTAATTACCGAACTTTTCCTTTATCAAAACAAAAGTATCTCGTAAAATGCGCTCATACATAAACAAGGACATGTTTTTACCTTATGATAACCAAATTATTTCACAGCAAATCATCTTATATTATACTAGCGTCTAGATATTAATCATGGCCGAAATTGTTATATTGATTAAATTCCAGCATATATCCCAAAATGGGTAATACAATCAAAATGGCAGGCACGTAGTGGAGTTTGGATTTCCACACAAGTGGCCAGGTGAAGGGACTACCTTCCGACAGTACATCTCTAGAGGAATGTACCAAGGACCATCACAAAGGATTCTCTACCAACACAAGGCATGCTTACCTCTACAAATAGCTAGTACCCAATATATCATCCTTTGGTCGTTGCCGACCTTTTCCAAGGACCCTCGAAGAATACAAACCACAATAATCAGATACACGATGTCATAGCGTGTAAAGATATATCTAGAAGAGGATGACCATATACTATTTGGGAGTGACCCACTTAGCCTTGCTGCATCTAACCTTGTTTTAGTCATTTCCGGTTGATGAGGTCTGAGGTAAGGATTACCTTTCACAAATCACAATTACATCACTTTGAATGCCACATGGCCATTTCCGTTGACTACTAATTACCTTCCACAAAAATACAACCCTTAAGCTCATACGTCTCAAGAAGGGTGTTGCCTAAGAGAAGTTGCCTTCTCCGCCACCATTGATGTACGTTTGTAAAAACCAATGTAAGTAATCTTTAGAAATGCGATGTCGGAAAAACATACATACAATTTGTCCAGGAACAAGACAAACCGAAGGTGCTTTTCTACCACATCCTGTTAGTAAATCGCTAGGATTAGTAGCGAATAGTCCTTACGTTGGATATTTCATAACGAAGAGACTACTGCTATTGGATGTATATTGGGATTTTGACTCCAAATGATCAACAAGCAGTCCCCCACTATGAAAATCTGGAATATCAATATCATCATAACCAACATGCATAATCTTCGCATAAATGTTGGTACGGAGTGGTTTTCTGATAAATACAATCCCCCTCTTTTTACACCAACAATGCAAAAGCATTTCTCAACCTCACATAGAAATTAAGTCTCATAGACTTATCATGTCTCCAACTTTCAACTTGCTATCCTTCGAGTCAAGAGCGAAGCTCGATAGATTGGAGTAACACTCCGCACTATACGAATCAACATCCTCAACACAAATGATAATCAAACCTGCACAGAAGGTTATGTACTAAGTGTACGACTAAATAGTTCCCACATCAAGTCGAGGAACAAAAATTGGCCAAATTTGATAGTCAGTTATTTAACTGTCAAAGAAAACAAACAAATATTCAGCTCCATAAGCAATCACTAGGCCCTTTTATTTAATCTTTTATTAATTAAATCACTTGCCAAATATTCACTTCAAATTATCTTTAAAAAGATATATTCTCAAAACCATTTCCACTTTTCAATGTAGGAAAACATTCTCATATACTTATTTAATAACAAGTGATTCACAATTTCAACACTTAGAAAATGTTCCATATACTTAAATCAGGATTAAGTATAAATTTTATTCTTTAAGGAAATAATTCTCTTGAACGTGCTTATTTGGGTCAAAATGAATGTTGCGTAAAACTTCGTTACGACAACCCAAAATCACTAGTAATAGTGATTCGAAAATTTGATAGATATATTAATTCCATATACTATACAAAACATTTATTTAGAAAATCATTTACTATGACAATAGTGTCACAGTCCATCATTTCCTCACTTCTCGAAAACTTCTATTTCAACAATGAATGTTGAAATCTATGAATTTGATTCTTAACACATTTTAAATATCTTCAAAGCATTTAACTTCGTTTAAAAGATCACTTTCAAAACATATCCATTTTATTTAGTATATTATTCACTGCCCAAAATTGTGAATATAGTTCCCTAACCAAATTCATTGTTATTGCAACATTTAATTTAAAGGATAATTCATTGTCCAAAATCGTGAATACATCTCCTTTAACAAATTCATTACTTCTACATATTTGTTAAAGGATTATCCACTGTCCAAATTGTGGACATATCTCCTTTAATAAACTATAATAAATAACTTATCTAATTCAACTGATTTCGGATTTATAAAACAATGTTTACAAATTCCATTTATATATTATAAAAACTTTCATTTATAACATCCCTTTTTTAACCAAACTCATTTATCTCGTTTATATGCCAAAATCTGAATTATATGTTAATTCACTTATAATTCTCTTATTAACAAATTCATTCATTGGTAACTTCACAATTCACAAATATATAAATCTTATTTACTTATAAAATCCAATTATAACTTCATTTTATCATTTATAAAAACTCTACATAGTTCCATTATTCTGATTTTTAAAATATCAATTTAATAAATCTTATGTATAAAACCATTTATAATAATTACATAAATCGCAATTGAAATAATTTTACAAAATAATTAACTCCATATTTCAAAAATCACATTATGATTATATTTCCCAAAATCATTATTTTTATAACATAAAAATTATAACCTTTATTTATTAAAAATAAATTCATTTCCCTAACAATTCAAAATTAACAAAATCGTACAAATTCAAATACACCTTTAAAACCCTTTTAAATTTGGAAATCATCACTTTAACATTTTTAAATACCAATAGATAGGCTCGATGCTGCAACAACACTAAATACATAAACCACGGCATCCAAATCATCAAATACCACATGATAACAGCACATATATCAATATTTGTAAATAAAACCAATACTGGTGTCGAATCCGGTTGGATCCCTCCAATCTTTCTCTTACAACAAATATACATATTAGAAAATATGCATAATGTCCGGTTCAAGGAAAACGCACGTACAAAGGGTCATTCGCTCATACACGCGAACGTATAGGGTCTCATCTGCTCCAATTGGCAGAAATATATTCAAATACCAATCAACATATATATATATATATGTATATGTATATATAATCATGCATCATCCGAACAATCATTAATGATCATAAATAAAAAAAATTCCGTCTTATGTAAAAACATCAGTGAGTCGGAAAGAGCGAGTTACACTCACTTTGGTTTCAATAGTTGTTGTAGTGTTTTCTTCCAAATAAAATTAAACGATCTTTTAATTTTACCCAAAATTTACACTAGTTCCAATCAAATCCAATCCAGCTCTAAAATGTAATGCTCGTCAATGCGGACCTAACGTAACTTGTTTCGTCAAAAACGGATCCCATATGAAGAAGTTATGCTATTTAGAAGTTTATACGAATTTATTATAAAATTAATTTCAATTTCCTATTTTTTAACATCAATCATCCTGGACGTTCGATTTTACATCACGTGATCTGGGGAGATGCTTTCCTTCTTCTTCACATTTTTCTCAGGCTTTCGAACATGAGTAAAACCTATAACCACCACTTTTTCCTTCGAATTATAATCCACCTTCGTCGATCGTGAAGCCGATCCAATACCACCGTTCGAATCGCCATTCCACCTTGCACCCATGTTGTATTACTGCCTTCCCCCATTAGCCTACCATCAAGAAAAACGGCTTCCATATGCCGCAAATTGCGGCCTAATCCCCGGGTCTCCGATGAACTTTAGAAAATATCCACCGTTGGATAGAGAGATCTCTACGAGCGCTACGACATTGCTTTAGAAATCGAATCGTAATCGTTAATGGATTGAGAGATTTTGGGGGATAAACAATCAAGTGCTTATGGCCATTGAATCAAAACCGGCAGCTAGCCCTAGATGTATTAGGATTTGTGAAAATGGTGAAAAAAGTGGCCTTTCAAAGAAAATTTCACGACACTATTCACCCGAAATTTTTCGAACTCCAAACGAAGCATGCCACCCGCCGTTTATAATGTTTTACCCTAATTCCAAACATAATGGAATATATATCGAAAGCCAATTTGATCGTATCTGTAAGACGAGTTTTCGAATCAACTATTTAAATTTAAAATTCACTTTATACAAATTTCTACACGTTTTAGCTTGCCATTACTAAACCGTAAATCTGTTTGACACGAAATTTGAAATCTACAATAATATAACATTACGGGTCGAATGAAACTAGTCCCATTGAAATCCAGGACTGTGTGAAAAATAACCATTTTTACAAGTTAATTAAATATTAAAATATCCAATTTCTGTAAATTTACTTTTAATTCGATTTTAAAAGTTTACTAATCATTCTAATTCAAATAGAACTTATTTCAACTTTATATATCATTTTCGTTCACATTAAATTCAAATATCAATTATTTACACAATTTCAAATATTAAATTAACAATTTAATTATCCAATTAAATCCGTATACTCGAAATATAAGTTATTCAGCTTATAAAAATTACTTGTGAATATTTAAAATCAATAAAATTTCCCAATTTCAAATGACTGAAATTCTGCGTCGTTACAATCTCTCTTACATAAAAGAGTTTGGTCCTCGAAATTATGGTTTAAGAAAAAGTGACAAAATTCATTAATTTTTCAAAATCAATTAATATCATTCCAGTTTATAACTCAAAACAAAAAATTTAGTTATAAAAAATATTTCCAATTTCTCAAAATTTCACAACGCCTCAGATTTTCAAAAAATTTCACAATAGGCTCCATTGCGCGGTTCGATCGTAGTAGGATTACAACACACACACACATACACATATATACCTCTCATCTTCAAGGATGTGGCATCCTGTAGGGAAACAGTATGAAAGTACGATATGTAATCCAAGATATATACCTCATATATTATTAGTGAGCATATACGGCTAATATAGCACGAAAGCGAGCTCCGAATGTGAAGCAAGCGCCATACGCACCTACTAAACACTCCACAAATAAATGCGAAACATGTATATATGAAAATAATATCAATATACAACATATACCAATACGACAATTATATATGTCAATATAAAAAATGCAATCAAAAGCAACAAACTCAACCATCAACCAACTATCGTCCAACAGACATCTAACAAACCAAAATCTATATCCAATCAATCCATAACCAAACCATTATAAATTCACTTCTCATTAATATTCATTGGATTGATTATCAATTTAATCACATTTGACTCATTACCATTGGATTTTACTAATATTCATTCATTTATATTCAATTAGTTTACATTCACTAATTTACATTCAAGTTAATTCATTGTTAATTCAAATCAAATTCAATTCAATTTAGATTTACTTACTTCCAATTTGAACTCAATTTATTTTAGCTTCCAATTTCATTAATTTAATTGCTAATTTATTTTACAACTAAAGTTGAATTTCATTTAACCATTCAAATTTATATTCATATTCATCGCTTCACTTTATTAATTCATTTTGATATCAAATTCGACTTCATTCAACATTACTTAAGTTACGTTTCATTTCAACTCACTTGCATTTACTTTCACTATACAACTTAAGTTGACTTCTAATTCAATTCAAGTTCTATTTTATTTAACTCTTGTTTAAGTCAAATTCGTATCACTGTTCAAATTCAGATTTTGTTTTGCTTAACAAAATTATCTAACCATTTTAATATTTGGTTTTACTTACATTTCCCATTTTACAAGTTATACAACCTATTTATTCAAACTTCCAAATTCATATTATATAATCACTTTACTATCTTAAGTTCAATTTAATTTCCATTTCGGCAACTTATTTAATCTAGTTCAAATTATTCAACTTTCCTTTAGTTAAATTTCAAATCATATATTTTGTTAAGGTATCACAAATTTACTATTTCTTATTATAAGTCCAAAACTCATTTCACTTATTTTTATCAATTTCAATTTGGATTTTAAATAAATTTGTTTATCACAACAAAACTTCAATTTCCAGTTTACTATTAGTAGCAAATCCATCACATAGAAAATCGAAAATGATACTGATGATGCTGCAATCATCACCCTTATTATTTCCCAACAAAGTTAGTGAATTTAGTGCATTATATTCTTTAAAAAAAATCTTTTATTTATACATCACATTTATAAATTTTCTTACTTATATAATTTCACTTGTTCACTTTACTTATATAAGATCTTCCAAATTCATTTATCTTACCAAGATTTATAATAATATAACCTCTTTAACTTTGAAAAGTAACTTCCAAAATCAACAGGATTCAAAATTCTCAAATTCTAAGTTTAAATTCATTTTTATTTATAACCCATACTTATAAACATACTCAGGTTGTTCCATTTTTTATATATAAGACTATTTCGCAATTGTTAATCATATTAATTATAATTCCACGCTTATAATTCATTTACGTATATAATTTATTCTTTGCAATTTTTGTCTTTATTTAGATTATTCAAACAGCTTTTATTAACTTATATATATTTACATTTTCAAACTATGAAACAGTTCATTTATATACACTTTATGGACTTCTGAAAAAAAATTCCATTATATATAAAATATGATCGAGGTAAAATTATTTCATTTACCTAATTTAAAATAATACGATGTCGACTTGTCTAATTTAGGTGTTTAGAAATCTGTATCGAAAACATGGCATCCCACATGCCCGGCCCAAAAAGCACAGACTGACGAAAAGTCAGGAGAAAGAAAAGAAGGGAGAAGACGAGAAGAGAAGAAAGTGAGAAGATAAAACCAAAAAGAACAATATAGAATCTCACATCGCAACAGAAAACATATAATATCTTAACAATGATCTTTACAAAACAGAAACAGTATATACATACCTCAATCAGAGTTCAACAATCAATCACTAATCATCAATCTGAACAGTTATAATAAACCGTCCTAAAAAATGCTAACAATATACAACAACTAAGCCGCGGATAGTCAAAACAGATACGTGAATCGAAATGAAGATTTTTAGCTCTTCTATTGAAGCTTTAAAAGCACCAAATCTGAACCTATAAATATACTCGGTTTGACTCGAGCATTGAAAAGGAAGAACGCTAGGACCAGTATGGTAAACTAGCATGAGAAACACGCTCAACTGAATTTATTAAATTACCAAACTTTACCTTTATCAAAACAAAAGTATCTCGTAAGACGCACTCACATATAAACACGGACATGTTTTTACCTTACGATAACTAAAACATTTCATATCAAATCATCTTATATTATACTCGTTTCTAATATACGAATAATATTAATCATAGCCGAAATTGTTACATTGATTAAATTCTAGCATATAGCCGAAGGGTAATACAATCGAAATGGCAGGTACATACTAGAGTTTGGATTTCCATACAAATGAGCAGGTGAAGGGACTGCCTTTTGGCAGTACATCCCTAGAAGAATGTACCGAGGACCATCACAAAGGATGCTCTACCAACACAAGACTGACCTACCTATATAACTAGGTAGTACCGAATATATCATCCTTCGGTTGTTACCGACCTTTTCCGAGGGCCCTCGAAGCAAACAAACCGCAATAATCAAATACAGGACATAATAGTGTGTAAAGATATATCTAGAAGAGAATGATCATATCCTATTTGGGTGCGACCCACTTAGCCTTGCTGCATCTAACCCTTTTTGGTCATTTCCGATTGATGAGGCCCGAGGTAACGATTACCTTTAACAAATCACAATCACAACATTTCGAATGCCATACGGCCGTTTCCGTTAACTACTAATTGCCTTCCATAAAATACAACCCTTATGCTCATACGTCTCAAGGAGGGTGTCAACCTATAAGAAGTTGCCTTATCCACCACCATTGATGTACGTTTGTAAAAACCAATGCACGTAATCTTTAGAAATGAAATGTCAAGCAAACACTCGTACAAGTTGTCCAGGAATAGGACAAACCGAATGTACTTTCCTACCACATCCTGTTGTGAAATCCCTAGTATAAACAAAATTTGTCCTTGCATTGGATATTTCATAATGAAGAAACTATTGCTATTGGATGCATATTGGGATTTTAACCCCAAACGATCAACAAGCACTCCCCTAATATGAAAATCCAAAATATCAATATCATTATAACCAACCAGCACAATTGTCGCATAAATGTTGGTCCGAAGTTATTTTCAGATAAATCTGATCCCGGTCTCCTTGCACCAACAACGCAAAAGCATTTCTCAACCTCACGTAGAAACTAAGTCTCATAGACTTATCACCTCTCTAACTTTCAACTTGCTATCCTTTGGGCTAAGAAGGAAGCTGGATAGATTGGAGTAACACTCCGCACTATACCAAATAACATTCTCAACACAAACGATAATGAAGCCTACCCAGAAGGCTACATACGAAGTGTACGACTAAATATGTAACGACCCTGAAATTCAGACCCAGTTTAAAATTTTAAAATCGCTTATTTAGTGTAGAAGTTCAAATCTTCACAAACAACTTCCGTTGCTATCCAAACTTCACATTTGGAATGCGTCTAGATAGACATAGGCGTACGTCAAATTTCATTGAAAAATATTGAAGTTAATTTCGTTCGTCACATTTACATATTAGTTTGAATTCTATGTGTAAATTTTCTACTATCCGAATTAAAATATTTTCACAATGTTGCATAAGAAAAATATTCTGATCATGACGGCGCATTTCGTTTCGTCAAATTTATCCTTTACTGATAGTTAAATTGTTCGCGCAAGCAAACAGCTAAATTAGTAATTACCAAATTAACAAATAATGTCAAATCGTCAAAGTCTTCATACCATTGCGTTCGCCTCGTCGCGGTGATCAAAACGGTATATTTATTTGCATCAATCGGAGTTCGGCATTGAAATTGATAATTGTTTAACGGATTATAAACCGGTCCGTTACGCAGCCCGAACCGGTACCCAACTATCCCCTGCTCAGATTCTAAGGGACTTTGACCATTCAGCTTCTAGGAAACCCCGATAGCCATCACGTTTATCGAGGACATCATTGCTGCGACCTTGGGACTCTAAACATCTCTGTATATATCAGCTACCCTCTGCATTAATTGATTTGCTCACTTCACACTCAAACTCTCTGGTACGTGCTCCTTACTTCCTCCTCTGCATGATTTCCTTAATATATTTTTTTGTTTGTCTCCCCTCCAGATAAATGAAACTCACGAAACCCACCCACGTCCGCCCTTGCCGCCCGCCCACGTCCACCCTCTTCGCCTCGTCCGCCTCACCCATTGCCGACCCCACTGCCATCCGCTCCACACTCTTTGCCTCGCCCCACTACCCACGTCCGCCCTCCACTGCACCGCCAGCGAACAGACCCCAGCCCGCCTTACCATCAACCACCCCGACTCGCCACGTCGAGCCTGCTTTGCTCCCTACAGCCAAGAACCCAACCGAAACTATTGAACTCAGTAAACCCAGGCCTTCTCTTCTATTTCCATGCCAATCCGCCTAGCCTCCGCGTCCCACTGCCACCATCCGCCCAGCCTCCGCCCACTGGCTACGTCCGCCTCCAGCCCAGATCCCAACCCGACTACGACCAGCGCTAGCCGAACCACAGACCGCTCCGCCTCGACACAGCCCTCCTCAACCACTGAAACCCGAACCCCTACTCAACCAACAAACCATCATCCCACGTCCATCTCCCCTTGCCACTGCCTGACCATGGCAGAAGCCTCCTTCGTACCAGATCCGAAACCTTGAAGTTTCTGTTGTGTAGTTCATGTAGAGAAACTTTATTAAAACTGTTGCTTGATTTTATATATATATTAATATGAATGTGTAATCTGTTGTGTTTATAACAGTATATAATTTCGAAATTTCAAGTTGCTCACATACAGTCTGTTGCTATGTGTTTTATTCCAGCTCCTGCTATTGATCCGGAAGCATAAGCTATTTCCATCCCGCTTGTCGAATTTATCTTGCTTCGAAGTTTGGTATGGTTTATATATATATATATATATATTCAATCGATATATATTGCAATAAACAAATTATTGATTAATTATTAGTTTGATTGCAGTTTGTGTTCGTTTTACGTCATGCTTGTTAGGGTCTATCTTATCTATCCATCTTCGTGCTTCGTCGTCCAATCTCTAACCACGCAAGGTGAATATTTCATTTACGACTCAAAAATCTATTATGCTATGATAATCAAGTGATTGATGTTGTTAATATTAATTTGAATGTTAAAATGGTTGATGTTGAAATTGTTCATATAAACTGTAAATTTATACACAAGTAAAAAAAAAATTGAATATTGTTAATATTTAAATTTCTAAATTGACGCCATATATTGTTTAATTTGATTTAACGTGTTAAATTGTGATCTGATGTTAGTTTATTGTAAATAGTTGTGACAATAAATTTGTTATGTGAAGTTGAATTTGGTTGTTAATATAAGTGAAATTTAATATGAAATTGAATTTGATATAGGATAGTTAACAATTTAAAATGGATCGTATATGTTGAACTTGACCCCTTTAAATGTTAAATAAATCGACGCGTAGAAATAGGGTTAACTACACTTTAAACCATTGAATGTATGATTGATGTAGTAATTTGATAATAGACACCAAGTGAAAAACCATAATGTAATAATCTTTATTCTGTATGAAATGATAGAGTGGATTCTAGGAATAATTATATTAATTTGCATAAATAACAAATGTAAATTAATACGATTATTTAGGGATTATTTAAATAAATTGTTGAATTGTTATGTATGGTTGCTATTGCTTGTTTATTTACTGTGACACCATCCCAGTTATCACACTGCAAGTTTCCTTTGCTATGCTTTGATATTTCTTTTTTTCATTGAATGATATTGGGTTGAAATGATAAATACCCAATTAAATAACTTGGCCTGGGATACCTAATTAAAATAAGAAATCCGACTGGTCAACAAGATCATTTTGAAATTGAAATCTATTTGAAATTAAGGAATGAACTTAACAATTTGTTTGAAATTAAGTAACGAACTTAATGGATTAATTGAAGTAAAATAATGGATTTAATGAAACGGATTAATAAATCTATTTAATTGATTAAAATGAATCGACAAATTTAAAATTGAGAAAATTGTAATTTGATTTAGGAAAACTTAAAATAAATTTAGTTGAATATTTGAAACGAAAATTAGAAACAAGTAAATTTTATAATTTAATAATATAAAAATTTGTTTGATTTATTAGATTAAGATTTAAACTCGGTTTTAATTAAATAGATTTGAAACTTGTTATGAATTAAATTGGAGACTAAGTGAAGTTTGACTTAAGAGGAATATAAACTAACTAAAGTTTTATGGATTTAATTTAGTGATAATTTAAATTAAAATGATTTTAAATTTAATGAATTAATTAAGTTAGCACATTGTAACTGAGTATGAATTGCAATGATTTGTAACTCATAAATAACGAATTCGTGTTGTGTAAATCATGGAACCAAATAAATGAAATTGGGTTTCTTTAAATAGAAATTCAATTTAATTTGGTGAATAAATCAAATGAAGCTATTTTGATGAAAGGAATTTAGTTAATGAAATTGATTTAATCGAATTTATGATAACAGTGAATGTAAATATGAATTGAAATGAATAGAATTTGATTTAATGATTCGAACTAAATTGACCATTAAATTGAATTCATTGATTATGAACTAAATTTAATAAGTGAAATTTAGATCTTATAAAATTGAACTTGAATGTTTAATTATATTGTTAACTCAAATGTTTGAACTAAAAATTGCATTGGAAATATGTTTTAAATATCTAAAATAAATTGAATCTTGAAATGTCAAAATTTTGGAAGTCAATTTGCAGCTTGACTTTTGGACATTGATTTGTTTAAACTTTAATTTAACCGACCATCAGGAAATAAATACGTCGATATTAAAGAGACCGAGATCGGATACGGTCATACTCTCTGTCGATACCGAAAACCACTTTAATAACTATTATACGCAGAGTGTTGACCCAGAATGAAGTGGATGGTTTGCTGAACGCGTTGGCTGAAGAAAGAGAACGTTATTGGATGACCCCTGACATGACTAAAAAAGGAGCCGCGCCAGGCCATTGAGGTTCGCCACCTCTAATGGACACACTTCTTCGATACCATATCTATTACTTTTGTGATTCGATTTGGGTGTACCCCTTGATTTGGGAGTGTTGTTTCGCGGTGTTGAGGCAGTTGCTGGCTATGCTCAACATCAGTCTGGATCACGCAACTAGTAGTATCCTACTTGGTATCGCCTCATGTACCTTGTCATGCTGATTATCCTCTCCGCGACCACTACGATTTATTTTGTGTTATACCTATGGGGTACCCTCTGATAACCACCAGTTTACGGTGGGGTTTACTATGCTGTATAGACTATGGCATTATAAAATATGTTAAGGGGAATTATGGTAACGCCTTAACGCTATTTTAATATCTTACTTTACTGTTTAGACATTATCTACATATTGTGTTCTATTGTATATATAGATAGTTTATCGGACCCTTAGAGATGTTATTTTATTCATCTTTGAGTTATGGACTTTATTCCCTACACTTGATAATCTTGTATAAGATTTTGAGTCCTAACTCGAGCGTTTCTTTTTGTATATGCTCGGGTCAATTTGAAGCTATCCAGTTGTTGATCAAGGTTGGTTGAAGATGCTGAAGACTTAGCATTCATCTTTATCAGCTTATTTCTATTCCAATATTGATGTACTAGTCTGTTGGGCATTTATGTATTTCCTTTCAGTCACCTTATGTTGAGACATTGTTGTACTTCATGTAGTAACTTCATGATTTGCTATTATGATGATGTATTTTCCTCTGCTTTATTCTGTGACTGTTCTGTGTCTGTGATGTTGTATTGATTATCATTTACACTTATGCATTTATAATCCCATAATGATTCGTGTTTTGTATTATTTAAGTTGACATGTGTGGATTATTGTCAATTTAAATGGTCCAAATATGCGGGTTATTACAGTTGATATCAGAGCTTCGGTTTCCCTAAAAGCCTTAGTTTGGGGTTATATAAACTCACTAGAGATAGGGTAGCAATACGCTAGAATGAGGAGAATCGATTCAATATCCAGACCTTTGAAATTCCAACTTCTTTTGATTCGTTAATTGGATTTTTATTAAAGCTCCATGATTTTTTTATCCTTGTTTCTAAATCTCTTTGGATATTTCAGGATAAGTACCGGAAGAAACAATAGGGGAGGAAGAGGCAATGGTCCTGCCCGTGCTGCACCTGCCGCCCCAGCTCCAATCAAATTCACCACTCTTAGTACGGAGTATGCACATCTTGGAGGTATTAAGTTTTCTGGATCCGAGAGCATTATCGAGGCTCGGCAATGGCTTAAAGGCTTAGAGAATATATTTTCTAGTTTGGAGATCACTGATGCTCAAAAGCATCGGCTTGCTGCTTGGCAACTTTAGGATGTCGCACAAGATTGGTGGGAATCTGTTACTTCGCGTATCGAGGAGAACACCATCACTTGGGCCCAGTTTACGTATAAATTGATTGGATTTCGTAGTCTAAATTCTTCTTTCAACCATTGGAATGTTATTCATCTAGTCTATCTTTTGATTAGGGGTACCTTCTCGGCACAATGGATGACAACTGCTTGGAGAACCCAAATTTATAGAGCTTTTATGGATCTTAAGCAAGGCAGTATGACTTTTTCTGAGTATGAGAGGAAATTCAACAAACTTTCCAAGTTCGGACCGGGCTTGATTGATTCACCACTTCTAAAGAACGAGAAGTTCATTTTGGGAGCTAGACTAGAATATTATGACTTGCTTACTGGCCACGCCCACTACAACTTCACAGAGCTTCTTGACTATGTTCTTAGATATGAGGCAAAGCCTAAGGGACCTTTTGCCAAGGCCACTCCTACTCAGTCCTCTTCTAGCCAGCCCAGAAATAGGAAGATGAACTTTGATCAACAAAAGAAAGCTTGGCAAAAGACTATAGGATTAGGATATGCCTAGAAAAGCCCAATCGACCTTGGTAATATTACTTGCTTCAAATGCGATAAGAAGGGTCATTATGCAAATAGCTGTCCATCTGTCGGAGCTGCTATTTCACCACCTTCTCAGATGAGGAGTGATTTATGACATGCCTACCTCCAGCCTGGTCACTTCGAGAAAGACTTCCCATTGCAGAAGAGAGGCACACCATCTGGAGTATTTGCTATCACCATTTCCGCACCACTTCCACCACCTACTTAGGATGACCAAGGTACCTTAAGAAGTACTTTTTCATTACATGATTTACCTGTTAGGTTATTATTCGATACTGGTGCTTCTCATAGCTTCATATCTACTGATCTTTGTAATAAGCTCAAATTAGAACCTACTCTTGCTACTACTTCCTTATGTGCCTCCAACCCTACTGGAGGACTTGCCAACCTCAGTAGAATTTGTAAAGAGGTTATGCTTTTGTATGGAAGATATCGATTCATTTGGGATTTCTATGTACCTGGCTTCATAGCATTTGACATCTTATTTGGTGCTGATTGGTTAAGAAATTCGATGTTGTTATTTCTTGCAAAGCTCATTCTGTTTCTCTAGTCAATGACAAAGGTCTACCACTTGTCATTGAATGCAAATCACCTCAGAAATATGCGGGAAGCTTCATATTCTCTCTCGGATGATCTTAGTACCACTCCTATTGTTCAGAAATTTCTCGATGTATTTGGAGAGGTCAACTCTCCACCGCCTAAACAGAAGATCGATTTCCACATTGACCATATTCCTGGAGCTACTCCCGTAGTTCTCCCTCACAGAAGGATGGCACCAAAGGAAAAGGTTGAAGTAAAAACTCAAATTGATGATCTGCTTGCTAAGGGTTTGATTAGGAGAAGTTGTTTTGAATGGGGCGACGCAGTTGTATTTGTCACCAAATCAGATGGATCTCTTCACATGTGTGTTGATTTCAGAGAACTAAACAAACGCACTCTCAAAAATCGCTATCCGATGCCTCGCATAAATGATTTATTTGACCAGCTCCATGAAGCTAAAGTCTTCTCACAACTTGATCTAGCCACTGGGTTTCACCAACTCAGAGCAGTAGAAGATAGTATTCATAAGACATCTTTTTGAACCGAGAGCGAGTTTTATGAATGGCTAGTTATGCCGTTCGGGTTGACCAACGCCCTTGCTTATTTCATCGACTTGATGAATCGAGTCTTCGGTGATGTCCTTAACAAGTTTGTTCTTGTCATCATTGATGATATTCTCTTCTTCTCCAAAGATGAGAAAGAGCATGAGACACATCTTGCTTACGTTCTGGAAACTCTCCGAAATCATCAGCTTAAAGCCAAGTTCTCGAAATGCCATTTCTGGCGAGACGAAGTACGATTCCTTGGCCATATTGTTTCTAAAAATGAGATTTCGGTCGATCCAGCTAAGATTGTCGTAGTCAATGTAAGTTCTATCCTTTTCATTATTTCTATTCGATCCATCTTATTCCTTTCTAATTTGAAAATTTATCTACAGGATTGGGAGACTCCCAAAACTCCTACACAGATTCGTAGCTTCTTGGGCTTGATTGGTTATTATCGCAGATTTATTGAGCACTTTGCCCGAAATTCTGCCCCACTTACGGCTTTAACTCGAAAGGATGTCAAGTTTATTTGGAGTGAGAAGTGCGAATTAGCTTTTAATGAGTTGAAACGTAAGTTAACTTCAGCCCCAGTTCTTGCGGTAATTGACGGGAGTGAAGGATTATATGTCTATACCGATGCTTGTCGAGAAGGTTTAGGCACTGTCTTGATGCAAAACGGTAAGGTTGTTGCTTATGCTGGTCGTCAGTTGAAGACCCATGAAGTAAACTATGCAACTTATGATTTAGAGCTTCTTGCAGTTGTATTTGCTTTGAAACTATGGAGGCATCGTCTTTTGGAAACAAAATTTGAATTATTCGCTGATCATAAGTCCTTGAGGTATATTTTTTCTCAGAAGGATTTGGACCAGAGAGAAGGTCGATGGCTCGAGTTCTTGGCTACATATGATCTCGACATCAATTATACTCCTGGGAAAGCAAATGTTGTAGCTGATGCTTTGAGCCATAGCAAAGCATTACCATGTTGTAATCTTGTAGAAGGCATGATATTTCAGCTTCTTATCTCCCCATCTCTTATGGATCACATCAACGCTAAGCAATATGAGGACACCTTGCTCTATCGAGTGAAGGAGTTAGTTCTTGGTAGAGCTGAAAATGCTGACAGTAAAATGGGAGCACAGATAGACAGTAATGGAGTTCTGAAGATTGACAATCGTATTTGTATTCCTAATGTTGATGGATTGAGACAAGAAGTGCTTAGAGAGAACCATCAGTCATCACTTTCATTTCATCCTGATGTCACCAAGATGTATCAAAATATGAAGCATTTATACTGGTGGAGTGGGAAGAAGAGAGATACTTCTGAATATGTCAGTAGATGCACCACTTGCCAGCAAGTCAAGGCCGATCACCGGAAGACGACAGGATTACTTCAACCCCTATGGATTCCGTGTTGGAAATGGGACCAGATTTCTATTGACTTCATTGATGGATTACCGAGGACCATAAGAGGTAACAAGAGTATATGGGTGATTGTTGATAGGTTGACCAAATCTGCTCACTTTATTCCTCTTAAGACCACTCGTACTGCTTCGAGTTTTGCCGATGTTTGCGCGAAAAGTGGGCGAACACCTCCAAGTCGTGAGATTTAATTGGTTTTATGTGATTCTTAATGATTTAGATGAGTTATGTAAATATGAGAAAAGCAGGGGCTGAAATGTAAAAGACACACAGATTTATAGTGGTTCGGCCAGAACGTGCCTACGTCCACTTTATATGTTATTATCTTCTTTGTTTCAGATTACAAGTACAATGCTTTGTGTACAAGTATATGAAAGTAGTTTGAAAGTTCCTTCCGTGCTTGAGCTCTCAAACTTGTCTGCCATTGTTGTACCCCTGCCCCTCTATTTATAGAGTGAGGTAGGGGGCAGGGGTCTTGGATGTATATAGCTGCTGGTGGGCTCGAGCTGGAGCTATCTGGCCTGTCAGCATTCTGGTTCGGCGAGGCCTCATTCGGTGGTGAGGTATGTGTTTGGCTCGATGGTGTTGGTCCGGCCATGAATGATCCGGTGATGGTGGTCCGGTTGTAGCTTGGGAGTTGGTTCGGTAGAGGGGTGATGTATGGATCGGTGGACTTAGTCCGGTGAAGGCTGGTGGACCGGCTTGGCTGGTCCGGTAGGGTATTGGAGGGGTGGGTCCGGTGGACCTGGACCGGTGAAGTCTGGTTCGGCAGGAGCTTATGCCGAATGGGGTGGAGGTTGTGCCTTGCCGAATGGATATGGCCGAATGAACTATAAGTTGGGCTTGCCGAATGGACCCTTGGACATGGGTGTTGAACGAACTCCTTACTAGATGGAATGGAGGTCGCCAACCCGGGTGAAACTACCGCTTCTCAGTCTCGAGGTCTTCTGGGTGAGAATTCGCCCAACATTTGCCCCCCAAAGTGGGGTACGTGCTTGCATGTGTCGTGCTTTGTTTCCCTGCAGTGGGAAGGCGTGTTTTGTAACGCCATGGGCTGGATGCTCGTATCCTGTTGATGTCCTCCAAAGGAATTTACAGTTTTAGTGTGATTTCCGGTAACGACCGTTCAGGATCGAAACATTTGAGATGAAGTGAATCGCGCCGTTCGGGGCGAGAGAGTGCGCCCCAAGGGGGCTTAGCATTATCGATGCCGGGTTCACGTTAGAGTGGGTCCCTGGATCGTTTGTCAAGGTGGTTTATCGCCAGCTTAGAGCATGCCTAGGGATTGTTCTCGACCCCATACATGTGTAAGCAGCTTAGCCATTTCTGAGTTAGCAAGACTGAATAGTCATCCAACTGATGAGTTTCAAAAGGATGTCAAAGCATAAATTCTCACGACGATAGGGTTGATAGCCATTCAGAGCATGCCTGTGGACCGTTCGTGGTCGCGTACATGTGTAAATGGTTAACCCGTGTTGGTGGGAGATTTACTACTCATTCATCGTTATTATAATTCATATCTTATCAGTGGGTCCTAGAGTTCGGTACTTATCTGAGTGAGGTGCCCTGCGTGCCCCCTGCTTCTGGTTTCTGCTGGTAGACACAGTTTCATTCGGCTTCGAGTAGGTATATGTTTTCATTCGGTTGGAGGTTGGTCCGGTATTGCCGAGCCATCTGGTCCGGTGGTGTTCCTCCAGTCTATATATAGGGGCTACACCCCCTTAGGTTTTCTTCACCGAATCAACAAGCGCCGAACCAATACTATACCGAATCAAACTTTAGCCGAATCACACTTTTGCCGAACCATTTCGTGCCGAACCAGGTATATGCTCTTTGCCGAGTGATCCTTATTACCAAATGAACCTAATTTGCCGAATATACGCGTAAGGCTTTCAATGCCGAATGGTGCTGTGTACCGAATGAACTTGAGATACCGGTGCCGATTGAACATGAACTTGTACTACTGAATGAACTTGAACTTGTACTACCGAATGGACTTGAACTTGTACTACCGGATGGTCTTGAACTTCCAGTGCCGAATGAACTTTGTATTCGGACTCTGAGTGGAACTCTGGACTTATGTATGCTTGCTTACATCTCTGTATTCTTTGTTTTAACAACCTGTCTTTTTGCTTCTGTGTATGCAGATAAATGTCTCGCAAGGTGGAAACACGATCAGATAGACGGAAATCCAAGGATAGAGGCGAGTCTTCCTCCGTGCCCCCAGCCCAACTAGGATCCGGGCAGCATCGACCTGTTCCGAGGTCGTTAGTGGATGGATATGGTCCACAGGAACTTCTGGTCTCCCCTCCCGATTGCTTTCCTAGCTCCCTAAAGGAGGAGCAACTTGATGTCATATCTCGTTCATTTGGGATAGACAGGGCTCTTATGCTGCTGCCAGGAGATGGAGTGATGCCGTATAATCCACCCGAAGGTTACTTTGCTTACAGCAGGTACCATTGCATGTGTGGTGCTATCCCTCCTATCAATGCCTGGATAGTCAGCTTTACCACATATTTGAAAGTGGCTCCATTCCAGCTTCAGCCGAACTCTTATGCCATTCTGGTAAGCCTTTTCGTCATCTTC
The DNA here is from genome assembly GCA_030765085.1 of Allium cepa. Taxonomy (NCBI): domain Eukaryota; kingdom Viridiplantae; phylum Streptophyta; class Magnoliopsida; order Asparagales; family Amaryllidaceae; genus Allium; species Allium cepa. The sequence continues at coordinate 1,033,819,673 of CM060928.1, forward strand.
CAGAGGAGGTACGGGCGCCCTCCTTCTAACCGGGAAATTCGATATTTGTATAACCTGAGAGGCTACAAGAAGGGGTCTCCGTATATTAGTCTGGAAGCGGCCATGCCCTTCAAACCGGTCTTGGACTTATATTCAAAGTTCACCATGTTCAAGAAGGAATGGTTTTTTATCAAGGACGATTATGTTTCTTTCCGCCTTTTCACTTCCGGCTGTAAGATGAATTTCATTTATATTTTCCATGTTCTAACTGTTGTGCTTCTTCTGACACGCTTCTGTTTCTTGCTAGCGACAGGTGGTATTGCAGTCGTGGAAGATGATTCTCTGACGCGGATGGCTGCTGAAATAAAGGCCATTCCGGCACGGGACAGGTCGGCTTCTTTCCTGATCAGGAATGCTACCCTCCTGGAATACAACTTGATCCTGCCGCACCAGTCCGTGGTTAAGCAGAGGGACACGGTTGAGGAGAAGGCCGCTAAAGCTAAGGAAGGGGCCACGTTGAAGAGTGGCAAGAGGAAGCCCTTTGCACAACACCCAGTCGTGGGAGGTAAGAAGCTTAAGGAGTCTGATGGCCCCTCTCCTAGTACTCGCCCGATCATTCCGGAGGAGGAAGGTGTGGAAGAGGGCGAAGGAGGCGATATGGAAGGAGAGTCGGAGGGCGGAGGAGATGGAGATGGTCAGGGTGGTAGTGGCGCTGGTGCCTTAACTTCTGGGCGAGACTCTGAGCTGGATGAGGCCCTCCGCCAGGCCTTCGGGGAATCGGAAGGGGAATCGGGAGCGGAGAAGGCGAAGGAGACTGGCAAGGTCGGGGCTGGTGCCGATCTATCCCCCAGGGGTTCCTCAGCCAGGGTGACTTCGGCGGTGCAAGGTGAACTTTTGTCCTCTGTCGATTCCATTTTCGATAAGGACTTAGAAATATTTTATGGTTTACTTCCGTCCTGGAATGAGATTCAGGACTTATTGCAGTACCCCACTCCTCCGTAGGGTTTGTATAATAGACGTGCCTTCTCGCTTTTCTTTCTTTTTACTTAACATGTTTCCTGAATTGTGGACCATTGTATGTTTGTAACACTTGTTTTTTATTCCAGGGGCAGGCCAGGTGGTTAAAATGTCAGACGTTCGACACCGCCTCGAAGAGTTCAAGTTGATGAGAGCTTCTGCGAAGCCTCCCACTGGTCGTACTGGGGACGTGGTCAAATACCGTCCTCTTCTTGGGGTCATTGAAGAGAGCATTCAGAAAAAGAAGAGGAGTCAATCTTTATTTGAGCCTTCCCCTGGTCCGCAGCTTCCTGTTCAGCCTCCCCGTGATGCCACGGAGGAGAGCATGGAGTTTATCCCCCCTCCACCTCCTTCTAAGAATCCCACTGTTATCCGCATAAGGCGCCCTGACGTGCCTCGTGACCCCTTTGCCGGTCATCCTGATTTAGATCTAAGCACTCGGGATATTTCATTCGATGAGGCCACGGGTGAGCACCTCCTTCCCCGCAACCCCATGGTACGAGTGTTAGACGAGGCTAAGTTCCTAGATCTTGATCTGCTTACCACTCGGGTAGTTACCATGGGAGACGAAGTCAAAGCTAATATCGATCGGGTGGCTGAAGAGACCAAGAAGTTAATGAAGTATCATGATCAATTGGTCAAGGCCGGAAAGGAAGCTTACAGGCGGCTGAAAGAGACCATGGAAAAGGCTAGTAGGGCAGAATTACGGAAGATGGAAGCCGCCTGTAAGGAGCGGATCGACATGGCCATTGCGACAGTGGATGAGGTTCGGAATGCGGATCTCGAGCAGGTAGAGGAGTTGTCTGGAAGGCTTGAGGCCGCGGAGATGGCTCAAGTCAAGCTAAAGGAGGAGATGGAGGAGATGAGGAGGTCTCTCCAGGCTGACTGCTTGAGATACCGATCAGAGAGGGATGTCGCTGTCGCCAAGTTGCAGGCTTCCAAGGCCCGGGTGAGGGAGTTCGAGGAGAATGAGGGGATGATGGACGAGATGCTGCAGGACATGTACTTCCGCACTTGGAAGGAGGGCAGCTTGTCTTGGATGGATGACTATCCCCGGGTCATGGCCAAGATATATCTTCGGGCTTTAGAGGAGGCCAGGGTCAATGCAGGTAAGGAAGGTGGAGTGGCTTTTAGTCTAGATGTGGTCACTGCTCAGTTCTCGAAAGAGGAGCAAGCGGCGGTGAAGGAGGGGATGCGGTTGCTTGCTGCGGAGGAAGCGGGTGTGCAACTGGAGGATGAGGATCAAGCGGCGGACGCTGGTGAGTTATTCTTCTCTTTTCCTTTTCTTTCTGGGTTTCCATAAATTGATCGTTTATCGTTTGTTTAATGGATTCCTCTTCTGAATTGGACAGGTGGAACTTCCAATCAACATGCTGGGGGTTCCGGCCCTGCGGCCAAGTAGGCTTGGGAAGTTGGTGATGGAGTGTGGACGCAGCTGGTTACTTGTCCGGATTCGGCCGCTTTTTATTTCTTTTTTACTGTTGTTTACGTTAGTCCAAAACATTTATGTGACTGTAATAATATTATTTGCAGAGAATAACTTGGTGTGATTTTATAATATAAGCTGATTTTGTTATGTTTAAACGTTGTTGTCAATTTGATGTGCTGCGTGAGAAGTATAACTATGTATATGCCTGTGATTTTAGTTGTGTTTGACGTTAAGCTTTTGCTTGAAATATAATTTCATGTTTTACAATGTTAGTGTGACATATGAATAAGCTATAGTTATGTATTTATGTACAAGAGAAGAGAGTACCGCCCTTCATGTTTTATTTGCAGGCGGTAGCTTTGAGCTTCTTGTGTAACTGATCATGGATATATCTGAGTACCTTGCCACCCAGTACGCAGGCTTAGATTCTCATGAGTGAATGCTCCCTATTTGGTTTCCTGTACTTTAGAGTTTGTTATATAGGATAGGAGAAAAGTATTTAAATGAAATGGAAATATAGAAAAAGTAAAACTTCCAGTCACGGAAGGCCGTCGATGTGCTTAAGTTCGTGGCAAACGGGTTTTGTAGTCACTTTCCCTAGCTGTGGGTCTTGGAGACATTTGTCACCCATCTTACGCCTCTGCGGGGAGTTTTCTTTTTTACCACAGCCGCACTTAAGACACATCGGAGCCGAGATCGCGCACGGTAACTACCCGAACCATTATGGTCCGTAATCGTGGGTATTATTCGATTTACCGTGGCCGGCTAGCGTGGGTGCCGTTGGCCGTGAACTACCCCTGGCTGGCCACACCTTATGTTGGGGCTTAAAGTAGGTTCACAGTTGCCGGCGAGCCGAACGCCGTAATGAGCTGCCATCGGCTATAGTCGGCCTTTATGATGACTTATAATCGGCTCATTACAGTTGGCTTTGAGGGCAGGCGCGAGCAATGAGTTAACCCGCAGCAGAGGGATGCTGGAGCAAAAGAGTCTCATTGGCGAGTGCATAGAATCGTAGCGTACCTGTTAGGCCTTGTCCAGATGAGGCCGTGGTGCGTCTTGAGTGGAGATGCCATAAGATTTTGCTCAACAGAAAAGGATAAAGCTTAACAAGCAGCCAAGATATAAAGGAACAAGTTAAAAAGAGACAAGATTTTTTAAAGTGGTTCGGCATGAAAATGCCTACGTCCACTGATTCTCTTTGTTAATTCACTTCATATGGGCAGTACAAGTTAAGAAAAGTATCGACGGAGGTGTCGGATGTTCCATGCCCTCTGGAACACCTCTCCGTCCACTGTTGACAAAATATAAGCTCCGTTGTGGAGATCTTTATGAATTACATATGGTCCGTCCCAGATGGGGTCCAGTGCCCCAGGGCGCGGAAAGATTCGCCTGAGGACAAGATCTCCTTCTTGTAAGATGCGATGCTTGACCTTGGAGTTGTATAGTGCTGCCACTTTTTGTTTGTGAGCTGCTGCTTTGAGTGCTGCATCGTTTCTCCTTTCCTCAATCAGATCCAAAGACATGAGGAGGAGTTCTTCATTTTCTTCTGGATTGTAGTGGATCCTACGGTGGGAAGGAACAATAGTCTCAACAGGGAGCATTGCTTCCGATCCGTATGCCAAAGAGAAAGGAGTATGTCCCGTTGATGTTCTGAAAGATGTGCGGTAGGCCCAAAGTGCCGTGGGAAGTTCGTCCACCCAAGCGCCTTTTGACTTTTCAAGTTTCTTCTTGATTAGGGTTTTGAGAATTTTGTTGACAGCTTCGACTTGTCCATTTGCCTGAGGATAAGCTACCGATGAGAAGCTTTTATGAATTCCATGCTCTTGGCACCAGTCGGCGAATTCTTCGCTGTCAAATTGGAGTCCGTTGTCTGATATGATCTTGAGTGGTACTCCGTACCTGCACAGAATATTTTTGATCAAGAAGTTGATAACTTTTGCTGAAGATATTTTATTTAGGGGTTCCGCTTCCACCTATTTGGTGAAATAATCGACTGCCACTATAACATATTTGGCTCCGCCTCGGCCCGTTGGCAGTTCGCCAATTAAATGAATTCCCCATACAGCAAAGGGCCAAGGGCTGGTCATTGGAGTAATCTCATTCGCGGGTAGTCGAGGAATCTTGGCAAATTTCTGACATCTGTCGCATCTCTTGACGAAGTCTAAGGCATCTTCGTTTAGTGTGGGCTAGTAATATCCATATCGGAGTATCTTTTTCGCTAAAGTCTGCCCTCCAATGTGATCTCCGCAACTTCCTTGATGGATGTTGAATAAGATTTCCTTGGTTTCCCTTCCAGCGACGCATCTAAGTAAGAGGCTAGAGAAGCCACGCCGGTAGAGGATGCCTTCTTGTATTGTGTAGTGGGGAGCTTTCCTCAAAATTCTCCTTACTTCATCACGTTTGTCTGGTAGTGCGCCGTCCTGCAAATATTTCCGGATAGGAGTCATCCAAGTTCCTTCTTCAATTGCAGTTATCAGATTCACTTGTTCGAAACTTGGGGCTAGCTGCCTTGAGACGGCTAGTACTCCGGAGATGGTGCTATTCTTCATACTAGGTTGCTTTGCTAGTTCATCGGCCTCTTGGTTATCTTCTCGAGGAATGTGTTTGATTAGATAATGGTCCAATTGGTCGAGCAGCAGTTTGGTTTTCTTTAGATATGCTGTGAGTCGTTCTCCTCGCGTCTGGAATTATCCTAGTACTTGGTTTACGATAAGTTGAGAATCACTATGAAGACATAAAGAATTGACTCCAACTTCTAAGGCAAGCTCCAATCCCGCTATTACTGCCTCATACTCCGCATCGTTGTTAGTGGCCGCGAATTCCAACCTTAATGCATAGTACAGTTTTCTTCCCCTAGGGGTGATTATCACAATACCTGCCCCCGAGCCTTGTTCGTTTGATGCTCCATCTACAAAGAGGTTCCACTTGATGTTTTTTGCTATTTCAAACTGATCCTTGCCTTCGTTTGTAGTGAATTCGGCAATGAAATCGGCCATGGCTTGCCCCTTGATAGCGGTGCGAGGATGGTAGGTGACGTCATACTGACTTATTTCAATGCACCATTTGAGGAGTCGTCCAGAAGTGTCGGGATGATGGAGCACTTGCCTTAGTGGCTGATCGGTTAGAACTCTGATGGAGTGAGATTGGAAGTAGTGTCGCAGTTTTCGTGACGCGATCAATAAACAATATGCCAATTTCTCAAGTTTAGGATATCTGGCTTCTGCCCCTGTAAACCTCTTACTTATAAAGTACACCGGGCGTTGTGTGCGGTCTTCTTCTCTTACCAAGGCAGCGCTTAGAGCATGAGATGATACAGCGAGGTATAGGTATAGCTCTTCGCCTTCGTTTGGAGTCGAGAGTACTGGTGGTTTCTGAAGGTGTTCGATCAGGTTAAGGAAGGCTTTTAAGCATTCATCGGTCCACTCGAATTTTCCTTTGTCTTTCTTGAGAGCTTCGAAGAAAGGGACACACTTGTTAGTTGCTTTGGAAATGAATCTGCTTAGGGCGGCCACCTTTCCGTTTAGGCTCTGCATTTCTTTTCGAGTGGAAGGTATCCTTATTTCTTTTAGAGCCCGGATTTGTTCAGGGTTTGCTTCAATACCTCTGGCATGGACGATGAATCCTAAGAATTTTCCCGATGACACTCCGAAGGAGCACTTTAGAGGATTCAGCTTCATTCCATATTGGCGAAGTACCTGAAACATCTCGCTCAGGTGGCTTACATGATCGTCGGCTCTTCTGGACTTTACCAACATGTCATCCACATATACTTCCATAGTTCGTCCTATTAATTCCGCGAACATCTTGTTGACGAGGCGCTGGTAGGTAGCTCCGGCATTTTTGAGTCCAAAAGGCATGACTTTGTAAGAATATAATCCCCGGTCAGTGATAAAGCTAGTGTGGTCTTGATCGGGAGCGTGCATGGGAATCTGGTTGTATCCGGAGTATGCATCCATAAAAGATAAAAGTTCGTTCCCGGCAGTGCTGTCCACAAGCTGATCGATTCGGGGGAGTGGGAAGCAGTCTTTCGGGCAAGCGTCATTTAAGTTGGAGAAATCAATGCATCTTCGCCACTTCCCATTAGCTTTCTTTGCTAGTACTGGGTTAGCGATCCATTCTGGGTAGATGGCTTCTCGTATGAAGTCATTAGCAAGTAGGTTCTTTACTTCCTCATCGAGGGCTGCTGATCGTTCTGCTCCCATGTGTCTCTTTTTCTGCTTTATCGGTACCTTGGTGGGATCGACGTTCAGCATGTGGCATGCTATGTCTGGGGAGATTCCTGTCATATCGGCATGTGTCCACGCAAATACATATAAGTTGTGGTGGAGAAAATCAATGAGTTGATCCATCAATTCTGTTTTTAGCTGAGATCCTATTTTTAATAGTCTACTTGAATCATGTTTGTCTACAGATACGAATTCCATGGCCTCCGCAGGCTCAGCGGTAGCCTCCTACTCCTTATCCCTGGGGTCTAGTTCATTGAAAGGATCGCTGGGGTATCGAAGAGGAGGGGCTTTCTTTAGTTGCTATGCTTCCAAGCTTTTCATGCAGAGAGTAGTCTCTGCATCTTTCCCTTTATTCTTTCTACGGTTATTGCGAAGTTCAGTTACATAGCAATCTCGAGCGGCGTCTTGATCTCCTTCAACTTCTCCTATTCCGTTGTCTGTTGGGAATTTCATCTTTAGGCACCACGGGGCTAGGACAATTTGGAAGTCAGACAAGGCTGGTCTTCCCAAAAAGGCATTGTAGGCCGAGTGGTTTTCTATTAGTACGAACGTTTGTTTTCGCACAACGGAGCGGGGATGACTTCCTATTTCGACGAAGAGGTCAAGTTGCCCGAGGGGTATTTTCACATCTCCAGTGAAACCGTGTAGGGGTTTGTTGCAGCGAGACACATCCTTCATTGACAGCTTCATTTTGTCGAAAGCATGCTTGAATAGGATATTTACGGAGCTTCCTGTGTCTATTAGAATTCGAAAAACTTTAGCTGGACCGAACCAGGCAGAGATGACCATGGGATCCATATGCGGATACTGTCTTCCTTCTAAATCACGTCTACTGAATACGATGTCGTCACTCTCTTTCCGTTTCGGGTGGTGTTCTTCCATAATGAGGTTAACATAGCCTTCAGCATTTCTAAGTGACTTGCCGTATCTTTCCATCTCCGCCCAGCTTCTGTCGGCGATGTGTGGTCCTCCCGAGATGGTATGGACCACTATCTTCTCTTGACTAGAGCCACTAGTGTTGCGATTCCCTCCGCCTACTTCTGGGACGGGTCGCTTTGGATTCTCATTGGCAGGAGTTGGAGTCCTGTTCTGACCTTTCACATAGCGTTCCAGCCTTCTTCTTCTGATGTGTTCTTCGATCAAGTCCCGGAGATGGTGGCATTCATTGGTGTCATGTCCGTGGGATTCGTGGAAGCGGCAGAACTTTCCAGACTTGAGTGCGTTATCAGATTCTTTCTTGTGCGGGGGGCGCTTGTATCCGAGTTCGCCCTGAGTGGCTAGAAAGATGTTTTCGATTGTTTCATTCAAAGGAGTGTAGGAGTCAAATCTCGGTCCTGGTCGATATTGGCGTTTTTCAACCTTCCTGCCCCCAGCATTGTCTCTAGATTCATTTCTTCGAGTGTCCTTGGCTGCAGCGGGAACCTTGTTTGAAGTTGTCTTACCTTGTTGCCCTGACTGCCTCTCAGTGGCGGCGTCTTCAAGTCTCATATACTTTCCAGCTTCATGGAAGAAATCAGGTAAAGTAGCTGGTTTTTCCTTAGTTAGCCTTCTTGCGAACTTGGTATCTGGGTGTACACCGCTACAGAGGGCCATTAGGGTGAGTTTCTCATCGGCATCTTGGACTGCGGCCGCTGCGGCGTTGAACCGAGTTAGATATTGTTGCAGTGTCTCTCTGGATTTCTGTTTGACATTGGATAGAGAATAAGCATCCTTGGGTTGTTCTACATGGATACGGAACTGGTTAATGAACCTTTCTTTCAACATCTCCCATGAGCTGATAGATCCTTGGGGTAGATGGCAGAACCAGGAGGTAGCTAGATCTGCTAGGAATAGCGGAAAGCATTTACACAGCACCCCTTCTGTTGCTCCGCTCATGAGCATATGCTGGGTGTATCTTTGTAAGTGTACGATGGGGTCGGAAGTTCCCTTGTAAGGTTCCATGGTTGGCATTTTCCATTCCCGGAGGGTGATGGCAGTTTCGATACTGCGGGTAAAGGGGCTGGTGACCCTAGCGCCTATTCCTCGGTCCCTTTGCTCCCGTTGGACGCATTCTCTGAATAGTCGTGCCATTCTTTCATCAAAATTTGGAGCGGATAGAAATGAACTTGGTTCTTCCCTGCGGGATCGATCTCGTCCAGATGACCTGTAGGGATGGTATAGTCTATCACTTCTGACGTTATCCAGTGGTTGCCTCTGGCTGCTCGGATGCATGCTAGGACCAGCTACAGTTGCCCCCTGCCTTGATCTTCCCTGCGGGGTTCTGTTTCGAGCATTTCCATGAGGTCAACTTCGGGCTGGGTTCTAGCTCGGCTCCGTTCAGCGGGGTTTCTATGATTAGGTGGCATGACTGGCTCAGCTATATCCGACCCTCTCCTGGCGCCTCCCCCACTGGGTTCGGTTCCAAGCGCTTCATCGAGTCGGAGTTCAGGTTGAGTCCGGGCGCGACCCCTGTCATTGTTGTTCCTGTTGATGGCTTCCTCGAAGAGGGAAGACCTTTGCTGTCTCCGAGATCCTCCAGATTGAGATTCATCCCATGATTCAGTGTTGCGGTTGGATTCTTCGACATCTCTCAAGCGTGACATGAGTTGGTTCACCAAAGCTTCTTGCTGGGATGCGAAGCGGTTAGTCACTTCCACCACAACTCTGTCTAGGTCTGCTCTAGTGATTACTGTCGGTTGTTCCGCGGCAGGGGCTGTTGGAATTGCCTGATCTTCATGTGGCACTGCTGCTGTAGTGGGATTGTTCTCTTGATCTGGATCCACTGGATTTGGAGCGCTGCTAGTTGCAGCGTTCTTTCCCTTGTTGGCGTCTTTTCTTGGCCTGGAAGTCATGTTTCCTAGGCAATGAAGGGTGCTATTGGGAAAGAAGGTTGAATGAGGGAAGCTGAAGCTTCGAGTTCGAAGTTCTCAGTGAAAGCACCAAAAATGTTTGCGCGAAAAGTGGGCAAACACCTCCAAGTCGTGAGATTTAATTGGTTTTATGTGATTCTTAATGATTTAGATGAGTTATGTAAATATGAGAAAAGCAGGGGCTGAAATGTAAAAGACACACAGATTTATAGTGGTTCGGCCAGAACGTGCCTACGTCCACTTTATATGTTATTATCTTCTTTGTTTCAGATTACAAGTACAATGCTTTGTGTACAAGTATATGAAAGTAGTTTGAAAGTTCCTTCCGTGCTTGAGCTCTCAAACTTGTCTGCCATTGTTGTACCCCTGCCCCTCTATTTATAGAGTGAGGTAGGGGGCAGGGGTCTTGGATGTATATAGCTGCTGGTGGGCCCGGGCTGGAGCTATCTGGCCTGTCAGCATTCTGGTTCGGCGAGGCCTCATTCGGTGGTGAGGTATGTGTTTGGCTCGATGGTGTTGGTCCGGCCATGAATGATCCGGTGATGGTGGTCCGGTTGTAGCTTGGGAGTTGGTTCGGTAGAGGGGTGATGTATGGATCGGTGGACTTAGTCCGGTGAAGGCTGGTGGACCGGCTTGGCTGGTCCGGTAGGGTATTGGAGGGGTGGGTCCGGTGGACCTGGACCGGTGAAGTCTGGTTCGGCAGGAGCTTATGCCGAATGGGGTGGAGGTTGTGCCTTGCCGAATGGATATGGCCGAATGAACTATAAGTTGGGCTTGCCGAATGGACCCTTGGACATGGGTGTTGAACGAACTCCTTACTAGATGGAATGGAGGTCGCCAACCCGGGTGAAACTGCCGCTTCTCAGTCTCGAGGTCTTCTGGGTGAGAATTCGCCCAACAGCCGAGATTTATAGGAGAGAGTTGTTAGACTTCATGGAGTTCCATCTAGTATTGTATGCGATAGAGACCGTTTATTCACTAGTAAATTCTGGAAGGCATTTCAGGACGTCTTAGGCACTAAACTGAATCTGAGTACAGCTTATCATCCTCAGACAGAAGGCCAAACTGAGAGGGTAAATCAGATTTTGGAAGATCTGCTCCTAGCTTGCATTATTGATTTCGGTGGATCTTGGGAAGACCATCTCCATTTGGTTGAATTCACTTATAATAACAGTTATCAGGTAATCGAAAAATTTCAATTTGAATAAGTAAAATTGAATTGAAATTTAACTATCTTTATAATCAGGCAAGTATCGATATGGCACCGTTCGAAGCTTTATATGGACGGCCACGTAAATCGCCAGCTTGTTGGATTGAGCCCGGATATGATTATGGAGGCATCCAAGAAGGTTAATGAGATCAGAAGGAAGATGAAGACCACACAGGATAGGCAGAAGAGCTATGTAGATAGGCATAGAAGAGATTTGGAATTCTAGGTTGGGGATGAGGTAGTTCTGAAGGTATCACCTTTGAAGAATGTTATTCGATTTGGTCGAAGAGGGAAGCATGCTCCTAGATTTGTTGGACCATTCACTATCATCGAGAGAATTGGTGCACTAGCTTACAGAGTTACACTACAGGAGAAGTTTGACGGCGTGCACAATGTATTCCATGTTTCACATCTTCGAAATGTTGTGCATGATCCATCCATGACCATTCCTATTGCTCAGTTAGATGAGGTTGATATTGAGCCGCATTTGACTATAGAGAGGAGACCACTTTGTATAATTGATAGGGATACAAAGCAGCATAGAAGGAAATCTGTTAGCCTAGTCGAAGTCCAATAGAGTCCCGATGATCGTGACTGTACTTGGGAAACCGACGAGAGTATTTGGGATTCTAATCCAGAATTGTTTGTTGAAGGTAAATTCCATTCTATATTTTATATTTTATTCGATAATCTATTCTATATCCATCGTATCTCTTTTATCTATTCATTCACACTTTACCTTGTTCCTTTCCGAGGACGAAAAGTTTTGAGTGGGGGAGAATGTAACGACCCTGAAATTCAGACCTAGTTTAAAATTTTAAAATCGCTTATTTAGTGTAGAAGTTCGAATCTTCACAAACAACTTCCGTTGCTATCCAAACTTCACGTTGGAATGCGTCTAGATGGACATAGGCGTACATCAAATTTCATTGAAAAATATTGAAATTAATTTCTATCGTCACATTTACATATTAGTTTGAACTCTATATGTAAATTTCCTATTGCTCGAATCCAAATATTTTTCACAATGTTTCATAAGAAAAATATTCTGATCATGATGGCGCGTTTCGTTTCATCAAATTCGCTTTTAATTCATAGTTAAATTGTTCGCGCAAGCAAACAGCTAAATTAGTAATTAAAAATTCACAAATAGTGTCAAATCGTCAAAGTCTTCATACCGTTGCATTTGCCTCGTCGCGCTGATCAAAACGGTATATTTATTTGCGTCAATCAAATTTCGACATTGAAATTGACAATTGTTTAACGGATTATAAACCGGTCCGTTACGCAGCCCGAACCGGTACCCTACTGTCCCCCGCTTAGAATTCTAAGGGACTTTGACCATTCAGCTTCTACGAAACCCAATAGCGATCACGTTTACCGAGGACATCATTGTTGTGACCTTAGGACTCTAAACATCTCTGTATATATCAGCTACCCTCTGCATTAATTGATTTTCTCACTTCACACTCAAACTCTCTGGTACGTTCTTCTTTCTTCCTCCTCTGCATGATTTCCTTTATATATATTTTTTGTTTGTCTCCCTTCCAGATAAATGAAACTCACGAAACCCACCCACGTGCACCCATGCCGCCCGCTCCGCCCACGTCCACCCACATCCACCCTCTCCGCCTCGTCCGCCTCACCTGTTGCCGACCCCACTACCATTTGCTCCACCCTCTTCACCTCGCCCCACTACCCACGTCCACCCTCCACTGCACCGCCAGCGACCAGACCCCAGCCCGCCTTACCCTCGACTACCCCGACTCGCCACGTCGAGCCCGCCCTGCTCCCCACAGCCAAGAACCCGACCGAAACCATTGCACTCAGCAAACCCAGTCCATCTCTCCTATTTCCGTGCCAATCCACCCAGCCTCCGTGTCCCACAGCCACCATCCGCCCAGCCTCCGCCCACTGGCCACGTCCGCCTCCAACCAGACACCAACCTGCCTGCGACCAGCGCCAGCTGAACCCCAGACCGCTCCGCCTCAACACATCCCTCCTCAACCATTGAAACCTGTGACGCCCCACTCCGAGAGCCTCGTTAACAAAGAGTATTACCTAGATAATACTGTCGGCAAACGCGGAAAATAGAGTATAATGGGAGCGACCATGTGTAATCTTACCTTAACTATTCACTAAATACGTCGAAAAGTAGAATCACTACCAATTCGACCTATTCAATAAATATTTAAAGCAAAACTACAATGACTAGAGGATATATCAGAACAGAATATAACAAATCAAATGCAATATACATTACAGAACAGTAAACCATCATATACACACATATACTGATACCAAGCAGAGTATACAAAATAATACATGTCAAGTGGTATAGCAAACCACAATATACAGACGAGTCAATAGAATACGTAACAGAGTTACAACAGATAAGGACTACAAAAGACGCTATAAAAAAATGAAGCTAGCAAATAGTCCATGCAGAATCAAAATAGGCTAAGTCCAAAAGCACCTAACCTGAAACATCTCGGTCTGACCCGAGTATAAAATACACGGGTCAGTCTAGATAACAAATCAGTTAGATAAACTGAACAATAATAAACCTGCAAGGTTACACAGTATAACAAATATCTCTAGAGGAGATAACACAATCATCAACAACAGATGAACATAATAAAACAAGCCTCATATCATCGGCAACATAGATAATCAAAGGATATGAATATCCTAAAGCAAGCCAATAGGCAAATAGCAAATACCCATAAGGTATACAAGTTCCACGAGGAAATCGCTACTCTCCATGCGGCTCAAAAAGACCAACACCGAAGGGCGATACCAAGGGAATATACATATCAATGAAATATCATAAAATTTGCTTGAGCTCAGTACTGTACAAACAAGGATCCATGAGCCCGAAGACTCCAAACCCAAGTATCACCCATGCGGCACATAAGGCCAACATCAGAGCGAAACTATATAGGGCGACAAACCCGAAGGCACAAACCCGAAGGCAACATACCCGAAGGCAACAAACCTAGGGAGACAGTCCGAAGACACTATCCCAGAGGCAACAAACCGTAGTGGTGAAGGTCAAAGACCCAGTACTAGACACCACTAACTGGCGGAATGTGTCACAACTCTCGAAAAGGAATCCGAAAAGTGTTAAGGTATGTCCCATAACCACTCATTCGCACTAAACGGTTTACTATCCGTCAGTCACTTTCACACTCAAAGAAGTACAAAGTTTACCTCATATCATCGATAAACCAAACCCGAAGGTCAAAACGATCAATTGAATAGGTCGAGAATTAATCGGAAGGATAAACGCACAGATTCATGGTCCGTGTTTTGCCCAACCGTTTAATCATCCTTCCACTTCGCTCGACGTGCGAAAGTGTGTGTTTTAAATAGGAAGTATAAATTGGAGAAGGGAGCTTTTAATACGATTTAGAGAGATTATTTATAAAACCCGTGAATGAAGTCAAAAACAAGTCATCAAAGTCAAATATGCAATAACAACTAATTGGAATCAACACGAATCGATAAAAGTTGGAAATTAACTCAAAATTAGCCAAAATAGGCAAAACTGCACATTTCAGACGTCTGAAATTTCCATCCAGACGTCTGAACCACTAACCATACGTCTGAATGGATTTCCAGACATCTGAAATTCTTCTCTGCCTTTTTGTGTTTTCCAGGGACCAGTTTCTGACGTCTGGATTTCCAAACCAGACGTCTGAATTTGAAACCAGACGTCTGAAATTTATTCCAGACGTCTGAAATTGCCTGGTAGGCAAAAATCAGCCTTGCCCAAAAATGGGCGAAAATCCAAACGGAAGCGATCGGACAAGCGACGAAGACTAGGGATTAATGCCAAACGACAACCCAGCCTTATAGGCTCTTCGAAACACCTCCTAAAGCGTGATCACACATCAAAGTTCGGATCTTTAAAGAATTGAACCCAAACACTAAAAATTTGGATATTCACCAATTCAATCCAAACCAAAAGCAAGTGCATATGAACAAGGTGTTAGGAATTCATACCCAACATCAATGAAATCAAGAGAAGTAGATGTGAGTTCGAAACTCACCTTTTTACACAAAACAAAGAAGATGAAGAAGCACAAAAGCAAGGAATCAACCAACTACACTCCACTTCAACACTACAAGCTTCAATCTAGAATCAAAGCAAGTATTTCCTAAGTTAGGGTTAGGAAATTACTGAAATTGAAGAGGAGAAGAGATGGAGAAGATGGAGATGAACTTACCAATGGATTCTCTTTGATTTTGGAGCAAGAAATCAAGTTCGAAGTTAAAACTAGGGCTTGCTAATTTCTATTTCTCTTTCCCTTCCACCATTTCAGTTTTTAAGCTTAAGTTTTTAAGAGATGAATAAGTGAATGAGAGGAGTGGCTAAGCTAGGGTATTTAGTTAAGCTAGTGGGCTGAACCCAAACCCAAAACCCAATAGAAAAAGGGTCAAAATTTCACAAACTCCAAACATATCAAAGATTATACTCAAAAAGATCGCAAACGCCATTTTGGAACCAATGGAGGTGGTTTCGAGTTCCAATTCGGCCATTTGCAGAAAGTAACATTTCGGACCTCAAAAATCCGAATAACGACGCTATATTTAAATTAAACATTTAAATATAAATTCGTTAAATAGGTGGGTTGTTACAGATCTCCCCTCCTTACAAAATTGCGTCCCCGCAATTCCTAGAGACGATATTTGTAACAACTACATATATACAACATACAAAAGAAAGAAATAAGCTTGAGATACAGAAATAGACTTACCATTAAGAAGCAAAGATAGAAAACCTGGATAAGATCACTCAATAAACTCTCTGGTTTCCCAAGTACAGTCATTGGGATTAGTGGACCATTGAACTTTAACGAGCGGCACGTCCTTGTTCCGAAGGTGTCGCACCTCCGTGTCAAGCACGCGAGTAGGTTGCTGTACAATAGATAAGTCCGGTGAGATCTCAAGCTCTTGCAAATCAGGAGAAGTAATAACAGAATCCGACTCCCGAAGACACTTCCGAAGTTGCGAGACGTGGAACATGTCATGAATGCCAGATAAATGAGCTGGAAGTGAAACTCTATAAGCCACAGGGCCAATACGTTCAGTAATAGAAAACGGTCCTATATAACGAGGAGCCAATTTCCCAGTCGTACTGAAACGCATAACCCCTTTCAAAAGAGAAACACGAATAAAAACAAGATCACCAATTGAGAACTCGAGGGGTTTCCTACGGTTGTCTACGTAGGATTTCTGGCGACTCTGAGCCTCTTTCATTCTCAATCGAATAAGATCCATCTTCTCAGAAGAATCACGAATAGAATCGGGACCAAGAATAAGCTTCTCCCCAGATTCCAACCAACAAGAAGGTGATCGGCATGGCCTTCCGTATAAGGCTTCGAAAGGAGCCATACCAATACTAGACTGAAAACTATTGTTGTACGTGAATTCTACAAGAGGTAGGTGATCCTCCCAACTACCACCGAAATCAAAGATACAAATACGGAGAAGATCTTCCAAGATACGATTTACCCGTTCAGTCTGTCCATCAGACTGCGGATGATAAGCTGTACTAAAATTAAGCTTTGTTCCCAAAGCTTGCTGAAGACTCTTCCAAAAATGACTCGTGAATAAAGGATCACGGTCACTCACAATAGAACTAGGAACACCGTGAAGTCTCACTATTTCCTTGATATACAACTTAGCCAAATGCGAAGCAGTCCTATTAGACTTAATAGGGACGAAATGAGAAGACTTAGAAAGGCGATCAACAATAACCCAAATGCTAGAATGGCCTGATCTCCAACGAGGTAGGCCGTCAATGAAATCCATAGAAATTTGATCCCACTTCCACAATGGAATCTCAAGAGGCTGAAGAAGACCAGAAGGATGCTGATGTTCGGCATTCATACGTTGACAAGTCATGCAATTACTCACATAACTCGCCACATCGCGCTTCATACCTTCCCAATAGTGAAGGCGACGCATATCGGCATACATCTTGGTACTACCGGGATGAATGGTATATTTAGAACGATGGCAATCATCAAGAATATCATGCCTAAGTACAGAATCAGAAGGCACAACAAGACGGTTCTTCTTACGAAGACACCCATGAGAATCAATGCTAAAATCTTGCAACGCCTCATCACAAGATCCAGACTCACAAAGCTGAATAAGATGCAACAAATTAGGATCACACCGCTAAGCATCGGCAATACGATCCAACAAAGAGGGCCGTGCATCTAAACTGAATAGTGCAATCGAAGAATCAAAAGATAAATCACGATCACGAATTTCACAAAAAGATAAAGTCTCGAGAATATCCCATTCGGCTAGCATCATAGAAACAACAGCCGAATGTTTGCGACTAAGCGCATCTGCAACACGATTACCCTTACCAGGGGTATATTGGATATCAAAATCATAGGAGGCAAGAAACTCGAGCCAACGCTGTTGTCTCATATTGAGTTCCTTTTGAGTGAAAAAATACTTCAAAGATTTATGATCGGTATAGAGAATGAAGCGCTCGCCCAATAAATAATGTCGCCAAATCTTCAAGACAAAGACAATGGCGGCTAACTCAAGATCATGAGTGCATAGCGAACTTCATTCGGACGCAGTTGCCTAGAAGCATAAGCAACCACCCGATCTCTCTGCATAAGAACAGCACCGAGACCACTACCACAAGCATCGGTGTAGACAACAAGATCATGATTCCCCTCGGGACCCACAAGAATAGGAGCATTAGTGAGAAGTTCCTTCAATGTCAGAAAGGAAGCTTCACACTTGTTGGACCAATCAAAACGAATGCCTTTTCGGGTAAGGCTTGTGAGAGGAAGCACGACACGGGAAAAATCCTTGATGAACCGACGGTAATAACCTGCCAATCCAAGGAAACTACGAATCTCATGAACATTTTCAGGCCTCTTCCAATTCTGAATGGCTTCGATCTTTGAGGGATCGACAGAAATGCCATCGGAAGATACAACATGGCCTAAGAACTTAACCGTATTCTCCCAAAAATGGCACTTGGAGAATTTGGCTCTAAGCTAATGATGACGGAGGGTACTCAAGACAATTCTCAAGTGATTAGCATGCTCGGCTTCAGACTTAGAATAAATAAGGATATCATCCATGAACGTAAGGACAAAATTATCGAGATATTCCCGGAATACTCGATTCATGAGATCAACCACGAAAGCAGGAGCGTTCGTCAAACCGAATGGCATGACGAGCCACTCAAAAGAAGCATATCGAGTGCGGAAAGCCGTAAGAGGTACGCTATCCTCCGCAACTCGTAATTGATGAAAACCTGTGGCAAGGTCAAGCTGAGAAAAGACCTTAGCACCACTCAATAGATCGAACATATCATCGATCCTAGGCAATGGATACCTATTTCTGATGGTTAACTCGTTAAGCTTGCGATAATCAATGCAAAGCCTAAGAGTTCCATTAGATTTCTTCACAAAGACGACCGCGGATCCCCACGGAGAAAAACTAGACTGAATCAACTACTAGGATTCAAGCTCTAAAAGCTTCTTCTTGAGTTCCTCATTTTCCTTTGTAGACATCCTCGTGGGAGGACGACTAACTGGCTGCACGCCTGGAATGAGATCAATGTGGAACTCAATTGCCCGCTTGGGTGGCAAACCCGAAACAGGTTCAAAAACATCAGAAAAGTCACAAGCAACAGGAATACGAGATATATCATCATCATCTCGCGAGTCAAGCGAATATAAAGCCATCTCGGAATTATCCACATTCCGAAGAACAAGAGATAACTGAGAAGGCGAATCAGGAAGACAAAGATATAAAATTCTCTCGGAACAAATAATCCTGGCATCGTACCTCACTAGCCAGTCCATACCAAAAATCATATCAAAACCCAAATGAGAAACAACGTGCAGATTCGCACGGAAAGAAAAGCCACATAAAACAATCTCAATATCATCACAAAACAAGCTAAGGGTCGCGGATCCCCCAATAGGATTCGCAATCCTTAAAGAAGTAATCAAACAAGAAACATCCAAAGATAAATCATCTACAAGCTTCTTCGGTACGAAAGAGTGTGAAGCACCCGTATCGAAAAGAACTCGTATACTATGATCATGAAATAGAATTGTACCCTCCAAAATAGATGGAGACATACCTTTGGATTGAGATGAACCTCCAGAAGCATTAGCCACATTGAGCTTGCCAGATTTTGCATTAGCAGGAGCAGTAGGACAAGCTGAAACATGACGACCTTCCTTCTTGCAATAGAGACAGAAGAGAGGCTTTGGACAAGCTTGAATTATGTGGTCCGGAGAACCACAATTGAAACACTTTCGAACGAAAGGTGTTCCGAAACACTGAGGCTGAGAGCTAGGACCACCGGTCTTATTTTTCTTAGAAGGAAAAGGCTTCTTATGAATTGGAAACGGCCTCTTGTTGGGGTTCTTGGAAACCTCAACATTCTCACCACTATCACACTCCTTCTCGACAGCTTCGAGATGAAGTGCCGAATCAACCAATTCCTCGAAAGAAAGTTTAAGCTGGAGCAACAAGGACTTCTTAAGATATTTCCTAAGACCAGAAACAAACCTCAAATTCTTCTTGTAAGAAGTGCTAATGAATTCAAGACCATATTTAGATAAGGCCTCAAAAGATGCAACATGCTCAGAAACAGAAGATTTCCCTTGCTTCAACTCAAGGAAGCGACGGGTCAATAAAAATCTTTCAGATTCAGAAACGAACTTGAGTTCAAATCGCTCCCGAAACTGAGTCCAAGAAAGAGTAGACTCATCAATCTTAGCTATAAGAAGCTCATACCAATCAAGGGCATGTTCTTGCAATAAGCTAGAAGTCACAAGAACTCGATCATGGTCAGAAAGATCCATGCGAGAAAAGATACGTTCGCATGTGCGAAACCAAGCTTGGACTTCAAGGACGGATTCGGAACCCTTAAACGGTTTTCCTCCAAGATGAGCAAAATCACTGCACTGACGTGCAAAGGCAAACTTGCGAGGTGGGGACACTCGAGGAGGAACGAGAGGCTGAGTGCTCCTAAACAACTCCATAAACTGATCGGCAGACATATATACGCCATCCGGATGTGAGCCCCTAGATTGCCCAGCATCCGAACGTCGACCTCTGCCTCTTCCAGACATAAGCTGAAAGTCATGATAAGGAAAAGATTATTCACATGGTAGATATTGCAATATGCAATACTACGGAATAGAAATGCATTCCTAGACATATTCCAAAACTCAATCTAACCTTGATGGAATAAAGAGACACGATGATTCAAAGATTTGTATCACTTATACACTTTGATGTATCGTAATATGTGCTCTGTTCTGTGTTTATCATATTTTGTTCTGAACACAGCTTTGATACCACGCTGTGACGCCCCACTCCGAGAGCCTCGTTAACAAAGAGTATTACCTAGATAATACTGTCGGCTAACGCGGACAATAGAGTATAATGGAAGCGACCATGTGTAATCTTACCTTAACTATTCACTAAATACGTCGAAAATTAGAATCACTACCAATTCGACCTATTTAATAAATATTTAAAGCAAAACTACAATGGCTAGAGGATCTATCAGAACAGAATATAACAACTCAAATGCAATATACATCACAGAACAGTAAACCATCATATACACACATATACTGATACCAAGCAGAGTATACAAAATAATACATGTCAAGTGGTATAGAAAACCACAATATACAGACGAGTCAATAGAATACATAAC
Source organism: Allium cepa (assembly GCA_030765085.1). Taxonomy (NCBI): domain Eukaryota; kingdom Viridiplantae; phylum Streptophyta; class Magnoliopsida; order Asparagales; family Amaryllidaceae; genus Allium; species Allium cepa. The sequence continues at coordinate 1,033,840,119 of CM060928.1, forward strand.
AGAGTTACAACAGAAAGGACTACAATAGATGCTATAACAAAATGAAGCTAGCGAATAGTCCATGCAAAATCAAAATAGGCTAAGTCCAAAAGCACCTAACCTGAAACATCTCGGTCTGACCCGAGTATAAAATACACGGGTCGGTCTAGATAACAAATCAGTTAGATAAACTGAACAATAATAAACCTGCAATGTTACACAGTATAACAAATATCTCTAGAGGAGATAACACAATCATCAACAACAGATGAACATAATAAAACAAGCCTCATATCATCGGCAATATAGATAATCAAAGGAAATGAATATCTTAAAGCAAGCCAATAGGCAAATAGCAAATACCCATAAGGTATACAAGTTCCACGAGGAAATCGCTACTCTCCATGCGGCTCAAAAAGACCAGCACCGAAGGGCGATACCAAGGGAATATACATATCAATGAAATATCATAAAATTTGCTCGAGCTCAGTACTGTACAAACAAGGATCCATGAGCCCGAAGACTCCAAACCCAAGTATCACCCATGCGGCACATAAGGCCAACATCAGAGCGAAACTATATAGGGCGACAAACCCGAAGGCCCAAACCCGAAGGCAACATACCCGAAGGCAACAAACCTAGGGAGACAGTCCGAAGACACTATCCCAGAGGCAACAAACCGTAGTGGTGAAGGTCAAAGACCCAGTACTAGACACCACTAACTGGCGGAATGTGTCACAACTCTCGAAAAGGAATCCGAAAAGTGTTAACGTATGTCCCATAACCACTCGTTCGCACTAAACGGTTTACTATCCGTCAGTCACTTTCACACTCAAAGCAGTACAAAGTTTACCTCATTTCATCAATAAACCAAACCCGAAGGTCAAAACGATCAATTGAATAGGTCGGGAATTAATAGGAAGGATAAACGCACAGATTCATGGTCCGTGTTTTGCCCAACCGTTTAATCATCCTTCCACTTCGCTCGACGTGCGAAAGTGTGTGTTTTAAATAGGAAGTATAAATTGAAGAAGGGAGCTTTTAATACGATTTAGAGAGATTATTTATAAAACCCATGAATGAAGTCAAAAACAAGTCATCAAAGTCAAATATGCAATAACAACCAATTGGAATCAACACGAATCGATAAAAGTTGGAAATTAACTCAAAATTAGCCAAAATAGGCAAAACTGCACATTTCAGACGTCTGAAATTTCCTTCCAGACGTCTGAACCACTAACCAGCCGTCTGAATGGATTTCCAGACGTCTGAAATTCTTCTCTGCCTTTTTGCGTTTTCCAGGGACCAGTTTCAGACGTCTGGATTTCCAAACCAGACGTCTGAATTTGAAACCAGACGTCTGAAATTTATTCCAGACGTCTGAAATTGCCTGGTAGGCAAAAATCAGCCTTGCCCAAAAATGGGCGAAAATCCAAACGGAAGCGATCGGACAAGCGACGAAGACTAGGGATTAATGCCAAACGACAACCCAGCCTTATAGGCTCTCCGAAACACCTCCTAAAGCGTGATCGCACATCAAAGTTAGGATTTTAAAGAATTAAACCCAAACACTAAAAATTTGGATATTCACCAATTCAATCCAAACCAAAAGCAAGTGCATATGAACAAGGTGTTAGGAATTCATACCCAACATCAATGAAATCAAGAGAAGTAGATGTGAGTTCGAAACTCACCTTTTTACACAAAACAAAGAAGATGAAGAAGAACAAAAGCAAGGAATCAACCAACTACACTCCACTTCAACACTACAAGCTTCAATCTAGAATCAAAGCAAGTATTTCCTAAGTTAGGGCTAGGAAATTACTGAAATTGAAGAGGAGAAGAGATGGAGAAGATGGAGATGAACTTACCAATGGATTCTCTTTGATTTTGGAGCAAGAAATCAAGTTGGAAGTTGAAACTAGGGCTTGCTAATTTCTATTTCTCTTTCCCTTCCACCATTTCAGTTTTTAAGCTTAAGTTTTTAAGAAATGAATAAGTGAATGAGAGGAGTGGCTAAGCTAGGGTATTTAGTTAAGCTAGTGGGCTGAACTCAAACCCAAAACCCAATAGAAAAAGGGTCAAAATTTCACAAACTCCAAACATATCAAAGATTATACTCAAAAAGATCGCAAACGCCATTTTGGAACCAATGGAGGTGGTTTCGAGTTCCAATTCGGCCATTTGCAGAAAGTAACATTTCGGACCTCAAAAATCCGAATAATGACGCTATATTTAAATTAAACATTTAAATATAAAATCGTTAAATAGGTGGGTTGCTACAAAACCCGAACCCCTACAACCAACGAACCATTGTCCCACATCCATCTCCCCTTGCCACTGCCTGACCACAGCCAAAGCCTCCTTCGTACCAGATCCAGAACCCTGAAGTTTCTATTGTGTAGTTCATGCAGAGAAACTTTATTAAAACTATTGCTTGATTTTATATATATTAATATGAATGTGTAATCTGTTATGTTTATAACAGTATATAATTTCAAAATTTCCAGTTGCTCACATACAGTCTGTTGCTATGTGTTTTATTCCAGCTCCTGCTATTGATCCGGAAGCATAAGCTATTTCCATCCCGCTTGTCGAATCTATCTTGCTACGTTGTTTGGTATGGTTTATATATATATATATATATATTTAGTCGATATATGTTGCAATAAACAAATTATCGATTAATTATTTGTTTGATTGCAGTTTGTGTTCGTTTTGCATCGTGCTTATTCAGGTCTATCTTATCTATCCATCTTCGTGCTACGCTGTCCAATCTCTAACCACGCAAGGTGAATATTTCATTCACGACTCAAAAATCTATTATGCTATGATAATCAAATGATAGTTGTTGTTAATATTAATTTGAATGTTAAAATGGTTGATGTTAAAATTGTTCACATAAACTGTAAATTTCTACACAAGTAAAAAAAATTAAATATTGTTAATATTTAAATTTCTAAATTGACGCCATGTACTGTTTAATTTGATTTAACGTGTTAAATTTTAATCTGATGTTAGTTTATGGTAAGTAGTTGTGACACTAAATTTGTTATGTGATGTTGAATTTGGTTGTTAATATAAGTGAAATTTAATATGAAATTGAATTTGATATAGGATAGTTAAAAAATTAAAATGGATCATAAACTTGACCCCTATAAATGTTAAATAAATCGACGTGTAGAAATAGGGTTAACTACACTTTGACCATTGAATGTATGATGGATGTAGTAATTTGATAATAGACACCAAGTGAAAAACCATAATGTAATAATCTTTAATCTGCATGAAATGATAGTGTGGATTCTAGGAATAATTATATTAATTTGCATAAATAACAAATGTAAATTAATACGATTATTTCTGGATTATTTAAATAAATTGTTGAATTGTTGTGTATGGTTGCTATTGCTTGTTTATTTACTTTGACACCATCCCAGTTATCACACTGCAAGTTTCCTTTTCCATACTTTGATTTTTTTTATTGAATGATATTGGGTTGAAATGATAGATACCTAATTAAATAACTTGGCCGAGGATAGCTAGTTAAAATAAGAAACCCGACTGGTCAAGAAGATCATTTTGAAATTGAAATCTATTTGAAATTAAGGAATGAACTTAACAATTTGTTTGAAATTAAGTAACAAAATTAATGGATTAATTGAAGTAAATTAATGGATTTAATTGAAAGGGATCAATAAATCTATTTAATTGATTAAAATGAATTAGCAAATTTAAAATATAGAAAATTGTAATTTGATTTATGAAAACTTAAAGTTAAGTATGTTAAATATTTGAAATGAAAATTAGAAACAAGTAAAGTTTTAGAATTTAATAATTTAAAAATTTGTTAGATTTATTAAATTAAGATTTAAACTCGGTTTTAATTAAATAGATTTGAAACTTGTTATGAATTAAATTGGAGACTAAGTGAAATTTGACTTAAGAGGAATATAAACTAACTAAAGTTTTATGGAATTAATTTAGTGATAATTCAAGTTAAAATGATTTTAATATTTAATGAATTAATTAAATTAGGACTTTGTAACTGAGTATGAATTGTGATGATTTGTAAATCATAAATAACGAATTTGTGTTGTGTAAATCATGGAACCAAATAAATGAAATTGGGTTTCTTTATGTAGAAATTCAATTGAATTTGGTGAATAAATCAAATGAAGCAATTTTGATGAAAGGAATTTAGTTAATGAAATTTGATTTAATCGAATTTATGATAACAGTGTATGTAAATATGAATTGACATGAATAGAATTTGATTTAATGATTTGAACTAAATTGACCATTAAATTGAATTCATTGATTATGAACTAAATTTAATAAGAAAAATTTAGAACTTATTAAATTGAACTTGAATGTTTAATTATATTGTTAACTCAAATGTTTGAACTAAAAATTGCATTGGAAATATGTTTTAAATATCTGAAATAATTTGAATCGTGAAATTTCAAAATTTTGGAAGTCAAAATTTGCAGCTTGACTTTTGGACTTTGATTTGTTTAAACTTTAATTTAACCAACCATCGGGTAATAAATACGTAGTTATTAAAGAGACCGGGATCAGATATGGACATACTCTTTGTCGATACCGAAAACCACTTTAGTAACTATTATACGCGGAGTGTTGATCCAGAATGAAGTGGATGGTTTGGTGAACGCGTTGAATGAAGAAAGAGAACGATATTGGATGACCCCTGACATGACTAAAACAGGAGCCGTGCCGGGCCATTGTGGTTTTCCACCTCTAGCGGACACACTTCTTCGATACCATATCTATTACTTTTGTGATTCGATTTGGGTGCACCCCTTGATTTGGAAGTGTTGTTTCGCGGTGTTGAAGTAGCTGCTAGCTATGCTCAACATTAGTCCGGATCACGCAACTAGTAGTTTCCTACTTGGTATCGCCTAATGTACCTTGTCATACTGATTATCCTCTCCACGACCACTATGATTTTTTTGTGTTATACCTATGGGGTACCCTCTGATAACCACTAGTTTATGGTACATTATAAAATTTGTTAAGGGGAATTATGGTAACGCCTTAACGCTATTTTAATATCGTACTTTACTGATTAGACATTATCTACATATCGTGTTCTATTGTATATATAGGTAGTTTATCGGACCCTTAGAGATGTTATTTTATTCATCTTTGAGTTATGGACTTTATTCCCTGCACTTGATAATCTTTTATAAGATTTTGAGTCCTGACTCGAGTGTTTCTTTTTGTATATGCTCGGGTCAGTTTAAAGCTATCCAGTTGCTGATTAGGGTTGGTTGACGTTGCTGAAGACTTAGCATTTATCTTTGTCAGTCTATTTCTTTCCAGTATTGATGTACTAGTCTGTTGGGCATTTATGTATTTCCTTTCAGTCACCTTATGTTGAGACATTGTTGTACTTCACGTAGTAGCTTCATGAACTGCTATTATGACGATGTATTTTCCGCTGCATTATTCTGTGACTATTCTGTGTCTGTGATGTTGTATTGATTCTCATTTACATTTATGTATTTATAATCCCATAATGATTCGTGTTTTGTATTATTTAAGTTGACATGTGTGGATTATTGTCAATTTAAATTGTCCAAATATACGGGTTGTTACGAAATAGTTCCCACATCAAGTCGAGGAACTAAAATTGGCCAAATTTTATAGTTGATTATTTAACTGTCAAAGCAAACAAACGAATATTTTGCTCCATAAGCAATCCCTAGGCCCTTTTAGTTAATCCATTATTAATGAAATCACTTGCCAAGTATTCACTTCAAATTATCTTTAAAAAGAAATATCCTCAAAACCATTTCCACTTTTCAATATTGGAAAACAATCCCATATACTTATTTAATAATAAGTGATTCATAATTTCATTTATTTTCAACATTTAGAAAATAATCCACATACCTAAATCAGGATTAAGTATAGATTTTATTCTTTAAGGAAAACATTCTCGTAAACATACTTATTTGGGTCAAAACGAATATTGCATAAAACAACGTTGCGACAACCCAAAATCACTAGTATAGGGACTCGAAAATTAGGTATATGTTTAAATCCCATATACTATACAAAACTTTTCTTTTCGAAAATCATTTACTACAACAATGGTGTTATAGTCCATCATTTTTCTTCTTCTCGAAAACGTCTATTTCAACAATAAATGTTGAAATCTATATATTCGATAATTAACACATTTTAAATATCTTCGAATCATTTAACTTCATTTAAAAGATCACTTACAAAACATATCCATTTTATTTAATATATTATTTACTATTTAAAATTGTGAATATAATTCCCTAACAAAATTCAATATTATTGCAACATTTAATTTAAAGGATAATTCACTGTCAAAAATCGTGATTATGTCTCCTTTATCAAATTCATTACTTCTACATATTTATTAAAGGATCATCCACTGTCAAAAATCATTGATATATCTCCTTTAATAAACTATAATAATTAACAAATCAAATTCAACTGATTTCGTATTTATAAAACAATTTTTATAAATTCAATTTATACATTATAAAACCATTCGTTTATAAAATCCCTTTATTAACCAAACTCATTTATATCGTTTATGTGTCAAAATCCAAATTATATGTTAATTCACTTATAATTCCCTCATTTACTAATTCATTCATTTTATAACTTCACAGTACAAAAATCTATAAATCTAATTTACTTATAAAATCCAATTATAACTTCATTTTATTATTTATAAAAGCTACATTTTAGCTCCATTATTCTGATTTATAAAATATCAATTTTAATCTTATATATAAAACAATTTATAATAGTTTCAAAATTCTCAATTTGAAACTATTTTACAAAATAGTTAACTCTGTATTTAAAAAATCACATTCTGATTATATTTCCCAAAAAGCATAATTTTTATAACATAAAAACTATAACCTTTGTTTATTAAAAATAAATTCATTTCCCTAACAATTCAAAATTAACAAAACGTACAAATTCAAATTCACTTTTAAAACCCTTTTAAATTTGGAAATCATCACTTTAACATTTTAAATATCTACATATAGGCCCAATGCTGCAACAACACTAAGTACATAAATCATGGCATCCAAATCATCATATATCACATGATTGCACCATATATATCAATATCTGTAAATAAAACCAATACCGGTGAGGAATCTCGTTGGATCCCTCCAACCTATCACCTGTATCAAATATACATATTAGAAAATATGTACAATGTCCGCTTCAAGGCAGACGCCTGTACAAAGGGTCATTCGCTCATACACGGGAACGTATATGGTCTCATCTGCGCCAATAGGCAGGAATATATCCAAATACCAATCAATATATATAATGTTGTATATCATCCAAACAATCATCAATCATCATAAATAAAATTTGTTCTTACTTACATAAAAATATCAGTGAGTTAAAAAGAGCGAGCTGTATTCACTTTGATTCCAACAATAGTAGCAATGTTTTATTCGGAATAAAATTAAACGAGCGTTTAATTATACCCATAATTTACACTAGCTCAAATCAACTCCAAACCAACTCTAAAATGTTGAGCTCGTCAATACGGACCTAACGCAACTTGTTTCATCAAAAATGGATCTTGTATGAAGAAGTTACACTATTTAGAAGTTTATACGAATTTATTATAAAATTTAATTCAATTTCCTTTTTTTCATTTTTAACCTCAATCATCCTGGCCGTTTGATTTTACATCATGAGATTAGGATGATGCTTTCCTTCTTCTTCATTACATTGTTCCTAGGCTTTCAAATGTGAATAAATCCCATAGCCGCCACTTTTTCCTTCGAATTATAATCCTCCTTCGTCGATTGTGAAGCCGATCCAATACCACCATTCGAATCACCGTTCCACCTTGCAACCATGCCGCATGACCGGCCTTCCCCCACTAGCCTACCGTTGAGAAAAACGACCCCCATATGCAGCAAGTCATGGCCAAATCCTCGCCTCTCCTATGAACTTTAGATGATCTCTACCGTTGGATAGAGAGATCTCTCCGAGCTCTACCACATTGCTTTAGAAATCGAATCATAATTGTTAACGGGTTAAGAGATTTTGAGGGATAATGAACCAAGTGTTTAGGGCCATTGAATCAAAACCGGCGGCTAGCCCTAGATGTATTTGGGTTTGTGAAAATGGTGAAAAAACGTGGCCTTAAAAAAAACCGCGACACTATTCACATGAAAAATTTTCAAACTCCAAATGAAGCATACTACCAGGCATTTATAATGTTTTGCTCCTATTCCTAATACAATGGAATAGACATCGAGTGCCAATTCGATCATATTTGGAAGATAGGTTCTTGATTCAACTACTTAAATTTTAAAATTCACCTTAAACAAATTTCTACGCGTTTTAGCTTGCCATGACCAAACCGTAAATTTGATTAACAAAAAGATTTGAAATCCTACAATAATATAACATTATGGATCTAATGAAACTAGTTTCATCAGAATTCGAGACTGTGTGAAAAATGACTATTTTTACACGTTAATTAAATATTAAATATTCAATTTCTGTAAATTTACTTCTAGTTCAATTTTACTAACATCATTCTAATTCAAATTGAATTTATTTCAACTTTATAAATCATTTTCACTCACATTAAATTGAAATTTTAATTATTTACACAATTTCAAATATTAAACTAACAATTTAATTGTCCAACTAAATCCTTTTATCTGAAATATAAGTTATTCAGCTTATAAAATTTATTTGTGAATGTTTAAAATCAACTTAATATCCTAATTTCAAATGACTAATATTTTGGGTCATTACACTTATGATCAACTCTTGCTATCACGTAGCATAAAATTGTATGAAACCAAAATGGGGCTCCGTGACTTAAAACATATGTGTGAAAACCTATAATAAATAGATCAATTAACATAAAACATATATCTTGATACATGACATTCATCTTTAGCTGACCGTTATGTTTGTTTAAGATATCACAAATGTGCTAGAAAAATGCATGAACAGAAAGTAAATGGATTACTTACAAAAATGAAAACGTAACAACTCTTTAGATAACAAACCACATAATGATGAACCTTAGTATAAAAGTGAATTTGAACTAGTATTAGATAATGTAAACTTTTGCTTATGAAAAATGATAAAAAGATGTAATGGAAGAAATGGTATTAGGAACATACAAATTATATAATTCAAACATTTTATTTTGCACAGCTCTACACTACATACAACAATTAACATCAATGAAAAGAAATTATATTATACACATTTATCAATAAAAATAAAACTAAAACTAAAAATCTACTTACATGAGAGGTCTTTGCCTTCATACTTTCATGGTCAAACAAACTGAGTAGAAGGTAGATGTTTCTCATTCAAAGTCATTATGTGTATAAAATAAACTACCAAAGTTTCCTATTTTCATTTATCTAGCTTTGTCTGCATAATCTTTTAATCTGCCTGCATAATACATACAAAATTCATCACCAAACAACTTTCTCAGTCCAAGTAAGCATGGAATTTCATTAACGTACGCAGGTTACAAAATCATACGTGGAAGGTTTTTAAAATGGTTACTTTGATGGGCTTAGGACACAGTGCATAAAAAGGAAATGGAAATATTTTAGTAAGGAAGACCAAACAAAGGAAAGAAAATTAGATAGAATGCTCAATACGTCAACGGGGATTTACCAAAATTTACACAGAGCAGAGAAACTATTAACAGGAAATAACAAGTCAGATAACAAGACTTTGTCAAGTCATTCTATCTCCTTTATTTACTATTGATTTCCTTATTTTGCTACAGTTTGAAATGGTCATGTATTTTAAACTTTAAACTATCTGTACTTGTACTGTGAGGCTATATATATATATATATAGCTATGATGGAAGCTGAATAAATTAAGAGAGAGAGAAGCAATAATATTTTCTTCATGGTATCAGAGCAGTAACGACACCTATATTCAAATAAATAAATAAAAATGTCAGTATCTCCTTCCTCATCCCTTTCTTCCATCCCTACCACTAACATCCACCACATAGTTTCAGTGAAACTTGACAGCACAAACTATGTGCTTTGGCGTGCTCAATTCCTCCCTCTTCTCCGTGGCTATAAACTAATGAAGTACGTTGATGGCAGCTACCCATGCCCCACATCCAAAGCCAAAGACGACAGTTCCTCAGATTCCGAGTATGATGCTTGGCAACAACAAGACCAAGTCCTACTTAGTTGGATTCTCTCCTCTCTATCTGAATCTATTCTAGCCAGTGTTGCTAGATATAAAACTTCACAAGAAGTTTGGACAGCCATAGAAAAACTATGTGCGTCTAAATCTCAAGCACGTACCATGCAACTCCAAAATGAGCTAAGGCACATGCGCAAAGGAGACAAGACCATGAGTGAATATTTGGTTCAAGCTCGTTCCATAGCTGATCTTCTTGCTACCTCCGGACAAGCAATACCAGATCCGACGTTTCAACAACTCATTCTAATGGGATTGGAATCAACTTATGATCCGATAGTGACCACCTTGTCTGCTACTATTGATAATATCTCTTACTCCATGGATGATTTTCAAGCACATCTCCAAGCTTTTGAATTGCGCATTCAAGCACAGCAAGCTTCACTTTCCCTTCAGCTTGCTGCCAACATAGCCACCACCAATCAGTTTTCTCGTGGACGTGGTGGTCGTTTCGGTCAAGGAAGACGTGGTAATGGCGGTCGATCAACTGTAAATCGTCACCCTAATACTTCATTACAAGGACCATGTCAAATATGTGGAAAACGAAATCATACAGCTCAACGATGTTGGCATCGGTTTGATCAAACCTTCACCTATCATATCTAAAGACGGTTTCCGTTACTACTTACTATTAATGGATGTATTTAGTCGTTTTATTTGGATATTTCCTTTACGTCAAAATTCTGAAGCATTGGCTGTATTTATCAATTTCAAAAACAAGATTGAAAGCTTACTCAACACAAAGATAAAAAAATTTCAATCTGATAATGGTACCGAATATCGAAAATTCACAACTTTTCTTGAAGCAAATGGTGTTTATCATAGATTCTCTTGTCCACACACCGCCGAGCAAAATGGACTAGCTGAGAGACGTCATCGACACATACGAGAAACTGGTACTGCCCTTCTCTCTCAAGCTAGTCTTCCTGAACGATTCTGGGTCGAAGCTTTTCAAACTGCATGTTATTTATTAAATAGATTACCCTCTCCGGTTACAGAAAATAAATCACCATTTCATATATTGTTTGGTACCATTCCCGACTACAGCATTCTACGAGTCTTTGGCTGTTTATGCTATCCTCATTTAAAACCATATGCTGAACACAAATTAGCACCAAGGTCATTACCTTGTGTATTTATTGGATATCATTCTGCATACAAGGGTTATCTTTGCTTTCACATCCCTTCAAATCGTTTATACATCTCACGACATGTGTTTTTTGTAGAGAGCATATTTCCCTTTGCAAATAGAGCTAATACACCATGTGATGGAACCTTCAGATCGACTAATATTCCCGTTATATTTCAGCCTCCCACTATGCCTGCACTACCAACAGTACCAGCTTCTTCTACAACATATTTTCCTAGTTCCCCTCCTCCTAATATGCTTGCTGAAGCTATTTGTCCTGAACCAAATTCACATGCTTCAACTACCCCGATACCACCAACACATACATCTCCATCAATTCCTTTATCACCACAAATTGAACCTGCACCAACTCCAACAACAGATTTAATGCCAACACAACCTTTGCTGTCTTCATCACCACAAACCGAATCTTCACAACCTGCACCAACTCCAACAGTGGATATAGTGCCCACACACCCTATGCAAACACGTTCAAAAGATGGCATATTCAAGCCCAAGATTTATACAGCAACCAAACACCCAATGCCTAATCTTCACCTCCAAGAACCAAGCTGTTACACCCAAGCTCTCAAACATAAAGAATGGCGGCAAGCTATGGACACTGAAATCAATGCACTACTTCGCAATGGAACATGGACCCTTGTACCTCCAAAACAAGAAATTAATATTGTCGGCTGCAAATGGATATATCGAATCAAAAGAAAAGCAGATGGTTCAATTGATCGTTATAAAGCTCGACTGGTGGCTAAAGGTTTTCATCAGCAACCAGGCATTGACTTCAATGAAACGTTTAGTCCCGTCGTCAAGTTTTGCACCATACGGACAGTGCTCACTATTGCTCCCTCCAAAGGATGGTCGATTCGACAACTTGACGTTCAAAATGCATTCCTTCATGGTTATCTTCAAGAAGAGGTTTATATGCACCAACCACCTGGATTTATTGACAAACAGCATCCTTCCTTTGTTTGTCGGCTACACAAATCCTTGTATGGCCTCAAACAAGCACCACGAGCATGGTATCACCGACTTAGCTCTCATCTTCTTCATTTGGGCTTTCAAATTTCTCATGCAGATTGCTCCTTGTTCATTAAACATGATACTGGTTTAACCATTTATGTTTTGGTGTATGTCGATGACATCATTGTCACAGGCTCTTCTGATGCAGGTATTCACTCACTTATTAAATCATTGAATTCTTCTTTCGCAATCAAGGATCTTGGACCTTTGAACAATTTCCTTGGTATTGAAACTATAAAAACCTCTACTGGTTTGTTTTTGTCTCAAAGAAAGTATATTAATGATATATTAGAACGTACCAAAATGGTTGGTGCTCGTCCAGTCTCCACTCCTCTTGATACCAAGAAAAAGCTATCAATTCATGGTGGTAAACAAGTCATCAATCCCACACTATATCGCAGTATTGTTGGCGCACTACAATATCTCACATTTACCCGTCCAGATATATCGTTTGCTGTTAACCGTGTATGCCAATTTATGCAAGATGCGAGGGAAGATCATTGGGATGCCGTCAAAAGAATCATACGATATCTTAAAGGCACTGCTGAATTTGGACTTTCCTTAAAACCTGCTTCTACGCTAAATTTATGTGCATACTCTGATGCCGATTGGGCTGGCTGTCCTGATTCTCGTCGATCTACCAGTGGTTTTTGTATATTTTTTGGAAGCAATCTTATATCTTGGAGTGCACGCAAGCAAACTACCGTGTCTAAATCTAGTACAGAAAGTGAGTATCGTGCTTTAGCTACAACTACCGCAGAACTCATATGGATTGAATCTCTTCTTCAAGAACTTGGTGTTCATGCTAATATTCCAACATTATGTTGTGATAATCTGGGAGCAATATACCTCACTGTCAATCCGGTATTTCACTCTCGCACCAAACATATCGAGATAGATTATCATTTTGTTCGTGAAAGAGTAGCGCACAAGCAACTAGATGTTCAGTTCGTATCTACTAAAGATCAACTTGCAGATATCCTAACTAAAGGATTGAGTACTCAACGCCATGCTTTTCTACGAGACAAGTTGACCGTCAAGACGCTCAACTTGCGGGAGAGTATTTACAGGAAATAACAAGTCAGATAACAAGACTTTGTCAAGTCATTCTATCTCCTTTATTTACTATTGATTTCCTTATTTTGCTACAGTTTGAAATGGTCATGTATTTTAAACTTTAAACTATCTGTACTTGTACTGTGAGGCTATATATATATATATAGCTATGATGGAAGCTGAATAAATTAAGAGAGAGAGAAGCAATAATATTTTCTTCAGAAACTAAAGTCAGTACTGGAAAACATAGTATCATACATTTGATATTAAAGAGTACAAGATGGGTTGTCAAAAAAATTGGGAAGCAAAAAGAAAACACGAAAATTAAGCACAAAACTCTAAAATTACAGCTGCAATGCACAGAGTAATTGACAGTAATAGATATTAAACCGTGTCTGTAGTAACAAATGCACATAGAATTTTATTGCATGGCAGTGAGTTAACATAAACCTGTTTAAGAAGGCACAATATAAAATATTATGTTAGGTTGCAAATATATTCATTAATAAATAATCAACAAATAGAACAAGCATTAGTAGATGATACTGTGCTAGGAGAACGTTTTACGACGTCCAATATAATTGCAATTAATTAGTATAGTTGTAAACAACCAAAAAATATAGAAGTATTGGATTTTTCTCTCTCTTAAGCACATTTCAGTTTGAAATAGTAATGAAAATAAGTAGTGAGCACATGCGTGATGATTATGGTTAGGTAATATAATACAGTGAATAGCAAATTTAGTTTCTGTATATAAATTACATTATAGTTAGATGAAAGGTGTTCAAGTCGCAACTAATTCACATTTAACCAAACCACAACAAAAGCAAAAAATAAAAATATGCATCAACCCCAACATAAGTCAATAAGTTTGGCAATGCCGTCGATAATAAAATTTACCGTCTACCAAACAGTGTACATATGAATGATAAAATGTTATGTTAAGCAAGTTGAAGGTAGCAACAAAATTATATATGAGTTAGTTTGACAATCACTCGTTTATTTCATCAAGAATGGCAGTACCACATACAGTTAACAATCAACATTTTTTGGTACCTCAAGTTTTAAATGATTTTATAAACAAACATGAAAACTGAGAAAAAAATAAGAACCGTAACAAATCGGTCAGCTTCATTATTTTTTACCTTAAATTTTAATGGTTGATGACATATTAGACGGTAACGACAAGTAGTTGTCGTTCTTCAGTTCACTAAATGTGGACAGCAACTTACTCCCCTAAAACAGTGGTCTTGGCCATGGAACTGAACTATTAATGGACATTTGATTGGAATCTGAAATTAACGGTGGAGTTAATTTGGTTGATGGGTTTATAGTATGGTGTAGAAGTGGTTCATGCAGGAATTAAATGTAGAATTTGTGTTGAAACAAATTGCATTGCAAATAGAGAGTCAGGGTAGCAATAATCTTCTATAAATTCCTTATAGAGTCGATATGTGAAATAAATAGGCTGGAATGGAATGATTTAAGTAATTGGACAATTTTAACTATGTAGAGATACATAAATTTTGATGTGTGAAATAAGTGCTGACTACAATAAGTTTAAAATTCATAGTGAAGTGCGAGTTACCTGAGTTTCCTTCATATTTCAACTTAGTATTTCAAATTATATGGATTTACTCACGTTGTTTTCTAGCCTGACCCGGGTGTTACTTTGATGTAATGCTCGGGTCAGACCGACTATTACAGATTTCTAGGTAAGGATGTTCTGGAGCTCAGGAGGCAAGCTGGAGGGCAGGAACGCATGGAGTGTACTCTTCTGAGAGATATTATTGTATGTTGAATTAGCTATCCAGTTTGTCAGTGTAACCTTGTAACTCTGATGTATAAAAATGTAAATGTACTGAAAACAGTTCTTCTTTATAAAACTGTTATTTTATTTGATATTATATCTTGATCCACTGCGAATGTGAGAATCGGTGTTGTGTTTCTATTTCTTCTCCTTCTGTCTCTTTCTTCTTCTTTTAACTATGTGGAAATTTTGGATCGAAATTTCTGGGTCGTTACAACAACAAGTTCAAGCATCTTTAACTAAGTGATCAACCTAGAAAAAAGTCATAATATGTAAGGAAGTAGAACATCGTGCTAATTATAGGACCGTTTTAATATGTAACGACTATGTATAGTATCAAACAAATATGTAAATAACCATGCACAATATGATATAACATTACTTTGATACGCTTCTATCTAAAACTTGAGTAAATCAGAAATTATTGAGAAGGCCATTTTAATTGTCACGTTCTTCTTTAACTACGTTTTTTTTAGTATCCATTCTCTCCATTAGTAGTCACAATTTTTGTGGCACTCCAAACCGCTAAATCAAGTTATGATTTCTAAAAGTGTATTGTAGCGTAATGTGTTAGCATTTTGAAACAACTTCCGTATTGTAATATCCTGAAAAACTCAAGTTATGTGTGTTTTTCTAGAGATTATCAAATCTAAGATGAATTCACAATAGCCGGTCCACTTTGAAAAACTGCATTTTAGCCTAGAAAATGACAAAATCTTCCTTAAAACTTAAAACCAAAGTTGTTACTTAGGTTCTAAGCCTTCCGGAATGGGTATAATCGTCGAAATCGGATAAACCATTCAAAAGTTACGATCGACTGAATTCAGCGTTGTTTCATGAAATTTCCAATTTCAAAATAGCAATATTCATTGTTTGTAATTTAAGTTTTGACCATTATTATCGTCAAAATTTCACATTGCATTTCAAGCGAAAATTGCTCTTTAATAGCATAAATTCAAAAACAAAATCTTTGAAAATGTATCGATGGTTTGAGAATTATAATTAAACTAATTGATTGGTTAGACATATATTTCTTTTAACCAATCAGATTGTGTATTTCAAACAGGATTACTTAAAATATTGCATCGATGAAGCAACGTGTATGCTACCAGCAAAATAAAACTATTATGTTACAAGATGCTAGTTCAAAGTAAACCATTTGCCCACTTAAATGAGAAGTTCACTTAAATCTCAAAAGATGCATCTATCATCCACATTTAGTTCTAACAAAAATTAAACAAAAGAAAACTGCAATACCATGTCAGAAAAGGAACAAAGTGATACTTACTTTTACATAATGTTTTCAATTACAAAATACCTCATAAATTACATCATTAATGCTAATACCTGACAAATGTAACAACCCACATATTTATCGATTTTATATCGAAATATTTTATTTAAATATTTTGTCGTTAATCGGATATTGGTCCGAAAAGCTACTTTTTGCAAATGGTCAAATTAGGACTCGAGACCACTTCCATTGAGTTCGAAATGCCGTTTACAATTTTTTTAAGTATAAACATTGATAGGTTTGGAGTTAGTGGAACTTCACTTATTTTTCCCGCTTTGGACTTTGGGTTAGACTAGCCATTATAACTCAAACCCACTTCTCTCCTTCTCCTCACTCTTCATAAATTTCCTAACAACCAAGCTTTAGCATTAATGGTGAGTGGAAGGGGAAATTAATATTCCAAGCTCAAATTCTCTTGCAAATCCAACATTCAATTCCAAATTCAAGAAGAAGATATTGGATTCAAGCTTGTGATTACTTCTCCATTGCTTTCAAGCTTTTCTTCATAAATTTGGTTTAAAGGTGAGATTTTTATCTCACAATTCTAGCCTATAACTATGTTGGACTGTTGGGAATGATTCCCTATCATTTTTGCATGCATATTAGCATTTGGTTTGGATTGGATTGGCGAAAAACTCCAATTTTTAGCGTTTTGGTGAATTTTCTACACTTAGGTCGTTCTGGCCATTTTTCTATGTTCGGAGTTAGGTCGCTCGCGACCTAACACTTAGGTCGCTCGCGTGTTATCGCGCTAGGTCGCACTGCCTTGAATTTTCACTTCGGAGTTAGGTCGTTTCACGTTAGGTCGTAGGTAGTTTCTGGCCTTAAATCCCCTCTGCAGCATTAGGTCGCTCAGCCTAGTTAAGGCGTTAGGTCGCGTGGCCTTTAAACCCTTAGGTCGCTCACATCTTCTAACCCGCGAGTTCCATAAGCCGTTCGTCTTCCTTAGATCGCTCATCTGGTTGAGTCGCACCTTACCTTAGCTCGACAATGTTAGGTCACGAGTTTCCCTTAGGTCGCGTACCTCTTAAGTCGCTCGACCACTAGGTCGCGAACACCTCTAGGTCGCTCGACCCCTTAAACTCGTAGGTCGCTCGGCCCCTTACTTCCTTGGGTCGTTCGAATGTTAGGTCGCTCGGTCTTTGTACCATTAACTCGCGAACCCACTTAGTTCGCTAGGTCGCGACACATTAGGTCGTTTGACCCTATGCCTCTATAGGTCGCTCGACCTTGTTTAAGACCTTAGGTCGTTGCCCCTTTAGATCGCTCGATCCTATCCTTCCTTAGGTCTTCACTAGGTCGTACCGTTTTGGACGGGGCGCTGCTCCGCAACCCGCCGGGGGCATCGCCCTCTGCAACCCCGCGACCTGACCGGGCAGGTCGAACCCCATATCGGGGGCGTTGCCCCCGCACCCCCACCTTAGGGGGTTGCCACCCCCTGGACCCCCCCTCCGTAGGGGATCTTATCTGAAAAACATTCAACAGAACTTGCTTTGTTGAGATGTTGAGTTGACTATTCTTCGAGACAAACTATCTTTGGCTTCTCGGTCGATTTTATGGTATCACGGCCTTGCTTATAAGGCGGGATAACAACTTTAGAAATATGAAGGTTTCAATACTAGTAGTAAATATCAAAACTCTTTCAACAAAATGATTTCAACTCTATTTTCAATAACAAAGCTCTTTTCTTAAACTGTTTTCCAATCTACTAGCATATACAAACCTTTACCTCACTCGGATGAGAAATCTAATTAAACGGCTTAGTAAAATAAGTGGTATGAAACTCTTGCGTTCACTTCGTCGGTTAATTCTTGGACTTGTTCGATTGAACCTCTTGTGATAATTTTCTAGTGAAGATTTACAGTTTGTTGGTAAATATTTAAATTAAGCAAGTGGTTATGGGACACGAAGATAAACTTTTATATTTACCAGCTTAGTGTAATTGACACTTCTCGTTGATCATGACGATCATTTTATGATTTAGACTAGCAATTGTGCGATGTCTCTTTGTTTGCAAGGTTAGACTAGACCTCATGGGTGTGATTCCGACTCACACATATCTCTTTGTCCGCAAGGTTAGTCTAGACACCATTAGTGTGATTCCACTCACACATACCTTTTTGTTGCAAGGTTAGGCTAGACACCATTCGTGTGATTCCACTCACATATACCTTTTTTCTTATTGGTTAGCCTAGACCTCATCTGGGTGATTCCGACTCACCCATATGAGGTAGCTCCACACGGTCTTCGGACCGTCATGTGATAGGCCTCTTTCCCTTTTTCTATGATTTCTAGATTTCTTGTGTTGATTTCTGGAATTTATGTCATTGACTTGTTATGAGTACAAGTTTAGGTTATGTTAACGCTGAAAATCGAACGCTAACACCCGGTGTAGATTGAGTTTGAGTGAAAGCACCACCCGTGAACACGGGAACTAAAACAAGTAGAAAATTCACAGAGAAAGCAGAAATGACAACAGTTTTTATAGTGGTTCGGCTTCAGGTAAGCCTACGTCCACTTTAATCCTCTTTATTACTGAATCAATTACAACTTTACAACAATCTTCAATTACAATTCTGATGAGACAAACAACTAGAACTTTGATGCAGAAGAATTCTTTAAATCCATGTTGATTGCGTTAGATTTCCTCCAGAAGTTAGTTGAGATGCCTTTCATATTTGAAGTGTTGAGTGAGTCGAGAATTCAACAGAGTATTGGTGCTAAAAGAGATCAGCCGAAAGTCCCCCTCAAGTTTGAGGTAGGTTGGTATTTATAGGAAAATTTCCCCCTTGGGTCGCAAGTCGTGACCGACCTATGGCAGGTCGTGGCCGACTTATCTGGCCAAACCCCACGGTTTCACATAGGTTCACTTGTATAAGTCCCAGGTCGCCCCCGAGTCAACACCACCATATTATCAGTAACACGGCATCGGGCTTACATTTAGCAGCTTTAGGTCGTGGACGACTCAAGCTAGGCCGTGAGTCGTGAACGAGTTAACTGGCAAGTCGTAAATCATGGCTTAACTGGTAAGTCCTGGATCATGTACGAGTTAAGAGGCCACTGTGCCAAGTAGCTGCATTGAACTTGTCTTCCTTTGCTTGGGTCGTGAACGACTTAACATAGGTCATAGGTCGGTTGCGACTTTGGTATCGTTCATGATCTTGTCCCTGTCCTGGGCAGTTAGAGCGGCAAACTCTCTGGATAGTTAGGTCGGATTCCATCTTAGGTCGGTAGCTATCTTAGGTCGGTAGCTATATTAGGTCGGTAGCTATCTTAGGTCGGCATCCTGTTTTAGGCAGTTGGTTCGACGTTCTTGTTAGGCATTAAGTCGGCAACTTTTCAGCCTTAAGTCGGTATCCTCTTAGGCCTTAGGTCGGTATCCCTCTTAGGCCTTAGGTCGGTAACTCCATGAGTCTCTTACTAGTTAAGTCGCTGCTCCCCTTAAGTCGCTCAAATCTCTTAAACTGTTAAGTCGTTAAGCCCTTAAGTCGGTAACTCTCTAATTCGCTGAGAATCTTAAGCCGTTAGGTCATCCATCTTTAGGTCGTTGGAAAAGAGGAATTAAAACTTGCCCCTCGAAGTACACGCATAGGTCGTAGGTCCTGTGCTTCGACCAAACTTTACTAAGTCGCGGGCGACCTAAGAGATGGCTTAATCTGCACATCTATTTGCTTCTGCCCTATATAAGCGTTAGCTCATTTTTTCCTCCTCATTAACTGCTCCCAAATCCTTTTCTGCCATTAGAGACTTTTCGGGTTACCAAAGGCGAATCCAAGTTAATCGATCAACAATCCATCTTACTATTATCCCACGTAAGTGAATTTGGTCCCTTATTCAATCGCGACTATTACTGAAACATGAACCTTTACCTTCTGACCCCAAATTGCCTTTGCACGCCTTGCCTGGCTCTCGAGTTAAATTGTGATTGGTTTCAATCATTATTGGCAATGTCGTCATTGCGATTCATAGGATTATAGCATTGTGCTAGGTTTATGGTAGCTCTGTGGTGATTTGGATCAGTTTTTGGGTTTTCCTTGAGAAGATGGTGGATTCTGTTGTTAATGGAAGTTAACGGGTTATCGGGTTGGAGAGGAGTTAGTGGATTAAGGAGACAACCTGAGATCGCTGGAAAACACCAGAGACGACCTAAGGATTCTGAAAGTGGACGACCTAAAAATTCTTGCAACCCAACAAATACTGAACGACCTTCAGATTCGTGACCTAAACTCCTGTAGCACCACTCTTGCGACCTAACTTTTAGGTCATGCGAGCGACCTAGCCCTTAGGTCATTAACACGGCTTTCCCTTTAGGTCGCGAACGACTTAACCTTTGGGTCGTGAACGACCTAGCACTTGGACAATTTTTCACTGCCGAATTGTTTCCCTCAGCCTAAGCCAATTTCATCTCATCCTGTTAGGTCGTGAACGACTTAGGACTTGCAGAACCTTTGGACTATGACTACGTGGCTTGAACAAAACTTGAAAACTTCGAGATGTTGATAGAACTTGATTGTACTTCCAACTCGAACTTTGAACTGCCGAAATAACTTGCATGACTTTGCTTTGCTTTCCTAACAGATTATGCCAAATTTGATGCTAATAACCTGTTAAACACAACATTTGCAGAAAACTAGGGCGAATACACTGCCACTGATTGCCCTTATCAAATGACAGATTAGTCGATAAAGGATAAATAACTTAAAGAAATTGTATGAAATGCTGTGAATCAACAAACTCAAGTGAAGTATTAAAACAATGTCAACCGACTAAAGTCGATTTGTTTGCGCTAATATTACACTTGTATTTTGACTTAATGCGACAAATCTTGAAATATTGCCATTGACATATGTTTAATTTCAATTACATTTGCTTGTTACTTTGTTAGCTTTACACAGCACTTCACACATTTAGGAAACGTGCACCTTCATGTTTGAATATCCAGTTGTTTGTGTAGAATGACTTCCCACCAAGAAGAAGAAGTGGAAGCTCAAGCGGAAGAGACCTTTCAGATAGTTGTTCCTATAGAGAATCCTCCAGAGAGGACTTCGACTATCCTTACTCTGAGAGCGTTTATTCAGCTACGTACTCAATTTGGTTTTGCTGAAAATGATGCCCTACTTCCCGGGCCAAATGACACTGCCGACAGTCCTCCCCATGGTTTTGTCGCAATCAATCGTCAAATGTGCCTAATCGGGGAGATTCCTCCTTTTAACGACTTCCTTCGAACCCTTCTCCTTTGGTTGACAATTTCTCCGTTCCAACTTCATCCTAATGGCTATGCCATCTTGATGGGGTTGTGTGTCTTGTTCAGGAGAACTTTTGATTGCTTGCCAAGTTTTGAAGAAATTCGCTACTTATGTTCGTTTGCAAAGAGTAAAGACCATCCTTCCCTTATTATTGTGAGAAGTGCTAGAAACCGCAAGCTTATTTCTGATCTTACCGAAAGTGTTCATGGATTTTTAAACCAGTTTTTCTTTGCTCCTGCCCCCTCAGGGTTTTATGCCATCTAGAGAGTAGGAAGTAAGATTACCTGTATCTATTTTCTCCATTTTCAAACTCTTTCGAGATCCGAACTACCAATTGCTAATTTCATTCTTTGCTCTTTTAAGCACTTCCTCTCCCCTCTAGAGATCCAAGCCATACGCAAATTTTTGAAAGATTGAGTGTCGTGGCCGCAGAAGAGGGAAGTATAAAATTTTTCTTGAGGGATGAATTTTTGCATCAGTATGGGCTTTTACACATTTCTCGTTCTACACATCCCCATGAGGTCCCAGACTCCCCGGCTAAAGCATTAGATGCCCCAGTCTCTTCTGACGCACCCATACCAAAAGAACCTGCCCCTAAGGCTTCTCTAGTGAAGCGCTCTACTACTGTCGATGTTGCGGGGTCGTCTGGCAAATCCACTCTTACCCCAGTCATTAAGGAAGAAGAGCCTCAGGGATCTCCCCAACGTTCACAGAAGTCTGGCGAAGAAGCCAGGAAAACAAGCCGTGTCAGGCAGAGCAGGGACGACACTTTCGAAGCGTTGAGCGACCTCGTTGCCACCTCACAGGAGATCTTTAAAGACGACCCTGTCACTACTAGGGTTTCTTCTTCAGTAGTGGAAGCGACTTCTTCCTTGCAACAAGCTCCGTCGACCCAAGAGTTGACGTTAACTACTACCCCTACGATTACTCCGCAATCAAAGAGTGGTTCATAGTTTGATGCGCGTAGTTTGCACATCACACACACTTAGAATCTTTTGGCACTTTCATGCATCTAACTCTTTGTACTTTGAAGATTCTAAAGTTACACTTCTTTTCTCTGAAGACTTTTAAGACTTGTCTTTTTTAAATTTCAGGTTCTCCGATGGGATGCAGTAGCTCTTACTATGACGACTTTCAGCGCTACGGGAGGCGTAGTTAATATGATTATAGGCGCTACCTTCCCATTCACAGAGAAACCGACGAAGAGAGAGCCGCTCGGAAGGCTCAGGAGAGGAGGGCTCAAGAAGAGCGTTATGAGAGAAAAGAAAGGGAGGAGCACCATGATTCTTCCCAGAGAGGTGACGACTCTCACAAGAGAAAGTCACATGATGATCGGGGAAAAAGCCATATGGTCGAGGATCCAAGCAGGCGTGCCCGGCACGGTGAGAAGCATGCTTCTACAACTCCTGAAAAGGTCACTGCCCCTGTCTCACTTGACATTCCTTCTGGCTCTCCTGCTCTTAGGAAGACAGATATTCAGACAATAATCAGCAGGCCTAAATTCTAAGTTGGATCAGACCCGACCACTCTGCAAAGCCGGTTCCCGCACTGGTGCCTAAAGGGAGTGCGGTTTGATCTTGACTTGGTCCCTATTGACAAGCCTGCCATGCTGTGAAATCTCGATGCCGTTAGACTTGATATTGAAAGAATGTCGAACTTGCAAAAGCTTGTAGACGAGCTTCAAAGGGTAAATCGTGCGAATCTCGAGGCCATGCTTACTATGGAAAATGACAAAGCTGAATGGAAAAAGGTTCTTGAGCAGCATGATACTGAGATGAGGAGCATTACTACTTATAATGAAGAGCTTGAAGCGAAGGTCGAGAAACTTAAAGAAGAACTCGCCACTTCTTCTACTTCTTACACTCAAAAAGAAGAGATGCTTCAGAAACAAGTGAGAGATGCTCATGCCGGCCAAAAAGACGCCAAAGACAGGCTCGAAGTGCAAAAAAGAATCAATGAAGGCTATATTGCTGATATTGCAGAGCTTCGGAAGAAAACCAGCTCCCAAGAGGCGGAGATTCAAATGCTAAAGCTTCAACTCTCCAAAGCTGAAAGAGAGCGTGATGAGGCCGTTGCCGGTAAAATGCAGCTGAAGAATCTCATGAGGCAACGAAGACCAGCATCAGCTCGACATTATTTGACTTCTACCTGCATAGCGTCTTGGGGCGTGGTAGCCTCGCCTTCCTAGGTCCCAAATATGAAGTTACTCTGGCTGAAGTGTGGGAGGCCGCACTTGACATGCTTGGTGGTAAAGGTGCTGGCCATGCCGAATCAGCTCTTGAGGAGCATTACTTGGATGACGACGCTCGCGCCGCTCTCGCCAAGGGAAAAGAACAACTTGCAAAATTAAGAGCCGAGATGGCCGAAGGGGAATGTTTAGGAAAAACTACTTCAACTATTCCAGTCCAACCTTCACCTTCGGCCGAAATCGACATTGTCGGCTCCAGTTCTCATTCTCCATCCCTGGTTAAAGTTACAACTGAGATCAAAAGTGCACAGGGTGGAGATGAAGGCGAAGAGAGCGCCGAAGCGCAGGCTTATGAGGTTGATATCAGGAAGCCGATTTCTCCAGGTAACTCTATTGTTAATCTTGCCCAAGTAGACTGCTCATTTTCTTCTTATGAGTTCGATGAGCTTCTCGACTATTTCCTGAACCTCAATGAGCCTTTATCTCCTCTCTTTACTGACTTTAACTTCTTTTCTTATGTAGAGAACGTGTCGAGCATCGTTCAGACTCCTCCTCCTTTAATTATTCCTCCTCCTCCTCTCCAGGTCACTCCTCCATCCGCCTCTCAACCGGGGTCGCAAGAGGAGCAAATAGAGGCTCTTCATGGCTTATATGATCCTATTGCTTCTCAAGAACACGGGGGAGAAGGGCTTGGAGAAGGCAATGAGTCTCTGGTGCAAACCACTTCTGATAACATAAAATTACCTGCTCTTGTTACTCCGGGAAGTGAGTCTTCTTCAAGGAGAAGGAGGAAATGTGTCACTTACAAGAAGAGAAGGAAAGACATTCCTGTTTCTGAAGAGGAAACGAAAGTTGATCCGGCAGTAACCCTCTCTCCTTCATCCCCGACTCTCCCAAGCCGTCCTGAAAAGCTGCCTATTAGGTCAGGTGAAGGCTCTAAGGGTGGTGGCAGGAAGAAGTAAGGGGTCCTGCTTCGATTTATTTTTACTTTTTGCTTTTTGCATGTACTGGCCGGAGATTGTTCGGGTACCGACCTCCGCTTTTCTTTTTTCTTTTTATTTTGAAACTTGTACCTGTACAAAATTTTGACAGTATTGAATAAAATGATTCTTTTTGTTTGTACAAATTTCTGTCTGTATTTGAGAATGCATTTACTATTCATTTTTGTACAAGTTTCTTTATATGATATTGCAGTGAGCTTGTGGTATGTTGTTCGAGCGTAATTTTACCAATGTGGTTATACCTTGTTGCCCCTATACCACAAACTTATAGCAATATTTTACACTTTGAGGGGATTTGTACTCTTATTTTCTAGCGAATAACTATTCCATACTTGGAGGAATACTATTCTGCTCAAAATAGAGTACAGCTTACTCCCTATGAGTTTCTACGCTTCATCCTTCGAAGATATCACTTTTTCCTTTTGTGCATACACACATTCTACCAAGTGAATTCTCCTATGTGGTAAAGCGGGCCTCTGAAGGGCACTTTAACTTCTTTTTGAGGAAGAGTATTTTCAAGAATAGAAGAACCAGTCTTCCTTTTGAAAGCTAAAGTGTGCCTTTGAAGAGGGCTTCTCTTTTTTTTTTTAATCGCACCTCAGTGGAGGGCTTTTTGATCTTTGCTTTGCATTTCTGACGAAATGTTTCTTTGAAAAGTTGTACCTCTGCGGAGGGCTTTTTTTTTCACATTTCTACATTTGGAAGTTTTATTTCAATCTCGATGAAACGTGTGCCTCCGAAGAGTTGTGCCTCCGAGGAGGGCTTTCCACGTTTCAGCACTTGGAAGTTTTATTTCAATCCCGGTGAAACGTGTGCCTCCGAAGAGGTCTTTCTGTTTGATTGCGCCTTTGGGAAGAGGTTTTTTGTTTGATTGTGCCCCTGGGAAGGGGTCTTTTTGTTTGATTGTGCCCCTGGGAATGGGTCTTTTGTTTCTGCCCCTTGGGAGAGGCTTTTATTTTTCCCTGTTCGCTGGGAAGCGGGCCTCCAAAGAGGGCTTTTCACATTTCGAATCATGGGAGTGTATCACCGATCACGGTGAAATGTGTGCCTCTGAGTAGGGTTTTTGCCTGGAAGTTTGGAGTTTCTTTCTCTCAGTTGGACGGATTCTCGGGAGTGTATCAACCGGTCAGTCCGCAACTTTGTATCGAGAAAGATCTCTCTTTTTCTGGTTTGGCCCGCTCGAGGTCTTTTTAGCATTTCAACTGTGGTGAAATGGGCCTCCGAAGAGGGCTTTTCACGTTTCAACACTTGGAAGTTCTATTTCAATCTCGGTAAAATGTGTGCCTCTGAGTAGGGCTTTTGCTTGGAAGTTTGGAGTTTCTTTCTCTCGGTTGGACGAATTCACGGGAGTGTATCAACCGATCAGTCCACAACTTTGTATCGAGAAAGATCTCTCTTTTTCTGGTTAAGCCCTCTCAAGGTCTTTATCCTCCGAAGAGTTGTGCCTCTGAAGAGGGCTTGCGCCTCCAAAGAGGTCTTTTGCTATTTGATGCTTGCTCGTTCATGTCTCTTTGCCATTTATTCATGTCAGCGATCCCCGTTGTCTTTTGCCAATAATTCCACTTTTTAGTTGCCAATAATTTTCCTTATCCAAAGAAATATACTTCATAGTTAAGAGAGCTGATGGTGGTCGACACAGGCTATTTAACTGGTTGTTTGTTTGTTCAAACATTTGCAGTTAGTTAGAAATGGTCCACTTCCATCCACATCGCTAACTTCTGTTCGAAGCACTTCTTTTGTAGGATTTGAGTATGGAAATTTTGAATGGTTTAGCATTTGCTTGCTGGGTGATGTCGGAGATCGCTTGGTCTTGCGATGGGTAAGCTTTGTTTTTATGGCTTGCATTATTAAATCGACATTTTAGTAACACAGTTAACGTATTTTATATGTCGAAATAAAACAAAGCAGTTTATAATAGTAGAGAACACAAGATTTATAGTGGTTCAGCCAAAAACTGGGCCTACATCCACTTTATAGCCTTTTATTATTCACTTGCTTTACAATTGCTTTCAATACAAGAATCATATATTCATAATTCTTTTACAACATTTCAGCAATGATTTCAAGTAAAATAGGGACGCATATGATTGCTGTTCCAAGCTCTTGAGATTGGTTCTCCTTCGACAGTTGTGAGTTTGAATGTTCCATCAGGAAGTTTCGCACTTATAACATATGGCCCTTCCCAGTTTGGCCCAAACACACCTATGGCTGTCATAATTCTCTTCAAGACTAAGTCGCCAACTTCAAAGCTGCGCTGACGAACTTTGGAATTGAAGTGCCTGGCTATTCTTTGCTGGTGAGCTGCAATTCTAAGCCTAGCCTCTTCTCTTCTTTCATCGAGGAGGTCAAGTGCTTCCAATTGCAATTTTTCATTCTCATCTTGATCAAAATGGATCCTTCTGTGTGAGGGGACTTCAATTTCCACTGGAATCATCGCTTCTGATCCGTATGCCAATGAAAATGGAGTATGCCCAGTCGCAGTTTTGTGGGTGGTTCTGTATGCCCATAGTGCAAGCGGTAACTTATCGACCCAACCACCTTTTGCTTTTTCCAGCTGCTTTTTGATGGTTGATTTGATAATTTTGTTTACTGCTTCCACTTGCCCGTTTGCCTACGGATGAGCCACTGCTGAGAAGCTTTTTCGGATCTTGAATCGTTTGCAGAAATCTTGGAACTCCTTACTTTCAAACTGAGTACCATTGTCTGTTATTATCTTCTAAGGCACACCATACCTGCAAATGATATTTTTAGTCACAAAACTAATCATTTTCTTAGAGGTAATAGTAGCCAATGGTTCGGCTTCAGCCCATTTAGTGAAGTAATCAGCAACAACAATAGCATATTTAATTCCTGATTTGGAAGTCGGCAAAGGCCCAATGAGATCTATTCCCCAGACAGCAAACGGCCAGGGAATGACCATTTGTGTTAGCTCAGTGGAAGGTGCTCTAGGAATTTTAGCGAATCTCTGGCATTTATCACACTTTCGGGAATAGTCAGCAGCATCCTGATTAATTTCTGGCCAAAAGTATCCATAACGGAGGATTTTCTTTGCTAAAGTTTGACCACCTGTATGATCCCCACATTCCCCTCCGTGTACTTCAGTCAGAATTGTCTTAGCTTCTTCCTTTGTCACACATCGGAGTAATGGCATTGAAAATCCTCGACTGTACAAACAACCATCTTGAACTATATATCTGGAGGCTTTCCTCATCAGCTTTTGTCGTTCTTTTGAACTTTCTGGCAAAGAACCATTGAGTAAATATTCAAGTATCGGAGTCATCCATGATTCTTGTTCTTGGGATACATTCATAATCCAATCAACATCCATTTCATCTGTGCTTGGAGCTGACAAGACTTCGACGGGAACTAACCCCAATAGTTGAGCTTCACCAGTACTCGAATACTTTGCGAGGGAGTCCGCCTTCATGTTCTCTTCTCGGGGTATATGGTTTATTGAATAACGGTCAAAATCTTGAAGGAGCTTCCAGGATTTTGATAAATAGACGGGAAGATTCCCTCCTTTAGCTTGAAATTCCTTCCTGACTTGGCAAACAATAAGTTGAGAATCACTGAAGATCTATAATGCCTTGATGTTTAGTTCTTTAAGGATCCTTAAACCAGCGATGAGAGCTTCATATTCAGCTTCATTGTTTGTCGAAGGGAATTCTAGTCTCAACGCATAACATAGCGATCGCCCTTCTGGGGTTTCAAGGACAACCCCTGCTCTGGAACAGTAATCATTCCTTGCGCCATCGACATACAATTTCCATTGGATTGGGACGCTATCAGTGACTTCTTCCTCACTATCACCCTTATCCATACATTCTGCGATGAAATCTGCCAAAGCTTGTCCGTTGATTGCTTTTCGGGGATGGTAAGTGATGTCATATTGGCTGAGTTCAATATTCCATTTCAAAAGACGGCCCGAAGTCGGAATAGGACTTGCTTTAGAGGTTGATCAGCGAGGACTTTGATGGGATGAGCTTGGAAATACGGCCTCAATTTTCTTGATGCGATCAACAAACAATAGGCGAGCTTTTCTAATCTTGAGTAGTTCATCTCTGCTCCAGTGAATCTTTTGCTGATATAATAGACTGGGCGTTGAATTCTTGCGTCTTCCCGTACCAACACTACACTGAGAGCATAAGACGAAATTGCCAAATATATGAAGAGATCTTCACCACTGTCAGGCTTTGAAAGTATCGGAGGCACTTCCATATGACGAACCAACTCATCAATTGCTTTCAGACATTCAGGGGTCCACTCAAAGTTCTTTCTTCCTTTCTTCAGCGCATCAAAGAATGGAATGCATTTGTCAGTAGCTTTGGAGATGAATCGACTCAAGGCAGCAACCTTTCCATTGAGACTTTGCAATTCCTTTTTCGTTCTAGGAGCCTTGACCTCTCTCAGGGCAGTGATCTGAGCTGGATTAGCTTCAATGCCCCTAGCGCTCACAATGAAACCCAAAAACTTTCCGGACTCCACACCAAATGAACATTTTAAGGGATTAAGCTTCATTCTGTACTTTCGGAGTACTGTGAACATCTCTGCTAAGTGATCCATGTGGTCCAATGCTTTCTTAGACTTTACCAGCATGTCATCAACATAAACTTCCATTGTCTTGCCAATCTGTGGTTTAAACATGGCATTAACAAGCCTTTGGTAAGTTGCCCCTGCATTCTTGAGTCCGAAAGGCATGACCTTGTAGCAGTAGAGTCCAACATCGGTGATGAAGCTTGTATCCTCTTGATCTGGCTCATGCATCATTATCTGGTTATATCCGGAGTATGCATCCATAAAAGATAATAATTCATGCCCTGCCGTCCCATCCACCAACTGATCGATTCTGGGCAGCGGGAAACAGTCTTTGGGGCAGGCTTTGTTCAAATCTGAAAAGTCAATGCATACTCTCCACTTTCCGTTAGCCTTTTTCACCAGCACTGGATTTGATACCCAATTTGGATAAGTAGATTCTCTAATGAAACCGTGCTCCATGAGCCGATCCACTTCTTCTTTTAACGCTGCCGTTCTCTCAGGACCCTGGGTTCTTCTCTTCTGTTTCACAGGTGTAAACTTTGGATCAATGTTCAGAGTGTGTACTGCAATCTCTGGGGATATTCCACACATGTCAGCATGAGTCCAAGCGAATACGTCCAAATTAGCCTTCAAAAATGAAATCAGAACATTCTGAACAGTTGTGCTGAGTTGTGAACCCACATTAAGCACTTTGTTTGGGTCCTTTGGGTCAACGGGCATCAGCACTGTTACCTCTACCGATACTACCCTATTCTCCCCTACACTGGCTTTCCTTGGATCCATCTCTCTTCGTGCGCCACTACATTCGCCAGTGCAGGGTCTACCCTGTAATTGCTACAAGGTTGGTTCCTTGGTGCGGACTGGAGCCGCCGCACCTTTTCCCATTTCTCTTTTCCTTGATTCACGCAGCTCTGTAAGATAACATTCTCGTCCTGCATCTTGGTCTCCCTTAATCACACCAACTCCGTTATCTGTGTGAATTTTAGAGTTAGACACCATGGAGCAAGAACAGCTTTGAACGCAGCAAGAGTTGGTCAGCCTAAAAAGGCATTGTAGGCAGAGAATTCTTCAACAATTATAAAGGTTTGCTTTCGAGCCACCTTTCTCAGTCCCTTTCCGAGTTCTACAAACAAATCTATGGTCCCAACCGGCTGTTTGGGTTCTCCAGCAAACCCAGCAATCTTAAATGATGAAGCTTGAACGTCAGCCATTGGAATCTTCATTTGATCAAAGGTTTTCTTGAAGAGAATGTTGCATGAAGCTCTGCAATCAACTAGAACTCTTCTCACAGTAGCCGGCCCAATACCAGCGGATATGACCAGAGGATCTATGGTAGGAGCCTTGATACCCAAAGAATCTATGGCACGGAATACAATATCATCTGTGGAAGTCTTTTGTTGCTTTAAAGGTGCATCATTTTCTAAAACAAAAACATTCTCTTCAGCTGGTACATGCCTCGAGGCCCGGGCATACCTTTCCATCTCGCCCCAGCTTTTGCCTGCTCGGTGAGGTCCTCCAGTTATTATATTGATGACAGGCCTTTTTTATTCATGTTCTACGGCCTTCTCACTTGAGCCAGGACGGTGAGCGGGAACTTGCTGTCCTTGAGTCGACGAGGTTGGGGCATTTCTATTTCTTTTCACATACTGCTGGAGCTGGTTTTCTTTCAAAAGTTGTTCAATTACCTCTTTCAACTGACGACATTCATTAGTGTCATGGCCGGGTTGGTTGTGGAACCGGCAGAACCTTCCACTTTTTTCCATCTTAATCCCAACTCTCATTTTAGGTGGCGTCGGATAATTGACATCATCCTTGGTCGCAAAAAAGATGTTCTCAGGGGTATCGGTCAAGGGTGTGAAATTGAAAGGACGGCCTTTCTTAGCATCTCCCTGTTTCTTTCCACCATCATTTCCCCTTTTCTGAGTGTTAGGTTCTTTCTTGTTCGAAGGAGCACCATTGTTCCCGGCTTTCGCTGATACCACCTTAGCCGGTGTTTGGAGGCTCTCCAAGCGCATGAATTCATCCGCTTTCTTGTAGAACTTGTCAAGTGAGTTTGGTTCTTTCATTTTCAACCATTTTTCAAATTCACTCGATTTGTCAATCGCCCTTATCAAGTATGTTAGGACCATGCGTGGCTCAGCATTATCTACCTCGGTCATTGCTATGTTAAAACGATTCAAAAACGATCTGATAGATTCTCTCGGATTTTGCTCTAGACTTGACAACGACATTATATCCTTTGCTTTAGAAGCATACAATCGAAATTGCTTCTTGAATTTACTGGTCAAATCGGAGAATTGATCAATGGACCAGACTGGCAGCTTTGTAAACCACAGTAGAGCCACACCTTCCAAATATACCGGGAAATATCGACATTTGATTTCATCAGACGCTCTGGCACCCGTCATATGCCAGTCGTATTTATACAGAAACTCGTTAGGATCACTGGTCCCTTTGTAAGCCGGAATAGTGGGGGAATGAATTTCCTTGGGAACTCCGCCTTCAAGATCTTTTCAATAAATGGAGTTTTGCTTGGAACAAAGCCCCACTCTTTCTCATCTTCATCTTTTCGCATACTTTCCTTCATGATTTGACGAACCATACCCGAAAAATACTCTTCATCATATAGAGGCTCTGGAGGGCACACATCAGCCACTCTCTCTGAATTCTGTCGTGACAATCATTCACGGAGGTTCGGCTGCGGCCCTGATCCTCCAGCTTGAGGGAGGAGTCCTTTCTACAGGGTCTGCGGCTCTTTGAGAAATGTTCCCCTCAACATCCTGAACTCCCACGGTAGGGTTCCCATCATTATTAACCGGTTGACGATTTGCTCCTAGTAGATCATTCAACTTACTTAAGATCAGGGCATTCTGAGCATTCTGAGCTTCCAACTGCGCATTCTCGGCATTCAATTGTTGATTCAACCCCAAAACAACGGCGTCCAATTCTGCTCGCGTAACTCCAACAGTTGGAGCTGCTTGACTTGAAGGAGGAGAGGTAGCAGTATTCTCTTGAACATTACCGGATCTTACAGAACTTCGTTTTCTCCCAGGAGCCATTATTTCCAATAAACTTCTGGTTCTAAAAGAAATCCTTTCAACAGACCTTTGCGGAGAAATGGTGGATATGTCCTGATTTTCTCTTCTCAGTGAAAGCACCAAAAATGTTAACGTTGAAAATCGAACGCTAACACCCCGGTGTAGATTGAGTTTGAGTGAAAGCACCACCCGTGAACACGGGAACTAAAACAAGTAGAAAATTCACGGAGAAAGAAGAAAAGACAACAGTTTTTATAGTGGTTCGGCTTCAGGTAAGCCTACGTCCACTTTAATCCTCTTTATTACTGAATCAATTACAACTTTACAACAATCTTCAATTACAATTCTGATGAGACAAACAATTAGAACTTTGATGTAGAAGAATTCTTTAAATCCATGTTGAATGCGTTAGATTTCCTCCCGAAGTTAGTTGAGATGCCTTTCGTATTTGAAGTGTTGAGTGAGTCGAGAATTCAGCAGAGTATCGGTGCTTAAAGAGATCAGCCAAAAGTCCCCCTCAAGTTTGAGCTAGGTTGGTATTTATAGGAAAATTTTCCCCTTGGGTCGTAAGTCGTGACCGACCTATGGCAGGTCGTGGCCGACTTATCTGGCCAAACCCAATGGTTTCACATAGGTTCACTTGTATAAGTCACAGGTCGCCCCCGAGTCAACACCACCTTGTATCAGTAACACGACATCGGGCTTACATTTAGCAGCTTTAGGTCGTGGACGACTCAAGCTAGGTCATGAGTCGTGAACGAGTTAACTAGCAAGTCGTAAGTCACGACTTAACTGGTAAGTCCTGGATCGTGCACGAGTTAAGAGGCCACTGTGCCAAGTAGCTGCATTGAACTTGTCTTCCTTTGCTTGGGTCGTGAACGACTTAACATACGTCATAGGTCGGATGCGACTTTGGTATAGTTCATGATCTTGTCCCTGTCCTGGGTAGTTAGAGCGGCAAACTCTCTGGATAGTTAGGTCGGCTTCCATCTTAGGTCGGTAGCTATCTTAGGTCGGTAGCTATCTTAGGTCGGTAGCTATCTTAGGTCGGCATCCTGTTTTAGGCAGTTGGTTCGGCGTTCTTGTTAGGCATTAAGTCGGCAACTGTTCAGCCTTAAGTCGGTATCCCTCTTAGGCCTTAGGTCGGTATCCCTCTTAGGCCTTAGGTCAGTAACTCCATGTGTCTCTTACTAGTTAAGTCGCTGCTCCCCTTAAGTCGCTCAAATCTCTTAAACTGTTAAGTCGTTAAGCCCTTAAGTCGGTAACTCTCCAATTCGCTAAGAATCTTAAGCCGTTAGGTTGTCCATCTTTAGGTCGCTGGAAAAGAGGAATTAAAAGGTTATGATGCCCTCTTTGGATCTTTGAAAAGATTCTTGTGACATCGATTTATCTCTTATTGATTGATCTTCTGTTGATCATCATTTGCATACTTATAGTAGTATGTCAGTATGGATATTTTATGTTTATGCCATATCTTTTATTTTATATCATGTCATCTGATATTTATAGCTAGACTGATCCGTTTATTATTTTCTTAAATAATACTCAGGTCAGGCTGAGATGTTACAGGTGCTTCTCCTTGACTTCTTCCTGGGATTTGCTACTCTGACTTTTGGCTAACTCTTTAGATTGGTAGTTTTTGTTGTATACACTTGAGATATAGACTCATAGTTGTATTCTTTTGTATGCCACGTGTTGCTATTCTTTTGTATTATTGTGGATCTTTTTGACCACTACTCTGATGTACACTTTCATGTGTTAGTTATATATATTCATATCTTCTTCCGCCTTTGTGATATGGATGTCTATGACCGATTTGTGTTATGCTTATTTCTATGTTTGTTTCCGAAAATTATTTATAGCCACCGTGTGATAAGCAATTACATGAATGGTCGCTCCTCAACAGCCTTATTCTCCGTGCTAGTTGACAGCACTACACCGAAGTGCTCTTGGCAAGCGTGGGTATGGAGGTGGGGCGTCACAACAAATATCATTTGATTTATAAAATTGGCATACTAATAAATATATGTAGAAAATGATAATAAAAAAATATGAAGTAAGATACCATACCTGCATCAGTGACAACGACGAGCAAATCAGATGGCAGAGATTTGTTGGTTAGAGTTTGCAAGAGGGTTGGGTTTAGCATTTTGCAAAGTTGAGCATGGTTTGGCGGAAAGTGGCTGGTTAGGGTTTGCGGGTTTCATCGATGGCAACTATAGCGAGCTGTTAAGCTTCATCGATAGCAATGGCGGCGAGCAGGTTTAGCTTCGCGAATGGAAAGGCGGCTAGCACGACGCGATGGGGTTAGGGTTTAGGTTCAGATTTAGGAAATTTTGATGGTGAGTTTTAGTTTACTTATTTAATAAATTGAGCGGCCAACGAAATGTAGGGAGGGACACTACACCAAAAAACAATTTTAGCACCCCTCCATCCGCCTTCTTAGATACGGCTTAAAGCCGTATCAAATATGATATGGCTCCAAGCCCTACCTAATTGTTTGGACACGGCTAATAGCCTTATCAAATGTGATAAGGCTTGCAGCCGTATCTAATTTCATGCCTACTATTGGCAGAAACTTTTACACCCAAAATGCATGGTTCCCTCCAAATTAATTTGCTTTCCCTCTTGTTTAGGTACGGGTCTTAGCTGTATCATATCTAATACGGTCTTTAGCTGTATCACTTGTTGCGCCTATTTTTGGTGCGAATCTTTTACAGGCAAAACATGCCCCATACTTATCATTTTCCCAAAATTACGTTTCTTCTACAATAGGGTTGTTGGCTCCCCAATTCATATCAATCTCTCCGTTTTCCCAATTCATATCAATCTCGAGCTTTCCCATACCATCGCAAATCGTTGTTGGCTCCCGTCAATCCACCTGCTGATAGCTTTATTTGCAGGTAAATTTTTTCGATTTAAATTTGCCTTTCTCGCTGTAGTCGATTGGCGCTTGTCCCAGTTTGGTCTCATCCCCGTCCTCATAGCAGGCTCGTTAGTGGATGAGATCATTAGCCTAGTTCACGCTGTAGTCAGTGGACGAGAACTGGTAGCCATCATCATCGGCATGTCTTTGTCCTCGAATTTTCAGAGTATGTTTAAGCCGATTGACTTTTATCCTTTGTTTTCTATTTTTAGAATAAGTTTCAGATATTGTATATATTGCAGTAACTAGGCATCTTGTTTGTGAAAAAAATGTGAACAGTAATAATATGAGTTTGTTTTTAGAATATTTCAGACATAGAAATTGATAATAATAAGAAATTGAAGATACCTTGGAATGGAGAAGAGAGCAACGTTCATTTGAAATAGGAAAGAATGAATTTTAATGTGGTAGTAGAAAATGTAGGCAGTTTCAAATTTTAACTGTCTGATTTTGATCTGTGAAAGTGCAGCTGAGATTTTGGAATGAATGTATGGAACTATCATAATGATACAACCTGAATGATCAAACAGTTTTAATACCATTTTGCTATTTGAGAGTTTATGGAGTTTATAAATTTAACATCTCAGTTTGCATGCAATCAATATTTTTATTTGTAGGGTAGAAGTTGAAATGAAAGTAGGATTCAAAACTCATTTATTATGTCGATATGTATGATGTTATTAGAATGATATTTATAAAACTAGATGCAATTGAATGCATTTACCATGATCCCGTTATGAATATTAGGAAAGAAGATTTTTTGTTCATGTGTTGTAGATGGTCAGCGTGTTAATATTAAGAATAAAATTGTTGTTAATGGTGCAAGCCAAGTCAGGAGAGTTGTAATGCATAGACATTAATCCGGTGCTACAAAATAGCGCTTTTGTAATGGAAATTTTTTTGGAAATAGTTTGATGCTAATGTTAACTTTTATAGAAATGCTATTTTTATAATTAAGAGTATCATAGAAAATAGTCTATATCAATATACTTCAGACATCTGAAAACATGACCCTTACCTTACAATGTGGGACTATTCTCTTCTCGTATTTTTAATAATTCATTTCAATTCAAAAAATTCCAATAATTTCCCACTTGAATTTTTCAAAAAATTTCTTTTCCAGCAATTGGAACGAGGACCCATTGAAGGGCAAGTCTCATGTTCTGTTACATATGATATAGAAGGGCAATATGTCTTTCAGCATAGACAAACAATGGGTAACTGAATCAGATCTAAGATCTACATACTATATAGACGGGGTGCAGAAGTTTATTAGTTTTGTTGAAGAAAACGGTGGTAAGAAAGGAGTGTATTTATGCCCTTGCACCCGGTGCAAAAATATGAAGACAATCAAATTAGATGAAATTCATTTTCGTTTGCTTAGATGGGGTATCATCCAATCATATACAGTGTGGTATTTTCATGGGGAGAAAAGGGCGGAGATGTAAAAAAACAACAACCAGTTAGTCATGACACAACTACTGATGAGTCTGAACATATTAGGATGGATGATCTGGTCAATGATGCAGATAGATTTCATCATTTTCAACCTACAAATCCATTGCCTGATCATGCTAATGTGGGAGAGCAGTCTACTAATCATCTAGATTGGCAGGCCAATGAAAGTAAGAAGTATAAATCACTTTTTGGTAGCGTAAAAGAGCCACTGTATCCTTCATGTTCAAAAGGGATTATGAAGCTGTATGCCATTGTGAAACTAAATAGCTTAAAGATCCAATACGGCTTTTCAGATAATGGTGTGACTGCACTTCTCGAACTAATAAAGGAGTTACTCCCCGAAGGTAATACGCTGTCGACAAAGTACTCCGACGTGAAGAAGATCATTTATCCAGTTAGGATGAATTACAAAACTTATGATGCATGCATCAATGATTGCATATTGTACTGGAAAGATGACGAGAACAAAGATTCTTGTACAAATTGGAATGAACCTAGATATATGACATCATTAAACGAAGAGAGAAAATGCACCAAAGTACCTCAAAAGACATTAGGACATTTTCCTTTAATTTCTAGATTGAAGAGACTGTATACTGTACCGTGGATAGCAGATGCGGTGACCTGGCATGGTCGTGCCAAGTCTGATCCAACCGTAATGCGTCATCCATGTGACACTTCTCAATGGAAAGCCGTAGATTCTGTTTACCAAAATTTTGCTGCCGAGCCACGAAATGTCACACTTGGAATAGCAAGTGATGGTTTCTGTCCACATGCTTCTCTCTCTAACCCTTACGGTTGTTGGCCAGTAATTGTAGTACCATATAATCTTCCTCTGTCTATGTGCATGAAAAGGGAGTTCTCAATGTTAACATTGTTGATTTCTGGGCCAAAACAACCAGGAAAAAATATTGATGTTTATTTACAACCGTTGATGGACGATTTAAAGCAGTTATGGGAAGGAGTCGTTATATTTGACTCGTTACGTAAATCTGAGTTCACAATGAGAGCTAGGGTGCTATGGGCAATCCATGATCACCGTGCTTTTAGGACTTTATCAGGATGTACAACTCACGGTTACTTTGCATGTCCTATTTGTGGGAAAAACACTTGTTCTTATCATCTTCCTGAAAGTAAGAAGATGTGTTACATGGGACATCGAATGTTTCTTCCTAACGAACACAAGTTTCGATATGATAAGACAACAACAACGAACAAGAACTTCGTTGTCCTAAATGGCCATTGACTGGTTTTCAAGTTGAAAAGAAAGTAGCGAATATCAAAATGGAAGTTGGTAAACAAAAAGAAGAAATTGGTCTAAAATGGAAAAAGCCAACCAATGAATATGTTGACAATACTTCTGGATGGTATAGGAGGTCTATCTTTTTTGATTTACCATATTGGAAAGCAAATTTGATCCGACGAAATATTGATGTTATGCATACGGAGAAGAATGTCACGGAGCACCTCATCAGCACCATTACGGACCATAAAGATAAGCCAAAAGATGGAATCAATACACGCAAGGATTTGAAAATCATGGGTATAAAACAAAAGTTGTGGGTAATGGAAGATCCTGAAACAAATAAAATAAGCATACCAAAGGCAACTTTCACTTTGAGCAAAGAAGAAAAGATACAGTTTTGCACTGTTTTGAAAAATATGAAAGTGCCTAACAAATTCTCTTCTAACTTCCACAACAATGTGAGCATCAAGCCTCCTGAACTAAGAAATATGAAGTCACATGATTACCATGTCGGAATGTAGCATTTGCTTCCGGTATTGCTTCAAAATTCTTATCCACAACATAAGGATCTGCGAAATGTTGTTCATCATATTGGTTTTTTATTTTACATTTTGTGTTCAAAGGTGATCAATAAGGAACATCTTTTAAAAGCAACACATAGCTTACTAGAAGCAATGTGTGTTTTTGAAAAACATTTTCCACCTGCATTTTTTAATATCAGTGTCCACCTTATGGTTCATTTAGCCGATGAAGCGTTGATTTGTGGCCTTGTCAGTTATAGATGGATGTATCCATTTGAACGGTAAATTTCTAATTTCAGTTATGTACATCATTATTTCATATAAATAGCTACCGTTTACAATATATAATTGATCACAATTATAGGTTGATGAAAACATATAAAGGATATGTGCGCAACAAAAGATACATTGAAGGGCGTATTGCAGAAGGATATATCGTACAAGAAGCTAGTCTTTACTGCATGGAATATATGCCAAACGGAGGTGATGACAATCATAAACATACCCACGAAGCGTTTTTAGACGAGAACGATGAGTTTGCTGGTGAGATACCTTTGGGTAATGGTAAAGATATAATGTTAATCCAAGTGCAGTTTGAATAAGTTCGTAGATGGGTCCTTAATAAGTATGATGGATTGGATGAATGGAAGAAGTAAGTTCACAAACTTGTCTGGAATTTCAATTTTTTAATTCATTTTATATATACATTTTGATATGTGTTTTCCGTAGGAGGTATAATTCCTATGTGAAAAGTACTAAATTTCAACCTCGAGGCAGGGCTACTACCGTGGAAGTCGTTCAAAGTTTTAATCTATGGTTACGTAATGAGGTATAACATCGTCTTAAGTATTTCATGTGTTTATAAGTGTGCAATACACCTTCGTGATCATGCTTTTTTTTACTTATTTTGTTTTATGTACCTGTTAAAGACCATCGATGTTGATCCAACTCTGTGGTGGCTAGTGCACGGGCCGAAGTTCATAACGCGTAGTTATATGAAGTACCAAGTGAATGGATTTTCATTTTCCACGAAAAAGTACGAAGACCGTATTGTAACACAAAATAGCGGTGTATGCATGAGAGCAATCACAAAATTTAGAGCGAGTGGTAAGGATAAAAATCATAAGGAAGCAGAAACAACGTATTACAGAGTCATTCAACAGATACTTGAGTTGGATTACACTGTCTTCAAACAAACAGTTTTTTATTATGACTGGGTAAAGGTCGAGGATAAGGTCAATGGTTGCAAAATAGATACCATTTCAAACCTAATCATGGTAAACTTAGGGAAATTGAAGAAAAAAACAACGTGAATGACGATCCATTTATTCTTGCATCAGAAGCGAGTCAAGTTTTCTACTGAAAAGATTTAAAAAATAATGGATGGTCTGTGGTCTTGCATACACCAAAACGGTTGACTGCAAATGTGGATGACATTGAGTTCCCTACCGTCTATCAATCAGCTTTTGAAGACAATGAAAAATTAGAAGACCTTGCCAAATCCATATGTTAACTTATTAGTATTCGTACACCACAAGATTGTGTGACTGTATATTTTTAATTGCACGATTGTGCATATGTATGGTTTTGAATATTTTATACATGGTTTTGATTTTCCTGGTAGTTTTGCAAGTTATAATTTGCAAAATCTATGTATTCTTTTCTCTGTTATGATGTTATATTATATTTTGATCTTTTAAGGATTTGTTGGGTGATTAAGCACCAAGTTGTAATAAGAAAGTCACAGAGTTTTGTGCATAGCTAAGGGTAGACATATATCCCTCATGGTTTGTTTGCTGGTCACTCATTTCATTTAGATTATATCTTACTCTACAATTCATATTGTTAGCCTTTGTATATTTATCTACTTTCTGTCAAGCGCCTATTTCTTTTCTCAAAAAAAAGTTTGTTTTTTGTTTGTTTCTCTAAAGAGGACGCCTTGACATATTAGTCAGATCTATTGAATTCTCACTATGCTCAATATAATATACAAGTTTTAGTAGGAAATGAGAAAAGAGCAATCTTATATTATGTGTGAAATGAAGTATTATATTCTTATGCAATGGTCTTTGTAATAAACGCATATTATTTAGTGAATAGTATGCAAGAGTATCTAATTCCTACACTGGTGGAACTCTATCTTTGTGACTTTGATGAATACAGATCTTGAAGTATTGAATCATCAGTTTCTATTTTTTTGGTTTGTTTTACCCATTTGTTTAACTCATATAATATACATATGGGTCACATGATTGATATATATGGATAGATCTAAACATATATTGCGACAGGTACTGTATGCCGAGATTCAACATCGTCCAATATC
The DNA here is from genome assembly GCA_030765085.1 of Allium cepa. Taxonomy (NCBI): domain Eukaryota; kingdom Viridiplantae; phylum Streptophyta; class Magnoliopsida; order Asparagales; family Amaryllidaceae; genus Allium; species Allium cepa. The sequence continues at coordinate 1,033,881,164 of CM060928.1, forward strand.
CATGGGAAATCTGTACCTCCCACACATGAAAAAGTGGTGTTGGACAACATAATGCTACCAGATGAGAGAACCAGCAAAATAAATCATCAATTTGCAGAGACCATTGCTGAAGTTGGAGTGGGTGGGTATGTGTGCCATCCGAAGGGTCTTATTCAATTTCTTTAGACGTTGGAGCAGATATATTTTCTGTTTATGTTAATATTTTACTATGTATTGTTTTTTGAAACCTCTTCCACTATATACATGACATGTCACATGTATATTTTCTTCCTTTCCTAATTGGCACCATCTAAATATTTTTCCATTTCAAACTTGGTGTTGACTTTGTTAAATCTCAGAAACCTAATATAGAAGGTTGTGAAGGATTTCTTCAACTTTCTCCTACTGTATGGGAGTACCGACGTGTTTAGCTGTCATGTGTATAATTGAATCATATAATAACTGTTAGCTGAATAAGCAGAATACCACATGTTGTTTTAATCTTCAGAAGTTAGAGGATTTAATCAAGAGGATTTTTCACTTATATATTTAATACTATACTTTTCAGCTTTTATGAAATGGTTAGAAAAAACGGATATCATAAACGTACTGTGTAATTGACATTTATGCAATTTATTTTAGTGCTTTAAAATTGGTACTTATGTACTATGAAACCAAGTAAGTTTTAATTATTGCATACAAAGATACAAATAAAGTTTGTTAAATATTCTGTTAGCATCGCTTACAATTTTTGTATCAAAATGCAATGAGAATTGGTTCAAAACCTTGATACCAGACTTTAGTTTCAAAGTTTGCACCAATGTGGTTCTTTCTCATAAATATTATAGCTTTTATTATTTTATATTTTATTTGTGAATATAGACCATTTAATTGTTTTACTTATTATATTTTTATTTAATTAATTTGATGTACAGAAAGAGAATGCTGCCTACAAATTTTAGAAACAACAACTTGACTAACCTAATGTGTCCAGATGTCCAGAATAGTTACACACTTATTTTAGTGATATAACTATTTTATCTTTCTATTAATAAAGTTTGACAGTGCACATATGTTCATGTGCAGTTTAAGATAGAATGTGCAGTTATACACTTGCATAATACATACTAAATGTGCTACTAATTACTAAATGTGACAACGTAAGTGGACTTACTTTGCTTACGCACTGTTATAGTTAGTCAAGTAGTGGAATTATACTCTATCGTGAAATTATAAACGTCGTCGAACACAGATCAATCGACTTTGGTAGTAGTAGTTCAGAGTAATTGATACCAAACAATGAAAACTTGTATTTCGCAGTGTGTAGTAAGAGGCACATCCTTTAAGGTTTTATCGTTAATCCATGGATTAGTGCATATCATAGTATTATTGCCATTGAATGTTACTCTTTTGATGCATTTTAAGCTGTCAACTCTATGTTTAATCATATTCTTCATGGTTGTTGACATGTTGTCGTTATACTATAATTGCCAAAAAAGTAGCGTGTTTGCAGTACTTGTTATTCATTTATTGTGACAACATATTATCTCTGAAGTGCAGTTGTCAAATTAACTTTAGGAATGTTGTATTTCTAAGGTTTGGAAGCTTTTCAAACCTATGTTACCTTCTGATTTAGGCATGTATAGTTTCGTCCATGCTATTTTGTGATATTTTCCAACCCAGAAAAAAAATCAGTACAGAGATTGTCTAGTTTTAGGAGGGTAGATGTAGGCATGTGATAAACTAGAAGCCAATATAAAACCATTGGGGGTAATGATTGGGTGGATTAACTCTGTCCTTCCATCCATGGATAACATAATGTTGTCCCAATTTTGAACACGTCCATAACTCTTTGAAAATGACTAGTGCAATCTGAGTAGTGTAAATAATTGTTAGAAATTAACACCCGCAAATATTTAACTGGACAAAATAACTCTTGAAGTTATATGACATGTGCTATCTCATTTTTTTATTGCATGTGACGACATAGTTTATAGTTATGCTTAACATAGTTTATAGTTATGCTTATGTTTTGCAGTGAAAAAGGGATGGACTTGGTCACTTGAAGCTCAGGCTCAGCCATGGAAACTTGGAAATTTCAGTCTTCAAACTATTTGTATTAAGTTATTAATGTGTTATTAAACTATGAATGTAATTATATGATTTATGAGACTATCTAAAATATAGAATTGTAAGCTGTATGTATTAAGCTATTTGTATTAAGCTCAAGCTCAGACGGTATGCTGAAATATGGTAGAATTGTAAACTATCTAATCTATGCACTGTTGAATTAATGTTGCTAGAATTGTAAACTATCAAAACTATGCGTGAGATCATTGTTGTGCTTAATGTGCCTATATGTGATGAATCTACAGTTAATCCCAAATCTAGAATTAGTATCAAATTAAATAGGTACGTAGGAGCAGGTCTTTATGTACGGCTTAAAAGACGTATCTAACTAACAAGTTAGACACGGCCATCAGCCATATCTAAATGACCTACAAGATGCGGTTCGAGGTTCACTTAGGTATGGCTTTAGGTCGTATCTAAATGGACAATTAGATACGGTTTTTGAGCCGTATCTAATTAAACTATTAGATACGGCTTTTAGCTGTACCTAAATGGACAACTAGATACGGCTTTGAGCCGTATCAAAACTATAAGCTCGCCAAATTTTGATAAGGCTATAAGCCGTATCAAGTTGTCATTTATGGTATAGTGCGAACTTGAAATTTTTATTAACCTGGAAAGTGATTTTTTAGCTGTTGAAAAGACAACTAGCACAAACGGTTGTTGTAATTAAACATTTACAATGGGCACAAAGAAAACAGTTGTTATAGACCTATATTATAACTGCTGCACAAACAAGGTTGTTAAAAGTACGTTTGTTACAATTGCTGAAAATAAACAGTTGTTAAAAATAACCTATAACAACTTTCGGTTTGTGCTAGTTGTATAGTAAAAGTTGTAATATAGTTGTTTCGTTTAGTGTACATACATATATATATGGTAAGGACTAGTTACTCCTCTAATCCATTTGATTTGAACTGCAAGTTCTGAATTAAACAATAGAGTTGAGTAGTAAGAGGAAGGAAGTACAATTATTTAATGTGGAACATGTATTTGAAATTAGTGGGTTTGACGTGAAGAAAAATAGGTGCAACCGATCATTGCCATCTATGTGTGTAACAACACTTCAAACAGTATGACATCCCACATGCTCTTTGATTTCTGTGATAAGTTTCGATTTAAATAATAGTTTAATCTCTCCCATTCCACCACCATTCTTATTTAATCCAGAACATGTAATGGAAATAAGTGGTCATTTGGGATGTTATACTGTTTGTGGTGGCACTGAACACCCTTTATGTGTGTGAGACGGTTATTTGAATCAGAACTTGTAATGGAAATAAGTGGGCATTTGGGATGCTATACGATTTGAAGTAGTATCGAACACTCCTTATGTGTGTGTCTATATATGTATGTATGTATGTATGTATGTGTGTAGGGGTGTGTGTGTGTCTATATATATATATATATATATATATATATATATATATATGTATGTATGTATGTATGTATGTATGTATGTATGTATGTATGTATGTATGTATGTGCGTGTGTGTGTATGTGTGTGTCTATATGTGTGTGTGTTGCGTGTGTGTATGTTATGTATGTATGTGTGTGTGTGTGCGCGTACACGTAAATACATACATACAAACGTACTTATGTATATAAGTGCGTACGTATGTATGTGTGTATTTATTTATTTATTTAAGTGGCAAAAAGAAATCCAAAATATCCACAATGTAGCCATTAGCTAGCCACTAGCTAGGAAACCATTACAATAACAGCAAAAATATTGAATGAAAACATAACACCATTGTTTAAACTAGGAAATTACATATATACATAAATACAGTGTATGTTTGTCTGTACGCTCTATGGTATGTAATTAAGCTAATTGAATTGTCTTTAACTTTATTATTATTGTATATGTGCTAAAAAAAGTAATGAGATTGGGAATTAAGAGGAAAAACACAAAAATGTTTTCAGCGCTATAAATGATTTCGTTATGGTTTTCTATATTTACAGGTAAAAAAGTTTGTTTATTGAATAATTAACATGACAACCAATGCTTTTAATATTGTAACAGTGATAATCAAATCAAATAAACCCATTCACAAGATATTCTACGTCATTAAGTCATTCTAAGAACATATAAAACACCATTAAATGAACCATAAATCATAAACCCATAAACAAAATCCTAGGGATAAAATTAAACTGAAAAAATAATCATAATTACCATTATGTTATGTATTCAACAGTAAATGGTTGACATATCATGTAAAACCCCATAAATATATACAGGACGATAAATTTGCAATAGAAAATAAATACACAGGATGCATATGTTTATGTGTACGTTACAAATAGCTTGCATTATTCAGAAATTTATTTACTACAGAGTTAAGTAGGCAATTAAAACTAAATTAATTGATATTTCAACATTGTAGCTGTCGAATGTGAAACTAATAAACAAAATTAAATACACATTCCATAATATGTTTTGCCAAAAAAGAGTATACACGCAATTAACCTAGAGTTCTCTGAACGCTACTATATAGGAAAATGTCATCATGGCCACATAAATTGTCATAAATACGTCAACGTAACGCTGTAATTCTTCTTCCCTAGAGAATGCTATAAATACCTAATCTCACCGTTCCTTGCGAACAGTGTTAAACTGAAAACCCTCATACACAATGGTGAGGAAAGTAAAAAAAGTTCTGGTGCCTAGATCGTCTGAAGATCAAGAACAGGAAAATTAGAAAGGAAAAGGCACGTTGGGCGCGTTTTTGGAAATTGCAAACTGGATTGTTCAAAGAGGCAAAAGAAATTTCTATCCTTTGTGGTGCAGTAGTAGCTGCAGTTGTCATCTCTCCTACTCGAAAAACTTTTACCTTCGGCCACCCCACTGATGGCGACTCCATTATCAATGGCTTCATCAATGAGGTCCGGGACAAGAAGATGGCTGAGTTGGAATTTTTTTTGAAGAAGGAAAAGAGAAGGGAGGTGGTAGAAGAAGAGTTCAAAAGGAGTACAAGGGGGTTGAGCATGGTAGACATGGAGGAGTACGAGAGGAGGTTGATGGAGCTGAGGGAGAACCTTGCCAAGCGCGTGGAGCGTTTACCCATATGATGATTTTTCTGCTTTTATTTACGAGTATGATGATGTTCTCGTGGTTCAGTTTACCTAGTAATGAAGGATTGGTGAGGAGGATTTGATATTCTACTATGAGATATTTGAAAATTCTCCTTTTGTTTGGATTGTTGTTGTTTCATAACTTTTTAGTTTGATGCTCAAGTTTGCTGTTTTGAGCATGTATTGTGAAATAACTTATTTTAACCTAGTTGTTAAAAAGGTTTGCTGAAACTATATGCTATTTCAAATCCTACTTTAGAAAGTGCATTAATGTGAATCTCTATATTTGTATTTGGCGTTAAAATAAAAAGGCTAGGAAAGAAACAAACAAACAAGTGAAGTTACACTTGGATTGTTAACTTTATGCATTTACTTCTTATTGTACTGGGGTTGAAATAATACAAAATGGCCTGGAAACCGCTGTATTTACCTAAATGTGAAGGTGATAGTGGACTTGGAAATCCATTTAATTTTTTGAAACCTTGATATATTAAAAAAAAACCTTAATTTTCTACAATGAAAATTAGTATTTAGTGCTTGAAATTTTTATAAAGAGCTTGTAAAATGGGTAATATATAATTGGAAGTGAAAATGTTGATATTAAAAGCACTTCTTTAAATTTTGATCCTTGAACTGATAATATATAATTTTGAGAAATGTAGGGGATGTTGTTACTTACACTCCACTTTGAGATATAAGACGGCAATTTTTCCTTTCAATTTTTTCTTACTACAAGGGATACTAACCAAATTGAGCCTTCTCGTAAAGTTATTTTCAAATTAACAAAACTGTTCATTCTTCGTGGTATTCGATACCGACTCATCATTTTTGATACTTTTGGTAACATTCGAAAGGCCACTGTCGAATTTAATTTTCATGTAAAAATTCATAAATATATATAGGACAATATATTCACAAAAGGAAATAAATATATAGGATGCATTTGTTTATGTGTAGTTACATATAGCTTGCTATATTTAGAAATTTATTTACTACTGAGTTAAGTTGGCAATTAAAACTGAACTAATTTCTATTTTCAACATTGTAGCTGAATTTGAAAGTAATAAACAAAATGGAATACATATTCTCTTCGGGGATTTTCACTTCAAGGTCTTATTTGTTCAGGGTAATGAGTTTTAAGAACAATACTTATGAAAAATTAGTTTTACGGACATTTTACAGGAAAAAGATAAAAGAATTTATCATTTTTAGTTATACAGAAATAAAAATAAAAGGATTTATCATTTTTATGTATAACTTTAAAAGATGAATGAATTTATCATTATGCTGTAAATTGTCCTTAAAACTAATTATTCAGAAGTGCTGTCCTTAAAACTTATTGTCCTGCAAATAGAAGCACTTGGACCTAATTTCCACCATTCTCTAATATATGTTTTGCCAATAAAGAGTACATATGCAATTAACATAGAGTTCTCAGACCGTTTCTAAAAACGTATATAACATAATGGCCACATAAATTGTCATAATTATGCCTACATAATGTTGTAATCCTTCTCTAGAGAATGCTATAAATTGTACATCTTGTGTACCAGTCATCAATTACTCTAAAAATATCAACATGTAAAAATATGATACTATACGGTATAATTATATGAGAAAATGATGTAAAAAGATATATAATAAGTACAAAATGCTACTGAGTTGTTTCATTTAACCAGAAAATGATAACACAAGGTAATGTAAGTTATTGCATGATAAAATTGAAATATAGTTGTGGTATTCTTACTTTTAATTCATTAAATATCAATCTGATAAGGTGTGGTAGCAATATTAAATAATTTATGAAAAATATAATGATAAATTTTCAAAAAATTAAATAAAAATGATACCACATTTACAAAGTTATACAGTGCCATTATAAATTAATCTATGCAAATAGTATTACAAACTTTAAAAATAGAATAGAAAAGATATCTTACAAAGCATTATAAAATGATACTCAAAAGTGAAATTTAAAAATATTAATTCAACAGTTATGCTACAATACATAAAATGTAACAACCTAGAATTTCAGTCATTGGAAGTGGGAATATTTAATTGATTTTAAATATTCACAAATTAAATTTATAAGTTGAATAACTTATATTTTCAATATAATAATTTAATTAAATCGTTAATTTAATATTTGAAATTGCAGAAATAATTGGATTTTGAAATTAATGCGAATGAAAATGATTTATAAAGTTGAATTAAATTCTATTTGAATTAGAATGATGTTAGCAAACTTTTAAAATTAATTTAAAAGTTAATTTATAAAAACTGAAAATTTTAATATTTAATTAACGTATAAAAATAGTCATTTTTGAATTTCGACGAAATCAGTTTCATGAGACCCATAATGTGATATTATTGTAGAATTTCAGAGTTCGTGTCAATTGGACTTACGGTTTGGTCATTGGAAGCTGAAACGCATGGAAACTTACTTAAGTAATTTTAATTAAAATAATTCGATTCGAATGCCCATCTTCCAAATACAATGGAATTAGTATATGATATATATTCCATTGTGTTCGAAATAGCCGTAAATCATTACAAACGGCAGGCAGCACGCCTCGTTTAGAGTTCGAAAAATATTTGGATGAATAGTGTTTTGAAATATGGCTATACAATTTTATCATTTTGTTTGCCAACCCTTGGAACCCTATTCTCAACCGCCGACTTTTTAATTTCCAACGGCCAATATCTTCCTACGTTCTTCCCTCTTCTTCTCTCTTTCCACTCCATGAAATGGCAAGGCATGTGTAGGAGAACAGTAGAGCTCAACGAGCTCTACGTGATCAAACGCTGTGATCGGAGATAGAGGCTCGATGTGGTGGCTAGTGCGATTTGAACGGCGGTAGTTCATGGCCATTTTCACAATGATGGGGTCGATAGGTCGGGTTGCGGTGATGGGAAGTGGTGCAACGTTGGTAGGGGAAGACGATGGCATCGCCTAATCATGTTCCGGTCGTCGATAGGAGGTGGGGTTATTGATTGAACGACGGTGGTGAGGGTTATGCTCTGATCTGTGAACGAAGAAGAGGGGGAAAGAAATGGAGGGCTGAGATTAGTTTTCCAGAAACTAATGGTGCAGATTTTCTAGGTTCATTAAAATAAAAAAAGAAATTGAAATTATATTATATATAAATTCATGTTAACTTATAAATTTTAGAACTTATTCGTACAAGGTCGAAATTGGATTAAACAAGTTGCATTGGGTTTGTATTTGCAAACACTATGCGATACGGCAAGTTTGGAGTTGATTGGAGCTGCTAGAAATTTTGGGTAAAATTAACCGTCCGTTTAATTTTATTCAAAATAAACCGCTACAACGGCTACAGGAACCAAAGTGAGTACAACTTACTCTTTCCGAATCGCTTATATTTTTATATAAGTGAGAATAAATTTATTTATGATGTTTGAGCATTGTTTGGATGTTTATACTCTATTATTAGTAGTTGGATACATTCCTACCTATTGGAGCAGATGAGACCCTTTACATTCCAATGTACGAGCGGATGACCTTTTGTATGTGCGTCTGCCTCGAAGCGGACATTGTACACATATTGTCATATGTATATATGTTACAGGTAACTGGTTGGAGGGATCCAACTGAATTCCTCACCAGTGTTGATTTTTATTTACAAATATTGTTATATATATGCTATTTTCATGTGATATATGATGTTTGGATACTGTGATTGATGTGACTCATCTTGTTTAGTATTTTTGCAGCATTGGGCCATATTTTTAGAAATTTAAAATATTGAAGTGATGATTTCAAATTAAAAAGGATTACAAAGTGATTTTGAAAATATATAATTTTTTAATAATTTTGGAATTGTTAAGGAAATGAATTTATTTTAAATAAATAAAAATTTATAATTTTTATGTTATAAAAGTTATGTTTATGTGAAATATACATAAATATGATTTTTGAAATATAATGTTAACTATTTGGTAAAATGAGTTAAATGAGAATTTTGAATTTATTATAAATGGTTCTTGTATACGATTTATCAAGTTGACATTTTATAAATAAAAATAATGGGATTATAAATGAGATTTGTAAATGTTTAAAACGAAGTTATAAATGGATCTTATAAGTGAATAAGATTTATGAATCGATGAAGTTATAAAATGAATGAATTTGTATTTAGAGATTTATAAGTAAATTTGGATTTCGACACATAAGTGAGACATAAATGGAATTTGTTAATAAATGAATTTTATATATGAAAGTTTTTATAAAATAGAAATGTGAATTATAAACACTGTTTTATAAATGTGAAATCAGTTGAATTTGATTGGTTAAATAGGGAAGTTTATAACGGAATCATATTCACGATTTTGGATAGTGCATAATCCTTTAAATAAAATGAATGTTTTGGAAAGTGGTATTATAAAATGGAATTAAGTAAATAGTAAATTCGCTTATTATTAATATTAGTACATGGAAATTTTTTCCAAATGGTGAAATATTGAAATGGTTTAGAGAATATATCTTTTTTTGAAGTGAATATTTGGAAAGTGATTTAACTAATAAAAGATTATTTAAAGGGGCCCAGTGACTGGTTATAGTGCTAGTTAATTACTGTTTGCTTTAATAATTAAATAACCAACTATCAAATTTGGCCATTTTAGTTTCTCTACTTGATGTTGAAACTAAATAGATGTACAATTAGTACGTGACACACTGTGTAAGGTTGATTATTGTTTGCTTTAAGAATGTCGATTCGTGTAGTGCGGAGTGATTACTCGAATCTATCGAGCTTTCTTATTGGCCAAAGGGTAGCAAGTTGAAAGTTGGATGTGTGATAAGTCTATGAGACTTAGTTTCTTTGTGAGGTTGAGAAACGCTTTTATGCTGTTAGTGCGAAGAGATCGGGATCAGATTTTTCTGAAAACTTCTTCAGACCAACGTATATGCATTCTAATATTTATAGTATTTTCATAGTGAAGGACTGCTTGTTGATCGTTTGGGGTTAAAATCCCAATATACATCTAGTATTAGTAGTCTCTTCGTTATGAAATATCCAATGCAAGGACTATTCGTTATGAATCATAGGGATTTGCCGAAAGGATGTGGTAGGAAAGTACCTTCGGTTTGTCCTGTTCCTGGACAACTTGTATGAACGAATGTCCGACATTACATTTCTATGATAACATACATTGGCTTTTACAAACGTACATCTATTGGTGGTGGAGAAGGCAGCTTCTCTTGGCTTAACACCCTTCCTTTTGACGTACGAGCTCAACAGTTGTATTTTTATGGAAGGCAATCAGTAGTCAACCGAAATGGCAATGTGGCGTTCAAAGATGATGTGATGAGATATGTAAAAGGTAATCGTTACCTCAGGCCTCATAAATTGAAAATGACCGAAACATGGTTAGATGCAGCATGGCTAAGTGGGTCATCCAAATTAGGATATGATCATCCCATTGTAGACGTATTTCTTTCCGCTATGACACTCGGGATGTAAATTAATGTGGTTTATATGCTAGAGGGCCCTCGGAATAGTCAGTAGCGACCAAAGGATGACATATTTAGTACTACCTAGTTATAGAGGTAGTCCAGTCTTGTGTTGGTAGAGGGAAAATGTCCTCTAGACATCCATCTAGAGGTGTACCTCATTGTTATCTTGCTTGCATTTATTTGTTCAGTCGATCTAGATATTGTCTATTGCCTCATTAAAAAATCCCTATGTTAGGAAAACCTAATGGAAAAACCTTGAACGAGGAAAAGGGTGCAACTTGAGATTATAGATATCTACAATGATATTCCTTCTAAGAGTTTGATACTTCAGAATCAATATAATGCCTCATTAAAACCTTTACTAAGAAAAACCCAATATGAAAAATCTTAGTGAATGAAAAAAAAGAGCACAATGACATATCTTATTTTCTCATTTCTTCAAATGAAGTTTGATACTTCTTGATCAACTAATGCCTCATTAAAACCTTAATAAGAAAAACCCCATGGGAAAAATCTTGGTGAAGGAAAAAAAGTACAATATAGTATGTGATATTTCAGTAATTTACAGAATCAAAAAGATTTGAACTTCTAGATCAATATAATACTTCATTAAAAACCTTACAAAGGAAAACCCGATGGGAAAAACCTTAGTCGATGATAAAAATACAATTTAACTTAAATAACATATTTGAAATGTTATTTCTTGAAAATACGTTTGATTCTTCTAGATCAAGACAATGCCTCGTTAAAACCTTAGTAAGAAAAGCCCAGTGGGAAAAATTTTAAATAAGGAAAAGAGTACATTGTAACTTATTTTCAAATGTTACTGGGAAGTTGATACTTCTGGATCAAGATAATGCCTCATTAGAACCTTACTAATAAAAAACTAGTGGGAAAAATCTTAGTTAAGGAAAACGAGTGCTTTATAAAATACTTATGGATGCTCCCCCTGATTTAAAGTTTACTCTGAAATCGTATTCGTCTTTCGATAATTTAAATTGGTTATAGACACTTCTGGATCCATAAATATGTATCTCATTAATAATATAATTTTATTAATAGTTTCCTTCGATACAATCAAAATTTCCAATCCAAATACGATTTGCATTTCATGCATTTTGTTTGCTACCTTTATGAAAAACACATCATGTGTTATTTTTATGCTTCAAATTAGTTTTTCATATTGCAACTACATCTTTGATGAATATTAAAAGTTTTATTACAATAATACTTAAAAGCAAGAAGTAATCTACTCATCTTAAAGTGCATCAAGATTTTCATTACAACAATACTTAAAAGAAGGTTGTAGTCTACATTTCATGTTCTTTGCATTCTTTATAATCATCATAGTTATTTATATTCTTTAGAAATAATTTTTGCACATCAAAACTAACATTTCAATGTATATTAAAAGTTTCATTACAACGATACTTAAAAATAGTAAGTAATCTACTCATCATGAATTATATCATGATTTTCTTTACTACAATACTCAAAAGTAGGTTGAAATCTACTCTCCTTGTTCTTTGCATTCATTATAACAATGGAAGTTGTTTATATTCTTCAGGAATTCGTATACTTTCATTATTTAATATGATTTAAACCACATTTATACCTTCGGGGTATATAAAGCATTTCAAGTACTTTCGGTACTCTGCAGACTACATGTCTACATTTTTCTACTATTAAAGGATTCATGATGGCCAGTCATGTTTTCCCCTAATTCAAAATTCTTAATCTATTTATAAACATAAGCGCTTTATTATTTATAAATTTATCATCAATGATTAGATTTTTTCAGTTCCAGACATGATTTATTGAGATCTCTTTGATTATCATGTTTTAGGTACCTAAACCACTTTCAAGGGTTACTTAACAATCATGTCATTAGTCTCTTCAAAAGCACTCTTAAGTGTTTCCTCAAGAACACTCACCCTCTTTTATTCGGAATCTTCATTACTTATTCCAAAATTATTTCAAACTGACTTTTGTACCATATCTCAGATGTGGTTTACACAATTTGATCCTTCAGGGATTCAATTCCATATCGAAGAAAGTCTACTATGGATATTAATAATAATTCATTCAAGTTATGTAATATTTTGCATCATTATATATCAACAAACATTTGACACCGATGATCAAAATGAACTTGTATCCCTTTATCCTCCCCCTCAGTGTTGATAAACATTGTCACATTAAATAATAATCATCTATGGATTCTCATTTTGATCCATTATCATATTGCTACTAGAAAATACACTATAAATATTAATAATAGGAGGATAATCCTTTTATCAATTGATAAGATGCATTCAAGTGATATTTTGTGAGCTTCTGGCTCAAGTTTAAATATGGGATTCAACTATGCCAAGTTTCATGAAATAAAATCCAATTGAAATTGTACCAAAATTTTCTAAAATAAGCTTCCAGTTTTTAATTTGCAGAGATAACGCAAAGATATTCTTTGATGATTTCATTATAGTTTCAATATGATAGCCATTCATTTATATATCCTCAAAACTCAACAAATTTATTTTAAATTTGCATGAGTATAATGTATTTTGAACTAAGATATATTTACCCTTTAGTAGTACTATATGGGCTCTTTCGGACCCTTCAATTATATTAAAAAATTGCTATGGTTGAAATTTTTAGCTATAATATTTTCAGATAGTTCAAAGAAAAACTCCTGGTTTTTCAAAATCATATGATTCGTTGCACTATCTAGTAGGCATATATTACCACTCAAATATTGGTGGTCCATATCTTAAGAATTAAAGACAATATAGTTGGTCAACTATTAAAATTTGTAAGCATTAAATAAATGCTAATATCATCCAAAATAAAATAAAATGGACTACTGATTAAAGCACAACATTCATCGGTATGTTATTTCAGTTAGTTCTGAAAAGAAAAACATACAAGCACTAACTTCCAACTTGTTGAAACTTTAGGTTCAACCACTCTTGTTTAGTGTTTGGAAGTGTGACCATCTTCTAGTGGTTATAACGCCCCTTCAGGAAGTTCTAAAAGTAAAGATGATTTTTTTTAGTTAGATGTCTTATTTTAAGATTTCCGTGGATATGACACTTTAAAAATATAAGATTCTTTGTTTTATCCTACTGGGGCATATTATTATCATTTTTAATGGCATATTCTAAGCATTGAGATTGTAATTGAATGTCATCATCCAATATCTATGATAAAAAGATATCTCCTAATAAGTCCAAAGTTTTAAAATCAAGTTGGCTATGTTTATCATATTACCAACTATCAGTGGAAATAAAAATGCATAAGCATCAAAATATTGTTCATGGGTATATAATTAATGCATTTCATAAAATTAGAACTCATATCTGAGAGTGGTTATAGTGAAAGAATAAAAACATTACTGCATAATAGTAAAAGACAACCAAATATAATCTATAAAAGCGACTATAATTTCTTGTTTACATCCTTTTGATAGCTCTAGATCCAATCGCATTAATTGCATTAATTAATTTCCTCGAAAATGCAAAACTACCCTTGAAAATATGAAAAGGCCTTTATATGGATTGATTGGTGGGGAAATGATGAATTATAATTGTAACGACCCGTATTTTACGTACCAATAGATCGTAGAATTTACAGGTCGTTAGTGTTGTTTATGTTGTCTCTAGCCTGAGTCGTATGGAGAGTAACTCGTGTGTTTAAGTGTCGAGTTGTGACCGACTCATAGGCTTAGCCGAGTTAGGTCGTGCATGAGTTACAACTTTAGTACGTTGACCGAGTTAAGATGGTGACCGACCTATAGTAAGTCGTAGACGACTTTAGTAAGTGGCCGAGTTAGTCAGTTGCTGAGTTATGACCTATAGGTTTGAACCGAGTCTGGGTAGTTAACGACTCATAGAAACTGGCCGACCTAGGAGTTACCGGGTTAAGAAATGAATTGGACGAGCTAGCGAGATAGAGGAGTTACGACTTAAGGTTTGGACCGACCTATAGGGTGACCGACTTAAGGGTTAACGACCTAGAGGGTTAGGTCGTATGATAGTTAGGTCGGTAATGTTTTAGGCTGCTGAGTCATATGACCGAGTTAAGGGGAAAACGACCTAAGGCTTGGGTCGGCAGAGTGTGTTATCCCATGTGTAGTTAGGTCGGAAGTTTGAATAGGTTGTTAGGTCGTCACCTAGTTAGGTCGGCAAGTACCCAGTATAGCTTAGTGTAGTTGAGTCGGCATGTTAATTGAGTCGTGTGTGTTGTTAAGTCGGCAGGGGCTTGAGTCGTTAGCATGTTGTGCCATGTTTGGTTGGGTCGGTAGGTCGTGTGACCCTGTGTGTGTGTTGTGTAGTGTCTTGGGGTTGAGTCGTATAGGTCGTGAGCCGTGTTGAAGCATGTTGTGTTGAGTCGGCAAGTGGCATGAGTCGTAAGTTTTAGGTCGGGGGCGACTCAGGGAGATGAGTCGGCAACGACTTAAGAGCGGCCGAGTCAGGGAGATTTCAGCCTATAAATAGAGGGCTTTGGCTCACTTTTTGGTACTGATTTTTGAAGCGACGAAGTGCTGCCATTTTGAGAGCTCGACTACAACATTTCTTCATCTTCTTTTCTCCATCCCAATCTAGTTCTAACATCCATCCAAGATCGAAGATCGAGATCAAAGATTCAAGGACCAAAGTTAAAGATCTTCATCCAACGAAGTTAGATTTCATCGTTTTAAGCGAGATTTCGCCGGATCAAGCCTTGATCTTCGCTGTCCAGATCTGAAGTGTTTAGTTTTGAGGTGTTTAGGTGATTTGGTGAGTGGTAGTTATCTCTCACGCGGACCCAAAGGAGTATATTGGATTGGTGGTTGGTTGGAGTGTTGTAGATAGTGATTTTGTGCATTTTTCTTAGATCCAAGTGTAGATCCATTGTTTGTGAAGATGTTTACCTATGCAAGTTCATTTATTAAGCTATAGAAACAAAACCCATGTTTTATATTTGCTAGATCTATGCTAAAAACCAATGATTCATGTATGTTAGTTCTATGCTCATTTATTTACGAAATTGCCATTGTAGTTATAAATGTCTAATTAGATCTTGATTGAATACTTAATTGTTTGGATTAATGTTTGTCTTGATTGATTATTGTGAATGAGCTATCTAGTTGATAGATTTGGACAAGTATGGTGAAAGACGATTCAAAAGCTACAGAAGAGGCTCTTGAATGGTGAAAGCTGCTTAAGGCATATGTGGCGGACATTGAAGCTCATATGTATGGATTGGATGATGTTGAGATGGAACTTTGCCATGATGCGATGAGGCAAACCATGTTGTTGGGTTAAGACTTTGCTATGGTGTGATAAAGCGAAGTATGATGTGATGAAGACTTGGCGTAATCCAGGCAGGGATCATTCCAAGCATGTTGATAACTCGAGGGATGGTTCGAGTTGGTTGATAATGGATTTCTCAAGAGGTAGCTTGAGCTAGTATGAGAATAGTCGTCGAGGAGGATGACTAGGAGGCTTGGATCTCATCGTTGTTGAAGGTTCTAGCATGCTCAAAAGCAAGAGTACATGGGGCGCCCATAACGACTACAGGTAGGTAGTCGGGACACCCAAAAGACTACAGGTAGGTAGTTGAGTACTCTGGGCAGAGTAGGTAAGTCCTAGGCATGGGTCACGATGACGTGCGGAGCTAGGCCTAGAACCGGGGTTACCATTAGCCCTTGACGGATGGTCATTCAATTAACGGTGAAATCGAGGCAAGGATGACAGTGATAGCCGGAGTCATGGATGTTTGGATGGTTGGTTGTATCATCATTCGGTCTCAAGAGCGGTGTTTTCTGGGTGCTTATCTGATCTTGGTTTAGGCCTTGGGGGTTTGTATTTGGAAAACATCGACCTTGGCTCGAGTGATTATTGCTTTACCTTAGTTATCTGCTAAGTTATGCTTGTTTTTTTTTTCCTTAGTGTGTGTCTGGGGGCTATCACTGTAGAAAGAGGTGGAGTGGGATGGTTTGGTTCCTATTCCTTTTATCCCTTATGCTCTTTTGGTATGTTTGATAGTTAATTTACTGCTCACTAAGACTTTGTCTGACTCAAGGTTTTATGTCTCCTCTTATTACCTTGGGCTGTTCATCCATGTTGGGATGGGCAGACTAGGTAGCAGGTGACAGGTGCTGTTCTAGGAGATCTACGTTGATGACGACGAAGACGAGCAGGAGGCTTTTGCATATTATTTCTTATTATATGTACTGGGTATCCGCTGCTGTATTTGATTGAGTGTCATGTAGTAAGGCTTTGATGTATGGATGATTCATGTTTATATGAAACTACTACGATGCTTATATGATGATTTTCTGTTATGGAGCTTCACTATATATTTCTCTATTGTATTTTATCCATGCGCTGTGAGTTGTACGATAGAGTTTGCTGTTTTATTTTACCCTGACTATCGTCCATGGCTACCTGGCACGCCTTTCAGCGCATTATTTCCTTGATTTGGTGTGGGAGTCATGGGCGGTCGTCACATTTGGTATCAGAGCTTTGGTTAATCGATTTTAGCCAACGCTCGCTGACGTAACTACGTATGAGAGACGTAATTGTATTTTGATGGATGATTACTATATATAATATAGTAGCCTAGAAGGATTTGAACTCCTTATGCAGTTGTTTCTTAAGGTGTTCTAATCATTCTTATTACAGATATTAAGGATGAGTCGAAGAGGGAGACCAGCTGCAAGGGAAAGCCGTGCTGATGAAGGAGCTGTTGATTATGGAACTATGTTCGAAGCGATGATGACTTCGATCATGAGAAGGATACCAGCTTCAGGATCATCAGTGGATGTGGGAGTTCAAGTTCAGGCTCCAAGACCGGTGGATTTTGCTAAGCTTTGCAAGGATTATACTTCTCTTGGAGGAAAAGCTTTCTTGGGGACGGAGTCGACTATTGAGGTGCAGAGATGGATTGATGCATGTCGAAGGATCTTTGGTGACTTAGGGATTGAGGATGCAACTAAGAGAAAGCTTGCATCGAGACAGCTTCAGGGAAGAGCTGCTGATTGGTGGAATTCTATCACCATTGATACCCCAGAAGAAGAGATTACTTGGGAGCAATTCCAAATTAGATTTGAAGCCAAGTTCATCTCTACGGCTCAGAAGTCTGTTTTGTTCAAGAGGTTTGTAGAGCTCAAGCAAGGTGGGAGACCAGTTCTTGAGTATATTTCTGAGTTTGAAGCTTTGTCCAAGTATGCCAGATCGTACATTGATTCTCCCTATCAGAAGAATGAGAAGTTTGTGACTGGTCTGGATGCTTATCTTGGGAGGCAGTTAGTGGATCATTTGGACGATCCATTTGAGAAGCTTGTGGAGAAAGCCCTTAGGCATGAGAGTTTGTTTCCTAAGGAAAGTTCTGTTGTTGCTGTAACCAGGGAAGGATCTAAACCACACCAGAATGGCAATAAGAGGAGGAAGCAGCAGCAGCAGAAGGGTAAGGATGGCCAGAAGAAGCCGAAAGGCGAAGTGACTTGTTATAACTGCCAACAGAAGGGCCATCTTTACAAAGATTGTAAGAATCCCAAGGTGCCGGGAAAGTGTTATAACTGTGATAAGCTGGGACATATCAAGAAGGATTGCCCAGAGCCGAGGAAAGATAGGCAGATTGTGCAAGCTTATGCTTTGGGAGTTGTGCCGTCGTCTTCAAAAGCTCCGACTGCTGAAGAAAAGGGGAAGAGTGTGGTGGTTCAAGGTACTCTTTCTATCTGTGGTGTTCCAGTTAGAGTGTTGTTTGATACTGGAGCGTCGCATTCTTTTGTTTGTAATGATTTGGTAGACCGGTTAGGTTTGAGACCGGATATTGTTGATAGGCCATTGGATGTGACTAATCCAGTTGGGGGTTCGTCATGTTTGTGTATGGTATGCCGTGGTCTAGTTGTGTCGAGTCATGATTGCTCGTTTGTTTGTGATTGCTTTGTTCTAAACTTTGTGGGGTTCGGAATTATTTTGGGTATGGACTGGCTTAGGAAGTATGCGGCAAGGATTGATTGTGAGAGGCTTGAGGTGACAGTCGGGAATGTGGAAGGGCGAAAGGTTGTGATACGATGTAAGCATGAGGAAGGCGTCTTCATGAGCTTCATGTATTCGCTGGTTGTTCCACGGGATGGACTGTCATCGGTGCCAATTGTGAATGGATTTGAGGACGTTTTTGACGAAGTCAAAGGGTTACGACCGCATAGGGAGATCGAGTTTCGTATCGATCTAGTCGAGGGAGCCAGACCTGTTGTGATGCCTCTTAGGCGGATGGCGCCTAGGGAGCAGCTAGAGTTGAGGGTGCAGGTTGATGACCTTTTGCAGAAAGGATTCATTCGGAGAAGTGTGTCCGAATGGGGTGCACCTGTTGTGTTCGCAACCAAAGCGGATGGGTCGTTGAGGTTGTGCGTGGATTATCGTGAGCTGAATAAGTTGATTAGGAAAAACAAGTATCCATTGCCGAGAATAGATGACTTGTTTGACCAGCTTCACGAGACTAAGGTGTTTTCTTAGATGGATTTGGCAACGAGATTTCACCAGTTGAGAGTGGCAAAGGATAGTGTGCCGAAGACTGCTTTCAGGACACCATCCGGGTTTTATGAGTGGCTGGTAATGCCGTTTGGATTGACTAACGCGCCAGCATATTTTGTGGATCTTATGAATAGAGTGTTCAGAGATCAGTTGAACAAATTTGTACTTGTGTTCGTGGATGATATTTTGGTTTACTCCAGAACTGAAGAAGAGCACAAGACGCACTTAAGGATTGTTTTGGAAATCTTGCGGAAACATCAGCTGAAGGCTAAGTTTTCGAAGTGTCACTTCTGGAAGAATGAAGTGAGGTTCTTAGGCCATGTTATCTCTAGAAATGGAATAGCGGTTGATCCCGCTAAGGTGGCAGCAATCCAGGATTGGGTTAGACCTAAGAATGCATCTGATGTGAGGAGTTTTCTTGGATTAGCAGGATATTATCGTCGGTTTATCAAAGACTTTTCCAAGATAGCTGCACCGTTAACAGGATTGACGAAAAAGAACTAAATGTTCAGATGGGATGCTAAGTGTGAGCAAGCTTTTGAAATCCTAAAAGAGCGACTGACGAGTGCTCCTGTTTTGACTATTCCAAGTGGGAATGATGAGATGGTGGTTTACACCGATGCATGTGGCACTGGACTTGGAGCAGTGCTAATGCAGAAAGATAAAGTTGTTGCGTATGCTAGTCGACAACTGAAGCCGCATGAAAGGAATTATCCGACTCATGATTTGGAGTTAGCGGCAATTGTGTTTGCTTTGAAGATGTGGAGACATTATCTATTGGGAGTTAGATTCGAGTTGTTTACAGATCATAAGTCGTTGAAGTATCTGTTCTCCCAAAAGGATTTGAATCTTCGACAGCAACGGTGGCTAGAGTTTCTAGCATCTTATGATTTTGGTATAGCCTATACTCCGGGAAAAGGTAACGCAGTGGCTGATGCGTTAAGTCAAAGACATGCAGGATTGGGAGCCATGTTTTCGGAATGGAAGAGTCTCGAGTATTTGGCTGGATTTGATTTCAGGCCCAGATGTGAATTGGAACCTGAGATGTTGGCAAACTTATCGATAAGACCTACTCTTGTGGAAAGAATTGGCGAGAGCCAAAAGCGAGACGATAAGCTTGTCAAGATCATCCGAGATTTGGAATCTGGATTGGACCCAGAGAAGGATAAGGGATTCGAGGTCGATCGAGAGGGTTGGCTTCGGAAGCAAGGACGATTGGTTGTTCCCGATGTAGATGGATTGAGAGATGAAGTTCTGAAGAAAGGTCATCACTCGAAGTTGACAATTCATCCAGGTGGAAATAAGATGTATCGGGATATGAAGAGAACTTACTACTGGGAAGGCATGAAGAAGGATGTTGGAAATGTTATTTCCAAGTGTATGAACTGTCAGTTAGTGAAAGCTGAGCAGAAGAAGCCCAGTGGATTACTTCAGCCATTAGAAGTTCCTACATGGAAGTGGGAGCAAGTGTCGATGGACTTTATCGATGGTCTACCTAGGACAAGAGCAGGAAATGAAGGAATTTGGGTCATAGTAGATCGTTTGACCAAGAGTGCAAGGTTCATTCCTGTTCGATCAACTAGGACTGCATCGAAGTTGGCTGAGTTGTATGTTAAGTGGATAGTTCGATTCCATGGTATTTCGAAGAGTATAGTGAGCGATCGAGACCCATTGTTCACTAGTGGATTTTGGAAGAGCTTCCAGGAAGTTTTGGGAACCGAGTTGTGTTTGAGTACAGCTTATCACCCTCAAACAGATGGTCAGACTTAAAGTGTCAACCGAGTTTTGGAAGATCTTCTCAGAGCTTGTGTTTTGGACTTCGGAGGATCATGGGAAGATCATCTTCATTTGGTGGAATTTGCTTATAATAACAGTTATCAGTCGAGTATTGGTATGGCACCATATGAGGCATTATATGGAAGACCGTGTAACTCTCCGACATGTTGGTTGGAAACTGGAGAAAAGTTGATACTTGGGCCAGAGATGATTCGACAGACTTCGGATTGTATAGAGATCATTCGGCAACGAATGAAGGCAGCCCAAGATCGTCAGAAGAGTTATGCCGATAATCGTCGAAAGGATTTGGAATTCGTCGTAGGTGAGATGGTTTTTGTGAAGATTTCTCCATTAAAGAGTGCTATTAGATTCGGGAAGAAAGGAAAGTTAACTCCGAGATTTGTTGGACCATTCCCGATTATCGAGCGAATTGGAAAGCTCGCTTATAGATTGGAATTACCGGAAAAGATGGCGGGTGTGCACAATGTTTTTCATGTATCTTATCTACGGAAGTATGTGCATGACCCAACTACGGTGGTTTCTGCTGATAGCTGTGAAGATTTAGAGGTTGATCCAGTGGTTAGAAGACCTCGTAAACCGCTTCGTGTTGTTGAGACCGACACGAAACAGCTTAGGAGGAAGACGATTACGTTGCTCAAGATACAATGGAGTGATGATGTTAACGACTGTACGTGGGAGGAGGAAGAGAGGATGAAGGCAACTCATCCAGAACTCTTCGAGGTATGGCCCTAAAGTGTCGTGACATCTCATGAATTTGTAGCTTGTTCTAAGTCTTAGAATTCTGCATGCTAGGCTAGAATTGGATGCATGGTTTGTTGATTGCTGTGGATGATAGGCATGCGGAATAATTTTGATTGCTGTTGATTGCTTGGAATTTCAGGGGCGAAATTCCTAAGGGGGAGAGAATGTAACGACCCGTATTTTACGTACCAATAGATCGTAGAATTTACAGGTCGTTAGTGTTGTTTATGTTGTCTCTAGCCTGAGTCGTATGGAGAGTAACTCGTGTGTTTAAGTGTCGAGTTGTGACCGACTCATAGGCTTAGCCGAGTTAGGTCGTGCACGAGTTACAACTTTAGTACGTTGACCGAGTTAAGATGGTGACTGACCTATAGTAAGTCGTAGACGACTTTAGTAAGTGGCCGAGTTAGTCAGTTGCTGAGTTATGACCTATAGGTTTGAACCGAGTCAGGGTAGTTAACGACTCATAGAAACTGGCCGACCTAGGAGTTACCGGGTTAAGAAATGAATTGGACGAGCTAGCGAGATAGAGGAGTTACGACTTAAGGTTTGGACCGACCTATAGGGTGACCGACTTAAGGGTTAACGACCTAGAGGGTT
The DNA here is from genome assembly GCA_030765085.1 of Allium cepa. Lineage (NCBI taxonomy): Eukaryota > Viridiplantae > Streptophyta > Magnoliopsida > Asparagales > Amaryllidaceae > Allium > Allium cepa. The sequence goes on from CM060928.1 coordinate 1,033,903,487, forward strand.
AGGTCGTATGATAGTTAGGTCGGTAATGTTTTAGGCTGCTGAGTCATATGACCGAGTTAAGGGGAAAACGACCTAAGGCTTGGGTCGGCAGAGTGTGTTATCCCATGTGTAGTTAGGTCGGCAGTTTGAATAGGTTGTTAGGTCGTCACCTAGTTAGGTCGGCAAGTACCCAGTATAGCTTAGTGTAGTTGAGTCGGCATGTTAATTGAGTCGTGTGTGTTGTTAAGTCGGCAGGGGCTTGAGTCGTTAGCATGCTGTGCCATGTTTGGTTGGGTCGGTAGGTCGTGTGACCCTGTGTGTGTGTTGTGTAGTGTCTTGGGGTTGAGTCGTATAGGTCGTGAGCCGTGTTGAAGCATGCTGTGTTGAGTCGGCAAGTGGCATGAGTCGTAAGTTTTAGGTCGGGGGCGACTCAGGGAGATGAGTCGGCAACGACTTAAGAGCGGCCGAGTCAGGGAGATTTCAGCCTATAAATAGAGGGCTTTGGCTCACTTTTTGGTACTGATTTTTGAAGCGACGAAGTGCTGCCATTTTGAGAGCTCGACTACAACATTTCTTCATCTTCTTTTCTCCATCCCAATCTAGTTCTAACATCCATCCAAGATCGAAGATCGAGATCAAAGATTCAAGGACCAAAGTTGAAGATCTTCATCCAACGAAGTTAGATTTCATCGTTTTAAGCGAGATTTCGCCGGATCAAGCCTTGATCTTCGCTGTCCAGATCTGAAGTGTTTAGTTTTGAGGTGTTTAGGTGATTTGGTGAGTGGTAGTTATCTCTCACGCGGACCCAAAGGAGTATATTGGATTAGTGGTTTGTTGGAGTGTTGTAGATAGTGATTTTGTGCATTTTTCTTAGATCCAAGTGTAGATCCATTGTTTGTGAAGATGTTTACCTATGCAAGTTCATTTATTAAGCTATAGAAACAAAACCCATGTTTTATATTTGCTAGATCTATGCTAAAAACCCATGATTCATGTATGTTAGTTCTATGCTCATTTATTTACGAAATTGCCATTGTAGTTATAAATGTCTAATTAGATCTTGATTGAATACTTAATTGTTTGGATTAATGTTTGTCTTGATTGATTATTGTGAATGAGCTATCTAGTTGATAGATTTGGACAAGTATGGTCAAAGACGATTCAAAAGCTACAGAAGAGGCTCTTGAATGGTGAAAGCTGCTTAAGGCATATGTGGCGGACATTGAAGCTCATATGTATGGATTGAATGATGTTGAGATGGAACTTTGCCATGATGCGATGAGGCAAACCATGTTGTTGGGTTAAGACTTTGCTATGGTGTGATAAAGCGAAGTATGATGTGATGAAGACTTGGCGTAATCCAGGCAGGGATCATTCCAAGCATGTTGATAACTCGAGGGATGGTTCGAGTTGGTTGATAATGGATTTCTCAAGAGGTAGCTTGAGCTAGTATGAGAATAGTCGTCGAGGAGGATGACTAGGAGGCTTGGATCTCATCGTTGTTGAAGGTTCTAGCATGCTCAAAAGCAAGAGTACATGGGGCGCCCATAACGACTACAGGTAGGTAGTCGGGACACCCAAAAGACTACAGGTAGGTAGTTGAGTACTCTGGGCAGAGTAGGTAAGTCCTAGGCATGGGTCACGATGACGTGCGGAGCTAGGCCTAGAACCGGGGTTACCATTAGCCCTTGATGGATGGTCATTCAATTAACGGTGAAATCGAGGCAAGGATGACAGTGATAGCCAGAGTCATGGATGTTTGGATGTTTGGTTGTATCATCATTCGGTCTCAAGAGCGGTGTTTTCTGGGTGCTTATCTGATCTTGGTTTAGGCCTTGGGGGTTTGTATTTGGAAAACATCGACCTTGGCTCAAGTGATTATTGCTTTACCTTAGTTATCTGCTAAGTTATGCTTGTTTTTTTTTCCTTAGTGTGTGTCTGGGGGCTATCACTGTAGAAAGAGGTGGAGTGGGATGGTTTGGTTCCTATTCCTTTTATACCTTATGCTCTTTTGGTATGTTTGATAGTTAATTTACTGCTCACTAAGACTTTGTCTGACTCAAGGTTTTATGTCTCCTCTTATTACCTTGGGCTGTTCATCCATGTTGGGATGGCCAGACTAGGTAGCAGGTGACAGGTGCTGTTCTAGGAGATCTACGTTGATGATGACGAAGACGAGCAGGAGGCTTTTGCATATTATTTCTTATTATATGTACTGGGTATCCGCTGCTGTATTTGATTGAGTGTCATGTAGTAAGGCTTTGATGTATGGATGATTCATGTTTATATGAAACTACTACGATGCTTATATGATGATTTTCTGTTATGGAGCTTCACTATATATTTCTCTATTGTATTTTATCCATGCGCTGTGAGTTGTACGATAGAGTTTGCTGTTTTATTTTACCCTGACTATCGTCCATGGCTACCTGGCACGCCTTTCAGCGCATTATTTCCTTGATTTGGTGTGGGAGTCATGGGCGGTCGTCACAATAATAAAAAATTATGCTGACTTTATCATGTTTATTTTATAATAAAGGCAGATTTAAGAATATGAATAGGTAGTATTAAATACCATTTATTAATTCATAACAACTGCAATAGTGAGAGACGGAAATATATACCATGTATATATGTTATGATCCTTGTCTACAATAAGAGATATAAAAGAAGAATAAATGTATAAAGCATTCAAACACATCTTTATTGGACCATTCTCATTAATCAACAAATTTTATTTATTGATTTATAATTGCCACCAATTAATATATGAATTAATATATGTGATATTTACATATTGTAAGTACAGAGAGAGAAAATTTGTACGTCACATGTTAACATTTATTTTATGAAGAATCTAAAATACTTACTTGATGAGCCAAAGGAAAGAAACTTGATCTATTACATATTTTACCTTTTGAAAGGCACGATTGGATGAATGGAAGAAGGAAAAAAATTAGGAAAAAAATTCCTGTTAGAACACCTTATTTTCTATTAAAAAGAAAGAGAGCGGAAGAGTTGATATATTTCGATGTATTTATTTGGTTTAATAAAATCAACAAATAAATCAACAAATCTCTTCTAGAGAAATTTTATCATTACTAAATATACCAATCTCTTCTAGAGATTTTTTTTATATTATTATTATCACCACTTCAGGAGTGAACAAATTTCTATACATTTATTTGGTTTAACAGTTAATACTATTGGTAAATATTTTAAGAACTTCAGGTTCCAATTTTACTTTAAAGTAAAGTCTTTGTTTAGTACATTAGATCCTAAATGGTACGACTTGATTTTCATTATCAAACTTCAGGTTTGATTGCAAAGATAGTTAAAATTTACCATAATCTGAATTAGCTATTCAAATAATTCAACGCTTCACATCTCAAATTTATAGAGTTTTGATATATAATCCCCTTTTTTAGGAATACTGTTAACGTAAAAATCAGACGCTAACACTTCAGTGTAAGTGTAGTGCATGTGAAAGCATCACCCGTTAACACGGGAATCAGAGAGAAATAGTAATTCACAAAAAATGCAGTAAAGAACACAGAGTTTATAGCGGTTCGGCCTATAATCAAGCTACGTCCACTTCAATCCTTTCTTATTGCTGATTTGATTACAACTTGTTACAATCTCTTTCAAGTACAATTTACTTCAAAAGACAAGTAGCTAGAAAAACTTCGATGTGAGAAAGTTCTTCGAATCCATGATCGAATGTCTTGAATTTCTGTTTGAAGTTGATCTAAGCGTCTTGTGTGTGATCGGAATAGCAGAGTCTTGATGCCTTGAAGAAAATGATCCAAAAGTCCCCCGAAAGTTGGAGATGGCAATGTATTTATAGAGAGTTCTAGGCAGAAAACATTACCAAGTCCTAAACCGTAACCGACCTAAGTTGGGTCGTGGACGACTCAAACTAAGTCGTGGGTTGGTTGCGACTTAACTGCTAGGTCGAGACTTCGGAAAGTCATCCTTTCTGAACTCTGGATATATCAAGTCCTGAACCGTGTACGAGTTAAGAGGACACGTGCTAAGTAGCTGTATCAGACTTGCCTTCCTTTGCGTGGGTCGTGTACGACTTAGCATACGCTGTAAGTCGGTGGCGACTCAAGTATAGTTCGTGAACTTGTCCCTGTCCTGAGCAGTTAGGGCGGCAACCTCCTAGGATAGTTAGATCTGCACCTATCTTAGGCCAGCATCCATGTTAGATCGGTAACCTACCTAAACCTTGAGTTGGTATCCCCTTAAATCTTAGGTCGACATCCCTGTTAAGTCTTAGGTCGGTAACCTTGTTGAGGCATTAGGTCGGCATCCCTCTTAGGGCTTAGGCAGTTAGATCGGCATCCATGTTAGGTCGGTAACCTACCTAAACCTTGAGCCAGTATCCCCTTAAATCTTAGGTCGGCATCCCTGTTAAGTCTTAGGTCGGTAACCTTGCTGAGGCATTTGGTCGGCATCCCTCTTAGGGCTTAGGCAGTTTGATCGGCATCCATGTTAGGTCGGCAACCTTTTGGGTGGATAACTTTTAAGTCGCTGAGTCATGGCCGGGGCGGAGTTAACAAATACAAATTTATGTGCATAAATTTTATTTGAGAACTTCAGGTCTCCAATATAAATAAACACAATGAAACAAGAGGACTCTTCATAATTGTATTCGAACATGAGAATCATAATACTATTTCTCTTCAAGGAAATAGTATTTACCACATTTGTAACGTTATTCCAGCATATTGTTTTTATGTTATGTCTTCTGGATATATCAACATCTTCTTCTGGAATTGCTCGCTTATTTTCTTCATGGCTTTATTTCAGCTTATGAAAGCTTTAATCTTTCACCTTCGCACAAATAAACTTCAAGTTCTTATTCTATCATATAAACTTAATACGATCTTCAAGATACGTATTATCCTTCTATTTGTTTCTCTAAGAAAAAATAAAATATTTCTTCTGGAAATATAAATCATGTAGCAAAATCATTTCTTTAGTCCTCATTCAAACCGAAATCCAGACAAAAAAGTTTCAAAATGAAAACCCTTTTTTTAACCAAACAATGGAAGGAGATCTAAAAGTTCAAATGTACGATAAAATGAGATCTAAAATGATAATATTAATAGATCAAGATCTATAAGATAATATATATATATATAATGAAATTTAGAAAATTAGATATGATAGATAAGATCTAAAAAGAATACTAACAGAATAAGGTCTGAAATTACATTTTAATCTATGAAACAATTTTAGTTTCAGATCAAATTCAAAATTATCACAAAAAAATGATATAAATTAATAAAAATTAATAAGAGATCCGATGATTAAAATCTACAGTTCTAAAAAATATATCATTTTTACACGATATTAAAATCTACAAGTGATCTGAAAAATTAGAAGAAAAAAATATAAGATCTCCAACAGAACGATATCTAAGATACAAGGACAAAAAATAAGATGTACAAATAGAATGAGATCTGAATAATTAGATCAATGTTACAACGAGATCTAAAAGAAATAAAATTATTGGACTGAGATCCAAAAGATTTGATTAATCAGATCAGAAATAGCTTATCGCTTTGAAGATTTATAATCAGATCTGAAATTTTCTTTTTATTTAGAGATCGTGCTGATAACATGTTATAAAATAAAGAAAGCACGAGCCATTAGAGAGAACAATTTTATTCATTCAGAGATTAGTAATCCATTTTCATAACATTAGCATCTTTGTATAAAGGCCTAGGAGCTTGGGATAGAACTACTCCCATGATGTAGGACTAAATACGAAACAATATATAGCATATTCACAATTTATATTATAACAATGCTAATTTTTTTGAGTATTTTAATTATTACATTTATACTTGACACTAGTGTAATTAACAAGATTTTCTATTAAATGTTTTGGTTTTCGTAATACAAAAACATGTCTGTGTTTATATTTGGGTGTGTCTTACGGGATATTTTTGTTTTGAAAAGAAAAGTTTTGTTAATTTAATAAATTCAGTTGAGTGTGTTTCTCGTGCCAGTTTACCAGATTGATCGGGGTATTCTTCCCTTTCAATGCTCGGGTCAGATCGAGTATATTTACAAGTTCAGATTTGATAATTTGGAGCTTCAAAGGGAGAGCTGGAGATCTTCATTTCGTACACGTTTTTGTTTTTTTCTTCTGCTTTGTTATTTATAATATCAGTAATTGTTAGGACATGTTACTATAACTGCCCAGGCTGATGAATATTGATTTATTGTTGAACTCTGATTGATGTACGTATATACAGTTTCTTTTTTGTAAAGATCGTTGATTTGATATTATATGTTGTCTGCTGCGATGTGAGATTCTATATGTTCTATTTGGTCCTGTCTTCCCTCTTTCTTCTACTCTCTTCTTCTCTTTTTTTCTCTCATGAATTTCCATCATTTTATGTTTTTTGGTAGGAACATGTGTGGTTTATTGTCGATTCAAATGGTACAGATTTACGGGTCATCACACGTGGCAGTAGAGCTTAGGTTTAGTATATTCCCAGGCTTTGATACGTACTCGGTATAGATAAGGTAAGTAGCACCCAAGATTGAGTTTGAGTGTATTAAATATATGACCGCGTATTTGTTAGTGATATAAAAATGTTTTATATTGTGTTTACTTATCCATTGACATGTTATCGATAGAGATTTCTAAACACTTGAACGAGGCAAGTTGACATAGTATTGTTTTTTAAATTTTGTGAATGAAATAATTTTACCTCGACTATATTTTATATATGAAGGAAATAATTTTTTAGAAATTATTATAGTGTATATGAATTGATTGTTTGGTTGTTTGAAAATGTAAATAAATATAGTTTAATAAAAGTTCTTTGAATAGTCTAAATAAAAACAACAATTGTAAAAGAATAAACTATATAAGAAAATGGATTATAAAGTATGGAATTATAATTAATATGATTTACAATTGTGAAATAATCTTACACATAAGAAATGAAACTACACGTGTATAAATATGAGTTATAAATAAAAATGGGTTTAAACTAAGAACTTAAGAATTTGAATCTCATTGATTTTGGCAGTTGTATTTCCAAGTTTAAAGAGGTTATATTATCATTAAATAAGATAAATAAATTTGGAATGAATCTTATATTAGTGAAGTAAAATAGTAAACTTATATATGTATAAATCAGTAAATGCGATTTATAAATATAAAAAGGGATTTTAAAAGAATATAATGCACTGAATTCACTACCGTTGCTGGAAAATAATAGGCATTATGACTGCAACATCGTCAGTATTATTTTCGAGTTTCTGTGTCATTGATTTGCTACTATTAGTAAACCAAAAATTTAATTTTTGTTTTTATAAAAAAATTAAATTTAAAATCCATGTTTGAAATTGGTAAATAGAGGTGAAATGAGTTTTGGTCGTACGATATGAAATAAAAATGTAACTTAACAAAGTTAAATAAATTTGAGTTAGCATAATAATATATATGATTTGAGACATAAATAAAGGAAATTAAATAAATTGAATTGGATTTGAACTGGATTATATAAGTTATAGAAATAAAAATTAAACTTAAGAGGTATGTGATTATATAATTTGAATTTAAAAGTTTAAATAAACCTAAGTTGTAAAGTGATTATATGACCATGATTTGAAATTATAAAATGAGTTTGGTGAATGTAAGTAAACTTAAATAAATATTCATGGAAATTGAAGTGAATAAGTATAACTTATGAATTTTGTAATAGCAAGTTGGAAACAAAAATTTATACTGTTACTTATGAAATGTTAAGAAATAAAATCTGCATTGGATTTATGAGTTGAAATTTAAGTTAAGTGAGCAAAATGATGTTTAAAAAGGAATTTAACTTAAGTGATGCTGAATTAAGTTGAATTGATATTCACAAAGAATTAATAAAGTGAAGTGATGAATATGAGTACAAATTTGTATTATGAAATGAAATTCGATTAAATGAATTAGTAATTGAATTAATGAATGAACTGAATTAGACTAATGAAATAAATTAGTAAATAATATATGGATGAATGTTAATCAATCGAATGTAAATGAACTGATATGGAATAATGAATGTAAGTGTTAATTCATTAAAGGCAAATGAAATTAGAAATTAAATAATTGAATGAAAATCAATTAGATACCCATCAATTGAAATTAAATGTGTCAACCAAATTGAATGCAAGCGAAGTAAAAATGAATATTTAAGTATAAACTAAGTAAATTTGGTAATATTGAATATACATTGGTTGTTAGATGGATGTTAGTTGATTGTATAGAAATTCGTAGGAAATTGAATTAATGAAACTGAAAGCTAAATAATTGAATTCAAATTAGTAATAAGTAAATTTAAATAGAATTGAATTTGATTCTATTTGGAAGCAAACTAACTTAAATGCAAATTAGTGAATGTAAACTGATGAAATATGAATAAATTAATGTTAGTAAAATCCAATGTTAATGAATCAAATGTGACTAAATTGGAAACGAATTCATTAAATATTAATGAGAAATGTATATTGATTTGGTTATGGATTGATTTAATAGATATTGGTTTGTTGGATGTTAGTTGGATGATTGTTGTTTGATGGTTGAATTTGTTGCTTTTGTTTCATTTGCTATATTGGCATATATAGTTGTTACATTGGTATATGTCCTATATTGATATTACTTTCCATATATACATGTTTCTCATTTGTTGTTGAGTGTTTAGTAGGTAAAGGTGGCTTATGCTTCGCATTTGGAGCTCGCTTTCGCCCTATATTAGCCGTATTTGCTCTCTAATAATACATAAGGTACATATCTCAGATTACATATCGTACTTTATATTCTTTTCCCTATGAGATGCCTCATCCTCGAAGATGAGACGTATATTTATGATATAATATATATTACAATCTTTCTGGATCGAACCGTGCAAAGGATGCTATGGTAAATTTTTTGAAAATTTAAGATGTTAGAATTTTTTTGAGAATTTTGGAAAAAAATTTATAGACAAAATTTTGATTTTAAGTTAACAGCTAAACGATATTAGTTGTTTTTGAAAAGATAGCGATGAATGATTTGAAAACTTAAGGAAAGTTTTTACAAGAACTTTAACTAGCTGATTTTGGGAAAGTTAAACAATTAAGAGATTTGATAATCCGACTTAAATAATGGATTTTTAAAATGATAAAAGGTTTAAATAATGTTTGTAATCTAGTTTGAATGATTTTTTTTCGAAAGGTAAACGGATTTTGTGGCTTTTTCTTACTTGGTAATGTTGAGGAAGAAATTCGTTTAAGTAAGGGAGAATGTAACGATCTAGAATTTTAGAAAGTCGAAATGGGAATATTTAATTTATTTTAAATATTCACAAGTTAATTTTATAAGTTGAATAACTTATATATCCAATTGATTGGATAATTAAATTGCTAATTTGACATTAGAAATTGCAAAAATAATTGGATTGTGAATCTAATGTGTATGAAAATGATTTATAAAATTGAATTAAATTCCATTTGAATTAGAATGATGTTAGTAAACTTTTAATTTTAAAAGTTAATTTATAAAAACTGAAAATTTTAATATTTAATTAACGTGTAAAAATAGTCATTTTTGACACTGTATCGGATTTCGATAAAACTAGTTTTATTGGATCCGTGATTTTATATTATTGTAGGATTTCACGTTTCGTATCAATCGACTTATGGTTTTGTTGTGCGAAGCTAAAATGCATAGAAATTTATTTAAGTAATTTTAATTAAAATAATTCGATTCAAAAACCTATCTTACAAATACGATGGAATTAGCCTCCATTGTATATTTCATTGTGTTCGAAATAGGGGTAAAACAATATAAACGATAGGCACCAAGCCTCTTTTGGAGTTCAAAAAATATTCGGGCACAGTGTTTTGAAATGGCTATATAAGGACCTTTATCATTTCATTTGCAATCCTTGGAAACCCTATTCTCAGCCGTCGCCATTATAATTTCGAACTACCGATATCTTCCGACTTTCTTCCCTCCTTTTCTTTTGATCCACTCCATGAATTAGCAAGGCACGTAAAGGAGAACTATATAGCTCAACGAGCACTACGTGAAAAACGGCTGTGATCGGGGATAGAGGCCTGACGTGACGGCTAATGCGATTTGAACAGTGGTAGCTCATGGCCATTTTCGTGATGATGGGATTGACCGCTTGGGTTGCAGTGATAGGTAGTAGTGCAACGTTGGTTGGGGAAGATGGTGGAATCTTCAGATCATGTTTTGGTCGTCGATAGGAGGTAGGGTTATTGATTGAACGATGGCAGTGAGGATTGTGCTCCGATCTGTGACCGAGGAAGAGGGGGAAAGAAATGGAGGGCTGTGTTCAGTTTTCCAGAAACTAACACTTCAAATTTTATAGGTTTATTAAAATAAATAAAAAGAAATATATATATGTGTATATATATATATATAAATTCATGCAAACTTATAAATTGCATAACTTATTTATACGATGTCGAAATTGGATGAAACAAGTTGGTTTGTGTTTCGTATTCGCGAACACTACGTGATAGAACCGGTTCGGAGTTGCTTGGAGCTGTTAGAAATTTTAGGTATTAAGTGCTCATTTAATTTTATTCGGAATAAAACGCTATAACGACTTGGAACCAAAGTGAGTAAAAGTCATTCTTTCTGACTCGCTTATATTTTTATATAAGTGATAATGAAATTTATTTATGTTGTTTGATGATTGTTTGAATGTTATACTAGATTATTCGTAGTTGGATATATTTCTGCCTATTGGATCAGATGAGACCCTATACGTTCCCGTGTATGAGTAGATTACCTTATGTACGGGCGTCTGCATCGAAGCAGAAGTTGTACACATATTCTCATATGTATATTTTTTGCAAGTGACTTATTGGAGGGATCCAACTGGGTTCCTTGCCAGTGTTGATTTTTATTTACAGATATTGTTATGTATGTTGTTATCATATGATATATGATGATAGGATACCGTGATTGACGTGACACAATTTATATAGTGTTATCGCAGCATTGGGCCATATTTTTTAAAATTTAAAATATTAAAGTGATGATTTCAAATTAAAAAGTATTACAAATTGATTTTGAAAATATATAAGTTTTTAATTATTTTTGAATTGATAAGGAAATGAACTTATTTTAAATAAATAAAAATTTATAATTTTTATGTTATACAAGTTATGCTTTTGTGAAATATACCTATTTTTGAAATGAAGTTAACTATTTAGTAAAATAAGTTAAATTAGAATTTTGAATTTATTATAAATGGTTCATGTATAAGATTTATAAAATTGACATTTTATAAATAAAAATAATGGGATTATAAATGAGCTTTGTAAATGTTTAAACTGAAGTTATAAATGGATTTTATAAGTGAATAAGATTTATGAATTGATGAAGTTATAAAAAGAATTTATCCGTAATAAGAGATTTATATGTAAATTTGGATTTTGACATATATTTGAGAAATGGAATATTTTAATAAAGCAATTTTATATAGAAGTTTTTATAAAATAGAAATGTGAATTATAAACACTATTTTATAAATGTAAAATCAGATTAATATGATAAGTTAAATAGGGAAGTTTATAAAGGAATCATATTCACAATTTTGGATAGTGAATAATCCTTTAAATAAAATGAATGTTTTGGAAAGTGATATTATAAAATGGAGTATGAATGGTTTGAAAATAAAGTAAATAGTGAATTCACTTATTATTAAAATAAGCATACAGAAATGTTCTTCAAATAGTGAAATATTGAAATGGTTTTGAGAATATATCAATTTTTTTAATGATAATTTGAATTGAATATTTGGAAATTGATTTAACTAAGATGAATTAAAATGGCCTAGTGATTGCTTATGGTGCTAGATAATTGTTGTTTGTTTTGATAGTTAAATAACCAACTATCAAATTTGGCCATTTTGGTTTCTCAACTTGATGCAGAATCTATTTAATCGTACACTTAGTACGTGACTGATTATGTAGGCTTGATTATCGATTGTGTTGAAAATGTTGATTCGTGTAGTGTAGAGTTATTACTCCAATCCATCGAGCATCCTTCTTGGCTGAAGGATGGCAAGTTGAAAGTTGGAGGCACGATAAGTAAATGAGACTTAGTTTCTGTGTGAGGTTGAGAAATGCTATTGCATTGTTGATGCAAAGAGACCAGGATCAGATTTATCCGAAAACCACTTCGGACCAATATATATGCATTCAATTGTGCAGGTTATTGAAGATATTGATATTTAGGATTTTCATAGTGAATGACTGCTTGTTGATCGTTTGAGGTTAAAATCCGAATATACATCTTGTAGCAGCAGTCTCTTCGTTATGAAATATCCAATGCAAGGACTATTTGCTACTAATCTCAGGGATTTGCCGATTGGATTACGTAATACAGTACGGTCGGTTTGTCCTGTTTCTGGAGAACTTGTATGGACTAGTGTCTGACATTGCATTCCCATGATTACGTACATTGGTTTTTACAAATGTACACCTGTTGGTGGTAGAGAAGGTAACTTCTCTTAGCTTAACACCCTTCCTTGAGACAAACGAGCTCAAGGGTTGAATTTTTGTGGAAGGCAATTAGTAGTCAATGGAAGTGGCAAGTGGCATTTAAAGATGATGTGATGTGATACGTGAAAGATAATCGTTACCTGATCCCTTATTAATCAGAGATGACCGAAACAGATTTAGATGTAGAAGGGCTAAGTGGGTCATTCCCAATTAGGATATGATCATTCCCTTCTAGATAGATTTCTTCCTGCTATGACGTTCAAGATGTAAATTAATGTGGTTTGTATGCTAGAGCACCCTCGAAAAAGTCGGTAACGACCGAGGGATGACATATTCGGTACTACCTAGTTGTAGAGGTAGGTCGGTCTTCTTCTGGTAAAGGGCAGATGTTTTATGCATCGGGACATCCATCTAGAGGTGTACCCATCAGAACCAAGTCCCTTCACCTGATCATTTGTTTGGAAATCCAAATTCCACTACATGTCTACCATTTTGTTTGTAGGGCCTAGTATGTTGAAATTTAATAATGGTAACAATTTAGGCTATTTTAATTATCATTTGTATACTAGATACTAATATTATCTAATATGATTTGATACGAACTGTTTTGGCAATCGTAAGGTAAAAACATGTCCATATATATGTTTGGGCGTGTATTACGAGATACTTTTGTTTTAAAAAGTAATTTTTTGGTAATTTAATAAATTCAGTTGAGTGTGTTTGTAATGCTCGTTTACCAGACTGATCCGGACGTTCTTCCCTTTCAATGCTTGGGTCTGACCGATTATATTTACAAGTTCAGATTTGGTGCTTTTGGAGCTTCAGCGGGTGAGCTTGAGATCTTCATGTCGTATACATGTGTCCGTTTATTTTCCACTGCTTTGTTATTTGTATTATCAGCAATTGTAAGGACAGGTTATTATGACTATCTAGGATGATGATTAGTGATTGATTGTTGAACTCTGATTTATGCATGTATATACACTTTCTACTTTGCAAAGATCATTGATATGGTATTATATGTTTTCCGCTGCGATGTGAGATTCTTGTATTATTCTGTTTGGTTCTCTCTTCTCTCTTTCTTCTCTTCTTTTCTTCTTTCTTCTTTTCTTTCTCGTGACTTTCCATCAGTCTGTGCTTTTTGCTTTGAACATGTGTGGTTTATTATCGATTCAAAAGTTATAAGTTTGTGGGTCGTCATATAAACCCTATTAGAAACCAAAACATAAGTATAATTCATAAACTAATACTACAATATATAAACTTCTCTAAAAGAAGCTATAATCCTTTGTAGACCGCTAATGCAATTTTAGAAAAGCTATTATGGTTCATAAGATGCTAATAAAAAACAATATTATGTAAAAATTATACATAATTTTTGTTTATTTTAAAATTTTAAGAAGTAATAATACATCGTTGCATTACTCCGTATATCTAGTAACATGCCAAAAGTATTAAACCGCTACTAAAATTAAAAAATATTAAAATTCATAAATTACTATTAAATTTCACAAAATGCTAATGCAAAATTGCATTATAACAAAAATGTACATAAATAGTTTAATTAAAAATAAAAAAATGAAAATATAAAGAAGCATTACTAGAACTAAAATAAAGTAAAATGATACTAGAACGTAGAATCATTAAAAAGCTTCGAATAAAAATGCAATAAATCAATAAAAATATAAGGAAATGTATGGAATTAATTCATTAAAAAATATTATTATAACCCATAGAATGCTAATAAAGAATAAAACTGTTGTATAATGTCACATAATTCACCTATAAAATTCGTAAAATATTACTACGGTGTAAATATTGTTAAAATGGTTCAAAAACTACTGATGTAGTTCATAACGCTAATATAAAATATTATTATGCGCTAAAATACACATTTATCTATAAAATGCATAGTTGCTCAAAAACTACTATTATAATACATAAACTACCAATACAATCAATAAAATACCAATTTGAAACAACATTTTCAGTTAAAATATGCATTTTTTGTATAAAAATGCTACAACAAAATGGCATTACACTACAACAAAAATTATTTTTTACAACTCTTAAAAAAGTTGTAGTAAGTATTTTATAACGTTTTACTAAACGTAGTCTTAGCCACAGCGGTAACAAGGTCTACTTCTTTTACAACATTTTTTTAGATGTTGGAAAAAAAGCTGTAATAAAACTTATTACAACAGCTTTTAGATGCTGCGGTACATTTTTTCGCAACATTTTACAAATGTTGTTGTATACTTTTTCACAACAATTTACAAAAGTTGTATTATTTTTTGTATCTTTTTTAAACACTATGGTATATTTCTTATTTTAAAATAAAATGCAGAGACATTTCTTATTATAATCACCGTAGATATGGTGAATTAGAAATCAATGCATGAGTTTCCGCAACATACATCCTAATTGTTTCCATTGAAAATAATTCAACAATTTATTAACACAAACAATATTTACATTAGTTTCAAAGAAACATTCATATCAGAATTCAAAATCAAAAAATCCACAAAAGTATAACTTCAACGTACATAACATAAAATATTACAGCCCAAATGTTAAAAACTTACAAATTACTTAAATAATAATCGGGCTAAATCTTCGGCATTACTATCTTTTGATTTTTCTCTCTAGTTTTTGCCCATTAATGCCTACATGAGTAATAGTGCATAAATTACAACAGTGCATAAATTACAGCACATTGTGCATTGATGAGTTAACCAATAATAGTGGTTAAATATTATGATTTGGGTTCAGATGCACAAGCATTAGTAACCAAGGTACACTTGAATATATTTTATATATGCAAGAACAAGAAAAGAACTTGTGGTTAAGATCAACGGGTTGAAATTAAGCAAGGCTTAAAAAACAATGTTGGACCAGTGTTCGAAAAGGAAGAAATATGGTTACCATTGAAATTACAGAAGTAAATAAAACTAGCAGTTTTGATTTCATTTAATATATGATTCAATTTTGAACTACATTTCAACATTTAATTAAAAATGCTTAAGATGGAAGACTGAAAATGGCATGGGTATATGCAATTTGAACTAAGTTAAAGTCAAAGCACAAATAAGAACAAAAAGGAAGATATCTTAGTTCAGAAAACCCGAGGCCTTTTGAAGCCTTACATGCATGGAATAAAGAAATATTCATTCTTGAAATATGAATTTTTGTTGTGGAGCACTTTGATGACCTTACACCTACACCAAAATTTGATAGTTATAAAAGAAGGTGATTTGCACTATTATTTGAAGCTCAGGACATGAGTTAGCTCTTTGAAAACTAGGAGCTACTGAAATTGGATTATGAAAAAATACACAAAGTACTCCGCAACATGTAGCCATCGGGATGGACTTGAGTAGGAGAAAGCCTAAGCTTTCGAAGAAACATCCATAGAACTAGATTGAAAGGTGGTATAACGCCTCCTAAATACATGTATCTGTTATAAGATATACAATCGGTCGAAGAGTTACACGCCCATGGATCATATGTTGGAGTAAGGGATCACTTTAGGAATTCTATGTTGCAGACCTATGGCCTGGATGCTTTTGGCAGTTAGAACTATCGACATTTTCTCTAGAGGATCATCTAAAAATCTTATGCCCATATAGACATTAATAGGAAGGGCCTGGTCTAAGATAGGTACCGTCGATACTATCATTATCTATAATTCAACAGTGATTGAGCACCTAGGTTCAAAATGCAGGGAAGTTGAAGCCAGAGCTTTTGTACACCTGACACCATGAGGAGTTGATGGCTCGACACCGACGGTAAATTATATACAATTGTGTGTTGTTCAAGACAAGAAAACTTGATATTTAACACAGTCAAGTATGTCTAATTTTAGAATTCCATTTCTGAAACATTATGGTTGATGCATAAAATCTAATGGACGTCGACATGTATTAACCAATCAGATTCTAAATGTCAACCGAGGCCGTTGAAAGTGTTAATATATATTGTAAGTCCTTTGTCCTACACATGACAAACATACAATTCTTTATAAACAGTCCGCTTATGCTTGAAAACAAGTCATGTCTCATGACAGAACTATGCATCAAATCTTACCCATTATCGACTAATAATAGATAACATGTAATTCCCCTTATCTTGATGCCCAAAGCCAAGTTCTACAGATGGTGCAGTCGTTTATAGTATTTAACTTTCAGCGACAAAATACGGTCATGATAATAGTATGCATAATGAAAGAAACGAATATGAAATAAAATCACATATTTCAGAAACAATTTTTCTGATTACATTTCAAACCAATATTTCATATTCAGATATATAGTCTTAAAACAATTCCCAAGTTTCAATCAAATATAATAATTATTACAAATTACATGAAGATTGGTATATGAAGATGCCTCCTTGAGTGATCAGAGTACTAAATAGATAGATGTATCAGTCAAAAATACATCACAGTGAAAATACTATTAAACTACTCCCGCATAACTAGCTTTTCCTCTTGCACGTCTTTCGAAGCTTATTCGTTCGAACTACCAAACCTAAAAAGACCTTAACTATTAATCTGCTTAAATTTAATTTTGAGCACCCAGAGAGCTCAAAGGGAAAACATAAACTTCGAGTCAGACATAAAGCCTGGTGTAAATAATACATCACATCTCATTTTACTGATATAATGTGAGGCCACGCCGCTTAGCGGAATGGGTATCCCCTCACTAATATTCTTTTAAAAGCCTATCTTTTGCAAATCAAAATTCGACAATCAAATTGATTTTAACAATAAAAGCTAATACATATATGCATAATAATTAGGTAATCAATGGACCACCTGTCCACGTTATAATTTTATTTGGCGAACTATTAACCGTTAGCTGACTCAGGCCTACCAAACATAATGGATAATCTAACTTCTATTAGACACAATATCGGGCCATCTTCCCTTAACTAACTTCTTCTAAGGTCAATTGATCCTAATGGTTTTTGTGTATTCCATTCTGTGTGTAACATCATTTTAGTCACAGCCATGACAAAGTCCTACACACTAGAATTTCAGACTTATTGTAATTAGGGGTTAATAGCTAAAGTATAAGGCACGACCCTACACCAGTCCCATTTGGTCTTCTAATATCTGAGTCATAAATTTATGTTTGATTACACTCTTCAAAATATCATTTCCCTGTAACTAATCTTCACAAATGATTTAACCTTAAAATTATATCTTTGTAAAACAAGGAAATTGTACTCTTTGCTTTACTTAAAATACTTATGCCATGATATTTGCTTTACACAAAACAATGTCGATTAAGTCTAATCAATGAGATTATCTATCCCTTCAAAATAAGTTAAACTCGTTTTAACTTGGAAAACTTTAGGCCATGAAGCCAAAGCAATAACTTCAAATACCTTGTTTAAAACTTTAAACAACAACTTTCGAAATCATTGAAAACTACCAATTCGAAAGCATTAGTTAAAACTTTAGAAACCTCTTTCAGAACCATTTACAATTATCTTTCAAAATCATTAGAATGTTTCTTACGAAATACCTAAAACATATTTTTTGAAACATTCAAAATATACACCTTTGGAAAGCATCATGCTTAAGTAAAAGGTTATGGAAACATTACTTTGTGACCATTTAAAATTATTCCTTTCAAAACTATTTGGTTTAACAATTTATAAAACCATTGTGTCAAAGAAAACATAGTGAAAGTACCCTTTTCAAAATCTTTTAATCCAGTAAAGGAATTGGGAAAGAGGATAGTTTTGAAACCTACCCTTTCGAAACTGTTTAAAAGCGGCTACATAACCCTTTCAAAAGCTTTGGGAAAGCGACTTCAAATTCAAAAGGCGAAAGAACTCCTTTCGAATATGTTGTGGTTCGAAAGATATGAATGCAGCAGCTAGATAACGAGTAGGTTCAAATTTAGGTATCCTTTTGAAGTAAACAAAAGTAAGTTGCAACTCATTCGAAAGCTCTTTTCAGAAAACAAAGATAGTCAAAAACTTGTTCAAAAGCTTCCTTTTAAAAACAAAGACAAGTTAAAAGCATCC
Organism: Allium cepa; assembly: GCA_030765085.1. Classification (NCBI taxonomy): domain Eukaryota; kingdom Viridiplantae; phylum Streptophyta; class Magnoliopsida; order Asparagales; family Amaryllidaceae; genus Allium; species Allium cepa. Next base: position 1,033,922,042 of record CM060928.1, read on the forward strand.
CCTTCAAAAGCATCTTTTAAAAACAAAGATAAGTAATGTATTTGAAAGCTTATAAGAAGGACATCAACCCTTCGAAAGCATGGTTTCGATAAGTCCCCTTTTACCTTTCTCCAATGCACTACATACCAATTGCTTTATACCACGTGCTTTGGTTTTAGATGGGTTCATAAGTGGAGATATAGTGAAGAAAGCTAGAAGATGCAAGTGGAAAAATGGTAAATCAAAAAAAAAAACTGATTTTATGCCTTTCTAAGTAATTTCTTTTCACCTAACTTGCCTAGTTTTTCAAAATGTAATTGGTTTCCATTTCTTTATCACAATCTTTTTTCTAAAAGGCTGTCGAATTGTAACAACCCACATTTTTAGATATTAAATAACCAAAATATTTATAAATAGTGAAAATGAGAATTTCTTGAATTTTCTGAATATGTTCTCAAAACATATACCATTGTGTTCGTGGCGATTTTCTGATTAATTTACATACATCATATGCCTCAAACGGACTTCGTGGGAAAAAGTTATTGACGTTCGCAGTTCCACACCGAATAATAATTATACATGTAAATGTGCATAAATATATTTGTTTATAAATGTATGCGGGTATAAACTCCAGAAATAACGCACGTTTGTATTTCAAAATAGACGCGGGTCATAAAGGAAATTAATTGACATCAGCAATTAGAGGTAATTAATTAAAATTAGTAGGCAACGTTAGTCAAATTAGCAATTAAAGGAAATTAATTTACATTAATTAGCAACTTTTGAATTTCAAAATAAATATGTGTTACAAATGGAATAAATTTGCAATTGATTGAAATTAATTAAAATGAATAGGCAGCGGTTAAAATTAACGTTTAATAATTTATAATGCACAAAAATTATAGGAAATAAATTAATGCATATAAAATAAAAAGGCTAGACATATCAAAACTTAAGCAGTTTGCTTGTTTTTAATGGCTAGATTTCAATCGCTTTAAACGAACAGATGATGTTGCTTTGGCTCTCTATAAATAAACATGAATGGCAAGCCTTCAAACCCATACTTTTCTCAATGGGCGCGGAAGCCCTATCACTTTTCTTTCTCCTACAATTCTTCATAAATCAAATTTATTAGATTTAGGTTTTCTAATTTGCAATTTGGAGGTAAAAACTGTAGATTTAGAGAAGAGATGTCCAAATTAATTCGTCCGTATGAGGTGATTTTTTAGATCTGGTTTTCTAGTTTATCTGTTTATTTTTCTTTAATTAGATCCGGATCTATATATCCATACAAATTCTGGTTTATTGATCCAAATAGGGTTGCAAAGGCAAAGGCCATGGATAATAGGACTGGAGTAAAAAAAAGCCATATTTGAAATTTGGAGTGTTTTCTTTTAGGTGAGTGGATTTAAATTATATATCTTTTATGTTGATGATATATAATATCGTTGTCCCGTTAAATATTTTAGTTCAACATTTGAACTAATTTCAGTAATTAGTTCTAATACTTAGTTATGTTGAAACTATAAATTTTATAAGAGAAGTGTACTTATATTTAAATGTTATTTATATGGAAAAAGAATGGAATCCAATTAAATATAAGTAATATTAGGTTTAAAAATTATAGAGAAAGGCATAAGCCTAAAAGAGAGAAATTACAGTAAATTATGTTAAAATTCGGGGAATGAAATAAAAAGGGGAAATCTAATAACATGATTTGGAAGTTAGTGATAGATTACTTTGCCTGTTTAGAAAAGGGAATACATTTCCATAGTTTAATATTGTAAAAAAATGGTAAACATAGCTACAAGAATAAAAGCAAGAAAAATGGAATTAGTACAAAATAGAGACATTACTGTATTTTGCATTATCCAACAATTAAGAAACAATAAAAGAAATATCTTGCAGTTACGAGTTATTGTTTATGGCGTTATTTAGTATTCCAAATATGGAAATGGACTTTAGTACAGTTTTTGTAACCAACCGAATATAATAGAACAACTCTCTAGAATAAAAGAGAATAACGTGAAGCGTTAAATAAATTAATGAAGACGAAATAATCAAGTTAAATATTTGACAATAATAGAAATAATAAACAGAAAATGTGGCTAGATCTGCATTTACTAGGTAGATAGTAGAATAAAAAGTAAAGCAGTAATTATGATAAGTAATTTGTGATTGTTAGATGTAGTCCCAAGCCAAAACAGTTATATAATAAAAGAGAACTAAATAAAAATTAGTTACATAATAGAAGAAAACAGGCAAGAATAGAAAAGAGACACTTGCAATTACATTTATAAAATATATGTTATAAAAGAAATAAAAGAATATAAAAGTGACAATTGCAAGAATAATTGCAACACATAGGTTATAACTAAAAAGAACGAAATAGAAGAGGCTTATTTTATCAAACTTAGATCTTGGTTAAGTTAATAATAAAAAATAATAGAAGTGGCTCGTACTGGTAACAATCCCTTTTAGGTCTTGGACTAATAGTCTCACACGTGGGTAGGGCTAGGCATGTTGATTAGGGTAAATAAGTAGTCAACATAATAATAAAAGTAAACTCAATGCATAATAAACGATTAGACGTAGGGTCTAACAAAATAGTAAGATGCGTTTGGAGTAGCCTAAAGAGAATCTGGATAAAGAGCCTAATAAAGCAGTTCATCGTAGATTTATAGTACAGAAAGAGTACGTCCAACATAGTTATTTTTGGCTAGAAGAAGTACAAGACTTCAACGGGACCTGAGGATACTATAGGATGGCCCTCTAGGGTAGGCCTAACGAAGCTGCACCCCTAGAGGCAGGTCTGCAGGTGTACCATCAAGAGAGTATGCCTTTACTGCTTTTGCATTGCAGGCCTAACGAAGTGAACATTCGTAAGTAATCAAAAGGTTTGATGATGGAGTAGGATATTCATATGATACTGTATGCTAGTTTGCAAGCGGGTTATAGTGGGTAGGACCCATAATGATAGTCCCGTGTGGATATTTGCCATCATCGGTCAGAGCGAGTTCGGGAAAGACTAGAGTTAAACCAACAGGCCAATGATTCATTTACTATCGATACATTGGATGAGAGGCACAACCAATTGGATATTTAGATTGTTTGCAGTAGGGCACAAACACTTAGCTCTTGAAAGGTCTTTCGATTAGTTGAGGTGGCCTACGTGGGGCCATAGCCACAATGAGAATAGAGATAGACATAGTAGAATATCTGTATTGTAGGCCTAACGAAGTGGACCTTTATAGATATAGAAAATCCTCGATCGAGTTCCATACAGGATAGACCTTGAGGGCAGAGCTCAGGGAGTAGATAGAACGATTACATACAGTCAATGTATGTGCTGGGTTATACATTATGGATGTCTGAGCACTAGTATAATGCAGTGCAGATGCAGTTTCACGTTTTCATATTAGGCGACAAAACATCTGTATTGTAGGCCTCACGAAGCTGTGCTTTATAGATGTAGTTACAATATGCTGTAGCAGCGAGACGATGGAGTCATTTTCAAGGAGGATACGGAAGGTACTACGGATAGTACCTAGGACTGATGTGGTCTTTGGGCGCGTAACTACATATGTATATTGGTTATTAGGTCTTAATCTATTAGGGAGAGGATGGTACGATTCATGCATAGAGGCAAGAGTATTATAAACCTAATAAACATAATATAACATAAAATGGAAATTGAATGGTATATATAGATTCGGGATTAGAAGTGTATAATTTGTCCATTCGCCAGAACGTTAGTCCGGACCCCCTCCTCATATCATCCCACTAGTTAGATGGATGAAGAGATTTTCTAGCTTTGAGAAGAATTTTTAGATAGTTTAAATTGTTTATTTAATTGATTTTAAATAATAAAGAGTAAATTTCATAGATTTAATAACTTGAATTTTAAATATAATGATTTATTGGATAATTCTATTGTTTAATTTAATAATTAAAAATTGGTTTAAATATGGAATCTTGAGTTTTAGGCTAGATAAAAATAATTTCAAAGCTTATCTAATTTCTATTTATAAGAATGAAGGTAAATAAAATTTAAAATTGAATTTAAAAGTGATTTACTCGATTTTTAAAATAACTCGTTTGAATTAGCATATAAAAGATAGCCTTTCGACGCACTGTCTTGGATTTCGACGAACCCATTTCCACTCGATCCATACTAGTATGTTATTTTCAGATTTTAAATTTTATAATGTTTGGAGGTATCATTTGGTCATACAGGATAAAACGCGTTGACTTTGATATCGAAAATTCAATACAATAATTGGGTCTAAAACGCTATTTTCTCCATACGATCGAATTGGGACTTGAAACTTGTTCCATTGCGTTTGGAATATGGGTATAAAATTATGAACGCTTGACGGCACGCCTCGATAGGGGTTCGAAATTTTAAGTAACTTAAATCAATATATTTTGAAAATTAATTAACATATATTTTTTTAGTTAACCCTTCAAATCAGCCACTTTCGTTCTTTTCCCGCCACCCTACAATATACCCACCTTCTTTTTAAAGTCGTCCTTCCCTCACTCTTTCGTTCAAGCTTTTCACAAAAAGAAAATTACAAAAAGAGAACTTCAAAAATCGATTTTCCATGTATACTCGATAATAATTTATGAAACCACCTTTAAACTTCTTATTTAGGCATTAGCTTCAATTTGGTATGCTTATCGATGGGTGCAGCTTCGAATTTGAATGCATCAATGGCGGGACAACTGACTAGGGTTGGTGTTCTGGGGATACAAGCATCGATTTGAGAAGGTGAGCTTGGATTCACGGTTGTGGGGTTGAGGCACACCCGGGAACTAGTTTTTGAGGCATGTGGCGGCTTGGGAGGTGGTGCAACCTGATGGTGGTCGACGTGGAAAATGGTGATGTCGCGTTCGAAATGGAGTGGTCGAGTCTGAGTTCTTAGGTTTGAGCCAGTGGACATTTCAAAGTGAAAGAGGTCGGCGTTGTCGGATTCTGATTTCGAGCTTTGTTTCTCCGTATGATTTAAATGTGCAGGCGATGTTTGGTGGAGCATCACTATTTATGCTCAGGCATTGAATGTTGAAGGGAAGAAGGTAGACAGGGGCAGTCTTGTAATGTAATTGAAAACTTAAAAATTAGTTTATATAATCTTTAACTTATAAAATTCATAACTCTCTCATACGAGGTTAGATTTATATGAAATTTTGTGTTGCGATCGTGATGACGAGAGCATCGCATTGAAACTTATTTGGACGGATTTGGAGACTGTCAAAATTTGGGATAAAATCGGACGATGTTTAATTTTAGTTCCAAACTGGAACGTCTCGGCATCAACAGAAAATAAAAGGCGAGTGTTTCATAATGCTCACAAGTACTAGGATATTTTTATGATAGTGAAATTTGAAATTATGTGGTGATATAAACTTATTGTTAATTGTTTCATAAATTTAACTGTCATTTGAATTAATTATTAAAAATTAAGATTAACAGTTAAATTTGAAATTGGGATTTAATTGCCAGCAAATTATCTGATATTAATAATAATGAAATGATTGTGAATTATTTTGACTATTTGATGATTGATTGTGATAGATGCCAACTGATTGATATTTGGATGATTGGATGTTTATTCATTTTTATATATATCTTATTATCACCCTGTAATTTATTTACAGTATTTAGTATTGTAATTTGAATTAATCCGAATAAATTAAGAAATGGGTTGTAATGATATATAACTATGACATTTATTTTGGATTGAAACGATATATCCATCCTTGAATTAAAAATAAAATAACTGATCAATTGGCCATAAGATAGAAAATTTTATACCAACACCGAACTAGTTAAATTAAACGATTTTAAATTTTTTTATTTGAAATTATTTAAATTATTTGATTTATAGTAGTAAAAATCCAATATATGGAAATCGAATTATTTTCAAACTTGAGCTCGAATTGTTGAAAAAATTAATTTAGTAATCAAAATTGTTTAAATAATCAAAGTTGAGATTTGGAAGTTATAATCGAAATATGATTTGAATTTTGAAAATTGATTTGTTTTAAAAGGATTTGAAATTTCATTTGAACTTTGAAATTTTGCTAAGTAAAGGTAATTCATTTGATATGTAGATTTAGACTCAAGAATGGAATTTGTTTTATGTTTAGAATTTTAATTCGAAAATTTAAGTTTAATTTGAATTCAGTGATTTTAATTTATTAGGAATTGAGATCCAAATTGAATTAATTTGGAAATGAAGTTGAAAATGATTTGAATATAAACTGAAATCCTAGTTAATTCTTATTGAAATCGGAGTTGAATCTATATAAATTGGAATGGAAATTGAATTGACTTGAAATGGGAAGTTGGAATTGATTCGTCTTGACTTTGAAACTATTTTCAAAGAAATTATTTTAGTATAAACTGTTTAAATCTACATTCTTTAAATATTCAAATTATTTTGATTTTCCAAACTATTTTACTATATATATCATTTTAATACTCAAATTACTTTAACTATTAAACTATTTTAACTATTTAGTCGTTTTAAAATAATTTAAACTATTTTCTAAAATTGAAACTGGTCAGAGTGGAAATTTTTAATATTTAAATCATGGATTTAAATACGAATTTGGCTAAGTTAAAGTAATAACCCGAATTGAAATTTGAAACAATTTTTGGAATCAAAATCGAGATACGAAGACGAAAAGGATTTTGAAATTTTGAGTAAATATGATAATTTTGAAAGAGATTTGATTTTGAAGGGAATATGATATTTTGATATCAAGTACGAATTGTTTTCGAAATGTAAAAGAACCAACCGATGTGTAAAACGACATTTGGTTGTTAAAAAGATCGGGGCTAGATATGGGCATACACTTTGTCGATACTGGAACCATTTTAGCAACCATGTACGTGGAATGGTGGTCCAAAATGAAGTGGTCGGATATGGCGTCGTTTGCTGGATTTGAAGAAACGGAACGATGATGGATTAGCCTGGCACGTGTGCTAATTTGAAATGAATAAAATATGAGTCGTACTGGTCAAGTAGATTAGCTACCCGGAGTGGACGCACTTCTTCGTATTACCATCATTTACGTTGTGATTGATCGGTGCGCATCCTCCAAATTATGGGAGTGTTGGACGCGGTGGACGATCATAGCTATAATGCATTACCACTAGCCGAGAAGGATAAACTGGTAGTATCCTATCTTGGGCATTGCCTCGCTTGCCTTATCATACATTTATCTATATATAAGACCTTTACGATTTTAGTTTAGTGCTTTTAATCATGGCGCATCCCTGTGCACTGACGGTTTACTGGTGTTTTATATGAAAACTATACGGAAACGCTTAAAACACATTAAAAGGGGTTTACCTAAAGCTTTAACACTTAGAAAAATATTTATTATATTGATTATACATTATATGTAGCATATTCTACTATATATATATATATAATTATATATTGAGGGATCATTAAGAGATGGAAAATCTCATAACATCTCTTGAGTTATTGCACACACGTTATACACTTGATAGGAGATGTGAAATCCCATAAACATCTCTGATGCCACGACACTCATGTTATATGTGATATCGATTTGACTCACATAAGAATATTTTGGCCTGACTCAAGCGTTTTGTCTTTTCATTACGCCTGGGTCAGTCTTGATTTTTTCAGCTTATTGAAGATTTATTCTGGAGGACGATGATGAAGATTTGGTATATTATTACTATTAGTATTCCTGCATCACGTTGTCTGCTGCATTACTTTATTTATTCCTAATGTATCTATAACTCTAATAAATGTGGTATAGATTTTAATCAAATGTATTGTGGAAACAGCTTCATGAACTTTTTATTTGATTATTATATTTTGTCGTTACCCTGCGAGATTCTGTGTTTGTTTTCTTCTTCTTTCCCTATTTTTCTTAATTTACCCCATTGATTATTTATATTTTAGGCTGTTTAAGTTGGACATGTGTGGATTATTGTCAATTTAAACCATTCAAAATATGTGTCGTCATTGGACACTTGTTTAGAGAGTGTTATTACCATGATGAGTATTTATTTCCTATTATATTTTAGTCACTTCCGCTTTGAGATATTTATCTTTGCCTATTATTAGGATACTGGATACCAAACTCGGGTTTTAGTGAGCTTGGATTTTAGCATTTTTGTGAAAAATCTGGACCCACTTGAATTCCGGTTGTTACTTGAATTCACAACTTAAGCATTTAAAATATTTTAAGCAAATTAGTCCTTCCCCTTGTTAAACATTTAAGTCCATTAACCTAAAATTATTTTATAACCGTAGTAAAATAGTTAGGAAAATTCCCCAAAATAAGCATAATTCCATTTTAATACGTTTTCTGACTTTCAAAACTGAAATCATTATGTGTTTGACTTGAATGATTTAAACTCAATATTATCTATTTTCTCTTGAATAAAATATATAATAAATCCACAGTAACATAGAAAATTATAAACTTGAAATTTACTTTTAAAATAATGTGTTTGATCACGTAATAAAAACGCAAGTCATTTGGAATTCATTTGATAGGTTTTCTAGTCTAAACCTATCATAAAATCTACATGAAATAATATAAATCATCAACAAGCATATATATATATATATATATATATATATTTACAAAACATAACATGGCATGTTACTTGCAAAATAATTTGAACATAAACAAGAAACCAAATAGTTAAGTAAAGTGAGATGTAAATCAATTATTCAACTTGGCTCTGTATTATGAAACTTGAGACTTGCGCTTTGATCAATTTCTTCAAGCTTTCTACTTGATTCCTTGTTTTTCTTCTTCTTGAACCTCCTTAATGGTGGTCGGCCGAGCTCACTAGTGTTTTAATTTTGTATGTGAATGTTGAAATGAAAGATAGAAGGGATTAGGTTATAGGAACAAAGGCTAATCCTATTTTACCCATACAATATTCCTCATACTTCTTTTTAATTCTCTTTTCGTTATACCTTCATTAATGCATGGCCTCCTTATTAATTTACAAATCTCAATCCCTTAACTATTAACATTATTTTATTTTATTTATCAAATTAATTGTTCTAAATGATGTAGCTCAAAAATTAGTGTAATTGCAGACTCCTCTTCTTCAAGAATTTAATCCTTGATATTACGATAAGGTACTCACAACAATCAAACATAAAGGTAAAAAATACTATATAAACGTCAGGACAAGTATCTCTAATCCTGCTCTATTTCTCAAGTGCAGTTTCTTTTGTCATTACTCTATTGGACTTTAACTATTCTGATTGTCTTGTTCCTTAGTTTCTTCTCATTTCTTATGATTATACAAACTATTTTTCCAACATTAGTCATATCCGGCTCCACTACTGGATCATCAAATGCGGTCGATGTAATAGCACTCTTTGGATCTCAAACACACTTCCTTAGATGAGAAATATGAAAAAAATTGTGGACTCCTGCCAAAATATTCGATAACTTTACTCTATACGCGAATTTCCCGAGCCTTCCAATAATAGGAAACGGTCCAACGAATCTCGTCGATAATTTTCCAGAATTTCCAAGTTGGACTTAACCTTTTATCGATGATACGTTAATGAAAACAAGATCTCCAACTAAGAACTCTAAGTCTTTCCAAAAGGGAATGCGGATCTTATGGCTGGATTAACACTAGAGGGGGCTGAATAGTGTTTAATGGATTTTACAGAATTTATAAATTTTTTTGAGATTAAACACAGTAGATGCAATTCACAAACACGGACACAATCATTGAATCATAAACAGATGCAAATAGTAAATAAAAAGCAATAAAAGGGAAGAACACACCGTAATTTTATACTGTTTCAGAGTTACCCTATATCCAGTCCCACACAATTTCTTGTGCAGATTTCTTTTTAAATATATTATCAATATCACAACCTCGATTTTAAGGCCATGATATACACCCTCCTATTTTTGAGTCCAGGGCTAACTCTCTTGATTTAACCTGGCTACACGATCGCCTAATTGGTTTACGGGCTATAATCATGCAAAATTATTCATAGGCCACAGTCACACCGTTCTAATATCACTTTGATAAATAAAGAGACTCGATTTACACTTCTTTGATTACAAGTGATCCTATAACTCTGAGAAGCACTAAGATCTTTGAGAGAGAATGGCAGAGAAGCAAACTAGAGATAATCGAGTTTGATTCACATAGGATTTCGGCGGATCTTATTTAAAATATAAGAGAATACTTGAGTGGAGATGAAATGAAGAAATGAATAAAAACCAACTTAAAATTCATTGAAAATAACTGATATTTATAGAAGAACAACAGTCATGTCCATTTGTGAAAGGTTATGACGAATAGACACTTCATTTGAAAATCTAAATTTTAAATTCTATGGCTACCATGTCGACATATGGGATTGGGAGATGTTGGCATGCCAATGTATATTTTGGAAGTTGATTTTGTTTTTAAAACGATTTCTAAACTAAAACTTATCAAAACAATATCTAAACTTTTTAAACCATTTTGAATATAGTTTAACCATATAAAAGAGATATAAAAAATAATCTTAAAAATGTATAATCTATAATATAAAAGTAATATTAAAAACTATGTATAAACTTCTTTTAAAATATATTTTCGAGATTTAAAGCTTAAATATTAAAACAAAGAGATAGTTTAAAAACAAGAAAATATTTTGAAATTAATACGATTTAAAAATAGTTTTTTTAAATTAAGGATAAAATATTTAAATAGAGAGAGAGATGACTTTTTAAAAAAGATAGTTTTTGGAAAAATTGTTAAAATAAATTATTTTGGGAATTTTGTGGATTCCATTACACTTGAGAAGGTCGTGAGTTCCATCCCACTAAAGTGGTCGCAGGTTCCATCCCACTAATAAGGCGAGAAGGTGGATTCCATTCTATAATTAAAATCCAAATAAAGATTTTTGTGCTATTATGAAGTTTTAACATAAATCTAGACTCTATTACTTATTTTGATGTCTTGAACTCTTGGAATCTTGGACACTTGATGCTCATGATTCTTCATTCTTGATTTCTTCGGTCTTGAATTCGTTGATTCTGAATCTCGATACTCAGTCTTGAATCTTTATATTATACATTTTTCATTCTCGGTACCTATATATATCCTGCATATACCTATATATCAAGACAAGAATATTAGTATAATAACTTAGACAAGTCCTAAGGTTGTTGTCATTAAAACCATTATCTTAGGAACTAACAATCTCCCCCTTTTTTATGTTGACAATATTTGTTTATAAAATCTACTCCACCAAACCTTGATTCTACTCTAACTCCTCATTATTCCAACAACTCCCCCTTAGTCTGCTAACTCCCCATTAATGTAAGCCTAATAGCCTAACTATCCTATTTTATAATTCTCCCCCTTTGTCATCAACAAAACACTAATCCTAAACTACATAACTCCCCTTGAATCTTATATTATAGCTCTATAGAGGATAATAATATAGTATATTGGAATATAAATTAGATAGATAGTAATATGAGTAAAATATAGTAAGGTAAATGTGAGAGATATGAAGATTTCAAACATTATCAATCGGTATATGCATCATAATTCTTATCACACCAAACCATTGTATAATTACATGCCATGTTCAAATAAAATCAAACAAAAAACAAACAATTCAAACCAAATCAAATAATTCAAATAAAAATAAATTAAACCATACAAGCCAAATCAAACATTTCTTTGAACTTCAACCCATCCTTCTTCATCGAAGATAGGGTCTGCCTTTATAGAACCCCATTCTTCATTATCCTTGTTCAGAGTTCCTTCTAGATTTTCTTTGACTTCTTCTTTGCTGAGGGCTGAAATCATCCATCGAATGGAATCGAAGTATCTTTCTTGTTCTTTAATCATCTGCATTTGGCTTAGTTGTAAGTGGAGTTGATTGCAAAGGATAAAAGTAAGTATGCTCTTGAAAGGTTTGAGAGGTTCTTTAAGATTCTCACTTATATTATGAGTAGTAAAGGCCATTATTGATAAAATACGAAGATATTAAATAGAAAACGAAGGGAATTGAAAATGTACATTTTTCTAGAAGAAACATGTATTTAAATTGATAGAAAGTCATTTGAAATGAAAACGCACAAGGTAGTTATGTCAAATTCATATTCAAAAAAAAATTGTTTTTGAGGCCGTTACATGTCGACATGGGGGGGTAGGGAGATGTCGACATGGCTCTGGTGAATTTGAAAACTTGCTTTATTTCTTTCTTATGTATATGTCTATATATACAAACTTATATAATATAATAACAAGCATTCCAGAGATATTTTAGAGCTAATAGACAGAAATAAAAGATTTTTTATTAATAAATTTGGTTAATATTAGATAAACAATACATAACATTAACTAGTCAAAAGATTCAAACTAGTACATCTTGAAATGAACTAGAATTCCATAAAGGATGAAGAAGATGATGATAATCCAAGATTGGGACTCACTTTCTCAAAGAACTTATTCATTTTGGTTGAAATTTTATCCACTTTTTTTGCTAATGGATCTTTTGAGAGTCCGTTGGTTTTCCACTATTATCTTTTGGTTTTGAGAAGTGTCTAATTCGATGGATTGTTAGGAGTGATAGGGTATTCAATACTTTTCAATGATGTCTCTTCCTCCTCCTCTCCTACTTCTTCACTCTCCATCTCCTCCCTTCTTTCTCCTCTTCCTTCTCTTCTTCTTCCATTTCTTCATGAGCCAAGCTTTCATCTTCTTCTACAAGTGTTTTATATGGTTGAAACACAAGTGGGATTTTTATAAAAGAGATATTTCCATGGTTAAACTCTTTTCGAGAAAAAATTCCTCTCTCTTGTACTCAACTCCAAAATAATTAAAAATCCGAGTAAGATAAATTCCATGATACAAAGCATTTTCTCCAAAGGTAAAATTTTTAAGACGAAGTTCATCCGAAATTACTTGCGCCCAATTAATGTAATAATGCCCAAAATTAGCCAAAAGATCCATACAAACTTTTAAGGTCGGGTGATTGAAATTTCCCGATCTTGGAGTTACGTATGTTGCAAAAGAAGATTAACAATTCTTGCTTTCGGATGAAAATTTCGATTCATAAATTCGAATTTATCATCTCCTTCAAAAATGTGGTAAAATGTCTTGTGATCATGTTCATCAATTTGAAAATATGAAAGACTCATTCTCATGTACTTACAACCCAAAATATTTCCCAAAATCTCTCTATTCAAAACAATTTATGTTCCTTTAACACTACTCCAAACTTCCCCCTCGTTACCATCATAAAGACCATGATTCCAATTTTCATAAAACATTTTATCAAGATTAGGATAACAAATGAAATCATTTTGAGAATCATTAATTAAACTGAGAATTTAATTTTTTCGAAAAGATCATTGAGTTCATAAGAAGGAAAATCATTAAAGAGAGTAAATTTTTTCATATGGAATTTTCGAAAGTTTACATAGCTTATGTAAGCTTTGATAGCATCCGGGTCATTGTAAAGGAATTCTTTAATGGCCTTGGACAACCTACTGGTGGATGGAGTGCTTACGGAAGCCATTTTTGAAGAGAGTAGAGAGCTTGAGAGTTCGAATTTTGAAATAAAAGTGAAAATATGATAAAGATAAGGAGAAAAATAGATATCCAATATTCATGTTCTCTGGTCAAGAGACACATTTTCAGAGCTTTGCAGTTGGTGAAAAGGTGGAGGGAAATTCAAAGTTTTGAATTCCAATTCGAATTTCGAATTTCTATGGGGATGTCGACATAGGGGTTAGGCCATCTCAACATAGGTCCTATAATACGTGTGACTAATTTTTCTTACTTTTCTTAATATATATACACATATATATCTTATAATCTAATTTATATTTTATCTGAAATTATATTAAATATAATCACACTTTAATATTAATATTTTAATATTTAGAATATTATTAAAATAATATTATTTTAAAAATAAAGTTTTTAATTTCAAACAGCAAGCAATTTTAAAACATGCAAACAATCAAACATTCAAACAAACAATTTCAACCAATATAATTCAAATGCGTACCTATTTTTACATCCATATTTCCAAGATCATCAGATTCTTGAATAGCTGTAAAACACATATTTGAATTTTCTACCTTCTGATCTTCATCACTAGAGGATGAGTCTGAATCATCTAGTGTTGTAGTATATGCTCTTTTCCTTTTCTTTGATGAATCATTATTTAGAGGAAATTTCTGCTTATCCAGATGCGGATAATCTCTTCTTAAGTGGCCTTGTTCATCACAATTATAGCATTTGACGTAGTTAAGAGTCTCAATATTATTTCAAAAATTCTTGTGATCATTTCTCTTGTAGTTCTTCATCTTCCTGTATTTCAGAAAGTTTATAAAATTCCTTATCATTAAGGCTATTTCTTCATCGTCGTCACTGTTTGAGTCTAAACCATCTGTTATTGCATCGAACACTATTGAATTCTTTTTGAAGGCCTTGATTTCTCTTCTCCCTTACTTTGTACTTCAAACAACGTCAAATTCCCAATTATTTCTTCAATTTTCAGGGTACTGCTACCATTAGCCTCTTCAATTGTTAGAGTCTTCTGATCCTATTCCGAAGTGAGTGAATTCAAATTTTTCTAACCTGATCTTCTTCTGAAAAGTTCTTTCCTAATGCAATTAGTGAGTGCACAATGTCTTGAAACTGATTGTACATGTCTGTAATGAACTCATTTGGATCCATCTTGAATAATTGAAACTTACTGGTCAAAATGGATATTGTGGTCTATTTAACTTTTATTGTTCCTTCATGAGTAACTTGCGAAGTTTTCCAGATCTCATATGCAGACTTATAAACAGATACTCTATTAAACTCATTCCTATCAAGTGAACAGAATAGAATATTCATGGCTTTGGAATTGTTCTGTGCAACAGTCTTTTGTTCAAAAGTCCACCGTGCAAAATCCATTGTTGGTTCAATGTACTAAGTTTGTGTGATATTCCAAGTGTCTAATCCTATTGATTGTAAATATATTTTCAACCTACATGCCCAATATGCATAGTTACGACCATTAAAAAATGGTGGTCTGGCAGTAGACTGACATTCTACAAATGAACTAGTGATAGTGTTGACTTTACCAGTGTTGGCAGCCATGGATAACTTTTTCAAAAAGCAGATTATGAAAACTTTGAAAACCAATGCTCTGATACCAAATGAAAGGAATGTGGATTACAGGTCTTAAGGCAAGATTAACAATAGAGGGAGGGTGAATAATGTTTAATGGATTTTAGGGATATTTTGAAATCTTTTGAGATTAAACACAGGAAGGTGCAATTCACAAACACATACACAATCACAGAATCAAACACATATGCAAATAGTAAGTAAAAAGCAGTAAAAGGAAAGAACACACCAGAATTTTATGCTGGTTTGAAGTTATGCTACATCCAGCCCCACGCAATTTTTCGTGTAGAATTCCTTTGAAACGTAATGTCCATATTACAACCTCGATTTCAAGGCCACAAGATACACCCTCCTGTTGTCGAGTCCAGAGAAAATTCTCTTGATTTAACTAAGCTACAAGATCACCTAATTGATTTATGGGCTATAATCACACCCAATTGATTTACAGGCCACGATCACACCGTTTTCAATATCACTTTAATAGATAGAGAGACTCGATACACTTCTATGATTACAAATGATCCTATAACTCTGAATAACAATGAGATCTTTGAGAGAGAAAGGCAGAGAATCAAACTAGAGATAATTGAGTTTGATTTACTTAGGATTTTGGTAGAGTTTTGTTGAAATATAAGAGAATACTTGAGTGGAGAGGAAGGAGTGAAGAAATGAATAAAAACCAACTTAAAATTCGGTGAAAACAACTGGTATTTATAGAAGAACAGCAGTCATGTCCATTCGTGAAAGGTTATGACGAATACACACTCCATTTGAAAATCTGAATTTTAAATTCTGTGGCTACCATGTCGACCTTTTCATATCCTTATACATAATATTTCTTCCTAGGTGAATGCTGAACTTTGAACAATGGCATTCTCTAAGAACTTCCTTCCCAATACTTACCACTTTCAAAACACATAGTCTTCCTTTCTTCTTCAACCCTCCATTCTGGTCAAGACTAAAGTCTTTCAAGTTATTGCTCCCTGTTCCATCCTTTAACTTTCTGTTCCTTTTAGCTAATAATGGATCCTCTCTTTGTTTAGAAGCAATCCTTTCAATCATCACTAGTCGAACTTCTACACACGACACCATAGCGGTTTCTCGACTACAACTAGCCTTATATCGTCGTTCTATTCCACATGTAGTCAACGCTACTAGGTCAATTCCTTCCATTTTGTTAACATGGCTAACGCCACATTTTGATGTTTTCTACTTAAGTGCATCTGCAACCATATTGCCTTTTTGATGTGTACTCAATACCAAAGTCACAAGAGACAAAAGAATCCATCTACCTTTGATGTCTCATATTGAACTCTTTGTACGAGAAGAAATACCTTAGTGACTTATGATACATATATAACTTGAATCTTTCCCCCAAAATGAAATGCCTCCACACCTTCAACGCGAAAATCACCACTGCTAACTCTAGATCATGGGTAGGATATTTCAATTCAGGCAGTCTAAGCTGTCGAGGAACATAGGCAATCACATTATCCCTCTACTTTAACACAGCTTCTAATCCTGTTCCACATACTTCCTTGTAAACAACCAAGTCCTGATCCCCCTTAGGATCAACTAACACAGGTGTACCAGTAACCAGATGCTTTAATTTAAATAATGGTTCCTCACATTTGTCTGACCAAATAAATTTAACGTCCCTCTTGGTTAGCTCCAAGGGCATTGTTATCTGTGAGAAATCCTTAATAAATCTCCAGTTAATGCCAACAAGTCCAAGAAAACTTCTGATTCTAGTCTGTATCTTGGGTCTCTTCCAGTTGTTAACAGCTTCAATCTTATCTGGATCAATTGAAAAACCCTTCTCTGAAACCATGCGACTATGAAACTTAGACAGTGTTTGGTTTAAAAACGAATTTTGTGTTTTCGATTTTTCATAAGTATGCCAAATATGAAAAGAATGGAGGGTGATTGAAGGGGATGAAATAAGGATGGGAGGATGAAGGTGATAGAGGAATGACATAAGAATGGATTGTTTCAAGTGCTTGTGTTATTTCCTAAAATGCAAAAAATGAAAAAAAAGGCTGTTTATTACTTTGTATGTTAACTTCATTTTCTTAATTGGTCATTCTCAACAATAAATATGTATTTGTATGTATTTTTGTATGGACGAAAACCAAAATTGAAAATATAAAACCAAACACTACCTTAACTTCTTTCTTCCAGAAATGACACTTCAAATGCTTCACTTTCATTTGATGCTACCTCAGCCTCTCGATCTCCACTCTAAGATGGACTTCATGCTATCTTTCTTCCTTAAAGTATATCAAAATGTCATCTATGAATACTAATGTGAACCGATCCATAAGTTTTCGTAATATTGTTTTCATCAAGTCTATGAACAATGTTGGCACATTAGTTAGACTAAACGACATTACTAACTATTCGTATGATCCATACCTTGTCCTAAACAACATTAAAGGAATATTATCCTCTGCCACTCTAAGCTGATGGAACACCACTACCAAATATAAACAAAAAAATACTTTGGCCCTACTCAAATGTTGGAAAATCATCAATTCTAGGTAACGGATACCGATCACTTTTGTCTTCTCATCAATTTACGATAATCGATACACAACCTTAACGATCCATCCGATTTCTTTACAATTACAACAGCTACTCCTCAAGGCAAACTACTTTGTCTAATAAAGTTCTTACCTTCTAAGTCTACTAATTGCACCATTAAATTCTTCATCTCGGTAGGTGTCATCCTAGTTGGTGGTCAACTCATAGGTTGCATACATTGTGCTAAATCTAATCGAAACTCAATAACTCGTTTAGGCGGTAGCCCTACAACGGGCTCAAAGACATCTGTGAGTTTTCGAACGGTGTAAACTTGGTTTAACTCATCTTCTGTCTCCATAACACCCAACAAAGCATTAACCTCAAAACTAGTGTTTTCTACAGAGTATATAATTCAATCGCTGCAACTAAGGTTTCTAATTGATATTTTCCTATCATGGAAAATTGTCATAGCATCGTACTTATTTAACCAATCCATATCCAAAATAATTCTGAACCTACGAAATCATATACACACAAACTGTAAGAAAATACCCGACCAAACAATTTAAACACTAGTTCATCATATCCCATACAAGTGTCGCATATCCTCCTATTGGGTTGGTAACCTTTGAGGATGTAGCTAGCTATGAAGGTCCTAGGTTAAGCGTATCTACCGAACAATGAGATACAAAGGAATGTGATGCACCAGTCTTGAATATAAATCTAATTGATGCACCCTGAATCAAAAGAAAACCTCCCAACGTAACTTTTCCTTTCTCCTCTGCTGTTGGTCTTAAAGTAGCTGGTTCCAATGCAAACACTTTGCCATTTCCATCCCTGGTCGGTTCCTTTGCATTGGTTCTTATAATGTCCAATCTGATCATAATTGAAAGACGTCACTTCTTTCTTGTAAGAAACCTTATTCGCTTTGCCTGTCCGACACTCAAGAGCGAAATGTCCCTTCTTGTCACACTTATAGAAAACAACATTGGCCTTCCTTTTCTTGACTGCTTCTCCTTTCTTAGTGCCTTTTTTTATAGAAAAACTTCCTCTTCTGGTTCTGCCCACTTTTAGTTTCCCTTATTTTGTTACTATTATAGAAAGTGAATATCTCCTTATGCCTTAAATCCTTCTCAACAGTTACATCATATGGATCTCTAATATGTAGCAAAGTTACTTTAGTAAGCTTGAGTTTCAATCTATGGATGCAATTTTCGTTCTTTTGATACTAGTGTCCACCATGCCATAACCATGTCTTGATAACTCCTCAAATCTAGCAGCTTACTCAAGCACTGTCATGTATCCCTGCACCAACTCAACAAACTTCATGAGCAGAGTTGACTTAGCGATATCTGACATGAGTCTTTCCTCAAACCTCCTTTTGAATTCCGGCCAAGTCATGATCTCCTCATTTACTCCTACAGTAACACTGTTCTACCAGGACAATGATGCTCCTTGCAACTTTTTTCCAATCTTCTTTTCTACTCATCATTAAGTACCAAATAACCAAATATCCTTTCACAAGAAGCAACCAATTCTCTACTTATAATGTGCCCTCGATCTTGATAAATGGTCTCCCTCCAAGACTAGCATAGTCTCTGCTTAATACTGCATATTTATTGACCACCGAAGTTTCCTGATTTCCTTCTCCTTTATTTCCTCCAACTAATCTCATAGTAGCGCTCCAGCTTGCATCAAGTTGACAAAGAACTGATACATAACTCCCATATCGAATTGCGGCACTCCAATACCCACACTAGCAGCTAGTGTCCGACCTAGATTCCTTCTAGTGTTTGGTCTTACATTTCCATTAGTGGTGTTTCTTCCTCCACCAAAGTTAACTCTTTCATTCTAAGCATCCATATCTTAATTCTTCAAAATCTACACTTGAGTTTTTGTAAGATATAGAAAAATAGCCTATGATAGATGGGAGAACAAAAATAAAGCATATACTTATATATAACACATGTAAGTACATTACTATAACGTTATCCTATACCCTAATCTTTTAACTAATTCCTTATGATTATGTTTTAAAAATTATTTATAATTTTATAATTTCTTTTAAGTTTTCATAAACCTATACTGTGATACCATGCCGTAACATCTCCTATCTTGAGGCTCAAAGCTATATGCTACAGATGCTACAGTCATCTATAATATTTAACTTTCGGTAAAAAAATACTGTCGCATTAATGGTATCCATAATACCAGAAGCGTATGAATAAGAAATAAAATTACAGAGTTCAAAAATAGCTTTTCTAATTACATTTCAAATCAATATTTCATATTTAGTTACGTAATCCCAAAATGATTCCTGGGTTTTGATAAAATACAATTATTACAAATAACACCAAGAGCAACATATGAAGATGCTCCCTTGGATGAGCAGAGTACTAATAAACATACATATCAATCAAAAATACATCACAGTGGAAATACTACTAAACTAATCCTATAAAGCTAGCTTTGCCTCATACGTCTTTGGAAGCTTATTCGTCCAACCTGCTAAACCTGAAAAGACGTTACCTTCCAATCTACTTAAATTAACTTCTGAGCACCTAAGAGTTTAAGGGGAAAACATAAACTTCGAGTCAAATATAAAGCCTGGTGTGAATAATACTACTATATCTCGATTTGTTGATATTAAGTGAGACGATGCCACTTAGCGGAATGAGTTTTCCCTCGTTGATATCCATTTAAAAGCAAATTTTTTGTAAACCAAAAACCTACAATCAAACTTTTTTTAACAATAATAAAAAATACATATATGAATAACAAATATGTATTCAATGGACTATCTATTCACACTATAGTTTTAGTTGGATAACTATTAACCATTGGCTGAAGTGGGCATACCGGACATTGTCAATAATCAAACTTCTATTAGGCACAACACTAGGCCATATGCCTTTAACTATCTTCTTCTAGGGTCAACTGATCCTAATGTTTTTGTGGGCTCACCTATAACCTACCTTTTCTCTGTATATTCTCTTCTCTGAATAACATCAATTTAGTCCCATCTATGACAAAGTTCTAAGCACTAGAATTTTAGACTTATTTTAGCTAGAGTTTAATCGCTAAAGTATAGGGCGTGACCCTTCTCCAGTCTCATCTAGTCTGCTAATACCTGAGTCATAAACTTAAGATTAACTACACTCTTCAAAATATCATTTCCTTGTAACTAATCTTTACAGATGATTTACCATAGAAATCATACTCTTTGCTTTACTTAAAAAACTCATGCCATGATATATTCTTTGCACAAAACAATGTCGACGAAGTCTAATCAACTGGATTATGTATCCCTTCAAAATAGATTACACCCTTTTTAACATTGGAAACTTTAGGCTATGAAGTCAAAGCAATACCTTCGAAAACCATGTTTAAAACCTTAAATAACACCTTCCAAAATCATTGAAAACAACCCTTTTTAAAGCATTATTTAAAACATTAGACATCCACTTTCGAAACCATTTACACTTATCTTTCGAAATAACCATCCTTTCAATATATTTAAAACATATTTTTCAAACATTTACAATGTATACCTTTCGAAAGCATTGGGCTTAAGTAATGGGGTATGGAAATATTGCTTTGAAACCAATTAAAATTATTCCTTTCGAAACCATTGGGTTTAACATTTTATACAGACATTGGATCAAAGAAAATAGAGAAAAAGTATCCTTTTCGATAACATTTAATCCGTGTAAAGGAATAGGGATAGAGGATAGTTTCGAAACTCGCCCTTTCAAAACTATTTAAAAGTGGCTATATGACCATTTCGAAAGCTTTGAGAAAGCGGCTTCAAAGTTCAAAGGAAAAAGCACCACTTATGAATATGTTGTGATTCGAAAGGTATTAATCAAGTGGTTAGATATTGAATAGGTTCAAATGTGGCTATCCTTTCGAAAGCAAAAAAAAGTAAGCAAAAATTTATTCAAAAGCTCTTTTCTAAAAGCAAAGACAATCGACAACTTGTTTGAAAGCTTTCTCTTATAAAAAAGATAAGTTAAAACCAACCACTTCGAAAGCATCTTCTAAAAACAAAAGCAATTAATGTATTTGAAAGCTTATAAGAAAGAATTCGACCCCTTCGAAAGTATGGTTTCGAGATGGTTCCTTTTGCCTTTCTACAATACACTATATACCAACTGCCTGATACCATGTACATTGGTTTTAAATGGGTTCATAAGCAGATGTACGTTGATGAAAGCTAATAGATGGAAGTGGCGAAGTGCTAAATCAAAATAATACTTATTTTATGCCTTTCCAAGTAATTTTTTTCACCTAACTTGCCTAAATTTTAAAAATGTAACTTTATCATAATCCTTTTTCTAAAAAGGCTAATGAATTTACAACTTAACCATTTAAAACATTTTAAGCAAATATTCCCTTACACTTTGGATTTTACTTGAAAATTATCCAATGATATAACCTTATGTTCTAATACATAATGTTGAAACATGACTTCTAAATGATGATTTAGAAGAGACCATTTGCCTACAATAGCACAATATCTTGAAGCTAGTGAGATCAATAGGAGAGATGGGTTTTCAAACAGATCCAAGAGCTAATGCAACAATGGCATCTAAAAAGCATCTAGAGTTTGGGAAAGTATTTTAACATAAAAATCAAATAGTTAAATTTCAATTAAAATGCAGAGAAAGAATTTATTACTAAGAAAGAAAATCAAAGGTACTAAATCAGTTAGAAATATTATAAGTAAATAACATGCTATCGATTGTTAGCGATGTACTCTGATAAAATCACATAAAGTGTGGTTGTTCAATTCTCGACGAATGATTTGGAAGAAACATTATTTACACTTGTTATAAGAGGATGTTGAGATTTTCCCAGTTGATAAACGTAGAAACCATGTAAAAATGTTTGATATGGAGCATATGAGATAAGATCCTTTTTGCATCAACAAGAGGAAGAATCATACTTTTTATGCTATGTCTTAGATTGGAAATTGCTTAGGCATTTGGTGCATTGACTGAATGGAATATCTAAGTTAAAATCTCTAAAGTGTAATTAAGAGTATTCTCGAACAAATATAAGAGAAATATTTATGAGAACAACAAAATTTTATAAGGAGTGTTTTGACTCAAACTTCATAAGTGACATCGAACATAGTAAATCAATTTAAATTCATATTCACCTTGATTATGGAATTTTGAGTTAGAGATATACTACATGAGAGGTTGTGGCAAATTCAACAATGAAGGCAATGTACATTGCCATGAGTAATGCCGCGACGAAAGCAATATATGTTCCTAAATTTAGAAAGAAGCCAGGATCCTTACCTTTATTGTAAATCCAAAAACATATTATAATTAAAATAAGACAATATAAATACAATAGGAAGTAAAAGCATGATAAGAAATCGAGATATATTCTTTGTAACCAACACATGCAAAATGATTCATAATTAACAGGGAAGCGCAATAAAAAAGTGGACATAAAAACAAATTATCGTAGATTTATCACTAAGGCCCCATCCTAGTGTACGGTTGTGTAATTGATTACGTACGCATAAAGCTTCATAATTAGTCACAAATGTAAGTAAAAGATCGATGGTGTTAAGGGTGTTCCCTAGAAGCAATTATGTAATTCGATTATATAACTTAAGTCAAATAGAGAATTTGTTAAAAATATTGGTTTTATTTTCTTTAGTATATTTTGTTATATAGAGATACAAATAAAGAAACAAACTGTCAAAAATATATAAGAAAAATATCCTTATAAGAAGTTGTTTGTCAATTGCAGCCATGAATGTATTTATGACTATGATTTGGAATCAACATTTAAATATTTACTCTAAAATCTTTCTAGTCAAGATATATTGAGAAAATGATACCAATATGAATATTGGGATTACTATAAATTATACTCTTCATATGGTGGTTAGTGCATTACTCGTGACCGTTCATGGTACCAAGGGGTTACGTACTTTTGGTTATGTAGAAAAATCATTGGATGATTCGATGTGGCCTTCTATAAGTTAATACACCAAGTCAAAACTTAAAATCTTATGGTAATGATGTCTAGTAATCTTCAGACTTGAGGGTAAACTTTATTATAAGAAGCTAAGTTATATTTTGGTTATGGTTAATCATGTGGCATCACGATCGTGTTAAGGCTATAGTTCGGTATACATGGAAATATATGGGTTAAAAACTTAAGAGAGAATAGTCACCTTCTTTGTAGAAGGTTAGTACCATAGTAATTTTTAGTTGGTTTAAAGTTAAATCTCTAGCCAAAGAAGATCGGTAAATCAATTATTGTTACCAGAATGAACCAATGACTTTAATGCAATCTATGTAATTAACTACAGATGTTAGCTAAAGTTTTGACCACATAACTTACTCTTAATGTCTTAGTGATAAAGTGTTGAAAAAAGAATATATACACAAAATGTTATTTCTAAGTGCATTTTTAATAAAGGTTCAAAATTGGATTTCGCCTGGACGTTTTTTAAGCAATTGAAATTATGCTCGTTATTTCACTTTATTGTAATCCATACAAGTTTCGATATTTAAATTGTTTAAATATTGGTTGAGGACTAAGTTCACACTAGAGAGTCAACGTAACTATGTTGTTGGCTCCTTTACGATTTCAACCAGTGTAAAATAAATTTAAAATTTTATAAATGAATGATAGAATTATATATAAATGGTGTATTAAATTTCAATGCCATTTCAAATATTTATTAAAGTCGTACAATTAATTAAAGCGATGTGTATAAGTTATACGTTGACAAATTAAAGAGCATGCTAGAATAATTAGTTAAATAGTTTATTTAGTGGTTGAATCAAATAAGCCAAAGTTTGAAAGCCTAAACAACAGGAATGGTGGCCATAGCGACTAGAGGAAAGGGGAGACTTTCTCTCCAGATCTGGAGAGAAAGGAGTGAGGTATTTGTGGTCTGGTTGGCTAAATAGCGACCAATTCATTCTCTCTAATGATCGATAAAAAGTCCAAAACATAACCTCCATTGTTGATCATTGACAAAGCCTTGTAGAAATAGTTGCTCCTCATAGCATAAGAGAAATATGAGTTTAAAGAAAGAAAAAACTAACAAACAAGGCGTTCGATGTTTGGTCGCATTTCTATGAATGTTGTAACTCGTATGATGTTAAGTCGTATGTGTTAGGTCGTGAGTCGGATGTGTTGAGTCGCATGTGTGTGTTGTAATTTCCTATAAAAAGGGGTGTGTTGTCATTTGTAAAGGAGGTTGATTTTGAAAATAAATTTGTGTGTGAGCTTTGGCCACGATTATTGGAAGTTGAGTGTGGTCTCCTTCTTCTCTCCATCTTCGGATTATTCGTAAGAGAATCAACGAATTTGAAGCCAATTCTCGGTATCACTTACGAGTGATCAATGATCGAATTGTAGATCCTTCAACACGGCATCTTGCGAGATCAACGGGTTGGACATAGCTAGATTCTGACATCATCACGATCAACGGAACTGAGCATTTATTGTTCTATCGGTTTATTTGACATGAAATCATCATTTCATGAGGAAGATCCTGGATAGGTTGTGACAGTTTGGTATCTAAACTGTTCGAGCCTTGTCAAAGCTGCCTCAGTAAAGATATCAAAACTATATACGTATTTGTATGTGTGTATATATGCCCAAATTAGGGTTCATGGGGGAGTTGATCACTGTGAGCTACAGTCAATAGGTTGTCTTGCCTGATATAATGTATGCATAAAAATCAATAGATAATATACACATACCTACATACATATCTAAATAACACACACTAAGATATAACTTTTTTAGTTACATACTCTTGGGTGAGTCATTCCATAGTTGTATGCAACCCTTTGATGCCACTAGCCACCATGCGTAATACATTGCACAACATTTGGAAAGCGTTACACGCTCTAGTCTCAACTGATTTGTAAATATCTTATCATGAAACAACTCGACTAGAAATATTTAAAACGATGTGTTTTTTCGTTATGATAATTTATGATTGTTCACATTGTGATTACTTCCGCATAACATATTATTTTGGGATTTTCTATAAAATGTACTCAAATTAAATGATTAATTAACATAGCATGGTATGATAAATATACGATAAAAGGATAAAACGCCTTTTATATCCAAAGAGGATTTATTGTAGAGTTAACAATTTAAAATAAATTACTGAATTTCTGTAAGACATATCGCTAATTATATTAGTGAGCATATAAGGATGATTGATGTATTTTACAAAATAATAATGAGTAGGAAAAGGAGTGGGCGATAAAAGGAGAAAATGGGTTTCTATTGCAACACACATGGGGAAAGAAAAGGGAGTCCGCATATCTTTCGTAGATCATCTCCATGCCTTCACATATTACCGACGTGGAGCCTATATGACGTTAGGATGATTTACAAAATTCTAGATAGAATTTTTTTTCCTACTAGTGATTAGGTTACTAAATTTTGAACATATCGAACTATTTCACACTTAGACAATTAAGATCAATGATCTAAATCTCATTCAAATGAAATGAAAACATGTATTTCAAATTCTTAACAATGTAGATCCGTATGATGGATCTAAAACTAGTAAACTTGACATGCCTTCTATTTAAGAGAATTAGTTAAAAGGACAAATTTTGAAAAAAAATTGGCCCCTAAAGCAGCAGCTTTAATATTTACCTAAAAGTATACCACTCCTCACTTATAGAGGCAATAATGGGGTGCGTTGGGATGGGTTTTTTTTGTAACCACTTAAGGCATATCGTTAATTCTAACCAGTAAAAAATGCTTATAAAAATATTTATTTTGAAAAAACGTCGATAATGTGATCTGAAATTGTTTTATCGATAAATGGCTTCTTACTGGTCAGAGTTTGTTCAAACTTTTTTACATAAAATTATTTTCTTAGGAAATCAATAATAAGAAATAAAAATATTTTACCATTTGGAAAAAGGAAAATGTGATGATATCATGGGTGATGTCCCAGGAAGATATTTTGTGTCTAATGTTAAAAGGGAATTTGCTAAGGGTATGAGGTGTAACGTTACAGGCATGCAAGGTAAATGTAAGGAGTGTTCTTGGCCATGCAAAGGAAGCTAAGGAAGTGCATTGGCATGGGTATTCACTCATATTTCACTAAAGCTTGAAACGAAATAAAAACTCAAAAATGGTGGAAGTGGATTAGCACTAATCCACTTTGTTCTTTACTAATCTTTCTTTAATTAGTTCAAATCTCTTCCGAGCTCCACCAAACTTTCACCAATACCTTAGAATAATAGGAAGCTTGGATCTAAATTAAAAGGTAGAAAAAGTGTAGAGGATGGTGGGATTCCTCTTTAGTTTATGTGCTTGGAAGGTGAAGAGGAGGTGTGGCTTGGCTTGGATGTGCTAAAGGTTTAACTTTTAGGAGTTTGGTGATGGTAGAAAGTGGTATTTTATTATTGTGTTTTTGAGCATTCATTTGGCTTGGATTTGGATGCATAATCTTACTATCTTTTATGCCGATGTTGTGAATATATGTATGTGAGTGCAAATACTCAATTTAATTATTTAAAATTACAAACTTTAGGCCCTCTTCCTTTTGAAAGTAAAGACAACTTTATTTTTTTATAACATCACTACTATTAATTTCGATAATATATGCGTGATATTGACTTGATGTTTAACTTGTTCTTTGGTTTGTGTGTTCAATTGAAGTATGTTTGAAAGTGTTTGAAGCGAGAATAGTCGCTATAAGTGCACTTTCATAATCCTTAACTTTACTTGTGTAAATGGAAGATTTGTGATACTAACTTTCTATAAATTGTTTTACACATATTTTGGTGTACGGAACAGTGATGAAATGGTTTAGAATGTTAAAGAAATTACGAAACTAACTTTTGAAAGTAAGAAGCGAACAAGTCGTTATAGGTACACTTTGAAAATGCTTTATGTTCGGGATTTTCAAAATCAACTTTGAGAGACTTCTTAGAGTCTTGTTTGAGTATTTAATAAACACTATAAGAATACTTATTGCAGGAAAAATATTGATATGAAACAAAGTTGGAAAAAGTTGAAGTGAGATGGCAGTTATATGACACTTTGAAATATCTTGTTTTTGAGAATTTTTTTAATTATTTTAAAAGCCACCCTTCTGGCTTTCTTTGCACCTTTAATAATTAATAAATATGTACTTATTAAGGGAAAAAAAATCAGTGCTTAAAAGATTGTGGAACTAGTCAAACAAAGTGGCTAAAGTTAGAGCAAAAAGATAGTTATAAATACACTAAGAAATATACATTGTTTTGGGAAATTTTTATAAATAAATTGATAGCTATTATTGGGGATCTATTTCCCTAGTTTCCAAGTAACCTAAGGGTAGTACTCAATATAAAAATTTCAAGTCTTAAATATTTCGTTTGAGTGGTTGAATCTGGTCGCATATATCATGCTTTTCATCAAAGACTTTTAGTACCACATATAAGTGCTGTAGTTAGTTTCTCATGGTTTATAATATTAAAAATTACTTTTAAATTTTATAATTTTCTCTAGTCGTTTTAATGATGTTTTATAAAAGACTTTGCAGTATTTTCAATTTTGCTTGAATTTTAAACATATTTTTGACATTTACTTATGAATTTTCAAAGTAAAGGGGTTTAATAATATAAAACACGTTTTTTCATTATTTTCATTAGATTATAAATTAGTCATTTTCAAATAATTTTTTACATAGATATTTAAAACTTATTTATAAGTATTTTTAGAAAAGTGTGTATGTATATGTTTGGGAAAGTGAGTTAAGTGTTTTATAAAAGAACAAATGATGTTTTGAATTATAACACTTATGTTATAACAAAGGGTTTTATGAAGTTATGTAAAAGTGTATTATCTTATTAATAAGTATACAGAGATCTTTAAAAATAATGTTTTAAATATAATTAAAAATATGAAATTAATTTGGGTTTATTATGGCAATGTGTTAACAACATTTGTCTTTTACCCTTTTCAATTATACTTATGAATGTTAATACATGTTTAAAAAGAATGTTTTAAATATAAGCATAAGTGAAACTGTTTTTGGTTTGTAGTGATAATGTTTAAGTGGAATTTGTCTTAAACCTTTTGAATAAGATTTGTGAATGTATTCAGCCCTTTAAATGGATATTTCAAAGGTAATAAAAAAATATGGAATCTTTTAAAAGGGAAAGAAAAAGTAAAGGTTTAATGCAAGAAATCTTGTTAAATATTTGTAAATATACATATACGATTTGAGATAGGCATTGAATTTTTTTTGAAGTACTAAAAGGGTACAAATGAATAGTAGTGACTTACAAATGAAGTTTTAGTAGACAAAATAAATTTTACTAATAAAAGAGGTTTTAATGGGTATTACAGGCTCAAGGAAAAAGTTGTAGAACAATTTAGTTTTGGGGACAAGAAGTTTGCTTTTTAGGCTGAATGATACTTTTTAGTGTAAATCACAAAATGATAGTTGTAACTATCATTTTCTGTTTACACTAAAAAGCGTCCCTCAGACTAAAAAAACAAGCTTGCTGTCTCCGAGACTTTTTTTTTTCAACTTCTTTCTTATGCCTGTTTTCCTGAGGTTTTAATTAATAAAACATTAATTAAATAAAAAGGGGATTAGAAGTCTCTTATGAGACTTGATCGTGCTTTGTGTGTTTACTCATTCACGAAAAGTATTTAGTCGTCTACTTAGCGCAAAAATCCGATGAAGTGGACTTGCCTATCTGCGAGAGTCAAGTGTGAATTATCTGGGCAAGGGTTTAATGCAACTAGCACTCTGACTTACCTGGCTTCACTATTGACAGAAGGATGGTGTGAGTTGAAAAGATCAAAAAGTTGATAAGTATACAAGAGTTGGTTTCCATATTCGATTGCCTATTTTAAAACCGATAGTCGATTATTCGACTACCCAACTTGACCAAATATTCATCAAATTAGTTTTGAAGAGATCAGAATTAATAAGTATTTTACTTTTTGAATACCACTTCAAAACTGTTATATGGGCTCTATGTTTTGGAAGTGGGTTGAAGAGGATTATTATAGAGTTGAATTGTCATCCTAAGGTTATGTCCAAGGAAGAGGTCAGCAATAACATTCCTTGGAGGACTTATGTAGGGATCTTTATGGAGATAAGAGATCTATACAAGGTGCTCAAGTCCATGTAGTACCTAGTGATTTGTTCGAGTCGTTAGAATCTATTTAGGGATTCATGTTATATTTGAGCGTTGAAGTCTCATGCGAGAGATTCCGAACGTGAACTCGACTTCGGAAATGACAGAGAAAAGTTTCTAGATATAGCTTGTGGTTTAGCTGACCAGCGATAGGATATTATCACTCCTTATCTAGGGTATTCTTAACGATGTTGCATGTGGACGGTGATGATATTTAGGATCGCGTGTTTTAGACATGGACCGGCTATGTTTTCCTTAATAGTATATTTTATCTAGAGATATACGTCGCTCAAAGGTAGTTTTTCACCTTTGTGTAGGAGACTGGATTTTGGCTTGACCGAAGGTGTCTCCATAGAAAATTCATTATATGAACATACCTTAGTAGTTTTGATTCTACACCAATATTGTGGTAGCGTGATCAATGTAAGCATCACAGCTATTTTTGATTTATAATTTTCACCCTAGAAATTATTTATTATATCATCTTATGTAATTCTTATACAGTGGTCCTTAAGATGGGACACAGGGTCATCAGATCAAGTTGGAGTGAGCCGACCAGATCCTAGACTAAGAGCTCTCAAGAACGTGATATTGGTCTACCTGCCCTGATAATCCAATGGGGCTAGTCTTGGCATGTAAAAAAGGGGCTGGTCTAATGAGTTTAAATCCTAGACCACCCCACTATCATTCCTACACACATATCCACATGCCATATCTTCGTTTCGATGCCAGCACGCCCCATCGCACCCCGTGTCACTGCACCCCCATGTCGTCCTCTATCCATGCTCTATCACTACTAATAACCATTACTACCCATAGCTTCCACATCCCCAATCGATGCCTCCTTAAAAAGACAATCTTGAAAACCTAAATTTGGCCTCTACTCATCGCCTGCCATAACATCTATATCTTTAAACACATATAACATTATTGCTCACCACATTATGTGCACCAGTCATCAATTACTGCATAAATATAAACATGTAAAAATATGATATTGTATAGTATGTTATAAAATAAAGAAAATAGGAATCCATTAGAGAGAGAGGCAGAAGACATATTATTTATTCCTGAGAATAGATTATCTATTTACATTACATTAGAACCTTTATATAGAGGCCTGGGAGCTTGGGGTAGAACTAATCCCACGATGTGGGACTAAATACAAAACAGTATATAGCATATTCACTATTTATATTTACATATATTATAACACTCCCCCTTGAATATGTGTCTTCAAAATCTTGAATCCTCTGATAACTAGAAATTGTCCGTTTCGAAACATGTATGATGATTGCTCCCCCTCATTATTATCTTTCTTGAATTTATCCATTCAATCAATATAGATATTGTCCGTTGCCTCATTAAAAACCTCTGTAAGAAAAACCCAATGGGAAAAACCTTGAAAGAGGAAATGAGTGCAACTTGTAAAATTGTAGATATCATACTAAAAATGATATTCATTCTAAGAGTTTGATACTTCGGGATGAAAATAATGCTTCATTAAACCTTACTAAGAAAAACCCAATTTGAAAAATCTTAGTGAAGGAAAAAGAGTACAATGACATATTTTATTTTCTTATTTCTTTAAATAAAGCTTGATACTTCTGGATCAAACTAATGCCTCATTAAAACCTTACTAAGTAAAACCCTATGGGAAAAATCTTAGTGAAGGAAAAAGAGTACAATATAGTATGTCATATTTCAATAATTTACTGCATCAGATAGAGTTTGATACTTCTGGATCAATTTAATACTTCAGTAAAAACCTTACAAAGGAAAACCCGATGGGAAAAACCTTAGTTAAGGATAAAAATATAGTTTAACTTAAATAACACATTTGAGATGTTATTTCTTGAAAAGACGTTTGATTCTTCTAGATTAAGATAATGCCTCATTAAAACCTTAATAAGAGAAACCCAGTGGGAAAAATCTTAAATAAGGAAAAAGAGTACATTATAGCTTATTTCAAATGTTACTAGGGAGTTGATACTTCTGGATCAAGGTAATGCCTCATTAAAACCTTACTAACAAAAACCAGTGGGAAAAATCTTAGTTAAGGAAAAAAAGTGCATTATAAAATACTTATGAATTCTCCCCCTGATTTTAATTTTTCCTCTGAATTCATATTCGTCTTTCGATAACTTAAATTGGTTATAGATACTACTGGATCCATAAATATGTATCTCATTCATAATAAAATTTATTAATAGTTTTCTTTGATACAATCAAATTTTCTAAGATTGTTTCTTCCAAATATGGTTTGCATTTTATGCATTTTGTATGCTACTTTTATGAAAAACACTTCATGTGCTTTCATTTTTGTGCTTCAAATCAGTTTTGCGTATTGCAACTATACATCTTTCATGAATATTAAAATTTCATTACAACATTACTAAAAAGCAGGAAGTAATTTACTCATCTTAAAATATATCAAGATTTTCATTATAACAATACTTTGAAGAAGGTTGTAATCTACATTTCATGTCCTTTGCATACTTTATAACTACAAAAGTTATATATATTCTTCAAGAATTTGTATACTTCAATAAGTATTTGCATATCGCAACTATCACTTCAATGGATATTAAGAGTTTCATTACAACGATACTTAAAAATAGGAAGTAATCTACTCATCATGAATTATATCAAGATTTTCATTACAACAATACTTAAAAGTAGGTTGAAATTTACTCTCCTTGTTCTTTGCATTCTTTATAACAGTGGAAGTTATTTATATTCTTCAAGAATTTGTATACTTTCATTATTTAATATGATTTTAAACCGCACTTATACCTTCGGGGTATATTAAGCATTTCAAGTACTTTTGGTACTTTGCGGACTATAAGTTCAGATTTCTTAATAAGGAGAATTTCATGATGGCCAATCATGTTTTTCTCTAATCCAGTATCTTTAATCCATTTATAAACATAAGCGCTTTATTATTTATAAATT
Organism: Allium cepa; assembly: GCA_030765085.1. Taxonomy (NCBI): domain Eukaryota; kingdom Viridiplantae; phylum Streptophyta; class Magnoliopsida; order Asparagales; family Amaryllidaceae; genus Allium; species Allium cepa. The sequence continues at coordinate 1,033,954,844 of CM060928.1, forward strand.
TGTCATCGATGATTATTTCTTGTCTGTTCTAGACATGATTTATTGAGATCTCTTTAATTATCATGTTTTAGGTACCTAACCCACTTCTAGGGTTATTTCAGAATCATGTCATGGATCTCTTTCAGAGCATCCTTAAGTGTTTCTTCAAGAACACTCACCTCCTTTATTTGGCATCTTTATTACTTACTCCAAAAATATTTTGAACTGACTTTTGAACCATATTTCAAATGTGGTTTACAAATTTTGATCCTTCAGGGATTCAAATCTATATTGGAGAAAGTCTACTAGGGATAATGTTGATAATATTTTGCATCATTGTATATTTTAATAAATATTTAACACTGATGATCAAAATGAGCTTGTATCCCTTTATCCTCCCCCTCAATGTTGACAAACATTGTCACATTAAATAATAATCATTTTTGGACTCTCATTTTGATCAATTATGATTTTTCTACTAGCAAATACATCATACATATTAATAATAGGAGGATAATTCTTTTATAAGATGCATTCAATTGATATTGATTATTGGAGTTTGTTCTCATTCATTGATCTAAGCAATTGGAGGAATTTACTTATTGTGTAGATCATTTGAATACATACACGACTTCAGATCATTCAACATTTATGTTGATTGAATTTTAAATCACTAAATAATGTCTATGCATAATCTATAAGATGAGCTTATAACAAACTTCAGGTTGTTAGCTAAATATTTACATACATGGATGTATACGCGCGCCCACGTATCACATATATATTATAAAATTTCATATTCTTTCTCATTTGAATTAGTGATTTTTAGAACAAACTATTACAAGGATCCAAACTATTAATTTCTATTTATAAATCAATGTCAATGCAAACCTGTCAAAACAGCATGATAATTTTCAAAACATTTGGTTTGAAACCATATCGAACTTCTGGTTTGAATAAAATATACACACAACTTTAAGTTGTTAAGTTTTATTCCTCAATTATATCTCAAATATCAGTTTTGAACCTAATTATGATTACTTATCAAGGAATAATTTTTAACTGCGTATAGACATTTCTACACATCTCCATTGAGAGTTCTGTAAAAAAAATTACAGCGAAAATAATAATAGTATCTTCTGGATACTTGGAATGTTATAGATACAGATTTCCTCAGGACCGTATGTATAGCTCTCAAACTTTTAGGATCTAATCTAAACTAAATTGGGATCCTTTATGATCAAATTTCTATGCATTTATTTGGTTTAATAAAATTACCAAACATATAAGCAAATCTCTTCTAGAGATATGTTATCATTTCCTAATTTATTAGTCTCTTTAGGGATATATTATTATCACTACTTCTGGAGTGAATTTATCTCTTCTAAAGATATATATATATGTACTATTGGAATGTCATATCAATGTACAATGTTTCTATTTATAGAAATTACATAATTACTACCTTTACAATAGCATAAAACATCCCTACTGGAAATTTTTTGTTGTAACTATCTTTGAAATGACATATCAGACTTTAAATACAGTAACAAAATTAGATGCACCAAATGAAAGTAAGATGCGAAAGATAAAACCACTACTTCTAGAGTGTAACATTGGTATACAATATCATTTTTTTCTCTCGATAAATTATTGTTATTACTCAAAAAAAATTTATATCATTATTCCTTTGAGGAATATAGTATTTCGTTTTAAGGAATTGCAATGTAACAAAATAAAATTTCTATAACATCTCTTCTGGGGTGTCATATTTTGCAATATAAATATAAATAAATATATAAAACATCTTTTCAAGAGATTAATACACACACATCCAATGATGTTTGATATATCATATAACATAATATCTTCAGGATATTTGGTTAATATAATATATATATGAAGATATAAGGTAAGGTATAATTCATTTGGAGATTTTTGTAATCTCTTGAATGTAGCATTATTATCTCATATGATAATATATTATTTTCCTTTAACTTCTTCAAGAAGTACAACCTTATCATTTTACACAATTTCAATAGAGCTTTGGGCTTCTAATTCATGAACTTCAAGTTCACTAATTTATTACGAACTTCGGGTTCTTAACTTTTGTGTAAACTGCCCATTTTTTTAGAATCTTGTACATTTTGACAAACTAAAAAAAATACTGACAAGAATTCGAGCTTGTAAAATTTGTCAAAAAATCTTTTCATAATTCCAGACTTCAGGCCTTGGACTTTGAGTTATACAACTTCTATTAAAATAATTCCTTTGAGTTGTTAAACCTATTTTTTCCGTTATAACAGACATTACTTGTCAAAATAAATACATCAAATAATAAATCATACGTCTATTCTTATCCCAAGCACAAACATACGATGTCATTTAATTTACAATAATCAATGCATTTAATGCATTTATGACAATAAATGATTTAATTTATTACCATAACACATGCAATTAATTCATTTGTGATAAAAATAACTATAATTAACCTTTATGTGGTTCAGGATAAAACTACTATCATAGCAAAATAATTCCATTATAAATATATGAACTAATTGAACAAACATTACTCAAAGTAACATAATTTCATCTCAAATATAGGTTCAATGTTACTCAATAATAAAATTAAAATGAATATCTTAAAGCGAAATTTTATTTCCCAATAATCAGAATTTCTAAATAAACAAAATTATCTCAGATCTATCCATATTATTCATAATCATAAATAACTATAAATCTCAGATCCAAATCATTATTATTTTCATAAGAAAACTAAATTCATAATTCTTTACCAAATATACAAAAACAAATATGTAAATCTTCAAATCAACACAAGTTATTTTAGAAATTTAGGAAATTAAGATTATTTCAGATCTATTATATTTGATCTATTATATTTTACCTTTTGAAAAGTGATTGGATGCATGGAAGAAGGAAAAAAATTAGGAAATAAACTTCCTATTAGAATGCCTTATTTTTAATTAAAAAGAAAGAGAGTAGAAGAGCAGATATGTTTCTATATATTTATTTGGTTTAGTAAAAACACCAAATATATCAACAAATCTCTTCTGTAGATTTTTTTTTAATATATTATTTTCACTACTTCTGGAGTGAACAAGTTTCTATACATTTATTTGATTTATTAGTTAATACCACTGGCAAATATTTTTAGAACTTCAGGTTCCAATTTTACTTTAAAAAAAAGTCTTTGTTTAGTACTTTAGATCCTAAATGGTACAACTTGATTTTCATTATCAAACTTCAATTTTGATTGCAATTGAAATTTACCATAATCTGAATTAGATTTTCTAATAATTCATAGCTACACATCTCAAATTTATATATTTGAGTTTTGATATATTATCCTTTTTTTTTTAGTTAGAACTTCTGGTTCTTTATTTTGAGGAAACTTGTAATTTACTGATTTATGAAAACTGTAGGTTCTCAATTATTATTTCCTTTTCCCTCTTTTTTAAAGGAAACATTGGAAGATATTAAGCTTATCATGTAAGCTTTTACTAAAGTTTCCATTCACTTAATACGATCTTCTAGATACGTATTATATTTATATTTGTTTCTCTTAGAAACAATAAAATATTTCTTCTGGAAATATAAATCATATATCAAAATTATTTCCAAAGTCTTCATTCAAATCTAAATCAAATCAAAAGGTTTTCAAAATGAAAACCCCATTTACCAACCATGTTTGATTTCTCAAATCCATGTCCAAACTAAATACAATCAAATCCAAAAATTTGCTTTAATCAACAATATCAAATTTTATCAAGTTCAAACTTGCATTCCAAAATAAATGAACTAAAAAAACATAAAAATAAGTATGATATTGAGATCTACAATATAATAAGATCATAAAAATAGCAAAAAAAATTGGATCTGAAATATAATAACTAACAAATTAAGAATCAGATCTCAAAGTTTAGATCTATATAAGATCTAAAATTATAAAAATAATATAATAAAATTTAAAAAAATTAGAAAACATATTCAGATCTGAAGGAGTAGATCTAGAATGGAATGAGATATAAAAAAATGATTTGGAAGATTAAATCATCAGAAAAATGACTTACGGTTATGAGATCTATATTTGCATCTGGAAAAGAATAGATATGGTTTCATGAATTATCACAATTGTAGATCCATAATTTCTTTTTGTATAGATCCTGCTGATAACGTATTATAGAATAAAGAAAATAGGAAGCCATTAGAGAGAGAGGCAGAAGACATATTATTTATTCCTGAGAATAGATTATCTATTTACATTACATTAGCACCTTTATATAGAGGCCTGGGAGCTTGGGGTAGAACTAATCCCACGATGTAGGACTAAATACAAAACAGTATATAGCATATTCACTATTTATATTTACATATGTTATAACATAGTACAATTATATGAGAAAATGTTGTAAAATATATATAACAAGTGCAAAATGCTACCCAGTCGTTTCATATAACCAAAAAATGATAATGTTGGATAAGGTCAATTATTACACGAGAAAATTGAAATATGGTGGTGGTGTTGTTTCGTTTTGGTTAGTAAATACCAAACTCATGAGAAGTGGGAGCATTATAAAATAATTTATTAAAAATATCATGATAAATTTTCTAAAAACTAAATAAACCGATACCACATTTACAAGCAATGTAGTGCCGTTATAAGTTAATTTATACAAATAGTATTACAAACTGTCAAAAATAGAATAAAAATGATATCTTACAAAATATCATATAATGATACTCGAAAGTGAAATTTAAAAATATTAGTTCCAAAATTATGCTACAATTCATAAAACCTACTACAAACCAAAAACATAAATATACATCATAAGCTAATATTATAATATATAAACTTATCTAAAAGATGCTACAATTATCCATAGATTGCTAATGTAATTTTTAGAAAAGCTACCACGATTCATAAAATGCTACTAAAAACAATATTATGAACAAATTATACATAATTTAATTTATTTTAAAAAATCAAAAAGTAATAATACATAGTTGCATTACTCCATATATCCACAAAAATTCTACAAGTATTAAACCGTTACTGCAATTTAAAAAAAAACTAAAATTCATAAACTATTATTGCAATTCACAAGCTGATGCTACAAAATTGCATTATGACCAAAAGTATACGTAAATAGTTTAATTAAAAATCAAAAAATGAAACTATAAATTAGCATTACTATAGCAAAAACAAAATAAAATGATACCGGAAGATGGAATCATTAAAAATCTTCAAATAAAAATGCTACCAATCAATAACAATATAAGATAATGTATGTAATTAATTCATTGAAAAATATAATTATTACTCGAATGCTAATAAAAAATAGCATTGTAGTATAATATTACATACTTCACCTATAAAATTCATAAAATATTACTACAGAGCAAATATTGTAAAAATGGTTCGAAAACTACTAATGTTGTTCATAATGTTAAAATAAAATATTAGTATAAGCTAAAATGCACACTTCGTCTATAAAATACCATAGTTGCTCAAAAACCGCTACTATAATAGATAAACTATCAATACAATTTTTAAAATACCATTATGAAATAAGATTGTGACCTCAAATATGCATTTTTGTATAAAAATGCTAGCATTAGGAGCAGAAATATAAATAACTATCGTGCTTTCTAAAAAATGTCTATGCACACTATTATCTTCTTCTATAAATTCATGTTGCTTCTCCTCTATACCCTGCTTTAATCATACAAAACATCATTTCTCCATCACCGTATCAACATGTTAATGCTCCGATCCTCTTCATTTCGATCTACATCCCCATCTCCATTTTCCATCATCATCAAACTCATCATGCCAATCTCCATCATAGTCATCGGGCTCGACCCCTCCACCATCAAGAGTTGTCGCACCATCATCGAGAACTATCCACCCCTTCTTTCCCATCCATAGTCCATGTGAAAAAATGCAACGCTTGTTTGTTATGTCCTAGCGCCTCAAAAATTGTCTATGAGCTCCATTATGGGATAGTGTTTGTCCTTCATGCACAAAAATGAAGCGCGTGTTAACGCCTAAAAGTTATTAAAAATTTGTCCTTACAATTACATGTTCTATTTAATAGTAATTTTGTGGTACGAATCAGACGTTGTCATTTAGTTTGTTTCCATAATCCTGCCATATCTAGCTGCTTAACATAAGCAGTATGTTTGCAAATCAATGTCTTTAAAACCCTTTTCCCAACAATCGCAGGGATTCAATTAATCAAAATTATAAAAATAGTAAATTTGTTATTGCTTTTTAATATTGAATGCTTTCTTTATCTATGGTATAATTTTTTTTTATAAATTGTAGAAAAAAAACAAGTTTTTTCCTCCTTCACTAAGAAGAAAACCAAATTATTCAAAACACAAGCATTAACAAGGAAACCATCATAATAACATCAAAAATATTAAATGAAAAATATAACAACATGGCTTAACTTTGAAGAATTATGTGCGTATGAGTAAAGTTATGCATACACATATACACATGTATTAAGTGTGTGTATAAACACATATACACATGCATGCGCTTGCACACTATATGGTAATTAATTAAACTACTTAAATTGTCTTTAACTTTATTGTTAATATGGAGGTGTTTGAAAAAATAATTAGAATAGGAACTAAGAATAAAAGCACAATATTGTTACCGGCACTATAAATAATCTAATTACGGTTTTCATTATTTGTAGAAAAAATTTCTTTATTAGATAATTAAATAGGTAATTAACAAGAGAACCAACTGTAAGTTACAAAAATGATATTAAATTAACTCATTAATAATGTATCCATTAGCTAGAAACCATCATAATGTAATAAAAAATATTGAAAAAAAACATAATACCATGGCCTAAATTTGGAGAATTATTTGTACGTCTATACATAGACATATATACACATATGTTTGTGTATGTATAAATACACTAGCATGCATACCATATAAACATTCTTACATACCTATGTATACATACATATATATATGGTCAGGACTAGTTACTCTAATCCACTTGATTTCAACTATAAGCTCAGGATTAAACAATAGAGTTGAGTGGTAAGAGGAAGAAAGTATAATTATTTAAGGTGGAATATGTATTTGAAATTAGTAGGTTTGAGTGAAGCAAAAATAGGTGCAACCGATCCTTGCCCTCTATGTGTGTAACACCACCTTAAACAGTACAACATCCCACATGCTCTTTGATTTCTACGATAAGTTTCAATTTAAATAATAGTTTATTCTCTCTCATTTCACCACCACTCTTATTTAAATCAGAACTTGCAATAGAAATAAGTGGTCATTTGGGATGTTATACTGTTTGTAGTGGCACTGAACATCCTTTATGTGTGTGTGACGGTTATTTGAATTAGAACTTGCAATGGAAATAAGTGGGCATTTGGGATGCTATACTATTTGGAATAGTATCGAACACTCCTTGTGTGTGTGTGTAGGTGTGTGTGCGTATATATATGCATGTATGTATGTGTGTGTCTATATATGTGTGTGTGTGTGTTGTGTGTGTATGTTATGTATATATGTATGTGTGTGTGCCCGTGCACGTAAATACATATATACAAACGTACATACGTATATACATGCGTACGTACGTATGTGTGTGTATGTGTGTATTTATTCATTTATTTAAGTAGAAAAAAGAAATCCAAAATATCCACGATGTAGCCATTAGCTAGCCACTAGCAAGGAAACCATTACAGTAACAACAAAAACATTAAATGAAAACATAACACCATTGTTTAAACTAGGAAATTACATATGTACATAAATACAGTGGACGTTTGTCCGTACAGACTATGATATGTAATTAAGCTAATTGAGTTGTCTTCAACTTTATTATAATTGTATATGTGCTAAAAAAAGTAATGAGATTAGGAATTAAGAGGAAAAACACAAAAATGTTTTCAGCGCTATAAATGATTTCGTTATGGTTTTCTTTATTTACAGCTAAAAAAGTTTGTTTATTGAATAATTAAACTGGTAATTAACATGACAACTAATCCTTTTAATATTATAACAGTGATAATCAAATCAAATAAGCCCATTCACAAGATATTCTATGCCATTAACTCATTCTAAGAACATATAAAACACCATTAAATGAACCATAAATCCATGAACTCATAAAAAAAATCCTATGGATAAAATTAAACTAAAAAAATAATCATAATTACCATTATGTTATGTATTCTATAATAAATGGTTGACATATCATGTAAAACCCCATAAATATATGCAGGACGATAAATTTGCAATAGAAAATAAATACACAGGATGCATATGTTTATGTGTACGTTACAAATAGCTTGCAATATTCAGAAATTTATTTAATACAGAGTTAAGTAGGCAATTAAAACTAAATTAATTGATATTTCAACATTGTAGCTGTGGAATGTGAAACTAATAAACAAAATATAATGCACATTCCATAATATGTTTTACCAGAAAAGAGTATACGTGCAATTAACCTAGAGTTCTCTGACCGTTGCTATATAGGAAAATGTCATAATGGCCAAATAAATTGTCATAAATACGCCTACGAAATGCTGTAATTCTTCTTCCCTAAAGAATGCTATAAATACCTAATCTCACCATTCCTTGCAAATAGTGTTAAACTGAAAACCCTCATACACAATGGCGAGGAAAGTAAAAAAGTCTCGGTGCCTAGATCGTCTACAGGAACAGGAAAATCAGAAAGGAAAAGGCACGCTGGGCGCATTCCTAGAAATTGCAAACCGGATTGTTCAAAGAGTCAAAAGAAATTTCTATCCTTTGTGGTGTAAAAGTAGCTGCAGTTGTCATCTCTTGACGCAGCGTGGGGAGTGAATTTGACGATGTAAATCGAATCCGTCCAGGATCTCGCACGATTAGCGGAAATAATCGGTGAATCAATGATAAATCGATGAATTTAAGAATATCGAAAGGCCCAAATCCGTTGATCACGAAGATACCGGACTTTAGCAATCTTCGACACGTTGATCGCGCACGATACCATGAGAAAAGATCTTCAATTCTTTGAACGTTGATCAAGCGCACTTGATACCGTGAATTGGCTTCAAAAATCATTGATTCGAGCACATTCGAATAGCGGAAAGTGGAGATTGGAGATAACACTCAACTACTAATTTTAATGGAGGCACAAAACACAAATCAAATTTTTATTCAAAATTCAACAACTCAACAAATGACCAACACATCCCTATTTATAGGGTTACACTCACACTACACTTACATCACAAACACGACTCCGTACACGAATACAACATGAATTACAACATAATATATACACGACATATAGCTACACAATACAACAACTCAACAGTCTCGTTTGCGACCTAAAAAGACAGTGCGCGACTTAAAATTGTCACGCGAGCTAAGCTACATCGCTTCGCGACTTAAGAAAGTTCGTTCGCGATTTAATAAAACTCGACAGCGACTTATGGGTGGAAGGCGACTCGCGACATAGCTGGAGGCGATCTATTTTATGTTGTTCGCGACCTACTATGTCTCGCCTGCGACTTAGGGCTGCTGCTTCTTGCTTGCGACTTAGGGTTAGGTCGCGAATTGAAGGAGCTTCGCGACTTAGGGTTAGGTCGCGACATACGGTGATAGGTTAGGTCGCGACATACGGTGATGGAATAGGTCACGGCATATGGCGAAGGTCGTGGTTGGTGGTGGCGCGAGGTAAGTGCTTCATCATCCTCCCCTTGTTGGAAGGAATTTGTCCTCGAATTCACGCACTCGTCGTCTTTGGCAAACTCCTCCCCATAATACGGCATTAAGTGTTTGACATTGAAAACATCAGAAGTATGAACCTCTTCCGGCAACCTTAACCGATACGCATTATCATTGATCTTCTTCAAAATTTCTACCGGACCAACCTTTCGTGCCTTCAAATTGTTGTAAGTTCCAACCGAAAAACGATCTTTCGTCAATACTGCGTAAACAAAATCACCCACTTTGAAGTCCACATTCCTTCGTTTCTTATCGGCCAGATGTTTATATTTCTCATTTGTCTTCTCCAATCGTTCCTGAATGATTCTATGGCATTCTGTCAACCCATTAACAAAAAAAGCAGCCCGCTTAACTGTCCCCTTCGATTGTGGTACTGTTGTCAAATCCAACGGCCCCTTTGGTAAGTTTGAATATACAATCTGAAATGGACTGAAACCTGTACTCCGATTAACTGCGTGATTGTGTGCAAACTCAGCTTGACACAATTTCAAATCCCAACTCTTCAAATTGTCTTTCACAAGACATCTTAGTAAATTTCCCAACGATCGGTTAACCACCTCTGTTTGCCCATCAGTTTGGGGATGGTAAGCGCTACTAAAATTCAGCTTCGTTCCGACCATCTTCCACAAAATCAACCAAAGATGGCTCAGAAAACGAGTATCTCTATCTGAAACAATAGATTCAGGTAAACCATGAAGTCTATAAATCTCTCTAAAGAATAACTGTGCCACATGAACTGCATCCGCCGTCTTCTTACAAGCAACAAAATGTACCATCTTCGAGAAACGATCCACCACAACATATATAGAGTCATTGCCCCTTTGAGTTCTAGGCAAACCCAACACAAAATCCATACTTATATCAACCCACGGTTTTGTCGGAATAGGCAAAGGCGTATACAAACCCGCATTTGTAGATGTACCTTTCGACACTTGACAAACATGAAATCTTCGTACAAACCTTTCAACTTCTTTCCTCATAAAAGGCCAATAATAAGATTGTGAAATTAACTGTAAGGTGCGATCCCATCCAACATGTCCTTCTTCATGCAACTCTTTAACAATCTTCATTCTCAAGCTACAGTCTGGTATGCATAATCGATTCCCTTTGGACAAGAATCCATCAATCAACACAAATTCATCATTACCCCCATCCTTAACTTTCTCAACAAACTTTGCAAAGTAAGGATCCTCCTCAAACAACTCTAGCAATAATTCGAATCATGTCACTTCAACCTTCAACGTTGTCAACAAGTGATTCCTCCTGCTCAACGCATCCGCTACACGATTTGTCAACGCTGATTTGTGTTTTACAACGAAAGTAAATTGTTGTAGATATGCTATTCACGTAGCATGTCTCGCTGAAATCTTGTCCTGCCCTTGTAGATGTTTCAACGCCTCATTACCAATGTAAAGAACAAACTCCTTCTGAAACAAGTAATGTCTCTAGTGCTTCACAGCTTGAACAATCGCGTAAAACTCTATATCATATGTGCTATATCTCATCTTGGCTCCAGATAATTTTTCAACTAAATAAGCAACTGGTCTTCCATTCTGACTCAAAACTCCACCAATTCCAACCTTCGAAGCATCAGTATGCAGCTCAAACAACAACTGAAAATTCGGCAGTACCAGAATTAGTGCTGTCATCAATAGTGATTTGATCTTTTCAAAAGCAACCCTTGCTTCCTCTGACCATGCAAACTTGTTTCCTTTCATGCAATCAGTTACAGGTGCCATCACACTGCTAAAGTGTGGAATGAATCTTCGATAAAAAGATACCAACCTATGAAAACCCCTTACTTCCGTAATTGTCTTTGGTTGTGGCCAACTTCTGACAGCTTCCACTTTGCTTTCATCCACTTGAATACCCTCCTTCGACAGTACATATCCCAAAAACAAAACACTGTCCGTCATAAACACGCACTTCTTTGCTGCTGCATAGAACTGCTCCTGTCGTAGAATCAATAATACTTCTCGCAAATGTTGGATGTGTTCTTCCGTACTTCTACTATAAATCAAAATATCATCAAAGTAAAAAACCACGAACTTCCCAACAAATGGTCTGAAAATCTGGTTCATCACTCTCATAAAATTACTAGGAGCGTTCGACAAGCCAAACGGCATAAACAACCATTCGTATAAACCCTCCCTGGTTTTAAAAGCAGTCTTCCACTCATCACCCGGTCTAATACGAATTTGATGGTATCCACTCTTCAAGTCAATCTTGGAAAACACAACTGCTCCACTCAACTGACCAATCAAATCGTCAAACCTTGGCATAGGAAACCTGTATCTCACAGTGATCTTATTTAAAGCCCGACTGTTCGTACACATCCTCCGCGTCCCATCCTTCTTCGGTACCAGTATGGCTGGCACGACACATGGACTCAAACTCTCCAGAATACGCACTTGTTCTAGCAACTCCACCACTTGCCTTCTCAGTTCCTCATGCTCCTTGGGACTCATCCGGTAGTGTGGCCTGTGAGGTAATACCGATCCTTGCATAAGATCAATATGATGTTGAATATCCCTCAACGGCGGTAACTCCTTTGGAAACTCTTCTGGAAACAGATCTCTGAATTCTTCCACTACTGGCTTTACCTCCTATGGAACTTCAACAGATTCACTAGCCTCATATCCAATCAACAAAAACACCTCTGGACTCTCCTCTACTTCTTCAACAAATTCCTTCAAAGTCCACAAAGTTTTAAGCTCCTCAATCTCTTCAGACTTGTTCTCTCCCTGCTGTCTCTTCTTTGGAACTAAAATAATCTTAACGCCTTCAAACATAAAACTGTAGCTATTGGTTCGACCGTCATGCTGCACTGCTCGATCATACTGCCACGGTCTTCCCAAAAGCAAATGACAAACATCCATCTCAACTACATCACACCAGATCTCGTCTTTATATTTCTTCCCAATAGAAAATGGAACTCAAACTCGCCTGTCCACCTTCACCTCTCCTCCTTTTCTTAGCCACGCTAGCTTGTAATGATTAGGATGTTTCTCCGTTTTTAACTTCAACTTTCTCACATCTTCGGTAGAAAATATATTGTCACAACTCCCTGCGTCAATTACAAACTTACAAACTTTTCCCAGTATAGTGCATGTCGACTGAAAGATAATACTCCTCAACCAACTAGACTCATCCTCTTGCTTCGGTGTTAAACAAGACCTCCTCATCATTAGATTACATCCTTCTTCTCCTGACGCGATATCCTGTTCATCTTCCTCCACTGGACTAGAATCACCTTCACCAACTTCTTCACCTTCAACTTCAGTAATCATCGTTCTCTTCTTTGGTTTTGGACATTCGTTACTTTTATGACCCACTTCCTGGCAATTATAACATTTGAAACTGTTGTTGGCCTTTTCCTTCGCAGCCTCATTCACAACTAGTTTACCGATAACTTTAGAAACATTGGAACTCCCACTGGCACCCTTCACTTGATTGTTGGAATTTGTAAACACGCCACCTCCTCATCTTCCTTGCTTCTCCCAAGCCAGCGCTTTCTGGTGCGCTTCAGCCACAGATCTCGGGTCAAACATATTAACCATATCCTGGATCTGTATTCGCAAACCTCCAATAAACCTAGCATTCAACTGTTCCTCTGTCTCCATAATGTCATTTCGAGTAATCAGTTGATAAAACTCATTAGCATAATCATTAACAGTCTTTGTCCCCTGCCTTAGATTTTGTAAGCGTTGATACATAAGAGATTGATAATTGTAAGGTAAGAAAGTAGCTTTCATTAACTTCTTCATCTTCCCCCATGAAACAACCTTTGTCTTCCATATCCGTTCTCGTGTTAGTTTTGTCTATTGCCACCACGCCATTGCTCTTCCTCTTAAACGAGTAGCAATCAACTTCACTCTACGATCTTCCGGAACCTCCTAGAAATCAAAGATCACTTCGACATTAGATAACCAATCTAGAAATTCTTCAGGCTGCATACCACCCTTAAACTCAGGAATTTCAATTTTCATTTCGGACTCCCATTTGTGATCATACTCTGAATGATTTCTTCCTTGGCTTCGATTTCGACTATGAACACTACCACCATCAAATTCCTCATCAAAATCTGATGCGTATCGATGTCGTTCATCACCACCAATATCTCTACCACCATTTCTGTCACCAATATTTCTTCGATCTACATTCCTCCGATTTCGTTCATCAACATTTCTATCACGATCGTCAACATTTCTACTATCATGATCTTCTCTTCTCTCACGATCTGAATGTGGTGAAACTCTATTTCCCCCATGACTCGATTTAGGTGAAACCCTTCTTCTACTTTGATTCATTTCAAGCATCATTCTCTCTAATCAACCAATTTCTTCATTCAACTTCTCAGTGAAACTCTCATTGATTCGTTGCTCCATTTCATCGGCCTCTTCTCTTCCATACAAAGCATTAATGTTGCGATGATGTTGAGCTCGTCTCGGAGGCATGATTGAACTTCAAACAAACTCAAAAATAAATTTCAAACACCTTCCGAACTTTGATCCAAAGTGAGATGGATCGAAACTCCCAAACTTGTTGCAACTTCACGATAAACACGATGAACACCAAACTTCTCAATAATGCAAATCCGATCTCCCAACTACAACTTCTCGAAACCCAATTCTCCAAATATGCAAACTCCTTGCAATCTAGCACTGATACGAAACTGACGCAGCGTGGGGAGTGAATTCGACGATGTAAATCGAATCCGTCCAGGATCTCACATGATTAGCGGAAATAATCGGTGAATCGATGATAAATCGATGAATTTAAGAATACCGAAAGGCCCAAATCCGTTGATCACGAAGATACCGGACTTTAGCAATCTTCGACACGTTGATCGCGCACGATACCGTGAGAGAAGATCTTCAATTCTTCGAATGTTGATCAAGCGCACTTGATACCGTGAATTGGCTTCAACAATCGTTGATTCGAGCGCACTCGAATACCGAAAGTGGTGATAGGAGATAACACTCAACTACCGATTTTAATGGAGGCACAAAGCAAACCAAATTTTTATTCAAAATTCAACAACTCAACAAATGACCAACACATCCCTATTTATAGGGTTACACTCACACTACACTTACATCACAAACACAATTCAGTACACGAATGCAACATGAATTACAACATAATATGTACACGACATATAGCTACACAATACAACAACTCAACAGTCACATTTGCGACCTAAAAAGACAGTGCGCGACTTAAAATTGTCACGCGAGCTAAGCTACGTCGCTTCGCGACTTAAGAAAGTTCGTTCGCGATTTAATAAAACTCGGCAGCGACTTATGGGAGGAAGGCGACTCACGACTTAGCTGGAGGCGATCTATTTTATGTTGTTCGCGACCTACTGTGTCTCCCCCGTGACTTAGGGCTGCTGCATCTTGCTTGCGACTTAGGGTTAGGTCGCGAATTGAAGGAGCTTCGCGACTTAGGGTTAGGTCGTGGATTTCGGTGATGGGGTAGGTCGCGGCATACAGTGACGGAATAGGACGCGGCATACGGCGAAGGTCGTTGTTGGTGGTGGCGCGATTCGAGGTAAATGCTTCATTATCTCCCCTACTGGAAAAACTTTTATCTTCGGCCACCCCACTGATGGCGACTCCATTATCAATGGCTTCATCAATGAGGTCCGGGACAAGAAGATGGCTGAGTTGGAATTTTTTTTGAAGAAGGAAAAGAGAAGGGAGGTGGTAGAAGAAGAGTTCAAAAGGAGTACAAGGGGGTTGAGCATGGTAGACATGGAGGAGTACGAGAGGAGGTTGATGGAGCTGAGGGAGAACCTTGCCAAGCGCGTGGAGCGTTTACCCATATGATGATTTTTCTGCTTTTATTTACGAGTATGATGATGTTCTCGTGGTTCAGTTTACCTAGTAATGAAGGATTGGTGAGGAGGATTTGATATTCTACTATGAGATATTTGAAAATTCTCCTTTTGTTTGGATTGTTGTTGTTTCATAACTTTTTAGTTTGATGCTCAAGTTTGTTGTTTTGAGCATGTATTGTGAGATAACTTATTTTAACCTAGTTGTTAAAAAGTTTGCTGAAACTATATGCTATTTCAAATCCTACTTTAGAAAGTGCACTCATTAATGCGAATCTCTATATTTGTATTTGACATTAAAATAAAAATGTTAGGAAAGAAACAAACAAACAAGTGAAGTTACACTTGGATTGTTAACTTTTTATGCATTTACTTCTTATTGTATTGGGGTTGGGTAAATTATAAATAATGCAAAATAGCCTGGAAACCGCTATATTTACCAAAATGTGAAGGTGATATTGGACATGGAAATCTATTTAATTTTTTGAAACCTTGATATATTAAAAAAAACCATAATTTTCTACAATGAAAATTAGTATTAATGCTTGAAATTTTTATAAAGAGCTTGTAAGATGGGTAATATATAATTGGAAGTGAAATTGTTGATATTAAATGCACTTCTTTAAATTTTGATCCTTGAATTGACAATATATAATTTTGAGAAATATAGGGATGTTGTTACTTACACTCCACTTTTAGATATGAGGAGGCAATTTTTCTTTTAAATTTTTTCTTACTATGAGGGATACTAACCAAATTGAGCCTCCTTGTAAAATTATTTTCAAATTAACAAAACTGTTCATTCTTCTATTGTCCTAATTTTCCTATTAATTAAGTTCGATTGTGGGAATTTCAACTATCAAGCAGTTTAAGCATTACCATAATGAATATGGCATAGTATCAAATTGGACAGGGTCCAGCCTGCTCTTGTGGTGTTCGATACCGACTCATCATTTTTGATACTTTTGGTAACATTCGGAAGGCCACTGTCGAATTTAATTTTCATGTAAAAATTCATAAATATATATTGGACAATATATTCACAAAAGGAAATAAATACATAGGATGCGTTTGTTTATGTGTAGTTACATATAACTTGCTATATTAAGAAATTTATTTACTTCTGAGTTTAGTAGGCAATTAAAACTGAATTACTTGATATTTTCAACATTGCAGCTGAATGTGAAACTAATAAAAAAAAATGGAATACACATTCTCTAATATGCTTTGCCAAAAAAGAGTATACATGCAATTAACCTAGAGTTCTTAGAACGGTTCTAAAAAGGTAAATGTCATAATGGCAGCATAAGTTGTCATAATTATGCCTACATAATTTTGTAATCCTTCTCTAAAGAATGCTATAAATTGTACATCTTGTGTACCAGTCATAAGTTACTCTAAAAATATCAACATATAAAAATATAATACTGTGCGGTATAATTATTTGAGAAAATGATGTAAAAAGATATATAATAAGTACAAAATGCTACTGAGCCGTTTCATTTAACCAGAAAACGATAACACAAGATAAGGTCAATTATTGCATGATAAAATTGAAATGTAGTTGTGGTATTCTTTCTCTTCATTCATTAAATACTAATCTGTTAAGGAGTGGTAGTAATATTAAATAATTTATGAAAAATATAATGATAAATTTTCAAAAACTTAAATAGAAATGATACCACATTTAATAAACTATGCAGTGCCATTATAAATTAATTTTTGCAAATAGCATTACAAACATTCAAAATAGAATAAAAAAGATATCTTACAAAACATTATAAAATGATACTCGAAAGTGAAATTTAAAAATATTAATTCAAAAGTTATGCTACAATACATAAAATGTAACGACTCAGAATTTCAGTCATTCGAAGTGAGATTATTTAATTGATTTTACATATTAACAAATTAAATTTATAAGTTGAATAACTTATTTACAATATAATAATCTAATTAAATTGCTAATTTAATATTTGAAATTGCAGAAATAATTGGATTTTGAAATTAATGCGAATGAAAATGATTTATAAAGTTAAATTAAATTTTATTTGAATAGAATGATGCTAGCAAACTTTTAAAATTAATTTAAAAGTTAATTTATAAAAATTGAAAATTTTAATATTTAATTAACGTATAAAAAATAGTTATTTTTGACACTGTCTCAGATTTCGATGAAACTTTTTTCATTAGACTCATAATGTGATATTATTGTAGAATTTCAAAGTTCGTGTCAATCGGACTTAAGGTTTGGTCATTGGAAGCTGAAACGCATAGAAATTTATTTAAGTAATTTTAATTAAAATAATTCGATTCGAAAGCTCTCTTCCAAATACTATGGAATTTGTCTTCGATATATATATTTCATTATATTTGAAATAGCTGTAAATCATTATAAACGTTAGGCAGCATGCCTCGTTTGAAGTTCGGAAAAATATTTGAGTGAACAGTGTTTTGAAATATGGCTATATAAATTTATCATTTCGTTTGCCAACCCTTGGACCATATTCTCAGTCTTTGTCATTTTAATTTCGAGCCACCGATATCTTCCAACCTTCATCCCTCTTTTTCTCTCTTCTCACTCCATGAAATGGTAAGGCATATGTAGGAGAAAACGAGCTCTACATGATTAACGGCTATGATCGGAGATAGACGCTCGATGTGGCGGCTAGTGCAATTTGAACGGCGGTAGTTCATGGCCATTTTCACAACGATAGGGTCGATAGGTCGGGTTGCGGTGATTGGCAGTGGTGTAACGTTGGTAGGGGAAGACGGTGGCATCGCCTAATCGTGTTTCGGTCATCGATAGGAGGTGGGATTATTGATTGAACGACGGCGGCTAGGGTTGTGCTCCTATCTGTGAACGAAGAATAGGGGGATAGAAATGGAGGGCTGAGATCAGTTTTCCAGAAACTAACGGTGCAGATTTTCTAGGTTTATTAAAATAAAAAAGAAATTGAAATTATATTATATATAAATTCGTGTAAACTTATAAATTGTAGAACTTATTCGTACAAGGTCGAAATAGGATTAAACAAGTTGCATTGGGTTTGTATTTACAAACACTATGCGATAGGGCTAGTTTAGAGTTAATTGGAGCTGCTAGAAATTTTGTGTAAAATTAACCGCTCATTAATATTATTCGAAATAAACCGCTACAACGGCTATTGGAACGAAAGTGAGTACAACTTACTCTTTCCGAATCGCTTATATTTTTATATAAGTGAGAATAAATTTATTTATGATGTTTGAGGATTGTTTGGATGTTATACTCTATTATTAGTGGTTGGATATATTCCTACCTATTGGAGCAGACGAGACCCTTTACGTTCCAACGTACGAGCGGATGACCTTTTTTACGTGCATCTTCCTCGAAAATAAACATTGTACACATATTGTCATATGTATATTTATTGCAGCTAACTGAGTGGAGGGATCCAACTGAATTCCACACCAGTGTTGATTTTTATTTACAAATATTGTTATATATGCTATTTTCATGTGATATATGATGTTTGGATACTGTGATTAATGTGACTCACCTAATTTGGTTTTTTCTTTCGCAGCATTGGGGCATATTTTTTGAAATTTAAAATATTAAAGTGATGATTTCAAATTAAAAAGGATTACAAAGTAATTTTGAAAATATATGATTTTTAATAATTTTTGAATTGGTAAGGAAATGAATTTTTTTAAATAAATAAAAAGTTATAATTTTTAGGTTATAAAAGTTATGGTTTTGTGAAATATACATAAATATGATTTTTGAAATATGAATTTAATTATTTGGTAAAATAAGTTAAATGAGAATTTTGAATTTATTATAACTGGTTCATGTATAAGATCTATCAAATTGACATTTTATAAATAAACATATTGGGATTAGAAATGAGATTTGTAAATGTTCAAACACAAATTGTTTTCAAATTAACAAATTAATAAAAAAAAAGGGTAAAACATAAAAATATGTAATTTTGACAATTGTGAATTATAAATGTGACGATCCGGAATTTTTAGATGTTTGAAATTGGAATATTTAATTGATTTTTAAATATTTAAAAAGTTAATTTTTAACTTGAATTCAAATATCACTAATTAAATTATTAGATTAAACAATTTAAGGTTGGGTAAAATGTTGAATCTGAAGTTTTAAGCCTGCTAAAAATAATTTGAAGGCTTATAAATTTTATATTGATAATATTGAGGATATAAAAGTGTTAAAATTTGATTCAGAAGTGTTTTGTTAAGTTTTGAAATTTTATCGTTTAAATCGATATTGAAAAATAGCCTTCCGAGGCAGAGTCTCGGATTTCGACGCAACCAGTTCCATTGGATCCATATAATTATATTATTATTGAATTTCAATTTTCGCAGTATTTGGAGTTGTTGCGTGAGCGTATGACATATAAACACGCTGAATTTATATCGAAAATTTAGTATAATAACTGGGTCCAAAAGGCTACTTTCTCCATACAATCGAATTAGGACTCGAAACCTTTTCCATTATGTTCGGAATAGGGGTTTAACATTATGAATGCCTAGCTACACGCCTCGATAGGATGTAAAAAATTTAAGCTTCGAATTGAAGATAATTTAAATTTGAATTTAAATTTAAATATAATAAATACTTTATTTGACTAGTCAAATTTATTTCACATCAGACCTTTTTGATTCCACTTCAAAGATCACTGTAGCATATTGACTAAAACACGTTAATGCCAAATCTTGCCTCCGTTCCCTTCTTCGTTTTTAAAACACTTAGTAGATAACTTTAAAAAAATAAATAAGCAAACGAAAAATGGCTGTCGAGATAAAATCGCATTCTTCTCTTTCCATATTTTATTCCAAATCGAACCCATCTTCTTGAAGTTCGAATTCGTTCAAAATTTTATAGCGATGGCGGCCTCATTCCTCTCCTTGCTCAATTAGGGCATGAGCTCATCGATGTCGCCGTTTGATTTTGGCGATTCGCGGGGCTTGGTTTGCGAGATGGGAGGCCGCGGCGTTGATTGGTGGATCGTGTACGTAGGCGCGCGTTTCAGGGAGGCACGACGTCGTGGGCGAAGCAGTTCAGTTGCTTGGTGGTTCGTGGAGGAAGTAGCGAGCTCGAACGTGGTTGGCATCTAGGGGTCAAGGCTGGTGATGTAGGCACGCGACGATGATTGGTACTGGGCAGTGGTAGTAAGGAATGAACGAGGCCACGATGTGGACTCTGTTGAGAGCGACATTAAGGTATTTATTTCAATTTAAAATTTGTGTATATATGTATATGCACAGATGAGAATTTTAAATACAAATTGTTAACGCTAAAATTTGAACGCTAACACCCCGGTGTATAAAGTGAGATCGTGAAAGCACCACCCGATAACTCGGGAACAGATTATAGGCAGATAATAGTGAAAAAACAGTAAACAACAGCAATTTTATAGTGGTTCGGCTTGAGAGATAGCCTACGTCCACTTTGAATATCTTTATTGACGATTTGATTACAAGTCAATGCAGTTACACTTTGATTACAACACACTTTGAGTTTCAAGTGACTTTGAACAAGTAGCCTAAACTTCAATGTCGATCCAAATCTCTGGACACATGTTTGACATGTTTGATTTCTTCGTGAAGTTTCTTGAAGGTGTTGAAGCAGTTTAGAATGCAGCAGAGTAACGGTGCTTGAAATGAATCAGCAAAAAAAGTCCCTTGAATGTTGGTGGTGGCCATGCATTTATAGGCAAATCTGGATAGAAGTTTTTCGTCCAAGTCCTGAGTCGTGACCGACTTAGGCTAAGCCGTGGCCAAGTCAAGTTGAGTCGTGGCCGGTTTATCTGCTTAAGCCTTTGGTCTTTCAATAGTTCGCTTTCCAGAATTCCAAGTCATGAGTCGCCTACGAGTCAGTTCTCATAGGAATAGGTACTGTGGCAATGGAATATGTTTCAATGGCTTTAAGTCACGGACGAGTCATTCTGAGTCATGAGTCGTTAAGTCGTTGACGACTTATCAGGTAGCGGTGCATAGGTGAAGCGACTTAGGGACTTATCTTCTTAGGTTGTCAATCCTCTTGAGTCGTTTCTTATGATGGGTCGTGGACTTGTTGAGTCGCTGAGGTGATAGCCTTGATGAGTCGGTAATGCACTGAGTCGGTCTGCCTTGTGAATCGTTAACCCCTTGAGTCGTAACCCTTTAAGTCACTCTGAGCTTTAGGTCATTGACTTATTGAGTCGGTGACTCGATGAGTCGTGAGGCTTCCTGAGTCGTCTCGTATGAGCCGTGAACTTCGTTGAGTCGGTAACTCGATGAGTCTGTATCATGAACCGCTAACCTCTATGAGTCGTTCCATTCCTCTAAGTCGCCTTAAGCCTTAGCTCGTCAGCCAATTGAGTCGCTACCAGCTGAGTCGGTCCTTTCCTTAAGTTGCTTAAACCCCTTGAGTCGTAAATCCAATGAGTCGTTAAAGACCTTAAGTGGATGAGTCGGCCCAAGGTTCATCTCGTTGGAAGAACAGGGTTAACATTTGCCCCTCGAAGTACACGCCTAAGTCGTAGGTCGTGTGCTTCGACTTATCTTAACTCGTGTGCCGACTCAAACTCTACTGCCCAACATTATAAAAACCTGAGTCGTTCACCTTTTCTTTTCTTCTCATTCCCTATCCTTTAAACCGTGTCTGCCATTAACGCGCATTCAAGCTTTCAAAAGCGATTTCGACCAAATTCTCCATCGATCCTCCCTATCATCATATAGCGTAAGCGATCTCGCTCTCCTTATTATTTTCGATTATCCCTAGCTTATGCGCCCCATCTCCACCTTCGATTTTCCCCTTTGAGCCCTGCGAATTTGGTTGCTCTGGTCGTCAATGGACTTAGGGTTATTTGTTCTGATGGTTTACGATTCGAGGCGGTTTAGTGGTGCGATAGAGCTAGGATTGTTGATTGAGATCTTATTGGGTTAATGGGTTAAAAGTTGGAAGATTAACGGGTTAGGAGTTAGGAGTGAAATGGTTTATGGGTTAGAAGGTAACCTGGTTAGGAGTTAGGTGATTAGTTGGTCAGATTGATACGAATACTGCTTTAGGTACGACTCGGTCATTTTTATATGATCCAACAACCATGATCCGACCCAACATGATCCACAGCCTAAGCCTTGAGTCGTGGCCGAGATACGACTTACGACTCACGACTTACGACTTACGACTTACGACCTAAGCCTTGAGTTGAACCAGAGCTTCTCCCTTCTTATACGACTTACGACATAGGGCACTGCCGACTCAAAATTTTTGAACCGTTGACGAGTTAGGACTTGCGTGAATTCTGCTCGAACTTTGGACCATTGCATTAACTTTGAACTGTTGAATTTTATTGCATTAATTCACAGGTTATTTTGACTTGCAGGCTAACAATCTGTTCAATACAACATTCACAGAAAACTGGGACGAATATACTGTCATCGAGTTCCCATATCAAATGACAGATTAGTTAATAACAGATAATTAACTTAAACAAATCGTGTGAACGAAGTGCTATCGATTTCAAATAGAATATTAAAGCAACACTGAAACAGTCAATTGAAACTGACCAGCCTGCACTAATATTATGCTTGAACTTTAAATTAACAAGTTCTGAAATTACCGTAGTCGATCAATCGTCAACCAATTTAATTCCAGTTATATTTACTTGTTATTTTCATTAGTTCTGCACAACACTTCACACTTTTAGGAAACGTGCACCTTCGCATTTGAACACCCAGTTGCTTGTGTAGAATGACATCTCAACAAGAAGAACCGATGGGCCAGGCTGAAGATGTCTTCCCAGTAGCCAACTTGTTGGATAACCCTCCGGAGAGAATTCCCACAACTCTGAATCAGCGGGTGTTTAACCAATTGCTCATCCAGTTTGGCATTGCCGAAGCTGATGCCTTACTGCCGGGGCCAAATGATACTGCAGATAGGCCCCCTTCTGGCTTTATTGCTGTTAATCGCCAAATGTGCTTGAGCGGTGCCATACCACCTTTCAATGATTTCCTTCAGCAGTTCCTGCTTCGACTATCTATCTCTCCATTCCAATTGCACCCCAATGGTCATGCCATTCTGATGGGGTTATGTGTGCTATTTAGTAGAGTTCTGGGCCGATTGCCGAGCTTTGAGGAAATCTGCTACTTCTGCTCATTCACAAAAATTTAAGATCATCCCTCTATCGTAGTTATAACGAGTGCTCGAAACCGCAAGCTCATCACCGATCTTCCTGAAAGCGTTCATGGATTTCTAAATCAGTACTTCTTTGTCCGCTGTCCTCCAGGGTTTTATGCCATCTGGAGAGTAGGAAGTAAGATTTTCCTGCTTTTATTTCTCCATTCTTGGGCTTTTCGAAATCTGGGTTGCTAAACGCTAACTTGGCTTCTTTTTTTTCTTCTGTTTTAGCGCTTCCTCCTCCCTCTAGAGATCCATGCTATAAACAAATTTTTGAGAGATTGAACGCTGTGGCGGCAGAAGAGAGGAGTATAAAGTTTTTGTTAAATGATGGATTTCTACATCAATATGGGCTTCTTCATTTCTCTCGCTTCACTCAGCTTCGTGAAATCCCAACTGAAATTCCCGATTCTCCGGCGGAAACCCCTGATGCCCCGGTCTCTACTAAAGAGCACATACAGGGAGGAACCTCTATAGAAACTCCACTAGTGAAGTGTTCAATTCCGAAGGACGTTGCGGGGCCGTCTGACAAGTCTGCACTTGCCCTAGTTATCGAAGTGGAAGAAACTCCACGATCTTCCGGAAGATCTGCTGACGAAGGAGTTGAGAAAGCCAGTCCCAAAAAACATGATGGTGATGATGTTTTCGAGGGGTTGAGCGATTTAATTGTGACTTCTCAAGAACTTTTCAAAGATGATGTTTCCAAAACTATCTCTTCTGTAATTGAGGCGACATCTTCTCTACAACAAATGTCAACTCCTTCCACTCAAGTTATTACTACCTCTACTCCACAGAGTGGTATGTAACTTGATGCATGTAGTTTACACGTTACACAACACTTAGGATTTTTTAGCACTTCTACGCATTCATCTTCTTATGCTTTTAAAGATTTCTAAAGCTTATTATTTTTATTCCAGATTCTCCAATGGGGCGCAGCAGTTCATATTATGATGATTTCCAACGCTACGGGAGGCGTAGCCAATATGATTACAGGCGTCACCTCCCCTCTTACAGAGAATCGGATGAAGAGAGGGCCATCAGGAAAGCAGACGAGAGACGAGCATATGAAGAACGTCACCGAATAGAACAAGAAAGACATGACCCTCCCTACGGAGATGATGATACCCAAAAAAGAAAGACTCACGATGAGAAAGGTAAAGGTCACATGGACGATTCTTCTAGCAAGCGGGCTAAACTTACTGGAGAAACAATGCCGACAGTTTCTCAAAATGTTCCTGCTGAATCTCCTGCCCCCGTTCGTTCCGACATTCAAACAATCATCAACCGGCCCGCATACCAAGTTGGGCAAGGTCCTCCCGCTCTTCAAAGTTGATTCCCTCAGTGGTGCCAGAGAGGGGTCCGATTTGATCTCGACTTGGTTCCTCTTGACAAATCGGCTATGCTACGAAATCTTGACGCTGTCAGGACCGATATTGAAAGAATGTCGAACTGGCAAAAACTTGTCGACGAGCTTCAGAGGGTTCACCGAGCCAATCTCGAGCCCATGCTCACAATGGAGAACGATAAGGCTGAGTGGCAGAAGACTCTCGAACAGCATGATGCCGAAATGAGAAGTATTGCTTCCTATAATGAAAAGCTGGAAGCGGAAGTAGAAAAGCTTAAGGAAGAATTAGCTACTTCATCTACTTTCCATTCTCAAAAGGAGAGCATGCTTCACCAACAAGTACGAGATGCGCATGCCAGTCAAAGGGCAGTCGAAGATAAGACACACCAAGAGAAGGTCATAGAAGAATATCGCGCTGAAACTTTACAGCTGCGAGAACAGACCAGCTCTCAAAGCTTGGAGATAGAGATGCTAAAAGCTCGACTTGCTATGGCCGAAAAGGAGCGTGACGAGGCTGTTGCTGGTAAACTCGCGGCCGAAGAGGCCCATCAAGCAACCAAAGCTGACATTAGCTCCACATTATTTGATTTCTATCTGCACAGCATTTTGGGGGCGTGGCAGCCTTGCCTTCCTAGGCCCTAAGTATGAAATTACATTAGCTGAAGTTTGGGAGGCAGCACTCGATATGCTAGGTGGTAAAGGTGCCGGCTACGCTGAGACAGCTCTTGAAGAGCATTATCTCGATGATGATGCCCGCGCCTCTCTTGCCAAGGGAAAAGAGCAACTTGCCAGGGTACGGGCCGGAATGGCGGAAGGGGAATGCTCTGAGAAAGAAATACCACCTACCACATCTGAACGTCCTTTAGTTTCTTCCGAAGTGGACATTACAGGTTCCAGTGCTCATTCGCTGCCTCCTACAAGAACCGGGGTAATCACCCCTACTGATGATGAGGCTTTGGAGGATATCGGGGCTCAGAATTATGAGATTGAACTAACGAAGCAAACATCTTCAGGTAATTTTGACATTGGTCCGATTCAGGTGGATCGCTTGCTTACTCCTCAAAAATTTGATGAGCTTCTCGATTACTTCTTGAATCTCGACGAACCCTTATCTCCCTTCTTTCGTGGAGATACTAATATTTTTAATTTCTCTTCTTCTGCAGTTGAAACACCAAGTGCTGTGCAGACTTCACTTCCTCCGGTTATCCCTCCTCCGCCTCTTCAGGTGACTCCTCCTTCTGCTTCACAGCCCGGGTCACAAGAGGAACAGATTGAGGCTCTTCATGGCTTGGATGACCCTATCGCTTCGCAAGAGCAGAAGGACGAGGGACTTGAAGGAGGCGAGATCTCTATGGAACGGACTCCCTCTGATGACGTAGTTTTGTCCGCTCTTGTTACTCCAGGGAGTGAGTCTTCTTCGAAGAGAAGAAAGAAGCACGGAACATCGAAGAGGAGGGGGAAGAAAATCATCACTACTGAAGATGAACCGGAAGTTGCACCGGTTGCACCTCCCTCTCCTTCTTCCCTTATGCCTATAGATAGACCTGAAAAACTAATTATTCGGCCAGGCAAAGGGTCCAAAGGTGGTAAGAAGAAGTGAAGAGTCGGACTTCGGGCTTTTTGACTCCTTTTTTGTGTAATGGTCGGATGTTGTGCAGGCACCGGCCCCTGCTTTTTTATTTTGAAACCTGTATCTGCAATCGAATAAAATGATCCTTTATTTGTACAGACTCTTGTTTGAATTTGAGAATGCATTTATTATTCATTTTTGCACAAGTTTATTTATATGATATTGCGGTGAGCTTGTGGTATGTTGTTTGAGCGTACTTTATCGATGTAGCTATACCATTTTTTATGTAACTATACCATGTTGCCCCCATACCATAAGTTTGCTGCAATATTTTATACTTTGAGGGGACTCGCACTCTTATTTTCTGAAGAATAATTACTTCATTCTTGAAGAAATTTTTCGTAGAGTACAACTTCCTTCATATAAGTTTTTACGCTTTGTCCTTCGAAGAAATCACTTTTTTCTTTTGCTTAATTACGCATTTTGCCAAGTGAATTCTTCTATGTGGTAAAGCAGGCCTCTGAAGAGTACTTTAACTTTCTTCCTCTTTTTTTTTTGAGGAAAGTTATTTTCTAGAATAGGTAAATCACTCTTCCTTTGAAAGTTAAAGTATGCCCTTGATGAGGATATATATATATATATATATATATATATATATATATTTTTGAGGTGGAAATTTGTACTTCTGAGGAGGGATTTTTCACGTTTCAACACTGGGAAGTTTTATTTCAATCTTGGTGAAACGTGTTCCTCCAATGAATTGCGCCTTCGAAGAAAGCCTTTTCACGTTTCAACACTTGGAAGTTTTATTTCAATCTCGGTGAAACGTGGGCTTTCGAAGAAGTCTTTCTTTTTGATTGTGTCCCCGGGAGGGGGTTGTGCCTCTGAGGAGAGATTTTTCACGTTTCAACACTTGGAAGTTTTATTTCAATCTTGGCGAAACGTGTACCTCCAAAGAGTTGTGCCTTTGAAGAAAGCCTTTTCACGTTTCAACACTTGGAAGTTTTATTTCAATCTTGGCGAAACGTGGGCTTCCAGAAAGGTCTTTATTTTGTTTTGCATTTCAAATTTGGTGAAGTGAAATTCCGAAGGGCGGTCGTAACACTTCAACTTCTGGTGAAATGGGCCTCCGAGGAGGGCTTTTATTTTGTTTACATTTCAACTCTGGTGAAGTGAAATTCCGAAGAGCGGTTGTTACACTTCAACTCCTGGTGAAATGGGCCTCCGAGGAGGGCTTTTATTTTGTTTACATTTCAACTCTGGTGAAGTGAAATTCCGAAGAGCGGTTGTTACACTTCAACTCCTGGTGAAATGGGCCTCCGAGGAGGGATTTTATTTTGTTTACATTTCAACTCTGGTGAAGTGAAATTCCGAAGAGCGGTTGTTACACTTCAACTCCTGGTGAAATGTGCCTCAAAGAGGGTTTTCATCGCCTGGAAGTTACTCTCTCATGGTTGGAGGGTCATGACTCCTCCAATCTTTTTTGTTGAGTAGAGAACTTTCTTTTTTGTGGCGTATGACCCACTAGAGGTCTTTATCCTCCGAAGAGTTGTGCCTCCGAAGAGGATTTGTGCTGCCGATGATGGCTTTGGTTGTTCCCTTGTCCACTTGCTTAAGCTTTTTCAGTGATCCTCTTTTTTATTTTTACAAGTGACTTGTTTAATCCAAGGAAATGTACTTCATTGCCAGGCAAGCTCGTGAGAACGAGCATCAGCTTCTTAATTGGATGTTTGTTTGTTCAAACGATCTCAATTTATTAGCAAAGGCCCATTTCTGTCGAAATCATAGGCTGTTCAATTGAAGTACTTCCTATCTAGGATTTGAATTTGGAGCTTTTGTGACTTGAAATTTGGCGAGAATCACTGGGTCTTATTATGTGCAAGTTTCACTTCCATTGTCTGCAAAAATTTAAATCGACATTTCAGCAATACATTCTATGTACTTTTTATATCGAAAATAAAGCAAACATGTAATAATAATAAGGAACACAAGATTTATAGTGGTTCGGTCAGGAAATTGGGCCTACATCCACTTTATATTATTTCATTATTTACTTGCATCAGTTTTACAATTGCCTTCAATTACAAGAATCATACATTCATAATTCTTTTTACAATACTTCGACAAAATTTTCAAGTAAAGTATGGACGCAAATGATTGTTGTTCCATGCCCTTGGGACTTGATCTCCTTCAACAGTAGTGAGTTTGAATGTGCCGTCAAGAAGCTTCTGACCTATGACATATGGTCCTTCCCAATTTGGCCCAAACACACCTGTCGCTGTTATAATTCTTTTCAGGACTAGGTCTCCAATCTCAAAGTTGCGTTGGCGAACTTTGGAATTGAAATGTCTGGCTATCCTTTGCTGATGAGCTGCAATTCTGAGATTAGCCTCATCTCTTTTTTCATCAAGGAGATCTAGCGCTTCAAGCTGTAGCTTTTCGTTTTCTGCTTGAATACCCCAGAAATTGAGCTTCGCCTGTGCTAGAATACTTTGCGAGAGAATCTGCTTTCATGTTTTCTTCTCGAGGAATGTGACTTATCATGTAATGATCAAAATCACCCACGAGTTTCCAAGCCTTTGACAAGTAGGCGGGCAGATTCCCCCCTTTTGCTTAGAATTCCTTTTTGACTTGGCATACAATAAGCTGAGAATCACTGAATATCTGTAACGCTCGGATGTTTAATTCTTTAGCAATCCTTAAGCCAGCGATAAGGGCTTCGTATTCTGCTTCATTGTTTGTTGAAGGAAATTCCAATCTTAGCGCATAGCATAATGATCAGCCTTCAGGGGTCTCAAGTACAACTCCGGCTCCAGAACAGTAGTCGTTTCTCGCACCATCAACATATAACTTCCATTGGATTGTGGAATCGTCGTCTGTTTCCTCCTCACTGTTACCCTTATCTCTGAATTCTGCGATGAAATCTGCTAAAGCTTGTCCATTAATTGCTTTCCGGGGATGATAAGTGATGTCATACTGACTGAGTTCAATATTCCACTTTAGAAGACGACCCAAAGTCTCAGGGCGAAACAGGACTTGCTTTAAAGGTTGATCAGTGAGGACTCTGATAGGATGAGCTTGAAAATATTGCCTCAACTTTCTAGATGCAATTAGTAGGCAATAGGCGAGTTTTTCCAACTTAGAGTAATTCATCTCTGCCCCAGTGAGTCTTTTGCTGATATAGTAAACTGGATGTTGAATCCTTTTGTCTTCTCGTATCAGCGCTGCACTTAAAGCATGAGATGATACTGCCAAGTATATAAGAAGATCCTCGCCATCGCCAGGCCTAGGAAGTATTGGAGGCGTTTCCATATGGCGAATCAATTCATCAAAGGCTCTTTGGCATTCGGGAGTCCAATCGAAGTTTTTCTTTCCTTTCTTTAGGGCGTCAAAGAATGGGATGCATTTATCTGTGGTTTGGAAATGAACCGACTCAAGGCGGCGACTTTTCCATTGAGACTTTGCAATTCCTTCTTTGTTCTAGGGGCTTTGACTTCTTTCAGTGCAGTAATTTGAGCTGGACTGGCCTCAATGCCCCTAGCGCTCACGATGAAACCTAAAAACTTGCCGGATTCCACTCCAAATGAACATTTCAAAGGATTGAGCTTTATTCTGTATTTTCGGAGGACTACGAACATGTCCGCTAAGTGTTCTATGTGATCCACTACTTTCTTAGACTTTACTAACATGTCATCGACGTAGACTTCCATAGTCTTGCCTAATTGTTGTTTGAACATAGCATTAACAAGTCTTTGGTATGTTGCCCCTGCATTCTTTAGCCCGAAGGGCATAACTCTGTAGCAGTAAAGACCAATGTCGGTGATAAAGCTCGTGTCCTCCTGATCCGGCTCATGCATCATAAGCTGGTTATATCCGGAGTAAGCATCCATAAAAGATAACAATTCGTGTCCCGCTGTTCCGTCTACCAGTTGATCGATTCTGGGTAATGGGAAGCAGTCTTTGGGGCAGGCCTTGTTTAGATCTGAAAAATCGATGCATACCCTCCATTTTCCGTTGGCTTTCTTAACCAGCACTGGATTTGAAACCCAATTCGGATAGGTAGATTCTTTAATAAAATTATTCCCCATGAGCCGATCAACTTCTTCTTTTAATGCCGCCGACCTTTCTGGACCTTGAGTTCTCCTCTTTTGTTTCATAGGTGTAAATTTTGGATCAATATTTAGAGCATGCACTGCAACTTATGGGGATATTCCGCACATATCGGCATGAGTCCAAGCAAAAACATCCAGATTTGCCTTTAAAAAAGATATTAAGATATTCTGAATTGACACATTAAGTTGTGAACCCACATTCAACACCTTGTTTGGGTCCTTTGGGTCAACAGGTATTGGTATTGTCGTTTCCACTGGTACCACTCTATTTTCCCCTGCACCGACTTTTCTAGGGTCCATCTCTTTCCTTGCTCCGCTGTGCTCGCCAGTGCAGGGTCCGCCCTGTAATTGCTACAAGGCTGGTTCTTTGATGCGGACTGGGGCTGCCGCATTCTTTCCCATTTCTCTTTTTCTGGTTTCTCGTAGCTCTATCAGATAACACTCTCGCACAGGATTTTGATCCCCTTTTATAACTCCCACTCCATTGTCTGTAGGGAATTTAATAGTGAGGCACCACGGGGCAAGAACAGCTTTGAACGCTGCCAGAGTTGGACGACCAAGGAAAGCATTGTAAGCAGAAAATTCGTCGACAATCACAAAAGTTTGCTTGCGGACCATTTTTCTCTCTCCTTCTCCAAGTTCCACAAACAAATCAATGGTCCTTACCGGCTGCTTTGGCTCTCCAGTGAAACCATCAATTTTCTGCGATGAGGCTTGCACATCAGCCATAGGGATCTTCATTTGGTCGAATGTTTTCTTGAAGAGGATATTGCAGGATGCACCACAATCAATGAGAACTCTTCTGACAATAGCTGGCCCGATACCAGCCGAGATGACTAAGGGGTCCAAGGTAGGAGCTTCAATACCTGCGGAATCCTTAGCTTTGAATACAATATCATCATCAAGAGTTCTTTGTTGCTTCAAGGGCGTAGCACCTTCCAAAACGAATACATCTTCCTCTGTCGGTACATACTTTAAAGCTCGGGTATACCTTTCCATCTCACCCCAGCTTCTGCCCGCTGGGTGAGGTCCTCCTGTAATGACATTGATAATGGGCCTTCCAGATTCATGCACTGCAGCCTTCTCAGTCGTCCTAGGGTGATGAGTAGGAGCCTGTTGCCCCTAACTAGATGAAGCAGGATTGTCGCTATTCTTTTTCACAAATTGCTGCAGTTTGTTTTCCCTTAGCAACTCTTCAATCAGATTTTTCAACTGGCGGCATTCGTCGTTTTCGTGACCGGGTCGATTATGGAAGCGGCAGAACTTCCCACTCTGTATAGCCTTTTTCCCGGTCCTTAGGGGAGGAGGTTTAGGAAAGTCAATAGAATCTTTAGTGGCAAGGTAGATACGTTCCGGCGTATCTGATAAAGGAGTATATTCTGATGGCTTGAAGGATCGGGGCTTCTTCAGATTACTCTGCTTCTTCCCGTTGTTATTTTCCCTTTTTTGCCCTACAGATTCATTCTTGCGTGGAACAACAGTGTTATCTTCGGCTTTTTCCAACACCGCCTTTACCGGTACGGGACGGCTTTCTAAGCGTATGAATTCATCTGCTTTTTTATAGAACTTTTCAAGGGAATTTGGTTCTTTCATGTTTAGCCATTTCCCAAACTCGCTCGACTTGTCAATACCCTTCATCAGATAAGTCAATATCATTCGCGGTTCTGCATTGTCCACCTCAGCTAGCGCTATATTAAAGCGGTTTAAGAAAGATTTGATAGTCTCTCCTGGATTCTGCTCCAAACTTGACAGTGACATGATATCCTTGGCTTTTGAGGCGTATAGTCTGAACTGCTCCTTGAACTTCCAGGTTAAGTCATAAAACTGATCGATAGATCGGACTGGAAGTTTGGTGAACCAAAGCAGAGCTACACCTTCGAGATACACAGGAAAATATCGGCACTTTATTTCATCAGAGGCTCTGGCACATGTCATGTGCCAATCATACTTGTATAAGAATTCGTTCGGATCACTTGTCCCCTTGTAAGCTGGAATGGTTGGAGGGACAAACTTCCTTGGGAATTCAGCCTTTAAGATTTTCTCAGCAAACGGAGTTTTACTTGGGGAGAAACCCCATTCTTTCTCGTCTTCAACCCTCTGCATACTCTCTTTCATAATTTGTCGGACCATTCCAGAAAGATACTCCTCATCATGTCGAGCTCTAGATCCACCAACCTCTGGAAGTGTTTGTTCAAAGGGGCTAGCAGCCCTTTCAGGAGCATTTCTTTCTTCAGCATCATGAATGTTGCCAGCGAAATTCCTTTCATTACCTGCTGGTTGGCGGTTTTCCCCAAGCAAATCGTTCAACCTATTCAGAATTAGAGCATTCTGGGCATTCTGAGCCTCGAATTGTGCATTTTGGGCATTTATCTGTTGGTTCAGCCCTAAGATTGCATCATCCAGCTCTGCCTTTGTAACTCCGACAGCTGGAGTGACTTGATTCGATATGGGGGAAGCGGAGGTTCCCTCTTGAATATTCCCAGATCTGACAGATCTACTTTTCCTTCCAGGAGCCATAATCTCGGATAGGCTTCTGGTTTTCAAGGAAATTCTTTCTACAAACCTCTGTGAAGCAATGATGATAACTCGCCTGAGTTCAGTTCTCAGTGAAAGCACCAAAAATGTTAACGCTAAAATTTGAACGCTAACACCCCGGTGTATAAAGTGAGATCGTGAAAGCACCACCCGATAACTCGGGAACAGATTATAGGCAGTTAATAGTGAAAAAACAGTAAACAACAGCAATTTTATAGTGGTTCGGCTTGAGAGATAGCCTACGTCCACTTTGAATATCTTTATTGACGATTTGATTACAAGTCAATGCAGTTATACTTTGATTACAACACACTTTGAGTTTCAAGTGACTTTGAACAAGTAGCCTAAACTTCAATGTCGATCCAAATCTCTGGACACATGTTTGACATGTTTGATTTCTTCGTGAAGTTTCTTGAAGGTGTTGAAGCAGTTTAGAATGCAGCAGAGT
This sequence comes from Allium cepa, assembly GCA_030765085.1. Classification (NCBI taxonomy): domain Eukaryota; kingdom Viridiplantae; phylum Streptophyta; class Magnoliopsida; order Asparagales; family Amaryllidaceae; genus Allium; species Allium cepa. The sequence goes on from CM060928.1 coordinate 1,033,988,635, forward strand.
AACGGTGCTTGAAATGAATCAGCAAAAAAAGTCCCTTGAATGTTGGGGGTGGCCATGCATTTATAGGCAAATCTGGATAGAAGTTTTTCGCCCAAGTCCTGAGTCGTGACCGACTTAGGCTAAGCCGTGGCCGAGTCAAGTTGAGTCGTGGCCGGTTTATCTGCTTAAGCCTTTGGTCTTTCAATAGTTCGCTTTCCAGAATTCCAAGTCATGAGTCGCCTACGAGTCAGTTCTCATAGGAATAGATACTGTGGCAATGGAATATGTTTCAGTAGCTTTAAGTCGCGGACGAGTCATTCTGGGTCATGAGTCGTTAAGTCGTTGACGACTTATCAGGTAGCGGTGCATAGGTGAAGCGACTTAGGGACTTATCTTCTTAGGTTGTCAATCCTCTTGAGTCGTTTCTTATGATGGGTCGTGGACTTGTTGAGTCGCTGAGGTGATAGCCTTGATGAGTCGGTAATGCACTGAGTCGGTCTGCCTTGTGAATCGTTAACCCCTTGAGTCGTAACCCTTTAAGTCACTCTGAGCTTTAGGTCATTGACTTATTGAGTCGGTGACTCGATGAGTCGTGAGGCTTCCTGAGTCGTCTCGTATGAGCCGTGAACTTCGTTGAGTCGGTAACTCGATGAGTCGGCCTGTATCATGAACCGCTAACCTCCATGAGTCGTTCCATTCCTCTAAGTCGCCTTGAGCCTTAGCTCGTCAGCCAATTGAGTCGCTACCAGCTGAGTCGGTCCTTTCCTTAAGTTGCTTAAACCCCTTGAGTCGTAAATCCAATGAGTCGTTAAAGACCTTAAGTGGATGAGTCAGCCCAAGTTTCATCTCGTTTGAAGAACAGGGTTAACACAAATATATGTATATATAAATACACATATATTTTAAATATACTGTTTAAATTTTAAAATAGGTTAGGGTGATATTTACATATTATAAAACAGAAAATAATACATAGATTACTGGAAGATTTTGAAATTTTATATTGTACGAATTTTAAAATGTTGTAGGATTATAAATATGATTTCTATATGTGATTTCAAAAGAAAACAATTTCTAAATATATATATAAACTAATTTATATAGATAAAATTTCGGAAAATTAAAAGGAATTTAAAGCGTTGAAAGAATTTCTATAAATGAGATTTTTATGAAATCTATATAAGTATATATGAAGTTTCAAAAAAGAAAATAAATAAATAAATAGATATATATATATATATATATATTTTAAATCTACTAGTTTATTTTAAAATAACGTGTTATGGAAATTCATTGTTAAATTAACATATTTAATCCATTTTAGATACTAAAAGTTTTTTAAAAAAAAAATAAAGAAATTTTATTTTAAATTAAAATCATTGATTAATTAAAATTAATGGGTAATTTAATTGTTCGATTTGTTACGAATATTAATAAATCATATAAATTGTTATTCAAGGTCAAAATGGAGAAACCTAGGCAATAATGAAGTGGATTTGCAAATTTAAGGGGGCAAAGGTAAGTTAATCACACTCATCTAGATTACTATAGTCAAATTTAAATTATTGGTTGTTTTGCTTGAATGACGACTGTCATTAGCAAAAAAATTAAATAGACCCTATGCGCCGCATAATAGCGGAGGATATTATATATCCCATATACCGCGATATTCCACCTTGAAGTGAAATTGGTATTTTATATTATGTTAACATCTGTGGATGCAGGGAAACAGGTTGGAGGGATCCAACAGGATTCCTCAAAATTATTTAGAATGTTTAAATATTCTGCGTTATGAATATTTGATATTCTATGATGAATTATATTGATAATTGGAATATTGAATGCGACGGTTTGATTGAATATATTTCGGTACACTGAGTTATCCAGGTATGAAGAACTGGATTTTTGAAAAGAAAATAAAAGAGTGAATTTAAGCAAAATAAATATAGAAAATTTGAATAAAATCAAGAATGAACCGAAAAAGAAGAAGAGTGAATTTAAAGTTCTAATAAATAATTTCGAGTATGGGAAAAAGGGATTTTGAATAAATAGAAAATAATGAATTGTATAGCTTAAGTGATATTATTTAAAGGAATAAAGAATTTACTTTAAAATTCAAGGTTTAAAATTATTTAAAAGGGTAAACAAGGAATTTAGGAAAGCTGAAATTGGTATTTTCAGTTAAAAAGATTTTAAATCATAATTAAGAATTAAAAATCCAAAGTTAATGGATTTTGAAGTAAATGAGTAAGTAACGAAATTTGTTTCAAAGTGGAGTAAATTGGAAATCAATTTGAAAATTGATTTAAGTGTTTAATTTGGAATTTTAAAAAAGGAAAGTGAGACTATGGAATTTATAAACTGGGTTTATAAAAGTGAAGTAATATATCAGTGGATATTTGGAAAAATACATTCAAGGTGGGAATTTGTTTAAGTAATGGGAAAATTTGTTTAAAAATAAATAGTGATTTATTTTTAAAGGATGTGAAGAAAAGTATAATTCTCTGGATAGCCAAGTACGTTTTCAAAGTAAATTTTTAAATATAAGTTAAAAAGTTTTAAATGTCGTTTTAAAAAGCATTTTTTGGAAAATTTATTATTTCTAAAATATTCAAATTCTAAAGTAAGTATTTTTCAAATCTATTATCGCAGTAATAGTTAAATGTGACTTAGTACTTTGTTTTAAAAGAGAAAATCTAGTTTTATATTTTATAAAGTAACCTCATTTTCAAATATTCCTGTAGTATATATTTTTAATAAAGTATTGAAGTAGTTTTTAACTTAAATGTTTTAAAGGATATTTTATAACGAAGTGTTTTGAATTATTTTAAAGTCTAAAGTATTGCACTTGGTGTTTTAAGTTGAAATAAATATTTGAAAAATTGTTTCATGAGAAGAGTAAGGTTTGAAAACTGTTTTCAAAAGGGGTGAAAAGTTGAAATATATCTTGTGAAGATATTTTGAGGTTAATAAATAATCGGGAGATTATTTATTGTTTAATGGTTGTTTGAGAATGTTAATTGATAGTTAAACAACCGGCTATCAATATTGGCCAATGCGCTGATCGTTTCGAAGAGACCCAGATCGGAATTAATTTCTCAAAAACCACTTCGATGCGATTTGTACGTTTTCGAGAGGAAGACGAGTTTGGATTCGAAGGTGGAGCAGTGAAGTGCAAGGGCTGGTCCCTACTAATCCTGAGGATGATTCCAAAATGGATGTAGTAGGAGTAGGGCCGTCGATTTCGTTCGTACCCGGGACGGACTTATATGGATGAATGATTTTAGAACATCGTCAGGTAGGCGATGAGCATTCTAAGGGATATGTTCTAAAAAGGTAACGCTTAGCCTAAAGCCTCATCAACCAGGAATGACTGAAAATCAGGGGTTATGGAGCAAGGCTAACGCCCATTAGGGTGAGGTCATCCCTGTCTAGATGTACCTTTTTATTCGGCTTAAGTGCGGTAGCTGATTCCAACCGTGGGGTGATCTTTCTCGAGATTATCCAATAAGGCGTAGTCCCGATCTTATGTTGCAGGGGGTATGGAGTGTTCCTCGGTATGCTGATCTAGACCATTACCGTGATAGGTGGTATCCCAGTGCCTAGTCCTTAGTTGGAAATCCATTCTCCCTACGCGCCTGTACAGTTTTGATTGTGCCCAACTATTCCTGAAACGTGAGATTCAAGCATTTCAGCTAGATTCTATTTTACTTTCTATAGAAACTATTAGAATATCAGAGAGTTTTTATAAAAAAATGTTTTAGCTATCGTAAGGTAAAAACCTGACATGTTTATTTGTGGCATGGTCTTACAATATGCTTTTGTTTTCAAAAGGATTTTGAAACTTTAATAATCAAATTGAGTGTGATTTTCTCATGCTGGTATTCCAGATTGACTTGGGTGTTATTTAACTATAATGCTCGGGTCAGACCGAGTATTATAGGATACAGGAAAGGATGCTGTGGAGCTCAGGAGACGATCTGGATGGCGATACGTACTTCCGTATTTGATTATTATTTCGCTATGTATTCAGTCTTATGGATAAGTTTATATGACTGTCCAAATTGTATGTTATTGATGTCATTGAACTCTGATGATGTATTCTTGTAATGTTTGTATAAAACAGATAAAGTTTTCTTTTGTGTAAAGATCTGTTATTATCTATTATATTTTATTATGCTGCGATGGTCAGATTTTGTTGTTGTTTTGTTTTCTCTTCTTCTACCTCTTTTTCTTTAACCCAATGGTTCGTATTTCCATTCATCTTGAGTTGAGTGATGGAGATTAGTGTCGACTCAAGGGGTATGGAATTGCGGGTCGTTACAGTGGTATCAGAGCTTAGGTTGGTGATAACCTTGGCTCTGGTAGGAATTACTTATAGAATAGAGTCCGTAGTACTCTAGAATGAGCTTGAGTGTTTAATAGATATGAGCGCGTATTTGTTAGTGAATATAAAAATTGTTTTTATATTGTGTTGACTTATCGGTTGAGTGTTTATGGATTCTGGTCGATGTGTGGGACGTCATGACATCGATAAAGATTTCTAAACTCTTAAACAAGATAAACCGACGCAATATTGTTTTAAATAGGGTAAATGAAACAACTTTAACCTAATTATTTTTGTATATAAGAGATATAATTTTTCGTAAATTATTATAGTTATATATTGGTTGCTTGGATGTTAGGAATGATAATTATTATCATTGTTGTATGGAAATTTAATTAGAAATTAAATATAACCACAGGTTAAGGAAAGAAATTCATTTATAGAATGAAATTTGGAATGTGAATTGTAGATGTGATTTATGATTTGAAAATAGAATTCTACAGAAATATTTGGAAATAAATTATGATGGAAGCTCTAGAGTAATGTTTTGGATGGATTTTTAATTTGGAATTTAGGGAAAAAAATTAATTGGATTTGAACTCGGTAGAGTTATGAATATTTGAAGGGATTTTAAAGTGATAAAAGCATTGAAATCTTTTCATTCATTGGGAAATAATTCCGATGATGATCGCAACACCATCGGTGTTCATTTTCGAGTTTCCAGGAGGGGGATTGCTACCTGGATGTTTTGGATTAATGTTTGTTTGAGAAATTTGGTTCGATTCTGAAAATGAAAAGGAATAGTTTGATTTTTATATACATACATATATACATACATACATACATATATATATTCAAAATTGAATTTGGAACATTTTAGTAATGGTTTAAAATCCTGAAGCTTATTAAAAATATTTATGGAATGGAAAATAAGCTTGGAAACTTACAAAAAAAATGGTGAAGTAAAATAGTAAGCCAAAATAAAATTGTTTTGTATTTTGGAAATGAAATAGAAATCCAAACTTGAATTACAAAAATAGAATTGAACTCAAGTAAAATAATGAAGTGATTTTGAAGATAAAAACAAAATGTTGAATTGGAAGTGGGAGTAAACTAATTCGGAATAAATTAGAAAATTGAATATGTTAATGTGATTTAATTTGGTTAAATAGAAGTTGAAAAGAAGTTTGAGTTATAAAATTCAGCTTGAATTGTTAGTAAAGTAAATGAAAGTGGAAAAGTTGTCAAATGGAATGGAATTGGATTAAAATATGGATGATTTGGGTTGCAAATAAATCCAATTCAAGTGTAAATGAGTTAAATATAAAATTGAATATTATTTTAACAAACTGAGAATGGGTTTAAATGAAACCAACGCCGGAAAGAATGAAATGCAAGTGAATGGTTTGTTAGAATGGAATGAAATTTAATATAAATTGTATTGGAATCAACTTAAAATGATTATAAGCTTAAGTAATTGTTTATTCACATAAATATCACCGAATTTGCATAGAAATAATTGTTGTTCGACTTAAACGGAAGTAAATAAAAATTCTATGAATTGGTAGAGGTAAATAAAATTGATTTTTGGAATCAATTGAAATAAATGTGAGTTGTTTGGGTTAAAAATGAATTGAATGTAAGCGACTGTGTTGCAAACCATTTAAATTGAATGAAGTTGTATACGAATTGGTTGTAAACAATTAAAATTAATGTAGGAACCCTAGAAGTAGCTTATAAATATTGTTTAACCTGCAATGCTTATAGAAACTCGTATATTTGCTAGTTAAATATCTTAAATGCTGTTAAATAACATGATTTTGGCACTTACATGTTTAAATTAAGAAAGTATAGGTACCGGGAAGCCGTTTAGCTTTGGGCGCGCTAATTGCTAAATAATAAGCCGCTTTCTTAAAAATGATAAATAAAGGTACGCCTACGCAATAAAAATAGGAAATATGAACTGTTTTTGTTTTTCCGACTGGGTGGGTCGATATATATATATATATATGTATGTATGTATGTATGTATGTATGTATATTTATCTATTGTCAAATTGCAAAAATTCCTCCATAGAAATGAGACTTTGCCAAAAAAATTCAAAAAAATTTGGAGTTAGAAAAAATTTGGGAAATTTTTTGTTAGCGACAAAACAATTTCAAATTGGAAATTGAAATAAATTAGTGGATGAAACCAATTTAAAATAATGATATGAATCAGTAATAAATGGAAGATAAAATTCAATATTCTGAGTTGAAGATAAATTGACTTCATATGGAAATGGGAGAACCAATTTAAATAGAAGTAGATATAAACTAAAGTGGCGAAGTCAAAATAAATATAAGAAGCACATAAAATACTTATATTGAACTTGAAAAGAAATGGTAAAATGTAATATGGGTGTCGGGAAAATATATTGAATAAGCATTTGAGTGAAGATTTAATAAAAATATGTGAAATGATAAGCATTGATAAGTGAATAGAAATCGAAATGAATGTGAATAAAAGATAATGGGTATAAATACCTAAGATGTACGTATATTATTTTTATTCGCATAGCAATTTGATCCAGAGTCGAGCATAAAATTTCGAGATAGTTAAATCAATCCGAGTTATGATTTTTCACTCGATTTTCAACGGCGAACCATGAATATGGATTTTGATTGATTCTGGAAATTCTCTATCTTAGTTATGGCCATTCAAGGAGAATCACGGTTTCTGATCAAGAAACCGGATCTGAGTCCGCACTAGGAAGTCAGGTGGATGATACTAGTTCGGAAATGAAATTGTGTGATCGAGTAAGAGATCGAATTCGGTATTGCGTACGAATGATATAGGTACATCGTACGGGCTTGAATGAATAGATATTGAAACTTTGTAAGGAAGTCGATAAAATGTTTTTAAACGTTGTGATTGGATACTATTGCTATGTAGGTTATACAGGTACTTAAAAGAAGGGGAAAAATTGGTTTTGAAAATAAATTTGAATTGCTAGACGAAAAGGTATGTGTTCTGTATGAAATTTGATTAGGTTTTTGATCGAGCCACTTGACATTTTGTTTTCTTTTGGAATTTGGGAGCTCGTGGAGGCATTTTGCAGTTGTACCGAGCTAGCCGTGCAAAGGAGACGTTGGCGAAATTTTTCGAAAATTTAGGGAGTTAGAAATTTTTGAGAAAATTTTGATAATTCCAAATTTGGATTTAAACAGTAATTTGAATGATTGAGCAAATAATATTATTTCAAACTATGGGAGAGTTTGGGGAGTTAGTAAGAATGATAATGGGTCTTCTATAAAAAGATAGTTGGTAGGATGTTGAATTGTTGGTTTTGGGAGAAAAGTAAACGGGCATCGGACCATTCTTCTTAACTAGTAATTTCTGGGGCAAAATTCTTTTAAGGGGGAGAAATGTGACGACCCAGAATTTTTGGATGTTTGAAATCAGAATATTTAATTGATTTTAAATATTTAAGAAGTTAATTTTTAACTTGAATTCAAATATCACTATTTATTTCATAATTTAATTATTAAATTAAATAATTCGAAGTTAGGTAAAATGTCGAATCTGGAGTTTTAAGCCTATTGAAAATAATTTAAAGGCTTGTAAAATTTATATTGATAATACCGAGTATAGTAAAAGTATTAAAATTTGATCCAGAAGTGTTTTGTTAAGTTTTGAAATTTTATCGTTTAAATCGATATTTAACAATAGCATTCCGAGGCACAGTCTCGGATTTCGACGAAACAAGTTACATTGGATCCGTAATATTATATTATGATCGGATTTCAATTAACGTAGTGTTTGGAATTGTTGTGTGAGTGTATGACATGTGTGAGCGTACGACATATAAACGCGCTGAATATATATCGAAAATTTAATATAACAACGGGGTCCAAAAGGCTATCTTCTCCATATGATCGAATTAGGACTCGAAACCTTTTCCATTGTGTTTGGAATAGGAGTTTAACATTATAAACGCCTAGCAGCACGTCTCGATAGGATATAAAAAAAATTAAGCTTCGAATTGAAGACAATTTAAATTTGAATTTAAATTTAAATATAATAAATCCTTTATTTAACTAGTCAAATTTATTTCACATCAGACCTTTTTGATTCCACTTCAAAGATCACTGTAGCATATTGACTGAAACACAATAACGTCAAACCTTGTCTCCGTTCCCTTCTTCGTTTTAAAACCCTAAGCAAATAACTTTAAAAAAATATATAAGCAAACGAAAAATGGCTATTGAGATAAAATTGTATTCTCCTCTTTCCGGATTTTATTCCAAATCGAAGCCATCTTCTTGAAATTTGAATTCGTTCAAAATTTTATAGCGATAGCGGCCTCATTCCTCTGCTTGCTCGATTAGGGCTTGAGCTCATCGATGTCGCCGTTTGATTTTGGAGGTTCGCGAGGCTTGGTTTGCGAGATCAGAGGCCGTGGCGTTGATCGGTGGATCGCGTATGTAAGCGCTCTTTTCGGGGAGGCGCGTGGCAGTGAGTGAAGCAGTTCAGTCGCTTGGTGGTTCGCGGAGGAAGTAGCGAGCTCGAGTGTGTTTGGCGTCTAAGGGTCAAGGCTGGTGATGTAGGCGCGCGGCGATGATTGGTATTGGGCAGCAGCAGTAAGGAATGAACGAGGTCTCGTTATGGACTCTATTGAGAGCAGAAGTTTGGTATTTATTTCAATTTAATTTTTTTGTATAAATGTATATGCACAGATGAGAATTTTAAATAAAAATATATGTATATATAATACACATACATTTTAAATATACTGTTCAAAATTTTAAATAGGTTAGGGTGATATTTACATATTATAAAACAGAAAATAAAACATAGATATTGGAAGATTTTGAAATTTTATATAGTAGGAATTTTAAAATGTTATAGGATTATAAATTTGATTTCTAAAATGTACGTCGGCTATTTTTAGTATATATGATTTCAAAAGAAAACAGTTTCTAAATATATATATAAATTAATTTATATAGATAAGATTTTGGAAAATAAAAAGGAATTCGAAGTGTTGAAAGGGTTTCTATAAATTAGATTTTTATGAAATCTATATAAGTATATATGAAGTTTCAAATGAAGAATATATATATATGTGTTAAATCTACTAGTTTATTTTAAAATAATGTGTTATGGAAATTCATTTGTTAAATTAGCTTATTTAATCATTTTAGTTAATAAAAGGTTTATTTAAAAAGAAAGAAATTTTAGTTTAAATTAAAATCATTAGTTAAGTAAAATTAATGGGGAATTTAATTGTTCGATTTATTACGAATATTAATAAATCATATAAATTGTTATTCAAGGTCAAAATAGGGAAACCAAGGCAATAATGAAGTGGATTTGCAAATTTAAGGGGGCAAAGGTGAGTTAATCTCACTCATCTGGATTATTATACTCAAATTTAAATTATTGGTTGTTTTGCTTGAATGATGACTGTCATTAGTAAAAAAATTAAATAGACCCTATGCACCACATAATAGCGGAGGATATTTTATATATATATCCCATATACCGCGATATTCCACCTTGAAGTACAATTGGTATTTTATATTGTGCTAATATCTGTGGATGCAAGGAAACAGGTTGGAGGGATCCAACAGGATTCCTCAAAATTATTTAGATTGTTTAAATATTTCGTGTTATGAATAATTGATATTCTGTGATGAATTATATTGAAAATTGGAATATTGAATGCTATGGTTTGCTTGAATATATTTCAGTACATTGAGTTATCAAAGTATAAAGAATTAAATTTTTGAAAAGAAAATAAAAGAGTGAATTTTAAGTAAAGTAAATATAGAGAATTTGAATAAATTTAAGAATGAACTGAAAAAGAATAAGAGTGATTTTAAAGTGCTAATAAATAATTTCGAGTACAGGAAAAGGGATTTTGAATAAACAAAAAATAATGAATTAGAAAAATTAAGTGATATTATTTAAAGGAACAAACAATTTGCTTTAAAATTCAAGGTTTAATTTTATTTAAAAGGGTAAAGAAGGAATTTTGAAAAATCTGAAATTGGTATTTTCAGTTAAAAAGATTTTAAATCATAATTAAGAATCAAAACTCCAAAGTTAATGGATTTTGAGGTAAATGAGTAAGTAACAAAATTTGTTTCAAAGTGGGGCAAATTGGAAATCAATTTGTAAATTGCTTTAAGTGTTTAATTTGGAATTTTAGAAAAGGGAACTAAGACTATGGAATTTATAAACTGGGTTTATAAAAGTGAAGTAATATATCAGTGAATATTTGAAAGAATAAATTCAGGGTGGGAATTTGTTTAAGGAATGGGAAAATTTGTTTAAAAAAATAGTGATTTATTTTTAAAGGATGTGAAGAAAAGTATACTTCAATGGATAGCCAAGTACGTTTTCAAAGTAAATTTTTAAACATATGTTAAAAAGTTTTAAATGTTGTTTTAAAAAGCATGTTTTGGAAAATTTATTATTTCTAAAATATTTAAATTCTAAAGTAAGTATTTTTCAAATCTATTATCGTAGTAATTATTTAAAGGTGACTTGGTACGTTGTTTTAAAGGAGAAAATCTAGTTTTATATTTTATAAAGTAACCTCATTTTCAAATATTCCAATAGCGTATATTTTTAGTAAAGTATTGAAGTAGATTTTAACTTAAATGTTTTAAAGGATGTTTTATAATAAAGTGTTTTAAATTATTTTAAAATCTTAGGTATTGTACTTGGTGTTTTCAGTGGAAATAAATATTTAAAAATTTATTTCATGAGAAGAGTAAGTTTTGAAAACTATTTTCAAAAGGGTTGAAAAGTAAAAATATATCTTATGAAGATATTTTGAGGTTAATAAATAATTGGGAGATTATTTATTGCTTGATGGTTGTTTGAGAATGTTAATTGATAGTTAAACAACCAACTATCAATATTGGCCAATGCGCTTATCGTTTCGAAGAGACCGGGATCGGGATTAATTTCACGAAAACCACTTCGATCCGGTTTGTACGTTTTCAAGAGGAAGACGAGTTTGTATTCGAAGTTGGAGCAGTGAACTGCAAGGGCTAGTTGCTACTAATCCTGAGGATGATTCCAAAATGGATGTAGTAGGAGTAGTACCTTCAGTTCCGTTCGAACCCGGGACGGACTTGTATGGATGAATGCTTTTAGAACATCGTCAGGTGGGCGATGAGCATTCTAAGGGATATGTTCTAAAAAGGCAACACTTAGCCTCATGCCTAATCAAATCAGGAATGACAGCAAATCAGGGGTTATGCAGCTAAAGTGAAGTAATATATCAGTGAATATTTGGAAGAATAAATTCAGGGTGGGAATTTGTTCAACGAATGGGAAAATTTGTTTAAAAAAATAGTGATTTATTTTTAAAGGATGTGAAGAAAAGTATACTTCCATGGATAGCCAAGTATGTTTTCAAAGTAAATTTTTAAATACATGTTAAAAAGTTTTAAATGTTGTTTTAAAAAGCATGTTTTGGAAAATTTATTATTTCTAAAATATTTAAATTCTAAAGTAAGTATTTTTCAAATCTATTATCGTAGTAATTATTTAAATGTGACTTGGTACTCTATTTTAAAGGAGAAAATCCAGTTTTATATTTATAAAGTAACCTCATTTTCAAATATTCCTATAGTATATATTTTTAATAAAGTATTGAAGTAGTTTTTAACTTAAATGTTTTAAAGGATATTTTATAATAAAGTGTTATAAATTATTTTAAAATCTAAAGTATTCTACTTGGTGTTTTCAATGGAAATAAATATTTGGAAATTTATTTCATGAGAAGAGTAAGGTTTGAAAACTATTTTCAAAAGGGATGAAAAGTGGAAATATATCTTGTGAAGATATTTTGATGTTCATAAATAATTGGGAGATTATTTATTGCTTGATGGTTGTTTGAGAATGTTAATTGATAGTTAAACAACCGACTATCAATATTGGCCAATGCGCCGATCGTTTCGAAGAGACCGGGATCGGGATTAATTTCTTAAAAGCCAATTCGATCCGGTTTGTACTTTTTCGAGTGGAAGACGAGTTTGGATTCGAAGATGGAGCAGTGAAGTGCAAGGGCTAGTCGCTACTAATCCTGACGATGATTCCAAAATGGATGTAGTAGGAGTAGTGCCTTCAGTTCCGTTCGAACCCGGGACGGACTTGTATGGATGAATGCTTTTAGAACATCGTCAGGTGGGCGATGGGCATTCTAAGGAATATGTTCTAAAAAGGTAACGCTTAGCCTCATGCCTCATCAAACCAGGAATAAATGCAAATCAGGGGTTATGCAGCTAAAGTGAAGTAATATATCAGTGTATATTTGGAAGAATAAATTCAGGGTGGGAATTTGTTTAAGGAATGGGAAAATTTGTTTAAATAAAATAGTGATTTAATTTTAAAGGATATGAAGAAAAGTACACTTCCTTGGATAGCCAAGTACGTTTTCGAAGAAATTTTTTAAATATATGTTAAAAAGTTTTAAATGTTGTTTTAAAAAGCATGTTTTGGAAAATTTATTATTTCTAAAATATTTAAATTCTAAAGTAAGTATTTTTCAAATCTATTATCGTAGTAATTATTTAAAGGCGACTTGGTACTTTGTTTTAAAGGAGAAAATCTAGTTTTATATTTTATAACGTAACCTCATTTTCAAATATTCCTATAGTATATATTTTTAATAAAGTATTGAAGTAGTTTTTAACTTAAATGTTTTAAAGGATATTTTATAATAAAGTGTTTTAAATTATTTTAAAATCTAAAGTATTGTACTTGGTGTTTTCAGTGGAAATAAATATTTGAAAATTTATTTCATGAGAAGAGTAAGGTTTGAAAACTATTTTCAAAAGGGTTGAAAAGTGGAAATATATCTTGTGAAGATATTTTGAGGTTAATAAATAATTGGGAGATTATTTATTGCTTGATGGTTGTTTGAGAATGTTGATTGATAGTTAAACAACCGACTATCAATATTGGCCAATGCGTTGATCGTTCGAAGAGACCGGGATCGGGATTAATTTCTCGAAAACCACTTCGATCCGGTTTGTACGTTTTCGAAAGGAAGACGAGTTTGGATTCGAAGGTGGAGCAGTGAAGTGCAAGGGCTAGTCGCTGCTAATCCTGAGGATGATTCCAAAATGGATGTAGTAGGTGTAGTGCCTTCGGGTCCGTTCGAACCCGGGATGGACTTGTATGGATGAATGCTTTTAGAACATCGTCAGTTGGGCGATGAGCATTCCATGGGATATCTTCTAAAAAGGTAACGCTTAGCCTCATGCCTCATCAAACCAGGAATGACTGCAAATCAGGGGTTATGCAGCTAGCCTAGGTGATAGCGCCCATTAGGGTGAGGTCATCCCTGTCTAGATGTCCCTTTTTATTCGGCTTAGTGGAGTGGTTGCTGATACTAACCATGGGGTGATCTTACTCGGGATTATCCAGTAAAGGGTAGTCCCAATCTTGTGTTGTAGGGGGTCGGGAGTGATCCTCGATATGTTGATCTAGACCAGGTACCGTGACAGGTGGTACCCCAATGCCCAATCATTAGTTGGAAACCCATTCTCCCTACGCGCCTGTACGGTTTTGATTTTGCCCAACTATTGCTGAAACGTGAGATGCAAGCATTTCAGCTAGATTATATTTTACTTTCTATAGACACTATTATAATATCAGAGAATTTTGATAAAAAATGTTTTAGCTATCGTAAGGTAAAACCCGACATGTTTATTTATGGCATGGTCTTACGAGATGCTTTTGTTTTTAAAAGGATTTTGAAACTTCAATAATCAAATTGAGAGTGATTTTCTCACGCTGGTATTCCAGACCGACTCGGGCGTTATTTAACTATAATGCTCGGGTTAGAACGAGTATTATAGGATAAAGGAAAGGATGTTTTGGAGCTTAGGAGACGAGCTGGATGGCGATACGTACTTCTGTACTTTATTATCATTCCGTTGTGTATTCAGTTTTGAGGATAAGTCTATATGACTGTCCAGATTGTATGTTATCGATGTGATTGAACTCCGATGATGTATTCTGGTGAAGTATGTGTAAAACAGATATAGTTTCTTTTGTGTAAAGATATGTTATTATTTATTATATTTTAATCCGCTGCGATGATTAGATTCAGTTGTTGTTTTGTTTTCTCTTCTTCTACCTCTTATTCTTTAACCCAATGGCTCGTATTTCCATTCATCTTGAGTTGAGTGATGGATATTAGTATCGACTCAAGGAGTACGGAACTACGGGTCGTTACAACATAATCCATGTGTTGAAAAATGTTTAATGAGTAAAACATAGATTAACAAGTGGAAGGATATGAATTCATGCAATTAACAAGTGTAAGCCTTGTTAAAAAGTGGCTTAAATTTCTTTTAAAATTAAAATGAAAAAAATGACCAGAGGAAAGAAATAACCAGGCCCTTCAATCTTTTCATCATTCTCTAACAAGGCAAAAGAAAAGAAATTCAAAATGGATGGAAACTAAATCCAAAAAAATCAAACAAACAAGGAAATCTGTTTCGAAACTGGAAAGAACATCAAAACAAGAGTGAAAATAAATTCAAGCAAAATCATCTCAGTCTAATAGCAAGCAGATCAACTCTATTTAAAAACAAGTTTTGAATTCAAACTCAAAACAGAAAAAAAATCTAGACGCTACAAACCTGATGCAACTCAAACTTCGTCAATAAGCAAGCTTCTGGATTCCAAAAATAATAATCAAACAATGGTTTTTTTCAAAGCATTTGAAGAATGGAAAACAAAGGCTTCAACCAGTTTCAAAGACTTCAACCTGGAAACTAAAACAAAAGCAAGGAAAAGAAGATCAAAACAATCAAAGTTTAGCTTTAATACATCAGTTTCCAGGAAATCAAATCAAGCCTACTTCTCTGCTTCTCTGTTTAGCCAGGTGAGCAAACTCACTAAAACTATCTATATTTCTTGATTTTCTGGATTGATAAAGGAAGTATGTCAAGAAATGGTTTTTTTTTTTGCCTACATGTCTATATATACACATGTGAATAATAATGTGCATGTCTGTGGATATATATTTCAAACTCTGTTCTTTAGTTTTCAAGTTAACACCATCAAAAACAAATCCATATCGCTGCACAAATACAATATTAGGTTATGACATTCGAAAGAGATTTGTTTGTATTCGTCAAATGCTACTTTTAAAAATATTTGTATGTAAAATCAGCAAGTAATTCTACTCAAAAAGAAAATACAGTGGAAATTGTTTCAAATCAGTAAAAATCGATCATTGTAAATTCAAGTTTTTGTTATATAAATAAATTGGTGTTTATAAACCATGATTTTTGAAAGTTATTTCAGTATTTTTAATGTATTGAATGGTGAGAAAAAGAGAATTGAACGAAAATGTTACCTTTGTCGAATTTTGTCAAACGGTAAGGTGAAGCTCATCGTACTTTGGTTAGTGGGTAGAGTGAAAAATGCAGATTACGGATCTTAAGGTTAGGATAAACACTAGAGGGGGGATGAATAGCGTTTTAAGGAATTACTAAATCATTTTGAGTTTATGTTATTTTGAACACAAATGTATGCAATATTCAGACACAGATATGATCACAGAAACAAACACAGATGCAGAAATAAAGCAAAAGCAGTAAATGAAAGAACACATTAGATTTTATTCTAGTTTGGAGTTACCCTATATCCAGTCCCGCACACAAGTATGTATTTGCTTTCAAAGTAATTTTTACAGTTACACCCTCGAATTCAAGGCCACGAGGTACACCTCTCCAGATTCACAATTCTCTTGGTAGAGATACTTGATTTCACGGGAAACAATTTACCCAACTGATTTCCAGGGCTACAATTAGACCTTTTTTCACTAGATTGATTTCCAAGGCTACAATCACACCTTTTCTCGCTAAATTGGTTACAAAGAAGTCTATAACTCTGAATAGCACTAAGGATCTTGTTGAGATAGTGATACAGAATCAAACCAGAAATGATTTAGTTAGATTCAATGTTGATTTCGACAGAGTAATGGTAAGAATGTGTATAAATAATATGGAAGGAGAAAAGGAGTGAAAACCAGAAAAATATGATATAAAATTCATTAAGGACAGCCCCTATTTATAGAAGAACAACAGCCATGTCCATTCGTGAAAAGATATGACGAATAGACACTTCTTTTGAAATTTAAATTTTGACACCAATTTAAATTTAAATATATTATTATTTAAAAGGGAGTTTAAAACCAAGGATAATTTGATATTGAAATTAAAGATTATTTTGAGGCTAAAAGATTTAAAATCAGGATAGATGTTTTTGGTTTTAAAAGGAAGGTTTTGAAATCATTTTGAAAACAAGATAATTTTGTAAAACCATTTTGAATAAAAGTTAGCGGATACAAAAAAATGTTCCACTGGATTTTTCGTAGGTTCCATCATACTTAGGGTTCCATCCCTTTAACATGCTAGAAGTGGATTCCATTCCACGAATAAATTGGACTTTAAGATGCCATTGCTTTTCTAGGTGTTTTAAAAAAAATTCTAACTAAATTACTTATTATTGAAATCTTGAACTCTTGATATTTTAATACTCATGAGTCTTCAATCTTGATATCTTGAATTTCTATACTCTACAGTCTTCATTCTTGGTACCTGCATGGTTAAATCCTAAATATAAATATATATCTAAACTATAATATTAGTATTTATATTTTATAATCTTATTCTAAGGATGTTTTCATCAAAACCATCATCTGAAGGACTAACAGGTAGTTCGAGCATCATCGATCACTAGAAAAATGTTCGAAGATTTTCTAGTTGATCATGGCAATGGTGCGATTTGATTTTAGGGTTTAAAATTCGTTTTTGTCAAACTTGTTCTCAGAAGAACTGCGGCGTCATCAAGATGATTCAAGAGATTGCACAAGGGGGAATAGGATTGTGGGACATTAGCGAAGCTTAGGAGGCGAAGGCGGGGTGGCCGGTTGACGGAGGCGGCGTGGAAAAGGCTGTTTCTGATGGTGTTGGGTTCCATCGTTTGGATCAGGAAGTTATATTTTGATCGACATCATGTTTGGGGAATCTGGACGCTCTAGTGAGGTGAGTGGATCTTAGGTGACTGGTAGGTGTCGGCGATGATGATCGGAGTCGCTCCGATCGCGTGTACACGTGCACGAAGTATAGATGGTATCAGATGTTTTTGGATGGTTGAGAAGAAAAGGGGAGGCTCGAGATTTGACTCGGGGTTTTAGTTGATTGTCTCGAAGTAAGTGATGGAGGTGAGAGCCTGAAGTTGAACTTGGGTAAAAGTGTGTTTGGCTCGGTTATCTTGCGTGATTAGCAGATTTTGAAATAATTCAAAAACAAACCTGTTTTAGTTTTTAAAATTTTGATAAATCAAGTTTTTAAATTTTAAAACAACCAGGTTTTGAACTATCTTCTTAAAATAAATTTCTTTAAATGATTAATGTTGATAAGAATTAAATAATTTGTTTAGCTTGAATTAATTAGGCTAATATTCTAGTTTATTTAAAGTAAATTAAATGTTGTAATTAAGAAATGTTTTTAATTTTTAATTAACTTAAAGGTTTAAGTTAATCTATGGGTTAATAATTAATTTTATTTTAAAGGTTAAATTTTAAAGATTAATTGTACATTTGGGTTTAAAATAATTTTATTTAAAACCCTAAGTGTTTAATAATGATTGATTTAGTGCGTCTTTAAAGTGAATGCATAATTACTAAACACAGCTAATCCATATGATAATAATTAAGATAAAGGGTTTATGTTAAGTTAATTGGGATCTTAATTAATTAAAGGATCTTTAATTATTAATAAAGAATAATTACTTGATGTAATAAGAAATAATAGCTAACTAAAGTAATTAAAAGGATTAATTATTTAAATTACGTAAAAATGTATTAATTAATGTGATTTTTTAATTAATGTGATAAATTTAAGGATAATTAATCAAGATGATTTATATAAATTATTAATAATTAAAGATTAATCAATTTATGCAAGTGATTAAGGAATGATTTATTAATTAAGGGTTAATTAGTTCATGTAATCAACTACGGATTACTAATTGGAGTATAATCAACTGATTAAAGATAAATTAATCAATTGATTTGTAATTAATTAATATTAATTAACCAGAATTAGTAGTTTATTAGTCTGATCTACATAGATCAGAAAATTAATTGATCTTACTTATGAATGTTTGGATTTAATTGAATGTTTATTGTTTGATATCCCTGTTGTATGATGCTTTGTGACATGAATTTTTTTGTTTTGAGCTGTAATGAATGTAGTTTATTTATATGTGATAAATTTATATTATTTATCTATGATCTGTGAATGAAGATAAGCTTTATAGATTACACCGCTTATCGATATTGATACGATTGAATCTGTGATGATTGAATGATGTCGCATTATTGTGTAAAACCCCTGGACTACACCATACACACAAAATATGGATTGCACGAGGAAATTGGTTAAGTCATAGAATTTTGAAATAGTTTTAAAATTGAATTTTGAAACCAAAAGGTTTTGGAAACCAAATTGGGTTAAATATGAAAGGCTTTTGAAAAGTTGTTTTGAAGATAAAAGTTATTTTGAATAACTTGATAAAGATTTGAAATTTAAATAGTTTCATTGAATTTAAATTCAAGAATTGAAATTGAATTCTGTGTTGAGAATTGAGATTTAAAAATGTTATACAAGTTATATATGTGTTTATATGGGTTTAAACTAATTTTAAAAGTATTGTTTTGGGAATTTGAATTTAGCCCAAGGACTTTAACTTGTATAAATGAAAACAGATTTTTTAGGAAATGAAAACTTTTTGTTTCAAATAATAATAGCTTTCATATAAGGAATGAATTTCAATTTGTTTTGAAAGGATTTCAAGTTTGAAATGAAAATGGTTTTCCAAGTTATGAATGAATCTTTGGAAACAATTTTGAAAGCTATGAATAAAATCTTTGATTTAAAGATTGGATAAGTTAATCCAATTTGAAGTGAAATTGTTTTGAAATCTGTGAATGAATTTTTGTGAAAAACGGGTGAACTTTGTGAAGTGAATCTTTTTGTTCAAAAGATTTGAAATGGTAATTTGTTTAAACCATTTGAAGAAAGGATTTGGGTATTAAAGTTGTGACTTAATTGAAATCCTAGTATCCATATGTTTTTATAATATTGCGCTCATTGTTCGGTTTAGCCTGGAGAGGAACTTGTGTCATATATCCCATTTCTAATAATGATACGATGTTATGGATAGCATTTGAAGACCGGTGGTGAAGATCGGAGATTTTTGAGAATGAAAGGATAACCCGTCGAATGACTCTACATCGATTAGCGCCCGGTATAGAGATCTCCATATGTGATGGGGTGTCCGATCGGGATTGGGAATTCCCGGAGTGCAAGGGCTTCCGTAGAAGTGCCTTCAGTTCTGTTCGAACCCGGAACAGACTTGTATGGATGTGTGTCTGACTTTACACTTTGGGATGTAAAGATGGTTTCTATCAAATACTTTTTTGTTTGGTGGTGGAGATTTATTCTCTTAGCTTAACACTCTTCTCAGAGACGTACGAGCTCAGAGGTTATGCAGTTGATGGTTACTAGTGATACATTCCCAATTTGGTAATGTAGCATACGAAGTGTTGCTGATCATTTTTCGTTTGAAGCATGGCTTTGTGAAAAAGCGTAGCTTTGTGAACGAGAATGCATTAGGACCTCACACCCTGGAAATGCTCGAAACAGGAAAGATGTGGCAAGGTTGCAGGGGTTGTGACCTTAGTGTATATCCATTCCTTCTAGAAAAGGGTGGTATCATGGTATGGAGCCTAAATACTCTACTCATGTGGACACTGTATATTTATTACTATGTGATGTTGCTTTGTGGTTGAGGATCCTCGAATAAAGGTTGCAAACGACCGCGGTGGCATATCTTGGGTGTTACTCCCAGTAAGGGATTACACCGGCCTTGTGTTGGCAGAGAGCTGGGTAAGTTCTCGGGGCATCCCTTTAGAGGCATACCCATGTGGCAATGGGAAGTTCCTTGGCCTGACCATTTGTTGGAAAAACCAAAGAAACAATACACGCCCTATACGGTTTTAGTTGTATAACCTGCCATGAAATGTGGCGGTAATCTGCTATTGAACATGGTAGCTATGTAGGCATATGACGAAATGTTGTATGCTGGCTAAGATTAATATTATACTTTCGAAATATTTTCCACTATTCACTAATAATAATATCAAATGGTTTTCTCTTATCAAGCATTTTTGACTATCATAAGGAGAAATCACCTCCAGTTTTGCATTTGCATGGTGTGTACGGTGGAAGGCCTTATTGTAGTTTCATTTTCCAAAAAACATTGCAGATTTCATTGTTTTAAATTCTTTATTGTTTGTTTTAAAGAAAAATATTTTTGTTTGCTCATACCAGTCCCATGACTGACCCGGAGTTTATCATTTCCTAAACTTTGGGTGCTCACAATTTTTCACACAGGCAGTCTAGAGTTGGGTTTTTCAGATAATCAAATAGTAGGTGTAGATTCGGTAGCATTCAAGCTTTGGATATTGGCAATCGCATTGGGATCAAGTTGCTTCACTTCAGCAATGATGGTGGCTCGAGCTTATAGGATTGGATTCTTTGTAGCTTTTGGGATGAGCTTTTGGTTTGGAGTTGCAGATTTTGGATTCACTCTTTATCGAAGATCATCTTTGGGTTATCTCTTCCATTGTTATCATATTCCGCTGTTGTATATTTGTCTCTGATATTGTTGTATCATACTGTATCAGATATTGTATTCATTGTGTATCAGTGATACTATTCATTTTCTTCCACTGTGTTGTTGTACTTAATGTGTTATAAGCTCCGGCGAGCAAGATTTGGCGTTTGAATCTGTGACATCCGAGACTAGTGAAGTACGGGTGCCGATTTTCGAAGGTCGAGTCAGGATCGTTAGAATTGGTATCAGAGCTGAAGGTTGAACTTTAGCTCAGGAGTATAACACATTAGGTAACTCATTAGAGATAGGGTGAAGTATACCCTAGAATGAGTATATCCCTAAGATATCTGTTCGAATGCCTTAGTAAATTCTCTTGATATCCACTTATAGTGAGTATGAGTGCAAGAAGAGGACGAGATAGGGGACAGGGAAGTACCACTACAAATGGTCAATACATGTAACAACAATGGAAATATATCTCTCTATCAATCTCCTTCGATCCAATTTCAAATTCTCTGATGTCTTTATGGCAGTTCGAGGGAGAAGCTTTGGTAGGTGATGGCCTTGCGAATCGTGTAGACAAGTTCCTATCTCGTATTCTCATTACCAGCTTTTCCTTTTTAACTTTAACGAAATTGAAATTTTACTGAAATAAATTGGTCAATAGAATATGAGCTGAATTTGAATTGTATCGATAAAACGATTTTAATTAAAACCAAATTTGAAATTCTATTATAATTTCTTATGAGTATCAAAGTCCGTACTGGGAGAGGCTGGTGCAAACTTTGGGGCATTTCCACCTAAGTTTGGAATCCATACCTACTGTTTGAGAATTATGGAAGATCAAATCCATTTATCTATTCTTTAGGTCTCGGTAGATTCTACGAATGGTTAGTTGCCTTTCGAACTAACCAATGCCCCAGCATATTTCATAGTATGGATGACCCAAGTATCTTGTAAGATCTTATATGAGTTTGTTCTCATAATTATTGGTCACATTCTGATTTGGTGAGCCAAATATAAAATAGATAATCGGCTTGATTGATGAGTCGATTCTATCCTTGTGTATCCATCCTTTGTTGACTCCATTGCAAATTTCAAGGACTAATTTTTTTAATGGGGGAATCTGTAACGATCCCCTTTTTGAATCGAATTTAAATTGGTAATTTAAATAAATTTGGATTAGATTATGAATTAAGTTGAATTTTTTCCTTTCAAAATAAAATGAGATATTTGTTTGTTTATATATAAATTGATTACAAATTTAAAATTTGAATTTGAGATTCAAATTTAAATGTATTGATATATATAATTTGTATTTAAAACTATATTTTAAAACTAATAGAAATTTGTTTTCTAATTTATTATGTATATATGTATGTAATCTATATATTTGAAAGTTATATGCAATTCAATATAGTAGATTTTCAAAGCTATTTGAAAGTTAAATTTTCAATTTAATATAAATAATTTTCAAAAGTTCTTTAAAGTCAAAATTTATATTTTAAAGACTTATATATATAATCTATACATACTTGTGTAATTTAATTTTTAAATCCATTTCTTTAAAAGGTTATATAAATGTTAATAAAGAAAAATGTATTTATTTGAATAGGAAATATAATATAAAGTTATATTTAAATGTTATTAACATGAAGGTTTAAATTGTTTAAAATATAAATATGAGAGAAAATATTACAAAATTTATAAATAAAATTAAGAAAAGGGTTCAAACACAATTTTTTTCATATTAATAAATTAATAAAACAAAGGGGTAAAACATAAAAGTATGTAATTTTGACAATTGTGAATTATATAATCCATGTGTTGACAAATGTTTAATGAGTAAAACATAGATTAACAAGTGTAAGGATATGAATTCATGCGATTAACAAGTGTAAGCCTTGTTAAAAAGTGGCTTAAATTTCTTGTAAAATTAAAATGAAAAAAATAACCATAGGAAAGAAATAACAAGGCTCTTTAATTTTTTCATCTCTCTCTAACAAGCCAAAAGAAAAGAAAATCAAAAATGTTGGAAATTAAATCCAAAAAAATCAGATCAAATAGGGAAATCTATTTCAAAACCTGGAAAGAATATCAAAACCAGAGTGAAAATCAATTCAAGCAAAATCGTCTCAGTCTAATAGCAAGCAGATCTATTCAGTTTAAAAACAAATTTTGAATTCAAACTTAAAACAAAAAAAATCTGGAAGCTACAAAACTGATGCGACTCAAACTTCATCAACAAGCAAGCTTCAGGATTCGAAAAAAATCAAACAACCTTTTTTTTCAAAGCATTTCAAAACTGGAAAACAAAGGCTTCAACCAATTTCAAAGACTTCAACCTAGAAACTAAAACAAACTCAAGGAAAAGAAAATAAAAAATCAAAGTTTAGCTTCAATACATCAGTTTCCAAGAAAACAAATCAAGCCTACTTCTCTATTTGCCAGGTGAGCGAACTCACTAAAACTATCTATATTTCTTGATTTTCTGGATTGATAAAGGAAGTATGTCAAGAAATGGTTTGTTTTTGCCTGTTGTCTATATATACATATGAATAATAGTGTGCATGCCTGCGGATATATATTTCAAACTCCGTTCTTTAGTTTTCAAGTTAACTCAATCAAAAAAAATGCATATCTCCCCACAAATACAATAATACGTTATACATTCGAAAGAGATTTGTTTGTATTCATCAAATGCTATTTTTAAAAATATTTGTAATTAAAATCAGCAAGCAATTCTACTCAAAAAGAAAATACAGTGGAAATTGTCTCGAATCAGTAAAAATCGGTCATTGTAAATTCAAGTGTTTTTATATAAATAGATTGGTGTTTATAAACCATGATTTTTGAATGTTATTTCAGGATTTTAAATGTGTTGAATGGTGAGAAAAGGAGAATTGAATGGAAATGTTACTTTTGTCAAATTCTGTCAAAAGGCAAGGTGAAGCTCATCGTACTTTGGTCAGAATGTAGTTCGAGCATCATTAATTACAAGAAAAATGTTCGTAGATTTTCTTGTTAATCATGGCAATGGTGCGATTTGATTTTTGGGTTTAAATTTCGTTTTTGTCAAACTTGTTCTCGGAAGAACTGCGGCGTCGTCAAGATGATTCAAGAGATCGCACCAGGGGGAATAGGATTGTCGGACGTTGGCGAAGCTTGGGACGCGAAGGCGGGGTGGCCGATGGTCGAAGGCGTCGTGGCAAAGGCTATTTCTGATTGTTGTCAGTTTCCAGCTTTTGGGTCAGGACGTTAAATTTCGATCGACGTCGTTTTTGGGTAATCTGGGTGTTTTGGCTAGGAGAGTGGATCTTAGATGACTGGTAGGTGTCGGCCGCGATGATCGGAGTCGCTCCGATCGCGTGTACACGTGCACGAAGTATAGATCGTATCAGATGTATTTGGGTGGTTGAGAAGAAAAGGGGAGGCTCGAGATTTGGCTCGAGGTTTTAGTTGATTGTCTCGAAGTAAATGATGGAGGTGAGAGCCCGAAGTTGAACTCAGGTAAACGTGTGTTTGGCTCGGGTTATCTTGCGTGATTAGCAGATTTTAAAATAATTCTAAAACAAACTTGTTTCGGTTTTTTTAAATTTTCGATAAATCAAGTTTTTAAATTTTAAAACAACCATTTTTTGAACCATCTTCTTAAAATAAATTTCTTTTAAATGATTAACGTTGATAAGAGTTAATTAATTTGTTTAACTTGAATTAATTAAGCTAATATTCAAGTTTATTTAAAATAAATTAAATGGTGTAATTAAGAATATTTTTAACTTTTAATTAACTTAAAGGTTTAAGTTAATATATGGGTTAATAATAAATTTTATTTTAAAAGTTTAATTTTAAAGATTAATTGTTGATTTGGGTTAAAATAATTTAATTTAAAATTCTAAGTGTTTAATAATGATTGGTTTAGTAAGTGTTTAAAGTGAATGTTTAATTATTAATCTCAGTTAATCCATATGATAATAATTAAGATAAATGATTTATCTTAAGTTAATTGGGATCATAATTAATTAAAGGATCTTTAATTATTAATAAAGAATAATTATATTATGTAATAAAAAATAATAATTAATTAAAGTAATTAAAAGGATTAATTATTTAAAATACGTAAAGATTTATTAATTAATTTGATTTATTAATTAATGTGATAAATTTAAGGATAATTAATCAAGGTGATTTATTTAAATATTAAAAATTAAAGTTTAATTAATTTATGAAAGTGATTAAGGAATGATTTATTAATTATGGGTTAATTAATTCGTGTGATGAATTAAGGATTACTAATTGGAGGATGATCAAATGATTAAAGATAAATTAATTAACTGATTTGTAATTAATTAATATTAATTAACTAGAATTAGTAGTTTATTAGTCTGATCTACATAGATCAGAAAATCAATTGATCTTACTTATGAATGTTTGGATTTAATTGAGTGTCGTATTGTTTGATATCCCTATTGTATGATGCTTTGTGACATGAATTGTTTTGTTTTGAGTTGTGATGAATGTAGTTTATTTATCTGTGATAAATTTATATTATTTATCTGTGATCTGTGAATGAAGATAAGCATTATAGATTATACCGCTTATCGATATTAATATGATTGAATCTGTGATGGTTGAATGATGTTGCACTGTTGTGTAAAACCCTTGGACTACACCATACACACACAAAAATAGATTGCACGAGGAAATTGGTTAAGTCACAGATTTTTGAAATAGTTTTAAAATTGAATTTTGAATCGAAAAGGTTTTGGAAATGAAATTGGGTTAAACATGAATAGCTTTTGAAAAGTTTTTTGATGATAAAAGTTATTTTGAATAACTTGATAAAGATTTGAAATTTAAATAGTCTGATTTGAATTTAAATTCAAGATTTGAAATTAAATTCTATGTTGAGAATTATGTTTAAAAATGTTATACAAGTTATAAATGTGTTTATATCGGTTTAAACCAATTTTAAAAGTATTGTTTTTGGAACTTGAATTTAACCCAAGGACTTTAACTTGCATAAATGAAATCGGATTTTTTCGAAACGAAAACTATTTGTTTTCAAATAATAATAGCTTTCATATAATGAAAGAATTTCCAATTTGGGTTGAAAGGATTTCAAGTTTGAAATGAAAATGGTTTTCCAACTTATGAATGAATCTTTGGAAACAGTTTTGAAAGCTATGAATAAAATCTTGGATTTAAAGATCGGATAAGTTAAACAAATTTGAAGTGGAAATTTTTTTGAAATCTGTGAATGAATCTTAGTGAAAAATGGATGAACTTTGTGAAGTGAATCTTTTTGTTTAAAAGATTTGAAATTGTAATTTTTTTAAACCATTCAAAGAAAATATTTGGATATTAAAGTTGTGACTTGATTGGAATCCCAATATCCATATGTCTTTAAAATATTGTGCTCATTATTTAGTTTAGCTAAGAGAGGACCTTGTGTCATATAACCCATTTCGAATAATGATACGACGTTATGGATAGCATTTGAAGACCGGTGGTGAAGACCGGGGATTTTCGAGAACGAAAAGATAACCCGTCGAATGACTCTACATTTATTAGCACCCAGTGTAGAGATCTCCATATGTGATGGGAAGTCCGATCGGGATTGGGAATTCCCAAAGTGCAAGGGCTTCTTCAGAAGAGCCTTCGGTTCAGTTTGAACCTAGAACAGACTTGTACGGATGTGTGTATGACATTACACTTTGAGATGTAAAGATGGTTTCTATCAAATACATTTCTGTTTGGTGGCGGAGATTTATTCTCTTAGCTTAACACCCTTCTCTGAGACGTACCAGCTCAGAGGTTATGTAGTTGGTGGTTACTAGTGAGACATTCCCAATTTGGTAATGTGCCATACGAAGTACCTCACACCCGGAAATCGTCGAAACTGGAAAGATGTAGCAAGGTTGCAGGGGTCGCGCCCCTAGGGTATGTCCATTCATTCTTGAAAAGGGTGGTATCATGATATGGAGCCTAGATACTTAACTCATGTGGACACTGTATATTTATTACTGTGTGATGTTGCTTTGTGGTTGAGGATCCTCGGATAAAGGTCGCAAACGACGGGGGATGGCATATCTTAGTTGTTACTCCTGGGAATGGAGTACACCAGCCTTGTGTTGGCAGAGAGCTAGGTAACTTCTTGGGGCGTCCCTCCAGAGGCATACCCATGTGGAAATGGGAAGTTCCTTGGCCTGACCATTTGTTAAATAATCTAAAGAAACAATACGCGCCCTGTACGGTTTTAGTTGTATAACATGCCATGGAATGTGGCGGTAACCTGTTGTTGAACATGGTACCTATAGCAGGCATACGACAAAATATTGTATGTTTGCTAAGATTAATATTAAACTTTTGAAATATTTTCCACTATGCACTAATAATATTTGCGTATCAAGCATTTTTGACAATCATAAGGAGAAATCTCCTCCAATTCTGCATTTGCATGGTGTGTGCGGTGGGAGGCGTTATGGTAGCATTCAATCTTTGGACATTGGCAATCACATTGGGATCAAGTTGCTTCATTTCAGCGATGATGGTGGTTCGAGCTTATTGGATTGGAGTCTTCATAGCTTTTGGGATGAGCTTTTGGTTTGGAGTTGCAGATTTTGGATTCACTCTTTATCGAAGATCTTCTTTGAGTTATCTCTTCCGTTGTTATCATATTCCGCTATTGTATATTTGTTTCTGATATTGTTGTATCGTATTGTATCAGATATTGTATTCATTTTCTTTCGCTGTGTTGTTGTAATTAATGTGCTATAAGCTCTAGCGAACCAGATTCGGCTTTTGAATCTGCGGCATTCGAGTACAAGTGAAGTACGTGTGCCAATTTTCGATGGTCGAGCCAGGATCGTTAGAATTATCGTTTTTATTGAAAATGTTGATTCGTGTAGTGCGGAGTGATTACTCCAATTTATCGAGCATCCTTCTTGGTTGAAGGATAGCAAGTTGAAAGTTGTAGGCGTGATAAGTAAATGAGACTTAGTTTCTGTATGAGGTTGGGAAATGCTTTTGCATTGTTGGTGCAAAGAGACCGGGATCAGATTTATTTGAAAACCACTTCGGACCAACATATATGCGCTCGATTGTGTAGGTTATTGAAGATATTGATATTTAGGATTTTCACAGTGAAGGACTGCTTGTTCATCGTTTGGAGTAAAAATCCCAATATAGATCTATTAGCAGTAGTCTCTTCGTTATGAAATATCCAATGCAAGGACTATTCGCTATTCATGCGAGGGATTTGCGGACTGGATTTGGTAGGACAGTACGGTCGGTTTGTTCTGGACAACTTATATGGACGAGTGTTTGACATTGCATTTCTGTGATTACGTACATTGGTTTTTACAAACGTACATTTGCCGGTGGTAGGGAAGGTAACTTCTCTTATCTTAACTCCCTTCCTTGAGACATACGAGCTCAAGGGTTGTATTTTTGTGGAAGGCAACTAGTAGTCAACGGAAATGGCAAGTGCCATTTAAAGATAATGTGATGTGATATGTGAAAGGTAGTCGTTACTCGATCCCTCATCGACTGGAGATGACCAGGGTTAGATGTAGAAGGGCTAAGTGGGTCATTCCCAATTAGGATATAATCATTCCCTTCTAGATATATTTCTTCCTGCTACAACATTCAGGATGTAAAGTAACGTGGTTTGTATGCTAGAGGGCCCTCGGAAAGGCCGGTGATGACCGGGAGATGACATATTCGGTACTACCTAGTTATAGAGGTAGGCCGGTCTTATGCTAGTAAAGGGGAGATGTTCTGTGCATCGGGACATCCATCTAGAGGTGTACCCATCAGAAGCTAGTCCCTTCACCTAGTCATTTGTATGGAAATCAAAATTCCACTACATGCCTGCCATTTTGTTTGTAGAGCATAGTATGTTGGAATTTAATAACGGTAAAAAATTTGGCTATTTTAATTATTATTTGTGTACTAGACACTAGTATGATCCAACATGATTTGATATGATGTGTTTTGGCAATCGTAAGGTAAAAACATATCCATATATATGTGTGGGCGTGCATTACGAGATACTTTTGTTTTAAAAAGAAATTTTTTGGTAATTTAATAAATTCAATTGAGTGTGTTTCTAATGCTGGTTTATTAGACTGATCCGGGCGTTCTTCCCTTTCAATTCTTGGGTCTGACAGAGTATATTTACAGGTTCAGATTTGGTGTTTTTGGAGCTTCAATGGGTAAGCTTGAGATCTTTATGTCGTATACACGTATCTGTTTATTTTCCACTGCTTTGTTATTTTATTATTAGCAATTGCAAGGACAAGTTATTATGACTATCTAGGATGATGATTAGTGATTGATTGTTGAAATCGAATTGATGTATGTATATATACTACAATATATAAACTTATCTAATAGAAGCTATAATCATTGATAGACTGCTAATGCAATTTTTAAAAAAGCATGGTTCATAAGATGCTAATAAAAAATAATATTATGTACAAATTATACATAACTTTGTTTATTTTAAAATTTTAAAAAGTAATAATACATCGTTGTGTTACACTATATATAAAAAAATGTCATAAGTGCTAAACCATTACTGAAATTAAAAATATTAAAATTCATAAACTACTATTAAATTTCAAAAATGCTACTGCAAAATTGCATTATGTCAAAAATATACATAAATAGTTTAATTAAAAATAAAAAAAATAAAAATATAAAGAAGTGTTACTGGAACTAAAATAAAGAAAAATGATACCAGAATGTAGAATCATTAAAAAGCTACAAACAAAAATGCTATCAATAAATAACAATATAAGCAAATGTATGGAATTAATTCATTAAAAAATATTACTATAACTCATAGAATGCTAATACAAAATATCACTGTAGTATAATATTACATACTTCACCTATAAAATTCATAAAATATTACTGAAACGACCCTGACTCGACCTTTGAAAATCGGCACCCGTACTTCGCTTGTACTCGAATGCCGTAGATTCAAACGTCGAATCTGGCTCGTCAGAACTTATAACACATTAAGTATAACAACATAGTGGAAGAAAGAACGAATATATCATATAACTCCAATGATACAATATCCAACGATATACAACAATGATCACAAATACATATCAGAGACAATATATAATAGCGGAATATGATAACAACGGAAGAGATAACTCGAATACGATCTTCGATGAAGAGTGAATCCAAAATCTGCAACTGCAAACCAAAAGATCTCCCCAAAATCTACGAGGACTCCAATCCAATAAGCTCGAACCACCATCATCGATGACTTAAGCAAGGCCAGTCATCCAAAGATTGAAGAAGATCCATAAATATTGAAGGCTACCAAATCTACACCTACTATTTTGTTATCCGAAAAACCCAACTCCAGATTGCCCGGGTGGAAAATTGTAGGCACCTAGAGTTTAGGAAGGGAACAATAAACTCCATGTCAGTCATGGGACTAGTATGAGCAAACATGAACAGTTTATCTTTGAAACAAACAACAAAGGAATTTAAAACATTGAAAACCGCAATGCTTTTTTGGAAAATGAAACTTCCATAAGGCCTACTGCCACACACACAATGCATGCGCACACTTGGAGGAGATTTCTCCTTATGACAGTCAAAAATGCTTGATATGCGAAAGCCTTTTGATATTATTACTAGTGCATAGTGGAAAACATTTCGAAAGTGTAATATGAATCTTAGCCAGCGTAGGTACCATTATACCATGCCTACTATAGCTACCACTCGAGGTGGCAAGTTATATAACTGCAATCGTAAAGGGCTCGTATTGGTGATTGGATTTCCAGCAAATGATCAAGCAAAGGAACTTCCCACACAAAATGAAACGCCTCTGGAGGGACGTCCCCGAGAATCTAACCGGATCTCTTCTACACAAGGCTAGGTTACCCCTGCCCGGAAGTAATTACTGACACAAGTATGCCATCCCCCGATCGTTACCGACCCTTATTCGAGGCCTCGATACCAACAACCACATAGTAAAGTATCTGGTCTCCATACCATGATACCACTTTCAAAATCAACATACGTAAATATTTAGGCTCTGTACCATGATACTACTTTTTATCCAGAAGGAAATGGTCATACCCTCAGGGGACGCTACCCCCAAATAATCTTGCTGCAACGATTCATGTTTCGACCATTACTGGGTTGTGAGGCTCGACGAAGTCACATCCACAAAGCTACACTTTTTTCATAAAGTCATGCTTTGATCAACATATGATCAGCTGCACTTCGTATGCCACACTACCAAATTGGGAATGTATCACTAGTAACCATCAACTACATAACTTCTGAGCTCATACGTCTCGGAGAAGGGTATTAAGCTAAGAGAATAAATTCTCCTCCACCAAACAGAATTGTATTTGATAGAAACCAGCTTTACATCTCAAGGTGTAATGTCAGACACACATCCATACAAGTCTGTTCCAGGTTCGAACAGAACCGAAGGCATTTCCTAAGAAGCCCTTGAAAATCCGGGTATTCATAATCTCGATTGGATTCCCCATCACATATGGAGATCTCTATACCGGCGCGACTCAGTGCAGAGACATTCGAAAAGTTATCCCATCATTCTCGAAAATATCGGTCTTCACCACCGGTGTCACTAGTACAAAAAATGCATATTGCTTCGTCTCATTTGCATCGGTTGAAGTAAAAACTAATGCAAATAGAACTATTTGCATCAGTTCTATCTTAATAACCGATGCAATTGGTACATGGAAAGCGATAGCTAATAAAAAATCAAATTTCCATCAGTTCTCACTAACAACCGATGCAAATACGTCGATGCAAATAGTTTTAGTCGCATCGGTTTTAATGTCAACCGATGCAACTACATGTTGATGGCAAAGATATGAAATTTAGGTGGGAAATAATAAAAAATTGGCTCCAAAGTTACTACTTTGGAAAAATGTACTCCTTCCTCCTCAATAACCCACTCCCAAAAAAAAGATAATTACGTTGGTCAGCAGCGATAACGAATCTTTCGAAATTGAAGAATCAGTGGCAAAGTTGTCCAAAACAATCGCTGACCTAATCGAAGAAGGCGTTGATACTGACAAGGGCATCCCTATTTCGGTTGTACATAATGCTGCTTTGGCGAGAGTAAACGAGTACTGCAATAAACACGTGGAAGAGGCAAATAAGAAGAAGGAAAAGAATGCTGAGAATGATGCTTTTGCTGAATGGGAGAAGGAATTCCTAGGTACTGATTTTCATGAACTCGTTGCAATTCTTACAGTTAGTTTTGTTTCTGAATTTTTTTGTTGATTTATCAATTTTTTGCTTTGAAATGTTACTTTGCTTTGGTTGATAATCAAGATCTATCATACGTGTTTCTTTATTGCCTTTAAAAAAGGAAAAGAAGCATATTTTATTCGTAAAAATTGTCGAAATTCCATGCCAGTTTCATATTTGTTCAAATTACGACAATAGATAAAGTTCGATGCATACCAAGTTCATTACTTGAAGGTGTATAACTTGATTATTATTTTCTTTTAGCTGGGCTGCAAATTATCTGAATATAAAGAGTTTATTGACAGTAGCTTCAGCTGCGGAAGATGAGACATTAAGATTTTGGAATGTTTTCGGAACACGTCAAGTTGCAAAACGTGCCCTAAAGCCACTACTGGACTATTCAGCAGTATCAACCTTATTAGGTAATTAAATTACCAATAGCAAATATGACACCAGAGATGCAATTTGAGACTTACCACAATCTTCCACATTTGTGTAGTGAGGCATTTTTGTCATTTTTAAACATCTTTCATCATTTGCTTACTTATATATGTTCTTATGCATGCTGATATACTTTGCTTCGTTGATATGCAGGCGGATGATGCGTTCGAGTAGGCTTAAAAAGCTAAGTATTCCAACATTATTTATCTTTGATTCTATCTTATATTATAATTAGTATTTATATTATAGTTTGAATTTCTGGTTTATTTACTTTGGTTACATCTCTCGTAATTGTCTATCTTTAGGTTTTATTTGCCATTTTTTTCATATTTGTCTAATAGTTGTTTTAAGTTCATATGTCTAGGTAAGAATCTTATGCAATGTTATGAATGCATACGAGCATATTTAATGCAAATTTATCTTTTTTTTCAGGGGCATCTGTCATCTTTTCCACTTGGTCATTTCACTATGGTTTTCAGGGAGCAGCAGTACACGGAGGGATTGCCTTATCAGATTTTGGTTTCAGTTTCCAAGGTAATTTGTGAAAACTTTTTTTATGTGTTCAAACTTTTCA
The DNA here is from genome assembly GCA_030765085.1 of Allium cepa. Taxonomy (NCBI): domain Eukaryota; kingdom Viridiplantae; phylum Streptophyta; class Magnoliopsida; order Asparagales; family Amaryllidaceae; genus Allium; species Allium cepa. The sequence goes on from CM060928.1 coordinate 1,034,021,931, forward strand.
ACTATTTGAGTCGAACGAAAGATAGTACTATAGGTTTAATGCAGGTAAATAAGTTATATTTCTTGGCATGTTAGCAACTGTTCAAAATTATAGTCTTGGTTTAATTTAATGGAGTTTCTGTTTATTTCTTTGTAGATGGATGCTTATCTTGTATTCATTGTGTAGGCTTAAAAAGTACATATTGTATATACTGAAATTGCTTGGTTCAATAAAAGAATGTTTGGTATTTTTGTCTCTATGCCTGTGTTACTGTGCTATTTGATTCTTTTGTTCCAAATTTGAAGACTAGCAAGAAACAAAAGGTGCAAGATAAAACATTTGAAAACTCTATCTATGCTTCAAGTATTATATAATTTTTCTCTTCTTAAATTCAAGATGTATTTAATTTTTTTATTTACACAATAAACAAAAAATATATTACTTCAGTTGAACCTATATAGTCATCACTATTAAAACACAAAAGACTGTACCTTGCTTGCGTTCCATTAGTATTATATTTAGTGCAGAAAATGCTTAATTAAGACATAATATTTGGGATTAAGCACAGAGAAGCAAGTGTAGGTATGGATATAATTGTTTTTGAAATGCATAAAAATTTCTTTTACTCTCTTTTAACATTAAAATTCATTTATCATTGTCACTATCATTGCATACTTTTCATTACTTCTAGATGCAATAATTTCTTTTTCTTCCTTGCTGTTGCAACTGTTATAGTATAAATTCTTTGATTAATATAATAATTGTTTCAAAAGGTAGATTAAAATGGGTAAGTCGTACAACTTTGTTTAACCATGCTCTAAAATAGTTAAATGGTATTTCCAAACTGAATTACCTCATTTAAACTTATATGTAGTACACTGTATTTGATTCAACCAATGCTAATAGTATGAAATTATATTTGAGTTTGAGAGTGTTTAGAGAGCACATAGTGTGAATTTATGCAATGAAATTACAATTATAGGATGCAAATTGTGTTGTAATTGGGTAAACTACCTCTCTCCCACTCATAAACGGTTATTTTGATCAATGTTATGCAGCAATTATCAGACATTTTGCTTTGTAAATGCCAATTATAGATGTTTTTAAGGTACTTGAGCATGATGTTCTCTTCCAATTATTGAACTATAATGCCACAGCTATTGAAAATACTAAGTTTCATCAAATGGAGATTTAGCTGTAGCACTTTTGATTATTCCTGTCTTTTTCATTCGTCATCCTTCATAAGAAAATTTGAATGTTATAGTTTTCTTAGGTTCATGTATTTATTGAAAGCTCCTTTTATTTGTCTACTCATCTCATTAATGCCGAATCTTTTGTGGTGAATATTTAAAGAAAACATTATACTTTCAGTTAGATTGTAATCTTGCATAAGCTTGTGGTAAGCTTCAAAACTCTTGTTTTTTCTATCAACAAACCTCTTTTCGGTTCTAAATTAGTTTTACTTGAATTTTTTTATGGGTATAAAGTTAATTAAGAAACATTGAAATGTATAGGTGCAAATAACATTAAGGTTAGATTTTTGTTCTTTTTTACCATACATGTTAATTTATATATCTCATTATAGTTTATATACTTCTTTATGCATAGGAACTTACATCGATAAGAAATTCCCTTTCACTGGTCATGTCTCTATTAGAGGTCGTGTCATTGCAGGAGCATGCCATAGTGCAAAGATGAACATAACTATTATTGTCAGAAGAAATTATATTCATTATGTGAGAAAATATCAGAGGAAAGCTCCGTCAATCAAAGTTCTAGCCTTCATTTGTCCACTGCATTAAGCATCTAATATCCTTTTTATTATTATTCCATGTATGAGAAGAGGCATTCAAACATACCAGCACATGTTTCTCCCTATTTCCGTGTTAAGGAAGTTGATCATGTGATCATTAGCCAGTGCGGGTCATGTGTTGATTTTGTGCTTATTTCACTTGTTGTCTTACCTTTTGTTTTTACTTGGTGTATACTTAAAGTTTGGATTAATTGTTCGTTAGAGCATGTTTGGCAACTCTTTGTAAGTAGTGAAAACTATTTTCTAAGCTACTTATTTCAATCTTGATAGTTGGGAACTTCATATAAGCAGCTTGCAAAAGTTGGCGAATAAGTAGAAGTAATATTACTCAAACACTTCTACTTTCAAGTAATATAAAACTGCCTAGAAGTTATTGTTCAAAACTCAATTTTAAAATTTTCAAAATAAGCTTTTTCCTTTTTCTCTTTTATAGCTTGTTTGTGTCGACACATTAAAGTTGTTTTTTGCATTTTGGAAGTCAAAACCAATTCATTTTGGCTTTCAAAAGGCCAAAAACGACTTATTTAAGTCGATCAAAACACGAGCTTAACATGGGCTATCCAAGATATATGTTTTTCCTTCTGATTCCTAACAGCCATACTTGTGCATTTCCCCATCTGGTATTGTTAATTTTGTTAATTCATTCAGGTTAACATTAGAACATCAAGTAGTAGCAAATAAAAGTAAGCTTCAGCTCTCTACAGCCAGTAAAAATAAGCATTTGCTGGTACCATATTCATGTTAGTGTACAAAACATTATTTTCCAAATAATTTTGAACTAGTCAAAATTTTAATGGCCTCATGAGATGTCATGACAAGGATGGAAAGAGTTATTGTTAAAATCTTATAATTTCGTTACTTCATTTTTAATTAAAAGAATATATAAAATTAACCCTTCAACCTTGAAATATATATTAACCTATTTACATTCACTTGTTTTAAATTTCATTCAGACCACTATCGGAAACAGTGAGGCTCAATGTGTTAAGGGTTATTCCAGCTGGATCTACAGGTGGTAGAAAGAAGGCTTTTGTAGCAGCTTAAGTTTTCATTTAAAGCCAATGATAGATGATATTTGCATGTCTTGTTTAGATGTATGTTTGATATAAGTGCTTGGTGGTGGTTACTGACTGAAGTGAAGGATTGGTGTAGGAATGGTTTCAGCAAGTATGGGATTTCGATTGTAAGTAATGTGTTGACAATTGATGACTGTAAGTTTGCGATGTTGTTATGCAGAGGGGAGAGTTGTGTTTGGTGATGATGTATAGATGACAGTGGTATATGTTATTCAGTTTAATTTGGTATTATGTTATTCAGTTTAGTTTGGTGATGATGTATAGATTATTAACACTTTAATTGATATATGTTTATTTCAGTATTATGTTATTCAGTTTGTATTTGCCATCAAATTTAATTTTGAATGATTGTAATATAGCATGTAATAATTATTTGTTATAATCAATAATAAAGGGATTAAATTCCAACAACCTATGCAAAGAGTACCTTTGTTGCATCGGTTTTCATTACAACCAATGCAACACGTTCCTTTGTTGCAACCGTATTTTGCATCAGTTGTTAGTAACAACCGATGCAAAAAGGACTGTTTTGCGTCGGTTTTAGAACTGATGCAAAATTGTTAAGCCTGTTGCATCGGTTGCATGTGCATCGGTTGTAGAACTGATGCAACAGGGGGGTGAACAACCGATGCAAATGGCCTATTTTGTGGTATCGTGTTCAATTGTTATCCATATGGCTGTATCATTATTCGAAATGGATTATATGACACAAGGTCCACTCTCGGCTAAACCGAATAATGAGCGTAATATTTTAAAACATATGGATATTGGGATTTTAGTTAATTCACAACTTATTGCCGAAACTTTTCTTTCAAATGGTTAAACAAATTACCATTTTAAATCTTTTAAACAAAAAGATTCACTTCACAAAGTTCACTAATTTTTCACAAAGATTCATTTCCAATATTAAAACAAAAGTTCTATCTTTGAGATCTTCTTATGTTTGAAAACAACGTTCACGCAATATTTCACAAAGATTCCTTCATAGCTTTTGAAACAATTCCATTTCAAATCCTTTATATAAAGATGTACCTTTAAGATCCTTTTCAATTTCAAAACAAGGTTTGGTAAATTTTCACAATGATTAATTCATAGCTTTAGAAACTATTTCAATTCCATTTCACACTTGAAATCTTTCAACACAAATTGGAAATCCTTTCTTTATATGAAAGCTTTTATTATTTGAAAACAAATAGTTTCATTTCTAAAAAATCCGATTACATTTGCACGAGTTAATGCCCTTCAAGTATAAAGCTTGGGTTAAATTTTAAATTCCCAAAATAACACTTTTTTAAAGTAGTTTAAATCCATATAAACACATTTATAACTTGCAAAACCTTTTTAAACCATAATTTCCAAATATAGAGTTTAATTTCAAATCTTTGAATTTAAATTCAAACCAAACTATTTTAATTTTTGAAAACTTTATTAAGTTATTCAAAATAACTTTTATCTTCAAAACTTTTCATATTGAACCCAATTCCATTTGCATAACTATTTGAATTTAAAATTCAACTTTAAAACCATTTCAAAAATCCGTGATTAACCAGTTTCCTCGTGCAATCCATAGTTGTGTGTGTAAAGTGTAGTCCAGGGGTTTACCCAATAGTGCAACATCATTCAATCATCACAGATTCAATCATATCAATATCGATATGCGGTATAATCTGTAACGCTTATCTTCATTCACAAATCACAAATAAATAATAAAATTCTTCGCAGATAAATAAGTTTCATCACAGCTGATTAAATTACATCACAAATGAATACATTACATTACAGTTCATAGCATAAATCATAATAATTCATATCACAAAGCATCACATATCAGGGATATCAAACAATTCAACATTCCATAGAATCCAAACATACATAAGTATAATTTATTAATCATCTGATTAACTTAAATCAGATAAATTACTTATGAATTTAATTACTAATCCTGATTAGTTAACCATTAATTAATTTCAAACCATTTTAATTAATTAACCATTAATCATTTTTTAATTAACCTTTAATTATTAATTAATCAATCTAAATTAATAAATCAATCAATCTTTAATTATTAAATAATTAACCATTAATTGTTTAATTATTCCTTAACTAATTAATCACATTAATTACATTAATTAACCCTTAATTAATGTAATTAACCATCTTTAATTGATTATAATAAGTGATTATCCCTAATCACATAAATTAATCAAGGAATTGTCCTTTATTCACTTGATTGATTAACTTTAGTCATTAATTAATTCTCTAATCATTTTCATAAATAAATCAATTACTTTGATTAATTATCTTCTTAATTAAATCACATCAACCATCCTTAAATAAGACCTTAATCATTTTAAGATAAACCCCTTATCTTTGTTAATCACTTAATTACACCTTTGAGTTTTTATTTAAATAAATATTTGAAATTAATTTACAAACAAAATCAATTAAGATCTTCTTTTGATAAATTAAGGTTTAACCCTCTTAATTCAAACCACCTTTCAATTATATCTTTAAATTTCATTTGAAAGACATTTAGAAATTTAATTTATTATTACCCCATTATAAAATTATTTTTAAACAAGTTTTTTTCTTTTTATTATTATAAAACATTATAAATCTTTGAAGTCTGATTTAAGCTTCTAATATTTTTGTTTTGAAAACTTGGCGATACTCTTTGGAAAATTTAATCTTGTTTTAAAAATTGGTTCATTTAGTCTTAAACCAAAAACCCGAGTCAAATCACCAAAAATCCCGAGCATAATGCTATTTCTCCTCGAACCATTTCAAATTCAATTTACTTTGAGCTAAACCCTGAATTTCCCGCACATGAACATGAGCCAGCTTCATCTTCCACAATCCCACAAACAACCAGATATTCTGGTGCACGGTGCACATGTACCCACGTTCTGGCGAACTTCGATCAATCTTGCTACCGCTAATCCATCGCCGACGATCTCTCTGATCATCCCCAACACTCAGCATTATCAAATGTCACTGGAATCAAAATCGAGCACATCTGTTATTTCCTGGAACCAACCCAAATCAAAAAAACCGATCATCGCCACCGATCTCCCATCCACGCCATCACGGCTGGAGCTTCGTCTCGACCTCCGGCCTCTATCACCCCTACACCGGTAAACCCATATCCATCCACGGTGACAAACAAGCTTGAGAATCATCACTGGCCAAAACGAGCTTTTAAACCCTAAATCGTCACCAATCGACCGCCATAGGAACTTATAATTGCTTCAACTATTTTTCCTATGATCCACAGTCCTCAAGCTAACTCTGACATCAAGCTCAAGATCATACAATCTCGAGACAACCGGAATTGGCCGCGTTTCCAATTTCCGTTCAACTTTTAATTCGTTGAACATTACTATGTTAAATATGCCAATTCCTCCTTTAAAATTCATGATTCAGGAAGACTAACAAGATTATGTAATCGAAACTCATATTTAAATCAATTATATTTTGAAAAAAAATCCGAGTCTATTGTATTTTCAACTTGTCCAGTAAATCCATTCATTTTTAATGCCTAAAATTGTTTTTAAAATTTATATGACATTCATACAATCTTTTTTTCTTTTATGATCGTAAACTAAATTTGATTATGCAGAAAGATATCAATTTTTTTCTTTCTTTCTGGAAGTTTGTTAATCAATTGTTAATAGAGATAAATCTGTGTCTACACACATGCATGCATTCCTCTATTCTTATGTTTTCATATACAAATAGTAACGACCTAGAATTTCTGTCAATTAAAATTTGTATATTTAATTGATTTTAAATATTAACAAGTGAAATTTATAAGTCAAATAAATTTTATTTCGAAAATCTGGATTTAATTGGATAATTAAATCGATAATTTAATATAAGAAATTAAAGAAATAATTGGAATTTGGGGTTAAAATGATTAAAATTGATTTGTAAAATTTATTGAATCATATTGGAGTTAGAATGATGTTATAGAACTTTTAAAATTGAATTTAAAGTTAATTTGTGGAAATTGAATATTTTAATACTTAATTAACGAGTTAAAATAGCCATTTTTCAAACAGTCTCGGATTTTGACGAAACAAGTTTCATCGGATCCGTAATATGATATTATTGTAAGATTTCAAATTTCGTGTCAATCAGATTTACGGTTAGTCCGGAGCAAGCCAAAACGCATAGAGATTTGGTTTAATCAATTTAAATTAAATTTGATCGTTTATTTACGTAACTCGCACTGATGATCGAATTGGCCCTCGAAACATGTTCCATTGTGTTTGTAACATGGGGTAAACGCTAGAAATGCCAGCCGACACGCTTCGTTTGGAGTTCGGAAAATTTTAGATGAATAGTGTTTTGGGCAATTTTCTATATAAGCACCACTAATTTCACAAATTGCAAAAGAAAACAGAAACTAGGGTTTCAAGGTTATAGCCGCCTTCTACAGTATCAATGGCCGAAATTCTCTTATTTTATTCTTCAATTATTTCACAATCCACACATCTATTCGCAAAACTTCCTAAAGCAAAAACGTAGAGCTACGTGAGATCCACAGATCCAACGGTGGACAACGCATTTGGAGCTGTGGATCGGCATCAAAGTAGTCGCGTTCTCCTAGGTTGTGCATTTGTTTTCACGCGAAGGAGGGGGTCGAGCTTACTGATATGGCGGCCGAAGATGGCTCGCGCGTAGGGCTTCAACGTGGCTTAGGACGATCGTCTTCAAAGTCGTTGTAGTGGCCGCGATAATTCCGTGATGTTGGCGGCTATGTGTTTCATTTGCGTACTTAAATGAACGAAGGGGAGGAAGAAAGAGCACATGGTTCAGATGCTAGGGTTCAGGATACAACAACCGAGATGCAGGGTCTGAAAATAAAATAAAATTTGTAATTTAATTATATTATAAATTCGTACGAAATTTAATAATGCATAACTTTTTCATACGAGGTTTAAAACGCACGAAACGAACTACGTTGGCTTCGTTTTGTCGAGCACTACGCAATGGAGCTGGTTTGGAATCGTTTGGGAATAGTGTGAATTTTGGGTAAAACTAAACGCACGTTTAATTTTATTCGAAATAAAACACTGCGACTGTTATTTGTACCAAGGTGAGAACTTCTCACTCAATCGAAATTGTTTCGATTTAAATTTTAAATAGTTAGATTTAAAATTTCTTGTTTGTATGCCTGGATGATAAATTATTATCTATTGATTGTTAAAATACACATTATACGCCATATATTAAGCGGATGTTATTTATTAAAAACATATACCGCGATAATTCCATCTTGATTGTAATTTGTATTATATATGTACTTGGAGTTGATTTGTCGCATTATATAGCGGATGAGACCCTATTGCGCCGCATAATAGTGGGTAATATTTTATAAATCCTATATACCGCGATATTCTGTATTGGAACGGAATTGGTATTGTGCTAACATCTATGGATGTAGGGAAACAGGTTGGAGAGATCCAACTGGATTCCTCACTAGTATATATTTGATTATAGATATTATGATATTTGTTGATTATCATATTGATATATGATGTTTTTATTGTCGTGATTGATATATTATTGCTGTAGCAGCATTGGCCTATTTTTGGAGTTTTAAAAATATTAAAGTAACGATTTTGAATTTAAAAGGATTTTAAAGTGATTTTTGAAAATATACATTTTCTTAAATTTTGGAATTGATTTATTTTAATATATAAACGTTATAATTTTTAATGTTATAAAAAATTATGATTTTTGTAAAATATAACCGAAATGTGATTTTTGAAATAAATAGTTGATAAATTTATAAGATGGTTTAAATTGGGATTTCTGAATTATTATAAACGATGTATATAAAAGATTTATAAAATTAATGTTTATAAATTAAAAATATAGGAATTATAAAATGAATTTTTTATAAGTGTTAAAAATGAAGTTTGTACACGGATTTCATCAGTGAATGAAAATTATAGATTTATAAATTTTGAAGTTATAAAATGAATAGATTTTCTAAAATAAAAGATTTATAAGTAATTAACTTATAAATTGGATTTTGGCATTTAATTGGGATATAAATAGAATTTGTTAATAAAGTGACTTTATAAGTTGAAGTTGTTATAAAATATAAATGGGATTTATAAACATTGTTTTATAAATCCAAAACTGACTTATTTTGAAATTCAATTATTTTAGATTTTTAAAGGAGATATATTCACGATTTTGGATAGTGGATAATCCTTTAAAAAAAATGTGTAGAAAAATGTTGAATTTGGTCAACGAAGAATATTCATGATTTTGGACAGTGAATATATTATTAAATAAAATGGATATGCTTTGGGGAAGTGATATTATAAAATGAAGTTAATTGCTTTAAAGATGTATTAAAATGGATTAACTATCGAAACCATAGATTTCAACATTTATTGTTGAAATAGACATTTTCGAGAAATAGAAGGAAATGGTGGACTATAACACTGTTGTTATAGTAAATGATTTCTGAAAGGAAATGTTTTGTATAGTATTGGGATGTATATATCTGTCTTAATTTCGAATCCCTATATTAGTGATTTTGGGTCGTCGTAACGATGTTTTACGCAACATTCGTTTTGACACAAATAAATGTGTTAAAGCGCATGTTTTCCTTAAAGAATGAAATATATATACTTAATTGTAATGTAATTATATTGAATATTTTCCAAGTGTTGAAAATAAATGGATTTGTGAATTACTTATTATTATTAAATAAGTATGGAAATGTTTTCCAATATGAAGTGAATATTTTGAGATTTTATCTTTTAAAGATAAATTGAAAATGAATATTAGAAATCGATTTGGAAATCGTATATTCATAGATATTTTGGAATTGTAAATTCACTATGGAATTTGTAAAAGAAAGGGAAATTTGTTTAAAAATAAACGTTGATTTATTTTTGAAGTGTGGAATTAAATTTACGGATTTGGAACGTAAATATTAAGTAAATCGGTAAGGATTTATTTAATTGGTTTAAATGAACCATTGTGAAATGAAAATGAATAAAGATTTGTGAATATATCCCGTGTAGGAAAATGATTTGAAATTTGTTTTCAAAAGTTGTAAAGGTGAAAAGTGATTTGAAATTTGTTTTCAAATGGTTGAAATGTGGAAATTATATATCTAGTAAAGATATTTTGGAAAATAAATAATTTGGGAAATTATTTGGAATCTGGTGATGTTGTGCATACCTATTGATAGTTAAATAACCGGCTATCAATATTTACTTTTAAATAGGTATTTGTTGTGATTCGCTTAAATTTGAATGCCACACTTATTTTTAAAATAAGCGCTCACTATTCGGGTTACCCGGGAAAGGACCTTTGGGTCGTATAACCCATTCCGAATATGTGATACGTCGTTATGGATTGCATTTGAAGACCGATATTGAAGACCAGATATTTTTGAAAATGGAAGGATTACCGTCGAATGACTTTGCATCGGTTGATCTCCGATATCGAGGTTTTATCACCCTTAGTGACGGAAACTCCGGACGTGATTAGTGAATATCCAGATTGCAAGGACTTCTTTGGAAGTGCCTTCATTTCCGTTCGATCCCAGAACGGACTTGTATGGATGCGTGTCTGACGTTAAAATTTAAGATGTAAAGCTGGTTTCTATCAAATATATTTTTGTTGGTGGCGGAGAATTTATTCTCTTAGCTTAACACCCTTCTCTGAGACGTACGAGCTCAGAGGTTATGTAGTTGATGGTTATTAGTGATACATTCCCAAATTGGTAATGTCGTATACGAAGTGCCGTTGAGCATTTGATGATCAAAGCACAGCTTTTGTATAAAGCGTAGCTTTGTGCACGAGACTTCGTCGGACCTCACACCCCGAAAATGGTCAAAAGTGGAAGGATGCGGCAAGGTTATTAGGGAGTAACGCCCCTTTAGTGTATGTCATTCCTTCTGGATAGAGGTGGTATCATGGTATGGAGCCCAGATACTTAACCTATGTTGTTGCTGCAAATTTATTACTTTATGGTTGTTGAAATCGAGGATCCTCGGGTATAGATCGGTTACGATCGGGGAATGACATATTCGTGTCATTAGTTACCCAGTTTGAAGGGTAACCCGGCCTTCTGTTGGCAGAGATCTAAACGTAATGTTAGGTTAGTTCTTGGGTCATCTTTCCAGAGGCGTACCCAAATGGCAATGGGAAGTTCCTTGGCCTGAACATTTGTTGGAAATCCAAAGAAACAATACGATCTTGTACGGTTTTTGTTGTAGAAACTACCATTTACTATGGTGGTCACCACTGTTTAGATGGTAGCTATAGTAGGCATAAGTGGGAATGCCTATGCTGGCTAAGATTTATATCTTTACTTTCGAAATGTTTTCTGCACTATGCACTAGTAATAATATCAAATGTTTCTTTTTAATGCGTATCAAGCATCTTCATTAGGAGAAATCTCCTCCGATTCAGCATTTGCATTGTGTGTGTGCGGGAGGCCTTATGGTTGTCTCATTTTCCAAAAAGCATTGCGAATCTATTTTAAAATATCCCTTGGTTTGTTTTTAAAAGATAAACTGTTTTAAATTCCCACACCAGTCCCATGACTGACCTGGAGTTTATTGTTTTCCTTCCTAAACTCTGGGTGCCCACCAATTTCCACACGGCCAGTCTAGAGTTAGGTTATCAGGTTATTCTGGAATTCGGGAGTGCTGTAGAAATCTGGAGGCAAGTTGGATGCCGTAGTATATCAACTAGTATATAGTATTTCTTTTTTGCTGTTTTGTTGTTGTACACTTTAATGATGTAATGTAATGTAATATGATGTAATGTAATAACTGATATAGTTCTTTGTTTTAAAGATTATTCATTTGTTTATTATATGTTGTTCCGCTGCGATTGTGAGATTCTGATATTGTTTTGTTGTTTCTTTCTGTTCTGTTCTATCTTTTTCTCTCTTCTTCTATCTTTTTCTTCTTCTTTAACCATAACATTTCGGTTTTTCGGCATTCGATTGCTCAACAGTTGATGCAGTGGACTTATTGATGTCAGTTTTCGAGCGTCGAAAAATCATGAACGTTACATTTGGTATCAGAGCATATGGTTAGGCGACAACCATGGCTCTGTTGGGAATTACTCATTAGAGATGGAGTCCGTAGTACTCTAGAATGAGTTTGAGTGTAATAATAGATACGAGCGCGTATTTGTTAGTGAATATAAATTGTTTTATGTTGTGATGATTGGTTTGTTGAGTGATATATGGATTCTGGTCAATACGAGTAATTAACGTTGTTGATAGGGATCTCTAAACACTTGTAAAGAACAATTTGACACGATATTGTTTTAAAATAGGGTAAATGAAATAATTTTACCTCGATTATATTTTATATATAAAGGAATAATTTTTTAGAATTATTAAAGTGTATATAAAATTGTTTGTTTGGTTGTTGAAATGTAAGAATAAATATAAGTTAATTAAATGAATAATTGTATAAGAAATCGAATTATGAAGTATGGAATTATAATTAATATGATTTACAACTGTGAAATAATCTTATATATACAAATAGTGAAATTTTATAAGTAAAAGATTTGTAAATATGATTTGTAATTTGAAGTAGAGTTCTAGGGTAATATTTGAAAACAAATTAATAGAATTTGAAATTTTGAGATTTGGGAAATTTAAATTCATTGGAGTTCGAAAATGATTTTCAAGGGTTTTGGAAAAAAAATTTGAAGGAAAGAAAGCACTAAACTCTTTTCGGTCGATGAAAAACAATTCCGATGATGGTTGCAACATCATCGGCGTTCATTTTCGGGTTTCCAAAAGAGGGATTGCTGCCAAATTGTTTTATATCGAAGTTGTTTGGAAAATTTGGATTTGGGTTTTGAAATTCAAAGGATAATTGAATTGGTTTCAAAAATGGTTTTGAAAGACTGAAAAGACTTTGGAATGTCATACAAAATGATTGGAATACAATTATTAAGTTGAAAAACAAATTGTGAATGTATAAATAAAATTTGCAAGTGCAAGAAAATGAAATTAAAATCCATTTCGAATTGGTAAGTAAATAGAACTGGAATTTGAATCTGAGTTGGATTTATAAGTGGAAATTTAAGTTAAGATAAACAAATGATGTTTGAAATGGAATATAACTTAAGTGAAGTTGAATAAAGTTAATTCTGGTATCGAAGTAAATTAATCATGAGAAGTGATGAATATGAACTTGAGTTATATAAATGAAATTCAACCATATATTGTTAAAGGAATTAGCAATTGAATTGATAAATGGATGAAATATTTACCAATCAAATGTAAAAGAATTGATATGGGATAATGAATGTAAGTGTAAATTCATTAGAAGCTAATGAAGTTGAGAAATTGAATAATTGAATGGAAGTCAATTTAATATCAACCAATTTGAATTAAAAGTGTTAAACCAAATTGAATGAATGTAAGCGAAGTAAATAAATTTGGTAATGTTGGATATACATTGTTTGTTAGATGATGATTTGTTGATTTTATATAACTCATTAAGTGTTAAATGAAAATGAATTAATGAAATGGAAAGCTATAAATCGTTGAAATCAAATTGGAAGATAAGCGAATCTTAAATAGGATTGAATTTGATTTGTAAGTGTACTAACTTGAATACGAATTAGTGAATGATTACTAATTGAATATGATTAAATGAAAAAAAACCAATTCATTGAATATTAATGATAATATGAATGAATATTTATTTGGTTAGTTGGATGATAGTTGGATGATGGTTGGATTGTCGTTTTGATTGCATTTGCAATATTGGCATATATAGTTGTTGATATGTGTTGTATATGGATGTTACTTTCATATATACATGTTACTCATTTGTTTGTTGAGTGTATAGTTGGTGCGGATTACGCTTCCTTCGCATTTGGAGCTCGCTTTCGTGTTATATCAGCAATATATGCTCGCTAATAATATATAAGGTACATATCTCGGATTACATATCGTACTTCTACACTTTTTTCCCTACGGGATGCCTCATCACTTGATGAGATGTATATTTGTGATATATATATACTGTCATTTTTTTTGGATCGAGCCGCGCAAAGGAGACTGGTGAATTTACCTGAAAATTTAAGGCGTTAGAATTTTTTTGGGAATTTTGGAAAATTTTGTAAACTATAACTAAGTTGGATTTAGAAACTTAGTAAAGTGGTTGTAAGAGGTGTAACTATTGAATTTTGGGAAAGTTAAACACTCAAATGAATTTGAAATTTAACTCGAATGAATTGTTTTGGAAAGTTAATGGATTCTGTAACTTTTTCTTATTTTTTAATTTCGCGGACGAAATTCTTTTAAGGCGGAATTTTGTAACGACCCAGAATTTCTGTCAATTAAAATTTGTATATTTAATTGATTTTAAATATTAACAAGTGAAATTTATAAGTCCAATAAATTTTATTTCGAAAATCTGGATCTAATTGGATAATTAAATCGATAATTTAATATAAGAAATTACAGAAATAATTAGAATTTGGGTTTAAATTGATTAAAATTGATTTTTAAAATTTTATTTCATCATATTGTAGTTATAATGATGTTATAGAACTTTTAAAATTGAATTTAAAGTTAATTTGTGAAAATTGAATATTTTAATATTTAATTGACGAGTTAAAATAGCCATTTTTCAAACAGTCTCGGATTTCGACGAAACTAGTTTCATCGAATCCATAATGTGATATTATTGTAAGGTTTCAAATTTCGTATCAATCTGATTTACTATTTGTCCGGGGCAAGCCAAAACGCATAGAAATTTGGTTTAATCGATTTAAATTAAATTTGATCATTTATTTCCGTAACTCGCACAAATGATCGAATTGGCCTCCGAAACATGTTCCATTGTGTTCGGAATGCGAGGTAAACCCTAGAAACGCTAGCCAGCAAGTTTCGTTTGGAGTTCGGAAAATTTTGGATGAATAGTGTTTTGGGCAATTTTCTATATAAGCACCACTAATTTCACAAATTGCAAAAGAAAACAGAAACTAGGGTTTCAAGGTTATAGCCGCCTTCTACAGTATCAATGGCCAAAATTCTCTTATTTTCTTCTTCAATTATTTCACAATCCACACATCTATTCGCAAAACTTCCTAAAGCAAAAACGTAGAGCTATGTGAGATCCACAGATCCAACGGTGGAGATCGCATTAGGAGCTGTGGATCATCATCAAAGTAGTCGCGTTTGCCTAGGGTTGTGCATTTGTTTTCACGCAAAGGAGGGGGTCGAGCTTACTGATATGGCGGCCGAAGATGGCTCGTGCGTAGGGCTTCAACGTGGCGTAGGCCGATCGTCTTCAAAGTCGTTGTGGTGGCCGCGATAATTCCTTGATTTTGGCGGCTATGGGTTTCATTTGCATACATATATGAATGAGGGGGGGGGGGGGGAAGAAAGAGTGCACGGTTCAGATCCTAGGGTTCAGGATCCAACGGCCGAGATTTAGGGTCTGAAAATAAAATAAAATTTGTAATTTAATTATATTATAAATTCGTACGAACTTTAAAAATGCATAACTTTTTCGTACGAGGTTGAAAACGCACGAAACAAGTTGCGTAGGCTTCATTTTGTCGAGCACTACGCAATGCAGCTAGTTTGGAATCGTTTGGAGATAGTGTGAATTTTGGGTAAAATTAAACGCACGTTTAATTTTATTTGAAATAAAACGCTCGACTGTTATTTGAACCAAGGTGAGAACTTCTCACTCAATCGAAATGTTTCGATTTAAATTTAAATAGTTAGATTTAAAATTTCTTGATTGTATGCCTGGATGATAAATTATTATCTATTGATTGTTAAAATAGACATTATATGTCGTGGATTAAGCGGATGTTATTTATTAAAAACATATACCGCGATAATTCCATCTTGATGAGAATTGTTATTATATATGTACTTGGAGTTGATTTCCCGCATTATATAGCGGATGAGACCCTGTTGCGCCGCATAATAGTGGGTAATATTTTATAAATCCTATGTACCGCGATAATCCGTATTGGAACGGAATTGGTATTGTGCTAACATCTGTGGATGTCGAGAAACAGGTTGGAGAGATCCTACTAGATTCCTCACCAGTATATTTTGATTACAGATTTTGTGATATTTATTGATTATCATATTGATAAATGATGTTTTGATTGTCGTGATTGATATATTGTTGTTGTAGCAGCATTGGCCTATTTTTGGAGTTTTAAAAATATTAAAGTAACGATTTTGAATTTAAAAGAATTTTAAAGTGATTTTTGAAAATATACGTTTTATTAAATTTTTGAATTGATTTATTTTACAAATAAAAGTTATAATTTTTAATGTTATAAAAAATTATGACTTTTGCAAAATATAACCGAAATGTGATTTTTGAAATAAATAGTTGTTAAATTTATAAGATGGTTTAAATTGGGATTTCTGAATTACTATAAACGATGTATATAAAAGATTTATAAAATTAATGTTTATAAATTAAAAATATAGGAATTATGAAACGAATTTTTATAAGTGTTGAAAATGAAGTTTGCACATGGATTTCATCAATGAATGAAAATTATAGATTTATAAATTTTGAAGTAATAAAATGAATAGATTTTGTAAAATAAAAGATTTGTAAGTAATTAACTTATATATTGGATTTTGGCATTTAGTTCGGATATAAATAAAATTTGTTAATAAAGTGACTTTATAAGTTGAAGTTGTTATAAAATATAAATGGGATTTATAAACATTGTTTTATAAATCCGAAACTGACTTATTTTGACAAGTAAATTATTTTAGATTTTTAAAGGAGATATATTCACGATTTTGGATAGTGGATAATCCTTTAAATAAAATGTGTAGAAAAATATTGAATTTGGTCAACGAAGAATATTCACGATTTTTGGACAGTGAATTTATTATTAAATAAAATACATTTTTTTGGGAAATGATATTATAAAATGAAGTTAATTGTTTTAAAGATGTATTAAAATGGATTAACTATCGAAACTATAGATTTCAACATTTATTGTTGAAATAGACGTTTTCGAGAAATAGAAGGAAATAATGGACTATAACACTGTTGTTATAGTAAATGATTTCTAAAAGAAAATGTTTTATATAGTATTGAGATGTATATATCTATCTTAATTTCGAATCCCTATACTAGTGATTTTGGGTCGTCGTAACGATGTTTTACGCAACATTCGTTTTGACTCAAATAAATGTGTTTAAGCGCATGTTTTCCTTAAAGAATGAAATATATCAACTTAATTGTAATTTAAGTATATTGAATATTTTCCAAGTGTTGAAAATAAATGGATTTGTGAATTACTTATTATTATTAAATAAGTATGGAAATGTTTTCCAATATGAAGTGAATATTTTGAGAACTTATCTTTTAAAGATAAATTGAAAATGAATATTAAAAATCGATTTGGAAATCGTATATACATAGATATTTTGGAATTGTAAATTCACTATGGAATTTATAAAAGAAAGGGAAATTTGTTTAAAAATAAACGTTGATTTATTTTTGAAGTGTGAAAATAAATTTACGGATTTGGAACGTAAATATAAAGTAAATAGGTAAGGATTTATTTAATTGATTTAAATGAACCATTTTGAATTGAAAATGAATAAAGATTTGTGAACATATCCCGTGTAGGGAAACGATTTGAAATTTGTTTTCAAAAGTTATAAAGGTGAAAAGTGATTTGAAATTTGTTTTCAAATGGTTGAAGTGTGGAAATTATATATCTAGTAAAGATATTTTGGAAAATAGATAATTTGGGAAATTATTTGGAATCTGGTAATGTTGCGCATACCTATGATAGTCAAATAACCGACTCTCAATATTTACCTTCAAATAGGTATTTGTTGTGATTCGCTTAAATTTGAATGCCACACTTATTTTTAAAATAAGCGCTCACTATTCGGGTTAGCCGGGAAAGTACCTTTGGGTCGTATAACCCATTCCGAATATGTGATACGTCGTTATGGATTGCATTTGAAGACCGGTGTTGAAGACCAGTGTTGAAGTCCGTATATTTTTGAAAACGGAAGGATTACCGTCGAATGACTCTGCATCGGCCGATCTACGATATAGAGGCTTTATAACCCTTAGTGACGGGAAGTCCGGACGTGATTATTGAATATTCGGATTGCAAGGACCTCTTTGGAAGTGCCTTCGGTTCCGTTCGATCTTGGAATGGACTTGTATGGATGTGTGTCCGACGTTACAATTTGAGATGTAAAGCTTGTTTCTATCAAATATATTTCTGTTGGTGGCGGAGAATTTATTCTCTTATCTTAACACCCTTCTCTGAGACGTACGAGCTCAGAGGTTATGTAGTTGATGGTTACTAGTGAAACATTCCCAAATTGGTAATGTGGCATACGAAGTGCTGTTGAGCATTTGATGATCAAAGCACAACTTTTATATAAAGCGTAGCTTTGTGGATGAGACTTCGTCGGACCTCACACCCCGGAAATGGTCAAAACAGGAAGGATGCAGCAAGGTTATTAGGGGGTAGCGCCCCTTTAGCGTATGTCATTCCTTCAGGATAGAGGTGGTATCATGGTATGGAGCCCAGATACTTAACCTATGTTGTTGCTGCAAATTTATTACTTTGTGGTTGTTGGAATCGAGGATCCTCGGACATACATCGGTTACGATCGGGGAACGACATATTCGTGTCAGTAGTTATCCAGTTTGAAAGGTAACCCGGCCTTATGTTGGAAGATATCTAACCGTAATGTTAGGTTAGTTCTTCAAGCTAGAGCTGTGATTCACCGAGTGCGACATTCAACAATCACGATGCATGAAGAGCTATGATCTAGCACACGATGGAATTTATTCAAATAGTGAGTGGCTATGACACGACCGGCCACTCACTAAGTGAAAACTCAGCTCGGGGGCAAGCCATCACTTAAAAGGCTGAACTGGACCAACACACGGCAGTCCTATAAACATCAACTCTAGGTTCCCAAAGTGCGAATCGGAGTATAAATCCTAACTCCACTTTCCCAGAGTGCAAATTGGAGTATAAACCTCAACTCTAGGTTCCCAGAGTGCGAACCGGAGTATAAACCCTAACTCCACTTTGCCAGAGTGCGAATTGGAGTATAAACATCAACTCTAGGTTCACAGAGTGTGAACCGGAGTATAAACACTAACTCCAAACTCCTAGAGTGCGAGCTGGAGTATAAACATATAAATGCGGTTCCGGAGAGGGTGGACCCGTCCGCCTAACGACTTCGGCCGTATCCAAACCTAGTTTGAGGAGGATGGACCCGACCGTCTAACGACCTCGCTTGTTAACTCGAGGTGGATGTGATCCGACCATCCGCGATCCCGATATATCCATCGTTCCCAGGGTGTGAACAAATTCCTAAAAAGCTCAAAAAGATGTTACTCACCATCTGTCGGCTAACTCCAAATTCCCAAAGCGTGAATTGGAGTATAAACATCAATTCCAGGCTCACGGAGTGCGAACTGAAACATACAGGCTAAGTCCAAATTCCCAGAGTGTGAATTGGAGTATAAACATCAATTCCAGGTTCCCGGAGAGCGAACAGAAACATCAATGCCAACTCCAAGTTCCCAGAGCGTGAATTGGAGTACAAATAACAATTCTAGGTTCATGGAGTGCGAACCGAAACATAAATGCTAACTCCAAGTTCCCAGAGCGTGAATTGGAGTATAAATAATAATTCCAGGTTCCCGGAGTGCGAACCGAAATATACATGCTAACTCCAGATTCCCAGAGCGCGAGTTGGAGTATAAACATCGATTGCAGGTTCTTGGATTGCAAACCGAAATATACATGCTGACTCCAAATTCCCAGAGTGTGAATTAGAGTACAAAAACCAAGTCAAAGTTCCTGGAGTGCAACTATGTTACAAACACCGATAACTCTCAAATTCCTAGAGTGCGAACCAGATTATCGATCACAGATCATCCTAAGTCCCCCGGAGTGTGGACATGTGCTCAAGATTTGCAAAAGTTGCGATCGACCATCGAAATACAAATGCTTTTTCCCGAAACTGGGGTGGAAAATCTCAAGTGTTAATCACTAACCGAAGCAATACAATGTCCAAAAATTGACTCATTCATTAATCAGATGTGTGATCAAGATTTTCAGGCTTGGTAAATAAAACGAACTCAACTTGAAGGTAAAAACACCACAAGTACATTGGACTGAAAGTCGAGTACTGCAAATACTTAAGCACAAAAGAAATGAGAGTTGAAGCAAAGAAACTAAATGTCATCTCAACTAACTGTTTATGAAAATTCAAGTAAAAATTATTCCAAAAATTTCCTACTAGCAGGGGGCCGAGCCAGCACCTATACTAGCCTACGAAAGAAAAATAAAAGTGACTTCTTAACTGCCAAAAATGCGTCAGAAGGGGATCGTCTACTTTTTCTTCTTCAGCTTTTTCTTCGATGCGGAACCACTAGAACTGCTAACAGTCTTTTGCTTCGACCCCATACCCTTTGGCGGATCTTCCTCTGATGAAGGCATGATATCGACGTCTTCCTCCGAACTTGAACTTAAAGGAATATTCTCTTCTGGATGAGTTGGAGGAGTCGGGTCTACCACCGTGGGTGGAATGGGCACGCTGGTTCCGACAAGAGTGTCTCTAGAAGATATCACCTCAAGAGGAGTGGGGCCAACCGCCGTCGTAACACTCTCATAATTACCACCGCACGCTCCCGCCTCCATCTCTACGTTGATTTGAGCCAGTATCTCGGCTTCACGAGTGGCACGAGATTCACGGTAGGCAGTGGGGACTGTGATGAAACAATAAAAACAGGTGGGAACGCACCAAGAACGAATGGCATGTCCGTAAAAGGATTGCTGCTTTGACCTAAAAGCTCGTTCATCATCTGCTCGTCCAAAGACAGTGAGCTCCCCTCCGTCGGCACGACCGCAGTCGTGATGATCGCCTCAGTAGTGATGGCCTCCTTCACTTGATGCGATTCTTAGCTTGCAGGAGGTGCTATCGGTGTAACTTTGCTCACTGGACAAGAAAGAAAAGAAGTTGTCAGAACAAACTTCAAGAATAAGCCCTTCACTTCAAATGCATACGAGATTTGTACAAAGTACCTTCCTCAATTCGGCTCGTGGCTGGCTGAACACCTTTTGAAGGATGTTCCCTTATGGGGGATAAGCATGGCTGCTCAGGGTCATAGCCCAGAACCGACTGCGGCTCAATCACTAGCGTCGGCTCGGATCCAAATGGAGTAATCATCCCAGAACTTGTAGCAAGATGTGCGACACCAGAACCCTCACCAACTTCTAAGTGTTGGGTAGCCAGTCTCTCTCTAGCATGGGAGATCATAAAATCGTGGAGAACCTTCTTCTCATCATCATTCAATATGCGGTTCTCCAACTCGAACTCATCAAAAGCTTCACCCAGCTGTGCTGCCTTCTCCTCTTCAACTAACAAATTCCAGGCACTGAATAAGTGTGTTGGGTAGTCATCGAGCCACGCTAAGTTTCTGTGCCTCAGCACATCGGCGTTATAAGTGATGAGAAGCTCTTCAATCTCCGTCTCAATCTTGATCTCTGCCTGCCGAACTTTCTCATCAACTTCGGCTTCCACCTCGCGGACCTTTTCCACGGCCACATCTCTTTCCCTCCGAAACTCCACCGCCTGATCGCACGCTTCCTATATGGAAATGTTAGCGGCATCCCTCTCCTTCATGATTTCTGAAACTTTGGCCTTAAGCTCATTTAGCTCTTTCAAGGCCGCATCTCGCTCGACGGCTACGACAGTATTCCGGTGGCCCATGTCTTCCACCGTGGCATAGTGCTCACGCTTCATCCTGTCCATTGCCGCCTGGACTTCATCATCTTTCTTAAGAGCCCCGATTTTTGATTTCCGAGAAGACTCGGCCTCGCTACTGAGCAATTGAATAATCCGGTCTTTTTGGCCAAGTTCTTTCTCTAATTTCTCAATCATGGCCGCCCAGTCAAAAGCCACTTTCGATGCTTTCTTCACGTCCTTGGACCATTCCCGATACTGGAAAAATATGTCGGTGAGATAATAATGCATCATTGGTTCGACCGACGTGGGCACCCTTTTTAGATGCGGGGAGAAGACAAAACCGTCGAAGCAAATATCAAGGAAATGTTTCTTCAGCTGAGCAAGCCTCGCTGCTCCTTCCCCCAAAGGCTCGGCCAGTACCTGCTCTGTTGTTGTAGGGGCCGCAATCTCAGTCCTACGGTGAGTTTCATACCATGACGATTAGGAAGACGGCTTGTGTCGTGGTGCCTCTAAAGGTCGCGAGGCGTGGGCAGGAGGTTATGCAGAGACTCTGGGAGGTAGTGTACAAGATAGAGACCGACGCCTATACTCTCTATCTCTGTCAGAGCGCTCATGACTCGAGTACCCCTGGTCATAGTCTCTGTCTCCTTCTCTCCTATATGGTTCATAATATGATGAAGACTTGCATTTGCTGCGAAGACTGCCAAGCATTGAGCTTCGATCGGACATGGTATCTACAAGTCAAAATGGAGACAAAAGTTAGTAATCTCTTACAGTGAGCGTACTACATTCAGAAATCGTGTAGTACCATGAAGTGTGAATGTATGTGCAACCCCCGACCAACTGGATGTGTCAATCGCACTCGTGGACAGAGATTCGCTTAAAACTAAGGCTTATGAAAGTTTGTCCAATCCGACTTCCTGCTGCACGGATACAACGTTCGGAATTCGAAGATCAGCGAGCCCTTCATAGAGGTTCTTAGTTCTTGGGGGAGACATCTCCAAAATTCTAATTCTAGAGGCGGAGGTTTGTCAACGGCTGCCTTGCTTTTTCTCTGCTCTTCGATATCCTGGTCTACATCTGCAAGTTCTCCCAATGGTTCTTCATCAATGTGAGTTCTTTCGGAGTCAGGCTCCTCGATTATAAAATCTTCAGGATTTCTTCGTTTAGCACGTTCTTTCAAGGCAGTCCTTAAGGCACCGTCGAGCATTATACTTTGTCTTCGCTCGATCAGCCCGAGAATACTAAGATTCCTATCCGTCAAAAGCAACTCGATATTCATTTCTTTGCTTGGGATTTCTTGGAAGACCCTAACTATCTCCTTGAAACGTTCACCTTTGGGTCGCTGGATTATGGCTGAAAAGAAAAAGAGATATGAGTTCGACTTCATCTACATCAGTTTTATCAACAACCCGAGAAGATAGCAATACTCATGTCTAAATAGCCAGCACCTAGCAAATCCTGGGGGCATCTAACATAAAACAACTCCTTCTTGAAGTAGCCCAGTCTAGTCCAAGTCCCTGTGACCACCTGATAGTTTCTTACCGCTTCCAGGAATGTGAAAGATGGACTATCAGTCCGACTCTTGAAGTTAAACAAGTATCTGATCTCAATCGGGAGTGGCGGTCAATAAAGATATTCTATAAATGCAATAAAAAAGCTATTGAGTGAGGCATATCCATTCGAATGTAGCTGAGAGGGGGCAATCCCCAGAAACGATAATACTTCTCTTATATACTGGTTAAACGGAGGAAGTGTCCCAGCTGCGCACGCGTGGCGATTGAATGCGGTATATACCTCCGGTGCATTGTGCGGTCTATCATTTGTCCCGGCAGTAATACGTCGTCCATCGACAAACCATGCCTTAAGCATATTCTTCCTAGCATGTCTTCCGAAATGTTGGACGGAACATAGTCTGATGAGTTACTAATGAAGGATGCGTCAGGTAACTCGTCCGATGCTCGACCGATAACTTCAACCTCAATCTCCGGTACTTCAAGCACGGGAGGGACTGAACTTTGAGTTTCTTGCGGCTGCGAACTTGAAGTTTCCATAACTAGCTAACTCATGATAAATCATCATTAGACGCTGAAGAGCCTGTGTGTTCCCCTCATGTAAAGTGTGTGTTGTGCAGTGCTGCACATTACTTTAGAAAATTCTAAGGAATTAGAGGAAGTGTGTAAACGACAAAACCCTAAAAATCAGATTGGAATGACCGTCATCGCTGACCGTCACGACCATGCCATCCGGATGCCAACGACCGATTCAAATTTAAGTTCATTATAATTGTGTTAAGTTACAGTTCCATCAACGAGCTTCAGAAGGCAGCCAAATATGCATTTCTATGGTCAAGTCCTATTATGCAAAGCAAAAGCTCATCAGAGTCTAGTGTCAGGATATGCAAAAGTTCGCTAAGTTCGTCTAATTTCAACTTGGAATCGGTCGCCACAGTTCAAATTCATATCGAATCAGAGATGCAACATTTTTCGTATCGACCACATTTGAATCGATACATTCGTATCGTTCAGATTCGACTCGATACATTTTGAATCGGGCGATAGTAAAGGCTCAGGTTCGAATCGATATGTTTTGTATCGATCAGGGTAGTACGTCTCGCATCAATCAGAAATTCTTAGCTTCGCATTCATGACCGTTCTAGTCTTCGTACCGACCGTTAGAACGATCGATGCGAATCACTTCGTTCCACTTAGCCTTTCCAAGATCGATACGAACATCGATACGAAATCATATGATTTGGATCGATTCGAAAACACCTATTACAGATCGACACGAAACGAAGACAGAGTCGTTCCTCCACAACTCCTTCTTCTCCAAAAGGCCTTGACCCCATTTCCTTCCTCCATCCTTGAACTTGCATTGACCCATCCCTAATCTCGATTTCATCAGAATCGATAATAAAGGAAAATAGAATAGAAAGATTTCAAGTCTCGTCGTTTACGCGCAAGATTTTTTCAATGAATTATCTAGATCTGACAATTGATTTTGAGGGTTGAGATATCTGGATCGGTTCGAAGGCAATTGTTTTCTCTCCTAACCTGATTGATGCGAAAGCAGAGGATAAGAGATTAAAAGTAAAAAGTGAAAAAGCCAAAGTCCAAGATATTTATATGTAGCTAAGTAGAGACTGGGTCGATTCACCTCCCAGTCAACATGACCGGTCGCAACCGGTCAAATAACGGATCAATGCGAATGCTCTCTTCGAATCCATCGGACTTTGCCTTCATCGAGGCGAAATTACCACCAGGATTCATCGATTCGAAGTGTCTATTTTATAACCATCAACTCACAACAGTGCAGGCCTATCGATACAAGCGTTGTTTTCATATCCAACAAACCCATCAATACGAACGATCATTTCGTATCCATCGGAGATCATCGATGCGAAGCAGGGTCAACCGTAGTTTGTGACCATCGATACAAATGAACATTTAGTATCCATCAATTCCACTCGCATCAATATGAAAAACTACTTTTTAACCTTTTACATCGATTTAGGAGAGGATCGATACAAGAGGATAGTCAAAAAAACCATCAAGCGTTGTTTCAGCACGAATTTTAAATCGGTTCAGGAGAGAATCGATACGAAATTCGATAACGAACTACACTGACAATGACTCATGAACACGCAACGTTAACGAGAATCAAGTTAACATATATGCATATATTCGTACTAATTTTTGATTTTCAACATTCACAGGGATCGAATACTCATCTCATTACAATTACGGCGACAAACAGCTGATCACTATCACACAACAGCCAGTTACAGCAATACAGAATACAATTTTCAATGAAAAATACGATGTTTGTTCGGAGAGAAACTACAGCTTTTCAAAGCACGTCATGTTCCCATAAGACGTACTTTAGGGGGCAAGTTTTATCCCGCCTTTTGGCAAGGCCGTGACACCCAAAAACTGACTAGAAACTAAAGACAGTTCATCTCAAAGATTCGTCATATATTGTTTTGCCATGGACGTCCATGAATTTTGTCCGAGTCCACATTGAGCTATAATTGATAAGGCATGACAAGCAAAGCCATGAAGGCCAGCATTCCAAATTTCAAGTCAATCCGAGTTCATATGCTCATGTTATGAACGATTCAATTTAGAGGAAACAGCCAGCCTTCGTATCCATGCGCTCGGTTCATGCGCTCGGTTCATGCGCTCGGTTCGTATCGATCATGTTCGCATCGATCAGTTAATAGCAGTTCGTATCAATCATGTGGCAGTATTCGAATCCATCGAATTCGTATCAATGGACTTCGTATCCATCAACAGGTGCTGTGCATCGGTTAGTTAGAGGAAACTAAAGACAGTACATGCGCTCGGTTAGTTAGATGAAACTAAAGATAGTTCATGCGCTCGGTTCGTATCGATCATGTTCGCATCGATCAGCTAATAGCAGTTCGTATCAATCATGTTTGCAGTATTCGAATCCATCGAATTCGTATCGATGGACTTCGTATCCATGAACAGGTGATGTGCCTCGTAACGATTGGCCAGTGTCTTCTGCGCATCCATCATAGAAGCCTCTCTTCGTATCCATTAGGCAGCTACTGTTCGTATCCATCAGGTCACCTTACTTCGTATCGATCAAAAGGCTCAAGTTCGCATCGATTGGCCACGTATCCATTGAGAAGCTACGTGGTTCGCATCCATCAAGGAAAGGCCTGTTCGTAACCATCGACCATTAATTGTTCGTGTCCATCGATGACTGCTGTTCGAATCCATGAGTAAGGTCTTATTCGCCATAGCTCGATACGAACAAGGCAAGATTTATGGAGTCGATACGGTCAACTCGGAGTAAAGTCCGGATCGAAGCGAAGTATGCGTGCCATATCATCACCAGACCACGTGAGGTGATCGAGTCGAAAGGATCGTTTAGAAGTAATGGATTCGAACCAAACTGCCACCGAAAAAGTCCATTTCATATCGACTATTTCTCCCAATCCACGGATCCAAATGCAATGAAATTTTCACATTAGCTTGCGTACACATTATAGAATGTCTCTGCCAACTTTTAGCTCGATTGGACATCATCTTGATTGATACGAGATGAATTCGCATCGATCGTAGATCGAGTCGAAACTTTCTAAGATTGGTCGCGTGGGCCCACTCACGTGCCGGAATGAGTCTCCCGAAGTTTGAGCGAAATCTCAGCCTCCTACGCCTATAAATAGAGCCCCAGAGCCTACGGAAGAGGGATCTTTTGACTCTCAAGCGTCCCGACTCTGCCGGATCGAGATCTCCATCATTCTACTACTTTTGACTTCGAATTTCCAGTTGTAACTTGCTATTGATTGTTGTAATCGCCTGTAATCATTGAAAGAGAATGAATAAATTTGCATAAACTTCATAGTGGATGTAGGCAGCATGCCGAACCACTCTAAATTGCTTGTCCGTGCATTTACTTTCCTGTTGTTTGGAATTTTTGTTTGATAACCCTCATTTGTAATTTATATTCTTCATTATTATCTCTTCAAAAACTTCCGAAGGGTGTTGTGACCAATTTTGGTGCAAACACAAGTAGCCTAAATTATTACATCAATTAAATTCGAGCAAACTAGGCTCTATAAATAAAAACGTAAGCTCTTATTGGAGAATGGTTTCAATTGAATGACTAAGCACTGGGGTACCTCCTGTCATAGTACACCACTAGAACAACATACCGAGGACAACTCCGGGGTGCCCTGCTACATAAGACCGGACTACCCTTAAACTGGATAGCCCAAATAAGATAACCTCATGGTTGGAATTAGCAACCGCCACATAACCGAATAAAAGGGACTCTAGATAGGGGTAACTAGGCGCCAAAACATTGAATTCGAATTTTGAATGAATAGACACTTCAACCACTATAAATAATCCCAACAGTCCCCACTTTTCATAAATTTTTCTCTTCTTCTTTTCCCTTTATTCTATTTACTATCAAACTTCTAGAAGGCATATCTCCTTCGCTTCTTAATGGAATAGGTTGAAACCAGTGAAAGAATAAGGCAAGGGCTACAATCTAGTAATAGTTTGGTGATGCATTTGGATGGTATTGTGGTGCAAAAGGCTGAACAGTAAGAGAAATGCGGGAAATCCCGTACACAGTTTTCAATTTTGGATAGTCAACTTCAAACTGTCATATCTCACTCGATTTGGATCAGAATTTGTTGATCCACCCTGGCCGAGGGAATAAGAACTACAATCTGGAAATGGATTTGGGATAAAATACTCAAATACCTTGATGCAATTTGAAGAATACCATTGATAGTTTTGTTTTCTTTTTCTCTTTGTTTACAAAAACTTCATTTGACCATAACTTGGTCAATTCTTAACGGACTCGTACGAAACCAGTGGCACTGCAAAGCAGATAGAGAGAAGTACAGTATAAAATCAAGTTGTAGGTGAGAATCAAAATTTTTGTATTGATTTGGTACCCATTTCATTGTCAATTGCCATTATATATCCATTTGTTCTTCTTGATCGACGAATGATTATCTGGTATCTTTTAACCAATAGTCATTTGACTTATCTCTTCTCCTACAAAACAACAAACTTCTAAAAAATCAAGTGACTTTCAAAAAATAACTAAATGTAGTATTAAACAACAATATCATGATTGATTCTGTGACATATTCATATGAAAATTGTGTTAATAATTTTATCAAAAAAATTGCCATTTTGAAAATTTTCAAAAATTAGATTATTTAAATTTTGAAAACTAATGCTCTGGTGCCAAATGTGAGAAATGCGGATTACGGATTTTAAGGCTGGAATAACACTAGTGGAGAGGTGTTTTATGGATTTTTTAAACCATTTTGAAACTTATGTATTTTAATTACCAACAAATGTAATTCACACACACAAATATAATCAAAGAATCATACATAGATGCAAATATTAAATAAAAGCAGTAAAGGAAAGAAGCTCCAGGATTTTATACTAGTCCATAGTTACCCTACATCTAGTACCGTACAATCGTACAGATTTCATATCAAAATAATCTCCTAGATTACACCCTCGGTCTCAAGGATACAGGGTACACGCTACTGTATTCAAGGCTAGGGAAAAATCTCTTGATTTAACCAGGCTACAAGATCACATAATTGATTTCCAGGGCTAGAATCACGCCAAATTGATTTCAATGCTCAACCGCACCTTTTACTTAACAGTTTGATTTACAAAAGATCCTATAACTCTGAATAGCACTGAAATCTTATGGAGAGAGTGGCAAAGAATCAAATAAGAGATAATCAAGTTTGATTCACTTGGTATTTCGACGGAGTATGGTTTAGGATTCTTTTGAATAAATGTGGAAGATGAAGAGGAGAGCAAAAAAGTGAAATATTATTAAAATTCATTCAAGACAACATGTATATGTAGTAGAGCAATTGTCATATCTCTTCGCGAAAGGTTACGACGAATAAACATTGCTTTTGAAAACTTGAATTTTGAATTTAACGGAAACCATGTCGACATGGGGGGTTGAGGGATGTCGACATGCTCTAGGGAAAATTGATGTTTTCAATTTCTTATTTAATATTGGTTTATATAATTTGTCAAAACAATTTCTAAACTTTGTAAATATATTTGAATATAATTAAACATATGAAAGAGTTTAGAAAGTAATTTTTAATATATATAATATTAGTCTATAAAGTGATTTAAAATCTAAGTATATAAATATTTTAAAGCTAAATATTAAAACAAGAGATGGTTTAAAAACAAGGACAATTTTGAATCCATAATATTAAAAATGATACAAATAGTTTTGAGGCTAAAACATTTAAAACCAATAGAGATATCTTTTTGAAAAGAAATTTTGAAAGCGTTTTTAAAAATAAGAGATATATTTTTGAAAAACATTTTTATGTAAAATTATTGGATATCAAAATAGGACCACTATATGTCCCATTAGATATGATCGTTGTTTCCATCCCATTAGCGTTCTATCCCTTTAACAGGCTCGAAGTGGATTTCATTCCATGAATAAATTTTGAATCAATATGTAAATGATTTCAAGAAGTTTTAAGATAAATCTAGACTCAATGCTTATATTTTACTATTGAATCTTCAAATCTTGATATCTTGATACTCATGAGTCTTCAATATTGATATCTTCTGTAACATTCCGGATTTTTTAGCTATTGGATTTTGAACATTTAACTCATTTTAAATGTTCACCGAGGATTTTTAATTAATTTTCAAACAAAGAGAATCAGGTTCAATTTATCAAATAAGTTACGGGTTTTAAAATATGATATTTTAATTCAATTTTGATTAGTAATTAAATATTGGACAGAAACAATTTCGAAATTTAGATGTAAATAGTGATACAAATGTTTTTAAAATTTATTTTTAGTCCATTTGGATTTAAAAAGCGTTGTTGAATTTTTAGATGGATTTAAAAGTTAATAAGTTATTTTTGGGAATTTTATATTAATCTAATAATGGAATTTAATAGTATTAAAATGCAAATAATCAGATTTTAGGTCCGGAATGAGTCAAAATAATTTTTAATGTGATTTAAAAATTTTATATGATTTATTATTAAGGTAATAAAATTTTAGAGGTAAGATTTTAAGCGTTTTCGATTATTGTAAAAATCGCTCGATCTAATAGACGAGTTAAAATAGCCTTCCGGGGCACAGTCGCGGAATTTGACGAAACCAGTTCCATTGGATCCATAATATTTAGTTATTATCGGATTTCAATTTTCGTAGCAATCGGAGTTGTCTTGTGACCATGGCAACTCGAAACGCTTAGAAAATACTTTAACCGATTTAATTTTAAATTGATCGTTTAATTCCGCAACTCGCACATACGACCGAATTAGCTTACGAAACATGTTCCATTGTGTCCGGAACGTGGAAAAACCCTAGGAACGCCTGTTGGTGCAAGAGAATTGGTGTTCGTTTGAAGTATGATGTTACATAGAGAATTTTATTAATAAAATAATATTAAAACAATAATATATATGTTATATTTATTCTCTAACCCTAGCAAATCGTGAGCCGCCGCATCTTTACATTTCAATGGCCGGGAATCGTTTTCGTTCGTCTCAAATTATCAAGAAATCCTTCGAGTTTTAGCGGAATCTCCCAACTACAAAGTCGACGAGCTCTAGGGATCCTACGGGGGAGATGCTGTTCGGTGGGGCGTAGAGACCTGGAACGGGCCGCGATATATATGCGTTCACGCGTGTTTTCTATGGGATAAGGGGCGCCGAGCTCGTCGATACTCGGTTCGATGGTGGAGATTGAGGAGCCCTCCGATATGGTTGGCTCCGATCGCTTTCTCGTGCAGTGTGGTGGCCGCGTTTTTCAGCCCTAATCGACGTCGTTGATGGGTTCGTTCCTCCTGGAGTTGCGTTGCGTGAGGAAGATGGCTTCGGCCTTGTTTTGTGATTAACGGTCAGATCTAAAGTTTGATAATAATAATTAAAATTTAAAAGGAATTTGTTTAATTATAGATTCAAAATTTAAACAACCATATCTTTTGCGTACCTGATCAAATTTTGACGAAATTTGCGGCGCCAGAATCGCGGAGATGCGTACTACGCAATGGTTCAGTTCGGGAATCATTCCGGGCAAGTAAAAATTTGAGTTAAATCGAACGTCGTTCGGTTTAATTTAAATTTCGAGCGCTCGCCGAAACTTAAGGTGAGTTATTCTCACTCACATCTGGATGCTAGACAATTTAAATAATCAATATTTAAATATTTGTGTGATTGGTTGAATATAATTGTTGTTATCAGTCTGGATAGATATTTATATATATGATGTGCTAATATTTGTGATGCAGGGCAAACAGGTTGGAGGGATCCAACTGGATTCCTCACAATGTAGAAATTATTTTTATAATCGATAATGCAATCTGTTTATATGTTATGATTGATAAATCTGAAATTAAATTGTATTGGGATATTGTTGGATAAATTATAAATCCAGAATTTAATTATAAATGAATAAATAGGGTTTTTGGGAAATAAAGGGTATTGTTAAATAAAGAATATAAAAGAATTAAAATCGAAATCTGTTTGGGATGAAATTTGAAATTGGTAAAATTTGGAATGATAAACGAAGAGAAAAGTTATCAGTTGTTAAATGTCAAAGTATGGATTTTTGGAGATAAATTCTATAAGAAGTTATAAATTGTTTTTTTATAACGACGGGGTTATTTGAAATGTTTCCTGGAAATTAAATATGATTTCAACGAGACCTTTCAAATATTATTAGTAGTTCAAATGTATAT
Source organism: Allium cepa (assembly GCA_030765085.1). Taxonomy (NCBI): domain Eukaryota; kingdom Viridiplantae; phylum Streptophyta; class Magnoliopsida; order Asparagales; family Amaryllidaceae; genus Allium; species Allium cepa. The sequence continues at coordinate 1,034,053,824 of CM060928.1, forward strand.
TAATTCTTTTAGAAATACTATTTCAAACCCATTGGAAATTTATTTAAGTAAATCTTAAGTATTATTTTCATTTAATAAATTCCCAATAGTTTTATTTAAAAATATTTAAGCCTAGACTTTGAAAGTGAATTTCCGGGAATGGAAATTGTGTTTAAACTCCAAAGGAGTTTATTTTGGAAACCTGGGAAGGAAATTTATGTTATTATAACAAAAATCTGAAATGAAATAAATCGACAGAATTTATAAGAAAGGTTTTCTGGGTTGTTTGAATGGGAGTGAGTTTCCCTGGAAAGCCGAGTTCGAGTTTTAAACAGATTTTAATAACCAAAAGTTTAAAGTTCAAACTTGTATAAAAGAGTGTTTTGAAAATTATTATTTTAAAAGTAACTATTAATAACTTAGTAATAGTAATTTTTATGAATAACTTAGTAATTATTTTACAAATGTATTTGTTTAAAGGGCTAGTTTTGACTTAAGTTATTGAAATTAGTATTAACCTTTTAAACTCTACTAATAAGTTTAGTTTAAACTAAACTGTTATTTACAGTCAGAATTTATATCCTAATAAATGGTTTAACTTTACATATTTGGAATTTTATTTTTGAGTAATAATCAGTAGTAAATTTCCATATTTTAAAATATATTTCAGAATAAAGGGTTTTAATTGTTTTAATTCTAACTTGATTTGAACTTGGTTATTTCCAATGGGAATAAATGGTAAAGGACTTACCTTGTAAAGGAAGAACTTTGAGAAATTGTTTTCAAACGAGTTTTGAAATTTGGAAATATATCTTGAAAGATATTTGAGGCAAATAAATAATGTGGAAAATTATTTATTGTGTAATGGATGTTTATGAATATTAATTGATAGTTAAATCACCGACTATCAATATTGGACAAATGCGTTGATCGTTTCGAAGAGACCGGGAACGAGATTTATTTTTCGAAAACCACTTCGATCCGTTTTGTACGTTTCGTGGAAAAACGTGTTCGGAGTCAAAGATGGAACAGTGAAGTGCAAGGGCTAGTCGCTGCTAATCCTGAGGATATTTCCAAAATGGATGTAGTAGGAGTAGTGCCTTTGGTTTCGTTCGTGTGACGACCCGGAATGTTCAAGCATTTGAAATCGGAATATTTAATTTATTTTAAATATTCAATAGAGCAATTTTAACTTGAATTACGAATACCATGATTTATTTGATAATTAAATTTTTGAATTAAATAACTGGAAGCCGAGCTAAATGTTGAATTTGAAGTTTTATACCTGTTGAAAATAATTTGAAGGTTCATAAAATTTATATTGATAACGTTGATGATGATGGAAGTATTAAAATCAAATTCAACAATGATTTGTTCAATTTTGAAAATATATCGTTTAAATTAAATTTAACAATAGCCTTCCGAGGCACAGTCTCGGAATTCAATGAAACCAGTTTCATTGAGTCCGTAATATTGAATTATTATCGAGTTTCAATTTTCGTTGTTTTTTTGGAGTTAGTGTGTGAGTGTACGATATATTAGTGCGCTGAAAATTTAATTGTTAATAATTTAATGAAATTTAATTTCCTTCATCAGGCTTCTTCTATACGCCATTTTCAATCCATTCCCTAGCACGCTACTTCCTCCCCAATTTCGTGTCTTGCCTTTGTATATACGCTAGAGCATACTAGAACTAAAATAATAAAATCACTTTCGTTACTCTCCTTTAATTCGAGAATCATCAATGGCCGAAGCCATTGATTAGCAAATCAGTAAACCGAAAAAAATAATATAAATCAATCATGGCCGTCACCTAATTCTCCCAAATTCGAATAGAATGCGAGCTCTTTCTTTCAAATCCTATTGCTTCGAGCATGAGATTCTCCAATCGCTCGTACGATGCGGTCACATTCTAATTCAGGGAGGGGGGAGACTGAGTTTCCTTGAGTCAAGTCGATTTGAAACCGTTCGCACTCACGAGGTTGTAAGGAGGAAGAGGGGTTAAAGGGAAAATCGAAGCACGATTGTGGGAAACTCGAGCTTGAGTTTGGGAAGCATGGACGAACTCATCGAGATCTGACATCGTTCCAGATAACGAGGAGGCATTTGAGAGTGTTTCAGGCGACGTTGAGGGGTGTTTGCGAATTTGGGCATGTGCTCGGAAAGCTCGTCTCTTCAGGCTGTCAACAGGTTCGAGCTCAAAATTGTAAGCATGGGTTAGTCGAGAGTGTCGATCGGGGAAGATGCAGGCTGTTCGTCAGCGTTTTGGTGAAGGTATATTCTGTTAGTTAAATTTTAGCATAGATCTGTTGGTATAATCACAGTAATTGGGAAGTATATTGATAGAGATATATGTATAAGGCTCTGGAAAAAAAAATATAGAAGACAGAAAAGAAATATAATATATAGCAGTGTAATATATATAAAAAAAAGGAAAAAAAATCCCTGTTTCTATTTTTATATATCTGCAAAAATAAAATAAATGGACTACTGTAAAGTATATATACCGTTTACATATTTCAATATTTAATAATGTAAATATATATATATATATATATAGTAGTCAGCAGTGTTTTTGTATATAGCTTTTGATAGTATAGGATTTGTATAAAACTCGATTTTTATCAAGATAATTTACTTTTATAAGTATAAATGATTTCAGAATAGAAATAAACATATATGTACACATTTTAATTTACTAGCTTGTTTAAATTTAGTCACCAAAAGTAATTTTATCTAAAGAAAATTAATTTCAAATTTATTACCTTGGTTAAAATCAAATAAAGGTTAAAGTTAATCATTAGCTAAATTACATAAACAATTGGTGAATAATTGTCTGATTGGTTCAAACGATAATAAACTGTGAATTGTTTATTCAAGGTCAAGAATCGAGAAAGATGTGGGTTGCTAAACAAGAATCAAAGGTGAGTTAATCTCACTCGGTTAAATTTAAATTTAAATAATTAAATTTAAATAATTGTTTAAAATGGTTGAATTGATTTATATGCTGTAATGTGGTATATATTTGGAATTGGCATTTTATATTGCGCTAACATCTGTGGATGCAGTGAAAAAACAGGTTGGAGGGATCCAACTGGACCCCTCAACTTTTTTAATTATTTAATATTCTATGTTTTTAATATTTGATATCACGTAATGAATTATGTGGAAATATTGAATGTTATGGCTTGATTGTTATAATCGGGCAATAATGAATTACCAAATATATAATTTGAGTTTGGGAATGAAATTAAAGAAGTGAAATTGTAAGTAGAATAATTATAGAAAAGATGAATAAATTTATGAATGATCGGGAAAGGAAATAAAGTGACTTTAAAATTTTAATAAATAAATCTTGAGTATGGGAAGGAACATTTAAATAAACAGAGAGTTAATGAAACTTAAATTTCAATGTTATTGTTTAAAAGAACAAAACATTTAATTTAAATTGAGGTTTTAAATTATTTAAGAAGAATAAAGAAGAAATTGGGAATAACCTGAAATTTGTATATTTCAAACTAAAGGATTAAAAAATCAAACTGAAAAGAAAAATAAAGTCCATAATTAATGAATTTTGAAATGAACTGATAATTAAAGAAATTTATTTCAAATGGAATAAATTGGAAATCAATTTGGAATATTGATTTAAGTGATTAAGATTGGAAATTTCTCTCTGAATAATAAAGTACGTTTTCAAAGTAAAATTTTAAATTATAAATTAAAAGTTTAAGTTGTTTGTAAGAAGTATGTTTTGAAAAATTTACTATTTCTAAATATTTAAATTCAAAAGTAAGAATTTCTTTTTAATCTAGTATAGCAATAATTATTTTAATCTATTATAGCAATAATTATTTAAAGAGTGACTTAGTATTTTATTTTTAAAAGTGAAAATCTAGTTTTATATTTTATTTAGTAACCTTATTTTCAAATATTCATATAGTATGTATTTTAACAAATCAATTAAGTAGTTTTAAAATAAATGTTTAAAGTATATTTCAAAGTAAAGTGTTTTAAATTATTACTTTTTTAAAAAAAAATCTATTTTGTGCTTGGTGATTTCAGAGGAGATAGAAAATATTTGGGAAAGTTCATTCTTAAAGGAAAGATGGTTTTGAAACTGTTTTCAAAGGATTGAAAATAGAAATATATCTTGTGAGGATATTTTGAGGTTAATAAATAAATAATTTGGAAAATTATTTATTGGTTGATGGTTGTTTTGTGAATATAATTGATAGTTAAATAACCGACTATCAATATTGGACAAATGCGTTAATCGTTTCGAAGAGACCGGGACGAAATTTATTTCTCGAAAATCACTTCGTTCTGGTTTGTGCGTTTCGTGAAACATGTTCGGAGTCGAAGATGGAGCTACGAAGTGCAAGGGCTAGTCGCTACTAATCTTGAGGGTATTTTCAAAATGGATGTAGTAGGAATAGTGCCTTCGGTTCCGTTCGAACCCGGGACGGACTTGTATGGATGATGCTTGCGAAACATCGTCAGGTGGACGATGGGCATTCTAAGGGATATGTTCTAAAAAGGTAACTCTTAGCCTCAAGCCTCATCAAATGGGAATGACTTAAAATCAGGGGTTATGCAGCAAGGCTAGGGGGGTAGCACTAAAGCAGGGTAAGGTCATTCCAGTCTAGATGTTCCTTTCTATTTCGGCTTAGTGGGCGGTTGCTGATCCCAACTGCGGGGTGATCTCACTCGGGATTATCCAGTAAGGGGTAGTCCCGGCCTTGTGTTGCAGAGAAGCGGGCGTACTCCTCGGTACGGTGATCTAGGCCCCGTACTGTGACAGGCGGTACCCCAGTGCCTAGTCATTGGTTAGAAATCCATTCTCCCTACGAACCTTGTACGAGTTTTGTTTGTATTACCCACTCTGTGGCTAGTAGCTGAAATTTAATCATGTAACAATTTCGGCTATTTTATAAGTATTTGTATATAGACCTTATTACAATATCAGAGGATTTCTATAAAAATCGTTTTAGCTATCGTAAGGTAAAAACCCGACATGTTTATGTGTGGCGTGGTCTTACGAGATGCTTTCGTTTTCAAAGGATTTTTGAAACTTTAATAATCAATTGAGTGTGATTTTCTCACGCTGGTATTCCAGACTGACTCGGGTATTATTTAATTGTAATGCTCGGGTCAGGCCTAGTATTATAGGATATAGGGTTTGGTGTTGTGGAGCTCAGGAGACGAGCTGGACGGCGATGCGTATTCTCGTATTTGTTTTATATATTTTCCACTGTGATGAGTTGTTGTGTAGCCACTTGTATGATATTGATGTAGAACATGTTGTTGATGTTGAGCCGTGATTGATGTACTCTGATGATGTAATTTACAAACAGCTGCATTTGATTTTGAGTAAAGATCATTTATTATCTATTATATTTTATTTCGCTGCGATGGTTAGATTCTGATGTTGTTTTCTATTTTCTTCTTCTACCTCTTCTTCTTTAACCCAAATGGTTCGTATTTCTGTACAACTTGAGTTGATTTAGGTAGAATAGTGTTAACTCAAGGGGTACGGATTTGCGGGTCGTTACACTTGGTATCAGAGCCAGGTTGGTGATAACCTTGGCTCTGGTGGGAATTACTCATAGAATAGAGTCTGAAGTACTCTAGAATGATTTTGAGAGTATTAATAGATATGAGCGCCTATTTGTTAGTGGATATAAAATTGTTTTATATTGTGTTGATTTATCGGTTGAGTGATTATGGATTCTGGTTGATATATGGGATGCCATGTCATCGATAGGAATTTCTAAATTCTTAAACAAGATAAACCGACACAGTATTGTTTTAAATAGGGTAAATGAAATAATTTGACCCAAAATTATTTTTGTATATAAAAGAAAATGATTTTTCGTAAATTGTCATAGTTATATATGGATGTTTGGTTGTTAGAAAGTGATAATATTAAATTATTATCATTGTATGATAATTCAATAAGAATTGAAATAATAACCAAGATTTAGGGATAAATTAATAAATTAATGAAATTTGCAAATGTGATTATAATTGATTAAGGAATTGAAACTGTAATTAAAAGCAAAGAAATCAACTTATTTACAAATGAAATTTGTAAGTATAAACTAAATGTAAATTTTAGTGTGATTAATAATTACAATAAGATAAAATTCCAAAGTAATGTTTGAATATAAATTTAAAGAGTTTGGATATTTGAAAATTTTGAGATTTCAATTCCTTTGAATCTGATAATGATTCTCAAAAGTTGGGAGGATAATATATATTGAGAAATATTTTTGAATCGGATTTGAAATCTAGAGAGATTTGGAATTTAAAAATATTGGATGGATTTTAGAAAGAGAATAAAAGCATTAAACTCTTTTGGTCGCTAGAAAATAACTTCGGTGATGACTACAGCATCATCGATGTTCATTTTCGAGTTTCCAGAAGTAAAATTGCTACCAAATTGTTTTGAATTGAAATTGTTTGCAAAACTGGTTGAGTTTTGAAAATTCAAAGAGATAAATTGAATTTATCAAAGGAATTTTGGTATAGAAGATTTCAAAGGGAATTTGGAATGTTGAAAGGTTGTTTAAACTTTGGAATTTGTTGAAATAAAATTCAACTTCGTAAGTAAAGTGAAACTGAGTACTGGAATTTAAAATTGAATTGTGTGAAGTTATGTGGAATGGGAAAATTATTCAAGATGGACTAAAGATAATTAATGTTTGGAAATAAAATTTATTGGTTAAATAATGAATTGGTGGATGAATAAATGCATCAAATATTGTACTTATGAAGAGAAGTTGATATTAATAAGAAGGGATTGAAAATTTCAATTCAGCAAATAAAATTTAACTTAAGTGAAAGAAAGTGAAGAAAATTTATTTGAATTTAACTTGGGATAAATTAAACAAAATTTAAATTTAAATCGAATTAACTTGGATTATAAATGAATTTTTGACTTGTAGAACTTAGAAATGGAATTCTAAGTGAATTAAATATAAGTAGAGTTGGTTAGAATTGGATTACAATAGAAATGATGTAAGTTGCAAATAAACTCCAATATGAATATAATGAGTTAATTGTGTGCTTGGATATTACCTTGATAAATTGGGAATGTGAATTAAAAATTCAAATGAATTTGAATTAGTGATATACAAGCATGGGAGGCGGTTGAGCTTAAATAAAAAAAAATTGGCGAGTGTAAAATAGGTTGATTTTAAATCGATTAAATTTAATATGAGTTTGTTTCAATTGGAAATGGTTAGTGATATACAAAGCATAAAATTGTGTCGAGCTAAATAAAAATGTGTTCGTATGGAACCTATGCAATATGAAATAAAATATTATGTAAGTTAAAATAGAAAAGAATTGGAAATGAATTGAGTTAGAAATCAATTTAAATTTTGCTATAAAACATAAAAAATAAAATTCTATGAACTGGTAGATGTAAGTAAAATTGATTTTGAAATCAACTGATTTGAAAATGAGCTTGTTTGAATTAAATATGAATTGAAATTGTATGAAATTGGATCAAAATAAAAATGATTTGAGATGAAAGTAAATCCAATTGAAGCATGAATTGAATAACCTTCTTATTAATAAATTCAATGATGAAATGTTAATGTGAACTAAAGTTTAAAAATGTATAAAAGAATAAACTAATTTGATAAATTAATGAATGGTTGGGATTTGATCCAACGAAATCATAGATTTGAAGGGAAGTTGGTTGAATAAAATAAACTTAAGTTATTGGGTGGAATATTTGGAAAAAAAAAAAAAAAAGCAAACAAATAACTTAAGTAAAATTGTGAGATGGTTATATTGGTTGTCGAGTATGATAAAATAGTTTAGAATAGAACTCTTTGGATATGAAAGAAATTGTAGCGACCCGACTTCCCACTCCCAGAAAATCGCATCACTAATTAAGAAAGAAAGGGATAGAAGAAGAAAAGAAAGAGAAGAAAGAGAAAACAACACATCAGAATCTCACAGTGGAACGATTTAAATATAATATAGAACATATACATAGTATCATATACATTAGAGTACACAACTAAACAACACAAATTTAGATAGTTATAACATTTCTGTCTAATACAACACAAGTCATCATACAGAATAACACATAGCGGAAACTCTAACCATATATCTACACACTGAAGCCTCCTGCTCCAAAGCTCCTCTAGAATTCATCAAGAGATAGTCAGGGTAAAATAAAATCGCAGAATCTCTATCGTAACTCACAGCGCATGGATAAAATACAATAGAGAAATATATAGTGAAGTCTCATAACAGAAAATCATCATATAAGCATCACAGAGGTTTTATACAATCATCTCAACAAATCCATACATCAAGACCTCACTACAAGCACTCATCAAATACAGCAGCGGATACCCAGTACATATAAGAAAATAATATGCATAGCCTCCTGCTCGTCTTCGCCATCATCAACGGAAAACTCTACTCTAAGCACAGCACCTGCCACCTGCTACCTAGTCTGCCCATCCCAAACATGGATGAACAGCCCAAGGTAATAAGAGGAGACATAAAACCTTGAGTCAGACAAAGTCTTAGTGAGCAGTAAATTAACAATCAAGCATACCAAAAGAGCATAAGGAAATAAAGGAATAGGAACCAAACCATCCCACTCCACCTCTTTCTACAGTGATAGCCCCCAGACACACACTAAGGAGAAGTAAGCATAACATATCAGATAAGTAAGGTAAAGCAATAATCACTCGAGTCAAGGACGATGTTTTCCAAATACAAACCCCCAAGGCCTAAACCAAGATCAGATAAGCACCCAGAAAACACCGCTCTTGAAGCCGAATGATGATACAACCAAACATCCAAACATCCATGACTCTGGCTATCACTGTTAACCTTGCTTCGAAATCACCGTTAATTGAATGACCGACTCCTTCCTGAGCCATCTGTCAAGGGCTAATGGTAACCCCGGTTCTAGACAAAACTCCGCACACTGCCTTGTGCCTAGGACTTATCTTCTTGGCCCAGAGTACTCGACTAACTGCCTGTAGTCTTTTAGGCGTCCCTATGTACTCTTGCTTTAGGTTTGCTAGAACCTTCAATAACGATGAGATCCAAGCCTCCTTGTCATCCTTCTTGACGACTTCTATCAACTTAGCCCAAGCTTCCTCTTGAGCAATCCATTATCAACCAACTTGAACTACCCTTCAAGTTATCAACATGCTTGGAATGATCCCTGCCTGGATTAAGCCAAGACTCACATCATACTTCGCTTCATCGTACCAAAGCAAAGTCTCAACTCAACCATACTTTGCCTTTTCGCATCCTGACAAAGTCCCATCTCGATCTCATACTTCGCCTCTTCGTATCACGGCAAAGTCCCATCATCGAATCCATCCATATGAGCTTCCACATCCGCTTCATATACCATCGGCAGCTTTCACCATTCAAGAGCCTTTCCACTTAGCTTTTGAATCATCTTCAACCATCTTGTTCCAAATCAACTACAAGCTAACTTGGAGCAATCAAATCTAACATACATTCAAACATTCAAGCATTCAAACAAGATATATTAAGCAATATCAACTATAAAGGCAATTTCGTAATTAAGTGAGCAAAAGTCCAACATAAGTGAAATCATAGTTTTTAGCATAGATCTATCAAATCTAAAACATGGGTTTTGTCTCTAATACTTGTTAAATAGCTTCTATAGATAAACATTTTCAAATATGATGGATCTACATGCAGACTTAAGGAAAATGCGAGAAAACGCTAACTTTAACACATAAACATATCACCAATCCCATATACTCCTTTGGATCCGCGTGAGAGATAACTACCACTCACCAAATCACCAAAACAACCTAAAATCAATCAACTTCAGATCTGGACAGCAAAGATCAAGGCTTGATCCGGCAATATCTCGCTCCAATCGATGAATTCTAGCTCGAACGGATGAAGATCTTCAACTTTGGCACTTGGATCTTCGATCTCGATCTTCGATCTTGGATGGATGCTAACACTTGATTGGAATGGAGAAAAGAAGATGAAGAAATGTTGTAGTCGAGTCTTCAAAATGGCAGCACTTCGTCGCTTCAAAAACCGGTGCCAAAAAGTGAGCCAAACCCCTCTATTTATAGGCTGGAAACCCCTTAGGTCGTCGCCCTTTAGGTCGTCCCCGACCTAACTATGAGTCGTTGCCGACTCATCAGCCCCTACGACCTACGACCTAACCAACACAACATACAACCAAGGCCGACTTACGACTTAACCCAGACGCGACCTAAAACACAGGCCGACCTAACGACTCAACGTACTGCCGACCCAACTGCAACACGACTCAGCACAAAGAACCATCCTTAGGTCGTATACGACCTAAGCTAACTCAGCATATCCGACTTACCACTCTCACAGGGATGCCGACCTAATTCCTACGCGACCTAACACTAAGTCGGTCACGACCTAAAAAGCCTCCGACCTAAAATACTGCCGCGTTCCCCAAGTCTTAAGTCGTATGACGACTTAGCTATGACACACACGACTCAAGACCCCACGACCTAACTCACTGCCGACTCACTACCTAACTTAGGTCGTTTACGACCTAAGTCTGAACAGTACTCACGCGACCTAACAAACCAGACCGACTCAACGACCTAAGCCCCCCAACGACTCAACGTGCCTGCTGACCTATCCCCCTAGCGTCCTAACGCTAGCCCTTAGGTCGTTGAACGACCTAACTCTAAGTCGCTAACTCGGCGACTTCCTTAAGTCGCTGCCTACTAACACGCTAACCCCTTAACTCGGCAAACCTTATGAGTCGTAACTCGTTGACTCGGCCAACACTCCAACCCGTAACCCCTCCTTGAGTCGGTCCCCTATGAGTCGGTCACGACTCATCCCTTAGCTCGGCAATGCTCATGAGTCGGTCACAACTCATACTCCACCCGGGTTAACTTCTAAACGACTCAAGCTAGAGGCAACACAAACAACACTATCGACCTGCAAATTCTACGATCTATCGACACGTAAAATACGGGTCGTTACATTCTCTCCCCCTTAGGAATTTCGCCCCCGAAATTCCAAGCAAACAACAGAAATCAAAGATATTCCGCATGCCTACCATCCATAGCAATCAACAAACCATGCATCCAATTCTAGCCTAGCATGCAGAATTCTAAGACTTAGAACAAGCTACAAATTCATGAGATGTCACGACACTTTAGGGCCATATCTCGAAGAGTCCTGGATGAGCTTCCTTCATCCTCTCTTCCTCCTCCCACGTACAGTCGTTAACATCGTCACTCCATTGTACCTTGAGCAACGTAATCGTCTTCCTCCTAAGCTGTTTCGTATCGGTTTCAACAATACGAAGCGGCTTACGAGGTCTCGAAACAACAGGATCAACCTCCAAGTCTTCACAGCTATCAGCAGAAACCACCGTAGTTGGGTCGTGCACATACTTCCGTAGATAAGATACATGAAAAACACTGTGCACACCCGCCATCTTTTCCGGTAACTCCAATCTATAAGCGAGCTTTCCAATACGCTCGATAATCGGGAATGGTCCAACAAATCTCGGAGTTAACTTTCCTTTCTTCCCGAATCTAATGACACTCTTCAGAGGAGAAATCTTCACAAATACCATATCACCTACGTCGAATTCCAAATTCTTACGACGGTTATCGGCATAACTTTTCTGACGATCTTGGGCTGCCTTCATTCGTTGCCGAATGATCTCTATACAATCCGAAGTCTGTCGAATCATCTCTGGCCCAAGTATCAGCTTTTCTCCGGTTTCCAACCAACATGTCGGAGAGTTACACGGTCTTCCATATAATGCCTCATATGGTGCCATACCAATACTCGACTGATAACTGTTATTATAAGCAAACTCCACCAAATGAAGGTGATCTTCCCATGATCCTCCGAAGTCCAAAACACATGCTCTAAGAAGATCTTCCAAAACTCGGTTGACTCTCTCAGTCTGACCATCTGTTTGAGGGTGATAAGCTGTACTCAAACACAACTCAGTTCCCAAAACTTCCTGGAAGCTCTTCCAAAATCTACTGGTGAACAATGGATCTCGATCGCTCACTATACTCTTCGGAACACCATGGAATCGAACTATCCACTTCACATACAACTCAGCCAACTTCGATGCAGTTCTAGTCGATCGAACAGGAATGAACCTTGCACTCTTGGTCAAACGATCTACAATGACCCAAATCCCTTCATTCCCTGCTCTGGTTTTCGGTAGACCATCGATAAAATCCATCGACACTTGCTCCCACTTCCATGTAGGAACCTCTAATGGCTGAAGCAATCCACTGGGCTTCTTCTGCTCAGCTTTCACCAACTGGCAATTCATACACTTGGAAATAAAATTTCCAACATCCTTCTTCATACCTTCCCAGTAGTAGGTTCTCTTCATATCCCGATACATCTTATTTCCACCTGGATGAATTGTCAACTTCGAGTGATGACTCTCCCTCAGAACTTCATCTCTCAATCCATCTACATCGGGAACAACTAGTCGCCCTTGCTTTCGAAGCCAACCCTCTCGATCGACCTCGAATCCCTTATCCTTCTCCGGGTCCAATCCAGATTCCAAATCACAGATAATCTTGACAAGCTTATCATCTCCCCTTTGCCTCTCACCAATTCTTTCCACAAGAGTAGGCCTTATCGATAAGTTTGCCAACATCTCAGGTTCCAATTCACATCTAGGCCTGAAATCAAATCCAGCCAAATACTCAAGACTCTTCCATTCTGAAAACATGGCTCCCAATCCTGCATGTCTTCAACTTAACGCATCAGCCACTGCGTTACCTTTTCCTGGAGTATAGGCTATACCAAAATCATAAGATGCTAGAAACTCTAACCACCTTTGCTGTCGAAGATTCAAATCCTTTTGGGAGAACAGATACTTCAACGACTTATGATCCGTAAACAACCCGAATCTAACTCCCAATAGGTAATGTCTCCACATCTTCAAAGCAAACATAATCGCCGCTAACTCCAAATCATGAGTTGGATAATTCCTTTCATGCGGCTTCAGTTGTCGACTAGCATACGCAACAACTTTATCCTTCTGCATTAACACTGCTCCTAATCCAGTACCACATGCATCGGTGTAGACCACCATCTCATCATTCCCACTAGGAATAGTCAAAACAGGAGCACTTGTCAGTCGCTCTTTCAGGATTACGAAAGCTTGCTCACACTTATCATCCCATCTGAATGCTTGGTTCTTCTTCGTCAATCCTGTCAACGGTGCAGCTATCTTGGAAAAGTCTTTGATAAACTGACGATAATATCCTGCTAATCCAAGAAAACTTCTCACATCAGATGCATTCTTAGGTCTAACCCAATCTTGGATCGCTGCCACCTTAGCGGGATCAACCGCTATTCCATTTCCAGAGATAACATGGCCTAAGAACCTCACTTCACTCTTCCAGAAGTGACACTTCGAAAACTTAGCCTTCAGCTGACGTTTCCGTAAGATTTCCAAAACAATCCTCAAGTGCGTCCTGTGCTCTTCCTCATTTCTGGAATAAATCAGAATATCATCCACGAACACAAGCACGAACTTATTCAACTGATCTCTGAACACTCTATTCATAAGATCCACAAAATATGCTGGTGCGTTAGTCAATCCAAACGGCATTACCAGCCACTCATAAAACCCGGATGGTGTCCTGAAAGCAGTCTTCGGCACACTATCCTTCGCCACTCTCAACTGGTGAAATCCCGTTGCCAAATCCATCTGAGAAAACACCTTAGCCTCGTGAAGCTGATCAAACAAGTCATCTATTCTCGGCAATGGATACTTGTTCTTCTTAGTCACCTTATTCAGCTCACGATAATCCACACACAACCTCAACGATCCATCCGCTTTGGTTGCGAACACAACTGGCGCACCCCATTCGGACACACTTCTCCGAATGAATCCTTTCTGAAAAAGGTCATCAACTTGCACCTTCAGCTCTTGCTGCTCCCTCGGTGCCATCCGCCTAAGAGGCATCACAACAGGTCTGGCTCCCTCAACTAGATCGATACGAAACTCGATCTCCCTATGCGGCGGCAACCCTTTGACTTCCTCAAAGACATTCTCAAACTCATTCACAATAGGCACCGATGACAGTCCATCCCGTGGAACAACTAGCGAATACATGAAGCTCATGAAGACGCCTTCTTCATGCTTACATCGTATCACAACCTTTCGCCCTTCCACATTCCCGACTGTCACCTCAAGCCTCTCACAATCAATCCTAGCCGCATACTTCCTAAGCCAGTCCATACCCAAAATAATTCCGAACCTCGCAAAGTTCAGAACAAAGCAATCACAAACAAACGAGCAATCATGACTCGACACAACCAGATCACACCATAACATCCACAAACCAGACAAATCTTCAACTGAAATAGTTACAACCAAGGGTCTATCAATAATATCTGGTTCCTAACCCAATTGGTCATACAAGTTATTACAAACAAGAGAATGTATCATCTCAACATCGAACAACATTCTTAAACGGAAACATCTCAAATGGAAAGAGTACTTTAAACCACCACACTCTTCCCCTTTTCCTCAGCAGTAGGAGCTTTTGAAGTTGGAGGAACAGCTCTCAACACATAGGCTTGCTCAACCTGCTCAACCTTTGGCGGCTCTGGACAATTCTTCTTAATATGCCCTGGCTTATCACAGTTGTAGCACTTTCCCTGCACCTTTGGATTCTTGCAATCCCTGGAGAAGTGGCCCTTCTGTTGGCAATTGTAGCAGGTCACCTCGCCCTTCTGCTTCTTTTGGCCACTCTTACCCTTCTTCTGTTGCTGTCTCTTCTTCTTGTTCCCGCCTTGCGATGATTTAAACCCATCCTTGGTAACAACAACATCAGACTCTTCTTTAGGAAACAGGCTCCTGTGCCTAGAAGTCTTCTCCATAAATTCTTCAAATGAATTATCCAGAAAGTCCACCAACTGTCTCTTCATGATTGAAGTCACCATAGCCTCGAACTTAGCATCATGATCAATAACTCCTTCAGCTTCACAACCTTCCTTAGCAGCTTGTCCCTTTTCTAGACTCATCCTTAATATCTACAAAAAGAAATGATTAGAACACCTTTGAGAAACAACTGCATAAGGAGTGCAAATCCTTCTAAGCTACTATATTATATATATAGTAATCATCCATCAAAATACAATTACGTCTCTCTTACGTAATTACGTCAGCGAGCGTTGGCTAAAATCGATTAACCAAAGCTCTGATACCAAATGTGACGACCGCCCATGACTCCCGCACCAAAACAAGAGAATAGAGCGCTGAAAGGTGTGCCAGGCAGCCGTGGACGATAGTCAGGGTAAAATAAAATCGCAGAATCTCTATCGTAACTCACAGCGCATGGATAAAATACAATAGAGAAATATATAGTGAAGTCTCATAACAGAAAATCATCATATAAGCATCACAGAGGTTTTATACAATCATCTCAACAAATCCATACATCAAGACCTCACTACAAGCACTCATCAAATACAGCAGCGGATACCCAGTACATATAAGAAAATAATATGCATAGCCTCCTGCTCGTCTTCGCCATCATCAACGGAAAACTCTACTCTAAGCACAGCACCTGCCACCTGCTACCTAGTCTGCCCATCCCAAACATGGATGAACAGCCCAAGGTAATAAGAGGAGACATAAAACCTTGAGTCAGACAAAGTCTTAGTGAGCAGTAAATTAACAATCAAGCATACCAAAAGAGCATAAGGAAATAAAGGAATAGGAACCAAACCATCCCACTCCACCTCTTTCTACAGTGATAGCCCCCAGACACACACTAAGGAGAAGTAAGCATAACATATCAGATAAGTAAGGTAAAGCAATAATCACTCGAGTCAAGGACGATGTTTTCCAAATACAAACCCCCAAGGCCTAAACCAAGATCAGATAAGCACCCAGAAAACACCGCTCTTGAAGCCGAATGATGATACAACCAAACATCCAAACATCCATGACTCTGGCTATCACTGTTAACCTTGCTTCGAAATCACCGTTAATTGAATGACCGACTCCTTCCTGAGCCATCTGTCAAGGGCTAATGGTAACCCCGGTTCTAGACAAAACTCCGCACACTGCCTTGTGCCTAGGACTTATCTTCTTGGCCCAGAGTACTCGACTAACTGCCTGTAGTCTTTTAGGCGTCCCTATGTACTCTTGCTTTAGGTTTGCTAGAACCTTCAATAACGATGAGATCCAAGCCTCCTTGTCATCCTTCTTGACGACTTCTATCAACTTAGCCCAAGCTTCCTCTTGAGCAATCCATTATCAACCAACTTGAACTACCCTTCAAGTTATCAACATGCTTGGAATGATCCCTGCCTGGATTAAGCCAAGACTCACATCATACTTCGCTTCATCGTACCAAAGCAAAGTCTCAACTCAACCATACTTTGCCTTTTCGCATCCTGACAAAGTCCCATCTCGATCTCATACTTCGCCTCTTCGTATCACGGCAAAGTCCCATCATCGAATCCATCCATATGAGCTTCCACATCCGCTTCATATACCATCGGCAGCTTTCACCATTCAAGAGCCTTTCCACTTAGCTTTTGAATCATCTTCAACCATCTTGTTCCAAATCAACTACAAGCTAACTTGGAGCAATCAAATCTAACATACATTCAAACATTCAAGCATTCAAACAAGATATATTAAGCAATATCAACTATAAAGGCAATTTCGTAATTAAGTGAGCAAAAGTCCAACATAAGTGAAATCATAGTTTTTAGCATAGATCTATCAAATCTAAAACATGGGTTTTGTCTCTAATACTTGTTAAATAGCTTCTATAGATAAACATTTTCAAATATGATGGATCTACATGCAGACTTAAGGAAAATGCGAGAAAACGCTAACTTTAACACATAAACATATCACCAATCCCATATACTCCTTTGGATCCGCGTGAGAGATAACTACCACTCACCAAATCACCAAAACAACCTAAAATCAATCAACTTCAGATCTGGACAGCAAAGATCAAGGCTTGATCCGGCAATATCTCGCTCCAATCGATGAATTCTAGCTCGAACGGATGAAGATCTTCAACTTTGGCACTTGGATCTTCGATCTCGATCTTCGATCTTGGATGGATGCTAACACTTGATTGGAATGGAGAAAAGAAGATGAAGAAATGTTGTAGTCGAGTCTTCAAAATGGCAGCACTTCGTCGCTTCAAAAACCGGTGCCAAAAAGTGAGCCAAACCCCTCTATTTATAGGCTGGAAACCCCTTAGGTCGTCGCCCTTTAGGTCGTCCCCGACCTAACTATGAGTCGTTGCCGACTCATCAGCCCCTACGACCTACGACCTAACCAACACAACATACAACCAAGGCCGACTTACGACTTAACCCAGACGCGACCTAAAACACAGGCCGACCTAACGACTCAACGTACTGCCGACCCAACTGCAACACGACTCAGCACAAAGAACCATCCTTAGGTCGTATACGACCTAAGCTAACTCAGCATATCCGACTTACCACTCTCACAGGGATGCCGACCTAATTCCTACGCGACCTAACACTAAGTCGGTCACGACCTAAAAAGCCTCCGACCTAAAATACTGCCGCGTTCCCCAAGTCTTAAGTCGTATGACGACTTAGCTATGACACACACGACTCAAGACCCCACGACCTAACTCACTGCCGACTCACTACCTAACTTAGGTCGTTTACGACCTAAGTCTGAACAGTACTCACGCGACCTAACAAACCAGACCGACTCAACGACCTAAGCCCCCCAACGACTCAACGTGCCTGCTGACCTATCCCCCTAGCGTCCTAACGCTAGCCCTTAGGTCGTTGAACGACCTAACTCTAAGTCGCTAACTCGGCGACTTCCTTAAGTCGCTGCCTACTAACACGCTAACCCCTTAACTCGGCAAACCTTATGAGTCGTAACTCGTTGACTCGGCCAACACTCCAACCCGTAACCCCTCCTTGAGTCGGTCCCCTATGAGTCGGTCACGACTCATCCCTTAGCTCGGCAATGCTCATGAGTCGGTCACAACTCATACTCCACCCGGGTTAACTTCTAAACGACTCAAGCTAGAGGCAACACAAACAACACTATCGACCTGCAAATTCTACGATCTATCGACACGTAAAATACGGGTCGTTACAGTTATATTGGTTGTCGAGTATGATAAAATAGTTTAGAATAGAACTCTTTGGATATGAAAGAAATTGTAGCGACCCGACTTCCCACTCCCAGAAAATCGCATCACTAATTAAGAAAGAAAGGGATAGAAGAAGAAAAGAAAGAGAAGAAAGAGAAAACAACACATCAGAATCTCACAGTGGAACGATTTAAATATAATATAGAACATATACATAGTATCATATACATTAGAGTACACAACTAAACAACACAAATTTAGATAGTTATAACATTTCTGTCTAATACAACACAAGTCATCATACAGAATAACACATAGCGGAAACTCTAACCATATATCTACACACTGAAGCCTCCTGCTCCAAAGCTCCTCTAGAATTCATCAAGAGATATCCTGAATCACTTGACTAATCATATATAATATGAGTACCCAAGAGTTCAAATAAACAGAAAATAAACACTAGGGTCAGACAGGGGTCTGGTGTGAGTAAACGGTTTAAGATTGCTTAACTTTAGAAAAACCTTTGAAAAGAAAAGGTATCACGTAAGACTTCCCACACATAAACATGGAAAATTTTTACCTTACGCTAACCAAAACATTTGATAGGAAATTCAATGATATTATAATAGTGTCTAGGGTTTTCAAATAAATATGAAACAGCCGAAATTGTTACATGATTAAATTCCAGCTACTGGCCAAAAAAGTGGGTAATACAAACAAAATCGTAGGGTCTCGTAGGGAAAATGGGTTTCCATCAATGGCAGGGCTACTGGGGTACCGCCCGTCACAGTACGTGGCCTAGATCACCGTACCGAGGAGTACTCCCACTCCCCTGCAACACAAAGCCGGGACCATTCCTTACTGAACAGTCCCGAACAAGACCACCCTGCAGTTGGCTGCAGACCAACTGCCCACACAGCCGAAATATAAAGGGACTTCTAGACAGGGATGTATCTTGCTCTCTAGTGGTAGCGACCCACGAAGCCTTGCTGCACCTCCCCTATTTTAGCCATTCCCGGTTGATGAGGCTTGAGGCTGCGATTACCTTTATAGGACCAATTATCTTAGAATGCTCGTCATCCGCATGACGATGTTCTGAAAGCATTCAATCCATACAAGTTCGTTCTGGGTTCGAACGAAACCGAAGGCACTATCTCGTTGCACTCTTTTTGGAATCACCCTCAGAGTCAACGACCATAGCCCTTGCACTCTGAATCTCCATCCCGAATCTATAAGCACTATTCTATCAAACTCATTATGGAATCACCCATAGAGTTAAACTGACATATAGCCCTTACACCTTGAGTCTTCAATTGCTCCACTTGGATTAACGACCTAACGTTTAAATGGAATCGATGTGGTTTTCGGATATCCAAATATGGAAACCCGATCCCGGTCTCATCGAAACCAAATGCCATTTTAATGTCCAAGTTGTACTTAAGGGATTTAAACAAAAGATATTTCAGAAAATATCACTTAACATAAATGGATGTATTCATAACACAGATAGATAATCATCTATTATCACATGCATCTATACATATCACAAACAGCATATATATCATATTCAGATATAGCATATACACATCATCATCCATCAATCAATGTCATCCAACAACAACCAATATCATTAACTCATCCAATGATATATATCATCCAATCATTAACCATTCATAAACAAGTTTGATCCAAACTTAATTAATTTAATTAATCCTTAAATTAAATTAGTCCTTAATTAAATACTTGGATTATCTTCAATCCAACTTCTTATTCATTAATTAATTACAAATTAATTAATTAACAAACATCACTTAATTATCCATTAAATTAATCATTCTTGATCAATTATTACTTAATTGCTTAAAGTAATTATTACTTAATTACCATATTAATTAATCATCCTGATTAATTACTTCCAAATTATACTAAGTAATTACCTCTTAATTACCTTCTAAAATTAATCAACCTTGATTAATTATTCTTTAATTATCCTAACAATTATTCCTTAATTACCTTTAATTAATTACACCTGATTAATCACTTTTAATTAATCACACTTGATTAATTACTCTTAATTAATCATACTTAATTAATTAATTTTAATTAATCACCTTTGATTAATTACTTTAATTACATTTAGTAATTAAGACTCAATTATAAATTAATTATATTTAAATTATTAATTAAAAATTACTTAATTACTTCACCAAGAAATTATACTTAATCAACTCCAAAGTGATTATCTTTAATTAATCACAAGTTAATTATTTAATTAACTATTTAACTTAATCATTTAAAATTAATTAAATGATTCTTAACTTCTTATATTATAAGATTCTTGATTAAGAAACATTGTCTTAATTAAATCTTTTATATTAATCAATAACACTTATATAAATCTTAATTGAGTTATCACAATTATTCTCACAATTATTTATCTTTAGATAAATAAAATTCTAATTTACATAATATAATATTTATTATATTTGATTATCAAATTCTTAATCATTATACTTTATTTAAATAAAACATAACCTTTTAGAAATCAATTTATAACAAGCACATTTTAAATTAAACTATTAAATCTTTAAAACCTTTCCAAATTTATTTATTAAAGTTTAATACAAACTTTATTTCAAATCCACTTATTTTTATTTTTAAAACTTGCATATTCCAAAATATATAAACTTGCTTAAAACTTTTAAATTTGAAACAAATTTAGCAAAAAAAAACTTGTTAAACTTGCTTTAAAACTTGAATCATTACAAGTATCAAAGTTTCCTTTGTTTTAAAACTTTACTGTTAACAATTTTTTTTACTTTTAATATCTCCTGAACCCAAACAAAACCTACTTAACATACTCGAGCAAACCCTTAGAAACTCACACGTCGACCCAGAGCTTCTCATTCTTATACCTGCTTCGAGACAGAACGACGAAAACACGATGGCGGCTTCGAGTTTCCTCCCTCTTCTCATTCCAAAACCCAACTACATGATACTCCTTGCACCGTGCAACGTGCACCGCTCCCCCTTTCACCATCGATCACCTCCATGACGTCGCCCAGTCATCCTCGACCCCAACATTATAACGCGACACCCAGAAACTCAAATTCAAACGAAAATCAAAAATTCGATCATCACGTTAACTGTCTGAACCAACAGCCACCAGAAAAATTACCAACGCCGTCGACCCCTGACTCGAGACGCCGCGCCATCCTCCCCATAGCTTCGCCTCACTTCCCCATCCCTTTGGCACCAAGTGCGATCAACTCCAACAGCTTCATGACGCCGCGGATCCAACAGGACCCATCGGCCCAAAAATAGGTACCAAAACCCTAATTCTTCGATTCATGATCAACTCGATCAATAATAAATGCAAATTCCATTTTTCCCATAATCACCATTACTCCCTACTCCTTCATGCCCAAAGTCAAGATTCAATTCGCTATCGTTTGCCATGAATCAACCAAATTGCACAAAACTGTCAACCCAGAAATTCACTTCGATTTCTAATCTAAAAATCAAGGTACATATCTCAAAAATCATGATTTGGCCCTAAGAATTCAATTATGAGATCAAAAACTTAAATTGATTTAATAATTTTTACCTCAATTTATTCTTTTTACTACAAATTTTAAAATTCAAGATAATTACAAAGTTTAACAGCCTATAACTATTTTTAGTTGATGGATAGTTTGATTACAAACATCTTTTATTTACAATTCGAAGTAAAGTTTAAATCTAAAAACTTGTTATTGAAATTATTACAAAAATTTGAAAGCTGTTAATAAACACACAGAACATATACTTCATTCACACAGACAACCAAATGAAGAAGATAAACATGTATCAAATTTGAATTCAAGCATTCGAATAACATCAAGTTACTCATTACCAAGAACATGATGAAATTCAGGTTTTAAAAATCTGTTTTTAAAAAAAATCTTTTACTCACCTTGGAAAAACAGAGGACAGAGACTGCATTTCTTCTTTCCAGGCTTCAATTATCTTGCATGCTATTTACAGAATTCTTTGCATTGATTGCTGATGGATTTGAAAATGAAATTGCATGTTGATGTTTCTCTGAATTGTTTGCAATGACTGAATTTCCATATTTCTTCTTTTCTTTCTTTCGGATTTCAAAATTTTACTTCTTTGCTTCAATTTTTACAGGTTTCAGATTTGTATTCATTTTTGATCTTTGTTTTTTATTTTTGTTGGAATGAGATAGTATTTAGCTGAAGTTTTCAAGAGTAGATTTTTTTTCTTTCTTATTTTACAATTTTAGATTTTAAATTGAAATGTCAAGAATACGACATTTGTCCCTTGTATGATCTAATTTCCTTACACCTATGCTCTCTTATTTACAAATGTCCTTGCATAAATCAAAATGTTAACAAGTGTTTTAATATCTAATTAATATTTGTAAATGTTATCTTCTTATTTATAAATTTATTTAAGTTATATGTAAGTAATTATGTAATAATATGAACTTATCTTTTAATAAATGTGCATGTGAATACAAATAACTTATAGTTTTGATTTATATTATATAATATATGTTTATAAACTTGAAAAATTGATTTTAACTCCTTATATAAATTTTTAAAACAATTTTATCTTATTAAAAACAAAAGCTAAAATATACGTTTATAAAATAAGAAATTAACTTTATTATTTAAAATTTAAATTTCAAATATCATTTCAAAGACATTAAATCAAATTATCATTTCAAATTTCAAAGCTAAATATATTCAAGTTTGAAAAATCTCTTGTTGAATTTAAATTAATAATTCTTCTATTTCAAAAATATATACAAATATATATACACATTTCAAATAGAAACATTCTAACATTAAATTTATTGATTTCCATATTAAATTTTAAAACAAATCTCAAATCACAATATATATACATTCATATATATTATAATTTGAATATAAAGTTTTATTACATTAAAAACTTCCTATTTACCAAAATAAATATTTCCAAATCAAATTATTATAAACTTCAAAAGAATTTAATCTGTCTATTTAAAATGTTAAGAAAAAGGTTAATAGATATTATCAAATTATTATCATTAATCTTTAAAATAAATTTAACTTGTCAATTTATAATATAAAATGATCAAATCAATTTAATTATTATCAAAGATTATTAAATTGATATTGCTCAAAATTCCGGGTCGTCACATTCCTTCCCTCTTAAAAGAATTTCGTCCCTGAAATTTAAAAGAAAAGATAATTTAATAACCCAGTTAAAGAATTTAAATTTCAAACAGCAATTCACACAATCAATCATAGCAAGTTATTCAAATAAACAATTTTATCTATCTAGAAAAATTCTGAATAGAACTTCCTAATATCATCAAGAGTTTCCAGATACCTATACTGAAATACTCGCTCTACAGACTCTTAAGTAGCTACACTATTAAAACCAAGAACTTCCTCACCTGATCCTACAAATCCGAACAAGATATCAGACTAAACTCAAAACCAACCCAATTACCAAATCCTTCTTAACTACTGATTCTATCACTCGAAGAATCATACACATACTCCTCAAAGATATGTGAAATATAATGAATTTCCAACTATCCAAACTGGCAATTAAATCCTGTAGATTAAAATCTAATCTCTAGAGAACACAGATAAATCTCAAAATACCTCCAGGGCGAACTCTCCAGTTTTACCCAGTCTTAAATCTCCTTTGATTGGATAAAACTAAAACAATATCCAAACTCTAACTGCACATTCCAAATCTCCTCAATTCTTAACTGCACAACTCTTCAGATGCTCTGAGTCACCTTCAATATTCCTGATCAGCCTAACCCTTGCTGATTGCTTCAAGAAATAACAGGACCAACTCACACCAAATCTCCAGATCCTACTCAACCAAATGGCTTTCCCAAAAATAATTTGCTAAAATCCAATCCATAACTCTATATCACAAGCATCGGGGTACTTCAGACCTGCATCTCCTATCTGGAATAACCAAACGGTTGTACTTGACAACCTTACCTTCAAACTCCAGAAAATTCCTACATACTTGAATTTCCTGTAGAAATTTCTTTACTGCAACATCCGGTTGCTCCCATACCAGAATAACTGCCAACTCGCTTCCACTGCACAACTCTGATCTAGAGCAGATAAGAATGCTATCGAAGAACATAAGAAAAACCTTTCTCCATACACTGTTCATCCGACTCATAAAAATCTTAGTGAACCTTTCACTTGGTCAAAACATCTTAGCAGAATCTTAACTTAGAATAAGATGATCAATCCTTTCTCCAAAGAATCTTGAGCTGCCTCACCAAACTCTTCTTACTCTAAGAGTCATCCCATTATAAGGTTGAACCATCAAAATTACTCTTAAAATCCAAGTCGATATGAAAAATCAGTCTCCGATCCAGGTAAACTTCTGAATTCCTCAAAAACATATTGAGACGCTCTGACTACTTCCATAGCTTTCACCTCCATATGAGATGCCTCAATCTCAAATCAAAGAATACTCCAAGATTTCCAAACTAGTCGCAAGTCACTTTTGCGATTCCTCTCAGTTCTGATTCCAAAGAACTGTCTTCCCAACTAGAAAAGCTTTTCCTATTCAAGATCATTCTTTCCAGAATGGCTTATCTACCAGAAAAATTGATAGATCACTCCCAACAAATATCTTCCTCTACGGAGCTTCCCAAAAGAAAAGAATAAGCCTTCACTATCTGCTTGGTCTGCCGATAGTAGAATCCTAAAGATTGCAGAATCATTGAAGATATAGGTCTATGCTGCTACTTCCAAACTTCATTTCAATGATACTGCTAAGCCACAAGATCTTTCTTAACCAGAAGCTTCTTGAAATGCCAAACTAACATCCAATTCCTCTAAAACATCCTTGAGACGAGTAGACATCTCCTTAAAGAAACTCGGCTCCAAACCAATTACCAACCACTTATTTCCTTGAGAAAACAATTGAGACCATGTCCAAAGTAAGGTAACCCATCGACCTTAGTCTCAAACTTCAATATAGACAAGACACCCTTACTTGAGATCCAGAAAATCTCCAAACATCCGAATCTTCCTGCAGTAGACATCAATGCTCTTCCAACACCATCTAAATCTGGATCCAAAAGAAACATCTTCAGAACCATCTACGGATACTACATCTCATCACACAACTATTCCTTCTTGAAGCTATCAAGATACCACCACCTGCTTCTCCTCCGTGGACAGATTCACCTCTTGGAAATCTCGCTCATTTGAGAACAAATCAACCTCACACTTCAAGAATATACACCAGTACTTGCAAATACTTCCTCTGGACTCAAAGAGATCCTTTCTACAATCCACCAAACTTATTTGAGACAGCATTAGGTCTACAATCTCGATAAACACCTCCGACCACAACATATAAACCTCTTCCATTACTGGTAGTCGTGTTTCACACACTCCTACGTTATCTACCTTTATAACCTATGTTGGAAAATCCGAACAGATAACCCAACAGATTAGGTAGTTATATAAATATATATTTATATATAAAAATTACAAGTACGCTCTCTCAAGATAGACACCTCTCCAGAGCCTAGGTATTCACTCAACTTAATGCTATGATACCAACTGTAGCGACCCGACTTCCCACTCCCGGAAAATCGCATCACTAATTAAGAAAGAAAGGGATAGAAGAAGAAAAGAAAGAGAAGAAAGAGAAAACAACACATCAGAATCTCACAGCGGAACGATTTACATATAATATAGAACATATACATAGTATCATATACATCAGAGTACACAACTAAACAACACAAATTTAGACAGTTATAACATTTCTGTCTAATACAACAAAAGTCATCATACATACTAACACACAGCGGAAACTCTAACCATATATCTACACACTGAAGCCTCCTGCTCCAAAGCTCCTCCAGAATTCATCAAGAGATATCCTGAATCACTTGACTACTCATATATAATATGAGTACCCAAGAGTTTAAATAAACAGAAAATAAACACTCGGGTCAGACAGGGGTCTGGTGTGAGTAAAAGGTTTAAGATTGCTTAACTTTAGAAAAACCTTTGAAAAGAAAAGGTATCACGTAAGACTTTCCACACATAAACATGGAAAAGTTTTTACCTTACGCTAACCAAAACATTTGATAGGCAATCCAGTAATATTATAATAGTGTCTAGGGTTTTCAAATAAATATGAAATAGCCGAAATTGTTAAATGATTAAATTCTAGCTACTAGCCACTAAAGTGGGTAATACAAACAAAACCGTAGGGTCTCGTAGGGAAAACGGGTTTCCATCAATGGCAGGGCTACTGGTGTACCGCCCGTCACAGTACGTGGCCTAGATCACCGTACCGAGGAGTACTCCCACTCCCCTGCAACACAAAGCCGGGACCATTCCATACCAAACAGTCCCGAACAAGACCACCCCGCAGTTGGTTGCAGACCAACTGCCCACACAGCCGAAATATAAATGGACTTCTAGACAGGGATGTATCTTGCTCTCCAGTGGGAGCGACCCACGAAGCCTTGCTGCACCTCCCCTGTTTTAGCCATTCCCGGTTGATGAGGCTTGAGGCTGCGATTACCTTTATAGGACCAATTATCTTAGAATGCTCATCGTCCGCCTGACGATGTTCTGAAAGCATTCAATCCATACAAGTTCGTTTCGGGTTCGAACGAAACCGAAGGCACTATCTCGTTGCACTCTTTTTGTAATCACCGTCAGAGTCAACGACCATAGCCCTTGCACTCTGAATCTCTATCACGAATCCATAAGCACTATTCTATCAAACTCATTACGGAATCACCCACAGAGTTATACTGACGTATAGCCCTTACACCTCGAGTCTTCGCTTGCTCCACTTGGATTAATGACCTAATGTTTAAATGGAATAGATGTGGTTTTCGGATATCCAAATATGGAAACCCGATCCCGGTCTCATCGAAACCAAACGCCATTTTAATGTCCAAGTTGTACTTAAGGGATTTAAACAAAAGATATTTTAGAAAATATCACTTAACATAAATGGATGTATTCATAACACAGATAGATAATCATCTATTATCACATGCATCTATACATATCACAAACATCATATATATCATATTCAGATATAGCATATACACATCATCATCCATCAATCAATGTCATCCAACAACAACCAATATCATTAACTCATCCAATGATATATATCATCCAATCATTAACCATTCATAAACAAGTTTGATCCAAACTTAATTAATTTAATTAATCCTTAAATTAAATTAATCCTTAATTAAATACTTGGATTATCTTCAATCCAACTTCTTATTCATTAATTAATTACAAATTAATTAATTAACAAACATCACTTAATTATCCATTAAATTAATCATTCTTGATTAATTATTACTTAATTGCTTAAAGTAATTATTACTTAATTACCATATTAATTAATCATCCTGATTAATTACTTCCAAATTATACTAAGTAATTACCTCTTAATTACCTTCTAAAATTAATCAACCTTGATTAATTATTCTTTAATTATCCTGATAATTATTCCTTAATTACCTTTAATTAATTACACCTGATTAATCACTTTTAATTAATCACACTTGATTAATTACTCTTAATTAATCATACTTAATTAATTACTTTTAATTAATCACCTTTGATTAATTACTTTAATTACATTTAGTAATTAAGACTCAATTATAAATTAATTATAGTTAAATTATTAATTAAAAATTACTTAATTACTTCACCAAGAAATTATACTTAATCAACTCCAAAGTGATTATCTTTAATTAATCACAAGTTAATTATTTAATTAACTATTTAACTTAATCATTTAAAATGAATTAAATGATTCTTAACTTCTTATATTATAAGATTCTTAATTAAGAAAACATTGTCTTAATTAAATCTTTTATATTAATCAACAACACTTATATAAATCTTAATTGAGTTATCACAATTATTCTCACAATTATTTATCTTTAGATAAATAAAATTCTAAATTTACATAATATAAAATTTATTATAGTTGATTATCAAATTCTTAATCATTATACGTTATTTAAATAAAACATAACATTTTAGAAATCAGTTTATAAAAACACATTTTAAATTAAACTATTAAATCTTTAAAACCTTTCCAAATTTATTTATTAAAGTCTAATACAAACTTTATTTCAAATCCACTTATTTTTATTTTTAAAACTTGCATATTCCAAAATATATAAACTTGTTTAAAACTTTTAAATTTGAAACAAGTTTGGTAAAAAAAACTTGTTAAACTTGCTTTAAAACTTGAATCATTACAAGTATTAAAGTTTCCTTTGTTTTAAAACTTTACTGTTAACATTTTTTTTCTTTTAATATCTCCTGAACCCAAACAAAACCTACTCAACGTACTCGAGCAAACCCTCAGAAACTCACGCGTCGACCCCGAGCTTCTCATTCTTATACCTGCTTCGAGACAGAGCGACGAAAACACGATGGAGGCTTCGAGTTTCCTCCCTCTTCTCATTCTAGAACCCAACTACCTGATACTCCTTACACCGTGCAACGTGCACCGCTCCCCCTTTCACCAGCGATCACCTCCATGACGTCGCCCAGTCATCCTCGACCCCAACGTTGTAACGCGACACCCAGAAACTCAAATTCAAACGAAAATCAAAAATTCGATCATCACGTTAACTGTCTGAACCAACATCCACCAGAAAAATTACCAACGTCGTCGACCCCTCACTCGAGACGCCGCGCCATCCTTCCCATAGCTTCGCCTCACTTCCCCGTCCCTTTGGCACCAAGTGCGATCAACTCCAACATCTTCATGATGCCGCGGATCCAACAGAACCCATCGGCCCAAAAACAGGTACCAAAACCCTAATTCTTCGATTCATGATCAACTCGATCCATAATAAATCCAAATTCCATTTTTCCCACAATCACCATTACTCCCTACTCCTTCATGCTCAAAGTCAAGATTCAATTCGCCATCGTTTGCCATGAATCAACCAAAATGCACAAAACTGTCAACCCAGAAATTCACTTCGATTTCTAATCTAAAAATCAAGGTACATATCTCAAAAATCATGATTTGGCCCTAAAAATTCAATTATGAGATCAAAAACTAAAATTGATTTAATAATTTTTACCTCAATTTATTCTTTTTACTGTAAGTTTTAAAATTCAAGATAATTACAAAGTTTAACAGCCGACAACTATTTTTAGTTGATGGATAGTTTGATTACAAACATCTTTTATTTACAATTCAAAGTCAAGTTTAAATCTAAAAACTTGTTATTGAATTTATTACAAAATTTGAAAGCTGTTAATAAACACACAGAACATATACTTCATTCACATAGACAACCAAATGAAGAAGATAAACATGTATCAAATTTGAATTCAAGCATTCAAATAACATCAAGTTACTCATTCCCAAGAACATGATGAAATTCAAGTTTTAAAAATCTGTTTTTTAAAAAAATCTTTTACTCACCTTTGAAAACAGAAGACAAAGACTGCATTTCTTCTTTCCAGGCTTCAATTATCTTGCATGCTATTTACAGAATTCTTTGCATTGATTACTGATGGATTTGAAAATGAAATTGCATGTTGATGTTTCTCTGAATTTTTTGCAATGATTGAATTTCCAGATTTCTTCTTTTCTTTCTTTCAGATTTCAACATTTTACTTCTTTGCTTCAATTTTTACAGGTTGCAGTTTTGTATTCATTTTTGATCTTTGTTTTTTATTTTTGTTAAAATGAGATAGTATTTAGCTGAAGTTTTCAAGAGTAGATTTTTTTTCTTTCTTATTTTACAATTTTAGATTTAAATTGAAATGTCAAGAATATGACATTTGTCCCTTGTATGATCTAATTTCCTTACACTTATGCTTCTTATTTACAAATGTCCTTGCATAAATCAAAATGTTAACATGTGTTTTAATATCTAATTAATATTTTTAAATGTTATCTTCTTATTTATAAATTTATTTAAGTTATATGTAAGTAATTATGTAATATTATGAACTTATCTTTTAATAAATATGCATGTAAATACAACTTGAAAAATTGATTTTAACTCCTTATATAAATTTTAAAAACAATTTTATCTTATTAAAAACAAAAGCTAAAATATACGTTTATAAAATAAGAAATTAACTTTATTATTTAAAATTTAAATTTCAAATATCATTTCAAAGACATTAAATCAAATTATCATTTCAAATTTCAAAGCTAAATATATTCAAGTTTGAAAAATCTCTTGTTGAATTTAAATTAATAATTCTTCTATTTCAAAAATATATATACACATTTCAAATAGAAACATTCTAACATTAAATTTATTGATTTCCATATTAAATTTTAAAACAAATCTCAAATCACAATATATATACATTCATATATATTATAATTTGAATATAAAGTTTTATTACATTAAAAACTTCCTATTTACCAAAATAAATATTTCCAAATCAAATTATTATAAACTTCAAAAGAATTTAATCTGTCTATTTAAAATGTTAAGAAAAAGGTTAATAGATATTATCAAATTATTATCATTAATCTTTAAAATAAATTTAACTTGTCAATTTATAATATAAAATGATCAAATCAATTTAATTATTATCAAAGATTATTTAATTGATATTGCTCAAAATTCTGGGTTGTCATCGAAATGCAATGAAAGTTTGTGAATAAATTAAAGTGGGATGGGATTAAGTGTAAATTGAGTGGGAATCAATTTAATTGGTTATAAAGCTTAAGTAATAATTTATTCACACTAATATTGACGAATGACATATGGAAATCGATCGTTTGATGCAAACGAGATTGGATAAAATGCTATGAATTATTAGAAGTAAAACAAAATGATTTTGGAATCAATTGGAATGAATGTGAAGTTGTTTTGCTTAAAATGAATTAAATATAAGCGTATAAGCTGTAGATTACTTCAACTGTATGGAAAGGTTTGAGAATTGATTATAAGCAATTGTAATAAGTGTTGGAACCTTTTATATGCTTATGGAAATTGATTAACATGCATTTTATGTGAAATTTATATATTTATGCCAATATATCACATGCATTGTTACATAATCGATGTTATAGCTATTTAAATTTAAGAGAAATGCTATAAACCTTATATATATAGTACTTATATGTTTAAATTGAGTAAGTACAGGTACCTGGAAGCCGTGTGGCTTGATTTGGGTTGCATTAACTGCTAATGATAATAAGCCGCTTGCTTAAAATGCTAAATAAGGTACGCCTACGCAATTAAAATAGGAAATATGAACTATTTTTTATTTTTCCGATCGTGTGGGTCGATGTATATATATTTATATCTCTTGTCAAATTGCAAAAGCTCCTCCGTTCACGGGAGACTCTGCCAAAAAATTTCAGAAATTTTGGGAGTTAGAAAAATTTTGAAAATTTTTAAGAAATTTTGTTAAAGACAAAGCGAATTTAAATTGGATACTAAAATTAGTTATAAATGAAACTAATTAAATTAATGATATGAATTAGTAATAAATGACAAATAAAATTTAATATATTCAGAGTTCAAAATAAATTGAATTCATATAGAAATGGAGATAAACCAATGTGAATAGAAATGGATATAACTGGAAGTGGTAAGACGGAAATAAATAAAGAAACATATAAAATGCTTATGTTAACTTAAGTAAGGAATGGTCCATTCTTAATTGGAAGTTGAATATTGCAAATAAATTCTAAGTTGATATTTGGATAAATGTTGACTTTTGGTAAGGAAGTCGATCAAATGTTTTTGGAATGTTGTGATTGGATATTAGTGCTAAGCAGGATTTGCAGGTATTATAAAAGGGAAAAGAGAATTGGTTTTTGATTCAAGAAGATAAATTTGAATTGCCCGACAAAAAGATATGTATTTTAATTTGGAGTGAAATTTGATTGGGAATTTGGATTGAGCCACTTGGCCTTTTGTTTTCTTCTTGAGATTTGGGAGGCCGCAGAGCCATTTTTGTAGTAGTACCGAGCTAGCTGCGCAAAGGAGACGTTGGCGAAATTTTTCGGGAATTTAGGGAGTAAGAAAAATTTTGAGAAATTTTGATAATTCAAAATTTGTTTTAAGATTAAAACTTGAATGGTTGGGCAAATAGGATTGATTGCAAACTAGGGAAAGGTTTGGAAAGTTAATATGAATAATAATAATGGGTCTTTTATAAAAAGATCGTTGGAAAGATGTTAAATTGTTTGTTTCGGAGAAATAGTAACGGGTATTGGGCCATTCTTCCTAATTAGTAATTTCGGGGACGTAATTCTTTTAAGGGGGGTGGAATGTGACGACCCGGAATTTTCAAGCATTTGAAATCGGAATATTTAATTGATTTTAAATATTCAATAGAGCAATTTTAACTTGAATTACGAATATCACGATTTATTTGATAATTAAAATTTTGAATTAAATAACTGGAAGCCGAGCTAAATGTTGAATCTGAAGTTTTATACCTGTTGAAAATAATTTGAATGTTCATAAAATTTATATTGATAACGTTGATGATGATGGAAGTATTAAAATCAAATTCAACAATGATTTGTTCAGTTTTGAAAATATATCGTTTAAATTAAATTTAACAATAGCCTTCCGAGGCACAGTCTCGGAAATCAATGAAACCAGTTTCATTGAGTCCGTAATATTGAATTATTATCGAGTTTAAATTTTCGTGGTTTTTTTGGAGTTAGCGTGTGAGTATACGATATATCAGTGCGTTGAAAATTTAATTGTTAATAATTTAATGAAATTTAATTTCCTTTATCAGGCTTCTTGTATACGCCATTTTCAATCCATTCCCCAGTACGCTACTTCCTCCACAATTTCGTGTCTTGCCTTTGTATATACGCTAGAGCATACCAGAACTAAAATAATAAAATCACTTTCTTTACTCTCCTTTAATTCGAGAATCATCAATGGCCGAAGCCATTGATTTTCAAATCAGTAAACGAAAAAAAATATAAATCAATCATGGCCATCACCTAATTCTCCCCAATTAGAATAGAATGCGAGCTCTTTCCTTCAAATCCTATTGCTTCGAGCGTGAGATTCTCCAACCGCTCGTACGATGCGGTCACATTCTAATTCAGGGAGGGGGCGACCGAGTTTCCTTGAGTCAAATCGATTTGAAACCGTGCGCACTCGCGAGGTCGTAAGGAGGAAGAGGGGTTAAATGGGAAATCGAAGCACGATTGTGGGAAACTCGAGCTTGAGTTTGGGAAGCATGGCCGAACTCATCGAGATCTGACATCGTTCCAGATAACGAGGAGGCATTTGAGAGTGTTTTAGGCGACATTGAGGGGTGCTTGCGAATTTGGGCATGTGCTCGGAAAGCTCGTCTCTTCAGGCTGTCAACAGGTTCGAGCTCAAAATTGTAAGCATGGGTTAGTCGAGAGTGTCGATCGGGGAAGATGCAGGCTGTTCGTCAGCGTTTTGGTGAAGGTATATTCTGTTAGTTAAATTTTAGCATAGATTTGTTGGTATAATAACAGTAATTGGGAAGTATATTGATAGAGATATATGTATAAGGCTCTGAAAAAAAATATAGAAGAAAGAAAAGAAATATAATATATAGCAGTGTAATACATAAAAAAAAAAAAGGAAAAATTCCCCGTTTCTATTTTTATATATCTGGAAAAATAAAATAAATGGACTACTGTAAAGTATATATACAGTTTACATATTTCAGTATTTAATAATGTAAGTAGATATATATATATATATATATATATATATATATAGTAGTTAGCAATGTTTTTGTATATAGCTTTTGGTAATATAGGATTTGTATAAAACTCGGTTTTTGTCAAGATAATTTATTTTTATAAGTATAAATGATTTCAGAATAGAAATAAACATATATGTACACATTTTAATTTACTAGCTTGTTTAAATTTAGTCACCAAAAGTAATTTTATCTAAAGAAAATTAATTTCAAATTTATTACCTTGGTTAAAATCAAATAAAGGTTAAAGTTAATCATTAGCTAAATTACGTAAACAATTGGTGAATAATTGTCTGATTGGTTCAAACGATAATAAATTGTGAATTGTTTATTCAAGGTCAAGAATCGAGAAAGATGTGGGTTGCTAAACAGGAATCAAAGGTGAGTTAATCTCACTCAATTAAATTTAAATTTAAATAATTAAACTTAAATAATTGTTTGAAACGGTTGAATTAATTTATGTGCTGTAATGTGGTATATATTTGGAATTGGCATTTTATATTGTGCTAAAATCTGTGGATGCAGGGAAAAAACAGGTTGGAGGGATCCAACTGGACCCCTCAACTTTAATTATTTAATATTCTCTGTTTTGAATATTTGATATCCCGCAATGAATTATGTGGAAATATTGAATGCTATGGCTTGATTGTTATAATCGGCAATAACGAATTACCAAATATATAATTTGAGTTTGGGAATGAAATTAAAGAAGTGAAATTGTAAGTAAAACAATTATAGAAAAGATGAATAAATTTATGAATGATCGGGAAAGGAAATAAAGTGACTTTAAAATTTTAATAAATAAATCTTGAGTATGGGAAGGAAAATTTAAATAAACAGAGAGTTAATGAAACTTAAATTTCAATGTTATTGTTTAAAAGTACAAAACATTTAATTTAAATTAAGGATTTATATTATTTATGAAGAATAAAGAAGAAATTGGGAATAACCTGAAATTTGTATATTTCAGCTAAAGTATTTAAAAATCAAACTGAAAAGAAAAATAAAGTCCATAATTAATGAATTTTGAAATAAACTGATAAGTAAATAAATTTATTTCAAATGGAATAAATTGGAAATCAATTTGGAACATTGATTTAAGTGATTGAGATTGGAAATTTCTCTCTGAATAATCAAGTACGTTTTCAAAGTAAATTTTTAAAATATAAATTAAAAGTTTAATTTGTTTGTAAGAAGTATGTTTTGAAAAATTTACTATTTCTAAATATTTAAATTCTAAAGTAAGAATTTCTTTTTGATCTAGTATAGCAATAATTATTTTAATCTATTATAGCAATAATTATTTAAAGGGTGACTTAGTATTTTATTTTTGAAAGTGAAAATCTAGTTTTATATTTTATTTAGTAACCTTATTTTCAAATATTCATATAGTATGTATTTTTAACAAATCATTGAAGTAGTTTTAAAATAAATGTTTAAAGTATATTTCAAAGTAAAGTGTTCTAAATTATTATTTTTTTTAAAAAAAAATCTAGTTTATGCTTGGTGATTTCAGAGGAGATAGAAAATATTTGGGAAAGTTCATTCTTAAAAGAAAGATGGTTTTGAAACTGTTTTCAAAGGATTGAAAATAGAAATATATCTTGTGAAGATATTTTGTGGTTAATAAATAAATAATTTGGAAAATTATTTATTGGTTGATGGTTGTTTGTGAATATAATTGATAGTTAAATAACCGACTATCAATATTGGACAAATGCGTTGATCGTTTCGAAGAGACTGGGATCAAGATTTTCTCGAAAATCACTTCGATCCGGTTTGTACGTTTCGTGAAACATGTTCGGAGTCGAAGATGGAGCTATGAAGTGCAAGGGCTAGTCGCTACTAATCTTGAGGATATTTTCAAAATGGATGTAGTAGGAATAGTGCCTTCGGTTCCGTTCGAACCCGGGACGGACTTGTATGGATGAATGCTTGCGAAACATCGTCAGGTGGACGATGGGCATTCTAAGGGATATGTTCTAAAAAGGCAACTCTTAGCCTCAAGCCTCATCAAATGGGAATGACTGAAAATCAGGAGTTATGCAGCAAGGCTAGGGGGGTAGCACTAAAGCAGGGTGAGGTCATTCCAGTCTAGATGTTCCTTTCTATTTCGGCTTAGTGGGCGGTTGCTGATCCCAACCGCGGGGTGATCTCACTCGGGATTATCCAGTAAGGGGTAGTCCCGGCCTTGTGCTGTAGAGGAGCGGGCGTACTCCTCGGTAAGGTGATCTAGGCCCCGTACTGTGACAGGCGGTACCCCAGTGCCTAGTCATTGGTTAGAAATCCATTCTCCCTACGAACCTTGTACGAGTTTTGTTTGTATTACCCACTCTGTGGCTAGTAGCTGAAATTTAATCATGTAACAATTTCGGCTATTTTATAAGTATTTGTATATAGACCTTATTAGAATATCATAGGATTTCTATAAAAATCGTTTTAGCTATCGTAAGGTAAAAACCCAACATGTTTATGTGTGGCGTGGTCTTACGAGATGCTTTCGTTTTCAAAGGATTTTTGAAACTTTAATAATCAATTGAGTGTGATTTTCTCACGCTGGCATTCCAGACTGACTCGGGTATTATTTAATTGTAATGCTCGGGTCAGGCCGAGTATTATAGGATACAGGGTTTGTTGCTGTGGAGCTCAGGAGCCGAGCTGGACGGCGATGCGTATTCTCGTATTTGTTTTATATATTTTCCGCTGTGTTGAGTTGTTGTGTAGCCACTTGTATGATATTGATGTAGAACATGTTGTTGATGTTGAGCCGTGATTGATGTACTCTGATGATGTAATTTACAAACAGCTGTATTTGATTTTGAGTAAAGATCATTTATTATCTATTATATTTTATTTCGCTGCGATGGTTAGATTCTGATGTTGTTTTCTATTTTTTCTTCTACCTCTTCTTCTTTAACCCAAATGGTTCGTATTTCTGTACAACTTGAGTTGATTTAGGTAGAATAGTGTTAACTCAAGGGGTATGGATTTGCGGGTCGTTACAGTTCGAACCAGGGACGGACTTGTATGGACGAATGCTTTCGGAACATCGTTAGGTGGCGATGGGCATTCTAAGTGAAACGTTCTAAAGGTAACGCTTAACCTCAACCCTCATCAAATGGGAATGACTAAAAATCAGGAAATATGCAGCAAGGCTTCGTGGGTAGCCCCCACTTGAGAGTAAGGTCATCACTATCTAGATGTCCCTTTTTATTCGGCTTAGTGGTGCGGTTTCTGATCCCAACCGCGGGGTGATCTTATTTGGAACTGTCCAGTAAGGGACGGTTTCAGTCTTGTGTTGCAGGGTAGCGGGCGTACTCCTCGGTACGGTGATCTAGGCCCCGTACTGTGACAGGTGGTATCCCAGTGCCTAGTCATTGTTGGAAATCCATTCTCCAAACGAGCCTTGTACGAGTTTTGTTTGTATTACCCACTCTGTGGCTAGTAGCTGGAATTTAATCATGTAACAATTTCAGCTATTTTATAAGTATTTGTATATAGACCCTATTATAATATCAGAGGATTTTTATAAAAAGTGATTAAGCTATCGTAAGGTAAAAACCCGACATGTTTATTTGTGGCGTGGTCTTACGAGATGCTTTTGTTTTCAATAGGATTTTGAAACTTTAATAATCAATTTAGGTGCATTATTATCAACTGGTATTCCAGACTGACTCGGGTGTTATTTCATTGTAATTCTCGGGTCAGACCGAGTATTATATGTTCAGGATAGAATGCTTTGGAGCAGGAGAGGAGTTGGAGTCTGAGACATATTACCCGTACTTGTATATATATATCCGCTGCTATGATTGTATGGTAATGTCTGACTGGTAAATGTTAATTGTTTGAGATACTGTGATGATATGTTGTATAAACAGATATAGTTTTCATTTTGTGTAAAGATTTATTATTTACTACTATAGTTTATTCCGCTGCGACTGTGAGATTCTGATATTGTTTAGTTCCTTCTTTCTTCTACCTCTTCTTCTTTAACCCTAATAGTTCGTGTTTCTGTTCCACTTGAGCTAATCGATGTAGAATAGTGTTGACTCATGGGGTACGGATTTGCGGGCCGTCACACTTGGTATCAGAGGTTAGGTTGGCGCAACCTAGGCTTTGATGGGGAAATTACTCATTAACCAGAGTCAATAGTACTCTATAATGAATTTAGCGTATTAATAGATATGAGAGCGTACTTGTTAGTGAATATAAAATTGTTTTTATACTGTGTTGACTTATCGGTTGAGTGTCCATGAATTCTGGTCGGTGCGTGAAGTACAACCGTATCGATAGGGGTTTGTAAACACTTAAACAAGATAAACCGACATGGTATTGTTTTTAAAGGGGTAAATGAAATAATTTTACCCAAAATTATATTTTGATATAAAAGAAATAATTTTCTGAAATTATTATATATATTTGATTGTTTAGTTGTTAATATCTTAATCAAATAAGAATCTAAAATATAATATAAAATTTGGAATGGGTATAACCAAATAAATGTTTTATAAGTATAAATTATACAAAAGAGAATAACTAAATTTAAACTAAACCAGAA
Organism: Allium cepa; assembly: GCA_030765085.1. Lineage (NCBI taxonomy): Eukaryota > Viridiplantae > Streptophyta > Magnoliopsida > Asparagales > Amaryllidaceae > Allium > Allium cepa. The sequence goes on from CM060928.1 coordinate 1,034,092,280, forward strand.
TTTAAATCCCGAGGATTTTGAAAAGGATTTTAAATGTAAGGAAAATAAAGTTTGGAAATGTAAAATCTTGGAAATGTTTGGTAATATTTTTCCCAAGTGTTCAACGACAATAATGGAATGTTGATTTGGGAAATATTTTTGAATGGAAACTATTTTAAAATGAATTTGGGAAAGTAAGGAAGCACTGAACTCACTTCAGTCGCTGGAAAATAATCCTGATGATGCTGGCTACATCATTAGAATTCATTTTCGAGTTTCTAAAGTGATGGATTGCTTCCCTAGTACTTGGTTGTGATATTGTTTGGGACTTATTGAGTATAATGGTTGTTAGGCAAATTCAAAATGGCAAATTGTTTTGGTACAACAAAGTTGTTTTGGAAATCTGGAGATTTGATTTGATATACCACATAGGTATATATTTGATATATTTCAAAATGGTTTTGGGATAAAACCGGGTAAATTGAATTCTGGGAAAACCTATTTAAATAATGTGTGAAAATGAGTCAACTATTGGACTTATTTGGTGAAGTTGATACTACTAAGAAGGATATAAAGATTTTAATCTTGGAATTAAAATTTAACTTGAGTAAATGAAAGTAAATGAAATATATTGAAGTAAATAGGAAATTTGAATTTAATTTGGATAAGTTAAATAAATCGGACTTAGGATTGAATTGATTTGGGTTAAATTAAAATGTAAGTTGACTTTGAAATGGTGGGTCGTTGTGTAATGAATGATACCCATGAGCTATTAAGTGTTATGCTTATCATCTGAAATGGTGAATTTAAATTTGTGCAGGGAATTAAGGTGAAACAAAATTTGTATCCTTAAGAATGCAGTGATACACACACACACACACACACACATATATATGAAATGGAATTGTGATTATAAGATGTAAGTGTATTAAAATGAGCAATATAAACCTTTTAGTAAATAAGTTAGTGAACTTATAAATAGGAAATGTTAATATAATCACAAATGGGAAATAGTTGAATGGTATGATGAATTCAAATTTTATCCTGGAATGTGAAGTTAATTTGATCATATGAAGGTAAATAGAATATATTTGAATTTGACTTAAGATAAGTTAAATAAAAATGGAATGAAAATTGAATTGAATGTAAGTTGAATGTAAAATGGTTATAGTTGTGAGTTATAATTATATAACGAAAACTTATATCCTTAAGCTATTTCTATTATTTGAAATTTGCAATTATGTAATGGAAGGGACTAAGATTAGGGATATGGAGTTTTAAAATCAATAAGTTGGGAAAACCTATGAATAGAATTGGGATTGTAATTCATAATGGAAAAGTAAATTTGACTCGGACTAAATTTAATTTAAGGTAAAGTGGAATTGATTGAGATTTGGATTAAATTGAAATCAAAATCTAGTGGAGTAATAAATAATCTTGAATGGAATTGAAATTTTATTTTAAATGGTATAGGAAAGGGTATAAATGTGGATTGGCTAAATAAAAATTGGTTGAACTTTAATTAATTCTGGAAAAGGATTAAATTGAAAGAAAATATAATTTAGTTCAAATGTTATTGATTATTTGAATTTTCACCTTACTAAATCCTAGGGAACAGTTGAAACAAAATTTAGTGTAAGAAAAATTAAGTGAAGGGTAATTAAAAGTTGGAAGTGTGAATAGATATGGAATTGAATTATAATAGTGATGATTTAACGTGGCCTTATTATTAATAAAAGGTTTAATTATTGAATATGAACTAGAATTTGGTGAATACACTAATTTGAAATTTTACATTTGATAGAATGTATAAGCTAGTTGGATTAAAATTTGTAAATGGTTTGATTGGGTAAGAATCAATTAAAAAGAAAATAAATTGAGATATTATGGAATCGAAACCTTTTAAGAAAATGGTGAGATGGTTATGGTTAAGCTTATGAAATAGCTTTAAATGAATTGAATTGCAAGTGAAATGGTTTAATTAATTATTGTGATGGAATAAGAAAGAATGCATTAAAGATGTGTGAGTTGTAAATAATATAGAATGGGATGTTATTAATTTAAACTTAAATGATGATCTTGAAGTGAAAATAAGAAATTGGGTTAAAAATTGCAATGGAATAAGAATGCTTGGATTGTGAACCATGAAAAATTGAATAAAATTAATATAAATTAAAGTTGGAATTAATTTTAATAAGTATAAGCTTAAGAGATGATTATTTGCTTGAATGACATAAAAATTTGCATAAGGATTGGTTGTTTTGTTGTATTCGGAATTGTGTTGGTTTAAAGAAGCAAATAGAATTAGTTTTGAACTAATTGGAATGGATTGAAATTTTATCAAGTGATTTTGCATACGAATAAAAATGGATCATCAAAGTAATGGAAATACTTCAAAATTTAAAGTAAAACTTGACTGTGAATCAAATTGGAAACTGAATTGAAGTAAAGAGATGTAAGTAATACATATGTTAATCATATTGATGAGAATATGGTTTGAGAGTAGTAAACTTGAATTTAAATCATTCAAGTGAAATAAAATGAAGTTGGTTCGGCTGAAAGTAGAATGGGCTAAAATCTTAATAAATGGATTTGAGTATAAATGTAAGTGAATCATAATAGAAGTGCAAATGTATCAAATTAAAAAGGAAACTGACTGGGGAAATCAAATCGGAAAAGGGGTAGAATATGAATGGAACATAGCAAAACTTGTATATAAAATCCTTTGTGTGAAATAACTTGGAGTTTGGCATTAGAAAAGGAACTCTGTATATGCTTCAAAATATGATTTACTTATGAAATTATGCAAAGTGTTGTTTGGGATGTAAAATGGATATGTTTGGCTTACATTTATATTGGAAATGTTGATTAAAATGTTCATATCTTTGAAAACTGATGAGTTTGTTGAGTAAGTACAGGTATGGGAGGCGATCGGTAAAGTTGGGGCGCTTTTGTGCTAAAATATTAGCCGTTTGCTTTTAAAAATTTGCTAAAAGGTACGCCCACGCAAATATAATTGGGAAATGATATATTTGTTGTGATATATTTTGGTTTACGACCGTGTGGGTCGATGTATATATATTTATTTGTATCGCGATATCGCGAAAGCTCCTCCAAACAAGAGTGATTCTGCCAAAATTTTCCGGAAATTTTGGGAATTAGAAAATTTTTAGGATTTTGAAAACTTATTAACTTGGAAAGTTATAAGTTAAATTTAAAGCTTTGGAGTAAATGAAGCAAATGAGTTTGGATTTGAGCTAAAGGATTTTGGAATAGGATTGAATTAGTAATTTCGATTTGAAACTAAAGGATTTAAGCAAAGTGAAATTGAGATTTCACTAAGTAAGTTTGTTATTGAGTTTGGAACATTCTTTCTACCTTAGCAAATTTCGGGGACGAAATTTTTATAAGAGGGGAGGAATTTGACATCCCGGATTTTTGAGCCATTGGATTTTGAACATTTAATTCATTTTAAATGTTCACTGAGGATTTTTAATTAATTTTGGAACAAAGAGAATCGGGTTCAATTTATTAAATAAGTTATGGGTTTTAAAATATGATAATTTAATTCAATTTTGATTAGTAATTGAATATTGGACTGAAACAATTTGGTAATTTAGATGTAAATAGTGATAAAAATGTTTTTAAAATTTATTTTTAGTCCATTTGGATTTAAAAAGTGTTGTTGGATTTTTAGATGGATTTGAAAGTTAATAAGTTATTATTGGAAATTTTGTATTAATTTAATAATGGAATTTAATAGTATTAAAATGCAAATAATCAGATTTTGGGTCCGGAATGAGTCAAAATAATTTTTAATGTGATTTATAAATTTTATATGATTTATTATTAAGGTAATAAAATTTTAAAGGTAAGATTTTAAGCGTTTTCGATTATTGTAGAAATCGCTCGATCTAATAGACGAGTTAAAATAGCCTTCCGGGGCACAGTCGCGGAATTCGACGAAACCAGTTCCATTGGATCCGTAATTGTTAGTTATTATCGAATTTCAATTTTCGTAGCAATCGGAGTTGTCGTGTGACCATGGCAGCTCGAAACGCTTAGAAAATACTTTAACCGATTTAATTTTAAATTGATCGTTTAATTCCGTAACTCGCACATACGACCGAATTAGCTTACGAAACCTGTTCCATTGTGTCCGGAACGTGGAAAAACCTTAGGAATGCCTATTGGTGTGTGAGAATTGGAGTTCGTTTAAAGTATGATGTTACATAGAGAATTTTATTAATAAAATAACATTAAAACAATAATATATATTATATTTATTCTCTAACCCTAGCAAATCGTGAATCGCCGCAGCTTTACATTTCAATGGTCGGGAATCATTTTCGTTCGTCTCAAATTATCAAGCAATTCTTCGAGTTCTAGCGGAATCTCCCAATTACAAAGTCGACGAGCTCTTCGAGCTCTAGAGATCCTACGGTGGAGATGCTGTTCGGTGGGGCGCAGAGAACTAGAAGGGGTCGCGATGTACATGCATTCACGCGTGTTTTCGATGGGATAAGGGGCGCCAGGCTCGTCGATACTCAGGTTGATGGTGGAGATTGAGGAGCCCTTCGATATGGTAGTCTCCGATCGCTTTCTCGTGTAGTGTGGTGGCCGCGTTTTTAGCCCTAATCGATGTCGTTGATGGGTTCGTTCCTACTGGAGTTGCGTTGCCTGAGGAAGATGGCTTCGGCCTTGTTTTGTGATTAACGATCAGATCTAAAGTTTGATAATAATAACTAAAATTTAAAAATAATTTGTTTAATTATAGATTCAAACTTAAACAACCATATCTTTTGCATACCTGATCAGATTTTGACGAAATTTGCGGCGCCGGAATCGCAGAGATGCATGCTACGCAATGATGTAGTTCGGGAATCATTCTGGGCAAGCAGAAATTTGAGTTAAATCGAACGTCGTTCGGTTTAATTTAAACTTCGAACGCTCGCCGAAACTCAAGGTGAGTTATTCTCACTCACATCTAGATGCTAGACAATTTAAATAGTCAAAATTTAAATATTTGTGTGATTGGTTGAATATAATTGTTGTTATTAGTCTGGATAGATATTTATATATATGATGTGCTAATATTTGTGATGCAGGGCAAACAGGTTGGAGGGATCCAACTGGATTCCTCACGATGTAGAAATTATTTTTATAATTGATAATGCAATCTGTTTAAATGTTATGATTGCTAAATCTAAAATTCAATTGTATTGGGATATTGTTGGATAAATTATAAATCCAGAATTCAATTATAAATGGATAAATTGGGTTTTTAGGAAATACAGGGCATTGTTAAATAAAGAATTTAAAAGAATTAAAATTGAAATCTGTTTGGGATGAAATTGGAAATTTGTAATATATGGAATGATAAACGAAGAGAAAAGTTATCAGTTGTTAAATGTGAAAGTATGGATTTCGAGAGACAAATTCTATAAGAAGTTATAAATTGTTTTTTTATAACGATGGGGTTATTTGAAATGTTTCCTGGAAATTCAATATGATTTTAACGAGACCTTTCAAATATAATTAGTAGTTCAAATGTATATTAATTCTTTTAGAAAAACTATTTCAAACCCATAGGAAATTTATTTAAGTAAATCTTAAGTATTATTTTCATTTAATAAATTCCCAATAGTTTTATTTAAAAATTTTAAGCCTACACTTTGAAAGTGAATTTCCGGGAATGGAAATTGTGTTTAAACTCCAAAGGAGTTTATTTTGAAAACCCTGGCAGGAAATTTATGTTATTAAAACAAAAATCTGAATTAAAATAAATCGAAAGAATTTATAAGAAAGGTTTTATGGGTTGTTTGAATGGGAGTGAGTTTTCTTGGAACCGACTCGAGTTTTAAACAGATTTTGATAACAGAATGTTTAAAGTTCAAACTTGTATAAAAGAGTGTTTTGAAAATTATTATTTTAATAACTATTAATAAATTAGTAATAGTAAATTTTAATGAATACCTTAGTAATTATTTTACAAATGGATTTGTTTAAAGGGCTAGTTTTGACCTACGTTATTGAAATTAGCATTAACCTTTTAAACTCCACTTATAAGTTTAGTTTAAACTAAACCCTTATTTACAATCAGAATTATATCCTAATAAATGGTTTACCTTTACATATTTGGAATTTTATTTTTGAGTAATAATTAGTAGTAAATTTCCATATTTTAAAATATATTTCAGAATAAATGGTTTTAATTGTTTTAATTCTAAATTGATTTGAACATGGTTATTTCCAATGGGAATAAATGGTAAAGGACTTACCTTGTCAAGGAAGAACTTTGGGAAATTGTTTTCAAACGAGTTTTGAAATTTGGAAATATATCTTGAAAGATATTTGAGGTAAATAAATAATGTGGAAAATTATTTATTGTGTGATGGATGTTTATGAATATTAATTGATAGTTAAATCACGGACTATCAATATTGGACAAATGCGCTGATCGTTTCGAAGAGACCGAGATCGAGATTTATTTCTCGAAAACCACTTTGATCCAGTTTGTACGTTTCGCGGAAAAACGTGTTTGGAATCGAAGATGGAACAGTGAAGTGCAAGGGCTAGTCGCTACTAATCCTAAGGATATTTCCAAAATGGATGTAGTAGGAGTAGTGCCTTCGGTTCTGTTCGAACCCGGGACGGACTTGTATGGACGAATGCTTTCGGAACATTGTCAGGTGGGCGATGGGCATTCTAAGTGAAACGTTATAAAGGTAACGCTTAGCCTCAAGCCTCATCAAATGGGAATGAGTGAAAATCAAGGGATATGCAACAAGGCTTCGTGGGTAGCCCCCACTTGAGAGTAAGATCGTCTCTGTCTAGATGTCCCTTTTTATTCGGCTTAGTGGTGCGGTTGCTGATCCCAACCGCGGGGTTATCTTATTCAGAACTGTCCAGTATGGGATGGTTCCGGTCTTGTGTTGCAGGGGAGCAGGCGTACTCCTCGGTACTGTGATCTAGGCCCCATACTGTAACAGGAAGTACCCCAGTGCCTAGTCATTGTTGGAAATCTTTTCTTCCTACGAGCCTTGTACGAGTTTTGTTTGTATTACCCACTCTGTGGGTAGTAGCTGGAATTTAATCATCTAACAATTTCAGCTATTTTATAAGTATTCGTATATAGACCCTATTATAATATCAAAGGATTTTTATAAAAAGTGATTTAGCTATCGTAAGGTAAAAACCCTACATGTTTATTTGTGGCGTGGTCTTACGAGATGCTTTTGTTTTCAAAAGGATTTTGAAACTTTAATAATCAATTTGGATGCATTATTATCATCTGGTATTCGAGATTGACTCGGGTGTTATTTCATTATAATGCTCGGGTCAGACGAGTATTATATGTTCAGGATAGAATGCTTTGGAGCAGGAGAGGAGCTGGAGTCCGAGACGTATTACTCGTACTTGTATATGTATATCCACTACTATGATTGTATGGTAATGTCTGGCTGGTAAATGTTAATTGTTCGAGATACTTTGATGATATGTCGTATAAACAGATATAGTTTTCTTTTTGTGTAAAGACTATTATTTACTACTATAGTTTATCCCGTTGCGACTATAAGATTCTGATATTGTTTAGTTCCTTCTTTCTTCTACCTCTTCTTCTTTTACCCTAGTGGTTCTTGTTTCTGTTCCACTTGAGTTAATCGATGTAGAATAGTGTTGACTCAAGGGGTACGGGTTTGCGGGCCGTCACATCTTCTGTCTTGAACCTCTATACTGTAGGTATATGCGTGTTTATATCCCGCATATACATATATATCTAAACTATAATGTTAGTATTTATATTTTATAGAAGGTCCTTAGGTTGTTGTCATCAAAATCATTATCTCAGGACTAACACATTCAACCAATAAATCAACACAATATAAAACAATTCATATTCACTAACAAATACATGCATATATCTATTATTGCACTAAAACTCATCCTAGAGTATTATGGACTCTATCTCTGATGAGTAATTCCCACCGGAGCCAAGGTTCTCACTTAATCTTTAGCTCTGATTCCAAATGTAGTGATCTGCAGTTTGGTACCCCCTTGAGTTAGTAATAATTCTTCCTCCTTCAATCTGAAGTGTAAAAAAGAGCGAATGACTAAGGTGAAGAAGAAGAAAGAGGCAGAAGAAAAATAGAAACAACAACACAGAATCTCACAGTCGCAGTAGAAAGAAATATAATATATAATAACAGATTTTATATAATAGAATCTGTAATAGTTTATATTCATACAATCATCAGAGTACAACTATCAATACATTAAAGTGGACAGTTATATAACTTATCCTTACACAACGAAATAAAAATCAAGTACAGAAAAGTACGTCTAAAACCCTTCAACTAGTCTCCTGAGCTCTAGAGCATTTGTCCAGAATCTGTAATACTCGACCGGACTCGAGCATTATAATAAAATAACACCTGAGTTAGTCTGGAAAAACCAGCATGAGAAAACACAATCAATTTGAATTATTAGAGTTATCAAATCCTTTGAAAAACGAAGGTATCTCGTAACACCGCTTCACACATAAACACGACGGGTTTTACCTTACGATAACCAAAACATTTTTATAGAAAATCCAGTGATATTATAATAGCGTCTAAGTAAAATACTTATTCAAATAGTCGAAATTGTTACATTAAATAAATTCCATCATACTAGGCTCTATAAACAAAACTATAAGTTCGTATTGGAGAATGAATTCCAACTGAATAACTGGGCACTGGGTATCACCTATCACAATACACCTCTAGAACAGCGTACCGAAGACCACTCCGGGGTCCCTTGCAACACAAGATCGGACTACCCCTTAAACTGGATAGCATGAATAAGATCACCCCGCAGTTAGGTTCAGCAACCGCCACACAGCCGAATAAAAGGGACTCTGGATAAGGGTAACCTTACCCTACTTCGGTGCAGCCCATTAAGCCTAGCTGCATCTCCCTTTATTTTTAATCATTCCAAGTTGATGAGGCTCTAGGCTAAGTGTTACCTTTTCAGGAACAATTTTACTTAGAATTCTCACCGTCTTCCAATGACGATGTTCTGGAAGGATTCGTTCGTATTTGTCCTGGGTCTGGACAAACTGAATCAATGTCTTCACCATCTTCACGGTATTCATTCGTTACATTCAAACTACTTCAAAGTGGTGTTGGACAGTTAAATTCGATCTCAGTCTCTTTGAAACGATTAACGAAATTGGCCAATATTGTTAGTCGGTTATTTATCTGTCACATTAAACATCCATAAGAAATCATCCGTCCTTATATAAATTTTTCCATGATATTTACTTTCAAAATATCTTTAAAACATTTATAAATCCCTCTCAACATTTGTAAACAAATTTCAAATACTCAAATCCATAACAGGATACTCTCAACATCTCAACCCTTAGAAATATTTCAAATTTCTATTTTTTATAGTAAGGAAAATATTACCAGTCCTATTTTCAAAATCCTTTCAATATTATAGTTTTAGAGAATTATCCCGTGGCTTATTCCAAAATCTCTGAAATTCCAGTTTTAATTTCCTCTCCTCAAGCATATTCTTTATAAACCCCTATTTCGAATCTCGAGAGAATTTATAAAATAAAATTTTCATCGCTTCAACTCTAATATATATATATATATATAATAAGTATTTTAAATAGAAATAATTTGTTTTTAACACATGTTCGAATAATTATTTAAAATATCAAAAAACTTTTATAAATGTTATCCCATTTTTTGGTCAAAACTAGGATATCCATGTTGTGTGCGTTTCCACCACGACCGGAGCAAAAAGAAGCAAGCAAGCATACATAAGTCAAGGGTTTCACTCAAAGTTCACATATAAAAGTTCATTCGGCGCTCCAACACCCAAGCCCATTCGGCGTCTACAACATATGGTTCATTCGGTAAACATCACCAGAGTCATTCGGCATATCTAGAATAAGGCTTCATTCGGCAGCGTCATCCGGCATTCCCAGTGCCAAAGTACATTCAGTATTCATTCATTCGGCAGTATGAAGCAGAGCCTCATTCGGCATTTAGAGTTCCGGATCTCATTCGGCCAAACATGCCTCCAAACTCACCACCGAACCATCCCCTACCTATCACTACCGAGCCATGCTATCACCGAACCAAACCCACCATCACCGGTCCAAAATCCACCGAACCATCTCATCCTTCATCCTCCTACCAAACCCAAGCTCCACCGGTCCACTCCTTTCCTACCACCGAACCAGGTGACCACCGAACCGAAGCTTCTCCATCCTTCTCTTCAAGCATAGCCGAACCAAGGAATGCTGAACTAAAGTTGCCAGTCCAGATTGCTTCAGCCCAAGCCCACCAGCAGCTATAAACATCCAAGACCCCTGCCCCCAGCCTCACTCTATAAATAGAGGGGCAGGGGTACAACAATGGCAGACAAGTTTGGGAGCTCAAGCCTGGAAGGAACTCTCAAACAACTTTAGATACTTGTAATCAAAGATTTGTACTTGTAATCTAAAGAAAAAAGGAGAATAACATATAAAGTGGACGTAGGCACGTTCTGGCCGAACCACTATAAATCTGTGTGTCTTTTACAGTTTAGTCCCTGCTTTTTATATATTTGCATAAATCACCCAAATCACTAAATACAACATAAAATCAACCAACTCATACGACTTTGGGTGTTTGCGGCCATTTTTTACGCAAACATTTTGGTGCTTTCACTGAGAGGAACCAGCTCCCGCTACATCGGATAGAAGTTGAATTTGAAAATCTAAGATTTCAGATCTAAGAGTTATGACGAGGCAAACTAGTAGAAGGCAAAGGCCAGAGAGAAGTGAACACCAAGGAAGTCAAGAGGCTTCCTCAGGAGGGAATCAAGCGTCGATCTTCATCACTAGAGATGAGATGGAGGCCATGATGAGAAGACAAGAAGAGATGATCCAGAACTTACTTCAACAAATTGGGCAAATTGGAGCACAAATCCAAGGAGCAACTGGGGTTCAGAACGGGGCAGGACCATCTGGCGCAGCACTAGAGCTAGGGGGCACTCACGCAGAGCATGTTGATCCGACCCCGGGAAGTGAGATGGGGGCATCCGAACCACCTGGTAGCAACAGAGGAATGAACGTTCAGCCAGGGAGGCATACACATGAAAACTCCCACGGACTTGGGGGGCAGGTCGAAGGCAGTGAACGAGAACTACAGCTTGGAGACAATGACAGATTAGCAGAGATGGTTAGAAGAGCTATGAGAGGCGGTTTAGTAAACAGGGACTTGGAAGATGTAAACAGGAGTCCTTTTTCTTCTGCGATTAGGATGGCTAGGAACCCACCAGAATTCAAGCTACCATCAGTGGACATGTACAACGGGAAAATGGACCCCACGGTCCATCTAACGAAGTATATGAGACATATGGAAGTGTTGGGGGCATCAGAGGAGGTTATGGCCCGGTGCTTTCCACTGTATTTGACGGACATTGCAGCGTTATGGTTTAGGCAACTGGAGAGCGGCTCCATAGGAACATGGGCAGATTTAACTGAGAGATTCATGAGGCAATTCAGGGTTCATATTACGAGACCCAAGAATGTGATGACTTTGGCAACCTTGAAACAGAAAACTGGAGAGACTTTGAGGAGCTTTCTAACACGATTTAATGCGGCGGCAGCATCAGTGGATCGACCAGATCCATCTATGGTCATGACGGCGGCTGTATCTGGAATAGCTGGTAATACAGAGTTCAAGAGTTCATTAACCAAGGACCCGCCTATGAATCTGGAAGAGTTCTATCATGAGGCTGAAAAGTTTCTGCGTTTGGAAGATGCTAGTGCAGAAAGAGAGGAAGAAGATGACGTTTACGTAATCAAGAGCGGAAACCCACCTGGAAAGGGTGCGGAGACTAGCAATGGAAAAAGAAAGGCTGAGGATAATGATGACAGGACAAAGTGGCTATGAAGAGAACCATGCTTCACCACCTATTCAGAGCTGAATGAGAGTTTGGAACGGATTTATCAGGATACCAAGGGGCAGGTTCCGTATCGCAGACCAATGCGAAGGGATCCAACCTCTGACGAAAGAAAATCAGATAAGTTTTGTGTGTTTCATGAATTGAATGGTCATAACACTAATGATTGTAGGCATTTGAAGGACGAGGTAGAAGGGCATATCAGGAACAGTGTGCTCCTTCAGTATGTGAGGAGGCGAACTCCAGCGGTGGTGCCAGAGCGACCGCCCTCTACGTCAGCTAGAGGTGACCCTGGATCAAGGCACCATTTGATTATCCATTGATTGCTTGATTAAAATAACGATGAACAGGTCGTAAGCTTCCACTAACGCAATTAAATCGTTTACACGTGTACGAGATCGCGAACGATCTCCAGGCATGCTCTGAATGATCATTGACTGCTTCGAAGTGGGAACTTACACTTTGACATCCTTGCTTTGCTTTTGTTTCGATTTGAACATTTGAATTCTTCCTGTTTGGACATTTCTGCTGTAAGGTACTATTGCTTTAACATTTACAATTTTATGAAAAAATTATTTACTTGTATGCCCGTTGGATCGCGAACGGTCCACGAGCACCTATTGCATGGAAACGAACTGCCGAAGTCTTTGATTCGAAAAATTCCCCCAAACAATGACTCCAACACTGATAATATTAAGTCCCCCCCCCGGGCGCACTCATTCGCCTCGAACGGCACCCGACTTCGAACAGTCACAATTCGCCTCGAACGGCACTCGACTTCGAACAGTCACAATTCGCCTCGAACGGCACCCGATTTCGAACAGTCACAACTCGCCTCGAACGGCACCCGACCGCGAACGGTCACAAACTCGCCTCCAACGGCACAACTCGCCTCAAACGGCACAACTAACCTTACCTCAAATGGCTTGATCGCGAACGGTCGTCATTCGAGGTCCGCCACCTGATCACTGACTGTTACGCCTTACCTCAAATGGCTTGATCGCGTACGGTCGTCATTTGAGGACCACCACTTGACCGCGCACTGTCGCACTTTACCTCGAATGACTCGATCACGAACGATCGTCATTTGAAGTTAAGCGCTTGACCTTGAACGGTCCCCACTCGACCGCGCACTGTCGCACTTTACCTCGAATGACTCGATCCCGAACGGTCATCATTTGAAGTAAAGCGCTTGACCTTGAACGGTCACATTTCACTGCAGATGACTCGATCCTGAACGATCGACGCATGGATTTATGCGCTTGACCGCGCACGGTCTCACTTCACCTCAAATGACTTAATCACGAACGATCGTCATTTGAAGTTAGGCGCTTGACCATGAAAGGCCGCGCTTCATCCCAAATAGCTCGATCCCGAACGGTCGTCATTTGGGGCCATATAAAATATCAAGCTCTTTACAGGTTGTCAACAGGATACGAACATCCAGCTCATGGCATTACAAAACACGCCTTCCTACCGCAAGGCATATTTTCGGGGGCAAAGTGTTATCCCATTTTTTGGTCAAAACTAGGATATCCATGTTGTGTGCGTTTCCACCACGACCGGAGCAAAAAGAAGCAAGCAAGCATACATAGGTCAAGGGTTTCACTCAAAGTTAACATATAAAAGTTCATTCGGTGCTCCAACACCCAAGCCCATTCGGCGTCTACAACATATGGTTCATTCGGTAATCATCACCAGAGTCATTCGGCATATCTAGAATAAGGCTTCATTCGGCAGCGTCATCCGGCATTCCCAGTGCCAAAGTACATTCGGTATTCATTCATTCGGCAGTATGAAGCAGAGCCTCATTCGGCATTTAGAGTTCCGGATCTCATTCGGCCAAACATGCCTCCAAACTCACCACCGAACCATCCCCTACCTATCACTACCGAGCCATGCTATCACCGAACCAAACCCACCATCACCGGTCCAAAATCCACCGAACCATCTCATCCTTCATCCTCCTACCAAACCCAAGCTCCACCGGTCCACTCCTTTCCTACCACCGACCAGGTGACCACCGAACCGAAGCTTCTCCATCCTTCTCTCCAAGCATAGCCGAACCAAGGAATGTCGAACTAAAGTTGCCAGTCCAGATTGCTTCAGCCCAAGCCCACCAGCAGCTATAAACATCCAAGACCCCTGCCCCCAGCCTCACTCTATAAATAGAGGGGCAGGGGTACAACAATGGCAGACAAGTTTGGGAGCTCAAGCCTGGAAGGAACTCTCAAACAACTTTAGATACTTGTAATCAAAGATTTGTACTTGTAATCTAAAGAAAAAAGGAGAATAACATATAAAGTGGACGTAGGCACGTTCTGGCCGAACCACTATAAATCTGTGTGTCTTTTACAGTTTAGTCCCTGCTTTTTATATATTTGCATAAATCACCCAAATCACTAAGTACAACATAAAATCAACCAACTCATACGACTTTGGGTGTTTGCGGCCATTTTTTACGCAAACAATAAACATTAGTAATTCATTTTTTTATATAAATTTATTTTCAAAGCTTATTTCAAAAGTTGGAATCTACTAGAAATAAATACCTCATACTTAAAAATCGACTCGCAAGTATTTCAAACTCATTTAGTTTAAAATCCCATAGTTTTAAAATAATATAATTTTCCTTTTTAAACAAATCCACTTCTTAAAATTTAAAATACACTTTTAACGGTTCAATAACCAATTTACATTATAGCTTCCTCTCGATTTCACAACATATTGAGTCATTGTCGATTTCCTAACCATTCTCATTTCAAAAATAGAATCTACTATTTTTCTAACCCCTTTTTCCATACTCTAATATAATTTCACCCTACTAATTTAGATTTCAATTATCACCTGATATCGAATTTCTTTGTTTATAAATATCGTTATCAATTCTATAACCCCTTTGGTTTTACTTGTTTATAAAAACAAATCTTATTTATGAAAATCCATTATATAAACTTATATCTTATAAATTCCATTAATACTTCCAATCTATTTTCAATATTGATTTTGATTCTTTTATATATATATATATATATTCTAGAATATCATTTATAATTTCTCTAATATAATTCATTTCAACAAATTTCCCTTTATTTATCCAAGATAGTTAATTTTAGCCAAATCAAATTATATTCTTTTCTAATTAATTTTCTTTAAAATAATACCAATTCCAATATATATATATATATATTCTATTATCAAATTCTCCTCAATTCCAAATTTTTAAATATATTTATAGTTTTTAAAATTTATCAAAATTCAGGCAGTGCTACAATAACACCCAGTAATTTCAATTATTGCAATAACCTATGATAGATTATTCTACACAATTCATATATCATCATATAAGAAAAATTATCAATATATTTGAGGAATGCAGTCAGATCCCTCTAACCTGCTTCCCTGTATCCATAGATCTTAATACAACATAAAATAAATACCAATCCCACTTATAGGGGGATATCACGGTATATAAGGTCATCCACTATTATGTGTGGCGCATATGTTCCCTTCCGCTTTAATGTTTGGGAATATCACACCAAACACTTATATATATACTACTACACATATAAATATATAACATTAAATAGATAATAATAATTATCGAATTATTCAGTCAACCAATAATTTTAATTTTTCAACATTTTAAATTAAACTGGCAATCCGAAATAGGTGAGATTTAGTCACCTTTATTTTTGTTCGCAATCCACTTCAATCTCGACTTGATTATCATGAATTTTGACCTCCCATAAAAATTTACGAATTTGTAAATATTTGATTTAAAATATAATTTAAAGTCCTAATTACCAAAATACATATTTTAAAATTAACAGTAAGTTAAAATATGTGTACATAAATTTCATTTCCTTTTCAAATCTATATACACACACAGATATATATATATATATATTAATTTTATTTGAAAAAGAAAATTACACCTCACCGCCACTTCCTAAAGCAACTCGCGATTCACGCTATCGTCACCGAGACTTTGACATCGGCCTCCGTTATTTCCCTCTGCATAGCACACCTAAACTACCCCATAGAGCACGCAACTACCTCCTCCCATCATCACGACTAGTCGATCGCATTCGACGCCTTCTCAACGGAATCCTCCAAGCGTGGCTCCTCTGCAACTGCTCACCACGAACATCCCGTCTACTAATTCCCGTATTCGCAGACATCGCAAAACCCCAACCAGAACTACGTCATGAACCCATCCAACTAGCGACCTCTCCATGCTCAATTAGAGCCCAAACAATCGCGACTGAAAAATCATCGAGCCTCATCGTCATGAAATTTATCGACCCCTAACGCTTGCTTCTCGAATTCCTTGAACTTGTGCTTCAACAGTCTGCCGCATATGAATGCAGTGATTTCATTTAAAGGCTTAATCAAATCATTCAAGGGAGTCTACGATTTCGTTCTTGAACGTACTGATTCCACGAAATTTCAATTTTATGAGGAGGCCTAAGGACGTTGCGATTCTTCGGTTTAGTTTTTCCCCCCATTTCTTTCGATTTTGATTTTTATTTCATTTGAATGTTTAAAAAGAGACGCGATACATACATACATACATACATACATACATACATACATACATACATACATATATATATATTCTCAAATATTTCAGCTGGAATTGTTGCGTAAGGTATGGGATGAAGGAGATGTAAAGTTTGCGTGTTTGAATGGATTTGCTACAGTGATTTTGATAGGAAAGGAAAAAGTGTTGTGAATATATATGTCAATATACATACATATATATATAATTTAAAATTTTAAATTGTCTCGAGTCCATAACTTAAATTGGGACCTCCTATCGAGGCGTGTCACTTGGTATTCATAATGTTATACCCCTATTCCAAACGTAATGGAAAAGGTTTCGAGTCGTAATTCGATCATATGGAGAAGATAGCTTTTTGGATCCCGCTATAATATTAAATTTTCAATATTAATTAAACGCGTTTGCGTCTCGTACTGCTAAACGTTAAGTCCAAAGGCTACGAAATTTGAAATCCATTAATTGTTCAACATTAAAGATCCAATGGAACTGGTTTCATCGAATTCCGAGACTGTGCCTCGGAAGGCTATTTTCAAATGTTAATTTGAACAAACTATTTTTAAAATTAAACAGATTACTTTTAAATTCAACTTTAAAACTTCTATTATTTTCGTCATTATTAATATAAATTTTACAAGCCTTTAAATTATTTTTATCGAGCTTAAAAGTCAAGATATAAAAATTTAACCAATATTCAATTATAAAATTAATAATTAATTATCCAATAAATTACTAAATTTAAATTATAACATTATTTTATAAATAATAACACCAAATTGTCATATTCAAAATTAATCTATAATTCAAATTCAACATTTAAAACCATTTAAATATTCCAAATCAAACATCGAAAAATCCGGACCGTCACAAACAAAATTATAAAAATAGTACCTTTGTTATTGCTTTTTAATATTGAATGCTTTCTTTGTCTAAGGAATGAAAAAATTGTACAAATTAAAGAAAAACATTAAGTTTCATTCTCCTGCACCAATACGAAAACAAGATTATTCAAAACACAACCATTAACAAGGAAATGATCATAATAACATTAAAAATTTTAATGAAAACATAACAATATGGCTTAACAATGAAGAATTATGTGCATGCGAGTCTATATATACACATAGATAGATACACAGGCATATATAGAAATATGTATGTGCAGTCATATCTATATGCATATATCAATATACATACTTATGTAGGAAGATATACATATATGCATATGTATATGTATACATATTTGCAAATGCAGATGTATGCAGATATGCATACATATATGCGTATGTGTGTGCAAACGCACACGCATTCATGCACTTTTACACTATGGTAAGTAATTAAGCTATTTATTGTTACTACAGAGGTGTTAGAAAAAATAATGAAAATAGGAATTAAAAATAAAAGAACAATAATTTTTACCGACACTATAAATAATCTAATTACGGTTTTCACTATTTGTAGATAAAATTTCATTATTAGATAGTTAAATAGGTAATTAACAAGACAACCCACAGTAAGTTATTAAAATGATATTAAATTAACTCATTCATAATGCATCCAATAGCTAGGAAACCATCATAATATAATCAAAAATATCGAAAGAAAACATGATAACACGCCCTAAATTTAGAGAATTACGTGTGCGTCTATACATAGACATATATACATATGTGTACGTATGTACAAATACACAAGCATGTGTGTGCACACACCCCCATACAAACATTATTATGTACAAGCATACATATGTATATATATATGGTAAGGATTGGTGACTCCTCTAATCCTTGCCCACTGTGTGTAACAACAACTCAAATATGGTAAAATTAGTGGATTTGAGATGAAGCAAAAATAGGTGTAACTGATCCTTGCCCTCTGTGTGTAACAACACCTCAAATAGTACAATATCCCACATGCTCTCTGATTTCTACGATAAGTTTTGATTTAAATAATAGTTTATTCTCTCTCTTTTACCCACCACTGTCATTTAAATCAGAACTTGTATTGGAATTAAGTGGGCATTTGGGATGTTATATTGTTTGTGGTGGTGTCAAACACTCCTTATGTGTTTTTGTGTCTGTATATAAATATATGTATGTATGTGTGTGCAAGTATGTGTATATGTGTGTGTATGTGTATGTGTGTGTGTGTGTGCGTATCTATTTATTTAAGTGGAAAAAAAGAAATCCACAATATCCAAATGTAGTCGTTAGCTAGCCGGTAGCTAGGAAACCATTACATTAACAACAAAAATATTAAATGAAAACATAACACCATTGTTTAAAATAGGGAAAGTACATATATACATAAATACGTACACACGCGCATGTTTGTTTGTTCGTATACACACACACGCATGTATGTTTGTTCGTACATACAATGGCATGCAATTAAGCTAATTAATTGCCTTTAACTTTATTATTATTGTATATGTGCTAAAAAAAGTAATGAGATTAGGAATTAAGTGGAAAGAGACAAAAACGTTTTTAGTGCTATAAATAATTTAGTTATTGTTTTCTATATTTGCAAGTAAAATAGTAGTTTGTTTATTGAATAATTAAGCTGGTAATTAACACGACTACCAATACTTTTAATATTGTAATAGTGCTAATCAAATCTAGTAAGCCCATTCACAAGAAATTCAATGCCATTATGTTATTCTAAGAATATATAAAACACCATTAAATGAACCATAAACCCATATGCCCATAGACTAAATCCTAGGGAAAAAATTAAACTGAAAAAATAATCATAATTTCCATTATGTTATTTAGGCTGTGTAGTTAATGCCCCGCTATTACCCCACTATAACCCCGCTATATCTTATAGCAGATTTCTACTGCTATGATCCATGTAGCCCCAAAATATAGCCGTTCCGCTTTAAGCCCCGCTATTTCCGCTATAACCCGTTATTTCCGCTATATTCCGCTAATTCCGCTATATCTTCTTTAATAAAATGAATTGAAAAATTGTATTTATACATTATAAAAATTATGAAACTAATTTATTTGATTTAATTTTTAATATATTTTCAGAAATGAAAATACTCTAATATTCTACTAAATTCAATTATGTTATATATAACAGTTTTACGTTTATTTAAAGTATATTCACACATGTTTTTATTTAAGCCTATTTATGTATTAATTATAATTCAATTGAATGATAATTTTTCATTTAATTACCATTTATATATTTGTAAAAACATTAAGTACGGGTTGTACATGCTATTTTATTGCCATACGCTATATCCCGCTATATCCTGGCTGTATCCCCGCTTTGACTTTTTTTTCCTCCACCACTTTGAATCTTCCGAGCGCATTAACTGCACAGTGTTTAGGTCACCACCACCCAGTAAAGGGACAGCTTTAGCGATGGCTCCATCACTAAAATGGCAATGCCTGGTTGGACACGTGGAAAATTAGCTAAAACGGGCATGGCGCCGTACGTCATGACTAGCCGTTGCTAAGCTGAAACAATTTAGCCGTCGTTAGCCGTCGCTAACCTGGGTAGATAAGCCGTCGCTAACCTAGAATAAATTTCCAGCTCAAATTCTGCCTTTCAGTCAATCCAACCACACAACCAATTTCAAATCACTTTCTAACACATATACATTCAATTTCACAACCAGTAACACTCTATCCATCATATAACCTTGGACATATGACAAATAATTATATATATATATATTGCAACAGATAAAATTAGATAGAAATTTCACCACCATCATATAGATATATCATATCAATTAAACAGAACCACCCAAATCCATCAAACAATGTAACCATACAACCAAATACTATATATCAATCACATATATACACAAATGTCCACTAACCCATTAAACACAAGCAACCTAACATGTATCAAATATATACACAAATGTCACTTGATTGTGAACATGATAATGCAAATCAAGTAGAAACACAAGCATACTTACTCATCGTCGTCGCCCGACCCGTCCTCTATAGGTATCGTCCCATGCTTTGCCAACCAGGCAGCAATATGCTCATCCAGTTCTTTTGCTAATGCACTCTTCCTCCAATAGTTTAACTCCTCTAGCTGTTTTTCCATTTGACCAATCTCCTCCTCAGCTTGGGATCTCCTGTAAGCCCTCTAGGATAATAAGCTTGTGAAATAGTTGATATTTAGTTATAATTTATTAACATTGTAAACAGTTGCTGTACATTGGTTGCAATTTATTTATTTCATTTATTCAGCTTTCTTATTCAATTTACAATTTGTTTACTTAAGTACAAATTCATTTAGATGTGTAAATTTATATATCAGTAAATGAAGAAATTTACCTCCTGGTTTCAATAGTTGTACCACCTATTTCACGAAGGCTTATCAATAATGGCATCCCAAATACAGTTCGACTCCTCAAACATAACATTTGCCCGTTCGGTGTACTGTGCTACCCAAGCCCGCTCCGCTTTGTACCTCTTCTACATTTACAAACAATTCTTAGACATGATAAATATTCAATTTAAAGTTTATAAAATGTTAAATAAAGGAATATGAAACGTTGTCGTTAAGGATAAGCATGTTTACCATTACGAATCTCGATTTATCGTTCGTCCACTAGTAAGAAACATTACCTTCCTCATTTGTCTGTTCAACGGCATGCATGGCCTTGAACACCTCATCCATAATAGGTTCATGATTGTGTCTTGCCGCCTGAAAATATATACATATGAATAAACAATGTTACAAATACGATTAAACAACAATTTAGATTTTTATAAACACAATTTATAAACTTACCAACACTCTACGGTGTTCTTGGAGGGATTTGGATCCACCACGGTGCAATGCAGAATTTATATTCCCACTAGCATGATTCTAGGTAGATAATTCCTACAAATTTATATACAAAATTAACTAAATTACTGTAACTAACGTATGAATTTTTTTTTTAATTTTTTTAACAATAGTGCAAAAGTATATAACTTGCTTTCAGTTCTGGAGTGTCCTAGAGCCGGAGATACTCAGCACACACATCTACGCCCATCCAATTTGGTTTTTTACCTCATTTTTAGCGTTACACAGAGTATCCCTGTAATTTTTTCTCATCCTTTTCTTCCAGTGATTGGTAAAAATGTCCATATCCTTTGGATCTACACGGCACAACTACCTGCATATTTAAATTAGTTTGAATTGTGTGAACTATATTAATTTTCAACTGAAATTCAAACTTATACTTACGAGTACATTAGCCAAAATAACATTCTCGGTATTTGCTGGGATGTCGTCCTAATAAGGCCAACAACTGGACATCCTACTCATAAATGCCTTCCTAAAAACCTGAAGGATAAAATCCAAAGGCTCCACCTCAAAGACCCTATATAAATTTTGATGTATGTATTAAATAAATTTAAAAAAACATTTCAAATAAATTTGACACTTGCCTAGTGCTTTTCGGAACTACGTCCGCCAGTTAGCGCAAATCCGGTGTACTGCCATTAGCGCCCAAGCCTGGAGATGGAGAAGGCTTTTAATAACAAAACCAAGAACATTACTAAACCAACTACATTTGAATAGAAAACTTTTTCTACAGGTTCTACATAATACGCCAACTCTAGAACCTACGTTAAGACGCCATTAAAAAATTATATACTCATTTGGATCATCGCTACCTTTGACAAATACACCGCGGTTATATACTAATTTTTCGACCCCGTTATCTTTTGTGTTGAACTTAAATCCATTGACGGAGAATATTAGATAAGCCTTTACATTTCTTTTTGGTCCGATCGCAAGAAGTCATAAACCTTCATCAACGGAATAGTATCTTAGATCTTAAACGTAGTTCGGAAACCATTTAGCAAATTCATTATTGAGATCGCCAGATGTATGTTGTGATTCATAGATACTGCAAATATGTAATTGGGCTTCATATGAAGTCAATGATCTCCCAAGATTAGAAGAAATGCCATCGGAAAATCTCAGTTCTTCCACTCACTTTAGCACGAGTTTTATTTGCTTGCTGTCTAGCCCATAACATGCTTTTAGTTTTTTATTGTCATTAGGCTTCATATGAAGTTCACAGCATTTACAATAGTTTGCTACATTAAGTCTTGAATTCAAATCGTCCTTAGTTTTTCCCTTTACATTCCAAACTAAATTAAACACATTATCAAACACGTTTTTCGTTATGCAGCACGTCAATATTATGTTGGAGTAAGAGATATTCCCAACAAGGTAACTCCCAACTTATATTTTTCTTGCCCCAATTATGAATTTCCGAATTTCCTGGAATTTCAATCTGCATTCCAGTTTCATGTAACTTTGGATAGTCCTTTACAATTTCGTATAGTTCTTTGCTTGACCAAATCTTTGGTGGTTGCATATTATCTTCTCTGTTAGCTATAAAGTTTTTCTATCTCTTCTAAAAGTATGATTGGGATTTCAAATACACCGATGACAATCAAACCAAGAAACTTTCTTCCCATGCCTTGAAGAATCGTGTTTCTTCCATGTAATAAGGGTAGGCTAGATGACTGGTTATACTCCAACCAGAAAGCATCTCATATGCAGGAAAATCACTAATAGTCCATAATAAAGAAGCGAACATATGAAATGTTTCTCTCTCGAAATTTCATATGTTTCAACTCCTTCATTCTACAGTTTTTTCAACTCTTCGAACAATGGTTGTAAATAAACATCGATTCCTTGTGTTGGATCATGAGATCCAGGGACAACAATAGTGAGAAACATATATAGTTTTTTCATACACATCCATGGAGGTAAATTATACGAAGTAACGATAATTGGTCCGGATGAATATTTACTACCAAACCGAGAGATTGGTGGAAATCCATCCTTACATAAACCGACATTACGACTTTCTGTAGCAAATGCGGGATATGTTTTATCGAAATGTTTGCATGCTTCTCCATCAGATGGATGTATCAATGTTCGCATATGACATGCCATAGCAGAAGATGCATATAACCTTTGAAGTCTGAGAGTGACAGTTAAATAGTGCATTCACTTGTGCGGAACTTCTTTTCCTTTATTCTTTCTTGATTTGTATCTTTCATGGTTACATATTCGGCATTTTCTAAGGTCAACGTCATCTTTCCAATACAACATACAACCTTTTACACACTTATCTATCTTTTCGTACGGCAGACCGTTAGCGGACATCGGTTTTTTCACTTTATAATAACTATCACACATCATATTATTCGGTGGAATGTGTCATTTTGCAGCTTGTGCAACTGCTGTAAATGCAGATTTTGTAAGGCTGAATTATGATTTCATGGTAATGTATTCGACAAATACTGATAGTTGGTTCTAATTTTACTACCGTCACACAATAGCCTCTTAGCAGAATCCAGTAAATCATATATTCTTTTAGCTCCCACAGTCGGTTCTTCTTCGACATGTACGCCTTCATCGTCGGCTTGAATGGTAGGAAACATTGATCATGCTGCATATTCCACCATATTTTCTATCGGATTTGTCATAATATTATCATCCTCTAATACTACAGGATTAGGTGTAGGTTCAACAAATTTTTCATGACAATCCCAAAAATAATTATTGAGCATAAAATCATATTTATACAAATGTACTTCAACTATATCGGGTTCCCAATGCTTCAAATGCTGGCACTTACCATAAGGACAACAAATTTCTTTGTTATTTCGATTATCAGATATAGTGAGTCCAATAAATTCGTGCATACCATTATAAAAATGTTCTTTTACCGAACCTTTCCTACCAGTTCTGATTTCATACATCCAAGTATGATTGAGGAATTTATCGAACATTTTTCCTGATTTGAAAATAAATGTTAGTAATTTCGACAGCACTTCAACTCACTTCTCTTCTACGCATAACGTGCACTCAAATGGTATACTATTGTTGCATTTTCTAAGATAAATAAAACCGTTTAGGACTAAAGGCTTCACACACCACACTTCTGTCTAAATTTGACAAAACTTCACTTCACTTCTCTTCTACGCATAACTTTGTAGCCAAGGCGTGTATTTTTGTTGTTGTATTTTCTAAACTAAATTAAAACCTTTTAGGACTAAAGACTTTAATTTTTTAGCGTGAATTATTTGTGGATATAATATTTAATACTTATTTTCAAATCAACATTATATTCATTTCAATTTTTTTTAAAACTTGACTTGGGTAAAATATTTATTCTTGTTATATTTGTGGTAACGACCCGTAAAATTTTCAATAATTTAATTTGTAATTTAATAAATTTAGGTAATTTAATACGAAGAGAGAGGTAGATGAAGTTAACTTGATCGCATGGTAGTCGAAAAAGGATGACTTAACAAAAAGGGATTAGAACTAAATCAAATTAGTTATTTTGAATTAATTATAATTAAATGGAATTCGATTCATAATAAATGAAGTTAAAAACGATGACCATGGATATTAGAATGAATTGGGTAATATCAATATAATAAATATAACCAATGTTAATTATACCCATAGGTTAATAATTGTTCTGATAACAAGGTTGAGAAATCAAATAAATATATTCATTGGAATTTCAATCGATAATTTATGAATTTAATGGAATTGGAATTTAATGCTACAATTGGTGAATTAATTAACTTTAAATTGATATGGAAATTGGTTATAAAGGATTATAAATTACCAAAGTAATCCAAGATGATAAAATTTATGAATTATAGAATTTGAATTTAAATAGTGATTTAATTAATTTAATATTAATTTACTGGAAAATGGCCATTTTGACCTCTGATTCGGATTTCGACGAAACTAGTTTTATCAGATCCGCAATGGTGATTTATTGTAGGATTTCAAGTTTAATAACGATCGGGCTTGTCGTTTGGTCGTACGGGCTTAAAACGCCTTGGAATCAACTAAATTGAAATCAATTTGAAATAAACTAATTTTAGTATAACTTCTTCGTACGATGGGATTTGGGCTTGAAACCTGTTCCATGAATTTTAAAATATTTGAAAACGTCTGTTTCGATATATGGGTTGACCCATTTTCGTTCTGAAGTCAAAACGGGCTTTTTGGCCGATATCGTTTAATCAAGTCTGGTCCATTCTCTCTGTTTCCAGCTTTATCTATAAACACCTCGTTATAAACCCTAGCAGCGTATCAATTTCTCATTTCTGTACATACAGAAATTTCTGTTGCTCCGCTTTCTCAATGGCAGACAAACCCTAAATTCCCAATTGCAATTTCAAAATAAAATTCAAATCAAAATTCGAATTTCTCAAATAATATCGAACTATATATCGATTTGAAGCTCCCAACGAACGCATCTCAGATCTGTAATTCATTTTTAATTTGAAACTTTGTTCATCCAGAAATTTTAAGAAAAATCCTCGGCCGTTTGTTTAGTGGTTGATGATCGGTGATGGATTGTTAAATCGAGGGTGTAGCTGGGTGGAGATTGATGCGCGGGGTTCATCAGTGACGATCGTTCATCATCTGAGTGGTCAGGTCATCGTGGATAATTCAACTAGGGTTCGACGTTCTTGTGCATTCGGCGGGGCGGCTGACGCTAGGGGTGGTCGAACCTGTGGCGGCGTGGTAAGGGGACCAGAGGCGAGCTCCTGGATGGTGGCGACGAAGCCTATGGCGGCGCAGGGTGGGAGGAAAACGTGGTAAAAACGACGGACAACGACATATTCTGAAGGGGTTTTTGTTTCTGCGTGCGCGACCTTTGCCTGGGGACGACGATAGGATGGGTGATGCAGCAAGGTATGATTCGTTTGTTTTATTTTATTTTAATTAGATTCAAACTCATTTTAATGCAATAACTTTTACATACAAGGTCCGTTCCATGCGAGGTTTTCTCCACTAGGATCATATTGAAATATCGAAGATTTTGACGCTGGTTTGGAAGAATTCTGAGGCTATTTGAATTTTGGACTTAAATTGAATTTAAATTAAATTTAAATTTCAAAGGTGAGTGTTTTAACCCACTCACAACTTCGAATATTTCTTATATTTGTTAAATTGATTTATGATGTGATTAGAAATTTATTTATGACTGTTTGGCATGTTTTGGATCATCATCGCAGTTTATTTGAATTTTTTTGGATAAAATAGTTATTTTATTTATTATTGAATATAAACTGCCAGTAAATACCTATTGTTTATTATCTGTTCTATATTGATGTTATTGATTGAATTAGATGATGATTGTGATAAATGTTTGATGATTGATATTGGATGAATGGATGTTGTATTTTATATTGTTATAAACTACAAGTTGTTAGGGATTTTTATTTCATTCGGGATTGCGATTTGAAATGATATATAACCGAATTTGTATTTTAAATTACAGATTGAAATGATAAATATCTGTATCACTTGACCATAGGATAGAAAATTATATACAGACACCGTGGTCTATATAAAAATATATTTTGAAATGATTTCTATGGTTTTGTAAAGAAATATATGGTATTAGGTAAATACTGATTTTAGATATTATATAAATTTTATTTTATCCTTGATTTTGAGATATGTGTAATTTGCTTTAATATAGAATAAGCTGAATAATAATTTTGATTTTTATTGAAGACAACATGGTTAAGTATTTAAATTATATTTTAATATAGAGTTTATAATGATTTAAATAAATTAAGGTTGGAAGATAAATTTGAGATTTATTTAAAATTAAATTTATTTAAGAATCAAACTCAAATAAGTTTGATGTGAAATTTATTAGATTTGAAATTTTAGAAGGTATGATTTTTATAACTTGAATTTTGTTAAAGGTGAATTAAATGAATATTTCAAATATAAATAAATTGAAGGAAATATTTAGTTATTTGTAATTTAAGTTTTATTTAAATGATAATGGATTTATTATGTACAATATTTCGAAACTAAGTAATCGAAAATTTAGTTGTTAAATCGTAATTGATCCCTTTTCTCGAAAACTTAAACTTTCAAAATTACAATTAACTTTATGTAATAATCATTCTAGAAATTTTTTACTTGTTCCAAGTCAATTTACCGTGTCAAATTGTCTCATCATAGTGTTTAGGAGATTCCTGTTGATAACGTTGATCAAGCGCATCGACCGGAATTCTTAAAGCACTCAATGGGAAAAACAACACAAAATTATCTTCTATATGATAAACATGTCTCTTAAAAAAAATAAGAATATTATTTGCTCGTTTTAAGAACAAAACCCAACTATACTTATATATATCTTATGAAAAGGTTTGCAAATTTTAAATTATTGTTTTCATCCAAAATCAATGAATACAAGGATGGTCTCATCGAAATATTATAGAATACTTAATTCATAAAATGGATGAAATAAGCCAGACAAAACGAATTACATCATGAGTCATTCATAAGAATCATAACGAGTGCAGAATGCAGTAAGGGGAACGCTATCCGCCGCAACTCGTAGTTGATGAAAACAGGTGGCAAGGTCGAGCAAAAGACCTTAGCACCACTTACTAGATCGCTTAGATGGTAATCCTAAGACAAGCTCAAAAATACCGAAAAATTCACAAACTACCCAAATGAGAGAAATAACATTTTCCTCATCATGTGGGTTTAAGGAATAAAATGATGCCATCAAATTCGAATCAAAATATTTAAGAAAAATAGAAATCTGCTTAATAGATTGAGAAAGTCGAAGATGACTAGCCCACTCAGGACATAGGATATGGCTTCATAATGAATAAGCCAATCCTTTCCCAAAAATCAACTCCAAAGCCTAAGTAACGCATAACTGCAAATCGGCTCAGAAAGAATAATCACATAAAATAATCTCGACATCTTTAAAAGAAACAAACTGAGTATTGTGGATCCACCAACTGGATTCGCAATTCTCAAAGAAGTCATCAAGCCCAAAATATTTAAAGAAAAATAATCAATAAGTTCTTTTGACATAAAATAATAAGACGAACCCATATCAAAAAGATCTTGAATAGGATAATCACAAAACAAATGTCATCAAGGATTGAATGAGAAATGCCTTGACCAAGAGAAGTGTTACTTGGACACAATCTAGATCAATAAGATTCATGCGAGAAAAGATTATATCGCATGTTCTTAGCCATGCTTGGATTTCTATAACACTTTCGCATCCCTTGAATGGCCTTCCACCCAAATCGGTATAATCTCTACACAAGCGTGCAAACCCGGATTTAGGATGAGTAGGCTCTGGAATAGGTCCGACAGCTTGAGCATTCTTTACAAGATCTAAAATCTGCTGTGCAGGCATGAATACTCCATCCTAGGAGTTGAAGTGGATTGGCCGGCACTGGAACAACCTAGTCTAGCATTTCTCTTATTTAAGAAAGAAAGAAAGAAGAAGAAAAAGGTTATTCTCAGAATGAATATCAAACAAACTTGATTGATAAAACAAGGCATCATAAAAATAATAGGATAGAACATGTCCAATGACTCGAATTAAATCCTAAGGCACGATTCCGAAGAGACTTAGGACAATGATCCTTTTTATAATATTCTATATTGTTTCGAAGTTTGGCTTTGATACCAAGCAACGATGCCCCACCTTTATACTCACATTAGCCAAGGACACTACGAGGTAATGCCGTCGACTAGTACGAAGAATAAGGCTATTGAGGAGCGACCATCTGTGCAATTTCTTTGCGCGAGTAGCGATATATCGGATAGTATAACATGCATTTCATTTCAAGAGGAAATCCGACATATGAAATACAAACTCAAAGCCACTACACAGTGGCTGTATGACCTTCGAAAACAAATATAAAATAAGCATAACACAAATCAGTCACAGATATTCATATCACTAAGGCGGAAACAGATATGAATATAACACATAAAAGTGTACATCAATGTAGTGGTCATAAATATCTACAAGATCCACTACATCACAAAAGAATAGGTATAAGTGGTGGACAAAATAATAAGTATACATTAAGGAATCTCTATCTCAAATGTATTCTAACAAAAATTACCATGCTAAAGTAGTTAGCCCAAAAGTCAGAATATGGTCCTAGATAAGAAGTCAAGTGGAAGCACCTGTAATACCTCGGTCTAACCCGAGTATTATTTAAGAAGAAAATAACAAACGGATCAGTCTAGCTGTAAATATCATATAAAATGAGACAAGGTAAGAGATATGATAAAAATGTATGATAAAGAAAGTGCCATACTGTGAAAAGTATACAGTAGAAAATCAACAAAAATCATACAATATCTCAAGAGTCTCAAAGCACCGAAAAGATTATCATATTCTTTATTTTATTCACCAAACCCAAATATTGAAAAACATACCATTGCCAATCGCAGAAATTGGTGAAACATAAATTCCAGAAATCAACAATTAGAAATCCAGAAATCACTAAAGGGGAGGCCTATCATAAACGGGAGCATGAAAACTCACCAACACGTCTATCACAAACGGAACGTTATTCCATGGCCGCTAACCATAGAGCCAGTGCAACGACGTAGTACAATAACGGTACGTCCATTGAACCAGGACTCAAATAATTCAAAACAACGATGCAGTACAATAACGGTACATCCAATGAATCGAAACTCAAATAATTTGGAACACCGACGTAGTACAATAACGGTACGTCCAATGAACCGAAACTCAAACAATTCGGAACACTAATGCAGTATAGTAATGGTACGTCCAATGAACAGAACACCATAAAAGAATATGGGTCGCTATCCCATAAAATTGAGTCGAAACTCAATATAACGAGGTACTGTCCCTTACGGGGACAAAGAGAGACGTTGCACATCTCTAGTATAAATCACAAAACAATCATCATGGATTGATAAGTGTAACTTACACTGAAATAGTAAATGAGTTTGGCTTCATGTCCCATAACCGCTGGCTCAACTTAAATATTTACGAACAAATGGTAGATTTCCACTCGATAATTGTCACAAGATGTCAATCGAACTAGTCCAAGAATTTACCGACGAAGTAAACGCAAGCATCATATACAACTTGTTTTACTAAGCCGTTTAATTAGATTTCTCATACAAGTGAGGTAAAGGCTTGTATATACTAATAGATTGGAAAACGGTTTTAAAAGCGAGTTTGATATTGAAAGTAAATGTTGAAATCATTTTGATGAAAGAGTTTTGATATTTACCACTAGTATAGAAACTTGTGTATTTTAAAGTGACAAACTTGATGAAAGAGTTTTGATATTTACCACTAGTATGAAAGAGTTTTAATATTTACCACTAGCCGACTGATTCTATGCTTGGAAACTTTCAGTATCCTGGTTCAATGGACTGAACCCAGAGGTCAGTCGACAGAATCTATGCCTAGAAACTTTCTGTTTCCAGGTTCAATCGACTGAACTCTGTAATCAGTCGATTGACACAGGGACAGGAATTTTCTATCCTCCAGATTCAGTCGATTGAACATACAGTTCAGTCGATTGAACTGCAATTTGCAATATCCTCAGCCTAGCCCCAAGATGGGCAAAATCCTACCGGAAATGGAGCAACAGAGACTAAGGATTTATGCCAAGCGAGAAACCAGCCTTCTAGGCTCTTCGATACACCCCAAAAACATGTTAAAACATCAAAGATAGGATTTCTGAATATTTTGACTTCAAAACACCAAAATTGGAATATTCATCAAACCAATTCAATTCAAAGGCAAATGAAAGAGAAATAGGTGTTAGGAATTGCTTCCTAACAACTATCAAAGATATAGACATAGACATGAGTTCAAAAAACTCACCTTTTACTCAAAAACACAAGTGAGAAGCTATAAGGCAAGGCAAGAACAACTACTCTTCAATTTTAACCCAAGAAGCTTTAATCTAAGCTCATAAGAAAGACATTTTCTAAGTTAGGGTTTATGAAATTTTTGAAATTGAAGAGGAATTGAGATGGGGAAGATGAAGAGAATGCTTACCTAAGCTTCTCCTTGATTTCTAGCTTGAAGTTGATAATTCATGCGAGAATTAAGGCTTAGGAATTCCTAATTTCTTTTATTTTCCCCCATGTTTACTAAAGCTTGAGTTTTAGGAAATATTACGAAGGAAAGAAGAGGAGTGGAGTGGAGTTGGGTTAATATGTTGGGTTAATAGGCTGAAACCCAAACCCAAAGCCCTGAATGAAAATAACAAAATTTTAATCAACTCCAAACATATCAATGTTTATACTAAAAAAGGTCACAAACGCCATTTTGAACTCAATGGAAGTGGTCTAGAGTCCTAATTTGACTGTTTGCAAAAAGTATTATTTCGAACTTTAATCCGACCAACAATGCTATATTTAAATAAAATATTTAAATATATAATCGTAAAATATGCTGGTTGTTACAATTCTGCATAGCCTATTGCATTTAGACTAGCCAAAGCTTCAGTACCAGCTCTAGCAATAGCAATATTTATGTGACCAGAATCGCCTTTCCTTCTTTAACTTTCAAAATGTCCCAAACATCAAGATATTTGAATTTTACTCATCATCAGTGAGGCCTTCATCTAGTGCGTTTATACTGCATATTATCTCTTTTAAGGCATTAACATGAATAATGGCGTATATACCCCCATCCACTTCAAGTTCTTGTAATGGATGATGTTAGCAAAGAACTTTTGAAAGGTGGAGTTCAACTCTTGTCTTTTCTTGGCCCTTGACTCTTTTAGCTCATTTATATCATGCACAAAGTGTAGTCAACCTGAACCTCTAGCCCCTCTATTTTCACTAGGAGAAGTTCAGATTCAAGCCTCTTCATTTCCAAGCGAAGCTGCTGGATCTCAACTTCTCTTCCCTTGATGGACTTATCTTTCTCTAGGAGGCTATGTCCTTGGATGTTAACTATGTTTTAAGTGCGGTGTATCTTCACAAGCAGATTTCTTAATGTTATTCATCATAACCTTAGCCTGATTTTGAGACTTTGTCAATTTTGTAACCAATTATTTGGCCTTCTATTAGGATTCTCGGGTTGCACCTCTTTCCATTTCAACTTTTCATATCACCTGCTTGTATCCTTGTCGGAAATAATCATTATTCTTCTTCTGTAATTCAAATGATTTGATGATCTTGTGATTGATTTGGTTCACATTGGAGAAGGTAAAACAAAGTTTATTCCACTTATAACCCTATTTAATGAGCTCTAGGATACCTCTGACCCGTCGATTTGCTCCCCCCTTAAGAATGTCTTAATTCTACGATTGACCATAACCGTGGTCAAGCAACGTTCTATTAAGGCAGCTTGCATGCGGCTCATTAGGGCTGGAGAAGGAGCTGGATAGACATTGAGACGACCCGACTTTCTCACCATAGAAAATCGCATCATCTTGAAGAAAGAAAGGGATAGAAAAGAGAAAAGAAAGAAGAGAAAGAAGAAACAACATCAGAATCTAAATAGTGGAACGAATAAATTATATTAATAACATAAATATTACATAGTTTACAACCATTATCAGAGTTACACAGATTACACATCACATACTAGACAGTTATAAACACCTGTCTAGTTATACAACTCAACACAAAATAAGGAAAAACTACTCAGAGAAACCAACACAACGGAAACTATATGACTAACGCAGAAGCCTCCTGATCCATTGCTCCTCCAAAATTCATCAAAGCTAACTTGAATCCCTTGGCTACTCGTAACAATTTGAGTACCCAAGAGTTTAAGAAAACAAAAGATAAACTCCGGGTCAGACATGGGTCTGGTGTGAGTAACAGGTTAAGGTTGCTTAATTTTCAAAAACCTTTTGAAAGAAAGGTATCACGTAAGACTTCCCGCACATAAACATGGGAAAAAAATTTACCTTACGCTAACCGAAACATGTGATAGGAAATCCAATGATATTATAATTGGTGTACGGTTTTCAAATAAATATGAAATAGCCGAAATTGTTACATCTATTAAAATCCATCTACTTGCCTCAAAAGTGGGTACTACAATCAAAACCATTGGCACTTATCGGATTTTGGATTCCATACAATGGCAGGGCTACTGGGGTACCGCCCGTCACAGTATGTGGCCTAGATCAACGTACCGAGGATCACTCCCAATCCTTTGCAAGACAAAGCTGGAACCATCCCTCATTGGACAATCCCGAAGAAGACAACCCCGACAGTTGGAGCTCACAACCGTCCACACAGCCGAAATAAAAGGGACCTCTAGACAGTGGAAAACCGCGTCCTACTTGGGCATGACCCACTTAACCTCGCTGCACCTCCCCTTTTAGCCATTCCCGGTTGATGAGGCTTGAGGCAACGATTACCTTTAGTGAACACATCACTTAAAATGCTCATCGTCCACTTGATGATGTTCTGAAAGCATTCAATCCATACAAGTTCATTCCGGGTTCGAACGAAACCGAAGGCATTATCTCGTTACACTCATTTTGGAATCACCCTCAGAGTTAACGATGATAACCCTTGCACTCTGAATCTTCCTCTTCACTTGAGATTCACGACCTGCCGTTAATTTGGATCGATGTGGTTTTCGGATATCCAAATATGGAAACCCGATCCTGGTCTCATCGAAATCCAAAATGCGTCTTTTAGGTCCAAGTTGTTTAAGGTTAAACAATTCAATTATCTATATATATACACAGATAGATAACTCACAAATCACAATTGATAATCAACATTATCATAATAAACAGATGATCCACATTATCATCAAAACAGAAAATCGATATCATCATCACAATAGATAATCTATATCAAAATGCAACCAAAGCATTCATATCACACAACGCTTATCTCATTTCTGAGATCACAACCATTCAAGGCAATCAATATCACCTATTCATACATAAGCAATGATTTACCAAAACACATCATCTATAATTAATTTAAAATGAATTAAATTAACTACCTCCATCTCTAATTAATTTAAAGTGAAATAAATTAATTACTTCGTCTTTAATTAATTTTAAATAAATTAAATTAATTACTTCATCATTAAATCTTGCGTACTCAACCATTTAATTGATTACAATCAATTAATTAATCATTCAAAATAATCACCTTAATTAATCACCCTTGATTAATTATTCTTAATTACATCTATGTAATTATCCTTAATTAATTTCACAAATTAATTGTTCTTAACCAAAAACAGTAATTAACCTTTAATTACTTCAATTAATTAATTAACTATAATTAATTACATTAATCCTTAATTAGTTACATTAATTAATTATCTTTAATCACTTGTCGTTGATTAATTAATCATAATTAATTAACTTTAATTACATCATTAATTATAATAATTAATGATTCTTAATCATATTTAATTAATCATCCTCTTAAATTAATTACCTTAAGTACTTAATCCATAATTATTAATCCCCTCTGATTAACCATATTCAGTAATTAACTCACTTAATTACTTTATTAAAACAAATTAATTATTCCTCAATTAATTTCATAATCAATCCCCTGATTAATTACTAAGTAATTATATTCCAAATTACTTCCATTCTTAAAAACATCTTTCATTAATTACATCATGTAATTCCGAATTAATTACTTCACTAAGTAATTTCCAATCCATTAATTACGATAAGTAATTATCATTATAACCTCAAGTGTTTAAAATTAATTAAACTTAACTAATCAAATTAAACAATCGCATTTAAACTAAATTAATTACATTAAGTAATTAATTTCTTCATTACTTCATAAAGTAATTACACTTAAACAATTCACAAATGATTATTCTTAAATTAATCAATCAATTAATTATTAAAACTAACCATATTAATTAATTATTAAATAATCCCGGTTATTGACCTTCATTAACCATTCTCTAATTATTTCATTAAGTAATTGACTTAGATTAACCATCGTTAATTACAATTTAATTTATCTTTAATTACTCATTAATTAAAGTCTAATTATTTAATATATTAAGTGTTAATTGTAACTTGATTAATCCTTAATTATTTAATTAATTAACCATGATTTTAACTTAATTATTTAATTAATAATTCTTTAATCATTAATTTAATAATTAAATTAATGATCTTTAATTAAACATTGATTAGTCCTTAATCAAATATTTACTAATCCCTAATCAATTGATTAATTAAATTAACTAATTACTTCTGTATTACCTTATTAATTAAATTAATTCAAAACATTAATATTAATTAAATTTTAAGATAAAAAATTTCTTAAATATGATTAATTTTTCATTAATAGATACATTTGAAATCTATCTACTTTAAACTTTTCTTCAAATTTCATTTAAATTTAAGATTTAAAAATGAAACGCAAAATTGATTTTAAACAAAGCTTAAAGACAATTCAAAACCATAATTCTCATGTTAAAGTAGTATTCATTTCATAAAGAAGATCAAAAAGAAATTTTAAACCAAGTTTATGTTTAAATTCAAATCATTGCTAGAAATTCACTTTAATATTTGAATTTGAAAACCTTTTCATTTTAAGATAGAAATGCATATTAAATGTGGTATCTAGATATATTTTATATTTAAAACCCTATTTAAAATTTAAACTATCATTTTCAAAGTACAAACTACTTATTCCTTTTAAAGTAGTTAATTCAATTCAAATTTAAAACATGACATTACTAAAAAAAACTGAGATTTTAAACCTACTTCAGATTTAAGAACTAGATTTAAATCTTGTTTAAATCTTTCCTTATAATTTAAACTCAGCCTTTAAAATTTTATTTAAAATTTAATACCGAATACCAAGTTTCTGTTGAAACCTGATAGATTTACTAACCCGAGACACATCCCCTATGCTTCGAGTCTGCAACCCATTTTCGCCGAGCAAATCAATAGGCTACTTCGATTAATAAAACAACCCCCTCTTCTTCAAAACTCAACCCAACATCACCTGACAACCTCTTCACCGTGCATATGCACGGTGACTCCGGCCACCACTAATCAACGGCGATGATTGCAAACCATTAGAAGTTGACTTAACAACCCACCACGATCACCAAAACGAACGTCCATTCTTGAAATTGAAATCGAGACCTTAACCCAAACCTGGAAACATCAGAGCCCTCCATGACCCAAACCTTTCAACACTTCTTGCTCGCCACCCCGACCATCAGAAGGTCAGTGACTTCAGCCATGGCTTCAACTCTGACCCAACTACCACTATCCAAAAGCTAGTTGAACTCGATCAACCCCATCTGTCGTGGTGATCGATTCTTCAATCTTGGTAAAAAAACCAGGGTTCTAGAAAATTTCTCACCACTGCAACCTGCTCACCGAAATTGAACATCATCCTATATTTTTCCTAGCATCCCGGATCACCCCTCCTTCATCACACAGAGAACCATTCCCTCAAGATACGTGAATCACCAGAGAAACCCCAAAGTTCATATTCAGTTCATCTCTTAACTGCTCCTTAATCTTTCTACTAAAAATTTTAGTTTTTGTTTTAAAAATCACATTATGATTTTAGTGTTCAACCTATATTCATGAATCCAAAAAACATGATGATTAAATTTTCAGTTAGCTTTGAACTTTCTCAATTGTTAGGTTTTCCAGAGCCAATCCTAGTTTATTATCAACTTAATTCAATTTTAAACTTATATAATAACTTAAACAAACAATTATTGTCTGTAATCTAAATCATATCAGAGATTGGATCAATGAGAATATGTATTTAGAACAAATAGGGTTACTGGTAAAACATAAACAGAGGACATTTAAATATCATGCATACAAATACAACTTCACATCAACAACCACACATGCAATACTTATTTATTTCAGTATCCAAGCATGCAACCATTTTTTTTAAATTTAAAAAAAAAGTTACTCACCAATTCTTTTTGAGATGCAGAACATAGATTTAAATTTTTGAAAGGTTTTGAAATTTAGTTGCCGAAGACATTTGCATGTAGACTTGATTAAAACTGCAATTCCTTTGGTTTGAAGATGTGCAAATGCTTTCTGAAACCTTTAAAACTGCAGTTGCCCCTTTTGATACTTTGAATTCTTTAAAAACTTGCACTTGAAAATGAAGTTTACTTTCAAATCGTAGGAAAATGATGCAGGTTTGGTTGAAGATGATTACTGGGATTTGTATTTATTTTTTTTGAAAATGCGGGTTTGATTGCAAAACAGAATTTGAATTGAGGAGTTTAAAAATGGTAAGTGTATTGATTTTGAAGAGGTGCAGATTCTTTTCTTTGAAAATAGCAAGTGCAGGTTTTTGAAGCTATAGGCTATAGTTTAGAAATTGCATGAATTTTGATTTTGTTGAGAACAGGAATTTGGAACAAGGAATTGATTTTGGTTCTTGAAGATGCATTTAATTGCAGATTTGTTTGTAGATCTGCATCTGATCATGAACTACAGATTTTGAAAAAAATATTTGAATTTGGGTTTCATGTTTTTCAGATCTCCATTTGATCTGAAGTTGAAGCTTTTCTTTATCGTTTGAATTGAGATGAGAAAAGAAAGAAAGAGATGAAGATATAGGTTTATATAAGTGTATTTTCAGATTTTGTTAAATAAAAGAAAAATTAAAACAAATTAACACTTCTATAAATTTCTAGCATTTGTCAAATTGAATGCTTATCTTCAAACATTTGTAAATTTAAATGTTTATCTTATAACACTTGTTTAATGAGGCTTTAAGAATCCTACACTTGTCTCTTTTAAATGTAATTTGTATTTAATTCTTAAGTTAATATATATATATATATATATATATATATGCC
The DNA here is from genome assembly GCA_030765085.1 of Allium cepa. Lineage (NCBI taxonomy): Eukaryota > Viridiplantae > Streptophyta > Magnoliopsida > Asparagales > Amaryllidaceae > Allium > Allium cepa. The sequence goes on from CM060928.1 coordinate 1,034,130,409, forward strand.
TAATTAATTTGTTTGTTAATATTAAATATGTATATAAATTTTTAAAAAGAAATAAACAAATTATGCTTATAAATAAAGCTTATGTATATAAAAATTAAAACAATTAAAAATCTACACTTTGGATTTTAAATTCAAATTGAATTCAAAATCTAATATTTACAAATCAAGTTATGAATACAAATTAAATTTTGAAATAACAATTTCTATTTTTATTCAAAGTCTATTTATGAAGACAATACATTATTAATATTATTTTTAGAAATATCTCATTATCAAATTAAAATAATTATAAAAGATATTATTTCTTTATAAATAAATTACTTATTTATTAAGCTATAAACTTTTTGTTAATTCATTTTAAATTTAAAACTCAATCCAAAATTATTTTAAACATTTAAACATTTTTCTTAATAATTTAAAAATCATATATTTATTAAATAGTTTTGAAAACTTAAAATTAATTTAAATCAAAATTTCTAAATTATTAGTGTATATACTAGAATTTTAAATCATGATTCATTTATTAATTTAAACCAAGATTACTTATTTAATAATTTTGAAAAGCTTTATATTAAATAAAACAAATTTCCAAATTACTAAAAATATTGGAATTCGAAAAATACGCTTTATTTATTAAATTTAAAACAATGTTAATCTATTTACAATATAAACTGTATATTTATATTATAAATGGAAACCAATTTATTATTTTTAAAAGATAAAATAACCAATTAAATATTTATTGAAGAAGATTATTAAATCAATTTGAATTATTATTAAAAAAATTAACAATATCGATTTAATTTTAATACAGATTATTAAATTGATATTGTTAAAAATTCCGAGATGTTACAATCCTTCCCTCTTACAAAAAATTTCATCCTCGAAATTTAAAACAAAGGTAGTTTAATAATCTCATTAAAGATTTTCATTTTAAGCACAAGCATATATCAAACATATGCTAACAACCAAAACAACCAATTCATCCAATCAAACAATTCTCACCAAAACAACCAATTCATCCAATCAAACAATTCTCACCATCTAGATAAAATTCTGGATAAAATTTTCTCGAGTTTCCCCAACTGTAAATATTGGGATACTCGCTCTAGAGAATCCAAACAATCAATACTATTAAGCTACAAAGTTCCTATTCATCTATATCTACAACACTAGACAAGAAATCAGACTACAAACGAGTCTGACGCAACTACCAAAACTCCAGAACTGCTGGTTCCACAACCAGAGATACACATACTCCCTCAGAGATACGTGAAATTCATCGAATCCTAGTTATCCAAACTGGCAATCCAATCCTGTAGATCAATCACTTATACCCAAAAAAGATCCAAAATACTTCGAAGCTAGCTTCCCAGCCTTACCCAATCTTATAGCTCCTTTTCGATCGGAGAAAACTTATCCAAATCAAATCTTCGACTTCAGAATCCAAACTCCTTCATCTCTAATCCACAAAATCTTTAGATGATCCTGGGCTGCCCACAACCTTACTGATCAGCTCAACCTTTGTTGATGTCTTTAGAAACAAAAAAACCAATCAACTCAGCAAAATGATCCCCTCAAGATCAACCAGAATCAAGAAACACAAACTCTACTCCTCAAAAATCGAAAGACTAAACTCACTTCTCCTATCCAGAAAAGAAAAGTAAATGCACTTCCAAACTGCTTCCGCTGCACAACTCTGATCTGAAGTAGAAGAGAATGTTGATGAAGAACACGAGCTTAACTACACAACATAACAAAAAAATATAGTTCATCAGATCCATAAAAAATTCAGAAGTTCCTCCAAAACCCTGAGCTGCTACACCAACTCAATCTCTAAGAACCGTCCTTCTACTAAGCTGGACCACCGGTAGTACTCCTGGAATCCTAGTCGATAAGGAAACTCAATCTCCAGATACGAACAAAACTCTGACCTTTCTATAGGAATCCAGAAAAATTCTGATAACAAAAGAAAACACTCAAATATCGCAAGTCACTTTTGCGATCACTCCAAACAGAACAGAACATCTTACACTTAATTAGCCAACCCATCGAAGAAATAGGTCCACTCTGCTGCTTCTGAACTCTACTTCCAGAAAACTGCAAAGCTAGAAGACTTCCTGCCGACACAGAACACTCCGAGCTGCACTGGTGCCACAGATGCCAAAGAATTCCTATTCCAAAGCTCTTCGAGAAACTTGGACTTCAAACCAAACAGAAACACCATGCTGAACACAGTCACAACAATGAAGCAGACTCACTTCCTTAAACTTGTTTCCAAGAAAACTTCTTCGGAAACATCCATTCACTGCATCTCATCACGTAGCTACTACTTCCTGAGGTATCTAAAATACCATCACTCGCTTCTGCCTAGCCAACAGATACAAACTCTACTCAAACAACTTCAAAGACAGACTCTGAACCTTAATAGGTTTCCTTTAGAGATCGATGAAATCCTTCATCACTACAGAACTTACTCGAGACGGTATTAGGTCTACAGTATCGACACATACACTTCCGACCTCAAATATTCTAACTCCAACCAATGCTAGTCGTGTTACACACACTACTACCCATCTACCTTTATAACTTATACTGGAAAACCTGAACAGGTAACCCAACAAATAGGTAGAATATATATATATATATATATATATATATATATATATATATATATATATATATATACATTTAAAATTACAAATACACTCTCTCAAGATAGACACTATAGGATCTAGATTAACCCTAGAGGGGGGGTGAATAGGGTTATAGCAAATTTTCTCAGATTAAACACAGAAATATAATTGCAGAAATAAATATGCTAAAAAGTAAATCACACACAAAAATTACCCAGCTTCGGCAACCCCTACCTACTGCTGCATTCACAGATTTCTATTAGAATTAAACAGTATCACGCTTACAAACACTCTACTAGACTCGCAGACCCTTTTGCTCCCGCTCACAAACACTCTACTAGACTCGCACACCCTGCTCCCGCCTATAGAGTTTCGCTCACTCGCAAACACTGCTCCCGCCTATAGAGCTTTGCAAACTCGCACACCCTGCTCACTGAACTACTTCTAAACAGACAATCTGACACTACCTAATCCCTAGGTGGTGATTTACAAATTCTTCAACTCGAAAAGAAAAACAAACTTCAAAAATACACGCAGGAGCAAAAATTAAAATATAAACTAGAATCTCTAATTTTTGCTCAGATTAAAACCAAAAAAAAAAACTTATTATAAAATTAAACTAAACCCCCTTTTAATTAATAAGGCCGGCCTCTTATTCTTGTTTCACCCGATCCACTTTGGCTTTGACCCGTTCCTTCTTTTGCTTGTAAAAATGTCGGCCTTTCTATGTCGAACTAGGGCTTCGTTCCCTTGTGGCAATTAGGGCTCTTCAATTCAATCTGCCGCTCTTGATTGCTGGTTGGTTGCCTTGTCGATCACTTGCATGGAGTCGCGCTCGGCTGCTTCTCTTAATTTGAGAAACTAGGGTTCGGCTTCGGTTTCTTCTATTCGTTGATGACTATTTGGTTCTTCTCTATCTTACTTCAGCAATCGACTCTTTGGTATGTTGTTTCTTTTGTTGCTTGTTCGATTGCTTGTTCTTTTTCGATGCCGATGATGATAGGTTGGGATTGCGATTGATGATGATACCTTCGGGTTGAATTTATATGAATTCGATTACACTAATTAACTCGATACTTTCCTGAAATTCACTTTCGTGATGCACACGACTTTCCTAATGCATTCGTTACTTACTTGATTCATACGGCTTTGTTTTGAGAACATTCGATCCTTTTTGTAACAGACACTTTCCCTTTTTAATTTTGCTGACTATTTCAAAGATTACAAATTTGAGTTTCATTAAATTCTGACTTCGATTTATATTTAACTTCGATCATCTCTGCTGCATACTTTACTCGGTCGAGCTCATCCCCATTCTGTAGATCTGAACTTTGCATTTTATACAAAAATATATGCTCACTATCTTCTGTTCACCTGCATGTTTACTGTGACGTTGGTCTTCATGTACTTGATATTGTAGTCTTCTTCGAACTGTCTTCATGTCTTGTTTCATGTTGCAACTGTCTTGTGTCGGCATTGTTGATTCAGAACTTCTATTCATGTCAGCACTGGCTGTAGTTGAGTTGATACATTTGTCAGTTCTATATTTGTTTCACTTTGATGTTGTGTATGTGATGCATTCATTACTGCAATACTTGTCTTGGTTGAGTTTGTTGTTACAGTATTCATTGAACTGAATATCATGGTGTTATGTTCACCCATTACTTGTCACGATCCAAATTCCAGCGTTCGAAAATCGACATCCGTACTCTACTGTACTTGAATGCCGCAGATTCAAGCGTCGAAATTCGAGTCGTGCCGGAGCTTATAACACATTAAGTAAATAACACAGCGGAAGAAATGAATAATACATTTGATATATATAACATTTGATACAATAACTGATACAACATGAATGGTACAATGAACATCAATATATATCAGAGATACAAAGAATAGCAGCGGAAATAAAAGATAACACCAGCAGCGGAACAAAATCTCCAATATAGTCTTCAAGGAAGAACTCCAGTAACAGTAATCTCCATCTCCAAAGCACCAATCCAGAAATAGCTCGAACTCCAAATCAAAACGAAGAGAAGCAACTCGATCCAAAATGCGATTGCCAAATCCTAAGGCTGAAAGCTATCGAATCTACACCTACCATTGATTATCTGAAAACCCCAACTCTAGGCTGCCCGTGTGGGAAATAGTGGGCACCCAGAGTTTAGGAAAGGAACAATAAACTCCAGGTCAGTCGTGGGACTGGTATGAGCAACAAAAACATTTGGTCTTTAAAACAAACAAAAGAATTTAAATTTGAAATCCGCAATGCTTTTTGGAAAATGAAACTACCATAAGGCCTCCCGCCACACACACAATGCAAACGCAGAATTGGAGGAGATTTCTCCTTATGATAGTCAAATATGCTTAATACGAGAAAATTTCTTTGATATTATTACTATAAGTGCAAAGTGCGGAAAACCATTTCGAAAATATAATATAAATCCTAGCCAACATACGACCAGTATCGTATGCCTACTATAGCTACCATCTAAACAGTGGGGCGCCACCATAAGTAAATGGCAGGTAATACAACTAAAACTGTACAAGGCACGTATTGGATGAATGGATTTCCAACAAATGGTCAGGCTAAGGAACTTCCTACTGCCACATGGGATCGCCTCTGGCGGGACGTCCCGAGAACTAACGTTACGGTTAGATCTCTGCCAACACAAGGCCGGGTTACCTCTGTAACTAGGTAACTACTACACGAATATGCCATCCCCCGGTCCTTTGGGACCTTTATCCGAGCGCTCGCAACAACAACACCACACAGTAATAGGTATAGTGTATCAACATGAGTAAGTATCTGGGCTCCATACCATGATACCACCCTTTTCCAAAAGGAAATGACATACCCTAAAGGGAGCGACCCTCATAACCTTGCCGCATCTTTCCTGTTTCGACCATTTCCGGGGTGTGAGGTCCTGATGCAGTCTCGTCCACAAAGCTACGCTTTGTGCAACAAAGCCATGCTTTGGGTCAACAGATGACCAAAGCAATGATCACAAAGATAAATGATCAAACAATTGATCATATCACAAATGATCAACCAATGATCATCACACAGCAGCACTCAGCATGCCACATTACCAAATTGGGAATATCACTGATAAATATCAACTACATAACCTCTGAGCTCGTACGTCTCAGAGAAGGGTGTTAAGCTAAGAGAATAAATTCTCCGCCACCAAGCAGAAATGTATTTGATAGAGATCAGTTTAATATCTCAAAGTGTAATGTCGGACATACAACCATACAAGTCTGTTCCGGGTTCAAACAGAACCGAAGGCACTTCCGAAGAAGCCCTTGCAAATCCGGATAATCCCTAATCACGTCCGGACTTCCCATCACATATGGAGATCTCTATACCGGGGATCAGCCAGTGCAGAGACAATCGACGAGTTACCCTTTTGTTTTCGAAAATATCCGGTCTTCACCACCGGTCTTCAATTGCTATCCATAACGTCGTATTACTATTCGAAATGGGCTATATGACACTAGGTCCTCTCCCGGCTAAACCGAATAATGAGCGCCATATTTTAAAACATATGGATATGGGATTTTAGTTAAGTCACAACTTATAAAATCCAAAACTTTTCTTTCAAATGGTTAAACAAATTACCATTTTAAATCTTTAAACAAAAGATTTATTTCACAAAGTTTCACCTAGTTTCACAAAGATCTATTCATAGATTTCAAAACAACTTCCATTCCAATTGGATTAACTCGATAAATCTTTAAATTTAAGATTTAATTTATAGCTTTCAAAACACGTTCCAAAGATTTATTCATAACTTGGAAAACCATTTTCTTTTCAAAACTTGAATTCCTTTTAACATACATTGGAAATCCATTTCTTATATGAAAGCTTCTATTATTTGAAAACGACAGTTTTCGTTTCAGAAAAGTCCGATTTATACAAGTTGAAATCTTAGGTTAAATTTAAATTCCAAACATCACTTTTTAAAATGGTTTAAAAAACCCATATAAATCCATTTATAAGTTGAATACCCTTTTTAAACATAGTTTTCAAATCATAGAATTCAACTTCAAATATTGAATTCAAATTTAAATCAAATTATTTAAATTTCAAAACTCAATTAAGTTATTCACATAACTTTTATTTTTGAAATTCATTTTTTTCAAAAGCTTCAATTCTAATTCCAAAACTATTTTGGATTCAAAAATTCAAATTTTAAAACAATTTCAAAATCTGTGACTTAACCTATTTCCACGTGCAATCCATATTTGTGTGTGTATAAGTGTGGTCTAGGGGTTCAACACAATAGTGCACAACATCATCACAGATTCAATCATAAAGATAAGTGGTATAACCCATAGCGCTTATCTATATTCACAGATTCATAGATAAAGTAAATTATCAATCACAAGAATTCACTAATATGATTCGATGTGGGTTTCGGATAACCAGCTGGAATCCGACTCCCTGTCGCATCGAAATTCAAATGTCGTTTTACGGGTCAAAGGGTTTCATATTCATACAACAGTATATTCATCACAAATATAGCAGATCAGCACAAAGTATCACATAGCATCACATCACATATCAAATATATCAATCCATCACACAACATTCAATAACAATCGGCATCTACGATTAAGATGAATAAACTGGGTGGTTTTAAATTTATTACCTACATGATTACTTTCATTTATTATTCCTAATTAATTAACTATCCATATTTATTCAATTAATAAATCTTCAATTATTAATTTAAAATCTAATATCATTCAATTAATGATTTCTTAATTACAAATTAATTATTCTAAGAAAATTTAATCTTAAACTTTAATTAATCAAATTAAAAGCCTTAATTACTTTAACTAATTATCCATTTCTTAATTAATTAATTATATTAATTATCCATTTGTACTACCTTAATAATTAAATGAATTACAAATCATTATACTTTTCTTTATCTTTAGATAAGCATTCCTTATTTAAATTATGCATTTAAAAACAAAATGTTTTTAAATTTACATTAAATTCCATTTAACATTCTCTTTAAACTCAAGACTCAAATTTGTCTTAAATAAGAGTTTAAAACAATACACAACTTAATCTTATATGTTTAAAAGAAACATATACTTTATTAATAAGTTTAAAACAATTTAGTTTTCAATTCAACTTGAATTCAAATAAATTTAAAAATTGCTTTAAAATCTCAAAACTGAAATATAACTTCCATTTTCAATTTAGTTTAAACTCTTTAAAACTCTTCCTACAATTTCACCTTCAATTCAAATGTAAATCATTTTAAAGCAATTTAAATTTAATTCTTTACTTTAAAACTGAAGTTTAAAAATTTAAATCCAGATTTAAAAACTCAGATTGAATTCATTTTAAACTCCTAGTTTCAAATTCTTAACCTTCCAATTCAAATGCCAAAACACAATGCATTCACACTTGAGAGTTTAAAATTAAATTTAAATTTAAAAGCCATCAATGATTTCAAATTCCAGACAAATCAAATTTGAATTCATATTCAAATTCAAACCAAAACTCAGTTTAAAATCTTCACCTGCAAATTTAAACTTTATCTTTACATATGAAACAGAAAACAGTTTTTCTGTATTATTAAAAAAAACAAACTTTGAATTTCCCAGAATTCAAACTATTTCAAAGAAAACAGAATTTAAACTTATTTAAATTCATATTTGAATTCAGTTTTAACGTCCTAAGTAAAACTTTAGTTTGCATTTTTTTTTTCAAACTTTAAAATCTGGAAACAGGCTCCCTGTTTCTCTTTTTTTTTATTTTAAACCAATTTGAATTTCTGCTTTCAAATTATTTCAACAACAGAATTCAAACATTTTGAATTCATCTTCAGATTCAAGATTTATCCTAAGTTCAAATTTCCAGTATGAATTTAAAACTCTACTTTATAAATTTCAAAAAAAACAGAACAGTTCTGTTTAATTTGAAAACCTGAAACAAAAAGTACACCCGAGCAAACCCATATTTATTTCGAGTAAAAAATCCTTTTGCTTCGAGTTTTCCCCTCCATTTACCCTATACCAACCCGAGTAAAAATCCCTGCAACCCTGAAACATCAAACCCTGCACAACACCATCACTGTGCACCACCTACCCATCTCAGGCCATCTCTGATCATCTTCTCTGGCCATACCCCTACGACCACAATTCCCAACAAAACACTCCAACACTCAAGAATCCAGAATTCTACTTGAATTTAAATTCAAGTTTTTAAACCCAAAACCTGAAACATTAACTTACTGCAGTGCCAACCTGTCATCACTAAACACTTCCATCTCCAGCCACCATTACACTCCATACTCCGGCGACAACTCCAATATTACACCATCTACCATTACCCACAGGATCATTGAACTCAATGCACCCTTGAAGCCATACTCGAGCAAACAAAGCAACCCAGTGAAACTAGGGTTCATGACAGGAATTCCCAAATTACAAACTAAATTTTGAATTGTAAATCAATTCAGTGATTTACTTATGATCTAAGATAGATAAGCACTTCCAGAAACAATTTTACTTAATTCAAATGCAAGGATCAAAGGATCCTGATCAAAAATAAAATACAGTAAACATGAAACTGTATTTTTCTCTTTTCACTATAAATTTAAAAATTTAGTTTTAAAATTCTTGAAATTTACTTACTGATTTTATTAGTACTTATGCTATTCTAAAACATCATGATTTAGTCAAAGCTGAGTAACAACAACAACAAAAACAAGTCAAAGCAAAATCCAAATATTAAACATCAGTTGAAATTTTGGAAATCACACATGCAAAATCAAAATCATGTTCACAAACACATACTTGCAGATCAATTCATAGATATTTATCTAAAATTCATAAGCATGATTAACTACCTATTAAACAATTTTAAAAGTTTGAGTTACTCACCTTTATTCAAAGTGCAGAGCATATTTCATTATGCAGGTTCCAGAGTTTTGAAAATGTGAAATGCAGGCACTTTGTCTTGCTTTTAAAATTGAAATGCAGTAGCTTCTTGTTCCAGAGTTATGAAATGCAGGCTTGAATGCTTTTTAAAAACATGCAGCTTCTACTTGATGCATGCAGGCCTTGCTTGCAATTTGCAGATGTAAAGAAATGCAGGGTTCCCTTGCATTTCCAGATTATGAAAATATGAAATGCAGCCCCTTTGTTTCCAGAGTTTGATTTGCAACTTGACATTATAACACTTTGTTTAAATCTCTATTGCATGCTCTTGTTTATTCAGTTTATTAATATCAAAACAAGAATTTTAAATTGTGCTTACTGTTTTGAATGAAACAGAGAAGCCTCTTTTTTTTTTTCTCTGCAACTAGAAACCAAAATAGATTAACCTTGATCTTGATTTTTTTCCTGCAATTGATTGAATATTGTTGTACTTAATTCATGTTTTATTACAGATTGTAGCTTCAAATTCAAACTAAAAATTACTTGCCTTTAACTTATTTTCCAGAGACTTGCATTGGCAATGCTGCAGCTCCTTTCTCTTTTTTTTTTTTTCCTTTTTATAAAATAAATCTGAGATCTGCTTTGAATTTGCATGTTGCAGTTTGATTGCTTTAAGATTGTGACTTTGAATCTCAGGTTGCTCTTTCTTCTTTTCTTTTTCCTGATTTTTTTTTCTTTGGTGTTTGAGTTTCTGTTTTCAGGTTTATCAATTTTTTCTTCTTTGGGAGTTGAGATATAAGATACTCAAATCTTCTTTACTGTATACTCAGATTTGGTAAGAAGTTTAATAATGGTATATGGGGAGATGGAAAGGTTTCTTGTAATTTTAAATTTGATTATTTTATTAAGTAATTGAGCCACTTGTATGTATATAGATATGTATGATGTAAATGGGTGTTTACATTCATTTGCATATACACATATACAATAATCTTATGTTTTTATATCCATTTTGTTTATTATTTTCTACTTACATCAATTTGAAGAAAGAATGATTTTAGACTAATTATATTTTTAGTAGATAAACACATATATAATAGTATTTAGTTCTAAACAATTGTTTCGAAAATCATTTATATCTAATTCAAAATAAAATTTTCAAAATAAATATTACCAATTTCTACTAGTATAAAATTATGTGGTTTTCAAACCCAAATTTATAAATATATACATTTTGAATTTTCAAAATCAAAATTTATTTAAAACTTTAACTTTCAATATATACATATTTATTCAAATTATAGTGCATATTCATCTCAAATAAAATTATCCTTAAATTCCCACCAAATTTCTATTTATAATCTAAAATTTTAAGTTTATTTTGGAAATCTCAAATTAATTCACAATTAAATTCACAGTTTAAATTCAAAATCAATTTAATTATTGAATTATTTTGGCTAATATTTCAGGAATGTTACAGATTCCCTTCCTTAAGAAATTTCGTCCTCGAAATTTGAAAGTAGGAAGACAACCAATGATGGATAGATACACAAGGATAGATAATCAACTCATAAATCAGGCCGATTAACTATTCTGCATTTGGCTTACCAAATAAGAATATCAACAATAGATATGAGAACAATCTCATATAATATTACACAAGATATTTGGGTCCATCGGTCTACGAATATGCAAGGGCATTGACTAGTTCGAAGAGATAACTAATCGTTCGTAGAATATATCGAATCCCAGAGAATAGATAGATGGATCAAATCTTCATATTAGTTAACCAATTTACTAATTTAAAATTTCCAATTTATTTAATATTTTCAATTTCAAATTCATTAGAGTTTAGATCGAAAAGCTGATAAGAAACCGATGAAGATACGAAGTAAGAATTTCGTACAACAATACGTATGGCCATCATCACACCGAAACTTCTTTCTGGAGCAGTCACGAAGTAATCAAAAAATTCGAAATAGAATCAAAGGAGATTGATAGAGAAAAGATATTCCCACTGTTGCAGGGTATTGACCATTTATAGTGGTACTCCCATGTCCCCTATCTCATTCTCTTCTCGCACTCATACTCACTATCATTGGATAGTAAGAGAATTTACTGAGGCATTCGAACGGATATCTCAGTGATATACTCATTCTAGGGTTTACTTCACCCTATCTCTAATGAGTTACTTAATGTGTTATACTCCTGAGCTAAAGTTTTAACCTTCAGCTCTGATACCAAAATGTCACGATCCAAATTCCAGCGTTCGAAAATCGACATCCGTACTCCACTGTACTTGAATGCCGCAGATTCAAGCGTCGAAATTCGAGCCGTGCCGGAGCTTATAACACATTAAGTAAATAACACAGCGGAAGAAATGAATAATACATTTGATATATATAACATTTGATACAATAACTGATACAACATGAATGGTACAATGAACATCAATATATATCAGAGATACAAAGAATAGCAGCGGAAATAAAAGATAACACCAGCAGCGGAACAAAATCTCAAATATAGTCTTCAAGGAAGAACTCCAGTAACAGTAATCTCCATCTCCAAAGCACCAATCCAGAAATAGCTCGAACTCCAAATCAAAACGAAGAGAAGCAACTCAATCCAAAATGCGATTGCCAAATCCTAAGGCTGAAAGCTATCGAATCTACACCTACCATTGATTATCTGAAAACCCCAACTCTAGGCTGCCCGTGTGGGAAATAGTGGGCACCCAGAGTTTAGGAAAGGAACAATAAACTCCAGGTCAGTCGTGGGACTGGTATGAGCAACAAAAACATTTGGTCTTTAAAACAAACAAAAGAATTTAAATTTGAAATCCGCAATGCTTTTTGGAAAATGAAACTACCATAAGGCCTCCCGCCACACACACAATGCAAACGCAGAATTGGAGGAGATTTCTCCTTATGATAGTCAAATATGCTTAATACGAGAAAATTTCTTTGATATTATTACTATAAGTGCAAAGTGCGGAAAACCATTTCGAAAATATAATATAAATCCTAGCCAACATACGACCAGTATCGTATGCCTACTATAGCTACCATTTAAACAGTGGGGCGCCACCATAAGTAAATGGCAGGTAATACAACTAAAACTGTACAAGGCACGTATTGGATGAATGGATTTCCAACAAATGGTCAGGCTAAGGAACTTCCTACTGCCACATGGGATCGCCTCTGGCGGGACGTCCCGAGAACTAACGTTACGGTTAGATCTCTGCCAACACAAGGCCGGGTTACCTCTGTAACTAGGTAACTACTACACGAATATGCCATCCCCCGGTCCTTTGGGACCTTTATCCGAGCGCTCGCAACAACAACACCACACAGTAATAGGTATAGTGTATCAACATGAGTAAGTATCTGGGCTCCATACCATGATACCACCCTTTTCTAAAAGGAAATGACATACCCTAAAGGGAGCGACCCTCATAACCTTGCCGCATCTTTCCTGTTTCGACCATTTCCGGGGTGTGAGGTCCTGATGCAGTCTCGTCCACAAAGCTACGCTTTGTGCAACAAAGCCATGCTTTGGGTCAACAGATGACCAAAGCAATGATCACAAAGATAAATGATCAAACAATTGATCATATCACAAATGATCAACCAATGATCATCACACAGCAGCACTCAGCATGCCACATTACCAAATTGGGAATATCACTGATAAATATCAACTACATAACCTCTGAGCTCGTACGTCTCAGAGAAGGGTGTTAAGCTAAGAGAATAAATTCTCCGCCACCAAGCAGAAATGTATTTGATAGAGATCAGTTTAATATCTCAAAGTGTAATGTCGGACATACAACCATACAAGTCTGTTCCGGGTTCGAACAGAACCGAAGGCACTTCCGAAGAAGCCCTTGCAAATCCGGATAATCCCTAATCACGTCCGGACTTCCCATCACATATGGAGATCTCTATACCGGGGATCAGTCAGTGCAGAGACAATCGACGAGTTACCCTTTTGTTTTCGGAAATATCTGGTGTTCACCACCGGTCTTCAATTGCTATCCATAACGTCGTATTACTATTCGGAATGGGCTATATGACACTAGGTCCTCTCCCGGCTAAACCGAATAATGAGCGCCATATTTTAAAACATATGGATATGGGATTTTAGTTAAGTACAACTTATAAAATCCAAAACTTTTCTTTCAAATGGTTAAACAAATTACCATTTTAAATCTTTAAACAAAAGATTTATTTCACAAAGTTTCACCTAGTTTCACAAAGATCTATTCATAGATTTCAAAACAACTTCCATTCCAATTGGATTAACTCGATAAATCTTTAAATTTAAGATTTAATTTATAGCTTTCAAAACACGTTCCAAAGATTTATTCATAACTTGGAAAACCATTTTCTTTTCAAAACTTGAATTCCTTTTAATATACATTGGAAATCCATTTCTTATATGAAAGCTTCTATTATTTGAAAACGACAGTTTTCGTTTCAGAAAAGTCCGATTTATACAAGTTGAAATCTTAGGTTAAATTTAAATTCCAAACATCACTTTTTAAAATGGTTTAAAAAACCCATATAAATCCATTTATAAGTTGAATACCCTTTTTAAACATAGTTTTCAAATCATAGAATTCAACTTCAAATATTGAATTCAAATTTAAATCAAATTATTTAAATTTCAAAACTCAATTAAGTTATTCACATAACTTTTATTTTTGAAATTCATTTTTTTCAAAAGCTTCAATTCTAATTCCAAAACTATTTTGGATTCAAAAATTCAAATTTTAAAACAATTTCAAAATCTGTGACTTAACCCATTTCCACGTGCAATCCATATTTGTGTGTGTATAAGTGTGGTCTAGGGGTTCAACACAATAGTGCACAACATCATCACAGATTCAATCATAAAGATAAGCGGTATAACCCATAGCACTTATCTATATTCACAGATTCATAGATAAAGTAAATTATCAATCACAAGAATTCACTAATATGATTCGATGTGGGTTTCGGATAACCAACTGGAATCCGACTCCTTGTCGCATCGAAATTCAAATGTCGTTTTACGGGTCAAAGGGTTTCATATTCATACAACAGTATATCCATCACAAATATAGCAGATCAGCACAAAGTATCACATAGCATCACATCACATATCAAATATATCAATCCATCACACAACATTCAATAACAATCAGCATCTACGATTAAGATGAATAAACTGGGTGGTTTTAAATTTATTACCTACATGATTACTTTCATTTATTATTCCTAATTAATTAACTATCCATATTTATTCAATTAATAAATCTTCAATTATTAATTTAAAATCTAATAACATTCAATTAATGATTTCTTAATTACAAATTAATTATTCTAAGAAAATTTAATCCTAAACTTTAATTAATCAAATTAAAAGACTTAATTACTTTAACTAATTATCCATTTCTTAATTAATTAATTATATTAATTATCCATTTGTACTACCTTAATAATTAAATGAATTACAAATCATTATACTTTTCTTTATCTTTAGATAAGCATTCCTTATTTAAATTATGCATTTAAAAACAAAATGTTTTTAAATTTACATTAAATTCCATTTAACATTCTCTTTAAACTCAAGACTCAAATTTGTCTTAAATAAGAGTTTAAAACAATACACAACTTAATCTTATATGTTTAAAAGAAACATATACTTTATTAATAAGTTTAAAACAATTTAGATTTCAATTCAACTTGAATTCAAATAAATTTAAAAATTGCTTTAAAATCTCAAAACTGAAATATAACTTCCATTTTCAATTTAGTTTAAACTCTTTAAAACTCTTCCTACAATTTCACCTTCAATTCAAATGTAAATCATTTTAAAGCAATTTAAATTTAATTCTTTACTTTAAAAATGAAGTTTAAAAATTTAAATCCAGATTTAAAAACTCAGATTGAATTCATTTTAAACTCCTAGTTTCAAATTCTTAACCTTCCAATTCAAATGCCAAAACACAATGCATTCACACTTGAGAGTTTAAAATTAAATTTAAATTTAAAAGCCATCAATGATTTCAAATTCCAGACAAATCAAATTTGAATTCATATTCAAATTCAAACCAAAACTCAGTTTAAAATCTTCACCTGCAAATTTAAACTTTATCTTTACATATGAAACAGAAAACAGTTTTTCTGTATTATTAAAAAAAACAAACTTTGAATTTCCCAGAATTCAAACTTTTTCAAAGAAAACAGAATTTAAACTTATTTAAATTCATATTTGAATTCAGTTTTAACATCCTAAGTAAAACTTTAGTTTGCATTTTTTTTTTCAAACTTTAAAATCTGGAAACAGGCTCCCTGTTTCTCTTTTTTTTTTATTTTAAACCAATTTGAATTTCTGCTTTCAAATTATTTCAACAACAGAATTCAAACATTTTGAATTCATCTTCAGATTCAAGATTTATCCTAAGTTCAAATTTCCAGTATGAATTTAAAACTCTACTTTATAAATTTCAAAAAAAACAGAACAGTTCTGTTTAATTTGAAAACCTGAAACAAAAAGTACACCCAAGCAAACCCATATTTACTTCGAGTAAAAAATCCTTTTGCTTCGAGTTTTCCCCTCCATTTACCCTATACCAACCCGAGTAAAAATCCCTGCAACCCTGAAACATCAAACCCTGCACAACACCATCACTGTGCACCACCTACCCATCTCAGGCCATCTCTGATCATCTTCTCTGGCCATACCCCTACGACCACAATTCCCAACAAAACACTCCAACACTCAAGAATCCAGAATTCTACTTGAATTTAAATTCAAGTTTTTAAACCCAAAACCTGAAACATTAACTTACTGCAGTGCCAACCTGTCATCACTAAACACTTCCATCTCCAGCCACCATTACACTCCATACTCCGGCGACAACTCCAATATTACACCATCTACCATTACCCACAGGATCATTGAACTCGATGCACCCTTGAAGCCATACTCGAGCAAACAAAGCAACCTAGTGAAACTAGGGTTCATGACAGGAATTCCCAAATTACAAACTAAATTTTGAATTGTAAATCAATTCAATGATTTACTTATGATCTAAGATAGATAAGCACTTCCAGAAACAATTTTACTTAATTCAAATGCAAGGATCAAAGGATCCTGATCAAAAATAAAATACAGTAAACATGAAACTGTATTTTTGTCTTTTCACTGTAAATTTAAAAATTTAGTTTTAAAATTCTTGAAATTTACTTACTGATTTTATTAGTACTTATGCTATTCTAAAACATCATGATTTAGTCAAAGCTGAGTAACAACAACAACAAAAACAAGTCAAAGCAAAATCCAAATATTAAACATCAGTTGAAATTTTGGAAATCACACATGCAAAATCAAAATCATGTTCACAAACACATACTGGCAGATCAATTCATAGATATTTATCTGAAATTCATAAGCATGATTAACTACCTATTAAACAATTTTAAAAGTTTGAGTTACTCACCTTTATTCAAAGTGCAGAGCATATTTCATTATGCAGGTTCCAGAGTTTTGAAAATGTGAAATGCAGGCACTTTGTCTTGCTTTTAAAATTGAAATGCAGTAGCTTCTTGTTCCAGAGTTATGAAATGCAGGCTTGAATGCTTTTTAAAAACATGCAGCTTCTACTTGATGCATGCAGGCCTTGCTTGCAATTTGCAGATGTAAAGAAATGCAGGGTTCCCTTGCATTTCCAGATTATGAAAATATGAAATGCAGCCCCTTTGTTTCCAGAGTTTGATTTGCAACTTGACATTATAACACTTTGTTTAAATCTCTATTGCATGCTCTTGTTTATTCAGTTTATTAATATCAAAACAAGAATTTTAAATTGTACTTACTGTTTTGAATGAAACAGAGAAGCCTCTTTTTTTTTTCTCTGCAACTAGAAACCAAAATAGATTAACCTTGATCTTGATTTTTTTCCTGCAATTGATTGAATATTGTTGTACTTAATTCATGTTTTATTACAGATTGTAGCTTCAAATTCAAACTAAAAATTACTTGCCTTTAACTTATTTTCCAGAGACTTGCATTGGCAATGCTGCAGCTCCTTTCTCTTTTTTTTTTTTTCCTTTTTATAAAATAAATCTGAGATCTGCTTTGAATTTGCATGTTGCAGTTTGATTGCTTTAAGATTGTGACTTTGAATCTCAGGTTGCTCTTTCTTCTTTTCTTTTTCCTGATTTTTTTTTCTTTGGTGTTTGAGTTTCTGTTTTCAGGTTTATCAATTTTTTCTTCTTTGGGAGTTGAGATATAAGATACTCAAATCTTCTTTACTGTATACTCAGATTTGGTAAGAAGTTTAATAATGGTATATGGGGAGATGGAAAGGTTTCTTGTAATTTTAAATTTGATTATTTTATTAAGCAATTGAGCCACTTGTATGTATATAGATATGTATGATGTAAATGGGTGTTTACATTCATTTGCATATACACATATACAATAATCTTATGTTTTTATATCCATTTTGTTTATTATTTTCTACTTACATCAATTTGAAGAAAGAATGATTTTAGACTAATTATATTTTTAGTAGATAAACACATATATAATAGTATTTAGTTCTAAACAATTGTTTCGAAAATCATTTATATCTAATTCAAAATAAAATTTTCAAAATAAATATTACCAATTTCTACTAGTATAAAATTATGTGGTTTTCAAATCCAAATTTATAAATATATACATTTTGAATTTTCAAAATCAAAATCTTATTTAAAACTTTAACTTTCAATATATACATATTTATTCAAATTATAGTGCATATTCATCTCAAATAAAATTATCCTTAAATTCCCACCAAATTTCTATTTATAATCTAAAATTTTAAGTTTATTTTGGAAATCCCAAATTAATTCACAATTAAATTCACAGTTTAAATTCAAAATCAATTTAATTATTGAATTATTTTGGCTAATATTTCAGGAATGTTACATTACTCCACTTGCATTGCATTTGTGATTGATGCAGTTTTGACAATTGGTCATGTTGCAGTATTCATTGTTGTTCTCACTGTGTTGCATTTGTATCACTGGAAAACTTGTGTATCTTGTAACTTTCATCACTGGTGCATGTATATTTCTTCATGTTGCCTTCAGGTCTTCACTGCAGTTTCATTATGACTGCTCTATGTGTCTGCACTTGTGAACTTTCACTGTGTTGTCTCTGACCTGAGCATGTTTTTATTGAGTTGCCTCCTGTACTTGCAGTTTGGTCCATTGAGTTGTTGCAATTGAATTCAAGTTTCTTGTACTTGTGCACTATTGTGTCTGGTTCTTTGCAACTCAAATGTTTCACTCTGATATGTTTATGCATTTGCCACTGAGCTTGATTCATGCTTACTGTCACTACTGCTTCGAGTCAGTTTCATGGTCACTTATGCCACTGACTTTGGTTCTTCGCTTGCATCGTTGTAGTTGCATTTATGTCACGTAGTTGCATACTTTGACTTGATGCTACATATATGTTTGTTGCAGTCCCTTTTTGCTGTTGCTATGCAGTTACTATGCTTTGCTTGGTCTCTGATCTCTGTTGCTTCACCACTGAACATTTGTCACTTCACTGTTGCACTTTTGTGCTTTGAGTCAGTTTCATTGTTGCTCTATGTTCATGTTCTTGCAGTCTTCATGACTGTACTGTTGCATTCGAGTTGTATTCATGTACACTTGTGTCTTGAACTTGATTCTCTTCATGTTGTTGTTTGGACATTTGCATTTGTACGCTCCATACTTGGTCGTGTTGGAGTCTTCAAGCATGTTGCTGTTGCATTTGTTAGTGGCTTTAGTCTTGAACTGTTTGTAGTCAATTGCTTTGTCTATTTGCCTTGAGTTGAACCTATCTTGGGTTTGACCTTGTTTTTGATTTCTGTGCTTTTGTTTGATTTTTTTTGTACACGATTTGGCGAGGCAGTGTACACGAATGTACACGTGTGTACTGCAGCCACTTATAGTTACCTGTCCCTGATAAAAATACTGATATGCACAGATATTGCACAGTCAAAAATGATGACGAACAACCCAAATAACTGAGGCAAACAATGTTTTCAAAATCATCGTTTCTTTCAAATTTCAAAAATATTTCTCTTTCAATTTTACTGCGTTTGAAAATATTTTTGCAGATTACTCAGATGCTGGATTCAAACTGGAATGCAGTTGAAGACAAAATACGAGTGTGAGTGATATGTAGTGAGGTTATCAATGTAAAAATATTTGTGATGTAATCGTGATGTAATCAGAAATATATATGTATAGTGAGAGCATGAATTTGTACTATTCAAGATTGTAATAAATATTTGTTTGAATAAAATTTCTATTTGAATTCAAAATCTGTGTAACTTATTCTGTTTGAATTCAAATTCAAATTCTGTGTAATTTATTTTATTCAACAAATATTTATTTAATCTATGAAAAACAAAATAGTACATTACCAAATACATTTAAATGAATATATATATGTTTATTATCATCAAACAAAAACATATAAGCGCATATTCAACAATCTCCCCCTTTTGATGATAACAAACATATATTTAAGATTTTGACCGTGTTAAATGTATTTGACCAATTATATACTCTAATTGCTCCCCCTATTTAAATGCTTCCTCTCTACATGATGCTCCCCCTACATATATGCATACAAATAGAAATATATTCAAATGAGCCTAGATGCATATGGAAAAATTATTTGACCTTTGCTTGATTCTATTTGACAAAATCTTAACTTTTCTCTCCCCCTTTTGTTATCAGCAAAAGAATAATAGTGTGAGAGAAAAATAGAGATAAAGTGATCGATATTAATCCAACATTAATCTCAAATTGAATATAAATATTAAACTTCAATAAGAATCAAACAAAAACCATAATTACCCTTGTTAGGCGCATATTCCACTTTTAGAAATGATGGATATGATGTTCATATAAAATCATACAGTTGAATCTTCTTGTGGTACATTTCTATTAGGAATTTGAATATCTACTAATCATGCATAACCGTTACGACTTTTAAATGAGATTAGTAGTATTCGAATTTAATTTTAAAAAATGAAATCAAGTATCTTCTAACCACGCATGACCGTGAGGACTTTTAAATGGGATTAGAATCAACTTGTCTATTTAAACAATTTAATTTTGATATGCGTTCCATACATGCATAACCGTAAGGACTTTTAAATGAGCATGGAAGCACATAATAAAAAAATTCAAGTAATTCACCCATGCATAACCGTGAGGACTTTTAAATGAGAGTGAATACTTTGGATATTTATTTATTTATTTAAAAAATATGACATGAAAAACAAATGATTCCTGATTATAGTACCACATATCGACAAACTATATTGAATATTTGATAAACCATGGTCGATAGAAATAATGATTGATATAGAAATGGTCATGGAATCTTTACCCAACAAAAAGTTTTATAATTCTTGTTTTAATTCCTAAAGAAATTTTCCAAATATACTCTCTTGAGTAATGTATGTTAAATATCAATACTCATCACTTTTTCAATCACTATTTATCTCTTTGATAATTAGTAGGGAGTCGGATCAGTCAAAAATTCTCATTTAAAATCAAATAAAAATGACTAATCTGAAAATATGGTCAAACAATTATTTTCTTGAAGGGGTTATATGAAGAAAAAAAATTCTGCTAAATGAAAAATTATTTCAAGTGAAAAATATGCAGATATTCTCTTTGGAAAAACGATGCAGCAATTGAATGTTTCAAGAATTAATCAAGTTCAACTCGTATGTTTTCTATCAACTAGATTACCAGTATGAACTGCATCTGAATTTCTTTTTCAATCGAAAATATCACTAACTGGATTTGCTAAACCAGACATGAAGTGTGTATCAAATATTTTAAACCCAATTTTAGCAACAATTTAAATGACATTCTTTGGATTTTGAATTGAAGCCATGTTCACACTCAAACAAATATCATGGGTGTTAACTCCGCCTCGGTTTAGACTCTGCGACTCAAGGAGATGCCGACCTAAGGCTCAACAGGGGTGCCGACCTAAGATTCGAAGGGTTGCCGACCTAACACTTCAATGAGGCTACCGACTCAACTGGTTGCCGACCTAACTGCCTTATCAGGGAGACCGACCTAAGGCACGAAGGGATACCGACCTAAGGAGCTTGAGTAGCATGCCGACTTAAGACTCGAAGAGGTGCCGACCTAACAGGCTAAGGAGATGCCGACTTAAGGCCCAAATGGATACCGACTTAGGGCTAAACAGTTGCCGACCTAAAACTTAACAAGATGGCTACCGACCTAAGATAGCTACCGACCTAAGACAGAAGACGACCTAACCATCCAGAGAATTTACCGATCTAACCACTTAGGACAGGGACAAGATCATGAACTACACCTAAGTCGCGACCGACCTATGACCTATGTTAAGTCGGTCACGACCTAAGGCCACTAAGTATAAGCCCGATGCCATATTAATGAGAAGTAGTGTTGACTCGGAGGCGACCTAGGACTTGTGCAAGTGAACTCCTGTGAAGCCAGAAGGGGGCCAGATGGACCAGCCACGACTCATATTAAGTCGGCTACGACTTAACTTGGACCGGCCACGACTTAGGACTTGGCAGAAATTTCAGACCAGAACTCTCTATAAATAGGCAACCACCTCCAACATTCAAAGGACTTTTGCGCATTCTCTTCACACACCGTTACCTTGCTGCATTGAGAACTTCATCAACACTTAGAGCTTCCAAGATTAGAGGAAGACATCAAAGAAATTCACGAAGAAACCACACATCTTCAACATAAATCTAAGAACTTTAATCGACATTGAAGCTTAAGGCTTGTTCCAAATCATTTGTAACTTGAAGCGTATTGTACTTGAGAAGAATTGTATCAGTTTGTAACGGGATTATTAATAAAAGTACTCAGAGTGGACGTAGGCTATACCCTTAGCCGAACCACTATAAAATCGTTGTTGTTTACTGCTTTTCTGCTATTACTAGTTTGTAATTCT
This sequence comes from Allium cepa, assembly GCA_030765085.1. Taxonomy (NCBI): domain Eukaryota; kingdom Viridiplantae; phylum Streptophyta; class Magnoliopsida; order Asparagales; family Amaryllidaceae; genus Allium; species Allium cepa. Next base: position 1,034,152,974 of record CM060928.1, read on the forward strand.
TTCCCGATCTATCGGGTGGTGCTTTCACAACTACACTTTACACACCGGGGTGTTAGCGTTTACATTTTAGCGTTAACATTTTTGGTGCTTTCACTGAGAATTGAACTCAGGAAAACTGTCACCATTGCTTCACAGAGATTTGAAGAAAGAATTTCCTTAAAAACCAGAAGTCTATCTGAGATTATGGCTCCTGGAAGGAAAAGTAGATCTATCAGATCTGGAAACATTCAAGAGGGAACCTCCGCTTCCCCTGTACCTAATCAACCCACTCCGTCTGTTGGAGTTATGAAAGCGGAATTGGATGCTGTGATTCTAGGGCTAAACCAGCAGATAAACGCCCAAAATGCACAACTAGAGGCTCAAAGTGCCCAGAATGCTCTGATTCTGAATAAGTTGAACGATTTACTTGGGGCAAACAATCAACCAGCTAGTAATGAAAGGAACTATGCTGGCAACATCCATGATGTTAGTGAGAGGAATGCTCCTGAAAGGGCTACTAGTCCCTTTGAGCAGGCAGTTCCTGAGGCTGGTGGATCTAGAACTCGGCATGATGAGGAATATCTTTCTGGAATGGTCCGGCAGATCATGAAAGAAAGTATGCAAAGGGTTGAAGATGAGAAGGAATGGGGTTTCGCCCCAAGTAAAACTCCGTTTATTGAAAAAATCTTGAAGGCGGAATTTCCTAGGAAGTTTGTCCCTCCGACTATTCCAGCTTACAAAGGGACAAGTGATCCGAATGAGTTCTTGTATAAATATGATTGGCACATGACAGGTGCCAGGGCCTCTAACGAAATAAAGTGTCGATATTTCCCCGTATACCTGGAAGGGGTGGCTCTACTATGGTTCACCAAGTTGCCAGTCCGATCTATCGATCAGTTTTCGGACTTGACCAGAAAATTCAAGGAGCAGTTTAGACTATATGCTTCGAAGGCCAAGGACATTATGTCACTATCGAGTTTAGAGCAGAATCCTGGTGAGTCTATCAGATCCTTCTTGAACCGCTTTAATATAGCGCTGGCTGAGGTGGACAATGCTGAACCACGAATGATATTGACTTACCTGATGAGGGCTATTGATAAGTCAAGCGAATTTGGGAAATGGTTAAATATGAAGGAGCCAACCTCTCTCGAAAAGTTTTACAAAAAAGCAGATGAATTCATTCGCCTGGAAAGCCGTCCTTTACCAGTAAAGACAGTGTTAGAGAAAGCAGAAGACAACACTGTCGCTCCACGCAAGAATGAATCGGTGGGGCAAAAAAGGGAGAATAATAATGGGAAGAAACAGGGTAATCTGAAGAAGCCCCGATCCTTCAAGCCATCAGAATATACTCCATTATCACATACACCGGAGCACATCTACCTGGCCACTAAAGACTCCGTCGATTTCCCTAAACCTATCCCTTTGAGAACCGGGAAAAAAGCCATACAGAGTGGGAAATTCTGCCGCTTCCACAATCAACCCGGTCATGAGACTGATGAATGCCGCCAGTTGAAAAACCTGATTGAAGAGTTGCTAAGAGAAAACAAACTGCAGCAATTCGTGAAGAAAAATAGCAACAATCCTGCATCGTCAAGTCAGGGGCAACAGGTTCCTGTTCATCAGCCTAGGACAGGTGAGAAAGCTATGGGACATGAATCTGGAAGGCCCGTTATCAATGTCATTACAGGAGGGCCTCACCCAGCTGGCAAGAGCTGGGGTGAGATGGAGAGATATTCCAGGGCTTTGAAATATGCTCCAGCCGAAGAAGACGTCTTTGTTTTAGAAGACACTACGCCCCTGAAACAACAGAAAACTTTCAGCGATGATATTGTTTTCAGAGCCAGAGATTCCACAGGTATAGAAGCTCCTACCCTAGATCCCTTGGTCATCTCGGCTGGTATTGGACCGGCCATTGTCAGAAGAGTCCTCATTGACTGCGGAGCATCATGTAATATCCTCTTCAAGAAGACATTCGACCAGATGAAAATCCCTATGATCGATGTACAAGCTTCATCACAAAAGATCGCTGGCTTCACTGGGGAGCCGAAACAACCAATTGGGACCATTGATTTACTTGTAGAACTTGGAGAAGCAGAAAGGAAAGTGGTCCGCAAGCAAACATTTGTGATTGTCGATGGGTTTTCTGCTTATAATGCTTTTCTTGGCCGTCCAACACTCGCAGCATTCAAAGCTATCCTAGCCCCGTGGTGCCTCATTATTAAATTCCCTACTGACAATGGGGTAGGAGTTATAAAAGGGGATCAAAATGCTGCGCGAGAGTGCTATTTGACAGAGCTACGAGAGTCAAGAAAAAGAGAAAATGGGGAAGGATGCGGCAACCCCAGTCCGCATCAAAGAACCAGCCTTGTAGCAATTACGGGGCGGACCCTGCACTGGCGAGCACAGCGGGGCACGGAAAGAAATGGATCCCAGAAAAGCCAGTGCAGGGGAGAATAGAGTGGTACCGGTGGAAACGACAGTTCCGGTACCTGTTGACCCGAAGGACCCAAATAAGGTGTTAAATGTGGGTTCACAGCTTAATGTGTCAATTCAGAATATCTTGATATCTTTCCTAAAAGCAAATCTGGATGTCTTTGCTTGGACTCATGCCGATATGTGTGGAATATCCCCAGAAGTTGCAGTACACGCTCTGAATATTGACCCAAAGTTTACGCCAGTTAAACAGAAAAGAAGAACCCAAGGTCCAGAAAGGTCAGCAGCATTAAAAGAAGAAGTTGATCGACTTATGGAAAATAACTTCATCAAAGAATCTACATATCCGAATTGGGTTTCAAATCCTGTGTTGGTCAAGAAAGCTAATGGAAAATGGAGAGTGTGCATTGATTTTTCTGATCTAAACAAGGCTTGCCCCAAAGATTGCTTCCCATTACCCAGGATCGATCAACTGGTAGATGGAACTGCGGGACATGAATTGTTATCTTTCATGGATGCCTACTCCGGTTATAACCAAATCATGATGCACGAGCCGGATCAGGAAGATACAAGCTTTATCACAGATGTTGGACTTTATTGCTACAGAGTTATGCCCTTCGGATTGAAAAATGCAGGGGCAACCTACCAAAGACTTGTTAATGCTATGTTCAAACCGCAATTGGGCAAAACTATGGAAGTCTATGTCGACGACATGTTAGTGAAATCCAGGAAAGCAGCGGATCACATTGAACACTTAGCAGAAATGTTCGCAGTCCTCCGGAAATACAGAATGAAACTTAACCCTCTGAAATGTACATTTGGGGTCGAGTCCGGAAAGTTCTTAGGTTTCATCGTCAGTGCTAGGGGCATTGAGGCTAGTCCAGCTCAAATTACTGCCTTGAAAGAAGTTAAAGCTCCTAGAACAAAGAAGGAATTGCAGAGTCTCAACGGAAAGGTCGCCGCCCTGAGTCGGTTCATTTCCAAAGCCACTGATAAATGCATCCCATTCTTTGACGCCCTGAAGAAAGGAAAGAAGAATTTTGAATGGACTTCCGAATGCCAAAAAGCCTTCGATGAGTTGATCCGTCATATGGAAACGCCTCCAATACTTTCTAGGCCAGGCAATGGTGAGGATCTTCTTATATACTTAGCAGTATCATCTCATGTTCTAAGTGCAGCGCTGATACGGGAAGACAAAAGGATTCAACATCCGGTTTACTATATCAGCAAAAGACTCACTGGGGCAGAGCTGAATTACTCCAAGTTGGAAAAACTCGCCTATTGCCTACTAGTTGCATCAAGGAAACTGAGGCAATATTTCCAAGCTCATCCTATCAAAGTACTCACTGATCAACCTCTAAAGCAAGTCCTATTTCGCCCTGAAACTTCGGGTCGCCTTCTAAAATGGAACATTGAACTCAGTCAATATGACATCACCTATCACCCCCGAAAAGCAATCAACGGACAAGCTTTAGCTGATTTCATTGCAGAATTCACAGAGAAAGATAATGGTGAAGAAGAAACGATTAATGATTCCCCAATCCAGTGGAAGATGTATGTTGATGGCGCAAGAAATGACAACTGTTCTGGAGCCGGAGTGGTACTTGAAACTCCTGAAGGTCGGTCATTATGTTATGCACTAAGATTGGAATTTCCTTCAACAAACAATGAAGCAGAATATGAAGCTCTTATTGCAGGTCTGAAAATCGCTAAAGAGCTAAACATTCGAGCATTACAAATCTTCAGTGATTCTCAGCTTATTGTATGCCAAGTCAAGAAGGAATTTCAAGAAAAAGGTGGAAACCTGCCTTCCTACTTGTCAAAGGCTTGGGAACTCCTATGTGAACTCGATCACTATTCAATAAGCCACATTCCTCGGGAAGAGAATATGAAGGCAGATTCCCTCGCAAAGTATTCAAGTTCTGGTGAAGCTCAACTATTGGGATTGGTCCCTGTAGAAGTCCTCTCAGCACCAAGTATAGACGAGATGGATATAGACTGGATTATGAATGTATCTCAAGAACAAGAGTCATGGATGACTCCGATACTGGATTACCTACTCAGAGGTTCTCTGCCAGAGAACTCGATAGAAAGACGAAAGCTACTAAGGAAAGCCTCTCGCTATGTAATTCAGGATGGCCGATTGTACAGACGGGGATTCTCAATGCCATTGCTTCGATGTGTATCCCGGGAAGAGTCCAAAACAATCCTAGCTGAGGTGCATGGAGGAGAATGTGGTGATCATTCAGGTGGTCAAACATTAGCAAAGAAAATTCTCCGATACGGATATTTTTGGCCAGAAATTAATCGAGATGCTGCAGATTACTCCCGAAAATGTGACAAATGCCAAAGATTTGCCAAAATTCCTAGAGCACCTTCTACCGAACTCACACAGATGGTCAGTCCTTGGCCATTTGCAATTTGGGGAATGGATCTCATTGGGCCACTACCAACTGCTAAATCAGGGATTAAATATGCTATTGTTGCAGTTGATTACTTTACTAAATGGGCTGAAGCTGAACCATTGGCTACTATCACTTCTAAGAAAATGATAAGCTTTGTGACCAAGAATATCATTTGCAGATACGGTGTGCCTCAGAAAATAATCACAGACAATGGTACTCAGTTTGAAAGCGAGGAATTCCAGGATTTTTGCAAACGATTCAAAATCCAGAAAAGCTTTTCGGCAGTAGCTCATCCGCAGGCAAACGGGCAAGTGGAAGCCGTGAACAAAATCATCAAATCAACCATCAAAAAGCAACTCGAAAGAGCAAAAGGTGGTTGGGTCGATAAACTACCACTTGCACTATGGGCATACAGAACTACTCACAAAACTGCAACTGGGCATACTCCTTTTTCGTTAGCATACGGATCGGAAGCAATGATCCCGGTTGAAACAGAGGTCCCTTCACACAGAAGAATCCATTTCAATCAAGCAGAAAATGAGAAGCTACAACTTGAAGCGCTGGATCTCCTTGATGAAAAAAGAGATGAAGCTAACCTCAGAGTTGCAGCTCATCAGCAAAGGATAGCCAGACATTTCAATTCCAAAGTTCGTCAACGCAGCTTTGAAATTGGAGATCTAGTCCTGAAAAGAATTATGACCGCGACAGGTGTGTTTGGGCCAAATTGGGAAGGACCATATGTAATAGGTCAGAAGCTTCTTGACGGCACATTCAAGCTCACCACTGTTGATGGAGATCAAATTCCAAGGGCATGGAACAGCAACCATTTGCGTCCATACTTTACTTGAAAATTTTGTTGAAACATTGTAAAAAGAATTATGAATGTATGATTCTTGTAATTGAAAGCAATTGTGAAACTGATGTAAGTAAATAATGAAAGAATATAAAGTGGATGTAGGCCCAATTTCATGGCCGAACCACTATAAATGTTGTGTTCCTTATTATTATTATATGTTTGCTTTGTTTTCGATATAAAAATACATAAAATGTATTGCTGAAATGTCGATTTAAATTTTTGCAGACAATGGAAATAAAACTTGCGCATAATAAGACCGAGTGATTCTCACCATCATTCAACAAACAAATTTCAAGTCATAAAGGCCCCGAATTCGAATCCTAGATAGAAAATACTTCAATTGAACGGCTTATGATTTCGATAGAAACGAGCCCTTGCTAATAAATTGAGATTGTTTGAACGAACAAACATCCAATTAGGAAGCTAGTGCCTGTTCTCACGAACTTGCCTAACAATGGAGTACGCTTCCTTGGATTAAACAAGCCACTTGCGAGAAAAGGGGAATGAAAACTTGAAAAGAAAAAAAAAAAAAAGGAAAAAAAAAGAGAGGATCGCTGAAAAGGCATAAGCAAGTGAACAGAGGAACAACCAAAGCTACCATCAGCAGCACAAGTCCTCTTCGGAGGCGCAACTCTTCGGAGGATAAAAGACCTCTAATGGGTCATACGCCACAAAAAAGAAAGTTCTCTACTCAACAAAAAAGATTGGAGGAGTCATGACCCTCCAACCATGAGAGAGTAACTTCCAGGCGATGAAAGCCCTCTCTGAGGCACATTTCACCAGGAGTTGAAGTGTTATGACCGCTCTTCGGGATTTCACTTCACCAGAGTTGAAATGTAAACAAAATAAAAGCCCTCTTCGGAGGCCCATTTCACCAGGAGTTGAAGTGTTATGACCGCTCTTCGGGATTTCACTTCACCAGAGTTGAAATGTAAACAAAATAAAAGCCCTCTTCGGAGGCACATTTCGCCAGGAGTTGAAGTGTAACAACCGCTCTTCGGAATTTCACTTCACCAAAGTTGAAATGCAAAAACAAAATAAAGACCTTCCTGAAAGCCCACGTTTCACCGAGATTGAAATAAAACTTCCAAGTGTTGAAACGCGAAAAGGCTTTCTTCGAAGGCACAACTCTTTGGGGGTACACGTTTCACCAAGATTGAAATAAAACTTCCAAGTGTTGAAACGTGAAAAATCCCTCGTTAGAGGTACAACCCCCTCCCGGGGACACAATCAAGAAGAAAGACCTCTTCGGAAGCCCACGTTTCACCAAGATTGAAATAAAACTTCCAAGTGTTGAAACGTGAAAAGGCTTTCTTCAAAGGCACAACTCTTTGGAGGTACACGTTTCACCGAGATCGAAATAAAACTTCCAAGTGTTGAAACGTGAAAAATCCCTCCTCAGAGGTACAACTTTGTATAAAAAAAAATCCTCATCAAAAGCGTACTTTAACTTTCAAAGGAAGAGTAATTTACCTACTATGGAAAATGATCGTTAAAAAAAAAAAAAAAAAAAGAAAAGAAGTTAAAGTACCCTTCAGAGGTCCGCTTTACCACATAGAGGAATTCACTTGGTAAAATATGCACATAAGCAAAAAAAAAAAAAAAAAAAAAGTGATTTCTTCGAACGAAAAAGCGTAGAAACTTATACGAAGGGAGTTGTACTCTACAAAAATTTTCTTTAAAGAATAAAATAATTATTCTTTAGCAAATATGAGTGCAAGTCCCCTCGAAGTATAGAATATTGCAGCAAACTTATGGAATGGGGGCAATATAGTATAATTACACACAATATGGTATAGCCAAACCAGCAAAAGGTAACGCTCAAGTAACATGCCATAAGCTCGCTGCAATATCGTGTAAATAAACTTGTGCAAAAAATAAATAGTAAATGCATTCTCAAATTCAAACAGAAGTTTGTACAAACGAAGAATCATTTTATTCAACTATAATGCAGATACAGGTTTCAAAATAAAAGCGGGGGCCGGTACCCGCACAACTCTCGGCCAGTTCATACAAAAGACAAAAAGCTAAAGTCTTCACTTCTTTTTACTGCCTTTGGACCCTTTACCCGACCGAATGACCAGCTTTTCAGGTCGGCCAGTGGGTATAAGGGAAGAAGGGGAGGGAGGTACAACTGGCGCAATTTCCGGTTCCTCTTCAGTGGTGATAATTTTCTTCCCCCTCCTCTTCGATGTCCCAAGCTTCTTTCTTCTCTGCGAAGAAGACTCACTCCCCGGAGTAACGAGAGCGGACAAAACTACGTCGTCAGAAGGAGTCCGCTCCGGAGAGATCTCGCCTCCTTCGAGTCCCTCATCTTTTTGCTCCTGCGAGGCAACAGGGTCATCCAAACCATGAAGAGCCTCAATTTTCTCCTCTTGTGACCCAGGTTGTGAAGCAGAAGGAGGAGTCACTTGAAGAGATGGAGGAGGAATAACCAGAGAAGGCGAAGTCTGCACGGCACTTGTTGTTTCAACTGCAGAAGAAGAAAAATTGAAAATGTTAGTATCTTCCCGAAAGAAGGGAGATATGGGTTCATCGAGATTCAGGAGGTAATTGAGAAGCTCATCAAATTTTTGAGGAATAAGCAGGCAATCCACCTGAATCGGACCAATGTCGAAATTACCTGAAGATATTGGCTTTGTCAGTTCAATCTCATAATTCTGAGCCCCGATGTCCTCCAAAGCCTCTTCATCAGTAGGGGTGATTACCCCAGTTCTTGTAGGAGGCGGCAAATGAGCACTAGAGCCTGTAATCTCCACCTCGGGAGAAACTAGAGGACGTTCGGAGATGGTAGGTGGTACTTCTTTTTCAGAACGCTCTTCTTCCGCCATCCCGGCCCGCGCTCTGGCAAGCTGCTCCTTACCCTTGGCAAGAGCGGCACGGGCTTCGTCATCAAGATAATGCTCTTCAAGGGCTGACTCTGCATATCCACCACCCTTACCACCGAGCATATCAAGTGCTGTCTCCCAAACTTCAGCCAGTGTGATTTCATACTTGGGGCCTAGAAAGGCAAGGCTTCCACGCCCCAAGACGCTGTGCAAATAGAAGTCGAATAATGTTGAGCTGATGCTGTTTTTAGTCGCCTCGTGAGATTCTTCAGCTGCGATTCTGCCGGCGACAGCCTCATCACGCTCCCTTTCAGTTTTGGCAAGCTGAAGCTTAAGCATTTGTATCTCCGCCTCCTGGGAGTTGTTTTTCTTTCGAAGCTCAGCAATATCAGTAGCATAGCCTTCACTGATTCTTTTTTGTACTTCTAGCCTGTCTTCGGCATCCCTTTGGCTAGCGTGAGCGTCTCTCACTTGTTTCAGGAGCACTTCTTCTTTTTGAGAATAGGAAGTAGAGGAAGCAACAAGTTCATGTTTCAATTCCTCGACTTTTGCTTCAAGCTCCTCATTGTAAGAAGCAATGTTCCTCATCTCGGTGTCGTGTTGCTCAACGACCTTTTGCCATTCGGCCTTATCGTTTTCCATGGTAAGCATGGCCTCTATGTTGGCACGGTTAACTCTTTGAAGCTCATCGACAAGCTTCTGCCAGTTTGACATCCTCTCGATATCGAGCTTGACTGCATCAAGATTGCGCAACATAGCAGACTTGTCGATGGGGACCAAGTCTAGGTCGAACCTCACCCCCTTAAGGCACCATTGAGGAAATCGGCTCTGCAGAGTGGCAGGACCCGGTCCAACTTGAAATTTGGGCCTGTTAATTATCGTTTGAATATCTGATTTCCCAAGAGCGGGAGAGTCAGAAGGGATGTCGAGTGAGGCAGGAATAGTAACTTTCTCAGGAGTAGTAGAGGCCTGCTTTTCACTGTGACGAGCTCGTTTTCTTAAGTCTTCACTCATGTGACCTTTTCCTCGATCGTCATGAGATTTTCTCTTATGAGAGTCATCGCCTTTTTGCCAAGAATCATGGCGCTCTTCTCTCTCCCTTCTTTCACGATGTTCTTCTTCGGTCCTCCTTTCACGAGCCTTTCGGGCAGCCCTCTCTTCATCCGACTCTCTGTAGGAAGGAAGGTAACGCCTGTAATCATACTGGCTACGCCTCCCGTAGCGCTGGAAATCGTCATAATACGAGCCGCTGCGCCCCATAGGAGAATCTGGAATTAAAATAATAAGCTTTAGAAATCTTTAAAGTGCAAGAAGATAAGTGCATAGAAGTGATGAGAAATTCTAAGTTTGTGTGTTGTGCAAACTACGCGCATTAATCTACGAACCACTCTTTATTTGGGGAGTGGTTGTGGGTGTAATAGTTAACGTCAACTCTTGAGTCGACGACGGCTGTTGCAAAATAGAAGTAGCTTCAACTACTGAAGAAGAAATCCCGGCAGTAGTAGGGTCATCTTTGAAGATCTCTTGTGAAGTAGCGAAGAGGTCGCTCAATCCTTCGAAGGTATCGTCCCTGCTTTGCTTGACAGGACTGGATTTCTTAGCCTTTTCACCAGATTCTTGTGAATGGTGAGAGGATTCCTGAGGCTCTTCTTCCTCAATAACCGAGGCAAGTTTACCAGATGGCCCCGCAACATCGACAGAAGTGGAGCACTTCACCAGCGAAGATTCAGGAGTCTTTATCGGAGAATCGGGGATTTCCGTTGGAACTTCATGAGCATGCATAGAGCGAGAAGTGTGTAGAAGCCCATGTTGATGTAAAAATTCATCCCTCAACAGAAATTTTATGCTCCTCTCTTCTGTGGCCACGGCACTCAACCTCTCAAAAACCTGCTTGTGGATTGGGTCTCTAGAGGGGAGAGGAAGTGCTGGAAAGAATAAAGAATGAAATTAGCAACTGAAAGTTCGGATCTCGAAAAAGTTTCAAAACGGAGAAAATAGAAATACTAATCTTACTTCCTACTCTCCAGATGGCATAGAAGCCTGAGGGACAGCGGGCAAAGAAAAACTGGTTCAAGAATCCATGAACGCTTTCAGTAAGATCGGAGATGAGCTTGCGGTTCCTCGCACTTCTCACAATAATAAGGGAAGGATGATCTTTACTCTTTGCAAACGAGCACAGATAACGAATTTCTTCAAAACTCGGTAGGCGATCAAGGGTTCTTCTAAACAAAACACATAACCCCGTCAAGATGGCATAGCCGTTGGGATGAAGTTGAAACGGAGAGATTGTCAACCGAAGGAGAAGAGTTCGAAGGAAGTCGTTAAAAGGAGGAATCGCCCCACTTAAGCACATTTGGCGATTGACTGCAACAAAGCCATAGGGAGGATTGTCAGCAGTATCACTTGACCCAGGGAGAAGAACATCACTTTCAGCAAAGCCAAATTGAGTGCGCAGCTGGACAAACGCTCTCGAAGTTAGAATAGTCGGGGTTCTCTCCGGAGGATTCTCTATGGGAACAACTATCGGAAAAGTTTCTTCCTCTTGAGTTACCACTTCTTCTTCTCGGTGGGAAGTCATTCTACATAAACAACTGGGTATTCAAACATGAAGGTGCACGTTTCCTAAAGTGTGTGAAGTGTTGTGTAAAATCAATCAAGCAGAGAACAAATATAACTGGAATGAAAACTAGCAAGCATTTGTTAGTTATGAAATTCAGGGACTATTGTTTTAGGCCTAAATATGCAAGTAAGATGTTGATGCAGATAAATCAGTTCAGATTATTGATACTTTGCATTAATGTTTAACTTTAATTGATTGATTCACAAACATTTCATGCAATATAATTAAGTTGCTTGTCTTGTCTTGACTAATCTGTCATCTGACATGGGCAGTCGATGGCAGTATTTTTGCCTTGGTTTTCTTTGTTTGTTATTTTCAGCAGGTTAGCAGCTTATAAGTTAATGCGATCTGTGAAATAATACAATGAGATTCAAGCAAATTTAAAGTTGGGGCAGTTCAAAATTCAGGCAATTTAGTTTGGCAGTTCAAGTTAGAAACTCAAAGTGGATCTATGCTCTCAACAAGTCAGCATGCCCAAAGCTTAAGTATTAACTCGGCGGCGACCCAAGGAGTCTCTCGCAAATGAAGATTAAGTTTCTAATTCTTTAGATCGGTAGCTCTTTAAGTTGTAAGAAGTAGGAAGGGTAAAGGCTCTGGTTCAAAAGTGGTGTGAAATTCTCCAAGGGTTAACTCGGCCACGGTTTAAGGGATAACTCGGCCACGGTTTAGGGTTTAACTCGGCCACGGTTTAGGGTTTAACTCGGCCACGGTTCAAGGGTTAAATCGGTAGAAGATTAGATCGGCAGATTTCCCCCAAGGGTCAATTCGGCTACGATTTAAGGATAAAGGCGGTCAAAGGTTAGGTCACCCAAAATTACTGGGTCGCGTCCAGGTCAGTATCCCACTCCACTCAACCTGTTAACCCGCTAGCCGCTCCATCCACAAAAAACCCTCACTCCATTCACGCTGTCTCATTCATGATATCGGATCATCCACTAAGTCAGTTCAAAATCACCCAAATTCAATGCTTAACCATCTTATCGCAAATCAAAAATCAACTAGCCAGAAGCAGTAAACCATCTCCATCGTCTCGTCGATCATTTAAAGCCAAAACCAAGCAAACTCGAGCTCACAAACTGCTGGTGCAATGAGGTTCGCAGTAAAGCAGCACGCAAGGGGAGGGTTCGGTTTGAATGGAATTCGTGAATCGATGACAATAAGGAATCAAGAGAAGAGCAGGTTTTACTTACGTGATGAACAACAAAGATTATCGGTGATTGTTTGGAATGGAATCGCCTTTTGGAGCGTGAGAAAGTTTTTAATGGCAGAAGCAAGAGAGTAAGTAATGAGAAGAGAGGAGAGAATATTCGACTTATAGTAGAGAGACCTGAAGCGGCGCGTGTGACCAAACTGTTAGGTCGTACACGACCTACCGACCTAAGAGGGGACGGGTTAAGGACTATCGAAGCACACGACCTAACCAGTAGGCGTATACTTCGAGGGGCAATTGTTAACTCCGCCTCGGTTTAGACTCTGCGACTCAAGGAGATGCCGACCTAAGGCTCAACAGGGGTGCCGACCTAAGATTCGAAGGGTTGCCGACCTAACACTTCAATGAGGCTACCGACTCAACTGGTTGCCGACCTAACTGCCTTATCAGGGAGACCGACCTAAGGCACGAAGGGATACCGACCTAAGGAGCTTGAGTAGCATGCCGACTTAAGACTCGAAGAGGTGCCGACCTAACAGGCTAAGGAGATGCCGACTTAAGGCCCAAATGGATACCGACTTAGGCCTAAACAGTTGCCGACCTAAAACTTAACAAGATGGCTACCGACCTAAGATAGCTACCGACCTAAGACAGAAGACGACCTAACCATCCAGAGAATTTACCGATCTAACCACTTAGGACAGGGACAAGATCATGAACTACACCTAAGTCGCGACCGACCTATGACCTATGTTAAGTCGGTCACGACCTAAGGCCACTAAGTATAAGCCCGATGCCATATTAATGAGAAGTAGTGTTGACTCGGAGGCGACCTAGGACTTGTGCAAGTGAACTCCTGTGAAGCCAGAAGGGGGCCAGATGGACCGGCCACGACTCATATTAAGTCGGCTACGACTTAACTTGGACCGGCCACGACTTAGGACTTGGCAGAAATTTCAGACCAGAACTCTCTATAAATAGGCAACCACCTCCAACATTCAAAGGACTTTTGCGCATTCTCTTCACACACCGTTACCTTGCTGCATTGAGAACTTCATCAACACTTAGAGCTTCCAAGATTAGAGGAAGACATCAAAGAAATTCACGAAGAAACCACACATCTTCAACATAAATCTAAGAACTTTAATCGACATTGAAGCTTAAGGCTTGTTCCAAATCATTTGTAACTTGAAGCGTATTGTACTTGAGAAGAATTGTATCAGTTTGTAACGGGATTATTAATAAAAGTACTCAGAGTGGACGTAGGCTATACCCTTAAGCCGAACCACTATAAAATCGTTGTTGTTTACTGCTTTTCTGCTATTACTTGTTTGTAATTCTTTCCCGATCTATCGGGTGGTGCTTTCACAACTACACTTTACACACCGGGGTGTTAGCGTTCACATTTTAGCGTTAACAATGGGGTTAATTTCAGAAACCATAGGATAAACAATTATATTCATGAGTAATCAACAGTCAATCAACATCTTAATTATTTCAAAAACAATTTCTTGAAGTTTCAACAATTTCTTAAAATCCTTTTTCACATGTGTTTGAAATCGTGCAAATTTACAAGCAGTGATCAAAATGTCAAAATATGTCTAAGTGTAGCACGAGTAATCAAGGATCAATAAAATACCATCCTTTGACCAAACATATTAAGTTCAATGATGAAAGGATGGTTGGTCTACTTTTGAGCACAAATCAAAGTAAGAACAAGTCAAAAAAAATCATATCAATAAGTCAGAATTAAAGTCATCATCACATCATTATCACAATTTTGGCTGATTTAATCCAGAATATGGTGCAGATTATCACATTTAATATACCTTCACCTGTTTTACCTTTACGATAATTTCTCGTGATTGCCCATTGTGATTCAGTCACCTTTATACTAGGCTAAGGAACTTTGCTTTGTTTCCCGTTGTGTTTCTGGAACAGCCAAAATCCAGAGAACACCGTTGTTGTTCCTTAGCCTGCCACCACACCTACACGATGAAAGATTTTTGTGACCTATTTCTAGGTCCATGATTGTTAGTGGCAGAAACATTATGAATGAACAATCCCTTTGGAACCCAAACTTGTTTAGATTTTTCATTCTTGTTCCAATAGACATGAAATTTGTTTGTAGAATTCTTAGGAACACAAACTTGTATAAATTTTGTGTTCTTGTTCCTATGACTACAATTTTCAACATGATGTCCGATTATTTCACATTTATCAAAGACACTTTTCCCTTTTGCATTATCCTCAGCTTGTGTTTTCCCAAAACCAAGTCCTTTTCTGTTGTTAGCAAAAATTTGATTTCCCAATAGCATGTTGAAAGATTTTTCGCCTCTTGAAAAGTTATTCAAAGATTTCTCAAGATTTTGGACTTTGGTTTTTAGTGTTGTATTTTCAGTGACAAGTGAGGTGCATCGATTTATAAAATCCTTTTTCCTAGTGTCGATGGTTTCCTTAAGATTCAAGTTTTCTTTTTCAAGATTCTCAGAGTTATTCTTAAGTTTTGTCAATTCTGAATCTAAAACTTTACATCTTTTACATTCTAGGTTTTGAATATTTTCAAGTTCAGTTTCTAACCTAAAATTTTTACGAGCAAGTTCTTTCCTATCAGTTTTCAGTTTTTCAATTTTAGACTCAAGAGCATCAACTACTTTAGTAAGATCAGAACACATAAAAACAAGATCTCTATAGGAATACTCACCTTCCTCACTAGATTCCTCTGAGCTTGAATCTGAATCTGATTTCGCCATAAGACACAAGTTAGCCTCCTTTGAGCTGCTATCCGAAGCTTCTTCTCCTTCTTCATCATCCCAAGTCGCTGCAAATACCTTCTTCGCCTTTTTCTTTCCTTTGTTGTTTTTGAGAAGTGGGCATTTTGGTTTGATGTGGCCAGGCTTGTTGCAGTTATAACACGTCAGTTCATTATCGGAATTTTCGGAATCTTTTGACCTATTGCCCTTTGTTTTCTTCTTGCGTGGCTTGAATCTAGACCATCTTCTAAGATTATTGACAGCCATTGCAAGCTCTTCAATTGGATCTTCTTCATCGCTTTCTTCTTTGCTCTTTAAGGAAATCGTCTTCTTCTTTGGTTCGGTGTTGTTGCGTTCTTCCTTTGCTTTTAACTCAAGCTCATATGTCATCAAGTTGCCAATCAACTCCTCCATGCTTAGTTTGCTCAGATCTTTTGATTCTTGGATTGCTGTGACTTTTGCCTCAAAGTTCATTGGTAAAACTCGTAGTATCTTCCGCACAAGCTCTACCTCAGTGAATACCTTCCCAAGCGCTCTAGCATTGTATACCAAGGTTGAAAAACGTCCAAACATATCCTTTATGCTCTCGCCTTTGTCCATCACAAAGTTCTCGTATTCGTTGCTGAATAGGGCTAGCCGAGACTCCTTGACTTGAGAAGTTCCTTCGTGTGTCACCTCCAAAGTATGCCATATTTCCTGTGCTGTTGTACAATGAGAAATTCTATTAAATTCATTTTTATCAAGAGCACATATCAAAGCATTCATGGCTTTACCATTTGTCGTTTTCAATCTCTTATCGTTAGCATACCACCTATCCTTAGGTTTAGGAATCTCAGTATCACCAACGATTATAGTGGGAAGTTTATAGCCAGTTTCAATAATATCCCAAACATCATAATCAACGGAACTAAGGTAAATACTCATCCTAACTTTCCAATAAGCATAATCGTTCCCGTTAAACATGGGTGGCCTAACGATAGATTGCCCTTCAGAAAAAGCATTATTTGACGGATTCATGACTCTAGAGTTACATAAAAAATATATACCGGGCTCTGATACCACTTGTAGGATCTAGATTAACCCTAGAGGGGGGGTGAATAGGGTTATAGCAAATTTTCTCAGATTAAACACAGAAATATAATTGCAGAAATAAATATGCTGAAAAGTAAATCACACACAAAAATTACCCAGCTTCGGCAACCCCTGCCTACTGCTGCATTCACAGATTTCTATTAGAATTAAACAGTATCACGCTTACAAACACTCTACTAGACTCGCAGACCCTTTTGCTCCCGCTCACAAACACTCTACTAGACTCGCACACCCTGCTCCCGCCTATAGAGTTTCGCTCACTCGCAAACACTGCTCCCGCCTATAGAGCTTTGCAAACTCGCACACCCTGCTCACTGAACTAATTCTAAATAGACAATCTGACACTACCTAATCCTTAGGTGGTGATTTACAAATTCTTCAACTCGAAAAGAAAAACAAACTTCACAAATACACGCAGGAGCAAAAATTAAAATATAAACTAGAATCTCTAATTTTTGCTCAAATTAAAACCAAAAGAAAACTTATTATAAAATTAAACTAAACCCCCTTTTAATTAATAAGGCCGGCCCCTTATTCTTGTTTCACCCGATCCACTTTGGCTTTGACCCGTTCCTTCTTTTGCTTGTAAAAATGTCGGCCTTTCTATGTCGAACTAGGGCTTCGTTCCCTTGTGGCAATTAGGGCTCTTCAATTTAATCTGCCGCTCTTGATTGCTGGTTGGTTGCCTTGTCGATCACTTGCATGGAGTCGCGCTCGGCTGCTTCTCTTAATTTGAGAAACTAGGGTTCGGCTTCGGTTTCTTCTATTCGTTGATGACTATTTGGTTCTTCTCTGTCTTACTTCAGCAATCGACTCTTTGGTATGTTGTTTCTTTGTTGCTTGTTTGATTGCTTGCTCTTTTTCGATGCCGATGATGATAGATTGGGATTGCGATTGATAGTTCGATTGTGAATTGAAGCACTTGCTTGATGATGATACCTTCGGGTTGAATTTATATGAATTCGATTACACTAATTAACTCGATACTTTCCTGAAATTCACTTTCGTGATGCACAAGACTTTCCTAATGCATTCGTTACTTACTTGATTCATACGGCTTTGTTTTGAGAACGTTCGATCCTTCTTGTAACAAACACTTTCCCTTTTTAATTTTGCCGACTATTTCAAAGATTACAAATTTGAGTTTCATTAAATTCTGACTTCGATTTATATTTAACTTCGATCATCTCTGCTGCATACTTTACTCGGTCGAGCTCATCCCCATTCTGTAGATCTGAACTTTGCATTTTATACAAAAATATATGCTCACTATCTTCTGTTCACCTGCATGTTTACTGTGACGTTGGTCTTCATGTACTTGATATTGTAGTCTTCTTCGAACTGTCTTCATGTCTTGTTTCATGTTGCAACTGTCATGTGTCTGCGTTGTTGATTTAGAACTTCTGTTCATGTCAGCACTGGCTGTAGTTGAGTTGATACATTTGTCAGTTCTACATTTGTTTCACTTTGATGTTGTGTATGTGATGCATTCATTACTGCAATACTTGTCTTGGTTGAGTTTGTTGTTACAGTATTCATTGAACTGAATATCATGGTGTTCTGTTCACCCATTACTCCACTTGCATTGCATTTGTGATTGATGCAGTTTTGACAATTGGTCATGTTGCAGTATTCATTGTTGTTCTCACTGTGTTGCATTTGTATCATTGGAAAACTTGTGTATCTTGTAGCTTTCATCACTTGTGCATGTATATTTCTTCATGTTGCCTTCAGGTCTTCACTACAGTTTCATTATGACTGCTCTATGTGTCTGCACTTGTGAACTTTCACTGTGTTGTCTCTGACCTGAGCATGTTTTTATTGAGTTGCCTCCTGTACTTGCAGTTTGGTCCATTGAGTTGTTGCAATTGAATTCAAGTTTCTTGTACTTGTGCACTGTTGTGTCTGGTTCTTTGCAACTCAAATGTTTCACTCTGATATGTTTATGCATTTGCCACTGAGCTTGATTCATGCTTACTGTCACTACTGCTTCGAGTCAGTTTCATGGTCACTTATGCCACTGACTTTGGTTCTTCGCTTGCATCGTTGTAGTTGCATTTATGTCACGTAGTTGCATACTTTGACTTGATGCTACATATGTGTTTGTTGCAGTCCCTTTTTGCTGTTGCTATGCAGTTACTATGCTTTGCTTGGTCTCTGATGTCTGTTGCTTCACCACTGAACATTTGTCACTTCACTGTTGCACTTTTGTGCTTTGAGTCAGTTTCATTGTTGCTCTATGTTCATGTTCTTGCAGTCTTCATGACTGTACTGTTGCAGTCGAGTTGTATTCATGTACACTTGTGGCTTGAACTTGATTCTCTTCATGTTGTTGTTTGGACATTTGCATTTGTACACTCCATACTTGGTCGTGCTGGAGTCTTCAAGCATGTTGCTGTTGCATTTGTTAGTGGCTTTAGTCTTGAACTGTTTGTAGTCAATTGCTTTGTCTATTTGCCTTGAGTTGAACCTATCTTGGGTTTGACCTTGTTTTTGATTTCTGTGCTTTTGTTTGATTTTTTTTTTGTACACGAGTTGGCGAGGCAGTGCACACAAATGTACACGTGTGTACTGCAGCCACTTATAGTTACCTGTCCCTGATAAAAATACTGATATGTACAGATATTGCACAGTCAAAAATGATGACGAACAACCCAAATAACTGAGCAAACAATGTTTTCAAAATCATCGTTTCTTTCAAATTTCAAAAATATTTCTCTTTCAATTTTACTGCGTTTGAAAATATTTTTGCAGATTACTCAGATGCTGGATTCAAACTAGAATGCAGTTGAAGACAAAATACGAGTGTGAGTGATATGTAGTGAGGTTATCAATGTAAAAATATTTGTGATGTAATCGTGATGTAATCAGAAATATATATGTATAGTGAGAGCATGAATTTGTACTATTCAAGATTGTAATAAATATTTGTTTGAATAAAATTTCTGTTTGAATTCAAAATCTGTGTAACTTATTCTGTTTGAATTCAAATTCAAATTCTGTGTAATTTATTTTATTCAACAAATATTTATTTAATCTATGAAAAACAAAATAGTACATTACCAAATACAATTAAATGAATATATATATGTTTATTATCATCAAACAAAAACATATAAGTGCATATTCAACAGACACCACTCCACAGCCTAGGTATTCACTCAACCTATACCCTGATACCAAATGAGACGACCCGACTATCTCACCATAGAAAATCGTATCATCTTGAAGAAAGAAATGGATAGAAAAGAGAAAAGAAAGAAGAGAAAGAAGAAACAACATCATAATCTAAACAGCGGAAAGAACAAATTATATTAATAACATAAATATTAGATAGTTTACAACCATTATCAGAGTTACAAACATTACACATCACATACTAGGCAGTTATAAACACCTGTCTAGTAATACAACTCAACACAAAACAAGGAAAAACTGCTCAGAGAAACCAACACAGCAGAAACTATAAATCTAACGTAGAAGCCTCCTGCTCCATTGCTCCTCCAAAATTCGTCAAAGCTAACCTAAATCCCTTGGCTACTCGTAAAAATTTGAGTACCCAAGAGTTTAAGAAAACAGAAGATAAACTTCGGGTTAGAAATGGGTCTGGTGTGAGTAACAGGTTAAGGTTGCTTAATTTTCAAAAACCTTTTGAAAGAAAGGTACCACGTAAGACTTCCCGCACATAAACATGGAAAAAAATTTACCTTACGCTAACCGAAACATGTGATAGGAAATCCAATGATATTATAATTGGTGTACGGTTTTCAAATAAATATGAAATAGCCGAAATTGTTACATCTATTAAAATCCATCTACTTGCCTCAAAAGTGGGTACTACAATCAAAACCGTTGGCACTTATCGGATTTTGGATTCCATACAATGGCAGGGCTACTGGGGTACCGCCCGTCACAGTATGTGGCCTAGATCAACGTACCGAGGATCACTCCCAATCCTTTGCAAGACAAAGCTGGAACCATCCCTCACATAAACATGGAAAAAAACTTACCTTAAGCAGCCGAAACATTTAATAGGAAATCTGATGATATTATACTAGGTCTAGGGTTTTCAAATAAATATGAAATAGCCGAAATTGTTACATCTATTAAATTCCAGCTACTAGCCAAAATAGTGGGTAATACAATCAAAACCGTTGGCACTTATTGGATTTTGGATTTCATACAATGGCAGGGCTACCGGGGTACCGCCCGTCACAGTATGTGGCCTAGATCCACGTACCGAGGATCACTCCCAATCCCCTGCAACATAAAGCCTGAACCATCTCTTACTGGACAATCCCGAACAAGACAACCCCGACAGTTGGAGCTCTCATGGTCCACACAACCGAAATAAAAGGGGCCTCTAGACGGGGGAAATCTCGTCCTACTTGGGCATGACCTACTTAGCCTTGCTGCACCTCCCCTGTTTTAGCCATTCCCGGTTGATGAGGCTTGTGGTTACGATTACCTTTAGTGAACACATCACTTAGAATGCTCATCGTCCACCAGACGATGTTCTGAAAGCATTCAATCCATACAAGTTCGTTTCGAGTTCGAACGAAACCGAAGGGATTATCTCGTTACACTCATTTTGGAATCACCCTTAGAGTTAACGATGATAACCCTTGCACTCTGATTCTTCCACTTCACTTGAGATTCACGACCTACAATTAATTGGATCGATGGGGTTTTCAGATATCCAAATATGGAAACCCGATCCTGGTCTCATCGAAATCCAAAACGTGTCTTTTAGGTCCAAGTTGTTTAAGGTTAAACAATTCAATTATATATATATACACAGAAAGATAACTCAAAAATCACAGTTGATAATCAACATTATCATAATAAACAGATGATCCACATTATCATCAAAATAGATAATCTATATCATCATCACAATAGATAATCTATATCAAAATGCAACCAAAGCATTCATATCACACAACAACACTTATCTCATTTCTGAGATCACAACCACTCAAAGGCAATCAATATCACCTATTCATACATAAGCAATGATTTACCTAAACACATCATCTATAATTAATTTAAAATGAATTAAATTAACTACCTCCATCACTAGTTAATTTAAAGTGAATGAAATTAATTACTTCATCTTTAATTATTTTAAAATATATTAAATTAGTTACTTCATCGTTAAATCTTTCTTACTCAGCCATTTAATTGTTTACAATCAATTAAATAATCATTCAAAATAATCACCTTAATTAATCACCCTTGATTAATTATTCTTAATTACATTTATGTAATTATCCTTAATTAATTTCACAAATTAATTATTCTTAACCAAAAAAAGCAATTAACCTTTAATTACTTTAACTAATTAATTAACTATAATTAATTACATTAATCCTTAATTAATTACATTAATCCTTAATTAATTACATTAATTAATTACCTTTAATCACTTTTCATTGATTAATTAATCATAATTAATCAACTTTAATTACATCATTAGTTATAATAATTAATGATTCTTAATCATATTTAATTAATTATCCTCTTAAATTAATTACCTTAAGTAATTAATCCATAATTATTAATCCCCTCTGATTAACCATATTCAATAATTAACTAACTTAATTACTTTATTAAAACAAATTAATTATTCCTTAATTAATTTCTTAATTAATTTCTTGATTAATTACTAAGTAATTATATTCCAAATTACATCCATTCTTAAAAACATCTTCCATTAATTAAATTCTGTAATTCTCAATTAATTACTTCACTAAGTAATTTCCAATCCATTAATTACATTAAGTAATTATCATTAAAACCTCAAGTGTTTAAAATTAATTAAACTTAATTAATCAAGTTAAACAATCATATTTAAACTAAATTAATTACATTAAGTAATTAATTTCTTAATTACTTCATAAAGTAATTACACTTAAATAATTCACAAATGATTATTCTTAAATTAATTGGTCTAATTAATTATTAAAATTAACCATATTAATTAATTATTAAATAATCCTGGTTATTGACCTTCATTAACCATTCTCTAATTATTTCATTAAGTAATTAACTTAGATTAACCATTGTTAATTACAATGCAATTTAACTTTAATTACTCATTAATTGAAGTCTAATTATTTAATTAATTAAGTTTTAATTGTAACTTAATTAATACTTAATTATTTAATTAACTAACCATGATTTTAACTTAATTGCTCAATTAATAATTCTTTAATCGTTGATTTAATAATCAAATTAATGATCTTTAATTACACATTGATTAGTCCTTAATCAAATATTTAATAATCCCAAATCAATTCATTAATTAAATTAACTAATTACTTCTTAATTACCTTATTAATTAAATTAATTCAAAACATTAATCTTAATTAATTTTTAAGGTAAAACATTTCTTAAATATGATTAATTTTTCATTAACAGATACATTTGAAATCAATCTACTTTAAAATTTTCTTCAAATTTCATTTAAATTTAAGATTTAAAAATGAAGTGAAAATTTGATTTTAAACAAAGCTTAAAGACAATTCAAAACCTTAATTATCATGTTAAAGTAGTATTCATTTCATAAAGAAAATCAAAAAGAAATTTTAAGACAAGTTTGTGTTTAAATTCAAATTATTGTAAGAAATTCACTTTAATATTCAAATTTGAAAACATCTTTTTATTTCAAAATAGAAATGCATATTAAATTTTGATTCCAAATAAATTTTAGATTTTATAACCTATTTAAAATTTAAACCTTCATTTTTAAAATACAAACTACTTATTCCTTTTAAAGTAGTTAATTAAATTCAAATTTAAAACTTGACATTATTAAAAAATGAGATTTTAAACTTACTTCAGATTTAAGAACTAGATTTAAATCTTGTTTAAATCTTTCCTTATAATTTAAACTCAGCCTTTAAAATTTTATTTAAAATTTAATACCGAATACCAAGTTTCTGTTGAAACCTGATAGATTTACTAACCCGAGACACATCCCCTATGCTTCGAGTCTGCAACCCATTTTCGCCGAGCAAATCAATAGGCTACTTCGATTAATAAAACAACCCCCTCTTCTTCAAAACTCAACCCAACATCACCTGACAACCTCTTTAAAGTGCATATGCACGGTGACTCCGGCCACCACTAATCATAGGCGATGATTGCAACCCATCAGAAGTTGACTCAGCAACCCACCACGATCACCAAAACAAACTTCCATTCTCGGAATTGAAATCGAGACCTTAACCCAAACCTGGAAACATCAAAGCCCTCCTGACGCAGTGGATAACTTCAAGTTGTGATCAAATGATGCATAACGAACAAACATTGATGGAATGATGCAAATACGGGATGATGGATTGAAGATGCCAAGGATAAATGCCCAAATTCGTTGATCTCGAGAGATACCAAATTCTAGCTATCTCCAACACGTTGATCACACACGACACCGTGTTAAAAAGATCTATGATCCTTCTACGTTGAAATCGCGTACGAGATTCCGTGAATCGGCTTTAAATCCGTTGATTCACGCACTCGAATAATCGAAAATGGAGAAAGTAGACAATGCTCAACTTTCAATTTCAAAGAGGCACAAAGCACTCAAACAAAGTTTTATTCAAAATCAACTACCTTACAAATGACCCACACATCCCTATTTGTAGGAAAATTTTCAACACACTGTTCGGCCGACCTAACTCACTCTACGACCTACGAGTTACATCCCACGACCTAAGTCACACACAACTTAACAACACAACATTTGTACAGACCACAACACATACAACATCCGAGTCACGACTTAAACTCAAGGACAAACAACACCGACGAGTTACAACATCAACTCCTACAACACTGCGAAATAACATAATATCATTACAGCTTGAGCGACCGATCCATTTGAGCGACCGAAGCTTCAGGTAAGCATTAGCTTCATGCGAAACTTAAGGAAACAACTTCATGCGACATAAACTTCAACGAATTAAAATAAGTGGTATAAGGTGGACGCCTTAACTCACTAGGTCGCCTCAATGACCTAATGCATAGCTCGTTATCTCGCTAGGTCGCTTGAACGACCTAATGCATAGCTCGTTATTCCGGTGTAATGCTTCAACCCCCCCTTCTTTGTCTCCCGTTACGCCGTATCTTGTTAGGTCGTTGGTCTTGGTTTCTGGAGGAGTTAACTCGTTATACCATAGTTCTCTTGGTCGTTGGTGGTCTAAGCTAGTTAGGTCGCGTACCTTGTTAGGTCACTGTTCATGATTATCACGACTTAAGTCATACGTTGCGAACGACTTAACAGGGTGCACTGCATCATCCTTCCTTGGTTGACAAGAATTAGACCCCGAATTCACACCTTCCTCTTCTTCGACAAGTTTATGCTCATGATACGGAATCAAGTGTTTGGTGTTAAACACATCGGCAGTGCGGACATGGTCCGGCAACCTTAACTGATAAGCATTATCATTGATCTTCTTCAAGATTTCTACTGGACCAATCTTTCAAGCTTTCAATTTGTTGTAAGTTCCAACTGGAAAACAATCTTTCGTCAATACAGCGTAAACATAATCACCTTCTTTGAAGTCCACACCCCTTGGCTTCTTATCTGCCAGTTGCATATATTTCTCATTTGACTTAAGCAATCGTTCATGAATGATCTTGTGGCACCCCTGCAACTCATTCACGAAATCACAAGCTCGTTTAACAATCCCTTTCTAAAGTGGCACTGTCGACAAATCCAACGGTCCCTTCGCAATTGCTGAATATACCACTTGAAATGGACTGAATCCAGTATTTCGATTCACTACATGATTATGTGCGAATTCCGCCTGACACAATTTCACATCCCAGCTCTTTAAATAATCCTTCACAAGACATCTCAACAAGTTTCCCAAAGATCCGTTCACTACTTCCGCTTTCCCATTTGTTTGCGGATGATAGGCGCTACTAAAATTCAGCTTAGTTCCTACCATCTTCCACAAACTTAACCAAAAATTACTTAGAAAACGAGTATCCCGGTCGGAAACTATGGTTTTAGGAAGCCCATGTGGTCAATAAACCTCTTTGAAAAATAATTGAGCAACATGGACTGCATCAGCTGTCTTCTTAAAAGCTATGAAATGCGCCATCTTTGAAAATCTATCCACCACAACATATATGGAATCATTCCCTCGTTGAGTTCTTGGCAAACCCAAAACAAATTCCATGCCAATATCAACCGACGGTTTAGTAGGCACGGGCAATGGCATATACAATCCTGCATTCGTAGCTGTCCCTTTGGAAACTTGACCTATGTGACATCTCTCCACAAATCTTTCAACTTCTCTCCGCATGGAAGGCCAAAAATATGACTAAGAAATCAACTGCAAAGTACGATCTCGTCCCACATGACCTTCTTCATGCACTTCTTTCATAATCTTCATTCGCAAACTGCCCTCCGGTATACATAACCGATTTCCTTTGAAAAGAAAACCATCCACCAACACATACTCATCCGTCTTCCCTTTCTCGACTTCATCAATAATCTTAGCAAAGTAAGGAACTTCAACAAACAATTCTGGCAAAACATCAAACCCCGTCACTTTGACTCTCATTGTAGTCAACAAATGATTTCTTCTACTCAATGCATCTGCCACACGGTTTGTAACTCCCGACTTATGCTTTACCACAAATGTAAACTGTTGCAAGAATGCGATCCATGAAGCATGCCTGGTTGTAACCTTATCCTGCCCCTGCAAATGTATCAAGGCTTCATGATCAGTATACAACACGAACACTTTATGAAACAAATAATGTCTTCAATGCTTTATAGCTTGAACAATAGCATAGAATTCCGTATCATAAGTATTGTATCTCATCTTTGCTCCCGAAAGCTTCTCACTGAAATAAGCAATTGGACGGCCCCTCTAACTTAACACTCCCCCAATTTCGACTTTAGATGCATCGGTATGTAATTCAAATAGCAACTGAAAATCCGACAAAACTAGAATTGGTGCTGTCGTAAAAAGTTCCTTGATCTGCTCAAAAGCAAATGCTGCTTCCTTCGACCATGAAAATTGCTTGCCCTACATACAATCAGTAACAGGCCCCATCACGCTACTGAAATGTGGAATAAACCTATGGTAGAATGATGCTAAACCATGAAAACTTCTTACTTCAGTTAAAATCCTGGGTTTTGGCCAATTTCTGATTGCTTCAACTTTACTTTGATCCACCTGGATACCTTCCTTGGACATTACATACCCCAAAAACAAAACAATATGCGTCATGAATACGCATTTCTTTGTTGCCGCATAAAACAGTTCCTGACGAAGTATCATCAACACTTTACGCAAGTGTAGTAGATGCTCTTCGGTGTTCCCACTATATATCAATATATCATCAAAGTATACCACCACGAACTTTCCAATGAACGGTCGAAAGATCTGATTCATCACTCGCATAAAAGTACTAGGTGCATACGAAAGACTAAACGGCATGACCAGCCACTCATACAACCCTTCCCGTGTCTTGGATGCGGTCTTCCATTCATCCCCTGGTCGAATTCGAATCTGAAGATATGCACTCTTCAGATCAATCTTTGAAAAGATAGCAGCACCACTCAGCTGATCTAACAAGTCATCCAATCTTGGCATTGGAAATATGTACCTCACTGTAATCTTGTTTAGTGCTCGACTATCTATAAACATTCTCCAAGTTCCATCCTTCTTCGGCACTAACAATGCTGGTACTACACAAGGACTTAAACTTTCTTGTACACGCCCTTGTTCAAGCAACTCTTCCACATGCCTTCTCAACTCTTCATGCTCCTTTGGGCTCATTCTATAATGTGGTCTATGCGGTAACACAGCTCTTGGAACAAGATCAATCTGGTGTTGTATGCCTCTCAACGGTGGTAACTCTGTTGGCAATTCTTCAGGAAATACATCTTCAAACTCCTTCAACATTGGCTTAACTTCTTCAGGAATTTCAACCGCTTCACTACTTTCACATCCCATTAACAGAAATACTTCAGGCTCATCTTTCACTTCCTTGACAAATTCCTTCAAAGATAACAGAGTCTTTAGTTCTTCAATCTCCTCCAACTTGCTTTCACTTTGTTGTCGCTGTTTAGGAACTAAAGTGATTTTGGTGCCCTCGAACATGAAACTATAGCAGTTAGTGCTCCCATCATGTTGCACAGCTCTATCGTATTGCCACGGTCTGTCCAACAACAAATGACATACATCCATATCTACAACATCACACCAGATTTCATCTTTATACTTCTTTCCGGCTGAAAAAGTTACACAAGCTCTTCGATTAACCTTCACTACCCCAACTTTCCTCAACAAAGCTAATTTGTAGGGTTTGAGATGCTTCTCTGTCTTTAACGCCAACTACTTTACAGCTTCTGTAGAGATGATATTATCACAACTTCCTGCATCAATAACAAACTTGTAAACTCTTCCCAAAATAGTGCATGTTGACTGAAAAATGGTACTCCTCAACCAACTAGTCTCCTCTTCCTGCTTTGGCGTCAAGCAAGATCTCCTCATCATTAAAGAATATCCTTCGTCTCCTGCCAATAATTCTTCTTCCTCCTCAACTTGTGGTGAATTTGAACATTCTACTTCTGCATCCTCACCCTCAACCTCAGCAACCATTACTCTCTTCTTAGGCTTCGGACATTCATTGCTCTTGTGACCAAACTCCTGACAGTTATAACACTTGAAATTGTTGTTGACCTTGGTCTTAGCAACTTCATTGACAACCGACTTTCCAACAGCCTTGGAAACATTCGTATTGCTACTAGCCCCTTTCACTTGATTTTTAGAATTTGTAAACACACCACCTCCTCTTCTACCTTACCTCTCCCAAGCTAAAGCCTTCTTGTGTGCTTCAGCAACGGATCTTGGATCAAACATGTTCACCATATCCTGAATCTGCATCTTAATCCTCCAAAAAATCTAGCTGTCAACTGTTCCTCTGTCTCAAATGATATCATTTCTAGCAATCAGTTGATAAAACTCATCTTCATAATCATTTACCGACTTTGTCCCTTGTCTCAAATTCTGTAAGCGCCGATACATAAGAGACTGATAATTATAAGGCAAGAAAGTAGCCTTCATCAACTTCTTCATCTTCTCCCATGAAACAATCTTCGACTTTCCCATTCTTTCCCATGTAAGTATAGTTTGTTGCCACCATGCCATAGCTCTTCCCCTCAATCGTGTAACAACAAACTTAACTCTACGATGCATGGGTACTTCCTTGAAGTCAAAAATTTCTTCAACATTTGATAATCAATCCAGAAATTCTTCCGCAACCATCACCCCTTTGAATTCTAGAATTTCTGTCTTCATCCCCGACTCCCATTTACGATTATCTTCTACACCCCAATAGTGATTTCGTACTTGGTCTCGATCTCGATAATGAACACTTCCTCCATCACCATCTTCATCATAATCAAATGTACTTCGATATCGATCTCGACCATCAACATCTCTATGATCACGCATATCTTTTCCACTATATCTTTCATCATCACGATATGGCTCATTTTCAAACCCATGAGAATTTCTTCTCCCTTTACCTCAATACTCATGATGTTCTTGCCTCATAGAAACTGATGATTCTCTTCGATCTCGATGGGATTGTGGAGACACCCTCCTCGCTTCCGCAACCGATGGAGAAACTCTGTTTCCTCCATGGTTCGAGATTGGTGACCTTCTCCGTTGACTTTGATTCAAATCATTCATCAATTTCTCTAACTTCCCAATACCTTCATCGAACTTTTCATTGATTCGTTGTTCCATTTGCTCAGCTTCTTGTCTACGGAACACATCTTCAACGTTTTGGAATCGATTAGCACGTCTCGGAGGCATTGTCGAATCTTCAACAAATCCAAACACACACTTCAATAGTTCTCGGCCTGCACTTACTTGGCTCGGGTTTGATAAAGCTTCAACACTTCAACACTTCAAATCTTCTCCCAATAGGCTCGGCTTACCTATAATTGGCTAAGTCTAGCTCTGATGCCAAACTGACGCAGCGGATAACTTCAAGTTGTGATCAAATGATGCACAACGAACAAACAACGATGGAATGAAGCAAATATGGAATGATGGATTGAAGATACCAAGGATAAATGCCCAAATTCATTGATCTCGAGAGATACCGAATTCTAGCTATCTCCAACACATTGATCGCGCATGATACCATGTTAAAAATATCTACGGTTCTTCTACGTTGATCTCGCACACGAGATTCCGTAAATCGGCTTCAAATCCGTTGATTCAAGCGCACTCGAATAACCGAAAATGGAGAAAGGAGACAACGCTCAACTTCCAATTTCAAAGAGGCACAAAGCACTCCAACAAAGGTTTATTCAAAATCAACTACCTTACAAATGACCCACACATCCCTATTTATAGGAAAATTTACAACACACAGTTCGGCCTACCTAACTCACTCGATGGCCTAAGAGTTACGACCCACGACCTAAGTCACACACAACTTAACAACACAACATTTGTGCAGACCACAACACATACAACATCCGAGTCACGACTTACAACTCAAGGGAAAACAACACCGACGAGTTACAACATCAACTCCTACAACACTGCGACATAACAGAATATCATAACAGCTTGAGCGACCTATCCATTTGAGCGACTTAAGCTTCCGGTAAGCATTAGCTTCATGCGCGATTTAAGGAAACAACTTCATGCGACATAAACTTCAGCGACTTAGAATAAGTGGTATAAGGTAGACGCGTTAACTCGCTAGGTCGCCTCAACGACCTAATGCATAGCTCGTTATCTCGCTAGGTCGCTTGAACGACCTAATGCATAGCTCGTTATTCCGGTGTAGTGCTTCAAACCCCCCCCCCCCCCCACCTTTGTCTTCCGTTACGCCGTATCTTGTTAGGTCGTTGGTCTTGGTTTCTAGAGGAGTTAACTCGTTATACCATAGTTCTCTAGGTAGTTGGTGGCCTAAGCTAGTTAGGTCGCTGTTCATGATTGTCATGACTTAAGTCATACGTTGCGAGCGACTTAACAGGGTGCGTTGCATCACCTCCACGACCCAAACCTGTCAACGCTTCTTACTCGCCACCCCAACCATTTGAAGGTCAGCGACTTCAGCTATGGCTTCAACTACGTCCTAACTACCACTATCCAAAAGCTAGTTGAACTCGATCGACCCAATCTGTCGTGGTGATCGATTCTTCAATCTTGGTTAAAAAATAGGGTTCCAATAAATTTCTCACCACTGCAACCTGCTCACCGAAATTGAACATCATCATATATTTTTCCTAGCATCCCTGATCACCCCTCCTTCAACATGTAGAGACCAATTCCCTCAAGATACATGAATCACCAGAGAAACCCCAAAGTTCATATCCAGTTCATCTCTTAACTGCACCTTAATCTTTTTACTAAAAGTTATAGTTTTGTTATAAAAGTCACATTATGATTTTAGTGTTCAAACTATATTCATGAATCCAAAAAACACGATGATTAATTTTTCAGTTAACTTTGAACTTGCTCAATTGTTTGGTTTTCCAGAGCTAGTCCCAGTTTATTATCAACTTAATTCAATTTTAAACTTACTTAATAACTTAAACAAACAATTATTGTCTGTAATCTAAATCCTATCAGAGATTGGATCAAAGGGAATATGTATTTAAAACAAATAGGGTTATTGGAAAAACATAAACAGAGGACATTTAAATATCATGCATACAAATACAACTTCACATCATCAATCGCGCATGCAATACTTATTTATTTCAGTATCCAAGCATGCAACCATTTTTTATTTTAAATTTAAAAAAAAAGTTACTTACCAATTCTTTTTGAGATGCAGAACAAAGCTTCAAATTTTTGAAAGCTTTTGAAATTTAGTTGCTGAAGACATTTGCATGTAGACTTGATTAAAACTGCAATTCTTTTTGTTTGAAGATATGAAAATGCTTTTTGAAACCTTTAAAACTGCAGTTGCCCCTTTTGATACTTTGAATTCTTTAAAAACTTGCACTTGAAAATGAAGTTTACTTTGAAATTGCAGGAAATGATGTAGGTTTGGTTGAAGATGATTACCGGGATTTGTATTTTTTTTTAAATGCAGGTTTGATTATATAACTTTATTTGAATTGAGGAGTTTAGAAATGGTAAGTGTATTAATTTTGAAGAGGTGCAGATTCTTTTGTTTGAAAATAGCAAGTGTAGGTTTTTGAAGCTATAGGCTATAGTTTCGAAATTTTAGGGATTTTGATTTTGTTGAGAACAAGACTTTGGAATAAGGAAGTGATTTTGGTTCTTGAAGATGCATGTAATTGCAAATTTGTTTGTAGATCTGCATTTGATCATGAACTACAGATTTTGAAAAAAATCTTTGAATTTGGGTTTCAAGTTTTCAGATCTGCATTTGATCTGAAGTTGAAGCTTTTCTTTATCTTTTGTATTGAGATGAGAAAAGAAAGAAAGAGATGAAGATGTAGGTTTACATTAGTGTATTTTCAAATTTTATTAAATAAAAGAAAAATTAAAACAAATTGACACTTGTATAAAATTCCATCATTTGTCAAATGAATGCTTATCTTCTAACATTTATAAATTTAAATGTTTATCTTGTAACACTTGTTCAATGAGGCTTTAAGAACATTACACTTGTCTCTTTTAAATGTAATTCGTATTTAATTTATAAGTTAATATATATATGCCTAATTAATTTGTTAGTTAATATTAAATATGTATATAAATTAAAAAGAAATAAAACAAATTATGCTTATAAATAAAGCTTATGTATATAAAAATTAAAAAAATTAAAAATCTATAATTTGGATTTTAAATTCAAATTAAATTCAAAATCTAATATTTACAAATCAAGTTATGAATACAAATTAAATTTTGAAATAACGATTTCTATTTTTGTTCAAAGTCTATTTATAAAGAGAATACATTATTAATATTGTTTTTAGAATATCTCATTGTCAAATTAAAATAATTATAAAAGAAATTATTTCTTTATAATTAAATTATTTATTTATTAAGCTACAAACTTTTTGTTAATTCATTTTAAATTTAAAACTCAAGCCAAATTATTTTAAACATTTAAATATTTTTCTTAATAATTTGAAAATCATATATTTATTAAATAGTTTGAAAAACTTAATATTAATTTAAATCAAAATTTCTAAATTATTAACGTATATATTATAATTTTAAATCATGATTCATTTGGTAATTTAAACCAAGATTACTTATTTAATAATTTTGAAAAGCTTGAATTAGAAAAATATGCTTTATTTATTAAATTTAAAACAATGCTAATCTGTTTACAATATAAACTGTATATTTTTATTATAAATAGAAACCATTTTATTATTTTTAAAAGATAAAATTACCAATTAAATATTTTTGAAGAAGATTATTAAATCAATTTGAATTATTATTAACAAAATTATCAATATCAATTTAATTTTAATGCAGATTATTAAATTGATATTGTTAAAATTCAGGGATGTTATAGACATAAACACCATTTCATTGATGATGTAGGAATAGTAGCGGCTAGGGAGAATAATGTTGGAATTTATTCTTGTGGAAGGAGCTATGTTTGGAATCAAGGTAGAGGAATAGCGAAGGAGGAACCGCATTAGTAATGTGAATCTATATGCCTTTTCCTTCGATGATATGATCCTCTCTCCTCTGTCTTCCTTTTCTTTTTATCCCTCTCAACCTGATGGTCCTTTTTTGCCTCTTAAAATTCTTCTTTTTCCGTGGGCCCTATTGTTTTCTATTTCTCACCCCCAACGATAGCTTGGGTGTTGTGGTTATGGATCAGGAGTACGTTTCATTTTTCAAAAATGCCATGCTTGAGATAGCCGAATCAGTCTCTACCTATTGTAATTGAAATGAAAAAAGGATTGTATTAGGTTTGGAAGATTAGAATGTGAACGGATGCAAGGAATGTGTGGCCGTAATTGTAGAAGTGTGTGGAGTGCTGGTGTCCCCCTAAGTACTCTGTAGATAATGTTCAAAAGGAAGCAAGCATGGAGTTTCGTTGAATCTATGAGAGCTCTCCTCGAGGAGATCAACATATGGAATGTCGAAGTAATTCAATAAGCCAAAAATATATTTTGAAGAACCAATTGGAGGGATCGCCTTGGTTATTTCCCTTGTGTCAGCTTCTACAGTTTACTAAAAACTCTTGAGGATTTTTCATATCAAGAACAGTAAGGTAAGAAGATTAATGCCTTTTGGAGATGTCTATCCATACGAATTATCTCCTCCTTTGTCAAGATCCTTATCATCCTCTTCTTATTTGTTTTCTCCTACTTCTTCCAATTCTTCATCGTCCTTTTCCCTTATTCATCCCTCCTTACTGATTGTTTCATTTTTATATTTTTCCTCTCCTTCTACTTGCACTTGCTATAACTTGTGTTTCCGGCCCTATCCACAAACTTACTGATATTTACTAAGTCGAATATTCCTTCAACAACCCTTTGGATGTCATCGCTGTAACTACGAATATGGGTAGAAGAACAGGTTGGCATCTTGGAACAACTTAGTGGAGTCATAACATGAACGATAAAGTGATTGAGATGTATAAGATTGCATCAACAAAGGTTCTCTTTTGTTAGGGGATAGGTGGTGCATTGGAATCGGATAGGGATATTGTTAAGGATTTTTATAGTCTCGTAGTATTTAGTTCTTGCGTCGTGGGAAGGAATATTTGTGAAGGAAGGACATAAAAAATCAAATACTCAAAAGGTTAAATTCAAAGCACAAAGAGGAGCAAAAAGGAAGATATCTTAGTTTAGAAAACCCAAGGCCTTTTGAAGCCATACAGGCATGAAATAAAGAAATATTCATTCTTGAAATATGAATTTTTGTCGAGGAGCACTTTGATGACCTTACACCTACACCATGATTTAATGGTTATGTAAGAAGGTGATTTGCACTATTGTGTGAAGCTCAGGGCATGAGTTAGCTCTTTAAAAACTAGGAGTTGCTGAAATTGGATTATGACAAAAATACACAAAGAACTCTACAACACGTAGCCATTGGGATGGACTAGAGTAGGAGAAAGCCTCTTTTGAAGAAACATCCATAGAACTAGATTAAAAGGTGGTATAACACCTCCTAAGTACATGTATCTGTTAAAAGATATGCAATCGGTCGAAGAGTTACGCGCCTATGAATCATATGGTTAGATTTCGGCATCGTCTTAAGGAATTCTGTGTTGTAGACATATGGCCTGGAAGCTTTTGGCAGTTAGAAGTATCAACATTTGCTCTAGAGGATCACCTAAAAATCTCAAGCCTATGTTCACATTAGTAGGAAGGGCCTGGTCTTAGATAGGCAGAGTCGATACTATTATTCTCTATAACTCAACAGTGATTGAGCAGCTAGGTTCGAAAGGCAGGGAAGTTGAAGCTAGAGCTTTTGTAGACCTGACACCATGAGGAGTTGATGCCTCGACACCGACGGTAAATCATAGAGAACGGTGTGTTTTTCTAGACAAGAAAATTTGATGTTTAACATAGTCAAGTATGTCTAATTTTAGAATTCAATTTCAAATGTGAAACATTATGGCTGATGCATAAAATCCAAAGGTTGTCAACATGTATTAACCAATCAAATTCTGAATGTTAACCGAGGCAGTTGAAA
Source organism: Allium cepa (assembly GCA_030765085.1). NCBI lineage: Eukaryota > Viridiplantae > Streptophyta > Magnoliopsida > Asparagales > Amaryllidaceae > Allium > Allium cepa. Next base: position 1,034,187,737 of record CM060928.1, read on the forward strand.
GTGTAAATATATATACAGTGTGAGTCCTTTGTCCTACACATGACAAACATACATTTCTTTATAGATAGTCCGCTTAAGCTCGAAAACGAGTCATGCCTCATGACAGAACTATGCGTCAAATCTTACCCATTATCGATTTATAATAGATAACATGTAATGCCTATTATCTTAAGGCCCAATGCTAAGTGCTACAGATGGTGCAGTCGTCTATAGTATTTAACTTTCAGTGAAAAAATACGGTCGTGGTAATAGTATGCATAATAAAAGAAATGAATATGAAATAAAATCACATATTTCAGAAACAAAATTTCTGATTACATTTCAAATCAATATTTCATATTCAGATATATAATCTTAAAAAAGTTCCTAAGTTTCAATCAAATATAGTTATTACAAATTACATGAAGAGTGGTACATAAAGATGCCCCCTTGAGTGATCGAAGTACTAAATAGATAGATATATCAGTCATAAATACATCACAGTGAAAATACTGCTAAACTACTCCTACATAGCTAGCTTTTCCTCTTGCATTTCTTCAGAATCTTATTCGTTCGACTTACTAAACCTAAATAAACCTTAACTACTAATCTGCTCAAATTAAATATTGAGCACCCAGAGAGCTTAAGGGGAATACATAAACTTCGAGTCAGACATAAAGCCTAGTGTGAATAATGCATCACATCTCATTTTTCTCATATAATGTGAGGCCACGTCGCTTGGCGGAATGGGTATCCCTTCACTAATATCCTTTTAAAAGCATATCTTTTGCAAATCAAAATTCGACGATCAAATTGATTTTAAAAATAATAGCAAATATATATGTGTGTGTGTGTGTATATGCATAATAATCAGGTAATCAATGGACTACCTGTCCGCACTATAATTTTATTTGGCGAACTATTAACCATTGGCTGACTTAGGCCTACCAGACGTAATTTATAATCTAACTTCTATTAGACAAAATACTGGGTCATCTTCCCTTAACTATCTTCCACTAAGGTCAATTGAACCTAATGGTTTTTATATATTCCATTCTGTGTGTAATATCATTTTAGTCCCATCCATGACAAAGTCCTACACACTGGAATTTTCGACTTATTTTAGTTAGGGGTTAATAGCTAAAGTATAGGGCACGACCCTACACCAGTCCCATTTCGTCTTCTAATATCTGAATCGTGAACTTATAGTTGACTACACTCTTCAAAATATCATTTCCATGTAACTAATCTTTAAAATGATTTAAACTTAAAATTATATCTTTATAATACTCTTTGCTTTACTTAAAATACTTATGCCATGATATTTTCTTTACACAAAATAATGTCAATGAAGTCTAATCAATGAGATTATCTATCCCTTCAAAATAAGTTAAACTCTTTTTAACTTGGAAAACTTTAGGCCATGAAGCCAAAGCAATAACTTCAAAGCCCTTGTTTAAAACTTTAAACAATAGCTTTCAAAATCATTGAAAATAGCCCATTCGAAAGCATTACTTAAAACCTTAGAAACCTCTTTTAGAACCATTTACAATTATCTTTTGAAATCGTTAGAACCCTTCTTTCAAAATACTTAAAACATATTTTTTGGAACACTCATAATATCCATCTTTCGAAAGCATTATGCTCAAGTAAAAGGTTATGGAAACATTACTTCAAGGCCATTTAAAATTATTCCTTTCAAAACCATTGGGTTAACAATGTATAAAACCATTGGGTCAAAGAAAACATAGAAAAAGTATCCTTTTCAAAATCTTTTAATCCAAGTAAAGGAATTACGAAAGAGGATAGTTTTGAAATCTACCCTTTCAGAACCGTTTAAAAGCAACTATATGACCCTTTCAAAAGCTTTGGGTAAGCAGCTTCAAATTCAAAGGCGAAAGAACTTTTTTAGAATATGTAGTGATTCGATTATGAATGTGGCAGCTAGATAAAGAATAGGTTCAAATTCGGGTATCCTTTTGAAGTAAACAAAACTAAGTTGCAACTCATTCGAAAACTCTTTTCTAAAAACCAAGACAGTCAAAAACTTGTTCAAAAGCTTCCTTTTAAAAACAAAGACAAGATAAAAGCAGCCCCTTCAAAAGCATGTTTTAAAAAAAAAGGTAAGTAATGTATTTGAAAGCTTATAAGGACATCAACCCCTTCTAAAGCATGGTTTCAACACGTTCCCTTTTTCCTTTCTCCAATGCACTACATACCATTGCTTGATACCACGTGCATTGGTTTTAGATGGATTCATAAGTGGAGATATAGTGACGAAAGCTAGCAGAAGGAAGTGGCGAAGTGGTAAATAAAAAAACCGATTTTATGCCTTTCTAAGTAATTTCTTTTCACCTAACTTGCTTAGTTTTTGAAAATGTAATTGATTACCATTTCTTTATCATAATATTTTTCCTAAAAGGATGTCGAACAGTAACAACCCGCACTTTTAGATTTTAAATAACCAAAATAATAATAAATAGTGAAGATGAGAATTTCTTGAATTTTTAGAATATAGCCTCGAAACGTATGCCATTGTGTTCGTGGCGATTTTCTGATTAATTTACATTATGTGCCTCAAACAGACTACGTAGGAAAAAGTTATTGACGTTCGGAGTTCCACACCGAATAATAATTATACATGTATATGTGCATAAATATATTTGTTTATAAATATATGCACGTACAAACTCCAGAACTAACACGCGTTTGTATTTCAAAATAGACGCGGGTCATAAAGGAAATTAATTGACATCGGCAACTAGAGGTAATTAATTAAAATTAGTGGGCAAATTTAATCAAATCAGCAATTAAAGGAAATTAATTTACATTAATTAGTAACATTTGAATTTCAAAATAAACATGTGTTACAAAGGGAATTAAATTTGCAATTGATTGAAATTAATTACAATGAATAAGTAGTGGTTAAAATTAACGTTTAATAATTTATAACATATAAAAATAGAGGAAATAAATTAATGAGTATATAAAAAAGGCTCGACACATCAAAACTTACGCATTTTTCTTGTTTTTAATAGCTAGATTTCAATCGCTTTAAATGAACAGATGACGTTGATTTGGCTCTCTAAAAATAAACGTGCACGGCTAGCCATCAAACCCATATTTTTCTCAATGGGCGCGGAAGCCCTGCCACTTTTTTTTTCTCCTACAATTCTTCATAAGTCAAATATACTAGATTTAGGTTTTCTAATTTGCAAATTGGGGGTAAAAACTGTTGATCTAGAGAAGAGATGTCCAAATTAAGTCGTCCGTATGAGGTCAGTTTTTAGATGTAGTTTTCTAGTTTATCTATTTATTTTTCTTCAATTAGATCCAGATCTATATATCTATAAAAATTCTGGTTTGTGGATCCAAATAGGTTTGCAAAGGTAAAGGCTATGGATAATAGGACTGGAGTAAACAAAATAATATTTGGAATTTGGGTGTTTTCTTTCAGGTGAGTGGATTTAAATTATATATCTTTTATGTCGATGATATATAATATCGTTAGATTCTCGTTAAATATTTTAGTCCAACATTTGAACTAATTTCAGTAATTAGTTCTACTACTTAGTTATGTTGAAACTATAAATTTTATAAGAGAATTATACTTATATTTAAATGTTATTTATATGGAAAAAGAATAGAATCCAATTAAGTATAAGTAATATTAGGCTTAAAATTTATAGAGAAAGGCATAAGCGTAAAAGAGAGAAATTTACAGTAAATTTGTTAAAATTTGGGGAATGAAATAAAAAGAGGAAATCTAATAACATGATTTTTAATTAGTGATAGATTAGTTGGTTTAAGAAAAGGGAATACATTTCCATAGTTTAATATTGTAAGAAAAATGGTAAACGTAACTGGAAGAATAAAAGCAAGAAAAATGGAACTAGTGCATAATAGAGACATTACTGTATTTTGCATTATCCAATAATTAAAGAAACAATAAAAGAAATATCTTGTAGTTACGTGTTATTTTTTATGGCGTTATTTAGTATTCAAATATGGAAATGGACTTTAGTATAGTTTTTATAACTAACCAAATAGAATTGAATAACTTCCTAGAATAAAAGTGAATAACGTGAAGCGTTAAAGAAATTGATGAAGAGGAAATAATCAAGTTAAATATTTGACAAGACTAGAAATAATAAACAGAAAATGTGACTAGTTCTGCATTTACTGCGCAGATAGTAGAATAAAAGTAAAGAGGTAATTATGGCAAGTAATTTGTGGTAGTTGGACATGGTCCCAAGCCAAGACAGTTGTATAATAAATGAGAACTAAATAAAAATTCGTTACATGATAAAAGAAAAAAACAAGAATAGGAAAGAGGCACTTGCAATACATTTATAACACATAATTATTAAAAGAAAGAAAAGAATATAAAAGTGACAATTGCAAGTATAATTGCAACATGTAGGTTATAATTAAAAAGAAAGAAATAGAAGAGGCTTATTTTATCAAAATTAGATCATGGTTAGGTTAATAATTAAAAATAATAGAAGTGGCCCATACCGGTAACAATCCCTCTCAGGTCTAGGACAGATAGTCTCACACGTGGGTAGGATCGACATGTTGATTAGGGTAAATAAGTAGTCAACATAATAAGAAAAGTAAACTCAATGCATAATAAAATATTAGACGTAGGGTCTAATAAAATAGTAAGGTGCGTTTGGAGTAGCCTAAAGAGAATCTAGATAAAGAGACTAGTGAAGAGTTCATCGTAGATTTTTAGTACAGAAAGATTACGTCCAACATAGTTATTTTGGGCTAGAAGAAAGTACAAGACTTAAACGGGACCTGAGCATACTCTAGGATGGCCCTCCGGGGCAGGCCTAACGAAGCTGCACCTCTCGAGGCGGGTCTGCAGTTGTTCCATCAAGAGAGTATGTCTTGACTTCTTTTGCATTGCAGGCCTAATGAAGTGGACCTTTGTAAGTAGTCAAAAGGTTGATGATGGAGTAGGATATTCATATGACACCGTACACTAGTTTGCAAGTGGGTAATAGTGGGTAGGACCCATAAGGACAATCGCATGTGGATATTTGCCATCATCAGTCAGAGCGAGTTCGGGAAAGACTAGAGTTAAACCAACGGACCAATGATTCTTTTACTATCGAGACATTGGATGAGGGGTACAACCAATTGGATGTTTAGATTGTTTGCAGTAGGGCACAACCACTTAGCTCTTGAAAGGTCTTTCGATTAGTTAAGGATGGCTGCATGGAGCCATAGCCATGATGAGAATAGAGACAGACCAAGCATAATATCTGTATTGTAAGCCTAACGAAGCGGACCTTTATAGATATAGAAAATCCTCGATTAAGTTCCGTACAAGATAGACCTTGTTGGCAGAGCTCAGGGAGTAGATAGAACAATTATGTATAGTTTTCAATGTATGCGCTGAGTGAAACATTATGGATGTCCAAGCACTAGTATAAGGTAGTGCAGATGCAATTTCACATTTTCATAGTAGGTGACAAAACATTTGTATTGTAGGCCTCACAAAGTTGTCCTTTACAAATTTAGTTACAATATGCTCAAGTAGCAAGATGATGGATTCCATTTTGAGGAGGATACGAAGGTACTACGAATAGTACCTAGGACTGATGTGGTCTTTGGGCAAGCAACTACATATGTATATTGGTTATTAGGTCTTAATCTAACAGGAAGAGGATAGTACGATTCACACATAGAGGCGAGAGTATTATAAACCTAATATAACAGAAAATGGAAACTGAACGGTATATATAGAATTAGGATTAGAAGTGTGTATTTGTCCATTCGCCGGGACTTTAGTTCAGACCCCCACCTCATATCATCCCACAGGTTAGATAGATGGCAGACATTTTCCACCTTTGAGAAGAATTTTTCGTTAGTTAAAATTGTTTATTTAATTGATTTTAAATAATCAAGAGTAAATCTCATAGATTTATTAACTTGAATTCCAAATAAAATGATTTATTGGATAATTTTATTATTTAATTTAATAATTAAAAATTGGTTTAAATATGGAATCTTGAGTTTTAGGCCAGATAAAAATAATTTCAAAGCTTATCTAATTTTTGCTTATAAGGATGAACGTAAATAAAATTTAAAACTGAATTTAAAAGTGATTTACTCAAATTTTAAAATAACTCGTTTAAATTAGCATATAAAAGATAGCCTTCCAAGGAACAGTCTTGGATTTCAATGAAACCATTTTCATTGGATCCATACTAGTATATTATTTTCAGATTTCAAATTTTGTAAAGTTTGGAGTTATCGTTTGGTCAAACGGGATAAAAACGTTGATTTTAACATTGAAAATTCAATATAATAAATGGGTCTAAAACACTTTCTTCTCCGTTCGATCGAATTCAGACTTGAAACTTGTTCCGTTGCATTTGGAATAGGGGTATAAAACAATGAACACCCAGCGGCATGCCACGATAGGGGTTAAAAAATTTAAGTAACTTAGGTCAATATATTTTGAAAATTAATTAATATTTTTTTTAGTCAACCCTTCACGTCAGCCACTTTCTTTCTTTTCCAGCCACCCTACGATATACCCACCATCTTTTTGAAGTGGTCCTTCCCTCACTCTTTCATTCAAGCTTTTCACGAAAAAAATTAGAAAAAGAGAACTTCAAAAATCAATTTCTCCATGTATACTCAATAATAACTTATGAAACCACCTTTAAAATTCTTGTTTAGGCATTAGCATCAATTTGGTATGCTTATCAAAGGGTGCGGCTTCGCATTTGAACGCGTCAGTGAGGGTATAATTGACTAGGTTTGGTGTTCTGGAGATACAAGCATCGATTTGGGAAGGTGAGCTCAGACTCATGGTCGTGGGGTTGAGGCACGCCTAGGAATGAGTTTTGGAGGCATGTGGCGGCTTGGAAAGTGGTGCGACCTGATGGTGGTCGACGCGGCAAATGGTGATGTCGCATTCGAAATGGAGTGGTCGAGTCTGAGTTCTTTGGTTTGAGCCAGTGGAAATTTCAAAGTGAAAGAGGTCGGCGTTGTCGGATTCTGATTTCGAGCTTTGTTGCTCCATATGATTGTAAATGTGCAGGCGATGTTTGGTGGAGCATCTCTGTTTATGTTCAGGCATTGAATCTTGGGGGGAAGAAGGTAGATAGGGGCAGTCTTGTAATGTAATTGAAAACTCAAAAATTAGTTTATATATTTTTAATTAAAGATCGTTAACTTATACAATTCATAACCCTCTCATACGAGGTTAACTTATACAATTCAACTTATTTGGAAGGATTTGGAGACTGTCAAAATCTGGGATAAAATCGGACGTTGTTCAATTTTAGTTCCAAACTGGAACATCTCAGCATCAACAGAAAATAAAAGGCGAGTGTCTCATAACGCTCACAAGTACTACGATATTTTTATGATAGTTAAATTTGAAATTATGTAGTGATATAAACTTATTGTTCGTTGTTTCACAAATTTAATTGTCATTTGAATTAACTATTAAAAATTAAGATTAACAGTTAGATTTGAAATTGGGATTTAATTGCCAGCAAATTAACTGATATTAATAATAATGAAATGATTGTGAATTATTTTGACTATTTGATGATTGATTGTGATAGATTCCAATTGATTGATATTTGGATGATTAGATGATTATTTATTTTTATATATATCTTATTATCACCCTGTAATTTGTTTACAGTATTTAGTATTGTAAGTTGAATCAATCCGAATAAATTAAAAAATGGGTTGCAATGATATATACCCATGACATTTATTTTGGATTGAAACGGTATATATCCATCCTTGAATTAAAACTGAAATAACTGATCACTTGGCCATAAGATAGAAAATTTTATACGAACACCGAACTGGTTAAATTAAATGATTTTAGAATTTTTGATTTGAAATTATTTAAATTATTTGATTTATAGTAGTGAAAATCCAATTATGGAAATCGAATTATTTTCAAACTTGAGCTCGATTTGTTAAAAAAAATTAATTTGGTAATCAAAATTGTTTAAAAAATCATAGTTCAGATTTTGAAGTTATAATCAAGATATGATTTGAATTTGAAAATTGATTTGTTTTAAAAGGATTTGAAATTTCATTTGAACTTTGAAATTCTGCTAAATAAAGGTAAATTATTGGATGTATAGATTTAGACTCAAAAATGGAATTTGTTTTATGTTTAGAATTTTAATTCGAAAATGTAAGTTTAATTTGAATTCACTGATTTTAATTTAATGGGAATTGAGATCCAAATTTAATCAATTTGGAATTGAAATTGAAATTGATTTGGATATAAACTGAAATCAAAGTTAATTCTTATTGAAATCGGAGTTGAATTTATGTAAATGGGAATGGAAATTGAATTAATATGAATTGGGAAGTTGGAATTGAATCGGCTTGACTTGAAACTATTTTCAAAGGAATTATTTTAGTATAAACTTTTTAAAATCTACATTCTTTAAATATTCAAATTATTTTGATTTTCCAAACTATTTTATTATATGTACCATTTTAATACTCAAATTATTTTAACTATTCAACTATTTTAACTATTTAGCCATTTAAAATAATTTAAACAATTTTCTAAAATTCAAACTGGTCAGAGTGGAAGTTTTTAATATTTAAATCATGGATTTAAATACGAATTTGGCTATGTTGAAGTAATAACCCGAACTGAAATTTGAAACAATTTTGGAATCGAAATCGAGATACTAAGACGAAAAGGATTTTGAAATGAAATGTTATATTTTGAGTAAATATTTTAATTTTGAAAGGGATTTTATTTTAAAGCGAATATGATATTTTGATATCAAGTACGATTTGTTTTCAAAATGTAAAAGAACCAACCGATGTGTAAAACGACATTTGGTCGATAAAAAGATCAGGACCGAATATGAGCATACACTTTGTCGATACTAGAACCGTTTAACAACAATGTATGTGGAGCGGTGGTCCAAAATGAAGTGGTCAGATTTGGAGTCGTTTGCTGGATTTGAAGAAAGAGAACGATGATGGATAGCCTGGCACTTGTGCTAATTTGAAATGACTAAAACAGGAGCCGTACTGGTCAAGTAGATTAGCTACTCGGAGTAGACACACTTCTTCGTATTACCATGATTTACGTTGTGATTGATCGTTGCGCATCCTCCGAATTATGGGAGTGTTGGACGCGGTGGACGATCATAGCTATAATTCATTACCACCAGCCGAAAAGGATAAACTGGTAGTATCCTATCCTGTGCATTGCCTCGCTTGCCTTATCGTACTTTTATCTCTATATAAGACCCTTACGATTTTAGTTTAGTGTTTTTGAATCACGGCCATCACTATGCACCGACGGTTTGCTGTTTTTTATATGCAAACTATGCGGAAACGCTTAAAACGCATCAAAGGGGTTTACCTAAAGCTTTAACACTAAGAAAAATATTTATTATATTGATTATACATTGTATGTAGCGTATTCAAATATATATATATATATATATATATATATATATATATATATATATATATTGATGGATCATTAAGAGATGGAAAATCCTATAACATCTCTTGATTTGTTGCAAACACGTCATACACTAATAGGAGATGTGAAATCCCATAAACATCTCTGATGCCACGACACTCATGTTATATGTGATATCGATTTGACTCACATAAGAATATTCTGGTCTTGACTCAAGTGTTTTGTCTTTTCATTACGCTTGGGTCAGTCTTGATTTTTCAGCCTATTGAAGATTTATTATGGAGGACAATGATGAAGATTTGGTATATTATTCCTATTAGTATTCCTGCATCAAGTTGTCTTCTGCATTACTTTATTTATTCCTAATGTATCTATAATTCTGATAAATGTGGTATAGATTTTAACCAATGTATTGTAGAAACAGCTTCATGAACTTTTTATTTGATTATTATATTTTGTCCTTACCCTGCGAGATTCTATGTTTGTTTTCTTCTTTTTTCCCTATTTTTCTTAATTACCCTATTGATTATTTATATTATAGATTGTTTAAGTTGGACATGTGTTGATTCTTGTCAATTTAAACCTTCCAAAATATGTGTCATCACTGGACACTTGTTTCGAAAGTGTTATTACCATGATGTGCATTTATTTCCTATTATATTTAGTCAGTTCCGCTATGAGATATTTATCTTTGCCTATTTTTAGGATACCAGATACCAAACTCGGGCTTTAGTGAGCTTGGATTTTAGCATTTTTGTGAAAAATCTGGACCCACTGGAATTCGGGTTGTTATTTGAATTCACAACTTAACCATTTAAAATATTTTAAGCAAATTAGGCCTTCCCCTTGATACAACATATAAAACATTTAGGTCCCTTAACTTAAATTATTTTATAACCATAGTAAAGTACTTAGGAAAATTCCCCAAAATCACCGTAATTCCATTTTAATACGTTTTATGAATTTCAGAACTGAAATCATTATGTGTTTGACTAAAATGATTTAAACTCAATATTATCTATTTTCTCTCGAAGAAAATATATAATAAATCCACAACAACATAGAAAATTAAGAAACTTGAAATTTACTTTTAAAATAATGTGTTTGATCACGTATTAAAAATGCAAATTATTTGGAATTCATTTGATAGGTTTTCTAATCTAAACCTATCATAAAATCTACATGAAATAATATAAATCATCAACAAGCATATACATATATTTAAAAAACATAACATGGCATGTTACTTGCAAAATAATTTCAGCATAAACAAGAAACCGAATAGTTATCAAAAGTGAAATGTAAATCAATTATTCAACTTGGCTCTGTATTATGAAGCTTGAGACTTGCGCTTTGATCAATTTCTTCAAGCTTTCTACTTGATTCCTTGCTTTTTTCTTCTTGAACCTCCTCAATGGTGGTCGGCCGATCTCATTAGTGTTTAATTTTGTATGTGAATGTTAAAATGAAAGATAGAAGGGTTTAGGTTATAGGAACAAAGGCTAATCCTATTTTATCATACAATATTCCTCCTACTTCTTTTTAATTCTCTTTTCTTTATACCTTCATTAATTCATGGCCTCCTTTTTAATTTACAATTCTCAATCCCTTAACTAATATTTTATTTATCAAATTAATTGTTCTAAATGATATAGCTCAAAAATTAGTGCAATTGCAGACTCCCTTCTTATAGAATTTCATCCTTGATATTACGATAACGTACTCACAACAATCAAACATAAAGGTAAAAAATACTATATAAACGTCAGGACAAGTATCTCTAATCCTGCTCAGTTTCTCAAGTGCAGTTTCTTTTGTCATCACTCTATTGCACGTTAACTATTCTTACTGTCTTGTTCCTTAGTTTCTTCTCATCTCTTGTGATTACACAAACTATTTTTCTAACAATAGTCATATCCTACTCCACTACTAGATCATGAAACGAGTCGGTGCAATAGCACTCTTTGGATCTCAAACACACTTCCTTAGATGAGAAATATAAAAAATATTGTGGACTCCTACCAAAATATTCGATAACTCTACTCTATACGCGAGTTTCCCGAACTTTCTATAATAGGAAATGGTCCAACGAATCTCGCCGCTAATTTTCCAGATTTTCCAAATTGGACTTAACCTTTTGTCGGTGATACCTTAATGAAAACAAGATCTCCAACTAAGAACTCTAAGTCTTTCCAAAAGGGAATGCGGATCTTATGGCTGGATTAACACTAGAGGGGGCTGAATAGAGTTTAATGGATTTTACGGAATATCTAATTTTTTTTGAGATTAAACACAAACAGATGCAATTCACAAACACATACACAATCATTGAATTAGACACAGATGCAAATAGTAAATAAAAAGCAATAAAAGGGAAGAACACACCGCAATTTTATACTATTTTGGAGTTACCCTATATCCAGTCCCACATAATTTCTTATGAAGATTTCTTTTTAAATATATTATCAATATTACAACCTCGATTTCAAGGCCACGATATACAACTTTCTATTTTTGAATCCAGGGCTAACTCTCTTGATTTAACCTGGCTATAAGATCGCCTAATTGGTTTACGGGCTATAATCATACAAAATTATTTACAGCCCAAAGTCACACTGTTCCATATCACTTTGATAGATAAAGAGACTCGATTTATACTTCTTTGATTACAAATGATCCTATCACCGATTATGGAGACTATATGTAGTACTCTCAAAAATGGCTACTCAAAGGCGAAATGGAAACAGCGATTATGGCGATTCAAAGGTGAATGAATCAAAGGCGAACGAATCTAAGGCGAACGAAGTAAGAACTGCAGAGATCTCAACAAATCAGCCTATCACCGAAGAAATAGACGACAAGGGGTGGATAGAGGTAACAAGTATAAATAAAAACAAAAGTGACAATCCTATCAGAGATCAACAGCAGTTCAATAAGGCAAAGGAAAATCTGGGAGAATCCAGTAAATATGCAGATCTGGTGGGACATAAAGCACATAAGAGCAAAAAGGTTCCAGATCTGATGGGACCTACAACATATAATTCCAAAAAAGGTTCAGATCTGGTGGAATCTAAGAGATTGGAGATCAGAAAAGGTATCAGAACATGGGCAGATGCAATTGCAGGTAATACGTGTATAAATGGTGGGGTCAACAAATTTGAATTCTTGGAGGACGAGGATGGAGCGTTTGCGGATCTGGATGAAGAAGTATTTAACACAGCGAAACACATGTGGGGCACTGCTATATATATGTACGTCGCAGGTAAAAAACCATACTATGTTCATCTTAATGCTTATATCAAAAGGGAGTGGAAACCAACAGGAAAGTGGGATATTTTCCCTAGAGAAAATGGTTTTTATCTAATTAAATTCAGTAATGAAACAGACTGTAAAAAAGTAATGGATGGGGGACCATGGTTCATCGATAGTAAACTTATTTTCACAAAAAAATGGGAACCTAATTTACGACTTGAAAGAGATATGTTAGAATCACATCCAGTTTGGGTGAGATTGAGAAACTTAGATCTGTCTTTGTGGAATGCTAGGGGAATTAGCAAAATAGCAAGTTTTATTGGAAATCCACTAGATATGGATGATTACACAAGACATGTTAAAAGATTAAATTATGCTAGAGTGCTTGTTGAGATAAAAGAAACAGATAGCATTGAAAAACAAGTAAGAGCCAAAGACAGACAAGGCAATATATACATACAGGAAATAGAATACGAATACATTCCACTGATATGCAGTAACTGCAAATGTTTCGGCCACACAACTACACAATGTGAAACAGTGATCTTCCCCATCAAACAAGTGTGGAAACAAAAAACCATAACTGAGCAAAATGAGGTACCACAACAAAATAAGACTCAGTCGAGTCCTGCCACTACAGTTTCAAATATTTACAAAGATAAAGAGAATATTACAATCCAGGAGGAAGATATGGATATGCCATAGAAGGTAGACCAAAATGTGGATCAGGTGCCATATAATAAGGAGGGGGGAAACAACCAAATCCGTAGTTTGGAGAAAAGCCCATCATATGTAACCATAGAAGAAGAGGAGGAAATAAATAAAGTAAATCTTGAAAATATGGAAACTGAATCTGAAACAGAAGAAGAGAACATAAACAAATATACAAAGGTAAATCAAGAATACATAACACAGTTCAGGAAACCAATGAATAATGATAAGGCAAACTCAAGTCGCGAGGTGTCTCCTAGAAAACTGAGGAGTCGACCTCCAATAAATAAATGTCCATAATTAGCTTGAATGTAAGAGGTCTAAACAATGAAACAAGGCGTTTAGACCTCTCCAAACTCAGAAGGAATTACTCTCCTTCTATACTAAGTATTTTGGAGAATAAATTTAATGAAGAAAATCTTAAATACTTCAGTCAAACACTAGAAGAAGATTGGGAAATGATGCATAACAATGATGTAGGTGGTAAAGGTCGTATTCTCCTGTTATGGAATAAAAGAATATGGAATATCAAACTGCTAAATAAAGATGATCAACAAATAACAGTAAATGCAATTAATTCAGGTGGTATGAAACTTATTCTTAGCTCTGTATATGCTAGCAATCTAACTTCGCATCGCAACAATTTATGGAAAACTATAATAGATATGAGCAGCAAGCTAAAAGAACCATGGATTGTTATGGGGGATTTTAATGCTGTACTCAAAGCAGAAGAAAAAAAAGGAGGGCTCACTGTAAAAGTATCCCAAATAGAAGAATTTAATAACTGCATCATAAGTGCAGGATTATTGGAGCCAGTCCATTGTGGCCTGAAATTCACATGGAGAAGTGGAGAATGTAAGAAAATATCCTGTAGACTAGACAGAGCATTGGTAAATGTAGCATGCATAAATAAACTGTCTAACATTAGAGTAAATATCCTACCCCCATCAACAAGTGATCACTGTCCCATACTTATTAACTTAAAAGAAGAAAAATTGTTCATAAAATAGAAACCTTTCAGGTACTCTAATCAATGGCATGAATTAGAAGGCTACTCAGAAGCCATCCACATAAATGACATTCCTATAGAAGAAGGAACAGAATGCTAAAAGCTTGTGCAAATTCTTAAAACAGTCAAGAAGCAACTGAAAGAATGGAACAAAACAAGAACAAAAAACGAGGATCAGATCACCAAACTGCAAAAAATGTGTGAAGAAACACTGATAACTATTGATAATGGAGGATCTACTGAAGAAACATGGAAGCTATACTATCAATATCAGAACAACTTAAAAGAAGCACTCAGAATAAAAGCCATTGAACTCAAACAGAAAGCTAAAGAAAAATGGTTAACTGAAAGGGATGAAAGCACAAAATTTTTCTACACTAAAATGGCAGTCAGGCAGAATTTCAATTATAACTATCATCTGATTAATCAAGAGGGGAACACAAGTGTAAACAGTGCCGAATTTGAAGAACAAGCTTTAAAATATTATAATGCCATGTTTAAAGGAGAAATTGACAATTCCTTACCAACTATACATAGCAGGAGAATGATAAACACCAGAGGTAGAAGGATGCTGGACAAAAGAATCACCATGGTAGAGGTTTGGGAAGCTGTGAGAAGCATCCATAAGGACTCCAGCCCCGATCCAGATGGACTGGGTTCCAAGATCTTCATGATCCATTGGGATTCCCTGAAAGATGAAATATTATCAGCAATGCAGGATATACTCCTAAATAGAAAATTTGTCAAAGAAATTAATCATACATTCATATGTCTCATACCAAAAAAGGATAACCCATCAAGAATTGAAGACTATCGACCTTATCTTGTTGTAATGTGATTTACAAAATTCTAAGCAAGATACTTTGCAACAGATTGAAACTCGTATTACCTGACCTTATCTCAGAAAGTCAAAGTGCATTCATCAAAGGGAGAAGCATTTCTGAAAACTCATTGATGGCACATGAACTGGTTAGAAACTTCAACAAACCAGGTACGGATAAATTCTGTCTTAAAGTGGATCTTCACAAAGCATATGATAAAATAAATAGGAATTTTATAATTCACATGTTGAAAAATATGGGTTTTCCCTCAAGATTTGTGAACATAATAAAAGAATGCATATCAACTCCAACCTTTTCTATCCTGATAAATGGTGTACCGAAAGGGTTTATAGGCTCCAATAGAGGGATCAGACAGGGTGATCCTCTATCCCCTTACTTGTTTGCTATTGCCATGGAATACTTCTCGTTACAAATGGAGCTGGCGACTTATAACAGGAAAATCCACCCTATATATAACATTCAGCCTAAAGTGACCCACCTACTCTATGCAAATAATTTGCTCATATGTATAAAAGCCACCAACACATCAGCTAGAGCAATCAAGGACATTTTCTGCAATCTAGAGAGATACACAGGACGTAAAATGAATGAACAAAAAACAAAGTGTTATTTCAACAAACATGTACCAAGAAAAATGAGATACTAGATATCTTAAAAGTGGAAGAAGATGTTCTCCCTGTGAAATATCTAGGGGTCCCATTATCATCAAATAAAATAACTGACAGAGAATGTGCAATCTTAATCTCTTCAATAAGGAACAAATTACAAGGATGGAGCTCACAACTGCTATCACTAGCAGGAAGAATTGAACTAGTCCACACAGTAATCCACTCTAAAATAAATTTCTGGCTCCAAACATTCCAATTACCAGATATTTCAATCCAGAAGATAGAAAAAGTGTGTGCAGATTTCATTTGGAAAGGAGGCATGCATAAAATTAAATATGATAAGTTATGTAGACCCAAAGAAGAAGGAGGAGTGGGTTTGAGAAGGGTTAAAGAAATGAGGCTGGTTTGCACTCTAAAACAAGCTTGGAAAATTATCATAGGAAAAGGACAATGGGGGAATTTGATGAGGAACAGATACATTAAAGGAAATTTCTGGTGCATGCAAATAGATAACAATGCTTCGACGAATTGGAAAGCTATCATGAGAATAAGAGAAACTCTAGCCTCTTGTATTACAAAAGAAATAGCCATGGAAAGAGAAACTGGCTTATGGAAGGACCCCTGGATAACAGGAAAATCGTTGATCAATATATTGGGAGTACATACTTACTCAGATTATGGATGCCCCAATAGAAAAGTCTCAGATATAATAATCCACAATGAATGGAACTGCACACAACTGCCAATAAACCAGGAGATTAGAAAGGAAATACAATATATGCCAATATATATAGGCAGAGAAAATGACATCTGGGCATGGAAACCTACAGGAAGAGAATTCACTACAAAATCAGCTTGGGAAGAGATAAGGAAGCAAGACAATAAGGTTGAAGGGAGCAAAATCATATGGAACAATGCAAATAACCCAAAAATGGCGTTCACAACTTACAAAGAAATTCTGAAAAGACTGCCTACAAAGGATAGACTTGTAAAATGGGGAATCTTAAATGAAAATAGGTGTGAATTATGCAACCTAGAAGAGGAATCGCATGAGCATTTATTCTTTTCCTGCAAATTTTCGAAAGAAGTATGGAATCGATGCAAAACACAAACTAACACAACAGTGGATGCTAATACTTTAGAGGAAGAGATAAAACACTTGTTGCAACGGAGAGGCGTAGACGTCAAATCCAAGATGGCCAGCATTGCTATCACAACAACAGTTTGGGGAATTTGGAAGGAAATGAATCGTCGCGTATTCTAGAAAAAACAAAGAAATTACATAGAGATTAGCAATCTGGTGAAAAATGACATGCAACTGGTACGAAGAAGAATTAAAGAGTGCGAAAATACCTTGCTGGAATTAAATGGAGATCGAACTACAGGAGAGGATCAAAATCGAACATTGGGAGGAAACCCAAGTACAAGCTATCTGATGCGGCCGCCATGAAGAGAAAGAAGAAGTTGTAAACGGACTTAATTTTGGTATTTTTTTAGTTGTAAGTGCTCCTTGTCGGATGTGCTATGTATAGCTCGTAGCGGGCTGAAATTTGGGCTGAAATGCCTTAATAAAGTCTTACCAATTTACAAAAAAAAAATGATCCTATAACTCTGAGCAGCACTAAGATCTTTGAGAGGGAATGGCAGAGAATCAAACTAGAGATAATCGAGTTTGATCCACTTAGGACTTCGACAGAGTTTATTTAAAATATAAGAGAACATTTGAGTGGAGAAGGAGTGAAGAAATGAATAAAAACCAACTTAAAATTCATTGAAAACAACTGATATTTATATAAGAACAACAGTCATGTCCATTCATGAATGGTTATGACGAATAGACACTTCATTTGAAAATATGAATTTTAAATTCTATGGCTACCATGTCGACATATGGAAACGCGGGATGTTGGCATGCCAATGTATATTTTGAAAATTGATTTTGTTTTTAAAACGATTTCTAATCTAAAACTTTTCAGAACTATTTCTAAACTTTTTGAACCATTTTGAATATAGTTTAACCATATAAAAATGATATAAAAATAATCTTAAAAATGTATTATCTATAACATAAAAGTAATATTAAAACTAAGTATAAACTTCTTTTAAAGTATATTTTCGAGATTTAAAGCTTAAATATTAAAACCAAGAGATAGTTTAAAAACAAGAAAATATTTTAAAATTAATACAATTTAAAAACAGTTTTTTTAAATTAAGGCTAAAATATTTAAATAGAGAGAGATGACTTTTTAAAAAGATGGTTTTTGGAAAAATTCTTAAAATAAATTATTTTGAGAATTTTGGGGATTCCATATTACACTTGAGAAGGTTGTGAGTTTCATCCCACTAAAGTGGTCATGGGTTCCATCCCACTAATCGGGCGAGAAGGTGGATTCCATTCTACAATTAAAATCCGAATAAAGGTTTTTGTGCTATTATGAAGTTTCAACATAAATCTGGACTTTATTACTTATTTTGATGTCTTGAACTCTTGAACTCTTTGAATCTTGGACTCTTGATACTCATGATTCTTCATTCTTGGTTTCTTCAATCTTGAATTTGTCAACCTTGAATCTCAATACTCAGTCTTGAATCTTTATATTGTACATTTTTCATTCTCAGTACCTATATATATCCTGCATATACATATATATATCAAGACAAAAATATTAGTATAATAACTTATAACAAGTTCTAAGGTTGTTGTCATCAAAACCATCATCTCAGGAAATAAAAATCACCCCATTTTTATGTTGAAAATCTTTTTTTATAAAATCTACTCCACCAAACTTTGATTCTAGTCTAACTCCTCATTATTCCAACAACTCCCCCTTAGCCTGCTAACTCCCCCTTAATGTAAGCCTAACAGCCTAACTATCCTATTTTATAATTCTCCCCCTTTGTCATCAACAAAAAACTAATCCTAAACTACATAACTCCCCTTGAATCTTATACTATAGCTCTATATATGATAATAATATAGTATATTGGAATATACATTAGATAGATAGTAATATGAGTAAAATATAGTAAGGTAAATGTGAGAGATATGAAGATTACAAACATTATCAATTGGTATATGTGTCATAATTCTTACCACACCAAACCATTGTTTAATTACATACCATGTTCAAATCAAATCAAACAAAAAACAAACAATTCAAACCAAATCAAACAATTCAAATCAAAATAAATTAAACCATACAAGCCAAATCAAACATTTCTTTGAACTTCAAGCCATCCTTCTTCATCGAAGATAGGGTCTGCCTTTATAGAATCCCATTCTTTATTATCCTTATTCAGAGTTCCTTCTAGATTTTCTTTGACTTCTTCTTTGCTGAGGGCTGAAATCATGTATCGAATGGCATCGAAGTACCTTTCTTGTTCTTTAATTATCTGCATTTGGCTTAGTGGTAAGTGGCGTTGATTGCAAAGGATAAAAGTAAGCATGTTCTTGAAAGATTTGAGAGCTTCTTCAAGATTCTCACTTATATTATGAGTAGGAAAGGCCATTATTGATAAAATATGAAGATATTAAATAGAAAATGAAGGGAATTGAAAATGCACATTTTCCTTGAATAAACATGTATTTAAATAGATAAAAAGTCATTTGAAATGAAAAGGCACTAGGTAGTTATGTCAAATTAATATTCAAAACAAAAATTATTTTTGAGGCCGTTACATGTCGGCATGGGGAGTATGGGGATGTCGACATGCCTCTGTTGAATTTGAAAATTTGCTTTATTTCTTTCTTATGTATATGTCTATATATATAAACTTATATAACATAGTAACAAGCATTCCAGAGATATTTTAGAGCTAATAGACAGAAATAGAAGATTTTCATTGATAAATTTGGTTAATATTAGATAAACAATACATAACATTAACTTGTCAAAAGATTCAAACTAATACATCTTGAAATGAACTAGAATTCCATAGAGGATGAAGAAGATGATGATAATCCAAGATTGCGACTCACTTTCTCAAAGCACTTGTTCATTTTGGTGGAGATTTTATCCAATTTTTTGCTAATGGATCTTTTGAGAATCCGTTGGTTTTCCACTATTAACTTTTGGTTTTGAGAAGTGTCTAATTCGATGGATTGTTAGGAGTGATAGGGTATTCAATACTTTCCAATGATGTCTCTTCCTCCTCCTCTCCTACTTCTTCAATCTCCATCTCATCCCCTTCTTCCTCGTCCTCTTCTTCTTCTTCCATTTCTTCATGAGCCAAGCTTTCATCTTCTTCTACAAGTGTTTTATATGGTTGAAACAGAAGTAGGATTTTTATAAAAGAAATATTTCCATGGTTAAACTGTTTTCGAGAAAAAACTCCTCTCTCCTGTACTCAACTCCAAAATAATTAAAAATTTGAGTAAGATAAATTCCATGATACAAAGCATTTTCTCCTAAGGTAAAATTTTTGAGACAAAGTTAATCCAAAATTACGTGCGTCCAATTAATATCATAATGCCTAAAATTAGCCAAAAGATCCTTACAAACTTTTAAGGTCGGGTGATTGAATTTTCTCGATCTTGGAATTATGGTATGTTGCAAAAAAAGATTAGCAATTCTTTCTTTTGGATGAAAATTTCGATTTATAAATTCGAATTTATCATCTCCTTCAAAAATGTGGTAAAATGTCTTGCGATCATGTTCATCAATTTGAAAATCTGAAAGACTCATTCTCGTGTACTTACAACCCAAAATATTTCCCAAAATCTCTCTATTCAAAAAAATTTGTGTTCCTTTAACACTACTCCAAACTTCCCCCTCGTTACCATCATAAAAACCATGATTCAAATTTTCATAAACATTTTATCAAGATTAGGATAACAAATGAAATCATTGTGAGAATCATCAATTAAACTGAGAATTTGATTCTCTTCGAAAGGATCATTGAGTCCATAAAAAGGAAAATCATTAAAGAGAGCAAATTTTTCTGTACGGAATTTTCCAAAGTTTACATAGCTTATGTAAGCTTTGATAGCTTTCGGGTCATTGTAAAGGAATTCTTTGATGGCCTTGGACAGCCTAATGGTGGATGAAGTGCTTATGGAAGCCATTTTTGAAGAGAGTAGAGACCTTAAGAGTTCGAATTTTGAAATAAAAGTGAAAATATGATAAAGATAAGGAGAAAAATAGATATCCAATATTCATGTTCTCTGGTCAAGAGACACATTTTCAGAGCTTTACAGTTGGTGAAAAGCTGCAGGGAAATTCAAAGTTTTGAATTCAAATCCGAATTTCAAATTTCTGGGGGGCTGTCGACATAGGGGTTGGGCCATCTCAACATGGGTCCTATAATACGTATGACTAATTTTTCTTATTTTTCTTAATACACACACATATATATATCTTATAATCTAATTTATATTTTATCTGAAATAAATATAACCACACTTTAATATTAATATTTTAATATTTAAAATATTATTAAAATAATATTATTTTAAAAATAAATTTTTTAATTCCAAACAGCATGCAATTTAAAATCATGCAAACAATCAACTATTCAAACAAACAATTTCAACCAATATAATTCAAATTTGTACCTGTTTTTACATCCATACTTCCAAGATCATCAAATTCTTGAATAGTTGTAAAACACATATTTGAATTTTCTATCTTCTGATCTTTATCACTAGAGGATGAGCCTGAATAATCTAGTGTTGTAGTATATGCTCTCTTCCTTTTCTTCGATGAATCATTATTTAGAGGAAATTTCTGCTTATCCAAATGCGGATAATCTCTTCTTAAGTGGCCTGGCTCATCACAATTATAGAATTTGACGTTGTTAAGAGTCTCAATATTATTTCCAAAATTCTTATGATCATTTCTTTGGTAGTTGTTCATCTTCCTGTATTTCAGAAAGTTTATAAAATTCCTTGTCATTAAGGCTATTTCTTCATCGTCGTCACTGTTTGAATCTGAACCACCTGTTATTGCATTGAACACTATTGACTTCTTTTTGGAGGCCTTAATTTCTCTTCTCCCTTACTTTGTACTTCAAACAATGTCAAATACCTAATTATTTCTTCAATTTTCAGCCTATTGCTACCATTAGCCTCTTCAATTGTTAGAGGCTTCTGATCCTATTCCGAAGTGAGTGAATTTAGAATTTTTCTAACCTGATCTTCTTCCGGAAAGTTCTTTCCTATGGCAATTAGTGAGTGCACAATGTCTTGAAACCGACTGTACATGTCTGTAATGGACTCATGTGGATTCATCTTAAATAATTGAAACTTACTGGTCAAAATGGATATTTTGGTCGATTTAACTTTTCTTGTTCCTTCATGAGTAACTTGCAAAGTTTTCCAGATCTCATATGCAGACTTATAAACAGATACTCTATTAAACTCATTCATATCAAGTGAACATAATAGAATATTCATGGCTTTGGAATTGTTCTGTGCAACAGTCTTTTGTTCAAAAGTCCACTGTTCAAAATCCGTTGTTGGTTCAATGTACTCAGTTTGTGTGATATTCCAAGTGTCTAATCCTATTGATTATAAATATATTTTCAACCTATATGCCCAATCTACATAGTTACGACCATTAAAAAATGGTAGTCTGGTAGTAGACTGACATTCTACAAATGAACTAGTGATAGTGTTGGCTTTGCCAGTGTTGGCAGCCATGGAAAACTTTTTCAAAAAGCATATTACGAAAACTTTGAAAACCAATGCTCTGATACCAAATGAAAGGAATGTGGATTACGGATCTTAAGTCAAGATTAACACTAGAGGGAGGGTGAATAATGTTTAATGGATTTTAGGGAATTTTTGAAATCTTTTGAGATTAAACGCAGACAGATGCAATTCACAAGAACACACACAATCACAGAATCATACACAGATGCAAATAGTAAATAAAAATTAGTAAAAGGAAAGAACACACTGGAATTTTATACTGGTTCGAAGTTACGCTACATCCAGTCCCACGTAATTTTTCGTGTAGAATTATTTTCAAACGTAATGTCCATATTACAACCTCGATTTCAAGGCCACGAGATACACCCTCCTGTCCTCATGTCCAGAGCAAATTCTCTTGATTGAACTAAGCTACAATATCACCTAATTGACTTACGGGCTATAATCACACCCAATTGATTTACAGGCCACAATCATACCATTTTCAATATCACTTTAATAGATAGAGAGACTCGATACCTATGATTACAAATGATCCTATAACTCTGAAATATAATGAATACATACTTGATTACAAATGAGAGAGAAAGGCAGAGAATCAAACTAGAGATAATTGAGTTTGACTCACTTAGGATTTTGGTAGAGTTTTTTGAAATATAATAGAATACTTGAGTGGAGAGGAAGGAGTGAAGAAATGAATAAAATCCAACTTAAAATTCATTGAAAACAACATGTATTTATAGAAGAACAACAGTCATGTCCATTCGTGAATAGTTATGATGAATACATACTCCATTTGAAAATTTGAATTTTAAATTCTGCGGCTACCATGTCAACCTTTTCATATCCTTATAAATAATATTTGCTCCTAGGTGAATGCTGAACTTTGAACAATGGCATTCTCTAAGAACTTCCTTTCCAATACTTACCACATTCTGAACACATAGTCTTCCTTTCTTCTTCGACCCTCCATTCTGGTCAAGACTGAAACCTTTCAAGTTATTGCTCTCTGTTCCATCCCTTAACTTTATGTTCCTTTTAGCAAATAATGGATCCTCTCTTTGTTTAGAAGCAATCCATTGGATCATCACTGGCGAACATCTATATACGACACCATAGCGGTTTCTCGACTACAACTAGCCTTAGATCGTCGTTGTATTCCACATGTAGTCAATGCTACTAGGTCCATTCCTTCCATTTTGTTAACATTGCTAACACCACATTTTGATGTTTTATACTAAGTGCATCTACAACCGTATTGCCTTTTTTGATGTGTACTCAATACCAAAGTCATAAGCGACTAAAGAATCTAGCTACGTTCGTTGTCTCATATTGAACTCTTTCTACGAGAATAAATACCTTAGAGACTTGTGATACATATATAACTTGAATCTTTCCCCCAAAATGAAATGTCTCCACACCTTCAACGTGAAAATGACCACTGCTAACTCTAGATCATGGGTAGGATATTTCAATTCAGGCGGTTTGAGCTGTCGAGAAATATATGCAATCACATTATCCCTCTACATTAACATAGCTCCTAATCCTGTTCCACATACTTCCATGTAAACAACCAAATCCTAATCCCCCTTAGGATCAATAACACAGGTGTACTAGTAACCAGATGCCTTAATTTAAATAATAATTCCTCACATTTGTCTGACCAAGTAAATTTGACGTCCCTCTTAGTTAGCTCCAAGGGCATTGTTATCCGTGGGAAATCCTTAGTGAATCTCCAGTAAAAGCCAGCAAGTCCAAGAAAACTTCTGATCATAGTCAGTATCTTCTGTCTCTTCCAGTTGTTAACAACTTCAATCTTATCCGGATTTATTGAAAAAACCTTCTCTGAAACCATGTGACTATGAAACTTAGACAGTGTTTGGTTTAAAAATGAATTTTGTGTTTTCGATTTTTAATAAGTATGCCAAATATGAAAAGAATGGAGGGTAATCGAAGGGGATGAAAGAAAGAATGATGGGAGGATAAAGGTGATAGAGGAATGACATAAGAATGGATTGTTTCAAGTGCTTGTGTTATTTCCTAAAATGCGAAAAATGAAAAAAAAGACTGTTTATTACTTTTTATGTTAACTTCATTTTCTTACTTGGTCATTCTCAACAATATACATGCAATTGTGTGTATTTTTGTACGGACGAAAACCCAAAACTGAAAATAAAAACCCAAACACTAGCTTAACTTCTTTCTTCCAGAAATGACACTTCGAATACTTCGCTTTCATTTGATGCTACCTCAGCCTCTCGATCTCCATTCTAAGATGAACTTCATGCTCTCTTTCTTCCTTAGAGTATATCAAAATGTCGTCTATGAATACTAACATGAACCTATCCAGAAGTTTTCAGAATATTCTTTTCATCAAGTCCATGAAGAATGTTGGCACATTAGTTAGATCTAACGGCATTCCTAACTATTCGCATGATCCATACCTTGTCCTAAACACCGTTAAAGGAATATTATCCTCTGCTACTCTAAGCTGATGGAGCACCATTACCAAATCCAACCAAAAAATTACTTTGGCCCTACTCAAATGTTGGAAAATCATCAATTCTAGGTAATGGATACCGATTCCTTTTCGTCTTCTCATTCAATTTACGATAATCGATACACAACCTTAACGATCCATCCAATTTCTTTACAATTACAACAGCTACTACTCAAGGCGAACTACTTGGTCTAATAAAGTTCTTACCTTCTAAGTCTACTAATTGCACCTTTAAATTCTTCATCTCGGTAGGTGTCATCATAATTGACGGTCTACTCATAGGTTTCATACCTTATACTAAATCTAATCGAAACTCAATATCTTGTTTCGACAGTAGCCCTACAACAGGCTCGAAGGCATCTGTGAGTTTTCTAACGGTGAAAACCTGCTTTAACTCATCTTCTATCTGCATAACACCCAACAAAGCGTTAACCTCAAAACTAGGGTTTTCTGCAAAGTATATAATTCAATCACTGCAACTAAGGTGTCTAATTGATATTTTCCTATCATGGAAAATTATCATAGCATAGTACTTATTTAACCAATCCACATCCAAAATAATTATGAACCTACGAAATCAAATACACACAAACTGTAAGCAAATAACTGACCTAACAATTTAAACACTAGTTCGTCATATCCCATCCAAGTGTCGCATATCCTCTTATTGGATTGGCAACCTTTGAGGATGTAACTAGGTATGAAGGTCCTAGGTTAAGCTTATCTACCGAACAATGAGATACAAAGGAATGTGATGCACCAGTCTCGAATATAAATCTAATTGATGCACCATGAAACAAAAGCGTACCTCCCAATGCAACTTTTCGTTTCTCCTCTTCTATTGGTCTTAAAGGAGCTGGTTCCAATGCAAACACTTTTCCATTTCCATCCCTGGTCGGTTCCTTTCCGCTGGTTCTTATAATGTTCAATCTGATCATAATTAAACCACCTCACTTCTTTTTGTCAGCAACCTTCTTCCCTTTGCCTGTCCGACAATCAAGAGCAAAATGTCCTTTCTTGTCACACTTACAGCAAACAACATTGTCCTTCCTTTTCTTGACTGCTTCTCCTTTCGGAAAAACTTCCTCTTCTGGTTCTGCCCACTTTTAGTTTCCCTTACTTTGTTACTATTATAGAAAGTGAATATCTCCTTATGCTTTAAATCCATCTCAATAATTACATCATATGGATCTCCAATATTAGCAAAGTTACTTTAGTAAGCCTGAGTTTCAATACACGGATGAAATTTTCTTTCTTTTGGTATTGTTGTCCGCCGTGCCATAAACATGTCTTGATAACTCTTTAAATCTAGCAGCTTACTCAAGCACTGTCATGTCTCCCTGCATCAACTCAACAAACTTCCTGAGCAGACTTGACTTAGCGATCTCTGACATGAATCTTTCCTCAAACCTCCTTTTGAATCCCGCCGAAGTCATGGTTTCCTCATTTACTCCTACAGTAATGCTGTTATACCAGTACAATGATGCTCTTTGCAACATTTTTCCAATCTTCTTTTCTACTCATAGTTAAGTCCCAAATAAGAAAATATTCTTTCACAAAAGCAACCAATTCTCTACTTCTAATGTGCCCTCAGTCTCGATGAATGGTCACCCTCCAAGGCTTGCATAGTCTCTGCTTAATACTGCATAGTTATTGACCATCAAAGTTTCCTGATTTCCTTCTCCTTTATTTCCTCCAACTAATCTCATAGCAGCGCTCCAGCTTGCATCAAGCTGACAAAGAACTGATATGTAACTCCCATATCGAATTGCAGCACTCCAATACCCACACCAGCAGCTGGTGTCCGACCTAGATTCCTTCTAGTGTTTGGTCTTACGTTTCCATTAGTGGTGTTGCTTCCTCCACCAAAGACAACTCTTTCATTCTAAGCATCCATATCTTACTTCTTTAAAATCTACACTTTATTTTTTGTAAGATATAGAAGAATAGCCTAAGATAGATGGGAGAGCAGAAATAAAGCGTATACTTATATATAGCATATACAAGTACATTACTATAACGTTATCCTATACCTTAATCTTTTAGCTAATTCCTTATGATTATGTTTTAAAAATCATTTATAATTTTATAATTTCTTTTAAGTTTTCATAAACCTATACTGTGATACCTTGTTGTAACATCTCCTATCTTGAGGCCCAAAGCTATGTGATACAGATGCTACAGTCATCTATGGTATTTAACTTCCGGTAGTAAAATACAGTCGCGTTAATGGTATCCATAATATCAGAAGCATATGAATAAGAAATAAAATTGTAGATTTCAAAAACAGCTTTTCTAGTTACATTTCAAATCAATATTTCATATTCAGTTACGTAATCCCAAAATGATTCCTAGGTTTTGATAAAATACAATTATTACAAATAACGCCAAGAGCAACATATGAAGATGCTCCCTTGGATAAGCAGAGTACTAATAAACAGACATATCAATCAGAAATACATCACAGTGGAAATACTACTAAACTACTCCAATAAAGCTAGCTTTGCCTCCTATACGTCTTTAGAAGCTTATTCATCCAACCTGCTAAGCCTGAAAAGACCTTAACCTCCAATCTACCTAAATTAACTTTTGAGCACTTGAGAGTTTAAGAGGAAAACATAAACTTCGAATCAAATATAAAGCCTAATGTGAATAGTACTATTATATCTCGGTTTGTTGATATTAAGTGAGGCCATGCCACTTAGCGGAATGAGTTTTCCCTCGTTGATATCCATTTAAAAGCATATTTTTTATAAACCAAAATCCTACCATCAAACTTATTTTAACAACAATCGAAAATACATATATGCATAACAAATATGTGTTCAATGGACTATCTATTCGCACTATAGTTTTATTTGGATAACTATTAACCACTGGCTGAAGTGGGCATACCAAACATTATGAATAATCAAACTTCTATTAGGCACAACACTAGGCCATCTGCCTTTAACTATCTTCTTCTAGGGTCAACTGATCCTAATGTTTTTGTGGGCTCGCCTATAACCTATCTTTTATCTGTATATTCTCTTCTTTGAATAATTTAGTTCCATCTATGACAAAGTTCTAAGCACTAGAATTTCAAACTTATTTTAACTAGAGTCTAATAGCTAAAGTATAGGGCGTGACCCTTCACAAGTATCATCTAGTCTGCTAATACCTGAGTCATAAACTTAAGATTAACTACACTCTTAAAAATATCATTTCCTTGTAAGTAATCTTTATAGATTTATTACCATAGAAATCATACTCTTTGCTTTACTTATAAAAATCATGCCATGATATATTCTTTACACAAAACAATGTCGGTGAAGTCTAATCAATTGGATTATCTATCCCATCAAAATAGATTACACCTTTTTAACTTAGAAAACTTTAGGCTATGAAGCCAAAGCAATAAGTTCGAAAACCATGTTTAAAACCTGAAATAACACCTTCCAAAATCATTGAAAATAACCCTTTTTAAAGCATTATTTAAAACCTTAGACATCCACTTTCAAAACCATTTACATTTATCTTTCGAAATCATTAGAACCATCCTTTCAAAATATTTAAAACATATTTTTCAAACATTTACAATATATACCTTTCGAAAGAATTGGGCTCAAGTAAAGGGGTATGGAAATATTGCTTTGAAACCAATTAAAATTATTCCTTTCGAAACCATTAGGTTTAACATTTTATACAAACATTGGATCAAAGAAAATAGAGTTTGAGTATCCTTTTCAATAGCATTTAATCCAAGTAAAGGAATTGGGAAAGATGATAGTTTCGAAACTCGCCCTTTCAAAACTGTTTGAAAGTGGCTATACGACCATTTCGAAAGCTTTGATAAAGCGGCTTTAAATTTAAAAGGCAAAAGCACCACTTATGAATATGTTGTGATTCGAAAGGTATTAATGAAGTGGTTAGATATTGAATAGGTTCGAATGTGGCTATCCTTTCGAAAGCAAACAAAAGTAAGCAACAACTTATTCAAAAGCTCTTTTCTAAGAGCAAAGACAATCGACAACTTGTTTGAAACTTTCTCTTAAAAACAAAGATAAGTTAAAAGCAAACCCTTCAAAAGCATCTTCTAAAAACAAAGGCAACTAATGTATTTGAAAGCTTATAAGAAGGAATTTGACCCCTTCGAAAGTATGGTTTCGAGATTGTTTCTTTTGCCTTTCTCCAATACACTATATACCAACTGCCTGATACAATATACATTGGTTTTAAATGGGTTCATAAGCAGATGTACGTTGATGAAAGCTAATAGATGGAAGTGGCGAAGTGGTAAATCAAAATAATTCCGATTTTATGCCTTTCTAAGTAATTTTTTTCACCTAACTTGCCTAAATTTTTAGAATGTAACTTTATCATAATCTTTTTTCTAAAAAGGCTATCGAATTTAAAACTTAACCATTTAAAACATTTTAAGAAAATGTTCCCTTACGCTTCGGATTTTACTTGAAAATTATCCAATGATATAACCTTATGTTCTAATACATAATATTGAAACATGACTTCTAAATGATGATTTAGAAGAGACCATTTTCCTACAATAGCACAATATCTCGAAGCTAGTGAGATCAATAGGATATATGGGTTTTCAGATAGATCCAAGAGCTAATACAATAATGGCATCTAAAAAGCATCTAGAATTTGGGCAAGTATTTTAACATATATCATACCGCATTACACTAGACACTGTACCTAAAAAAATATCTGGTTGGCCCCATCAGGTCTAGACAATCTTATTTTTTTGTACATGAAGAAATAAAGAAGCCATTGCAATCGTCGGAAATACTAAGCCTACTAAAGGGACAAAAAAAGAAGGTAAGTAAAGATCTGTCACAGAACGGGTACCTCAATTTAATATTTGTATCTATTATAAATATAAAGATATCATAAGTATATCTATTATATTATATTATAATTAGCCTCGGACAAATCAATCGAATATTTACTCATACGTAATCGATCGAACACTACTTGAAAACGGTTCTTCTATTCAGAAATGAAATGTTCCAAATGTTCCTGTAAATTTTGCTCCCATTGGACCATTTGTCAATTAAAATGCAGAGAAAGCATTTATTACTAAGAAACAAAATCAAAGGTACTAAATCAGTTAGAAATATTATAAGTAAATAACATGCTACCGATTGTTGGCGATGTACTCTGATAAAATCACATAAATTGTGGTTGTTCAATTCTCGACGAATGATTTGGAAGAAACATTATTTGCACTTGTTATAAGAGGATGTTGAGATTGTCCCAGTTGATAAACGTAGAAACCATGTTAAAATGTTTGATATGGAGCATATGAGATGAGATCCTTTTTGCATCAACAAGAGGAAGAATCATACTTGTTATGCTATGTCTTAGATTAGAAATTGCTTAGGCATTTGGTGCTTTGACTGAATGTAAAATCTAAGTTAAAATCTCTAAAGTGTAATTAAGAGTATTCTCGAACAAATACAAGAGAAATATTTATGAAAACAACAAAATTTTATAAGGAGTGTTTTGACTCAAACTTCATAGTGACATCGAACATAGTAAATCAATTTAAATTCATATTCACCTTGATTATGGAACTTTGAGTTAGAAATGTACTAAATGAGAGGTTGTGTCAAATCCAACAATGAAGGCAATGTGCATTGCCATGAGTAATGCCGCGACAAAAGCAATATATGTTTCCAAATTTAGAAAGAAGCCAGGAGTGGTTACCTTTATTGTAAATCCAACAACATATTATAATTAAAATAAGTCAATATAAATACAATAGGAACTAAAAGCATGATAAGAAATCGAGATATATTCTTTGTAACCAACACTTGTAAAATGATTCATAATTAACAGGGAAGCACAATAAAAAAGTGGACATAAAAACAAATTATCATAGATTTATTACTGCGGCCCCATCCCAGTGTTCGGTTGTGTAATTGATGACGTACGCATAAGGCTTCATAATTAGTCACAAATGTAAGTAAAAGATCGATGGTGTTAAGGGTGTTCCCTAGAAGCAATTATGTAATTCGATTATATAACTTAAGTCTTATAGAGAATTTATTCAAAATATTGGTTTTATTTTCTTTCATATATTTTATTACATAGAGATACAAATAAAGAAACAAATTGTTAAAATTATATAAGAAATATATCCTTATAATAAGTTATTTGTCAATTGCAGCTACGAATGTATTTATGATTGTGGTTTGGAATCAACATTTAAATATTTACTCTAAAATCTTTCTAATCAAGATGTATTGAGAAAACGATACCGATATGACTATTGGGATTACTATAAATTATGCTCTCCATATGGTGGTCAGTGCATTACTCATGACCGTTCATGGTACCAAGAGGTTACGTACTTTTGGTTATGTAGAAAAATCATAGGATGATTCCATGTGGCCTTCTATAAGTTAATACACCAAGTCAAAACATAAAATCTCATGGTAATGATGTCTAGTAATCTTAAGAATTGAGGGTAAACTTTATCAAAAGAAGCTAAGTTATAATTTGGTTATGGTTAATCATGTGGCATCGCGATCATGTTAAGGCTATAGTTCGGTGTACATGGAAATATATGGGTTAAAAACTTAAGAGAGAATAGTCACCTTCTTTGTGGAAGGTTAGTATCATAGTAAATGTTAGTCGGTTTAAAGTTAAATCTCTAGCCAAAGCAAATCAGTAAATCAATTATTGTTACCAGAATGAACCAATGACTTTAATGCAATCTATGTAATTAACTACAGATGTTAGCTAAAGTTTTGACCACATAACTTATTTTTAATATCTTAGTGATATAGTGTTGAAAAAAGAATATATACACAAAATGTCATTTCTAAGTGCATTTTTAATAAAGGTTCAAAATTGGATTTTGCCTGAACGTTTTTCAAGCAATTGAAATTATGCTCGGTACTTCACTTTATCGTAATCAATACAAGTTTCGGTATTTAAATTGTTTAAATATTGTTTGAGGACTAAGTTCACACTAGAGAGTCAACATAACTATGTTGTTGGTTCGTTTACGATTTCAACCAATGTAAAATAAATTTAAAATTTTATAAATGAATAATAAAATTATATATAAATGTTGTATTAAATTTCAATGCCATTGCAAATATTTATTAAAGTCTTACAATTAATTAAAGCGATGTGTATAAGTTATACGTTGACTAATTAAAGAGAGGGCTAAAATAAATTAGTTAAATAGTTTATTTAATGGTTGAATCAAATAAGCCGAAGTTTGAAACCCTAAACAACAGGAATGGTGGCCATAGCGAGTAGAGGAAAGGGGAGACTTTCTCTCCAGATCTGGAGAGAAAGGAGTGAGGTATTTGTGGTCTGGTTGGCTAAATAGCGACCCAATTCATTATGTCCAAGGATCGATAAAAAGTCCAAACCATAACCTCCATTGTTGATCATTGACAAAGCCTTGTAGAAACAGTTGCTCCTCATAGCCCAACAGAAATATGAGTTTAAAGAAAGAAAAAACTAACAAACAAGGCGTTCAATGTTTGGAGGATCGAAAGGTCAAAACCCTATATTTAAATTAAAAATTGTTGCATTAAGTGAAAAGGAAATAGTGGTAAAAATGTGAGTTTCAAACGGAAAATAATTTTGTTAATTTATGAAGGATTTTAATTTGTGCTTATATAAATAAATATTTGTTAATGCAATATCAAATATAGTACTTTGATTACCAAAAGATGGTATTAGTACTTCAAATTATTTTATTAATAAAAATATTTGTTTTTTAACAAACTTTACTTATAATTAATTTATAAGAAATTAATTTAAATTAAATATCTTAATATCCATGCTCAAAGTAAAGATATCAAAACTATATATGTATTTGTATGTGTGTGTATATGCCCTAATTAGGGTTCATGGGGGAGTTGATCACTGTGAACTACAGTCAATAGGTTGTCTTGCCTGATATAATGTATGCATAATAATCAACAGATAATATATACATAGTTGCATACATACATAAATAACACACACTAAGATATAATTTTTTTAGTTACATACTCTTGGGTGAGCCATTTCATAGTTGTATGCAACCCTTTGATGCCACTAGCCGCCATGCGTAATACACTGCACAACATTTGGAAAGCGTTACACGCTATAGTCTTAACCGATTTGTAAATATCTTATCATGAAACAACTCGACTAGAAATATTTAAAACGATGTGTTTTTTATGTTGTGATAATTTATGATTATTCACATTGTGATTACTTTCACATAACATATCATTTAGAGATTTTCTATAAAATATACTCAAATTAAATGATAATTAACATAACATGGTATGATAAATACATGATAAAAGGATAAAACGCCTTTTATATCCAAAGAGGATTTATTGTAGAGTTAATAATTTACAACAAATTATTGAATTTCTATAAGGCATATCGCTAATTATATTAGTGAGCGTATAAGGATGAATGATGTATTTTACAAAATATTAATGAGTAGGAAAAGGAGTGGGCGATAAAAGGAGAAAATAGGTTTCTATTGCAACACACATGGGAAAAGAAAAGAGAGTCTGTTTATCTTTCGTAGATCATCTCCATGCCTTTACATATTACCAACGTGGAACCTATATGACGCTAGGATGATTTTCAAAATTCTAGATAGAAAATTATTTTTTCTACTAGTGATTAGGTTACTAAATTTTGAACATAACGACCTATTTCAAATTTAGACAATTAAGATCAATGATCTAAATCTCATTCAAATGAAATGAAAATGTGTATTTAAAATTTCTCAACAATGTAGATCCGTATGATGGATCTAAAACTAGTAAACTTGGCATACCTTCTATTAAGAAGAATTAGTTTAAAGGACAAATTTTGGAAAAAAAATTGGCCCCAAAAGCAGCAGATTTAAGATTTACCCAAAAGGATATCACTACTCACTTATAGAGACAATAATAGGATGTGTTGGGATGGGTTTTTTTGTAATCACTTATAAGGCATATCGTTAATTCTGACTAGTAAAAAATGCTTACAAAAATATTTATTTTGAAGAAACATCGATAATGTGATCGAAAATTGTTTTATCGGTAAATGGCTTCTTACTGGTCAGAATTTGTTCGAACTTTTTTACATAAAATTATTTTCTTAGGAAATCAATAAGAAGAAATAAAAATAATTTATCATCTGTAAAAAGGAAAATGTGATGATATCATGGGTGATGTACTAGGAAGATATTTTGTGTCTAATGTTAAAAGGGTAATTTGCTAAGGGTATGAGGTGTAAATTTACAAGCATGCAAGGTAAATGTAAGGAGAGTTCTTGGCCATGCAAAGGAAGCTAAAGGAAGTTCATTGGCATGGGTATTCACTCATATTTCACTAAAGCTTCAAAAGAAATAAAAAATCAAAAATGGTGGAAGCGGGTTAGCACTAATCCACTTTGTTCTTTACTAATCTTTCTTCACTTAGTTCAAATCTCTTCCGACCTCCACCAAACTTTCACCAATACCTTAGAATAACATAGGAAGCTTGGATCTAAATTAGAAGTTAGAAAAGCGTAGAGGATGGTGGGATTCCTCTTTAGTTCATGTGCTTGGAAGGTGGAGAGAAGGTGTGGCTTGGCTTGGATGTGCTAAAGGTTTGACCTTTAGGATCTTGGTGATGGTAGAAAGTGGTTTTTTATTCTTGTGTTTTTGAGCATTTATTTGGCTTGGATTTGGATGAATTATCTCACTATCTTTTATGCAGATGTTGTGAATATATGTATGTGAGTGCAAATACTCACTTGAATTAATTAAAATTATAAAATATAGACCCTCTTCCTTTTGAAAGTAAAGACAACTTTATTTTTTATAACATCACTACTATTAATTTCGATAATATATGTGTGTTATTGACTTGATGTTTAACTTGTTGTTTGGATTGTGTGTTCAATTGAAGTATGTTTGAAAGTGTTTGAAGCGAGAATAGTCGCTATAAGTGCACTTTGATAATCCTTAACTTTACTTGTGTAAATGGAAAATATGTGATATTAACTTGCTATAAATTGTTTTACACATATTTTGGTGTACGGAACAGTGATGAAATGATTTGGAAAGTTAAAGAAATTATGAAACTAACTTTTGAAAGTTAGAAGCGAAAAATTCGCTATAGGTACACTTTGAAAATGCTTTATGTTCGGGATTTTCGAAATCAACCTTGAGAGACATGTTAGAGTCTTGTTTGAGTATTTAATAAGCACTATAAGTATACTTGTTGCGGGGAAAATGTTGAACTTATGAAACAAAGTTGGAAAAAGTTATAGTGAGAAGGTAGTTATATGACCACTTTGAAATACCATGTTTTTGGGAATTTTTGTAATTATTTTAAAAGCCACCCTTCTAGCTTTCTTTGCACTTAATTAATATTTGTGTACTTATTAAGGGAAAAAATCAATGTTTAAAAGATTGTGGAACTGGTCAAACAAAGTGGCTAAAGTTAGAGCAAAAAGATAGTTATAAATACACTATGAAATATATACATTGTTTTGGGAAATTTTTATAAATAAATTGATAGCTATTATTGGGGATGTATTTCCCTAGATTCCAAGTAACCTAAGGTTAGTACTCACTACAAAAATTTCAAGTCTTAAATATTTACTTTGAGTGGTTGAATCTGGTCACAAATATCATGCTTTTCCTCAAAGACTTTTAGTAGCATATATAAGTGCTGTAGTTAGTTTCTCATGGTTTATGATATTAAAAATTACTTTTAAATTTTATAATTTTCTCTAGTCGTTTTAATGATGTTTTATAAAAGATTTTGCAGTATTTTCAATTTAGCTTGAATTTTAAACATATTTTTGACATTTACTTATGAATTTTCGAAGTAAAGGGGTTTAATAATATAAAACACGTTTTTTCATTATTTTCATTACATTATAAATTAGTCATCAAATAATTTTTTACATAGATATTTAAAACTTATTTGTAAGTATTTTTAAAAAGTGCGTGTGTATAAGTTTGGGAAAGTGAGTTAAGTGTTTTATAAAAGAACAAATGATGTTTTGAATTATAACACACATGTTATAACAAACGGTTTTATAAAGTTATGCAAAAGTGTATTATCTAATTAGTAAGTGTTAACGCTAAAATGTGAACGCTAACACCCCGGTGTGTAAAGTGTAGTTGTGAAAGCACCACCTGATAGATCGGGAAAGAATTACAAGCAAGTAATAGCAGAAAAGCAGTAAACAACAACGATTTTATAGTGGTTCGGCTTAAGGGTATAGCCTACGTCCACTCTAAGTACTTTTATTAATAATCCCGTTACAAACTGATACAATTCTTCTCAAGTACAATACACTTCAAGTTACAAGTGATTTGGAACAAGTCTTAAGCTTCAATGTCGATTAAAGTTCTTAGATTCATGTTGAAGATGTGTGGTTTCTTCGTGAATTTCT
This sequence comes from Allium cepa, assembly GCA_030765085.1. Classification (NCBI taxonomy): domain Eukaryota; kingdom Viridiplantae; phylum Streptophyta; class Magnoliopsida; order Asparagales; family Amaryllidaceae; genus Allium; species Allium cepa. The sequence goes on from CM060928.1 coordinate 1,034,224,156, forward strand.
TTGATGTATTCCTCTAATCTTGGAAGCTCTAAGTGTTGATGAAGTTCTCAATGCAGCAAAGTAACGGTGTGTGAAGAGAATGCGCCCAAAGTCCATTGAATGTTGGAGGTGGTTGCCTATTTATAGAGAGTTCTGGTCTGGAATTTTTGCCAAGTCCTAAGTCGCGGCCGATCTAAGTTAAGTCGTAGCCGACTTAATATGAGTCGTGGCCGGTCCATCTGGCCCCCTTCTGGCTTCACAGGAGTTCACTTGCACAAGTCCTAGGTCGCCTCCGAGTCAACACTACTCCTTCTTAGTAATATGGCATCGGGCTTACACTTAGTGGCTTTAGGTCGTGGACGAGTTAACTTGGTAAGTCGCAAATCACGGTCTGAACGAGATAACTGGGGAGCTGGATCGGTTGTGACTTGGGTCGTTGCTGAGTTAACATGCGCGTGTCAAGTAGCTGTATAGGATTTGCCTTCATTTGCCTGGGTCGTGAACGGCTTGGCATAAGTCTTAAGTCGGTTGCGACTTAAGTATAGGTCGTGCACCTTTCCATGTCCTGATCAGTTAGGTCGGCAACTCCTTTAGGTAATTAGATCGGTACTTAAGTTAGGTCAGTAGACTTCCTAAGTCGGCATCCTTTAAGGCATTAGGTCGTTATCCATTTAGGGCCTTAGGTCGGCATTCCTGTTAAGGCAGTTAGGTCGGCAACCTGTTAAGTCGGCAATCTCCCTAGACTGTTAGGTCGGTATCTATGTTGAGTCAGTAGAGTCAGTAGCCTCATTGAAGTGTTAAGTCGGCATACCCTTAGGCCTTAGGTCGGCACCCCCTGTTGAGCTTTAGGTCGGCACGCTTCTAACTGTTAGGTCGGAACCTCCTGATGCACTAGATCGGTGAGTCATGGTTAAGGCGGTGTTAACAGTAAGTATACATAGATCTTTAAAACTAAAGTTTTAAATATAATGAAAAATATGAAATTGTTTTGGGTTTGTTGTGGAAATGTGTTAACAACATTTGTCTGTTACCCTTTTCATTATACTTATGAATGTAAATAGATGTTTAAAAAGAATGTTTTAAATATAAGCATAAGTGAAACTGTTTTTGGTTTGTAGTGATAATGTTTAAGGGGAATTTGTCTTAAACTTTTTGAATAAGACTTGTGAATGTATTTAGCCCTTTAAATGGATATTTCAAGGGTAATAAAAAATATGAAATCTTTTAAAAAAGAAAGAAAAAGTAAAGGTTTAATGCAAGAAATCTTGCTAAATATTTGTGAATTTACATATACGATTTGAGATAGGCATTGAACTTTATTGAAGTACAAAAAGGGTACAAATGAATAGTAGTGACTTACAAATGAAGTTTTAGTAGACAAAATAAATTTTACTAATAAAAGAGGACTTAGTGGGTATTATAGGCTCAAGGAAAAAGTTGTAGAAAAATTTAGTTTTGGGGACAAGAAGTTTGCTTTTTAGGCTGAATGATACTTTTTAGCGTAAATCATAGAATGACAATTATAACTATCATTTTCTGTCAATTGTAACTATCATTTTCGATTTACACTAAAAAGCGTCCCTCGGACTAAAAAAACAAACTTTCTGTCTCCAAGACTAAATTTTTTTGCAACTTCTTCCCTATGCCTGTTTTCTTGAGGTTTTAATTAATAAAATATTAATTAAATGAAAAGGGGATTACAAGTCTCTTATGTAACTTGGTCGTGCTTTGTGTGTTTACTCATTCATGAAAAGTATTTAGTCGTCTACTTAGCGCAAAAATTCGATGAAGTGGACTTGTCTATCTGCGAGAGTCAAGTGTGAATTGTCTGGGCAAGGGTTTAATGCAACTAGCGTTCTGACTTACCTGGCTTCACTCTCGACAGAAGGATGGTGTGAGTTGAAAAGATCAAAAACGTGATAAGCATAAAAGAGTTGGTTTCCATATTCGATTGCCTATTTTAAAACCGATATTCGATTATTCGAGTACCCAACTTGACCAAATATTCATCAAATTGTCATCCTAAGGTTATATCCAAGGTAGAGGTCAACATTAACATTCCTTGGAGGACTTATGCTGGGATCTACATGGAAGATGCTCAAGTCCATGTAGTGACTAGTGATCTGTTCGAGTTGTTGGAATCTATTTAGGGATTCGTGTTATATTTGAGCGTCGAAGACTCGCGCGAGAGATGTCGAACGTGAACTTGGCATCGGAAATGAAAGGGAACAGTTTCTAGATATAGCTTGTGGTTTAGTTGACAGCGATAGGATATTATCACTCTGTATCTAGGGTATGCTTAACGATGTTGCATGCGGATGGTGATGATATTTAGGATCGCGTGTTTAGACATGGACCGGCTATGTTTTCCTTAGTAGTATATTTTATCCAGAGATATACGTCGCTCAAAGGTAGTTTTTCACCTTTGTGTAGGAGATTGGATTTTGGCTTGACCAAAGGTATCTCCATAGAAAATTCATTATATGAACATACCTTAGTAGTTTTGATTGTACCCCAATATTATTGTAGCGCGATCAGTGTAAGCACCACAGCTATTTTTGATTTATATTCTTCACCATAGAAATTATCTATTATATCTTCTTATGTAATTATTAGACTGTGGTTCTTAAGATGGGACACAAGGTCATCAGATCAAGTTGGAGTGGGCCGACCAGATCCTAGACTCAAAGCTCTTAAGAACCTGATATTGGTCTACCTACCCTGATAATCCAATGGGGATGGTCAAGGCATGTCAAAAAAGGGGCGGGTCTAATGAGTTTAAATCCTAGACCAGCCCACTATCATCCCTACACACATATCCACATGCCAAATCTTCGTTTTGATGCCAGCACGTCCCACTTCATCGCACCCCATGTAACTGCACCCCCATGTCGTCCTCCATCCATGCTCTACCATACTAATTAACGTCACTACCCATAGCTTCCACATCCCTAATCGGTGCCTCCTTAAAAAGACAATCCTGAAAACCTAAATTTGGCCTCCATTCATCGCCTACCATAACATCTATATCTTTCAGCACATCAGAACATTATTGCTCACCACATTATGTGCACCAGTCATCAATTACTGCAAAAATATCAATATGTAAAAATATGATATTGTATAGTACAATTATATGAGAAAATGGTGTAAAATATATATAACAAGTACAAAATGCTACCCAGTCGTTTCATATAACCAAAAAATGATAACGTAGGATAAGGTCAATTATTACACGATAAAATTGAAATATAGTGGTGGTATTGTTTCGTTTTGGTTAGTAAATACCAAACTCATAAGAAGTGGAAGCATTATAAAATAATTTATTAAAAATATCATGATAAATTATCTAAAAACTAAATAAAAATGATACCAAATTTACAAGAAATGCAGTGCCGTAATAAGTTAACTTGCAAATAGTATTACAAACTGTCAAAATAGAATAAAAATGATATCTTACAAAATATCATAAAAGGATACTCGAAAGTGAAATTTAAAAATATTAATTCCAAAATTATGCTACAAATTCATAAAACCTACTACAAATCAAAAACATAAATATACATCATAAACTAATATTATAATATATAAACTTATCTAAAAGATGCTACAATAGTCCGCAAGTAGTGGCGCAGTGGTATGATACTTGCCTCCTGTTAAAGAGGTCGCGAGTTCGATCCCCGTCTGCCCTACTCCCATTCAAGGCGCGGAGATGGGTCCCTGTTAAATCCACAAATAATGGTGGGGGACATAAGTCTCTGTGCTGGGATGGTCTAAATCCCAAGTGTCTGTGGTCGGACCAGGCATGAGGGAGCTCCTCCTATCCCTTCGATTTCATCAGGGCTCTAGGTTGAGTTTTTAAAAAAGATGCTACAATTATCCATAGATTGCAAATGTAATTTTTAGAAAAGCTACCACGATTCATAAGATACCACTAAAAAACAATATTTGAAAAAATTATACGTAATTTAATTTATTTTAAAAAATCAAAATGTAATAATACATAGTTGCATTTCTCTATATATCCAGAAAAATGCTACAAGTATTAAACCGTTACTGCAATTTAAAAAAATTAAAATTCATAAACTATTATTGCAATTCATAAAATGCTGCTGCAAAATTGCATTATGAACAAAAACATACATAAATATTTTAATTAAAAATCAAAAAATGAAACTATAAAGTAGCATTACTACACCAAAAATAAAATAATGTGATACCGGAAGGTAGAATCATTAAAAAGCTTCAAATAAAAATGCTACCAATCAATAACAATATAAGAAAATGTATGTAATTAATTCATTGAAAAATATTATTATAACTAATGCTAATACAAAATAGCATTGTAGTATAATATTACATATTCACCTATAAAATCCATAAAATATTACTACAGAGCAAATATCGTTAAAATGGTTCGAAAACTACTAATGTTGTTCATAATTCTAAAATAAAATATTAGTATGAGCTAAAATACACACTTTATCTACAAAACACCATAGTTACTCAAAAACCGCTATTATAATAGACAAACTACCAACACAATTTATAAAATACCATTATGAAATAAGATTGTGAGCTCAAATATGCCTTTTTGTTTAAAATGCTAGCATTAGGAGCAGAAATATAAATAACTATTATGCTTTTTAAAAAATGTTTATGCACACTATTATCTTCTTCCATAAATTCATATTGCTTCTCCTCTATACACTGCTTTAATCATACAAAACATCATTTCTCCATCACCGTATCACCATGTTAATGGTCCGATCGTCTTCATTTCGATCTGCATCACCATCTCCATTTTCCATCATCATCAAACTCATCATGCCAATCTCCATTATAGTCATCGGGCTCGACTCCTCCACCATCAAGAGTTGTCGCACCATCACCGAGAACTATCCACCCCTTCTTTCCCATCCATAGTCCATCATGTGAAAAAATGCAATGCCTATTTGGTATGTCCTAGCACCTCAAAAATTGTCTATGAGCTCCATTAGGGGATAATGTTTGACCTTCATGCACAACAATGAAGCGCGTGTCTTAATGCCTAAAAGTAATTAAAAATTTGTCCTTCTTACAATTACATGTTCTATCTAATAGTAGTTTTGCGCTACGAATCAGACGTTGTCATTTAGTTTGTTTCCATAATCCCGCCATATCTGGCTGCTTAACATAAGCAGTATGTTTGCAAATCAATGTCTTTAAAACCCTTTTCCCAACAATTGTAGGGATTCAATTAATCAAAATTATAAAAATAGTAAATTTGTTACTGCTTTTGAATATTGAATGCTTTCTTTATCCATGGTATGATTTTTTTTTTTTACAAATTGTAGAAAAATAACAAGTTTTTTCCTCCACTAAGAAGAAAACCAAATTATTCAAAGCACAAGCATTAACAAGGAAACCATCATAATAACATCAAAAATATTAAATGAAAAATATAACACCATGGCTAAACTTTGAAGAATTATGTGCGTATGTGTATAGATATGCATACACATATACATATGTATTAAGTGTGTGTATAAACACATATACACATGCATGCGCTTGCACACTATATGTTAAGTAATTAAACTAATTAAATCGACTTTAACTTTATTGTTACTATGGAGGTGCTTGAAAATATAATTAGAATAGGAACTAAGAATAAAAGCACAATAATTGTTACCGGCACTATAAATAATCTAATTACGGTTTTCGCTATTTGTAGAAAAAATTTCTTTATTAGATAATTAAATAGGTAATTAACAAGAGAACCAACTGTAAGTTACAAAAATGATACTAAATTAACTCACTAATAATGCATCCATTAGCTAGGAAACCATCATAATGTAATAAAAAATATTGAAAGAAAACATAATACCATGGCCTAAATTTGAAGAATTATGTGTACGTCTATACATAGACATATATACACATATGTTTGTGTATGTATAAATACACTAGCATGCATACAATACAAACATTCTTGCATACCTATGTATACATACATATATATATATATATATATATATGGTCAGGACTGGTTACTCCTCTAATCCACTTGATTTCAAATGCAAGCTCTGAATTAAACAATAGAGTTGAGTGGTAAGAGGAAGAAAGTATAACTATTTATGGTGGAACATGTATTTGAAATTAGTGGGTTTGAGTGAAGCAAAAATAGGTGCAACCGATCCTTGCTCTCTATGTGTGTAACACCACCTTAAACAATACAACATCCCACATGCTCTTTGATTTCTACGATAAGTTTCAATTTAAATAATAGTTTATTCTCTCTCATTCCACCACCACTCTTATTTAAATCAGAACTTGTAATAGAAATAAGTGGTCGTTTGGGATGTTATATTGTTTGTGGTGACACTGAACACCCTTTATGTGTGTGTGACGGTTATTTGAATCAGAACTTGTAATGGAAATAAGTGGGCATTTGAGATGCTATACTATTTGGAATAGTATCGAACACTCTTGTGTGTGTGTGTGCGCGCGCGTGCGTGTGTGTATGTTGGTGTGTGCGTGTGTGTGTGTATATGTGTGTGTGTGTCTATATATATATGTGTGTGTGTTGTGTGTATGTTATGTATATATGTATGTGTGCCCGTGCACGTAAATACATACATTCAAACGTACATACGTATATGCGTGCGTTCGTACGTATGTGTGTGTATGTGTGGATTTATTCATTTATTTAAGCAGCAAAAAGAAATCCAAAATATCCACAATGTAGCCTTTAGCTAGCCACTAGCTAGGAAACCATTACAATAACAACAAAAATATTAAGTGAAAACATAACACCATTGTTTAAACTAGGAAATTACGTATGTACATAAATACGGTGGACGTTTGTCCGTACAGACTATGGTATGTAATTAAGCTAATTGAATTGTCTTTAACTTTATTATAATGGTATATGCGCTAAAAAAAGTAATGAGAATAGGAATTAAGAGGAAAAACACAAAAATGTTTTCAGCACTATAAATGATTTCGTTATGGTTTTCTATATTTGCACCTAAAAATGTTTGTTTATTGAATAATTAAGCTGGTAATTAACATGACAGCCAATACTTTTAATATTGTAACAGTGATAGTCAAATCAAATAACCCATTCACAAGATATTCTATGTCATTAAGTCATTCTAAGAGCATATAAAACACCACCAAATGAACCATAAATCCATAAACCCATAAACAAAATCCTATGGATAAAATTAAACTGAAAAAATAATCATAATTACCATTATGTTATGTATTCAAAAGTAAATGTTTGACATATCATGTAAAACACCATAAACATATACAGGACGATAAATTTGCAATAGAAAATAAATACACACGATGCATATGTTTCTGTGTGCGTAACAAATAGCTTGCAATATTCAAAAATTTATTTAATACAGAGTTAAGTAGGCAATTAAAACTAAATTAATTGATATTTCAACATTGTAGCTGTCGAACGTGAAACTAATAAACAAAATTAAATACACATTCCGTAATATGTTTTACCAAAAAAGAGTATACATGCAATTAACCTAGAGTTCTCTGACCGTTGCTATATAGGAAAGTGTCATAATGGCCACATAAATTGTCATAAATACGCCTACGAAATGCTCTAATTCTTCTTCCCTAAAGAATGCTATAAATACCTAATCTCACCCTTCCTTGCAAACAGTGTTAAACTGAAAACTCTTATACATAATGGTGAGGAAAGTAAAAAAGTCCTGGTGCCTAGATCGTCTAAAGATCAGAAACCGGAAAATCAGAAAGGAAAAGGCACGTTGGGCGCATTTCTGGAAATTGCGAACCGGATTGTTCAAAGAGTCAAAAGAAATTTCTATCCTTTGTGGTGTAAAAGTAGCTGCAGTTGTCATCTCTCCTACTGGAAAAACTTTTACCTTCGGCCACCCCACTGATGGCGACTCCATCATCAATGGCTTCATCAATGAGGTCCGGAACAAGATGATAGCTGAGTTGGAATGTTTTTTGGAGAAGGAAAAGAGGAGAAGGGAGGTGCTGGAAGAAGAGTGGAAAAGGAGTACAATGGAGTTGAGCATGGTAGACGTGGAGGAGTACGAGAGGAGGTTGATGGAGCTGGGGGAGAACATTGCCAAGCGTGTGGAGCGTTTACCCATATGGTGATTTTTCTGCTTTTATTTATGAGTATGATGATGTTCTTGTGGTTCAGTTTATCTAGCATTGAAAGATTGGTGAGGAGGATTTGATATTCTACTATGACATATTTGAAAATTCTCCTTTTGTTTGGATTGTTGCTGTTTCAGAACTTTTAAATTTGATGCTCAAGTTTGCTGTTTTGAGATGTATTGTGAGATAACTTATTTTAACCTAGTTGTTAAAAAAGTTTGCTGAAACTATATGCTATTTCAAATCCTACTTTAGAAAGTGCACTAACTAATGTGAATCTCTATATTTGTATTTGACATTAAAATAAAAAGGCTAGGAAAGAAACAAACAAACAAGTGAAGTTACACTTGGATTGTTAACTTTTTATGCATTTACTTCTTATTGTACAAGGGTTGGGTAAATTATAAATAATACTAAATAGCCTGGAAACCGTATTTACCTAAATGTGAAGGTGATATTGTACATTGAAATCTATCTAATTTTTTGAAACCTTGATATATTAAAAAAAACATAATTTTCTACCGTGAAAATTAGTGTTAGTGCTTGAAATTTTTATAAAGAGCTTGTAAGATGGGTAATATATAATTGGAAGTGAAATTGTTGATATTAAAAGCACTTCTTTAAATTTTGATCCTTGAATTGATAATATATAATTTTGAGAAATATAGGGATGTTGTTACTTACACTCCACTTTTAGATATGAGGAGGCAATTTTTCTTTTAAATTTTTTCTTACTATGAGGTATACTAACCAAATTGAGCCTCCTTGTAAAATTATTTTCAAATTAACAAAACTGTTCATTCTTCTATTGTCCTAATTTTCCTATTAATTAAGTTCGATTGTGAGAATTTCAACTATCAAGCAGTTTAAGCATACCATAATGAATATGGCATAGTATCAAATTGGACAGGGTCCTGCTTGCTCTTGTGGTGTTCGATACCGACTCAACATTTTTGATACGTTTGGTAACATTCGAAAGGCCACTGTCGAATTTAATTTTCATGTAAAAATTCATAAATTTATATATAGGACAATATATTCACAAAAGGAAATAAATATATAGGATGCATTTGTTTATGTGTAGTTACATATAGCTTTCTATATTAAGAAATTTATTTACTTCCGAGTTTAATAGGAAATTAAAACTGGATTAATTGATATTTTCAACATTGTAGCTGAATGTGAAACTAATAAACAAAATGGAATACACATTCTCTAATAGGGGCTTTACACCGAAGGTCCCTATTTTCGATTTTGTTGTAAGAAAAGTCCCCATGATAATAAGTATGTAAATTAAGTCCCTGTTTTTTGTAAATCAGAAAGCGCAAACCATCTTGCGCTTTTCTTATAAAAGTGCAAGTTAACTTACGCTTTTCAAAAGTTTAAATTTTTTAGAAAATTTCAAAATCTTTTAAAAAATTTTCATAAAAAGCGCAAACTAACTTGCGCTTTTCTGATAAAAGTTGCAAGATAGCTTGCATTTTCTGTCAGAAAAGTGCAAAACACCTTGCGTTTTCTATTTTTCAAAAAATAGGGACTAAATTTACATACTTATATATACAGGGACTTTTCTTCTAACAACATCAAAAATAAGGACCTGTACCTCGTTTCTTGTTCTCTAATATGCTTTGCCAAAAAAGAGTATACATGCAATTAACCTAGAGTTCTTAGACCGGTTCTAAAAAGGTAAATGCCATAATGGCCACATAATTATGCCTATATAATTTTGTAATCCTTCTCTAAAGAATGCTATAAATTGTACATCTTGTGTACCAGTCATCAATTATTCTAAAAATATCAACATATAAAAATATAATATTGGACGGTATAATTATATGAAAAAATGATGTAAAAAGATATATAATAAGTACAAAATGCTACTGAGCCGTTTCGTTTAACCAGAAGACTATAGCACAAGATAAGGTCAATTATTGCATGATAAAATTGAAATGTAGTTGTGGTATTCTTTCTTTTAATTCAGTAAATACCAATCTGATAAGGAGTGGTAGTAATATTAAATAATTTATGAAAAATATAATGATAAATTTTCAAAAAATTAACTAAAAATGATACCACATTTACAAAACTATACAGTGCCATTATAAATTAATTTTTGCAAATAGTATTACAAACTTTCAAAATAGAATTAAAAAGATATCTTACAAAACATTATAAAATGATACTTGAAAGTGAAATTTAAAAATATTAATTCAAAAGTTATGCTACAATACATAAAATGTAACGACTCAGAATTTCAGTCATTCGAAGTGAGATTATTTAATTGATTTTAAATATTTACAAATTAAATTTATATGTTGAATAACTTATATTTCCAATATAATAATTTAATTAAATTGCTAATTTAATATTTGAAATTGCAGAAATAATTGGATTTTGAAATTAATGCAAATGAAAACGATTTATAAGTTAAATTAAATTCTCTTTGAATTAGAATGATGTTAGAAAACTTTTAAAATTAATTTAAAAGTTAATTTAAAAAAACTGGAAATTTTAATATTTAATTAACGTATAAAAATAGTCATTTTTGACACTGTCTCAGATTTCGATGAAACTTTTTTCATTAGACTCGTATTGTGATATTATTGTAGAATTTCAAAGTTCGTGTCAATTGGACTTAAGGTTTGGTCTGTGGAAGCTGAAACGCATAGAAATTTATTCAAGTAATTTTAAGTAAAATAATTCGATTCGAAAGCCTATCTTCCAAATACTATAAAATTTGTCTTCAATATTTGTATTTCATTGTGTTCGAAATAGCCATAGATCATTTAAAAGCTAGGCGGCATGCATCGTTTGAATTTCGGAAAATTTTGAGTGAATAGTATTTTTAAATATGGCTATATAAGTTTATCATTTCGTTTGCCAACCCTTGGAACCCTATTCTCAGCCCCTGTCATTTTAATTTCGAGCCACCGATATCTTCCAACCTTCATCCCTCTTTTTCTCTCTTTCCGCTCAATGAAATGGTAAGGTATATGTAGGAGAAAACAAGCTCTACATGATTAACGGTTGTGATCGGAGATAGAGGCTAACTGTGGCGGCTAGTGCAATTTGAACGGCGGTAGTTCATGGCCATTTTCAAAATGATAGGGTCGATAGGTCGGGCTGTGGTGATGGGCAGTGGTGCAACGTTGGTAGGGGAAGACGGTGGTATCGCCTAATCATGTTCCAGTCATCGATAGGAGGTGGGATTATTGATTGAACGACGGCGGCGAGGGTTGCGCTCCGATCTGTGAACGAAGAAGAGGGGGATAGAAATGGAGGGCCGAGATCAGTTTTCTAGAAATTAATGGTGCAGATTTTCTAGGTTTATTAAAATAATAAAGAAATTGAAATTATATTATATATAAATTCGTGTAAACTTATAAACTGTAGAACTTATTCGTACAAGGTCGAAATTGGATTAAACAAGTTGTGTTGGGTTTATACAAGCAAACACTATGCGATAGAGCTAGTTTAGAGTTAATTGGAGCTGCTAGAAATTTTGGGTAAAATTAACCGGTCGTTTAATTTTATTCGAAATAAACCGCTACAACGGCTATTGGAACGAAAGTGAGTACAACTTACTCTTTCCGAATCACTTATATTTTTATATAAGTGAGAATAAATTATTTATGATGTTTGAGGATTGTTTGGATGTTATACTCTATTATTAGTGGTTGGATATATTCCTACCTATTGGAGCAGATGAGACCCTTTACGTTCCAATGTACGAACGGATGACCTTTTGTACGTGAATCTGCCTCGAAAATAAACATTGTACACATATTGTCATATGTATATTTATTGCAGGTAACTGGTTCGAGGGATCTAACTGAATTCCTCACCAGTGTTAATTTTTATTTACAAATATTGTTATATATGCTATTTTCATCTGATATATGATGTTTGGATTCTGTGATTAATGTGACTCACCTTATTTAGTTTATTTGCAGCATTGGGCCATGTTTTTTGAAATCTAAGATATTAAAGTGATGATTTCAAATTAAAAAGGATTACAAAATGATTTTGAAAATATATGATTTTTAATAATTTTTGAATTGGTAAGGAAATGAATTTATTTTAAATAAATAAAAAGTTATAATTTTTATGTTATAAAAGTTATGTTTTTGTGAAATATACATAAATATGATTTTTGAAATATGAAGTTAACTATTTGGTAAAATAGGTTAAATGAGAATTTTGAATTTATTATAACTGGTTCATGTATAAGATCTATCAAATTGACATCTTATAAATAAAAATAATGGGATTATAAATGAGATTTGTAAATGTTTAAAATGAAGTTATAAATGGATCTTATAAGTGAACAAGATTTATGAATTAATGAAGTTATAAAAAGAATGAATTTGTATTAAGAGATTTATAAGTAAATTTGGATTTCGACATATAAGTGAGACATAAATGGAATTTGTTAATAAAGGAATTTTATATATAAAAGTTTTTATAAAATAGAAATGTGAATTATTAACACTATTTTATAAATGCGAAATTAGTTTAATTTGATAGGTTAAATAGGGAAGTTTATAGAGGAATCATATTCACGATTTTGGACAGTGAATAATCCTTTAAATAAAATGAATGTTTTGGAAAGTGATATTATAAAAAGAAATTAAGTAAATAGTGAATTCACTTATTATTAAAATAAGTATATGGAAGTGTTTTCCAAATGGTGAAATATTGAAATGGTTTAGAGAATATTTCTTTTTTGAAGTGAATATTTGGAAAGTGATTTAACTAACAAAAGATGATTTAAAAAAGCCCAGTGATTGCTTATGGTGCTAGATAATTATTGTTTGCTTTGATAGTTAAATAACCGACTATCGAATTTGGCCATTTTAGTTTCTCAACTTGATGTTGAAACTAACTAGACGTACAATAAGTACATGACTGACTGCGTAGGCTGGATTTTTTTGTGTGTTAAGAATGTCGGTTCATGTAGTGCGGAGTGATTACTCCAATCTAACGAGCTTCCTTCTTGGCCAAAAGATAGCAAGATGAAAGTTGGTGGCATGATAAGTCTATCAGACTTAGTTTCTGCATGAGGTTGATAAACACTTTTACGCTATTAGTGCGAAGAGACTGGGATCAGATTTATCTGAAAACTACTTCAAACCAACGTATATGCTTTCGAATATTTAGTATTTCATAGTGAAGGACTGTTTGTTGATCATTTGGGGTTAAAATCCCAATATACATTTAGTAGTAGTCTCTTCGTTATGAAATATCTGATGCAAGGACTATTCTTTACGAATCCTAGGGATTTGCTGATAGGATGTGGTAGGAAAGTACCTTCGGTTTGTCCTCTTCCTAGACAACATGTATGAACGATTGTCTGACATTGCATTTCTATGATTACGCATATGGTCTTTTACAAATGTACATCTATTGATTGTGGAGAAGGCAACTTCTCTTGGCTTAACACCCTTCCTTTTGACGTACGAGCTCAACGGTTGTATTTTTATGGAAGGCAATTAATAGTCAACGGAAATGGCAATGTGGCATTCAAAGATGATGTGAAGAGATATGTGAAAGATAATCGTTACCTGGGGTCTCATCAACCGAAAATGACTGAAATAGGGTTAGGTGCAGCATGGCTAAGTGGTCATTCCCAGTTAGGATATGATCATCCTCTTCTAGATGTATTTCTTCCCGCTATGACATTAGGATATAAATTAGTGTGGTTTATATGCTATAGGGACCCTCGGAATGGTCAGTAGCCACCAAGGGATGACATATTCGGTACTACCTAGTTATAGAGGTTGTCCGGTCTTGTGTTAGTAGAGGGAAAATGTTCCTTGGGACATCCACCTAGAAGTGTACCCATCAGAAGGTAGTCCCTTTACCAGGTCATTTGTATGGAAATCCAAACTCCACTACTTGCCCGCATTTTGTTTATAGAGCCTAGTATGCTGGAATTTAATAATTCTAACAATTTCGAGTATTTTAATTATTAGCTGTATATTAGACACTAGAATAATATAACAAGATTTGGTATGAAATGTTTTGGTTATCGTAAGGTAAAAACATGTCTGTATTTATATATGGGTGTGTCTTACAAGATATTTTGTTTTGAAAAGAAAAGTTTTGTTAATTTAATAAATTTAGTTGAGTGAGTTTCTCATGCCAGTTTACTAGATTGATAGCGGCATTCTTCCCTTTCGATGCTCGAGTCAGACCGAGTAAATTTACAGGTTCTGTTGGACGAATTTTCACCCAGAAGATCTCAAGACCAAGAAGCGCCAGTTTCACCCGGGATCGCAACCTCCAATCCATCTGGCAAAGCAGGGTTCATTCGGTGACGATAGTCCATGCATCCAACCTCCATCCGGTCGAACAGCATTCGACAGTCTCCATGCCGAACCAACACATACTTCCCCCATACCGAACCAACACATACTTCCCCCATACCGAACCAACCTCCAGCCGGTCCAATACCCTACCGGACCAGCCCCTCTCACACGCTCCACCGGACCAGACCATCTCCTGCAACCGGATAACACTCCTACCACCGGACCAGATTGGTACCGGACCAAAGTCCTACCGGTCCAACACCACACACTCAAGACCGGACCAAGCTTCACCGAATCAGAATGCTACCAGGCCAGATTGCTTCAGCCCGGGCCCACCAGCAGCTATATACATCCAAGACCCCTGCCCCCTACCTCACTCTATAAATAGAGGGGCAGGGGTGCAACAATGGCAGACAAGTTTGAGAGCTCAAGCACGGAAGGAACTTTCAAACTACTTTCATATACTTGTACACAAAGCATTGTACTTGTAATCTGAAAGAAAGAAGATAATAACATATAAAGTGGACGTAGGCACGTTCTGGCCGAACCACTATAAATCTGTGTGTCTTTTACAATTCAGTCCCTGCTTTTTTTATATTTACATAACTCGTCTAAATCATTAAGAATCGCATAAAACCCATTAAATCTCACGACTTGGAGGTGTTTGCCCACTTTTCGCGCAAACATTTTTGGTACTTTCACTGAGAACCTTCGAACTCGAAGCTTCAGCTTCCCTCATTCAACCTTCTTTCCCAATAGCATCCTTCATTGCCTAGGAAACATGACTTCCAGACCAAGAAAAGACGCCAACAAGGGAAAGAACGCTGCAACTAGCAGCGCTCCAAATCCAGTGGATCCAGATCAAGAGAACCATCCCACTACAGCAGCAGTGCCACATGTAGATCAGGCAATTCCAACAGCCCCTGCCGCGGAACAACCGGCAGTAATCACTAGAGCAGACCTAGACAGAGTTGTGGTGGAAGTGACTAACCGCTTCGCATCCCAACAAGAAGCTTTGGTGAACCAACTTATGACGCGTTTGAGGGACGTCGAAGAATCCAACCGCAACACTGAATCATGGGATGAATCTCAATCTGGAGGATCTCGGAGACAGCAAAGGTCTTCCCTCTTCGAGGAAGCCATCAACAGGAACAACAATGATAGGGGCCGCGCCCGGACTCAGCCCGAACTCCGACTCGAGGAAGCGCTTGGAACCGAACCCAGTGGGGGAGGCGCCAGGCGAGGGTCGGATGTAGCTGAGCCAGTCATGCCACCTAATCATAGAAACCCCACTGAACGGAGCCGAGCTAGAACCCAGCCCGAAGTTGACCCCATGGAAATGCTCGAAACAGAACCCCACAAGGGAAGATCAAGGCAGGGGGCAACTGTAGCTGGTCCTAGCGTGCATCCGAGCAGCCAGAGGCAACCACTGGATAACGTCAGAAGTGATAGACTTTACCATCCCTACAGGTCATCTGGACGAGATCGAACCCGCAGGGAAGAACCAAGTTCATTTCTATCCGCTCCAAATTCTGATGAAAGAATGGCACGATTATTCAGAGAATGCATCCAACGGGAGCAAAGGGACCGAGGAATAGGCGCTAGGGTCACCAGCCCCTTCACCCGCAATATCGAAACTGCCATCACCCCCCGTGAATGGAAAATGCCAACCATGGAACCTTACAAGGGAACTTCCGACTCCATCGTACACTTACAAAGATACACCCAGCATATGCTCATGAGCGGAGCAACAGAAGGGGTGATGTGTAAATGCTTTCCGCTATTCTTAGCAGATCTAGCTACCTCCTGGTTCTGCCATCTAACCCAAGGGTCTATCAGCTCATGGGAGATGTTGAAAGAAAGGTTCATTAGCCAGTTCCGCATCCATGTAGAACAACCCAAGGATGCTTATTCTCTATCCAATGTCAAACAGAAATCCCGAGAGACACTGCAACAATATCTAACCCGGTTCAACGCCGCAGCGGCCGCAGTCCAAGATGCCGATGAAAAGCTCACCCTAATGGCCCTCTGTAGTGGTGTACACCCGGATACCAAGTTCGCTAGAAGATTAACTAAGGAAAAACCAGCTACTTTACCTGATTTCTTCCATGAAGCTGGAAAGTATATGAGACTTGAAGACGCCGCCACTGAGAGACAGTCAGGGCAACAAGGTAAGACAACTTCGGACAAGGTTCCCACTGCAACCAAGGACATTCGAAGAAATGAATCTAGAGACAATGCTGGGGGCAAGAAGGTTGAAAAACGCCAATATCGGCCAGGACCAAGATTTGACTCCTACACTCCTTTGAATGAAACAATCGAAAACATCTTTTTAGCCACTCAGGGCGAACTCGGATATAAGCGCCCTCCGCACAAGAAAGAATCTGATAACGCACTCAAGTCTGGAAAGTTCTGCCGCTTCCACGAATCCCACGGACATGACACCAATGAATGCCACCATCTACGGGACTTGATCGAAGAACACATCAGAAGAAGAAGGCTGGAACGCTATGTGAAAGGTCAGAACAGGACTCCAACTCCTGCCAATGAGAACTCAAAGCGACCCCTCCCAGAAGTAGGCGGAGGGAATCGCAACACCAGTGGCTCTAGTCAAGGGAAGATAGTGGTCCATACCATCTCGGGAGGACCACACATCGCCGACAGAAGCTGGGCAGAGATGGAAAGATACGGCAAGTCACTTAGAAATGCTGAAGGCTATGTTAACTCCATTATGGAAGAACGCCACCCGAAACGGAAAGAGATTGAGGACATCGTATTCAGTAGGCGTGATTTAGAAGGAAGACAGTATCCGCATATGGATCCCATGGTCATCTCTGCCTGGTTCGGTCCAGCTAAAGTTTTCCGAATTCTAATAGACACAGGAAGCTCCGTAAATATCCTATTCAAGCATGCTTTCGACAAAATGAAGCTGTCAATGAAGGATGTGTCTCCCTGCAACAAACCCCTGCACGGTTTCACTGGAGATGCGAAAATGCCGCTCGGGCAACTTGACCTCTTCGTCGAAATAGGAAGTCATCCCTGCTCCGTTGTGCGAAAACAAACGTTCATACTAATAGAAAACCACTCGGCCTACAACGCCTTCTTGGGAAGACCAGCCTTGTCTGACTTCCAAATTTTCCTAGCCCCGTGGTGCCTAAAGATGAAATTCCCAACAGATGACGGAATAGGAGAGGTTAAAGGAGATCAAGACGCCGCTCGAGATTGCTATGTAACTGAACTTCGCAATAACTATAGAAAGAATAAAGGGAAAGATGCAGAGACTACTCTCTGCATGAAAAGCTTGGAAGCATAGCAACTAAAGAAAGCCCCTCCTCTTCGATACACCAGCGATCCTTTCAATGAACTAGACCCTAGGGATAAGGAGGAGGAGGCAACCGCTGAGCCTGCAGAGACCATGGAATTCGTATCTGTAGACAAACATGATTCAAGCAGACTATTAAAAATAGGATCTCAGCTAAAAACAGAATTGAAGGATCAACTCATTGACTTTCTCCGCCACAACTTAGATGGATTTGCGTGGACACATGCCGATATGACAGGAATCTCCCCGGACATAGCATGCCACATGCTGAACATCGATCCCACCAAAGTACCGATAAAGCAGAAAAAGAGAAGCATGGGAGCAGAACGATCAGCAGCCCTCGATGAGGAAGTAAAGAACCTACTTGCTAATGACTTCATACGAGAAGCCATCTACCCAGAATGGATAGCTAACCCGGTGCTAGTAAAGAAAGCTAATGGGAAGTGGCGAACATGCATTGATTTCTCCAACCTAAATGACGCTTGCCCGAAAGACTGCTTCCCGCTCCCCCGAATCGATCAACTTGTGGACAGCACTGCCGGGCACGAACTTTTATCTTTTATGGATGCATACTCCGGATACAACCAGATTCCCATGCACGCTCCCGATCAAGACCACACTAGCTTCATCACTGACCGGGGATTATATTGTTACAAAGTCATGCCTTTTGGACTCAAAAATGCCGGAGCTACCTATCAACGCCTCGTCAACAAGATGTTCGTGGAATTAATAGGACGAACTATGGAAGTGTATGTAGATGACATGTTGGTAAAGTCCAGGAGAGCCGACGATCATGTAAGCCACTTGACCGAGATGTTTCAGGTACTTCGCCGATATGGAATGAAGCTGAATCCTCTAAAGTGCTCCTTCGGAGTGTCATCGGGAAAATTCTTAGGATTCATTGTCCATTCCAGAGGAATTGAAGCAAACCCTGAACAAATCCGGGCTCTAAAAGAAATAAGAATACCTTCCACTCGAAAAGAAATGCAGAGCCTAAACGGAAAGGTGGCCGCCCTATGCAGATTCATTTCCAAAGCAACTGGCAAGTGCGTCCCTTTCTTCGAAGCTCTCAAGAAAGACAAAGGAAAGTTCGAGTGGACCGATGAATGCTTAAAAGCCTTCCTTAACCTGATCGAACACCTTCAGAAACCACCAGTACTCTCAACTCCGAACGAAGGCGAAGAGCTATACCTATACCTCGCTGTATCATCTCATGCTCTAAGCGCTGCCCTGGTAAGAGAAGAAGACCGCACACAACGCCCGGTGTACTTTATAAGTAAGAGATTTACGGGGGCAGAAGCTAGATATCCTAAACTTGAGAAATTGGCGTATTGTTTATTGATCGCGTCACGAAAACTGCGACACTACTTCCAATCTCACTCCATCAGAGTTCTAACCGATCAGCCACTAAGACAGGGCCCCATCGTCCCGACACTTCTGGACGACTCCTCAAATGGTGCATTGAACTAAGTCAGTATGACGTCACCTACCATCCTCGCACCGCTATCAAGGGGCAAGCCATGGCCGATTTCATTGCCGAATTCACTACCAACGAAGGCAAGGATCAGTTTGAAATAGCAAAAAACATCAAGTGGAACCTCTTTGTAGATGGAGCATCGAACGAGCAAGGCTCGGGGGCAGGTATTGTGATAATCACCCCCAGGGGAAGAAAGATGTACTATGCATTAAGGTTAGAATTCGCGACCACTAACAACGATGCGGAGTATGAGGCAGTATTAGCGGGATTGGAGCTTGCCTTAGAAATTGGAGTCAATTCTTTATGTCTTCATAGTGATTCTCAACTTATCGTAAACCAAGTACTAGGAGAATTCCAGACACGAGGAGAACGACTCACAGCATATCTAAAGAAAACCAAACTGCTGCTCGACCAATTGGACCATTATCTAATCAAACACATTCCTCGAGAAGATAACCAAGAGGCCGATGAACTAGCAAAGCAAGCTAGTATGATGAATAGCACCATTTCCGGAGCACTAGCCATCTCAAGGCAGCTAGCCCCAAGTTTTGAACAAGTGAATCTGATAACTGCAATTGAAGAAGCAACTTGGATGACTCCTATCCGGAAATATTTGCAGGACGGCACACTACCAGACAAACGTGATGAAGTCAGGAGAATTTTGAGGAAAGCTCCCCACTACACAATACAAGAAGGCATCCTCTATCGGCGTGGCTTCTCTAGCCCCTTATTCAGATGCGTCGCTGGAAGCGAAGCCAAGGAAATCTTATTCAACATCCATCAAGGTAGTTGCGGAGATCACACTGGAGGGCAGACTCTGGCGAAAAAGATACTCCGATATGGATATTACTGGCCCACACTAAACAAAGACGCCTTAGGCTTCGTCAAGAGATGCGACAGATGTCAGAAATTTGCCAAGATTCCTCGACTACCGACAAATGAGATTACTCAAATGACCAGCCCTTGGCCCTTTGCTGTATGGGGAATTGATTTAATTGGCGAACTGCCAACGGGCAGGGGCGGGGCCAAATATGCTATAGTGGCAGTTGATTATTTCACCAAATGGGTGGAAGCGGAACCCCTAAATAAAATATCATCAGCAAAAGTTATCAACTTCTTGATCAAAAATATTCTGTGCAGGTATGGAGTACCACTCAAGATCATATCAGACAACGGACTCCAATTTGACAGCGAAGAATTCGCCGACTGGTGCCAAGAGCATGGAATTCATAAAAGCTTCTCATCAGTAGCTTATCCTCAGGAAAACGGACAAGTCGAAGCTGTCAACAAAATTCTCAAAACCCTAATCAAGAAGAAACTTGAAAAGTCAAAAGGCGCTTGGGTGAACGAACTTCCTACGGCACTTTGGGCCTACCGCACATCTTTCAGAACATCAACGGGACATACTCCTTTCTCTTTGGCATACGGATCAGAGGCAATGCTCCCTGTTAAGACTATTGTTCCTTCTCATCGTAGGATCCACTACAATCCAGAAGAAAATGAAGAACTCCTCCTCATGTCTTTGGATCTGATTGAGGAAAGGAGAAACGATGCAGCTCTCAAAGCAGCAGCTCACAAACAAAAGGTGCAGCACTATACAACTCCAAAGTCAAACATCGCATCTTACAAGAAGGAGATCTTGTCCTCAGGCGAATCTTTCCGCGCCATGGGCACTGGACCCCATCTGGGACGGACCATATGTAATTCATAAAAACCTCCACAACGGAGCTTATATTTTGTCAACAGTGGACGGAGAGGTGTTCCATAGGGCATGGAATATCCGACACCTCCGTCGATACTTTTCTTAACTTGTACTGCCCATATGAAGTGAATTAACAAAGAGAATCAGAGGACGTAGGCATTTTCATGCCGAACCACTTTAAAAAATCTTGTCTCTTTCTAACTTGTTCCTTTATATCTTGGCTGCTTGTTAAGCTTTATCCTTTTCTGTTGAAAAAAATCTTATGGCATCTCCACTCAAAACGCACCACGGCCTCATCTGGAAAAGGCCTAACAGGTACGCTACGATTCTATGCACTCGCCAATGAGACTCTTTTGCTCCAGCATCCCTCTGTTGCGGGTTAACTCATTGCTCGCGCCTGCCCTCAAAGCCAACTGTAATGAGCCGATTATAAGTCATCATAAAGGCCGATTATAGCCGATGGCAGCTCATTACGGCGTTCGGCTCGCCGGCAACTGTGAACCTACTTTAAGCCCCAACATAAGGTGTGGCCAGCCAGGGGTAGTTCACGGCCAACGACACCCACGCTAGCCGGCCACGATAAATCGAATAATACCCACGATTACGGACCATAATGGTTCGGGTAGTTACCGTGCGCGATCTCGGCTCCGATGTGTCTTAAGTGCGGCTGTGGTAAAAAAGAAAACTCCCCGCGGAGGCGTAAGATGGGTGACAAATGTCTCTAAGACCCACAGCTAGGGAAAGTGACTACAAAACCCGTTTGCCACGAACTTAAGCACATCGACGGCCTTCCGTGACTGGAAGTTTTACTTTTTCTATATTTCCATTTCATTTAAATACTTTTCTCCTATCCTGTATAACAAACTCTAAAGTACAGGAAACCGAATAGGGAGCATTCACTCATGAGAATCTAAACATGCGTACTGGGTGGCAAGGTGCTCAGATATATTCATGATCAGTTATACAAGACGCTCAAAACTACCGCCTGCAAATAAAACATGAAAGGCGGTACTCTCTTCTCTTGTACATAAATACATAACTATAGCCTATTCATATGTCACACTAACATTGCAAAACATGAAATTATATTTCAAGCAAAGGCTTAACGTCAAACACAACTAGTCACAGGCATATACATAGTTATACTCCTCACGCAGCACATCAACATGACAGCAACGTTTAAACATAACAAAATCAGCTTATATTATAAAATTACACCAAGTTATTCTCTGCAAATAATATTATTATAGTCACATCAATGTTTTGGACTAACGTAAACAACAGCAAAAAGAAATAAAAAGCGGCCGAATCCGGACAAGTAACCAGTTGCATCCACACTCCATCACCAACTTCCCAAGTCTACTTGGCCGCAGGGCCGGAACCCCCGGCATGTTGATCGGAAGTTCCACCTGTCCAATTCAGAAGAGGAATCCATTAAACAAACGATAAACGATCAAGTTATGGAAACCCAGAAAGAAAAGGAAAAGAGAAGAATGGCTCACCAGCGTCCGCCGCTTGATCTTCATCCTCCAGTTGCACACCCGCTTCCTCCGCAGCAAGCAACCACATCCCCTCCTTCACCGCCGCTTGCTCCTCTTTCGAGAACTGAGCAGTGACCACATCCAGGCTAAAAGACGCTCCACCTTCCTTACCCGCATCGACCCTGGCCTCCTCTAAAGCCCGAAGATATATCTTGGCCATGACCCGGGGATAGTCATCCATCCAAGACAAGCTGCCCTCCTTCCAAGTGCGGAAGTACATGTCCTACAGCATCTCGTCCATCATCCCCTCATTCTCCTCGAACTCCCTCACCCGGGCTTCGGAAGCCTGCAACTTGGCGACAGCGACATCCCTCTCTGATCGGTATCTCGAGCAGTCATCCTGGAGAGACCTCCTCATCTCCTCCATCTTCTCCTTTAACTTGACTTGAGCCATCTCCGCGGCCTCAAGCCTTCCAGACAACTCCTCTACCTGCTCGAGATCCGCATTCCGAACCTCATCCATTGTCGCAATGGCCATGTCAATCCGCTCCTTACAGGCGGCCTCCATCTTCCGTAATTCCGCCCTACTAGCCTTTTCCATGGTCTCTTTCAAACGCCTAGAGGCTTCCTCGTGCCGAGAAATCTGAACGGCTTGACCGGCAAGCTATTCGGCCTGATCAGCCACCTTCAGCCGCAACCGAATATTGGCACTTCCAATCCCCTCCCCGGCCTTGACCAATTGAGCATGATACTTCATTAACTTCTTGGTCTCTTCAGCCACCCGATCGATATTAGCCTTGGCCTCGTCTCCCATGGTTACTACCCGAGTGGTAAGCAGATCAAGATCTAGGGACTTAGCCTCGTCTAACACTCGTACCATGGGGTTGCGGGGAAGGAGATGTTCACCCGTGGCCTCATCAAATGAAATATCCCGAGAGCTTGGGTCTAAATCAGGATGACCAGCAAAGGGGTCACGAGGCACGTCAGGACGCCTTATACGGATAACTGTGGGATTCTTGGAAGGAGGTGGAGGGGGGATAAAATCCGTGCTCTCCTCCGTGGCATCACGAGGAGGCTGAACAGGAAGCTGCGGACCAGGGGAAGGCTCAAATAAAGAACGACTCCTCTTCTTTTTCTGAATTCCCTCTTCGATGACCCCAAGAAGAGGACGGTATTTGACCACGTCCCCAATACGACCAGTGGGAGGCTTCGCAGAAGCTCTCATCAACTTGAACTGTTCGAGGCGGTGTCGAACGTCTGACGTTTTAACCACCTGGCCTGCCCCTGGAATAAAGAACAAGTGTTACGAACATACAATGGTCCACAATTCAGGAAACATGTTAAGTAAAAAAGAAAGAAAAGTGTGAAGGCACGTCTATTATACAAACCCTGCGGAGGAGTGGGGTACTGCAATAAGTCCTGAATCTCATTCCAGGACGGGAGTGAACCATAAAATATTTCTAAGTCCTTATCGAAAATGGAATCGACAGAGGACAAAAGTTCACCTTGCACCCCCGAAGTCACCCTGGCTGAGGAACCCCTGGGGGATAGATCGGCACCAGCCCCGACCTTGCCAGTCTCCTTCGCCTTCTCCGCTCCCGATTCCCCTTCCGATTCCCCGAAGGCCTGGCGGAGGGCCTCATCCAGCTCAGAGTCTTGCCCAGAAGTTAAGGCACCAGCACCACTACCACCCTGACCATCTCCATCTCCTCCGCCTTCCGACTCTCCTTCCATATCGCCTCCTTCGCCCTCTTCCACACCTTCCTCCTCCGGAATGATCGGGCAAGTACTAGGAGAGGGGCCCTCCGATTCTTTAAGCTTCTTGCCCCCCGCGACGGGATGCTGTGCAAAGGTTTTTCTTTTGCCACTCTTCACCGTGAACCCCTCCTTAGCTTTAGCAGCCTTCTCCTCAGCCGTGTCCCTCTGCTTAACAACGGACTAGTGCGGCTGGATCAAATTGTACTCCAGGAGGGTAGTGTTCCTGATCAGGAACGAAGCCGACCTGTCCCGCGCAGGAATGGCCTTTATTCCAGCAGCCATCCGCGCCAAAGAATCATCTTCCACGACAGCAATGCCACCTGTCGCTAGCAAGAAATAGAAGCGTGTCAGAAGAAGCACTACAGTCAGAACATGGAAAATATAAATGAAATTAATCTTACAGCCAGAAGTGAAAAGGCGGAAAGAAACAGAATTGTCCTTAACAAAAAACCATTCCTTCTTGAACATGGTGAACTTTGAATATAAGTCCAAGACCGGTTTGAAGGGCACGGCCGCCTCCAGACTAATATACGGAGACCCCTTCTTGTAGCCCCTCAGGTTATACAAATATCGAATTTCCCGGTTAGAAGGAGGGCGCCCGTACCTCCTCTGGAAGATGACAAAAAGGCTTACCAAAATGGCATAAGAGTTCGGCTGAAGCTGGAAGGGAGCCACTTTCAAATATGTGGTAAAGCTGACTATCCAGGCATTGATAGGAGGGATAGCACCACACATGCAATGGTACCTGCTGTAAGCGAAGTAACCTTCGGGGGGATTATACGGCATCACTCCCTCTCCCGGCAGCAGCATGAGAGCCCTGTCTATCCCAAATGAACGAGAGATGACATCAAGTTGCTCCTCCTTTAGGGAGCTAGGAAAGCAATCGGGAGGGGAGACCAGAAGTTCCTTTGGACCATATCCGTCCACTAACGACCTCGGAACAGGTCGATGCTGCCCAGATCCTGATTGGGCTGGGGGCACGGAAGAAGACTCGCCTCTATCTTTGGATTTCCGTCTGTCTGATCGTGTTTCCGCCTTGCGAGACATTTATCTGCATACGAAGAAGCAAAAAGACAGGTTGTTAAAACAAAGAATACATAGATGTAAGCAAGCAAGCATACATAAGTCCAGAGTTCTACTCAGAGTCTGAATACAAAGTTCATTCGGCACCGGAAGTTCAAGACCATTCGGTAGTGCAGGTTCAAGTTCATTCGGTAGTACAAGCTCATGTTCATTCGGCACCGGTATCTCAAGTTCATTCGGTACACAGCACCATTCGGCATTGAAAGCCTTACGCGTGTATTCGGCAAATTAGGTTCATTCGGTAATAAGGATCATTCGGCAAAGAGCATATACCTGGTTCGGCACGAAATGGTTCGGCAAAAGTGTGATTCGGCTAAAGTTTGATTCGGTATAGTATTGGTTCGGCGCTTGTTGATTCGGTGAAGAAAACCTAAGGGGGTATAGCCCCTATAAATAGACTGGAAGAACACCACCGGACCAGATGGTTCGGCATACCGGACCAACCATATGCCGAATGAAAACATCCATCCGGACCAACCAAACACCGAATGACGTTGTCTCCACCAGCAAAAGTCAGAAGCGGGGGCACGCGGAGCGCCTCACTCAGATAAGTACCGAACTCTAGGACCTGCTAATAAAGTAGAGAATATGATAAAAATGAATGAGTCGTAAATCTCTCACCAACGTGGGTTAATCATTTACACGTGTACACAACCACGAACGGTCCATAGGCACGCTCTGAATGGCTATTAACCCTGTAATCGTGAGAATTTACACTTTGACATTCCTTCTTAAACTCATAGGTTAAACGGATATTTGATTCTGATGATTATGAAATGGCTAAGCTACTTACACATGTACGGGGTCGCTAACAATCCTTAGGCATGCTCTGAGCTGGCGATAAACCACCTTCACAAACGATCCAGGGGCCCACTCTAACGTGAACCTGGCATCGATGATGCTAAGCCCCCTCGGGGCTCACTCTCTCGTCCCAAACGACACAGTTCACTTCATCTCGAATATTTCGATCATGAATGGTCGTTATTTGAAATCACACTAAAACTATAAATTCCTTTGCAGGACATCAACAGGATACGAACATCCAGCCCATGGCGTTACAAAACAAACCTTCCTACCACGAGGAAACAAAGCGCGACACGTGCAAACACGTGCCCCATTTTGAGGGGCAAATGTTGGGTGAATTTTCACCCAGAAGATCTCAAGACCAAGAAGCGCCAGTTTCACCCGGGATCGCAACCTCCAATCCATCTGGCAAAGCAGGGTTCATTTGGTGACGATAGTCCATGCATCCAACCTCCATCCGGTCGAACAGCATTCGGTAGTCTCCATGCCGAACCAACACATACTTCCCCCATACCGAACCAACACATACTTCCCCCATACCAAACCAACCTCCAGCCGGTCCAATACCCTACCGGACCAGCCCCTCTCACACGCTCCACCGGACCAGACCATCTCCTGCAACCGGATAACACTCCTACCACCGGACCAGATTGGTACCGGACCAAAGTCCTACCGGTCCAACACCACACACTCAAGACCGGACCAAGCTTCACCGAACCAGAATGCTACCAGGCCAGATTGCTTCAGCCCGGGCCCACCAACAGCTATATACATCCAAGACCCCTGCCCCCTACCTCACTCTATAAATAGAGGGGCAGGGGTGCAACAATGGCAGACAAGTTTGAGAGCTCAAGCACGGAAGGAACTTTCAAACTACTTTCATATACTTGTACACAAAGCATTGTACTTGTAATCCGAAAGAAAGAAGATAATAACATATAAAGTGGACGTAGGCACGTTCTGGCCGAACCACTATAAATCTGTGTGTCTTTTACATTTCAGTCCTTGCTTTTTTTATATTTACATAACTCGTCTAAATCATTAAGAATCACATAAAACCCATTAAATCTCACGACTTGGAGGTGTTTGCCCACTTTTCGCGCAAACAGGTTCAGATTTGAAGATTTGGAGCTTCAGTGGGCGAGCTGGAGATCTTTATGTCGTATGCACGTATTTGTTTATTTTCCGTTGCGATTTGAGATTCTATATGTTCTGTTTGGTCCCCTCTTCTCTCTTTCTTCTCCTCTCTTCTTCTCTTTTTTCTCTCATGACTTTCCATCATTCTGTGCTTTTTGGTTCGGACATTTGTGGTTTGTTGTCGATTCAAAGGGTACAGATTTACGGGTCATCTCACGTGGTAGCAGAGCTTAGGTTTAGTATATTCCTAGGCTTTGATGTGTACTCGCCATAGATAGGGTCAGTAGCGCCCTAGATTGAGTTTGAGTGTATTAAATATATATATATGATCGTGTATTTGTTAGTGATATAAAAATGTTTAACATTGTGTTTACTTTTCCGTTGAGTTATTTATGAATTCTGGTCGATGCGTGAGATGCCATGTTATCAATATGGATTTCTAAACACTTAAAGGAGGCAAGCGACATAGCACTGTTTTTTAAACTGTGCAAATGAAATAATTTTACCTCGATTATATTTTATATATAAAGGAAATAATTTTTAGAAATTATTATAGTGTATATAAATTGATTGTTTGGTGGTTTGAAAATGTAAACATATATAGGTTAACAAAAATTCTTTGAATAGTCTAAATAAAAACAACAATTGTAAAAGAATAAATTATATAAGAAAATGGATTATAAAATGTGGAATTATAATTAATATGATTTACAATTGTGAAATAATCTTATACATATGAAATGAAACTACACTTGTATATTAATAAATATGAGTTATAAATAAAAATGGATTTAAATTAAGAATCTGAGAATTTGAATCTCACTGATTTTGACAGTTATCTTTCCAGGTTTAAAGAGGTTATATTATAATTAAATAAGATTAAAAAATGGAATGAATCTTATATTAGTGAAGTAAAATTGTAAAATTATACATGTATAATTCAATAAATGTGATTTATAAATATAAAAAGGGATTTAAAAGTATATAACGCACTGATATCACTATCATTGCTGGAAAATAATAAGCGTGATGATTGCAGCATCGTCAGTATTAGTTTCGAGTTTCTGTGTGATTGATTTTCTATCATTAGTAAACCGAAATTTAATTTTTGTTTTGATAGAAAATTGAATTAAATCCAAATTTTAAATTGTTAAATAGAGGTGAAATGAGTTTTGGTCGTACAATATGAAATAAAAATGCAACCTAATAAAGTTAAATAAATTTGAGTTAGTATAATAATATATATGATATGAAACTTAAATAAAGGAAGTTAGATAAATTTGAACTGGATTTGAATTGGACTATATAAGTTATTGAAATAAAATTAAACTTAAGAGCCAAGTGATTATATAATATGAATTTAAAAGTTTAAATAAACCTAAGTTGTAAAGTGACTATATAACCATGATTTGAAATTATAAAATGAGTTCGGTGAGTGGAAGTAAACTTAAAATAAATATTCATGGAAGTTGAAGTGAATAAGCATAACTTATGAATTTTGTAATAACAAGTTGGAAACAAAAATTTAGATTGTTACTTATGAAATGTTAAGAAATGAAATTTGAATTGGATTTATGAGTTGAAATTTAAGTTAAGCAAAGAAAATGATGTTTATAAAGGAATTTAACTTAAGAGATGTTGAATGAAGTTGAAATTGATATTCACAACGAATTAATAAAGCGAAATGATGAATATGAGTATAAACTTGTATTGTGAAATGAAATTCCACTTTAGTTGTAAAATGAATTAGCAATTGAATTAATGAATGAATTGAATTGGACTAATGAAATAAATTAGTAAATAAAATATGGATTGAATTTTAATCAATCGAATGTAAATGAATTGATATGGAATAATGAATGTAAGCGTTAATTCATTAAAGGAAAATGAAATTGAAAATTGAATGAAAATTAATTAGATATCAATCAATTGAAATTAAATGAGTTAAACCAAATTGAATGTAAGCGAAGTAAAAATGAATATTTGAGTGTAAATTATGTAAATGTGGTAATGTTCAATATACATTGGTTTTTAGATGGATGTAGTTGATTGTATAGAAATTCATATGAAATTTAATTTTTTAATGAAACTGAAGGCTAAATAATTGAATTAAAATTGGTAATAAGTAAATTTAAATAGAATTGAATTTGATTTTATTTGGAAGCAAACTAACTTAAATGCAAATTAGTGAATGTAAACTAATGAAATATAAATAAATGAACGTTAGTAAAATCCAATGTTAATGAATCAAATGTGAATAAGTTGGAAACCAATTCATTAAATATTAATGAGAAATGTATATTGATTTGGTTATGGATTGATGATACATATTGGTTTGTTGGATAATAGTTGGATGATAGTTGTTTGATGGTTGAATTTGTTGCTTTTGTTTCATTTGCTATATTGGCATATATAGTTGTCATATTGGTATATGTCCTGTATTGATATTACTTTCCATATATGCATGCTTCTCATTTTTTGTTGAGTGTTTAGTTGGTGAAGATGGCGTATGCTTCGCATTTGGAGCTCGCTTTCGTGCTATATTAGCCTTATTTGCTCTCTAATAATACATAAGGCACATATCTCAGATTACATATCGTACTTTATATTTTTTTCCCCACGGGATGCCTCATCCTCGAAGATGAGATATATATTTGTGACATAATATATAATGTGATCTTTTCGGATCATACCGTGCAAAGGATGCTATGGTAATTTTTTTTGAAAATTTAAGACTTTAGAATTTTTTTGGGAATTTTAGAAAAAAATTTATAACTAAAAGTTTGATTTTGATTTAACAGTTAAACAATGTTAGTTGGTTTTGAAAAGATAGCTATGAATGATTTGAAAACTTAAGGAAAGGTTTTATAAGAACTTTAACTGGATGATTTTGGAAAAGTTATTAAGAGATTTGATAATCCGACTTAACTAGTGGATTATGAAAATGATAAAAGGTTTAAATAATGTTTGTAATCCAGTTTGAATGATTTTTCTTGAAAGGTAAATGGATTTTGTGGCTTTTTCTTACTTGGTAATTTTAAGGACGAAATTTGTTTAAGGAGATGACAATGTAACGATCCAGAAATTCAGTCAGTCGAAATAGGAATATTTAATTTATTTTAAATATTCACAAGTTAATTTCAAAAGTTGAGTAACTTCTATTTCCAATATAATAATTTAATTGGATAATTAAATTTCTAATTTAGTATTGGAAATTTCAGAAATAATTGGATTTTGAATTTAATGTGTATGAAAATGATTTGTAAAGTTGAATTAAATTCTATTTGAATTAGAACGATGTTAGTAAACTTTTAAATTTAAAAGTTAATTTATAGAAACTGAAATTTTAATATTTACTTAATGTGTAAAAATAATCATTTTTGACACTGTCTTGGATTTCGATAAAACTAGTTTCAATGGATCCGTGATGTTATATTATTGGAAGATTTCAAGTTTCGTGTGAATCGACTTATGGTTTGGTTTTGCAAAGCTAAAACGCATAAAAATCTATTTAAGTAATTTTAATTAAAATAATTCGATTCGAAAACCTATCTTCCAAATATGATGGAATTAACCTGCATTATATATTCAATTGTATTTGAAATAGGGGTAAAACATTATAAATGACATGCGCCAATCCTCTTTTGGAGTTTAGAAAATATTCTGGTGAATAATGTTTTGAAATATGGCTATATAAGGACCTTTACCATTTCATTTGCAAACATGGAAACCCTACTTTCAGCCGCCGCCATTTTAATTTCGAACGGCCGATATCTTCCGACCTTCTTCCCTCTTTTTCTCTTGATCCACTCCATGAAATGGCAATGCGCGTGAAGGATAACAGTAGAGCTCAACGAGCTCTACGTGAACAACGGCTGTGATCGGGGATAGAGGCCTGACGTGGCAGTTAGTGCGATTTGAACAGTGGTAGTTCATGGCCATTTTCATGATGATGGGATCGACCACTCGGGTTGCAGTGATAGGCAGTGTTGCAATGTTGGTTAGGGAAGATGGTGGTATCTCCGGATTGTGTTCCGGTTGTCGATAGGAGGTAGGGTTATTGGTTGAACGATGGCAGCGAGGGTTGTGCTCCGATCTGTGAACGAAGAAGAGGGAGAAAGAAATTGAGGGCTTTGGTTAGTTTTCCAAAAACTAGGGCAACAAATTTTCTATGTTTATTAAAACAAATGAAAACAAATTGAAATTTTATTATATATAAATTCGTGTAAACTTACAAATTGCATAACTTATTCATACGATGTCGAAATTGGACGAAACAAGTTGGGTTGGGTTTCGCATTCACAAACACTTCATGATAGAATTGGTTAGGAGTTTCTTGGAGATGTTAGAAATTTTGGGTAAAATTAAGTGCTCATTTAATTCTATTCGGACTAAAATTCTATAACGGCTGCTGGAACCAAAGTGAGTATAACTAACTCTTTCTGACTCTCTTGTATTTTTATATAAGCGAGAATAAAATTTATTTATGTTGTTTGATGATTGTTTGAATGTTATACTAGATTATTAGTAGTTTGATATATTTCTGCCTATTGGATCAGATGAGACCCTATACGTTCTCGTGTATGAGTAGATGACCTTTTGTACCCGTGTTTGCATCGAAGCAGACATTGTACACATATTCTCATATGTATATTTTCTACAAGTGACAGGTTGGAGGGATCCAACTGGGTTCTTCAACAGTGATGATTTTTATTTGCAGATATTGTTATATATGTTGTTATCATATGATATATGATGTTTGGGTATCGTGATTGACGTGACTCAACTAATATAATGTTGTTGCAACATTGGGCCATATTTTTTAAATTTTAAAATGTTAAAGTGATGATTTCAAATTAAAAAGTATTTCAAAGTAATTTTGAAAATATATAAGTTTTTAATAATTTTTGAATTGTTAAGGAAATGAACTTATTTTAAATAAATAAAAAGTTATGATTTTTATGTTCTAAAAGTTATGGTTTTGTGAAATATACCTAAATATGATTTTTGAAATATGAAGTTAACTATTTGATAAAATAAGTTAACGAGAATTTTGAATTTATTATAAAATGGTTCGTGTATAAGATTTATAAAATTGACATTTTATAAAAATAATAATGGGATTATAAAAGAGCTTCGTAATTTTTAAATTGAAGTTATCACTGGGTTTTATAAGTGAATAAGATCTATGAATTGATGAAGTTATAAAAAGAATCGATTTGTAATAACAAATTTATAAGTAAATTTGGATTTTGACATATTTGAGATATAAATGAATTTGTTAATAAAGGAATTTTATATATAAGTTTTTATAAAATTGAAATGTGAATTATAAACACTGTTTTGTAAATATAAAATCAGGTTAGTATGATAAGTTAAATAGGGATGTTTATAAAGGAATCATATTCATAATTTTGGATAGTTAATAATCCTTTAAATAAAATGAATGTTTTTAAAAGTGATATTATAAAATGGAGTTTGAATGGTTTGAAAATAAAGTAAATAGTAAACTCACTTATTATTAAAATAAGTATATGGAAAAAAAATTCTAAATAGTGAAAAATTGAAATGGTTTTGAGAATATGTCATTTTCTAAAGATAACTTGAAGTAAATATTTGGAAATTGATTTAATCTAATAAAAGATTAATTAAAAGATCCAAGTGATTGCTTATGGTGCTAGATAATTGTTGTTTGCTTTGATAGTTAAATAACCGACTATCAAATTTGGCCATTTAATTTCTCAACTTGATGTAGAAACTAATTAGTCTTATACTTAAACGAGATTGATTATGTAGGGTTGATTATTGTAACGATCTCATTTTGTAATCGAATTTAAATTGGTAGTTTAAATAAATTTGGATTAGATTTTGAATTAAGTTGAATTTTTTTCCTTTCAAAATAAAATGAGATATTAGTTTGTTTATATATAAATTGATTATAAATTTAAAATTTGAATTTGAGATTCAAATATAAATATATTGATATATATAAATTGGATTTAAAACTATATTTTAAAACTAATAGAAATTTCTTTTCTAATTTATAATATATATATGTAATCTATTTATTTGAAAGTTATATTGGAATTCAACATAGTAGATTTTCAAAAGCTATTTGAAAGTTAAAATTTTAATTTAATATAAATAATTTTCAAAAGTTGTTTAAAGTCAAAATTTATATTCTAAAGACTTATATATAAAATCTATACATACTTGTGTATTTCAATTTTTAAATCAATTTTTTAAAAGGTTATATAAATGTTAATAAAGAAAAATGTATTTATTTAAATAAGAAATATAATTCAAAGTAATATTTAAATGTTATTAACATGAAGTTTAAAGTGTTTAAAATATAAATATGAGAGAACGCATTACAAAATTTATAAACAAAATTAAGAAAAGGGATCAAACACAAATTGTTTTCAAATTAACAAATTAATAAAACAAAGGGGTAAAACGCAAAAATTTGTAATTTTGACAATTGTGAATTATATATGTGATGACCCGGAATTTTTAGATGTTTGAAATTGGAATATTTAATTGATTTTAAATATTTAAGAAGTTAATTTTTAACTTGAATTCAAATATCACTTTTTATATGATAATTTAATTATTAAATTAAATAATTTAAGGTTGGGTAAAATATAGAATCTGAAGTTTGAAGCCTGTTAAAAATAATTTGAAGGCTTGTAAAATTTATATCGATAATACTGAGGATAGTAAAAGTGTTAAAATTTTGATTCGAAAGTGTTTTTTTATGTTTTGAAATTTTATCGTTTAAATCGATATTTAAAAATAGCCTTCCGAGGCACAGTCTTGGATTTCAACGAAACCTATTCCATTGGATCTGTAATATTATATTATTATCGGATTTCAATTTTCGTAGTGTTTGGAGTTTTTGCGTGAGCGTACGACATATAAACACGCTGAATTTATATCGAAAATTTAATATAATAACTGGGTCCAAAAGGCTATTTTCTCCATACGATCGAATTAGGAATCGAAACCTTTTCCATTATGTTCAGAATAGGGGTTTAACGTTATGAACGCCTAGCGGCACACCTCGATAGGATGTAAAAAATTTAAGCTTCGAATTGAAGACAATTTAAATTTGAAATTAAATTTAGATATAATAAATACTTTATTTGACTAGTCAAATTTATTCCACATCAGACCTTTTTAGTTCCACTTCAAATATCACTGTAGCATATTGACTGAAACATGTTAACGTCAAATCTTGTCTCTGTTCCCTTCTTCGTTTTTAAAACCCTAAGCAGATAACTTTATAGAAAATTAAGCAAACAAAAAATGGCTGTCGAGATAAAATTGTATTCTCCTCTTTCCAGATTTTATTCCAAATCGAACCCATCTTCTTGAAATTTGAATTCGTTCAAAATTTTATGGCCATGACGGCCTCATTCCTCTTCTTGCTCGATTAAGGCTTGAGCTCATCGATGTCGCCGTTTGATTTTGGCAATTCGCGAGGCTTGGTTTGTGAGATGGGAGGCCGTGGCGTTGATAGGTGGATCGCAAACGTAGGCACGCGTTTCAGGGAGGCACGAGGCAGTGGGTGAAGCAGTTCAGTCGCTTGGTGGTTCTTGGAGGAAGTAGCGAGCTCAAGCGTGGTAGGCGTCTAGGGGTCAAGGCCGCTGATGTAGGCACGCGACGATGATTGGTATTGGGCAGCGGCAATAAGGAATGGACGAGGTCGCATTGTGGACTCTTTTGAGAGCAGTAATAAGGTATTTATTTCAATTTAAAACTTGTGTATATGTGTATATGCATAGATAAGAATTTTAAATACAAATATATGTATATATAAATACACATACATTTTAAATATACTGTATAAATTTTTAAATACGTTAGGGTGATATTTGCATATTATAAAATAGAAAATATAACATAGATACTGGAAGATTTTGAAATTTTATATAGTAGGAATTTTAAAATGTTGTAGGATTATAAATTTGATTTCTAAGATGTATCTAGGCTATTTTTAGTATATGTGATTTCAAAAGAAAACAGTTTCTAAATATATATTAATTAATTAATATAGATAATATTTTGGAAACAGTTTCTAAATATATATTAATTAATTAATATAGATAATATTTTGGAAAATAAAAAGGAAATTGAAGTGTTGATAGAATTTCTATAAATGAGATTTTTATGAAATCTATTTAACTATATGTGAAGTTTTAAAAAAATTATATATATATATATATTAAATCTACTAGTTTATTTTAAAATAATGTGTTATGAAAATTCATTTGTTAAATTAACTTATTTAATCCATTTTAGTTACTAAAAGGGTTTTTTTTTAAAAGAAAGAAATTTTAGTTAATTAAAATTAATGGGGAATTATAATTGTTCGATTTATTACGAATATTAATAAATCATATAAATTGTTATTCAAGGTCAAAATGGGGAAACCAAGGCAATAATGAGGTGGATTTGCAAATTTAAGAGGGAAAAGTGAGTTAATCTCACTCATCTAGATTATTATTGTCAAATTTAAATTATTGGTTATTTTGCTTGAATGATGATTGTCATTAGTAAAAAAATTAAATAGACCCTATGCACCGCATAATAGCGGAGGATATTATATATAAATCCCATATACCACGATATTCCACCTTAAAGTGGAATTGGTATTTTATATTGTGCTAACATTTGTGGATGCAAGGAAACAGGTTGGAGGGATCTAACAGGAATCCTCAAAATTATTTAGATTGTTTAAATATTCTGTGTTATGAATATTCGATATTCTGTGATGAATTATATTGATAATTGGAATATTGAATTCTATGGTTTGCTTGAATATATTTTGGTACAATGAGTTATCAAAATATAAAGAATTGGATTTTTGAAAAGAAAATAAAAGAGTGAATTTCAATTAAAGTAAATATAAAGAATTTAAATAAATTTAAGAATGAACCGAAAAAGAATAAGAGTGATTTTAAAGTTCTAATAAGTAATTTCTAATATAGGAAAAGGGGATTTTGAATAAACAGAAAATAATGAATTGTAAAACTTAAGTGATATTTATAAAGGAACAAAGAATTTACATTAAAATTCATGGTTTAAATTTATTTAAAAGGCCAAAGAAGGAATTTGGGAAATCTAAAATTGGTATTTTCAGTTAAAAAGATTTTAAATCGTAATTGAGAATTAAAAATCCAAAGTTAACGGATTTTAAAGTAAATGAGTAAGTAACGAAATTTGTTTCAAAGTGGAGAAAATTGGAAATCAACTTGAAAATGGCTTTAAGTGTTTATTTTGGAATTTTAAAAAAGGGAAGTGAGACTATGGAATTTTTAAACTGGGTTTATAAAAGTGAAGTAATATATCAGTGGATATTTGGAAGAATAAATTCAGGGTGGGAATTTTTTTAAGGAATGGGATTTTTTTTAAAAATAATTAGTGATTTTTTTTAAAGGATGTGAAGAAAAGTATACTTCCCTGGATAGTGAAGTATGTTTTTAAAGTAAATTTTTAAATATAAGTTAAAAAGTTTTAAATTTTGTCTTAAAAATCATGTTTTGGAAAATTTATTATTTCTAAAATATTTAAATTCTAAAATAAGTATTTTTCAAATCAATTACCATAGTAATTATTTAAAGGTGACTTGGTACTTTGTTTTAATGGAGAAAATCTAGTTTTATATTTTATAAAGTAACCTCATTTTCAAATATACCTATGGTATATATTTTTAATAAAGTATTGAAGTAGTTTTTAACTTAAATGTTTTAAAGGATATTTTATAATAAAGCGTTTTAAATTATTTTAAATTCTAACGTATTGTGCTAGGTGTTTTTAGTGGAAATAAATATTTGAAATTTTATTTCATGAGAAGAGTAAGGTTTGAAAACTGTTTTCGAAAGGGGTGAAAATTGGAAATATATCTTGTGAAGATACTTTGAGGTTAATAAATAATTGGGAGATTATTTATTGTTTGATGGTTGTTTGAGAATGTTAATTGATAGTTAAACAACCGACTATCACTATTGGCCAATGCGCTAATCGTTTCGAAGAGACCGAGATCGAGATTAATTTCTCGAAAACCACTTCGTTCCGGTTTGTACGTTTTAGATAGGGAGACGAGTTTGGATTCGAAGGTGGAGCAGTGAAGTGCAAGGGCCAGTCGCTACTAATCCTGAGGATGATTCCAAAATGGATGTTGTAGGAGTTGTGCCTTCGGTTCCGTTCGAACCCGGGACGGACTTGTATGGATGAATGTTTTTAGAACATTGTCAGATGGGCGATGAGCATTCTGAGGGATATGTTCTAGAAAGGTAACGCTTAGCCTCAAGCCTCATCAACCAAGAATGACTGAAAATCAGGGATTATGCAGCAAGGCTAGGTGGGTAGCGCCCGTTAGGGTGAGGTCATCCCTGTCTATATGTACCTTTTTATTCGGCTTAGTGGTGCATTTGCTGATACCAACCGTGGGGTGATCTTACTCGGGATTATCTTGTAAGGGGTAGTCCCGGTCTTATGTTGCAGGGGGTCGGGAGTGATCCTCGGTATGCTGATCTAGACCAGGTACCGTGACAGGTGGTACCCCAGTGCCTAGTCATTAGTTGGAAATCCATTCTTCCTACGGGCCACTACGGTTTTGATTGTGCCCAACTATTGCTAAAACGTGAGATGCCAGAATTTTAGCTAGATTCTATTTTACTTTCTATAGACACTATTATAATATCAGAGAATTTTGATAAAAAATGTTTTAGCTATCGTAAGGTAAAAACCCGACATGTTTATTTGTGGCGTGGTCTTACGAGATGCTTTTGTTTTCAAAAGGATTTTGAAACTTTAATAATCAAATTGAGTGTGATTTTCTCACGCTGGTATTCCAGACTGACTCGGGTGTTATTTAACTATAATGCTCGGCTCAGACCGAGTATTATAGGATATAGGAAAGGATGCTGTGGAGCTCAGGAGACGAGCTGGATGGAGATATGTACTTCCATACTTGATTATTATTCCGTTGTGTATTCAGTTTTAAGGATAAGTTTATACGACTGTTCCAGATTGTATGTTATTGATGTCCTTGAACTCTGATGATGTATTCTTGTGATGTATGTATAAAACAGATATAGTTTTCTTTTGTGCAAAGATATGTTATTATCTATTATATTTTATTCCGCTGCGATGGTTAGATTCTGTTATTGTTTTGTTTTCTCCTCTTCTACCTCTTCTTCTTTAACCCAATGGTTCGTTTTTCCATTCATCTTGAGTTGAGTGATGGAGATTAGAGTCGACTCAAGGGGTACGGAATTGCGGGTCGTTATAGTGGTACCAAAGCTTTGGTTGGTGATAACCTTCGCTCTGGTAGGAATTACTCATAGAATAGAGTCTGTAGTACTCTAGAATAAGCTTGAGTGTATTAGTAGATATGAGTGCATATTTATTAGTGAATATAAAAATTGTTTTTATATTATGTTGACTTATCGGTTGAGTGTTTATGGATTCTGGTCGATGTGTAGGACGCCATGACATCGATAGGGATTTCTAAGCTCTTAAACAAAGATAAACCGACGCAGTATTGTTTTAAATAGGGTAACTGAAATAATTTTACCCCAATTATTTTTGTATATAAGAGAAATAATTTTCCGTAAATTATTGTAGTTATATATTGGTTGCTTGGATGTTAGGAATGATAATTATTATCATTGTTGTACGGAAATTTAACTAGAAATTAAATATAACCGCACGTTAAGGAAAGAAATTCATTTATGGAATGAAATTTGGAATGTGAATTGTAAATGTGATTTATGATTTCAAAATAGAATTTCAGAGAAATATTTGCAAATAAATTGTGATGGAAGTTGTAGAGTAATGTTTTGGATGGATTTAGAATTTGGAATTTTGGGAAATTTTTTGAATTGGATTTGAACTCTGGAGAGCTTGGAATATTTGAAGGGATTTTAAAGTGATAAAAGCATTGAACTCTTTTCAGTCGCTGGGAAATAATTTCGATGATGATCGCGTCATCATCGGTGTTCATTATCGAGTTTCCAAAAGAGGATTGCTACCTGGATGTTTTGGATTAATGTTTGTTTGCGAAATTTGGTTTGATTTTGAAAATGAAAAGGAATAGTTTGATTTAGATATATATATATATATATATATATATATATATATATATATATATTCAAAATTGAATGTGGAACATTTTAGTAATGATTTGAACTCTGAAAGCTTATTAAAAATATTTATGGAATGGAAATTATGTTTGGAAACTTATAAAAAATGGTGAAGTAAAATAGTAAGAAAAAATAAAATTGTTTTGTATTTTGGAAATAAAATAGAAATCCAAACTTGAATGACAAAAATAGAATTGAACTCAAGCAAAATAATGAAGTGATTTTTGAAGATAAAAACCAAATATTGAATTGGAAGTGGGAGTAGACTAATTTGGAATAAATTAGAAAATCGAATATGTTAATGAGATTTAATTTGGTTAAATAGAAGTTGAAAAGAAGTTTGAGTTATAAAATTCAGCTTGAATTGTTAGTAAAGTAAATGTAAGTGGAAATGTTGTCAAATGGAATGGAATTGGATTAAAATAGGAATGATTTGGGTTGCAAATAAATCCAATTCAAGTGTAAATGAGTTAAATATAAACTTGAATATTATTTTAACAAACTGAGAATGGGTTTAAATGAAATCAACGCAGGAATGAATGAAATGCAAGTGAAAGGTTTGTAAATAAGTTAGAATGTAATGAAATTTATTATAAACCGTATTGGGATCAACTTAAAATGGTTATAAGCTTAAGTAATTGTTTATTCACATAAATATCGCATAATTTGCAAAGAAATAATTGTCGTTCAACTTAAACGGAAGTAAATAAAAATTCTATGAATTGGTAGAGGTAAATAAAATTGATTTTTGGAATTAACTGAAATAAATGTGAGGTGTTTGGGTTAAAAATGAATTGAATGTAAGCAATTGAGTTGCAAACCATTTAAATTGAATGAAGTTATATACGAGTTGGTTGTAAACAATTAAAATTAATGTCAGAACCCTAGAAGTAGCTTATAAATATTGTTTAACCTGCATTTCTTATAGAAACTCGTATATTTGCTAGTTAAATATGTTAAATGTTGTTAAATTACATGATTTTGGCACTTACATGTTTAAGTTAAGTAAGTACAGGTATCGGGAAGCCGTTTGGCTGGATTTGGGCGTGCTAATTGCTAAATAATTAGCCGCTTCCTTAAAAATGCTAAATAAAGGTACGCCTACGCAATAAAAATAGGAAATATGAGCTGCTTTTGTTTTTCCGACCGGGTGGGTCGATGTATATATATTTATATCTCTTGCCAAATTGTAAAACTCCTCCGCACAAAGGAGACTCTGCCAAAAAATTTCGAAAATTTTGGGAGTTAGAAAAAATTTGGGAAAATTTATTTTAGCGACAAAACAGTTTCAAACTAGAAACTAAAATAAATTAGTGCATGAAACTAATTTAAAATAATGATATGAATCTGTTATAAATGGAAGATAAAATTCAGTATTCTGACTTGAAGATAAATTGAATTCATATGAAAATGGGAGAACCAATTTGAATAGAAGTAGATATAAACTAAAGTGGTGAAGTGAAAATAAAAATAAGAAGCGTATAAAATACTTATATTAAACTTGAAAAGAAGTGGTAAAATTCTTAAGTAATATGGGTGTCGGGAAAATATATTGAATAAGAATTTGAGTGAAGATTTAATAAAAATATGTGAAATGATAAGCATTGATAAGTGAATAGAAATCAAAATGAATGTGAATAAAAGAGAATGGGTATAATTACGTAAGATGTAGGTATATTATTTTTATTCGCATAGCAATTTGATCCGGATTCGAGCATATAATTTCGAGATAGTTATATCAATCCGACTTAGGATTTTTCACTCGATTTTCAACGGTGAACCTTGAGTACGGCTTTTGATTGATTCTGGAAATTCTCTATCATAGTTATGACCATGCAAGAAGAATGATGGTTTCTGATCAAGAAACCAGATCTGAGTCCGCACTAGGAAGTCGGGTGGACGATACTAGTTCGGAAATGAAATTGTGGGATCGAGTAAGCGATCAAATTCGTTATTTTATACGAACGATATAGGTACATCGTACGAGCTTGAATGAATAGATATTAAAATTTTGTAAGGAAGTTAATAAAATGTTTTTGAATGTTGTGATTGTATATTATTGCTATGTAGGATATACATGTATTTAAAAGCAGGAGAAAAAATTAGTTTTGATTTCAGAAGATAAATTTTAATTGCTCGACGAAAAGGTACGTGTTTAAATTTCTGTACGAAATTTGATTGGGTTTTTGATCGAGCCACTTGGTGTTTTGTTTTCTTTTGGAATTTGGGAGGTCGTGGAGGCATTTTGTAGTTGTACCGAGCTAGCCGTGCAAAGGAGACGCTGGCGAAATTTTTTGAAAATTTAGGGAGTTAGAAAATTTTTGAGAAAATTTGTATAATTCCAAATTTGGTTTTAAATTGAAGTTTTAATGATTGAGCAAATAGTATTATTTGAAACTGTAGGAGAGTTTGGGAAGTTAGTAAGAATGATAATGGGTCTTCTATAAAAAGATAGTTGGTAGGATGTTGAATAGTTGTTTTTGGGGGAAAAGTAAACGGGTATTGGACCATTCTTCTTAACTAGTAATTTCGGGGACGAAATTCTTTTAAGAGGGAGGATGTGACGACCCAGAATTTTTGGATGTTTGAAATCCGAATATTTAATTGACTTTAAATATTTAAAAATTAATTTTTAACTTGGATTCAAATATCACTATTTATTTGATAATTTAATTATTAAATTAAATAATTCGAGGTTGGGTAAAATGTTGGATCTGGAGTTTTAAGCCTGTTAAAAATAATTTGAAGGCTTGTAAAATTTATATTGATAATACTGAGGATAGTAAAAGTGTTAAAATTTGATTCGAAAATGTTTTGTTAAGTTTTGAAATTTTATCGTTTAAATTGATATTTAAAAATAGCCTTCCGAGTCACAATCTTAGATTTCGACGAAACCAGTTCCATTGGATCTATAATATTATATTATTATCGGATTTCAATTTTCATAGTGTTTGTAGTTGTTGTGTGAGCATACGACATATAAACGCGCTGAATTTATATCGAAAATTTAATATAATAACTGGGTCCAAAAGGCTATCTTCTCCATACGATCGAATTAGGACTCGAAACCTTTTTCATTGTGTTTGGAATAGGGGTTTAACATTATGAACGCCTAGCGGCACGCCTCAATAGGATGTAAAAAATTTAAGCTTCGAATTAAAGACAATTTGAATTTGAATTTAAATTTAAATATAATAAATACTTTATTTGACTAGTCAAATTTATTTCACGTCAGACCTTTTTGATTCCATTTCAAAGATCACTATAGCATACTGACTGAAACACGTTAACATCAAATCTTGTCTCCGTTCCCTTCTTCGTTTTAAAACCCTAAGCAGATAACTTAAAAAAATATAAGAAAGCAAAAAATGGCTGTCGATATAAAATCGTATACTCTTCTTTCCAGATTTTATTCCAAATCGAACCCATCTTCTTGAAGTTCAAATTCGCTCAAATTTTTTTAGCGATAGCGGTCTCATTCCTCTGCTTTCTCGATTAGAGCTTGAGCTCATCGATGTCGCCGTTTGATTTTGGCGATTCGCAAGGCTTGGTTTGCGAGATGGGAGCCTTCGCGTTGATTGGTGGATCGTGTACGTAGGCACGCGTTTCGGGGAGGCGCGAGGCAGTCGGTGAAGCAGCTCAGTTGCTTGGTGGTTCGGGAGGAAGTAGCGAGCTCGAGCGTGGTTGGCGTATAGGGTTCGAGGCCGGTGATGTAGGCACGCGGTGACGATTAGTACTGGGTAGCGGTAGTAAGGAATGAACGAGGTCACGTTGTGGACTCTGTTGAGAGAAGTAGTAAGGTATTTATTTCAATTTAAAATTTATGTACATATGTATATGCACATATGAGAATTTTAAATACAAATATATGTATATATAAATACACATAATTTTAAATATGCTGTTTAAATTTTTAAAAAGGTTAGGGTGATGTTTACATTTTATAAAACAGAAAATAAAACATTCATACTGGAAGATTTTGAAATTTTATATAGTAGGAAATTTAAAATGTTGTAGGATTATAAA
Source organism: Allium cepa (assembly GCA_030765085.1). Classification (NCBI taxonomy): domain Eukaryota; kingdom Viridiplantae; phylum Streptophyta; class Magnoliopsida; order Asparagales; family Amaryllidaceae; genus Allium; species Allium cepa. Next base: position 1,034,267,530 of record CM060928.1, read on the forward strand.
TTTGATTTCTAAAATGTATGTAGGCTATTTTTAGTATACGTGATTTCAAAAGAAAACAGTTTCTAAATATATATATATATATATATATATATATATATATATATATAATTTAATTTATATAGATAAGATTTTGGAAAATAAAAAGGAATTTGAAGTGTTGAAAGAATTTCTATAAATGAGATTTTTATGAAATCTATATAAGTATATATGAAGTTTTAAAAGAAGAATATATATATATATATATATATATATATTTTAAATCCACTAGTTTATTTTAAAATAATGTGTTATGGAAATTCACTTGTTAAATTAACTTATTTAATCCATTTTAGTTACTAAACGCTTTTTTTCAAAAATGAAAGAAATTGTAGTTTAAATTAAATCATTGGTTAATTAAAATTAATGGGGAATTTAATTGTTCGATTTATTACGAATATTAATAAATCATATAGTTTGTTATTCAAGGTCAAAATGGGGAAACCAAGGCAATAATGAAGTGGACTAACAAATTTAAGGGGCAAAAGTGAGTTAATCTCACTCATCTGGATTATTATAGTCAAATTTAAATTATTGGTTGTTTTTCTTGAATGATGATTGTCATTAGTAAAAAAATTAAATAAACCCTATGCGCCGCATAATAGCGGAGGATATTATATATAAATCTCATATACCGTGATATTCCACCTTGAAGTGGAATTGGTATTTTATATTGTGCTAACATTTGTGGATGCAAGGAAACAGGTTGGAGGGATCCAACAGGAATCCTCAAAATTATTTAGATTGTTTAAATATTCTGTGTTATGAATATTTCATATTCTGTGATGAATTATATTGATAATTGGAATATTGAATCCTATGGTTTGCTTGAATATATTTTGGTGCACTGAGTTATCAAAATATAAAGAATTAGATTTTTGAAAAGATAATAAAAGAGTGAATTTTAAGTAAAGTAAATATGGAGAATTTTAATAAATTTAAAAATGAATCGAAAAAGAATAAGAGTGATTTTAAAGTTCTAATAAATAATTTCGAGTATAGGAAAAGGGGATTGTGAATAAACAGAAAATAATGAATTGTAAAACTTAAGTGATATTATTTAAAGGAACAAAGAATTTACTTTAAAATTCAAGGTTTAAATTTATTTAAAAGGGTAAAGAAGATTTTGGGAATTCTAGAATTGGTATTTTCAGTTAGAAAGATTTTCAATCATACTTAAGAACTAAAAATCCAAAGTTAATGGATTTTGAAGCAAATGGGTAAGTAACGAAATTTGTTTCAAAGTGGAGCAAATTGGAAATCAATTTGAAAATTGCCTTAAGTGTTTAATTTGGAATTTTAAAAAAGGGAAGTGAGACTATGGAATTTATAAACTAGGTTTATAAAAGTGAAGTAGTATATCAGTGGATATTTGGAAGAATAAATTCAGGGTGGGAATTTGTTTATGGAATGGGAAAATTTGTTAAAAAATAATTAGTGATTTATTTTTAAAGGATGTGAAGAGAAGTATATTTCCTTGGATAGCCAAGTACGTTTTCAAAGTAAATTTTTAAATATAAGTTAAAAAGTTTTAAATGTTGTTTTAGAAAGCATGTTTTGGAAAATTTATTATTTCTACAACATTTTAATTCTAAAGTAAGTATTTTTCAAATCTATTATCGTAGTAATTATTTAAAGGTGACTTGGTACTTTGTTTCAAAGGAGAAAATCTAGTTTTATATTTTATAAAGTAACTTCATTTTCAAATATTCCTATAGTATATATTTTTAATAAAGTATTGAAGTAGTTTTTAACTTAAATGTTTAAAGGGATATTTTATAATAAAGTGTTCTAAATTATTTTATAATTTAAAGTATTGTACTTGGTGTTTTCAATGGAAATAAATATTTGAAAATTTATTTCATGAGAAAAGTAGGATTTGAAAACTGTTTTCAAAAGGGTTGAAAAGTGAAAATATATCTCGTGAAGATATTTTGAGGTTAATAAATTATTGGGAGATTATTTATTGTTTCAAGGTTGTTTGAGAATGTTAATTTATAGTTAAACAACCGACTATCAATATTGGCCAATACGCTGTTCGTTTCGAAGAGACCGGAATCGAGATTAACTTCTCGAAAACTACTTCGATCCGGTTTGTACGTTTTCGAGAGGAAGACGAGTTTGGATTCGAAGGTAGAGCAGTGAAGTGCAAGGGCTAGTCGTTACTAATCCTGAGGATGATTCCAAAATGGATGTAGTAGGAGTAGTGCCTTCACTTCCGTTTGAACCCGGGACGGAATTGTATGGATGAATGCTTTTAGAACATCGTCAGGTGGGCGATAAGCATTCTAAGGGATTTGTTCTTAAAAGGTAAGGCTTAGCCTCAAGCCTCATCAACCAGGAATGACTGAAAATCAAGAGTTATGCAGCAAGGCTAGGTGGGTAGCGCCCATTAGGATGAGGTCATCGCTGTCTAGATGTCCCTTTTTATTCGGCTTAGTGAGCGCTTGCTGATCCCAACCGTGGGGTGACCTACTCGGGATTATCCAGCAAGGGGTAGTCCCGGTCTTGTGTTGTACGGGGTCGGTAGTGATCCTCGATATGCTGATCTAGAGCAGGTACCATGACAATTACCCCAGGCCTAATCATTAGTTGGAAATCCATTCTCCCTACACGCCTGAACGGTTTTGATTGTGCCCACTATTTCTGAAATGTGAGATGCAAGCATTTCAGCTAGATTCTATATCACTTTCTATAGACACTATTATAATATCAGAGAATTTTGAAAAAAAAAGTTTTAGCTATCGTAAGGTAAAAACCCAACACGTTTATTTGTGGCGTGGTCTTACGAGATGCATTTGTTTTGAAAAGGATTTTGAAATTTAACTAATCAAATTGAGTGTGATTTTCTCACGCTGGTATTCCAGACTGACTCGGGTGTTATTTAACTATAATGCTCGGGTAAGATCGAGTATTATAGGATACAGGAAAGGATGCTGTTGAGATCAAGAGACGAGCTGGATGGCGATACGTACTCCCATACTTGATTATTATTATTCCGCTGTGTATTCATCTTTGAGGATAAATTTATATGATTGTCCAGATTGTATGTTATTGATGTGATTGAACTCTGGTGATGTATGTATAAAACAGATATAGTTTTCTTTTGTGTAAATATCTGTTACTATCTATTATATTTATTCCGCTACGATGGTTAGATTTCGTTGTTGTTTTGTTTTCTCTTCTTCTACCTCTTCTTCTTTAACCCAATGGTTCGTATTTCCGTTCATCTTGAGTTGAGTGATGGAGATTAGTGTCGACTCAAGCGGTACGGAACTGCGGGTCGTTACAATATAATCCATATGTTTACAAATGTTTAATGAGTAAAGCATAGATTAACAAGTGTAAGGATATGAATTCATGCAATTAACAAGTGTAAGCCTTGTTAAAAGGTGGCTTAAATTTCTTTTAAAATTAAAATGAAAAAATGACCAGAGGAAAGAAATAACCAGGCGCTTCAATCTTTTCGTCATTCTCTAACAAGCCAAAAGAAAAGAAATTCAAAAAGGCTGGAAACTAAATCCAAAAAATCAAATCAAACAAGGAAATCTGTTTCGTACCCGGAAAGAACATCAAAACCAGAGTGAAAATCAATTCAAGCAAAATCATCTCAATCTAATAGCAAGCAGATCAACTCAGTTTAAAAAAAAGTTTTGAATTCAAACTCAGAACAGAAAAAAAACCTAGAAGATGCAAACCTGATGCAACTCAAACTTCATCCATAAGCAAGCTTCAGGATTCCAAAAAAAAAAAATCAAACAACCATTTTTTTGTCAAAGCATTTCAAGAATGGAAAACAAAGGCTTCAACCAGTTACAAAGACTTCAACCTGGAAACTCAAACAAAAGCAAGGAAAAGAATATCAAAACAATCAAAGTTTAGCTTCAATACATCAATTTCCAGGAAAACAAATCTAGCCTACTTCTCTGCTTCTCTGTTTTGCCGAGTGAGCAAACTCCCTAAAACTATCTATATTTCTTGATTTTTTGGATTGATAAAGGAAGTATGTCAAGAAAAGGTTTTTTTTTGCCTGCATGTCTATATATATACATGTGAATAATAGTGTGCATGTCTGTGGATTTATATTTCAAACTCTGTTCTTTAGTTTTCATGTTAACTCAATCAAAAACAAATGCACATCTCTCCACAAATAAAATATTAGGTTATGACATTTGAAAGAGATTTGTTTGTATTCGTCAAATGCTATTTTTAAAAATATTTGTAAGTAAAATCAGCAAGTAATTTTACTAAGAAAACACAGTGGAAATTGTTTCAAATCAATAAGTCGATCATCGTAAATTGAAGTTTTGTTATATAAATAGATTGGTATTTATAAACCACGACTTTTGAAAGTTATTTCAGGATTTTTAATGTATTGAACGGTGAGAAAACGAGAACTGAATGGAAATGTTACTTTTGTCAAATTCTGTCAAACGATAAGGTGAAGCTCATCGTACTTTGGTCGGTAGGTAGTGTGAGAAACGCGGATTACGGATCTTAAGGCTAGAATAAACACTAGAGGGGGGGTGAATAGCGTTTTAAGGAATTACTAAATCACTTTGAGTTTATGTTATTTTGAACACAAATGTATGATATATTCAGACACAGATATGATCACAGAAACAAACAAAGATGCAGAAATAAAGTAAAAGCAGTAAGTAAAAGAACACACCAGATTTTATTCTTGTTCAGAGTTACCGTACATCCAGTCCCGCACACAAGTACGGATTTACTTTCAAAAGCAATTTTTATAGTTACATCCTCGATTTCAAGGCCACGTGGTACACCTCTCCGGATTCACAATCCTCTGGGTAGAGAGACTTGATTTCACGGGCAACAAGTTCACCCAATTGATTTCCATGGCTACGATTGTATGAATATGCGCTTATATGATTTTTGTTTAATGATAATAAACATATATATACATTCTTTTAAATGTATTTGTTAATGTAGTATTTTATTTTTCATAGATTAAATAAATATTTGTTGAATAAAATAAATTACACAACATTTGAATTCAAACAGAAATTTTATTCAAACAAATATTTATTACATTAATGAATAGTACAAATCAAGCTCTCACTATACATATACAATTTTTTTTACAATACATCACAACTTCAATTTACATAAATTTCTCCATACATATCACTCTCACTCGTAGTGTATCTTCAACTTCATTCCAGTTAGAATCCAGCATCTGAGCAATCTGCAAAAATATTTACTAACGCAGTCAAATTGAAAAGGAAATATTTTTGCAATATAAAATAAAATATGATTTTTGAAAATATGATTTGCCTCAGTATTTGGGTTGTTCGTCATCATTTACATTTGAATTCATCATACACGAACAATGTGACATGCACAGTGTATCACTGTACATGCCACAAGGCCGTGCACATCAATATACACTTGATAATGCTACAGGGACAGGTGAGCACTGGTCAAACCCAAAAGAAAAGCCGGGTTCAACTCACGTGCAATATATTTAAAATCATGACTCGAGCACAAGGTCAAACCCAAGTTTTAAAACTGGATTCAACTCAAGTGAAATTTCAAAAATCAACATGAAAGGATGCAAAGAACAGAACATCAAACTGACTGAATAAAATGCCAGACCAAGCTACTACAAAATACACATATGCAGACTCGACTACAAGAGCACCACAAGTGCACAACTCAGACCAACAGCTACATGAAGCAAAACCAAAGCCAAGACTACGGTGATACAAGTACAGGAAGCAGTTCAATACTCAAGAAACCACTGAAATAAAGCAAACTGACTCGAAGATTGCCACCAACATAAGAAACAACAATGAAGACCACTATGCAGTAGACATGAATGCAACTTGACTATCAAGACTCAGTAAACAACAACAATATCAAGTATCATGATACAGCATCAAGACGAGTCAACAATCAGAATATATGAAACATAGAAATGATTCATGCAAGCTACAGATATATGGCAATGCACAAACAAGTAGGCTAAAACAAAGTCAATGACCATTCAAACCAGTCCAAACATGAAACAAAACTCAAAAAGACACACAATGAAAATCAGGTAGTCAGCAACTTCAATATGAGTGCAATGAAATTATGAAGTGAATGCAAACAGTCGAAGTCATGGAGCTGCAGCCAATATACAATGATGAACAAAATCACAAGATGCCCAACTCAAATGAACACTACAGCAAAACTAGAATTGATGCAAATGTCCAGATAACATCAACTGGGCACATGAAGACCAACAACATCAAGTATTGAAACCAACAATATGGAAAAAAAGGGCAGTGGACAGGTACAAGGCCAGAAAGATCAAATGCAACACAAGTGCAACAGAAAGGGGTGTAAACACAACAATGAAGTGAATATAACTACAGGTGAACAGAAGACAATTGAACAACTACAAGGTTAGGGAAGAAACAAGAATACCAGAGATTACAAATAATGTAGTGCAGACCAAAAGCAGCGACCAAGTAGCATGTACACAATATTTTAAATCCCAAAGCAAATCAACAGCAATGCATGCAACATGGTGAACAAGACAAAGTGCAGACAGAAGAAGTGACACATCAATGACAAATTGGAGCAATAGAATCAATTATTCAACAGCGAAGAATAACCAGTGTTGTACAAGTTCGACACGGCATGGTACAATGCAGATACAACAAGTCTCGACCACTATGTAATGTCCAGTGATGGAAACAGTGAATAACATGTTCGAAGTAGAAAGCAATAAACAAGTTCAAGTCGAGATCATGGATGCATACTGGAGCCAAATCATAATAATTCATGAATGCAACAACCAGACCAAGTCAAAGCCGTAATTCACAGCAAAGTCGAAGTTGACAAAAGATTAAAAGTGCAAGGATGACCAAGTAAAAGAAATCAAGTGTATGTAAATTGAAAAATTCAAAATTCAAAGCAAATTAAAAGAGGAAATTTCTTTTCCATATGAATCAAGGGAAAATCAAATGTTTGAAAATCAAGGCCATGCGCATCAAGTTATTATAATATCAGGAAAGCGAAAATTAGGAAAGTATCGAATAGATACGAACGAATTATAGGGTCTCAGAATTCATATAAATACCAACCTGCAAATCATCACCAGAAGGGTGGAAAAATCGAATCGAATCAAAATATAAACCCACAATCATCATTTGAAAGATAATCACAACATCAAGTTCGAACACGTGAAATCATAAAAGCACAAATAGGAAATTACATACCGAAGCAACAGTGAACTCGATCAAAGGAGCAGCTGCGAACGAGCACAAGCAACACAAACCAGAGAATCGATCATCAGAGAAGCCGCGAGCAAGAGCAACACCAGAAAATCGGATTTGAAGAAAGCCCCAATTTGGATCGATAGCAAAAAAAACATAATTGCTGAAGAGGAACGAACAAGAATAGAGAGCCGACATTGATAAAAAAATAACAGGGCCGCGTTTTTCTTGAGTGTTAATACTTTGGACCGGTTATATTTTAAAGGCTTTTGGCTATTAGGGTTTTGAGTTTAATTGTTTTTTATTTGTTGTTTTTACTTTTCGAGTCAAAGTATTGGTAAATCACCACCTAGGTTGTAGGTAGTGTCAGATTGTCTAGTTAGAAGTATTAAGTGAGCAGGGTGTGCGAGTTTGCAAAACTCTATAGGCGGGAGCAGGGTTTGCGAGTTTGCCAAACTCTTTAGGCGGGAGCAGGGGTTGCGAGTCTATTAGAGTGTTTGTAAGCGGGAGCCGGGTTTGCGAGTCTGTTAGAGTGTTTGTAAGCGGGAGACTGTTTAATTCTAATAGAAATCTGGGAATGCAGCAGTAGGCAGGGGTTGCCGAAGCTGGGTAAATTTTGTGTGTGATTTACTTTTCAGCATATTTATTTCTGCAGTTTGTTTCTGTGTTTAAATCGAGAAAATTTGCTATAACCCTATTCACCCCACCTCTAGGGTTAATCTAGATCCTACAAGTGGTATCAGAGCACGGTATTTTTCTTTAACTCTAGAGTCATGAATTCATCAAATAATGCTTTTTCTGAGGTGCAATCAATTGCTAGGCCACCCATGTTTAATGGGAATGATTATGCTTATTGGAAAGTTAGGATGGGTATTTATCTTAGTTCTGTTGATTATGATGTTCGGGACATTATTGAAACTGGCTATAAAATTCCCACTATAATTGTTGGTGATACCGAGATTCCTAAACCTAAGGATAGGTGGGATGCTAACGATAAGAAATTAAAAACTACAAATGCTAAAGCCATGAATGCTCTGATCTGTGCTCTTGATAAGTCTGAAATTAATAGAATTTCTCATTGTAAAATTGCACAGGAAATTTGGCATACCTTGGAGGTGATACATGAAGGAACTTCTCAAGTGAAGGAGTCTCGTCTAGCCCTATTCAGCAATGAATACGAGAACTTTGTGATGGACAAAGGCGAGAGCATAAAAGACATGTTTGGACGCTTTTCAACTTTGGTGTACAACGCTAGAGCACTTGGAAAGGTATTCACTGAGGTAGAGCTTGTGAGGAAGATGCTACGCGTCTTACCGATGAGCTTTGAGGCAAAAGTCACGACAATACAAGAATCGAAAGATCTGAGCAAACTAAGCATGGAGGAGTTAATCGGCAACTTGATGACATATGAGCTTGAGCTAAAATCAAAGGAGGAACGCAACAACTCCGAACCAAAGAAGAAGATGATTGCCTTATGTTAACGTGAAAATCGAACGCTAACACCCCGGTGTCAATTGAAGTTGGATGAAAGCACCACCCGTGTATACGGGAACTACAAGCAAGTAGAGAAAATAAAGAAAAAAGCAGAAAAGACAACAATTTTTATAGTGGTTCGGCTTAGAGTAAGCCTACGTCCACTTTAACTCTCTTTATTACTGAATTTGATTACAACTTAACAACAATCTTCAATTACAACACACTTTAAACCAGTAGATCAAACTTTGATAGAGAATAATCTTCCGAATTCATGTTGAATGATGTAGATTTCCTCTTGGAGATCGTCGTAGTGTCTTTGGTGTTTGGAGTACTTGAAGTGTTGAGTGAGTCAAGAATTCTGCAGAGTATCGGTGCTTGAAATGGTCGGCCAAAAGTCCCCTCCATGTTTGAGGTAGGTCGGTATTTTTAGAGAAATTTGGTCTGGAATTATTGCCCAAGTTATAACTCATGACCGACTTAGGGAAGGTTGTAGGTCGCGCATGACCTAAGGGCCAAGAGTTAGCAGGCAGTGGCATGAGTGAAGCGGCACTGAGTCTCTCTTTGTTCATCTGGATACAAGTCTTAACTCGTTCATGAGTTAAGAGGTTCACGGTTTAAAATGAGGCAGCATCTATTTTGAGCTCTGTAGTTTTAGGTCGTGAATGACTTATCCTAAGTCAGTCACGACTTAAATGCGGTTGCTTCCATTCTTTTTGTCCTGATTCACTAGGTCGTCTCTTTTTTAGCTTCTTTAGGTCGTAGCCTCTTGAGTCATGACATTACTTGAGTCGTCCAGGCCTTAACTCGTAAGTCGGCATCCTTGCTAACCCTTAAGTCGACATCTTTGTTAACTCTTAAGTCGGCATCCTTGCTAAGTCCTAGGTCGGCGACCTTGTTAAGACTTTGGGTCGGCATCCCTCTTGAGCCTGTTAGGTCGGAATCCCTCCTAAGCCTCGTGCAGTTAAGTCGGTCTTCCATGCTAAGATACTGGGTCGGCATCCCTTCGTGCCTTAGGTCAGCAGAACGCTGGGTCGCTACCTATTTGATGTGTTAGATCGGTGAGTCACGGCTGAGATGGAGTCAATATTTGCCCCTCGAAGCATACGCCTAATTGTTAGGTCGTGTGCTTCGATACCCCTTAACTCGTCCATTTTTAGGTCGGTAGGTCGTGTGCGACTCATCAGTTAGATCGTATGCGCCGCTCTTTCCACTGAAGGGTATAAGTTAACCTTCTTTTTCTTTATTCATTACTTTCTCTATTTCTTGATTCCGCCATTAATATATTCTCAAGTTCCTGAAGGCGATTTCATTCCAACTGACCATCGATAATTTCTACCATTCATTGCGTAAGTGATTTTACTCTTCTTTCGACTGTAGATTACTATCGATTCGTGAATCCTGTCGCTCGAACTCAAATTGCCTCCTTGTATGATGCTCCATCACGAATCCCATCACATTTATGGTTCATAAAGCCTAGGTAGCTCGATTCGGCTTCAGATGATTGTTGATACAACGAAGGTGGCTTATCACCTTATGCTCGATGATCTCTGATGGCTGGTCATTGGATTTGTGACATTTTCGGATTGTTTTATTGAGTGGTTCGATAGCATGAATGAAGGCTACTGTTGATGGAATGGTTATCGGGTTAATGGGTTGAATGGAGTGAAAAGCTGGTTTGGAGGCGACTTAGCAAATTTGGATGATTTATCTTTTGGCCCACCTAAACCTTGAGTCGCTGCCGAACTAGCTCTTAGAGAAACTTGCCGACCTAACCCTTAAGTCACGGCCGAGCTGGCACTTGGGGAAACCTGCTGACCTAACGTAATGCGACCTAAGCCTTGAGTCATTACCGAGTTAGCACTTGGGGAAATTTGCACCTCCTTTTGAACCGAAGCCTTGCTCCTTGCTACTCCATGACTTGGATGCTCAACTTGAAATGCCGGATTAAAATGCCTAAACCCAAGATTTTTTAACTTTTATTGCAGTATCATATTAATTTATAAGCTAACAACCTGCTAAAAATAACCATCACAGAAAATGAGGGCGAATATACTGCCATTGACTGCCCATATCAAATGACAGATTAGTCGACATAGAGTAATCAACTTGAATGCATTGTATGAAATGCTGTGAACCAATCAACTAAAGTGAAACATCAATGCAAAGCATCGCTAACTTGAACTGACCTGTTCGCATTAACATCTCACTTGCACATTCGGATTTAAAAACAATAAGCCCTGGATTTCATAATTGACAAACGCGTGCTAGTTTTTTTTTTATTCCAGTTATATTTGCTTATTGCTTTGTTGATTTTACACAACACTTCACACATTTTTAGGAAACGTGCACCTTCACGTTTGAATATCCAGTTGTTTGTGTAGAATGACTTCCCATTAAGAAGAAGAAGTGGTAGCTCAAGAGGAAGAAACTTTTTCGATAGCTGCTCCCATAGAGAATCCCCCGGAGAGAACTTCGACTATTCTAACTCCGAGAGTGTTCATTCAGCTACGCACTCAGTTTGGCTTTGCTGAAAATGATGTTCTACTACCCGAACCAAATGATACTGCCGATAGTCCTCCTCATGGTTTTGTTGCAGTCAATCGCCAAATGTGCTTAAGCGGGGCGATTCCTCCTTTCAACGACTTCCTCCGAACCCTTCTCCTTCGGTTGACAATCTCTCCATCTCAACTTCATCCTAATGGCTATGCCATTTTGATGGGATTGTGTGTTTTGTTCAAGAGAACTCTTGATCGTTTTCCGAGTTTTGAAGAAATTCTCTATTTATGCTCGTTTGCAAAGAGTAAAGACCATCCTTCCCTCATCATCGTGAGAAGTGCTAGAAATCGCAAGCTTATTTCTGATCTCACACAAAGCGTTCATGGATTTTTGAACCAGTTTTTCTTTGCTCGTTGCCCCCCAGAGTTTTATGCCATCTAGAGAGTAGGAAGTAAGATTACCTGTTTCTATTTTCTCCATTTCCAAACTTTTTCGAGATCCGAATTATCAATTGCTAATCTCAGTCTTTGCCCTTTTCAGCACTTCCTCTCCCTTCTAGAGACCCAATCCATAAGCAAGTTTTTGAGAGACTGAGTGTTGTGGCCGCGGAAGAGAGAAGTGTAAAATTCTTGTTGAGGGATGAATTTTTTCATCAATACGGGCTTTTGCATACCTCTCGCTCTACACACCCCCATGAGGTCCCCGACTCTCCAGCTAGAGCGTCGGATGCCCCAGTTTCTACTGACACATCCATACCAAAAGAACCTGCTTCTGAGGCTTCTCTAGTGAAGTGCTCCACTTCTGTTGATGTCGCGGGGTCATCTGGCAAACTTGCCCCGGTCACTGAAGAAGAAGAGCCTCGGGAATCTCCTCCGCATTCAAAGAAGTCTGGTGACGAAGAAGCCGAGAAAACCAGCCCTGTCAAGCAGAGCAGGGACGACACTTTCGAAGGACTGAGCGACCTCTTTGCCACCGCGCAAGAGATCTTTAAAGATGATCCTATCACTACCGGGGTTTCTTCTTCAGCAGTCGAGGCGACTTCTATTCTACAACAGACTCCGTCAACTCAAGAGTTGATGCTAACTTCTACACCCACAACTACTCCACAATTAAAGAGTGGTTCGTAGTTTGATGCGCGTAGTTTGCACATTACACACACTTAGAATCTTTCGGCACTTTTATGCTTCTGACTTTTTGTACTTTGAAGAATTCTAAAACTTATCTCTTTTTATTTCAGATCCTCCGATGGGACGCAGCGGATCCTACTATGTTGACTTCCAGCGCTACGGGAGGCGTAGCCAACATGATTATAGGCGCTACCTCCCCTCTTACAGAGAATCCGATGAAGAAAGAGCCGCCCGAAAGGATCAAGAGAAGAGGGCTCAAGAGGAGAGTTATGAAAGAAGAGAGAGGGAGGAGCGCCACGGTTCTTCGCAGAGAGGCGACGATTCCCACAAGAGAAAATCCCATCATGACCGAGGAAAAAGTCATATGGTTGAGGACTCAAGCAAGCGAGCCCGACATGGTGAGAAGCATTCCTCTACAACTCTTGAAAAGGTTACTGCCCCCGTCTCGCTAGACATTCCTTCCGGCTCTCCCGTTCTTGGGAAAACAGACATTCAAACAATAATCAACAGGCCTAAATTTCAAGTTGGACCGGGCCCAGCCACTTTGCAAAGCCGGTTTCCACAGTGGTGTCTGAAGGGAGTGCGGTTCGACCTTGATCTAATCCCTATTGACAAGCCTGCCATTCTGCGAAATCTTGATGCTATCAGGCTTGATATTGAAAGGATGTCGAACTGGCAAAAGCTTGTTGACGAGCTCCAAAGGGTTAACCGTGCAAATATAGAGGCCATGCTCACTATGGAGGAAGATAAAGCCGAATGGCAGAAGGTTCTTGAGCAACATGATACTGAAATGAGGAGCATCGCTACTTACAATGAAGAGCTTGAAGCGAAAGTTGAGGAACTTAAACAACAGCTTGCTACTTCTTTTACCACATATACTCAAAAAGAAGAAGTATTTCAGAAGCAAGTTCGCGATGCTCATGCAGCTCAACGACATGCCGAGGCACAACTTGAAGCCGAGCAGAAAACAGCAGAAATGTATCGTGCTAAGGTTACAGGTCTACAGGAGAAAGTCAGCTCCCAGGAGGCGGAAATTCAAATGCTTAAGCTTCAACTTTCCAAAGCTGAAAGAGAGCGTGATGAGGCCGTTGTCGCCAAAATTGCAGCCGAAGAATATCATGAGGCAACGAAGACCAACATCAGCTCAACATTATTTGACTTCTACCTGCATAGCGTCTTGGGGCACGGTAGCCTCGCCTTTCTAGGCCCCAAGTATGAAATTACTCTAGCTGAAGTTTGGGAGGCTGCACTTGATATGCTTGGCGGTAAAGGCGCTGGCTACCGAATCAGCTCTTGAGGAGCATTACCTTGATGATGATGCTCGCGCCGCTCTCGCCAGGGGGAGAGAACAGCTTGCAAAATTAAGGGCCGAAACGGCGGTAGGAGAACATTCGGGAAAAACTATCTCAACTGCTCCAATTCGGCCTTCCCCTTCGGCCGAAATTGACATTATCGGTTCCAGTTCTCATTCCCCATCTCCTACTAAAGTTACCACCGAGATCACAAGAATACAAGGTGGAGATGAAGGCGACGAGAGTGCCGAGGCACATGCTTACGAGGTTGATGTTAGGAAACCGACCTTTGCAGGTAACTCTACTGTTAATCTTGCCCAAGCAGACTGCTCATCTGTTTCTTACGAGCTTGATGAGCTTCTTGATTACTTCTTGAATCTCAACGAACCTTTATCTCCTCTTTTTACTGACTTGAACTTTTTTCCTTCTGTAGAGAAAACGTCGAGCATTGTTCAAACCTCCCCTCCTCCAACTATACCTCCTCCATCTATTCAGGTGACTCCTCCTTCTGCCTCGCAACCAGGATCACAAGAGGAGCAAATAGAAGCTCTCCAAGACTTGGACGATCCCATTGCTTCACAAGAACACAAGGGAGAAGAAACTGAAGGGAGTGAGAAGACTCCAGAAGCAACTGGTTCCGATGATGAACCATTATCTAAACTTCTTTCTCCAAGGAGTGGGTCTTCCTCCAAGAAGAGAGGAAAGCAGGGAGTCTCCAAGAAGAAGAAGGGATTTTCAACTGGCGAAGAAAAAACGGAAGAAAGTCCGACTGAGCCCCTTTCTCCTTCATCCCCTACCCTTACAAGCCGGCCTAAGAAGTTGGTTATCCGGCCAGGTGCGGGCTCAAAAGGTGGACGGAAGAAGAAATGATGGCTCTGGTTCTGTGGCTTTCATATTACTTTTTGCTTTTTGCATGTACTGACCGAAGATTGTGCGGGTACCGGCCCCCGCTTTTCTTTTGCTTTTTACTTTGAAACCTGTACTTGTGCAAAATTTTAACAGTGTTGAATGAAATGATTCTTTTTCTTTGTACAAACTTCTGTCTGTATCTGAGAATGCATTTATTTTGAAACTTGTATCTGTAATACAATTGAATAAAATGATCCTTTATTTGTACAAACTCTTGTTTGAATTTGAGAATGCATTTATTATTCATTTTTGTACAAGTTCCTTTATATGATATTGCAGTGAGCTTGTGGTATACTGTTCGAGCGTAATTTTACCAATATAGTTATATCATGTTGCCCCTATACCATAAGCTTGTTGCAATACTTTATATTTTGAGAGGACTTGTACTTTTATTTTCTTGAGAATAATCATTCCATACTTGGAGGAATTGTTATTTCGTTAAAAATAGAGTACAACTCTCTCCATATAAGTTTTTACGCTTCATCCTTCGAAGATATCACTTTTTTTTCTTTTGTGCATATACACATTTTACCGAGTGAATTCTTCTTTGTGGTAAAGCGGGCATCTGAAGGGTACTTTAACTTCTTTTTGAGGAAGAGTATTTTCCAGAATAGGTGAATCATTCTTCCTTTGAGAGTTAAAGTGTGCCTTTAAAGATGGCGTTTTTTTTTCCGCCACAGTAAAGGGCTTTTTGATTTTTGCTTCTTTGAAAAGTTGCACCTCTGAGGAGGGCTTTTCCACGTTTTAACACTTGGAAGTTTTATTTCAATCTTGGTGAAACGTGTGCCTTCAAAGAGGTCTTTCTGTTCGATTGTGCCTTCGGGAGGAGGTCTTTTCATTTCTGACTCTGGGAAGAGGTCTTTTTGTTTCTGCCTCTGGGAAGAGGTCTTTTTGTTTTGTTGTGCCTCTGGGAAGAGGTCTTTTTGGTTTCTGCCCCATGGGAGAGGCTTTTATTTTTCCCTGTTCGCTGGGAAGCGGGCCTCCGAAGAGGGCTTTTCACATTTCATTTTACGGGAGTGTATCGACCGATGATGAAATGTGTGCCTCTGAGCTGGGTTACTGCCTGGAAGTTTGGAGTTTCTTTCTCTCGGTTGGACGGATTTACGGGAGTGTATCGACCGATCATTCCGCAACTTTGTATCGAGAAAGATCTCTTTTTTTCTGGTTGGCCCGCCCGAGGTCTTTTAGCATTTCAACTGTGGTGAAATGGGCCTCCGAAGAGGGCTTTTTTCACGTTTCAACACCTGGAAGTTTTATTTCAATCTTGGTGAAATGTGTGCCTCTGAGTAGGACTTTTGCCTGGAAGTTTGGAGTTTCTTTCTCTCGGTTGGACGGATTCACGGGAGTGTATCGACCGATCATTCCGCAACTTTGTAACGAGAAAGATCTCTCTTTTTCTGGCTAGGCCCGGTCGAGGTGTTTCTCCTCCGAAGATTGTGCCTTCGTAGAGGGCTTGCGCCTCCGAAGAGGTCTTTTGCTGATTGATGCTTGCTCGCCCATGTCTCTTTCGCCATCCACTTATGTTGGCGATCCCCCTTGTCTTTTGCAAGTGCCAACACTTTTTAGTTGCCAGTAATTTCCCTTATCCAAAGAAATATACTTCACAGTTAGGTGAGTTGGTGGTGGTGGACAAGTTTGCTTAACTGGCTGTTTGTTCAAACATTTATAGTTAGTTAGAGATGGTCCACTTCCACCCACATTGCTCACTCTTGTTTGAAGCACTTCTTTTGTAGGATTTGAGTATGGAAATTTTTGATGGTTTAGTGTGTGTTTGCTTGGTCTTGGGATGGGTAAGCTTTACTTTCATGACCTTCATTATTAAATCGACATTTTAATGACACAATTAATGTATTTTATATGTCGAAATAAAACAAAGCAGTTTATAATAGTAGAGAACACAAGATTTATAGTGGTTTGGCCAAAAACTGGGCCTACATCCACTTTATAGCTTTTCATTATTCACTTGCTTTACAATTGCTTTCAATACAAGAATCATATTTTGCAATTCTTTTACAATATTTCAGCAAAGCTTTCAAGTAAAATAAGGACGCAAATGATTGCTGTTCCAAGCTCTTGGGATTGGTTCTCCTTCGACAGTTGTGAGTCTGAATGTGCCGTCAAGAAGCTTCATGCCTATAACATATGGCCCTTCCCAGTTTGGCCCAAATACACCTGTGGCTGTCATGATTCTTTTCAGAATTAGGTCCCCAACTTCAAAGTTGCGCTGACGAACTTTGGAATTGAAGTGCCTGGCTATTCTTTGTTGATGAGCCGCAATTCTAAGTCTAGCCTCTTCTCTTCTTTCATCAAGGAGGTCAAGTGCTTCCAATTGCAGTTTTTCATTCTCATCTTTATCAAAATGGATTCTTCTATGTGAGGGGACTTCAGTTTCCACTGGAATCATTGCTTCTGGTCCATATGCCAACGAAAATGGAGTATGCCCAGTCGCAGTTTTGTGGGTGGTTCTGTATGCCCATAGTGCAAGCGGTAACTTGTCAACCCAGCCACTTTACGCTTTTTCCAGCTGCTTTTTGATGGTTGATTTGATGATTTTGTTTACTGCTTCCACTTTCCCGTTTGCCTGTGGATGGGCCACTGCTGAAAAACTCTTCTGGGTTTTGAATCGTTTGCAGAAGTCCTGAAATTCCTCGCTTTCAAATTGAGTACCATTGTCTGTGATTATTTTCTACGGCACACCATACCTGCAAATGATATTTTTAGTCACAAAATTTATCATTTTCTTAGATGTAATAGTAGCCAAAGGTTCAGCTGCAGCCCATTTAGTAAAATAATCAACTGCAACAATAGCATATCTAATCCCTGATTTGGCAGTTGGTAATGGCCCAATGAGATTCATTCCCCAAATGGAAAATGGCCACGGACTGACCATCTGTGTTAGCTCAGTGGAACGTGCTCTAGGAATTTGGGCGAATCTCCGGCACTTTTCACATTTCTGAGAATATGCATCGGCGTCTTGATTAATTTCCAGCCAAAAATATCCATAACGGAGAATTTTCTTTGCTAATGTCTGACCACCCGTGTGATCTCCACATTCCCCTCCGTGTACTTTAGCTAGAATTGTCTTGGCTTCATCTTTAGTTACACATCGGAGTAATGGCATTGTAAAACCCCGCCTGTACAATCGGCCGTCTTGGACTATATATCTGGAGGCTTTCCTTAGAAGCTTCTGTCTTTCTCTCGAATTTTCTGGCAAAGAACCTCTGAGTAAATAGTCCAGTATTGGAGTCATCCATGATTCTTGTTCCTGAGATACATTCATAATCCAGTCAACATCCATCTCGTTTGTACTTGGTGCTGACAGGACTTCTACGGGGACTAATCCCAATAGTTGAGCTTCACCAGTACTTGAATACTTCACGAGGGAATCTGCCTTCATATTCTCTTCCCGAGGAATATGGTTTATTGAATCATGATCAAAATCTTCAAGAAGCTCCCAGGCCTTTGACAAATAAGCGGGTAAATTTCCTCCTTTAGCTTGGAATTCCTTCGTGACTTGGCATACGATAAGCTGAGAGTCACTGAAGATCTGTAATATTTTTATATTTAGCTCTTTAGCGATTCTCAAACCTGCAATGAGAGCTTCATATTCTGCTTCATTATTAGTCGAAGGAAATTCCAGCCTCAGTGCATAACACAATGTTCATCCTTCAGGGGTTTCAAGGACAACCCTTGCCCCAGAACAGTAGTCATTCCTTGCGCCATCAACGTATAATTTCCATTTCACCGGGACGTCATTAGTTTCCTCTTCCTCACTATCACCTTTATCTGTGCATTCAGCAATGAAGTCTGCTAAAGCTTGTCCGTTGATAGCTCTTCGGGGATGGTAAGTGATGTCATATTGACTGAGTTCAATATTCCACTTTAAAAGACGGCCCGAAGTCTCAGGGCGAAACAGGACTTGCTTCAGAGGTTGATCGGTGAGGACTTTGATGGGATGAGCTTGAAAATACGGCCTCAATTTCCGTGATGCAATCAATAGGCAATAGGCAAGTTTCTCCAGCTTCGAGTAATTCATCTCTACCCCAGTGAATCTTTTACTAATGTAATAGACTGGTCGCTGGATCCTTGTATCTTCTCGAACCAATGCTGCACTCAGAGCGTGAGATGATATTGCCAGATATATGTAGAGATCTTCACCATTGTCGGGCTTTGAGAGTATTGGAGGCACTTCCATATGACGAACCAACTCATCAAATGCGTTTTGGCACTCGGGAGTCCAGTCAAAGTTTTTTCTTCGTTTCTTTAGAGCGTCAAAGAATGGAATGCATTTATCAGTAGATTTAGAAATGAATCGGCTCAAAGCAGCAACTTTTCCGTTAAGACTCTACAGTTCCTTCTTTGTTCTAGGAGCTTTGACCTCCTTCAAGGCAGTGATTTGAGCAGGATTAGCCTCAATGCCCCTAGCTCTCACAATAAATCCCAAAAACCTTCCGGACTCCACTCTGAATGAACATTTCAACGGGTTAAGCTTCATTCCGTATCTCCGGAGGACTGCGAACATTTCCACCAAGTGATCCATGTGGTCCACTGCTTTCTTTGACTTTACCAACATATCATCGACATAAACTTCCATTGTCTTTCCGATCTGCGGTTTAAACATGGTGTTAACAAGCCTTTGGTAAGTTGCCCCCGCATTCTTAAGTCCGAAGGGCATGACTTTATAGCAGTAAAGACCAACATCCGTTATGAAGCTCGTGTCCTACTGATCTAGCTCATGCGTCATGATCTGATTGTACCCGGAGTAAGCATCCATAAAAGACAATAATTCATGTCCCGCCGTTCCGTCCACCAACTGATCAATTCTAGGCAGCGGAAACAGTCTTTGGGGCAAGCTTTATTCAGATCTGAGAAGTCAATGCATACTCTCCACTTCCCATTAGCCTTTTTAACCAGGACAAGATTTGAGACCCAATCTGGGTAAACAGATTCTCTGATGAAACCATTCTCCATGAGTCGATCGACTTCTTCTTTCAGCGCTGCCGACCTCTCTGGACCTTGAGTTCTTCTTTTCTGTTTTACTGGCGTGAACTTCGGATCGATGTTCAGAGCGTATACCGCAATCTCTGGTGATATTCCGCACATGTAGGCATGAGTCCATGTGAATACATCTAAGTTTGCCTTCAAGAATGAAATCAGAATATTCTGAGCTGTAGTGTTGAGTTGTGAACCCACATTCAGCACCTTGTTTGGGTCCTTTAAATCAACAGGTACTGGCACTGTCACCTCTACCGGCACTACTCTATTCTCCCCTGCACTAGCTTTTCTTGGATCCATCTCTCTCCGGGCACCGCTATGTTCGCCAGTGCAGGGACCAACCTGTAGTTGCTACAAGGTTCATTCTTTGATGCGGACTAAAGGCGCCGCATCTTTTCCCATTTCTCTCCACTTTGTTTCACGTAGCTCTGCAAGATAGCACTCCCGTCCCACGTTCTGATCTCCTTTAATTATCCCAATTCCGTTATCAGTGGGAAATTTTATAGTTAGACACCATGGGGCGAGAACAGCTTTGAATGCAGCCGGGGTTGGTCGGCCCAAGAAAGCATTATAAGCAGAAAATTCTCCAACAATTATAAAGGTCTGCTTTCGAGCTACCTTTCTCAGCCCCTCTCCGAGATCTACAATCAAGTCTATAGTCCCAATCGGCTGCTTTGGCTCCCCAGTGAAGCCAGCAATTTTTAATGACGAAGCCTGAACGTCAGCCATTCGTATCTTCATCTGATCAAAAGTTTTCTTAAAGAGAATATTACACGAAGCCCCGCAATCGACCAGAATTCTTCTCACAGTGGCCGGGCCAATACCGGTAGAAATGACCAGAGGATCTATCGTAGGGGCTTCAATACCCATAGAGTCCCTGGCGCTAAATATGATGTCATCACGGAAAGCTTTCTGTTGTTTCAATGGCGCATCATTCTCTAACACAAAAACACTTTCCTCTGTGGGTGCATGCTTCAATGCACGAGCATACCTTTCCATCTCACCCCAGCTCCTGCCTGCTGGGTCAGGACCTCCCGTTATCACATTAATGACAGGCCTGTCTGACTCATGTTCTACGGCCTTCTCACTTGAGCTTGGATGGTGAGCGGGGACTTGTTGCCTTTGGACCGATGAGGTTGTTGTGTCCCTACCACTTTTAACATACTATTGGAGCTTGTTCTCTTTCAACAGTTGCTTAATTACTTCCTTCAAGTGTCGGCATTCGTTAGTGTCATGACCAGGCTGATTGTGAAACTGACAGAATCTTCCACTCTTCTCCATTTTACCTCCAACCCGCATCTTAGGTGGCATAGGATAACCGATATTATCTTTGGTTGCAAAGAAGATATTTTCAGGGGTATCAGTCAAGGGTGTGAAGTTGAAAGCTCGACCCTTCTTTGCATCCCCTTGTTTCTTTCCGCCGTCATTCCCCCTTTTCTGAGCATTGGATTCCTTTTTGTCTAGAGCGTTACTATCACTCTTAGTTTCTGCTGATGCCACCTTAGCCGGTGCTTAAAGGCTTTCCAGGCGCATGAACTTATCGGCTTTTTTATAGAATTTATCGAGTGAATTTGGTTCTTTCATTTTCAACCATTCTCCAAACTTGCTCGATTTATCAATTGCCCTCATCAAGTATGTTAAGACCATGCGTGGCTCAGCATTATCAACCTCGGCCAAAGCTATGTTGAATCGATTCAGAAATGATTTGATGGATTCCCCTGGGTTTTGCTCCAAATTTGACAATGACATTATATCCTTTGCTTTAGAGGCATACAACCGAAACTGCTCCTTGAACTTCTTAGTTAAGTCCGAGAACTGATCAATGGATCTAACTGCCAGCTTGGTAAACCATAATAAAGCTACTCCTTCCAAATACACCGGGAAGTATCGACACTTAATCTTATCGGATGCCCTGGCGCCAGTCATATACCAGTCATACTTATACAGAAATTCGTTAGGATCACTTGTTCCTTTGTAAGCTGGAATAGTGGGCGGAATAAATTTTCTCGGGAATTCAGCTTTCAGAATCCTCTCAGTGAATGGAGTTTTGCTTGGAGCAAAGCCCCATTCTTTCTCATCCTCATCCTTTCGCATACTTTCTTTCATGATTTGACGGACCATCCCTGAAAAATACTCTTCATCATCCACAGGGCCTGCGGGGAAAACGTAAGCCATTCTTTCAGAGTTCTACCTTGATAATCGTTCATGAAGGGTCGGTTGATGTCCCGATTCTCCATCCTGAGGAAGTGGCCTTTCAACGGAGCTTACCGCCCTTTGAGAAGTATTCCCTCCAACACCCTGAGCTCTATCAGCAGAGTTTCCTTCTTTATTTGTTGGCTGACGATTAGCCTCGAGCAAATCATTTAGCTTATTCAATATCAAGGTATTCTGAGCATCCTGGGCCTCTAATTGTGCATTCTGAGCATTTAGCTGTTGATTCAATCCCAAAACCACAGCGTCTAATTCCGCTCGCATAACTCCCACAGTTGGAGTTGTCTGACTCAGAGGAGGAGAAGTGGCGGTGTTCTCTTGAACATCATCAGATCTGGTAGATCTACTTTTCCTTCCGGGAGCCATAATTTCTGTTAGACTTCTGGTCTTAACGGAGATTCTTACCTCAAAGTTTGGTGAAGCAATGATGTAAATACCCTGAGTTCGATCCTTCTCAGTGAAAGCACCAAAAATGTTAAAGTGAAAATCGAATGCTAACACCCCGGTGTCAATTGAAGTTGGATGAAAGCACCACCCGTGTTTACGGGAACTACAAGCAAGTAGAGAAAATACAGAAAAAAGCAGAAAAGACAACAATTTTTATAGTGGTTCGGCTTAGAGTAAGCCTACATCCACTTTAACTCTCTTTATTACTGAATTTGATTACAACTTAACAACAATCTTCAATTACAACACACTTTAGACCAGTAGGTCAAACTTTGATAGAGAATAATCTTCCGAATTCATGTTGAATGATGTAGATTTCCTCTTGGAGATCGTCGT
The DNA here is from genome assembly GCA_030765085.1 of Allium cepa. Taxonomy (NCBI): domain Eukaryota; kingdom Viridiplantae; phylum Streptophyta; class Magnoliopsida; order Asparagales; family Amaryllidaceae; genus Allium; species Allium cepa. Next base: position 1,034,290,084 of record CM060928.1, read on the forward strand.
AGTGTCTTTGGTGTTTGGAGTACTTAAAGTGTTGAGTGAGTCAAGAATTCTGCAGAGTATCGGTGCTTGAAATGGTCGGCCAAAAGTCCCCTCCATGTTTGAGGTAGGTCGGTATTTATAGAGAAATCTGGTCTGGAATTATTGCCCAAGTTATAAGTCGTGACCGACTTAGGGAAGGTTGTAGGTCGCGCACGACCTAAGGGCCAAGAGTTAGCAGGCAGTGGCATGAGTGAAGCGGCACTGAGTCACTCTTTGTTCATCTGGATACAAGTCTTAACTCGTTCACGAGTTAAGAGGTTCACGGTTTAAAATGAGGCAGCATCTATTTTGAGCTCTGTAGTTTTAGGTCGTGAAGGACTTATCCTAGGTCGTAGGTCAGTCATGACTTAAATGCGGTTGCTTCCATTCTTTTTGTCCTGAGTCACTAGGTCGTCTCTTTTTTAGCTTCTTTAGGTCGTAGCCTCTTGAGTCGTGACATTTCTTGAGTCGTCCAGGCCTTAACTCGTAAGTCGGCATCCTTGCTAACCCTTAAGTCGGCATCTTTGTTAACTCTTAAGTCGGCATCCTTGCTAAGTCCTAGGTCGGCGACCTTGTTAAGACTTTGGGTCGGCATTCCTCTTGAGCCTGTTAGGTCGGAATCCCTCCTAAGCTTCGTGCAGTTAAGTCGGTCTTCCATGCTAAGATACTGGGTCGGCATCCCTTCGTGCCTTAGGTCGGCAGAACGCTGGGTCGCTACCTATTTGATGTGTTAGATCGGTGAGTCACGGCCGAGATGGAGTCAACACCTTAAAGAGAAAAGAAGAGAGCGATGAAGAAGAAGAAGATCCAATTGAAGAGCTTGCAATGGCTATCAATATTCTTAGAAAATGGTCAAGATTCAAGCCACGCAAGAAGAAAACAAATGGTAATAAGTCAAAAGATTCTGACAATTGCAATAATGAATCGACGTGCTCTAACTGCAACAAACCTGTCCACTTCAAACAACATTGCCCACTTCTCAAAAACAACAAAGGAAAGAAAAAGAAGTAGAAGGCCTTTGCAGCGACTTGGGATGATGAAGAAGGAGAGGAAGTTTCGAATAGTAGCTCAAAGAAGGATAACTTGTGTCTTGTGGTAAAATCAGATTCAGAAGCAAGCTTAGAGGAATCTAGTGAGGCAGGTGACTATTCTTATAAAGAACTTGTTTTTATGTGTCTTGATTTTACTAAAGAAGTTGATACTTTTGAATCTAAAATTGAAAAACTGAAATCTAATAGGAGAGAACTTGCTCATGAAAATTTTAGGTTAGAAACTGAACTTGAAAATATTCAAAACCTACAATGTAAAAAATGTAAAATTTTAGATTCAGAATTATTAAAACTTAAGAATAACTTTGAGAATCTTGAAAAAGAAAACTTGAGTCTTAAGGAAATCATTGACACTAAGAAAGAGGATTTTATAAATAGATGCACCTCACTTGTAACTGAAAACACCACACTAAAAACCAAAGTCCAAAATCTTGAGAAATCTCTGAATAACTTTTCAAGAGGCGATAAATCTTTCAACATGCTATTGGGAAATCAATTTTTTTGCTAACAACAGAAAAGGACTAGGCTTTGGGAAAACACAAGTTGAGGATAATGCAAAAGGTAAGAGTGTCTTTGATAGATGTGGAATAGTTGGACATCGTGTTGAAAATTGTAGTCATAGGAACAAGAACACAAAATTTATACAAGTTTGTGTTCCTGAGAATTCTACAAACAAATTTCATGTCTATTGGAACAAGAATGAAATGACAAAACTAGTTTGGGTTCCAAAGGGATTGTTTATTCACAATGCTTCTGCCACTAACAATCATGGACCTATAAAAACAAATAAGTCACAAAAATCTTTCATCGTGTAGGTATGGCGGCAGGCTAAGGAACAACAACAGTGTTCTCTGGATTTTGGCTGTTCCAGAAACACAACGAGCAGCAAAGCAAAGTTCCTTAGCCTAGTAAAAAGGTGATAGAATCACAATGGGCAACCATGAAAATTTATCGTAAAGGTAAAACGGGTGAAGGTATATTTATTTGATCAATTTATTAAATGTGATAATCTGCACCATATTCTGAATGAAATCAGCCAATATTGAGATGTTGTAAACAGATGATTTTTTGATTCGGACTTGTTCGACATAGTTGGCCAATTATATTCATGCTAAAAATACTATTCTTTGAATTACTTCATACAAATATGTTTGGATTAAACATAGTGTTTTGTTGGATGATAATATTTTTTTTCGGCTAATTCTATATTCACGGTTTTCTGATTATTTACTTGGCTTCAATTCAAATTCAAAGAATGTCATTTAAATAGTTGTTAAAATTGAGTTTGAAATTTTTGATGCACTCTTCATGGTCTGGTCTATCAAATTTAGTTAGTGATACTTTGGAGTGAAAGAGAAATTCAAATGCAGATCATACTGGTAATCTAGTTGACAGAAAACTTACTAGTTGAACATGATTTATGGTGAGACATTTACTAACTGCGTCGTTTTTCAAAGAAAATATCTGCACATTTTTCATTACAAATAATTTTCAATTAGCAGAAATTTTTTCTCATATAACCCCTTCGAGAAAATCATTGTTGACCATATTTTCAGATTAGTATTTTTATTTGATTTTAAATGACAAATTTTGACTAATCCGACTCCCTACTAATTATCAAAAAGATAAATACTGATTGAAAAGGGGATAAGTGTTGATATTTAACATACATTACTGAAGAGAGTATATTTGGAAAATTTCTTTAGAAATTCAAACAAGAGTTATAAAACTTTTTGTTGGGTAAAGATTCCATGACCATTTCTATATCTATCATATTTCTATCTACCATTGTTTATCAAAGCTTAAATATAGTTTGTCGATATGTGGTACTATAATCAGGGATCATTTGTTTTTCATTTCATATTTTTTTGTAAAAATAAATAAATGTCCAAAGTATTCACTCTCATTTAAAAGTCCTCACGGTTATGCATGGGTGAATTACTTGGATTTTTGATTATGTGCTTCCGTGCTCATTTAAAAGTCCTTACGGTTATGCATGTATGGAACGCATATCAAAATTAATTGATTAAATAGACAAGTTGATTCTAATCCCATTTAAAAGTTCTCATGGTCATGCGTGGTTAGAAGATACTTGATTTCATATATTTTTTAAAATTAAACTGGAATACTACCAATCTCATTTAAAAGTCCTAACGGTAATGCATGATTAGTAGATATTCAAATTCCTGATATAAATGTACCACAAGTTGATACAATCGTATGATTTTATATTAGAACATCAGTCCATTCTTTCTAAAAGTGGAATATGCGCCTAACAAGGGTAGTTATGATTTTTGTTTGATTTTTATTAAAGTTTGATATTTATATTCAATTTGAGTTTAATGTTGGATTAATATTGATCACTTTATCTCTGTTTTCTATAACACTATTATTCTTTTGCTGATAACAAAAGCGGGAGAGAAAAGTTAAGATTTTGTCAAATAGAATCAAGCAAAGATCAAATAATTTTCCATTTGCATCTAGGCTTATTTATATATTTCTATTTATATGCATATATGTAGGGGGAGCATCATGTAGAGAGGAAGCATTTAAATAGGGGAGCAACTAGAATATATCATTGATTAAATACATTTAACACAGTCAAAATCTTAAATATATGTTTGTTATCATCAAAATGGGGGGATTGTATGAATATGCGCTTATATGATTTTTGTTTGATAATAATAAACATATATATACATTCGTTTAAATGTATTTGTTAATGTACTATTTTATTTTTCATAGATTAAATAAATATTTGTTGAATAAAATAAATTACACAGCATTTGAATTCAAACAGAAATTTTATTCAAATAAATATTTATTACATTTATGAATAGTACAAATTCAAGCTCTCACTATACATATATAATTTTGTTTACAATACATCACAACTTCAATTTACATAAATTTCTCACTACATATCACTCACACTCGTAGTGTATCTTCAACTTCATTCCAGTTAGGATCCAGCATCTGTGACGCCCCACCTCTATACCCACGCTAGCCAAGGACACTACAGGGTAATGCCGTCAACTAACACGGAGAATAAGGCTGGTTGGGAGCGACCATCTATAGCCTTGCTCTAACTATCTATTAAATACATCGACAATAAACATAGCAAGCAGGTCGACATACCCAATGAATATTTAAAACAAAACCATAGGTGGTTGGATCTATCAGAACAGAATATAATAACTCAAATGAAATATACATCACAGAACAGTAGATCATCATATACACATATACTGAATACATAACAGAGTATATAAAACAATACAAGTAAAGTGGTATAGCAGACCACAATATACAGACGAGTTCACAAGAATACATATCAGAGTTACAACAAAATGGGACTACACAAAAAGCTATGACAAAAAGAAGCTAACGGAGTAGTCCATGCGGAAGCAAAATAGGCTAAGTCCAAAAGCACCTAAGCTGAAACATCTGGTCTGACCCGAGTATAAAATACACGGCTCAGTCTAGCTAAACAAATCAGTTAGATAAACTGAACAACAATAAACCTAGAAGGTTACAAAGCATAACAAATATATCTAAAGGAGATAACACAATCATCTAACAAAAGATGAATCATATAGAACAAGCCTCATATCATCGGCAACATATAGAAACAAAGGATAAGAATATCCCAAAGTAAGCCATAAGGCAATAACAAATACCGATAAGGTACACAAGTTCCACAAGGTAAGCACTACGCATCATGCGGCTCAAAAAGACCAACATCGAAGGACGATACCTAGGGAAAATACATATGAATGAAACATCATAAAATTTTGCTCGAGCTCAGTACTGTACAAACAAGGATCCATGAGCCCGAAGACTTCAAACCCAATGTCACCCATGCGGCTCATAACGACCAACATCGGAAGTGATACTAAAGGGCAACCCAATATCACCCATGCGGCTCATAACGACCAACATCGGAAGCGATACTAAAGGGCAACAAACCCGATGGCACAAACCCGAAGGCACATACCCGAAGGCAACAAACCGTAGTGGTGAATGTCAGAGACCCAGCACTGGACACCACTAACTGGCGGAATGTGTCACAACTCTCGAGAAGGAATCCGAAAAGTGTTAATGCATGTCCCATAACCACTCGTTCGCACTTGACGATTGACTATCCGTCAGTCACTTTCACACTCAAAGCAGTACAAAGTTTACCTCATCTCATCGGTAAACCAAACCCGAAGGTCAAAACGATCAATTGAATAGGTCGGGGATTAATCAGAAAGATAAACGGGCAGATTTATGGTCCGTGTTTTACCTAACCATTTAATCTTCCTTCCACTACGCTCGAAGTGCGAAATTGTGTGTGTGCATCATAAATAGAATTTATAATTTGGAGAAGGGAGTTTTAATATGATTTAGAGAGATTATTTATAAAAACCGTGAATGAATTCAAGAATAAGTTATCAATGTCAAAGATGCAATAACAACTACTAAAAAGCAACTTGAATCGATAAAATTTGGAAACCAATCAAAATATGCAAAAATAGGCAAAACAGGCAAAACATGAGCAGGTCAGTCGACCGGTTGCAGGGCTCGGTCAGCTGGCCAGATGCAAGAAATAAAAAAAACTCGACATGAGGAGGTCGGTCGACCGGTTGCAGGGCTCGGTCGGCCGAACTGCATAAATTTGCAGTTTTCTGCCCTTTTTCCAATGAAATGCAAGTTCTTCCAAAATGCGACCGTTCGAGCAATGGAGTTAAGGAGCCTTAGCCAATAAATAACCCAGCTCCATTAGCTCTCCGATTCACTACCAAAAACATGTTCCAATATCAAAGTTAGGATCTTTAAGGAATTGAACCCAAACACTAAAAATTTGGATATTCACCAATTCAATCCAAACCAAAAGCAAGTGCATATGAACAAGTGTTAGGAATTCATACCCAACATCAATGAAATCAAGAGAAGTAGATGTGAGTTCAAAACTCACCTTTAACCCAAAAACAAGAAGAAGAAGCTCAACAACAAGAAGAAGACCAACCAAACTCTACTTCAACCCAACAAGCTTCAATCTAAGAATAAAACAAATATTTCCCAATTAGGTTTAGGAAATTTTCTGAAATTGAAGAGGAGAAGAGTTGAAGAAGATGAAGAGGAGCTTACCAATGTCTTCTCTTTGATTTTGGAGGAAGAAATCAAGTTGGAAGTTGAAACTAGGGCTTGCAAATTTCTATTTGTATTTCCCTTCCACCATTTCTGTTTTAGCTTGAGAAATGAAATGAAATGGAGATGAATGAAGAGAAGGGGCTAAGCTAGAGGGTTAAGTGGAGATTGGGCTGAACCCAAACTCAAGCCCAAGTAGAAAAAATAGCCAAAATTTCACTTACTCCAAACATATCAAACATTATACTCAAAAAGATCGCAAACGCCATTTTGGAACCAATGGAGGTAGTTTCGAGTTCCAATTCGGCCATTTGCAGAAAGTAACATTTCGGACCAAAATCCGACTAACGACGCTATATTTAAATAAAACATTTAAATATATAATCGTTAAATATGTGGGTTGTTACAGATCTCCCCTCCTTACAAAATTGCATCCCCGCATTTCCTAAAGACGATATTTGTAACAACTACATACATACAATCAATCAAAAGAAAAGAAAATAAGCTTGAGATGAAAAGACATACTCACCGTTCACTAGCTAAGAAAGAAAATCCGGATAAGATCGCTCAATAAACTCTCTGGTTTCCAAGTACAGTCATTGGGATTAGCGGACCATTGAACTTTAACGAGCGGCACGTCCTTGTTTCGAAGGTGTCGCACCTCCATGTCAAGCACGCGAATAGGTTGTTGTACAATAGATAAGTCTGGTGAGACCTCAAGCTTTAACAAATCAGGAGAAGTAATTACAGAATCCGACTCCCGAAGACACTTCCGAAGTTGCAAGACGTGAAACACGTCATGAATGCCAGATAAATGAGCAGGAAGTGAAACTCTATAAGCCACAGGGCCAATACGTACCGTAATAGAAAATGGTCCTATATAACGAGGAGACAATTTCCCAGTAGTACTGAAACACATAACCCCCTTCAAAGGAGAAACACGAATAAAAACAAGATCACCGATCGAGAACTCGAGAGGCTTCCTACGGTTGTCCGCGTAGGATTTCTGGCGACTTTTTGCCTCTTTCATTCTCAACCGGATAAGATCAATCTTCTCGGAAGAACCATGAACAAAATCTGGACCAAGAATAAGCTTCTCTCTAGATTCCAACCAACAAGAAGGAGATCGACATGGCCTTCCGTATAAGTCTTCGAAAGGAGCCATACCGATACTAGATTGAAAACTATTGTTGTAGGAGAATTCTACAAGAGGTAGGTGATCCTCCCAACTTCCACCAAAATCAAAAATACAAATACGGAGAAGATCTTCCAAGATATGATTCACCCATTCAGTCTGTCTGTCAGACTGCGGATGATAAGCTGTAGAAAAATTAAGCTTCGTTCCCAAAGCTTGCTGAAGACTCTTCCAAAAATGACTCGTGAATAAAGGATCACGATCAGTCACAATAGAACTAGGAACACCGTGAAGTCTCACGATTTCCTTGACATACAACTTAGCCAAATGCGAAGTAGTTCTATTAGACTTAATAGGGACAAAATGAGCAGACTTAGTGAAGCGATCAACAATAACCCAAATACTAGAATGGCCTGATCTCGAACGAGGTAGGCCGTCAACAAAATCCATAGATATCTGATCCCATTTCCACAATGGAATCTCAAGAGGTTGAAGAAGAACAGAAGGACGCTGATGCTCGGCCTTAAGAAGCTGACAAGTTATGCAATTACTCACATAACTCGCTACATCGCGCTTCATGCCTTCCCAATAATAAGGATGACGCATATCGGCATACATCTTGCTACTACCAGGATGAATGGTATACTTAGAACGGTGACAATCATCAAGAATGTCATGCCTAAGTGCAAAATCAGAAGGCACAAAAAGACGGTTCTTCTTACGAAGACACCCATGAGATTCAATGCTGAAATCTTGCAACGCCTCATCACAAGATCCAGACTCACAGCTGAATAAGATGCAACAAATCAGGATCATGCCGTTGGGCATCGGCAATACAATCCAATAAAATAGGTCGAGCTCCCAAACTAAATAATAGAATAGGAGAATCAAAAGATGAACCTCAATCACGAAATTCACAAAAAGATAGAGTCTCAAGAATATTCCATTCGGCAAGCATCATAGAAATAACAGCCGAGTGTTTGCGACTAAGCGCATCAGCAACGCGATTACCCTTTCCAGGGGTATACTGGATATCAAAGTCATAGGAGGCAAGAAACTCGAGCCAACGCTGTGGTCTCATATTGAGTTCCTTCTGAGTGAACAAATACTTCAAAGATTTATAATCGGTATAGAGAATGAAGCGCTCGCCTAATAAGTAGTGTCGCCAAATCTTCAAGGCAAAGACAGTGGCGGCTAACTCAAGATCATGAGTGGCATAGCGAACTTCATTCGGACGCAGTTGCCTAGAAGCATAAGCAACTAACCGATCCTTTTGCATAAGAACAGCACCGAGACCACTACTACAAGCATCGGTGTACACAACAAGATCATGATTCCCCTCGGGAACCACAAGAATAGGAGCATTAGTGAGAAGTTCCTTCAATGTCAGAAAGGAAGCTTCACACTTGTCGGACCAATCAAAGCGAATGCCTTTCCGAGTAAGGCAAGTGAGAGGAAGCACAACACAGGAAAAATCCTTAATGAACCGACGGTTAGCCAATCCAAGGAAACTACGAATCTCATGCACATTCTCAGGCCTCTTCCAATACTGAATGGCTTCGATCTTTGAGGGATCGACAGAAATGCCATCGGAAGATACAACATGGCCTAAGAACTTAACCTTATTCTCCCAAAAATGGCACTTGGAGAATTTGGCTCTAAGATGATGATGACGGAGGGTACTCAAGACAATTCTCAAGTGATTAGCATGCTCAGCTTCAGATTTAGAATAAATAAGGATATCATCAATGAAAACAAGGATGAACTTATCGAGATATTCCCTGAATACTCGATTCATAACATCAACAAAGAAAGCAGGAGCGTTCGTCAAACCGAACGGTATAACAAGCCACTCGAAAGAACCATATCGAGTGCGGAAAGCTATAAGAGGTATGCTATCCTCCGCGACTCGTAATTGATGAAAACCTGTGGCAAGATCAAGCTGGACCTTAGCTCCACTCAATAGATCGAACATATCATCGATCCTAGGCAATCGATACTTATTCCTAATGGTCAACTTGTTAAGCTTGCGATAATCAATGCAAAGCCTAAGACTTCCATCAGACTTTCTCACAAAGACGATCGCGGATCCCCACGGAGAAAAACTGGATTGAATCAACTGCTTGGACTCAAGCTCTAAAAGCTGCTTCTTGAGTTCCTTGTTTTCCTTTGTAGACATCCTCGTGGGAGGACGACTAAGTGGCTGCGCGCCTGGAATGAGATCAATGCGAAACTCAATTGCCCACTTGGGTGGCAAACCCGATACAGGCTCAAAAACATCAGAAAAGTCACAAGCAATAGGAATACGAGATATATCATCATCATCTCGGGAATCAAGAGAATATAAAGCCATATCGGAATTATCCACATTCCGAAGAATAAGAGACAGCGGAGTAGGCGAATCTAGATGTCAAAGATATATAATCCTCTCCGAACAAATAATCGTGGCATCATATCTCACTAGCCAGTCCATTCCCAAAATCATATCAAATCCCAGACAAGAAATAACGTGCAGATTCGCACGAAAAGAAAAGCCACATAAAACAATCTCAACATCATCACAAAGCAAACTAAGGGTCGCGGATCCCCAGATAGGATTCGCAATCCTCAATGAAGTAACCAAACAAGAAACATCCAAAGATAAATCATCAACGAGCTGTTTCGATACGAAAGAATGTGAAGCACCCATATCGAAAAGAACTCGAATACTACGATCACGAAATAAAATAGAACCTTCCAAAATAGATGGAGATATACCTTTGGGTTGAGAAGGACCTTTTGAAGCCTTGGTAGCATAAAGATTGCTAGACTTGGCACCAGTCGGGACAGTAGGACAAGCCGAAACATGATGACCTTCCTTCTTGCAATAACGGCAGCAGAGTGGCTTAGGACAAGCACGAATAATATGATCCGGAGAACCACAATTGAAACACTTTCAAACGAAAGGTGTTCCGGAAGACTGAGGCTGAGAGCTAGGACCACCGGTCTTCTTTTTCTTAGAAGGAAAAGGCCTGGACTTATGAACTGGAAACGGCCTCTTGTTGGGGTTCTTGGAAACCTCAACATCAACATCACTATCACACTCCTTCTCAACGGTCTCGAGGCGAAGTGCCGAATCAACCAACTCCTCAAAATAAAGCTTAAGTTGGAGCAACAAGGACTTCTTAAGATACTTCTTAAGACCAGAAACAAACTTCAAATTCTTCTTATAAGAAGTTCTGATGAATTCAAGACCATACTTAGATAAAGCCTCGAATGATGCAACATACTCAGAAACAGAAGATTTCCCTTGCTTCAACTCAAGGAAGCGACGGGTCAATAAAACTTTTTCAGATTCAGGAACGAACTTGAGTTCAAATCGCTCCCGAAAATGAGTCCAAGAAAGAGTAGACTCATCAATCTCGGCTACAAGAAGCTCATACCAATCAAGGGCACGCTCTTGTAATAAGCTAGAAGTTACAAGAACTCTATCATGGTCAGAAAGATCCATACGAGAGAAGATACGCTCGCACGTGCGAAACCAAGCTTGGACTTCAAGAACAGACTCGGAGCCTTTAAACGGCTTTCCCTCAAGATGAGCAAAATCACTGCACTGGCGTGCAAAGGCAGACTTGCGAGGTGGAGACACTCGAGGAGGAACTGGAGGCTGAGTGCTCCTAAACAACTCAAAAAACTGATCGGTAGACTTATAAACGCCATCCGGATGTGAGCCACTGGATTGCCCAGCATCCGAACGTCGTCCCCTGCCTCTTCCAGCCATATGCTAAAAGTTAGATAAGAACAAGATTATTCACAAGGTAGATATTGCAATATGGAATACTACGAAATAGAAATGCATTTCTAGACGTATTCCCAAACTCTATCTAACCTTGATGGAATAAAGAGACACGATGATTCAAAGATTTGTATCACTTGTACACTTTGATGTACCGTAATATGTGCATCTATTCTATGTTTATCATATTTTGTTTTGAACTCAGCTCTAATACCATGCTGTGACGCCCCACCTCTATACCCACGCTAGCCAAGGACACTACAGGGTAATGCCGTCAACTAACACGGAGAATAAGGCTGGTTGGGAGCGACCATCTATAGCCTTGCTCGAACTATCTATTGAATACATCGACAATAAACATAGCAAGCTGGTCGATATACCCAATGAATACTTAAAACAAAACCATAGGTGGTTGGATCTATCAGAACAGAATATAATAACTCAAATGAAATATACATCATAGAAGAGTAGATCATCATATACACATATACTGAATACATAACAGAGTATACAAAACAATACAAGTCAAGTGGTATAGCAGACCACAATATACGGACGAGTTCACAAGAATACATATCAGAGTTACAACAAAATGGGACTACACAAAAAGCTATGACAAAAAGAAGCTATCGGAGTAGTCCATGCGGAAGCAAAATAGGCTAAGTCCAAAAGCACCTAACCTGAAACATCTCGGTCTGACCCGAGTATAAAATACATGGGTCAGTCTAGCTAAACAAATCAGTTAGATAAACTGAACAACAATAAACCTGCAAGGTTACAAAGTATAACAAATATCTCTAAACGAGATAACACAATCATCTAACAAAAGATGAATCATATAGAAGAAGCCTCATATCATCGGCAACATATAGAAACAAAGGATAAGAATATCCCAACGCAAGCCATAAGGCAATAACAAATACCAATAAGGTACACAAGTTCCACAAGGTAAACACTACGCATCATGCGGCTCAAAAAGAACAACACCGAAGGGCGATACCTAAGGAATATACATATGAATGAAACATCATAAAATTTTGCTCGAGCTCAGTACTGTACAAACAAGGATCCATGAGCCCGAAGACTCCAAACCCAATATCACCAATGCGGCTCATAACGACCAATATCGAAGGCGATACTAAAGGGCGACCCAATATCACCCATGCGGCTCATAACGACCAACATCAGAAGCGATACTAAAGGGCAACAAACCCGAAGGCACATAACCGAAGGCAACAAACCGTAGTGGTGAAGCTCAGAGACCCAGTACTGGACACCAATAACTGGAGGAATGTGTCACAACTCTCGAAAAGGAATCCGAAAAGTGTTAACGTATGTCCCATAACCACTCGTTCGCACTAGATGATTTACTATCCGTCAGTCACTTTCACACTCAAAGCAGTACAAAGTTTACCTCATCTCATCGGTAAACCAAACCCGAAGGTCAAAACGATCAATTGAATAGGTCCGGGATTAATCGGAATGATAAACGCGCAGATTCATGGTCCGTGTTTTACCTAACCATTTAATCTTCCTTCCACTTCGCTCGAAGTGCGAAATTGTGTGTGTGCATCATAAATAGAATTTATAATTTGGAGAAGGGAGCTATTAATGCAATTTAGAAAGATTATTTATAAAAACCGTGAATGAAGTCAAGAATAAGCTATCAAAGTCAAAGATGCAATAACAACTACTAAAAAGCAACTCGAATCGATAAAATTTGGAAACCAATCAAAATATGCAAAAATAGGCAAAACAGGCAAAACATAAGCAGGTCAGTCGACCGGTTGTAGGGATCGGTCGGCTGGCCAGATGCAGGAAATAAAAAAAACTCGACATGAGCAGGTCGGTCGACTGGTTGTAGGGCTCGGTCGGCTGAACTGCATAAATTTGTAGTTTTCTGCCCTTTTTCCAATGAAATGCAAGTTCTTCCAAAATGCGACCGTTCGAGCAATGGAGTTAAGGAGCCTTAGCCAATAGATACCCCAGCTCCATTAGCTCTCCGATTCGCTACCAAAAACATGTTCCACTATCAAAGTTAGGATCTTTAAGGAATTGAACCCAAACACTAAAAATTTGGATATTCACCAATTCAATCCAAACCAAAAGCAAGTGCATATGAGCAAGTGTTAGGAATTCATACCCAACATCAGTGAAATCAAGAGAAGTAGATGTGAGTTCAAAACTCACCTTTAACCCAAAAACAAGAAGAAGAAGCTCAACAACAAGAAGAAGACCAACCAAACTCTACTTCAACCCAACAAGCTTCAATCTAAGAATAAAAAACATATTTCCCAATTAGGTTTAGGAAATTTTCTGAAATTGAAGAGGAAAAGAGTTGGAGAAGATGAAGAGGAGCTTATCAATGTCTTCTCTTTGATTTTGGAGCAAGAAATCAAGTTGGAAGTTGAAACTAGGGCTTGCAAATTTCTATTTCTATTTCCCTTCCATCATTTTAGTTTTAGCTTGAGAAATGAAATGAAATGGAGATGAATGAAGAGAAGGGGCTAAGCTAGAGGGTTAAGTGGAGATTGGGCTGAACCCAAACTCAAGCCCAAGTAGAAAAAGTAGCCAAAATTTCACTTACTCCAAACATATCAAAGATTATACTCAAAAAGATCGCAAACGCCATTTTGGAACCAATGGAGGTAGTTTCGAGTTCCAATTCGGGCATTTGCAGAAAGTAACATTTCGGACCAAATTCCGACTAACGACGCTATATTTAAATAAAACATTTAAATATATAATCGTTAAATATGCGGGTTGTTACAGCATCTGAGCAATCTACAAAGATATTCACTAGTGCGGTAAAATTGAAAAAGAAATATTTTTGCAATATAAAATGAAATCTGTTTTTTGAAAATATGATTTGCCTCAGTTATTTGGGTTGTTCATCATCATTTACATTTGAATTCATCATATACGAACAATGTGGCATGCACAGCGTATCACTGTACATGCCACAAGGCCGTGCACATCAATATACACATGATAATGCTACAGGGACAGGTGAGCACAGGTCAAACCCAAATGAAAATCCGGGTTCAACTCACCTGCAATATATTTAAAATCATGACTCGAGCACAAGGTCAAACCCGGGTTTTGAAACTGGATTCAACTCAAATGAAATTTCAAAAATCAACATGAAAGGATGCAAAGAACAGAAAATCAAACTGACTGAATACAAATGCCAGACCAAGCTGCTACAAAATGCACATATGCAGACTCGACTACAAGAGCACCACAAGTGCACAACTCAGACCAACAGCTACATGAAGCAAAACCAAAGCCAAGACTACAGTGATACAAGTACAGGAAGCCGTTCAATACTCAAGAAACCACTGAAATGATGCAAACTGACTCGAAGATTGCCACCAACATAAGCAGCAACAATGAAGGCCACTATGCAGTAGACATGAATGCAACTTGACTATCAAGACTCGGTAAACAACAACAATATCAAGTATCATGATACAGCATCAAGACGAGTCAACAATCAGAATATATGAAACACAGAAATGATTCTTGCAAGCTACAGATATATGGCAATGCACAAACAAGTATGTTAAAACAAAGTTAGTGAGCATTCAAACCATTCCAAACATGAAACAAAACTCAACAAGACACGCAATGAAAATCAGGTAGTCGGCAACTTCAATATGAGTGCAATGAAATTATGAAGTGAATGCAAACAGTCGAAGTCATGGAGCTGCAGCCAATATACAATGATGAACAAAATCACAAGATGCCCAACTCAAATGAACACTACAGCAAAACCAGAATTGTTGCAAATGTCCAGATAACATCAACTGGGCACATGAAGACCAACAACATCAAGTATTGAAACCAGCAATATGAAAAAAAGGGTAGTGGACATGTACAAGGCCAGAAAGATCAAATGCAACACAAGTGCAACAGAAAGGGGTGTAAACACAACAATGAAGTGAATACAACTACAGGTGAACAGAAGATAATTGAACAACTACAAGGTCAGGGAAGCAACAAGAATACAAGAGACTACAAATAATGCAGTGCAGACCAAAAGCAGCGACCAAGTAGCATGTACACAATATTTTAAATCCCGAAGCAACTCAACAGCAATGCACACTACAACAAAACAGTTTTTTACAATGGGCAATGCCCGTTGTAATATGGTTTTCGCAACGGGCATGTGCCCGTTGTAATAGGCCTCGTTGTAATAGATCCATCACATTTTACAACGGGCAAAGCACGTTGCAGTATACCTTTTTACAACGGGTTATGACCGTTGTAATAGACTATAATACAACGGCCATAACCCGTTGCAATAGACTAACCACACTAGTTACATAGCCTGTTTCACAACATGCATTGACCGTTGTAAAAAGCTCATATAACAACTCACATTTCCCATTGCAAAATAAATGCAAATTTTAAAAAAAATTACAGCAGCATTCATGCAATACATCCATACTAATACTAAACATTGTCATAAAATAATTAAAATCAGAAAAAACTAAAAGCTAGAGTCATAGAATCCTAACACTACAAATAACTGCACAGATTATTTAATACCATTCATAGGCAATTTGCCAACAAGGCAGTAAATGTTACATCATGTGTGATGAACAATAGACCCCTAAAATATATCACATAACCATGTCATACCATAATAAAAGTCAATGTCTTCACACTCTTAGATGATATACACCAACCATAAACCCAAAAAACCACCTTAAGTACATTAAGCATAAAATAAACTAAGATAAACTTCTTAAAGAGGACCTACTCACCATGAAGATTTTGCTACTTCATCAAACTTTGCCTTAACAAGCACGATATCTTCCTCAACAGCGACCGCAGCATTGTTCAGATCCTCGACCTCGGTCTCCCACTGCCTACTGCCTGCCTTTACAACTTCACTAACAAGCTCCCCCTTCTCACTATTTCTTCACCACAAAACCATTTTACTATTTATGGCACTGCACAAAGCCACCATATAACAATCACTGCCCCACTAAACTTCTGTGCAAATTTACATCCACGATAGCCGTAGATTTTGCACGACTATAAAGCCCAACACAGACACATTGTTATTGCCTGATCAACTACACTGCTTCACATTTTCACAGCCTTTCACTTCACAATACAAAACTTCAATCACTCAGCTTCTTACTTCCTCGCGCATATACACACACCTCCCTCATCAACGAACTATCACACATCAGAACACTACATTTCATCCACCTTTACAAACCTGATCCCCTTTACTCCTCTCTACCCCTCTGTCTGAAACCAAAAACTCACTACCATACAACACAAACTGTTCAACACCCTGCCACACCTTCCACCAACCTCAAAACCACTCCACTGTCATACAACATCAACTCAACTTCATTTCTGTCGCATATTCAACCTGTTCTCACTTCGACTACCAACCACTTATATACAACAGCCATCAACCACTCAACCTCCTCACATCATTAACTGCAAAACACTTTTGCCCTGAACATCATCCAAACTTCATTGAATACCCAGTCAACTGTCATTCCATTTCATCTCCATACACTGTCATTCCAACCCAAGCCACAACAACACCTTTTCATAAAACAACTTACCGAAATCACCTGCATTCTTCATCCCATCAACACAACTGCAATCACCTGCATCCGCAAGCTTAAAAACATCATCCCTTTTTCTTACCCCAATACAACTTCAGTCACAACTACATAAACTTCGACTGAACCACTACCACCATACATTGAATATATTGTAAGTATTTCCAAACGTGCTCTTAGTTACTTCATTTATAGCATGTAGATGAATGGATAGTTGGTAATAAATGTACTTCCCATACTTGAGAATGTTTTTACATAATTCAGTAGTGTAGAGCCATTGCACCCTTTTATTTTAATGTCAATTGCTAATTCAGTTTACCAGTACAATCAATAATGCATCAATAATGAGCAGTTAATTTATCAGTTTGTTTAAATGCCAATGTAAATTTCCTCAAAAAAAGCAGGAGCATAGTTTTTTTAAGTTTGGTACATAAAAATCTTCTTAAAAGCATGTTTTAAATTGTATCCATATTTTTTATTTTCAAATTTTTCTTTGTTTTTTTCGAAAATTTAATCTGAAATAATTGCATGTTTCTATGAGCAAAATGATCTTTTTGAATTTTTTTGAAAAAGTGCAAATTTTAGCAGTTTTTACTTTAAATATTTTGCACTTTTTGAAGGTGCAAATATTTGCAGCAGTTTAAACTAAAAATGTGGACGTTCTTTAAAACTTGTTTTTGAGGAGATATGGCTGTGTGTATTTTGAAACTTAAAAAGAGGGGGTTTTACAAAAGTTTCCTAAAATAAACCACTAAATTTAGAAATCGTATTAACTGTGGTGAAACCCATTAATTGCTCAAACGGTTACTTCCGTCTTACTTGTCAATGGATCAACTTGTCATAGGGGCACATCCATTGGATGACAAATTTTACTTGGATGCATCATCAATTGCTCTTCAAATTAAGAGTGAACATCAAATATAATCCTTTGTGTGGTGTTCCACATGAACAAATCCACAGATGATAGAATTATGTTTAAATTTATAATGTCTGTTTTGGCAAGTACTAGTAGAGCCGCAGTACCAAAGTCGTAAGACAGATAGTAGGACTGAACTACTTTGTTGAGTTTCTTCATAGCACAGCCATCATCAATGAGCTCCAGGGTAATTTCAGTTTATACTTGGGAAAGTGGCTTGGCAATATGATTTACTTATGATGATGTAGTGCTACAAACCCCAGCCGCATATTCATGATGCACAAACACAGTTAAGTGAAAGACACATAGCTGTGGTGTTACAGCACAGGAGCAGATTACTTGATCCTAACCTCTTTTGGCTGGGGGTCTCCATCCAGTAGTTATTTGATGCGTAAAAGAACATTTTGGAAAACGATCTGTAATACGAGAGAATGGACTACTTCACTAAGTTTTGAATGATTTAATTGAGTGGGTACACTGGAATGGAGGATTCTAGGACCATAATCAACAATTCACTACCACCATACATTGTTTATCATACCACAGTACTGTTGTAAACTAAACGTCCACACAGATCACCATTCCACAGACCAACGATAACTCATACTTGCATATCTCACATTCAATCACCCTACTGCCACAGCTTACCATCCCACTTCCCCTTGATCATAAGCATAGCAAATTTCCACTTGCTTCACCACTCAACAACCTCTGCAACTTCACATTCCAACGACTCCCCTCTTTCAGACCAACAACTTCAACCATCACACTGCCTTGTCACAACCAATTGCTACACTATATCCAATTCTAGACCACAGTTCTACCACAATTTCAAACCATGACATCTGTCCATACACATAGCAAACATTCACACTGCAGCAAGCATCATTCATCAACCTAAAACACAGACAACACTACCAGTTATCATCTCTACTGCTCCATCCATATTGAAACCACTGCTGCTACCACTCACTGTTAACCACACTGCTGCATATCCCTATGAACCTTCCATCAACCTCCTCCACCTCAATCATTTAGTCACTGTTGTGCATATCATTATATCCCTGAGCCAACATCCTTACTCACCTGACCACCTCCTCCTCGTATACAACCACACACCCACGTCTGGCACTTCTCAACATAGTCCAATGTCCTGAACCCTTCGTCAAATTCTTCATCTGGTGCATTGATCGATAAGTTTTTGATGCTTTTCACAAGTTCAGCAAAAGCCATCTTTAAACCGTAGGTCAGGCCTTTCTTCATGAATTTTGCATGGATGAGCAATGGGTCACAATAAGGGTGTTGAGGAAACAGTTTAAGGATTTCCTTTGTAGATTCCATGAACTCAGCCATTTCGGTTTCGGAGTCTTGAGATTCAGTGTTATTTGTTGAGCAGGGTACAAATGGTGTTATGTTTTCATTGCTAGATAAAGATTTGCTCTGAGCATGTTCATTTTCCATGGCATTTTCCTTGTTACCTCCACTGGAAATGCTTCCATTTTGTATGCCATTGTCGACATCTACAATGTCAAGGTCGATTATATCTTTGAATATTTCAGCATTTTCAATAACTGAATCTATTAGACTTGCTGTGTTCTCATCTCAGACATCGGTGGCAGTTGAGAAAAGATTTTTTGCTTCAGGAAGTGGTGTATTTTTCTCAGAATTTAGGCTGAATTTTACATGCCTTGTGGACGAACGAACAGAAATGTGAACTGTTGAGTTTCCTGTGATCGCAGGGAAAAAACAACATTATAAAAATAATTCATGAAATAAAATATGATGATGTGTTTTACATGCTTACCTTCTTTATCGGAAGGAGATTGTTTATGATTAGAGGTAGAATCACGACGAGCTTTTCTGGATTTTAAAGATTTTTCAAAAGGAGCAGTATTATTGATTGAAGAGTTTTCTAGTGAATAAAATAGGATACGATTCATCAATTGAAATTGATACAAAAATGGATTTAATATCATAAATATATATTTACCATCCTTATGATTAGTGGTAGAATCATGATGAGCTTTTCTGGTTATTGAACATTTTTCCAACGAAGGAACGAGATTGTAAAATGGAGAGTTTTCTGCGAAACCTGGAAGGTTAATAATAATATAGAATAGGATTCAATAAGTAGAATTGATACAAGAAATGAAATATGATATTGTATTCATACATTTACCATCCTTGTGACTAGAGGTAGAATCATGGTGAACATTCTTGGAATTATCGCAAACTGTATTACTAACTGGAGAGTGATATGTAGAATAGAAAAATAAATAACATTGTAAGTGTCTCAAGCATTTTATCAAACAATTCAGGGAATATTGGGAACTTCCTCTCTAATTCAACCACCACCGGTAACTACGAACTTTCCAAACACAGCAATCGCAAATCCTCACGAACCATCACCTCGAACTGCGCCTTCCAATGCCCAAACCCATCGCCTAGTCAAGCAAACCACACCCAAAATCGAATCGCCTCTTCGAACTTCAAAACATTGAATCATAGCGACTTTAACCTTTTCAAATTATCGCCGCACCCTCTAAAACGAAGAATTAGGGTTGTAGCGACAGAGCTTGTAGTTGGAGGAGCTTGCAGCGGAGGAGCTTACAGAAACGGTCTTGGCTTTGTCGATTTAAGAATTAGGGTCTTTGAGAGGTCTGGATTTGGGAGCATGAGAGGCAAGGAGTAATTTGTTATTTTAATTTTCGGGGAAGAAAAGGCGGGCTATGAAATTTTGAGGGAACGTTGTAAAATTGATGTCAAATGCAACGTGCATTTTATGACCGTTGTAAAATTAGTATCTATTACAACGGGCATTTTGTGAACGTTGTAAAATTGGCATCTATTACAACTTGCATGAAAGGACTGTTGTAATAGCATTCTATTACAACGAGCAGTCAATGCCCATTGTAAAAAAGGCGTTGTATAGGGCATCTATTACAACGGGACTGAATGGACCGTTGTAATAGCCTACTATTACAACGGGCAGGCAATGCCCGATGTAAAAAGGGCGTTGTAATAGAGTATTTTTGTTGTAGTGGGATGCAACATGGTGAACAAGACAAAGTGCAGACACAAGAAGTGATACATCAATGACAAATTGGAGCAACAGAATTAATTATGCAACAGTGAAGAATAACCAGTGTTGTACAAGTTTGACACAGCATGGTACAATGCAGATACAACAAGTCCCGACCCCTATGC
Organism: Allium cepa; assembly: GCA_030765085.1. Taxonomy (NCBI): domain Eukaryota; kingdom Viridiplantae; phylum Streptophyta; class Magnoliopsida; order Asparagales; family Amaryllidaceae; genus Allium; species Allium cepa. The sequence continues at coordinate 1,034,310,914 of CM060928.1, forward strand.
AATGTCCAGTGATGGAAACAGTGAATAACATGTTCGAAGTCGAAAGCAATAAACAAGTTCAAGTCGAGATCATGGAAACATACTGGAGTCAAGTCAGAATAATTCATGAATGCAACAACCAGACCATGTCAAAGCCGTAATTCACAGTAAAGTCGAAGTTGACAAAAGATTAAAAGTGCAAGGATGACCAAGTAAAAGAAATCAAGTGTGTGTAAATTGAAAAAGTCAAAATTCAAAGCAAATTAAAAGAGGAAAGTTCTTTGCCGTATGAATCAACGGAAAATCAAACGTTTGAAAATCAAGGCCGTGCGCATCAAGTTTTTACAATATCAGGAAAGCGAAAATTAGGAAAGTATCGAATAGATATGAACGAATTATAGGGTCTCAAAATTCATATAAATACCAATCCGCAAATCATCATCAGAAGGGTGGAAAAATCGAATCGAATCAAAATATAAACCCACAATCATCGTCGACAAGATAATCACATCATCGAGTTCGAATACGAGAAATTATAGAAGCACAAATAGGAAATTACATACCGAAGCAACAGTGAACTCGATCAAAGAAGCAGCTGCGAACGAGCGCAAGCAACACAAACCAGAGAATCGATCATCAGAGAAGCCGCGAGCAAGAGCAACACCAGAAAATCGAATTTGAAGAAAGCCCCAATTTGGATCGATAGCACAAAACCCTAATTGTTGAAGAGGAACGAACAAGAATAGAGAGCCGACATTGATAAAAGAAAATAACAGGGCCGCCTTTTTTTTCTTGAGTGATAATACTTTGGGCCGGTTATATTTTAAAGGCTTTTGGCTATTAGGGTTTTGGGTTTAATTGTTTTTTATTTGTTGTTTTTACTTTTCGAGTCAAAGTATTGGTAAATCACCACCTAGGTTGTAGGTAGTGTCAGATTGTCTAGTTAGAATTAGTTCAGTGAGTAGGGTGTGAGAGTTTGCAAAACTCTATAGGCGGGAGCAGGGTTTGCGAGTTTGCAAAACTCTATAGGCGGGAGCAGGGGTTGCGAGTCTATTAGAATGTTTGTAAGCGGGTGCAGGTTTTGCGAGTCTGTTAGAGAGTTTGTAAGCAGGAAACTGTTTAATTCTAATAGAAATCTGGGAATGCAGCAGTAGGCAGGGGTTGCCGAAGCTGGGTAAATTTTGTGTGTGATTTACTTTTCAGCATATTTATTTCTGCAGTTTGTTTCTGTGTTTAAATCGAGAAAATTTGCTATAACCTTATTCACCCCCCTCTAGGGTTAATCTAGATCCTACAACTGTTAGACCTTTTTTCACTTGACTAATTTCCAAGGCTACAACCACACCTTTTCTCGCGAAATTGATTACAAATAAGTCTATAACTCTGAATAGCACTGAGGATCTTGTTGAGATAGCGATAGAGAATCAAACCAGAAATGATCTAGTTAGATTCAATGTTGATTTCGGCAGAGTAGCGGTAAGAATGTGAATAAAGAAATATGGAAGAAGAAAAGGAGTGAAAACCAGAAAAATATGATATAAAATTCGTTGAAGGCAACCCCTATTTATAGAAGAACAACAGCCATGTCCATTCGTGAAAGGATATGACGAATAGACGCTTCTTTTGAAATTGAAATTTTGAAACCAATTGCCACTATGTCAACATGGGTATCTTGAGTATGTCGACATGCCAAAGGTAATTTTGATGTTTTGTTTTTCTTGAAAATAACTTTATATTATACTAAAACTATTTTATAATTTTACAAATACACTTAACTATTGTTAAAATACATAAATAAATATAGAGAATAATATTTTGGTATATATGTAAAAATTTACTGTAATTTTATATTTAAATCTAAGTATAAATATTAAACATTAAATATATTATTATTTAAAAGATAGTTTAAAACCAAGGATAATCTTATTTTGAAGTTATAGATTATTTTGAGGCTAAAAGTATTTAAAATCAAGATAAATGTTTTTGATTTTAAAAGGAAGGTTTTGAAATCATTTTCAAAACAAGATAATTATGTAAAATCATTTTGAATAAAAGTTAGCGGATACAAATCAATATTCCACTAGATTTTTCGTAGGTTCCATCCAACTTAGGGTTACATCCCTTTAACAGACTAGAAATTGATTCCATTCCACGAATAAATTGGATTTTAAGATGCGTGTGCCTTTCTAGGCGTTTTAACAAAATTCGTAACTAAATTACTTATTATTGAAATCTTGAACTCTTGATATTTTGATACTCATGAGTCTTCAATCTTTATATCTTGAATCTCTATAATGTACTCTTCATTCTTAGTACCAGCATGGATAAATCCTACATATACATATATATCTGAACTATAATATTAGTATTTATATTTTATAATCTTATTCTAAGGATGTTGTCATTAGAACCATCATCTTAAGGACTAACAGGTAGTTCGAGCATCATTGATCACTAGAAAAATGTTCGCAGATTTTCTAGTTGATCATGGCAACGGTGTCATTTGATTTTAGGGTTTAAAATTCGTTTTGTCAAACTTGTTCTCGAAAGAACTGCGGCGTCGTCAAGATAATTCAAGAGATCGCACCAGGGGGAATAGGTTTGTGGGACATTGGCGAAGCTTGGGTGGCGAAGGCGGGGTGGCCAGTTGACGGAGGCGTCGTGGAAAAGGCTGTTTCTGATGGGTGTTGGGTCCCATCTTCTGGGTCAGGACGTTAAATTTTGATCGACAATGTGTTTGGGGATTCTAGATGCTCTAGTGATGTGACTGGTTGGTGTCGGCAATGATGATCGGAGTCGCTCTGATCGCGTGTACACATGCACGAAGTATAGATGGTATTATACATTTTTGGGTGGTTGAGAAGAAAAGGGGAGGCTCAATATTTGACTCGGGATTTTAGTTGATTATCTCGAAGTAAATGATGGAGGTGAGAGCCTGAGGTTGAACTTGGGTAAATGTGTGTTTGGCTTGGGTTATCTTACGTGATTAGTAGATTTTAAAATAATTCAAAAACAAACCTGTTTCCATTTTTTTAAATTTTTGATAAAACAAGTTTTTAAATTTTAAAACAACCAGATCTTGAACTATCTTCTTCAAATAAATTTCTTTTAAATGATTAATGTTGATAAGAGTTAAATAATTTGTTTAACTTGAATTAGTTAGGCTACTATTCTAGTTTATTTAAAGTAAATTAAATGGTGTAATTAAGAAATGTTTTTATGTTTTAATTGTAGTGACCCGACTTTCTAGCACCATAAAATCACATCACTAATTAAGAAAGATAGGGATAGAAGAACAAAAGAAAGAGAAGAAAGAGAAAACAACATATCAGAATCTCACAGCGGAACGATTTAAATATAATATAGAACATATACATAGTATCATATACATCAGAGTACACAACTAAACATCTCAATTTAGACAGTTATAACATTTTTGTCTAATACAATACAAGACATCATACAGAATAACACACAACAGAAACTCTAACTATAATCCACACACTGAAGCCTCCTGCTCCAAAGCTCCTCCAGAATTCATCAAGAGATAACCTGAATCACTTGACTACTCATATGTAATATGAGTACCCAAGAGTTTAATAAAAAAGAAAATAAACACTCGGGTCAGACAGGGGTCTGATGTAAGTAAATGGTTTAAGATTGCTTAACTTTAGAAAATCCTTTGAAAAGAAAGGTGTCATGTAAGACTTCCCACACATAAACATGGAAAAGTTTTTACCTTACGCTAACCAAAACATTTGATAGGAAATCCAGTGATATTATAATAGTGCCTAGGGTTTTCAAGTAAATAAGAAATAGCCGAAATTGTTACGTTATTAAATTCCAGCTACTAACCACAAAAGTGGGTAATACAAACAAAACCGTAGGGTCTCGTAGGATAAATGGGTTTCCATCAATGGAAGGGCTACTGGGGTACCGCCCGTGACAGTACGTGGCCTAGATCACCGTACCGAGGAGTACTCCCACTCCCCTGCAACACAAAGACGGAACCATTCCTTACTGAACAGTCCCGAACAAGACCACCCCGCAGTTGGCTGCAGACCAACTACCCACACAGCCAAAATATAAAGGGTTTTCTAGACAGGGATGTATCTTGCTCTCTAGAGGGAGAGACCCACGAAGCCTTTCTGCACCTCCCATGTTTTAGCCATTCCCAGTTGATGAGGCTTGAGGCTGCGATTACCTTTATAGGACCAATTATCTTAGAATTCTCATCGTCCGCCTGATGATGTGCTGAAAGCATTCAATCCATACAAGTTCGTTCCGGGTTCGAATGAAACCGAAGGCACTATCTCGTTGCACTCATTTTGGAATCACCCTCAGAGTCAACGACCGTAGCCCTTGCACTCTAAATTTCCATCTCGAACCTATAAGCACTATTCCGTCAAACTCAATACGGAATCACCCATAGAGTTATACTGACGTATAACCCTTACACCTCGAGTCTTCACTTGCTCCACTTGGATTAACGACCTAACGTTTAATTGGAATCGATGTGGTTTTCGGATATCCAAATATGAAAACCCTATCCCGGTCTCATCGAAACCAAACGCCATTTTAATGTCCAAGTTGTACTTAAGGGATTTAAACAATAGATATTTCAGAAAATATCACTTAATATAAATGGATGTATCATATTACACAGATAGATAAGCATTTATTATCACATGCATCTATACCTTTCACAAAGCATCATATATATCACATCTCAGATAAAACATATTCACATCGTCACATATCAACCAATGTCATCCAATAACATCCAATATCATTAACTCATCCAATGATATATATCATCTAATCATTAATCATTCATAAACAAGTTTGATTCAAACTTGATTAATTTAATTAACCCTTAAATTAAATTAATCCTTAATTAATCACTTGGATTATTTACAATCCAACTTCTTATTCATTAATTAATTACAAATTAATTAATTAACATCACTTAATTATCCATCTTAATTAATCTTCCTTGATTAATTATCACTTAATTACTTTAAGTAATTCTTACTTAATTACCATACTAAATAATCATCCTGATTAATTACTTCCAATTACACTAAGTAATTACCTCTTAATTACCTTCTAAATTAATCAACCTTGATTAATTATTCTCTAATTATTCTGATAATTATTCCTTAATTATCCTTTAATCATACCTGATTAATCACTTTTAATTAATCACATTGATTAATTTACTTTTAATTAAATACTTGATTAATCACTTTTAATTAATCATACTTGATTAATTAATTTTAATTAATCACCTTTGATTAATTACTTTAATTACATTTAGTAATTAAAACTTATTTATAAATAAATTATCTTAAATTATTAATTAACAATTAATTAATTATTTACATTAAATAATGATTACTTCATTAATTAAAATTTCTTCTTAATAGATTATTTTAACAAGGAATTAATCACTTAATTAATTACTCTTAATCCTTTTATTAATTAATCATTAATCAAATAATTTAAACCTTTAATTAATTAATACTTTAATTAATAACTCAAGTGATTAATTCTTAATCACATTTACTTAATTACTTTTAATAAAGTAATTATCCCTTACTTAATTACCTCTAGTAATTAATCACTTAATTACTTTAATTACTTCCCTAAGTAATTATATTATATTAATTCAAAGTGATTATCTTAATTAATCACAATCAATTACTTAATTTATTATTTAACTTAATCATTTAAAATCAATTAAATGATTCTTTTTAATTTACTATATTAAAAAGATTCTTAATTAAGAAGCCATTATCTTAATTAAATCATTTATTAACAAATAAAACTAGATAATTAAAAATAATTTAATTATCTCAATTATCTTTACAAATGTATTTATCTTTAATTAAATCAAATTCAAGATAACTAAAGATAATCTTTATTTTTATTTATCTCTAAATCTTTATTATTTATCTCTACTTAAATATAACATTTAGAAATAAACTATAATTAAACATATTTTAAATTGAACTTTGAAATCGTTAAAACCTTTCCAAATTTATTTAATAAAGTTTAATATAAACTTTATTTCAAATCCACTTATTTTATTTTAAAACTTCCATATTTTAAAGTATATAAACTTGTTTTAAAACATAACTTTGAAAACAAGTTCAATTTGAAACTTGTTTAACCCTTGTTTTAAAAACTTAATTCCTAAAATAAAATTTGCTTAGTATTAACACTTAAACATCTGCTCTAAAGCCTGTATATCTAAATACTCGAGTAAAACCAGCAAAAACCCCGAGTAAAGCTAGCAAACAACCCGAGTAAAGCTAGCAAACACCCCGAGTACTCCACTTCCTTCTTGCTTCGATTCAGCACGCCAAATACCCGATGCAATCTTCGAGTCCTGCCCCTCCATCTAACCAGAACCCAAAATCAAAATACATGATCGTGCACGTAAACGTGCATGTCGCCGATGGTCGCTGTCGAACTCCACGCCGGCCACCCACAAGTCGCACTCAACCCCCACTACCCATCGCACCACCCAGAACATCAATTTCAAATGAGAATCGAAAAATGACCTTCGAACCCAAAACCGTTCAAAAGTCCCAACCTCAATTCTAGCTACCGCCGACCATCCCCCTCGCCGGAGACTACGCCACCACCATCGTAGCTTCATCTCCCTAACCCCTCGCGAACGAGCCTGGAACTCCAATGTCGACGAATGAAGCTCGTCATTCTCCTCAACAAAAACCCATCACTAACCCTATTTCTCCCCTGCCTGGCCACCGTGGCCATTAGAAAAATTCCTACCCAATTTTCCTGAATTCCCCTACTCCTCATCCTCCTCCAGCCCGAATCTGGACCTTCTTCATGTCGTCGATCAGCGGCAATCGACCAGTAAGTCCAAAATGATCAATACAAGAATACCCACTGATTTCCAAACTATAAATCATAATATGCATATTAAAATTTATGATTTTCTATTACTATTTCGATCATGCAATCAAAACTTACAATTGAATTTAAAAAAAAATTGACCCAATTATATTTTACTGTAAATTCAAGTATTTAGAATCATTTATTCACTTTAAAAACTGGAAATTGTTTCTAGATGATAGTTTACTTAAATTCAAACAACTTCTATTCAAAATTCAAGTTCGAATTCGAATTCAAGAACAAGTTATTGAATTTTATTTATAAAATTTAAAATCTGTTCTTTGCAGACACTAAGACATCATTATACAGGCAATCGCAAATCATAAATGAATCATGCATTCAACTTTAACTGAGGTATTCAGGTAATATCAAAATATCCTTTCACAATAACAACTTGAAATCCAGTTTTAAACTGTTTTTAAATTCATTTACTCACCTTAGATAGGAGAAGACAGAACTGCATATTCTTTCTAGGCTTTCAAAATTCATATGCATGCTTCTGAATTCCATCTGCATGTTGACTTTCCAGATTTTTTGAAGTTTTACTTTCATTTGAAGATCTTGTATTGATGTTGAACTGCTTTTCAAATTTCTTGTTTCAAGTTTCATTTTTATTCCCAGATCTGGTTCTCAGATTTGTATTCATTTTTTTTTGGGATGAAGATGAAGAAAAAATATGTTTTAGCTGAAAATAAACTCTTCTCATTGTTTTACAAATTTAAAATTTAAAATTAGAATATCAAGAGGATTGACATTTGTTCCCTATATGTTCTAATTAGCTTACACATGTCTCTAATATACATTAAAAAGCTTACAAGTGTTTTATTGTTTTATTTATGTTTTCTTTTAAATATTATTTTATCTTTAATAATTTATTTTAAGCTTTGTATACATATATTTATGTAATATTCATATGAATTATAAAATGAACATACTTACTTTAATAGATATTCATATGAAATCAAGTAACTTACATTTTTATTCAATTTAATGTTTATATGTTTAAAATATCTATTTTAATTTAACTCTTTAAAATTTTAAAACAAATTTATCTTGTGTTAAAATTAAAACAAATAAACTTTAATTTAAATCTTATTTAAACAAAAGCTTAAAGTACATATTTATAATAAATAAGGAATTAACTTTGTTATTTAAAATTTGAATTTAAAATATCTTTTCAAAGGCATTAAATCAAATTAACATTTCAAATTACAAAACTATATATATATAAAGTTTGGAAATACTTATTAAACTCAAATTAATAAAATTCCTATTTAAAACATATATATACAAAATATATATATACATTCAAATAGAAACATTCTAACATTAAATTTATTAATTTCCATATTAAATTTTAAAACAAATATCAAATTACAATATATACATTTATGTATAACACAATTGAATATAAAGTTTTATTACATTAGAAACTTCTTATTTACCAAACTAAATATTTCCAAATCAAATCATTATAAACTTTCAAAAGAATTTAGTCTTCCTAATCTATACTTTGTTAAGAAAATTATTGATAGATATTTACAAATTATTATATTCAGCCTTTGAAATAAATCTGAACTGCTAACTTATAATATAAAATGATCAAGTCATTTTAATTATTAACAAAGATTATTAAATTGATATTGCTTAAAATTTCGGGTCGTCACATTCCTCCCCCTTAAAAGAATTTCGTCCTCGAAATTTAAAAGCAAAGATAATTTAATAACCCAGCTAAAGAATTTAAATTTAAATTAGCAATCATACAATCAATCATACACTACCAATCATAGCAACCAAATCAATCAAATAATTTCATCTATCCAGAAAAAATCTGAATAGAACCTACTAATATTATCTAGAGTTTCCAAATACCTACACTGGAATACTCGCTCTACAAATCTTAAGTAACTATATTATTAAAACCAAGAACTTACTCATCTGATTCAACAATCTGAACAAGATATCAGACTAAACTCAAAACCAAGTCAACTACCAGATTCCTCCTGAACTGCTGATTCTATTACTCATAAAATCATACACATATTACTTAGAGATATGTGAAATACCATGAATTCTAGTTATCCAAACTGGCAATTAAATCCTGTAGATCAAAATCTAATCTCTAGAGAACACAGGAAAACTCAAAATACCTCCAGAGCGAACTCTCCAGTTTTACCAAATCTTATAATTCCTTTGATCGGATAAAACCAAGTCAATATCCAAACTCTAACTGCACATTTCAAATCTCCTCAATTCTAACTACATAACTCTTCCGATGCTTCTGAGTTACCTTCAATATTCCTGATCAGCCTAACCCTTGTTGATTTCTTCAAGAAACAACAGCACCAACTCAAATCAAATCTCCAGGTCCTACTTAACAAAGTGGATTTCCAAAAATAATTTGCTGAAATCCAAAATAAGACTCTACATTACAAGCATCAATGGACTTCAAACCTATATCTCATATCTGAAATGGCCAAACAGTTGTACTTGACAACCTTACCTTCCAAATCCAGAAAATTTCCTGTTGAAATCCTATAATCCAAGAAAACTGCAACTCTAGGTTGCTCCCATACCAGAATAACTGCCAACTCGCTTTCGTTGCACAACTCTGATCTAGAGCAGATAAGAGTGCTATCGAAGAACATAAGAAAAACCTTCTCGATATACAGTTCATCCAACTCATAAAAATCTCAGCGACCATTCCACTTGGTCAAAACACTTCAACAGAATCTCAACTTAGAATAAGATGATCAATCCAAAGAATCTTGAGCTGCCCACCAAACTCTTCTCGCTCCAAGAGTCATCCCACTATATAGTTGAACCATTAATATTGCTCCTGAATTCCAAGTTGATAAGAAACTTAATCTCTGATTCGGGTCAACTACTAATTCCCTCAAATCATCTGGAGAATCTCTGACTATTTTCATAGCTTTCACCTCTACTTGAGATGCCTCAATCTCAATCCAAAGAATGCTCCAAGATTCCCAAACTAATCGCAAGTCACTTTTGCGATCCACTCAGTTCTAATTCCAAAGAACTGTTTCCCCAAACTAGGACAGCTTTTCCAATTCTAGATAAATCTTCAAGAATGGCTTACCCATCAAAAACTGATAGATAACTTCTAATAAATATCCCGCTCTGCTGAGCCTCCCAAAGAAATGGATAAGCTTTCACTATCTGCCTGGTCTGCTGATAGTAGAATCCCAAAGATTTCTGAATCATCGAAGAAATAAATCCATGCCGTTGCTTCCAAACTTCACTTCAATGATTCTACTGATCCAAAAGATCATTCTTAACCAGAAGCTTCTTGAAACACAAAACTAGCACCCAAATCCTCTAAAACATCCTTGAGACGAGTAGACATCTCCTCAAAGAAACTCGGCTCAAAATCAAACATCAACCACTTATCTTCTTAAGAAAACAATTGAGACCATGTCCGAAGTGAGGTAACTCATCAACCTTAGTCTCCTACTTCAATACAGATAAGATATCCTTACTTGCGATCCAGAGAATCTCTAAACATCCGAATCTTCATTGCAGTAAGAATCAATGCTCTTCCAATACCATCTTAATCTGACTCCAAAAGAAACATCTTCAAAACCATCTATGGAAACTTCATCTCATCAAACAGCTATTCCTTCCTGAAGCTATCAAGATACCCTTACCTGCTTCTGCTCAGCTGACAACTCAACTCTTGGAAATCCCTCTCACTCGAGAGAAAATCAACCTTACACTTCAAGAATATACTCCAATTCTTGAAAAAGACTTCCTCTGGACTCAAAGAAATCCTTTCTACAATCCACCAAAACTTATTCTAGACAGTATTAGATCTACAATCTCGACAGGCACATCTCCAACCACAACATATAAGCCTCAACCAATAGTGGTAGTCGTGTTACACACACTCCTACCTTATCTACCTTTATAACCTATGTTGGAAAATCCGAATAGATAACCCAACAGATTAGGTAGTTATATAAATATATGTATATATATATATATTACAAGTACGCTCTCTCAAGATAGACACCTCTCCAGAGCCTAGGTATTCACTCAACCTAACGCTCTGATACCAACTGTAGCGACCGGACTTTCTAGCACTAGAAAATCGCATCACTAATTAAGAAAGAAAGGGATAGAAGAAGAAAAGAAAGAGAAGAAAGAGAAAACAACATATCAGAATCTCACAGCGGAACGATTTAAATATAATATAGAACATATACATAGTATCATATACATCAGAGTACACAACTAAACATCTCAATTTAGACAGTTATAACATTTCTGTCTAATACAATACAAGACATCATACAGAATAACACAGAGCAGAAACTCTAACTATAATCTACATGCTGAAGCCTCCTGCTCCAAAGCTCCTCCAGAATTCGTTAAGAGATAACCTGAATCACTTGACTACTCATATATAATATGAGTACCCAAGAGTTTAATAAAACAGAAAATAAACACTCGGGTCAGACTGGGGTCTGGTGTAAGTAAATGGTTTAAGATTGCTTAACTTTAGAAAATCCTTTGAAAAGAAAGGTGTCACGTAAGACTTCCCACACATAAACATGGAAAAGTTTTTACCTTATGCTAACCAAAACATTTGATAGGAAATCCAGTGATATTATAATAGTGTCTAGGGTTTTCAAGTAAATAAGAAATAGCCGAAATTGTTACATTATTAAATTCCAGCTACAAGCCACAAAAGTGGGTAATACAAACAAAACCGTAGGGTCTCGTAGGGTAAATGGGTTTCCATCAATGGTTGGGCTACTGGGGTACCGCCCGTCACAGTACGTGGCCTAGATCACCGTACCGAGGAGTACTCCCACTCCCCTGCAACACAAAGCCGGAACCATTCCTTACTGAACAGTCCCGAACAAGACCACCCCGCAGTTGGCTGCAGACCAACTGCCCACACTGCCGAAATATAAAGGGACTTCTAGACAGGGATGTATCTTGCTCTCCACTGGGAGCGACCCACGAAGCCTTGCTGCACCTCCCCTGTTTTAGCCATTCCCGGTTGATGAGGCTTGAGGCTGCGATTACCTCTATAGGACCAATTATCTCAGAATGCTCATCGTCCGCCAGACGATGTGCTGAAAGCATTCAATCCATACAAGTTCGTTCCGGGTTCGAACGAAACCGAAGGCACTATCTCGTTGCACTCATTTTGGAATCACCCTCAAAGTCAACGACCATAGCCCTTGCACTCTAAATTTCCATCTCGAACCTATAAGCATTATTCCGTCAAACTCATTACGGAATCACCCACAGAGTTATACTGACGTATAGCCCTTACACCTCGAGTCTTCACTTGCTCCACTTGGATTAACGACCTAACGTTTAATTGGAATCGATGTGGTTTTTGGATATCCAAATATGAAACCTGATCCCGGTCTCATCGAAACCAAACGCCATTTTAATGTCCAAGTTGTACTTAAGGGATTTAAACAATAGATATTTCAGAAAATATCACTTAATATAAATGGATGTATCATATTACACAGATAGATAAGCATTTATTATCACATGCATCTATACCTATCACAAAGCATCATATATATCACATCTCAGATATAACATATTCACATAATCACATATCAACCAATGTCGTCCAATAACATCCAATATCATTAACTCATCCAATGATATATATCATCTAATCATTAATCATTTATAAACAAGTTTTATTCAAACTTGATTAATTTAATTAACCCTTAAATTAAATTAATCCTTAATTAATCACTTGGATTATTTACAATCCAACTTCTTATTCATTAATTAATTACATATTAATTAATTAACATCACTTAGTTATCCATCTCAATTAATCTTCCTTGATTAATTATCACTTAATTACTTTAAGTAATTCTTACTTAATTACCATACTAAATAATCATCCTGATTAATTACTTCCAATTATACTAAGTAATTACCTCTTAATTACCTTCTAATTAATCAACCATGATTAATTATTCTCTAATTATTCTGATAATTATTCCTTAATTATCCTTTAATCATACCTGATTAATCACTTTTAATTAATCACATTGATTAATTTACTTTTAATTAAATACTTGATTAATCACTTTTAATTAATCATACTTGATTAATTATTTTTAATTTATCACCTTTGATTAATTACTTTAATTACATGTAGCAATTAAAACTTATTTATAAATAAATTATCTTAAATTATTAATTAACAGTTAATTAATTATTTACATTAAATAATGATTACTTCATTAATTAAAATTTCTTCTTAATAGATTACTTTAATTAATCACTTAATTAATTACTCTTAATCCTTTTATTAATTAATCATTAATCAAATAATTTAAACCTTTAATTAATTAATACTTTAATTAATAACTCAAGTGATTAATTCTTAATCACATTTACTTAATTACTTTTAATAAAGTAATTATCCCTTACTTAATTACCTCTAGTAATTAATCACTTAATTACTTTAATTACTTCCCTAAGTAATTATATTATATTAATTCAAAGTGATTATCTTAATTAATCACAATCGATTACTTAATTAATTATTTAACTTAATCATTTAAAATTAATTAAATGATTCTTTTTAATTTACTATATGAAAAAGATTCTTAATTAAGAAACCATTATCTTAATTAAATCATTTATTAACAAATAAATCTCGATGATTAAAAATAATTTAATTATCTCAATTATCTTTACAAATGTATTTGTCTTTAATTAAATCAAATTCAAAATAACTAAAGATAATCTTTATTTTTATTTATCTCTAAATCTTTATTATTTATCTTTACTTAAATATAACATTTAGAAATAAATTATAATTAAACATATTTTAAATTGAACTTTGAAATCTTTAAAACCTTTCCAAATTTATTTAATAAAGTTTAATATAAACTTTATTCCAAATCCACTTATTTTATTTTAAAACTTTCATATTTTAAAATATATAAACTTGTTTTAAAACATAACTTTGAAAACAAATTCAATTTGAAACTCTTTTAACCCTTGTTTTAAAAACTTAATTCCTAAAATAAAATTTGCTTAGTATTAACACTTAAACATCTGCTCTAAAGCTTGTATATCTAAACACCCCGAGTAAAACCAGCAAACACCCCGAGTAAAGCTAGCAAACACCCCGAGTAAAACTATCAAACACCCCGAGTACTCCACTTCCTTCTTGCTTCGAGTCAGCACGCCAAATACCCGATGCAATCTTCGAGTCCTACCCCTCCATCTGCCCAGAACCCACGCCGGCCACCCACAAGTCGCACTCAACCCCCACTACCCATCGCACCACCCAGAACATCAATTTCAAATGAGAATCGAAAAAGGACCTTCGAAACCAAAACCGTTCAAAAGTCCCAACCTCAAATCCAGCCACCGCCGGCCATCCCCCTCGTTGGAGACCACGCCACCACCATCGTAGCTTCACCTCACTTCCCATCATCTCCCTAACCCCTCGCGATCGAGCCTGGAACTCCAATGTTGACGAACGAAGCTCGTCATTCTCCTCAACAAAAACCCATCACTAACCCTATTTCTCCCCTGCCTGGCCACCGTGGCCATTAGAAAAATTCTTATCTAATTTTCCTGAATTCCCCTACTCCTCATCCTCCTCCAGCCCGAATCTGGACCTTCTTTATGTCGTTGATCAACGACAATCGACTAGTAAGTCCAAAATGATCAATACAAGAATACCCACTGATTTCCAAACTATAAATCATGATATGCATATTAAAATTTATGATTTTATATTACTATTTCGATCATGCAATCAAAACTTACAATTGAATTTTAAAAAAAATTGACCCAAATTATATTTTACTGTAAATTGAAATATTTAGAATCATTTATTCACTTTAAAAACTGGAAATTGTTTCTAGATGATAGTTTACTTAAACTCGAACAACTTATATTCACAATTCAAGTTCGAATTCGAATTCAAGAACAAGTTATTGAATTTTATTTATAAAATTTAAAACCTGTTCTTTACAGACACTAAGACATAATTATACAGGCAATCGCAAATCATAAATGAATCATGCATTCAACTTTAACTGAGGTATTCAGGTAATATCAAAATTTCCTTTCACAATAACAACTTGAAATCCATTTTTAAATTGTTTTTAAATTCATTTACTCACCTTAGATGGGAGAAGACAGAACTGCATATTCTTTCCAGGCTTTCAAAATTCATATGCATGCTTCTGAATTCCATCTGCATGTTGACTTTCTAGATTTGTTGAAGTTTTACTTGCATTTGAAAATCTTGTATTGATGTTGAACTGCTTTTAAATTTCTTGTTTCAAGTTTCATTTTTATTCCCAGATCTGGTTCCCATATTTGTATTCATTTTTTTTTTTGGGATGAAGATGAAGAAAAAATATGTTTTAGCTGAAAATAAACTCTTCTCCTTGTTTTACAAATTTTAAATTTTAAATTAGAATATCAAGAGGATTGACATTTGTTCCCTATATGTTCTAATTAGCTTACACATGTCTCTAATATACATTAAAAAGCTTACAAGTGTTTTATTGTCTTATTAATGTTTTCTTTTAAATATTATTTTATCTTTAATAATTTATTTTAAGCTTTATATACATAATTTATGTAATATTCATATGAATTATAAAATTAACATACTTACTTTAATAGATATTAATATGAAATCAATTAACTTACATTTTTATTCAATTTAATGTTTATATTTTTAAAATATCTATTTTAATTTAACTCTTTAAAATTTTAAAACAAATTTATCTTGTGTTAAAATTAAAACAAATGAACTTTAATTTAAATCTTATTTAAACAAAAGCTTAAAGTACATATTTATAATAAATAAGGAATTAACTTTGTTATTTAAAATTTGAATTTC
The DNA here is from genome assembly GCA_030765085.1 of Allium cepa. Taxonomy (NCBI): domain Eukaryota; kingdom Viridiplantae; phylum Streptophyta; class Magnoliopsida; order Asparagales; family Amaryllidaceae; genus Allium; species Allium cepa. The sequence goes on from CM060928.1 coordinate 1,034,326,710, forward strand.
AAATATCTTTTCAAAGGCATTAAATCAAATTAACATTTCAAATTACAAAACTATATATATATATATATATATATATCTAAATAAAGTTTGGAAATACTTATTAAAGTCAAATTAATAAAATTCCTATTTAAAACATATATATACAAAATATATATATACATTTCAAATAGAAACATTCTAACATTAAATTAATTAATTTCCATATTAAATTTTAAAACAAATATCAAATTACAATATATACATTTATATGTATCACAATTGAATATAAAGTTTTATTACATTAAAAACTTCTTATTTACCAAACTAAATATTTCCAAATCAAATCATTATAAACTTTCAAAAGAATTTAATCTTCCTAATCTATACTTTGTTAAGAAAATTATTGATAGATATTTACAAATTATTATTTTCAGCCTTTGAAATAAATCTTAACTGCCATCTTATAATATAAAATGATCAAGTCAATTTAATTATTAACAAAGATTATTATATTGATATTGCTCAAAATTCCGGGTCGTCACATTAATTAACTAAAGGTTTAAGTTAATTTATGGGTTAATAATAAATTTTATTTTAAAGGTTACATTTTAAAGATTAATTGTTGATTTGGGTTTAAATAATTTTATTTAAAACCCTAAGTGTTTAATAATGATTAATTTAGTAAGTCTTTAAAGTGAATGTTTAATTATTAATCTCAGTTAATCCATATGATAATAATTAAGATAAATGGTTTATGTTTAATTAGGATCTTAATTAATTAAAGAATCTTTAATTATTAATAAAGAATAATTACTTAATGTAATAAAAATATATTTAATTAAAGTAATTAGAAGGATTAATTATTTAAATTACGTAAAGATTTATTAATTAATGTGATTTATTAATTAATGTGATAAATTTAAGGATAATTAATCAAGGTGATTTATTTAAAATATTAATAATTAGATATTAATTAATTTATGAAAGTGATTAAGGAATATTTATTAATTAAGGGTTAATTAATTCATGTAATCAATTAAGGATTACTAATTGGAGGATAATCAAATGATTAAAGATAATTTAATCAACTGATTTGTAATTAATTAATATTAATTAAACATAATTAGTAATTTATTAGTCTAATCTACATAGATAAGAAAATTAATTCATCTTACTTATGAATGTTTGGATTTAATTGAATATTGTATTGTTTGATAACCCTGTTGTATGATGCTTTGTGACATGAACTGTTTTTTTAGCTGTGATGGGTGTAGTTATTTATCTGTGGTAAATTTATATTATTTATCTGTGATATGTGAATGAAGATAAGCACTATTGATTATACCGCTTATCCATATTGATATGATTGAAGCTATGATGATTGAATGATGTTGCATTATTGTGTAAAACCCCTGGACCACACCATACACACACAAATATGGATTGCACGAGGAAATTTGTTAAGTTGCAGATTTTTGAAATAGTTTTAAAATTGAATTTTGAATCCAAAAGGTTTTGGTAATAAAATTGGTAAATATGAAAGGCTTTTGAAAAGTTGTTTTGAAGATAAAAGTTATTTTAAATAACTTGATAAAGATTTGAAATTTAAATAGTTTGATTTGAATTTAAATTCAAGAATTGCAATTAAATTCTGTGTTGAGAATTATGATTTAAAAATGTTATGCAAGTCATAAATGTGTTTATATGGGTTTAAACAATTTTAAAAGTATTGTTTTGAGAATTTGAATTTAACCCAAGGAATTTAACTTGTATAAATGAAATCAGATTTTTCCGAAATGAAAACTATTTGTTTTCAAATAATAATAGCTTTCATATAAGGAATGAATTTCCAATTTGTTTTGAAAGGATTTCAAGTTTGAAACAAAAATGGTTTTCCAAGTTATGAATGAATCTTTGGAAACAGTTTCGAAGGCTATGAATAAAATCTTTGATTTAAAAATTGGATAAGTTAGTCCAGTTTGAAGTGGAAATTGTTTTGAAATCTGTGAATGAATCTTTGTGAAAAATGGGTGAACTTTATGAAGTGAATCTTTTTGTTTAGAAGATTTGAAATGGTAGTTTGTTTAAATCATTTGAAGAAAAGATTTAGGTATTAAAGTTGTGACTTAATTGAAATCCCAGTATCCATATGTTTTTAAAATACTGCGCTCATTATTCGGTTTAACTGGGAGAGGACCTTGTGTCATATAACCCATTCCGAATAATGATATGTCGTTATGGATAGCATTTGAAGATCGACGATGAAGACTGGGGATTTTCAAGAATGAAAGGATAACCTGTCGAATGACTCTACATCGATTAGCGCCCGGTATAGAGATCTCCATATGTGATGGGGAGTCCGATCGGGATTGGGAATTCTCAGAGTGCAAGGGCTTCTTTAGAAGTGTCTTTGGTTCTGTTCGAACCTGGAACAGACTTGTATGGATGTGTGTCTGACATTACAATTTTAGATGTAAAGCAGGTTCCTATCTAACACATTTTTGTTTGGTGGCGGAGATTTATTCTCTTAGATTAACACCCTTCTCTAAGACGTACGAGCTCAGAGGTTATGTGGTTGATGGTTACTAGTGATACATTCTCAATTTGGTAATGTGGCATATGAAGCGCCGCTGAACTTTTGTTGATTGAAGCATGGCTTTGTGAAAAAGCATAGCTTTGTAGATAAGAATGCATCAGGAACTCACACCCCGAAAATGGTCGAAATAGGAAAGAAGCGGCAAGGTTGTAGGGGTTGTTCCCTTAGGGTATGTCTATTTCTTCTGGAAAAGGGTGGTACCATGGTATGGAGCCCAAATACTTAACTTATGTAGACACTGTACATTTATTACTGTGTAATGTTGCTTTGTGATTTAGGATCCTCGGATAAAGGCCGCAAACGACCGGGGTGGCATATCTTAGGTGTTACTCCCGATAAGGGATTACACCGTCCTTGTGTTGGCAGAGAGCTGGATAAGTTCTTGGGGTATCCCTCTAGAGGCATGCCCATGTGGCAATGGGAAGTTCCTTGGCCTGACCATTTGTCGGAAAGTCCAAAGAAAAAATACGTGCCCTTCACGGTTTTAGTTGTATAACTTGCCATGAAATATGGCGGTAACCTGCTATTGAACATGGTAGCTATAGTAGGCATATGACGAAATGTTGTATGCTGCCTAAGATTAATATTATACTTTCGAAATATTTTCCACTATGCACTAATAATAATATCAAATGATTTTCACGTATCAAGCATTTTTAACTATCATAAGGAGAAATCCCCTCCAATTTTGCATTTGCATGGTGTGTGCGGTGGGAGGCCTTATTGTAGTTTCATTTTCCAAAAAGCATTGCAGATTTCAATGTTTTAAATTCTTTGTTGTTTGTTTTAAAGAAAACCATTTTTGTTTGCTTATATTAGTCCCATGACTGAACCGGAGTTTATTGTTCCCTTCCTAAACTCTGGGTGCTCACAATTTTCCACACGGGCAGTCTAGAGTTAGGTTTTTCAGATAATCAAATAGTAGGTGTAGATTCGGTAGCATTCAATCTTTTGACATTGGCAATCGCATTGGGATCAAGTTTCTTCACTTAAGCGATGATGGTGGTTCGAGCTTATTGAATTGGAGTCTTCGTAGCTATTGGAATGAGCTTTTGGATTGGAGTTGCAGATTTTGGATTCACTCTTTATCGAAGATCATCTTTGAGTTATCTCTTCCGTTGTTATCATATTCAGTTCTTGTATATTTGTCTCTGATATTGTTGGATCATATTGTATCAGATATTGTATTCATCTTGTATCAATGATATTATTTATTTTCTACCGCTGTGTTGTTGTACTTAATGTGTTATAAGCTCCGGCGAGCAAGATTTGGCGTTTGAATCTGCGACATTCGAGTACAAGTGAAGTATGAGTGCCTATTTTCGAAGGTCGAGTCAGGATCGTTAGAATTGGTATCAGAGCTGAAGGTTGAAATTTAGCTCAGGAGTATAACGCATTAGGTAACTCATTAGAGATAGGGCGAAGTATTGACGCAGCGGATTAAACACTTTGACGTGCTCATAATGTTTCGATACAAGTTGATGCAAGTTTCTTCCTCACGAAATGATTTCGTGTCAAGTATACCAAGATAAATGCCCAAATTCGTTGATCTCTCGAGATACCGGATTCTAGCTATCTTCAACACGTTGATTGTGCACGATTCCACGTTAGAAGATCTACGATTCTTCGACATTGATCTTGCGCACTAGATTCCGTGAATCGGCATCAAGTTCGTTGATTCAAGCGCACTCGAATATCCGAAGATGGAAGAAGAAGGAGATCACACTCAACTTCAACAAAAGTGGCAAAAAGCACACAAACAAATTTTATTCAAAATCAACTCCTTTTACAAACGACCAACACCCCAATTTATAGAAGTTACAACACCCAACACTGGCGCACACAGGCGACCAACGACCTAAGCACAACAGCACACGACCTATCATCAGGCGACTTATAACTCCATGCGACTTAACAACATGACAATATACGAGTTACAACACATACAACAACGACATAAGTACAACGACATATGACTAAAGAAATTACAACATATTCGACATAACACCATATGCGACTTAACGACATAGCATGGCTTCAAGAATCTTGAGCGACATAACACTGGAGCGACCAAAGAAGATAGCACAGTTGAGCGACTTAAAAGAACAACGACTTAAGGAAATGGTTTCTGCAACGACATAACAGGAGCGACTTAAGAAGAACGAGCGACATAAGAGAACTCGACATAGTTAACGACTTAAGGATTTGCGACATATGCGACCTAACTCTCTAAGTCGTAGCTCATTAGGTCGTGGCTCGCTGACGACCTAAAGAATTGTGGTAGTAGTTGTTTGGCGCGATCGCTAGGTCGCTTATCCGATTGGCTGAGCGACTTAACTCGCTGGGCTTGCTTTCTTGAGCCGTTAACTTGCTGGCCTTGATGTCTAGGACCGTTAACTCACTATGCCATAGTTCGCTAGGATGTGGGCAACTTAAGCCTAGCTCGCTAGGTCGTGGGCGACTTAAGCCAGACGACTTAACATCGTTATAGTGCGCTGCATCATTCTCCCCTGGTTGAAAAGAATTCGACCCCAAATTCACACTTCCTTCTTCCTCGACCGGTTTATTCCCATGATATGGAATCAAGTGTTTGACGTTGAAAACGTCAGCGGTGTGGATATGATATGGCAATCTCAACTGATACGCATTCTCTTTAATCTTCTTCACGATCTCCAAAGGACCAATCTTTCTAGCAGCCAATTTGTTATAAGAACCAACAGGAAATCGATCCTTAGTCAATACTGCATACACAAAATCTCCTTCTTTGAATTCAACATTTCATCATCTAATATCTGCAGATTGCTTATATTTCTCATTCGCCTTAAGCAATCGTTCCTGCACAACCTTGTGGCATTCTTGCAACTCATTAACAAAATCACTAGCTCGTTTGATCACTCTTTTCTGCTATGGTACTGTAGATAAATCTAATGGTCCCTTCGAAATTATTGAATAAACAACCTGGAATGGTCTGAAACCAGTGCTACGATTAACTGCATGGTTGTGTGCAAACTCAGCTTGACACAGCTTGGTATCCTAACTCTTCAAATTATCATTCACGAGGCATCGCAATAGATTACCTAGAGATCTGTTCACAACTTCTGTCTGTCCATCCGTCTGTGGATAATAAGCACTACTAAATTTCAGCGTTGTCCGGACCATTCTCCATAGTCTCGTCCAAAAATGACTCAGAAAACGAGTCTCTATCTGAAACAATATATTCAGGCAACCCATAGAGATGATAGATCTCTCTGAAGTATAACTGTGCAACATTGACTGCATCTGGCGTCTTCTTGCATGCAATAAAATGTACCATTTTCGAAAAACGATCAACCACCACATAGATAGAATCATTGCCACATTGCGTTCTCGGCAATCACAATACAAAGTCCGTGCTAACTTCCACCCATGGTTTAGTAGGTATAGGCAACGGCAAATATAAACCTGCATTTTTCGCGGTCCCCTTTGAAACTTGACAAATATGGCACCTTTGAACAAACTTTCCAACTTCTTTTCTCATTGACGGCCAAAAATATGACTTTGCGATCAACTACAAAGTACGGTCGCGACCACGTGTCCTTCCTCATGCAATTCTTTGATAATCTTCATTCATAAACTTCAATCTGGAATACACAATTGATTTCCTTTAAATAGAAAACCATCAACCAACACATATCCATCCATGCTTCCTTGCTTGACATTGTCTAAGATCTTGGAAAAATAAGAATCTGATGCAATCAAATCTAGAAGTAAGTCAAAACCCATCACCTCTACTCGCATGGTTGTTAGTAAACTACTCCTCTACTCAATGCATCTACGATGCGTTTAGTTACTATAGACTTATGCTTCACGACGAATGTAAATTGCTGCAAATAAGCTATCCACGATGCATGCCTAGCTGTAGTTTTATCCTGCCCTTATAAATGTTTCACGCTTCATGATCTGTATACAAAATAAATTCTTTGTGGAACAAAAAATGTCTCCAGTGCTTCACAGCTTGCACAATCCCATAAAAATCCACATCATAAGTATTGTATCTCATCTTTGCTCCAGGAAGTTTTTCACTGAAATAACCAATTGGATGACCCTTCTGACTCACACTCCTCCAATTCCAACTTTCGATGCATCCGTATGTAACTCAAATAGCAACTGAAAATCTACCAATACTAGAATCGATGCTGAGGTTAAAAGTTCCTTGATTCGCTCAAAAGCAAATCCTGCCTCTTCCGTCCATGAAAATTTCTTTCCCTTCATACAATCAGTAACAGAAGCCATCACACTACTAAAGTACGGTATAAATCTTCGATAAAATGAAACTAACCCATGAAACTTCTGACTTTTGTGATAGTTTGGGCGGTGGCCAGTTTCTGATTGCGGAAACTTTACTCTGATCCACCTGTATCCTTTCCACAGACACAACATAACCCAGAAATAAAACACTTGGCATCATGAACACGCATTTCTTCGTTGCTGCATAGAACTTTTCCTGACAAAGATTAATTAACACTTTCCGCAAATGTTGAGTATGCTCCTCTATGCTTGCATTATAGATCAAGATATCAACGAAATAAACAACAACAAACTTCCCAATGTAAGGTCTGAAAATTTGATTCATCACCCTCATAAATGTACTTGGTGCATTAGATAGACCAAACAGCATTACCGGCCATTCATATAATCCTTCCCGTGTCTTGAATGTTGTCTTCCATTCATCACCTGGTCTAATGTGAATCTGATGATAAGCACTCTTAAGATCAATCTTTGAAAAGATTACAGACCCACTAAGTTGATCTAATAGACATCAAGTCTTGGCATGGGAAATCTGTATCTGATAGTTATTTTGTTGAGTGCCCTGCTATACGTACACATCCTCCATGAACCATCTTTCTTCGGCACTAACAAAGCTGGTACAGCACAAGGACTGTGACTCTCTCGAACACGCCCTTGCTCAAGCAACTCCTCAACCTGTCTCCTTAACTCTTCGTGCTCCTTTGGACTCATCCGATAATGTGGCCTATGCGGTAAAACAGCACGTGGCACTAGATCAATCTGATGTTGTATGTCCCTCAATAGCGATAACTTCTTGGGCATTTCCGTAGGAAAGACATCTTCAAATTCATTCAACACTAGTCTGACCTACATAGGAATTTCACAATCCTCACTTGCTTCATACCCAATCAACATAAACATTTCAGGACTATCCTTCAGTTCTTGAACAAATTCTTTCGAAGATAATAAAATAGTTGATTCCACCTTCTTCTCTGACTTGTTCTCACTTTGATCATGCTTCATAGGAACCAAAGTAATTTGTGTACCTTTGAACATGAAACTGTAACTGTTGGTGCCACCATTATGTTGTACAGCTCGATCATACTACCACGGTCTTCCCAATAGTAGATGACACACATCCATATCCACAACATCACACCAAATATCATCTTTGTACTTCTTCACAATAGAAAATGTAACAAATGCTCTTCTTCCCACTGTACCTTCTCCACCTTTCTTCAGCCATGCCAATTTATAAGATCTAGGATGCTTTTCAGTCTTCAACCCTAACTTCGTAATGGCTTCTTCAGAATTAATGTTATCGCAGCTTCCCACATCAATAACAAACCGATAAACCTTCCCCAAGATAGTACATGTAGACTGAAAGATATTGCTTCTTGTCCAACTAGAATCATTCTCATGCTTTGACACTAAACAAGACCTTCTTATCATCAAATTACATCTTTCATCTCCTAACACAACTTCTTCAACTTCATCAAACTACGATGGTTGAGAATAGTCAACTTCAGCATCCTCATCCTCATATTCACATTCCTCTGTAACCAATGATCTCCTCTTTGGCTTTGTACATTCATTTCTTTTATGGCCAAACTCCTGACAATTATAGCACTTGATACTGTTGTCGACCTTTGCTTTAACGGCTTCTTTGACAATTAGTTTACTAACTGCCTTGGAAACATTAGTACTGCTACTAGCTCTATTACTCTGGTTGTTAGAATTCACAAACACACCACCTCCTCGTCTCCCTTGCTTCTCCCAAGCTAAAGCTTTCTGATGTGCTTCAGCAACAGACATTGGATTAAACATATTCACCATGTCCTGAATCTGCATTTGTAACCCTCCAATATATCTAGTTGTTAATTGTTCCTCTATTTCCATGATATCATTCCTTGCAATCAACTGATAAAATTCATCTACATAATCATTCACTTTCCTCGTCCATTGTCTCAAATTCTTCAAACGTTGATACATAAGAGAGTGATAATTGTACGACAACAAAGTTGCTTTCATCATCTTTCTCATCTTCTCTCAAGTGACAACTTTCGATTTTTCCATTCTCTCCCGGGTTAGTTTAGTATGCTGCCACCAAGCCATTGCTCTTCCCCTTAGTCTCGTAGCAACTAACTAAACTCTACGAATCTCTGGCACCTCCTTGAATTCCAAAATTTCTTCAACATTGGACAACCAATCAAGAAATTCTTCTGCTTGCATACCACCTTTGAATTCTATAATTTCCATCCTCATACCCGATTCCCATTACGATCATTCTCTTAATCAAGATATCGATTTCGCACTTTGTCTCCATCTCGATAATGAATACTTCCTCTATCACCATATTCCTCAAAATCATATGTACTTCGATATCGATCTCGTCCATCTACATCTCTATATCTACGCATGTCCCTTCTATCATGTCTTTCAGCATCACGATAAGGATCATCTTCAAATCCAGGTTGAGTTCTTCTTTCTTCATTTCGATACTCATGGTGTTCTCTTCTCATTGAAACTGAAGATTCTCTCCTGTCTCGATAAGATTGTGGTGACATTCTCCTTTCTCCCGACACCGATGGTGAAACCCTGTTTCCACTATGGTTTGAAACTAGTGAAGTTCTCCCTTGACTTTGATTCATGTCTTTCATCAATTTCTCTTCGAAATTTTCATTGGTATGCTGCTCCATCTGCTCGGCTTCTTGTCTTTTATATACATCTTCAACTGATAGCGGTTAACATGTCTCGGAGGCATGATCTTCGAACAATCTCTTTTTCGATCTATCTTTGATATGGTTCGACTTAACTCTGACTTAGCTCGGCTCGCCCTAACTTGGTTTAACTCGGCTTCAACTGAATCTTACTCGGCCTTGATCTTACTTAGCTCTGATACCAAATGAGTGACGCATCGGATTAAACACTTTGACGTGCTAATAATGTTTCGATGCGAATTGAGTAAGTTTCTTCCCCACGAAATGATTTCGTGTCAAGTAAACCAAGATAAATTCCCAAATCTATTGATCTCTCGAGATACTAGATTCTAGCTATCTTCAATACGTTGATCGTGCATGATTACGTGTTAGAAGATCTATAATTCTTCGACGTTGATCTCGCGCACGAGATTCCGTGAATCCGCTTCAAGTTCGTTGATTCGAGTGAACTCGAATATCCGAAGATGGAAGAAGAAGGAGATCACACTCAACTTCAAAAAAAGTGGAAAAAAGCACACAAACAAATTTTATTCAAAACACACCTCCTTTTACAAACGACCAGCACCCCTATTTATAGAAGTTACAACACCCAGCACTGGCGCACACAGATGACAAACGACCAAAGCACAACAACACACGACCTATCATCAGGCGACTTATAACTCCATGTGACTTAACAACATAATAATATACAAGTTATAACACATACAACAATGACATAAGTACAATGACATACGACTTAATAAATTACAACATATTTGACATAACGCCATATGCGACTTAACGACATAGCACAACTTCAAGAATCTTGAGCGACATAACACTAGAGCGACCTAAGAAGATAGCGCAGTTGAGCAACTTAAAAGAACAACGACTTAAGGAAATGGTTTCTGGAACGACATAAAAGTAGCGACTTAAGAAGAACGAGCAACATAAGAGAACTGCGGCATAGTTAACGACTTAAGGATTTGTGACATATGCGACCTAACTCTTTAGGTTATAGCTCGTTAGGTTGTGGCTCGCTGACGACCTAAAGAAATGTGGTAGTAGTGGTTTGGCGCGACTCGCTAGGTCGCTTATCCGGTTGGCTGTGCGACTTAACTCGCTGGGCTTGCTTTCTTGAGCCGTTAACTTGCTGGCCTTGATGTCTTGGACCGTTAACTCATAATGCCATAGTTCGCTAGGATGTGGGAGACTTAAGCCCAGCTCGCTAGGTCGTGGGCGACTTAAGCCAGATGACTTAACATCATTATAGTACGCTGCATCAAGTATACCCTAGAATGAGTATATCCCTAAGATATCTGTTCGAATGCCTTAGAAATTATCTTATTATCCACTGATAGTGAGTATGAGTGCAAGGAGAGGACGAGATAGGGGACAGGGGAGTACCACTACAAACGGTCAATACCTATAATAACAACGGAAATATCTCTCTCTATCAATCTCCTTTGATCCAATTTCAAATTCTCTGATGTCTTTGTGGCAGTTCGAGGGAGAAGCTTTAGTGGGTGATGGGCCCTGCGAATCGGGTAGGTAAGTTCCTATCTCGTATTCTCATTATCAGCTTTTCGTTTTTAACTATAACGAAATTGATATTTTATTGAAATAAATTGGTTAATAGAATACGAAGCTGAATTTGAATTGTATCGATAAAATGATTTTGATTAAAACCAAATTTGAAATTCTGTTATAATTTCTTGTGAGTATCATAGTCCGAAGAGGGACAAGTTAGTGTAAACTTTGGGGTATTTCGACCTAAGTTTGTAATCCATACCTAGTGTTTGAGAATTATGGAAGATCAAATCCATTTATCTATTATTTAGGTCTCAGTATATTCTACGAATGGTTAGTTGCCTTTCAAATGAACCAATGCCCTTGCATATTTCATAGTATGGATGACCTGAGTATCTTGTGAGATCTTATATGAGTTTGTTCTCATAATTATTGGTGATATTCTGATTTGGTGAGCCAAATATAGAATAGATAATCGGCTTGATTGATGAGTCGATTCTCTATCCTTGTGTATCCATCCTTTGTTGTCTCCCTTGCAAATTTCGAGGATGAATTTTTTTAAGGGGGGAATGTTTAATGATCCCATTTTTGAATCGAATTCAAATTGGTAATTTAAATAAATTTGGATTAGATTGTGAATTAAGTTGAATTTTTTCCTTTTAAAATAAAATGAGATATTTGTTTGTTTATATATAAATTGATTATAAATTTAAAATTTGAATTTGAGATTCAAATATAAATGTATTGATATATATAAATTGGATTTAAAACTATATTTTAAAACTAATAGAAATTTGTTTTCAAATTTATTTTATATATGTATATATATATATGTAATCTCTATATTTGAAAGTTATATTGGAATTCAATATAGTAGATTTTCAAAAGCTATTTGAAAGTTAAATTTTTAATTTAATATAAATAATTTTTTAATTTAATATAAATAATTTTCAAAAGTTGTTTAAAGTCGAAATTTATATTCTAAAGACTTATATATATAATCTATACATACTTGTGTAATTTAATTTTTAAATCAACTGCTTTAAAAGGTTATATAAATGTTAATAAAGAAAAATGTATTTATTTAAATAGGAAATATAATATAAAGTTATATTTAAATGTTATTAACATGAAGATTTAAAGTGTTTAAAATATAAATATGAGAGAAAATATTACAAAATTTATAAATAAAATTAAGAAAAGGGTTCAAACACAAATTGTTTTCATATGATAAATTAATAAAACAAAGGGGAAAACATAAAAATATGTAATTTTGACAATTGTGAATTATATAATCCATGTGTTGACGAAAGTTTAATGAGTAAAACATAGATTAACAGGTGTAAGGATATGAATTCATGCAATTAACAAGCGTAAGCCTTGTTAGAAGTGGCTTAAATTTCTTTTAAAATTAAAATGAAAAAAATGACCAGAGGAAAGAAATAACCAGGCTCTTCAATTTTTTCATCTTTCTCTAACAAGCCAAAAGAAAAGAAATTCAAAAAGGCTGGAAATTAAATCCAAAAAAATCAGATCAAATAGGAATCTGTTTCAAAACTGGAAAGAACATCAAAACCATAGTGAAAATCAATTCAAGCAAAATCATCTCAGTCTAATAGCAAACAGATCAACTCAGTTTAAAAACAAGTTTTGAATTCAAACTTGAAACAGAAAAAAATCTAGAAGCTACAAACCTGATGCAACTCAAACTTCACCAATATGCAAGCTTCAGGATTTGAAAAAATATAAACAACGGTTTTTTTTCCAAGCATTTCAAGATTGGAAAACAAAGGCTTCCACCAGTTTCAAAGTCTTCAACCTGGAAACTAAAACCAAGGAAAAGAAGATCAAAAAATCAAAGTTTAGCTTCAATACATTAGTTTCCAGGAAAACAAATCAAGCCTACTTCTCTACTTCTTTGTTTTGCCAGGTGAGCAAACTCACTAAAACTATCTATGTTTCTTGAATTCTGGATTGATAAAGGAAGTATGTGAAGAAATGGTTTGTTTTGCCCGCTGTCTATGTATGTACATATGAATAATATTGTGCATGTCTGTGGATATATATTTCAAACTCCATTCTTTAGTTTTCAAGTTAACTCAATCAAAAAAAAAATGCATATCTCTCCATAAATACAATATTAGGTTATGAAATTTGAAAGAGATTTTTTTGTATTCGGCAAATGCTATTTTTAAAAATATTTGTAAGTAAAATCAGCAAGCCATTCTACTCAAAAACAAAATACAATGGAAATTGTCTCAAATCAGTAAAAGTCGATCACTGTAAATTCAGTTTTTGTTATATAAATAGATTGGTGTTTATAAACCATGATTTTTGAAAGTTATTTCAGGATTTTTAATGTGTTGAATGGTGAGAAAAACAGAATTGAACGAAAATGTTACTTTTGTCAAATTCTCTTGAACGGCAAGGTGAAGCTCATCGTACTTTGATCGGTATGTAGTTCGAGCATCATTAATCACTAGAAAAATGTGCGTAGATTTTCTAGTTGATCATGGCAACGGTGCGATTTGATTTTTGGGTTTAAAATTCATTGTTGTCATACTTGTTCTCGGAAGAACTACGGCGTCGTCAAGATGATTCAGGAGATCGCACCAGGGGGAATAGGATTGTCGGGCGTTGACGGAGCTTGGGACGCGAGCGCGAGGTGGCCGATGGTCGAAGGCATCGCGGCAAAGGCTGTTTCTAATGGTTGTTGGTTTCCAGCTTTTGGGTTAGGAAGTTAAATTTTGATCGACATCGTGTTTGGGGAATCTGGTTGTTCTGGTGAGGAGAGTGGATCTTAGATGACTGGTAGGTGTCGACGACGATGGTCGGGGTTGCTCCGATCGCGTGTACACGTGCATGAAGTATGGATGGTATCAGATGTTTTTGGTTGGTTAAGAAGAAAAGGGGAGGTCAAGATTTGACTCGAGGTTTTAATTGATTGCCTCGAAGTAAATGATGGAGGTGAGAGCCCGAAGTTGAACTCGAGTAAACGTGTGTTTGGCTTCGGTTATCTTGCGTAATTAGCAGATTTTAAAATAATTCAAAAACAAGCTTGTTTCAATTTTTTTAAATTTTCGATAAATCAAGCTTTTAAATTTTTAAACAACCAGGTTTTGAACTATCTTCTTAAAATAAATTTCTTTTAAATGATCAACGTTGATAAGAGTTAAATAATTTGTTTAACTTGAATTAATTAAGCTAATATTCAAGTTTATTTAAAATAAATTAAATGGTGTAATTAAGAAATGTTTTTAAGTTTCAAATATGTGGAAATTAGCGACAAGAGCCTCTTTAGCTAGTGCAATTAGTTTCTAGGACACACAATCGAAATAATTACTTTTAAGGACAAAATGCAAAATAATTAGTTTCTAAGAACTAAAAACCTATGAAATTATGTCCTTGAAAATAATTGGACTGCTGACTTTGTCCTTAAAAGTAATTATTCTACTGACTTTGGCCTTGAAATTAATTTCTGTGGATGTGTGTCCTAGAAACTAATTGGACTACAAAGTTTGTCCTTCTGGTGAAATGACCCTTTGAAGAACTTAAAGATTTAATTTAATCTATGGGTTAATAATGTATTTTATTTTAAAGGTTAAATTTTAAAGATTAATTTATGATTTGGGTTTAAAATAATTTTATTTAAAACCCTAAGTGTTTAATAATGATTGTTTTAGTAAGTGTTTAAAGTGAATGGTTAATTATTAATCTCAGTTAATCCATATGATAATAATTAAGATAAATGTTTTATCCTAAGTTAATAGGGATCATAATTAATTAAAGGATCCTTAATTATTAATAAACAATAATTATTTTACGTAATAAAAAATATTAATTAATTAAAGTAATTAGAAGGATTAATTATTTAAATTACACAAAGATTAATTAATTAATGTGATAAATTTAAGGATAATTAATCAAGGTGATTCATTTAAATTACTAATAATTAAAGTTTAATTAATTAATGAAAGTGATTAAGGAATGATTTATTAACTAAGGGTTAATTAATTTATGTGATCAATTAAGGATTACTAATTGGAGGATGATCAAATGATTAAAGATAAATTAATCAGTTGATTTGTAATTAATTAATATTAATTAACCAGAATTAGTAGTTTATCAGTTTTATCTACATAGATCAGAAAATTAATTGATCTTACTTATGAATGTTTGGATTTAATTGAGTGTTGTATTGTTTGATATTCCTGTTGAATGATGCTTTGTGACATGAATTGTTTCGTTTTGAGCTGTGATGAATGTAGTTTATTTATCCGTGATAAATTTATATTATTTATCTGTGATCTGTGAATGAAGATAAGAGTTATAGATTATAGCGCTTATCGATATTGATATGATTGAATCTGTGATGATTGAATGACGTTGCACTATTGTGTAAAACCCCTGGACTACATCTTACACACACAAATATGGATTGCACGAGGAAAATGGTAAGTCACAGATTTTTGAAATAGTTTCAAAATTGAATTTTGAAACCAAAGGGTTTTGGAAATGAAATTGGGTTAATTATGAATTGCTTTTGAAAAGCTGTTTTGATGATAAAAGTTATTATGAATAACTTGATAAAGATTTGAAATTTAAATAGTTTGATTTGAATTTAAATTCAAGATTTGAAATTAAATTCTATGTTGAAAATTTTGATTCAAAAATGTTATACAAGTTATAAACGTATTTATATCAGTTTAAACCAATATTAAAAGTATTGTTTTGGGAATTTGAATTTAACCCAAGGACTTTAACTTGCATAAATGAAATCGGATTTTTCCGAAATGAAAACTATTTGTTTTCAAATAATAATAGCTTTCATATAAGGAAATAATTTCCAATTTATGTTGAAAGGATTTCAAGTTTGAAATGAAAATGGTTTTCCAAGTTATGAATGAATCTTTGGAAATAGTTTTGAAAGCTATGAATAAAATCTTTGATTTAAAGACTGGAATGTTAATCCAATTTGAAGTGGAATTTTTTTTGAAATTTGTGAATGAATCTTTGTGAAAAATGGATGAAGTTTGTGAAGTGAATCTTTTTGTTTAAAAGATTTGAAATGCTAATTTGTTTAAACCATTTGAAGAAAAGATTTGGATATTAAAGTTGTGACTTAATTGAAATCACAATATCCATATGTTTTTAAAATATTGCGCTAATTATTCAGTCTAGCCAGGAGTGGACACTGTGTAATATAACCCATTCCGAATAATGATACGATGTTATGGATAGCATTTGAAGACTGATGGTGAAGACCGGGGATTTTCCAGAACGAAAGTATAACCCGTCGAATGGCTCTACATTTATTAGCGCCTGGTATAGAGATCTCCATATGTGATGGGGAGTCCGATCGGGATTGGGAATCTCGAAGTGCAAGGGCTTCTTTAGAAGTGCCTTCGGTTCTGTTCGAACCCAGAACAGACTTGTATGGATGTGTGTATGACATTACACTTTGAGATGTAAATATGGTTTCTATCAAATACATTTATGTTTGGTGGCAGAGATTTATTCCCTTAACTTAACACCCTTCTCTGAGACGTACGAGCTCAGAGGTTATGTAGTTGGTGGTTACCAGTGATACATTCCCAATTTGGTAATGTGGCATACGAAGTGCTGCTGATCATTTGTTGGTCGAAGAATGGCTTTGTGAAAAAGCGTAGCTTTATGGATGAGACAGCATCAGGACCTCACTCCCCGGAAATGGTCGAAACTGGAAAGAGGCGGCAAGGTTGCGGGGGTTGTGCCCCTAGGGTATGTCCATTCCTTCTGGAAAAGGGTGGTGTCATGGTATGGAGCGCAGATGCTTAACTCGTGTGGACACTGTATATTTATTACTGTGTGATGTTGCTTTATGGTGGAGGATCCTTGGATAAAGGACGCAAATGACCGGGGATGGCATATCTTAGGTGTTACTCTCGAGAAGGGAATACACTGGCCTTGTATTGGTAGAGAGCTGGGTAAGTTCTCGAGGCGTCCCTCCAGAGACGTACCCATGTGGCGATGGGAAGTTCCTAGGCCTGGCCATTTGTTGAAATATCCAAAGAAGCAATACGCTCCATGTACGATTTTAGTTGTATAACCCGCCATGGAATGTAGTGGCAACCTGCTGTTGAACATGGTAGCTATAGCATGCATACGACAAAATATTGTATGTTGGCTAAGATTAATATTATACTTTCGAAATATTTTCCACTGTGCACTTATAATATTCTCGTATCAAGCATTTTTTACTATCAAAAGGAGAAATCTCCTCCAATTCTGCATTTGCATGGTGTGTGCAGTGGGTGGCCTTATGGTAGTTTCATTTTCCAAAAAGCATTTCGGATTCCAATGTTTTAAATTCTTTGTTGTTTATTTAAAAAAAACTGTTTTTGTTTGCTCATACCAGTCCCATGACTGACCCGGAGTTGTTTTTCCCTTCCTAAACTCTGGGTGCCCACAATTTTTCACACGGGCGGTCTAGAGTTGTGTTTTTCAGATAATCAAATAGTAGGTGTAGACTCGGTAGCATTCAATCATTGGACATTGGCAATCGCATTGGGATCAAGTTGCTTCATTTCAATGATGATGGTGGTTCGAGCTTATTGAATTGGAGTCTTCCTAGCTTTTGGCACGAGCTTTTGGTTTGGAGTTGCAGATTTTGGATTCAATCATTATCGAAGATCATCATTGAGTTATCTCTTCCGTTGTTATCATATTCTACTGTTGTATATTTTTCCCTGATATTTTTTATCATATTGCATCAGATATTGTACTCATTTTCTTCCGCTAAGTTGTTGTAATTAATGTGTTGTAAGATCTAGCGAGCCAGAGGCTTTGAATTTACAGCATTCGAGTACAAGTGTAGTACGGGTGCCAATTTTCGAAGGTCGAGCTAGGATCGTTAGAATTATCGTTTGTATTGAAAATGTTGATTCGTGTAGTGCGGAGTGATTACTCCAATCTATCGAGCATCCTTCTTGGTTGAAGGATAGCAAGTTGAAAGTTGTAGGCGTGATAAATAAATGAGACTTAGTTTCTATATGAGGTTGAGGAATGCTTTTGCATTGTTGGTGCGAAGAGACCGAGATCAGATTTATCTGAAAACAACTTCGAACCACCATATATGCATTCGATTGTGCAGGTTATTGAAGATATTGATATTTAGGATTTTCATAGTGAAGGACTACTTGTTTGTCGTTTGGAGTTAAAATCCCAATATACATCTAGTAGCAGTAGTCTCTTCGTTATGAAATATCCAGTGCAAGGACTATTCGCTACTCATGCGAGGGAGTTGTGGACTGGATTTGGTAGGACAGTACGGTCGGTTTGTCCTATTCCTTGACAACATATATGGACGAGTGTCTGGCATTGCATTTCTATGATTACGTACATTGTTTTTTTACAAACGTACACTTGTTGGTGGTAGAGAAGGTAACTTCTCTTATCTTAACTCCCTTCCTTGAGACATACGAGCTCAAGGGTTGTATTTTTTATGGAAGGCAACTAGTAGTCAACGGAAATGGCAAGTGGCATTTAAAGATGATGTGATGTGATATGTGAAAGGTAATCGTTACTCGATCCCTCATCGACTGGAGATGACCAGGGTTGGATGTAGAAGGGCTACGTGGATCATTCCCAATTAGGATATGATCATTCCCTTCTGGATATATTTTCATGATGTAAATTAACGCGGTTTTTATGCTAGAGGGCCCTCGAAAAGGTCGGTAATGATCGTGAGATGACATATTCGGTACTACCTAGTTACAGAGGTAGGCCGGTCTAGTGCTGGTAAAGGGCAGATGTTCTGTGCATCGGGACATCCATCTAGAGGTGTACCCATCAAAAGCTAGTCCCTTCACCTAGTCATTTGTATGGAAATCCAAATTCCACTATGTGCCTGCCATTTTGTTTGTAGAGCCTAGTATGTTGGAATTTAATAACGGTAACAATTACGGCTATTTTAATTATTATTTGTGTACTAGACACTTGTATGATCTAACATCATTTGATATGAAATGTTTTGGCAATCGTAAGGTAAAAGCATGTCCATATATATGTATGGGCGTGCATTACGAGATACTTTTGTTTTAAAAAGAATTTTTTTGGTAATTTAATAAATTCAGTTGAGTGTCTTTCTAATGCTGGTTTATTAGACTGATCCGGGCGTTCATCCCTTTTAATTCTTGGGTCTAGCCGAGTATATTTACAGGTTCAGATTTGGTGCTTTGGAGCTTCAATGAGTGAGCTTGAGATCTTTATGTCATATACACGTGTCTTTTTATTTTCCACTACTTTGTTATTTATATTATTAGCAATTGTAAGGACAAGTTATTATGACTATCTAGGATGATGATTAGTGATTAATTGTTGAAATTGGATTGATGCATGTATGTATACTGCCTTATATAAACTTATCTAAAACAAGCTATAATCATTGATAGACTGCTAATGCAATTTTTAAAGAGGCTATTATGGTCCATAAGATGCCAATAAAAAACAATATTATGTACAAATCATACGTAACTTTGTTTATTTTAAAATTTTAAAAAGTAATAATACATCGTTGTGTTACTCTATATATCAAAAAAATGCTACAAGTACTAAACCATTAATGACATTAAAAAATATTAAAATTCATAAACTATTATTAAATTTCACAAAATGCTACTGCAAAATTGCATTATGTCAAAAATATACATAAATAGTTTAATTAAAAATAAAAAAAATAAAAATATATGAAGCATTACTGGAACAAAAATAAAGCAAAATGATACTAGAACGTAGAATCATTAAAAAGCTTCAAATAAAAATGTTGTCAATCGATAACAATATAAGCAAATGTATGGAATTAATTCATTTAAAAATATTACTATAACTCATAATGCTAATACAAAATAGCACTGTAGTATAATATTACATAATTCACTTGTAAAATTCGTAAAATATTACTGAAATGACCCTGACTCGACCTTTGAAAATCGGCACCCGTACTTCACTTGTACTCGAATGCTGCAGATTCAAACGCCGAATCTGTCTCGTCGTAGCTTATAACACATTAAGTATAATAACACAACGGAAGAAAGAACGAATATGTCATATAACTCCAATGATAGAATATCCAGCGATATACAACAACGATCACAAATACATATCATAGACAATATACAATAGCGGAATATGATAACAACGGAATAGATAACTCGAATAGGATCTTCAATGAAGAGTGAATCCAAAATCTGCATCTCCAAACCTAAACATCACCCTAAAATCTATGAGGACTCCAATCCAATAAGCTCGAACCACCATCATCGATAACTTAAGCAAGGTCAGTCATCCGAAGATTGAAGAAGATCCCCAAAGATTGAAGGCTACCAAACCTATACCTACTATTTGGTTATCTGAAAACCCAACTCAAGACTGGCTGTGTGGAAAATTGTAGGCATCCAGAGTTTAGGAAGGGAACAATAAACTCCAGGTCAGTCATGGGACTGGTATGAGCAAACAAAAACAGCTTATCTTTGAAACAAACAACAAAAGAATTTAAAACATTGAAAATCGCAATGCTTTTTTGGAAAATGAAACTACCATAAGGCCTCCTGCCACACACATAATAAAAGTGCACGCTTGGAGGAGGTTTCTCCTTATGACAGTCAAAAATGCTTGATACACGAAAATCCTTTTGATATTATTACTATTGCATAGGGGAAAACATTTCGAAAGTATAATATTAATCTTAACCAGCATAGGTGCCATTATACTATGCCTACTATAGCTACCACCCGAAATGGCAAGTTATACAACAGCAATCGTAAAGGGCTCGTATTGAAGATTGGATTTCCAACAAATGGTCAAGCAAAGAAACTTCCCACACAAAATGGAACGCCTCTGGAGGGACATCCCCAAGAACCTAACTGGATCTCCACTACACAAGGCCAGGTTACCCCAGCCCAGAAGTAACTACTGACACGAGTATGCCATCGCCCGATCGTTATCGACCCTTATCCGAGACCTCGATACCAACAACCACAAAGTAAAGCATCTGGGCTCCATACAATGATACCACTTTCCAAATCAACATAAGTAAATATCTGGGCTCCATACCATGATACTACTTTTTATCCAAAAAGAAATGGTCATACCCTCAGGGGGTGCTCCCTCCAAATAATCTTGCTGCAACGGTTCCTGTTTCGACCATTACCGGGTTGTGAGGCTCGACGAAGTCACGTCCACCAAGCTACACTTTTTTCACAAAGTCATGCTTTGATCAACAAACGATCAGCAGCACTTCGTATGCCACGCTACCAAATTGTGAATGTATCACTAGTAACCATCAACTACATAACTTCTGAGCTCGTACGTCTCAGAGAAGGGTATTAAGCTAAGGGAATAAATTCTCCTCCACCAAAAGAAATGTATTTGATAGAAACCAGCTTTACATATCAAGGTGTAATGTCAGACACACATCCATACAAGTCTGTTCCGGGTTCGAACAGAACCGAAGGCACTTCTAAAGAAGCCTTTGAAAATCCGGGTGTTCAGAATCCCGATCGGACTCCCCATCACATATGGAGATCTATATACCGTCGCGACTCAGTGTAGAGACATTCGAAAAGTTATACTATCATTCTCTAAAATACCCGGTCTTCACCACCGGTGTCACTAGTAAAAAATGTGCATACTGCTTCGTCTATATTTACATCGGTTGATTAAAAACTGATGCAAATAGAACAATTTGCACCAGTTCTATCTTAATAACTGATGCAATTGATACGTGGAAAGCAATCGGTAATAAAAAATAAAACTCGCATCAGTTGTCACTAACAACTGATGCAAATATGTCGATGCAAATAGTTTTAGTCGCATTGGTTTTAAAGTCAACCGATGCAACAAAATGTTGATGACAAAGATATGAAATTTAAGTGGGAAATAATGAAAAATTGGCTCCAATGTTAATTTGGACAAATGTACTCCTTCCTCCTCAATAACCCACTCCCAAAAGAAAAATATAATTACGTTCGTCCGCAGCGATAACAAATCTTTCAAAATTGAAGAATCATTGGCGAAGTTGTCCAAAACAATCGCTGACCTAATCGAAGAAGGCATTGATACTGACAAGGGCATCCCAATTTCGGTAGTGCATAGTGCTGCATTGATGAAAGTAATCGAGTACTGCAATAAACACGTGGAAGAGGCAAATAAGAAGAAGGAAAAGGCTGCTGAGAATGATGCTTTCGCTGAATGGGAGAAGGAATTCCTGGATACTGATTTTGATGACCTCAGTGCAATTCTTACGGTAAGTTTTGTTTCTGAATTCTTTTTGTTGATGTTATCAATTTTTTGCTTTGAAATGTTTCTTTACTTTTGCTGATAGTCAAGATCTATCATACATGTTTCTTTAGTACCATAAAAAAAAGGAAAAGAAGCATGATTTCTTTGAACAAATTGTCGAAATTCCATGCCAGTTTCATGTTTGTCCAAATTACGACAATAGATAAAGATCGATGCATACCAAGTTCATTACTTGAAGGTATATAACTTGATTATTGTTTTCTTTCTGCTAGGCTGCAAATTATTTTAATATAAACAGTTTATTGACGGTAGCTTCAGCTGCGGAAGATGAGACATTAAGATTTTGGAATGTTTTCGGAACACCTCAAGTTGCAAAACATGCTCCTAAAGCCACTACTGGACCATTCAGCAGTATCGACCTTATTAGGTAATTAAATTACCAGTAGCAAATATGACACCGGAGATACAATTCGAGACTTACCACAATCTTCTACATTTGTATACTGAGGTACTTTTGACATTTTTAAACGTCTTTCATCATTTGCTTACTTATATATGTTCTTATGCATGCTGATATACTTTGCTTCATTGATATGCAGGCGGATGATGCGTTCGAGTAGGCTTAAAAAGCTAAGTATTCCAACATTATTTATCTTCGATTCTATCTTATATTATAATTAGTATTTATATTACAATTTGAATGTCTAGTTTATTTATTTAGGTTACATCTCTCGTAGTTCTTCTATGTTTAGGTTTTATTTGCCATCTTTTGCATTTTTGTATGATAGTTGTTTTAAGTTCATATGTCTAGGTAAGAATCTTATGCGATGTTATGAATGCATACGAGCATATTTAATGCAAATTTATCTTTTTTTCTCAGGGGTATCCATCATCTTTTCCACTTGGTCATTTCACTATGGTTTTCAGGGAGCAACAGTACGCGGAGGGATTGCCTTATCAGATTTTGGTTTCAGTTTCCAAGGTAATTTGTGAAAACTTTTTTTATGTGTTCAAACTTTTCAACTATTTGGGTCGAACGAAAGATAATACTATAGGTTTAATACATGTAAATAAGTTATATTTCTTAGCTTGTTAGCAACTGTTCAAAATTATAGTCTTGGTTTAATTTAATGGAGTTTATGTTTGTTTCTTTGTAGATGGATGCTTATCTTGTATTCATTGTGTAGGCTTAAAAAATACATATTGCATATACTGAAATTGCTTGGTTTAATAAAAGAATGTTTGATATTTTTGTCTCTATGACTCTGTTACTATGCTATTTGATTCTTTTGTTCCAAATTTGGAGGCTAGTAAGAAACAAAAGGTGCAAGATAAAACACTTGAAAACTCTATCTATGCTTTAAGTATCATATAGTTTTTCTCTTCTTAAATTCAAGATGTATTTAATTTTTTTATTTACACAATAAACAAAAAATATATTACTTTAGTTGAACCTATATAGTCATCACTATTAAAACACACAAGAATGTACCTCGCTTGCGTTCCATTAATATTGTATTTAGTGCAGCAATGCTTAATTAAAACATAATATTTGGGATTAAGCAAAGAGAAGCAAGTGTAGGCCTGGATATAATTGTTTTTGAAATGCATAAAATTTCCTTTACTCTCTTTTAACATTAAAATTCATTTATCATTGTCACTATCATTGCATACTTTTCATTACTTTTAGATGCAATAATTTCTTTTTCTTCCTTGCTGTTGCAACTGTTATAGTATAAATTCTTGGATTAGTACAATAATTGTTTAAAAAAGTAGATTAAAATGGGTAAGTTGTACAACTTTGTTTAAACATGCTCTAAAATAGTTAAGTGGTATTTCTAAACCGAATTACCTCATTTACACTTATATGTAGTACACTGTATTTGAATCAACTAGTGTTAATAGTATGACATTATATTTGAGTTTGAGAGTGTTTAGAGAACACATGGTGAATTTATGCAATGAAATTACAATTATAGGGTGCAAATTGTATTGTAACTGGGTAAACTACCTCTCTCCCACTCATAAACGGTTATTTTGATCCATGTTATGCATCAATTATCAGACATTTTGTTTTGTAAATGCCAACTATAGATGTTTTTAAGGTACTTGAGCATGATGTTCTCTTCCAATTATTGAATTGTAATGCCACAGCTATTGAAAATACTAAGTTTCACCAAATGGGGACTTAGCTGCAACACTCTTGATTGTTGCTGTCTTTTTCATTCGTCATCCTTCGTAAGAAAATTTGTATGTTATAGTTTTCTTAGGTTCAATGTATTTATTGAAAGCTCCTTTCATTTGTCTACTCATCTCCTTAATGCCGAATCTTTTGTGGTGAATATTTAAAGAAAACATTAGACTTCCAGTTAGATTGTAATCCTGCATAAGCTCGTGGTAAGCTTCAAAACTCTTGTTTTTTCTATCAACGAACCTCCTTTTGGTTCTAAATTAGTTTTACTTGAATTTTTTTATGGGTATAAAGTTAATTAAGAAACATTGAAATGTATAGGTGCAAATAATATTAATGTTAGATTTTTGTTCTTTTGGACCATACAGTGTTAATTTATATATCTGATTATAGTTTATATACTTCTTTATGCACAGGAACTTACATCGATAAGAAATGCCCTTTCACTGGTCATATCTCTATTAGAGGTCGTATCATTGCTGGAGCATGCCATAATGCAAAGATGAACAGAATTATTATTGTCAGAAGAAATTATCTTCATTATGTGAAAAAATATCAGAGGCAAGCTCCATCAATCAAAGTTCTAGCCTCCATTTGTCCACTGCATTAAGCCTCCAATATACTTTTTATTATTATTCCAGGTATGAGTAGAGGCACTCAAACATACCAGCACACGTTTCTTTATGTTTCCATGTTAAGGAAGGTGACCATGTGATCATTGGCCAGTACAGGTGATGTGTTAATTTTGTGCTTATTTCACTTGCAGTCTTACCTTCTGTTTTTACTTGGTATATACTTAAAGTTTGGGTTAATTGTTGGTTAGAGCATGTTTGGCAACTCTTTATAAGTAGTGAAAACTATTTTCTAAGCAACTTATTTCCGTCTTGATGGTTGGGAACTTCATATAAGCAGCTTGCAAAAGTAGGTGAATGAGTAGAAGTAATATTATCCAAACACTTCAATTTTCAATAATATAAAACTGCCTAGAAGTTACTGTTCAAAACTCAATTTTAAACTTTTAAAAATAAGCTTTTTCCATTTTCTCTTTTATGGCTCGTTTGGATCGACTCATTTAGGTTGTTTTTTGCATTTTGGAAATCAAAACCAATTCATTTTGGCTTTCAAAATGCCAAAAACGACTTATTTAAGTCGATCAAACTAGAGCTTAACATGGGCTATCCAAGATATATGTTTTTCCTTTTGATTCCTAACAGCCATACTTGTGCATTTCCCCATCTGGTAGTGTTAATTTTGTTAATTCATTTTGGTTAACATTAGAACATCAAGTAGTAGCAAATAAAAATAAGCTTTAGCTCTCTGCAGCTAGTAAAAATAAGCATTTGCTGGTACCATATTCATGTTAGTGTGCAAAACATTATTTTCCAAATAATTTTGAACTGGTCAAAATTTTAATGGCCTCATGAAATGTCATGACAAGGATGGAATGAGTTATTGTTAAAATGTTATAATTTCGTTATTTCATTTTTAATTAAAAGAATATACAAAGATTAACCCTTCAACCTTGAAATATATATTAACCCATTTACATTCACTTGTTTTAAATTTCATTCAAGCGACTGTCGAAAACAGCGAGGTTCAATGCGTTGAGGGTTATTCCAACTGGATCTACGGGTGGTGGAAAGAAGCCTTTTGTAGCAGCATAAATTTTCTTTTAAAGCCAATGATAGATGATATTTGCATGTCTTGTTTAGATGTATGTTTGATATAAGTGCTTGGTGCTGGTTACTGACTGAAGTGAAGGATTGGTGTAGGAATGGTTTCAGCAAGTATGGGGATTTGGTTGTAAGTAATGTGTTGACAGTTGATGACTGTGAGTTTGCGATGTTGTTATGCTGAGGGGAGAGTTGTGTTTGGTGATGATGTATAGATTATTAACACTTTAATTGATATATGTTTATTTTGGTATTATGTTATTATGTTTGTATTTGCCATCAAATTCAATTTTAAATGATTGTAATATTGCATGAAAAAATTATTTGTTATAATCAACAATAAAGGGATTAGTTTGCATCGGTTCCCAACAACAACCTATGCAACAAGTTCCTTTGTTGCATCGGTTTCATTACAACTAATGCAACCTGTTCCTTTGTTGCAACTGTATTTTGCATCAGTTTTTAGTAACAACCGATGCAAAAAGGACTGTTTTGCATCAGTTTTAAAACAGATGTAAAACTGTTAAGCCTGTTGCATCGGTTGCATGTGCATCGGCTGTAAAACTGATGCAACAGGGGGGTGAACAACCAATACAAATGGCCTGTTTTGTAGTAGTGTGTTCAATTGTTATCCATATGATCGTATCGTTATTCGTAATGGGTTATATGACACAAGGTCCTCTCCCAGCTAAACCGAATAATGAGCATAATATTTAAAAACATATGGATATTGGGATTTTAGTTAAGTCATAACTTATTACCGAAACTTTTTATTCAAATGGTTTTCATTTTGGAAAAATCCGATTACATTTGCACGAGTTAATGCCGTCAAGTATAAAGCTTAGGTTAAATTTCTAATTCCCAAAACAATATCTTCAAGCTTGGGTTACATTTGCACGAGTTAATCCCTTTAAGTATAAAGTTTTTAAAATAGTTTAAATCTATATAAACACATTTATAACTTGCAAAATCTTTTTAAACCATAACTTCCACATATAGAGCTTAATTTCAAATCTTTGAATTTAAATTCAAATCAAACTATTTTAATTTTTCAAAACTTTATTAAGTTATTCAAAATAACTTTTATCTTCAAAACTCCTTTTCAAAATTTGTCATATTTAATCCAATTCCATTTCCATAACTATTTGAATTTAAAATTCAGCTTTAAAACCATTTCAAAAATCTGTGATTAACCAATTTTTTCATGCAATCCATATTTGTGTGTGTAAGGTGTAGTCCAGAGGTTTTACCCAATAGTGCAACATCATTCAATCATCACGGATTCAGTCATATCAATATCGATAGTGGTATAATCTATAACGCTTATCTTCATTCACAGATCACAAATAAATAATAAAATTCATCGTAGATAAATAAGTTACATCCTATGTAGTTAATGCCCCACTATTACCCCGCTACAACCCCGTTATATCTCATAGCGGATTTCTACGGCTATGATTTTTTCATATAGCCCCAGAGTATAGCCTTTTCGCTTTAATCCCCGCTATTTCCACTATATCCTGTTATTTCTGCTATATTCTGCTATTCCCGCTATACCTTTTTTAATAAAATGAATTGAAAAATTGCATTTATACACTATAAAATTATGAAACTAATTTAGTTGATTTAATTTTTTAATATTTTTCAGAAATGAAAATACTCTAATGTTCTACCAAATTCAATTATGTTATATAACAGTTTTTCTTTTATTTAAAGTATATTCGCATATGTTTTATTTAAAATTATTTATGTATTATTTATAATTCAATTTAATGATAATTTTTCATTTAATTACCAATTATATATTCATGAAAGCAATAGTTACGAGTTTTATGTGCTATTTTACAGCCATCTGCTATATCCTGCTATATCCTCGGTGTATTCCCGCTATGACTTTTTGCACCTCCACCGCTTTGAATCTACTGAGCGCATTAACTACACAGACTACATCACAGTTGAATAAGTTACATCACAGATGAATAAAATATATTACAGATCACAGCATAAATCAGAATAATTCATATCACAAAGCATCACATATCAGGGATATCAAACAATTTAACATTCCATAGAATCCATACATCCATAAGTATGATTTATTAATCATCTGATTAATTTAAACCAGATAAATTACTTATGAATTTAATTACTAATCTTGGTTAATTAATCATTAATTAATTCAAACCATTTTAATTAATTAACCTTAATCATTTTTAGTTTACCTTTAATTATTAATTAATCAATCTAAATTAATAAATCAAACAATCTTTAATTATTAAATAATTAACCCCTAATTATTTAATTATTCTTTAACTAATTAGTCACACTAATTAACCCTTAATTAATATAATTAATCATCTTTAATTACAATAAGTGATTATCGGTAATCACATAAATTAATTAAGGAATTATCCTTTAATCACTTGATTGATTAACTTTAGTCATTAATTAATTCTCTAATCATTTTCATAAATAAATCAATTATTTTGATTAATTATCTTCTTAATTAAATCACATCAACCATCCTTAAGTAAGACCTTAATCATTTTAAGACAAAACCTCTTATCTTTATTAATCACTTAATTATACCTTTTGAATTTTTGTTGAGATTAATTTACAAACAAAGTCAATTAAGATCTTCTTTTGATATAATAAGGTTTAACCCTCTTAACTCAAATCACCTTTCAACTATATATTTAAATTTCGTTTGAAAGACATTTAGAAATTTAATTTATTATTACCCCATTATAAAACTATTGTTAAACAATTTTTTTTTTCTTTTTATTATTATAAAACATTGTAAATCTTTGAAGTATGATTTAAGCTTGTAATATTTTTGTTTTGAAAACTTGGCAATACTCTTTGGAAAGTTAATCTTATTTTAAAAACTGGTTAATTCAGTGTTAAACCAAAAACCCGAGTCAAATCACCAAAAACCCCGAGCATAATGCTATTTCTCCCCGAACCATTTAAAATTCAATTTACTTCGAGCTAAACCTTAAATTTCCCGCACACGAACATGAGCCAGCTTCAACTTCCACAATCCCACAAATAACCAGATATTCAGGTGCACGGTGCACATGTACCCACGCTTTGGCGAACTTCGATCAATCTTGCTACCACTAATCCATCACTGACGATCTCTCTGATCATCCCCAACACTCTTCATTATCGAACATCACTGGAATCAAAATCGAGCACATCTGTTATTTCCTGGAACCACCCCAAATAAAAAAAACCGATCATCGCCACCGATCTCCCATCTACGCCATCTCGGCTGGAGCTTCGTCTCGACCTCCGGCCTCTATCACCCCTGCACCGGTCCACCCAGATCTATCCACGGCGACGAACAAGCTCGAGAATCATCACTAGCCAAAACGAGCTTTTAAACCCTAAATCATCACCAGTCGACCGCCACAGCAACTTATAATTGCTTCAACTATTTTTCCTATGATCCACAGTCCTCAAACTAACTCTGACATCAAGCTCGAGATCATAGGATCTTGAGATCATCGGAATTGGCCGCCTTTCCAACTTCTGTTCATCTTTCAATTCCTTGAAGGATACTGTATTAAAAATCTCGATTCCTCCTTTAAAATTCATGATTCAGGAAGACTAACAAGATTATCTAATTGAAACTCAAATTTAAATCAATTAAATTTTGAAAAAAATATATGAGTCTACTGGGTTTTCAACTTTTCCAGTAAATCCATCCATTTTTAATGCTTATAAATATTTTTAAAATTTATATTACATTCGTACAATCTTTTTTTCTTTTATGATCATAACCTAAATTTGATTATGTAGAAAGATACGAATTTTTTTCTTTCTTTCTGGAAGTTTGTTAATCTATTGTTAACAGAGATATATCTGTGTATACACACATCATGCATTCCACTATTCTTATGTTTTCATATACAAATATATGCAGATATATTCACAAAATCCCAGGCACATACTTCAAACACAGATCCAACACAAAAAATATAACAAGGTCAAGTTTGCTCACTTGTAGTTTCTATAAGCAGGGAACAAGGTTGAACTTGAAACTGGAAAATTTTGAAAAGAATTGATCTGTTTTGAATTGAAATCCGAGATTTGATGCTTGATTCTAGAATTTGATTCTAGGTTTTAGTTTGTAGATGCTTGATTCTTGCATGCATTTCCTATTTCCAGTTTTGCTTTGAATCTTGGTTTAAGGTTGATTCCCAGGCTGTTGAATTTTTTTTTAAAACTGTTGTTTGATCTTTGAATTACTTCCAGATTCGATTTTCTGGTTTAAGACTTTGATCTTCAGGTTGATGGTTTAAGATTGGAAGCTTTCAGGTTTAAAGATGCTGAAGTTTTAAATTTCTTTTTCTTTGATTTGAAATTTTGTTTCAGTTTTGAGCTTCGCTTTAGTTTTTGATTTATTCTTTTCTTTCAGAGCTGTTTTGAAGTTTCAGTTTGAAGATAAAGAAAATTGGAAGTGAAAACTAGAAATAGCATGGTTTCTTCTGTGCTAATACTATACTTTTGAAATTAAATTTTTAAATAAAAATGCCACTTGCCTAATTAATTCAACACTTTCAATATTTGTATAAACACTTGTTAAATTCAAGTCTTAATTGTTATACACTTGTTAATAAAATTAAAATTATACACTTGTTAATAAAATTAAAATTATGTTTAAACCCATATTTGATTTAGTTTACAAATTTTGTTAAAATCCTATACTTTAAATAATTTATAGATTTAACTTTAAACCCTCTCATTAATTTACTTATATTTACATATGTTTATATTTTACAAATGTTTATCTTATTAATTTCCAAATATATAAAAGAAAAGTAATTTAAATCTTTTATCAAATCTTATTTTACATTTTAAATTCAAGTTATTAGGAATGTTTATATTTATGTGTTTATATTTTGCTCATACTTTTTTTCCATATTTACATTTATATAACTTTATGAAAGAAAGATGATTTAGAAATCACTTATACACAAATATATAATCTTAAACAAGTTTTACAAATCAATATATACACACACACACACATACACATATATATAAATATGTATATACCTATATATACATTATAACATTTGAAAGCAAACCAATTTTAAATATGGAGTTTTCAAATCAAACTATTTAAATTTAAAATTCAAAAATTAATATTTTATTCTTATATAATTTTTTAAACAAATGATTTGAATTTAAATTATTCATTACGAATTTTTTTTTATATATTAGTTCCTTAGAAATAATAAGTTAATAAATCCAATTTCTATTTTCAATATATTTATTAAAGTATTTCAAATCAAAATTTATTTACAATCAATTTATATGCACATATATTTCCATTTTGGGAATTTTCAAATAAATTTATCATTAAATCCAAAAATTCAAAATTAATTACCAATAATTTCATTATTCAATTCCAAAAATTGAATTTATTATCAAATTAATCCTAGCTAAAATCCGGGAATGTTACGATTACTATAGTGCAAATATTGTTAAAATGGTTCAAAAACTACTGATGTAGTTCATTACGCTAATATAAAATATTATTATGAGCTAAAATACACACTTCATCTATAAGATGCCATAGTTTCTCAAAAACCGCTATTATAATACATAAACTACCGATACAATCAATAAAATACCAAATCGAAATAACATTTTGAGTTAAAATGTGCATTTTTTGTATAAAAATGCTACGACAAAATGGCATTACACTACAACAAAAATTGTTTTTTACAACTCTCAAAAAGTTGTAGTAAGTATTTTATGACGTTTTACTAAGCTTAGTCTTAGCCACAGTGGTAAAAAGGTCTACTTCTTTTACAACATTTTCTAGATGTTGCAAAAAAAGTTGCAATAAAACTTATTACAACTCGTTTTAGATGCTGCGGTACATTTTTTTACAACATTTTACAAACGCTGCTGTATACTTTTTGACAATAATTTACAAAAGTTCTAATATTCTTTTTTGCAACTTTTTCAAACATTGTGGTATATTTCTTATTTTAAAATAAAATACAGAGACATTTCATATTATAATCACCGTAGATATGGTAAATTAGATATTAATGCCTGAATTTCCACAACACACATCCAAATTGTTTCCATTGAAAATAATTCAACAATTTACACAAACAATATTTACACTAATTTCAAAGAAACATTCATATCAAATTTCAAAATACAAAAATCCACAAAAGATATTACAGCCCAAATGTTAAAGCTTATAATTTACTTAAATAATAATCGGGACAAATCTTTGGCATTACTATCTTTTGATTTTTTTTCCCGCTTTTGCCCATTAAAGCCAGCATAAGTAATAGTCCATAAATTACAACAGTGCATAAATTACAACACATTGCGTATTGATGAGTTAACCAATAATAGTGGTTAAATATTATGATTTAGGTTTAGATGCACAAGAATTAATAACCAAGGATACACTTGAATATATTTTATATATGCAAGAACAAGAAAAGAAACTTGTGGTTAAGATCAGTGGGTTGAAATTAAGCAAGGCATAAAAAAATTGTTGCACTAGTGTTCGACAAGGAAGAAATATGGATACCATTGAAATTACCAAAGTAAATAAAACTAGTAATTTTTATTTCATTTAATATATGATTCAATTTTGAACTACGTTTCAACATTTGATTAAAAATGCTTAAGACTTAACAACATGTATCGTTTTACTATATGTTGATCATTAGGCATAGAAGACTGAAAATGGCATGGGTATGTGGAATTCGAACTAAGTTAATATGCCGCCATTTGTGCTATATCAAAGAGTATGTACAGTCAAATAAATAAGTTGTCACGTGCAATTGAGATAAACAGGCATGAGCATGCGCAAAATGAGCTTGCATTGATCTGATTAAATTCATTTGATCTGTGAATAGACTCGAAAACTGATGCAAAAGAGTATGGTTGAAGCAATTAATGCAATACCATTAGAACTGATGCATTAATTTGTAAAAAACTAACGGAAACAGATATAAGACTAATGCAATCTAAAACCAAGTGGGAAACTAACTGAAGTAGAAAGCTGAATCTGTAGCATAAACGAACTAATCTAAAAAGTTCTCAACCTGAAGCCAAAGGGTGAATGGAAGCTGCTGTTATTTTAAAATCATTAATTTTGTACCTAGTGTAACTAAAAGCAACTCAATTCGAAACGACCCGCCTTTCTCCCAACGGAAAGACGCATCATTTTTAAGAAAGAAAGGGATAGAGAAGAGAAAAGATAGAGAAGAAAGAAAGAACAACATCAGAATCTGAACAGCGAAACGAATAAATTATATTAATCACATAATATATTACATAGTATCATATACATCAGAGTTACACAGCATAAACAACACATACTAGACAGTTATAAAAACCTGTCGAGTTATACAATTCCATATATAAAACAGACAAACGACTCAGATAACACACAGCGGAATACAATATATCTACACACTGAAGCCTTTTGCTCCATTACTCCTCCAGAAAATCGTCAAACCTAACCTGAATCCCTTGGCTACTCGTAAAAATTTGAGTTACCAAGAGTTTAAGAAAAACAGAATAAACTCCAGGTCAGACATGGGTCTGGTGTGAGTAAAGGGTAAAGTTGTAACAACCCACATATTTATCGATTTTATATTTAAATATTTTATTTAAATATTTTATCGTTAGTCGGATTTTAGTCCGAAAAGCTACTTTTTGCATACGGTCGAATTAGGACTCGAGACCACCTCCATTGAGTTCAAAATGCCGTTTGCGACCTTTTTGAGTATAAGCTTCGATATGTTTGGAGAAAGTTGATTTTTGCTACTTTTTCCCGCTTAGGGCTTTGGTTGGGCTGAGCCAATTAGCCACTTAACTCAGTTCCAACACTCTCCTCTTCATTCACTTCTCTTCTATTTTCCTAACACTCAAGCTCAAGCAAAAATGGAGGAGGAGAATGGGAAATAGAAATTCCTAAGCCCTAGCTTGCTTTGCAAATCCATCTCCTTGCTCCAAAGTTCATGAGAACCCTTTGGTAAGCTTCCTCTTCTTCTTCTCCAACTCATTCTCTCTTTGAATTTCAGAAATTTCCTAAACCTAACTTAGGAAATGTTCTTCTTTTTAGCTTAGATTCAAGCTTTTAGAGTTGGACTTGAAGAGTGGTTGATTTCTCTTTGCTTTCAAGCTTCTTCTTGTTTGATTTTGAGAAAAGGTGAGATTTTTATCTCACATCTATGACTATAACTATCTTTGGTTGTTGGGTATGAATTCCTAACACTTCTTCATGTGCATTTGCTCTTGTTTTGGATTGATTATGTGAATACTCCAATTTTTGGGTTTTTAAGTCAAATTTGTGTGAAATCCTTTTATGGATGTTTGATCATGTTTTTGGTGCTGCATCGAGGAGCATATAGGGCCGGGTTGCCGATTGGCATAAACCCTTAGAGCCAATGTCCGTCCGGTTGCAATTTGGAAGAGTTTGCTCTTCATTTGAATAAGGTTGAAAAACAGCCCAGGCATGATTCAGTCGACTGAAAACTCTGTTCAGTCGACTGAACCTGAAACCCGAGAGTTTCCAGGCATGATTCAGTCGACTGAAAAACTCTGCACAGTCGACTGAAACTGGAAACAGAAAGTTTCCTGAACCTGGAAAATTTCCATGTACAGGGTCAGTCGACTGAAAAACTCTGTTCAGTCGACTGAACCTGCTGTTTGTGTCCAATTTGCCTTTTTGGATTGAAATTCCAATTTAAATCGATTCGTGATAATCCTATTTGTTGTTATCATCTATTATGACTTTGATGA
Source organism: Allium cepa (assembly GCA_030765085.1). Lineage (NCBI taxonomy): Eukaryota > Viridiplantae > Streptophyta > Magnoliopsida > Asparagales > Amaryllidaceae > Allium > Allium cepa. Next base: position 1,034,361,726 of record CM060928.1, read on the forward strand.
CTCTTTTTAGGGATTTTTTGAATATCCATTTCGATGGATCCTTTATCGATTTCATTGCATTTTTATTCACATCTTCGAATGTGATCTTTGTGATTGATTGTTTCTACAGTCCCCCTTGTGCTTTGTCACTTTAAAAATATAAAGGTTTTCTATACTAGTAGTAAATATCAAAACTCTTTCCTCAAACGATTTCAATACTATTTTAATACCAAATTCGTTTATAAAACCGTTTTCCAATCTATTAGTATATACAAACCTTTACCTCACTCGTATGAGAAATCTAATTAAACGACTTAGTAAAACGAGTGGTATGAAACGCTTGCATTTACTTCGTCGGTTAATTCTTGGACTTGTTCGATTGAATCTCTTGTGACAATTTTCTAGTGGAGATCTACAATTTGTTCGTAAATATTTAAGTTAAGCTAGTGGTTATGGGACATGAAGCTAAGCTCATATATTTACTAGCTTAGTGTAATCGACACTTCTCTTTGATCATGACGATCATTTTAGGTTTTAGACTAGCATCGTGCTATGTCTTTGTGATTTAGTTCAACGGACGTCCCGCTGTACGATGTCGTTGTTCCCTTTGATTGTGATTTGGTTCATCGGATGTCCCGCTGTACGACGTCGTTGATCCTTTCCTTGTGATTTCTGGATTTCGTGTGTTGAATTCTGGGATTTATGTTTCACCAACTTTTTCGATGGGCATTGATATATATGTCATTTATTGTGGCTTGGTGAATGAAATTAGGAGTATGACATTCCTTTTTATCTTGAGTAGATTATTGTGATATTGATTAATCTCTTGTTGATTTTCAATTACTATTTTATCACAGCTTGGCATTGTGATTATTATATGTTTATGTCATATCTCTTATTATATATCACTTCATCTGATATTTACAGCTAGACTGATCCGTTTATTATTTTCTTATTAAATAATACTCGGGTCAGACCGAGATGTTTCAGGTGCTTCTGCTTGGCTTCTCTCTTGGGATTGATCCCTCTGACTTTTGGAAAACTACTTAGATTAGTAGTTTATTTTGTTGTATATACTTGAGATTTAGACTCATAGATGTATTCTTTTGTATAGCACGTGTTGCTATTCTTTTGTATTATTGTGGATCTTTTTAGACCACTACTCTGATGTACACTTTCATGTGTAGTATTCATATTTATTTCCGCCTTTGTGATATGAATTGTCTGTGACTGATTTATGTTATGTTTATTTCTATATTTGTTTCCGAAGATATTATAGCCACTGCGTAGTAGCTTTGAGTTTGTGTCGGTATGTCGGATTTCCTCTTGAGGTGAAAAGTTATATTTTTATCTGGCATATCGGTACTCGCACAAAGCAATTATACAGATGGTCGCTCCTCAACAGCCTTATTCTCCGTGCTAGTCGACAGCATTCACAGTAGTGTTCTTGTCTAGCGTGGGTATAGAGGTGGGGCGTCACAAAAGTTGCTTAACTTTGAAAACCTTTGAAAGAAAAGGTATCACAAAAGACTTCCCACACATAAACATCGAAACGTTTTTACCATACACTAACCAAAACATTTGATAGGAAATCCAGTGATATTATAATAGGGTCTAGGGTTTCCAAATAAATATGAAATAGCCGAAATTGTTACATTTATTAAATTCCAGCTACTAGCCACAAAAGTTGGTAATACAATCAAATCCGAGGGCGCTTATTGGATTCTGGATTTCATATAATGGCAGGGCTACTGGGGTACCGCCCGTCATAGTACGGGGCCTAGATCATCGTACCGAGGATTACTCCCAATCTCCTGCAGCACAAAGCCGGAACGATTCCTTACTGAATAGTTCCGAATAAGATAAACCCACGGTTGTAGCTAGCAACCGCCCACACAGCCGATTAAAAAGGGACTCTTGACAGGGGTTCATCTCATCCTACTTGGGCATGACCCACTTAGCCTTGCTGCACCTCCCCTGTTTTAGCCATTCCCGGTTGATGAGGCTTGAGGCTACGATTACCTTTATAGAACACATCACTTAGAATGCTCATCGTCCCCATGAAGATGTGTTGAAAGCATTCAATCCATACAAGTTCGTTCCTGGTTTGAATGAAACAGAAGGTACTATTTTATTACACTCATTTTGGAATCACCCTCAGAGTCAATGACAATAACCTTTGCACTCTGAATCTTCATCTTGACTTGAGATTCACGACCTATCGTAAATTTGGATCGATGTGGTTTTCAGATATCCAAATCTGGAAACCTGATCCCCGTATCATCGAAATCCAAAACGTATCTTTTAAGTCCAAGTTGTTTAAGGTTAAACAATTCAATTCTATTATCTGTATACACACAGATAGATAATTCACAATATCACAATAGATAATCTACATTATCCTTACAACAGATAATTCATATTATCATCGTACTTCAACTAAAGCATCTCATATCATATATCACACATGTCTCATCAGAGATATCAAACAATCAAGCCATCCAATATCAATCAGCCATTCATAAGCAATGATATAATAATCATACCATCTATAATTAATTTAAAATGAATTAAATTAATTACTTCATCTTCAATTAATTTAAAATAAATTAAATTAATTACCTTCATCATAATAAATCTTGCTTACATAAACATTAATTAAACCAATTAATTAATCATCATCTTAATTAATCAACCTTGATTAATTATCCTTTCGATTAATTACACCAAGTAATTAACCCTTAATTACTTCTACTAAGTAATTAACCTTTAATTACTTCCTATTAAATAATTCCCTTTTAATTAATTACATCCTTCAATTATACATTAATTACTTACCTTAAGTAATTACACTTATCCATCTCATTTAATAACTATACCTAATTAATCACCAAATGATTATCTTTAATTAATCAACCCATTTGATTAACCCTAATTAATCATACTTGTTTGATTAATTACAATTGGATAATTCATCCCTTAGTTACCCCTTTTAAATAAATTAATTAATCTTTAATTATAGATTAATTAACACTTAATTACTAATTAATAAACCATAATTATCAATTAATAAAACTTAATACAAATTAATTAATCCTTGATTAATCAGTTAATCAATCCTTAATTACAATTAATTAACCTCAAAAAAAAGTTAATTAATCCTTAATTAATTTTTAATTATAGATTAATAATCTCCTAATTATTAATTAAGAAAACCCAATTATTACTTAATAAAAATTTATTAAATACTAATTAATTACTAGTTTAATTAACCCTTAATTAATTAATAAGTAGTTACAATTTAATTAATCTATAATCATTAATTAAGCCATCATAATTATTAGTTAATTTAATTAATTATTCTTAATTAATTACTTAAGTAATCCTTATCAATAATTAATTAAATTAATTAATTAAACTTAAATTAATTTCAACTTATAAATTCTAATTATCCTTAAGATAAAACATTATCTTTAATTATATTTTAAAAAACATTTTATCTTAGTAATTAACTTACTTAATTAAACAATTAAATAAGTTTTAAATAAATTAGTCATTAATTACTCACTCTAATTATTAATCAAAAATCCTTAATTTCAAACTAATAGATCACCTGAAAACCTTAATTATTAATTTATAAATCACTAATTATTAACTAATTCAATTAAGACAATATTATACCTTTCTATTCTTCATAAACTTCAAATATATACATATTTATACTCGAGGAAAAGATTATAGGAAGGGTGTACTACAAGTGATAAATCCATGTTATTAGAACAAACAAAGTCAAAACAATCTTTTCTATTTATTGAAGTCCTATTCTACTGCTCAGGCATGTGAAGTCGTCTTCGGTTGCTGAGGCGAAATCCTGTTCTGCTCAGGTCCCGGTTCGGCTGCAAAAGGGTTGTATAGACCTGTTCCCCCAGGTTAAGCGTGGGTTATTGTATTAGTGAAATTCGAAAAGGAATCCGGGACTAGATGTAGGACGGAGCTCGGAACCAGTATAAAAATTCCTGGTGTCATTTTACTATGCTGCTTTTATACTCCGCACTGTTAACTGTATAGCTATCTTCACTACACTCTATGTTATCGTATATTCATATTACACGATCCATAGCGCACTTTCACCATGATCCCCTAAAATCTAGAACACAAGCACTTAACTAGTCTTCCAAGACCTTGTTAACCTTTTATGTTTTCCTATCTGTCTATGTATGATAAGCGGTGCTCATCTTAAGCTTGGTTCCTAAAACTTCCTACGGACTTTTCCAAAACTCAGTGGTAAACAAAGAATCTCTGCCACTAACAATATTGCTAGAAACTCCGTGCAGTCAATCATATTCTTCATGAATAACCTCGCTAAAACAGATGTCGTCCTGGTTAACCTAACTGGAGTGCAATGGCCACTCTTGGTCAATCTATCCACTATAATCCATATACTTTCATTTCCTCCATTCGACTTTGACAATCGATCTAAGAAGTCCATGGAAATAGAATCCCACTTGCACATTGGAATGTCCAACGGCTGAGGCAAACCACTTGGCATCTAATGCTCGGTCTTTTCCTATTTCAAGCACTACTTTACACACTAGCCAATATCCCGCTTCATACCTTCACAGGAGAAACTCCTGTTCATATCCTGATACATTTTAGCAACTCTTGGATGTATAGTGAACTTTGAACGATGGCATTCCTCCAAGACTTCTTTCCATATGTTTCCTAAACTCGAAACACGTAATCTTCCTTCCTTTTTCAAAAACCCATAATCATCAAGAATGAAATATTTCAAGTCATCGCTCTTTGTTCCTTCTCTAAGCTTCCATATCCGCTCAGCTAACACTGGATCCTCCATTTGCTTTGAAACAATCCGTTCGATCAACACTGGTCGAACTTCTAAATAAGATAATACTACTGTATCCCCACTAAATCCAGCCTTGGATCTCCACTGTACTCTGCAATTCGCTGGTGCTTCCAAATCATTTCACTCGGTAATCATTGCTAACACTGCATTCTGATGCTTCTTGCCAAATGCATCTGCAACCTTGTTGCCCTTCTCTGGTGTGTACTCGATCCTAAAATCATAAGCGGCTACAAACTCTAACCATCTTTGCTATCTCATGTTCAACTCCTTATGAGAGAACAAATACTTTAGCCACTTATGATATGTGTACAACTCAAACCTCTCTCCCAAAAGGTAATGGCTCCATATCCTCAAAGAAAAAATCACCACAGCCAATTCCAAATCATGTGTTAGATATCTGAACTCTAGCGGTCTAAGCTGTCTAGAAGCAGAGGCAATCATTTTACAATTCTTTCTTAGCATAGCTCCAAATCCTATTACACATGCATCAGCATAAACTACCAAATCATGATTCCCCTCTGGAACAACCAATATAGGTGCGTGGATCAATAAGTATTTCAAAACCTGGAATGCTTCCTCAAACTTATCGCCTACAAAACTTCACATCCTTCCTCGTTAACTTGGTTATTGGTGTTGCTATCCGTGAGAAATCCCTGATGAATCTCCAAAAATAACCATTCAACACAAGGAAACTCTTTATCTCGGTTACTGTCTCGGATCTCTTCCAATTATTCACTGCCTCAATCGTAGCCGCATCCACGGACAACTCTTCCTCTGAGACTACATGACCAAGAAACATCACCTTCTTCTAGAAGTGACGCTTTGAAAACTTAGCCTTTAGCTAATGCTGCCTCAGCGTCTGAAGCACCACTCTAAGATAAACTTCATGCTCTCTTTCATCTTTAGAGTAAAACAAGATATCATCTTTGAAAACCAACACGAACTTATGCAGGTGCTCTCAGAAAATCCAGTTCGTCAAATCCGCAAAGAAAGATGGCACACTCATCAGTCCGAACAGCATAACTAACCATTTGTACGACCCATATATGGTGATGAACGCCATCGGAAGTATACTATCCTATGCTACCCTGAGCTGATGGAACCCTGTTGCCAAATTCAACTAAGAAAATACCTTTGCTCCACTTAACTGGTCGAAAAAATCTTCATCCCTGGGCAATGGATATCGATTCTATATCGTCCTCTCATTCAACTTACGATAATCGATACATAGCCACAACTATGCATCCGACTTCTTAGCAAACACTGTTGTTGCACCCTTAAGGCGAGCTACTTGGCCAAATGAAACTCTTGCCATCTAAATCCACCAACCGCACTTCCAAATCCCTCATCTCTGAGGGGGTCATCCTACTCGATGAACTACTCACTAGTTCTGCTCCCGGAACAAAATCTATCTGAAACTCAATGGCTCGTTTCGACGACAATCTAACTATAGGATCGAAAACATCAGCAATTTCTCTAACTGTAAAAACTTGACTCAACTCATCATTGGAATCCAAAGCACCCAATAAAGCAAACACTACACAACTAGAACCTTCTATGGCTAAAACAATCAGATCACTACAATAAGGGTGTCTAAAAGATATCATCCTATCCTGGTAAAATATCCTAGCATCATACCCACTTAACCATTCCATACCAAGGATAATTTTGAATCCCACAAAATCAAATACATGCAAACTACAAAAACAAGTATGAACTAACATGTCAAACTCAAACTGATCACACCTTAACCCTAGAGTTGCATACCCTCCTATTGTACTCGCAACCAATCAGGAATTAACTAAATATGCAGGTTCAAGGTAAAGCTTATCTATCAAACATCTAGATATAAAAGAATGTGATGCACCAGTATCAAATAAAATGCTAATAAACAAACCATGAATCCGAAGCGTTCCTCGAAGAACTTCCTTTCCTTTCTACTGGGCTATTGGCTTAGATGAATTAGTCCCCAATGCATATATTTTTCCCTTAACATCTCTAATAGGCTCCTTACATTGGCTCTTGGAATGGCCTATCTAGTCATAGTTGAAGCACCTGACATTCTTCCCCAGCCATATCTTTTGACTTCCTAACACAACACTCATTAGCAAAGTGCCCCTTCTTGTGTCAGTTATTGAAAACAATCTCAGACTTACCTTTCTTGGCTGCTCCACCCTTTTGAGAACCTTTCTTGGGAAAGATTTTCATTTTTTGGTGCTGCCCAACCTGGACCTTCTTGGCCTTGCTCTTTTCCAGAGACTCAAGAACCTCCTTCTGCTTCATGGCTATCTCCATGACAATATTAGAAGGATCCCTTAGGTGAGACAACGTTGCGTTAGCCAATTCTGGATTCAATCCTTTGATGAACTTCTCACTCCGCTTCAATACTATATCACTGAAGCATACCCATATAGGACCAATTCTTCAAACTTCCTAGCATACTCTGCAACTTACATCTCACCCTGCACTAATTCTACAAATTGGTTAATCAGAGCTGACAAGGCTATAACGGTTATGAACCTCACTTGGAATCTCCTCTTGAAATCCTCCCAGATCATAGCCTCTTCATCCACCGTCAAAGTCACATTGTTCCACTAGAACAATGCAGATCCTTGAAGTTGTCTGGGTCCCGACCTCCTCTTCTGGCCTTGGGCATTAAATTTGCAAAAATCCTTTCGTAGTGCAACAACCAGTTCTCCACCTTGATGGCATTCTCTTTTACCATAAACGGCTTTCCTCCATGCTTAACGTAATCTCCACTCATCACAGCGAAAGCGTTAACTACTAGAACTTCTAGAACCCCTGCTCCTGCACAATTTCCTCCTAACACTCTGCGTGCAATTCCCAACTGCGTCATATTCTAGAAAAATTGATACACGACTTCCATTCTAACCCACAGGACCTCAACACCAACATTCTCAGCTTGGGCTTAACCATGACCTCTCTCCGCATTAGGTCAGGCTTTCACTTCGGTGCTTCCCAGTCCAGGGTTAACTTTGCTTCTTCTATAATCCATATCTATATTCAAACCTTATGAGATATAGAAAGATAACTTACACAAAGATAAGAGTCCAGAGATAAAGTGCATAACTATATATAGAAAATACAAGTACGTTACTATAGCGTTACCCATACCCATTCTTACACTAATTCAATTGGATACAATTTTTAGCTAAACTTATTCACAAACCTATGCTTTGATACCAAGTTTTAACGATAATGCTAAGGGTTTCCATAACATCAGAAGCACTTGACATTTCGAACAAAATCATATCCATATTACAAATTCCCCAAAAAGTATTCTTAGGCAGTGATAAAATATAATATACAATAATATGCCAAGAGCGATATATGAAGATGCCCTCTTGGATGATCAAAGCAATATATACATAGCTTCCTTGATACACGGTGAAAATAAACGAAAAGAAAAGAATATCCTAATTAGCTATCCGTCGGTAACCTGCCCGCCTTCGGATGCTTTATTTGCCGAACTGCTAAAACCATACAACCTAAACACTTAGTCAACCCAAATCAAATTTTTGCACCCGAGAGTTTAAGGGGAAAAAAACTTCAAGTTAAGCATAACGCCTAGTATGAATAATCCTTCTACATCTCTGTTTACTGGTACTTGGTGAGACCATGCTACATAGCGAAACGAGTTTCCCCTCACTAATATCCTTTTTCAAAACATATATTTTGCAAATCCTTTCCTATAACAAAACTGGTTAATCAACTGATTATAATAACACTATAGCATGATCCATTGTGCGAAAACGGGAAATAAATAGGCTAAATGTATGAAATTTAGGCTAGCCGCCCTCAACTGGACTAACTTTTATAAAAGTAATTAAAACAAAATAGCAATATCCTGTATGAAAATACACAGACCATCTATCCAAAATAGATAAAAAGTGGACTAATTGTCCTTAAAAAGTAGCAATGTCTGTTATGCAAACAAATGAACTAACTGTTCATATCTAGGCTGACTACCCTTTTCTGGATGGGCCATTCTCTAGGCTGGCTGCCTTGAAAATGGAATAAATGTTCGAATTTTAAATGAGCGAACTGCCGGAGTTTACTTAGGGTTAACTACCCTTTAAATTTTCCTTTAAAACTTGAAAATGATTTAATCCATGAAATCGTACATATAAAGGAAAAATATATCTTTAGCTTTATTTTATGCTATTTAGCCATGTTATCTATTCTTTACTCAAAATTGTGTTGATGATGTTCTATTTACCATCATTTTGAATAAATTTAAAGTCGATTATAACGTAAGTACTTAGATAATTCTACCTACTCTTTACATTCAAATTTTTTTTTTAAAACCTTTAAAGGACCCTTACGAAACCATAGAAGGTAACCCCTTCGAAACCATTACAAACCCTGTTGAAACCCTTGAAAGTGCCCCTTTCAAAAACATTGAAGGCAACTCCATCGAAACCAATAAAAGACTTTCCTTTAAAAGCTTTAAAATATAAGACATCCTCTGTTAAAACCTTTTAAATCTTATTTTTGGAAAACATAGGAAAAAACTCCCTTTTCATCTTTGTCGAAACCCTAGGGAACCACCGCTATTGAGACAATTCACAAATCCTTTTGAAAGCGTCAAAACTAAACTCAATCGAAAGCACTTTGAGTTGAATTTAAAACAAGTGGAAACCTTTCGAAACCATTTGAAGTTATCTACTTTGAAACCACTAAAAATTTTCGACCAAAACATTTGGATTAAGCCTTTAATTAAAGAAAAAGGATCAGAAAAACATTAGATTCGAAAGCATCTGCTTCAAAACCCTTTGACAATAACTTTTTCAAAACCATTTCATAAAATATGAGGTGATGGTGTCAAAATCATCGTTTTGAAAGTAATGAAGCGGTATTTTCGAAAACACCTTCAAAACCATTTGGATCGAAAGGTAAAAGCGGTTGCTATGTTTCAACCATGTCGAAATCAATCATTTAAAACATGAAAGCAACAAAATCAAAACATATCCTTTTCAACCATTTGAATTAGTCTAAAGCATTTATGTCGAAAGTAACTTAGTCGAAAGCTAGCAGGCGTCCTTCTGCTAAAAACCAAAACAAAGCCTCACCTCTTTCGTAACCCCTTGGTTTCGACTGTATACCTTTCACCCTCTTCCAATTCACTACCTCAAAGTTGCCTGATACCATGTGCATTAGTTTCGACGTGTCGAAAAGGGATGAAACAAAGGCATAACCTAGGCATAGAAGTAGACGAAATAGTTAAAAACCTGTTTATTTGTACTTTACAATAGTTTATTTTCACCTAACCTACCTTGTTTGTCTAAATACGATTGGTTGCCATGTTACTTTTTCAAAAGTGATATCGACTTTCCGAATTTAGTAATTTAAATTATTTTACAAAACACACCTTCTACTGCATAATTTTATGAAACATTTATGTCCATTACTTCAAATAATGCTATATAACCAGTAAAACATTTTGGAAAAATGTGAAAAAATTCAGATCCAAATAACAAATTATTTTCCGCCAAATAATTTATAATCCAAAATACCATTTTCTTTACTAGAAAATTCATATTAAATTCATGAAAATTCAGGAATATTTTAAAATTGAAACCCATCTCTAAAATATCTTATTTAGATCTTCATAAAAAATTTCACGGCATTTAGATGTCATTTAATAGGGTTTTCATCTCATTACATGTCATAAAATCTATATGAACATACATAAGTCATCAATATGTACATATAATCATTCTATCATTCAAAAATATGGCAAATCATTGAAAATATTTAGATTTAACCTTAAACTGAAACCAATCAAAATAGAGATTAAAATATTATTCACTTAATTTTAAAGATTAATGGAGCTTGAGATTTGAGTGGATTTGGTTTTCAATTAGCTTTTCCTTTAATTTTTCTTACTTATTCTTCTTCTTTTCTTGTTAATGGTTGTCGTCCTTATTTTATAGATTATTTGAAATGAAATGAACGTGTAACATTATACACGGCCTAAGGAATAGATATAGGAATGGCCTCTTCCTATATATTACCCCTCTTCTAGTTCATTTTGATCCCTTCTTTAATTTATTTGTTTTAATGGCATGGCTACCTTAGTTAAAATCAAATATAACTCCCCTAATCATCACATTAGTTTATTTAGTTTAACTAAATAAATATCCTAAATAATGTTACCAAAAATTTGGGGTATTACACATTCCAACACGACTAACAAACAAAAACAAACAAGCACAATCTAGTCTTAATAGTATTCAAAATCAATAGCAAATGCATCAAATAGATTGCTCGGACTCAAAACCGTTCTCATCGCACAAGGTGGGTAAACAGTCTCCTTAACATGCCTGCGATTAATCACCTCATTTCAATATTTAGACGATTATTCATGATACCTCATAATAAATCAAAGAGTCATATCCTAAACACCTTATAATCAACCAAAGCATAGTATGCATACACTTAATCCCATACGATGTGCATTGATCATCCGTACGATGTATCAATTTTATCACTTGCTCGATCACATAAATTTCGCTTCGCAACTAGTATAGACTACTTCGCTTCTCTTGTGCAGACTCCAATCAGGTTCCTTGATTAGAAAATTATGTTTCCCTTACATAACCATACACTATGATAGAAAACTTCAAGATCATATCATGAATCTGTTTCAAGTATTCGCCTTTAAGAATCGAGTGAAATATCCTTATTCCGATCGGTGTAAATCACCTATAAATAATGAACTTGAATTCTGGATCTAGAATAGTCATATGAATAAAATGATCTATGTACAACGTACATATTTCACCCTATTGGTTTTAGAACTACAGCAATTACCTTTTATATCACATTCATTTAAACAAATAGTATATCATTGAAGACTAAAATCGTTTATAAACAGTTTAATAAAACACAACTTAAATATATGAACATTTTATAAAAACACATCTTTTATTTTAGAATATTTCATAAAAACTTACTTCACTTTATTACTCGTATAATGATCCACTACATCCTAAGAGTACGTACAAAATACCACATTCATTTTACTTTCTTAAAACTCAGATGAAGGCCTAAAATACATCTGATTCTTATAATCGAGTCAACCTTTTAGAATATTATAATCACTGAGTTAGGCAAGTAGCTAGGACAAGCAGGACACTGATATCCCAACTTACCCTTATAGCCTGCTTTCCTTAAACAACCCTAAGGTAAAGACGCCAATTAGTTGGCCCAAAAACATCGAATGATTACTTAACGTTTATGTTCAAACAAATTTAGGATACGTTCTAACTTACTACCTTCTCAATTGTAGTGTTATCTATGCTCATCTATATGTTTTCAAAAACAAACTTAACTTTAAATTATCCAACTATTTGGAAGTTTCAGGATGTCCAAAATTGCTGAAAAATCCGTTTCATTCTAACAAATGAAAAATTATGAAACAATCATATTATATCAAGACAGACATATCATACTATCCTAATGTAGAGGATACGTGTCTCAATAAAAAACTTATTGGATTTATATTTATTTATTGAACATACTTTACTTTAAATAGAAATAAATAAGTTGTTTCATAACTATTCTTGTAATGCCACTACCACTCGGACTTCGTACATAGCATACATTCAAATATTTTCTATAGAAAATTCATAACAAAATCCATATTACCCAAAATTATCTCTTATTAAACAACTCTATATTTTATGTCAAATTTATTTAAAGAAATCATTTAGTACTAAACATGGGGTTTTATTTCCAATCATTCTTCCGAGATCAAACCAGAATCATTTTCGAAGTTGTATGAAAAACTTTCTATTAAATTACCTTGTATAATGATGGCAATTTATAAACAAATTTCCTAATTATTTACTTCAGTATATACATAAATATACATATAAATCGAGTAATACAAAAATATACCCTGAAAAAAAGTCTTACCAAGTTGTACCATATATTCCATTACAACGAAGGGAAATGCCCACAAGAAGTGCTTAATAATCGAACATGTCTCTTGCAAATTTTTATTCACTTTCTAGCCACTCAAACTATATAGCAAGAAAAATACTTTGTTCCGGAAATTAGTTATCGATTCCGAGAGCAACCTCGAGCTCGAACAAATCGTATGCTTTCTTTAAACTATTATTATTCATAAATACTTTCAATAATACTACTATTATTTTGTCCAAAACCTCCGAAACCATTTTAAAAGAGAACGGGATTCCCGTTCTAAAAATATCAGTTAAAACCATTTTATTTATAAACCATATTTTATAAACTATACTTATATAAATTTTCTTCTTTGAAAATTTATACTAAACTTCTTTTATTAGAATAAACTTCTAACCCAACCTTGTCACTGGATGGCTTATGATCAAAATGTGAAACTCAATTCACAAGGTGTTTGTTTCAATGCTCAAACAATTTGCTATTTACCCGACTCGTGTAGTAAAAAGCTAAATTGCATTTAAATTAGTCGAGCACAAATCAACAAATAATAGATGATAATAAATGCTCATAAATTGGACAAGCACAACCCAACAGTAAATAATCAATACTAAATGCTCACAAATTGATAGAGCATAATTAATCAACGTACAAATGATCTTAATGCTCGTAAATTGGTTGAGCATGATTAACCTAATCAATAAATAAAACAATGCTCGTAAACTGGCTGAGCAAGACTAAGCTACTAAATCCACAATAGAAAATATGGCTCATAAATTAGTCGAGCATATCAAATCATTCTACAATGGATAACCATGTTCATAAACTGGTCGAGTGTAACGACCCAGGATTTCTAATAATTTAAATTTGAATATTTAATTAATTTTAAATATTAATAAGTGGAATTTATAAGTTGGATAATTTATTTTTCGAATATTGGATTTAATTTGATAATTAAATCAATAATTTAATAGTGAAATTCCAGAAATAATTGAAAATTGAGTTTAATATGATTGAAAATGATTTGTAAAATTTTATTTTATCATACTGGAGTTATAGAAATGTTATAGAACTTTTAAAATTGAATTTAAAGTTTATTTGTGAAAATTGAATATTTTAATATTTAATTATCGACTCAAAAATAGCCAATTTTTGAACAGTCTCAGAATTTGACGAAACTAGTTCCATTGGATCCGTAATAGTTTGTTATTATTGGATTTCATTTTTCGTAGCAATCGGAGTTACCGTTTGACCGTGGCAGCTCGAAACGCATAGAATTGTTTTTAATTTTAAATCGGCGAGTTAAAATAGCGATTTTTCAAAAAGTCTCGAATTTCGACGAAACTAGTATCATCGGATCCGTAATGTGATATTATTGTAAGATTTCACATTTCAAGTCGATTGGATTTACCGTTTGTCCGGTACAAATTAAAACGCATCGAAATCGGTTTAAATCGGTTTAATTTAATTTGATCGTTTAATTCCATATCTCGCACAGATGATCTAATTAGCTTACGAAACCTATTCCATTGTGTCCGAAACGGGGGATAAACCCTAGGAACGGCGGTTACCGTGCGTAAATCGGAGTTTTGAAAATCCGGATGAATAGTGTTCGTTTTATTTCTATAAATAACCCCCTTAATTCACAAAATTGAGAAAAATAAAACCCTAAACCTATCATCAGCCAGCCGCCACTAATGGAATCAATGGCCAGCAATCTCCAATCTTCATTCCTTAATCTCTTCCAATCCATTCAATATTTTTGAATACTTTCTAAATGAAAAACGTAGAGCACAAGACAATCTAGAGATCCATACGGGAATGATGAAAGATGGAGCACCATGGCATCGCCAAAGTACCTGCGTTTGTGATGAGTTGCGCACGGTTTTCTGAGCCAAGGGGAGGGCCTAGCTTTGCAAGGTGGTAGCCGAAGGCGTGTGGGGCCATGGCCATTCGAATGAAGTCACCTGATCATGCTAGAAATCGACGTGGTGATGGCGAAATCAAGCCCTAGGTCGGCCTTCATGGGTTCGTGCTCACGTATCTAACTGGGAGGGAAGAAGCAATTTCAAGCGGCCACGATTTGATCTTGGAGATCTACAGCCTGGAATCGAGATTAGGGTTTAAATAAATTAAATAATTTGTAAATTGTTATATTAGAAATTGTATAAACTTTAAAATGGTATATCTCTTTGCTGCGAGGTCGAAAATTCCCGAAACGAAAAGCGTTGGCTTCGTATTAACGAGCACTATGCTATGGAGTTGGATTGGAGACGATTGGAATCGATGAGAATTTCGGGTAAAATTTAACGCCCGTTTAATTTTATTCGAAATAAAAGATGGAAACGAAATTGAAAGCGAGGTGAGAACTTCTCACTCAATCGAACAGTTTCGATGTTTATTTTAAATAGTTAGATTTAAAATTGTGGATTTTATGCCTGAATGATGATTGTTATCTATTGATTGTTAAATAGACATTATACACCGTTAGTAAGCGGAGGTTATTTATTAAAAACATATACCGCGAATATTTCATAAACAGTGAAATTGGTATTATATATAATAGCAATATATATATATATATATATATATTGGCATATGTATATATTGCAGTTGTTGATTTCCCGCATTGTATAGCGGATGAGACCCTATTGCGCCGTCTATTAAGAGGATAATATTTTAAATCCCATATACCGCGATAATTCCGTAATGGAGCGGAATTGGTATTGTGCTAATGTTTGTGGATGCAGGGAAGCAGGTTGGAGGGATCCAACTTGATTCCTCAACTGTATTGATTTATTTACAGATATTTTGATATTTGTTGATTATCATATCGATATACGATATTTGGATGTCGTGATTGACTATTTGGTGCTGTTGCATCATCGGATCCATTTTTGAAGTTTTAAAATAATGCTTTTTGGTTTTTAAAGGAACTTTTTTTAAGTGATTTTCAAAAGTATACGTTTTATTAAATTTTGAATTGATTCATTTTAAATAATTAAAACATTATAAATTTTTATGTTATAAAAATTAAGATTTTTGAGAAATATAACCCCAATGAGATTTTTGGAAATAAATATTTAATTAATTTATAAAATGGTTTAATTGGGAATTTTGAGTTATTATAAACGGTTTATATAAGAGATTTATAAAATTGATATTTATAAATTAAAAATACTAGAATTATAAAACGAGTTTTTTATAAGTAATAAAGTGAAATAAAAAATGGATTTCATAAGTGAATTGAAATTTATAAATTTATGAAATATGAAGATATAAAATGGATAAATTTTGTAAAATATAAGATTTATAAGTAATCAACTTATAAATCGGATTTTGGCATTTAAAATGAGATATAAAAAGGATTTTTTATAAATAAAAGTTTATAAAAATATAAATGGAGTTTATAAACGTTGTTTATAAATTCGAAATAAATTGAATTTGATAGGTTGGATATAGGAATATATGAAAGGAATTATATTCACGATTTTGGACAATGAATATATTATTAAATGAAATGGATATGTTTTTGGGAAGGAATATTATAAAATGAAGTTGATGATTTTAAAGACGTTTTAAAATGCATTAAGTATCGAATACATAGATTTCAACATTCATTGTTGAAATAGACGTTTCGAGAAATAGAAAGAAATGGTGGACTATAATACTGTTGTTATAGTAAATGGTTTCCGAAAGAAAATGTTTTTATATAGTATTGGGATTTATATATCTATTTAAACTTTGAATCCCTATACTGGTGATTTTGGGTCGTCGTAACGATGTTTTACGTAACAGTAGTTTTGGCCCAAACAAATGTGTTTAAGTGAATGTTTTCCTTAAAGAATGAATTATATACTTAATTTTCGATTTAAGTATATTGAATATTTTCTAAATATTGAAAATAAATGGATTTGTGATGTACTTATTATTAAATAAGTATTGAAATATTTTTCCAACGTGAAATGAACGTTTTAGAATTTATCCTTGTAAAGATAAATTGAAAGTGAATATTTGAAATCGATTGAAAATCGTATATCATAAATATTTTGGGATTATAAATTCACTAAGGAATTTATAAAAGAAAAGGGGAATTTGTTTAAAAATAAATGTTGATTTATTTTTGAAGTGTGGGAATTAATTTATGAATTTGGAACGTAAATATAAAATAAATCGGAAAGGATTTATTAAATTGGTTTAAATGAACCATGTTGAAATGAAAGAAATTCCGCGTAAGGAAAAGTGATTTGAAAATTTGTTTTCTAATGGTTGAAGTGTGGAAAATTATTTATCTAGTAAAGATATTTTGGAAAGTAAATAATTTGGGAAATTATTTGGATTTTATGATGTTGAGCATGCCTATTGATAGTTAAATAATCCGAGTATCAATATTTACCTTGAAATAGGTATTTGTTGTGAATTGCTTGAATTTGAATGCCACACTTATTTTTTAATAAGCGCTCACTATTCGGGTTAGCCGGGAAAGGACCTTGGGGTCGTATAACCCATTCCGAGTATGTGATACGTCGTAATGGATTGCATTTGATGACCGGTGTTGAAGACCGGATATTTGTGAAAACGGAAGGATTTCCGTCTAGTTACTCTACATCGGCTGATCTCCGATATAGAGGTTCTATCACCCTTAGTGACGGGAAGTCCGGTCGTGATTAGTGAATATCCGGATTGCAAGGACTTCTTTGTAAGTGTCTTCGGTTCTGTTCGATCCCGGAACAGACTTGTATGATTGTATGTCTAACATTACAAATTGAGATATAAAGCTGATTTCTTTCAAATATATTTCTATTGGTGGCGGAGAATTTATTCTCTTAGCTTAACACCCTTCTCGGAGACGTACGAGCTCAGAGGTTATATAGTTGAAGGTTATTAGTGATATACTCCCAATTTGGTAGTGTGGCATGCTGAGTGTTGCTGTGAAATGATCATTGTGTTGATCATTTTTGATAGGATCATTTATTTGATCATTTATCTTGGTCATCATTTCTATGATCATTTGTTGACCCAAAGCACGGCTTTTGTATAAAGTGTGGCTTTGTGGACGAGACTTCGTCGGACCTCACACCCCGGAAATGGTCAAAACAGGAAGGATGCGGCAAGGTTATTAGGGGTAGCGCCCTTTAGTGTATGTCATTCCTTCTGGATAGAGGTGGTATCATGGTATGGAGCCCAGATATTTAACCTATGTTGTTGCTGCATATTTTGTGGTTGTTGGAAATCGAGGATCCTCGGATAGATCGGTTACGATCGGGGGATGACATATTTGTGTCAGTAGTTACCCAATTAGGGGTAACCCGGCCTTGTGTTGGAAGAGATCCGGTTTGGTTCTCGGGACGTCATTCCAGAGGCGTTTTCATGTGGCAATTGGAAGTTCCTTGGCCTGACCATTTGTTGGAAATCCAAAGAAATAATACGAAACTTGTACGGTTTTAGTTGTATAACCTGCTATGGAATGTGGCGGTAACCTGCTATTGAACATAGTTAGCTTTAGTAGGCATACGATAATGGTCGTATGTTGGCTAAGATTTATATTCTACCTTCGAAATATTTTCCTACATTATGCACTAGTAATAATATCAAATGTTTCTTTTTAATGCGTATCAAGCATCTTTGACTATCATAAGGAGAAATCTCCTCCGATTCTGCGTTTGCATTGTGTGTGTGTGCGGGAGGCCTTATGGTAGTCTCATTTTTAAAAGCATTGTGAATTGACTTTAAAAATATTCTTCTATTTTGATTTTAAAGATAAATAAACTGTTTTGAGTTCTCACACCAGTCACATGACTGACTCGGAGTTTATTGTTTTCCTTCCTAAACTCTGGGTGCCCACCAATTTCCACACGGGCAGTCAGGAGTTAAGGTTTATTCAGGATATTCAGGAGTTGCTGGAGGCAAGATGGATGGCATGGCGTATTACTAGTATATAGTATTTCTTTTCCGCTGTTGATGTTGTTTGTTGTTGTACACTCTGATGATGTAATGAAATGTAATGTAATGTAATAACTGATATAGTTTTTTGTTTAAAGATTATTCATTTATTTATTATATGTTGTTGCGCTGCGAATTGTGAGATTCTGATGTTGTTCTGTTATTTCTTTCTGTTCCGTTCTTTTCTCTTTAGTTTCTATCTTTTTCTCTCTTCTTCTACCTCTTTCTTCTTCTTAAATCATAATGGTTCGTTCTTCCGTGCATCTTGAATATATAAATGGAGATTAGTTTCTATTCAAGGAGGACGAAAAAGTGGACTATTACATCGAGCATGATTAAACTAATAAATGAGTGTAACGTCCCGCCTTTTCGCACGCTTTAAATCGACACACGTGCCAATTCAAACCGTTCGGAAGGGCGGATTGTTATGGGGTAAATAAGAATAACGAGAAAGAAATAAAAAAAAATAGAATCTCACAGCGGAAGGATAAAATATAATAATCAAATATATAGTTTATAAAGTTGTTTTACGAAATATTTGATTATACTTGCACATTTATCAGAGTTACACATACCAATAACAATATGGAGCAGAACAGTATGAGTATAGTGGACTAATAATAATAATAACAATATAAAACTCCGTCTTCGTCCTCCATAGCTAAGGTCTTCGAAATCCTGCATTGCTCGGACTGACCCGAGCGAATTGAAAAGACAAAACACTCGAGCAGAACTAAAAGATCTTATGTAAGTTAAATTAACAGAACTAAATATGAGTGCAGTAACTCAAAAGATGCTCGGGATTCACATCTCTTAAGGATTCGTTAAACTATTTTCTATGTAGCATATTTCTGTATTATAATAGTGCCTAATTGTAAAATAAACTTACTTTTAAATAGCGTTAAGGGTTTACCCATATAGCCCTTAACACAAGTAATGCCAATAGTCTATACAGTACCGTAACACCACCTGATCGGGAGGCTACCGGAGGATACTCCATAGGCATGACACAAATAGAAACTCGTACAAGGCGCGATAGGGTAGGTGACACGGCACAACTTGGCAATGCCAGGGTAGATATACGCTTCCGGGTCGGTGGTAACGCATAGCCGCAGCTACCGCCCACCTCGAGCCACACCTCCAAATGAAAAAATCAAAAGTGACCACCGAATCAATCAAAAAGTCAAAGTATAATATCGAAGGGATGTGTCCGATCAAAGGTGTTACCTCAATTAACCCGTCGATCGCTCCTGTTTTAGCCACCTCATGCCAACTCACGGGAGTTGGGTCCACGTATTTACCTTAAAGGAAATGCCACCACCATCCTACTTCATTCTGGAATCTCCACCGCATACACGGTTGTTAAAGTGTTTTTCGGAGTTGGCAGAGAGTATGACAACTTCCGATCGCAGTTTCTTCAACAACCAAACATTATTATAACGCCGCGGTTATTTCAAAATAATTTATACCTTAAAACCAGAATATAAAATCCCATTCAAAACCATATAAATACGATATCATTTATAATTTTTGTAAAACCCCAAATCAATATGTTATCATTTTTATTTCAAATATATCTTTTCCAAGAAATCATAGCATCTTCAAATCTGTATACCATGAAACCATATCTTTGTAACATAACTTTAATACTTAATGGTTTAAATACTATATTACTTTATATAATGAAATAGCTTCTTTTTATTTCACAATAAATTCCCAATATCAATTTGAACCTCCAAATAAACCATTTTAATTCCCATATATTTCAAAGCTCAAATATTCTATATTTCAAAACTTAAATATTTATAGTTTGTATATTTCAATCATTAAATATTCCACTATTTCAAAATAGATTCTTCGGTAATTTAATATATCAAATCCAATTGCTATTATTTAAATTTGAAATGTTTACTTACTAAACAAATATTATTCAGGTAAAATCCTTAAACTTCAATAACAGGATATTCTTTTAAATAAATTAACTTGATAATATCCTTTAAATTAATTTGATATTCTATTAAATCCTCAAATCAAAAATCAAGTTATAAGATCATACCTTTTAAATCTTAATTTATTTACACTTTAAAACAAATTTTTCGAGGAAAATTCTTAAATACTTTAATTCAAATCATATTCACATTTATCTTCAACCTTACTTTTATTTGAGTTTTTATAAACTCTATATACAATAGAATTTCAAATATATTCTTAACCATATTATATAAACGAAATCAACTTCATTATTTAGCTTATTTTAAAATTCGAAACAAATTTATACATAGCTAAATTCAAGAAATTTTACTGTATATATATATATATATATATCAAAATTTAATATATATTAAATTGTATTCTTTCCAAAACCATAGAAAATCATTTTCAAAAATAATTTATATATATATATCGTGGTGCCTGTATATAATTTTGTATCCTATGGTCAAGTGATGCGGATATTTATCATTTCAATCCGCAATTTAAAATAAAAAAATGCGGCTATATATCATTTCAAACCACAATCCCGAATGAAATGAAAATTCATAATAACTTGCAGTTTATACAATATAAATACCGCATCCATTCATCCATCATATAAATCATCGAACATTTATCAATTTATCATCCAATTCAACAATCACGTCAATAAATAATAGTTAATTACTGAATGTTAATTTTCAATAATGAATTAAATAACTGTTTAACTGTAGTTTATATGCAATAATAAATAAATTTAACTAGCAGTTTATATCCAATAATAAATTTGACTAAAATTTTAACAGGCAGTTTATATGCAAAAATGAATTAAATGAAAGTAAATTATATGGATGCAAATTTACTGAGATAATGATGAGATATATGCCTAACAGGTATAAATAAATTTCTAAACACATCATAAATCAATTTAACAAATATAAGAAATTTTAGAAGTCGTGAGTGGGTTAAAACACCCACCTTTTGAATTTAAATCGAATTTAAATCAGATTTAAACACAAAAATTCGACCATCTCAGAATTCGTCCAAACTAGCGTCATCAAGTTCGAAATTTTATTATGATCCTAACAAAAAAAATTTGCATGTAAATCGGGTATCATACGCGAAAATTATTAAAGTTTGAACATTTGAAAATTAAAATAAAATAAACTAAAATAAACAAACCAAAGAGGGAAAGCCACGTCATCCCTGTAATCTCCCCCTCTCTCACGCGTTTTCTTCCTCACGCGATGTCCAGGTCAAAGCCGAACAAATCCCCATATAAAAGCCCTAATCGTCGTTTCTCCTTTGCTCGCCGAGACCACGATCCAATACCTCCACCTCGAAGCTCTACGTCGCCTCAACCTTCGCACCAAGCAACACTTAGCTCGGCCATCCCCATAGCGTGAAAAACGAGGATGAACGGCTACTGTTTCCTCTTCAGCTTCCCCTTCCACGACGCTCGAAACACGATCTCTACCGTTGGATTGGAAGTTCGTAGCGAGCTCTTCAACTTTGTAGTTGGAAGAATTCGCGATTACTTGATGGATTGGTCAAAAATTCGAGGTGAAGTTGGATGATTTTTGGCCATTGGAGTATAGAAGTGGCAGCCGGTAAAGAATACTATGGTTTTGGGAATATTTTATTATTTTTTTGGTGATGCGTGTCGCATTTATATAGTTAGGTCCTAAAACAGCCCTAGCTCCGATTTACGCATGCTGATAGGCTAACCTAACATAAGAAGGCCTTCTAAATGCAATGGTACTGGTTTCGCACCCCAATTCCATCATTTTCGTAGGTTACTATTAAAGTCAAATTGGTTTGAAATAACAATAATGCCCCAAAAAGCCCGTTTCGGCTCCGAAACGAAAGTGAATCATCCCATATATCAAAATAGATGTTTTTAAATATCTTAAACGCGATCGAACAAGTTTCAAGTCCAAATTCCATCGTATGAAGAAGTTATGCTAAAATCAATATTTTTCAAATTGATTTCAATAGATTTCAATTAAATCGATTTCAAGGCGTTTCGCGTTCGTACGATCGAACGACAAGTCCGATCATTACGAAACTTGAAACCCTACAATAATTCACCGATATGGATGAAACCTGTTTCGTCGAAATCCGAGTCAGTGGCCAAAATGGCAATTTTTATATTAATTAAATAAATTAAAAATTCATTAATCAAATCCAATTTTTAAATTCATATTCTAAAATCGACAATTATTGTCATTTTTAATTTCTTAAATATTTATAATGACTAAAAGCAAATTCACATATCAAGTTAGTGTCAATTATTCCAGTAAATACAGTGTCAAATGTCAACTGCAATTAATCCAATTAATTGCAAATTAATTCCAATAAATTTGATTTTGTTCGATTACAACATAATATTCAATCAATTATTACTCAACTGACATAGTTAATATTGTTTTATATTTCATTGCTTTAATATTTTCAAATTTTCATCTTTAAGTTACATTAATTATTGTATTTCAATTATATTGGGATTTTGTCAGTTTTATTCATTAATTAAATTTAAAAATCTCAATTATTTATTTCATCTTGGTTTCCACCTTTTTATTCCATTAATTATCATATTATGAATGGAATTTTACCCTGGTTACATCTTATTGAATTCAACATTCTTCACTTACCAATTTATTCCAAATTAACTACAAAAATTTAGTGAATTTATCGAAATGGAATTCAAATTAAACTTATCAAACTAATAAAATAAGTAACGTACAATAATTATTGTCATTAACTCTTAATTACACATTTATAGGTTCATTATTTACAAACCAATATTATAATTACTTACATAACACTGGTTTTACTCAATTACCATTTATTTCAAAAATTTAGCCAATATTTATATTAGTTCTCTTATATTCAATTTATAACCATGTGTAACATTTAACTTGAATTGGTTGGAATTCCTTTCAAGTTATTAATAATTAACTTATATTAACATATTTCCTTAATTTATTCCAATTACCGTTAAATTTATACTAATTCATCAATTTGTACAATATCCTTTGTTTCCTTAAAATAAATGATAAATAGTATTGTCATTAACTCTTAATTACACTTTTATAGGTTCATTATTTACAAACCAATATTATAATTACTTACATAACACTGGTTTTACTCAATTACAATTCATGTCATTTTTAATTTCTTAAATATTTTTAATGACTAAAAGCAAATTCACATATCAAGTTAGCGTCAATTGTTCCAGTAAATACAGTGTTAAAATGTCAACTGCAATTAATCCAATTAATTGCAAATTAATTCCAATAAATTTGATTTTATTCGATTACAACATAACATTCAATCAATTATTACTCGACTAACATAGTTAACATTGTTTTATATTTCATTACTTTAATATTTTTAAATTTTCATCTTTAATTTGCATTAATTACTGTATTTCAATTATATCAGGATTTTTTCAATTTTATTCATTAATTAAATTTAAAAATCTCAATTATTTATTTCATCTTTGTTTCCACCTTATTATTCCATTAATTATTATATTATGAATGGAATTTTACCTTGGTTACATCTTATTGAATTCAACATTCTTCACTTACCAATTTATTCCACATTAACTGCAAAAATTTAGTGAATTAATTGAAATGGAATTCAAATTAAACTTATCAAACAAATAAAATAAGTAACGTACAATAATTATTGTCATTAACTCTTAATTACATTTTTATATGTTCATATTTACAAACCAATATTATAATTACTTACATAACACTGGTTTTACTCAATTACCATTTATTTCAAAAATTTAGCCAATATTTATATTAGTTCTCTTATATTCAATTTATAACCATGTGTAACATTTAACTTGAATTGGTTGGAATTCCTTTCAAGTTATTAATAATTAACTTATATTAACATATTTCCTTAATTTATTCCAATTACCGTTAAATTTATACTAATTCATCAATTTGTACAATATCCCTTGTTTCCTTAAAATAAATTTATGTTTTTATTAAGTTTTCATTTACACTTCCGTTACTTTATTAAAAATCATTAAAGTAACGTTTATATCAATAACATATTATAATACTTACCATTTAAATGAGTTTGATTTCTAATAAATTAATTGACAAGTTAATTAGGTAATTTATACAAATTTGTTATCATACCGATAAATTTACACTTATAACTAAGTCCTACATTTGAATTTATCTTTTTAATTGAAATGTTCATTCAAATTTATAAATTATTAACTTGCATTAACATAATTCCCTAATTTGCTCCAATTACTGTCAACAATCTTTTATTACATTAAATCTATTTAATACTTTCCTTAAATTTCTCATATTCAATTTATACCCAGGTAAAAATCTTTTCACTACTTAATTCATTAGAATTGTATTCAAATTACAAATAAATAAGTTTTAATTACCCTTGCTATATTCTAATTTAGCATTCATTCCAACACTAATTTATCGCCTTTATTATTTCTAAAAAATTTAATTACAAAATCCTATTTAATTAACACATCTAATTGTCGAAATTTAGGGGTCGTTACGCTCTCCCCCACTCAAAACATTTCGTCCCCGAAAAGGAAAATAAGGGAAAAGAAGAATTACGAAATCAGTATATCATATTTAAATACTAAATTTATAAACAAGTAAATTTACAAAATTAGTCAATTTAGATAAAATATACCTATTTATAACCGTTAAATCTTTTATACTCAAACTAATAAAGTTTGGAAAATATTCAAAATTTTCTAAGTCCAAAATTTATGGAAAATTTTGGCAGAGTCTCCTTTGTACGGGGAGGCTTGGGAGAAAATATAATATTAAATGTAACAATATATAACATATATTTAGCAAAATAATATATATCCCAACCCGGGAAAATGTATAAAATAGCGCTATAAAACCATAATCCGAAAAACGTACCTATTTGTCGGGCAATTTAACGCTTAATTATGAATCCAAAAGCAGTAGCAATCACTTCCATAACCTGTACTTCACTTATATAATCCAAAAGAGTTAATAATTATACAAAGCGAAATATTTGGCGTTATTTCAATCAATAACAAATAAATCCGTACAAACATCAATTACTATGAACAAAGCATACAACCATTCATTCATATCAAACAAAATAAATAGTTGTTCTGGCTCAAAACTTTAAATTGTACGAAAAGAAAAATAAACTACTAAGCTTACCATTCACTCAACAGCCTTAGGTGACACTAAATAGATTATTCATACCTTCCAAACAGATTTAAAGTATCCTTGCCCAAACTACCATAACCAAACAAACTACAATCTCAAACAATAGATTAAGTTAATTTTAATCAATTTTATTTTATAATATTTGTTGTTTGATTCCATTTCATTTATATAATGGTTTATCCTTTTTTAATTTACATTTATTTCTTACAACTTTTATTTCCATCCATTAATTTAGTGTTTATTATACTCATTTTCATTTATTACTTACAATTTTTCATTTTCCATTTTAATGTCATGTAAGTTTCTTCTTTATTGCATCATATTTTATTATAGTAGCATTTCATTTAATTTACTTAAGTTTAAAATCATCTATTTGAAATACTTACCTTTAATTGTATTTACTTATAGTAAAATTTCAATTTATAACTTAAGTTTATAACATTAAATTCTCATTTATAACAGCAAATTCATTGAATACTTTCATTACCTCAAGCTTTACTTGTACGATTTACCATTAGATTTTCTTACTAACATTGTAACTTTTATTATATGGTAAGTTATATGTATGCTTTAAGAATGTAATTGAAAACTATACAAGTTTCTTCTCAATTCCTTTAATTAATTAATGGTTCAATAATTACATCTTTGTTTTATAAGTTACAATTTAAAATCACCTTTAATTTCATTCATTACCTACCACTAAATCACTTGTTTTAATTAAAGGTTCCAATTAGTTATATACCAATTTACTACACTTAATTGAATTATTAATTTACTTGAACTTAAGAACCAAATACCGATTTTAATTTTAAATCATTTAAAATAATAGATAGATGTATATACTTAAATATATGTATATCCAATTACAATTGAAACGGTAAAAAATTTCTCAAACAAATCTGCAGTAAACTAGTACAGTATCCTTCCCACTTTGAAACTCGAAAATGAATGTCGATGATGCGTGCACTCATCACCGAAATTATTTTTCGGCGACAGAGAGGGAAGTACAGAGCTTATTTCTTTCCAAAATCTTATTTAAAACATTTCCTTCAAATTATATTGAAATATTTATATCAGAAAATACTTCTAGTAATATTATTATTATATTCCAAATCATTTGAAAGAAAATTTCAAAATCCTGGAACTTATGTTCCAAAATTTCCAATTTATTTTATTTTATTTTCAATCTTATTTTACCTATTGTTTATAAATTTTATTCCTAATAACTAATATATTGCAACCAACTATAATCTTTATAAAATTTATTTTATATATATAGAAAATATAATAGGCAAAATTATTTCATTCACCTATATTAAAAACAAATATCATGTCGGTCTGTCTTATTAAGTGTTTAGAAATCCCTATTAATGTCATAGCGTCACATGCATCAACCAGAATTTATAAATACAAAATGAAACAGAATAACATAATATTAAAACCTTTCATAACACTAACAAACACGCTCTCTCATATATATACGCTCTACGACTCCCATAGGGTATTACTACCCTATTAATAAAGAGTCAAACCCCACAAAGCTAAGGTTTATCGCTAAACCAAAGCTCTGATACCACATTATAACATCCCGCTATTCGCATGCTTTAAATCGACACACGTGCCAATTCAAACCGTTCGGAAGGGCGGATTGTTATGGGGTAAATAAGAAAAATGAGAAAGAAATAAAACAAAATAGAATCTCACAGCGGAAGGATAAAATATAATAATCAAATATACAGTTTATAAAGCTGTTTTACAAAATATTCGATTATACTTACACATTTATCAGAGTTACATATACCAATAACAATGCAGCGGAACAGTATGATTATAGTGGACTAATAATAATAACAACAATATAAATCTCCATCTTCGTGCTCCAGATCTAAGGTCTTCGAAATCCTGAAATGCTCAGACTGACCCGAGCGAATTGAAAAGACAAAACATTCAAGTCGGAACTAAAAGATCTTATGTATGTTAAATTAACAGAAGTAAATATGTGTGCAGTAACTCAAAAGATGCTCGGGATTCACATCTCTTAAGTATCCGTTAAACTATTTACCATGTAGTATATTTCGCTATTATAATAGTGTCTAATTGTAAAATAAACTTACTTTTAAATAGCGTTAAGGGGTTACCCATATAGCCCTTGACACAAATAATGCCAATAGTCTATACAGTACCGTAATACCTCCTGATCGGGAGGCTACTAGAGGATACTCCATAGATACGAAACAAGTAGAAACTCGTACAAGGCACGATAGGGTAGGTGACATGGCACAACTAGGCAATGCCAGGGCAGATATACCAAATACGCTTTCGGGTCGGTGGTAACGTGCAGCCGCGGCTACCGCCTACCTCGAGCCATACCCCCAAATAAAAAAACTCAAAAGTGGCCACCGAATCAATCCAAAAGTCAAAGAAAAATATCTAAGGGATGTGTCCGATCACAGGTGCTAACTAAATTAACCCGTCGATCGCTCCTATTTTAGCCACCTTGTGCCAACTCACGAGAGTTGGGTCCACGTATTTACCTTAAAGGAAACACCGCTACCATCCTACTTCATTCTGGAATCTCCACCGCGTACACTGTTGTTAATGTAGTTTTCGGAGTTGGCAAAGAGTATGACAACTTCTGATCCTAGTCTCTTCAACAACCGAACGTTATTATAACACCGCGTTTTTTTCAACATAAATATATCTTAAAACCAAAATATAAAATCCCTTTCAAAACCATATAAATACGATATCATTTATAATTTTTTTAAAACCCCAAATCAATCTAACATCATTTTGATTTCAAATATATCTTTTCCAAGAAATCATAGCATTTTCAAATCTATATACCTTGAAACCATATCTTTGAAGCATAACTTTAATACTTGATGGTTTAAATACATATTACTTTATATAATAAAATAGCTTCTTTATATTTCATAATAAATTCCCAATATCAATTTAAACCTCCAAATAAACCATTTTAATTCCCATATATTTCAAAGCTTAAAATATGCTATATTTCAAAACTTAAATTTTTATAGTTTGTATATTTCAATCATTAAATATTCCACTATTTCAAAATAGATTCTTCGGTAATTTAATATATCAAATCCAATTCCTATTATTTAAATTTGAAATGTTTACTTGCTAGACAAATATTATTCAGGTAAAACCCTTAAACTTCAATAACAGGATATTCATTTAATTAAATTAACTTGATAATATCCTTTAAATTAATTTGATATTCGTTTAAATCCTTAAATAAAAATCAAGTTATAAGATCATACCTTTTAAATCTTAATTTATTTACACTTCAAAACAAATTTTTCGAGGAAAATTCTTAAATACTTTGATTCAAATCATATTCATATTTATCTTCAACCTTACTTTTATTTGAGTTTTATAAACTCCATATACAATAGAATTTCAAATACATTCTTAACCATATTATATAAACGAAATAAACTTCATTATTTAGCTTATTTTAAAATTCGAAAAAAAATTATACATAGCTAAATTCAAGAAATTTTACTATATATATTGTTAACCCTCTTCTTTTCAACGACCCTGCGATCTAGAGAAAGTATCGACTCAACTAGTCAGCGACCTGTAGAGCTCAACGACCTAAAGGATTAGATGGTCCAGCGACCTATGACTCAACGAGTTAACGGCTTATGTGAAGGCGCGACCTAACTACCTAAGGGAGTAAACGACCTAACACATAAAGCGGCTCAGCAAGTTAAACGACCTAGTTGCTAAATGGACTGAGCGACCTAGCACGCCAACGACCTATGGACTGAGGTGACCTAGCGACCTAAAGGTATAGGCGACCTAGCAAGATAATAAAGGCAGCGACCTAACAGGGATAAAGTTCTCTAACGACCTAGCGACTTAGCGAGCTATACAAAACTGAGGTAACTTGTCTTCCTTATGTCGTTCCTTCCCTAGGTCGCCCACGATCTATGACTTGTTCGAATGATCAAATGTGCTCCTGTTTGGCTGCAAACCGTGTCTACTAGGTCGCCCACGACCTACGACCTATACCTAAGATGCTCACGACCTAAACATACCAAAGGAGTTTCCTATGCCGCTTCCTACCTAGGTCGGCCACGACCTATGACTTGCTAGTTTCTCCAGAATGATGAAGTGTGTGATAGCCCGCAAATTCGTACCCCTTGAATCAATACTATTCTACCACTATTGACTCAAGTAGCACAGAAATACGAACCATTAGGGTTAAAGAAGAAGAGATAGAAGAAGAAGAAACTAAACAATATCAGAATCTCACAGTCGCGGCGGAATAAAATATCATAGTAAATGTAGAACTTTACACAAAATGAAGTTTGTAACTATTTTATACATCATATCATCATAGTGTCTCATACATCAACTATTACCAATCAGACATACCATACAATCACAGCAGCAGAATATATATATGTACAGGTAATACGTCTCGGCTCCAGCTCCTCTCCTGCTACATAGTACTAGGTCCTGTACATATAATACTCGGTCTGACCGGAGCATTATAATGAAATAACACCCGAGTCACTCTGGAATACCAGCTGATAATAATGCATCCAAATTGGTTATTAAAGTTTAAAAAAATCCTTTTGAAAACAAAAGCATCTCGTAAGACCACGCCACAAATAAACATGTTGGCTTTTTACCTTACGATAGCTAAAACACTTTTATAGAAATCCTCTGATATTATAATAGGGTCTATTTACAAATACTTATAAAATAGCCGAAATTGTTACATCTATTAAATTCCAGCTACTAGCCACAAAAGTGGGTAATACAAACAAAACTCGTACAAGGCTCGTATGGAGAATGGATTTCCAACAATGACTAGGCACTAGGGTACCACCTGCCACAGTACGGGGCCTAGATCACCGTACCGAGGACCACGCCCGATCCCCTACAACACAAGGCCAGACCCATCCCTTACTGGACAGTTTCGAATAAGATCACCCCGCGGTTGGGATCAGCAACCGCACCACTAAGCCGAAATAAAAGGGACATCTAGACAGGGATGACCTTACTCTCCAGTGGGGGCTATCCACGAAGCCTTGCTGCATATCCCCTGATTTTCAGTCATTCCCATTTAATGAGGCTTGAGGCTAAGTGTTACATTTAGAACATTTCACTTAGAATACCCATCGCCCACCTGTTGATGTTCCGAAACATTCGTCCATACAAGTCCGTTTCGGGTTCGAATGGAACCGAAGGCACTATTCCTACTACATCCATTTTGGAAATATCCTCAGGATTAGTAGTGACTAGCCCTTGCACTTCACTGCTCCATCTTCGACTCCGAACACGTTACACGAAACATACAAACCGGATCGAAGTGGTTTTCGATAAATAAATCTCGATCCCGGTCTATTCGAAACGATCAACGCATTTGTCCAATATTGATAGTCGGTGATTTAACTATCAATTTATATTCATAAAACATAAATTTCCATCCCAGGTTTAAAATAACTTCTTACGAAGCTTAACCACATTTCCATTCCCGAAAATTCACTTCCAAAGTATAAGTTTAAAGGTCTGTTTAAATAAACTATTATAAATTTATTTAATGAAATCATACTTAAGGAATTGCTTAACTAAATACCTACTTAAATTTTTAAATAATATTCTGCAACATTCTAATTTGCAATTTATTGCTAATTTAATTTGAAGGGTTTCTTTTGAAATCATATTTAATTTCAAGGGAATATTATTATCAAAATAACCCCATTGTTATTTTTAACAATTTATAATTTCTTATCGAAATTATCACCAGAAATCCATACTTTCCCATTTATCAACTAATAAATGTTCCACTTATTTTTATTTCCAACTTTACAAATTTTCATTCTTCACACAACCCAGATTCCAAACTTTATTCCTTAAATTCTTTATTTATCAATTCATTTTATTTCTTTAAAAGAATCCAATTTATTTTATTTTATTCTTAAAATTTTGTGTATATACTTGTCCAGCAATATCACAGTACAATTTAATTCAGAGTTATCCATCACAATATAAAAACAGATCACAACATCAATTATAAATGTAATTTCTATAGTGTGAGGAATCCAGTTGGATCCCTCCAACCTGTTTTCCCTGCATTCACAAATATTAGCACATCACATATAAATATCTATCCAGAATGATAACAACAATTATATTCAACCAATCACACAGATATTTAAATATTAATTATTTAAATCAGCCAATATCCAAATGTGAGTGAGAATAACACACCTTGAGTTTCAGCGAGCGTTCGAAATTTAAATTAAACCAAACGACGTTCGATTTAACTCAAATTTCTACTTGCCCAGAATGATTCCCGAATTGCACCATTGCGTAGCACTTTTTTTTGTGATTCCGGCGCTACCGAATTCGTTAAAATCTGATAACGTATGAACCAAATATTAAATTTTAAAGATTGAATTAAATTTAGAACAATTTCTTTTATAAAATTAATACCATACTAATCTTTGCCGTCATCCATAAAACAAAAATTCAGGCCGCACGATGCTATCCTTTTCCCTACGTGAATACAGGTATACGAAACCCATCATCCACCCAAACTCGAACTGCCGCACGCTCCTCCAAGCAACCGGAAGTAGATCAAGCGTCGCCATGTCGAAGCCCACTTCGTTCCCTCCCTACGTCCCAAAAATCGTAGATCTCGGCGCCCCACCTGCAGGGAATACCACGCACGAATGTGCCCCATTCGAGCCTCCATAGCCATCAATCTACTCCACCATCCTCGATCTCAACCGTACAGATCTGCCAAGCTCGAGACGTTCTTCGACTTCCATGTTGAACTCGAAGCGTAAAAGAATGTGGATCGAAAGGATTTAAGGAAGGAAAACCTGATGATTTCAGCCATTAAAAGGGTAAGCGGCGGCGGCTCCAAATAGAAAACTAGGGTTAAAGAAAATATTCATTTATATAATAAGATTTTATATTATTTTAATATCATTCCACGGATGTTTACAATTCATGCAAACGGACTCCAAACTACGCGTTCCGACAGGCGTTTCTAGGGTTTTTCCCGTCATTCGGACACAATGGAACAGGTTTTGTAAGCTAATTCAGTCGTATGTGCGAGTTACGGAATTAAACGATCAATTTAAAATTAAATCGGTTAAAACGATTTCAATGCGTTTCGAGCTGCCACGGTCAAATGACAACTCCGATTGCTACGAAAATCGAAACCCGGTAATAAAAAACTATTACGGATCCAATGGAACTAATTTCGTCGAATTCCGAGACTGTGCCCCGGAAGGCTATTTTACTCGTCGATTAAATCGAGCGATTTCTCAAAATTAACGAAAGCACTTAAAATTTCACGTTTAAATTTTTTATTAACTTTATAATAAATTTAATAAAATATATAATCACATTAAAAATCATTCTGGCTCATTCCGGACTAAAATCAGATTAATTGTATTTTAATAATATTAAATTCATTTTTAAATTAATATAAAATTCCAAATGTTAATTTATCAACTTTAAAATTCTTCTAAAATTCCCACCACGCTATTTACACTCAAATAACTCGAAATAAATTTTTAAAGCCATTTTTATCACTATTTACATCCAAAATTACTTTATTTCGATTCCGAATATTTAAATTATTATTTTCCCATTATTCAAATTCAACTGGAATTACTAAAATTAAAAATTATAGCTTATTTCATTGATTGAACCCGAATTCATTCATTTCAAAATCAATTAAGAATCCACATTAAACATTTAAAACGAATTAAATGTTCAAATTCAATGGATTAAAAGTACGGGATGTTACAAAGTGTACCTTGCATAAGCCGTAAGTGACTCCCACTACGTCGCGGGCGACCTACGACCTATTTAAGGTCGTTTGCGACCTACGACCTAATGCCGAACTCTCCTATAAATACCCCACCTACTCCAACTAAAAAGGGGCTTTGGCTCATTTTCAGAACACCGATACTCTGCTGAATTCTCGACCCACTTGACACTTCAAACACAAAGGACATCTCAACAAACTTCAAGAGGAAATCTAACGCAATCAACATAGATTCAAAGACTTCTTATACATTAGAGTTCTAATTGGTTGTCTCATCAGTATTATAATCGAAGATTGTTGTAAAGTTGTAATTGATTCAGCAATAAAGAAGATTAAAGTGGACGTAGGCTTAACCTAAAGCCGAACCGCTATAAAACTGTTTTCTTTTACTGCTTTCTCTGTGACTTTACTACTTGTTTCTAATTCCCGTATTCACGGGTGGTGCTTTCACTTATTCTCTACATACACCGGTGTGTTAGCGTTCAATTTTAAACGTTAACATTTTTGGTGCTTTCACTGAGAACCCAACTCAGGCTATCTTCGTCATTGCTTCGCAAAAGATTATGGAAAGAATCTCTCTCAAAACCAGAAGTCTATCGAAGATAATGGCTCCTTGAAGAAAGCGTGGATCTACAGGACCCAGTAATGTCCATGAAAATACTGCCACTTCTCCTTCGTCAAGTCAAGCAGCACCTAGTGTCGAAATTACATGAGCGGGGTTAGATGCTGCAGTATCTGGATTATACCAGCAGATGGAAACTAAGAATGCTTTAATGCTTGAGAAGTTAAATGCATTGCTCGGAGCTAACCGTCAACCGGTGAGTAATGAAGAAAAACTTGCAGATGATGTTCATAGTCCTGAAGAGAGGAATATTCCTCAAAGAGCAGTTAGTCCCGCCAAAGAAACACCTACTCAAGCTGGAGGATCGAGACCACAGCCAACTATCCGCGAACGTTTGTCCAGACAAACTTCCGAGAAAATGGCCGAAGTCTGTCCTGCAGATCCTTTAAATGATGAGGAATATCTTTCGGGCATGGTGCGACAAATCATGAAAGAAAGCATGCAGAGAGATGAAGATGAGAAGGAATGGGGATTCGCTCCGAGCAAAACTCCATTCACTGAAAAGATTCTAAAGGCGGAATTCCCAAGGAAGTTTGTTCCTCCTACCATCACGGCTTATAAAGGAACAAGAGACCCCAATCAATTCCTGTATAAGTACGATTGGCACATGACTGGTGCTAGGGCGTCTGATGAGATCGAATGCCGGTACTTTCCGGTATACTTTGAAGGAGTGGCTCTGCTCTGGTTCACAAAGCTTCCGGTCCGATCCATAGACCAGTTCGCCGATTTGACTCGAAAGTTTAAAGAGAAATTCAGGTTGTATGCTTCAAAGGTTAAGGATATTATGTCACTCTCGAGCCTGGAACAGAATCCTAGGGAATCTATCAGGTCTTTCTTGAGCCGCTTCAACATAGCTTTGGCTGAAGTGGACAATGCAGAACCACGGATGGTCTTGACATACTTGATGAGGGCAATCGACAAATCAAGCGAATTTGGGAAGTGGCCGAAGATGAAAGAGCCCAATTCGCTGGATAAATTCTATAAGAAAGATGACGAATTAATGCGCTTGGAAAACCTTCGAGCACTAGTTAAAGTGGCATCGACAGAGGTTAAGAATAATACAACTGCTCCTACCAAAAAGGAATGCGGAAGTCAGAAAAGGGAGAATAACGGTGGGAAGAAACAGAAAGATATGAAGAAACACCGCTTCTTAAAATCTTCAGATTTCACTCCTTTGACTGACACTCCGGAGAATATCTTTTTTGCTACCAAAGATGTAGTAGAATATCCTAAACCGCCTGAGATGAGAGTTAGCAAAAAAGCCGCTCAGAGTGGGAGATTCTGTCAGTTTCATAATCAACCTGGTCATGATACCAACGAGTGTCGCCATCTAAAAATCTTAATTGAAGAACTACTGAGTGAGAACAAGTTGCAGCAATATGTTAATAGAAGTCGGAATGACCCAACTTCATCTAATAAGGGCCAGCAACTTCCTGCTCATCCATCTAGCTCGGGTGAGAGGAATACCGTGCACGAATCGGAAAGGCCTATTATTAATGTGATTACAAGAGGTCCTCACCCAACAGGCAGAAGCTGGGCGAGATGGAAAGATATGCCCGTACCTTGAAGTATGCACCAACAGAAGAGAGTGTTTTTGTGCTAGAAGATGCTGCACCTTTGGAGCAGCAGAAAACTTTTAATGATGATATTATGTTCAAAGCCAGGGACTCTATGGGCATTGAAGCTCCAACCATGAATCCCTTGGTCATCTCTGTAGGCATTGGGCCGGCTATTGTGAGAAGAGTGCTTGTACATTGCGGCGCTTCTTGCAATATTCTCTTCAAAAAGAGGTTCAACCAAATGAAAGTTCTGATGGCTGATGTTCAAGCCTCATCTCAGAAGATTGTTGGGTTCACTGGGGAACCGAAGAACCCCATTGGAACTATTGACTTGTTCGTGGAGCTTGGAGAGGGGCAGAAAAAGGTGGTTCGAAAACAGACTTTTGTAATTGTTGATGAATTTTCTTCCTACAATGCCTTCCTAGGCCGACCAACTGTTGCGGCTTTTAAAGCAATTGTGGCCCTGTGGTGCCTCACTATGAAATTTCCTACAGATAATGGCGTTGGAGTTATTAAAGGGGATCACCATGCTGGGCGAGAATGTTATCTAATAGAGTTGCATGAAGCGAGGAAGAGAGAGATGGGAAAAGGTACGGCGGCCCCACTTCGCATCAAAGAACCAACCATGTAGCAATTACAGGGTGGACCCTCCACTGGCGAGCATAGCGGGGCACGCATAGAAATGGATCCCAGAAAAGCTAATGCGGGGTAAAATAGAGTGGTGCCAGTGGAAGTAACGGTGCCAGTTCCTGTTGATCCGAAAGATCCAACAAAGTAGTGAATGTGGGTTCGCAACTTAATGTGATGGTTCAAAATTCCTTAATATCATTCTTGAAAGCAAATCTGGATGTGTTCGCTTGGACTCATGCTGATATGTGCTGAATATCTCCAGAAATTGTAGTACATACTCTGAACATCGATCCGAAGTTTACACCGGTAAAACAAAAAAGAAGAACCCAAGGTCCCGAAAGCTCAACAGCTTTGAAAGAAGAGGTAGACCGGCTTATGGAGAATGGTTTCATCAAGGAGTGTACTTATCCGAATTGGGTTTCAAATCCAGTACTGGTTAAGAAAGCTAATGGGAAATGGAGAGTTTGCATTGACTTCTCAGATTTAAACAAAGCTTGCCCCCAAAGACTGCTTCCTATTACCCAGAATAGATCAGTTGTTGGATGGAACAGCGGGACACGAATTGTTATCTTTCATGGATGCTTACTCCGGATACAACCAGATTATACTGAATGAGCCGGATCAGGAGGACACAAGCTTCATCACTGATGTTGGTCTCTACTGCTATAGAGCCATGCCCTTCGGACTTAAGAATGCAGGGGCAACTTACCAAAGACTCGTCAATGGTATGTTCAAACCGCAGATTGGCAAAACCATGGAAGTTTATGTTGGCGATATGTTGGTGAAGTCAAAGAAAGCGGTAGACCATATGGACCACTTGGCGGAAATGTTTGCAATCCTACAGAAGCACGGAATGAAACTTAATCCTTTGAAATGTTTGTTTGGGGTGGAGTCCAGAAAATTTCTGGTTTTCATTGTGAGTACTAGGGGCATTGAAGCTAATCCTACTCAGATTGCTGCCTTAAAAGAAGTAAAAGCTCCTAGAACGAAGAAGGAATTGCAAAGTCTTAATGGAAAAGCCGCTGCCCTGAGTCAATTCATTTCCAAAGCTATTGATAAATGCATTCCATTCTTTGATGCACTGAAGAAAGGAGAATTTTTACTGGACTCCTGAATGCCAGAAAGCTTTCGATTAATTGATTCGTCATATGGAAACGCCTCCTATACTTTCTAAGCCCGACGATGGTGAGGATCTTTTCGTATATTTGGCAATCTCATCTCATGCTCTTAGTGCAGCGTTGGTATGGGAAGACGCAAAAATTCAGGGCCCGGTTTATTATATCAGCAAGAGGTTCACCGGGCGGAGATGAATTATTCAAAATTGGAAAAGCTCGCCTATTGTCTACTGATTGCATCAAGAAAGTTGAGGCCGTATTTCCAAGCTCTAACTATCAAAGTCCTCACTAATCAACCTCTAAAGTAGGTCCTTTTTCACCCTGAGACTTTGGGTCGTCTTCTAAAATGGAATATTGAACTCAGCCAATACGACATCACTTATCAACCCCAGAGAGCAATCAATGGACAAGCTTTGGCAGATTTCGTCGCAGAATGTACAGATAAAGGTGATAGTGAGGAAGAAGTGACTGATGATCCCCCAATTCGATGGAAATTATATGTTGATGGTGCAATAAACGATTACTGTTTCGGAGCTGGGGCTGCGCTTGAAACCCTTGAAGGGCGGTCATTGTGCTATGCATTGAGATTGGAATTCCCTTCGACAAACAATGAAGCAGAATATGAAGCTCTTATTGTCGGCTTGAGAATTGCTAATGAGTTGAATGTCAATGTGTTGCAGATCTTCAATGATTCACAGCTTATTGTATGTCAAGTCAAGAAAGAGTTTCAAACTAAAGGAGGAAATCTGCCTGCTTATTTGTCAATATCTTGGGAACTTCTCGATGATCTTGACCATTATACGATAAGTCATATACCCCAGGAAGAGAACATGAAGGCAGATTCTCTCGCAAAGTATGCAAGCACTGGTGAAGCTCAACTATTGGGATTGGTTCCTGTGGAAGTCCTGTCATCTCCAAGCACTGATGAGATGGATATTGACTGGATCATGACTATATCTCAAGAGCAAGAATCATGGATGACTCCGATAATGTAATATCTGCTCAACGGTTCTCTACCAGAAAGTTCAAAGGAACGACAGAAGTTGCTAAGAAAAGCCTCTAGATACATAATTCAAGATGGTCGATTGTACAGGCAGGGATTCTCAATGCCATTACTCTGATTTGTGACCAAGGAAGAAGCTAAGACAACTCTAGCTGAAGTACACGGAGGAGAGTGTGGAGACCATTCAGGTGGTCAAACTCTAGCAAAGAAAATTCTCCGTTATGGGTATTTTGGCCAGATATTAATCGTGATGCTGCAAGCTACGCCCGAAAATGTGACCGATGCCAGAGATTGGCAAAAATTCCAAGAGCACCTTCCACTGAGATAACACAAATGGTCAGCCCGTTGCCATTTGCTATTTGGGGAATAGATCTCATCGCGCATTTGCCAACTGCCAAATCCGGAATCAGATATGCTATTGTTGTTGTTGATTATTTTACTAAATGGGCTGAATCTGAACCATTAGCTACTATTACCTCTAAAAAGATGATAAACTTTGTAACTAAGAATGTCATTTGCAGGTATGGTGTGCCTCAAAAGATAATCACAGATAATGGAACCCAATTCGAAAGTGAAGAGTTCCAGGATTTTTGCAAGCGATTCAAGATCCAGAAAAGCTTTTCAGCAGTGGCTCATCTGCAGGCAAACGGGCAAGTGGAAGCAGTAAACAAAATTATCAAATCAGCCATCAAAAAACAGCTGGAAAAAGCAAAAGGTGGTTGGGTCGATAAGCTTCCACTAGCACTATGGGCATACAGAACCACCCATATAACTGCAACCGGACACACTCCATTTTCATTAGCATATGGATCAGAAGCAATGATTCCGGTGGGAATAGAAGTCCCTTTGCATAGAAGAATTCATTTTAACCAAGCTGAAAACGAAGAGTTGCAACTTAAAGCACTTGACTTCCTTGATGAGAAAAGGTAAGAGGCTCAGCTCAGAATTGCAGCCCATCAACAAAGAATTGCCAGGCATTTCAATTCCAAAGCTCGCCAATGCAACTTTGAGATTGGAGATCTAATCTTGAAAAGGGTCATGATAGCAACAGGAGTGTTTACGCCAAACTGGGAAGGGCCGTATGTCATAGGCAAAAAACTTCTTGATGGCACTTTCAAACTGACTACTATCGAAGGAGTCCAATTCCAAGAGCTTGGAACAGCAATCACTTGCGTCCATATTTTACTTAAAAGCTTTGCTTAAATTTGTAAAAAGAATGATGAATGTATGATTCTTGTATTGAAAGCCATTGTAAAGCCAGTGCAAGTGAATAATAAGAACTATAAAGTGGATGTAGGCCCAGTTCTTAGCCGAACACTATAAATCTTGTGTTCTCTACTATTATAAACTGCTTGTTCTATTTCGATATATAAAGTACTTCAATTGTATTACTAAAATGTGGAGTTAATATTGCAGGCCATTAAAACAAAGCTTACCCATTATAAGACCAAGCAATCCCTGACATCACTCAATAAATGAAGGTTTAACCATAAAATTTCCAGATTCAAATCCTATATAAGAAGTGCTTCAAGCAAATAGTTAGTGGTTCCGCCAGAGGTAGACCCTTCCAAACTAATTGTGATCGTTTGTGCAAACAAACATTCGATTAATTAGCCTGTGTTTGCCCCTGCGAACTCATTTAACAATGAAGTACACTTCTTTGGATAGAATAAGCTACTTGCAAAAGAAAGGAATGTGCGCTTGGAAATGATAATAGGGAATCGCTGACATGAGCAAATGGCGAAAAGACATGGGTGAGCAGGCAGCAAATAGAAAAAGACCTCCTCGGAGGCATAAGCCCTCTTCGGAGGCACAACTCTTCGAAGGATAAAGACCTCTAATGGGACTTGCCAGAAAAAAAAAGTTCTCTTTATCGACAGAAAGTTGTGGACTGACCGGTGGCACAAGACACTCGTTAACTAGCTGAGAACGTTTGAGCAAACAAACAATCCAAGTAACTTGTGTCCGCCCTGTGAATCCATCCAACCGAGAGAAGGAAACTTCGAACTTCCAGGCAGAAGCCCTACTCAGAGGCACGCATTCCATCGAGATCTTAAATAAAACTTCACAAGTGCTGGAATGTGAAAAGCCCTCTTCGGAGGCCCATTTCACCATAGTTGAAATGCTAAAAAACCTTTAATGGGACTTGCCAGAAAAAGAAATTTCTCTTTCTCAACAAAAAGTTGTGGACTGACCGGTGACACAGGACACTCATTAACTAGCTGAGAACGTTTGTGCAAACAAACAATCCAAGTAACTTGTGTCCGCCCCGTGAATCCATCCAACCGAGAGAAGGAAAGTTCAAACTTCCAGGCAAAAGCCCTACTCAGAGGCACACATTTCACCGCGATCTGAAATAAAACTTCACACGAGTCGAAATGTGAAAATCCCTCTTCGGAGGCCTGCTTCCCAGCGGACAGGTAAAAAATAAAAGCCTCTCCCCAGAGGCAGAAAAAAAAGAAGCCCTCTTCCCATAGACACAATCAAACAAAAAGCCCTCTTCCTGGAGGCACAATCAAACAAAAGCCCTCTTCGGAGGCACAAACAGGTCGAAGCCCTTTTTCGGAGGCCCGCTTTACCATGAGGGAAAATTCACTTGCCAAAATAAAAGTGACTTTTTCCAAAAGTGAAGTGTAGAAACTTCGCAACAAAAAAAAAAGAGAGGACTTCTCCAATACGAGGCGCGTTCTACTAAATCCGAAAAATATTTCCTTAAAACGGAAATATTATCCTATAAAGTACAGATGTAAACCTCCTTCAAAATGGAAAAGTTGTTCTCTGAAGAAAGAGTACAAGCCTTCTCGAAACAGAAGAGTTATTCTCCAAAATTTTGCCAATGTGAAAGAGATTGCAATAAACCATGGTATGGGGGCAATATAATATAGTTGCAAAAATAAAAACAATGCTCAAGCAACATACCATAGGTTTACTGCAACATCATACGGATAAAATAAAGAAACTTGTATGAAAAAGAAGAATAAATGCATTCTTAAATACAGACAGAAGTTTGTACAAGTAAAAGAATCATTTTATTCCATGCTATAAATTTTTTATACATGTTCAGGTTTCAAAACAAAACAAGGCGGGGACCAGTACCCGCACAATCTCCGGTCAACACAAGTCTTTGTATATACAAGCAAAAAAGAAAAAAATCAAGGTGAAAAGCATAAGTCCTAAACCCATCACTTCTGCTTCCTACCACCTTTTGAGCCTTCGCATGGCCGGATGATTAACTTTTTGGGCCAGCTTGTGTGAGTAGGGGAAGAAAGAGGAAGGGGTGCAATTGGACTTTCTTCTGTTTTTTCTTCTCCAGCAGAAGCTTCTCTCCTTTTCTTTGAAACTACACGCTTTCCCTTCTTCCTTGAAGAAGGATCACTGCCCGGAGTGAAAAGTGCAGACATCGTTATGTCATCGGAAATAGTCTGCTCCGAGGTTCTTTCGCCTTCTTTAGGTTCCTCAGCTTTCTGTTCTTGAGAAGCGACCGGGTCATCCAAGCCTTGAAGAGCTTCAATCTGCTCCTCTTGTGACCCCGGTTGAGAAAAGGAAGGAGGAGTAATCTGAAGTGGCGGAGAAGAAACAGTTGGAAGAGGGGAATGCTGAATAATACTTGACGCTTTCATTACAGGAG
Organism: Allium cepa; assembly: GCA_030765085.1. Classification (NCBI taxonomy): domain Eukaryota; kingdom Viridiplantae; phylum Streptophyta; class Magnoliopsida; order Asparagales; family Amaryllidaceae; genus Allium; species Allium cepa. Next base: position 1,034,404,037 of record CM060928.1, read on the forward strand.
AAGAGAAGTTAAAGTCAGTATCTCTCATAAAAAGAGGAGAAAGTGGCGCGTCAAGATTTAAGTAATAATCAAAAAGTTCATCTAGCTCATGTGAAGAAACCAAACAGTCCGCTTGAGCAAGATCAACATTGAGGTTACCTGGAGAAGTAGACTTTACTATGTCAACTTCGAAGTCCTACGCTTCAGCGCTTTCTTGAGTCTCATCTCTAGTGTGGACGGTGGCGCTTTCAATAGCAGCTTTAGCAGGAGGAGAAGAACGGGAACTGGAGCCGGCAATATCGATATCGGCCAAAACTGAAGGTAGAACTGGGTCAGTTGATATTGTCTTTCCTAAATGTTCTCCTTCTGTCATTTCGGCTCTCTCATTGGAAGTTGCTCCTTTCCCCTGGCAAGAGCGGCACATGCATCATCATCTAGATAGTGCGCCATTAAATCTACTTCGGCATATCCGGCTCCTCCAAGCATATAAGGTATAGCCTCACACACTTTGGCCAGAGTGATTTCATATTTAGGTCCCAAAAACTTAAGGCTACCGTGCCCCATAACACTATGGATGTAAAACTCGAATAAAGTGGAGCTGACTTCAGCTTTAGTTGCCATATGAGATTCTTCAGATGCAGCTTTGCCGGCAATAGCTTCATCATGCTCCTTTTCAGCTTCAGAAAGTCGAGCTTTGAGCAGTTCAATCTCTAAGTTCAGGGAGTTGGTTTTCTCTCGAAGTTGAGCAACATCAGCCCGATAGTTTTCTAAAGCTTGCTGCTGCACTTCAAATTTAGCTTCAGTATCTCTCTGTGGCGCATGAGCATCTCTCACTTTCTTTTGAAGCACTTCTTCTCTCTGAAAGTAGGAAGTGGAAGAAGTGGCGATCTCTTCCTTAAGGTTTTCAACTTCTGCTTCAAGCTTCTCATTATAAGTGGCTATGCTCCTCATTTCCGCGTCATGCTGCTCAAGAGTTTTCTGCCATTCAGATTTATCGTTTTTGATTGTTAGCATGGCCTCAAGATTTGCATGATTTACCCTCTGAAGCTCGTCGATAAGCTTTTGCCAACCCGACATTCTCTCAATGTCGAGTTTGACGGCATCAAGATTGCGCAGCATAGCTTGCTTGTCAATCGGGACCAAATCAAGGTCAAAGCGCACTCCCTTCAAGCACCAATGTGGAAACCGACTTTGAAGAGTGGCTGGGCCTTGTCCAACATGATATGAGGGCCTGCCAATAATTATTTGAATATCAGTACGAGTAAGGGCAGGAGATTGAGAAGGTACAGGAGCAGCGGGCCTTTCGGGAAGTTCGGACGCCGGCTTTTCGCCATGTTTGGCCCATTTACTCGCATCTTCAGGGATGTGGATTTTCCCTTTGTCATCACGGGATTTCCTTTTATGAGAATCAACTTCCCTCTGAGAAGAATCATGTCGCTTATCTCGTCTTTCGTGGCGTTCTTCATAGGCGCACCATTCACGGGCTCTTCTTGCATCTCTTTCTGCGTCAGTCTCCCAGGAGGAAGGAAGATACATCTTAGGGTCATAAGAACCGTGCTTCCCATAACGCTGGAAATCGTCATAGTAAGAGCCACTTCTTCCCATTGGAGAATCTGAAAATGAAGAAAAGATAAACTCAGAAATCTTGAAAGCAAGAAAGTTGAACGCATATAAGTGCTGAAATGTCCTAAGTGTGTGTAACGTGCAAACTACGTGCATCGAATCACGAAGCACTCCTGGGTTGGGAGTTGATGATGGATTTAACAGCCAGTATCAGCTCTTGGGCTGATGGAGTTTGTTGCACAACGGATGTCATTTCAAATGCTGGAGAAATAACTTTAGCAGTGATAGGGTCATCTTTAAAAAGCTCCTTTGAAGTAATCATCAGATCGCTCAACCCCTCAAAAGTATCATCACCGCTATGCCTGGCGGGACTCACTCTCCCGGTTCCTTCGTCACCAGATTTCCCGGATTGTTGGGAAGGTTCCTCTTCTTCGATGACCGGGGCAAGTGCAAGTTTGCCGGATGACCCCACAACATCAATTGAAGTAGAACACCTTACCAACGAAGCCTCAACAGTACGATCTTTCGGCGTAAGTTCTTCGTTGGAAACTGGGGCATCCGATGTCTTTATTGGAGAGTCGGGGACTTCATGATTTTGGGTAGAACGAGAAGGGTGCAAAAGCCCGTATTGATGCAGAAGTTCGTCTTTCAGCAAAAATTTAATATTCTTTCTTCAACCGGCACGAAACTTAACCTATCAAAAGTCGACTTGTGACTGGGATTTCTAGAGGGAGGAGGAAGTGCTGTAAAAGAAAAGAATGAAGTTAGCACTTAGCAATTCAGATCTCAAAAAGCTTAAACGGAAAGATCGGGGATAAGTAGTCTTACTTCCTATTCTCCAGATGAGATAAAACCCTAGGAGGCAGTGAACGAAGAAGAATTGATTCAGAAAACTGTGATCACTTTCGGAAAGATCGGTGATAAGTTTACGATTTCTGCCACTTCTCACGAGTATAATGGAGGGGTGGTCTTTATTCTTCGCGAATACGCATGAGTAGTAGATTTCTTCAAAGCTCGGAAGACGGTTAAGTGTCCCCTTGAATAAAACACACAATCCCATAAGGATGGCGTAGCCATTGGGATGTAGTTGAAAGGGAGAGATGGTTAGTCGGAAAAGGAGTTGATGAAGAAATTCATGGAAAGGAGGAATGGCAGCACAAAGGCACATCTGATGGTTGACGGCGACAAAACCGAGAGGTGGCCTGTCAGCAGTATCATTTGGGCCAGGAGGTATAGCATCCGCTTCGGTGATCCCAAATTGAATACCTAATTGGTTGAATGCCCGTTGACTCAGGGTAGTTGGAGTTCTTTCCAGAGGATTATCCAATGGGTCGGCTATCGGGAAGACTCCTTCAGATTGCTCGATTATCTCTTCTTGAGAAGACATTCTACACAAGGAACTGGATATTCAAATATGAAGGTGCACGTTTCCTAAATGTGTGAAGTGTTGTGCAGAAATAACAGAATGACAAGCAAATATAACTGAAATTAAACTAACAGGCATTTGTCAGTTACAAAGTTTCAGGTTTTGTTGTTTTAAGTCCAAATGCAAGTGCAGTATTGATGCAAACAAATCAGTTTTAATTGATTAATATTGCTTTGCTTTAATACTTCGCTTGAATTTGTTGATTCGTAGCACTTCATAAAATTTCTTTAAGTTGATTATCTTTTATCGACTAATCTGTCATTCAATGTGGGCAATCAATGGCAGTATATCCGCCCTAGTTTTCTGCAAATGTTGTGTCCAGCAAGTTGTTAGCTTACAAGTGAATATAATCTGTAAAGAAGTGCAGCAAAGTCCAAACAGTTTAAAGTCCAGACAGTTCAAAGTTCAAGCAATTCAAGTTAGAAGTACAATCAAGTTCTATCAAAATTCTGAAGCTTTCTTGTTTTGTTCAAGTCCTTAAGTCACAATCCGAGTCAAGAAATTCTCTAAGTTCTAGGTCGCTCACGACCTAATAGGTTGGGTTGAGATTGGTCTAGGTCGCAAGAAACCAATTGACAGTGAAAAATTGTTTAAGTCCTAAGTCATTCGCACGACCTAGGCACTAAGTCGTTCACACGACCTAAAGACTAGGTCACCCACGCAATCTAAAGTTTAAGTCGCTATGGGTTAAATCGCTCAGCCCCTTTTTTGGGTCATAAGGATCCTTAGGTCGCGTCGATACTTTAAGCTGTTTTCCGAGTTAAGTCTCATGATTCACTTCTCGAACAGCTAAAGTCCTAAGTCGAGCATGACCTAACTCCCCTTAACTCGCTAACTCTTCTTCTCTTAGCAAATCACCTAACCCGTTAACCCAATAACCTGTTAGCCCCTCTACAATCAAATCCGCCTATCTCCACGCCACCAAATCATCCAAAACCAACGTAAATCGCCTCTGATCCATCACAAACCCAAAGTACTGTTGTACTCTCGTGAATCACAGCGACAAGGTGTACAAAAACGGTCAAAAGCTAATCGTGACATGATCCACGACGAAATGCAGCATGCAAAATCGGGATAGGGTCGAAAACTAGGGGATTCACAATTAGATGGTGGTCGTGTTTGAATAATGGTCAAAATTCACTTACGTAATGAGATTGAGGAGATGATGATCAAATCAACAGGTAGATTGGCTTCAAAAATTCTCGAGCTCAAAGATAGTAATGGCGACCGAAGAATACAATAAGGTGAAGGAAGAAGAAAACGACCTAACGGCTTATATAGGGTAGAGAAAGGAACACGAATCGACACGAGCGACCTAACTCTTTCATAAGTCGCCCACGACTTAACGATCTAAGCTAGCACGGGTTAAAAGATATCGAAGCACACGACCTAACTCTTAGGCTTATACTTCTAGGGGCAAGTGTTAGCCCTCTTCTTTTCAACGACTCTGCGATCTAGAGAAAGTAGCGACTCAACTAGTCAGCAACCTGTAGAGCTTAGCGACCTAAATGATTAGAAGGTCTAGCGACCTGTGACTCAACGAGTTAATGACTTATGTGAAGGCGCGACCTAACTACCTTAGGGAGTAAGCGACCTAACACATAAAGCGGCTCAGCAAGTTAAACGACCTAGTTGCCAAATGGACAGAGCGACCTAGCACACCAATGACCTATGGACTGAGGTGACCTAGCGACCTAAAGGTATACGCGACTTAACAAGATAATAAAGGGAGCGACCTAACAGGGATAAAGTTCTCTAACGACATAGCGACTTAGCGAGCTATACAAAACCGAGGTAACTTGTCTTCCTTATGTCGTTCCTTCCCTAGGTCGCCCACGATCTATGACTTGTTCGAATGATCAAAGGTGCTCCTGTTAGGCCGCAAACCGTGTCTACTAGGTCGCGCATGACCTACGACCTATACCTAAGACGCTCACGAGCTAAACATTCTAAAGGATTTTCCTATGCCGCTTCCTACCTAGGTTGGTCCCGACCTATGACTTTCTAATTTCTCCAGAATGATGAAGTGTACCTTGTATAAGCCGTAAGCGACTCCTACTAGGTCGCGGGCGACCTACGACCTATCCATGGTCGTTTGCGACCTACGACCTAATGCCGAACTCTCCTATAAATACCCCACCTACTCCAACTAAAAAGGGGATCTTTGGCTCATTTCCATAAAGCCGATACTCTGCTGAATTCTCGACCCACTCGACACTTCAAACATAAAGGACATCTCAACAAACTTCAAGAGGAAATCTAACGCAATCAACATGGATTCAAAGACTTCTTCTACATCGGAGTTCTAGTTGGTTGTATCATCAATATTGTAATCGAAGATTGTTGTAAAGTTGTAATTGATTCAGCAATAAAGAAGATTAAAGTGGACGTAGGCTTAGCCTGAAGCCGAACCACTATAAAACTGTTGTCTTTTACTGCTTTCTTTTTGAATTTTCTACTTGTTTCTAATTCCCATATTCATGGGTGGTGCTTTCACTTATTCTCTACATACACCGGGGTGTTAGCGTTCAATTTTAAGCGTTAATATATATATATATACACACATACATATCTATCAAAATTTAATATTTATCAAATCGTATTCTTTCCAAAACCATAGAAAATCATTTCCAAAAATAATTTTATATATATACCATGGTGCCTGTATATAATTTTGTATCCTATGGTCAAGTGATACAGATATTTATCATTTCAATCCGCAATTTAAAATAAAAAAATGCGGTTGTATATCATTTCAAACCGCAATCTCGAATGAAATGAAAATGCATAATAGCTTGCAGTTTATATAATATAAATACAGCATCCATTCATCCATCATATCAATCATCAAACATTTATCAATTTATCATCCAATTCAACAATCACATTAATAAATAATAGTTAATTACTAACAGTTGATTTCCCAATAATGAATTAAATAACTGTTTAACTATAGTTTATATGCAATAATAAATAAATTTAACCAGCAGTTTATATGCAATAATAAATTTAACTTAAATTTTAACCGGCAGTTTATATGCAAAAATGTATTAAATAACAAGTAAATTATATGGATGCAAATTTACCGAGATAATGATGAAATATATGCCAAACAGGTATAAATAAATTTCTAAACACATCGTAAATCAATTTAACGAACAAAAGAAATTTTAGAAGTTGTGAGTGGGTGAAAACACTCACCTTTTGAATTTAAATCGAATTTAAATCCGATTTCAACCCATAAATTCGATTGTCTCAGAATTCGTCCAAACCAGCGTCATCAAGTCCGGAATTTTATTACGATCCTAACAAAAAAAATTGTGCGTAAATCAGGTATCAAACGCGAAAGTTAATTAGGTTTGAACATTTGAAAATTAAAATAAAATAAAATAAACAAACCAAAGAGGAAAGCCACGTCATCCCTGTAATCTTCCTCTCTCTCACGTGTTTTCTTCCTCACGCGATGTCCAGGTCGAAGCCGAACCCATCACCATCTCAAAACCCAAACGTCGTTTCTCCGTTGCTCGCCGAGACCACGATCCAATACCTCCACCTCGAAGCTCTATGTCGCCTCAACCATCGCACCAAGCATCACTAAGCTCGACCATCTCCATAGCGTGAAAAACGAGGATGAACGACCACTGTTTCATCTTCAATTTCCCCTTCCACGACGCTCGAAACACGATCTTTACCGTTGGATTGGAAGTTCGTAGCGAGCTCTTCAACTTTGCAGTTGGAAGAATTCGTGATTACTTTATGGATTGGTCGCAAATTAGAGATGAAGTTGGATGATTTTCGGCCATTGGAGTATAGAAGAGGCGGTCGGTAAAGAATACTAAGGTTTTGGGAATTTTTTTTTTCGTGATGCGTGTCGTATTTATATAGTTAGGTCCCAAAACGGCCCGAACTCCGATTTAAGCATGCTGACAGGCTATCCTAACATAAAAAGGCCTTCTGAACGCAATGGTACTAGTTTCGCAGCCCAATTCCATCATTTTTGTAGGTTACTGTTAAAGTCAAATTGGTTTGAAATGACAATAATGCCCCGAAAAGCACGTTTCGGCTTCGAAACGAAAATGGATCATCCCATATATCAAAATAGATCTTTTTAAATATTTTAAACGCGATGGAACAAGTTACAAGTCCAAATTTCATCGTATGAAGAAGTTATGCTAAAATCAATATTTTTCAAATTGATTTCAATTAAATCGATTTTAAGGCGTTTCGCGTTCGTACGATCAAACGACAAGTCCGATCGTTACGAAACTTGAAACCCTACAATAATTCACTGATACGGATCCGCTGAAACTATTTTTGTCGAAATCCGAGTCAGTGGCCAAAATGGCTATTTTATATTAATTAAATAAATTAAAAATTAATTAATCAAATCCAATTTTTAAATTCCAATTCTAAAATCGACAACTCGTGTCATTTTTAATTTCTTAAATATTTTTAATGACTAAAAGCAAATTCACATATCAAGTTAGCGTCAATTGTTCCAGTAAATACAACGTTCAAATGTCAACTGCAATTAATCCAATTAATTGCAAATTAATTCCAATAAATTAGATTTTATTTGATTACAACATAATATTCAATCAATTGTTACTCGACTAACATAGTTAACATTGTTTTATATTTCATTACTTTAATATTTTCAAATTTTAATCTTTAATTTGCATTAATTACTGTATTTCAATTATATAGGGATTTTGTCAATTTTATTCATTAATTAAATTTTAAAATCTCAATTATTTATTTCATCTTGGTTTCCTCCTTTTTATTCCATTAATTATCATATTATGAATGGAATTTTACCCTGGTTACATCTTATTGAAATCAACATTCTTCACTTACCAATTTATTCCACATTAACTGCAAAAATTTAGTGAATTAATTGAAATGGAATTCACATTAAACTTATCAAACAAATAAAATAAGTAACGTACAATAATTATTGTCATTAACTCTTAATTACACTTTTATAGGTTCATTATTTACAAACCAATATTATAATTACTTACATAACACTTGTTTTACTCAAATACCATTTATTTCAATCTATTTCAAAAATTTATCTAATATTTATATTAGTTCTCTTATATTCAATTTATAACCAAGTGTAACATTTAACTTGAATTGGTTGGAATTCCTTTCATGTTATTAATAATTAAATTATATTAACATATTTCCTTAATTTATTCCATTTACCGTTAAATTTATACTAATTCATCAATTTGTACAATATCCCTTATTTCCTTAAAATAAATTTGTGTTTTTATTAAGTTTTCATTTACACTAACGTTACTTTATTAATAATCATTAAAGTAACGTTTATATCAATAACATATTATAATACTTACCATTTAAATGAGTTTGATTTCTAATAAATTAATTGACAAATTAATTAGGTAATTTATACAAATTTGTTATCATACCCATAAATTTACACTTATAACCAAGTCCTACATTTGAATTTATCTATTAAATTGAAATGTTCATTCAAGTTTATAAATTATTAACATGCATTAACATAATTCCCTAATTTGTTCCAATTACTGTCAACAATCTTTTATTACATTAAATCAATTTAATACTTTCCTTAAATTTCTCATATTCAATTTATACCCAGGTAAAAATCTTTTCACTGCTTAATTCATTAGAATTGTATTCAAATTACAAATAAATAAGTTTTAATTATCCTTTCTATATTTTAAATTAGCATTTATTCCAAGACTAATTCATCACCTTTATTATTTCTACAAAATTTAATTACAAAATCCTATTTAATTAACACGTTTAATTGTCGAAATTTATGGGTCGTTACAATGACGGTAATGAATAAACATCATTTGTCCCTACATTGATTGAACTACATTTATTAATTTATGCTAATATAAGTTACCCTACATACAATCTTTAATTTTCATAATCGAAATTGTCTTTAAGGCATATGTTTACAACAAATATAAATATGTCTTTATATACATAATACATTCAACTCATTTTAGGTGATTGCTTTCCTTGTCTCTAATGAGTTTTACATAACCAAATTCTAGTTTCTTGTTTAACCTTCAACTCGAATACCATGGTGTAACGGGCCACCTTTTCAACTGCTAAATATCGACACTACATCCATGATATTAACGTTTGAGCACCTAGGTGTAGGGATTACGATAAAAAATGAAAGAGAAAAAGAATAAGAAAGAAGAGAACAAAACATCAAAATCTCATAGCAAAAAGAAAACATATAATATCAAAACGACATTGCAAAGTGTTACTCTACGATACACGATAATTTAGAGTTACGATACTAGGAATTATAATCAGTATGGATAGTAATAATAGCTTATCCACACAAATGCTAAGATATACATACTTGTAGTGCAATGGAAATAAGATGCAGGCGAAAACACCCGTTCATCTCCTCGACCTCCAAAGAATATCTACGAAAACTTGCCTTTCTCAGACTAATTGATAGAGCACCCATGGATTCAAGGAAATGATAAAACCATGAGATAGACATAAGTCTTGTATAAAGGACTCAAGAGACAACTAACTAGCATATAGCCATAACTTTTGAGGCCTTTCAAATCACCATAACAGTTTTTCCTTCAAATAATCAAACCATCCAACAAGTAAGATGTGATATAATAGACAATGTCTAGGTTGTAGAACATAAATAAAAAAATAGCTATGCTTCTTGCATCTCAGAACACAACTATACAAGAAGTACGACTGAAACCATTAAGGTAAGTTTGCATAAGGATTTCCATGGAGGTCTCCTCAGTAAACCTATGTCGACCTCCTACACAAGGATAAGAACTACCGTCTGAAACCATGCATACTTCTAGATAAAATATATCATAGAGGAAAACATAGTTAGTCCATGCCTGCACATGTAATATTAAATACTAACAACTTCCGCGAACCTCACTTGAAACCATCTCTAGATATTTGAATTTGATGTACCCTTAGATAAGCTATGCCCACAAGCTGTTCCCCTACTCTGCTTTCTATTATCACTGATAATGAAGTGCCGATAATGAAGTAGCGTTCAGCATCTCAACATAAGTCTTCATCACTCAAATAGATCTTGAATCTCTCTTTGGATTCTAGTGCAATTCTTTCGATGAGTGCTAACTTTGTCCACTATCTTGAAATCAACCCCTGGATAGACGGTACAACATGACAGTAGCGTTTGAAATTTTAATATCAACCTCTCCCATAAGCTGAACCTTAGGATAGATAGTTCAGCTTTATAGAATCCTCTTCACAACTGCTTCTATAAGACATTTATATTAGTTTTGAAGTTATTTTCGATAAGTATTACATTTACCATCTTGGTCTTTTAGAACTAAATCGGTGAATTTCCTATTAATTCAACACCGATATTTAAGACGAAAATGAATGATACAATGGACTCCTTTTGGAGATCTTGTATTTATATGTTCTTAAAGCAAAAGACAATTCATTTGAATAAGTAATCCATAAGGAACCCAAACCATATCAATACATGATGCATACATATACTTCCAAAATACATTGGTTAAACCAGATAATCTACTAATCGAGTACCACACACCGTATCATGTTTCCAACTTTCTCAACTTATACTATCCCTTGGTTAAAAGTGAAGCCAAAGGGTTAAAGCACTGTTTGTTTCTAAACCATACTTGGACATCTCTTTTGGAGAGAATAAATCTACTTTGTCGGCTTTTAGTGCCAAATATATAATAAAAAACTTTCCATAGACAAGTAAACACACGAAGCACGAATAAGTCACACAAAGCATGATTACTCACATAAACGACTTCTAGTCCTTATTTTATTTAATTATTTTTTTTGGATTTAAAAATCCTTTGGAAATACATTATGTATATGTATTTAAAATATGTTTACAGAAGATATATATATATATATATATATCTGTGTGTGTGTGTTTGTGTATACTACTATTTCGCTGTTCATTTTTACTCTTTTCAATTCTTAGAAATGTATTAATATTCTTATCTAAATGGTATTAGAATATGAATAAATCTTAAACAAAATTTCATGTTTGCACAAGTATAATTAAAGGTGTTAAAAAAATGTTACAAAACCAAAGAGATGTTATACATAACATTATCATTAAACTATTCTTTCGAAGATCTAACTATTTTCTAAAGTATTTTAAATGGGTTAAAAAATTTTTTTCTTAGACATCATTACTATGAACCCAAAACCTCTTTACCCTTATCATTGTCTTTAAACATTGTTTTTAATGATCTTAGTATACTTAGCAATAAGATAATATACTTTTGATTAACTTATCAAAAGCATTTCATTATAATTAACTGTTAAAATCAAAATAAATCATATTCTTCTTTGAAATACTTAACTTTTCCAAATTTATACTTATATAAATACTTTAAAAATACATATAAATATGTTTTAAATATATATACAAAATATTATTTAAAAAACTAATTTCGAAATTTGTAAAAAGATTAATAAAAATCATGTTTAATATTTTACAACCATTTACTTTAAAAATTCCAAAAAATTATTAAAAATATATTTAAACTTCTAATCTTTTTCATGCTCTAATTCATGTGATTAGAACTTCCCAAAAAACATTGCAAAAAGATAATAAATTATAAGATGTCTAAACCGTGAAAAGCTTGTCAAAATGTTGTAGAAAACCAAAGAATGCAATGGTCCAGGAAATGCTGCAATAGACCAAAGATATCATTTATTATTGTTGTAGAAAATCTTGGATAGAGAACAATATAGGAAAGTAGTGAAATTTGTGGCCAGTTTTCACTACTTAAAAAAATGACTTAAGATCCAATTTATTTTACAGCAAGTACTATATTTGACAACTTAAAACCATATAAAGAAAGCCCCAAGTATATCTTTCAAAATCATATTAAAAATTCTCGAAAACAATGTTTTCTCAAAATGCATCTATAGCGACTATTTCCCTTCTAAAATTTTCAACTTTGTTCACACAGTTATGAAGTGATTTAAACTTTGATGATTTTATAGCTGTAAAGACCCGAAAATCCGTACTCCTTGATAGACACTAATCTCCAGTGATTAACTCAAGATGAACGAAAATACGAACCCTTAGGGTTTTAAGAAGAAGAAAGAGGTAGAAGAAAAAGGAAAAAGATAGAACAGAACAGAAAAAAATAACAGAACAACATCAGAATCTCATAATTCGTAGCGGAACAACATATAATAGATAAATGAATAATCTTTAAACAAAGAACTATATCAGTTATTACATCACATTACATTTCATCATCAGAGTGTACAACAACATAACAACTGAAAAGAAATACTATATACTAGTAATACGCCAAGCCATCCAGCTTGCCTCCAGCCTCTCCTGAATTCTAGAATATCCTGATAAACCTTACTCTTGACTGCCCGTCTGGAAATTGGTGGGCACCCAGAGTTTAGGAAGGAAAACAATAAACTCCGAGTCAGTAATGTGACTAGTGTGAGAACTTAAAATAGTTATTTATCTTTAAAGTAAAAATAGAGGAATATTTTTAAAGTCAATTCGCAATGCTTTTAAAAATGAGACTACCATAAGGCCTCCCGCACACACACACAATGCAAACGTAGAATCGGAGGAGATTTCTCCTTATGATAGTCAAAGATGCTTGATACACATTAAAAAGAAACATTTGATATTATTACTAGTGCATAGTGAGGAAAACATTTCAAAAGTACAATTTTAATCTTAGCCAGCATAGACATTTCGAACTATGCCTACTATAGCTACCATCTAAACAGTGGTGACCACCATAAGTAAATGGCAGGTTCTACAACTAAAACCGTACATGGTTTCGTATTGGGAATTGGATTTCCAACAAATGGTCAGGCCAAGGAACTTCCCATTGCCACATGGAAACGCCTCTGGAATGACGTCCCGAGAACCAAACCGGATCTCTGCCAACACAAGGCCGGGTTACCCCTAACTGGGTAACTACTAACATGAATATGCCATTCCCCGATCGTAACCGATCTATCCGAGGATCCTCGATTTCCAACAACCACATAAGAATAATAATGCAGTAACCACATAGGCTAAGTATCTGGGCTCCATTCCATGATACCACCTCTATCCAGAAGGAATGACATACACTAAAGGATTGCTACCCCCTAATAACCTTGCCGCATCCTTCCTGTTTTGACCATTTCCGGGGTGTGTGGTCCGACGAAGTCTCGTCCACAAATATCACTAATAACCTTCAACTACATAACCTCTGAGCTCGTACGTCTTAGAGAAGGGTGTTAAGCTAAGAGAATAAATTCTCCGCCACCAATAGAAATATATTTGAAAGAAATCAGCTTTGTATCTCAACTTGTAATGTCAGACATACAATCCATACAAGTATGTTCCGGGCTCGAACAGAACCGAAGGCACTTACAAAGAAGTCCTTGCATTTTCGATAATTTTTAATCACGTCCGGACCTCCCGTCACTAAGGGTGATAAAACCTCTATATCGGAGATCAGCTGATGCAGAGTAACTCAACGGTAATTGTTAACGTAAAAATCAGAGGCCAACACCCCGGTGTAGATTGAAGTTGAGCGAAAGCACCACCCGTGAACACAGGAACTAAAAAACAAGTAGAGAAATCACAAAGAAAGTAGAAAAAACAACAGTTTTTATAGTGGTTCGGCTTAAGGCAAGCCTACGTCCACTTTAATTCTCTTTACTACTGAATCGATTACAACTTTTCAACAATCTTCAATTACAATTCTGATGAGACAAGCTGCTAGAACTTTGATGCAGAAGAATTCTTTGAATCCATGTAGATTGCGTTAGATTTTTCTCTCAAAGTTATTTGAAATGCCTTTTGTACTTGAAGTGTCAAGTGAGTCGAGAATTCAGCAGAGTATCGGCGCTTAAGGAGATTGGCCAAAAGTCCCCTTCATGCTTGAGGTAGGTTGGTATTTATAGGGGAATTCCCCCCTTAGGTCGTAAGTCGTGACCGGCCTAAGGCAAGTCGTGGCTGACTCATCCGGCCCCTCCATGGTTTCACATAGGTTCATTTGAACAAGTCCTAGGTCGCCCCCGAGTCAACATAACCTCGTATCAGTAATACGGCATCGGGCTTACACCTAGTAGCTTTAGGTCGTGGACGACTCAAGCTAGGTCATGAGTTGTGAACGAGTTAAATGGCAACTGGATCATGTACGAGTCAAGAAGCCACTGTGCCAAGTAGCTGCATTGAACTTGTCTTCCTTTGCTTTAGCCGTGAACGACTTAACATTAGTCATAGGTCGGCTGCGACTTAGGTCGGTAGCTATCTTAGGTCTTAGGCAGCTAGACCGGCACCCATCTTGGATCGGCAACCCTGTCAAAACTTAGATCGGTAACTTTGTCAAAGCATTGAGTCGGCACCTCTGTTAAGTCGGTATCCCTTTTCGGCTTTAGGTCGGCATTCCTGTTAAGGCAGTTAGGTCGGCAACCAGTTAAGTCGGCAATCTCCCTAGACTGTTAGGTCGGTATCTATGTTGAGTCGGTAGCCTTTTTGAGTCGCTGAACATTGGAGTTAACAATTGCCCCTCGAAGTACACGCTTAAGTCATGAATCGTGTGCTTCGATCTAGTCCCTGAGTCGTGAACGAGTCAAAGAGGCTTGTTAACTCGCTCGTCCTTCAATCTTCTCCCCTACCTTCTATATAAGTTGTCCAGTCGCCTCTTCCTTCTCACTTTACTTCTTTATCATCCCTTTCCGCCATTGACGACTACTCACTTTTCCGAAGGCGATTCCAAGCTAGTTGATCAAAAATCCATCCTTTCCATTACATTGCGTAAGTGGTCTTGCTCCTTTCCCGATCCTTTACCGCCACTGACTCGTGAATTCCACCTTTGAATCTTAAATCACCTCCTCGCGTGGTGCTTCGTCGTGAATCTTGTTACACTGATAGTTGTTGAACCTGAATTAGTCTGATTCGTATTTAAATGATTAACGTGATGCCGTCGATGGGTTGCAACACTCCGGGCCAACTGATTTTTGATTTGCGTTAGGATGGCTAAGCATTGAATTTGGGTGATTTTGAACTGACTTAGTGGATGATCCGATATCATGAATGAGATAGCGTGAATGGATTGAGGGTTTTTTGTGGATGGAGCGGTTAGCGGGTTAACAGGTTGAGTGGAGTGGGATACTGACCTGGACGCGACCCAGTAATTTTGGGTGACCTAACCTTTGGCCGCCCTTATCCTTAAATCGTAGCCGAATTAACCCTTGGGGGAAATCTGTCGATCTAATCTTCTACCGATTTAACCTTGAACCATGGTCGAGTTAAACCCTAAACCGTGGCCGAGTTAACCCTTAAACCGTGGCCGAGTTATCTCTTAAACCGTGGCCGAGTTATCCCTTAAACCGTGGCCGAGTTAACCCTTGGAGAATTTCACACCACTTTTTGAACCAAAGCCTTCCTCCTTACTATTCTTCACGACCTAAAGAACTGCCGCTTTAAGGAACCAGAAACCTAATCTTAACTCACGAGAGATTCCTTGGGTCGCAGCCGAGTTAACATTTGGATGCCCAACTCGAATTCCCACTTAAAAGCATAATTCCAATTTGAATTCTTAATTTAATCTACTGGACTGAACTGCTTTAATCCTGGATTGTTTTAACCTTGCTGCCTTATTTCATAGATCACACTAGCTTGTAGGCTAACAACCTGCTGAAAACAACAATCACAGAAAACCAAGGCGAATATACTGCCATTGACTGCCCACATCAAATGACAGATTAGTTGACATAGAGTAATCAACTTAAATACACTATGAAATGCTGTGAACCAATCAACTAAAGTGAAGTATTAATGCAAAGCATCGCTAACTTGAACTGATTTGTTTGCATCAACATTACACTTGCATATTAAAACAATGAACCCTGGACTTTATAACTGACAAATACTTGCTAGTTTTTATTCCAGTTACATTTGCTTTTTGCTTGATTGATTTTACCCAGCACTCCATACACTTTAGGAAACGTGCACCTTCATGTTTGAATATCCAGTTATTTGTGTAGAATGTCTTCCCCCCAAGAAGAAGAAGGGGTAGCTCAAGCTGAAGAGACCTTCCCGATAGCTATTCCCATAGAGAATCCTCCAGAGAGAACTCCGACTATCCTAACCCCGAGAGCGTTTATTCAGCTGCGTACTCAATTTGGTTTTGCTGAAAATGATGCCATACTTCCTGGGCCAAATGATACTGCCGATAGTCCTCCCCACGGTTTCGTTGTAGTCAATCATCAAATGTGTTTAAGTGGGGCGATTCCTCCCTTTAACGACTTCCTTCAAACCCTTCTCCTTCGGTTGACAATCTCTCCATTCCAACTTCATCCTAATGGCTATGCCATTTTGATGGGGTTGTGTGTCTTGTTCAGGAGGACTCTTGATCGCTTGCCAAATTTTGAAGAAATTTGCTACTTATGCTCGTTTGCAAAGAGTAAAGACCATCCTTCCCTTATTATCGTGAGAAGTGCTAGAAACCGCAAGCTTATTTCTGATCTTACTAAAAGTGTTCATGGATTTTTGAACCAGTTTTCTTTGCTCGCTGCCCCCCAGGGTTTTATGCCATCTGGAGAGTAGGAAGTAAGATTACCTGCTTCTATTTTCTCCATTTTCAAACTTTTCCGAGATCCGAATTATCAATTGCTAATCTCATTCTTTGCTCTTTTCAGCACTTCCTCTCCCTTTTAGAGATCCAATCCATAAGCAAGTTTTTCAAAGACTGAGTGCCGTGGCCGCAGAAGTGAGAAGTGCAAAGTGTTTGTTGAGGAATGAATTTTTACACCAGTACGGGCTTTTACACATCTCTCGCTCTACACATCCTCATGAGATCCCAGACTCCCCGGCTAGAGCATCAGATGCCCCAGTTTCTTCTGACGCACCCGTACCAAAAGATCCCGCTTTCGAAGCTTCTCTAGTGAAATGCTCTACTACTGTCGATGCTGCGGGGTCATCTGGCAAACTCACACTTGCCCCAGTTATTGAGGAAGAAGAGCCTCAGGGATCTCCCCAACGTTCGCAGAAGTCTGGCGAAGAAGCCAGGAAAACAAGCCCTGTTAGGCAGAACGGGGACGACACTTTCGAAAGGTTGAGCAACCTCTTTGCCACCTCACAGGAGATCTTTAAAGACGATCCTGTCACTGCCAGGGTTTCTTCTTCGGTAGTGGAAGCGACTTCTTCTTTGCAACAAGCTCCGTTGACGTTAACTACTACCCCTACGATTACTCCGCAATCAAAGAGTGGTTCGTAGTTTGATGCGCGTAGCTTGCACATCACACACACTTAGAATCCTTCGGCACTTTTATGCTACTAACTCTTTGTACTTTGAAGATTATAAAGTTATGCTTCTTTTCTCTGTAGACTTTTAAGACTTGTCTCTCTTTTTTATTTCAGATTCTCCGATGGGACGCAGCGGCTCTTACTATGACGACTTCCAGCGCTATGGGAGGCGTAGCCAATATGATTATAGGCGCTACCTTCCCATTCACAGAGAAACCGATGAAGAGAGAGCCGCCCGAAAGGCTCAGGAGAGGAGGGCTCAAGAAGAGCATTATGAGAGAAAAGAAAGGGAGGAGCTCCACGATTCTTCCCAGAGAGGTGACGATTCTCACAAGAGAAAGTCGCATGATGATCGGGGAAAAAGCCACATAGTTGAGGACCCAAGCAAGCGTACCCGGCACGGTGAATAGCATGCTTCTACAACTCCTAAAAAGGTCACTGCCCCAGTCTCACTTGACATTCCTTCTGGCCCCCCTGCTCTCGGGAAGACAGACATTCAGACAATAATCAGCAGGCCTAAATTCCAAGTTGGATCAGGCCCGGCTACTCTGCAAAGCCGGTTCCCGCACTGGTGCCTGAAGGGAGTGCGGTTCGATCTTGACTTGTTCCCTACTGACAAGCCTGCCATGCTACGAAATCTCGATGCCGTCAGGCTTGATATTGAAAGGATGTCGAACTGGAAAAAGCTTGTTGACGAGCTTCACAGGGTCAACCGTGCGAATATAGCGGCCATGCTTACTATGGAGATTAATAAGGCCGAATGGAAGAAGGTTCTTAAGCAGCATGATACCGAAATGAGGAGCATTACTACTTACAATGAAGAGCTTGAAGCGAAAGTTGAGGAACTTAAACAAGAGCTCGCTACTTCTTCTACCACATATACTCTAAAAGAAGACGTACTTCAAAAGCAAGTTCGCGATGCTCACGCCGCTCAGCGACATGCCAAGGCACAACTTGAAGCTGAGCAGAAAACAGCGGGAAGGTATCGTGCTGAGGTTACAGAGTTATGGGAGAAAGTCAACTCTCAGGAGGCGGAAATTCAAATACTAAAGCTTCAACTTTCCAAGACTGAAAGAGAGCGTGATGAGGCCGTTGTCGGTAAAATTGCAGCTGAAGAATCTCATGAGGCAACGAAGACCAACATCAGCTCGACACTGTTTGACTTTTACCTGCACAGCATCTTGTGGCACGGTAGTCTCGCCTTTCTAGGCCCCAAATATGAAGTTACACTGGCTGAAGTGTGGGAGGCTGCACTTGACATGCTTGGCGGTAAAGGTGCTGGCTATGCTGAATCAGCTCTTGAGGAGCATTACTTGGATGAAGATGCTCGCGCTGCTCTCGCTAGGGGGAAGAACAACTTGCAAAATTAAGAGCTGAAATGGCAAAAGGGGAACGGTTAGGAAAAACTACTTCACCTATTCCAGTCCATCCTTCTCCTTCGGCCGAAATCAACATTATTGGCTCCAGTTCTCATTCTCCATCCCCTACTAAAGTTACCACTAAGATCACAAGCATACATGGTGGAGATGAAGGCGAAGAGAATGTCGAAGCACAGGCTTACGAGGTTGATATCAGGAAGCCGACTTCTCCAGATAACTCTACTGCCAATCTTGCTCAAGTAGACTGCTCATTTGCTTCTTATGGGTTTGATGAGCTTCTTGACTATTTCCTGAATCTCAACGAGCCTTTATCTCCTCTTTTTACTGACTTTAACCTCTTTTCTTCTGTAGAGAAAGTGTCAAGCATCGTTCATACTTCCCCTCCTCCAATTGTTCCTTCTTCGATTCTCCAGGTCACTCCTTCGTCCGCCTCTCAACCCGGGTCACAAGAGGAGCAAATAGAAGCTCTTCATGACTTAGATGATCCTATTTTTTTTCAAGAACATGGAGGAGAAGGGCTTGGAGAAGGCAATGAGTCTCCGGAGCGAACCACTTCTGATAACATAAAATTATCTGCTCTTGTTACTCCGGGAAGTGAGTCTTCTTCAAGGAGGAGGAGGAAGCGTGCCACTTCCAAGAAGAGAAGGAAAGACATTCTTGTTTCTGAAGAGGAAGCGAGAGTTGATCCAGCAGTAACCCTTTCTCCTTCATCCCCGAATCTCCCAAGCCCTCCTGAAAAACTGCCTATTAGGTCAGGTGAAGGCTCTAAGGGTGGTGGCAAGAAGAAGTAAGGGGTCCTGCTTCGATTTATTTTTACTTTTTGCTTTTTGCATGTACTGGCCGGAGATTGTGCGGGTACCAGCCTCCGCTTTTCTTTTTCTTTTTATTTTGAAACCTGTACCTGTACAAAATTTTGACAGTATTGAATAAAATGATTCTTTTTGTTTGTACAAACTTCTGTCTGTATCTGAGAATGCATTTACTATCCATTTTTGTACAAGTTTCTTTATATGATATTGCAGTGAGCTTGTGGTATGTTGTTCAAGCGTAATTTAACCAATGTAGTTATACCATGTTGTATGTACCTATACCATGTTGTATGTAGCTATACCATGTTGCCCCTATACCATAAGATCGTTGCAATATTTTATACTTTGAGGGGACTTGTACTCTTATTTTCTGGAGAATAATTATTCCATACTTGGAGGAATATTATCTTGTTAAAAATAGAGTACAGCTCCCTCCATATGAGTTTTTTACGCTTTATCCTTCGAAGATATCACTTTTTATTTAGTGCATACACACATTTTACCAAGTGAATTCTTCTATGTAGTAAAGCGGGCCTCTGAAGGGCACTTTAACTTCTTTTTGAGGAAGAGTATTTTCCAGAATAGCTGAATCATTCTTCCTTTGAAAGTTAAAGTGTGCCTTCGAAGAGGGCTTCTCTTTTTTTTTTTTATTACGCCTTAGTAAAGGGCTTTCTGATCTTCGCTTTGCGCTTTTGACGAAGTAGTTCTTTAAAAAGTTGTACCTCTGAGGAGGGCTTTTTCACGTTTCAACACTTGGAAGTTTTATTTCAATCTCGGTGAAACGTGTGCCTCCGAAGAGTTGTGCCTCCGAGGAGGGCTTTCCACGTTTCAAAACCTGGAAGTTTTATTTCAATCTTGGTGAAACGTGTGCCTCCGAAGAGGTCTTTCTGTTTGATTGTGCCTCTGGGAGGAGGTCTTTTTGTTTCTGCCTCTGGGAAGAGGTCTTTTTTGTTTGATTGTGCCTCTGGGAAGAGGTCTTTTTGTTTCTGCCCCTTGGGAGAGGCTTTTTATTTTTCCCTGTTCGCTGGGAAGCGGACCTCCGAAGAGGGCTTTTCACATTTCGTCTCACGGGAGTGTATCACCGATCATGGTGAAATGTGTGCCTCTGAGTAGGGTTACTGCATGGAAGTTTGGAGTTTCTTTCTCTCGGTTGGACGGATCCACGGGAGTGTATCGACCGATCATTCCGCAACTTTGTATCGAGAAAGATCTCTCTTTTTCTGGTTTGTCCCGCTCGAGGTCTTTTAGCATTTCAACTGTGGTGAAATGGGCCTCTGAAGAGGGCTTTTCACGTTTCAACACTTGGAAGTTTTATTTCAATCTCGGTGAAACGTGTGCCTCTTAGTAAGGCTTTTGCCTGGAAGTTTGGAGTTTCTTTCTCTCGGTTGGACGGATTCATGGGAGTGTATCGACCGATCATTCCGCAACTTTGTATCGAGAAAGATCTCTCTTTTTCTAGCTAGGCCCGCTCGAGGTCTTTATCCTTCGAAGAGTTGTGCCTCCGAAGAGGGCTTGTGCCTCCGAAGAGGTCTTTTGCTGATTGATGCTTGCTCGCCCATGTCTCTTTGTCATCCATTCATGTTGGCGATCCCCGTTGTCTTTTGCAAGTGTCATCACTTTTTAGTTGCCAATAATTTCCCTTATCCAAAGAAATATACTTCATGGTTAAGCGAGTTGGTGGTGGTAGACACAGGCTATTTAACTGGTTGTTTGTTCGTTCAAACATTTGCAGTTAGTTAGAAATGGTCCACTTCCATCCACATTGCTAACTTTTGTTCGAAGCACTTCTTTTGTAGGATTTGAGTATGGAAATTTTGAATGGCTTAGTGTTTGCTTGCTGAGTGATGTCGGAGATCGCTTGGTCTTGTGATGGGTAAGCTTTGCTTTTATGGCCTGCATTATTAAATCGACATTTTAGTAACACAATTAACGTATTTTATATGTCAAAATAAAACAAAGTAGTTTACAATAGTAGAGAACACAAGATTTATAGTAGTTCGGCCAAAAACTGGGCCTACATCCACTTTATAGTTTTTCATTATTCACTTGCTTTACAATTGCTTTCAACACAAGAATCATATACTCATAATTCTTTTACAACATTTCAGCAAAGCTTTCAAGTAAAATAGAGACGCAAATGATTGATGTTCCAAGCTCTTGGGATTGGTTCTCCTTCGACAGTTGTGAGTTTGAATGTGCCATCAAGATGTTTTGCGCCAATAACATATGGCCCTTCCCAGTTTGGTCCAAACACACCTATGGCTGTCATAATCCTCTTCAGGACTAAGTCCCCAACTTCAAAGCTGCGCTGACGAACTTTGGAATTGAAGTGCCTGGCTATTCTTTGCTGGTGAGCTGCAATTCTAAGCCTTCCCTCTTCTCTTCTTTCATCGAGGAGGTCAAGTGCTTCCAATTGCAATTTTTCATTCTCATTTTGATCAAAATGGATCCTTCTGCGTGAGGGGACTTCAGTTTCCACTGGAATCATTGCTTCCGATCCGTATGCCAATGAAAATGGAGTATGCCCAGTCGCAGTTTTGTGAGTGGTCCTGTATGCCCATAGTGCAAGCGGTAACTTATCAACCCAACCACCTTTTGCTTTTTCCAGCTGCTTTTTGATGGTTGATTTGATGATTTTGTTTACTGATTCCACTTGACCGATTGCCTGCGGATAAGCCACTGCTAAGAAGCTTTTTCGGATCTTCAATCGTTTGTAGAAATCTTGGAATTCCTCACTTTCAAACTGAGTACCATTGTCTGTGATTATCTTCTGAGGCACACCATACCTGCAAATGATATTTTTAGTCGCAAAACTTGTCATTTTATTCGAGGTAATAGTAGCCAATGGTTCGGCTTCAGCCCATTTAGTGAAGTAATCAACAGCAACGATAGCATATTTAATCTCCGATTTGGCAGTCGGCAAAGTCCCAATGAGATCTATTCCCTAGATAGAAAACGGCCATGGACTGACCATTTGTGTTAGCCCAGTGGAAGGTGCTATAGGAATTTTAGCGAATCTTTGGCATTTATCACACATTCGGGAATAGTCAGCAGCATCCTGATTAATTTCCTGCCAAAAGTATCCATAACGGAGGATTTTCTTTGCTAAAGTTTGCCACCTGTATGATCCCCACATTCCCCTTCGTGTACTTAAGTTAGAATTGTCTTAGCTTCTTCCTTTGTTACACATCGGAGTAATGGCATTGAAAATCCTCGTCTGTACAAACGACCATCTTGAACTATATATCTGGAGGCTTTTCTCATCAGCTTCTGTCGTTCTTTTGAACTTTCTGGCAAAGAACCATTGAGTAGATATTCAAGTATCGCAGTCATCCATGATTCTTGTTCTTGGGATACATTCATAATCCAATCAACATCCATTTCATCTGTGCTTGGAGCTGACAAGACTTCGATGGGAATTAATCCCAATAGTTGAGCTTCACCGGTACTTGAATACTTTGCGAGAGAATCCGCATTCATCTTCTCTTCACGGGGTATATGGTTTATTGAATAACGGTCAAAATCTTGAAGGAGCTCCCAGGCTTTTGATAAATAGACGGGTAGATTCCCTCTTTAGCTTGAAATTCCTTCCTGACTTGGCAAACAATAAGTTGAGAATCACTGAAGATCTGTAATGCCTTGATGTTTAGTTCTTTAGCGATCCTTAAACCAGCAATGAGAGCTTCATATTCAGCTTCATTGTTTGTTGAAGGGAATTCTAGTCTCAGCGCATAACATAGCGATCGCCCCTCTACGGTTTCAAGGACAACCCCTGCTCCGGAACAGTAATCATTCCTTGCGCCATCGACATACAATTTCCATTGGATTGGGATGCTATCGGTGACTTCTTCCTCACTATCACCCTTATCTATACACTCTGCGATGAAATCTGCCAAAGCTTGTCCATTGATTGCTTTTCAGGGATGGTAAGTGATGTCATATTGGTTGAGTTCAATATTCCATTTCAAAAGATGGCCCGAAGTCTCAGGACGGAATAGGACTTGCTTTAGAGGTTGATCAGTGAGGACTTTGATGGGATGAGCTTGAAAATACGGCCTCAATTTTCTTGATGCGATCAACAAACAATAGGCGAGCTTTTCTAATCTTGAATAGTTCATCTCTGCCCCAGTGAATCTTTTGCTGATATAATAGACTGGGCGTTGAATCATTGCGTCTTCCCGTACCAACACTGCACTGAGAGCATGAGACGAAATTGCCAAATATACGAAGAGATCTTCACCACTGTCAGGCTTTGAAAGTATTGGAGGCAGTTTCATATGACGAACCAACTCATCAAATGCTTTCTGACATTCAGGAGTCCACTCAAAGTTTTTCCTTCCTTTCTTCAGAGCATTAAAGAATGGAATGCATTTGTCGGTAGCTTTGGAAATGAACCGACTCAAAGCAGCAACCTTTCCATTGAGACTTTGCAATTCCTTCTTCGTTCTAGGAGCCTTGACCTCTCTCAAGGCAGTGATCTGAGCTGGATTGGCTTCAATGCCCCTAGCGCTCACAATGAAACCCAAAAACTTTCCGGACTCCACTCCAAATGAACATTTCAAGGGATTAAGCTTCATTCTGTACTTGCGGAGTACTGTAAACATCTCTGCCAAGTGATCCATATGGTCCACTGCTTTCTTAGACTTTACTAGCATATCATCAACATAAACTTCCATTGTCTTGCCAATCTGTGGTTTAAACATGGCATTGACAAGCCTTTGGTAAGTTGCCCCTGCATTCTTGAGTCCGAACGGCACGACCTTGTAGCAGTAGAGTCCAACATCTGTGATGAAACTAGTATCCTCTTGATCTGGCTCATGCGTCATAATCTGATTATATCCGGAGTATGCATCCATAAAAGATAACAATTCATGTCCCGCCGTCCCATCCACCAACTGATCGATCCTGGGCAGCGGGAAACAGTCTTTGGGGCAGGCTTTGTTCATATCTTAAAAATCAATGCATACTCTCCACTTTCCATTAGCCTTTTTCACCAGCACTGGATTTGATACCCAATTTGGATAAGTAGATTCTCTGATGAAACCGTTCTCCATCAGCCGATCCACTTCTTCTTTTAACGCTGCCGTTCTCTCAGGACCCTGAGTCCTTCTCTTCTGTTTCACAGGTGTAAACTTTGGATCAATGTTCAGAGTATGTACTGAAATCTCTGGGGATATTCCGCACATGTCAACATGAGTCCAAGCGAATACATCCAAATTAGCCTTCAGAAATGAAATCAGAACATTCTGAACTGTTGTGTGGAGCTGCAAACCCACATTAAGTACTATGTTTGGGTCCTTTGGGTCAAACGGCACCGACACTGTTACCTCTACCGGTACTACCCTATTCTCCCCTGCACTGGCTTTCCTTGGATCCATCTCTCTTCGTGCGCCACTACATTCGCCAGTGCAGGGTCCACCCTGTAATTGCTACAAGGTTGGTTCCTTGGTGCGGACTGGAGCCGCCGCACATTTTCCCATTTCTCTTTTCCTTGATTCTCGCAACTCTGCAAAGTAACATTCTCGCCCCGCATCTTGGTCTCCCTTAATCACACCAACTCCGTTATCTGTGGGGAATTTTAGAGTCAGACACCATGGAGCAAGAACAGCTTTAAACGCAGCAAGAGTTGGTCGGCCTAAAAAGGCATTGTAGGCAGAGAATTCTTCAACAATTATAAAGGTTTGCTTTCGAGCTACCTTCCTTAGTCCCTTTCCGTGTTCTACAAAAAAATCAATGGTCCCAATTGGCTGCTTGGGTTCTCTAGCAAACCCAGCAATCTTAAGTGACGAAGCTCGAACGTCAGCCATTGGAATTTCCATTTGATCGAAGGTCTTCTTGAAGAGGATGTTGCATGAAGCTCCACAGTCAACTAGAACTCTTCTCACAGTTGCCGGCCCAATACCAGCGGATATGACCAAAGGATCTATGGTCGGAGCCTCAATACCCAAAGAATCCCTGGCACTGAACACAATATCATCTGTGGAAGTCTTTTGTTGCTTTAAAGGCGCATCATTCTCTAAGACAAAAACATTCTCTTCAGCTGGTACATGCCTCAAGGCCCGGGCATACCTTTCCCTTTCGCCCCAGCTTTTGCCTGCTGGGTGAGGTCCTCCAGTTATTACGTTGATAACAGGTCTTTCCGATTCATGCTCTACGGGCTTCTCACTTGAGGCAGGACGGTGAGCGGGAACTTGTTGTCTTTGAGTTGATGAAGCTGGGGCATTTCTGTTCCTTTTCTCATACTGCTAGAGTTTGTTTTCCTTCAAGAGTTGTTCAATTACCTCTTTCAACTGACGGCATTCGTTGGTGTCATGGCCGGGCTGGTTGTGGAACTGGTAGAACCTTCCACTTTTTTCCATCTTAATCGCAACTCTCATTTTAGGCGGTGTCGGATAATTGACATCATCTTTGGTTGCAAAGAAGATGTTTTCAGGGGTATCGGTCAAGGGTGTGAAGTTGAAAAAACGGCCTTTCTTAGAGTCTCCCTATTTCTTTCCACCATCATTTCCCCTTTTCTGAGTGTTAGGTTCTTTCTTGTTCGAAGCAGCACCATTGTTCCCGGCTCCCGCTGATACCACCTTAGCGGGTATTTGGAGGCTCTCCAAGTGCATGAACTCATCCGCTTTCTTGTAGAATTTGTCAAGTGAGTTTGGCACTTTCATTTTCAACCACTTTCCAAATTCGCTTGATTTGTCAATCGCCCTCATCAAGTATGTTAGGACCATGCGTGGCTCAGCATTATCTACCTCGACCAGTGCTATGTTAAAACGATTCAAAAATGACCTGATGGATTCTCCTGGTTTTTGCTCTAGACTTGATAGCGACGTTATATCCTTTGCTTTAGAAGCATACAATCGAAATTGCTCCTTGAACTTCCTGGTCAAATCGCAGAATTGATCGATGGACCTGACTGGCAGCTTTGTAAACCACAACAGAGCTACACCTTCTAGATAAACCGGGAAGTATCGGCATTTAATTTCATTAGATGCCCTGGCACCAGTCATATGCCAGTCGTACTTATACAGAAACTCGTTAGGATCACTCGTCCCCTTGTAAGCCAGAATAGTAGGGGAACGAATTTCCTTGGGAACTCTGTCTTCAAGATCTTTTCAGTAAATGGAGTCTTGCTTGGAGTAAAACCCCCCTCTTTCTCGTCTCCATCTCTTCGAATACTTTCTTTCATGATTTGACGAACCATACCCGAAAAATACTCTTCATCATTTAGAGGCTCTGGAGGGCACACATCAGCCACTCTCTCTGAATTCTACCTTGACAGTCGTTCACGGAGGGTCCGCTGCGGTCCTGATCCTCCAGCTTGAGGAGGAGTCCTTTCTATAGGGTCTGCGGCTCTTTGAGAAATGTTTCCTTCGAGATCCTGAACTTCCACAGTAGGGTTTCCATCATTATTTCCCGGTTGACGATTTGCCCCAAGTAGATAATTCAACTTACTTAAGATCTGGGCATTCTGGGCTTCCAACTGCGCATTCTGAGCATTCAATTGTTGATTCAATCCCAAAACTACGGCGTCCAACTCTGCCCGTGTAACTCCAAAAGTTGGGGCTGCTTGACATGAAGGAGGAGAGGTAGCAGTATTCTCTTGAACATTGTCGGACCTTACAGAACTTCGTTTTCTCCCAGGAGCCATTATTTCCAATAAACTTCTGGTTTTAAAAGAAATCCTTTCAACAATCCTTCGCGGAGCAATAGTGGAAGTTTCCTTAGTTCAATTCTCAGTGAAAGCACCAAAAATGTTAACGTAAAAATCAGACGCTAACACCCCGGTGTAGATTGAAGTTGAGCGAAAGCACCACCCGTGAACACGGGAACTAAAAAACAAGTGGAGAAATCACAGAGAAAGCAGAAAAAACAACAGTTTTTATAGTGGTTCGGCTTAAGGCAAGCCTACGTCCACTTTAATTCTCTTTATTACTGAATCGATTACAACTTTTCAATAATCTTCAATTACAATTCTGATGAGACAAGCAACTAGAAATTTGATGCAGAAGAATTCTTTGAATCCATGTAGATTGCGTTAGATTTTTCTCCCGAAGTTAGTTGAAATGCCTTTCGTACTTGAAGTGTCGAGTGAGTTGAGAATTCAGCAGAGTATCGGCGCTTAAGGAGATTGAGTCCCCTTCAAAGGTAGGTTGGTATTTATAGGGGAATTCCCCCCTTAGGTCGTAAGTCGTGACCGGTCTAAGGCAAGTTGTGGCCGACTCATCTGGCCCCTCCATGGTTTCACATAGGTTCATTTGCACAAGTCCCAGGTCTCCCCCGAGTCAACATAACCTCGTATCAGTAATACGGCATCGAGCTTACACCTAGTAGCTTTAGGTTGTGGATGACTCAAGCTAGGTCATGAGTTGTGAACGAGTTAATTGGCAACTGGATGGTGTACGAGTCAAGAAGCCACTGTGCCAAGTAGCTGCATTGAACTTGTCTTCCTTTGCTTGGGTCGTGAACGACTTAACATTAGTTATAAGTCAGCTGCGACTTAGGTCGGTAGCTATCTTAGGTCTTAGGCAGCTAGACCAGCACCCATCTTGGATCGGCAACCCTGTCAAAACATAGATCGATAACATTGTCAAAGTATTGAGTCGGCACCTCTCCTAAGTCGGTATCCCTTTTCGGCCATAGGTCGGCATTCCTGTTAACGCAGTTAGGTCGGCAACCAGTTAAGTCGGCAATCTCCCTAGACTGTTAGGTCGGTATCTATGTTGAGTCGGTAGCCTTTTTGAGTCACTGAACAGTGGAGTTAACAGTAATCCTTCCGTTTTCAAAAATATCCGGTTTTCAACACCGGTCATCAAATGCAATCCATTACGGCGTATCACATATTCGGAATGGGTTATACGACCCCAAGGTCCTTTCCCGGCTAACCCGAATAGCGAGCGCTTATTTTAAAAATAAGTGTGGCATTCAAATTCAAACGATCACAACAAATACCTATTTAAAGGTAAATATTGATAGTCGGATTTTTTTTACTATCAATAGGCATGCTCAACATCACCAAATTCCAAATAATTTCCCAAATTATTTACTCTCAAAAATATCTTCACCAGATATATCTTTCCACACTTCAAAAATAAATCAACGTTTATTTTTAATCAAATTCCCCTTCTTTTATAAATTCCATAGTGAATCTATAATCCCAAAATATCTATGATGTACGATTTTCAATCGATATTCAATATTCACTTTCAATTTATCTTCAAAAAGATAAATTCTAAAACGTTTATTTCACATTGGAAAAATATTTCCATACTTATTTAATAATAAGTACTTCACAAATCTATTTATTTTCAATATTTGAAAATATTCAATATACTTAAATCAAAATTAAGTATATATTTTATTACTTAAGGAAAACATTCTCTTAACACATTTATTTGGGTCAAAAACGAATGTTGCGTAAAACATCTTTACGACGACCCAAAATCACTAGTATAGGGATTCAAAGTTTAAATAGATATATAAATCCCAATACTATACAAAACATTTCCTTTCGGAAACCATTTACTATAACAACAGTGTCATAGTCCACCATTTCCTTCTATTTCTCGAAAACATCTATTTCAACAATGAATGTTGAAATCTATGTAGTCGATACTTAGTGCATTTTAAAACATCTTTAAAACCATTAACCTCATTTCATAATATCACTTTCCCGAAAACATATCCATTTATTCAATAATATATTCACTGTCCAAAATAGTGAGTATATCTCTTTTATTAACTTCTATTTTTAAATTTATCAAATTTCAATTGATTTCTAATTTATAAACAATCTTTACAAATTCCATTTCTATTTATAAAACTTCGATTTATAAATCTCCTTTATTTATCCAATTCAATTTATATACTCAATTTTATACCCAAAATCTAATTTATAAGTTAATTGCTTATAAATCTTTTATTCTACAAAAATCTATTCATTTTCTAACTTCACAATTTATAAATCTAAAATTTCATTTCTTATGAAATCCCTTTATACTTCATTTTAACACTTATAAAAAACTCGTTTTATAATTCCAATATTTTAATTTATAACTATTAATTTTATAAATCTTTTATATAAATTGTTTATAATAATTTAAAAGTCCCAATTTTAAATAAACCAATCCTTTCAATAATTTACCAATCGTTATTTAAGGTTTAAATAACTCCAAATTCGTACTTAAGTATTTTTTTCCAAAAATAATAACTTTTATAACAATAAAAACTATAACGTTTATTTTATTTAAAATAAATCAATTCAAAATTTTAATGAAACATATTCTTTCAAAAATCACTTTAAAAATCCTTTCAAAAACCAAAATCATTATTTTAAAACTTCAAAAATGGATCCGATGATGCAACACACCATATAGTCAATCACGACAATCAAACATCATATATCGATATGATAATCAATCAAATATCACAATATCTGAAATAAATTAAATACTGGTGAGGAATCCAGTTGGATCCCTCCAACCTGTTTCCCTGCATCCACAGATGTTAGCACAATACCAATTCAGCTTCAAGACGGAATATCGCGGTATATGGGATTTATAAAATATTATCTCTTAATAGGCGGCGCAATAGGGTCTAAAATATTATCTCTTAATAGGCGGCGCAATAGGGATTTATAAAGCTTCAAGACGGAATATCGCGATATATGGGAAATTAATTAACACTTTTAATTTATCTAATAATTTTGTTTGAACAAATCTTCCTTTTATATATTATTTTTGGCAACTAACAAAATCTTAATTAGTAAATAAAAAAAAATTAATCACTCAACCCATTGTTTTAAAATATGTATACTCATTTGGTTTTCTGAAACCACATACATATATACTATAGTTAACAGTAAATTTTTTTACTGAAAATAAATTCTCTGTTTACTGATTTTTTTTCCCTCTCTTTTTTTCCCAATCTGAAAATAACGACATTGATTTCCTTTACTGTATATATAACATACATACATATAGATAAATTAAATGAATAAATGGTTTTAAAGACTTACTGCTCCCAGCTATTTTCCCCAAACCCTAGCTTCACGCGGCCGCTGCCCTCGGCCTCGAGCGCTACCCAAGCAATTTGGCTTCACCGAGCATGCATACTTCTAGCACGAATCGAGAATCGCCACTTCGTTGCCATTGTATCGCCATCGCGACTAGTGGCTCGTCGCGAAACCCAGATTCGAAACCCTAGCCTAAGTTGCTGGCGTCAATCATGAATCGAATGAGCCGCCATCGCTTGAATCGTCTGACCTCGAGACCCTCCCTTCGATTTCTACCCTCGATCCCAGGTGCTCGCCGATGCAGCCGCCCCTCCTCTAGCTTGCGAACATTAGCCGAGTCGATTTTTATTTTTATTTTGTTTTCGAGATTAAAGAAGGAATGCGGCCTTTATTATTTTCGTTTGTGAAGCTGAAAACGAAAGGGAGTGAAGCTATGTTTTTTTTTCGTTCGATTTAATTCTAAGTTAAAGAGGAGTGTCGGCCAATTTTATTTCAGAGGATTTGATTTTTCGTTTGAAACTGAAAAGGGATTTTAAAATGTGAAGGAGGATGGCACAGGGTGATTTAAAATTGGAAGAAGGCATGGTGTACACGATCTGGTATCGTGATTTTAGGCATGATACTAGGCTAAAACAAAGGGGCGTGTTTTAAGGAAGAAAAGTTTTGAACGTAAATAGAAATTTAAATAAAATTCCCGACGTAATTTATTTTTTTTTCAACGCGTATATATGTCGTACGCTCACATAACAACTCCAAATGCTAGGAAATTTAAAACCCGATAATAATTCAATATTACGGACCCAATGGAACTGGTTTCGTCGAATTCCGAGACCGTGGCTCGGACGGCTATTTTGAAATATCGATTTAAACGATAAAATTTCAAAACTGAACAAATTATAATCAAATTTGATTCTGAAGCTTCTATTACCTTTAGTATTATCAATATGGATTTTACAAGCCTTTGAAATATTTTTAACTAGCTTAAAATTGAAGATTCAAATTCTTATTCAACTTTCAATAGATTAAATTCCAAAATTTAATCGCCAAATTCATTCTGATAAGTTAAAATTTAAATCAAACCATCATTCAAATATTTAAAATTAATTAAATATTTTCAATTTAAATTGTTCAAAATTCTGGGTCGTTACAATAGTAATAAATAAAACTATTTTAGTTGTCAAAACAACAAGGAAACACCCTAAGGATGTGTTATCCAGCATTTTGACTAACCGATATTCAGGCAAACCTGACGAATCGAACTTGAAGTTATCAAAGCAGGAAATCCGAAGAGATAAACCCAAGGTCCAAAAACCAAGCTTGAACAAAGTCCTGGGATAAAGCAAAGCCAACTCAAGCCAAAGAAAACAAAGTTCCACTTAAGTGGTAGGTCGGTACGAATCCAACTTCCTAGGTCGGTAGCAATCTGAATTGTCTCCTCCATATTTGCTCATCTTCTGCGTACATACTATGCTTGATGCTAAGGCCTATTCCAAGTTTTGTTTCCACAAATACTTGAGTCGGCAACTTTGTTCTTTCATGGCTCTATCGTTTGGAATCAGAAACAAGCTTATATTTATGCAAATAACTATGGAATCACGAAGCTAACTACAAGATGAGCCAAGGCGAGGAGTTTAAAACAATGTCTAAGGCAATATTATGGGTTGGTATCAATCCAACTCCTTTTGTAGGCATCGATCCATGAACCTTGCTGTGGTTCCTTCCTATTATGTTGGGGAAACAGTCTAAAGCATGGAAAATGAGGTGGAGATTTCTGGCGAGATTTTAGACTTCCTACCTTTATAAATAGAACCATATAGCTAATTTTTCAATATTTTTTTGCACTTTTTATTTTCTACTTTCAGTTTTTGTAATCATTTAAAAGTCGCAATGATCCATAAGAATTTTTGATTGCAATCAGCGAGATACCCGAGAAAAATCACTAAGTGGATGTAGGCCAAGATAAGCGGAACCACTATAAATTATTGTACGTTTTTTCCACTCATTTTCATTTAATTTTCTTCACGTTTTCTTCTATATGTAAAATATTGGGTGCTTGTGCCATTTTTGTCTCAAAAAGGATGTCTCTTAAAGTTAATTTTAAAAGTTTCCGAACACAAAGTATTTTTCAAAGTGCATCCATAGCAGTCTTTTTGCTATAACTTTCACAACTTTGTTTCACAAATTCAATACTTTTCAAACTAATTCTTTCCTATACCATACACATCTATAAGTGTAAATAAGAACTAAAATATATACATTCACAGTATATTCACAAATTACCAAATTGAATAAGTTTAAACACAAGAGGATTTAAAGTGATTTCATGCGAAAATCGTTATACAAACCATTCCAAATTAACCACCCAATCCAAATAATCATTTAAACATAATGTTAAGGCCATGCCACTTGTTATAGAAGATCATAGAAGTAATGTTATACAATATAGAGATGTCATTTACTTTCAAAGCAACGTTGTCGAACGTTATAACTTTATTTAGTTCTTACATAAATTTAACTTTACAACCAAGAAAAATATTATAACACAATACATATTTATTTAATGTTGAGTAAACTCAGTTAAATCCACGCCAATGACCATGCACAAGCCTCTACCTCAAGCACAACTTTCTACCTCAACTAAATTAAGCAAAAGATCCCACGTTTACTTCCTAAATGTGCTCGGCCATCTTCATACCTCATCTATTGCTCATGACCAAAAATGATTGGGCCATTTATGCCAACTTGCTTCATGCTTTGGGATTTTATTTCATGTATCTTGGTCGTGCCAAAGTTTGGCGGAGTACGCATTGGATTTGCGCAGGGAAAAACAAAGGTTGAAGAAGAAAAAATAATTTGAATACTTAGGTTTTTCTCACTAAACTAGTGAATAGAATTGCGAAAAAACGAGTAATGTTATGTGGCTTTAAAACTAGGTAATTGACCTCCTTAAACCCTCATTCAATCTACTAAAGAAGCCCTCCATGTATTTTTCTTTCCACCAAACCTCTGACCAGAAACACTATTCATCAATCCATTTACTAATCCTTCTACTATACACGTTTACCTATATGGAGCCTCTTCCTACTTTCTAATTATTTACACGTTAATATTCTAAAAAACCATAACAAGTTCGAACAATTTCTATTAAGTAAAAAACAGTCTATTAGTTAAATGAATTTTGGTCACATTATCAATATTCCTACGAACATTATATTTTTGTAAACACTTTTAAAGAAAAATTATCATCAATAATTATTAATTAAAAAGGGGTTAAGATGGTTTTTAGACTAATTTAATCACATTAAATCTAAGATTCAAATATTTAAATAATTTAGATATCAAAATACGAAGTGTTAAAATTTCATAGTCATAACAAACACTAAATACAAAATTTCAATATAAAAAGTAACTAATTTAAAACTATAACTAAACTCTTTTGTAAAACAATACTAAATATGATTTATTGTAAATTTATTTTTACTATATACACAAAATTTGGTCATGTGATGTTGGAACAATTCAACATTATGGGGCCTCATATTTTAATATTTGAATGTATGGGATATCTTGGGATTAAGTTTAATTATGTGATCTATTTGGAACAAATTTAACAAGACTTAAGGGGTATATTTGTCATGTAAATTTATAATGTGTGGATACCAGAGTGATAATTTTAGTTTGTTGAAGGGCCGAACTGAAAAATGTCACACACTATATATATGGGGTTATGGCCCCCAAATTACACAAGTCTTATCATATTCTCTCCACCCTCTTCTAAAGAGAATTTTCAAATCTAAGCTTGTGTAAGTTTGGAAGATCTAAAATCTAGTTAATCTTCTTTTTGCAAACATCAATGGATTCTGGTACGACTTCTGCTGAGCTATTTAATTTCATATATTTGTTTGTCGATAGAATTAATATGGGTTGTATGTATTTGGATCTAGAATTTATTTGTTTATTACAACAAGTTGTGACGACCCGGCTTTCTATGCCCAGAAAACCGCTTCGTCTTGAAGAAAGAAAGGGGTGAGAAAATAGAAAAGATAGAGAAGAAAGAACAACAATATCATAATCTCACAGCGGAACGAATAAATTACAATAATCACATAAGTATTTACATAATATACATCATCAATAAGAGTTATACAGACAATACATCATATACTAGACAGTTATAAACACCTGTCTAGTTATACAACTCAATACACAAGACAACTCAAACAGTATGACTCAGAGATACCAACACAGCGGAACCATATGCATATCTACAACGCTGAAGCCTCCTGCTCCATTGCTCCTCCAGAATTCGTCAAAGCTAACCTGAATCCCTTGGCTACCCGTAAAAATTTGGGTACCCGAGAGTTTATGACAAACAAAAATAAACTCCGGGTCAGACATGGGTCTGGTATGAGTAACAGGTTAAAGTTGCTTAACTTTGAAAATCTTTTGAAAAACAAAAGTATCACGTAAGACTTCCCACACATAAACATGGAAAAGTTTTTACCTTACGCTAACCAAAACATTTGATAGGAAATTCTATGATATTATAATAGGTCTAGGGTTTTCAAGTAAAATACAGAAATAGCTGAAATGCTTACATCTCACATTCCAACATAGTTGGGCACAACTAATTCGTACGGCACTTATTGGATTTTGGATTCCATACAATGGCAGGGCTACTGGGGTACCGCCCGTCACAGTACGGGGCCTAGATCACCGTACCGAGGATTACTCCCTTCATCCCCTACAACACAAGGCCAGAACCGTTCCTTACTGAACAGCCCGAACAAGATACACCCCGCAGATAGCCATCGCTACTGCCCACTAAGCCGAAAATAAAAGGTACATCTAGATAGGGGAATATCCTTGTCCTGCTTGGGCATGACCCACCTAGCCTCGCTGCATCTCCCCTGTTTTAGCCATTCCCGGTTGATGAGGCTTGAGGC
This sequence comes from Allium cepa, assembly GCA_030765085.1. NCBI lineage: Eukaryota > Viridiplantae > Streptophyta > Magnoliopsida > Asparagales > Amaryllidaceae > Allium > Allium cepa. The sequence continues at coordinate 1,034,439,458 of CM060928.1, forward strand.
TACGATTACCTTTATAGAATACATTTCTTAGAATGCTCATCGCCCGCCTGACGATGTGTTGAAAGCATTCAATCCATACAAGTTCGTTCCGGGTTCGAACGAAACCGAAGGCATCATCTCGTTACACTCATTTTGGAATCACCCTCAGAGTTAACGACGATAACCCTTGTATTCTGGAACTTCATCTTCACTTCAGATTCACGACCTATCGTTAATTTGGAAACGATGTGGTTTTCGGATGTTCCTAATGCGGAAAACCCGATCCCGGTCTCATCGAAATCCAAAACGTGTCTTTTAAGGCCAAGTTGTCTATTTAGTCTTAACAGTTTAATTCAATATCATCAATATACACACATATGGATAATTCACAATCACAATAGATAATCACATCATCATAAACAGATAATTCATATTATCATCAAAAGAGATAATTAAATATTACCATGCTAAAACCAAGCATCCATATCACATAGATAGTATTCAAGTCAGATCTGAATGCACAACATCAAATAAAATATCACTATCATTCACCCATAAACAATGATTTATAATCATACCATTTCGTAATTAATTTAAAATGAATTAAATTAACTACTTCTATTTCTAATTAATTTAAAGTAAATTAAACTAATTACTTCATCTATAAATCCTGCTTATACAACTATTAAATTAAATCAACTTAATTAATCAATTTCTAGATATTTATCTTGATTAACTTCTTCAATTAATCACCGTCTAATTACAGTAAGTAATTAGTCTTTAATTAATTCTACAAATTAATTATTCTAAATCATTTATAGTAATTAACATTTAATTACTTTATTTATAATTAAATACAATTAATTACATTTTCTTTAATTAATCACTACATTATTTATTATTTCTTAATTAAAGTATTCTTAATTTCATTATTAATTACTTTAATTAAACATAATTATTAATCACCTCGATTAATATCAACCAGTAATTAACTTCCCTTAATTACTTATTACAAAATTAATTATCTCATAATTAATTATCTCCATTTAATTAATCCCTTGATTAATTACTAAAGTAATTATCCCAATTACTTTATTAAACATCCTCTTCACTAATTACATTCAGTAATTATATGAATTACTTCCTCAAGTAATTATGCTCCATCGAATATACTAAGTGATTATACAAATCAAATCATCAAATGATTTCTTAGCTTAATTAAACTAAATTAATTAACTTAAATAAATCATTTTATCAAATTAATTACAATAAGTAATTAATTTCTTAATCACTTTTATCCAGAAATTACATTTAACAATTTATAAAGGATTATTTAATAAATTTTTGATTAATTATCAAAATTAATCACATTCATGAATTTAATTAATAATCCTTTAGTTAATTACCATGATTACATTTCTACATTTATTTCTTAATTAATTCCTAATTATAAATTAATCTAAATTATTTATTTATAAATTGAATACATAAGTCATTCATTAATTAACTTATTCATTAAATATTTTTAACTCCTTAGTTATTCCTAAGATAATTTATTTCTTTACTAATGACTACATTAATATCTATGTGTGTTAAAACTTTACCTTCCAAAATTTTAAATTTGAATTCCATTTGGAATTTAAGATTCAAAAGTATTATTTATTTAAACCTTTATCAAGTTTAAATTCAATTTAAAATCTTGTGAATAACTTTAATTACATATACATGAAACTTAAATAAGAAAGCCTTTAAATTCAATTGTTTGAAATCTTAATTTAAATTTAAATTTCCAAAGACATTTTAAAACTGATTTACCTTTGATTCAAGAATTTGATTTAAACTTCCCTTTAACACTTTGTTTTAAAATTTTGATTTTTCAAAACCAAATCTATTTTTAAAACCTTAAGATAGTTATTCAAGCTGAGTTTTACTATAGAATTTTAAACAATGTTTAAATCAAATACTTCAGGTTTAGTTGCTGTCAAGATTTAAACCTCAAACCATCAAATTGAATTCAGAAATGCAAGATTTTAAATTTAAACTTAAATCTGGATTTGACTTTCTTTTAAATCTGACCTTACACTAATTTTACACTGATTATAACTAGCTTGCAGTTTAATTTGTTTTTAATTTTAGTTTAAATTTTAAAACTGCAGGCAGTTTCAAGCTACCTGTAGCAAATGCATACAACCCGAGACCAGAGCAAATGTGCTTCGAGTCAATAATGTCATTGCTTCGAGTCTTATGCACAAAAACCCGAGTACATCCCGAGGCCTAAAATGACAACATCTCAGCTATACAAAACATGGAAACAGCAGTGAAACAGAATCATGCATTTGCCAAGACAGAGGCCATAACAAGCTTGAAATTCAATCCCAAACTGAGTACAAGTAGAGGGAATAACATGAAATACAAATCAAACTCAGTCAAAGGTAGGATCACTGCAACACCAGATTCATGAAAACAAACAAAGACATGCTAAACAAAATTTAGTGGTTCAACCCATGTACATTTCAGGTCAGTGTAGATTATAAAGGGGAATTACCAGGTTAGAGTGGCAACTGGGACAGCTCAACCAATCATGTGAGATAGCCATTACAACAAGATCAATACTCAATCTACTACACAATGTAAATGATGACCACACACATGTATACCTAGTCACAAAGATATGATCAGAGGCCACACTTTATACAGGCAACACATAAAAGCAGTGCTTTGGAACAGTGAGTACAATCAATGATGCAAACAAATGAACAAACCAGAGTGGATAATCTTCCCAACCCCACTGTCCAGGTTTCACTAAGAACTGTATTTGTTTTAAAAAAAATTGCTTTTAAAAACTCAGGTCAACCTATGCCTAAAAATATATATTACATCAGTTTTCAGAAGTTAGGATCTAACTGTTTTAACTTAAAACATGTTTTAAATATTTAGTTTAGAATATACAACTTATATTAGCTAAACACTAAGCTCACACAATTAATTATATCTTGAGGAAACTGTTTTGAGAACTAACATCTGTATGGAAGAACTCAAACAATGGTCTTAAGCAATCAACAAACTGGGGTAACACTTCCAGTTTTAATGTTCAGAGTATCATATATACCTATATATCCTATTCACAGAAATATACATAAACAACAAAACTTATATTATTATTATTTTTGTTTTAAATTTTAAGAAGATGAATTTCTTTCAGAGGACAGATGCAATATTTCATTTTTTCCCAATGGCCAAAGAAAGGGGTATATGTAGATTCACACAAATAATTTAAGCATCTAAATGTTAGCTTGCAACAGATTAACTTAAGAATTTCTTAAAAGTGTTACTCACCTAGATTTATGAACACAGAGCTTCATTTAGCCTACTCTTTAAAACTGTGAACAGTTTTGCTTTAAATCTTCCAAAACTCTTTGTTTTTGTTGAATAGTGTTTTCAGAGCAACACACAATTTATTTCTACTCAGATAAATTTTTATACTTTGACAAATGATTGGACAATCAACTTTTGTTTAAACTATAAATTCCAAAAATGACTTGATCTAGAGGTAAAGGAGTTTAAACTACAGCTATAGTTTTAAGAACTGTATATATATATATATATATATATATATATATATATATATATATATATATATATTACAGATATTCACAAACATGTCTACAACTCACACCCAAAAATACACAGAAATTCACTAACGTACATTCACACAAACTCACCTATTTCATACATAGATCATGAGATTCAGATTGATATATTTAAGCTTTTAAAAATAAATGTTACTCACCTAGATTTATGAACATAGAGCTTCTGTTTTGATTTTGAAAATACTTGAGAATAATGCACAGGCTCTTTATTTTGCAAAAAGTACAGGCTAATGGCTTGATAAAAATGAACTGTTGATCTGGTCTTGAGGAAGTTGGTCACAGATTGAAATGAAGGCAGTTTCAGGTTTTGCAAAGTTGATGGCTTTTTTGTATGATGATGTTTAGAATAAATCTGAAAGCTAAGTATATATATATAAAGAGAAATAGATTTGTATAGGGTAGGTGTTATCTGGTTAAACACATGCAAGTACAATATTACTTTTGTTTGTATCAGGCCATATGCTTTATTATGGAGGCTGAAAAGATTTGAACAAATTTCGAATCTGACTCTTGTTTTGCTGTAAATCAGAAGCATTAAATGGTAATGTACCCAATGTTTCCTAATTAGCTAACTTAATCATTTCATATGTAGATATTTTAGTTAGCTTACCATTTCTTTTCTCTAACCTGCATACTGTATTTTTGTTTTATACTTTATGTTTATGTCTGTCTAATTCTTAGTCTACAAGCTACAGATCATTTTGTAATCAGATATTTTACTTTTCTTACTTTGTTTATTTGTCTTTACAGATTGCATACATATTTGCTTACCTGAATATTTAAACCTTACATCATATAAAACTTACTTGTCTAGCTTGCTTTTATACCTATATACATGTACATTTTCTTTGCTTTACATTTGTTCTTACCTTTATATTTATTTTACTTTTAGGTTACTTTATTTTAAACTTAAATAATTAAATACTTATGTTGAGATTTACAAAGTATTATTTTATTTAACATTTTTGAAAGACTTAATTTTAAATTTACAAATCATAGCTTCTTTCAAAAATATACACATATTAAAATATCAACTTCAATTTATATTAAAAACCCATTTTCAAAGATATTACAATATTGATATAGTTTAAATATAACTTATTATTAAATTAAAATAATTTATAAAATAACTATTCTTTATAATATAAGTCACTTATTTTATCAAGTTATAAAACAAAACAAATCTTTTTATTTAAATTTAAACTCTAAGCTAAATTTTATTTCTAAACAATTTAAATTTATCTTGGGTATTTTAAGATCATATTATTATTTATTCAATATAAAATAAAAATCAAATTCCTAATTTACCAAAAATATTAGAATTAGAAATCATGTCTTCATTTTATTAACTTAATACAAAGGTTATCTATTTACAATATATACAGATATATATTATAAATAGAAAACAATTTAATTGGCTTTTAAAAGGTAAATTATCAGTTAATCATTTGTTTAAAAGAAGATTATTAAATCAATCCAAGTTATTATTAACAAATATTATTAAATCAATTTAATTTTATCACAGATTATTAAATTGATATTGCCTCAAATTTCCGGGATATCACATTCTTCCCCCCTTAAAAGAATTTCGTCCCCGAAATTTAAAACAAAGGTAATTTAATAATTTAGTTAAAGATTTAATTTTAAAACACAAGTATATATCAATCATAAGTTAACAACCATAACAACCAATTCATCCAATCAAACAAATTTAACTATCTAGACAGAATTCCAGACAGAATTGTCTCGAGTTTTCCCAAGTATAAATACCGGGTTACTCGCTCTATAAAATCTAAACAAACAATACTACTAAGCTACAGAACTTTCACTCATCTAGATCTACAAAACAAGACAGGATATTAACTACAGACAAGCCTGAATCGACAATCAAAACTCCCTGAACTGCTGGTTCTAAAAATCAAGATAGGTCTTATACGTACTCCCTCAGAGATACGTGAAACACTCCGAATTCCAGTTATCCAAACTGACAATCCAATCCTGAAGACTAAACACTTATCCAAAATCAAATCTCCGACTTCGGAATCCAAATTCGTCCGTCTCTTATCCATAAAACCCTTCGGATGATCCTGGGCTTCCTCATCCAAACTGATAAGCTCAACTCTTGCTGATGTCCTTAGAAACAAACTGAACCAAAGACAAACGAACATAATGATCTTTCCAACATCAACCAAAACTCAAAACACAAAATCTATTCCAAATTAGAAAACAGAACTCACTTCTCGCATCTAGAAAAGATAGAACATGAGCGCTCCAAACTGGCCTTCAATTCTGAGAAATCTCCTGTAGAACTCTCCAATCCAATCACTACAACATCCAATTTCTTCCCAACTAAACAGCTGCCACCATGCTTCCACTGCGCAACTCTGACTGAAAAGATGAAAATGCTGAAGTCGAACACAGACTAGACAACACACCTCAACAAATCCAAAAGTAATACCCAGAGATTCGTCCAAAATCTAAGCTACTTCCCCAAACTCAAAAACCATCCTATTACTAAGCTGAACCATCGGTACAAATCCTGGAAATCCAGTCGATACCAAATTCAATCTTCAGATGCAGACCAAACTTTAACTTCCTGAAGACATCCAGAAAAATTCACAAGAGAATACTGAAACAATCGCAAGTCACTTTTGCGATCAATCCAGCCTAATTCCAAAGATACCGCTCTCTCTCTACAAAATCAGAACAGCTTACACTTATGTGGCCAACCCATCGAAGAAATGGAATTACTCTGCAGCTTCTAAACTCCACTGCTGACTCAGAAGCCAAAGACTGCTTAATCCAAAGCTCTTCAAGAAACTCGGACCTCAAAGCAAAAAGAAACACCCTGCTGATCTCAGCCACAACACCGAAGCAGCTACACTTCCTTAACTGATTCCAAAGAAACATCTTCAGAGACATCCATAATCACTGCGTCTCATCACACAGCTACTACACCTTGATGTATCAAGATATCAGGACTTGCTTTTGTCCAACCGACAAATCCAAACTCTAACTTATCCGAACTTATATTTCAAAAATGAACTCCGAATCTTAACAGATTTCCTTCAGAGATCAATGATATCCTTATCCCACTCAAAGCTCACTCGAGACGGTATTAGATCTACAGTCTCGACAATTATACTTCCAACCTCAACATTCAAATCCCAACCATTGGTAGTCGTGTTACACACACCACCACCCAATCTACCTTTATAACTCATTGGAAAACCTGAACAGGTAACCCAACAATAGGTAGAAATAAATAAATAAATATATATATATATATATATATCAAAATTACAAATACGCTCTCTCAAGAAAGAAAACACTTAAGAGCCTAGGTATTCGCTCAACCTAGCGCTCTGATACCAACTGTGACGACCCGGCTTTCTATGCCCAGAAAACCGCTTCGTCTTGAAAAAAGAAAGGGGTGAGAAAATAGAAAAGATAGAGAAGAAAGAACAACAATATCAGAATCTCACAGCGGAACGAATAAATTATTATAATCACATAAGTATTTACATAATATACATCATCAATCAGAGTTATACAGACAATACATCATATACTAGACAGTTATAAACACCTGTCTAGTTATACAACTCAATACACAAGACAACTCAAACAGTACGACTCAGAGATACCAACACAGCGGAACCATATGCATATCTACAACGCTGAAGCCTCCTGCTCCATTGCTCCTCCAGAATTCGTCAAAGCTAACCTGAATCCCTTGGCTAGCCGTAAAAATTTGGGTACCCGAGAGTTTATGACAAACAAAAATAAACTCCGGGTCAAACATGGGTCTGGTATGAATAACAGGTTAAAGTTGCTTAACTTTGAAAATCTTTTAAAAAACAAAAGTATCACGTAAGACTTCCCACACATAAACATGGAAAAGTTTTTACCTTACGCTAACCAAAACATTTGATAGGAAATTGTATGATATTATAATAGGTCTACGGTTTTCAAGTAAAATACAGAAATAGCTGAAATGCTTACATCTCATATTCCAACATAGTTGGGCACAACTAATTCGTACGGCACTTATTGGATTTTGGATTCCATACAATGGCAGGGCTACTGGGGTACCGCCCGTCACAGTACGGGGCCTAGATCACCGTACCGAGGATTACTCCCTTCATCCCCTGCAACACAAGGCCGGAACCATTCCTTACTGAACAGTCTCGAACAAGATACACCCCGCAGATAGCCGTCGCTACTGCCCACTAAGCCGAAAATAAAAGGGACATCTAGACAGGGGAATATCCTTGTCCTGCTTGGGCATGACCCACCTAGCCTTGCTGTATCTCCCCTGTTTTAGCCATTCCCGGTTGATGAGGCTTGAGGCTACGTTTACCTTTATAGAATACATTTCTTAGAATGCTCATCGCCCGCCCGACGATGTGTTGAAAGCATTCAATCCATACAAGTTCGTTCCGGGTTCGAACGAAACCGAAGGCATCATCTCGTTACACTCATTTTGGAATCACCCTCAAGGTTAACGACGATAACCCTTGCATTCTGGAACTTCATCTTCACTTCAGATTCACGACCTATCGTTAATTTGGAAACGATGTGGTTTTCGGATGTTCCTAATGCGGAAAACCCGATCCCGGTCTCATCGAAATCCAAAACGTGTCTTTTAAGGCCAAGTTGTCTATTTAGTCTTAACAGTTTAATTCAATATCATCAATATACACACATATGGATAATTCACAATCACAATAGATAATCACATCATCATAAACAGATAATTCATATTATCATCAAAAGAGATAATTAAATATTACCATGCTAAAACCAAGCATCCATATCACATAGATAGTATTCAAGTCAGATCTGAATGCACAACATCAAATAAAATATCACTATCATTCACCCATAAACAATGACTTATAATCATACCATTTCGTAATTAATTTAAAATGAATTAAATTAACTACTTCTATTTCTAATTAATTTAAAGTAAATTAAACTAATTACTTCATCTATAAATCCTGCTTATACAACTATTAAATTAAATCAACTTAAGTAATCAATTTCTAGATATTTATCTTGATTAACTTCTTCAATTAATCACCGTCTAATTACAGTAAGTAATTAGTCTTTAATTAATTCTACAAATTAATTATTCTAAATCATTTATAGTAATTAACATTTAATTACTTTATTTATAATTAAATACAATTAATTACATTTTCTTTAATTAATCACTACATCATTTATTATTTCTTAATTAAAGTATTCTTAATTTCATTATTAATTACTTTAATTAAACATAATTATTAATCAACTCGATTAATATCAACCAGTAATTAACTTCCCTTAATTACTTATTACCAAATTAATTATCTCATAATTAATTATCTCCATTTAATTAATCCCTTGATTAGTTACTAAAGTAATTATCCCAATTACTTTATTAAACATCCTCTTCACTAATTACATTCAGTAATTATATTAATTACTTCCTCAAGTAATTATGCTCCATTGAATACACTAAGTGATTATACAAATCAAATCATCAAATGATTTCTTAACTTAATTAAACTAAATTAATTAACTGAAATAAATCATTTTATCAAATTAATTACAATAAGTAATTAATTTCTTAATCACTTTTATCCAGAAATTACATTTAACAATTTATAAAGGATTATTTAATAAATTTTTGATTAATTATCAAAATTAATCACATTCATGAATTTAATTAATAATCCTTTAGTTAATTACCATGATTACATTTCTACATTTATTTCTTAATTAATTCCTAATTATAAATTAATCTAAATTATTTATTTATAAATTGAATACATAAGTCATTCATTAATTAACTTATTCATTAAATATTTTTAACTCCTTAGTTATTCCTAAGATAATTTATTTCTTTACTAATGACTACATTAATATCTATGTGTGTTAAAACTTTACCTTCCAAAATTTTAAATTTGAATTCCATTTGGAATTTAAGATTCAAAAGTATTATTTATTTAAACCTTTATCAAGTTTAAATTCAATTTAAAATCTTGTGAATAACTTTAATTACATATACATGAAACTTAAATAAGAAAGCCTTTAAATTCAATTGTTTGAAATCTTAATTTAAATTTAAATTTCCAAAGACATTTTAAAACTGATTTACCTTTGATTTAGGAATTTGATTTAAACTTCCCTTTAACACTTTGTTTTAAAAATTTGATTTTTCAAAACCAAATCTATTTTTAAAACCTTAAGATAGTTATTCAAGCTGAGTTTTACATAGAATTTTAAACAATGTTTAAATCAAATACTTCAGGTTTAGTTGCTGTCAGGTTTTAAACCTGAAACCTTCAAATTGAATTCAGAAATGCAAGATTTTAAATTTAAACTTAAATCTGGATTTGACTTTCTTTTAAATCTGACCTTACACTAATTTTACACTGATTATAACTAGCTTGCAGTTTAATTTGTTTTTAATTTTAGTTTAAATTTTAAAACTGCAGGCAGTTTCAAGCTACCTGTAGCAAATGCATACAACCCGAGACCAGAGCAAATGTGCTTCGAGTCAATAATGTCATTGCTTCGAGTCTTATGCACAAAAACCCGAGTACATCCCGAGGCCTAAAATGACAACATCTCAGCTATACAAAACATGGAAACAGCAGTGAAACAGAATCATGCATTTGCCAAGACAGAGGCCATAACAAGCTTGAAATTCAATCCCAAACTGAGTACAAGTAGAGGGAATAACATGAAATACAAATCAAACTCAGTCAAAGGTAGGATCACTGCAACACCAGATTCATGAAAACAAACAAAGACATGCTAAACAAAATTTAGTGGTTCAACCCATGTACATTTCAGGTCAGTGTAGATTATAAAGGGGAATTACCAGGTTAGAGTGGCAACTGGGACAGCTCAACCAATCATGTGAGATAGCCATTACAACAAGATCAATACTCAATCTACTACACAATGTAAATGATGACCACACACATGTATACCTAGTCACAAAGATATGATCAGAGGCCACACTTTATACAGGCAACACATAAAAGCAGTGCTTTGGAACAGTGAGTACAATCAATGATGCAAACAAATGAACAAACCAGAGTGGATAATCTTCCCAACCCCACTGTCCAGGTTTCACTAAGAACTGTATTTGTTTTAAAAAAAATTGCTTTTAAAAACTCAGGTCAACCTATGCCTAAAAATATATATTACATCAGTTTTCAGAAGTTAGGATCTAACTGTTTTAACTTAAAACATGTTTTAAATATTTAGTTTAGAATATACAACTTATATTAGCTAAACACTAAGCTCACACAATTAATTATATCTTGAGGAAACTGTTTTGAGAACTAACATCTGTATGGAAGAACTCAAACAATGGTCTTAAGCAATCAACAAACTGGGGTAACACTTCCAGTTTTAATGTTCAGAGTATCATATATACCTATATATCCTATTCACAGAAATATACATAAACAACAAAACTTATATTATTATTATTATTTTTGTTTTAAATTTTAAGAAGATGAATTTCTTTCAGAGGACAGATGCAATATTTCATTTTTTCCCAATGGCCAAAGAAAGGGGTATGTGTAGATTCACACAAATAATTTAAGCATCTAAATGTTAGCTTGCAACAGATTAACTTAAGAATTTCTTAAAAGTGTTACTCACCAAGATTTATGAACACAGAGCTTCATTTAGCCTACTCTTTAAAACTATGAACAATTTTGCTTTAAATCTTCCAAAACTCTTTGTTTTTGTTGAATAGTGTTTTCAGAGCAACACACAATTTATTTCTACTCAGATAAATTTTTATACTTTGACAAATGATTGGACAATCAACTTTTGTTTAAACTATAAATTCCAAAAATGACTTGATCTAGAGGTAAAGAAGTTTAAACTATAGCTATAGTTTTAAGAACTGTATATATATATATATTTACAGATATTCACAAACATGTCTACAACTCACACCCAAAAATACACAGAAATTCACTAACATACATTTACACAAACTCACCTATTTCATACATAGATCATGAGATTCAGATTTATATATTTAAGCTTTTAAAAATAAATGTTACTCACCTAGATTTATGAACACAGAGCTTCTGTTTTGATTTTGAAAATACTTGAGAATAATGTACAGGCTCTTTATTTTGCAAAAAGTACAGGCTAATGGCTTGATAAAAATGAAGCTGTTGATCTGGTCTTGAGGAAGTTGGTCACAGATTGAAATGAAGGCAGTTTCAGGTTTTGCAAAGTTGATGGCATTTTTGTATGATGATGTTTAGAATAAATCTGAAAGCTAAGTATATATATATAAAGAGAAATAGATTTGTATAGGGTAGGTGTTATCTGGTTAAACACATGCAAGTACAATATTACTTTTGTTTGTATCGGGACATATGCTTTATTATGGAGGCTGAAAAGATATGAACAAATTTCGAATCTGACTCTTGTTTTGCTGTAAATCAGAAGCATTAAATGGTAATGTACCCAATGTTTCCTAATTAGCTAACTTAATCATTTCATATGTAGATATTTTAGTTAGCTTACCATTTCTTTTCTCTAACCTGCATACTGTATTTTTGTTTTATACTTTATGTTTATGTCTGTCTAATTCTTAGTCTACAAGCTACAGATCATTTTGTAATCAGATATTTTACTTTTCTTACTTTGTTTATTTGTCTTTACAGATTGCATACATATTTGCTTACCTGAATATTTAAACCTTACATCATATAAAACTTACTTGTCTAGCTTGCTTTTATACCTATGTACATGTACATTTTCTTTGCTTTACATTTGTTCTTACCTTTATATTTATTTTAGTTTTAGGTTACTTTATTTTAAACTTAAATAATTAAATACTTATGTTGAGATTTAAAAAGTATTATTTTATTTAACATTTTTGAAAGACTTAATTTTAAATTTACAAATCATAGCTTCTTTCAAAAATATACACATATTAAAATATCAACTTTAATTTATATTAAAAACCCATTTTCAAAGATATTACAATATTGATATAGTTTAAATATAACTTATTATTAAATTAAAATAATTTATAAAAGAACTATTCTCTATAATATAAGTCACTTATTTTATCAAGTTATAAAACAAAACAAAGCTTTTTATTTAAATTTAAACTCTAAGCTAAATTTTATTTCTAAACAATTTAAATTTATCTTGGGTATTTTAAGATCATATTATTATTTATTCAATATAAAATAAAAATCAAATTCCTAATTTACCAAAAATATTAGAATTAGAAATCATGTCTTCATTTTATTAACTTAAAACAAAGGTTATCTATTTACAATATATACAGATATATATATTATAAATAGAAAACAATTTAATTGGCTTTTAAAAGGTAAATTATCAGTTAATCATTTGTTTAAAAGAAGATTATTAAATCAATCCAAGTTATTATTAACAAATATTATTAAATCAATTTAATTTTATCACAGATTATTAAATTGATATTGCCTCAAATTTCTGGGATATCACACAAGTGGTATCAGAGCCACCCATCATTGATTTTATTGAGAAATTCTTTGGTTTTAAGAACATATGAAATTAGGGTTCTTGGATTTAAAATTTTCGGTTGATTCACCTGATCCACTTATTTCGTTCTGATTTGTGAATGCTTCAATTATAGTGATTCAAAACATGTTAATAAACAGTATTATACATGGATCCATGGATTTAATGAAATATTGGATTCTGTTGATTTGACCAAAAGTTTCCTGAAATGATAGCAATTTGGATTTAATTGAACCATATCATTGGGTTTATGATCTTGGAATTCATCTACATCTTTTATAATAATTGTACCATGACATGTTTGTGGTTTTGTTTTCTCCTGCAAAAACATAAAATAGCAACAGACGTTGTTGAAATATTGACCAAGATTTTACTATTCATTACTTTTGTACACTATGAATCAACACATTAATTGATGCTGTCAGATTTGACATATTTTTTTTTGTAATTTATTGTTATTACTTAATATGTTTCACCTTCTATTTTGAATAGTAGCAGTTAAATAAAGTATGCAATAACTTGATACTAATTACTATTGCAATTATTATTCATTTATGTATTATTACAGTTTCCTTGATGTCAAATTTGACATTGATATTTATGGCAAATTTATAAATGAAGGAGTTAAAATAAATTCATATACTATTTGGCGTCTTTTGCAAATTGATTGTGAATATCCTACATTACAAGTGAACTAATTGAAATAATATGTCACCTAATGACCTCTCTTATTTTAGTTGCTCATGAAAAATGTTAGATATTTGTGTGTATTTATTTATGCGAATATTAGTCGGCCCAAAGGAAGGTTAATATCTGGCCAAATTAGATACACATGTGTGATAATAAATATGTAACAATTATAAAGTTTTACAAGAAAATAATTAATCGGCCCAAAGGAAGATGATTATTTGACTTGAATTTATTGTTAATATCTGATGATTACAACAAGAATACTACTTACAGTTAATATTACTGTCCAAAGACTTGATATTAATGTTGTGCTAGGTATCTTGAGCAAAGAATTACCAATTATTTTAAATTTACTATAGTTGTTTTATAATGTAAGCATATTTGATTAATTTAAAATTACAGCTAATTTGACTACGGTATCTGCCAATCTGAACAACATTCCTATTTTGACTGGAACAAACTTTAAGTATTAGAAAGAGAACATATTGCTTGTTCTTGACTGCATGGATCTTGACCTTGCACTTAGGATAGATGAACCCGCCCCTCTTACGGATGAAAGTTCTTCTGATATTATAAAGAACTTTGAGAGGTGGGATCATTCAAACCGCATGCGTCTAATGATCATAAAGCGTGGCATTCCGGAGGCATTTAGGGATGCGGTATCTGAAAAGATAACCAATGTTAAAGATTTCCTTGCTGAGATTGAAAAACATTTTGTAACATTGCGATTTTTCGACGCTCGAAAACCGACATCAATACGTCCACTGTAACAATTGCCGAGCAATCGAAGGTCAGAAAACCGAAATGTTATGGTTAAAGAAAAAGAAAAAGATAGAAGAATAAGAAGAAAGAAGAAGAAACAGAGAACAACATCAGAATCTCACAGTCGCAGCGGAACAACATATAATAGATAAATGAATAATTTTTAAACCAAGAACTATATCAGTTATTACATTACATCACATTCATTACATTACATCATCAGAGTGTACAACAACAAAACAACAATAAACCGCGAAAAAGAAGTACTATATAATAGTGAATACGCCATGCTCTCCAGCTTGCCTCCAGCAACTCCTGAATTCCAGAATATCCTGATAAACCTGACTCTTGACTGCCCGTGTCGAAATTATGGGCACCCAGAGTTTAGGAAGGAAAACAATAAACTCCGAGTCAGTCATGAGACTGGTGTGAGAACTTAAAACAGTTTATCTTTAAAATAACAACAACAAGGATAATTTTAAAGTCAATTCGCAATGCTTTTGGAAATGAGACTAACATAAGACCTCTCTCCACACACACAATGCAAACGCAGAATTGGAGGAGATTTCTTCTTATGATAGTCAAAGATGCTTGATACGCATTAAAAAGAAACATTCAATGTTATTACTAGTGCATGGTGTAGGAAAAAATCATTTCGAAAGTAAAGATATAAATCTTAGCCAACATACGACCATTATCGTATGCCTACTATAGCTACCATCCAAACAGTGGGGCGCCACCATAAGTGAATGGCAGGTTCTACAACTAAAACCGCACAAGGTGCGTATTGTTTTATTTGGATTTCCAACAAATGGTCAGGCTAAGGAACTTCCTACTGCTACATGGGATCGCCTCTGGGTGGACGTCCCGAGAACTTAACCAGCTCTCTGCCAACACAAGGCCAGGTTACCACTTTGTCACTAGGTAACTACTACACGAATATGCCATCCCCCGGTCCCCTTGGACCTTTTTCCGAGATCTCGATAACCAACTTCACACAGTAATAAATATAGTGTGTCAACATGGGTAAGTATCTGGGCTCCATACCATGACACCACCCTTTCCATAAGGAAATGACATACCCTAAAGGGCGCGACCCTCGTAACCTTGCCGCATATTCCTGTTTTGACCATTTCCGGGGAGTGAGGTCTGACGAAGTCTCATCCACAAGGCTAGACACAAAGCCACGCTTTGATCAACAAATGATCAATAAATAATCATCACGCAGCAACGCTCAGCATGCCACATTACCAAATTGGAAATATATCGCTGATAACCTTCAACTACATAACCTCTGAGCGCGTACGTCTCAGAGAAGGGTGTTAAGCTAGAGAATAAATTCTCCGCCATCAACAGAAATGTATTTGAAAGAAATCTTCTTTATATCGCAAAATGTAATGTCAGACACATAACCATACAAGTCTGTTTCGGGTTCGAACAGAACCGAAGGCACATCAAAAGAAACCCTTGCAATCTAGGTATTCACAATCCCGATCGAATTTCCCATCAAAAAGGAAATCTCCATACCGTAACTAAACGGTGCAGAGACAATCGATAGGTCATCCTATCATTTTCACAAATACCCGGTCTTCACCACCGGTCTTCAAAGCTATCGATTACGTCGTATCACTATTCGGAATGGGTAATCCGAATACGAGCGCAATAATTTAAAAATAAGTGTAGCATTCAATTTCAACCAATTCACAACAAATAGTCATTCTAGGGTCAATATTGATAGTTGGTTATTTAACTATCAATCAATATTCACAACATCACCCGATTTCAAATAATTTCCCAAATTATTTATTTTCAAAAATATCTTTATAAGATATATATCTTCCATCCTTCAACCATTTGAAAACCAATTTCAAATAAATTTACACCCTTACAACTTTCATTTCAAAACGGTTCATTTAAACCAATTAAATAAATCCTTACCGATTTATTAAATTTACGTTCCAAATCCATAAATTAATCTCCACACTTCAGAATAAATCAACGTTTATTTTTAACTAATTTCCCTTTCTTTTATAAATTCCATAGTGAATTTACAATTCCAAAATATCTACGAATATATGATTTTTTAAATCGATTTCTATTATTCATTTTCAATTTATCTTTAAAAGATAAAATCTCAAACATTCACTTCAAATTGGAAAAACATTTCCATTCTTATTTAATAATAAGTAATTCACCAATCTATTTATTTTCAATATTTGAAAATATTAAATATACTTAAATCATAGTCAAGTATATATTTCATTCTTTAAGAAATCATTCTCTTAAACACATTTATTTGGGTCAAAACGAATGTTACGTAAAACAACGTTACGATAACCCAAAATCACTAGTATAGGGATTCGAACTTAAAATAGATATATAAATCCCAATACAATATAAAACATTTCCTTTCAGAAATCATTTACTATAACAATGGTGTTATAGTCCAGTATTTCCTTCTATTTCTCGAAACATCTATTTCAACAATAAATGTTGAAATCTATGGTTTCGATAATTAATACATTTTACAACATCTTTAAATCGTTTTAATTCTATTCAAAACATCACTTTTCCAAAATATTTCTTTAATATATTATTTACTATCCGAAATCGTGAATATATTTCCTTATCCAAATTCAACATTTCTACATATTTTATTTAAAGGATTATCCACTGTCCAAAATCGTGGATATATTTCCTTTAATAAGCTATAATAACAAACTTATCAAAATAGGTCGTTTTTGGATTTGTAAAACAACGTTTATAAATTCCATTTATATTTTATGGCCACTTCAACTTATAAAATCACTTTATTAACAAATTCTGTCCATATTCCATTTACACGCAAAAATCCAATTTATAAGTTAATAACTTATAAATCTTTTATTTTATAAAATCTATTGTTTTTATAATTCCACAATTTATAAAACTGTGAATTTCATTCACTTATGAAATCCATTTATATTCCAATTTAACACTTATAAAAACTTGTTTTATAATTCCAATATTTTTAACTTATAAATATCAATTTTATAAATATTTTATATAAATAATTTATAATAATTCAAAAATCCCAATTTAAATCATTTTATAATTTAATCGATTTTTTATTTCAAAAACCATATTTCGGTCATATTTCACAAAAACCATAATTTTTATAAAAAAATTAACGTTTATTTATTTAAAATAAATCAATTCCAAAATTAAATTTTATTGTGAATTCTCAACTTACATTCTCAAAAATCAAATTCTATTTATTTTCGGCATCTAACGGTACCAAAATATATGTGGCTAAAATTTAGCCTTTAACCATTTCAATCACAAAGATAATCACGCAGATTATAAATAGATCAATAAATAGATCAACACACAACATTGAAACCAATTCAAATATTTTAGGAATCCAGTTGGTTCCCTCCAACCTGTTTCCCTACATCCAAAGATGTTAGCACAATACCAATTTCGCTTCAAGAAGAAATATCGCGGTATATGAGATTTGTAAAATATTATCTGCTTAATAGACGGCGCAATAGGGTCTCATCCGCTATATAATGCGAGAAATCAACTCCAAGTACATATATAATATCAATTTCACTATACGGTGAAATATTCGTGCTATATATTTTTAATAAATAACCTCCGCTTACTAACGGCGTATTATGTCTATTTTAATAATCAATAGATAATAATTTATCATCCAATCAAACAATCAACAATTTTAAATCTAACAATTTAAAATTAAAATCGAAACTAATTCGATTGAGTGAGAAGTTCTCACCTTGATTTTAATTCCGGTTACAGCGTTTTATTTCGAATAACGTTTAATTTTACCCAAAATTTTCACTAGCTCCAAATGCTTCCAATCCAGCTCAATAGGGTAGTGTTCGTCCATACGAACTCAACGCAATTTGTTTCATGCGTTTTCGACCTCGTATCAAAAAATTATCGCGGTTTAAAGATTATACGAATTCTAATATAAATCAATTAACTTTTATATTTTTTTAAATTTTAAAACCCTACAGGCCGTTAGATCTCGTTCCCCAAATCTTGCCCGCAAATCCATTTCCTTCTCCCTCACGCATAACACTCCAGGTCGCGCATGAATACAACCCATGGCCGCCCCTATTTTTTTGAATTTCGCACCCCACCCTGATGACTTCTAGCTCGATCAGCGAACTTCATTCGAAAGCCCACGCCATGCTCCACTCACGGCCAGAAGGGCATCAAGCTCGGTCGCCCCCAGCTCCACCAAATCGCGTGCGAACGGCCGGCCATTCGAGCCAAATTGTCGTTGATCCGTTAAGCTATTTTCGATCATGACAGTTGATATACAAGATCTCATAGCCCTCTACATTTTTGTATTTGGAAGAATCTGCTAAAAGCTGATGGATTGAGAGATTTGAAGGGAAGAAAATTGGTGATTTTCGGCCATAGAAATTATTAGGGCCGGCTGGAAGAAGAAGCAAGGGCTTTGAGTGCAAATCAAAGAAATTGAGTGCTTTTATAGAAAATTGTCCAAATTACTATTCATCGAAATTTTCCGAACTCCAAACGAAGCATGCCGGCTGACGTTTCTACGGTTTACCCCGTGTTCCGGACATAATGGAACGTGTTTCGGAAGCCAATTCGATCATCTGTGCGAGTTATGGCAATAAACGATCAATTTTAAATTAAACCGATTAAGCTAATTTTCCAGGCGTTTTGGCTTGCCTCGGACAAACGGTATATCTGATTGACATGAAATTTGAACCTTACAATAATTTAACCTTACGGATCCGCTGAAACTGGTTTCGTTGAAATCCGAGACTGTTTGAAAAATGACTATTTTAACTCGTCACTTAAATATTAAAATATTCAGTTTTCACAAATTAACTTTTAATTCGATTTTAAAAGTTCACAAACATCTTTCTAACTCCATCATGATTAAATAAAATTTTAAAAATCAATTTTAATCATATTTAACCCAATTTTCAATCATTTCTGCATTTTCACATATTAAATTATTGATTTAATTATCTAATTAAATCCAATTATTCGAAATAAAATTTACCCGACTTATAAATTTCACTTATTAATTATTAAAATTAATTAAGTATACAAATTTTAGTTGAAAAAAATTCTGGGTCGTTACACATTTTGCTAAAAAAGATAAGGCGGAAACAAGCATGCTTTTACAACGCTAGATTTCCATGAAGTATCAAAGCAAAGGAAACGTAAGGGAGTACATTATGGAAATGTCTAACACTGCTTCAAAAATTAAGGCACTTAAGCTTGAGCTTTCAGATGATTTGCTCGTGCATTTGGTATTAATCTCTTTTCCTTCACAATACAACCAGTTCAAGATCAGTTATAACTGTCAAAAGGAGAAATGGACTCTTAATGAGCTTATTTCGTATTATGTACAAGAAAAAGAGAGATTGAAGCATGATAAGGCTGAAAGTGCTTATTTACCATACACCTCTAAGGGAAATGACAAAAAGAGAATGAAGGATAAACAAACTTCTAAGGGTCCGGCTGAAAAGAAACAACAAAAGGAGACTGATGGTTGTTACTTTTGCAAAAAGGCTGGACATTTGAAGAAAGATTGTGCTAAATACCACGCATGGCGTGTCAAGAAAGGCACATCTTTTGCTTTGGTCTGTTCTGAAGTAAATTTAGCTACAATACCTGGAAACACATGGTGGTTTGATTCTGGTGCTTTCACTCACATAAGTGTTTCTATGTAGGGTTGCCTGAGCTACCGAAATCCAACTGATGCTGAAAGATACATCTATGTGGGTGATGGAAAATCGGTAGAAGTGGAGGCTATTGGGCATTTTAAGTATTTATTAAAAACTCAGTTTTATTTAGATTTATTTGATAATTTTGTTATACCGTCATTTAGATGGAATTAGGTTTCTGTTTCTAAGTTGGACAAATTTGGTTATTCTTATTCATTTGGGAATGGTATTTTTAGTTTATCAATGAATTCAACTCTTATTGGAACTGGTTCTCTTAATGTTTATGATAACTTATATATGCTTGATGTTAATACTTCTTATAATGAAGCCTTGCATGTAGAGTCACGTGGTACTAAAAGAAAAGTTAATAAGGAAACTTCAGCCACATTATGGCACAAGCGCTTAGGTCATATATCTAAAAATAGAATTCAAAGGCTCGTGTCAGATGGCATTTTGGAATCCGTTGATTTTTCAGACCTTGATGTCTGTGTAGAGTGTATCAAGGGAAAACAGACCAAACATAAGAAAATAGGTGCCAATAGAGCAACTGACATCTTAGAATTAATACATACAGACATTTGGGGGCCATTCCCTGAGGCATCATGGAATGGTCAACAATATTTTATAACATTCATAGACGACTAGTCAAGATATGGCTACCTATATCTTATTCATGATAAATCATAACCTTAGACATGTTTAAGAAATTTAAGCTAGAAGTTGAGAACCAACTCAACAAAATGATTAAAACTGTCAGATCTGACCGTGGCGGTGAATATTATGGTAAATCTGACGGATCAGGTGAACAATGTCTAGGACCATTTTCCAAATTCCTAGAGGAATGTGAAATAGTCTCACAATACACTATGCCAGGTTCACCTAGCATGAATGGTGTCACTGAAAGACAAAACCGTACTCTTAAAGACATGGTAAGGAGTATGATAAGTCATTCTACCTTATCAAAATCACTCTGGGGAGAGGCATTAAAGACAGCAGTTTATATCCTTAATAGAATACCCATTAAAGCAGCTACTAAAACACCTTATGAGCTCTGGACAGGCAAACAGCCTACTCTAAAGCATTTTCACATTTGGGGATGTCCAGCTGAGGCAAGGCCATATAGGCCAAATGAAAGAAAATTGGACTACAAAACAGTGAGTAGCTACTTTATTGGTTATTTTGAGCGATCTAGGGGCTATAAATTTTATGATCCCATACTGAGGAAAATTTTTGAGACGGGAAATGCAACATTTTTTGAGGATTTTGAGTTGAGAGGGAGAAATGAAGTAAGGAACGTTGTTTTTGAGGAGGAATCATCGTCTATGATTCCTACTACAGTTACTTCGTCGGACAATGTGCAGATTATTGTTCCTGTCATTGATTAAGAAGTGAATCCAGAACCCCAACAAAACAATATTGAAAAAATCCTCTTCAAGTTGAAGTTAATGTTCCACAAGAACAAATTCAACAACCTCAAAATGAATTGCCATTAAGAAGATCCACTAGGGAAAGAAGAAATGCTATTGCGAATGATTATGTTGTATTTCTTCAAGAGTTAGAGGATAATAATGGATTGATGGAAGACGATCCTATCAACTTTCACCAAGCCATGCAAGATATTAATTCTCAAAAGTGGATTGAAGCTATGAATGAAGAGTATAAATCAATGCAAGACAATAAAGTTTGGGATCTTGTCCCTTTACCTGAAGGTAAGAAGCCCATTGGTTGTAAATGGATATTTAAAACCAAAGGGATGCAAAAGGTAAAGTGGAAAGAAATAAGGCTCATCTTGTAGCAAAAGGTTTTACTCAAAAGTAAGGCATTGATTTCAAAGAGACTTTCTCTCCGGTTTCATCGATTTTTAGAATAATTTTGTCACTTGTTGCACATTGTGACCTTGAGTTGCATCAAATGGATGTTAAGACTGCATTTCTCAATGAAGACATTGAGGAAACAATTTACATGGTGCAACCGGAAAACTTTGTGGTTGAGGATCCAAAGAATATGGTTTGCAAACTAAAGAAATCCATCTATGGACTCAAACAGGCTTCTCGTCAATGGTACCACAAATTACATAGTGTAATTACCTCTTTTGGTTTTGAGGCAAACATCATTGATAACTGTGTGTATCATAAGTTTAATGGGAGTAAATTTGTATTTTTAATTTTATATGTTGATGATATATTGCTTTCCAGCAATGATTTAAATATGTTGCACGAAACTAACAGATTTCTTTCAAATAATTTTGAAATGAAAGATCTTGGTGATGCCTCTTTTGTATTAGGGATTCAAATACATCGTGACCATTCACGAGGCATTCTTGTATTGTCATAAAAGAACTATATAGAAAAGGTGCTTAAAAGATTTGGCATGCAAGATTGTAAACCAGGTGATACCCCTGTCGCTAAAGGAGATAAGTTTTGTCTCAAACAATGCCCTAATAACATCCTTGAAGTTAATGAAATACAGAAGACCCCTTATGCATCTGCTATAGGGAGTCTAATGTATGCTCAAGTATGTACGCATCCGGATATTGCGTACATTGTAGGAGTGTTAGGCAGGTATCTTAGTAACCCTGGAATGGATCATTGGTAAGCAGCAAAAAGGGTTATGTGGTATATTCAAAGAAAAAAGGACTATATGCTTACATATAGAAGATCAAATCAGTTGGAGATCATTGGGTATTCTGATTCTGACTTTGCTGGATGTCCGAATAGCATAAAATCCACTTCAGGATGCATATTTATGTTGAGTGGATAGGCTATTTCATGGAAGAGCAATAAGCAAACGCTTATAGCTTCTTCCACTATGAAAGTAGAGTTTGTGGCTTGCTATGAGGCATCTAATCATGGAAAATGGCTGCGAAATTTTGTCACTGGCCTGCGCATTATAGATAATATTAAAAGACCACTAAAGTTGTTTTGTGACAATAGATCAGCAGTATTATATTCTAATAACAACATAAGCTCAAGTAAGTCAAATTACATTGACATCAAGTTTCTAGTTGTGAAGGAAAGAGTGCAAAATAGGTTAATATCCATAGAGCATATTGGGACAAATTCTATGTTAGCGGATCCACTTACAAAAGCATTACCACCCAAGGTCTTTCATAAGCATGTTGCTAAAATGGGTGCATCTTTTATGTAAGAATATTTTGGTTTAGGGGAGTTTGTACTAAGTCATTTCTTTTGTGACATTGCTCTATATTTTGACTGTGGATATGCTTCAGTTTTTCTGATCAGAAAAAAAATTTTAATTGCACTCAAATTATTTATATATGTTTAGATTTTGATCTCATTAAAGTAAAGTAGGACCAGTTGGAAATAGACATGTAAATATCACATTTCATGTAATTTCCATGCTACACATACGTGATTGATCTGTCATTTGATTATATTGATATACGTAACCACTGATGGGTTTAGTTACACTAACGATAATGAAAACCGCTTTGATTCTATGTTAACACAATCAACGAACGAGATTGTTATGGACATATCATATTGTCAACATAGCTATTTGAGAGCTCATAAAGTTAAATACATTCTATAAGGTTACATATGTGGCCTGGGGGAGATTGTTGGAATAATTTAGCATTATGGGGCCACATATTTTCATATTTGAATGTATGGGCTATCTTGGGATTAAGTTTAATTATGTGATCTATTTGGAATAAATACAACAAGACTTAAGAGGTATATTCGTCATGTAAATTTATAATGTGTGGATACCAGAGTGACAATTTTAGTTTGTTGAAGGGTGGAACAGAAAAATGTCACACACTATATATATGGGGTTATGGTCCCCAAATTACACAAGTCTTATCATATTCTCTGCACCCTCTTCTAAAGAGAATTTTTAGATCTAAGCTTGTGTTAATTTGGAAGATCAAAAACCTAGTTGATCTTCTTTTTGCAAACATCAATGGATTCAGGTACGACTTCTGCTGAACTATTTAATTTCATATATTTGTTTCTCGATAGAATCAATATGGGTTGCATGTATTCAGATCTAGAATTTATTTATTTATTACAACAAGTGAAAATTAATCAAATGTTTTTTCCATTTCCCCCATTAACCCCACCGACAACGCTTTTAATCCATCATTTTCATTATATTTCCTATGTAGGTTGTACAATATGTTTTTTCTTTAGTTCAGTGATAAATAGTGATGATCTTATAGATTGATGGAATGAACTCATAGAAAATTTTGGTTGTATAAGAATATAATATGTGATTATCGTAGGAAGTGAGTTTAACTTTCAAGTTAAAAACGAGCCTTATTCAGGTGAAAAATAATAATTCAAAATTGACTTAACCTAATATTTCAATTTATAGGAATTAAGATATTCTTCTAATTAATTAAATGTAGACGTAGATCGAATAAGAAAGAATGAATTCAGCAATAGGGTTGGCTTAGTTAGTTGGTATTTTAGACTATAGATTAAAGGTCACGAATTTGATCTCCCACATCAAAACTTATTCACATTAACCATATTAAAAAGGAGAGAATGTTTTGAAAGTTTGGGTGAAGATACCTGTATTAAGATATATTTTTTGGAAAGCGAAAGATGTTTCCTTTGAAGCATACGAAGAATAAAATAAACGTAGAAGTGAGTGAATGAGTTAAATGTTTTAATAAGTGAAAAAAGAGGTGGGTGAGGCGAGCTATTTGAGTTTATGCAAATAGAATCCAATAAAATAATGTTGAGATTACAATTATAAATAAAAGTTTAAAGATTTTCCAATGAGGTTAAACCTAAATTTGTTGTCCAACGATTGGTTGCCCTTGAATTTTTTCTTATAATTCCAAAAAAACAAGTAAGGAGGTTCCATATTTTGAATCATAGAAGAGGCATTATAGTATTTTACCAATTTTGGTGCAAGTTGCTTAGTTCCACTAATTAGCAAATGCAAATACATAACAAAATAAGCTCTAATCGAAAAGCATATAAAACTTCAAATCAAAATTGAATGATTCATGTGCATTCTATTCAATTCTAAGACCATTCTTTTGTCGAAAATAAAGTTACCGAAATATAGTTCTCTTGCTAACCAAAATTTATCTTGTTTATAAGTGAAATAACTAACGATGAGGAAGATATGTAATATTAAAATCCATCTATTATTCGTGGATGTGTGTTTCCACTATTTTATTGCTTTTAGATCTTCCAATATAACCTAGTATTTAATTTTTCTTTCAAAGTACGAGGGAGAAAATTTAGCTAAAAGTAAATAGAGTAAAGGGAGATTTAAAGAGAAAAACGTTATGGATAGCAGGCCACTATTGGTATCTACGAAACTCCTTCTGATAAGCATTAAAATTTTATTACCAACAAATTTTTTATATGCTTATTATGACCACCAAAATCTATTTGCTCATTCAACCACAAGCCACCAAATCCTATTCATCTTCTTGAGAAAAACTCGCTCATATTGAATGAAAACAACATCAAAAAATAAAATTTTCAAACCTAAAGCCAAGAAATCTCTCTTTTTGTCTAGTAGATGAAGCCAATTGAAAATTTAGTGGACGATCCTAATTTTCTTGGAGACAAAGAGATTAGTTTATTTTTTATATCTTAAAATCTTTTTTCTACTACATATCTATCTTAGATATGTTATTTAGGTTTTTTGATTATTATTTTAGGTTTAGTTATTGATGTCAATGGTAACATGGATTTGGGGATATAAAGTTTGATAATGCAGCAATTGAAATCTCATTATAAGTAATTTAATTGAAATTTTTTATTGTAAAATGTTCATTCAATTTTCCCCTTTATATTTTAAATTTTAAATTATTTTGTTGTTAGATCGGGGATACCAATTGATCGGCACAACTGCCGAAGTGATAGCTGCTCCGACATTGGTGCGAGTTAACACATCTTCTTATTCTGCATAGTGTGACCTAAACCATTGGACATACATTGACATGTAGTATGCTCTATACCATCTAAAACTTGTAGTACTAGTTGGTTTGACAAAAAGATTTTTTAATCGATCGAACAAGTATTTAATTAAAATTTCATCACCCTAAATGAGGTCAAGAAAAATAAAAAAATTATTTTAATTTGGTTATTTTTGTATGTCAATGTGAATTTTGTTGTGCTCTGAAAAAAGATGAATTTCGCTTAGGGAATAGAAGTGATAACTGCTATATTTTGAAATATTTAGATAATGTTTACTTTCAATGAAATCATGTTGGTGTTAAGAAGCAAGAAACCACACTTTTATGGTGTTAAGAAGCAATATAAAGTAATATTGATGAATTAACTATTACGATTATCAATACAGGTAAAGAAATTGTGAAAGGGAAGGGGGCTAATATTTGAGGGCAACATTAAAACTTTACATTCATATCTTGAAACATCATGAACTAATGGATTCATTTTTAGACTCAAATATGTTTCTGGAATAAGTGCATAATAAATTGCACAACTTTTACTAAAACAATAAATTTACAACCTGATCACAATTATGTTTCTAGTATTTATTACATTACGTACATTATGGATCCAACAATTGAAATTCAAAATCAAACGTGCTATGGATATTATACATTAAATAAAACAGCCCTACCAACACTAAATGTTTAAATTTAGTCTTAATACTTCTAATTATGTGTGTCCTTTTCTTCAACAAATTAATAAGTTGTTTTAGGAAAAAAATAAAGTGCATAGTTAAAATATTTAACTGTCATAACAATCAATAAGCGTGTGCTACACTAACCAGATTTTACCTCATTTATGTTTTGATTTCTATGAAAAATCCCTTTTGGTGAAATAGATCACTATTTTTGAAAATGTAGAAACTGTTAGTTAACTTACACTTTTCAGATAGTCTTTTTGGAAAAAAACAAAAATAATTTTTATTCCTTTTGCATATCCATAGTTATTTGTTAAGTACTTTTTCCAAACTAACTTAAAATTTTAAAATTATACAATTTTGTTGAAATTTTTCAAAAACAATCACATGGAAGAGTCCTTTTGAAAGCGCAAGGTATCTAGTCTACATAATTATTACCACGAGTGTTAAAAAACGCGTTTCGCACGTGAATTACTTTTCTTATCAACTATATATGTTTAAATCGGTCAAAAAATGATTTTTATTTTCAAGTGATATTAAGATTTGTATATTTATAAAGAAGTATTTTCAATATACAGTGAAAGTTAAATTTTAGATCCTAATTTTAGAAACGTTTTGAATTTATAAAGCATGTTTAATTGTTAGATCCTACTTTTAGGGACATTAATGCAACAACACCGGTCAATGAATTTTCACCAATTCAATGGATAATATGAATGATATATCTTATATATTAGATAATACGAGGTGGATTATATATTTTCTATACTAGATAATATGAAATAGATAGAGGAATATACGAGAGTAAAATTAAGATGGAGTAAAACTAATCATATATTTGAATGTATTCAGCTTTACTAAAATTTAAGAAACAAAGTAACATCATATGTAGTCTAGTTGGCTCCAGTATCTTTCTCTTTAAAGGAAAATACGATTACAATTAATACTATAGCTAAAATTAAAATGGATCAATATTTATAAAGAAACGCAATATAATTGTCAGTATAGTGATATTTCGGATTTTTTATTACTCACACAAAGAAATTTATTTATCAAAAAATTAAATAGGCAATTAGTACAGAAAAGTTGTGCATTTAATATTCTTGTGAAATTGCTAAAGGAAAATCTAATTAGTTAACTCATTCAAAATAATATTTTGTGGCGTAATATAATTTTGAAGTATTTAGTGCGTGTTTGCACAAAAAATGGGCAAACACCTCCGACTCGTATGATTTAGTCAATTTTAAGTTGTTCCTAGTGATTTAGGTGATTTATGCAAATATATAAAAAGCAGGGACTAAACTGTAAAAGACACAGATTTATAGTGGTTCGGCCAGAACGTGCCTACGTCCACTTTATATGTTATTCTCCTTTTTCTCTTCAGATTACAAGTACAAAGCTTTGTATACAAGTATAAGAAAGTTGTTTGAAAGTTCCGTCCGTGCTTGAGGTCTCAAACTTGTCTGCCATTGTTGTACCCCTGTCCCTCTATTTATAGAGTGAGGCTGGGGACAGGGGTCTTGGATGTATATAGCTGCTGGTGGGCCTGGGTTGATGCAATCTGGCCTGGTAGTGTTGGTTCGGTATGCCTTGGTCTGGTAGTACTGTGGTCCGGTAGTTGATGGTTGGAATAAGCTCTGGTTTGATAGTACATGGAAGTGGAGTTGGTTCGGTGTTGTTTGGGAGGTAGGTGGTTTGGCGAGAGATGGCTTGGTGGTAGGGAAGGAGCCGGTCGAAACTCACCCAACACTTGCCTCCCATAGTAGGGCATGTGCATGCAGATGGCGTGCTTTGCTTTAAGCTTGGATGTTCTCATCCGGTCTCTAGCGCCGAACCAACTGGTCAGGCTATTGGTATTTGCTTATAAATAGGGGCCTAACGCCTCTGTTTTTTCTCATCAGCCGAACCACTCCCTCGTTTTTACCGAATCAAACTATTATCCCTGCCGAATCAACGTGTTAGCCGAATCAAGTCCTTGCCGAGCCAGTGAGGATCTAATCTGTCGAATGAATTCTTATTTTCAATTACCGAATGGGCTCGGGGGCCTCGTGTACCGAATGTACCTGAAAGCCGTGGTTTCTCGAATGAGCTCATGGCCCCCAAAATACCGAATGACCTTTTGTCCTTGCGCCGCCGAATGTGTTTGAGAAGTGTGAGGCCGAATGGTCTTTGGTCTCGAGCTTTTATGTTTCGAATTGCGAATGAGACTCCAGGCTGCATGTACTTGTTTGTTTGTATTTCCACACTCCTTGTTCTACAATATGTTTTTCCGGTGTTACAGATAAATGTCTCGCAAAGTGGAAACTCGATCAGAAAAGAGAAAATCTACGGATGGAAGAGAGTACCCTGTGGTGCCCCTAGCCCAGCCAGGACCGGGACGACAGGGACCCACCCCGAGGTCAATAGTGGACGGATATGGTCCTCAAGAGCTTCTGAACTCTCCTTCTGATTGCTTTCCGAGTTCTCCCAGAGAGGAGCAGCTTGATGTTATCTCCCGTTCCTTTGGGATTGATAGAGCGCGCATGCTGCTGCAAGAGAAGATAGTCATGCCATATAATCCCCCTGAAGGATGCTTTGCTTATAGTAGGTACCACTGCATGTGTGGGGCCATTCCTCCAATCAATGCCCGGATAGTTAGCTTCGTTACTTATTTGATGGTGACCCCCTTCCAGCTCCAGCCCATGTCCTAGGCTATCTTGGTGTGCCTATTCGTGATTTTCCAGAGAAAGTACGGGCACCCCCTTCTAACCGAGAAATTCGATATCCATATAACTTGAGGGGTTACAAGAAGGGGTCTCCATATATCAGCTTGGAATCGGCCATGTCCTTCAAGCCGGTCCTGGACTTGTATTCAAAGTTCACCATGTTCAAGAAAGAATGGTTCTTCGTCCGAGATGACACCGTTTCGATGCACCGCTTCACCTCTGGCTGTAAGTTGAAGCTTATTTATAATTTTCGTTCTGACTGAGATGCTTCTTCTTATGTGTTTTTATTTCTTGCTAATAACAGGTGGCTTTGCGGTGGTGGAGAATGATCACCTGGTTCAGATGGCCGCGGAGATAGAGGCCATTTCGGGAAGGGATAGGTCATCTTCTTACCTAATCATGAATGCCACCCTCCTGGAACACAACTTAATCCTACCACATCAGTCTGTGGTCAAGCAGAGGGATACGGCTGAGGAAAGAGCTGCCAAAGCCAAAGGAGGAGCCATGACAAAAAGTAGCAAGAGGAGGCCCTTCTCGATACCTCCAGTCGTCGGGGGGAAGAAGCTTAAGAAATCCGATGGACCCTCTCCCAGAACACGCCCAGATGTTCTGGAGGAGGAAAGTGGAGAGGAGGAAAGAGGCGAGGAGGAAAGCGGAGGTGATGGAGAAGGTGACGGTGGTAACGGTGGCGAAGGGCAGAGTGGTAGTGGCGTTGGTGCCTTGACCTCTGGGCAAGCGGGTGAGATTCAAGAGTGGACGGATGATGCTTTCCGCCAAGCCTTTGAGGGGTTGGAGGAAGGGCCGGCCTTGGTGGAGAAATCGAAGAAGTCTGATCAGGTCGGGACTGGTTCCAGTCTATCTTCTGAGAGTATTTCAGCTAAGGCAACTCTGGCGGTTCAAGGTGAATTCTTGACTCCTTTTTTGACTTCATATGTTTTTTGGATTATAGTCTCATGCATGCTTGTAACACTTGGTTTTTATTTCAGGAACGGGTAAGGCAGCCAAGACATCAGACATTCGGCACCGCCTTGAACAATTCAAACTCTTCAAAGCTTCTGCTAAACCGAAGCCTTAAACTGACCGTTCCAGGGGCGTAGTCGGCGACATCCTCTTCTCGGAGTTATTGAAGAGGATATCCAAAAGAGAAAGAGGAGGCGTTCCATGTTCGAACCTTCACTTGGACCTTAGCCCCCAACCCAGCATATTCATGACATCACGAGGGAGGATACTGAGTCCATACCATCTTCGCATCCATCAGAGAATCCTTCCGTTACTCATATTGATCGTCCCGGCTTTGCTCGAAACCCATTTGCGGGTCATCCAGATCTTGACCCGAGTTCTCATAATGTTTCCTTCGATGAGATTACCGGTGAGCACCACCTGCCCCGCAATCCTATTGTATGGGTGCTTGACGAGGCTAAGGCTTTGGATCTCGACTTGTTGACTACTCGGATTGTGACTATGGGGGACGAGGCCAAGGCAAACATCGATCGGGTGGCTGAGGAGACCAAGAAGTTGATGGGGCATCACGCCCAACTGGTCAAGGCTGGAGAGGAAATCGGAAGTGCTAACATTCGGTTGCGGCTAATGGTTTCCGATCAGGCCAAACAGCTTGCCGATCAGGCCATTCAGATCTCCCAGCATGAGGCGGCCTCCAGTCGCTAAGGAAAACTATGCAGGAGGCTAGCAGATCCGAGCTGCCAAAGATGAAGGCCACCTGCAAGGAACGAATCGATATGGCCATTGCCACGGTGGATGAGGTTCGGAGAGCGGATGTTGAGCAGATAGAGGAGTTATCTGGGAGGCTTGAGGCCGTAGAGCTTGCTCAAGTCAAGCTGAAGGAGGAGATGGAGGCGATGCGGAAATCCCTCTAGGCTGACTGTTCGAGATACCAAATGGAGAGAGATGCTGCCGTCGTAAGGTTTTCAGCTTCAGAGGCCCGGATGAGGGAGTTCGAGGAGAACGAGGGGATGATGGATGAGATGCTCCAGGACATGTACTTCCGTACTTGGAAGCAGGGCAACCTGTCCTGGATGGACGACTATCCTCCGGTCATGGCTAGGGTATATCTTTGGGATTTGGAGGAGGCCAAGGCTGAGGCGGATAAGGAGGGTGGTGTAGCTTTCAGAATGGATGTAGTCACAGCCCAGTTTACTAAGGAGGAGAAAGTGGCAGTGAAGGAGGGCATGAGGCTGCTTACCGCCGATGAAGTGGGTGTGCAGTTGGGGGATGATGATCAGGGTGCAGATGCTGGTAAGTCTTCCCTCTCAATCTTTTCTTAACTTAATTGCGTATCATTTATCTGATGGATTCTTTGGGAGTTCTGATCCGGCATTTAAGTAGATCCCGGGGGGCTAGCAGGATAGAGGCGGAGCCCTGCTGCAGTTGACTACTTTTTTGGTTTACTTGGCGTTCCTGTATATACTAGTTCAAAACATTAATGTACTTTCAGGCTGTAATTATGTAATTATGTCATTGTAGCGAATGATTTTATTCTTATATAGTTTTATAGCATAAGCTGATTCTGTCATATTTGGATGTTGTCGTTATTTTGATGTGTTGCATAAGAAATGTTGCTGTGTATATGCATATGTTTTAATCGTATTTGATGCTACGCTCTTGCTTAAAGTATAATTTCATGTCTTGCAATGTTAGTGTGACGGGTGAATAAACTATGGCTGCATGTTTATGTACAATAAAAGAAAGTACCTCCCTTCATGCTTTAGTTGTAGATGGTAACTTTGAATGTCTTGTGTGACTGGGGATGGAATGTAGCTGAGTAACCTGTCATCCGGTTGTGAGTTTTCATTTCCATTAGCGAGTGTCTCCTACTTTGTGCCCTGTAATTTAAGGTCGTTATAGAGGATAGGACGAAAGTTTTTAAATAGAGTGGAAGTATAAGAAAATAGTAAAACTTCCAATCATGGAAGGCCTTCGATGTGCTTAAGTTCGTGGAAAATGGGTTTTGTAGTCACTTTCCCTAGCCGTGGGTCTTGGAGACGTTCGTCACCCATCTTACGCCTCCACGGGGTGTTTTCTTTTTTAACACAGCCGTACTTAAGACACATCGGAGCCGAGATCGCGCACAGTAACTACCTAGGCCATTATGGCCCGTAATTATGGGTATTATTCGATTTACCACGGCTGGCTAGCGTGGGCGCCGATCGTCAACTGTGAACTGCCCCTGGCTGGCCACACCTTATGTTGAGGCTTATAATCGGTTCACAGTCGCCGGCGAGCCGAACGCCGTAATGAGCTGCCTCGGCAAAAGTCGGCCATCTCGGTGGCTTATGATCGGCTCATTACAGTTGGCTTTGAGGGCCGTCGCGAGCAATGAGTTAACCCGCAGAGAGGGATGCTGGAGCAAAAGAGTCTCATTGACGAGGGCATAGATTCGTATAGTACCTGTTTGGTCTTGTCCAGGTGAGGTTGTGCTGTGAAGTGTCCAGAATGGACATGCCATTATATAGGATTTTGTTCAACAGAAAAGGATAAAGCTTAACAAGCAACCAAGATATATAGGAACAAGTTAAAAAAGAGACAAGATTTTTAGAGTGGTCCGGCACGAAAATGCCTATGTCCACTGATTCTTTTTGTTAATTCACTTCATATGGGCAGTACAAGTTAAGAAAAGTATCGACGAAGGTGTTGGATGTTCCATGCCCTCTGGATCACCTATCCGTCCACTGTTGACAAAATATAAGCTCCGTTGTGGAGATCTTTATGAATTACATAGGGTCCATCCCAGATTGGATCTAGCGCTCTGGGGCGCGGAAAGATCCGTTTGAGGACAAGATCTCCTTCTTGTAAGCTGCGGTGTTTGACTTTGGAGTCGTATTGTTCTGCCACTTTTTGCTTGTGAGCTGCCGCTTTGAGTGCTGCATCGTTTCTTCTCTCTTCAATTAGATCCAAAGACATGTGGAGGTGTTATTCGTTCTCTTTTGGGTTGTAGTGGATCCTACGATGGGAGGGCACTATAGTTTCAACTTAGAGCATGGCCTCCGATCCGTATGACAAAGAGAAAGGAGTATGTCCTGTTGATGTTCTGTAAGATGTGCGGTAGGCCCAAAGTGCCGTAGGAAGTTCATCCACCCAATCGCCTTTTGACTTTTCAAGTTTCTTATTGATTAGAGTTTTGAGAATTTTATTGACAACTTCGACTTGTCCGTTTGCCTGGGGATAAGCTACAGATGAGAAGCTTTTGTGAATTCCGTGTTCCCGCCACCAGTCAGTGAATTCCTCGCTGTCAAATTGAAGTCCATTGTCCGATAAGATTTTGAGTGGAACCCCATACCTGCATAAAACATTTTTGATCAAGAAGTTAATAACTTTTGCCGAAGATATTTTATTTAGAGGTTCCGCTTCCACCCATTTGGTGAAATAGTCGACTGCCAATATAGCATATTTGGCTCCGCCCCGGCCCATCGGCAGTTCGCCAATCAGGTCAATTCCCCTTACCGCGAAGGGCCAAGGACTGGTCATCTGAGTAATCTCATTCGTTGGTAGTCGAGGGATTTTTGCAAATTTCTGGCATCTGCCGCTTTTTTTGACGAAGTCTAAGGCGTCTTTGTTTAAGATGGGCCAGAAATATCCAAATCGGAGTATCTTCTTTGCCAGAGTCTTCCCTCCAGTGTGGTCTCCGCAACTTCCTTGATGGATGTCAGATAAGATTTCATTGGCTTCCCTTCCGGCAACATATCTTAATAAGGGGTTAGAGAAGCCGCACCGATAGAGGATGCCTTCTTGTATCATGTAGCGGGAAGCACTTCTCAAGATTTTCCTAACTTCGCTACCCACGTTGGGTATTGTACCATCTTGCAAATATTTCTGGATAGGAGTCATCCAAGTTTCTTCTTCGATTGCAGCTATCAGATCCTCTTGTTCGAAACTTGGGGCTAGTTGTTTTGAGATGGCTACTATTCAAGAAATAGTGTTGTTTTTCATGTTAGCTTGCTTTGCTAGATCGTCAGCCTCTCGGTTCTCCTCTCGAGGAACGCATTTGATTAAATAGTGATCCAATTGAGTGAGCAGCAGCTTGGTCTTCTTTAGATATGTTGTGAGTCGTTCTCCACGATTCTCGAATTCTCCCAGTATTTGATTTACAATAAGTTGAGAATCGCTATGGAGACATAAAGAACTGACTCCAATTTCTAAGGCAAGTTCCAATCCTGCTATTGCTGCTTCATTTCTGCATCGTTATTGGTGGAAGCGAATTCTAGCTTTAGGGCATAGTGCAGCTTCCTTCCCCTGGGGGGTGATTATCACAATACCTGCCCCCGAGCCTTGTTCGTTTGATGCTCCATCTACAAAGAGATTCCACTTGATCTCTTTTGTTATTTCAGATCGATCTTTATCTTCGTTGATAGTGAATTCGGCAATGAAATCGGCCATGGCTTGTCCCTTGATGGCGGTGCGAGGGTGGTAGGTGATATCATATTGACTCAGTTCAATGCACCATTTAAGTAGTCTTTTAGAAGTGTCGGGGCGATGGAGTACCTGCTTTAGCGGTTGATCGGTTAAAACTCTGAAGGAATGAGATTGGAAATATTGTCGCAGTTTCTATGACGTGATTAGCAAACAGTATGCTAGCTTTTCAAGTTTAGGGTATCTGGCTTCTACCCCCGTAAATCTCTTGCTTACAAAGTATACGGGCCGCTATGCGTGGTTGTGTTCTCTCACCAAAGCGGCGCTTAAAGCGTGGGACGATACCTCGCCTTCATTTGGAGTTGAGAGTACTGGTTGTTTCTGGAGGTGTTCGGTTAAGTAAGGAAGGTTGTCGAGCATTCATCAGTCCATTCGAACTTTCCTTTGTCTTTCTTCAGAGCTTCAAAGAAAGGGATGCATTTGTCGGTTGCTTTAGAGATGAACCTGCTTAGGGCAGCCACCTTCCCGTTTAGGCTTTGCATCTCACTTCGCGTGGATGGTATCTTGATATCTTGCAAAGCTTAGACTTGTTTGGGGTTTGCTTCAATCGCCCGGCATGGACGATGAATCCCAAGAACTTTCCCGACGATACTCCGAAGGAGCACATTAGAGGATTCAGCTTCATTCCATATTGGCGAAGTACTCGAAACATCTCGTCCAGGTGGTTTATATGATCGTTGGCTTTCCTCGATTTTACCAGCATGTCATCCACATAGACTTCCATAGTTCGTCCTATTAATTCCGCAAACATCTTGCTGACGAGGTGCTGATAAGTAGCTCCTGCATTTTTAAGTCCAAAAGGCAATGCTTTGTAGCAGTACAATCCCCGGTCAGTGATGAAACTAGTGTGGTATTGATCGGAGGCGTGGATAGGGATCTGGTTATATCCTGAGTATGCGTCCATAAAGGATAAGAGTTTGTGTCCGGCTGTGCTGTCCACGAGCTGATCGATTCGAGGGAGTGGGAAGCAGTCCTTCGGGCAAGCGTCATTTAAGTTGGAGAAGTCGATGCATGTTCTCCACTTCCCGTTAGCCTTCTTTACCAGTACCGGGTTGGCGATCCATTCTGGGTAGATGGCTTCTCGTATGAAGTCATTGGCAAGTAAGTTCTTTACTTCTTCCTCGAGGCCTGCTGATCATTCTGCCCCCATGCTCCTCATTTTCTGCTTCGCTGGCACCTTGGTGGGATCGATGTTCTGTACGTGGCATGCTACGTCTGGGGAGATTCCTGTCATGTCTGGGTGCGTCCATGCAAATACATCCATGTTGTGGCGAAGGAAATCGACGCGTTGATCCTTAAATTCCACTCTTAACTGAGAACCGACTCTTAGCAGTCTACTTGGGTCGTGTTTGTCTACAGATACAAATTCCATAGCCTCTGCAGGCTCGGTGGTGGCCTCCTCCTCCTTGTCCCTAGGGTCTAATTCGTTGAAAGGATCGATGGTGTATCAAAGAGGAGGGGCTTTCTTTAATTTCTATGCTACCAAGTTTTTCTTGCAGAGAGAAGTCTCTGCATCCTTCCCTTTGTCCTTCCTGCGGTTATTGCGAAGTTCGCTTACATAGCAATCTCGAGCGGCGTCTTGATCTCCCTCTATTTCTCCTATTCCGTTATCCGTTGGAAATTTCATCTTCAGGCACCACGGGGCTAGGACAATTTGGAAGTCAGACAATGCTGGTCTTCCCAAAAAGCGTTGTAGGCTGAGTGGTTCCCTATTAGCACAAGTGTTTGTTTTCGCACAACGGAGCGGGGATGACTTCCTATTTCGACAAAGAGGTCCAGTTGCCCGAGGGGCATTTTCGCATCTCCGGTGAAACCATGTAGCGGTTTGCTGCAGGGAGACACATCCTTCATTGACAGCTTCATTTTGTCGAAAGCGTGCTTGAATAAGATATTTACCGAGCTTCCAGTGTCTACTAGGATTCAGAAAACCTTGGCTGGACCGAACCAGGCAGAGATGACCATAGGATCCATGTGAGGGTACTGCCTTCCCTCTGGATCACGCCTACTGAATGTGATATCATCATTCTCTTTCCGTTTCGGGTGTCGCTCTTCTGTAATAGAATTAACGTGGCCTTCATTGTTTCTAAGTGACTTACCATATCTCTCCATCTCTGCCCAACTTCCATCGGCGATGTGTGGTCCTCCTGATATGGTAAGGACCACTATCTTCTCTTGACTGGGGCCGCTGCTGTTGCGATTTCCTCCGCCAACTTCCGAGAGGGGTAGCCCTGGGTTCTCACTGGCAGGAGTTGAAGTCCTGTTCTGACCTTTCACATAGCGCTCCAGTTTCTTCCTTCTGATGTGTTCTTCAATCAAGTCCTGGAGATGATGGCATTCATTGGTGTCATGCCCATGAGATTCGTGGAAGCGGCAGAACTTTCGAGACTTAATTGCATTATTTGATTCCTTCTTGTGCGGGGGCGCTTGTATCTAACTTCGTCTTGGGTGGCCAATAAGATGTTTTCGATTGTTTCATTTAGAGGAGTGTAAGAGTCAAATCTCGGTCCTGACCTATATAAGCGCTTTTCTCCCTTCTTGCCCCCAGCACTATCTCTAGAGTCATTTCTTCGAACGTCCCTTGCTATCGCGGATGTGTTGCCATGTGCTGCCTTGGTTTTTTGCCCTGTCTGCCTTTCAATGGTAGCGTCTTCAAGTCTCATATATTTTTCGGCTTCGTGGAAGAAATGGAGCAAGGTAGCTGGCTTCTCTTTCGTTAGTCTCCTGGCAAATTTAGTATCCGGGTGTACACCACTACAGAGGGCCATTAGGATAAGTTTCTCGTCGGCATCTTGGACTGCGGCCGCTGCGGCGTTGAATCGGGTTAGATATTGTTGCACTGTCTCTCCGGGCTTCTGTTTGATATTAGATAGGGAATAAGCGTCCTTGGTTTGTTCCACATGAATGCGGAACTGGCTGATGAACTTTTCTTTCAACATTTCCCATGAGCTGATGGATCCTTGGAGAAGATGGCAGAACCAGCAGGTAGCTAGATCTGCCAAGAATAGCGGAAATCATACAACACTCCCTCTGTTGCTCCGCTCATGAGCATATGCTGTGTGCATCTCTACAAGCGCACAACGGGTTCAGAGGTTCCCTTGTAAGGTTCCATTGTTGGCATTTTCCATTCCCGAGGGGTGATGGCAGTTTCGATATTGCGGGTGAAGGGGCTGTATACCCTAGCGCCTATCCACTGATCCCTTTGTTCCCGTTGGACGCACTCTCTGAACAATCGTTCCATCCTTTCATCACAACTTGGAGCAGATAGAAATGAGTTTGGTTCTTCCATGCGGGATTGATTCCGTCCATATGTTCTGTAGGGATGGTATCGTCTATCACTCTTAACTGTCTCCAACGGATGCCTCTGGTCTTCTGGGGGCACGCTGGGATCAGCCGCAGTTAGCCCTTGCCTTGATTTTCCCCTGCTGGGTTCTGTTCTCAGCACTTCCTCGGATCCAACATCGTGCGGGACTCCAGCTCGACCCCGTCCACTAGTGTTTCCGTGGTTAGGTGGCATGACGGGCTCATCTACATCCGACCCCTGCCTGGTACCTCCCCTGTTGGGTTCGATTCTAAGTGTTTCCTCGGGTCGAAATTCGGGCTGAGTCCGGACTCGACTCCTACCATGGTTGTTTCTGTTGTTAGCTTGTTTGAAGAAAAAAGACCTTTGTCGTCTCCCAAATCCTCCAGACCGGGACTCACCCCATGATTCAGTGTTGTGGTTGATTTCTTCCACATCCCTTAAGCGTGACATGAGTTGATCCACAAAGGCTTCTTGTTGAGATTCGAAGCGGTTAATTACTTCAGCCACGACCCTGTCCAGATCTGCCCTTGTAATTGGTTGTTCCGTAGCAGGGGCTGTCGGATTCGCCTGATTTACATTTTCTGTTGGAACCGGACGATTGCCTTGGTCTCTGATCACTGGGTCTTGGATACTGCCAGTTGCGATGTTCTTTCCTTTGTTAGCATTTTTCTTCCGTCCGGGAGGCATGTGGGAGAAGCTGAAGCCCCGAGCTCCTGCTCTCAATGAAAGCACCAAAAATGTTTGCACAAAAAATGGGCAAACACCTCCAAGTCGTATGATTTAGTCAATTTTAAGTTGTTCTTAGTGATTTAGGTGATTTATGCAAATATATAAAAAGCAGGGACTAAACTATAAAAGACACAGATTTATAGTGGTTTAGCCAGAACGTGCCCACGTCCACTTTATATGTTATTCTCCTTTTTCTCTTCAGATTACAAGTACAAAGCTTTGTATACAGGTATATGAAAGTTGTTTAAAAGTTCCATCCGTGCTTGAGCTCTCAAACTTGTGTGCCAATGTTGTATCCTTGCTCCTCTACTTATAGAGTGAGGCTGGGGGCAGGGGTCTTGGATGTATATGGCTGCTGGTGGGCCTGGCCTGATGCAATCCGGCCTGGTAGTGTTGGTTCGGTACGCCTTGGTCCGGTAGTACTGTGGTCCGGTAGTTGACGCTTGGAATAGGTTCTGGTTCGGTTGCACTCTGGTTCGGTAGTACATGGAAGTGGAGTTGGTTCGGTGTTGTTTGGGAGGTAGGTGGTTCGACGAGAGATGACTTGGTGGTAGGGAAGGAGTTGGTCGAAACTCAGCCAACAGTGCGATAACCCTAGATATTTGACAACAAAACCGTTACTTATTGGAGAAAAAGGATAAACAAAGAAAAATAGCATTGTGACAAGTAGTTGAACTAGGGTATTTATCTTCATGTCCACAACTTATGGAGATTAAATGTAACTTATTCACTCATCATTTTGATGATCGTCAAAGTTACGAAATATCTGTTTCACTATTCTATTCCATTACCTTTCTACATCAATCTATGTACATGTCATTTTGTAATGTCTTAGTTCTTATGACATAAATTGAAGTAGAAGTAAGAAGTACTTGAAATCGAATCTCACTGGCAATCAATGACAGATTTATGGAAATGGCTATCTTCAATTCATTACTAGAATATCGTTTAAGTTTGACATCAGTTGCAAAATAAATTCCTATGAAAATAAATATATAATCGATGATACAAATCTAGCATAATACAGTAGCATTTATTCTTATATGTTAAAACCTTTGATTCCAAAATTAAGAAAATTGAGTAGTGAATACTTTCAGTGTTGTAGCTTTCATATACGAGTGAAACTAATAAATTAATAAATATATTCATATTACCAAATAATTCCATAAAAGAGTTAACGAAAACCTAATATTAATGATGAAATATACATGTTGATAAACTATAAGTTGATAACCATTCATATAAAGAAAAAGAACGACAACTGTAAAAATATCAAATTGTTGTACCACATAAATTATAATATATATACGCGCAAATTCTTATTATTTTCTTAACTTTATAAAGACCTAATTTCATTAGTGCTCATAAACCCACAACACTCAAAGAAATGGCGAGAAAGGCCAAAAAGCACAACCAAGACATCGAAAAATCGAGATAAAGAAAATCCAAAATGAAGAGGCTCTAAGAGTTTCCTTTTCAAAGCGCAGAGTCGGATTCTTTAAGAGAGTAATCGAACTATCCATCCTTTGTGGTGCAAAATTTGATGGGGTTGCCTTATCCCCTACCGAAAGGCCTTATTCCTTTAGGTTACCCTTTGTTGACTCTTTCGTCAACCGCTTCTTCAATTAAGGATCCAAAATAGCTATTGAATCCCCGACTTCCACTCAAATTATGGCTAGAACCAACAATGACTTGAACATGAAATTAGCTGATCTAAAGTTTATGTTGGAGAAGCTAAGGCAAAATATGGAAATGCCGAAAGATTGATGCAGCGGATTAATCAAAAATAAACTTCAATCGGTGAAAGTAGCAATCGGTGGATTGATGAATACCAAAATACCCAAATTCGTTGATCCGAAGATACCGAATTCTAGCTATCTCAAACACGTTGATAGCGCACTATACCCTGTTTAAAGATCTACGATTCTTCGTACGTTGATCTAGCGCACTAAATACCGTGAATCGGCTTCTACGATCGTTGAATCGAGCGCACTCGATTAACCGAAAGAGGAGATAGGAGATTACACTCAACTACCAATTTAAGAAGAAAGCA
Source organism: Allium cepa (assembly GCA_030765085.1). Taxonomy (NCBI): domain Eukaryota; kingdom Viridiplantae; phylum Streptophyta; class Magnoliopsida; order Asparagales; family Amaryllidaceae; genus Allium; species Allium cepa. Next base: position 1,034,480,608 of record CM060928.1, read on the forward strand.
CACAGCAATCAACAAGAAATTTTATTCAAAAATCAACCCCCTTTAAATGTACAACACACCCCCTATTTATAGTTTTCACAACCGGCCCTTAAGTCGTACACGACTCATCCCCCACGACTCACGACTCACGACTTAAAGCTCTCGACTTAGCAACAACACCATACCCAAATTACAACACAACACATAGGTCGGCAGCGACTCAACATCATGCGACTCATTCCCTTACAATGCGACATACGACTTACGACTTACGTTGTTACCGACCTAACATATTACAACACAATACAACACAGACGACTTAAAAATGATACGACTCAACAAAACAACACAGGTTACACGACATACGACTCAATATATCCATGTCCTAAGCTTTCCCGTGGTGTTCCCTCATTGTCCTTGTTAAGTCATAGACGACCTACCCTTTCCTTAGGTCGTAGCCGACTTAAGTCTTCAATACAACAATGCAGTATATCGTCCAGATCGTTATGTCCCTGGCTTTTGACTCGGGCCGCCTCATTCTTTAACTCGTTCCCTTTTATCTCGTTAAGTCGCGAACGACTTAAAGTTTCTTCATAAGTTCCTTCATTAACTCGCAACTCCTTTTCATGTAGCTCCTTAGGTCGTAACTCGTTATCCTCCACCCTGTTAAGTCGCGAATGACTTAAGGCCTTAACATTAGGTCGTGAATACCCTTTGTTAAGTCGTGAGCGACTTATAACCCCCGAACGACTTAAAAACGAAACCAACTCCAAACGACTTAAAGGCCTTGAACAATTTAAACATATTGATTCCATAGTTCGTACTGCATCATCCTCCCCCGGTTGACAGAAATTCGTCCTCGAATTTTCACTTTCTCTTTCCACAACAAATTCATTTCCATGATACGGAATCAAATGTTTAACATTGAATACGTCAAAGGTATACACATCCTCCGGCAACTTCAGCTTATAAGCGTTTTTATTAATCCGTTTCACAACTTCCACAGGACCAATTTTTCTGGCTTTCAACTTGTTATAAGCGCCTACTGGAAAACGATCCTTAGTTAACACAGCATAAACCAAATCACCTTCGTTAAATTCAACACTTCGTCGCTTCAAATCTGTAGTTCGCTTATACTTCTCATTCGACCTATCCAATCGTTCCTGAACGATCTTATGACATTCTGTCAAGCCTTCTACAAAATCAGCAGCTCGTTTAACCGTCGCCTTCGGTTGTGGTAATACTGTCAAATCCAACGGTCCCCTTAGCAAACTCGAATATACGATCTGAAATGGACTGAATCCCGTACTATGATTCACTGCATGATTATGGGCAAACTCTTCTTGGCATAACTTCATGTCCCAACTCTTCAGATTATCTTTCACTAAACATCGTAACAAATTTCCCAGCGATCTGTTAACTACTTCGGTTTTCCGTCCGTCTGCGGATGATAAGCACTACTAAATTTCAACTTCGTTCCCACCGTCTTCCACAAACTAAAGCCAAAAGTGACTCAAAAATCTGGTATCCCTGTCTGAAACAATAGACTCCGGCAACCCATGTAAACGATAGATTTCCTTGAAAAACAACTGAGCAACACAAACAGCATCCGCCGTCTTCTTACAAGCAATAAAATGTACCATCTTCGAAAATCTATCCACCACAACAAATATAGAATCATTTCCCCTTTGAGTTCTAGGCAAACCCAAAACAAAATCCATGCTGATATCAACCCACGGTTTATTAGGTACTGGTAACGGCATACATAATCCTGCATTTGTCGCTGTTCCCTTCGAAACCTGACATATATGACATCTCTCCACAAACTTTTCAACCTCTTTCCTCATTGATGGCCAAAAATAAGATTGAGAAATTAACTGCAAAGTACGATCTCTACCCACATGGCCTTCTTTGTGTATTTCTTTGATAACCTTCAAACTCAAACTGCTCTCTGGAATACATAATCGATTTCCTTTAAACAAGAATCCATCAACAACATAAATTCAACAGTATCTCCATCCTTAACTTTCTCAACAAACTTTGCAAAGTAAGGATCTCCGTCAATCAACTCTGGCAATAATTCAAACCCCATCACTTCAACTTTCACTGTAGTCAACAAATGACTCCTCCTACTCAAAGCATCAGCCACACGATTCGTTACCCCAGACTTATGTTTGACAACAAAAGTAAACTGCTGTAAATAAGCAATCCATGTTGCATGTCTCGCTGAAATTTTATCCTGCCCCTGCAAATGCTTCAAAGCTTCATGATCGGTGTAAAGAACAAACTCTTTATGAAAAAGATAATGTCTCCAGTGCTTCACGGCTTGCACAACTGCATAAAACTCAACATCGTATGTACTATATCTCATCTTAGCCCCTGATAACTTCTCACTGAAATATGCAATAGGTCTTCCACTCTGACTCAACACTCCTCCAATCCCAACATTTGATGCATCAGTGTGTAACTCAAACAACAACTGAAAATCTGGTAAAACAAGAATTGGTGCTGTCGTCAACAGTTCTTTGATTCGTTCAAAAGCAACTCCTGCTTCCTCTGTCCAAGAAAATTGTTTCCCCTTCATGCAATCGGTAACTGGTGCCATCACGCTACTGAAGTGTGGAATGAATCTTCGGTAGAATGATGCCAATCCATGAAAACTTCTAACTTCAGTGATAGTTCTCGGCTGTGGCCAATTTCTAACTGCTTTAACTTTACTCTGGTCCACCTGGATTCCCTTCTCAGATACAACATATCCCAAAAATAATACACTTCAAGTCATGAACACACATTTCTTCGTAGCTGCATAAAATTGTTCCTCACGAAGAATAATCAACACCTTTCTCAAATGCTCTACATGTTCCTCTGCGCTCGCACTATAAATCAGAATATCATCAAAGTAAACTACAACAAACTTCCCAATGTACGGTCTGAAAATTTGATTCATCACCCTCATAAATGTACTCGGTGCATTCGATAGACCAAACGGCATAACCAACCATTCATACAATCCTTCCCTTGTCTTGAGCGCGGTCTTCCATTCGTCTCCCGGTCTAATTCGAATCTGATGATAACCACTCTTCAAATCAATCTTCGAAAAGATAGTAGCCCCACTCAACTGATCTAGCAAGTCATCCAACCTCGGCATAGGAAATCTGTAGAGAACAGTAATCTTGTTCAAAGCTCTACTATCGGTACACATTCTCCATGTTCCATCCTTCTTCGGCACCAACAAAGCTGGTACTGCACAAGGACTCAAGCTTTCCTGAACACGTCCCTGCTCTAACAACTCTTCTACTTGCCTTCGCAACTCCTCATGTTCCTTCGGACTCATCCTGTAATGTGGTCGATGTGGTAACACTGCTCCCGAAACAAGATCAATTTGATGTTGAATGTCCCTCAGTGGCGGTAACTCCTTTGGCAACTCTTTTGGAAATACATCTTCAAATTCTTTCAAAACTGGCTTCGCTTCTTCTGGAATTCCAAACTCTTCGTTACACTCTCGCCCAATCAACAAAAACACTTCAGGCTCCTCTTCAATCTCCTTGACAAACTCCTTCAAAGATAGCAAAGTTTTCATTTCTTCAATCTCCTCCAACTTGCTCTCCTTCTGTTGTTGCTTGTTGGGAACTAAAGTGATTTTAGTACCTTCGAACATGAAACTGTAACTATTAGCACGACCATCATGTTGTACTACTCTATCGAACTGCCATGGTCTTCCCAACAACAGATGACACACATCCATGTCTACAACGTCACACCAAATTTCGTCTTTGTACTTCTTCCCAATAGAAAAATTCACACAAGCTCTTCGACACACCTTCACTTCACCACCCTTCCTCAACCATGCTAACTTGTACGGTTTAGGATGCTTCTCAGTTCTCAAGCTCAACTTCCTTACTGCTTCTGTAGAGATAATATTGTCACAGCTTCCAGCATCAATAACGAATTTGCAAACTTTCCCTAGAATAGTGCATGTCGACTGGAAAATATTGCTCCTCAACCAACTAGAATCTTCCTCTTGCTTTGGTGTAAGACAAGATCTCCTCATCATCAAATTACAACCTTCATCCCCGGACAATAAGTCTTCCTCCTCAACATAAGGTGCATTTGAACATTCAGCTTCTACTTCCTCATCTTCAGCTTCCGCAACCATCACTCGCTTCTTAGGCTTTGGACACTCATTTCTTTTATGACCCAACTCCTGACAATTATAACATTTGAAACCACTGTTAACCTTCGCATTCTCACCCTCCTTCACCACTGGCTTACCGACAAGTTTAGGAACATTAGAACTCCCACTAACACCCTTCACTTGATTATTGGAATTAGTAAACACACCACCTCCACGTCTTCCCTGCTTCTCCCAAGCCAACGCTTTCTGATGTGCTTCTGCTACTGATCTAGAATCAAACGTATTAACCATATCCTGGATCTGCATTCTCAATCCCCCGATGAATCTAGCAGTTAGCTGTTCTTCCATTTCCATAATATCATTCCTGGCAATGAGTTGGTAAAATTCATCAGCATAATCACTAACAGACTTCGTCCCTTGCCTCAGATTCTACAACCTCTGGTACATAAGTGATTGATAGTTATATGGTAAGAAAGTAGCTCTCATCAACTTCTTTATCTTATCCCAAGACTCAATCTTTGACTTTCCCATTCTCTCCCTTGTAAGTTTAGTTTGCTGCCACCATGCCAAAGCTCTCCCCCTCAACCTAGTAGCAACCAACTTCACTCTTCTATGCTCAGGAACCTCCTTGAAATCAAAGATCTCTTCAACATTTGACACCCAATCAAGAAATTCTTCAGCTACCATTCCACCCTTGAACTCTGGAATTTCCATCTTCATACCCGATTCCCATCGACGATCATCATCTACATCTCGATATGAATTTCGAACTTGGTCTCGATCTCGATAATGAATACTAGCTCTATCACCCTCTTCATCAAAATCAAAAGTACGCCTACATCGATCTCGACCATTGTCATCCCATCGTTCATGCATGTTTCTTCGATTTTGTCTCTCTTCATCTCTGTATGGCTCACTCTCAAATTCTCGTGAAATTCTTCTTTCTTCATGTCCATAGTCATGGTGATCTCTCCTTGATGAAATTGATGTTTCTCTCCTTTCTCTAAAAGAATGCGGTGATACCCTCCTCGCTTCCGTAACCGATGGCGAAACTTGGTTTCCTCCATGGTTCGAGTTTGGTGATCTCCTCCTTTGAGTTTGATTCAAATCATTCATCAACTTTTCTAACTTTCCAATGCCTTCATCAAATTTCTCATTAATACGTTGCTCCATAAGCTCGGCTTCCTCTCTTCTATACAACGCTTCAACATTTTGATGACGGTTAGCTCTCCTTGGCGGCATGATTGAAAACTTCTCAAAAACTTCAAATACTTCTCAAATACTTCAACAAATCAAGCACAAAACTTCAACACAAGACCAACAAGTCACGGCCTCAACCTTGACTCTGCAATAGCTCTACACGGCTTAACACTTAACTCGGCAACAAGTGTCACTTGACTCGGCTCGCTTCAACCCTTCAAACAATGATACCAAAACTAATGCACGGCCTATACTTAACTCAAGGTTATGCTCGGACTTCACCCTTCATGGCTTAACTTGGCTCGGCTCACTTGCAACTTCAAATTCAAACACTTCTCCAACTCTGGATCCAAAATGAAATGGATCAAAATCTTCAAACTCGTTGCAACTTCAAGATGAAGACAATGAACAACAACTTCAAACTTCAACTTCAAAATTTGGCTCCAAGTCTCGGCTTAGCTATGATTGGCTAAGTCTAGCTCCGATACCGAAACTGACGCAGCGGATTAATCAAAAATAAACTTCAATCGGTGAAAGTAGCAATCGGTGGATTGATGAATACCAAAATGCCCAAATTCTTTGATCCGAAGATACCGAATTCTAGCTATCTCAAACACGTTGATAGCGCACTATACCGTGTTCAAAGATCTATGATTCTTCGTACGTTGATCTAGCGCACTAGATACCGTGAATCGGCTTCTACGATCGTTGAATCGAGCGCACTCGATTAACCGAAAGTGGAGATAGGAGATTACACTCAACTACCAATTTAAGAAGAAAGCACATAGCAATCAACAAGAAATTTTATTCAAAAATCAACCCCCTTTAAATGTACAACACACCCCCTATTTATAGTTTTCACAACCGGCCCTTAAGTCGTACACGACTCATCCCCCACGACTCATGACTCATGACTTAAGGCTCTCGACTTAGCAACAACAGCATACCCAAATTACAACACAACACATAGGTCGGCAGCGACTCAACATCACGTGACTCATTCCCTAACAATGCGACATACGACTTACGACTTACGTTGTTACCGACCTAACATATTACAACACAATACAACACAGACGACTTAAAAATGATACGACTCAACAAAACAACACAGGTTACACGACATACGACTCAATATATCCACGACCTAAGCTTTCCCCTGGTGTTCCCTCATTGTCCTTGTTAAGTCGTAGACGACCTACCCTTTCCTTAGGTCGTAGCCGACTTAAGTCTTCAATACAACAATGCAGTATATCGTCCAGATCGTTATGTCCCTGGCTTTTGACTCGGGCCGCCTCATTCTTTAACTCGTTCCCTTTTATCTCGTTAAGTCGTGAACGACTTAAAGTTTCTTCATAAGTTCCTTTATTAACTCGCAGCTCCTTTTCATGTAGCTCCTTAGGTCGTAACTCGTTATCCTTCACCCTGTTAAGTCGCGAACGACTTAAGGCCTTAACATTAGGTCGTGAATACCCTTTGTTAAGTCGTGAGCGACTTATAACCCCCGAACGACTTAAAAACGAAGCCAACTCCAAACGACTTAAAGGCCTTAAACAATTTAAACATATTGATTCCGTAGTTCATACTGCATCAAAGATGGTCTGAAATGGAGTGAAATGTATATTATGAGCAATGTGGATGGTTAAGGATGGATGAGCTACAGGAATTGGAGGGGAGGTTGGTATAGTTCAAAGGGAATGTGGAGAAACATTTAGGTAGGTTGATGATGTGGTGCAATGAGTTTAGTGTTTGGTGGTAGTGTTCAGAATTCAGGTGATGTTTTGTAGAACGCTTTGAATAATGAGGCAGGGGTTAGTGAGAGTGGAGGTGATGGTGGGTAATCGGTATGGTAACCATTTGGATGGTGGTGGTGGGGCAAGTGGAGCAATGTGCGATGGGAACAATGCTTTACTTGGTGGATTCCAGTGAGAACTAAATTTGAATATGACTACTGGTCCTCTTTTATTCGGTTATTGTAGTTTCTGATAATTTCGAAATTGATAATTGAATTGGTAATGGATTTAATATTTTTTTTAAGTTATTGACTTAAATCTTTATGATCGCCGATAAAAGTTTGTTGAATTTATATTAAGTTTTGGAAAAAAAATTCATAGAATATCCATCAATTGTATTCCTGAGAATTCAGCCAGTATAATGTGTGTCAGAATTAAGAAATGTGAATATCACATTAGTTTGGTGGATACATTTTTCCATGCAACTTTTCATGTTTACCTATATTCACTCAATCCGGAAGGGACTCATGGATGCCTTTTGACCATACCATCCAACAACTGCAACAATATGCAAGAAAAAGAATGCACTTTGCTAATTCTGTGGAAATCATATCAGCATTAATTACGATTAATGCGCCATTCTAGTTTTGTAATCATTGATATGTTTAAAATGATTTCAATGCAAGTTTAATTGAAAATGTTTCATTAAGTGCAGATGTTTTCTTAAAAAAATTTAATGCTTCCAGGAATTTCCAAACAGTTCTAACATTTCACAATAACTTATTGGAGTAAATCTTATCTTCTCTCCCAGTAATTCTAATAAGTATTTGAAACTAAATGCTTGGGTTGATGCAAATTAATTGGATGCATTTATGCACATTATTGAAAACATACACATTTTTAGGATTCTACCCAAGAACCATCAAGGATCTTCCAAACCACAATTGGTAGGATTCTTGTAACTATTCCGGTTTTGAGTCAAATTTAAATTGATAATTAATATGAAATTTTGGATTAAATTGTGAATTAAGTGGTAAATTAATTTTAATTCCAGAGCAAATAAGATAAGTGTTTGTAAAAAGAAATTTGGATTTGGAATTCAAAAGTAAATGTCTTATAATTCAAATTGGATTTAAAACTCTATATTTTCAGAAACAAGCGTGTGTAGATACACACACACACACACACACACACACATATATATATATATGATTATTTGTTAGTATCTAATTTGTTTTATATCATTTAAAAAAAATTATATGAGAAAAAGTAATATAAAATGTATACAAATGTAAAGACAAGAATGAATAAAAAAGTTTTAATATATATATATCTGTCGTTTGAAATTAAATAGATTCACAAAATGTTTAATATTCTTCATTTTAAAATACACTTGAACAATGATTTGTATATATTTAAAACGTAAAAACAAATTTGAATAGAATTTGATAAAAAAGATTTAATGTACATTTTCTTTTTAAATTTAACATGGAATAAATATAGTTGTGTATATATATATAAAAGCATTTGTAAACATATTACATAATTAATAATAACACAAACCTATGTAAATGTAAGATTAAAATAAAATTTAAGTAAAGGGTTTAAAACATAAAATTTTATACTTGTAACACTTGTAAATTAATTATAACTTGCAATATGACATTTGTAAAACATAAATGTATGAAATTAGCATTTGTAAACTTGAGAATTCATGTATTAGCAAGTGTAAACCATTCAATATGCAATATTAACAAGTGTCATGATTTTAAATTTATTTTCATTTTTAAAAAAATATGATAAATACGGTTTTAAGGCTATATATGCATCTATTTCTCCTACCCTCTCATTTTCTTTCATAATTTTCGAAACCTGAGAACAAAAAAATTCAATGCATCTCAAACAAGATTCAAAGAAAACAATAAATTCAAAACCTAGAAGCAATCAAGCAAACTAAGATCAGATGAGCAAAACTTTTCCATAATCAAAATCTAGGAACAAAAGCAGATCAAAAGAAAAGATTCAAATCAACATCATCTCAAACATAGTAGATTCAAGATTCAGAGTAATCAACCTGAACTAACCAGATCGAGGATTCAACTTAGTTAAACAACAGATCAATTCAAAAAATCAGTTTAGATCAAATATAACAGGTCATGGATCATTTGAAAAACTTAAGCCTGTTCTTTGTTCTTAGTTTCTTGCAAATCCAGCGGAGCAAACCTATTAAATTTATTGTTATATCTCGATGTTTGGATAATACTTGAAAGTATGATGGTGAAAATGGTTTGTATGAATAAGATTGCATGACTTAACATATAAAGATTTTTGAGTATGCATGTCTATTTATATGCATACTTACCTCTGTTAAATATGTGTGTGTGTATATACACACATACAGAAGTATATATTAAGGAAAATTTCAATTTCTCTTTATATAACAAATTCTAGACTTTTATTTCAAAGTGAAAAATGATTGTAAGGATGTAACATCATTTTTGAAAATAAATTCAAGTGTTTAAATTGAGTAATTTTTTCAAAAACAATAAACTACAGTAATGATCATTTAAAGTAAGATAAATCGATGGTCTAAATTTTATGTTTTGAATATATAGGTCGATTCAAACTTGAAAATTATGAATTTTGATAATAGTTTCCAGATTTCAAAGTTTGGGGAAATCGAGTATTTGTACGTTGATCGAAATTGGAATTTCTGTTGACTTCAAGTGTTCGGCGAGAGTATAGAGGTCGTGCTTGAGGCTGGAGGTGGGGTGAAGGATGCAGATTAATGGAAAAATGGTTGGGGATTTTGTTGATGGTCGTGGTGGCGTATCAACGATGAACTAGGGTTATTTGACATGTTTTGGTCGAAAGTGATGTCGGAGCTCATGCGCCCATGAGAGAGCACCGGAGTCGATCGGTGCAAGGGGTCGAGGCGTGGGTTCGAGATGCTACTCTTGGTTGAACGGCGTGGTTTCTGGTGATCAGGATCGTTGGCAATGGTGGTTTTTGTCAATGGTGTTGTTTCTTGGAGGTTGCTCGATCACTCTTTTTTTATTCCAGGTCAAACACGCCGAACTAGGTGGTCGTCATGTTTGCGTGGTGTATTGACGACATGGAGGTGTCGCAGTGATGGCCAGAGGTGACCGGTGTGACCGTGCATGTGCACGCGTACATGAATGTGTCTGGAATGAGTATGGTGATCGAGGAAGACGATGTTAGGCTCGAAGTTATTGTGGGTTTGTCCCGAAGTAAATCAAGTTCGCGAGTAGCTCGGGTTAGGTTCGAGAAAATCAGTTTTTGGCTCAGGTTATTTTGGTTGCGTTAAACAAGTTTTGGCGCCATGTCAATGTTGAAAATTTTCAAGATAATATTTAATAAAGTTTTTAAAAATAAATTAAAATAAATAAATTTTCATAACGAAAGTATTTTACGAGATTCTCAAAACAAGTTTCAAGTTTTCAAATTTAATTTATAAACCAGTTTCCAAAGATTTGATTTCAATGTTAAAATATGTTTAAAATTGTTTTGGAATTTGACTAATTATATTAGGATAATTATTTAAAATATTCTTAAAATGTTTCAAATAGAATTTGATGATGTGATTAAGTAAGTGATTAAGGTAAGTGGTTTATCTTAAGTAAACTAAACTCTTAAGTAAATAAAGATTTATTAATTAATGCAAGTATTAAAAGGATAATTACTTAAAGCATAATTACTTGATTAAAGTCTAATTAAAGGTTAATTAATTATCAATTAAAGGTTAGTTAAATAATAATTAGGTTAATTATTTAATGATTAACGGTTGATTTATCGTGTGATTAAAGAATAATTAATTAAAAGATAATTTGTAATTAATAGGTTAATTAATTAAAGGTTAATTAATAATTAAGAGTTAATCACTTAATAATAAAAGGTTAATTTATTTATTAATTAGAGGATGATTAATTAATGAAATAAATTAAGGGTTAATAAATTATGTAATTAACGTAAGGTTAATTTATTTATGTGATTAATTAAGGGATAATTAGTTAATTAAGGGTAACTAATTAAGATGGATGATTAAGGATTGATTAATTAATTTCATTAATTAAAATAATAACAATTGGTTTGGAATTAATTAATGTTAATTAGTTTGAGTTAAGTAATTAATTCAAATGTAATTAACTTATTTGGTTAAGCATAAGTGTGTGATTACTTTATCTTGCTTATAGATGTTTGGATTGTATTGAATGCCTTGAATTGTTTGATATCCTTGATGTGTGATGTTCTGTAACATGATTGAGCTGTGAACTGTAATTTATTTGTCTGTGATGAATTTACTTGTTTATCTGTGAATGAAGGATAAGCGTAATAGGGTTATACCACTTATCAATATTGTTGTGCTTGAATTGATAATGGTTGTGATATTTGTTATTGCATGCAAAACCCCTGGACAACACCACACACACAAATATGGATTTCACGAGGAATTGGTTAAGACACAAATATTTGAATCTAATATTATTTTATTCAAATGTGAAATGATTAGAAAGTTGAATTTTGTATTCAAAACGGTTTGGAAATGAAATTGAGTTGAAAAGCTTTTAAAAAGGAAGTTTGAAAATTTAAATTTAGTTTGAATATAATATATCTTATTTAAGTTTTTGAATTATTTTGGAAATTCTAGTTTAAAAGGGGTTATAAAAATTATAAAAAATATATATGTAAATTTTAAACCATTTTTAAAGTATGATAAATAAATCATTTTGGAGATTTAAATTTAATTCAATTAGAACTTGCCGAAAATACGGCAGTTCGCTGATATTTCAATATATATTTGAAAGGCTATATCTTGAGTAAATATAATCGGATATGTTCAAAGTTAAAAGCATTTGTTTTCAAATGATAACAGCTTTCATATTACGAAAGGATTACCAGTTTTAGTTGAAAGGATTTTAAGTTGTGTGTAAATCAAATTTGAATTGAAAATAGTTTTGAAAGCTATGAATGAATCTTTGTTAAAGACTGGTGAACTTTGTTTCAAATTTAAAGTGATCTTAAAGTGTGAATCTTTTATTTAAAAGATTAAAGTGGAAACTTGTTTAAACCATTCAAACGGAAAAGTTTTGGGGAAAAAGTTTTGGCTTAACTAAGATCCCAATATAACCAATGGTTTTAAAAGTAGCTCTTATTATTCGGTTTAGCCGGGAGAGGACTTTATGTCATAAAACTCATTACGAATAAATGATACGACAAAATGGATAGCATTGAAGACGGTGGTGAAGACTGGGTATTTTTGAAAATGAAATAATTACCCGTCGAATGTCTCTACATTGAGACGCACCGGTATAGAGATCTCCATATGTGATGGGGAGTCCGATTGGGATTGTGAATAACCGGATTTGCAAGGGCTTCTTTTGAAGTGCCTTTGGTTCCGTTCGAACCCGAAACGAACATGTATCGATGTATGTCTGACGTTATACTTTGAGAAACAAAGCTGGTTTCTATCAATACATTTCTGTTTGGTGGTAGAGAATTTATTCTCTTAGCTTAACACCCTTCTCTGAGAGACGAGCTCAGAGTTTAATGGTTACAAGCGATATATTCCCAATTTAATAATGTGGCATGCTAAATGTTGCCGATCATTTGTTGATCGAAGCATGGCTTTTGTGAAAAGTGTAGCTTTGTGGACGAGACTTCGTCGAACCTCACAACCCGGAATTGGTCGAAATAGGAAGGATGTAGCAAGGTTATGAGGGTCATGTCCTTTATGGTATGTGCATTTCCTTCTGGATAAAAAGCGGTATCATGGTATGGAGCCTAGATATTAAACTTTGGGCATGTTGGAATTTGTTTGTGTTGAGGCCTTGGATAAAGGTCGGTGGCGATCGGGAGATGGAATACTTATGTCAGTAGTTACCTAGTTATAGAGGCAACCCGGCCTTATGCTGGGAGAGAGCCGGTTAGGTTCTTGGGGCATCCCTCGAGAGGCCTACCCGTTCGTTGAGGAAATTCCTTAGCCTGTCCATTTGATGGAAACCCAATCATCCAATACGAGCCTATTACGGTTTTAGTTGTAGAACCTGTCATCTAACATGGTAGCTATAGTAGGCATACTATAATGGTACGTATGCTAACTAAGATTAATATTATACTTGCAAATGTTTTCTGCACTATGCACTACCAATAATATCAAAATGATTTTCGCGTATCAAGCCTGTTCTGTTTGACTGTCATGAGGAGAAATGTCCCCCAATTGTGCGATTGCACTATGTGTGCGCCAGGAGGCCATATGGTAGTTTCATTTTCCATTAAGCATAGCGAATTTCTTTTATTTCTTTTGTTGTTTCTTTTTGTTCAAGATAAACTGTTTTTGTTTGTTCACACCTATCCCATGACTGACTTGGAGTTTATTTTTAGCTTTCTAAACTCTAGATGCCCACAATTTTCCATACGGGCTGCCTAGAGTCAGGTTTTCAATAAACATATAGTAGGTGTAGCTTTTGGCAACCCTCGAAGTCTTGGGATTTTGGGCAATCGCATTCTGCACTGGATTTTCTTAACTTCATCATTATTGGTGGTTCGAGTTTCTTGGTATGGCATCTTTGGAATTTGGCAATGGTGATGTTATCTTTCCGCCACTGTGGCTTTATTTTCCATTGTTGTATCTATCTCTGATATATATTGATCATTTGATTTGTATCATTATTGTATCAAATGTTATGTATCAATAAAGTTAATCATTTTGGTTCCACTGTGTTGTATCTACCTAATGGTGTTATAAGCTCCGGCGAACCAGACTCAACATTTGAATCTGCGACATTCGAATACGGGTGATGTATTTGGGTGTCAATTTCCGAAGGTCAAGTCAGGGTCGTTACACTGGTATCAGAGTTGAAGGTTGAGTAAGGACTTTAGCTCAGGAGTATAACACATTAGGTGACTCATTAGAGATGGTTTGTAAATGCCTTAGAATGAGTATCCCTAAGATATCCGTCTGTATGCCACAGTAAATTCTCTTACTATCAACTGATAGTAAGAATGAGTGCAAGAAGAGGATGATGTAAGGGACAGGGGAGTACCACTACAAATGGTCGATACCCTGCAACAACAAGGAACAACATTTTATATCAATCTCTTTGATCATCATCCAATCTCAATTCTTTGATGGTTTCCTAGCAGCTATAGTAAGAAGTTTTGGTGACATGGCGACCCTACGAATCGTCGTAGAAAAGGTTCCATTCGTATTCTAATCATAGTTTCTTATGAGTCTTTCCATTTTCACTTTAATAGAGTTGAAAATTTATTTGTAATAAATTGATTAACAAAACATGAAGCTAAATTAAATTGTATCAATAAAATGATTTCTATTAAAACCGAAATTTGAAATTTCATTGTGAGGATCCAAGTCCGAAGAAGGATAATCTAATGTATACTTTAGGGTATTCCGACCTGATTTTGGAATTCATATTATCCATTAGTCTGTTCTTTAGGGTCCAGATATATTCTACGAATGGTTAGTTTTCCTTTCGGACTAACTAATGCCCCGACATGTCTCATAGAACTGATGATCCGAGTACTTTGTAAAGTATCGAATGAGTTCGTTCTCATAATTTTTGATGATATTCTGAAAGCCGAATATAGAATAGGTATTCAATTTGATCTAGTAATCCAATTCTTTATTTCTAATGTGTTTGTTCTTTGGTTGTCTCCCTGTCTAGCAAATTTCGGGGACGAAATTTTCTTAAGGGGATAATCTGTAACGATCCCGGTTTTGAGTTAAATTTAAATTGATAATTAATATAAAATTTTATATTAAATTATGAGTTAAGCGGTAAATTAATTTTAATTTTCCAGAAAAATAAGATAAGTGTTTGTAAAAAGATATTTGGATTTGGAATTCAAAAGTAAATATCCTATAAATCAAATTGGATTTAAAACTCTGTATTTTAAGAAATTAATATATATATATGTGTGTGTGTGTGTGTGTGTGTGTGTGTATGTATATATATGATTATTTGTTATTATCTAATTTTTTTATATCATTCTCTTTTACAAAAATTATATAAGTAAAAGTAATATAAAATGCACACAAATGTGAAGAAAAGAATGAATAAATTTTTTAATATATATATATATATATATATCTTTTGAAATTAAATAAGATTTACAAAAGGTTTAATGTTCTTATTTTCAAAAATATACTTGAACTAAAATTTGCATATATTTAAAACATAAATATATAATAGTTCAAAGTTGAATAGAATTTGATAAAAAAGATTTAGTATACATTTTCTTTTTAAATTTAACATGGGATAAATATAGTTGTGTGTATATATATAAAAGCATTTGTAGACGTATTACATAATTAATAAAAACACAAACCTATGTAAATATAAGGTTAAAATAAAATTTAAGTAAAGGTTTTAAAACATAAAATTTTATACTTGTAATACTTGTAAACTAATTATAACATGTAATATGACATTTGTAAAACATAAATGTATGAAATTAACATTCGTAAACTTGAGAATTCATGTATTAATAAGTGTAAACCATTTAATATGCAATATTAACATGTGTCATGATTTTAAATTTTATTTCCATTTTTAAAAAAATATGATAAAGAGGGTTTTAAGGCTATATGTGCATCTACTTCTCTTACCCTCTCATTTTCTTTCACAATTTCCAAAACCTGAGAAAAAAAAATTCGATGCATCTCAAACATGATTCAAAGCAAACAACAAATTCAAAACCTGGAAGCAATCAAGCAAACTAAGATCAGATGAGCAAAACTTTTCCAAAATCAAAACCTGGGAACAAAAGCAGATCAAAAGAAAAGATTCAAATCAACATTAATCCAAACATAGTAGATTCTAGATTTAAAGTAATCAACATGAATCAACAAGATCAAGGATTCAACTCAGTTAAACAACAGATCAATCTAAAAAATTAGTTCAGATCAAATATAATGGGTTCTACATCATTCGAAAAACTTAAGCCTGTTCTTTGCTCTATGTTTCTTCCAAATCCAAGTGAGCAAATTTGTTGAATTTACTATTA
This sequence comes from Allium cepa, assembly GCA_030765085.1. Classification (NCBI taxonomy): domain Eukaryota; kingdom Viridiplantae; phylum Streptophyta; class Magnoliopsida; order Asparagales; family Amaryllidaceae; genus Allium; species Allium cepa. The sequence goes on from CM060928.1 coordinate 1,034,496,700, forward strand.
TATCTAGATGTTTGGATAATACATGAAAGTATGATGGTGAAAATGGTTTGTATGAATATGATTGCATGCTTGAACATATAAAGATTTTTGAGTATGCATGTCTGTTTACAGGAATATTTAACTATGTTAAAAAAATATGCATATACAGGTTTATATTAAGGAAAAATTTAATTGCTCCTTATATAATAAATTCTAGACTTTGATTACAAAATGAAAAATGTTTGTAATGCTGTAACATCATTTTTAAAAATAAATGCAAGTGTTTAAATTGAGTAATTTTTTCAAAACCAATAAACTACAATGATGATCCTTTAAAGTCAGATAAATCGATGGTCTAAATTTTATGTTTTGAATATATAGCTGGATTCAAACTTGAAAATTATGAATTTCGATAATATTTTCCAAATTTTAAAGTTTGGGGACATTGAGTATTTGTAAGTTATTCAAAATTAGGTTTTCTGTTGACTTTCGACGATCGGTGAGAGTACGAGCCCTGCTTCATGCTGGTCGTGGAGTGAAGGATGTAGATCAATGAAAAAATGGTAGGGGGTTTTATTGATGGTCGTGGTGGCGTATCAACGTTGAATTAGGGTTATTTGAACTTATTTGGCTGAAAGTGATGTTAGAGCTTATGTGCCCACAAGAGAGCACCAGAGTCAATCGTTGTTGTGGGATTGAGGCATGGGTTCGAGATGCTACTCTAGGTTGAACGGCGTGGGTTCTGCCGATCAGGATCGTGGGCGGTGGTGGTTTTGGTCGATCGTGTTTTTATTCCCGGTGATTGGTCGATCACTCATTTTTTTATTTCTGGGTCAAACGTGTCGAACTAGGTGGTTGTGATGTTTGTGTGGGTTTTCTACGACGTGGAGGTGATAGAGGTGACGATTGGAAGTGACCGGTGCGACCGTGCACGTGCACGCATACATGGTTGTGTCTGGAATGAGTATGGTGATCGGGGAAGACAACGTTAGGCTCGAAGCTGTTGTGGGTTTGTCTCGAAGTAAATCAAGTTCGCGAGTAGCTAAGGTTGGGTTCAAGAAAATTTGTTTTTGGCTCCGGTTATTTTGGTTGAGTTAAACAAGTTTTGATGCCATGTCAATGTTCAAATATTTCAAGAAAGTATTTGACAAAGTTTCTAAAAATAAATGAAAATAAATAAGTTTTCACAGTGAAAGTATTTAACAAGATTCTCAAAACGAGTTTCAAGTTTTCAGATTTAATTTATAAACAATTTTTAAAACAAGTTTCCAAAGATTTGATTTTAAAGTTAAAATATGTTTAAAATTGTTTTGGGTTTCGAGTAACTATATTAGGATAATTATTTAAAATATTCTTAAAATGTTACAAATAGAATTTGATGATGTGATTAACTAAGTGATTAAGATAAGTGGTTTATCCTAAATTAATTAAAGTTTTAAGTAATTAAAGATTTATTAATTAATGAAAGTAATAAAAGGACAATTACTTAAAGGATAATTACTTGATTAAAGAATAAATAAAGGTTAAATAATTATTAATTAAAGGTCAATTAATTAATAATTAAGGTTAATTATTTAATGATTAAACGTTGATTTATAAGTGATTAAAGAATAATTAATTAAAAGATAATTTGTGATAAAAGGTTAATTAATTAAAGGTTAATTAATAATTAAGAGTTAATCACTTAATTATAAAAGGTTAATTTATTTACTAATTAGTGGATAATTAATTAATGAAATTAATTAAGGGTTAATTAATTATGTAATTAACTTAAGGTTAATTTATTTATGTGATTAATTAAGGGGTAATATACTAAGATGGATGACTAAGAATTGATTAAGTAATTTCATTAATTAACATAATAACAATTGGTTTGTAATTAATTAATGTTAACTAATCAGAATTAAGTAATTAATTCATAAGTAAATAATTTATTTGGTTAATCACAAGTGTGTGATTAATTAATCTTGCTTATACATGTTTGGTTTGTATTGAACGTCTTGAATTGTTTGATATCCCTGATGTGTGATGTTCTATGACATGATTGAGCTGTGAACTGAAATTTATTTACCTGTGATGAATTTACTTGTTTATCTGTGAATGAAAGATAAGCGTTGTAGGGTTATACCGCTTATCAATATTGTTGTGTTTGAATTAATAATGGTTATGATAATTATTATTGTGCGCAAGACCCCTAGAGTACACCACACATACAAAAATATGGATTTCACGGGGAGTTGGTTAAGTCACAGATATTTTAATCTAATACTATTTTATTCAAATGGTGAAATGATTTTAAAGTTGAATTTTGTATTTAAATGGTATGGTAATGGAATTGAGTTGACTATGAAAAGCTTTTGAAAAAGCAAGTTTGAAAATTTAAATTTAGTTTGAGTATAATATATCTTATTTAAGTTTTGAAATTATTTTAGATATTCTGATTTAAAAGGGGTTATGCAAATTATACCTAATATATATGTGAATTTTAAACCATTTTTGAACTATGTTAAATAAATCATTTCAGAGATTTAAATTTAATTCATATAGAACTTGCCGAGAATACAATAGTTCGCTAATATTTCGATATATACTTTGAAAGGTTATATCTTGAGTAAATTTAATTGGATTTTTTTCGAAGTGAGTAAGCATTTGTTTTCAAATAATATCAAATTTCTTATTACAAAAGAATTTTCAGTTTTTGCTAAAAGGATTTCAAGTTGTGTGTAAATCAAATTTGAATTGAAAATGGTGTTAAAAGCTATGAATGAATCTTTGTTAAAGATCAAATTTAAAGTGATCATAAACGGTGAATCTTTTGTTTAAAAGGTAAATGTGGAAATATGTTTAGACCATTCAAAAGGAAAGGTTTTAGGCTAAAAGTTTGACTTAACTAAGATCCCAGTATATCCATATGGTTTTAAAATTAGCGCTCCTTATTCAGTTTAGCTGGGAGAGGACTTTATGTCATAAAACCTATTCCGAATAAATGATTGATGAAATGGATTGCATTGAAGACGGTGGTGAAGACATGGTATTTTCGAAAACGAAAGGATTAACTATCAAATTTCTCTGCTCTGAGTCGCGCAGGTATAGAGATCTCCATATGTGATGGGCAGTCCGATCAGGATTGTGAGAACCCGGATTTGCAAAGGCTTCTTTTAAAGTGCCTTCGGTTCCGTTCGAACCCGAAACAGACTTGTACGGATGTATATCTGACGTTACACTTTGAGATATAAAGCTGGTTTTTATTAAATACATTTCTGTTTGGTATCTAAGAATTTATTCTCCTAGATTAACATCCTTCTCTTAGACTTACGAGCTTAGAGGATATGTAGTTGATGGTTATTAGCTATATTTTCCCAATTTGGTAATGTGGCATGTTAAGTGTTGCTGATCATTTTTTGATTGAAGCATGGCTTTTGTGAAAAGTATAGCTTTATGGATGAGACTTCACCAAACCTCACAACCCAAAAACGGTCGAAACAGGAAGGATGCAGCAAGGTCATGAGGGTCACGCCTTTTCGGGTATGTGCATTTCCTTCTGGATAAAAGTGGTATCATGGAATGGAGCCCAGATATTTAACTTTTGTGGTTGTTGGAATTTGTTGGTGTTGAGGCCTTGGCTGAAGGTCGGCGACGACCGGGGGATGGCATACTTGTATTAGTAGTTACATAATTATTGAGGTAACCCAGCCTAGTGTTGGCAGAGAGCCGGTTATGTTCTCGGGGCATTCCTCTAGAGGCGTAACCATTCGGTTAGGAAGCTACTTAGCCTGACCATTTGTTGGAAATCCAATCATCCAATACAAGCCCATTAAGTTATTAGTTGTAGAACCTACCATCTAACATGGTAGCTATAGTAGGCATACTATAATGCTACGTATGTTGGATAAGTTTAATATTATACTTGCAAATGTTTTCTGCACTATGCACTAATAATAATATCAAGATGATTTTCGCATATCAAACATGTTTGATTATCATAAGAAGAAATCTCCCCCAAGTGTGTGATTGCATTGTGTGTGTGCCGGGAGTTCTTATGGTAGTTTCATTTTCCAAAAAGCATAGCAAATTTCTTTTATTTGTTTTTTTGTTTCTTTTAGTTCAAGATAAATTGTTTTTGTTTTCTCACACCAGTCTCATGATTGACCTGGAGTTTACTGTTCCCTTTCTAAACTCCGGGTGCCCACAATTTTCCACACGGGCGGCCTAGAGTCAGGTTTTCAGATAATCAAACAATAGGTGTAGCTTTGGGCAATCTTTGGAGTCTTTGGGTTTTAGGTAATTGCATTCTGCACCGGATTTGCTTAACTTCTACATGATTGGTGGTTCGAGTTTCTTGGTTTGGCATCTTTGGAATTTGGCAATGGAGATGTTATCTTTTCGTCGTTGTCACTTTATTTTCCACTATTGTGTCTATCTCTGATATATGTTGATAATTTCACTTGTATTGTCACGGTCCAAATTTCAGCGTTCGAAAATCGACACTCATACCTCACTTGTACTTGAATGCTGCAGATTCAACAGTTGAAATTTGACTTGTGCCGGAGCTTATAACACATTAAGTATAACAACACAGTGGAAGAAAATAAATGAATACCATATACAACTCCAATGAATACAATATCCAATGATATACAACAATGATACCAATATGATATAAGAATATCAGAGACAATAAAAAACAGTTGAAAGGCAAAAGAGATAACTCCAATATCAAACTGCAACTCCAATCTAATGCTCCAAAGCCAAATCTCCAAACCACTAGCTCGAACCCCATCAAGGTTGCAAAGATAAGCAAGGTCTACCGTGAATGATGTAGTGTAGCAAATGCAATCAACAAATCCAAGGTCTCCAAATAATTCCAAAGAGAAAGCTGAAATCTACTGAATCAATATCTACTATCTGATTATCTGAAAAACCCAACACTAGACTGCCAATGTGGAAAATTGTGGGCACCTAGGATTTAGGAAGGGAACAATAAACTCCAGGTCATTCATAGGACTGGTATGAGCAAACAAAAACATTTTATCTTTAAAACAAAAAAAGATTTTAAAATTTGAAATACGCAATGCTTTTCTGGAAAATGAAACTACCATAAGGCCTCCCGGCACACACACCATGCAATCGCACACTTGGGGAGATTTCTCCTTATGATAGTCAAACATGCTTACTACGCAAAAATCCTTTTTAATATTATTATTAGTGCATAGTGGGAAACATTTCGAAAGTATAATATTAATATTATCCTGAATAGGTACGATTATACTATGCCTGCTATAGCTACCACCTGAGGTGGCAGGTAATAAAACTGCAATCGTAAAGGGCTCGTATTGGATGATTGGTTTTCCAACAAATGGTCAGGCGAAGGAACTTCCTATTGTCACATAGGAACGCCTCTGGAGGGACGCCCCGAGAACCTACCCGGCTCTCTGCCAACTCAAGGCTGGTTACCCCCTTCCCGGGGAGTAATACCTAAGTTATGCCACCCTCGGTCAATTGCGACCTTTATCGGAGGATCCTCTACCCCAACAACATCACACAATAATAAATATACTAAAGTGTCCACATGAGTAAGTATCCGTGCTCCATACCATGATACCACCCATTTCCAGAAGCAATGGTCATACCGTAGGGGAGCTACCCCTGAAACCTTGCCGCATCTTTCATGTTTCGACCATTACCGAGTTGTGAGGCTCGATGAGGTCTCGTCCACAAGGCCACGCTTTTTCACAAAGCCATGCTTTGATCAACAAATGATCAGCAGCACTTCGTATGCCACATTACCACATTGGGAATGTATCACTAGTAACCATCAACTACATAACCTTTGAGCTCGTACGTCTCATAGAAGGGTGTTAAGCTAAGAGAATAAATCTCCGCCACCAAACAGAAATGTTTTTGATAGAAATCAGTTTTTCATCTCAAAGTGTAATGTCTGGCGCACATCCATACAAGTTTGTTCCGGGTTCGAACAGAACCAAAGGCACTTCCGAAAAGGCCAATGCAATATGGTTATTCATAATCCCTATCGGACTTTCCATCACTTAGGGAATCTCTATACCGGCGTGACTCAATGCAGAGACAATCGACGAGTTATCCTTTCATTCTCGAAAATACTTGGCCTTCACCCCTGGTCTTCAAATGCTATCCATAGCGACGTATCATTATCCGAAATGGGAATATAACGCAAGGTCCTCTCCCGGCTAAACCGAATAATAAGCGCAATATTTGAAAACATATGGATAATGGGATTTCGATTAAGTCACAACTTATTATCCAAAGCCTTTCTTTAAATGGTCTAAAACAAATTACCATTCCAAATTTTTAAACAAAAATGTTCATCTCACAAAGTTCACCAATTTTCCACGAACGTTCATTTATGGCTTTTCAAAACAATTTCATTTCAAATTGGATTAACTTATCCAATTTTAAATTAAAGATTAAATTCATAACATTTCAAACCATTTTCAATTCAAATCTTTTATGTGAAAGATATACCATTTAAAACTCTCTTCGATTTCAAAACAAGTTTTAATAATCTTTCACATAAGTTAAAGCTGATTACATTTACCTAAGTTAAAGCCATTCAAGTATAAAACTTGGGTTTAAATTTAAATTCCAAAACTATATTTTTTAATGGTTAAAAACCCATATAAACACCGTTATAACCTGTATAATATTTTTAAACCATAATTCCTAAATCATTGAATTCAATTTCAAACATTGAATCGAAATTTAAATTAAATTATTTAAATTTTCAAAACTCAATCAGGTTATTCAAAATGACTTTTATTTTTGAAACTCATTTTCAAAGGTTTTCAATTCCAATTCCAAAACTAGTTTGGATTAAAAAATTCAATCTTTAAAACTATTAAAAATCTGTGACTTAACCGATTTCCTCGTGTAATCCATATTTATGTGTGTAAGGTGTATTCCAGGGGTTTTGCACAATAGTGCAACAACATCGATCATCAAGATTACAATCACAGCAATATCGCATATACACAGAATCACAGATAGAACCAATGAATGCATTATAAATAAATAAATTACATTCATCACAGCTGATATAAATTTCATTTCACAGCTCAATTCACAAATCAGAATATCACAGATCAGATAGGATAATCAATTCAAGGAATCTCATACTATATAATCATTCACAAGCAATCCAACATTCAATAAGCATTTATAAGCAGGAATGATTAATTGTTTAATGCTTAATTACTTCAATTTAATTTCCAATTAAATTAATTACTTACGAATTAATTATCCAAATTAATCATTTAATATTAATTAATAAAATTAATTAATTAATCCTTAACTATCCTTCTAATTAATCATTCTTAATTAACTAGTTATTCCTTAATTAATTAACCCTTAATTAATTACATTTTAATTAATTATCCTTAATTAATTACATAAATCAATTTACCACTAATTAACTATCATTTCTTAATCACTTTAATTAATTAATTTTCAAATCATTATTTAATTAACTTTAATCATTAATTAATTTTAATTACGTAACTATCTTCAAGAAATTAATTACCTTTAATCCCTTCATCACATAAAACAATTATCCTTTAATTTGACCTTGATTAATCAAAATAAATTCTTATCTTAACCGATCACTATATATTTTAACATTTAAATCTCATTTAAAATTTAAAAGCTTGAAATCGATTCATTACAAAAATAAACTAAGATCTTTGATTAAAATTAATATCTTTACCTTTAAATCACTCACCATAAATAAATAAAACAATTCAAAGATATTTAACTTTAATCATTTTAAACTTTGTAATTTGGAATTAAAAACTTAACTTAATTTTTTTTTTTACTTTAAAACCTGATACCAATAACCTACAGTTCAAAATCTAGACAAAAATCTTATTTTAAAATCTGGTTAAGTTTTAAATTCTAAACAGGTTATGTTTTCAAAATCAAAGAACTGATAATATACGAAAAAACCCAAGCCCATACGATGTTTTCCCGTGTATTCACCCGAGACCATCTTTCAAATTTTCGCGTTCAAACTCGAGAACAATCCATCGTCCCCAAACCCAATAACGCCTGACATCAGTGATATCTGTACACCGTGCACACTAACCCAGTCACCACCGATCATCGTTTCGACCATCAACCTATCAACGAATAACCACCCGAAACCAACGACCACCCAGAATAACTGGGCTTCTCTTAAATCTAAAACGAACCCATCGCCCTCCACCTGGAACAAAACCAGGAACGAAGTCGATCGCCGAACCCGCCTCGCGATGCCTCTACCCATCACTATAAATTCCGACATCCTGACCCAAGCTTCACCGACGTCTATTGCTTCTCTACCACTCACCCTCGCCCAGTCCGATGCCTCCTAGATGTCACGACGAACCCAAGAACAATGGCTATTCTTAAACACTAAATCGATTTCGATATGATACAATGATGATCTAAAAATCCATTTAACATTTTTGTAACAACCCTGGGTTGACAGGTACCCTCCAACCCAGGGTTGTTACAATTTTCCATCGATCGCCTTCCCTTCCGCTACCTTGATAACAATCCCGAAACCCCCAATCAATTCGATCGCCAGATTTTGATGCGAACACACTTTCTGTTCAGCTCTAAAAATAACTTGATTCATACATTTAAAAATTCTATAATGATAACTAAAAATCATGAATTTGAGATGTGAATCCGTTCCCATAATCAAACTTAAAAATCAAAACATTTGATTCTGGGCTTATCTTAAGTCATTTCTGTGTATATATCATTTTTGAAATAAATATTTAGTTTAAACACTTGAAATTAAAATTTAAAAGGATATCATCTAAATAAAAATATTTTTCATTTAAAGGTTACGGCCTAAAAATTATTTTTTTGGTTGATTTGGATTTATTTAAATCCTGTTTCGAAAACCTGTAACTTATAACTGGGTTTATATATCCGTACAACATGCATATCAATATATGCATCCAAACACGCAGGCAAAACAACAACATTTCACCACTCATTTTCAAGTGTCAACCACAACATCAGGATATAATAGGTTGAATTTGCTCACCTTGGAAGTATGAAGTAGAGACAGTGAAGAACAAAGAAGAAGACAAAAATCTGGAATTGATTTTAAAACTGAACTTTTTGATCCCGAGGCTTGCATGATGAGTTGAAGCTTCAATCTTTGCTTCAGATTGCATTTGTTGTTGTGATTTGATTGCTTTAACTTCAATTTGCTTCAGATTTGAATTCCAGTTTGAACTTTAATGTATTATTCTTTGATTCCAGGTTGATTTGCATGCTTGATTGAGATGTTTTCCTGGTTCTACTTTGAATTCCCAGGTTTTAAAATTTGAGTGCGTAGCTTCTGGTTTAGATTTTTATTTTTTTTACTTTGTGAAAGAATTTGTTTCTAGGTTTTTAAACTTAGTTTTAGTTTTGAGATTGAGGAGGATTTAAAATTCTTTGGTTTTTCAGGCTTGAGAAAGATGAACAGCCTGACCGTTTTTCTATGCATGTTGTAAAAATTAAATTCAAAAGAAAATAATCTCTTTTGCCACTTGTTCATTTGCCTGCCAAAGTTATTACACCTGTTCAATTTCTTATATATTGTTTACACTTATTAAAATAAGAAATTTTATGTTGAAATCCCTTAGTTTAAATTAGTTTCAAAACTTAGTTTTAAACCGTTGTTTAAAATTTACTTACAAATTCATATGTGTGTGTGTGTGTATATTTCTTCTAACTATATTCTTTAATTATATAAGAGGAAAGCATTTTAAAATTTTAATTAAATCTTACTTTATTTATGATTTAAATTTTTTATTTTAAATCCTTAATCAATTTGTGAATTGATTTATCTTATGTGCATTTTAACACTTATGCTTATATTTTGAAAGATATATACACACCAAAGCTTTTTTAACCTAATCTATCTATTTAACTAATTTTATTCCCAATATATTATTTAAATTTCAAAAGCTAAATATTTTATTTCCATTCCTGTTTTAATATTATACATACATCTTTACATACATTTTAAATTATTTACAACTTTATAAGAAAATGGATTTCGAAACCAATTATACATAAATAAGTAATCACATTGATTTTATATTTAGATCTCATATCTTCAAAAACCAAATTTTAATCCATTTATATAAACTTATAAACATATATGTTATTTAATTTTGGAAAATCCAAACATAATTTTATTTTCTAAGATATTTAAATTTGAATCCTAATTTCAAACGCTATTTTTAATTAATTTTATATACATATTCATTCCCAAATATTCAAATTAATTCTCTATTAATTCATAATTTAACCAAAGTCTTGTATTAAATTCCAAATCAATTTAGCTTAAAAATCAAGAATGTTAGATTTCCCTCCTTAAGAAAATTTTGTCACCGAAATTTGCCAGGGAGACAACAAAGAATGGATAGGTACACAATGATAGAGAATTGACCCACAAATCAAGCCGATTATCCCTTTTTTTTGGCTTACGAAATCAGAATATCAATAATAGATGCAAGAACAAATCTATTTAACTCTTTACAAGAACTCGGGGTCATCCAGATCTAAGAAACATACATGGGCATTGGTTAGTTCGAAGGATAACTAACCGTTTATAGAATATATAGAGACCCAAATGATAGATAAATGGATTTAATCTTCCACAACTCTCAAACACTAGATATGGATTCCAATCTTAAGTTGGAACACCCCAAATTAAATATCTTGTCCCTCTTTGGACTTTGATCCTGATAAGAAATTACAGTAGAATTTCAAATTTTGGTTTAATCGAAATTGTTTTATCGATAAAATTTATTTAACTTTATTTTTTAGTTAACCAATTTATTTCAGATCAAATTTCAATTTCGCTAAAGTTAAAAACGTAAAGCTGATAGAAATTCGACAAAGAGAATACGAAATAGAGTCTTATCTACACGATTTGTAGTGCCACCATCACACCGAAGCTTCTTCTTCGAGCTGCCACAAAGACATCAAAGAAATTGGAAAGACAAATCAAAGGAGATGGATAAGAAAGTTGTTTCCACTGTTGTAGGGTATTGACCATGGTACTTCCCTGTCCCCTATCTCGTCCTCTTCTTGCACTCATACTAACTATCAATGGATAGTAAGAGAATTTACTATGGCACACGGAAGGAGATCTTAGGGATATACTCATTCTAGGGTATACTTCACCCTATCTCTAATGAGTTACCTAATGTGTTATACTCCTCAGTTAAAGTTTTAACCTTCAGCTCTGATACCAAAATGTCATCTTCCAAATTTCAGCGTTCGAAAATCGACACTCGTACCTCACTTGTACTTGAATGCCGCAGATTCAACCATTGAAATTTGACCTGTGCCGGAGCTTATAACACATTAATTATAACAACACAGTGGAAGAAAAGAAATGGATATCAAATACAACTCCGATGAATACAATATCCAATGATATACAACAATGATATCAATATGATACAAGAATATCAGAGACAATAAACAACAGTGGAAAGGCAAAAGAAATAACTCCAGTGCCAAACTGTAACTCCAATCCAATGCTCCAAAGCCAAAACTCCAAACCACTAGCTCGTACCCCCATCAAGGTTGCACAAAGATAGGCAAGGCCAACCGTAAATGCTGAAGTTTAGCAAATGCAATCCACAAACCAAGGTCTCCAAATAATTCCAAAGAGAAAGTTGAAAGCTACTGAATCGATATCTACTATCTGATTATCTAAAAAACCAAACTCTGCCGTGTGGAAAATTGCGGGCGCCCATGGTTTAGGAAGGGAACGATAAACTCCGGGTCAATCATGGGACTGGTATGAGCAAATAAAAACATTTTATCTTTAAAACAAACAAAAGATTTTAAAATTTGAAATTCGCAATGCTTTTTTGGAAAATGAAACTACCATAAGGACTCCCGGCACACATACCATGCAATCGCACACTTGGGGGAAATTTCTCCTTATGGTAGTCAAACATGCTTACTACACAAAAATCCTTGTTGATATTATTATTAGTGCATAGTGGAAAACATTTCGAAAGTATAATATTAATCTTAACCAGCATAGGTACCATTATACTATACCTACTATAGCTACCACCTGAGGTGGCAGGTAAAACAACTGCAATCGTAAAGGGCTCATATTGGATGGTTGGATTTCCAACAAATGGTCAGGCTAAGGAACATGCTATTGCTACAGGGAATGCCTCTTGAGGGATGCCCCGAGAACCAACCCGGCTCTCTGCCAACACAAAGCTGGTTACCCCCTTCCCGGGGAGTAAAACCTAAGATATGCCACCCCGGTCGTTTGCGACCTTAATCCAAGGATCCTCTACACCAACAACATCACACAATAATAAATATACTACAATGTCCACACGAGTAGGTATCCGGGTTCCATGCCATGATACCACCTGTTTCCAGAAGGAATGGTCATAACCTAGGGGAGCTACCCCTGAAACCTTGCCCCATCTTTCCTGTTTCGACCATTACCGGGTTGTGAGGCTCGATGAGGTCTCGTCCACAAAGCTATGCTTTTTCACAAAGCCATGCTTTGATCAGCAAATGACCAGAAGCACTTCGTATGCCACATTAGCTGTGACGACCCAGAAATTTTTAGGCATTTGAAATTGAAATATTTAAGTGATTTTAAATATTTCCAAGATAGTTTAACTTGGATTTTAAATATCGGTTTGAATTAGACGATTGAATTTATGGAATTAAAAAATTTGAAGTGAGCTAAATGTTGAATCTGGAGTTTTAAGCCTATTAAAAATAATTTGAAGGCTTTTAAAATTTATAATGATGACACTAAAGATAATAGAATGGCTAGAATTTCAATCAAATGTGATATGTTCAATTTGAATACTATATCGTTTAAATCGATATTTAAATATAGCCTTCCGGGGCATAGTCTCAGAATTCGATGAAACCAGTTTCATTGGATCCGTAATAGTTAGTTATTATCGGATTTCAATTTTCATAGTGTTTGGATTTACTGTTTGCTCGTACGTGTGAGAAACGCGTCGAAATTAAAATCGATAATTTAATATTTTAAATCGATTTATAAAGCTAACTTCCACATACGACCAAATTAGCCTCCGAAACACGTTCCATTGTGTTCGGAATGCGGGTAAAACCTTATAAACGTCTGTCGGCATGTCTGATTCGGGGTTCGGGATTTCGCGTTATACAACGCAAGATATTTTCAGTATTCTATAATATAATAAATTTTGAAGTACGTTTAGTCAGAGATATTTTTATAACAAGCGCATGCAAAAAGCTATTTCCCTAATCGATATTTATTCTTCGCCCCTTTCTACTTCTCAGTGGTAATCGAAAACTTTCGAATAATGGCCGAAGCCATCATCGTTCAAATTACGCTTCCCCTTTTCCTTCCTTTCAAAATCGTATTCTTATAAAAAAATTCAAAAAAAAAAGAGAAAGGGGAATTCACGGCCGAGAATCAACAGAACGAAAAAAAATTATATATATATAGAGAGAGAGCCACTTGCTCGCACGGCAAGGGGGAAGATTCGTGAAGCTCGCGGTGTTTCGCGACTCGGAGGCGGAGAGATTTTGGGGGGGCGCGATTTGCTGCATTTGGGATAGTTGCGTTCGCGACCTGGTGTGTGGCGAGCACTGATGGAAATCGCGGCAACATGGAGGAAGTCGAATGAGGCGGCGCTTCGATTCACGGCAAGGCTAGGATCTCCGGCTGAAAGCGGTAGGGTGTCGAGTGATGGTGGCGAGCTCGAGTCGCATGTACGTGTGAAGGTGAGGCCTTCGTATTTATTTCTCAGATTTGAATTTTTGATTTGGTATATATATATAGGGTTATATTACAGGAAGGATATATGCACGATAAAAAGAATATATATATAAGGTGGAAGACAGAGCATGTATTTAGTTTAGTTGTAAACTGTTAATTTGAATAAGGTTCAAAGTTAGTTGAACAGGATAACAATAAGCAGGAAAACATATATAGTTGTTGATAAGATTATGAAAAAATATAATAGGAATTTTAAAGGGTTGAAGAGATTATAAATTAAGTTTTTGTATGTATATAGGCTATTTTTGTATATGTAGTTTGTTTTTTTCTAAAAAAAAAGAAAAGGAAAAGGAAAATAAATAAATATAATACTTATACGCATATTAAACGTACTATCTAATTTTGAAAAGAATGAATAAAGGTGATTAACTTGTTTAAATTAACTTATTATTTTAGTTACAAAAACTTATTTATTATAGGAATTAGTCAAAAAAACTAAAGTATTAGTTAAATTAATTTATTAAATGGAAGTTTGTTTTTGGATTACTTCGAAATATTAATAAGCCGTATAAATTGTTTATTTAAGGTCAAAATCTGATAGGAAACAAGCTGATTTGGAAATGGGTTGCAAACGGAAAAAGGTGAGTTAATCTCACTCGGTTAAATTTAAATTTAAATGATTAAATTTAAATAATTGTTTGAATGGTTGAATTTGATTGATGTGCTATAGTATGTTATATTCTGGAATTGGCATATTATTGTGCTGACATCTTTGGATGCAGGGAAAACAGGTTGGAGGGATCCAACTGGACCCCTCGAAATTATTTAGATTATTGAATATTCTGTGTTCTGAATAGTTGATATCCCATGATGATTTATGAATAATTGAAGTATTGAATGGTATGGTTGGATTAAATATCACGGTAGAATAAATTATAAAATCCCTAGTATTGTATTTTCGAAAGAAATAAAAGAGTAAATTTTTAAAGTAAAATAATTCTAGTGAATTGGAATAAATTAATAATGAATTGAAAATAATATAAATATAAGTGATTGCAAAGTTCTAACAAATTTGGAACAAGAGAAATTTGAATTATTAGGGGTAATAATAATGTTAAAGCTTAAGTGACATTATTTGAATGAATAAAGAATTTATTTTAAATGAGATTTTGAAAATTTTAAACTGGGTTATCAGGTGAAATAAAATATCGGTGGATATTTTAAATATGAATTTAAAGTGGAAATTTATAAAGAAATGGAAATTCGTTTAAAAATAAATAATGATTCATTTTTAAAGATGTAAAAGAGAAGAGTGTTTCACTGGATAGCCAAGTACGATTTTTAAGCAATTTTGAATATAAGTTAAAGGTTTAATTATGATTTAAAAAGCATATCTTAGAAAATTTGTTATTTTTAAATGCTTAAATTCTAAAATAAATATTTTTCAAAACTATTATCGTAGTAATTATTAAATGACTTAGTATTTGTTTTTAAAGAAAATCTAGTTTTATATTTTAATAATAGTAGCCTTATTTATTAAATGTTCCTTAAGTATATAATTTAATTAAGTATTAAAGTAGTTTTAAATTTTTAAGGCTATGAAATATTTTTTATAAATAAGTGCTTTTAAATTATTTTAAAGCTAAAAGTATTTTATACTTGGCGTTTCAGTGGAAATAAATATTGGGAAATTATTCCGGGAAAGGAATATGTTTGAAACTGTTTTCAAACAGGGTTTGTAAGTGAAATATATCTTGTGAAGATATTTTTGAGATAAATAAATAATTTGGGAAATTTTTTATTGTTTGATGGATGCTTGTGAATAGAAATTGATAGTTAAATAACCGACTATCAATATTGGCCAACTGCGTTGATCGTTTCGAAGAGACCAGGATCGAGATTTAATTCTCGAAAACCACTTCGATCCGGTTTGTGCGTTTCGTGGGAAAATGATTTTGGATTCGAAGATGGAGCAGTGAAGTGCAAGGGCTAGTCGCTACTAATCCTGAGGATATTTCCAAAATGGATGTAGTAGGAATAGTGCCTTTGGTTCCGTTCGAACCCGGTACGGACTTGTATGGATGAATGCTTGCGAAACATCGTCATGTGGGCGATGGGCATTCTAAGGTATATGATCTATAAAAGGTAACGCTTAGCCTCAAGCCTCGTCAAATGGGAATGAATGAAAATCAGGGGTTATGAAGCAAGGCTAGGTGGGTAGCACCCAAGAAGGGTGAGGACATTCCAGTCTAGATGTCCTTTTTTATTTCGGCTTAGTGGGCGGTTGCTGATCCCAACCGCAGGGTGATCTCACTCGGGATTATCCAGTAAGGGGTAGTCCCGGCCTTGTGTTGTAGGGGAGCGGGCGTACTCCTCGGTACGGTGATCTAGGCCCCGTACTGTGACAGGTGGTACCCCAGTGCCTAGTCATTAGTTGGAAATCCATTCTTCCTACGAGCCTTGTACGAGTTTCTAAGTGATGAATTGCTACCAAATTGATTTGTACAGGAAAACCTGTTTGTTGTTGAAATTTCAAAGGAAATTTGTTGGGAATAAAACCAGGATTGGGTTGGCCTTTGAGAAATGTGATTTGTGATGTTGGAGATTTTAAATGATTTGAAAACCGGGTGTTTAAAAATTCTGAGGAGATAGTTGTAAGCTTATAAATTGAGGTGATTTTAAATCATGAAGGAAATATAAGCTTTGAATAATGGAATTTAAATTTAAAAGGATAAAATGAGGTTAACTTGGATTGGAAAATAAAATCTTAACTGGATTGAAATTAATTAATTAATTAGGCTGAAAAATAATATCCAGTCATTTTTCGAATTAAGTTGAAATCGCATTGAGTTAAATAAAACTGATTTAAAATAAAATTGAGTTGGAATAAGAATTCAATTGAATTATTGAATGGGATTAAATTCTTACCTGGATAAATGGAAATTAAAATTGGTTAAGGGTTGGGATTGAAGTAAATAAATTAGAATAACTTATAAAAGAATCAGAATTAAATTGTAGGGAATAAAAATATGCTTGGGATATAAACAAGCATAAGGCTTGAGTTAAAATAAAAGAACAATATATTCAAGCCTATAATGAATGGAATTGTGTAAATAATAAGCTGTGACTTATAAAATTGAAAATGGAATACAAATCCAAAATAAATATTTTGATGAATTGGAAAATGGAAGGAAAATCCAAACTTGAATTGTATAATAAAATTGAAACTAAGAAAATAAAATGAAATGGTGTTTGGAATTAAAAATCAGGTATTGAACTATAAATAGGGAAGAACTAATTTGTTAATAAATTAGTTAATGAAATGTGTAAATGGAACCTATTATAGTTAAATAGAAGCTGAATTGTGAGTGTATGATGAGGTTGGAAACTAAAACTCAAGTTATAAATCAAATTCGACTTGGATCGATAGTGAAGTAAATGTGATTATATTGTGGTTAATAAAATTAGATGGTAATTTGAAATGGATAATGGATCCAGAACTTGAGTTATAGATTAAATTTTAACTTGGAGTGTTAAAAATTTAAATATAATTGGGAATATATCGAATAAAAATGTGATTTGGTTAAAATAGTAATGGGATGGTTTGTATTGTGAATAAAATCCAAATATGTGGAAATAAATTTGATATGGCCTTGTAATCAATTGAGTTAAGCTGAGTATAAGAGAGAAAATTCACTTGTAAAATGAAAATGGGCTTAAGTATAAATTTGAATAAATTGAAGTAAATTGACTTAAGCTGAATAAATCGAAGAGAGTTGAATTTAATTCAACTTAAACCAAGTTTAATGATATTGGATTAAATTTGAATCAAGTAAAAATAAATATGGATTGAATAGAACTTGGTGGGTTGTAATAATATTTAAGAAAATGGAAAATTCGAAATGGATTGAGTGGATAAGTTAATTATATTGAATAAGTCAATGGATGGGATAAATAAGAACCAAAGGAAGTATTGTCTAAATAAGTTGAGAAATGGTTATTGAATGAAAGAGCTTAGATTGTCTTTGAGTTAAATAAAATAGTTTGGAATAAAAAAATATGGAATGCAATGTGTCGAGTTTAATAAATGGTTGTGAATAAACTAAAATAAAAAGAAAATTTAATAGGTAATGAAATGAAATGTAAGTGAGTGGATTCAAATCTGAGATGCAATGAAAAAGAGAATATATGGGTTGTGAATAAATTGAAAATGGAATAGAATTAAGTATAAATTGAGTTGACACCAATTTAAATTGGTTATAAACATAAATACTTATTTATTCACTTAAATCTTGTCAAATTGCATAGAATTAATTGTCATTTGATGTAAATGGAAGTAATTAAAAATTCTATGGATTGATCGGAGTAAAATAAATTGATTTTGAAAGCAATTGAATTAAATATGAGTTCAGTTCGATTAAAAATAAATTAAATGTAAGTGATTGGGTTTTAAACCATTTAAATTGATGAAGTTGTATACGAATGGGTTGAAAACCATCCAAATTGAATGAATATGGATATGAATAAGTTGAAAACAGTTGAATTAGCATGGAAACTTATAAATTACTTATGGAAAAATGTTTGATGTGAATTTCTTTTAAAATTCATATGTTTTAACTATTGCAAATAAGTGATATGCTATCAAACTTCATATATATGGCACTTACATGTTTAAATTGAGTAAGTACAGGTACCTGGGAGCCGTGTGGCTGGATTTGGTTGTGCTAGCTGCTAAAATTAATAAGCCGGTTGCTTAAAATGCTAAATAAGGTACGCTTACGCAATAAAAATAGGAAATATGACCTGTTTTGGTTTGTCCGACCGCGTGGGTCGATGTGTATATATTTATCCCTTTTGTAAAATTGCAATAGTTCCTCCGTACAAAGGAGACTCTGCCAAAATTTTCCAGAAATTTTGGGTGTTAGAAAAATTTTGAAAATTTTGGAAAAATTTGTTAACGACATAACGGTTTAAAATTGGAAATTGAAACAAGTTAGTAAATGAAACTAATTTAAAATAATGACATAAATTAGTTATAAATGGAAAATAAAGTTCAATATTTAGAGTTAAAGATAAATTGAATTCGTATGGAAATGAAAGAATCAAAGTGAATAGAAATAGGTATAAACTAAAGTGGTAAAGTGAAAACAAACAAAGAAGCATATAGAATGCTTATATTAAACTTAAGTAAGGAATAGTGAATTCTTAATTGGAGGTTGATATTACAAATATATTCCAAGCTGATATTTGAATGAGTAAATAATTGACACTTGTAAGGAAGTCGACAAAATGTTTTGGGAATATTGTGTTTGGATATTAGTGCTTAGCAGGATATGTAGGTAATATAAAGGGAAAAAGAGAATTGGTTTTGATTTAAGATAGTAAATTTGAAATGCTCGACAAAAAGGTATGTGTTTAAGTTTCTATATGAAATTTGATTGGGATTTTGGATTGAGCCACTTGGCTTTTTGTTTTCTTTTTCGATTTGGGAGGCCGTAGAGCCATTTTGTAGTTGTGCCGAGTTAGCCGCGCAAAGGAGACGCTGGCAAAAATTTTCGAAAATTTAAGGAGTTAGAAAATTTTTGAGAAAATTTTGGTAATTTCGAAAATTTGGTTTTAAATTGAATCTCGAATGATTAAACAAATGGTATAGTTTGAAACTATGGGAGAGTTGAGAAGTTAATAAGGATAATAAGGGGTCTTTTGTAAAAAGATAATTGGTAAAGATGTTGAATTGTTAGAAAGTGTTTAGTTTTAAGGAAATAATAAACGGATTTGCGGGTCGTTTCATTAGCAAATTGGGAATGCATCACTAGTAACCTTCAACTACATAACCTCTGAGCTCATACGTCTCAGAGAAGGGTGTTAAGCTAAGAGAATAAATTTCCACCACCAAACATAAATGTATTTGATAGAAACTGGCTTTACATCTCAAAGTGTAATGTCAGGCACACATACATATAAGTTTGTTCCGGGTTCGAACATAACCGAAGGCACTTCCGAAGAAGCCCTTGCACTCTAGGAGTTCACAATCCCGATCGGACTTCCCATCAGTTAGGGAATCTCTATGCCAGCGCGACTCGGTGCAGAGACAATCGACGGGTTATCCTTTCATTCTCGAAAATACCCGGTCTTCACCACCTGTCTTCAAATGCTATCCATATCGACATATCATTATTCGGAATGGGTTATATGACACAAGGTCCTCTACCGGCTAAACCGAATAATGAGCGCAATATTTGAAAACATATGGATAATGGGATTTCGATTAAGTCACAACCTATTATCCAAAACCTTTCTTTAAATGGTTTAAAACAAATTACTATTCCAAATCTTTTGAACAAAAAGGTTCATTTCACCAAGTTGACCAATTTTCCACAAAGGTTCATTTACGACTTTTCAAAACAATTTCATTTCAAATTGCATTAACTTATACAATCTTTAAATTAAAGATTTAATTTATAACTTTTCAACCCATTTTCAATACAAATCTTTTATATGAAAGATATACCATTTGAAACTCTCTTCGATTTCAAAACAAGTTTTAATAATCTTTCACATAAGTTAAAGTTGATTACATTTACCTAAGTTAAAGCCATTCAAGTATAAAACTTGGGTTTAAATTTAAATTCCAAAACAATATTTTTTTCAATGATTAAAAACCCATATAAACACCTTTATAACTTTTATGATCTTTTTAAACCATAGTTCCCAAATTATTGAATTCAATTTCAAACATTGAAATCAAATTCAAATTAAATTATTCGAATTTTCAAAACTCAATCAAGTTATTCAAAATAATTTTTATTTTTAAAACTCATTGTGATGTCCCGGAAATTTGGGCAATATTTATTTAATAATTTCCATTAATAATTATTATAAAAGGTGAAATATTGATTTAATAATCTAATTCAAACAAAAATTATCTTTTGAAGACCAATAATTATTTAGTTTGACAAATGATATTCTTTTCAAAATTTATAATAATGATAATTTTATATTTGGGGATTTTATTCTTTTCAAAAGTTAAAAATATTTAAATGATAAAATTATCTTTCTAAGATAATTTAAAGGATATTTTATTTATAATATATATATGTGTATACATTGTAAACACAGAATTTGATTTTTTAATTTAAATTTTAATTTAATAAGAATATTTTCAAATTTATATATATGTATGTGAATAAATTATGAATTGGTTAGTTTGATTTAAATTAGTATTGAATAATTTTCAAAAGTTTGAATTAAAAATCTATTTTATATTTTCAAAAGAAAATTTAATTAAATATTTATTTTGTTTATAAATATAATAGTTTAAATTGTATTTTATAATAAAAGTTTATTTTGTTTTCTTTTAAAAATTGTTTTGAAATAGACTTAGTTCTTATATATTAGAGTATAATATTTTAGTTTGAAACTTTGGAATAAAATTTGAATTCAATATTCTTTTTCTTTTTAAAATTTTCTTTCTTGAAAACTTTGCTTTAAAATTATTATTTTAAAAATATTCAAATGAACATTAAGATGTGTAATTTTATAAAAGTAATTTATATGTAATCATTTAAAGTCTAAATATAGATAAACATTTAAAAACATGTTAAATTAAATAAGAAATTGTTTTAGAAGGATTTAAAAACATTTATAAATTAAGAAATTTATTTTTATATTAAAATTGTACATGTGTAAGACAATTAACTAGGAAGACACTTGTAATTAATCTTTATCATTAGGTAACAAGTGACAATATTAATTTATTTTTGAAATTAATTATTATACATAAGCAAACTCAACAATTCATTTAGTTCAAACCATTTCTTCAAAAGAAAAATAAAATCAAATTTGAAGAAAACTGAAAAACAAATACAATTTAAAATCTGCAAAACCCAAATCTGTTCAAAAATCTGCAAACAAATTCAAAAGAAAATCTGCAATTTTATTTTTTTCAAGTTTCAACATCAACTTGAAGTTCAACTTCAAATCTAAGCAAAGAAGAATAGAGGTCAGCTGCATGCATTTAAGGCTAGGATTATCTTCATCAAAATGCAGTTTTAAAATCAACTTTAACTGCTGCAAAATTTAAAATCAACATCAGCAAGCAGATTAAAAACCAGATTTATTATCCAAAGCAATCAACAGTTTCGGTAAATTCAAATCTGCTCCAGGAAAATGAATTTGCCTCAGAGTATCCTTTGCTTCTTCTATAATAAAGTGAGTAAATTTCTATTTTTAATAACAGTTCTTCTTTTAAAAATCAAAGCTAAACAATTTCCATCATTCAAGTTTCTAATGCAAACTGTTTTCCCAAAAAATCAAAACTGCTATGAATAAAACTGCAATGCCATTATTATTTTTTAACTGAATAACCTCACAATTGAAAAGCTTAAATTTATTTGTTTCATGAGGATAAATAGGACTAAGTATGCTTGTATGATTTTTATTATGATGGATATTGTGTGTGAATATATATATATATATATATATATATGAATATATATATATATATATATATATATGTAAACGTATATATATATATATATATATATATATCAGTTTACATGTATCTTTATGCCTGTTTCTGTTTTCAAAACCAAAATTGTAAATAGAAAAACCAATACCTCTTAAATTGATTCTCAGTTAGGATTTGTTATGTAAATGAAAGATGTTTGTTTAGTATGGATTAAGTTTATAAACTAAAATTAAGATTAATTAAAAATTGTTGTAACTGTAAATAATAAGATCAGCTATTGTTTCAAGTAAGAAAATATCAAACATCTTAAATTATTGAAACAGGTTTATAACTTGAATGCATGTAGGAAATCATGATTTTTAAAACAAACTCACATTTTTAAATAACTATGGAGTGGGTATTTCTTGGCTGAACAGATATTGAAATTTTGGGTCTATCTGGTTGTCTCGTGGTTTTTGGAAGTTGTAGTTCTTCCTGGAGGTGGAGGGCTGATAGGTGAGTGGGGGCAAATTGTCAGGTGGATGGTCAGAGGGTGGTGGCGACAGTGATAGCTCTTTTTAGGTTTCTAACCCTAGTTTGCTGGTGGAAGAAGTTTTGTAGCTTGTTGATTTCTCTTTTGCATCGAGTGATGTAAGGATTTGGGGATTTGCAAAGGGGACGTAGATGAAGAGTTGGCCGGAATCGTGGGTTCTTTGATGATCGGAGGAGAGTTTGCGCAGTGATGACAGGTTTGGGAATGGTTGCAGTGTAATGTTCCAGGTTGATTGGTTAACTCGAATTTTGATTTCGAGCTGATGTGGAAACCCTGGTGGTCGTGATCAAGTTTGGGGATGGTCACTGACTTGGAGAAGAGGAATATGGTGGCTGGAGGTTGCCGGGGCGCCGGTGCATATGCACCGTGCATATTAAGTTCTGATGAACTTTTGAGGATGTGACTCAAGTTTCATTCGAGTAGATCGTGCAGTTACGCGAAGTAGATTAAGGTTTTTGTCGAAGCAATTGTTGAGTGGTCTCGGGTTTGTTGATTTCAAGTTTATAACCTGACAGTATTCTGGTTTTTAAGATTTAAATGGAATTTAAAATTTTAAAGCACGCTTTTAAACAGGGATTTAAATTCCAAGTTTAAGATAGGTTTGATTCAAGTGAACTTTTGAATCCAAAGTTTTAAAAAATGAAAATTTTAAATTTAAGCAAGGTTTAAATTAAGTTTTAAAATCAAGTTTAAATATGAGTTCAAGTCTACAATGAACCCAGAATTTGAATTTAAACAGTTTTGTCAATTTTAAATATTGAACAAGCTCAAATGTTTTAAAGTAGATTTAAAAATGAGTTTGTTTTCAAATAAATGTTTAAACTTTAAAGATTTCTTTTCTTTAATATTTGAATTAAAATTTTGAAGTGTTTAACTTAAATTTGAAAGGTTAAAATAATCAATTTATTTTAAAAGCTTGAATTCTTTAATAAAATTAAGAAATTTAGTTTTAAACTTTTTTCTTATATAAGTATCTTATATAAGTAATGATTATTCTTCACTTTTATTTTAAGGTTTATAATTTATTTGAATTTGGATAAATGTTTTTAAATCGTTAAACATTTGAAATCTTGAAATTCCAAATGGAAATTTAATTTAAATTTAGAAGTGTAATATTTTAGATATACTTGAATGTTAATGAAATCATTAATAAAGTAAACGAATTATTATAGAAATTATTAAGATAATAAAATGAATTTAGTTTATAAGAGAATTAAGGAATGTCTTATTTATTTGATTTTAAATAATGATTTAGATTAATTTAATTAGAGAAGATTAATGATAATTAATCTAAGATAAATTTCTTAAGTAAGTAATTAAAGAAAATGTTGATAATTAATAATGATTATTATCTAAGGATTATTAAGTAAATAGTTAATGTGATTAATTTTGATAATTAATTAGATTAATTAATTGAAGATAATCAATTGTTAATGGTTAAGCATAATTACATGGTAAAAGTAATTAAGGGATTAATTACTTATTGTAATTAATTTTGATAATGTGATTTGTTTAAGTTAAATAATTTAGTTTAATTAATTTAAGATAATCATTTGATGATTTAATGAGAGTAATTACTTAATATAATTAACCGAACATGATTACTTAGAGAAATAATAAATGATAATTACTGGAATGTAATTAGTTAGAGATGATTTTTAATGAAGTAATTTGGGTAATTACTTTTGTAATTAATCAAGGGATTAAATAATGAAGATAATTAATTATGGAATAATTAATTTGTTAATGAGTAATTAATGGTAGTTAATCACTGATTTGATATTAATCAAGGGTGATTAATAATCGTATTTTAAATTTCAGATTAATTAATAAATGTAATTAATTTAAATAAAGTAATTAATTTCAATATAAAGTAGAGATCATTAATTAATATAATTAATGATGTAACTAAGAATTGTTTAATTAAAGATAATTAGTAATTAAGTGATTAATTAATGTAATTAATTAAGGATAAATGTAATAATTGTTGTTAATTAATAAATGAAGTAATTAAATGTTAATTACTAATGATTAAGGTTAATTAATTTTTAAAATTAATTAAAGACTAATTACTTCTTGTAATTAGAGAATGGTTAATCAAAGGTGTTTAATCAAGTTGAATACTTAGAGAATGATTAATTAACTAGGTTAATTAATTAATGGATATATAAGCAGGATTTATAGATGTGGTAATTAATTTAATTTATTTTAAATTAAATAGAGATGGAAGTATTTAATTTAATTCATTTTAAATTAATTATAGATGACAGTTAATAAATCTTTGCTTATGAATGATACTGATATTTCATTGAATGGTTGTAAGCTCAATAATGATATGAGTAATATCTATATGATATGGATGCTTAGTTAAAGGATGATAATATGGATTATCTGTTTATGATGATTATCTGTTTGTGATTATGATACGGGTTATCCGTTTATGATCAGAATGTGATTATCTATTGTGATATGTGAAATATCTATCTATGTGTATATAGATAATGATGAATTGAATTAATTGTTCAAACTAAATTCACTTGGATATTAAGATGGCATTTGGATTTCGATGAGACGGGATCGGGTTTCCAAATTTGGAATTCCGAAAACCACATTGATCCAAATTAAAATGTTAGGTCGCGAATCTCCAGTGAAGATAAAGATTCAGAGTGTAAGGGTTATTGTCGTTAACTCTGAGGGTGATTCCAAAATGAGTGTAATGAGATAATGCCTTCAGTTTCATTCGAACCCGGAATGAACTTGTATGGATTGAATGCTTTCAGAATATCGTCAAGTGGACGATGAGCATTCTAAGATTAATGTGTCCTATAAAGGTAATCGTAGCCTCAAGCCTCATCGACCGGGAATGGATAAAATAAGGGAGGTGCAGCAAGGCTAATTGGGTCATGCTCAAGTAGGACGAGATTTAACCCTGTCTTGAGGTCCCTTTATATTTCGGTTGTGTGGCAGTCGGCGACAGCCATCTGCAGGGTGGTCCTGTTTGGAACAGTTCAGTAAGGAATGGTTCCGGCTTTGTGCTGCAGGGGATTGGGAGTGATCCTCGGTACGGTGATTTAGGCCACGTACTGTGACAGACAGTACCCCGGTAGCCCTGCCATTGATGGAATAAA
This sequence comes from Allium cepa, assembly GCA_030765085.1. Taxonomy (NCBI): domain Eukaryota; kingdom Viridiplantae; phylum Streptophyta; class Magnoliopsida; order Asparagales; family Amaryllidaceae; genus Allium; species Allium cepa. The sequence goes on from CM060928.1 coordinate 1,034,522,601, forward strand.
AAATCGAATAAGTGCCTGTACGGTTTTGATTGTGCCCAACTATGTTGGAACGTGAGATGTAAGCATTCCAACTATTTCCATTTTTTATTTTGAAAACCCTAGACACTATTATAATATCACTGGATTTCCTATCAAATGTTTTGGTTAGCGTAAGGCTCATGTTTATGTGTGGGAAGTCTTACGAGATACCTTTTTTTTCAAATGATTTTCTAAAGTTAGACAACTTTAAACCCATTTACTCACACCAGACCCTTGTCTGACCCGAGTGTTTATTTTCTGTTTTATTAAACTCTTGGGTACTCATATTACATATGAGTAGTCAAGTGATTCAGGATTGCTTTGACGAATTCTGAAGGAGAAATACAGAAGGAGGCTTCAGCGTGTAGATATGTATTCTGGTTCCGCTGTGTTTGAGTTGTATCTGTTTTCTCTGATGTACTTGAATGTAAATGCTAGACAGATGTTTATAACTGTCTAGTTGTGTTGTATTAGCTGTATAACTCTGATGTATATGATACTATGATATGTTTTATGTGATATAACATAATTTATTCGTTCCGCTATGAGATTCTGATGTTGTCTGTTTCTTTCTTTTCTCTTTTCTATCCCTTTCTTTCTTCTTAATGACGCGTCTTTCTGTGGAATGAAAGGCGGGTCGTTACATTGTGGTATCAGAGCGCTAGGTTGAGCGAATACCTAGACTCTGGAGTGGTGTCTATCTTGAGTGAGCGTATTTGTAATTTTGAATATATATACATACATACATACATACATACACACATATATATATATATATATATATATATATATTTCTACCTATTTGATTGGGTTACCCGTTCGGGTTTTCCAATAAGTTCTAGGTGGATGGGGTAGTGGTGTGTGTAACACAACTACCAATGGTTGGAGTCCGAATGTTTGAGGTTGGAAGTGAATCTGCTAGGGAAATATTGGGCATCTTGAGTAGTTTTGCAGTTTGGTGTGAAGGATTTCACTGATCTTTAAAGGAATTTTTTTTTCAAGGTTCGGAATTTATCTTTAGCATGTAAGCTTGGTTGTACTCGTGCAAGTGGATTTCCTTGAGCCTGGATCAGTTGGATGTACTGAAGCCAGCAATGGTATCTTGGCAACTTTAGGAAGGAGTTCTGTCTATATTTGAGTTTGAGACTCAGTTTGGAAGAGTGTATTGTGCTTGGTTTGAGGTCAAGTTTCCTGAGAGATATCTGTCTATTGAAGGCTCTATTGTGGATGTGGCTGGTGTAGCTTTGTGGTTCGACAAGCTTTTGGATAATAATGTCTTTGGCAGAAGTAGAAGCTCGGAGATCTTGAGTATGCTATCAGGATAGTCTCTTGGCGTAGCTGTATCCTATAGGTGGAGTCCGGAAGCGGTAGAGTGGCCTGTTTCTTTGTTGGTTCAGAAATCTTTGTGATTCTTCTGTCAGTAGGCCGGAAATTGTTGATGCTTATCCATTTCTTCTGGAAGCTCAACTGGGTGTGATGTTTGTGGTTGAAGGTGGACCAGTTTTGGATAGAAGGCTTTATCGGTTCTGATTTTTGAAGAGAGAATAGTTTCTTGGAATCTGAACTGTGTAGGATCGCAAAAGTGACTTGCGATGGTTCGGAAGTTCTCTGAGTAATCTTTGTTTGGATTGAAGCTTCTCTAGAGGATGTTTGAGTTATTGAAGTGGTTTGAGATTTTTCCTGATATCTTCGAAGGAGTCAAGATTTGCATCCGCATTGAGAGATTGAGTTCTGTTTCGACTTGGTTCTTTGAGCTTTACCAGTGGTTCAACATAGTAGGAGGGCTCTTTGAGAGAGAGATCTGTTTAAGCTGGCAGGATAGATCGAATCTTGTTTCCTAGCAGAATTTTTGCTATGGTGTTGTGACGGAATCGGATAGGTCACTGAGATTTATGGAATTTGATGAACAATGTTTCCGAAAAAGGTTGATCAAGTTTGTACTTGTGTTCATCAACAACATTCTCAAATCAAAGTTGTGCATCGGAAGCATGGTGGCAGCTATTCCAGAATAGAAGCAGCACCCGATTCATTGGGCATTTGAGTTTGGTCTTAGATTATAGGATTTCTACAGGAAATTCATTTTAATCTGGAGGCTTGGATGTCTTGTGCATCTGTTTTGTTTTTGAATAGGAACAGTATGTTTGAAGTCTTCTGATATTTGTGAAGTAGAGTTTGTGCGGTGGATTTTGATGAATTTTGGAAGAACCATTTTGTTGAGTAGGATCTGGAGATCGTTTATTTCTTGTCCAGATTCGTTCCGTGAAGCATCTGCAAAGATTTGATTGATCTAGAAGATTGAAGGCAGCCCAGGATCGATATAAGATATTTGTGGATAAGTGTATTGGATATTTTTTTTTTCTCTTAAGGGTTAAGTGTTTGGCCTACAGGATTGAATTGCCTATTCGGATGGCTGGAATTCATTATTTTTTTCCGTATCTCTAAGGGAGTACGTGTATGGTTTATTGTTGGTTTTAGAATCAGTAGTTCTGGGAGATTTGGAAGTTGATAGGGACTTGTTTGTGGTCCAGTATCCTGTGTAGATATGTAGATCTAGATACATAGGAGCTCTAGATCTGAGTGGTGTAGCCAGTTTAGATTCTGTAGGGTGAGTATTCCGGTGTTTGTACCTGGGAAACTCTTGGGAATCCTATCAAGAATTTTGTCTGGATAGTTAGAATTGTTTGTTTGAATTGGTTGCTAGTATTTGGTTGATAGCATATGCTTGCTATTTTAAAAATTAAAATCTGTATGGGATAATTAAATTACCTTTGCTTTTAAATTTCTGGGACGAAATTCTTTTAAGGGGGGAGGAATGTGATGTCCTGGAAATTTTGGCAATATTTATTTAATAATTTCGATTAATAATTATTTTAAAATATGAAATATTGATTTAATAATCTCATTCAAACAAAAATTATCTTTTGAAGACTAATAATTATTTAGTTTGACAAATGATATTCTTTTCAAAAATTTTAATAATGGTAATTTTATAATTGGGGATTTTATTCTTTTCAAAAGTAAAAAATATTTAAATGATAAAATTATCTTTCTAAGCTAATTTAAAGGATATTTTATTTATAATGTATATATGTGTATACATTGTAAATAGAGAATTTGATTTTTTTAATTTAAATTTAAATTTAATAAGAATTTTTTCAAATTCAAATATATGTATGTGAATAAATTATGAGGTTAATTTGATTTAAATTAGTACTGAAAACTTTTCAAAGTTTAATTTAAAAATCTATCTTATATTTTCAAAAGAAATTTAAGTAAATATTTATTATGTTTATAAATATAATAGTTTAAATTGTATTTTATAATAAAAGTTTATTTTGTTTTCTTTTAAAAATTGTTTTGAAATAGACTTAGTTCTTATATATTAGAGTATAATATTTTATTTTGAACTTTGGAATAAAATTGAATTCAATATTCTTTTTCTTTTTAAAATTTCCTTTCTTGAAAATTTAGCTTTAAAAATATTATTTTAAAAATATTCAAGTAAACATTAAGATATGTAATTTTATAAAAGTAACTTATATGTAATCATTTAAAGGCTAAATATAGGTAAACATTTAAAAACATGTTAAATTGAATAAGAATTTTTTTAGAAGAATTTAAAAACATTTATAAATTAAGAAATTTATTTTTATGTTAAAATTGTACATGTGTAAGACAATTAACTTTTAGGAAGACACTTGTAATTAATGTACATCATTAGATAACAAGTGGCAATATTAATTTATTTTTGAAATTAATTATTATAGATAAGAAAACTTAACAATTCATTTAGTTCAAACCATTTCTTTAAAAGAAAACTAAGATCGGATTTAAAGAAAACCGAAAACCATATACAATTTAAAATCTGCAAAACCCAAATCTGTTCAAAAATCTGCAAACAAATTCAAAAGCAAATCTTCAATTTTATTTTTTTCAAGTTTCAACATTAACTTGAAGTTCAACATCAAATTTAAGCAAAGAAGAATAGGGGTCAGCTGCACGCATTTAAAGCTTGGATTATCTTCATCAAAAAATAGTATTAAAAACAACTACAACTGCTGCAAAATTTAAATTCAACATCAGCAAGCAGGTTAAAAACCAGATTTATTATCCAGAGCAATCAACAGTTTCAGGAAATTCAAATCTGCTCCAGGAAAATGAATTTGCATAACAGTATCCTCTGCTTCTTCTATAATAAAGTGAGTAAATTTCTATTTTTAAAACAGTTCTTCTTTTAAAAATCAAAGCTAAACAATTTCCGGCACTCAAGTTTCTAATTCAAACTGTTTTCCCAAATATCAAAACTGCTATGAATAAAACTGCAGTGCCATTATTTTTTTTAAGTGATTAACCTCACAATTGAAAAGCTTAAATTTATTTGTTGCATGAGGATAAATAGGACTAAGTATGCTTGTATGATTTTTATTGTGATGGATATTTCTTGCGAATATATATATATATATATATATATATATATATATATATATATATATATATATATATATATATAAACGTATATATATGGGTTCAAAGGTATCTGTATGCCTGTTTCTGTTTTTAAAACAAAAATTTTAAATAGAAAAACCAATACCTCTTGAATTGATTCTCAGTTAGGATTTGTTATGTAAATGAAAGAAGTTGTTTAGTATGGATTAAGTTTATAAACTAAAATTAAGATTAATTAAAAACTGCTGTCCCTGTAAACAATAAGATTAGTTATTGTTTCAAGTAAGAAAATATCAAACATCGTAAATTATTGAAACACGTTTATAACTTGAATGCATGTAGGAAATCATGATTTTTAAAATAAAAATCACATTTTTTAATTAACTGTGGAGTGAGTATTTCTTGGTTGAACAGATATTGAAATCTTGAGTTTATCCGGAAATTTGGGCAATATTTATTTAATAATTTCCATTAATAATTATTATAAAAGGTGAAATATTGATTTAATAATCTAATTCAAACAAAAATTATTTTTTGAAAACCAATAATTATTTAGTTTGACAAATGATATTCTTTTCAAAATTTATAATAATGATAATTCTATATTTGGGGATTTTATTCTTTTCAAAAGTTAAAAATATTTAAATGATAAAATTATCTTTCTAAGATAATTTAAAGGATATTTTATTTATAATATATATATGTGTATACATTGTAAACACAGAATTTGATTTTTTAATTTAAATTTTAATTTAATAAGAATATTTTCAAATTTATATATATGTATGTGAATAAATTATGAATTGGTTAGTTTGATTTAAATTAGTATTGAATAATTTTCAAAAGTTTGAATTAAAAATCTATTTTATATTTTCAAAAGAAAATTTAATTAAATATTTATTTTGTTTATAAATATAATAGTTTAAATTGTATTTTATAATAAAAGTTTATTTTGTTTTCTTTTAAAAATTGTTTTGAAATAGACTTAGTTCTTATATATTAGAGTATAATATTTTAGTTTGAAACTTTGGAATAAAATTGAATTCAATATTATTTTTCTTTTTAAAATTTTCTTTCTTGAAAACTTTGCTTTAAAATTATTATTTTGAAAATATTCAAATGAACATTAAGATGTGTAATTTTATAAAAGTAATTTATATGTAATCATTTAAAGTCTAAATATAGATAAACATTTAAAAACATGTTAAATTAAATAAGAAATAGTTTTAGATGAATTTAAAAACATTTATAAATTAAGAAATTTATTTTTATATTAAAATTGTACATGTGTAAGACAATTAACTAAGAAGACACTTGTAATTAATCTTTATCATTAGGTAACAAGTGACAATATTAATTTATTTTTGAAATTAATTATTATACATAAGCAAACTCAACAATTCATTTAGTTCAAACCATTTCTTCAAAAGAAAAATAAAATCAAATTTGAAGAAAACTGAAAAACAAATACAATTTAAAATCTGCAAAACCCAAATCTGTTCAAAAATCTGCAAACAAATTCAAAAGCAAATCTGCAATTTTATTTTTTTCAAGTTTCAACATCAACTTGAAGTTCAACTTCAAATCTAAGCAAAGAAGAATAGAGGTCAGCTACATGCATTTAAGGCTAGGATTATCTTCATCAAAATGCAGTTTTAAAATCAACTTTAACTGCTGCAAAATTTAAAATCAACATCAGCAAGCAGATTAAAAACCAAATTTATTATCCAAAGCAATCAACAGTTTCGGTAAATTCAAATCTGCTCCAGGAAAATGAATTTGCCTCAGAGTATCCTTTGCTTCTTCTATAATAAAGTGAGTAAATTTCTATTTTTAATAACAATTCTTCTTTTAAAAATCAAAGCTAAACAATTTCCATCATTCAAGTTTCTAATGCAAACTGTTTTCCCAAAAATCAAAATTGCTATGAATAAAACTACAATGCCATTATTATTTTTTAACTGAATAACCTCACAATTGAAAAGCTTAAATTTATTTGTTTCATGAGGGTAAATAGGACTAAGTATGCTTGTATTATTTTTATTATGATGGATATTGTGTGTGAATATATATATATATATATATATATATATGAATATATATGTAAACGTATATATATATATATATATATATATATATATCAGTTTACATGTATCTTTATGCCTGTTTCTGTTTTCAAAACCAAAATTGTAAATAGAAAAACCAATACCTCTTAAATTGATTCTCAGTTAGGATTTGTTATGTAAATGAAAGATGTTTGTTTAGTATGGATTAAGTTTATAAACTAAAATTAAGATTAATTAAAAATTGTTGTAACTGTAAATAATAAGATCAGTTATTGTTTCAAGTAAGAAAATATCAAACATCTTAAATTATTGAAACAGGTTTATAACTTGAATGCATGTAGGAAATCATGATTTTTAAAACAAACTCACATTTTTAAATAACTATGGAGTGGGTATTTCTTGGCTGAACAGATATTGAAATTTTGGGTCTATCTGGTTATCTCGTGGTTTTTGGAAGATGTAGTTCTTCCTGGAGGTGGAGAGTGATAGGTGAGTGGGGGAAAATTGTCGGGTGGATGGTCAGAGGGTGGTGGCAACGGTGATAGCTCTTTTCAGGTTTCTAACCCTAATTTGCTGGTGGAAGAAGTTTTGTTGCTTCTTGATTACTCTGTTGCATCGAGTGATGTAAGGATTTGGGGATTTGCAGAGGGGACGTAGATAAAGAGTTGGCCGGAGTCATGGGTTCTCTGATGATCGGAGGAGAGTTTGCGCAGTGATGACAAGTTTGGGAACGGTTGCAGTGTAATGTTCCAGGTTGATTGGTTAATTCGAATTTTGATTTCGAGCTGATGTGGAAACCCTGGTGGTCGTGATCAAGTTTGGGGATGGTCGGCGACTTGGAAAAGAGGAATATGGTGGTTGGAGGTTGCCGGAGCGCCGGTGCATATGCACCGTGCATATTAAGTTCTGATGAACTTTGGGAATGTGCAGGAGGATGTGACTCGAGTTTCACTTGGGTAGATCGTGTAGTTACTCGAAGGAGATTAGGGTTTTTCTCGTAGCAATTGCTGAGTGGTCTCGGGTTTGTTGATTTCTGGTTTATAACCTGACAGTATTCTGCTTTTTTAGATTTAAATGAAATTTAAAATTTTAAAGAAGGATTTTAAACCGGGATTTAAATTCCAAGTCTAAGATGGATTTGAATCAAGTGAACTTTTGAATCCAAAGTTTTAAAAAATGAAAATTTTAAATTTAAGCAAGGTTTAAACTAAGTTTTAAAATCAAGTTTAAATATGAGTTCAAGTCTACTATGAACCCAGATTTTGAATTTAAATAGTTCTGTAAATTTTAAATATTGAACAATTTAAATGTTTTAGGGTAGATTTAAAAATGAGTTTGTTTTCAAATAAATGTTTAAACTTGAAATATTTCCTTTCTTTAATATTTGAATCAAAATTTTGAAGTGTTTAACTTAAATTTGAAATGTTAAAATAATCAATTTATTTTAAAAGCTTGATTTCTTTAATAAAATTAAGAAATTTAGTTTTAAAATTTTTTCTTATATAAGTAAAGATTATTCTTCACTTTTATTTTAAGGTTTATAATTTATTTAAATTTGGATAAATGTTTTTAAATGGTCAAACATTTGAAATCTTAAAATTCAAAACAGAAATTGAATTTAAATTAGGAAATGTAACATTTTAAATACACTTGAATGTTAATGAAATCATTAATAAAGTAAATGAATTATTTTAGAAATAATTAAGATAATAAAAAGAATTTAATTTATAAGAGAATAAAAAAATGCCTTAATTATTTGATTTTAAATAATGATTTAGATTAATTTAATTAGAGATGATTAATGATAAGTAATCTAAGATAAATTTCTTAAGTAAGTAATTAAAGAAAATGTTGATAATTAATAATGATAATTATCTACGGATTATTAAGTAATTAATTAATGTGATTATCTTTTATAACTAATTAGATTAATTAATTGAAGATAATCAATTGTTAATGGTTAAGCATAATCACTTGATAAAATTAATTAAGGGACTAATTACTTATTGTAATTAATTTTGATAATGTGATTAGTTTAACTTAATTAATTTAGTTTAATTAATATAAGATAATCATTTGATGATTTATTGAGAGTAATTACTTAATATAATTAATGAAACATGATTACTTAGAGAAATAATAAATGATAATTACTGGAATGTAATTAGTGAGAGATGGTTTTTAATGAAGTAATTTGGGTAATTACTTTTGTAATTAATCAAGGGATTAACTAATGAAGATAATTAATTATGGAATATTTAATTTGTTAATGAGTAATTAATGGTAGTTAATTACTTATTTGATATCAATCAAGGGTGATTAATAATTGTATTTTAAATTTCAGATTAATTACTAAATGTAATTAATTTAAATAAAGTAAATAATTTAAATACAAAGTAGAGATCATTAATTAATATAATTAATGATGTAACTAAGAATTGTTTAATTAAAGATTAATTAATAATTAAGTGATTAATTAATGTAATTAATTAAGGATAAATGTAATTAATTATTGTTAATAAATAAATGAAGTAATTAAATGTTAATTACTAATGATTAAGGTTAATTAATTTTTTAAATTAATTAAAGACTAATTACTTATTGTAATTAGAGAATGGTTAATCAAAGGTGTTTTTTTGAGCAAGACGGGTGTGTAGCATGAAACTACACAGCCGGTTAGTAGCATATATCCTTTATATATATATATATATATATATATATATATATATATATATAGACACACACACACATATATATGCATATAAAGGAGTATGTAGGGCGATCAACACGCTTGATCGCTAGCGCCAATAGAAAGTATCAACAACAACACATACTACTTAAAGCAACACACATTAACAAAACAGAAGATGCACGAATCTCCACTGAACAAAACGATCCAACTGCAGTAGGAGAATTGGGTGTATCCTGGAACGACTGATGATTATCTGTGGTCAGGTGGGAAAGCTGAGCTACTGCCAAGGGATTCAACTGGAGAAGAGCTACGCTGCGGGATGCGGAGTCTGAGTGGAGCCAACAAGCTACGACTTGTACAAATACTGAAAAGATGAGAAATACGTCTGGGGAAGGAAAAAAGGTATTTAATCAAGTTGAATACTTAGAGAATGATTAATTAACTAGGTTAATTAATTAATGGATATAGAAGTAGGATTTATAGATGTGGTAATTAATTTAATTTATTTTAAATTAATTAGAGATAGAAGTAATTAGTTTAATTCATTTTTTAATTATAGATGATGGTTAATAAATCTTTGCTTATGAATGATATTGATATTTCATTGACTGGTTGTAATCTCAGTAGTGAGATGAGTAATATCCATATGACATGGATGCATAGTTAAAGGATGATAATATGGATTATCTGTTTGTGATGATTATCTGTTTGTGATTATGATACGGGTTATCCGTTTATGATGAGAATGTGATTATCTATTGTGATATGTGTAATATTTATCTGTGTACATCGATAATGATGAATTGAATTAATTGTTCAAACTAAGTTCACTTGGACACTAAGATGGCGTTTGGATTTCGATGAGACCGGGATCGGTTTTCCAAATTTGGAATTCCGAAAACCACATCGATCCAAAATAAAATGTTAGGTTGTGAATCTCAAATGAAGATGAAGATTCAGAGTGCAAGGATTATCGTCGTTAACTCTGAGGGTGATTCCAAAATGAGTGTATTGAGATAATGCCTTTGGTTTCGTTCGAACCCAGAACGAACTTGTATGGATTGAATGCTTTCAGAACATCGTCAGGTGGACGATGAGCAATCTAAGATTGATGTGTCATATAAAGGCAATCGTAGCCTCAAGCCTCATCAACTAAGAATGGCTCAAACAGGGGAGGTGCAGCAAGGTTAAGTGGGTCATGCCCAAGTAGGACGAGATTTACCCCTGTCTAGAGGTCCCTTTATATTTCGGTTGTGTGGCAGTTGGCGACGGCCATCTGCGGTATGGTCTTGTTCGGAACTGTTCAGTAAGTAATGGTTCCAGCTTTGTGTTGCAGTCGATTAGGAGTGATCCTCGGTACGATAATGTAGGCCACTTACTGTGACAGGCGGTACCCCGGTAGCCCTGCCATTGATGGAATCCAAAATCCAATAAGTGCCTGTACGGTTTTGATTGTGCCCAACTATATTGGAACGTGAGATGTATGCATTCCAGCTATTTCTTTATTTTATTTTGAAAACCCTAGACAATATAATAATATCACTGGATTTCCTATCAAATGTTTTGGTTAGCGTAAGGTGAAAACTTTTCCATGTTTATGTGTGGGAAGTCTTACGGGATTCCTTTTGTTTTCAAAGGATTTTCTAAAGTTAAACAACTTTAAACCGTTTACTCACACCTGACCCATGTCTGACCCGAGTGTTTATTTTCTGTTTTACTAAACTCTTGGGTACACATATTACGTATGAGTAGTCAAGTGATTCAGGATTGCTTTGAAGAATTCGGGAGGAGAAATGGAGTAGGAGGCTTCAGCGTGTAGATATGTATTGTGGTTCCGCTGTGTTTGATTTGTATCTATTTTCTCTGACGTACTTGAATTGCAATTGCTAGACAGATGTTTATAACTGTCTAGTTTGTGTTGTATTAGCTGTATAACTCTGATGTATATGATACAATGTAATGTTTTATGTCATATAATATAATTTATTCATTCCGCTGTGAGATTCTGATGTTGTCTATTTCTTTCTTTTCTTTCTTTTCTCTATTCTATCCCTTTCTTTCTTCTTAATGATGCGTCTTTCTATGCAATGAAAGGCGGGTCGTTACACTCATTTTCAAAGGTTTTCAATTCCAATTCCAAAACTATTTTGGATTCAAAAATTCAATCTTTAAAACCATTAAAAATCTGTGACTTAACTGATTTCCTCTGCAATCCATATTTGTGTGTGTAAGGTGTAGTCCAGGGGACTTACACAATAATGCAACAACATCAATCATCACATATTGCAATCACAGCAATATCGATAAGCAGTATATCCTATAACGCTTATCTATATACACAGAATCAAAGATAGAAAATATGAATGCATTATAAATAAATAAATTACAATCATCACAGCTGATATAAATTTCATTTCACAGCTCAATTCACAAATCATAATATCACAGATCAGATAGGATAATCAGTTCAAGGAATCTCATACTATACAATCATTCACAAGCAATCCAACATTAAATAAGCATTTATAAGCAAGATTGATTAATTGTTTAATTCTTAGTTACTTCAATTTAATTTCCAATTAAATTAATTACTTATAAATTAATTATCTAAATTAATCATTTAATATTAATTAATAAAATTAATTAATTAATCCTTAACTATCCTTCTAGTTAATCATTTTTAATTAATTAGTTATTCCTTAATTAACTAACCCTTAATTTATTACATTTTAATTAATTATCCTTAATTAATTACATAAATTAATTTACCACTAATTAATTATCATTTCTTAATCACTTTAATTAATTAATCTTCAAATCATTATTTAATTAACTTTAGCCATTAATTAATTTTAATTACGTAATTATAACTACCTTTAATCCCTTCATCACATAAAACAATTATCCTATAATTAAGTCCTTGATTAATAAATATAAATTCTTATCTTAACCGATCACTATATATTTTAACATTTAAATCCCATTTAAATTTTAAAAGCTTGAAATTGATTCATTACAAAAATAAACTGAGATCTTTCATTAAAATTAATATCTTTACCTTTAAATCACTCACCTAATCAAATAAATAAATAAAATAATTCAAATATATTTAAATTTAAACATTTTAAACTTCGTAACTTGGCTTTAAAAACTTAACTTTAAATTTTTTTTTACTTTAAAACCTGATACCAATAACCTCCGGTTTAAAATCTGGACACAAATCCTATTTTAAAATCTGGTTAAGTTTTATACTCTGAACAGGTTATGTTTTCAAAATCAAAGAACGGATAATATACGAAACAACCCAAGCCATGCGATGTTTCCCCGAGTATTCACCCGAGCCCATCTTTTAAATTCTTGCGTTCAAACTCGAGAACACTCCATCGTTCCCAAACCCAATAAAACCTGACATCAGTGATATCTGTGCACCGTGCACACCAACCTAGTCGCCACCGATCATCGTTTTGACCATCAACCTATCAGCGATGAAACACCTGAACCCAACGACCACCTAGAAACACCAGGCTTATCTTAAATCTAAAACGAACCCATTGCCGTCCACCTGGAACAAAACCCGGTACGAAGTCGATCGCAAAACCCGCCTAGCGATGCCTCTACCCATCACTATAAATTCCGACATCCTGACCCAAGCTTCGCCGACGTCTACTGCTTCTCTTCCACTCACCCTCGCCCAGTCTGATGCCCCCTAGATGTCACGACGAACCCAAGAACTATAGCGAGTAATATGAGTTTTTAAACCCTAAATCGATTTCGATATGATACAATGATGATCTAAAAATTCATTTACCACTTTTCCATCGATCGCATTCCCTTCCGCTACCCCTGACAACAATCCCGAAGCCCCTAATCAATTCGATCGCCAGAATTTGACGCGAACACACTTTCTGTTCAACTCTAAAAATAACTTGATTCATACATTTAAAAATTCTGTAATGATAACTAAAAATCATAATTTTGAGATATGAATCCATTCCCATAATCAAACTTAAATATCCAAACATTTGATTCTGTGCTTACCTTAAATCATTTCTTTGTATATATCATTTTCGAAATAAGTATTTAGTTTAGACACTTGAAATTAAAATTTAAAAGGATATCATCTAAATACAAACGTTTTTCATTTAAAGGTTATGGCCTAAAAATTATTTTGTTGGATGATTTGGATTTTTTTAAATCCTGTTTTGAAAACCTGTAACTTATAACCGGGTTCATATATCCATGCAACATGCATTTCAATATATGCATTCAGACACGCAGGAAAAACAACAACATTTCAATACACATTTTCAAGTGTCAACCACAACATCAAGATATAATAGGTTAAGTTTGCTCACCTTGGAAGTATGAAGCAAAGATGGTGAAGAACAGAGAAAAAGACAAAAATCTGGAATTGATTTTAAAAACTGAATTTTTTAATCCTGAGGCTTGCATGCTGAGTTGAAGCTTCAATCTTTGCTTCAGATTGCATTTTTTTTTGTGATTTGATTGCTTTAACTTCATGTTGCTTTAGATTTGAATTTCCAGTTTGAACTTGAATGTGTTATTCTTTGATTCTAGGTTGATTTGCATGCTTGATTGAGATGTTTTCCTGGTTCTACTTTGAATTCCCAGGTTTAAAATTTGAGGTTGTAGCTTCTGGTTTAGATTTTTTTTTCTTTGTGAATAAATTTGTTTCCAGGTTTTTAAACTTAGTTTCAGTTTTGAGATTGAGGAGGATTTCAAATTCTTTGGTTTTTCAGGCTTGAGAAAGATGAACAGCCGGACCATTTTTCTATGCATGTTGTCAAAATTAAATTCAAAAGAAAATAATCTCTTTTGCCACTTGTTCATTTGCATGCCAAAGTTATTACACTTGTTCAATTTCTTATGCATGGTTTAAATTTGTTAAAATAAGAAATTTTATGTTAAAACCCCTTAGTTTAAATTAGTTTCAAAACTTAGTTTTAAACCCTTATTTAAAATTTACTTACGAATTCACGTATATATATATATATATAAATATATTTCTTCTAACCATATTCATCTTTAATTATATAAGAGGAAAGCATTTTAAAATTTTAATTAAATCTTACTTTATTTCCGATTTAAATTTTTTATTTTAAATCCTTAGTCAATTTGTGACTTGATTTATCTTATGTGCATTTTAACACTTATGCTCATATTTTGAAAGATATATACATATCAAAGCCTTTTAAATCTAATCTACCTATTAAACCAATTTTAGTCCCAATATATTGTTTAAATTTCAAAAGTTAAATATTTTATTTTCGTTCTTGTTTTAATATTGTATATACATCTTTACATATGTTTTCAATTATTTATAGCTTTATAAGAAAGAGGATGTTAAAACCAATTATACATAAATAAGTAATCACATTGATTTTATATTTAGATCTCATATCTTCAAAAGTTAAATTATAATCCATTTATATAAATAAATAAACATATATCTTATTTAATTTTGGAAAATCCAAACACAATTTTATTTTCTAAGATTTTTAAATTTGAATCCCAATTTCAAACTCTATTTTTAATTAATTCATATACATATTCATTCCTAAATATTTAAATTAATCCTCTATTAATTCATAATTTAACCAAAATCTTATATTAATTTCCAAATCAATTTAGCTTAAAAATCGAGAATGTTACATGTATCATTATTGTATCAAATGTTGTGAATCAATAAAGTTATTCATTTTGTTTCCGCTATGTTGTATCCACCTAATGTTGTTATAAGCTTCAACGAACCAGACTCAACGTTTGAATCTGCGATGTTCGAATATGGGTAATGTATTTGGGTGTCGATTTTCGAAGGTCGAGTCAGGGCAATTACAATTCTACCCAAGAACCATCAAAGATTCCAACCAATATGAAGAGTAAAGGCTAAGATTAGAAGCTCTAAGAATTATAAACAGAAAAAATGTGGAATCAGATGATACAGAGAAATGGAATTTAATCCCCTTTCATGTTGGCCCCACTTCTATTTTTGCCTTAGGAAAAAGGAAAAATGGAAGTGACAATTTGTATATCCAAATTAGGAAAACTATTCAGCATTACTCCAAAGGCACAATCTTTGAAGAATAGATAATGGCCGAGTACAATGCCTTTGCACATAAAGTGCAACAAACTACAATAGGGATACTTCCAACGTAATAAATCCAAAGAGTGTCAAATAGAAAAGTAGTCAATGAATGTGAAACTATAAGGTCAAAAACAAGAATCCTAAAAGCCATCCACAAGAAATAAGTTCACAGTCAACGCTTCCTAAATAGTGCAATCTAACAACATCTATTGAGAATGTCTACGTGCTAACAAAGTATGAATTCAATTATTGGCCGGAGAAGAAAAGGAAGCCAAAATATGAAAGAAACTTGGTGAAATCCTACTGTCATTTCCATATTACGAATGGACATAAGACTAATCATTGTAGGGCCCTGGAAGGGAAGATAATCAACTTCTTCCATCAAGGAAAGATTGACGAATTTATGAAGGAATATTGAATAAATCAATAAAGAACTACTTTTCTAAAGAGAATGTGCATGGTTGGGAGTGCAATGCTCCTCTTATTTGGATGTTAAACAGTCAAAAGCCTCTGTCCATGCTGAGTTGGCCAAGGCAGAGCACCTCCTGGAGGGAGGTCGGAGTAAGTCTTTAACCGCACCATGCTATGGCCGGGTCAACGCACCGAACAAGCCCTTGGTCGTGCCTTTTGTCAGGACAAGGCACGTCCCAGAGGGAAGATGTCGTAAGCCTTTATCCGTGCCAAGCTATGGCTAGGTTAAAGCACCGAACAAGCCCCTGTCTGCACAACGCTATGGGCTGCGCAGAATGCCTCCTGGAGGGAGGTCGGAGTAAGCCTTTATCCACGCCATGCTATAGCCAGGTTAAAGCATCGGACAAGCCCTTGGCCATGCCTCTAGTAAAGTCAAGGTGCTTCCTGAAGGGAGGTTGGGTAAGTCCTTGGTTCTTGCCTCGAAGAATGAGCTAAGCAATAGCACTAGACAAAAACGGATTGAGACGTCAATCCTGAGAAGAGGCTCACTGAATAATGGACTAAGACGTCCAAGCCAGAGAAAAGGCTCACCGAACAGCGGACTAAGATGTCCATGGCCATGAAGTGGCTCATTAGACAAGGGACTAAGATGTTCAAGTTCGAGAAGTTGCATATCTACAACGGACAATGATGTCGAAAATCGAAAAATGACATATCAAATGATGGAATAAGATGTCCTAGCTGTAGAAGCCGCCAATCAAACTACAACTTCGTACAAGGCCTAAGAGATTTAAACATGTCGAAGAAGATGATATCCAAGGAGCAGAACAAAACACCACTAATTACTAAAATCTGGGTTTCGAGTCTCTCATTTCTGAATTTCATTTGTTAATTGCCAAATCTTTGTTCATTACAGGTCTCTCAATTCCTCATACCTTAATCTGGATTTCGAGACTATTATTTGATTATACATATTAATGCTCTAATCTAGGCTTAAGATTTCCATTGCGGATTTTGGATTATCCACTACTAATTTGTGGATTTTGGGTTTTGTGTTTTCTAAACTATCAGATTTTATTCATAATCCAATATGGGTCATTGAATTTTTACTACAAATTTCCAAACGATGATTTCTGGATTTTTATTGCTGTTAACTCCTCAATTTTCTGGCTCACCGACCTAATGAAGCAGCGACCTAATTACTTAAAGGGCCTGGCGACCTAACTGCCCAAGTGACCTAACGAGCTAGCCTATTAACGACTTAAGTACTCTACGACCTAAGAAGACCAGCGAACTAAGTGCTGAAGTGGAGTACCGACTTAAAAGGTATCGCGACCTAACGGCTTAACCTGTTAAGGGATCAGATGGTCTAGCGACCTACGACTCAACGAGTTAACGACCTAATACTCAAGCGACCTATCATCTTCCACGAGCTACAACCTTCATCACACGACCACTAGGTCGCCCGCGACCTAGTCCCTTCCACTAAGTCGCTCGTGACCTAAGGATGT
The DNA here is from genome assembly GCA_030765085.1 of Allium cepa. NCBI lineage: Eukaryota > Viridiplantae > Streptophyta > Magnoliopsida > Asparagales > Amaryllidaceae > Allium > Allium cepa. The sequence goes on from CM060928.1 coordinate 1,034,539,851, forward strand.
CAGAGCAAATTCTTTATGCTGTCGCATCTCTCCCTCCTGCCATCCCATAGGTCGCCCACGACCTAAATTATAGCCGACCACTAGGTCGCCCAACCCGTTAGCTCGCTCAAGGAGTATCAGGAGCTACCCTGTTAAGACGAAACCTTAGGTCGTTCCCGACCTATCCCTAGGTCGCCCCTCGACCTATGACCTACGACCTAACTCCGAGCTCACCCTATACATATGACACTAACTCCAACATGGAGGGGATCTTTTTGGGCTCATTCTTGGAATGCCGATACTCCGCTGAATTCTCAACTCACTCGACATTTCAAACACGAAAGGCATCTCAACTAACTTCAAGAGGAAATCTAACACAATCAACGTGGATTCAAAGAATTCTTCTACATCAGAGTTCTAGTTGTTTGTCTCATCGGTATTGTAATTGAAGACTGTTGTAAAGTTGTAATTGATTCAGTAATAAAGAGGATTAAAGTGGATGTAGGCTTAACCTGAAGCCGAACCACTATAAACTGTTGTCTCTTAATGCTTTTTTCTGTGACTTTCCTACTTGTTTTTAATTCCCATGTTCATGGGTGGTGCTTTCACTTAATCACAACATTCACCGGGGTGTTGGCGTCTGATTTTTACGTTAACATTTTTGGTGCTTTCACTGAGAAGAGAACTCAGGCTATCTTCATCATTGCTTTGCAAAAGTTTGTTGAAACAGTCTCTCTCAAAACCAGAAGTCTATCAGAGATAATGGCTCCTGGAAGAAAGCGTGGATATGCAAAACCTAGTAATGTCCATGAAAATACTGCCACTTCTCCTTCATCCAGTCAAGCAGCACCAAGTGCCGGAATTACGCAAGCAGAATTAGATGCTGCAGTATCTGGATTATACCAGCAGATGGAAACTCAGAATGCTCTGATGCTTGAGAGGATATATGCGTTGCTCGGAGCAAACCGTCAACCGGTGAATAACGAAGAGAACCTTGCAGATGATATTCATGATCCTGAGGAGAGGAATGTTCCTCAAAGACCAGCTAGCCCGGCCAAAGAAACACCTCCTCAACCTGGAGGATCGAGACCACAGCCAACTCTCCGTGAACGTTTGTCCCGACAAACTTCTAAGAAAATGGCCGAAGTCTGTCCTGCAGATCCTTTAAATGATGAGGAATATCTTTCGGGCATGGTGCGACAAATCATGAAAGAAAGTATGCAGAGAGATGAAGATGAGAAGGAATGGGGATTCGCTCCAAGCAAAACTCCTTCACTGAGAAGATTCTAAGGGCAGAATTCCCAAGGAAGTTTCTTCCTCCGACCATCCTGGCTTATAAGGGAATAAGCGACCCCAATCAATTCCTTTATAAGTATGATTGGCACAAGACTGGTGCTAGGGCTTCTGATGAGATCAAATGCTGGTACTTTCCGGTATACTTGGAAGGGGTGGCTTTACTCTGGTTCACAAAACTCCCGGTCTGATCCATAGACCAGTTCGCCGATTTGACTCGGAAGTTTAAAGGGCAATTCGGGTTGTATGCTTCGAAGGGAAAGGATATTATGTCGCTATCAAGCTTGGAACAGAATCCTAGGGAATCTATCAGGTCTTTCTTTAACCGCTTCAACATAGCTTTGGCTGAAGTGGACAATGCAGAGCCATGAATGGTCTTGACATACCTAATGAGGGCAATTGACAAATCAAGCGAATTTGGGAAATGGCTGAAGATGAAAGAACCAAATTCACTTGAGAAATTATATAAGAAAGCTGATCAATTCATGCGCTTGGAAAGCCTTCGGGCACCAGTCAAAGTGGCATTGACAGAGGTGAAGGATAATACTACTGCTCCCACCAAAAGAGAATCCGGGAATCAGAAAAGGGAAAACAATGGTGGAAAGAAACAGAAAGATATGAAGAAACCTCGCTTCTTAAAATCTTCAGATTTTACTTCTTTAACTGACACTCCAGAGAATATCTTCTTTGCTACCAAAGATGCGGTAGAATATCCTAAACTGCCTGAGATGAGAGTTAGCAAAAAGGCTGCTCAAAGTGGGGGATTCTGTCGGCTTCATAATCGACCCGGTCATGATACCAACGAATGTCGCCATCTGAAGAATTAAATTGAAGAACTATTGAGAGAGAACAAGTTGCAGCAATATGTTAAGAGAAGTAGAAATGACCCAACTTCGTCTACTAAGGGTTAGCAACTTCCTGCTCATCCATCTGGCTCGGGTGAGAGGAACACTGTGCATGAACCAGAAAGGCCTGTTATCAATGTGATTACAGGAGGTCCTCACCCAGCAGGTAGAAGCTGGGGCGAGATGGAAAGATATGCCCATGCCTTGAAGTATGCGCCAACAGAAGAGAGTGTTTTTGTGCTAGAAGATGCTGCACCTTTGAAGCAGCAGAAAACTTTCAATGATGATATTGTGTTCAAAGCTAGGGACTCTATGGTTATTGAAGCTCCAACCATGGACCCTTTGGTCATCTCTGTAGGCATTGGGCTGGCTATTGTGAGAAGAGTGCTTGTAGATTGCGGCGCTTCTTGTAATATTCTCTTCAAAAAGACATTCGATCAAATGAAAATTCCAATGGCTGATGTTCAAGCCTCATCTCAGAAGATTGTTGGGTTCACTGGGGAACCAAAGAAGCCCATTGGAACTATCGACTTGTTTGTGGAGCTTGGATGGTGGCAGAAAAAGGTAGTTCGGAAACAGACTTTTGTAGTTGTTGATGAATTTTCTACCTACAACGCCTTCTTAGGCCGACCAACTCTTGCAGCTTTTAAAGCAATTCTCGCCCCGTGGTGCCTCACTATGAAATTTCCCACAGATAATGGCGTTGGAGTTATTAAAGGGGATCAGAATGTTGGACGAGAATGTTATCTAATAGAGTTGCGTGAAGCAAGGAAGAGAGAGATGGGAAAAGGTGCGATAGCCCCAGTTCGCATCAAAGAACCAACCTTGTAGAAATTATAGGGTGGACCCTGCAGTGGAGAGCATAGCAGGGCGCGAAAAGAAATGGGTCCTAGAAAAGCTAGTGCAGGAGAGAATAGAGTGGTGCCGGTTGAAGTAACAGTGCCAGTACCTATTGACCCAAAAGATCCAAATAAAGTAGTGAATGTGGGTTCGCAACTTAATGTGGCGGTTCAAAATTCCTTAATGTCATTCTTGAAGGAAAATCTGAACGTATTCGCTTGGACTCATGCTGATATGTGCGGAATATCCCCAGAAATTGCGGTACATACTCTGAATATTGATACGAAATTTACACCGGTAAAACAGAAAATAAGAACCCAGGGTCCTGAAAGGTCAGCAGCGTTGAAAGAAGAGGTAGACCGGCTTATGGAGAATGGTTTCATCAAGGAGTCTACTTATCTGAATTGGGTTTCAAATCCAGTACTGTTTAAGAAAGCTAATGGGAAACGGAGAGTTTGCATTGACTTTTCAGATTTAAACAAAGCCTGCCCCAAAGACTGCTTCCCATTACCCAGGATAGATCAGTTGGGGGATGTAACAGCGGGGCATGAATTGTTATCTTTCATGGATGCTTACTCCGGATACAACCAGATTATGATGCATGAGCCGGAACAGGAGGATACAAGCTTCATCACCGACGTTGGACTCTACTGCTATAGAGTCATGCTTTTCGGACTTAAGAATGCAGGGGCAACTTACCAAAGACTCGTCAATGCTATGTTCAAACCGTAGATTGGCAAAACTATGGAAGTTTATGTTGGCGATATGTTGGTTAAGTCAAAGAAAGCGGTAGACCATATGGACCACTTGGTGGAAATGTTTGCAATCCTCCGAAAATATGGAATGAAACTTAATCCTTTGTAATATTCGTTTGGGGTGGAGTCCGGAAAGTTTTTGGGTTTCATTGTGAGTGCTAGGGGCATAGAAGCTAATCCTACTCAGATTGCTGCCTTGAAAGAAGTAAAAGCTCCTAGAACGGAGAAGGAATTGCAAAGTCTTAACGGAAAATTCGCTACCTTGAGTCGATTCATTTCTAAAGCTACTGATAAATGCATTCCATTCTTCGATGCACTAAAGAAAGGAAGGAAAATTTTTGACTGCACTCCTGAATGCCAGAAAGCTTTCGATGAGTTGATTCGTCATATGGAAACGCCTCCAATACTTTCTAAGCCGAACAATGGTGAAAATCTTTTGGTATATTTGGCAGTCTCATCTCATGCTCTCAGTGCAACGTTGGTACGGGAAGATGAAAGAATTCAGCACCCGGTCTATTATACCAGTAAGAGATTCACTGGGGCAGAGATGAATTATTCAAAATTGGAAAAGCTCGCCTATTGTCTACTCATTGCATCAAAGAAGTTGAGGCCCTATTTCCAAGCTCATCCTATCAAAGTCCTCACTGATCAAACTCTAAAGCAAGTCCTGTTTCGTCCTGAGACTTCGGGTCGTCTTCTGAAGTGGAATACTGAACTCAGCCAATACGACATCACTTATCATCCTCGGAGAGCAATCAATGGACAAGCTTTAGCAGATTTTATCGCAGAATGTACAGATAAAGGTGAGAGTGAGGAAGAAGTAACTGATAATCCCCCAATTCAATAGAAATTATATGTTGATGGTGCAAGAAACGATTACTACTCCGGAGCTGGGGTTGTGCTTGAAACCCCTGAAGGGCGGTCGTTGTGCTACGCATTGAGATTGGAATTCCCTTCGGCAAACAATGAAGCAGAATATGAAGCTCTTATTGCCGGCTTGAGAATTGCTAAAGAGTTGAATATCAAAGTGTTGCAGATCTTCAGTGATTCACAGCTTATTGTATGTCAAGTCAAGAAAGAGTTTCAGACTAAGGGAGGAAATCTTCCTGCTTATCTGTCAAGAGCTTGGGAACTTCTCAATGATCTTGACCATTATACGATAAATCATATACCCCGGGAAGAGAACATGAAGGCAGATTCTCTTGCAAAGTACGCAAGCACTAGTGAAGCTCAATTATTGGGATTAGTTCCTGTGGAAGTCCTGTCATCTACAAGCATTAATGAGATGGATATTGACTGGATCATGACTATATCTCAAGAGCAAGAATCATGAATGACTCCGATAATGGAATATTTTCTCAACGGTTCTCTACCAGAAAGTTCAAAAGAACGATAGAAGTTGCTAAGAAAAGCCTCCAGATAAATAATTCGAGATGGCCGATTGTACAGGCGGGGATTCTCAATTCCATTACTCCGATGTGTGACCAAGGAAGAAGCTAAAAAAATTCTAGCTGAAGTACACGGAGGAGAGTGTGGACACCATTCAGGTGGTCAAACTCTAGCGAAGAAAATTCTCCGATATGGGTATTTTTGGCCAAATATTAATCGTGATGCTGCAAGCCATGCCCGAAAATGTGACTGATGCCAGAGATTTGCAAAAATCCCAAGAGCACCTTCCATAGAGATAACACAGATGGTCAGTCCATGGCCATTTGCTATTTGGGGAATAGATCTCATCGGGCCTTTGCCAACTGCCAAATCCGGAATCAGATATGCTATTGTCGTTGTTGATTGTTTTAATAAATGGGCTGAATCTAAACCATTAGCTACAATTACCTCTAAATAGATGATAAACTTTGTGACTAAGAATATCATTTGCAGGTATGGTGTGCCTCAAAAAATAATCAAGGACAATGGAACCCATTTGAAAGTGAAGAGTTCCAAGATTTTTGCAAGCAATTCAAGATCCAGAAAAGCTTCTCAGCAGTGGCTCATCCGCAGGCAAACGTGCAAGTGGAAGCAGTAAACAAAATTATCGAATCAACCATCAAAAAACAGCTGGAAAAAGCGAAAGATGGTTGGGTCGATAAGCTTCCACGAGCACTATCGGCATATAGAACTACCCACAAAACTGCGACTGGGCACACTCCATTTTCATTAGCATATGGATCGGAAGCAATGATTCCGGTGGAAATAGAAATCCCTTCACATAGAAGAAATCATTTCAACCAAGCTGAAAATGAAAAGTTGCAACTTGAAGCACTAGACTTCCCCGATGAAAAAAGGGAAGAGGCTCAGCTCAGAATTGCAGCCCATCGGCAAAGAATTGCCAGGCATTTCAATTCCAAAGTTCGCCAACGCGGCTTTGAGATTGGAGATCTAGTCTTGAAAAGGGCCATGACGACAACATGAGTGTTTGCGCCAAACTGGGAAGGGCCATATGTCATAGGCCAAAAACTTGTTGATGGCACTTTCAAACATACGACTGTCAAAGGAGATCCAATTCCAAGAGCATGGAACAACAATCATTTGCGCCCATATTTTACTTAAAAGCTTTGCTTAAGTTTGTAAAAAGAATTATGAATGTATGATTCTTGTATTGAAAGCCATTGTAAAGCCAGTGCAAGTGAATAATAAGAACTATAAAGTGGATGTAGGCCTAGTTCTTGGCTGAACCACTATAAATCTTGTGTTCTCTACTGCTTATTTTATCTCGATATATAAAGTACTTCAATTGTATTGCTAAAATGTCGATTTAATATTGCAGGCTATTAAAACAAAGCTCACCCATCATAAGACCAAGCGATCCCCGACATCACTCAACAAATGAATATCTAGCCACAAAAATTACAGATTCAAATCCTATATAAGGAGTACTTCAAGAAAATAGTTAGTAGTTCCGCCAGAGCTAGACCCTTCCTAACTAATTGTGAACGTTTGTGCAAACAAATATGTGATTAATTAGCCCGTGTCTACCCCTGCGAACTCATTTAACAATGAAGTACACTCCTTTGGATACAATAAGCTACTTGCAAAAGAAAGGAATGTGCGCTTGGAAAGGGTAACAGAAAACCGCTGATATGAGCAAATGGCGAAAAGACATGGGCGAGTAGGCAGCAAACAACAAAAGACCTCCTCGGAGGCACAAGCCCTCTTCGGAGACACAACTCTTCGGAGGATAAAGACCTCTGATGGGACTTGGCAAAAAAAGAGAGTTCTCTTTCTCGATAGAAAGTTGTGGACTTATCAGTGGCATGGGACACTCGTTAACTTATGTTCGCCCCGTGAATCCATCCAACCGAGAGAAGGAAACACCAAACTTCCAGGCAAAGGCCCTACTCGAAGGCACACATTCCACTGAGATTTGAAATAAAACTTCACAAGTGCTGGAATGTGAAAAGCCCTCTACGGAGGCCCATTTAACCATAGATTAAATGCTAAAAGACCTTTAGTGGGCCTCGCCAGAAAAAGAGAGTTCTCTTTCTCGATAGAAAGTTGTGGACTGATTGGTGGCAAAGGACACTCGTTAACTTGTGTCCGCCCTGTGAATCCATCCAACCGAGAGAAGAAAACTCCAAACTTCCAGGCAAAAGCCCTACTCAGAGGCACAAATTTCACCGTGATCTGAAATAAAACTTCACACGAGTCAAAATGTGAAAAGCCCTCTTCGGAGGCCCACTTCCCAGCGGACATGGAAAAGATAAAAGCCTCTCCCCAGAGGCAGAAAGAAAAAAGCCCACTCCCCGGAGGCACTAACAAAAAGCCCTCTCCCCGAAGGCACAAACAAAAAATCCCTCTCCCCGAAGGCACAACCAAAAAGCACTCTTCCCAGAGGCATAATCAAACAAAAAGCCCTCTCCCCAGAGGCACAATCAAACAAAAGCCCTCTTCGGAGGCACAAGCAGGTTGAAGCCCTTTTTCCAAGGCCCACTTTACCATGAAGGAAAATTCACTTGCCAAAATAATAGTGACTTTCTCCGAAAGTGAAGTGTAAAAACTTCGCAACAAAAGGAAAAGAGAGAAAGTTTCTCCAATATGAGGCGCATTCTACTAAATCAGAAAAATATTTCCTTAAAACGGAAATATTATCTTATAAAGTACAGATGCAAACCTCCTTCAAATGGAAAAGTTATTCTCTAAAGAAAGAACACAAGTCCTCTCGAAACAGAAGAGTTGTTCTTCAAAATTCTACCAATGTGAAAGAGATTGCAATAAACCATGGTATAGGGGCAATATAATATAGTTACATTCATAAAAGCAATGCTCAAATATCATGCCACAGGATTATTGCAACTTCACATAAAGAAAATAAAGAAACCTGCATAAAGGAAGAAAATAAACGCATTCTCAAATACAGACTGAAATTTGTGAAAGTAAAAGAGTCGTTTTATTCCATACTATGAGAATTTTATACATGTGGAGGTTTCAAAATAAAAGAAGGCGGGGACCGTAACCACACAATCTCCGGTCAACGCAAGTTTATATATACAAGCAAAAAGCAAGAAGCGAGATAAAAAGCATAAGGCCAAAGCCATCATTTCTTCTTCCTTCCACCTTTCGAGCCTGCGCCTGGCCGGATGATCAACTTCTTGGTCCGGCTTGTAAGAGTAGGGGAAGAAGGAGAAAGGGGCACAATTGGACTTTCCTCTGCTTTTTCTTCGCTGGCTGAAGCTTCCTTCTTCTTCTTTGAGACTCCACTTTTCCCCCTCTTCTTAGAAGAAGACCCACTGCCTGGAGTAAAAAGAGCGGATAACGCTATATCATCAGAAGCGGTTCGTTCCGGAGTCTTCTCAGCTTCTTCAGGTTCTTCTCCCCTCGGTTCTTGAGAAGCAATGGGATCATCCAAACCACAGAGAGATTCTATATGCTCCTCTTGTGATCCCCGTTGAGAGGCAGAAGGGGAAGTGACTTGAAGAGACGGAGGAGGAATAACTAGAGGAGGGGAAGTCTGAACAATGCTCAGTGCTTTCTCTACAGAAGAAAAGAAGTTAAAGTCAGTATCTCTCGTAAAGAGAGGAGTTAGTGGCGCGTCGAGATTTAAAAAATAATCAAGAAGTTCATCAAACTCATGTGAAGTGAACGAGCAGTGCACTTGAGCAAGATCAGCAGTAAGGTTACCTGGCGAAGCAGGCTTTACTATGTCAACTTCAAAGCCCCGCGCGTCACCGCTCTCTTGACTCTCATCTCCATTGTGAGCGGTTGCACCCTCAGTGATTGCTTTAATAAGAGGCGGAGAATGGAAACTGGAACCAACAATGTCGATATCGGCCGAAACCGCAGGTTGAACTAGGTCGGTTAAATTTGCCTTCCCTACATGTTCTCCTTCTACCATTCCGGCTCTCTCTTTGGCAAGTTGCTCCTTTCCCCTGGCAAGAGCGGCGCGTGCATCGTTATCAAGATAGTTTGCCTCTAAATCCGCCTCAGCATAGCCAGCACTGCCAAGCATGTCAAGTATGGCCTCCCACACTTCGGCCAGAGTTATTTCATATTTGGGGCCTAGAAAGGAGAGACTACCGCGCCCCAGGACGCTATGCAAGTAAAAGTCAAATAATGTTGAGCTGATAGTGGCCTTCGTTGCCTCATGAAACTCTTCAGCTACAATTTTGCCGGCAACAGCCTCATCACGCTCTCTTTCAGCTTTAGAAAGTCGATTTTTTAGCATCTCGATCTCCGCATCCTGAGAGCTAGTCTTCTTGCGCGGCTCTACAATATCCGTGCGATAGCCTTCCATAATTTTCTCCTAACTCTCGAACCTAGCTTCGACATCTCTTTGAGCGGCGTGAGCATCACGCACTTGTTGTTGAAGCACTTTCTCCTTTTGAGAATAGGAAGTGGAGGAAGTGGCAAGCTCTTCTTTAAGTTTTTCAACTTCCGCTTCGAGCTTCTCATTATAAGTAGCGATGCTCCTCATTTCTGCATCATGCAGCTCAAGAGTTTTACGCCATTCAGACTTTTCGTTTTCCATTCTTAGCATGGCCTCAAGGTTTGCACGGTTTACCCTCTGAAGCTCATCGACAAGCTTTTGCCAACCCGACATTCTCTCGACATCGAGTTTGACAGCATCGAGATTTCGCAGCATTGTCTGCTTGTCGATCGGGACCAGGTCAAGATCAAAGCGCACTCCCTTTAAGCACCAGTTCGGAAATTGACTCTGAAGAGTAGTCGGGCCTGGTCCGACCTGATATGGGGGCCTGCCAATGATTGTTTGAATATAAATACGTGCCAGGGCAGGAGATTGGAATTGCATAGGAGCAGCAGGCATTTCGGAAATTTCGGATGCCAGCCCTTAGCCATGTTTGGCCCTTTTACTCATCTCTTCAACAACGTGACTTTTCCCTTTATCGTCACGGGATTTTCGCTTGTGAGAATCGTCTTCCCTCTAGGAAGAGTCATGTCGCTCATCCCGTCTCTCATGATGTTCTTCGTAGGCATGCCTTTCACGAGCTTTCCGCACAGCTCTTTCTTCGTCAGTATCCCTATAGGAAGGAAGATATCTCTTGGGATCAAAGGAGCCGCGCCTTCCGTAGCTCTGGAAGTCGTCAATGTGATATCTCGGAAATTTGGCAATATAAATTTAATAATCTGTGTTTAAAAATTTATTTGATTTGATAACTTTTGATAATAAATATTTAAATTAGTAGATTTTATCTTTTAAAGCTAATAAATTGTTTTCTGTTTATAATATATATAATTGTATATATTGTAAATGGATAAACTTTGATTTAAAACTTAGTAAATGAATCAATTTTTAATTTATATTTGGTAAATTGGAAATTTGATTTAAATTTAACATTTAGCATTTCAAAGCATTTCAAATAAACAATTATATGGTTAGTAAATATTAAAGATAAATCTTATTTGTTTAAATTTACATTTAATTAACTTGAATATGAATTTAAATTAGATTAACATTAAAAACTTAGTTGTATTTTCTTTTTAAAGTATTGCTTGAAATTATATATAAGAATTTATAATACAATTTACAAATGATATTAAATTATTGAGTAATAAAAGTTAATTACAATCTCTTTTATAAATTATTTAAAATTTGTTTAATTTGTTATTTTTAAATAAAAATGATAATACTTAGTGTTTTTATAAAACATAAATAGATTTTTAGGATTTGTTATTTTAATTTTAAAAAGAGTTATATATGCACACATATATAACTTGATTTTTATTTTGAAGTTTATAATTTAGTTTGAATTTGACTTCGATGTTTTGAAATTTAAAAGAAATAAATGTTTAAAAATATTTGAATAAGCTTATATTCATAATTCGTTTGTCTCATTTTCTTTTTAATAAATTAAACGGGGAGGAACTTATTTATTTTTACATAAGAAATAACAAATTTAGAATTAAACTTCTTATAAAACAATTTAAATTAAAGAAAAAAATACTCTTAATACATATGTTAATTTATTTATACCTAATTGACATGTGTAAGCATAGCATGAACTAAAGTGACAAATGTTTAAATTTAAAACAAGTGTCCTAATTAATTCTTTTTCATTTTCTTTTAATTAGATCAAAAACTTGTTTATGTAAACATTTCTCCTCATCTCATTTATTTTTCCATTCTTCTTTTCTTCATAAACTTGAGAAAGTTTCAGATCTAAAAATCTAAATACATCTTCACAAAACAGAAAATCTGCAAATTGCTTCTTCAAACCAAACCTGTCAATTTCTCCTCCAAACAAATTTGATAACCTATTATCTCCTTAAACCTGAAAAGAAAAACATGTATAAACCTGTAACTCTTCAAATCATCAAACTGAAGTGCAAGTCATAAACCTGAAATTCATTAAGAAAATCAAGTTTTACCTGTAGCTCTTCAAATTCAATACCTGGAAAATCAATTTGCAACATTCCCAATCCTACATGCAACTGAAATGTCAACCAAATCTGCATCTTTAATCTGGAAGCATGCATGTGATTCAGGATTCAAAACATTTTCTATACATGGTTGCTCTGCTCAGGAAATCAGTGAGTAACATTTTAACTAAAACAATTTAAGTAATATAGTTGCTTGATCTACCACTGTGATAAGCATGTTTGAATGGATTAATATGATGATATCCTCTGTTATATGTTGAATGCATGTTGTGATGTTTTGCCTGTTCTAGATTCCAGAATTTTGTATGTTCAAAAAAAATCATGACTTCATGTTAAAATCGTTGTTACAGTTTAAGATTTTAACTAGCATGTGTGCAATAAATAAAGTTTTTAATTTTAGTAAATATGAAAGATAAATAAAAACTATCATGTTTCTGTAAACTCAGTAATAACAGAACAATTGAATATAAGTAAAAAGAAAATTGATTATCCTGATTCATTAATTCAAGAATATAAATCGATTACATAACCTAATACTTGAATTTTAAAACTAAAATCAGGAATTTTAGTTTAAGAATGACTGAGCAATTCAGGTTTAATCATAAATCATAGTTTGGGTTGGAACTGTAAATCAAGAAGGTCGTGGTGGCCAGCGACGTTCCTGGTGATAGAATGGTGATAGGAGAGTTGGAAAAAAATAGATGAACGTGGATCTGTGCAGTGAGGCGAAGGGGATTTTGGGATTGAAAACTTTAAACCTAGTTTTCGATTCCTCAGGGAAAATGATCACCGCAACCTCCTGAGGTGATCGAGTAGTCCCCTAATCGAGTTGATGATAGATGGGATATGGAGTAGTTCATGGCCGGAAGGGAGGATTTTCTGGTGATCGGATTTTAGTGTTGTACCATGTTAACCTCGTTTTGCCAACGATTCGAGGACTGGACCGACTCATCCAACCAAAGACAGGACCGACTCATCTACTCAAGGGATGGACCGACTCATCTACTTAGAGGGATAGGACGACTCAAGGGGTTAACGGTTCACAAGGCGGGACGGCTCAGTGAGTTACCGACTCATCAAGACTATCGTCTCAACGACTCATGGTAAGCAGCGACTCAGAGCTTACAACGACTCAGTGGATCAACGACTCAACAAGTTCGCGACTTATCATATGAGACGACTCAGGGGAAGTAACGACATAAGAAGGAGGATCCTTGTGCCGCTTCATTTATATACCGCTACCTGATAAGTCGTTAACGGCTTAACGACTCACAACTTAGAATGAATCGTCCACGACTTAAAGCCATTGGGTCGTAATCCATTGGGTCGTAATCCATTGCCACAGTGCCTATGCCAAGGAAGATTGACTCGTAAGCGACTCAGGTCTTAGCATAAAATCTAGCAGAGGAATAAGCCATGGAGAAATCAAGGGTTGATTCGATGAGTCGGCCACGACCTAATTTGACTCGGCCACGAGCCAAGCATGGGTCGAACACGACTCACGACTCAGGGCTGAAAACTCCTATAAATACATGACCACCTCCAACATTCAGGGGACTTTTGGCTGATTGATTTCAAGCGCCGTTACTCTGCTGCATTCCGAACTACTTCAACACCTAAAGCTTTTGAGATACAAAGAATGCCTCAAGGAACTTCACGAAGAAATCATACATGTCTAACATGAGTTCAAAGATTTTGATCGACATTGAAGTTTAGGCTACTTGCTCTAAGTCACTTGTAACTCGAGTTGTGTTGTAATCGAAGTGCAATTGCATCGACTTGTAATCAAATCGTCAATAAAGATATTCAAAGTGGACGTAGGCTCTCTCTTAAGCCGAACCACTATAAAATTGCTGTTGTTTACTGCTTTTCCGCTATTATCTGCTTATAATCTGTTCCCGAGCTATCGGGTGGTGCTTCCACAATTACAGTTCATACACCGGGGTGTTAGCGTTCAAATTTTAGCGTTAACATTTTTGGTGCTTTCATTGAGAGTTGAACTCAGGCAACTTCCACCATCGCTCGACAAAGGCTTGTGGAAAAGATTTCTCTCCGAACCAAAAGTCTAACGGAAATCATGACTTTTGAAAGGAAGCATAAATTTTTGAGGATTGAAGGTACTTGCAGCAACGCTATTGCTTTTCCTACACTAAGTGAAACAGCTTCTAGTATTGGAGTCACAAGGGCTGAATTAGATGCCGTAGTGTATGGATTATATCAACACATGGAAGTTCATAACAATAGGATTCTCGACAAGATGAATGCATTGCAAGAGGAGGTTCAACGACTAGAAAGTGATATAAAAACCATCGCCAAAGAGGCTCATGTTTCGGAAGGATGGAATACTCCTCAACGGGCAACTGGCATTTCTATTGGAACAATCCCCCAAACGGAAAGTTCATGGTCACGACCAACTATCCATGAACGTTTGTCGAGGCGAACTTTTGAAAGAATAGTCGACGACTACCCCTTGAGTCCTAACAATGATGAGAAATACATACCGGAGATGATCGAACAGAGAAAGGAGAACGAAGGTAGGAGAAAGCAGAAAGTCTCAAAAAAAGCTCAGCGCTTTAGATCCTCCAACTTCACCCCTTTGACCGGCACTCCGGAGAATATCTTCTTGGCAACAAAAGATGTTGTTGTGTACCCTAAACCATCTCTGATAAGGAGAAGTGCTCCAGGAAATGGAAAATTCTGTCAATTTCACAATCAGCCTAGCCATGACACTAACCAATGTAGCCAGTTAAGGAAAGAGATTGAAGAATTGCTTAAGCAGAATGAACTGCAACAATATGTGAAGAAAGATAGAAATGACCTCCCCTCATCCTCTAAAATGCAGCTAGTTCCCGTTCAACAAGGCATCTCAAATAGAAGAACCGTAGCACAGGGAGATGAAGGGCCTATTATCAGTATCATCACGGCAAGCCGTCATCCGGCGGGAAAAATTGGATGAGGCGCGAAGACATGCTCACGCCTCAAGGAAGTCCTCAAAGTGAAAGGAAGTTTTGATTCTGAAAGAAGCTGCCATCTAATCCCCTCATGCCAAAGATTCAATTCCTAGAAGCCTGGGGCAGCAATGGCTTGCATACTTTACTTAAACGCCTTGTTACAAATTTGTAAAAGAATGCTGAATGTATCATTCCTGTATCAAAAGCTATTATAAAAAAAAAACAGGGCAAATAAATAATAGAAACTATAAGTCTTGTTTTCTCTATTATTACAAGTCGCTTATTTTATATCTATATGTAAAGTACTCTGAAAGTATGACTAAAAAGATTGATCTAAATTTGCAGGCAATACCAAACAACCCTTGGTAGCACTCGAAAGCAAGTTTTAAACAACAAAATTCCAAGGTCGAATCTTAAATAAGAAGTATTCTAAGCAAACAATTAATGGTTTGGTTGGAGTATATTTCTTTGGATAAAACTACCCACTAACAAAAGAAGATGATGCATGCTTAAAGATGACACCAAGGAGTTGCTAAATTAATCAATCAAACTCACAGCTGTCAAAGGAGAGCCAATTCCAAGAACTTGGAACAGCAACCATTTGCATCCATATTTTACTTGAAAACTTTGCTGAAATATTGTAAAGGAATTACGAATATATGATTCTTCTATTAAAAGCAATTGCAAGGCGGGCGAATAACAAAAAGCTATAAAGTGGATATAGGCCCAGTTTTGGCTAAACCACTATAATTCTTGTGTTCCCTACTATTATAAACTGCTTTGTTTTATTTCGACATATAAAATACGTTAATTGTGTTACTAAAATGTCAATTTAATAATGCAGGCCATAAAAACAAAGCTTACCCGTCACGAGACCGAGCGATCCGCAACATTATCCAACAGTCAAACACTGAGCCATTCAAAATTCCCATATTCAAATCCCACAAAAGAAGTGCTTCAAACGAAAGTGAGCAATGTGGATAGAAGCAGATCATATCTAACTAACTGCAAATGTTTGGACAAACAAACAGCGAGTTAAATAACCTGTGTCTGCCACCACCAATTTGCTTAACTATAAAATATACTCTTTTGGATTAGGGAAATCATTGGCAGCTAAAAGTGATGACACTTGAAAAAGATAGAGGGAATCGTCAACAGGAATCAACGGCAAAGAGATATGGGCGAGCAAGCGTCAGTCAGCAAAAGACCATTTCAGAGGCACAAGCCCTCTTCGGAGGCATAAATCTTCGGATGATAAAGACCTCAAGCAGGCTTTACCAGAAAAATGGGGGTCTTTCTCGTTACAAAGTTGCGGAATTATCGGTCGACACACTCCCGAGAATCCGTCCAACCGAGAGAGGGAAACTCCAAACTTCTTGGCAATAACCCTATTCAGGGGCACACATTTCACAATAATCGGTCGATATACTCCCGTGAGATGAAATGAGAGAAGGCCTCTTCTGAGGCAAAATGCTTCTCTACGGTGACCGAATTCTTCTCCTCAGAGACCGAAGCCCTCTTCGGAGGCAAAATGCTTCTCTACGGAGATCGAATGCTTCGCTACGGAGATCGAATGCTTCTCCTCAGAGACCGAAGCCCTCTTCGGAGGCAAAATGCTTCTCTACGGGGACCGAATGCTTCTCCTCAGAGACCGAAGCCCTCTTCGGAGGCAAAATGCTCCTCTTCGGAGGCACAACTCTTCGAAGAATGAGCCCTCTTCGGAGGCAAAATTCTTCTCTACTGAGACTGAATTCTTCTCCTCAGAGACCGAAGCCCTCTTCGGAGGCAAAATGCTTCTCTACGGAGATCGAATGCTTCTCCTCAGAGACCGAAGCCCTCTTCGTAGGCAAAATGCTTCTCTACGGAGATCGAATGCTTCTCCTCAGAGACCGAAGCCCTCTTCGGAGGCAAAATGCTTCTCTACGGGGACCGAATGCTTCTCCTCAGAGACCGAAGCCCTCTTCGGAGGCAAAATGCTTCTCTACGGGGACCGAATGCTTCTCTTCAGAGACCGAAGCCCTCTTCGGAGGCAAAATGCTCCTCTTCGGAGGCACAACTCTTCGGAGAATAAAGACCTCTAATGAGGCATATGCCGCAAAAAAGAAAGTTCTCTACTCAACAAAAAAGATTAGAGGAGTCATGACCCTCCAACCATGAGAGAGTAACTTCCAGGCAATGAAAACCCTCTCTGAGGCACATTTCACGAGGAGTTGAAGTGTAACAGCCGCTCTTCGGAGTTTCACTTCACCAGAGTTGAAATGCAAACAAAATAAAGACCTCTTCGGAGGCACATTTCACCAGGAGTTGAAGTGTAACAGCCGCTCTTCGGAGTTTCACTTCACCAGAGTTGAAATGCAAACAAAATAAAGACCTCTTCGGAGGCACATTTCACCAGGAGTTGAAGTGTAACAGCCGCTCTTTGGAGTTTCACTTCACCAGAGTTGAAATGCAAACAAAATAAAGTCCTCTCCGGAGGCACATTTCACCAGGAGTTGAAGTGTAACAGCCGCTCTTCGGAGTTTCACTTCACCAGAGTTGAAATGCAAAACAAAATAAAGACCTCCTCCCGGAGACACAATCAAGAAGAAAGACCTCTTCGGAAGCCCGCGTTTCACCGAGATTGAAATAAAACTTCCAAGTATTGAAACGTGAAAAGGCTTTCTTCAAAGGCATAACTCTTTGGAGGTACACGTTTCACCAAGATTGAAATAAAACTTCCAAGTGTTGAAACGTGAAAAAATCCCTCCTCAGAGGTACAACTTTCTATGTTTTCAAAAACAAAAAATCCTCGTTAAAAGCACACTTTAACTTTCAAAGGAAGAGCGATTTACCTATTCTGGAAAATAATCTTCCTCAAAAAAAAAAAGGGTTAAAGTATCCTTCAGAGGCCCGCTTTAACTCATAGAAGAATTCACTTGGTAAAATGTGTACATAAGCAAAAGAAAAAGTGATTTCTTCGAAGGACAAAGCGTAAAAACTTATATGAAGGGAGTTGTACTCTACGAAAAATTTCTTCGAGAATGAAATAATTATTCTTCATAAAATAAGAGTGCAAGTCCCCTCGAAGTATAAAATATTGCAGCAAGCTTATGGTATGGGGGCAACATGGTATAGTTACATACAATATAGTATAGCCACACCGGCTAAAGTAATGCTCAAACAACATGCCATAAGCCCGCTGCAATATCAAATAAATAAACTTGTGCAAAAATGAATAATAAATGCATTCTCAAATTCAAACAGGAGTCTTTACAAATGAAGGATCATTTTATTCAATTGTATTACAGATACAAGTTTCAAAATAAAAAACAGGGGCCGATACCCGCACAATTCTCGACCAGTACATGCAAAAGACAAGAAGCTAAAAGCTGGAATCTTCATTTCTTCTTGCCACCTTTGGACCCTTTACCCGGCCGAATGGTTAGCTTTTCAGGTCGGTCTGTAGGCATAAGGCAAGAAGGGGAGGGAGGTGCAACTGGTGCAACTTCCGGTTCCTCTTCAGTAGCAATGATTTTCTTCCCCCTCCTCTTCGATGTTCCGTGCTTCTTTCTCCTCTTCGAAGAAGACTCACTCCCTGGAGTAACAAGAGCAGACAAAATTATGTCATCAGAAGGAGTCCGCTCCGGAGATATCTCACCTCCCTCAAGTCCCTCGTCTTTCTGCTCTTGCGAAGCGATAGGGTCATCTAAGCCATGAAGAGCCTCTATTTGCTCCTCTTGTGACCCGGGCTGTGAAGCAGAAGGAGGAGCCACCTGAAGAGACGGAGGAGGGATAACTGGAGGAGGCGAAGTTTGCACAGCACTTGGTGTTTCAACTGCAGAAGAAGAGAAATTAAAAATATTAGTATCTCCCCAAAAGAAGGGAGATATGGGTTCGTCAAGATTCAAGAAGTAATCGAGAAGCTCATCAAACTTTTGAGGAGCAAGCAGGCAATCCACCTGAATCGGACCAATGTCAAAGTAACCTGAAGATATTTGCTTCGTTAGTTCAATCTCATAATTTTAAGCTCCAATATCCTCCAAAGCCTCACCATCAGTAGGGGTAATTACCCCGGTTCTTGTAGGAGGCGGGGAATGAGCAATGGAACCTGTGATGTCAACTCCAGGAGAAACTAAAGGACGTTCAGAGGTAGTAGGTGGTAGTTCTTTTTTAGAACGTTCCTCTTCCGCCATTCCGGTCCGCACTTTGGCGAGTTGCTCTTTTCCCTTCGCCAGAGCAGCGCGAGTTTCCTCATCTAGGTAGCGCGCCTCAAGCTCTTCCTCGGTATACCCGGTGCCTTTGAACATGTCGAGAGCAGCTTCCCACACTTCAGCCAAGGTGATTTCGTATTTAGGACCGAGAAAAGAGAGACTGCCATGCCCTAAGACGCTGTGCAAGTAAAAGTCGAATAGATTTGAACTGACGTTGGCTTCCATGGTTTGAATAGATTCTTCAGCTGCGATTTTACCAGCCATGGCCTCATCTCGTTCTTTTTCAGTTTTAGCAAGTTGAGCTTTTAACACTTCAATCTCCATGTCTTGGGCGCTCATTTTACTCCGCAACTGAGCGACATTAGTGCGGTAATTCTCTACAACCTCTTCTAGCCTCTCAACTTTAGCTTCGGCATCTCTTTGGCCAGCATGTGCATCCCGCACTTGTTTTTGTAGCACCTCTTCTCTTTGAGTGTAAGTGTTAGAAGAGGTGGTAAGATCGTCTTTAAGCTGCTTGACTTCAGCTTCAAGTTTCTCGTTATACTCGGTTATGTTTTTCATCTCGATGTTGTGCTGGTCAAGAATCTTCTGCCATTCCGACTTATCGTTCTCCATAGTTAGCATCGCCTCGATATTGGCCCGATTGACCCTTTGGAGTTCATCAACAAGCTTTTGCCATCCAGACATTCTTTCAATATCAAGTCTGACGGCATCAAGATTTTAGTACATGGCTTCTTTATCAATGGGAACTAAATCAAGATCGAAGCGAACCCCCTTTAAGCACCAATTCGGGAATCGGCTCTGTAGGGTCGGTGGGCCCCTTTCAACACGATATGAAGGCCTATTAAGAAGTGTTTGAATAGAGCTTCCTTCAAGAGCAGGGGATTTGGAGGGAATGTCGATAGAGATGGGAGCGTCAAACTTTTCAGATATTGCAGATGCGTGCTTCTCACTAGGTTTGGCCCGCTTGCTCGGGTCCTCAACAATGTGGCTCTTCCCCCGACCATCATGTGTTTTACGTTTGTGAGAGTCATCGCCTCTTGAAGAAGACTCATGTCGCACATCTATCCTCTCATGACGCTCTTCATATTCTCTCCTCTATCTAGCTTTTCGAGCAGCTCTCTGCTCATTGGTTTCTCTGGGACCAGTAAGGTAGCGTCTATAATCATAGTTGCCACGCCCTCCATAGCGCTGAAAGTCTTTATAGTAAGAGCCGCTGCCGCTACGCCCCATTGAAGGATCTGAAAGGCAAAAAGACAAGTCTTAAAAGCCTTTAGAGAAAAGAAGTCAAACACAAACAAGTGCTAAAAAATCCTAAGTGTTGTGTAATGTGTAAACTACCCGCATCGAGCTACAGACCACTCTGTGGAGTAGAGGTGGTGATAACTTGAGTAGGAGGAGTTGACATTTGTTGTAGAGAAGATGTCGCCTCGATTACAGAAGAGATAGTTTTGGAAACATCATCTTTAAAAAGTTCTTGTGAAGTCACAATTAGGTCGCTCAACCCCTCAAAAACATCATCACCATCATGCTTTTTGGGACTTGCTTTCTCAACTCCTTCGTCAGCAGATCTCCCGGAAGATCGTGGAGGTTCTTCCTCTTCGATAACTGGGGCAAGTGTCAAATTGCTAGACGGCCCCGCAACATCAGTGAGAGTGAGGCACTTCACCAGTAAAGTTTCAATGGAGGGATCTTTTGGGATAAGCTTTTCAGCCTCCGCTGGAGAATCGGGAACTTCACAAAGTCGAGTGGAACGAGAAGGGTGAAGGAGTCCAAATTGATGTAAAAATTCATCATTTAACAAAAACTTTATACTCCTCTCTTCTGCCGCCACGGCATTCAGTCTTTCAAAAATTTGCTTATAGCATGGATCTCTAGAGGGAGGAGGAAGTGCTAAAACAAAAAAGAAGAAGCGAAGTTAGCATTTAGCAACTCAGATTTCGAAAAGCTCAAGAATGGAGAAATAAAAACAAGAAATCTTACTTCCTACATTCCAGATGGCATAAAACCCTGGAGGACAGCGAACAAAGAAAAACTGATTTAGAAATCCATGAACGCTTTCAGGAAGATCAGTGATGAGTTTGCGGTTTCGAGCACTCCTTATAACTACGATAGAGGGATGATCTTTAATTTTTGTGAATGAGCAGAAGTAGCAGATTTCCCCAAAGCTCGGTAATCGGTCCAAAACTCTCCTAAATAGCACACATAACCCCATCAGAATGGCATGGCCGTTGGGGTGCAATTGGAATGGAGGGATAGATAACCGAAGTAGGAACTGCTGAAGGAAGTCATTAAAAGGTGGGATGGCACCACTCAAGCACATTTGGCGATTGACAGCAATAAAGCCAAGAGGGGGCCTATCTGTAGTATCATTTGGCCCCGGCAGTAAGGCATCAGCTTCGGCAATGCCAAACTGGATGCGCAATTGGTTAAACACCCGCTGATTCAGAGTTGTGGAAGTTCTCTCCGGACGGTTATCCAATGGGTTAGCTATTGGGAAGACATCTTCAGCCTGGCCCATCGGTTCTTCTTATTGAGAAGTCATTCTACACAAGCAACTGGATGTTCAAATGCGAAGGTGCACGTTTTCTAAAAGTGTGAAGTGTTGTGTAGAACTAATGAAGATAAACAAGTAAATATAACTAAAGTTAAGCTAGTTGGCAATTGATCAATTACTAAATTTCAGGACTTGTTAATTTAAAATTTCAGGTATAGTGTTAGTGCAAACCGGTCAATTTCAGTTGACTATTTCAACATTACTTTAGCACTCTACTTGGATTCGTTGGTTTAAAGTACTTCATTCACGCAATCTATTTAAATTAATTATCTTCTATTGACTAATCTGTCATTAGATGTGGGCAATCAGTGGCGGTATATTCGTCCCAGTCTTCTGTGATTGTTGTATTAAACAGGTTGTATACTTGCAAATTGAAGCAATCTGTAAAACTAAATTATGCAATAAAGTTTAACAGGTTAAAGTCTAGACAATTCAATATTCAGGCAGTTTATTTCAGCAATTCAAGTCAAAGATCGAGTCAGAATTATGCTTCAAAGCAGTACAATGTGATAACTCATTCATGTTTTAAAGGTTATGAGGCAAGTTAAGCTAGGTCGTTTATGCTCCAAGTCATTAATGCATCGAGTCACTAGTTCTCTAAGTCGTAAGGCATGGTAAAAGGAGAAAATTTTTAGTTCAAAGCAGTGTGAAATTCTCCAAGTCCTGTCTCGGCCGCGACTCAAATCCTAGGTTGCATCTAATTGAGCCGGTCATAGGTTCAAACCATAAGGAGCAACTCGGTATGAAAAATAGTCCAAGTGCTGAGTCGTTCACGACCTATGACATGAGTCGTTCATGGCCTATGTCTTAAGTCGTTCGCGGCAGATGGTTTGAGTCGTTCACGGTTCAAAGGATGAGTCGCGGTGAGGATCTAAAGGGCTGAGTCGCTTGTACGACCAAAAACCTAAGTCATCAGAAAACCAATTAGGTCGTATGAATCCTAAGTCATTTCCTCAACCGGTCGTCCTCTCTCCAACCCATTAACCCGTTAAGGGTCATTTCATCCCTTCCAAATCCACAGACCAGATGATTCGAGGCGCTATAATCCATTGCCCTCTCCTCACACCATCAGAAAATCACTCAGAAGACCAACTCGAATCGCTTCAAGCGCTGCTGTGTCATCGTGGACAATAACGACAGCATGATCGATGGCAGTTGTAAATCGATCAAAAGCATGGGTCGCGATGGAACACGGCACAGAAATGTATCGAAGTAAAAAAGGGAAATGGGGAGTCCGGATTCGTGAATCAGTGGTGATCGTAGATTGAACAAAAGGCGAATTCACTTACGCAATATGAGGGTAAAGATGGATTGGCAATTTATTAGCTTGGATTCATCTCTGGAAGCTTGAGGGATCGCAAATGGCAGGATCAACTGAAACAGATAAACAGTAAAAGTATGGTAAGAGTAACGACTCAAGTCTTTTATAGCTTTGAGCAGTGAAAGTTGAATCGGCACACGAGACAGGATGAGTCGAAGCACACGACCTACGACTTAGGCGTGTACTTCGAGGGGCAAGTGTTAACCTCGTTTTGCCAACAATTCGAGGACTGGACCGACTCATCCAACCAAAGACAGGACCGACTCATCTACTCAAGGGATGGACCGACTCATCTACTTAGAGGGATAGGACGACTCAAGGGGTTAACTGTTCACAAGGCAGGACGGCTCAGTGAGTTACCGACTCATCAAGTCTATCGTCTCAACGACTCATGGTAAGCATCGACTCAGAGCTTACAACGACTCAGTGGATCAACGACTCAACAAGTTCGCGACTTATCATATGAGACGACCCAGGGGAAGTAACGACATAAGAAGGAGGATCCTTGTGCCGCTTCATTTATATACCGCTACCAGATAAGTCGTTAACGGCTTAACGACTCACAACTTAGAATGACTCGTCCACGACTTAAAGCCATTGGGTCGTAATCCATTGCCACAGTGCCTATGCCAAGGAAGATTGACTCGTAAGCGACTCAGGACTTAGCATAAAATCCAGCAGAGGAATAAGCCATGGAGAAATCAAGGGTTGATTCGATGAGTCGGCCACGACCTAATTTGACTCGGCCACGAGCCAAGCATGGGTCGAACACGACTCACGACTCAGGGCTGAAAACTCCTATAAATACGTGGCCACCTCCAACATTCAGGGGACTTTTGGCTGATTGATTTCAAGCGCCGTTACTCTGCTGCATTCCGAACTACTTCACACTTAAAGCTTTTGAGATACAAAGAACGCCTCAAGGAACTTCACGAAGAAATCATACATGTCCAACATGAGTTCAAAGATTTTGATCGACATTGAAGTTTAGGCTACTTGCTCTAAGTCACTTGTAAATCGAGGTGTGTTGTAATCAAAGTGCAATTGCATCGACTTGTAATCAAATCGTCAATAAAGATATTCAAAGTGGACGTAGGCTCTCTCTTAAGCCGAACCACTATAAAATTGCTATTGTTTACTGCTTTTCCGCTATTATCTGCTTATAATCTGTTCCCGAGCTATCGGGTGGTGCTTTCAAAATTACAGTTCATACACCGGGGTGTTAGCGTTCAAATTTTAGCATTAACATACCAAATTATGGATTTTGCCATTGCTGTATTTTTGAGCTCGAATGCTCAAATTCAATTTAGGGATTCTGAAGTTTCTTGGATGGTCGGAAATGGGTGGGAAGGTAATCGTTGACTTGTGAGTAGGGTCGCGAACGGCTGGAGAGGTTTGCCAAGTTGGTGCAGGTGCACGGTTGTCATGTTGTGTCAGCAGTTTATTTTTAGGGAAGAAGGATTCTCGAGTTTGTTTGGGGTTCTTTCGTGTGTTGCTCGAAGTTGGGATGTGTAGGACTCGAAGTCGCTGTTATGTATGGCTCGGGTATTCTATTGTTACAGGATTTGTTAAACCTGTTAGTACCATGTTAGAATAAATGTAAATGAAAGCTACTCGAGTTTTACTCGAGTTTATTTAGCGTTTACTCGAGTGAATCCTTTGAGTTCGGGTTAGTTTGCAGTTTAAAAATTTATTATGTTTCAAATTTTAAAACTGAAAATTTAATTCATTAAGCAAAGATTTAAAATGTGTTTTAAATCTAATTTTGTATTATGGATTCAAGTTTTGATTTGAATCATAGTTGGAAATGATTAAGTTTTAAATTCAAATTTGTTTGAATAAACTTTAAAGGGATTTATTGTTTATAAATGATTTAAAGAAATTTGAATTTAAATTGGGAAATTGAAATATAAAGTAATGTTTAAACAAAGTTTAAATTGGATTCAAATTTGGATTTGAATCTTTGTTTCAAATTAAATTTAAGCTTTATAAATATAAGTGTTTGAAACAAATTTGAGTAATAATATAAAGTTTAAATGGTTTTCAATTTAAAAGGAAATTTGTTTTAACTTTTGAAAAAATTATTTTATAGTAAAAGTATCATTTGTCATTTAAAGGTTTTAGATTGATTTTTAAAACTTGTTAAAGTTAAATTATAATTTAATAATTTGTATTTTATTTAATTATTAGGGTAATTAAATGAATAATTAATTTATTTAATTAATGAAATGAATAATTACTCAAAGTAATTAAGGGTTTAAGGTTAACTATTTTTAGAATAATTAACTTGTAATTAAGAGTAATTAATTAAATATGGTTTGATTTTAATTAATGATTAATAATCAATTAATCAAGTAATAATGGATTAATTAAGTTTTAATTAACATTTAATTATTTAATTGATTCGGGCTTAATTAATGAGTTACTAATTATTAATTAATTTGGAATTAATAATGATTTAAAATAAGTTAATTATTTCAGATAAGTAATTAATAAATTGTTTAATAGTTAATGAAGGTCATTAACTAAGGATTATTTAATTTTTTAATTAATGTGATTAATTTTAATAATTAATTGGATTAATTAATTTAAGGATAATCATTTATGTAAATTATTACTTATGGAAGTAATTAAGGAATTAATTACTAATTGTAATTAATTGAGTTTAGTTTGATTAGATTAAGTTAATTAATTCAGTTTGATTAATTTAAAATAATCATTTGATGATTTGTGAAGTATAATTACTTAATGTAATTTAATAAAGAGAAGTTACTTAGGGTAGTAATTAATGTTAATTGTTGGATGTAATTAATTGAAGATGATTTGATAATTAAAGTAATTTAAGTATAATTACTTTGTGAATTAAATAAGGAATTAATTTAAGATAATTAATTTGGAGTAGTCAATTTGTTTGGTAAAGTATTTAAAGGTAGTTAATTACTAAATGGGGTTAATCAACGGTAACAATTATGGGATTAAATTAAGATTAATTTCTTAATGTAATTAATTTAAATAAGGTAATTAATTTAAATGTAATTAGAGATCATTAATTAATTAATTAATGATGTAATTAAGATTGATTAATTAAGATTAGTTAATCAATAATAAGTGATTAAGGTAATTAATTAATATAATTAATTAAGGATTAATGGAATTAATTATAGTTAATTAATTTGTAAAGTAATTAAAGGTTAATTACTGTATTTGGTTAAGTATAATTGATTTGTGAAATTAATTAAAGAATAATTACTTGAATGTAACTAAAGACTAATTAATCAAGGGTTATTAATTAAGGTGATTGGTTAGAGATTAATTAATTAATTAATTTGTAATTAATTAAATGTGATGTAAGCAAGATTTATATTAATGAAGTAATTAATTTAATTCACTTTAAAATTAATTAGAGAATGATGTAATTAATTTAATTCATTTTAAATTAATTATAAGTGGTGTGATTATAGATCATTGCTTATATGTGAATGGATGATATTGGTTGCTTGGATGGTTTGAATTTCAGAAATGAGATAATTAATGTTGGGTGATATGGATGCTTTGATTGCGTTGTGATACTGATATGGATTCTTTTGAAGATGATAATATGGTTTATCTGTGATGATGATTATCTATTGTGAATTTGTGGATTATATATCTGTGTGTAAATAGATAATGAAATTGAATTGTTTTAAACCTTTAAAACAACTTGGCCTTAAAAGACACGCTTTGGATTTCGATGAGACCGGGATCGGGTTTCCATATTTGGATATCCGAAAACCACATCGATCCAAATTAATGTTAGGTCGTTAATCCAAGAGGAGCAAGTGAAGACTCGAGGTGTAGGAACTGTACGTCAGTATAACTCTGTGGGTGATTCCGTAATGATTTTGACGGAATAGTACTTATAGATTCGAGATGGAGATTCAGAGTGCAAGGGTTATCATCGTTAACTCTGAGGGTGATTCCAATACGAGTGTAACGAAATGCCTTCGGTTTCGTTCGAACCCGTAACGAACTTGTATGGATTGAATGCTTTCAGAACATCGTAAGGTGGACGATGAGCATTCTAAGTGATATGTCCTATAAAGGTAATCGTAGACTCAAGCCTCATCAACCAGGAATGGCTAAAACAGGGGAGGTGCAACAAGGTTTCGTGGGTAGCTCCCACTGGAGAGCAAGATTTTCCCATGTCTAGAAGTCCCTTTTTATTCGGCTGTGTGGGCGGTTGGAAGGTACGCCAACTGCGGGGTTGTCTTGTTCGAGACTGTCCAGTAAGGGATGGTTCCGGTCTTGTGTTGCAGGGGATCGGGAGTGGTCCTCGGTATGTTGATCTAGGCCACGTACTATGACGGGCGGTACCCCAGTAGCCCTGCAATTGTATGGAATCCACAATCTAATAAGTGCCAACGGTTTTCATTGTATTACCCACTTTTGTGGCTAGTAGCTGGAATTTAATGAATGTAACAATTTCGGCTATTTCTTATTTACTTTAAAACCCTAGACACTATTATAATATCATCGGATTTCCTATCAAATATTTTGGTTAGCGTAAGGTAAAAACTTTTCGATGTTTATGTGTGGGAAGTCTTACGTGATACCTTTTCTTTTCAAAGGTTTTTCAAAGTTAAACAACTTTAACCTGTTACTCACACCAGACCCATGCCTGACCCAGAGTTTATATTTTGTTTTTCATAAACTCTTGGGTACTCAAATTTTTACGAGTAGCCAAGGGATTCAGGTTAGCTTTGACGAATTGTGGAGGAGCAATGGAGCAGGAGGCTTCTGCGTTGTAGATAATAGTTCCGCTGTGTGTTCTCTGTGTTGTATCTCTTTGTTGTGATGTTTTGAGTTGTAAATACTAGACAGGTGTTTAAAACTCTCTAGTATATGTGATATGTATGTTGCGTATCTCTGATTGGTATTGTATATTATGTAAATACTTATATTATTAATATAACTTATCCGTTCCGCTGTTGAGATTCTGATGTTGTTTCTTCTTTCTTCTCTTTCTTTTCTCTTTTCTATCCCTTTCTTTCTTATTAACGATGCGACTTCCTGGAGTCTAGGATTTCGGTCGTTACAGTGGTATAAGAGCATTAGGTTGAGTGAATACCTAGGCTCTGGAGTGGTGTCTATCTTGAGAGAGCGTATTTGTAATTTATATATATATAAATATATTTATTTCTACCTATCTGTTGGGTTACCCGTTCAGGTTTTCCAATATAGGTTATAAAGGTAGATAAGGTAGTGGGTGTGTAACACGACTACTACCAATGACTACAGTTTTAATGTTCGAAGTTGAAAGTGTATCTGTCGAGACTGTAGACCTAATACCGTCTCGAGTGAGCTATGTAGTAATGAGGGATTTCATTTATCTCTGAAGGTGACTTTTAAAGGTTCAGAGATCATTTTTGAAGAAGGATGAGTAGAGTTTGGATCTGTTGGTTGGGCAGAAGGAAATGATGGTATCTCGATACCTTAGGAATTAGCAGCTGTGTGATGAGACACAGTGACTATGGATGTGTCCAAAGATTTTTTTTTGGAACAACTTTAGGAAGTATGTCTGCTTCGATGTTGTGGTTGGGTTAAGCAGGATGTTTCTGTCTGGTTTGAGACCCTAGTTTCTCGAAGAGCTTTGGATTAGGAAGTTTTTGGCATCGGTATTAACAGTGCAGCTCGGAGTGTTCTGTGTGCTGCAAGAAGGATTTCTGGTAGCAGTTTTTATGAAGGAGTTCAGAAGCAACCGGGTAGATTCATTTCTTTGTTGGGTTGGCTTGTTAAGCATAAGCTGTTCTGATTCGTAAATGGAGAACAGTTTTCTTTGGATATTGGACTTGTTGATCGCAAAAGTGACTTGCGATAGTTTGAGTGTTCTCTTGAGCTATGAGAAGTTTGTCCGCACCTGGAGGTTGAGTTTTCTTATCGAATGGATTCCAGGAGTGCTACTGGTGGTTCAGTTTAGTAGAAGGATCAGATGGGGCATCTGAGTTTACTTTTATGGATTTGTTGAACCATGTTTCTGAGATGCGTTATCCAGTTTGTGCTCAAGTTTTCTTCTGCTTCAGATCAGAGTTGTGCAGCGGAAGCAGATGGAAATGCTTCTGTTATATCTTTTCCAAATAAGAGAAGTATGTTAGTCTTCTTATATTTGTGGAGTAGAGTTGGTGTTCTTGGTTTGGAAATTGATCTTGAGGAGATCATTCTGTTGAGAAGTTTTGGGTCATGTTTGTTTCTGGTGGAATCAGCAAGAGTTGAGCTGATTTGTAAGGATGAAGGCACTCGTTCCGCTGTTGAGATTCTGATGTTGTTTCTTCTTTCTTCTCTTTCTTTTCTCTTTTCTATCCCTTTCTTTCTCATTAACGATGGGACTTCCTGGAGTTTGGAAGTTGGGTCGTTACAGTCATAGTAAGAGCTGCGTCGCTCCATTGAAGAACCTGAAAGTGAGAAACATGCAAAACTTGAGAATCTCCGAAGTAAAGAGGAAAAGTGCGTATGAGTGCCGAAAAATCCTAAGAGTGTGTTACGTGCAAACTAAGCGCATCAAACTACGAACCACTCCTCGGTTGAGGGGAAATGATGGGTTTTACAGATAGCGTCAACTCTTGGTCTGACGGGGTTTGTTGTAAAATGGATGTTGCTTCAACTGCTGAAGAAGTAACTCTAGCGGTAACAGGGCCGTCTTTAAAGAGCTGCTGTGAAGTGATCATCAGGTCGCTCAAGCCCTCAAAAATGTCATCCCCACTCTGCTTGGAAGGACTCGCTCTCTCGGTTCCCTCATCACCAAATTTCCATGAATGATGAAAAGGCTCTTCCTCTTCGATGATCGGGGCAAGTGTAAATTTGTCAGATGGCCTTGCAATATCAGTGGAAGTAGAGCACTTCACCAGTAAAGCCTCAGAAGTAGGTTCCTTCAGTATAGGTTCCTCAGCAGAAACTGGGGCATCTGGCGACTTGGCCGGAGAATCGGGAACTTCATGAGGTTAGGTAGAACGAGAAGGGTGCAAAAGCCCATATTGGTGCAGAAGTTCATCTCTCAGCAAAAACTAAATACTTCTTTCTTCAGCTGGCACAACACTTAATCTATCAAAAGTCGTCTTGTGACTGGGATTTCTAGAGGGAGGAGGAAGTGCTGTAAAAGAAAAGAATGAAGTTAGCACTCAGCAATTCGGATCTTGAAAAGATGAAACGGGTAGAACGGGAATGAGCAATCTTACTTCCTTTTCTCCAGATGGCATAAAACCCTAGGGGCAGCGGACGAAGAAGAATTGATTCAGAAAACCGTGAGCACTTTCGGAAAGATCGGTGATAAGTTAACGATTTCTGGCACTTCTCACGAGTATAAAGAAGGGGTGGTCTTAATTCTTTGCAAATGGGCATAAGTAGCAAATTTCTTCGAAGCTCGGAAGACGGTTAAGTGTCCTCCTGAATAAAATACACAGTCCCATCAGGATGGCGTATCCATTGGGATGTAGTTGAAAGGGAGAGATGGTTAGCCGTAAAAGGAGTTGATGAAGAAATTCATTGAAAGGAGGAATGGCACCACAAAGGCACATCTGATGGTTGACGGCGACAAAACCGAGAGGTGGCCTGTCGGTAGTATCATTTGGGCCAGGAAGTATAGCATCCACTTAGGAAATCCCAATTTGAATTCGTGATTGATTGAATTCCCGCTGACTCAAGGTAGTTGGAGTTCTCTCCGGAGGATCGACCAATGGGTCGTCTATCGGGGAGACTCCTTCAGATTGCTCGATTATCTCTTCTTAAGAAGACATTCTACACAAGGAACTGGAAATTCAAATGTGAAGGTGCAGGTTTCCTAAATGTGTGAAGTGTTGTGTAAAACTAACAAAGTGACAAGCAAGTATAACTGGAATTAAATTAATAAACATATGACAATTGTAAAATTTTAGGACTTGTCGCCTTAAGTCCAAATGCAAGTGCAGTATTGATGCAAACAAATCGGCTTTAGTTGATTAACATTGCTTTACTACTTCACTTGAATTTGTTGGTTCACATCATTTCATATAATTTCTTTAAGTTGATTATATTTTATCGACTAATCTGTCATTCGATGTGGGCGATCAGTGGTAGTATATTCGTCCCATTTTTCTGCAAGTGTTGTGTTTAACAGGCTGTTAGCATTAAAGTTAGTGTAATCTGTAAAGAAGCGCAACAAAGTCCGAGTAGCTTATTCTAGCAGTTCAAGGTTGAAATACAATCAAGTTCTATTGGATGGTGCAAATATTCAAGTTTTGATTAAGACATTAAGCTACAATCCAAGTCAAAGGGTTCAAGGCGTTGAACCTCAGGGCAAGGCAAAGCAGTTTTGGTTAAGTGTTGGGTCGTTCAAAACCATCGCACGACCTAAAAGCTAAAGTCACAGGAAAAATAAGTCGCAATAAGTGCCTGAGAGTTAGCTCGCCCACGACCTAAGACATATGCCCCAGCAAGTTGAGCCGCAAATAAGTTAGGTCGCGAGAAGGATGTGCCGCGAGTTAAGTTAAGTCGTTGGTTCTTTAAATCGTGATGAATATTAATGGAAAAAAAGTCTCGGGTCGGAATGATGTAAAATCATCCAAGTCCTAGCTCGGTTACGGCCTAACACTTATACCATTGATAGTTAGGTCGTTATAAACTAAGGTCGTTTTACTTTAAGCCCTAGATGACCAAGCATGATAAGTCGCGACGAAGGAAGGTCGCGAGCGCGTCAAATCGCCTAACAAAACCATTAACCCGATAACCTTCCATCGCCTACGTTAATCATCTTCCCAGTGAAAACCATCATCTTTCGATACCACTAAATCACCCAAAACCGGCTTAGATCACCTTAGATCCATCAAACATCCAATGCGTTACCGTGTTCTTGTGAATTAAAACGTCCTATGGCGGTTAAGGACTGATTTTGACATAATTCATGGCATAGCGCGGCACGTAAGAATGGATTAAGTCCGGAGAGAATGGAATTCATGTTTCGGTGATGGCTATGTTTGGGTATCGATCGGAATTACTTACACAAAATAATGGTAGAGATGTCGACGGTTGAGTAGATCGAATTCGCCTTTTAAAGATTGAAGCTTCGTTAATGGCGGATTCGAATAAAGGAGTAAGGAATGAGAAGAAAGAAGAAGATGGGCGACTTATACATTGAGATGGAAGAAACTGAAACGGCACAAACGACCTAACCAAGCCTTTAGGTCGCTTGCGACCTAGCGACTCAGAAGGGAACGGGTTAAAAGATATCGAAGCACATGACCTACGATCTAAGGCATGTACTTCGAGGGACAAGTGTTAACTCCTCCATTTTCTGGCTCACCGACCAAATAAAGCAGCGACCTAATTACTTAAAGGGCCTGGCGACCTAACAGCCCGAGCGACCTAAAAAGTTAGCCTATTAACGACTTGAGTACTTTGCGACCTAAGAAGACCAGCGACCTAACTGCTGAAGTGGAGTACCGACTTAAAAGGTATCGTGACCTAACGGCTTAACCTGTTAAGGTATCAAATGGTCTAGCGACCTACGACTCAACAGCTTAACCTGTTAAGGGATCAGATGGTCTAGCGACCTACGACTCAACGAGTTAACGGCCTAATACTCAAGCGACCTAGCATCTTCCATGAGCTACAACCTGTATCACACGACCACTAGGTCGCCCGCGACCTAGTCTCTTCCACTAAGTCACTCGCGACCTAAGGATGTCAGAGCAACTTCTTTATGCCGTCGCATCTCTCTCTCCTTCCATCCCATAGGTCGTCCACGACCTAAATTATAGACGACCACTAGGTCGCCCAACCCGTTAGCTCACTCAAGAAGGATCAGGAGCTACCCTGTTAAGACGAAACCTTAGGTCATTCCCGACCTATCCATGGGTCGCCCCTCGACCTACGACCTAACTCCGAGCTCACCCAATAATTACGACACTAACTCCAGCATGGAGGGGATCTTTTTGGGCTCATTCTTGGGACGCCGATACTCTGCTGAATTCCCAACTCACTCGACACTTCAAACACGAAAGGCATCTCAGCTAACTTCAAGAGGAAATCTAACACAATCAACATGGATTCAAAGAATTCTTCTACATTGGAGTTCTAGTTGTTTGTCTCATCGGTATTGTAATTGAAGACTGTTGTAAAGTTGTAATTGATTCGGTAATAAAGAGGATTAAAGTGTACGTAGGCTCAACCTGAAGCCGAACCACTATAAAACTGTCTTACTGCTTTTTTCTGTGACTTTCCTACTTGTTTTTAATTCCCGTGTTCACGGGTGGTGCTCTCACTTAATCACAACATACACCGGGGTGTTAGCGTCTGATTTTTATGTTAACAATTACTCGATCATATTAAACTCTCTATTGATTATTTTTGGAGAATGATTCTCTAAAAATATTTATACCTGTGCTTGAGGATAAAAAAATTTGCCAACAAACTTTGGATATTCAAGCTATATTGTTAAAATTAAATTCTTATTTATTTCCCATCTTGATCAGAGATGGTTTTCAAGACATCTAGTCAAATACGATTGTTGTTCATTTTGTACCATACGATTAACATAATGATATGTTAATCTATGCGAATGATATAGATAAAATTTCTAAAAATTTTGCGCTGAAAATTGGAAATATTGTTTGCTTTGTAATTCTTCAGGGAAATTAGAACAATACAAAAAAATGAATGATTCAACAGATACAGACATTATGGTACAAACTATCAAATGAATGTTCCAGAGATAACATTACAACAAGGAATCACAAATCAGGTGATATTTACAAAATTTACAAGATTTACAAAACTAATGAAGATATTTACAAGTGTATAAACAAACTTATAAATTTCCTGTACTATGAATTCTTGAGCAGCCTTCTTTGTAACTGTATAGGATCGTATAATATGGATAAACAGTAAGCAGAGTATAGATAGAAAATAATGCGGAATATAAATGCAGTAAGTAAAATGACACCAGAGATTTTATACTGGTTCGGAGCACCGTCCTACGTCCAGTCCCAGACTAACATCTGGCTTTAACTAATACTAACCTCACTTAACCCGGAGGAATAGGTTTGAGCAGCAGAACAGACACCTGAGAAGCAGAACATGATTTTTGCCTCAGCCGTAGAAGAGGACTTTCCCTTGGCTGAGCAGCAGAACAGGACTTTAACAAAGTATAAAAGTAGTCAACTTAATGTGTTCTTGATAACGCTAATTTGTCTATTAAGCTTACAGACTTCCTATAATCAATTCCTCAACAGTATAAAGAGTATATGAAGATTTGAAAAGGAAGAATATTGCTAAGAATCAAAGTATATAGAGTATAACTCAAAGATTCAAAGCAATGGAAACTAGAGAGCACTAGAGTAATCACAAGAGAGAATAGAAAGAATTAAAATCAGAAAAAATGGTGATTATGAAGTGTGAGATAACTCCTATATATAGTTATCAGAGAGATGCAACTCTTAGTGAAGAGTTTCAGCGAAGAGAGACAACTGTTGGTGAATTGCAACTCTTCATGGAAGAAGATGTCAATTCAGAAATTTGGCAGTTGAAGCCGGTTCAGTCGACTGATATATTGGATCAGTCGACCGTTGTTTGAAAATTTAAAAAATATTTTTCCATTTCAAAAATATAAACAATGTTCACTGTTGTGCATATGCACAGTCAATCGACTGGCAAGAACAGTCAGTTGACTGGCTGTGCATATATTGAACAGTGAACTCTGTTTGTAAAGAGAAATTAAAATTTTGAAAACTTGAGGATTGATTTTAACGTATGTCTAAGACTCAACACCTATAATAGTTACTTTAAGCATGAGTTGTAGTCTTGATCCTTTGTTGTCTTGTTTTTGTCATATATGAATGAAAATTCTTCTTTAGCTTCTGAACTGTCTTGTCATGAATCAAAACCAGTGATTCAACGTTCTCCCCCTTTTTTATTGATGACAACCTGTATATATGTTAGAGAAAAAAAATTCTCCCCCTGAATGTATGATATCCTTTTCCTACATCAAATATGTTAGTGCACATACTTTTTCTCCCCCTTTGTCATCGACAAAAAGGAGATACAACAAACAAAATATTAATGAATAGTTCAGAAATAAATAGGTATAAATGAGAGACTATTTAGTACAAGTCTCAACAAATAAATAAGTTGCAAGATTCAATATGTTTTAAATTGACAATAGAGTTATAGATAAATAATTCATATCCAACTTACTCACCAAAAGAACCTACTCATAAAGATTCCAATTGTATTCTCCCTCTGGTGCAAGCTCCTTTCCGGGCCTAGATTTTCCATGAGCACCACTGCCTGTGCCACTAGTATCACTACTAGTATGCTCTTCGGATGTTGACCATGTAAATCTTGGTTCTGGACGTTTACCGTGTGCTATTGAAGAAGCTGTTGTGGAAGACGAACATGAAATTGCATCCCATAGGATAGAAAAGAATCCTTTTACATTGTCTAATTTTTTATCAACTTTCTTTAAACGAGATCCTAGTACTTGTTGATTTCTAGAAAGGATCTCGACGGATTCTCGCAAACTAGCTGATTGTGCAAGACGAATTTCTTCATCTTCTTCGGGATGAGATGTTCGTTCTTGAATAATTAGGCCGCCTGATTGATGTTATTGTTGCTGGTGACGCCATTCTTCATCTGAGGTAAATGTCGGAGGAGATGATGGTAGTTTCATGAGGCTTATTGTGCGAATGTTGATAACTCCGGCGGAAGAAGTTTCAGATTTCAGTTGAAGTGTGCCCATATTTAAAAGCAAACGCATTATATATTCTCCGAATTAAATTGTTCTCATATTACCGTTGTTGAAAGTGGGAAACTCATCCAATATTCTTCGTAGCCAATTTACTTGAATTCCTTCCATACCGCATATAATGCTTTGAAATTTTCTCGGTGGATAAGTTCATACGACCCTATTCTTAGAAGTATTCTCCTCATGAAGGCTTTGTGAAGAATTCTTGCTTTTGGTCGAAGGAGAATAAATTTTTGTTCCGTCGTATTATCTCTCATGAACATATGGCTAATTTGATCCCTTTGTCGAATATTACATTCGGCATCATCTAGTGGAATGCCATGATTGGGAGTTTGAAGCATATGTGCCATTCGATCAAAGGAGAAGAATACTTGTTGCCCACACACTAAACTCCAAAAGAAATCATCCCTATTCGATGGACGTTGATGAGGAAGATTTAAATTAGCATAGAATAATTTTAACTTGAGGTGGTTGATCTTGTGAGAATTGCCATTCAAGTCAAGTAGAGGCTCCAATCCGAATCGACGCATAAGTTCTTGTAAACCATAAGCCGCGAAATCGCTGTAGACCATGAATGAACCTTCAAAGATCCTTGAGTTTTTCATTTTATGCAATCTTGTTACTACTACATCATTGTATAGTCTTTGTGCAATTTGGGCATCGGTAGGATCGACGGAAGAAGAGCTTTGCCTTTGACATTTTGGAGGAGCCATTTGATTGAGTTTTTAGTGAAAAAATTGAGTGTAATTGGGAATTTATGGTTTGTGGGCGAAATAGATTTGGGTAAAAACTGAGAAGAGTAATGTGAAATTTGGGAAAAAGGTAAATAAATAGGGAAG
This sequence comes from Allium cepa, assembly GCA_030765085.1. NCBI lineage: Eukaryota > Viridiplantae > Streptophyta > Magnoliopsida > Asparagales > Amaryllidaceae > Allium > Allium cepa. The sequence continues at coordinate 1,034,576,005 of CM060928.1, forward strand.
GTAGAAGCAGTTTTCACACAGCCAGTCGACTGGTAAAAGCATTCAGTCGACTGGTGTACTGAAATTTGCAAAAATTTTGAACAACCAGTCAACTTATCCTGTTAGGTCAGTCGACTAATTGGTTTCCCGAGAGTTTTGAGTACCTGCATTCATTCGACTGGCTCAGTCGACTGGCTTGCAATTTCAGTCGACTGACTAGAAGTAAAAAATGTAGTGAAGCTGAGAAAACAAAATTTTATAAAATAAAACAAATACATAAGAGAAATACAAATAATCAGGAACAATAACATACAAGAAAAGATGATTATTTTGGAGTTTTTGGAGAGGATTCTTGTGGTTCAACTTGGTATTATCAACATACGGTCGCAAAGGAGACCAATAATTTTGGCGTTCCCATGAGTTTGGAGATGCCGGAGGTTGATGTGGAGTTCGTTCCCATTTATTCCAGCTGGATGAATTTGGAAGATGAGATGTTGAAGGTTGAACAACATCATGCTTAGATGATTTTCCATAAAATTTAAGTGCAATAGATTCTACAAGGCTAAGGCGATTTGAATTCATCTGTTGTTCGTAAAACATTCCTCTTTGTAGATTGACTTGTTCCTGTTGGGTAATGATGGATTTGATCAATATTTTCTTTTGTTTTTGGAGAAAGAAATAACGATATTCGAGACTTCTTTGGTTTTGGTGAAAATCTGGTGTGATATCTACCTGTTCATGTACAGGGGTAGGAGTTGGCAATGATGGTGTCGAGCTACTGGATGAACTATAACTACTCGAGGAGGTTGGAGTTGCAAAGGACAATTTTGAGTTTGAGGAATCATGAGAGTTTTGAGGCCATTGATAAGGAGCTTGAATTTATAAAGATTTTTTGAAAATTTTGTAAAGATGATTAAGAAATGAGAAGAGTGCAGTTATATAGTTGATTTATTTCTAGTAATATTTCCTTGTTCATCTGTTTATTTTTAAAAACCCATTTTGTACCAATAAATGATTGATCACTAGGTCGTGGAACTAAATCCCAAACGTCATTTCTTTCGAGTTAGTTTAGTTCTTCTTGCATAGCGATTTACCATTTTTCATCTTTAGATGCTTCTTTAATATTTTTAGGTTCAATATGAGAAAGAAAAGCAACACGACCCATTTGATTTAATTGACTTCTTGTTCTAACAGATGAATTTAGTTCTCCAATAAAATTAATAGAAGGATGATCTCTTAATACTCTAGGTGGAGATCTTAATTCATTGTTATTATGAGCAATGTTTTCATTAATTTCAAAAGTTGTAGTTGCTATATTTGTGGTAATATCAGGGAAATCTTCATCATCTATTATACTTGGAGGTTTAAATTTTCATCAAAAGATACATGAAGAGTTTCTTCGATGATATTTGTTCTTTTATTATAAATTCGATAAGCTTTACTACAATCCGAATATCCTAAAAAGATTCCTTCATCGGATTTTGGACCAAATTTACCAAGCTGATCTTTTGTGTTTAACATAAAACATTTCGAACCGAAAACTTTAAAATAGGAAATATTTTGTTTTCGTCCATTAAGAAGTTCATGAGGAGTATTCTTAGTTAGTGGTTGTATAGAAACACGATTCAAAACATAACAAGCTGTTGCAACAGCTTCAGCCCAAAAATGTTCTGGTAACGTACTTCCATTTAACAAAGTCCTTGCACATTCTTGTAAGGTTCTATTTTTACATTCTACAACCCCATTTTGTTGTGGAGTTCTAGGAAACGAAAAATTATGGAATATTCCTTTTTTCTTACAGAAATGTTCAAAGGCTTCGTTTTCGAATTCACCACCATGTCACTTCTTACGTTTTTGATATTCAAACCTTTAAAATTTTGAATTCTTTTGACAAATGATTTGAAATTATCAAAAGTATCACTTTTATTTTTCATATAAATAGTCCAAGTATATCTAGAAAAATCATCAACAATTACAAACACATCTGTGTGATTAATGGATTGTACTTGTGTTCGTCCACATAAATCCATATGCAGTAATTCAAGTGGTTATAAGGTTGAAATAACCTTTTTAGATTTAAAAAATGATTTATTTAATTTTCCTAACTGTCATGCATTACACATATGATCTATTTTAAAATTCATTTTTGGTAGACCTTTTACTAAATTATTTTTAGAAAGCTTATTTATAGTTTGGAAATTAATATGACAGAATCGTTTGTGCCATAACCAAGAATCATTTTATTTGGCTATTATACACATATCTGAATTATGATTTATTTTCATATTCAGAGCATAGATATTTCTGACTCTATTCCCTTTAAAGATAAGATTTTGATTTTGATCAGAAATACTACATTTGTTTTCAGAAAAAATGATTTTGAATCGTTTGTCACACAATTGGCTGATACTAAGTAAATTATGTTTTAAATTTTTGACAAGTAAAACATTTGAAATAAGGGTAAATTTGAAATACCATTGTTGCTCACAACGCCTTTGCTGATGATATATCCTTTGGAGTTGTCTCCAAATGTGATGGAGCCCCCATCTGTGTAAATAATATTTGATATCGTATCTTTGTCACCTGTCATATGTTTTGATCAACCGCTGTCGAGTATCCATTTTCCTCTTTTCTTGGGTGGGACCTACAAAAAATATAAGATAATATTGGTGGCCACTTTTTTAATATGGTCCTAAGAGTTAAATCTTAGGAAACCAAACCCAAGAGGGCTCGGTATCCCATTTAAAAATATAATTTTTTTTATGAACAGTTTCTAAAAAGGTGTTTATATATTTCTTCCTAATCAAACTATTGTTTGTTTTAGGAACCCAAACTTTAATGCTTTTTGAGTAAGAATTTCTTTTTGTCTGAACTATAGTAGGATTAACATTTCTCCTAATTTCCTTTTTAGATGGAGCTTTTGTTTTCTTAACATATCCTAATCCTTTCTTACTTGGTGCTTTCTAACTTAGTTTTGAGACTAGTATTATCCAATTTAATCAATTTTACTTTTGTTTTTAGTTCATGATTTTCACAAACAAGAGCATCATTCTTCTCTTTTTGAGTTTCAATTTCTTGACTTAAAGAGTGAGTTGAGAATTGATATTAGAGAATGATTCTTATAATTTTTCAAGTTCTTCCTCTAATATTTTCTTCTCATCATTAAGCATGTCTCTTCGAATTCTACTTTGTTCTGATGTTCCCGAGTTTCCTTATATATTTTTTAGAGATTTTTTAGAGTGTTAACTAGCTCTGAATTTATCTCAATCATATCATCAAAAGTAAAATCACTAACCTCGTTTTCAGTAGCCATGAAGTAGACATTTGCTTGCTCGTTTTCACTGTCGCTGCTGTTTTCTGATGAACAAGTGTCTGAATCATCCCATGTTACTGAGAATGCTTTCTTTTCTTGTCTTTTCTGCCTTTGAAATATTTCTTCTTTAATTCTGGGTATTCCTTTTGAATATGACCTTTCTTATGGCAATTGAAACATTCTACAATTGAAGATGATGGTTTGTTTGGAAAATTCCTTTTTCCATTATTTTTGTTATTTTTCGGAATTTCAAGAACTTTTTGAAATTTTTGGCAATAAATGCTAGATCTTCTTCATTCGAAACTTCATCTATTTCTTTTTCAGCATAAAAAGCTATGTTCTTTTTATCTTGTGCTTGTACTCGTTTTGCCTGCAAATTCACTTCATAGGACATTAGATTTCCTATTAACTCTTCAGGTTTTATGGTAGAGAGGCCATTAGCTTCTTCAATAGCCAAGACTTTTCTTTCCCATTCATCCGTTAAAGAGTTTAGGATTTTTCATACAATATCAAAATCAGTGTACTTTTCTCCTAATCCTAATAGTGATTGATAGATATCTTGAAATCTATAGTACATATCGTTGAAGGATTCAACTTGTTTCATTCTAAAGTTTTGAAACCGATTTTTGAGCATGGATATTTTGCTTTGTTTGACCTTGTTAGTTCCTTCATGAGTGATTTTAAGCGTTCTCTATATTTCATAAGCAATTTAACACATGCTAACACGATTAAATTCATTTCTATCTAGTGCACAAAATAACATGTTCATAGCTTTAACATTGGAAGTAGCATCTAGTTTTTGTGTGTTTGACCAAGTGGAATATTCTCCAGTAGAAAGAGTGTATTCATTTTGTGTGATATTCCATGATTCAAAACTATTTGATTGCATATAGATTCTCATACGAATAGACTAATAATTATAGTTTAAACCATTAAAGAATGGAGGTCGTGCAATGGATTGACCTTCAATAAAACTAGTGTTAGTGACAGTGTTAGTGGTAGTGCTGGTGTTATTTTCCATATTAGCAAGATATCAGATAACTTTGTAATGGTTATAAGATGCCTTGCTCTGATACCAAATGTAAGTGTATAGGACCATATAATATGGATAAATAGTAAGCAGAGTATAGATAGAAAATAATGCGGAACATAAATGCAGTAAGTAAAATGAGACCAGAGATTTTATACTGGTTCGGAGCACCGTCCTACGTCCACTCCCAGACTAACTTCTGTCTTTAACTAACAATACCCTCACTTAACCCAGAGGAATATGTCTGAGCAGCAGAGCAGACACCCGAGCAGCAGAACAGGATATTTTCCTCAGCAGCAGAAGAGGACTTTCCCTTGCCTGAGCAACAGAACAGGACTATAACAAAGTATAAAAGTAGTTGACTTAATGTGTTCTTGATAACACTGATTTGTCTCTTATGATTACAAACTTCATATAATCAATTCCTTAAGAGTATAAAGAGTATGTGAAGATTTGAAAAGGAAGAACATTGCTAAGAATCAAAGTATATAGAGTACAACTCAAAGATTCAAAGCAATGGAGAGTATGAGAGCACTAGAGTAATCACAAGAGAGAATAGAAAGAATTAAAATCGAAAAAAATGGTGATTATGAAGTATGAGATAACTCCTATATATAGTTATCAGAGAGATGCAACTCTTAGTGAAGAGTTTCAGCCAAGAGAGACAACTGTTGGTGAATTGCAACTCTTCATGGAAGAAGATGTCCACTCAGAAATTTGGCATTTCAAGCCCGTTCAGTCGACTGATATATTAGGCCAGTCGACTTGTGTTTGAAAATTTAAAAAATATTTGCCCGTTTCAAAAATATAAACAGTATTCACTGTTGTGCATATGCACAGTCAGTCGACTGGCAAGAACAGTCAGTCGACTGGCTGTTCATATATTGCACAGTGAACTCTGTTTGTAAAGAGAAATTAAAATTTTGAAAACTTAAGGATAGATTTTAACATATGTCTAAGACTCAACACCTATAATAGTTACATTAAGCATAGAGTTATAGTCTTGATCCTCCATTGCCTTCTTTTTATCATGTATGAATGCAAATTCTTATTTAGCTTCTGAATTGTCTTGTCATGAATCAAAACTAGTGATTCAACATTCTTCGGGTGCACAGCAGTAGAAGGAAGTACGATGTGACGAATAGCTATACATATAGCTTTTTTAAGTTTATCTTCTTTCTTTCTTATGCTATCGGCATCGTCAATCACATCGATATTAATCATCAAACCACAATTGAAAGCTCTGTTAACGCTTCTAAGGGTTTTATTTTCCCTTTCCAATTTAGAAATGCACTTCAAAAGAAGATAATTTTCGCGTTCAAGTTTCTAAATTTTAGCAGCATACACTTTTACGCGCTATGAGTATATAACTTTCTGTTGTTCATCAAAATATTCCATTATTTTGAACTTAACATTCCTACACCACTTGCCTATTACCTTCTTATCTAAGCCTAGGGAGGATTTATTGTAGTAGGAAATTTCTGAGTAGCAAGGGAAGTAGATCATGTAAGCTTAGTAATGGGTCGAGTAGCATGAGGAACGGTCAAATCAATACTCGAAATATTATCTCCTATAATAAGTTCTAATGACTCTCACTGAGCCTAACAATCCTTCAATTTTATCTCTAATTCACTTATCTGCTAGAGAAGCTAGGACATTTTGAGATCGAAGTCAATTGAAGGATTCGATTTAACTTGGCGCTTCAGAGTTGAAATCATTTCATTCTTACTGTTAACATCTCTTCTAAGTAAGAAATTTGATCCTTAAGATTTCTGGCAATGGGTTTTTGAAGTAAGAATCTTTTGTGCCATCTTAAAGCCTCAGTATTACATGAAAAAGAGCGAGTAGAGTGTCTTCAAGAAGTCTGCTCTTTTCAAGATCAAATAACAGTGTATCCTTATGATTGATGAAGAGAGATGCTGAATCTAATGAGTGAGGTGCTATGGATAGCAGTAAATTCTATTTAAATAGAAAGGAGAAAAGGAATGAAGTCAAACCTAGAATGAACAATTTCTTTATTATTGCAATAGAAATTACAATTTTGATAACAATGAAACTGAAAGTGTACAATTGAATATTTACTTTACAACTAAAGTTGAGAAATTCAATTTCTAGCTTTATTTTATGAATTAGCGGAAAGGGTGACATTCGAGTCAAAAGGAATATTAACTCATTTTGGAGAAATAATCGGTGGATATTTACTATAATCCCACTCTCCAACAGGAGCACTATCACGTCCATATATTAGTTTGGTATGGAATATCCGAATCTCTTTCAGTGTATGTAATGACCCGAAGTTTTCAATCTAGAAAATTCCAGGTAGTTAGGAAAATAAGAAAAGAGATAGAAGAAGAAAATGAAACAAAACACAAATGCTCACATTCGCAGCGGATCAAAGTATAATATCAAATAAAATAGCAGTTATACGAAGAAAGCTATATCAGTAAATTTACATTTTTAATACATCAGAGTTACAACATTTCATAATCACTAGACAGTTAATATAATTCTTCCCAGATATACAACAATATATCAAAGCGGATACACTCCATACATTCCTGCCATCCAACTTGCCTCCTGAGCTCCAGAACGTCCTTATGTGAAAATCTGTATTACTCGGTATGACCCGAGTATTACATCAAAGTAACACCTGTATCAGGCTGGAAACCAACATTAGTAAACCCTTACGATTTGAAATACTATGTTATAAAATGTAACATAAATCCGAGGTAACTCATATCCCCACTACGAGTTCGGAATTTATTTTATTCAAAATTCATTTCGCGAATAATCTCTAAGTATCCTTACTCAGTTTTAAAGTTCCAGTTTACTCAAAATATTACATTCCCACCCAATCATTTCACATATCAAATCTTATAAAGAATCATAGTAGATTATAAATCAAAGTGGTTTCGGGTATTTACTGATACCCGACCCCAGTCTCTTTGAATCCAATATCATTCTTCAAGTCAAATTGTTAAGTTCAAACAATTACAATTTATATTCAGGACGCCATATCTACACAATGGTTCTTCTCAGATAAATAACCCACATTAGCACATTTCAACCACAACACCTCATACCACAGAAGCATCACAAATCTCACATCAGAGATGTCAATAATCTAAGGCACCCAATAAAATTTAATCCTTTATAAGGGAGATTAATTAGTCACATAATATCTAATTAATTTAAAATAAAATTTAAATTAATTACTTTAAATCACCTTTAAATCCCGCTTACCTATCATTAATTACAAATCAATAAATCAATCATCCTTAAATTATCAGCTTTAATTAAATTAAGTAATTAATTTTTAATTGATTATACAAATTAATTAACCTACAACCACTCATATTGAATAACCCTTTAATTACTCACATAATGTGTTTTACATTGATCCATAATTAATTACTCAAATTAATTATTCTATATTCACTAATTTTGATTTATTATCCTGTAATCAATCACATTAATTAACTAATCCTTAATTTAAATTTCCTTAATTAGTCCATGCATTAATTAATTATGCTAAGTAATTAATCCTCAATTACCTTCATTAAGTAATTTACCTTTAATTACTTTATCAAGAAATTATCCCATTGGTAATTATCCTCAATTAATTAACCTTTAATTATTTATTAATTTAACCTTTAATTACTTAACCCTTAACAAGTTAATTCTTTAAATTATTTACATTAAGTAATTATCATTTATTAAATCACATTTATTAATTGCCCATTAGTTATCCATATTAATTAATGACATCTGGTCATTATCGTTAATTAATTTCATTAAGTAATTGATCTTTTAATAAATTTGTCATCTTTAAATTAATTGTTGTAATTAATAAATCAATCCCTTAAATTGATTGCACAACCTAATTATCTAATTATCTTATTAATTAAATTAATTAATTATGCTCTTAACTAACTACATTAATTTATTTACCATCCTTATTAAATAATTCATACTTATTAAATTACATCATTTAAATCATTTAAAAAACATGTAGGAATTAACCTGTTATATTATAATTTAAACAAATAATTTCAAAACATTTGGAATTTTGAAAACTTGTTTTAAACTGCTACTGCTTGTTTCCGATCTTGGTTTATAATTTTCTTTGTAACTTTACATTTTTGATAAACTTGAAAACCCGATTGATTAACAATAATCAACTAGAGACCAGACCAGTATTCCGAGTCCTACCCGATTGACAACGCGAGCTATACATAAAAACTACTCGAGTCAAATCCTTCTTCTACCCAAAGTCGTCCCTTCTTCCTGAATACATGATCTAAACATCATTCTACCCGCACCCATACCTGAGTTCTACACAACACATGCACATTGGAACCATGTGCACGTGCACATGAGCTTGTCAGCGTTCTGATCGCCAACGACTTCGCCTACGAGCCACCGACGACCCCTTCGAACTTTCGTCCACCCAGTTCCCATTCAAATGCCAGGAATCGAAATCAAGGCAATCGACCCAGACTGGAAACAAAATCACTCGACCAAATCTTCCTCTCACCGCCGTCGACGAACACGGATCACCACGTTGCCGTGTCTAGATATGCGCCAGTCTTCGATAATTAATTTCCCCCACCTTCGATCTCTTTCGATGCGGCCACGACAGCACACCAATCCTCGCAACGTCGCCATCTAAACCAGACATCTTAACCCTAATTCACTAACGCTAGTACCATCTGGCGATCAATAAAATCTCTAATTATTTTTCCTAAACTCGCCAACCTTTCATCCATCTTTCGACCAAGAATCGATCCCTAACTTCGATTGGTTCGTCGAAAAATGCTCAAGATCTGAAATACGTACATTTCTCGATTTCACATAATTTAACCACCTCAAAAATCATGATTTTATTTTTAAAAATCTTTGTTTTTGATGACAAAACATATTATTGCCTTAAATTAAATAATTATTTTGGTCGAGATTATGATATATTTCGTTCCCACCGTTCTTCTTCCCTTTTCTTAAAACTAGATTCAGATTGTACCTCGAAACATTTTTAAAATTTGTATTTTGATATAACAAACAACTTTTGTTTGTGTATTGAAGTCTAAAAAAATTTAGAGAAGAAGATCTTGGATTTTCTTCAAGTTTTGAAGCCTGAACAACAAGAATAGAGACAACGGTTTGAATACAAGCACGCACATTCAAAACCCAGACATGCACATACAACTCTATACCTATAGATGCAAAGTATATTCATATATTTATGGAACATTTCACACATTACTTCAAGTATCAACCTCATGCATCAATATATAACAATTTATTTTACTCACCTATAAAATTGTTTTGAATAGAGCTTGATTATTGTTAACCCCGCCTCGGCCGTGGCTCTCCGATCCAGAATAATGAGCGAGCTAATGTTCTGCCGATTTAACAAGGGGAGACCGACCTAAGGCTTCAAAGGGAGACCGACCTAAGGCTTCAAAGGGAGACCGACCTAAGGCTTCAAAGGGAGACCGACCTAAGACCTAAGAGAGGTGCCGATCTAACACTTTAACAAGGTCGCCGACTTAACCACCTTAATAAGGTTACCGACCTAACAGGTTAGAGAGGCATGCCGACCTAAAGCTTTAACATGGATGCCGATTTAACGCCTTGACAAGGTTACCGACCTAAAATGCAGCCGACCTATGACCAATGTTAGGCCGGACATGAATTGAGCAAAGGAAGTCAATGCCGCTGCAGGGCACAGTGATCTCTTAGCTCGTACACGACCTTGGACTCATCAGTTGGATCGCGACTTACGACTTACCAGACTAACTCGGCCGCGACCTAAAAGCCACTGAATGAAGAACCCGATGCCGTGTTACTAGGAAGGGGAGGAGTTAGCTCGGAGGCGACTTGGGACTTGAACGAAAATGCCTCTGTGAAGCCCGGGCTCACTTTAAACCGGTTGCAACTAGTTAAGTCGTCCACAACCCAATTTAAGTCGGTCACGACTTGCGGCCTAAGGGAAAAATTTGCCTATAAATACATGACCATATCCAACATTCAAGGGACTTTTGGCCAATCATTTCAAGCGCCAATACTCAGCCGAATTCTCAACTCACCCGACACTTCAAGTTCGAAAGGCATCTCAACTAACTTCAAGGGAAAATCTAACGCAATCTACATGGATTCGAAGAATTCTTCTCTACCAAAGTTCTAGTTGTTTGTCTCGTCGTAATTGTAATTGGAGATTGTTGTAAAGTTGTAATCGGTTTAGCAATAAAGAGAATTAAAGTGGACGTAGGCTTGCCTTGAGCCGAACCACTATAAAATCATTGTTATTCACTGCTTTTTCTGTGACTTTCTGCTTATACTCTGTTCCCGAATCATCGGGTGGTGCTTTCACAACTACACTTTATACACCGGGGTGTTAGCGTTCAAATTTTAGCGTTAACATTTTTGGTGCTTTCACTGAGAGCTGAACTCAGGAGTATTATCATCATTGCTCCACGAAAGTTTGTTGAAGTAACCTCTCTGAAGACTAGAAGTTTATCTGAAATCATGGCTCCGGGGAGAAGGAGTAGATCTGTTAGATCTGGAAATGTTCAAGAGGGAACCTCCGCTTCCCCAGTACCTAATCAAGCCACTCCACCTGTTGGGGTTACAAAAGCGGAGTTGGATGCTGTAATCTTAGGGCTGAACCAGCAGATAAATGCCCAAAGTGCACAGTTGGAGGCTCAGAACGCCCAAAATGCTCTAATTTTGAATAAGTTGAATGACTTGCTTGGAGTAAACCGTCAACCAACGGGTAATGAAAGGAACTTTGCTGGCAACATTTATGAGGATGAAGAAAGAAACATTCCTGAGAGGGCTGCCAGCCCCTTTGAGCGGACAATTCCTGAAGTTGGTGGATCTAAAGCTCGAAATGATGAGGGGTATCTTTCTGAAATGGTTCGACAAATCATGAAAGAAAGCATGCAAAGGAATGAAGATGAGAAGGAATGGGGTTTCGCTCCAAGTAAAACCCCGTTTACCGAAAGAATCTTAAAGGCTGAGTTCCCAAGGAAGTTCGTCCCTCCAACTATCCCAGCTTACAAAGGAACAAGTGATCCGAACGAATTCTTGTATAAGTATGATTGGCACATGACAGGTGCCAGAGCTTCTGATGAAATAAAGTGTCGATATTTTCCTGTATATTTGGAAGGTGTAGCTCTGCTTTGGTTCACCAAGCTACCAGTTCGGTCCATAGATCAGTTTTCTGACCTAACCCGGAAATTCAAGGAGCCGTTCAGACTATACGCTTCAAAAGCCAAAGATATCATGTCGTTGTCAAGTTTAGAGCAGAATCCAGGTGAAACTATCAGATCTTTCTTTAATCGCTTTAATATAGCGCTGGCCGAGGTAGACAATGCAGAACCACGGATGATCTTGACCTATCTGATGAGGGCCATCGACAAGTCGAGCGAATTTGGAAAATGGCTTAACATGAAGGAACCAAATTCCCTTGAAAAATTCTACAAGAAAGCAGATGAGTTCATACGCCTGGAAAGCCGTCCTGTACCGGTAAAGGCAATATTGGAAAAAGATGAAAATAACATTGTTTCTCCACGCAAGAGTGAATCTGTAGGACAGAAAAGGGAAAATAACGATGGGAAGAAACAGAAAAATCTGAAGAAGCCTCGTTCCTTCAAGCCATCGGAATATACTCCTTTATCGGATACGCCGGAGCGTATTTACCTTGCCACTAAAGATTCTGTTGATTATCCTAAACCTCCCGTTCTGAGAACCGGGAAAAAACTGTACAAAGCGGAAAGTTTTGCCGCTTCCATAATCAACCCGGTCATGATACTGATTAGTGCCGCCAATTGAAAATTTTGATTGAAGAATTGATAAGGGAAAACAAGCTGCCGCAATTTGTGGAAAAGAATAGCAACAATCCCACTTCGACTAGTCAGGGGCAACGAGCTCCTGCTCATCAACCCAGGACAAGTGAGAAGACTGCAGGGCTTGAATCCGAAAGGCCTGTTATCAATGTCATTACGGGAGGACCTCACCCAGCAGGCAGGAGCAAGGGTGAGATGGAAAGATATACCCGAGCTTTGAAGTATGTACCGACCGAGGAAGATGTATTTGTTTTGGAAGGTGCTATGCCCCTGAAGCAACAAAAAACTTTCAATGATGATATTGTGTTCAGAGCCAGGGATTCCACAGGTATTGAAGCTCCTACCTTGGATCACTTAGTCATCTCAGCTGGTATCGGGCCAGCTACTGTCAGAAGAGTTCTCATTGATTGTGGCGCATCCTGCAATATCCTCTTCAAGAAAACATTCGACCAAATGAAGATCCCTATGGCTGATGTGCAAGCATCATCGCAGAAAATCACTGGCTTCACTGGGGAGCCAAAACAGCCGATAGGAACCGTTGATTTTCTTGTAGAACTTGGAGAGGGAGAAAGAAAAGTGGTCCGCAAGCAAACTTTTGTGATTTTTGTCGATTTTTCTGCTTATAATGCTTTCCTTGGCCGTCCAACTCTCGCAGCATTCAAAGCTGTTCTGGCCCCATGGTGCCTCACCATTAAATTTCCCACAGATAATGGAGTGGGAGTTATAAAAGGGGATCAAAATGCTGGGCGGGAGTGTTATCTGACAGAGCTACGAGAAACAAGGAAAAGAGAGATGGGAAAGGATGCGGCAACCCCAGTCCGCATCAAAGAACCAGCCTTGTAGCAATTACAGGGCGGACCCTGCACTGGCGAGCACAGCGGAGCACGGAAAGAGATCGATCCTAGGAAAGCCAGTGCAGGGTAAAATAGAGGGGTACCAGTGGAAACGACAATACCAGTACCTGTTGACCCAAAGGACCCAAACAATGTGTTGAATGTGGGTTCACAACTTAATGTGTCAATTCAGAATATCCTAATATCTTTTTTAAAGGAAAATTTGGATGTTTTTGCTTGGACTCATGCCGATATGTGCGGAATATCCCCAGAAGTTGCAGTACACGCTCTGAATATTGATCCAAAATTTACACCTGTGAAGCAGAAAAGGAGAACTCAAGGTCCAGAAAGGTCAGCAGCGTTAAAAGAAGAAGTTGATCGACTCATGGAGAATAACTTTATCAAAGAATCTACCTATCCGAATTGGGTTTCAAATCCAGTGCTGGTTAAGAAAGCCAACGGAAAATGGAGAGTGTGCATCGATTTTTCAGATCTAAACAAGGCCTGCCCCAAAGACTGCTTCCCATTACCCAGGATCGATCAATTGGTAGACGGAACAGCGAGACACGAATTGTTATCTTTTATGGATGCCTACTCTGGATACAACCAGATCATGATGCATGAGCCAGATCAGGAGGACACGAGCTTTATCACCGACGTTGGTCTTTACTGCTACAGAGTTATGCCCTTCGGGCTGAAGAATGCAGGGGCAACATACCAAAGACTTGTTAATGCTATGTTCAAACCGCAATTGGGCAAGACTATGGAATTCTACGTCGATGACATGTAAGTAAAGTCTAAGAAAGCAATGGATCACATAGAACACTTAGCAGACATGTTCACAGTCCTCCGAAAATACGGAATGAAGCTCAACCCTTTAAAATGTTCATTTGGAGTGGAATCCGGAAAGTTTTTAGGTTTCATCGTGAGCGCTAGGGGCATTGAAGCTAGTCCAGCTCAAATTACCGCCTTAAAGGAAGTCAAAGCTCCTAGAACGAAGAGGGAATTGCAAAGTCTCAATGGAAAAGTCACCGCCTTGAGTCGGTTCATTTCCAAAGCCAGAGATAAATGCATCCCATTCTTTGACGCCCTAAAGAAAGGAAAGAAAAACTTCGATTGGACTCCCGAATGCCAAAAAGCCTTTGATGAATTGATTCGCCATATGGAAACGCCTCCAATACTTTCTAGGCCTGGTGATGGCGAGGATCTTCTTATATACTTGGCAGTATCATCTCATGCTTTAAGTGCAGCGCTGATACGAGAAGACAAGAGGATTCAACATCCAGTTTACTATATCGGCAAAAGACTCACTGGGGCAGAGATGAATTACTCTAAGTTGGAAAAACTCGCTTATTGCCTACTGATTGCATCCAGGAAGTTGAGGCAATATTTCCAAGCTCATCCTATCAGAGTCCTCACTGATCAACCTTTAAAGCAAGTCCTGTTTCGCCCTGAGACTTCGGGTCGTCTTCTAAAGTGGAATATTGAACTCAGTCAATATGACATCACTTATCATCCCCGAAAAGCAATCAACGGACAAGCTTTAGCGGATTTCATCGCAGAATTCAAAGATAAGGGTAACAGTGAGGACGAAACGATCGATGATTCCCCAATCCAATGGAAGTTATATGTCGATGGCGCGAGAAACGACTATTGTTCTGGAGCCGGAGTTGTACTTGAGACCCCTGAAGGTCGATCATTATGCTATGCACTAAGATTGGAATTTCCTTCAACAAACAATGAAGCAGAATACGAAGCCCTTATCGCTGGCTTAAGGATTGCTAAAGAACTAAACATCCAAGCGTTACAGATCTTCAGTGATTCTCAGCTTATTGTATGCCAAGTCAAGAAGGAATTCCAAGCGAAAGGGGGAAATCTGCCCGCCTACTTGTCAAAGGCTTGGGAACACCTGGGTGATTTCGATCATTACATGATAAGTCATATTCCTCGAGAAGAAAACGTGAAAGCAGATTCTCTCGCAAAGTACTCTAGCACAGGAGAAGCTCAATTTCTGGGGTTAACTCCAGTGGAGGTCTTGTCGACTCCGAGCATTGATGAGATGGATATTGATTGGATCTTAAGCGTGTCTCAAGAGCAAGAATCATGGATGACACCAATAACAGAATATCTGCTCAATGGCTCTTTACCGGAAAATTCAAAAGAACGAAAGAAGCTACTGAGGAAAGCCTCTCACTATATAGTCCAGGATGGCCAGTTATACAGACGGGGATTCTCAGTGCCGTTACTTCGATGTGTATCCAGGTAAGAGTCCAAAACAATCCTAGCTGAGGTGCATGGGGGAGAATGTGGTGATCATTTAGGTGGTCAAACTTTAGCGAAAAAGATTCTCCGATACGGATATTTTTGGCCAGAAATTAATCGAGATGCAGCAGACTATTCCCGAAAATGTGACAGATGCCAAAGGTTCGCCAAAATTCCTAGAGCTCCTTCCACTGAACTCACACAGATGGTCAGTCCATGGCCGTTTGCAATATGGGGGATAGACCTTGTAGGACCGTTACCAACTGCCAAATCTGGAGTTAAATATGCCATTGTTGCTGTAGATTATTTTACTAAGTGGGCAGCAGCTGAACCACTGGCTACTATCACCTCAAAAAAGATGATAAGTTTTGTGACTAAAAGTATCATTTGCAGATATGGTGTGCCTCAAAAAATAATTACAGACAATGGTACTCAGTTCGAAAGTGAAGAATTCCAAGATTTTTGCAAACGGCTCAAAATCCAAAAAAGCTTCTCAGCAGTAGCTCATCCGCAGGCAAACGGGCAGGTGGAAGCAGTAAATAAAATTATCAAGTCAACCATCAAGAAGCAGCTTGAAAGAGAGAAAGGTGGTTGGGTCGATAAGCTACCACTAGCACTATGGGCATACAGAACTACCCACAAAACTGCGATTGGGCATACTCCGTTTTCATTGGCATACGGATCAGAGGCAATGATTCCGGTAGAAACAGAGGTCCCTTCACATAGAAGAATCCATTTCAATCAAGCGGAGAATGAAAAACTACAGCTTGAGGCACTAGATCTCCTTGATGAAAAAAGAGAAGAGGCTGAGCTCAGAATCGCATCTCATCAGCAAAGGATAGCCAGACATTTCAATTCCAAAGTTCGCCAACGCAGCTTTGAAATTGGAGATCTAGTCCTAAAGAGAATTATGACAGCGACAGGTGTGTTTGGGCCAAATTAGGAAGGACCATATGTCATAGGTCAGAAGCTTCTTGACGGCACATTCAAACTCACTACTGTCGAAGGAAATCGAATTCCAAGAGCTTGGAACAGCAATCACTTGCGTCCATACTTCACTTGATAGCTTTGTTGAAATATTGTAAAAAGAATTATGAATGTATGATTCCTGTAATTGAAAGCGATTGTAAAACCGACGCAAGTGAATAATGAAAGACTATAAAGTGGATGTAGGCCCAAATTCTTGGCCGAACCACTATAAATCTTGTGTTGCTTATTATTACTACATGTTTGCTTTATTTTCGATATGAAAAGTACATTAAATGTATTACTGAAATGTCGATTTAAATTTTTGCAGGCAACGAAAACAAAACTTGCACATTACAAGACCAAGTGATTCTTGTTATCATTCAACAAACAAATTCCAAGTCACAAAATTCCCGAGCTTAAATCCTAGATAAGAAGAGCTTCAATTGAACGGTCAATGATTTCGCCGAAAACGGGCTTTAGCTAATAAATTGAGAAGTTCAAACAAACATCCGATTAAGAAGCTTATGTCCGTTCTCGTGAACTGGCCTAGCAATGAAGTACACTTCTTTGGATTAAACAAATTACTTGTAAGAGAAGGGAGTGCAAGCCAAAAAAAAAAAAAAATAGAGGATCATTGAAAAAGCATAAGCAAGTGGACAAGGAACAACTAAAGCCCTCTTCGGAGGCACAAGTCCTCTTCGGAGGCACAACTCTTCGGAGGATAAAGACCTCTAACGAAGCATATGTCGCAAAAAAGAAAGTTCTCTACTCAACCAAAAAAGATTGGAGGAGTCATGACCCTCCAACCATGAGAGAGTAACTTCCAGGCAATCTTCGGAGGCCCATTTCACCAGGAGTTAAAGTGTTATAACCGCTCTTCGGAATTTCACTTCACCAGAGTTGAAATGTAAAACAAAATAATAGCCCTCTTCAGAGGCCCATTTCACCAGGAGTTGAAGTGTTACAACCGATCTTCGGAATTTCACTTCACCAGAGTTGAAATGTAAAACAAAATAAAAGCCCTCTTCGGAGGCCCATTTCACCAGGAGTTGAAGTGTTACAACCGCTCTTCGGAATTTCACTTCACCAGAGTTGAAATGTAAAACAAAATAAAAGCCCTCTTCGGAGGCCCATTTCACCAGGAGTTGAAGTGTTACAACCGCTCTCCGGAATTTCACTTCACCAGAGTTGAAATGTAAAACAAAATAAAAGCCCTCTTCGGAGGCCCATTTCACCAGGAGTTGAAGTGTTACAACCGCTCTTCGGAATTTCACTTCACCAGAGTTGAAATGTAAAACAAAATAAAAGCCCTCTTCGGAGGCCCATTTCACCAGGAGTTGAAGTGTTACAACCGCTCTTCGGAGTTTCACTTCACCGGAGATGAAATGCTATAAAAAAAAAAAGAGCCTCTCCTAAGGGGCAGAAACAGAAAGACCTCTTCCCAGAGGCACAATAAGACAGAAGACCTCTTCCCAAAGGCAGAAATGAAAAGACCTCCTCCCGGAGGCACAATCAAGCAGAAAAGACTCTTCGGAGGCACACGTTTCACCAAGATTGAAGTAAAACTTCCAAGTGTTGAAACGTGAAAAAGTCTTCCTCAGAGGTGAAACTTTTCAAAGAAACAAAAATCAAGAAGCCCTTTATTGTGGCAAGTAAAAAAAAAATCCTCATTAAGAGCACACTTTAACTTTCAAAGGAAGGGTGAATTACTTGTTCTAGAAAATTCTCTTCCTCAAAAAGAAGTTGAAGTACTTTACAAATACCCGCTTTGCCACATAGAAGATTTCATTCAATAAAATGTGTATATGCACAAAATAAAGAGTGATATCTTCGAAAGTTGAAACATAGAAACTTATTTGTGCTCTATTTTTTAATGAAATCATATTCCTCCAAATGTGGAATAATTATTCTCTAAAAAATAAAAGCACAAGTTCCTCATAAAATAAAATATTACAATGGGCTTATGGTATAGGGGCAGCATGGCGTAACTACATCGGTAAAATTGCGCTCGAATAATATATACCACAAGCTCACTGCAATATCGTACAAAGAAACTTGTACAAAAATGAATAGTAAATGCATTCTCAGATATAGACAGAAGTTTATACAAAGAAAAAGAATCATTTTATTCAACACTATTTTATATACAGGTACAGGTTCCAACAAAAGAAAAGCGGGGGGCTGGTACCCGCATAATTTCCGGTCATTGCATGCAAAAAAGGCAAAAAAGCGACATGAAAGCCACAGAACCAGAGCCATCATTTCTTCTTCCGCCCACCTTTCGAGCCCGCACCTGGCCGAATGACCAACTTTTTAGGTCGGCTTGTAAGGGTAGGGGATGAAGGCGAAAGAGGCTCGATCGGACTTTCTTCCGTCTCTTCTCCGCCAGTTAAAGATTCCTTCTTATTCTTCTTCTTGGAAACTCCCTCTTTCCCTCTCTTCTTGGAGGAAGGCCCACTCCCTGGAGAAAGAAGTTTGGATAACGGTTCAGCGTCAGAGCCAGTGGGTTCTGGCGTCCTCTTGCTTCCTTCAGTTTCTTCTCCTTTCGGATCTTGAGAAGCAACGGGATCATCTAAGCCGTGAAGGGCTTATATTTGCTCTTCCTGTGACCCGGGTTGCGAGGCAGAAGGAGGAGTGATCTTAGGAGGCGAAGAAGGAATAATTGGAGGAGGAGAAGCCTGAACAATGCTCGACGTTTTCTCTGCAGAAGGAAAAAAGTTTAAGTCAGCAAAAAGCAGAGATAAAGGTTCACTGAGATTCAAGAAGTAGTCAAAAAGCCCATCAAGTTCATAAGAAACAGATGAGCAGTCTATTTGGGCAAGATTGTCAGTAGGGTTACCTGCAGAAGTCGGTTCCCTGACGTCAACTTCGTAAGCCTGTGCCTCGGCACTCTCGCCGCCCTCATCTCCACCTTGTATGCTTGCAATATCAGTGGTGACTTTAGTAGGAGATGGGGAATGAGAACTAGAACCGATAATGTCAATTTCGGCTGAAGGAGAAGGTTGAATTGGAATAGTTGAGGTGATTTTTCCTGAATATTCTCCTGCCGCAGTTTCGGCCCTTAATCTTGCAAGCTGTTCTCTCCCCTTGGCAAGAGCGACGCGAGCATCATCATCAAGATAATGCTCTTCAAGAGCTGACTCAGCGTAGCCAGCGCCTTTACCACCGAGCATATCGAGTGCTGCCTCCCAAACTTCAGCTAGTGTAATTTCATACTTAGGGCCTAGAAAGGCAAGGCTACTGCGCCCCAAGATGCTATGCAGATAGAAATCAAATAAAGTTGAGCTGATGTTGGCCCTCGTTGCCTCGTGAGATTCTTCAGCTGCATTTTGCCGGCAACGGCCTCATCACGCTCCATTTCAACTTTAGAAAGTTGAAGCTTAAGCATTTGGATCTCCGCCTCTTGGGAGTTATTCTTCTTCCGAAGCTCTTCAATGTCAGCGACATAGCCCTCGCTAATTCTTTTCTGCATTTCGAGCCTGTCTTCGGCATCCCTTTGGCCAGCATGGGCATCTCTCACTTGTTTGAGGAGCACTTCTTCTTTTTGAGAATAAGAAGTAGAGGAAGCAGCAAGCTCTTGTTTCAGTTCTTCAACTTTTGCTTCAAGCTCCTCATTGTAAGAATCAATGCTTCTCATCTCGGTGTCATGTTGCTCGAGAACCTTTTGCCATTCGGCTTTATCATTTTCCATGGTGAGCATGGCCTCTATGTTTGCACGATTAACCCTTTGAAGCTCGTCAACAAGTTTCTGCCAGTTCGACATCCTCTCAATATCAAGCTTAACGGCGTCAAGGTTTCGTAACATGGCAGGCTTGTCAATGGGGACCAAGTCAAGGTCAAACCTTACTCCCTTCAGACACCACTGAGGAAATCGACTTTGCAAAGTGGCAGGACCCGGTCCAACTTGGAATTTGGGTCTGCTAATTATAGTTTGGATGTCTGACTTCCCGAAAGCGGGAGAGCCGGAAGGAATATCAAGCGAGGCAGGGGCGGTAACCTTTTCAGGAGTTGTATTGTGTGCTTCTCACCATGTCGGGCTCGCTTGCTCGAATCTTCAACCACATGACCTTTTCCTCTGTCATCATGGGTTTTTCTTTTATGGGAATCGTCACCTCTCTGTGAAGAATCGTGGCGCTCTTCCCTCTCTCTTCTTTCGTAGCGCTCCTCTTGAGCCCTCTTCTCTTGAGCCTTCCAGGCGGCTCTTTCTTCATCAGATTCTCTGTAAGAGGGGAGGTAACGCCTATAATCATATTGGCTACGCCTCCCATAGCGCTGGAAATCATCGTAGTATGAGCTGCTGCGCCCCATCGGAGAATCTGAAATAAAAAAAGATAAGTTTTAGAGGTCTTCTAAGTACAAAAAGTGAGAAACATAAAAGTGCCGAAAAGAAATTCTAAGTGTGTGTGGCGTGCAAACTACGCGCATCAAACTACGAACCACTCTTTAATTGAGGAGTGGTTGTGGGTGTAATAGTCAGGATCAACTCCTGAGTTGACGGAGTCTGCTGCAGGACAGAAGTTGCTTCAACTACTGAAGAAGAAACCCCGGTAGTGATAGGATCATCTTTAAAGATTTCGTACGAGGTGGCAAAGAGGTCGCTCAGCCCTTCGAAAGTATCATCCCTGCTCTGCTTGGCAAGCTAGTTTTCTCGGCTTCTTCACCGGATTTCTGTGAACGTCGGGGAGATCCTTGAGGCTCCTCTTCCTCAATAACCGGGGCAAGTTCGTCAGATGGCCTCGCAACATCAACAGAAGTGGAACATTTCACTAGCAAAGCCTCGGGAGCAGGTCCTTTTGGTTTGGATGTATCTGTAGAAGCTGGGGCATCCAATGCTCTAGCCGGGGAGTCTGGGATTTCATGAGGATGTGTAAAACGAGAAGTATGCAAAAGCCCGTATTGGTGCAATAATTCATCCCCCAATAGAAATTTGATGCTTCTCTCTGCTACAGCCACGGCACTCAATCTATCGAAAGTCTGCTTATGGATCGGATCTCTAGAGGGAAGAGGAAGTGCTGAAAAGAGAAACGAATGAAATTAGCAATTGGTAATTCGGATCTCGAGAAAGTTTAAAAATGGAGACAAGTAATCTTACTTCCTACTCTCCAATCGGCATAAAACCTTGGGGGGCAGCGAGCAAAGAAAAATTGGTTCAGAAATCCATGAACGCTTTCGGTAAGGTCGGAAATAAGTTTGCGGTTTCTAGCACTCCTCACAATTATAAGGGAAGGATGACCTCTACTCTTTGCAAACGAGCATAAATAACGGATTTCTTCAAAACTTGGTAAGCGATCAAAAGTTCTTCTGAACAAAACGCACAACCCCATCAAGATGGCATAACCATTAGGATGAAGTTGGGACGGAGAGATTGACAACCGAAGGAGAAGAATTCAGAGAAAGTCATTAAAAGGAGGGATCGCTCCACTTAAGCACATTTGACGATTGATTGCAATAAAGCCACGGGGAGGATTGTCGGTAGTATCACTTGGCCCAGGGAGCAGGACACCACTCTCAGTAAAACCAAATTGAGTGCGCAGCTGAGTAAATGCTCTCGGGGTTAGAATGGTTGGAGTTCTCTCTGGAGGGTTCTCTATAGGTAAAGCTACCGGAAAAGTTTCTTCCTCTTGAGGTGCCATTTCTTCTTGATGGGAAGTCATTCTACATAAATAACTGGATATTCAAACATGAAGGTGCACGTTTCCTAAAGTGTGTGGAGTGTTGTGTAAAATCAATCAAACAATAAGCAAGTGCAACTGGAATAAAAAACTAGCAAAATACTTGTCAGTTATAAAATCCGGAGTTCGTTATTCTAACATGCAAGTGTAATGTTGATGCAAACGGGTCGGTTTAAGTTAGCGATGATTTGCATTAATACTTCACTTTAGTCGATTGATTCACAACATTTTATATAGTGTATATAAGTTGCTTATCTTGTCTCGACTAATCTGTCATTTGATGTGGGCAGTCAATGGCAGTATTTTCGCCTTGGTTTTCTTTGTTTATTATTTTCAACAGGTTGGCAGCTTATAAGTTAATACAATCTGCGAAATAATACAATGAGATTCAAACAAATTTAAAGTTGGGGCAGTTCGAAATTTAGGCAACTTAGTTTTGCAGTTCGAGTCAGAAACTCAAAGTGGGTCTATGCTCTTAAAATGTCAACACGCCCAAAGCTTAGGTGTTAACTCGGCTACGATTCAAAAAGTGGTGTGAAATTCCTCAAAGGGTCAACTCGGCTGCGGTTTAAAGGTTGGATCAGCAGAAGTTGGCAATTTTCTCCCAAGGGTTAACTCGGCCACGACTTAAAGTTTAGGCTATTTCACTTAAGAGCCGGGTCGGCCAAAGGCTAGTTCACCCAACTTCACTGACTCGTTCCCGAATCAACATCCCACGGCAATCAACCCGCTAACCCAATAACCGTTCCATCAACCATAGCCTTCATTTCATTTAAGCCATCAGATCGTCCCATCAATTAGTTCGAAACCGCCACAAATTCAACGCCTTGCAACCCTAGCACGAATCAAATTCAACTAGCCTGAATCATCTTCATCATCGGTCAGTTAAAATTGAACCAAGCAACCTAAACTCCATCAGCCATGGGTGCAATAGAAATCATGATGAAGCATTATGCGAAGTGGCGGTTTAAGTGTGAGTGATGGGGTTCATGGACCAACAATAACCTATGATTGAAGAAGATTCACTTACGTAACAATTATCAGTGGTTGATGGAGCAAAATCGCCTTTTTGAAGCTTGCGGAAGTTTTTAATGGCGGGATCGAGAGAGCAGGTAATGAGAAAGCAGAAGGGGATGTAATTTATACCTTGCAGTGAAGGGATCTGGAGCGGCACATGCGACTTAACTATTAGCCCGCGTACGACCTACCAACTTAGAGAACGGGCGGGTTAAAGGACATCAAAGCACACGACCTAAACGTTAGGCGCGTACTTCGAGGGGCAAATGTTAACCCCGCCTCGGCCGTGGCTCTCCGATCCATAATAATGAGCGAGCTAATGTTCCGCCGATTTAACGAGGGGAGACCGACCTAAGGCTTCAAAGGGAGACCGACCTAAGGCTTCAAAGGGAGACCGACCTAAGACCTAAGAGAGGTGCCGATCTAACACTTTAACAAGGTCGTCGACTTAGCCACCTTAATAAGGTTACCGACCTAACAGGTTAGAGGGGCATGCCGACCTAAAGCTTTAACATGGATGTCGATTTAACGCCTTGACAAGGTTACCGACCTAAAATGCAGCCGACCTATGACCAATGTTAGGCCGGACATGAATTGAGCAAAGGAAGTCAATGCCGCTGCAGGGCACAGTGATCTCTTAGCTCGTACACGACCTTGGACTCATCAGTTGGGTCGCGACTTACGACTTACCAGACTAACTCGGCCGCGACCTAAAAGCCACTGAATGAAGAACCCGATGCCGTGTTACTAGGAAGGGGAGGAGTTAGCTCGGAGGCGACTTGGGACTTGAACGAAAATGCCTCTGTGAAGCCCGGGCTCGCTTTAAACCGGTTGCAACTAGTTAAGTCGTCCACAACCCAATTTAAGTCGGTCACGACTTGCGGCCTAAGGGAAAAATTTGCCTATAAATACATGACCATATCCAACATTCAAGGGACTTTTGGACAATCATTTCAAGCGCCAATACTCAACCGAATTCTCAACTCACCCGACACTTCAAGTTCGAAAGGCATCTCAACTAACTTCAAGGGAAAATCTAACGCAATCTACATGGATTCGAAGAATTCTTCTCTACCAAAGTTCTAGTTGTTTGTCTCGTCGTAATTGTAATTGGAGATTGTTGTAAAGTTGTAATCGGTTTAGCAATAAAGAGAATTAAGGTGGACGTAGGCTTTCCATGAGCCGAACCACTATAAAATCGTTGTTATTCACTGCTTTTTCTATGACTTTCTGCTTATACTCTGTTCCCGAATCATCGGGTGGTGCTTTCACAACTACACTTTATACACCGGGGTGTTAGCGTTCAAATTTTAGCGTTAACAAATATATTTTTGAAAAATACTGGAATTTGGCTTGGTCTTGTGGCTGCAAGCTTTTGATTTGAAACTGCAGTTTGCCTTGATCTTACTTGATTGTTATGAGCCGAAACTTGAGTTCGAATTCAGGCTTGAAGATGCTTGCTTTGGTTTTAAATCCTCTAGTTTTGGATTGCTCCAGGCTAGTTTCATTTCTTAGTTTAACATCCTTACTAATTTTAAGTTTTGATTTTCAAAGTTTTTGAACTGGGAAAAAAATGGTATGGTTCTCAACATTTTACTAAAATTCAATTAAAGAAAACATTGCCAAATGTAATTTTGCATGTTATCTATCTTATAAATGTTAAATTGTATGTATAAAGACTTGAAATGTTTTAAAGCCTTAATTTTTTAATATATATACACTTCCACTAATCTATGTTTATTCCAACAATGCTTTGTAACCTTGTTTTAATAATTCATATTTTTATATATATGTTTTATAGTTATATATATATATATATATATATATTTTATACTTTATAAACTAAATTTATTTCCATGTGTAAATTTTTAAAGAAAGTATACAACCCTTTATAAATTTCCATATATTCTACTTCACACTTATATTATATATATGCATACATTTAAAAAAATTCAATATTTCAAAATTTTGCATTTTTCTATTTATAGGATTTATTAATTCACTATGAAATTTATAATTTTAGAAATTTAGTCCAACATTTAAAAGGGTTTCAAATCCATTTAACATCCTGGTATTCTTAATCAATAGAATATTATTTGTTCAACATATATATCAGTGTTCCAAATAGTTAAAATTCGATAATTACCAATTATCAGATTCCCGCAAATCCGGGTTATCACACTTCACTAAGAAAGTCAAAGCGAAGAATTAGGTGTTCCATGTAAATTTTCTATATATCTTTAAGAAAACAATGCTCGCTAACTTTGAAGATTTTAAAATCAATGCCTCCTCGGTGTAATTTCATCTTAACTAAACATATTGACTAAGATAATCCTTAGAAACAAAGTTGCCAGAGGGACACTTACTCTATAATAAAACAACAAATACGGCTAAATATAGAGGAAGAAAAAAATGATAATTCATAAATCGTTATTATTACTCAATAACAATTATTTGTTTGGTTCATATATAATTGATTTTGTAAAGACCGCCAGAATAAATTTATCCTTACAAAACTTGAGTTTATCTAGAGGATGGTCTTCGGGAATTGATCTGACTCGGGGCACATACGATCAAATCAGAATTCATCCAAGTACCTTTATGCAAACGCCTAAGTAAATCCCCACTAAAACCACCTAAATATGAGAAATCAACGGTCGGGTGTCTACAATAGGCCTTATACAAGAAATTAGCTAAAATATATCTTTCGTCTATCAACATCAAAAATAGTGTGATTACTTCATGATTTTGTTTAAGAACATCATCATAATAGAGGCGCTCTTTCCTCAACCATAGGAAAGCTTCTTGATGCTTAAAGGAAGCTGATATTACCACACTTCTGTTGAGTCTATAATATTTATATGAAAGTTTGTGCTCCCTCAATTGCATGCCTAACTCCCTATATAAATTGTTTATATCTACTTATCTCCTTTCAAGCATGGTTTTATAAGGGTTATATTTCTTCCTTACCTAAATGAATGATTTACGCTATTATTATCTTCGAAGAAAAAGATGTTTAAATGGAGAATACCATAACTGAGATACCGGGATCGGCGCTTGAGAAGCATGCTTCTTTTCTTTTGGCACTTTAGCATCAATAATGGAAGACTCTTCTTGTGCCGTAATGTGCCAGAAACTTAGGTGGAATCGACTCGTCAGGAGATGAATCTTTTGTAGTAGACATTATATTGCCATCCCCGTCTATCTCAAAAGCATCGGTATGGACAACCCCATTGCAACCTGATCCTTGTTCGCCAGTGATGTTATCATCCCCATCATCATCATTGTCATCTTCATTATAATAGTCATTATCTCCCCCTCTTCTTCAATGGCATCATCTTTATTGCCTTTATCTTCTGATTCAGATTCGACCTCAAAAGAAGGAACCTCAAAAGAAAGAATTTTGGAGGCGTTGCTCTCCGTCTTTTTAGTAGCTTTAATTCACTACTTCATCTGATCAATCTTGCCCATAACTTTATCAACAAGAGCAGGGTAAAGCGAAGGAAAGCTTAGTTCGAGGCATTTGACGATGTTGTCAGCATAAAACGCATCAGAGCGTCTTCGAAAGGATTAATCTTAATTTCATCAAGTGTCAGAACGAGAAACTGTGATACTCGCCATTTTCCATCCGAGATAGTCTCGACTACCAGTTGCAAAGAAACTTTATTCTTCTTAAACTTTTCTTTCAAAGAGACTTGCTTTGCCGCCATTCGGATCTTTTCTTAGTTGGATTCTCTTAAGGTCATTTGCACTGCCATGTTTTCAATGCCCGAGGAGTTAGCGGGCTTTCCTTTCCTCTAAGATAGTGGATTTCGACCGAGCGAGAGAAGCTCTCAATCACTCCAGTTTAGACATGGCTTCATCTATTTTGCAGACAATGAAGAGACCTGTTTATTTAAGGCAGAAAATTCCTCCTAAAACTAGAAGGATTCGATAGAAAATTTGGATACCTTCTCGTGAAAAGATAACCAACTCTTGAAAATTTGAAAGAAAAAGAACAGCATAAGTCAGAAACTTAAGGATGAACAGTAGCGATGAAATCAAGTGAAGTGAAGCTTGCAAAGAATTTTTGTTCTATTAGACAACAATAGTGACCTACCAAATTAGAAACAGAGGTAGGTGAGTGAATTGGGGCAAAGGATGCGGAGCTTAAGATTGACTGGACTATCTCTTCAAAATTAATGGAGGATGATGGAGATGATGGTCTGGGTGGAACATGCTTTTAAGAAGGTGTCATCTCTAGAACTTTCCACATCTTCTCAAGCACACCCAGAGAACTCGAGATGAAGATGTGGGTGAGAGGATCGATCACAGTGGGAGTCTCCTTGGATTGGTCATGAGGAGCTTCAACAATTGGACTCTTTAAAGCTTTTTCAAGAGTTAAAGATTCCACCTCCTCAGAGTTAGGAACTTCGACCATTTTTGCTATTATGAGAGGTGGTTCTCCCACAGTGGACTTCTCCAACTTTCTTTTGACGACCATCTTTATTTTGGCCAGAGATTGAGCAAACGATGTTGTGAGTTAAGTTGAATGAGGAGGAGTTGGACCGCTAGCAGACTTTTCCACTTGAGGAATAACTAAAATGAATTTAAACATATTACAAGTCAACAAAATAACTTGAAAACAACACAGAAATTGAAAAAAATTACCTCGTTTGTAACTTACCAGAGTGTTCGAAGAAGATAGGTAACATTGGAGAGAAATTTGCAGGATCTCCTAGGGAAAGGTAGCGTTTACTTTTTGACGTATGTTAGATCAGAGGACGTTGCCCCAGAATCCTTTGACCAGAGAGGAAGAGAGAGTACTTCCTCAAATTTTTTGGATTCAACAGCATCAATCAATCCGCAATCTTACTTAAAGCTTCAACCGAAGACTGCGCCGTTCTCTATCTATCTCATTTAGTTCATTAATAGGAAGCAAGTAGGTAGAAGGAAAATATTAAAATCCGAGCTTACGTGGGGTAGTGAAAATCCTGCTAACGTTTGGGAAGCATGTAACGAAGAAGAACTAACTTTCTCAGTCCCTATACTTATTTACTCCCCCAAAGATCAATTTCCTTGGAGGAATGGCCTAGAAGATTTGGTTGTTATGGTTTCTAAGCTTCACCAACCAGACGAGGTGATTAAGCACTTCAACATTCAAGGAAGAAAGGCCACACTCCAATGCCATTAACTTCAGAGACAAAAGATTAGTATATACGTTAGGTGACAACTGTATTGGAGCAATTCCAAGATGAAATAAGAACTTCAGTAGGAACCAAGGGAAAGGAAGGAATCCACCATGCTAGATGAGGATTGCAGTATAAGAAAAGATCCCTTGGGTGGGTTGTTGATGTTGTCATTCTCTGTAGGGGGATTGTCTCCACTCTTATAATCCCGAAGTCATTTGCTATGGCATTAACTTCATCCTGAGTGGATATTAGAGAGAGCTTGGAAATGGCTCCATCTCTCATTGGAGAACTCATTATTCTACCAGGTGAAAATGTTCTAGTTAGATATTATAGTTTGTTATGAAGTTAACATTCTTTCTAGGATTGCTACTAAACTCACACAATCATTCGAGCATCAAACAAATCAAGAAACTACATATTCTTGAAAGAATTTTAAGGATTAAAAATAAGATTACTGAGCTTTCGATAAAGTTGAGAGGAAAATAAAATTTGACACTTAACAAACACTTGTCAGCAATGTCGAAAGCCCAGATATAAACGACTACTTAGCTTTCAACAAGGTCAAAAGGGAGGGCTGGACTATATATCCAACTGCATACTTCAACAATATCAAAAGCTTAATAGGACCTATGTTGGTAGAGGGAATAGTTGAAACTAATGTAAAAATTTGAACAGAGTATACCCTGCCAATATTTAATAGACAAGATAACAAAATGCTTCGACATTATCGAAAACCATGAACTAAGTTTTTCTAAGGGAATGTGAGTGCTTTCGAAACATTGCATACTAATTGGGTCGAATGGTTCTAATTTAAAATAAAATTGATAAAAAATAAAAGAACTTAGAACGTTTCGATAATATTAGAGAAAGGTGATTATATAAGGTTTTGACTCATTAGTTACAGAAGGTTACGATAGGGTTGAAATGGATGCATGGTTCCAACAGCCTACTAACAACTAAATTTCAATAGGTAAAATAGGTTTCGACTAAGTTGGAACATTTGACTTGATTTGTGAACTATACAAAGTATGCTTTTTTCCACCCAAGTTTATAAAGTATATCTATTTCTAATTTAAAACAAGTTTGTATGATTGGTTATAAAACCCATTAGATAAAACCTATGCTTCTAAAAATGTGGGTTACGATAAAATAACCACATCTTCGAAAGGTATTAGAGTGAAAGGCATAATATTTACCTTTGAAAAGGTCGGTTTCATATGAACTAAAAAATCTTTCGACAAGGTCGGTAAAATTAGGCGTTGGATTACATTTCGACCCCGTCGAAAGGAGCTAAAATAAAAACAACAAATTGCCGCCTCAATCCCTTTCGAAGGGTAAAAGAGTAAAATTCTAGCGCCAATTTTTTTATTCATACATCTCAAGCTTCTGGGCGATGCTAACCGAAGTATCCTTCTTCCCCAAACACGATTTCAGTCAAAAAACATTTAAAAAAACAATTAAACAAACGGACTTAAATGTAGATTAGTGGTTAAATTTTGAAATCTATGAGATAAAAGTTCAAATTTTCTAAAAGCAGCAACAGCGACAAAATCTACAATCAGGAAAAAAATGAAAATCAAAATGGAAAATAAAAATAGAAGTTGTCAAATCGAACCAAGAAATCGAATCAAAGAATATTTTCAGTAAAATTAAATCTCAAACAATTTCCAGCAAATCAAAATCAAAATTTGAAATCCCAACTGAAAAAGTTTGAGTTATTGTGATTTACTTTAAAATGAAGTGGAAAAAGTTGCAAGAAAAGAGAAAACATAAGCTTACTTAGATCTAGATTTTTTATGAAGGAAAAGGAAAATTAACTGGTGGTTTGAAGTTTTGGCTTATCTTGAAGTAAACTTTGTTTGTAGGTAAGTAAAAGGGAAGAAAAAGAAAACGTAGTTTATAAGAAAAGTTGGCAAAAGCGGCAAGCCATTGATTAGATTTAAATGAACGATCAAGATTCACGCAGGAATACCAAAAGGCGAGAAGATTAAAGGTTTTGATATGATTGACTTGGAAAGTAGAGTGCTTACCTTTCAAGGGGAAAATGTTAGTATCAAAATTCCTTTCGACCTTGTGGAAAAAACTTTAAATAGAAGACAAAGGAAGAACAAGAAGGAGAAGCTCAAGCACTTCTTTTCGACGGAGCCAAAGGGATGCTACAGCCAAAGTATAGAAGTTTCATAACCATTCGAAGGGGTCGAAAGGGTCGAAAGAACCCTTCCACTTCAGTGTCCATCTTTCGAAGCAAATGATTCCATATGCGTGAAGACATTTTGAATGAGTTAAAGTAACACCTTTGAAGACAAAGAAGGACAACTCTTCATATATGCACCAAACCTTTCAAAACCAAAGGTTTCGCCTTCACTCAAACCACTTAGAAACATACATTGGCCAAAGCAACCTTTTCGAAAGCCAAACCAAGCCTTTCAAACTAGTCGAAGCCATTATTATCCAGGGATGTTCCGCATCAAGTATCAAGTAGAAGTTTAGAAGTAACTAATGAAATCGAAACCATCGGTATTGCAACACCTTCGAAACCATTGGATAAAGCCAATCAAAGGAGTTGAAAGCTCCTACAAAGCAAGAAAGGCACAATTGTCCCATAGACAAAGGAGGAAGCATTCTAAAGACAAACACAGCAGCCACCTTTTAACCATATCGAAAGCATTGGGGACGAAAGGTAGTAACCAGCATCGATAAATAAACCCAGGGGGTCTGGTTTTGAGAATTGGAACTCAGTCATTTTATACTTGTAATTTCTTAAGTCTAAAAGCTATAAACCCTAGATTGTAAACTGAATCATGGATGTGGGGCAATAAAGACTTCTTTGAGCTAATAAAGGGAAGACCTCTATTTTTTTATTACTTAATTATTTCAAAGCTTTATCGTCAAAAAAAATTGTTGCTTTGCAGGTGTCGACTAAGTCGAAAGGTCTCTTCTAACTCAATCGCAAACCTCATGTATTCAAGTAACACTAGTTATAGACTCTAGGCAACCTTATACTGAACTTCTATTTCAACTAGGTCAAAACCATCACTTTCCAGATAATCTAGGTCTTAACTCTCATCCATTGCATATCCTAAACCTAGCTTTCGGCAAGATCGAAACCTTAAAACCTGCTGAATTTACCATAGATCCCTGACCCAAGCCTTAACCACTAAACAACCTTGCATTCAACCAGGACGAAACCTAACAAATCCAACCTTAATATTGAATTTTTAGAGTTATCCTTCTGTGTTCCTCAACCTCTTTGAAAGAAAGGCTTTCGAAGCGATAACCACACTAGCGTAGAAAGATCGAAAAGCTAATAAGAAAGGAAATTAATCATTTCGACTGACTCGGAAGGTTGATCCGACAGACTTCCAACTACGTCAACCTATTCGAAAGGGAGAGTTAAATGGATTATCTATATCTTACCAACTTCTACTAACTAAAGGTAATCAATAAGGACTAACCACAAACTAAAGACAACTTTAGGTTGTTGACAAGATTTCTTGTCAGTACACAGATTATATAGATTTCGTGAAGCCGAGTTGTCTTAAGATGATCTTTCTCTTTCTCATATGTGAAGAACTGACTTTAGCTTCAAGTTATAAGTTGTCTAAGGAATCAGATTTGCACGCTAACCTAATGTCCTAATGTGACGACCCAGAATTTCTGCCAATTAAAATTTGTATATTTAATTGATTTTAAATATCAACAAGTAAAATTCTTAAGTCGAATAAATTATTTTTTGAATATTTAGATTTAATTGGATAATTAAATCGATAATTTAATATTTGAAATTACAGAAATAATTGAAAATTGGGTTTAATATGATTAAAATTGATTTGTAAAATTTTATTAAATCATATTGGAATTAGAACAATGTTTGTGAACTTTTAAAATCGAATTAAAAGTTAATTTGTGAAAATTGAATATTTTAATATTTAATTGACAAGTTAAAAAAGCCATTTTTCAAACAGTCTCGGATTTCGACGAAACTAGTTTCATCGGATCCGTAATGTTATATTATTGTATGGTTTCAAATTTCGTGTTAATCTGATTCACCATTTGTCCGGGGCAAGCTAAAACGCATTGAAATTGGTTAATCAATTTAATTTAAAATTGATCGTTTATTTCCGTAACTCGCACAAATGATCGAATTGGCTCTCGAAACCTATTCCACTTTGTCCGGAACATGGGGTAAACCCTAGAAACGCGGATCACCGCGCGAGATTTGGAGTTCGGAAAATCGAGTGAATAGTGATTTTCAGTAGATTTTCTATAAAAGGACTTCACTCTCTTCATTTGCAAACCCTCTTCCTTCTAAAGCTTCAACCGGCCCTAATTTTCAATGGCCACCATCATTCGAAACTTCTCCCCTCAATCTCTCTCAATCCGTAGACAATTAGCAAGAACCTTCAACTAACAAGTTGAAGAGCACGAAGAGAGCTTTCAATCCATACGGGGATGATTAAAAATGGAGCATCACGGCATCGTCAAAATGGCTGCGTTCGTGAACGGTTGTGCACGTCGTTCGAGGAGTAGGGGGTGACCGAGTTCACCATAGTTGCGGCCGAAGGTAGAGTGGGGATGGGCTACAAGATGGAGGTTGCCGATCGTCTTTGAAGTCGTCGTGGTGGTCGTGATTTTTAGCCCTAGGGCGGCGTGCGAATGGGTTTCTTGCATGTGTTTTACTGAAAGTAACGTAGGAGAGGAAGAAGCAAATAGCACGGCCTAGATTTGCATAAGGAAACGCGCGGCCAGGATGTAAAAGTAAAAAGAAATAAAATTTAATTGTAACTGAATAATATTAAAATTTGTATAATGTTTAAAATGCGATATCTTGTTGATACGAGATCGGATTTTGACGAAATGAATTGCATTGCAATCGTTTTGACGAGCACTACGCAGTGGAGCTGATTTGGAGTCGTTTGGAGTTAGTGAAAATTTCGGGTAAAATTAAACGCGCGTTTAATTTTATTCGAAATAAAACGCTACAACTATTGTCGGAAACTCAAGGCAAGAACTTCTCACTCAATCGAATTGTTTCGATTTAAATTTTAAATGATTTAAAATTGCTTGATTGTGTGATTGGATGATAATTTGTTATCTATTATGTTAAATAGACATTATACGCCGTATATTAAGCGGAGGTTATTTATTAAAATCATAAACCGCGATAATTCCAACTTATACGGAATTGGTATAATTTATGTACTTGGAGTTGATTTTCCTGCATTATATAGAGGATGGGACCCTATTGCGCCGCATAATAGCGGATAGTATTTTATAAATCCCATATACCACGATATTTCGTCTTGAAGCGAAATTGGTATTGTGGTAACATCTTTTGATGCAGGGAACAGGTTGGAGGGATCCAACTGGATTCCTCAAACATTTGAATTGGTTTCAATGTTGTGTGTTGATCTTTTTATTGATCTATTTATAATCTGTGCGATTATCTTTGTGAGTAAAGTCGTTAAAGGCTAAAATTTAGCCGAATATAATTTGGCATCGTTAGATGCCGAAAATGAATAAAATTTGATATTTGAAAATTAAGTTGAGAATTCATAATAAAATTTACATTTTGGAGTTTATTCGTTTTAAATAAATAAACGTTGAATTTTTTTATATTGTAAAAATTATGATTTTTGTGAAATATAACCGAAATGTGATTTTTGAAATAAGTAGTTAATTTATTTATAAAACGGTTTAAATTGGGATTTTTGAATTATTATAAATGATTTATATAAAATATTTATAAAATTGAGATTTATAAATTATAATATTGGAATTATAAAACAAGTTTTTATAAGTGTTAAAATGGAATATAAATGGATTTTATAAGTGAATGAAATCTATATATTTATAAGTTGTGAAGTTATAAAATGAATGGATTTTTGGTAAAATAAAATATTTATAAGTAATTAACTTATAAATTGGATTTTTTTGCATGTAAATGGAATATGGATAGAATTTGTTAATAAAGTAATTTTATAAGTGAAGTTGTTCAAAAATATAAATGGAATTTATAAACATTGCTTTATAAATCCGAAATCGACTTATTCTAATAAGTTTAATTGTTATAACTTATTAAAGGAAATATATCCACGATTTTGGGACAGTGCAAAATCCTTTAAATAGAATATGTAGAAATTCAATTTGGTTAATGAAATATATTCACGATTTTGGACGGTGAATAATATATTAAAGAAATATTTTAGAAAATTGATATTTTAAATAGAATTAAAACGATTCAAAAACGTTTTAAAATGTGTTAAGTATCGAAATCATAGATTTCGAAATTTATTGTTGAAATAGACGTTTTCGAGGAATAGAAGGAAATGGTGGACTATAACATTGTTGTTATAGTAAATGATTTCCGAAAGGAAATGTTTTTTTTAGTATTGGAATTTATATATCTATTTTAAGTTCGAATCCCTATACTAGTGATTTTGGGTTGTCGTAACGATATTTTACGCAACATTCGTTTTGACCCAAATAAATGTGTTTAAGAGAATGTTTTCTTTATAGAATAAAATATATACTTAATTTGGATTTAAGTATATTGAATATTTTTCAAGTGTTGAAAATAAATAGATTGGTGAATTACTTATTATTAAATAAGTATGGAAATGTCTTTCCAATATGAAGTGAATGTTTGAGATCTTATCTTTTAAAGATAAATTGAAAATGAATATTAGAAATCGATTTAAAAATCGTATATTCATAGATATTTTGGAATTGTAAATTCACTATGGAATTTATAAAAGAAAGGGAAATTAGAAAAAAATAAACGTTTATTTATTTTGAAGTGTGGAGATTAATTTACGGATTTGGAATGTAAATTTAATAAATCGGTAAGGATTTATTTAATTGGTTTAAATGAACCATTTTGAAATGAAAGTTGTAAGGGTGTAAATTGATTTGAAATTGGTTTTCAAATGGTTGAAATGTGGGATATATATCTTATAACGATATTTTTTTGAAATAAATAATTTAAGAAATTATTTGAAATCGGCTGATGTTGTGAATATTGATTGATAGTTAAATAACGGACTATCAATATTGACCTTTAAATAGGTATTTGTTGTGAATTGGTTGAAATTGAATGCTACACTTATTTTTAAATTATTGCGCTCGTTATTCGGATTACCCATTCCGAATAGTGATACGACGTAATGGATAACATTGAAGACCGATGGTGAAGACCGGGTATTTGTGAGAACGATAGGATGACCTATCGATTGTCTCTGCACCCTTAGCTACGGTATGGAGATTTCCTTTGTGATGTGAAATTTGATCGGGATTGTGAATACCCGGATTGCAAGGGCTTCTTTTGAAGTGCCTTTGGTTCTGTTCGAACCCGGAACAGACTTGTATGGTTACTTGTCTGACATTACATTTTGAGATATAAAGCAGATTTCTTTCAAATACATTTCTGTTAGTGGCGGAGAATTTATTCTCTTAGCTTAACACCCTTCTCTGAGACGTACACGCTTAGAGGTTATGTAGTTGAAGGTTATCAGCGATATATTCCCAATTTGGTAATGTGACATGCTGATTGTTGCTATGTGATGATTATTTATTGATCATTTGTTGATCAAAGTGTGGCTTTGTGAAAATGCATAGCTTTGTGGACGAGACTTCGTCAGACCTCACTCCCCGGGAAATGGTCAAAAAAGGAATATGCGGCAAGGTTATGAGGGTCGCGCCCTTTAGGGTTTGTCATTTCCTTCTGGAAAGGGCGGTATCATGGTATGGAGCCCAGATATTACTCATGTTGACACACAATATTTATTACTGTGTGATGTTGGTTATCGAGCGCTCGGATAAAGGTCCAAAGGGACCGGGTGATGGCATATTCGTGTAGTTGTTACCTAGTTACAAAGGTAACCCGGCCTTGTGTTGGCAGAGATCTAACCGTAACGTTAGGTTCTCGAGACGTCCCGCTAGAGGCGATCCCATTGACAGTAGGAAGTTCCTTAGCCTGACCATTTGTTGAAAATCCAAACAAAACAATACGATCCTTGTACGGTGTTAATGTATAACCTGCCATGGAATGTGGTGATAACATGCTATTGAACATGGTAGCTATAGTAGGCATAAGTGTGAAATGTCTATGCTGGCCAAGATTTATATTGTACTTTCGAAATGTTTCCTACACTATGCACCAGCAATAATATCAAATGTTTCTTTTTAATGCGTACCAAGCATTTTTGACTATCATGAGGAGAAATCTCCTCCGATTCTGGTTCGCATGGTGTGTGCGTGTGCGGGAGGCCTTATTGTAGTTTCATTTTCCAAAAAGCATTGTGAATCTATTTTAGAATTATCCTGTTGTTTGTTTTTAAAGATAAACTATTTTAAGCTCTCACACTAGTCCCATAACTGACCTGGAGTTTATTGTCTCCCTTCCTAAACTCTGGGTGCCCACCAATTTCCACACGGGCAGTCTAGAGTTAGGTTATCAGGTTATTCTGGATTTAGGAGTGCTATGGAGCTCAGGAGGCGAGCTGGATTGCGAGATGCATCACTAGTATATAGTATTTCTTTTCCGCTGTTTGTTGTTGTAAACTCTGATAATGTAATGTAAAGTGATGTAATGTAATAACTGATATAGTATCTTTGTTTTAAAGATGTTCATTTATCTATTATATGTTGTTCCGCTGCGAATATGAGATTCTGATATTGTTTATGTTCTATTTCATTATTTCTTCTATCTTTTTCTTCTGCCTCTTCTTTTTAACCCTCATGATTCGGTTTTCCAGCATTCGATTGTTCGGCGGTTGATACAGTGGACGTATTGATGTCGATTTTCGGAAGTCGAAGAATCGGGTCTTAACATTGTGGTATCAGAGCATTTGGTTAATTGACAACCTTCCCTCTGTTGGGTGTTACTCATTAGAGATAGATTCAGTAGTGCTCTAAAATGAGTTTGCGTGTAATAATAGATATGAGTGCGTATTTGTTAGTGAAAAATAAAATTGTTTTATGTTGTGATGATTGGTTTGAAGAGTGGTATATGGATTCTGGTCGGTATAGTCTGTACAACTCAATCGATAGGGATCTCTAAACACTTGTTTTGAACAATTCAGCATGATATCGTTTTAAATTGGGTAAATGAAATAATTTTACCTCGATTATATTTTTATATAAAGGGAATAATTTTTTAGAAATTATTAAAGTATATATAAATTGATTGTTTGTTTATTGAAAATGTAAAAATGTATAAGTCAATAGAAGTTGTTTGAATAAGTTAAATAAATACAACAATTGTAAAAGAATGAATTGTATAAGCAAATGAATTATAAGTGTGGAATTGTAATTAAAATGATTTATAATTGTAAAATAATCTTATATATAAATAGTGAAATTATATGAGGAAAATTTGTAAAATGTGATTTATAAATAATGAAAAGGAAAATTTTAAAAGCATATTTAGCGCTGATTTCACTATTGTTACTGGGAGATAATAAGGATGATGACTGCAGCATCATCGGTGTCATTTTTCGAGTTTCTGTGTGATGGATTTGCCACCATGGTAAATTGAAATTGAAGTTTTTTTGTGATAAACAAATTTGAACATAAAAAAAATCCAAGTTGAAATTGATGAATATAAGTGAAATGAATTTTTAACTTACAGTATGAGATAATAAATTTAGCTTTGGATAAGTAAATGGATTTGGAAGTTTAAATATATAAGTTTTATAACTTAGAAAATGAGAAAATAGAAGTAAAGCGAGTTTGGACTTATATTATTAGATAAAAAATTTAGCTTTGGTAAAATTAAAAAATTTGAGTTGGCATAACAAAACATATGATTTGGAATTCAACTAAAGGGAGTTAAATAAATTAAATCAGGTTTGGAAGTTTAAATAAATAAGTTGATATGAAATAATGAATGAAGTGTTAATTCATTGAAAGCCAACGTAATTAGAAGTTGAATTTGTTGTCAAAGTGAATTAAATGGATGTGAACTTGAGTTATATAAAATGAAATTCAACTTTATTTGTAAAATGAATTAGCAATTGAATTAATGAAGGAATTGAATGTTAATCAGTCGAATGTAAATAAATTGATATGAAACAATGGATATAGGTGTTAATTCATTAAAATTAATAAATTGAATAAATTGAATGTAAGCCAATTTAATATTAAACCAATTGGAATTAAAAGTGTTCAACCAAATTAAATGTAAATTTAATAATTTGGTTATGTGGGTTATGATTGGTTGTTATTTGATTGTTAGTTGATTGTATATAAATTCATTAAGTGTTAAAGAAATTAAATTAGTGAAATTGAAAGCTATGTAATTGAATTCAAATTGGAAGAAAATGAATTTGAAAAGAATTGAATTTGATTTGGAAGTGAACTAAAATGAATATAAAATAGTGAATGTATACTAATTGGAAATGAATAAATGAATATTTTTAAAGTCCAATGTTAACAAATCAAATGTGATTAAAATGAAAAACAAATTCATTGAATATTAATGAGAAATGAAAGAATATTGATTTGGTTATTGATTTGTTGGATGTTAATTGGATGATAGTTGTTTGATGGTTGCATTTGTTGTTTTGTTGCATTTGCTATGTTGGCATATGTAGTTGTTATATTGCCATATGCTGTATATTGATACTATTTTTATATATACATGTTCTCATTTGTTTGATCGAGTGTATAGTAGGTGCGGATGACGCTTGCTTCGCATTTCGAGCTCGCTTTCGCGCTATATTAGTTGTATACGCTCGCTAAAAATAAATAAGGTACATATCTCGGATTACATACCGTACTTTTGCACTTTTTTCCCTGCGAGATGCCTCATCACTTGATGAGATGTATATTTGTGATATATGTACTATTATTTTTTTTTTCGATCGAGCCGCACAAAGGAGACTC
Source organism: Allium cepa (assembly GCA_030765085.1). Taxonomy (NCBI): domain Eukaryota; kingdom Viridiplantae; phylum Streptophyta; class Magnoliopsida; order Asparagales; family Amaryllidaceae; genus Allium; species Allium cepa. Next base: position 1,034,614,988 of record CM060928.1, read on the forward strand.
TGCCAATTTTCCGAAAATTTAAGGCTTTAGAAAAATATTGGAATTTTGGAAAATTTTGAAAACTATAACTAAGTATGATTTGAAAACTTAGTAAAGTTATTGTATGAAGTTTAACTATGAATTTTGGGAATGTTAAACGCTTAAGAGATTTGTGAATCAAAACTTGAACGGTTTGTTTTGAAAAGTTAATGGATTTCAAAACTCTTTTTTACTTGGTAATTTCGACAACGAAATTCCTTTAAGGGGGAAAGTTTGTAATGACCCAGAATTTCTGCCAATTAAAATTTGTATATTTAATTGATTTTAAATATCAACAAGTAAAATTCGTAAGTCGAATAAATTATTTTCGAATATTTAGATTTAATTGGATAATTAAATCGATAATTTAATATTTGAAATTGCAGAAATAATTGAAAATTGGGTTTAATATGATTAAAATTGATTTGTAAAATTTTATTAAATCATATTGGAGTCAGAACAATGTTTGTGAACTTTTAAAATCGAAATAAAAGTTAATTTGAGAAAACTAAATATTTTAATATTTAATTGACGAGTTAAAATAGCCATTTTTCAAATAGTCTCGGATTTTGACGAAACTAGTTTCATCGGATCCATAATGTTATATTATTGTATGATTTCAAATTTCATGTCAATCGTATTTGCCGTTTGTCCGGGGCAAGCTAAAACGCATAGAAATTTGGTTAGTCGATTTAATTTAAAATTGATCGTTTATTTCCGTAACTCGCACATATGATCGAATTGGCTCCCGAAACCTATTCCATTGTGTCTGGAACATGGGATAAACCCTAGAAACGCCGGTCACCGCGCGAGAATTTGAGTTGGGAAAATCGAGTGAATAGTGATTTTCGGTAGATTTTCTATAAAAGGACTTCACTCTCTTCATTTGCAAACCCTCTTCCTTCTAAAGCTTCAGCCGGCCCTAATTTTCAATGGCCACCATCATTCGAAACTTCTCCCCTTAATCACTCTCAGTCCGTAGACAATTAGCAAGAAACTTCAACTAACAAATTGAAGAGCACGAAGAGAGCTTTCAATTCATACGGGGATGATGAAAAATGGAGCACCACGGCATCATTAAAATGGCCGCGTTCGTGACAGGTTGTGCACGTCGTTCGAGGAGTAGGGGGTGACCGAGTTCACCATAGTTGCAGCCGAAGGTAGAGGGGGAGATGGGCTACAAGATGGAGGTTTTCGATCGTCTTCGAAGTCGTCGTGGTGGTCGTGATTTTTTGCCCTAGGACGGCGTGCGAATGGGTTTCTTGTGTGTGTTGTACTGAAAGTAACGTGGGAGAGGAAGAAGCAAATAGCAAGGCCCAAATTTGCACAAGGAAACGCACGGCCAGGATGTAAAAGTAAAAAGAAATAAAATTTAATTGTAAATTGAATAATATTAAAATTTGTATAATGTTTAAAATGCGATATCTTGTTGATACGAGGTCGGATTTTGACGAAACGAATTGCGTTGCAATCATTTTGACAAGCACTACGCAATGGAGCTAGTTTGGAGTCGTTTGGAGCTAGTGAAAATTTTGGGTAAAATTAAACGCGCGTTTAATTTTATTCGAAATAAAACGCTACAGCTGTTATCGGAAACTCAAGGTGAGAACTTCTCACTCAAACGAATTGTTTCAATTTAAATTTTAAATAGTTAGATTTAAAATTGCTTGATTGTATGATTGGATGATAATTTGTTATCTATTGTGTTAAATAGACATTATATGCCGTATATTAAGCGGAGGTTATTTACTTAAAACATATACCACGATAATTCCAACTTATATGGAATTTGTATTATTTATGTACTTGGAGTTGATTTTCCAGCATTATATAGCGGATGAGATCCTATTGTGCCGCATAATAGCGGATAGTATTTTATAAATCCCATATACCGCGATATTTCATCTTGAAGCGAAATTGGTATTGTGCTAACATCTTTGGACGCAGGGAACAGGTTGGAGGGATCCAACTGGATTCCTCAAACATTTGAATTGGTTTCAATGTTGTGCGTTGATCTATTTATTGATCTATTTATAATCTGTGCGATTATCTTTGTGATTAAAGCCATTAAAGGCTAAAATTTAGTCGAATATAATTTGTTATCGTTAGATGCCAAAAATGAATAAAATTTGATTTTTGAAAATTAAGTTGAGAATTCATAATAAAATTTAAAATTTGGAATTTATTCATTTTAAATAAATAAACGTAGAATTTTTTTTATATTATAAAAATTATGATTTTTGTGAAATATAACCGAAATGTGATTTTTGAAATAAGTAGTTAATTTATTTATAAAATGGTTAAAATTGGGATTTTTTGAATTATTATAAATGATTTATATAAAATATTTTTATAAGTGAATGAAATCGATATATTTATAAGTAGCGAAGTTATAAAATGAATGGATTTTTGGTAAAATAAAATATTTATAAGTAACTAACTTATAAATTGGATTTTTTGCGTTTAAATGGAATATGGATAGAATTTGTTAATAAAGTAATTTTATAAGTGAAGTTGTTAAAAAATATAAATGGAACTTATAAATGTTGCTTTATAAATTCGAAATCGACTTGTTTTAATAAGTTTAATTATTATAACTTATTAAAGGAAATATATCCACGATTTTGGGACAGTGGAAAATCCTTCAAATAGAATATGTAGAGATTGAATTTGGTTAATGAAATATATTCACGATTTTGGACGGTGAATAATATATTAAAGAAATATTTTGGAAAAGTGATATTTTAAATAGAATTAAAACGATCAAAAAACGTTTTAGAATGTGTTAAGTATCGAAATCATAGATTTCAACATTTATTGTTGAAATAGACGTTTTCGAGGAATAGAAGGAAATGGTGGACTATAACACTGTTGTTATAGTAAATGATTTCCGAAAGGAAATGTTTTTTTTAGTATTGGAATTTATATATCTATTTTAAGTTCGAATCCCTATACTAGTGATTTTGGGTTGTCGTAACGATGTTTTACACGACATTCGTTTTGACCCAAGTAAATGTGTTTAAGAGAATGTTTTCCTTATAGAATAAAATATATACTTAATTTGGATTTAAGTATATTGAATATTTGTCAAGTGTTGAAAATAAATAGATTGGTGAATTACTTATTATTAAATAAGTATGGAAATGTCTTTCCAATATGAAGTGAATGTTTGAGATCTTATCTTTAAAAGATAAATTGAAAATGAATATTAGAAATCGATTTAAAAATCGTATATTCATAGATATTTTGGAATTGTAAATTCACTATGGAATTTATAAAAGAAAGGGAAATTAGAAAAAAATAAACGTTAATTTATTTTGAAGTGTGGAGATTAATTTACGGATTTGGAACGTAAATTTAATAAATCGGTAAGGATTTATTTAATTGGTTTAAATGAACCATTTTGAAATGAAAGTTGTAAGGGTGTAAATTGATTTAAAATTGGTTTTCAAATGGTTGAAATGTGGGATGTATACCTTATAATGATATTTTTTTGAAATAAATAATTTAAGAAATTATTTGAAATCGGCTGATGTTGTGAATATTGATTGATAGTTAAATAACGGACTATCAATATTGACCTTTAAATAGGTATTTGTTGTGAATTGGTTGAAATTGAATGCTACACTTATTTTTAAATTATTGCGCTCGTTATTCAGATTACCCATTCCGAATAGTGATACGACGTAATGGATAGCATTAAAGACCGGTGGCGAAGACCGGGTATTTGTGAGAATGATAGGATGACCTATCGATTGTCTCTGCACCATTAGCTATGGTATGGAGATTTCCATTGTGATGGGAAATTTGATCGGTTTTGTGAATTCTCGGATTGCAAGGGCTTCTTTTGAAGTGCCTTCGGTTCTGTTCGAACCCGGAACAGGCTTGTATGGTTATGTGTCTGACATTACATTTTGAGATATAAATCAGATTTCTTTCAAATACATTTCTGTTGGTGGCGGAGAATTTATTCTCTTAGCTTAACACCTTTCTCTGAGACGTAGCGCTTAGAGGTTATGTAGTTGAAGGTTATCAGCGATATATTCCCAATTTGGTAATGCGCCATGCTGAGTGTTGCTGTGTGATGATTATTTATTGATAATTTGTTGATCAAAGCGTGGCTTTGTGAAAAAGCGTAGCTTTGTGGACGAGACTTACCTCACTCCCCGGAAATGGTCAAAATTAAAAGAAATATGCGGCAAGGTTATGAGGGTCGCGCCCTTTAGGGTATGTCATTTCCTTCTGGAAAGGGAGGTATCATGGTATGGAGCCCCGATACTTGCTCATGTTGACACACTATATTTATTACTGTGTGATGTTTGTTATCGAGCACTCGGATAAAGGTCCAAAGGGACCGGTTGACGGCATATTCATGTAGAAGTTACCTAGTTACAGAGGTAACCCGGCCTTGTGCTGGCAGAGATCTAACCATAACGTTAGGTTCTCGGGATGTCCCGCCAGAGGCGATCCTATTGACAGTAGGAAGTTCCTTAGCCTGACCATTTGTTGGAAATCCAAACAAAACAATATGATCCTTGTATGGTTTTAGTTGTATAACCTGCCATGGAATGTGGCGGTAACTTGCTACGAACATGGTAGCTATAGTAGGCATAAGTGCGAGATATTTATGCTGGCTAGGATTTATATTGTACTTTCGAAATGTTTCCTACACTATGCACTAGCAATAATATCAAATGTTTCTTTTAATGCGTATCAAGCATTTTTGACTATCATAAGGAGAAATCTACTCCGATTCTGCGCTTGCATTGTTTGTGTATGCGGGAGGCCTTATGGTAGTTTCATTTTCCAAAAAGCATTGCGAATCTATTATAAAATTATCCTATTGTTTGTTTTTAAAGGTAAATTGTTTTAAGTTCTCACACCAGTCCCATGACTGACCTGGAGTTTATTGTCTCCCTTCCTAAACTCTGGGTGCCAACCAATTTCCACACGGGCAGTCTAGAGTTAGGTTATCAGGTTATTCTGGATTTAGATTGCTATGAAGCTCAGTAGGCGAGCTGGATTGCGAGACGTATCACTAGTATATAGTATTTCTTTTCCGCTGTTTGTTGTTGTAAACTCTGATAATGTAAATTAAAGTGATGTAATGTAATAACTGATATAGTATCTTTGTTTTAAAGATGTTCATTTATCTATTATATGTTGTTCCGCTGCGAATGTGAGGTTCTGATATTGTTTCTGTTCCGTTTCCTTATTTCTTCTATCTTTTTCTTCTGCCTCTTCTTTTTAACCCTCATGGTTCGGTTTTTCGGCATTCGATTGTTCGGCGGTTGATACAGTGGACGTATTGATGTCGATTTTCAAAAGTCGAAGAATCGGGTCTTGACACCTAATAAAAATAAAGAAAACAAAATTGAATACATGAAAGATAAACTCTTGCATTAATATCAAACGAAGTTTACAAATAATAACAGGGGCTATGATTGCGTTGTAATTTCATTTCAATAATGTTTAATTAATATTCAAAGTTTTGAAATCACGGCCTTAGCCTTTTCAAATGAGCTAGCAGACAAATTAAGTACAGAATCAAAAGAAACCTTGATTCCATCTGTAGAATAAATTGAAGGAAAATGATGATATTCATATTCCCCTGTACGAGAACTATCATGACCACATATTAAATTTGTTTGGAAGGATCAAATTTGGCTAAGTAATTTCTCTTTCTCATCACCCAGAAAGTCAAAATAGAAATGAGGATAACGCATGCAAATTTCTTGCAAATCTTTCAAGAAATTATCTCTTGCTCATTGTGATGTTTTAAGAATTGAGAATCTTTATGAAAATCTTTCTTCAATTTGACAAACTTACTTAAGAGATCCTTGAGAACCGGGTTGCTTGAAAGACCTTTATTCTGTGCAATATGTTGAAATTAAGCTTAGAATAGGGAAATTAGAATGACAAAGCTCATAAGAAAACTAAATAGAATACAACAATTATATAAGTCATTCAAGTTCGTATGAAATTGATTTCTTATACATTTTTAAAATGAATCTCTTCGTGTTATATTTAAGTTTTTTCTGGGGAAGAGAGTGTAAGGAAAGAGGAATGGAAATGACACGGGGATCACACCATCATGCCTCGAGATGATGATCAGTCTTATATTCATCCAAATATCTACAGTAAAGCATCTTAGCGAACCACATTGTTATTGCCTAAATACAAGAAATCGACGATCAGTCTCCTACAACAAACTTTGTACATGAACTCCACTAAGGCATCTCTATCGTGGATTAACATCCAGAAGTGGGTCGTCAATTCACGATTCTCTTTTATAAGTCTTGCTCGATGATGATGGGCTTTCTTCATTCGATGGGTGATCTCTTTTTCATTGAAATGCCTAAGTTGGACGCATTCCAAGCAAGCTTCTTGTATTTCTTAGATAGCTCATCATAATCTTTTATTTACTTGTGGAGCTTTCTAATTAGCCGATCGGTTTTTGCTTGTTTCTTTTCAAGTATAATGTCGTAACAATATTTCCATTCTCTCCTTAGTTAAAAAAAATTAACGTATTAATTATGAAATCACTTGATAACCTATGACATTTATATAAAGATAACTAAATTTGAGAAATTGAGATCAAGACGGTAAAAAAATTTCCTTACCAGTGAGCTTCTGACTTTAGAGAAATACTCTCTTTCTTGGAAGGAATTTTGTTCAGGAGATCGTAGCATCAACGGCTACTACATCTTGAGTAAACATATCTGGGTTAGCACCACTAGGCTCATCTTGATTATCCAGTTGATCGGGTGGACCCATTTCATCACCATCACCACCACCATCTTTGTCATCATGATGACCATCATTACATCATCTTTATCATTATCATCATGGTCATCCTCTTTGTCGTCATCATCATCTCCTTTTCCCTCAGGCCATCACAAATCGCCAATGTTAATGTCATGAAATAATAGCAATTCCGTAGCATCAGTTTATTCCTCGATGGTGAATTCTTCCATGAGAGCCTTTTTATCCATTTTTATTTTGAGACCGAGCTTCCTTTTGCACCTATTTTTCAAGGCTGGACGAGATGGGAAACCTAAGTCTGGACATTTGTGAATACTGTTAATATAGGCAACATACAGTGCCTCTTCAAAGCACATCTCGTTGATTTTAGGAAGAGCAACATCATGTAAGGGTGCGACTTTCTTCTCAAGATCCTTGATGATGTTATTTGAACAATCTTGAAGCGCATATTTACTTTCCAATTGACCTTCGAGCAAATTTTGCTCTCGATTATTTCAGAGATCGGCTTTTACAACCAATGTACACGTAAATGTGCATATACTTACATCCATATTTTATCTATTTTTATCTAAATAAATGTCATATTTGGGAATTTTAACAAGTTTAAACCAAAATTTAACCATTTGCACATCACCATATTTTCATCATTATATATGGGCAAAATGGTCATTGTTGTGCATATGCGAATTTGAGAATTTTTACTTGGATATTTTTCATAATATTTATAGGAATTTGGATGCATATGGAAGATGGTTTCATGAAGATATATCCATGCACAAGGGAATACAAAGGAATGATGAGGAAATAATTCAAGCTCATGATCATGGGGGACCATATCCACTTACCTAAATCTATAATTAGAAGCTAATGGACAACAAAGTAAAGATTAAAGCTTCATGCATATTTGATGATGGATTAATTAGAGGCTAATGGTTACTTGGTGGCTACGCATCCTAAAAGGCATTTTGGAAAGCACCCTAATTTTTTTTTTAGGGTTTTATGCATGTATAAATAGCCCACTTATGTACATATAGATATCTTCTTACTCTCTTATTTTACTTAGGAAAATTAGCAAGCAAGTTGTAAACACAATGCTTCATGAAATAAAAATGGCTTCCAAGCCTCTTTGTCCTTTCTTTCCTACATGGTCTTATTTACTTTTTTGTTAATGTTTATTTCTATGCTTTCTTTCATTCCATGTTTATGGCTTAGATTTACATTCATGCACGTGGTGTAGCTTTATTTTTTATGCAAGAAGTTAGTAGTTAGTCTCCCTTTCTTCCTTTGCTTGATTTCAATTTCTTTGCCTTTTTATGTTGAAATTTGAATGTGTTGATTTGATAGCAAATGAGAAGCTAAACACCTTTTATTTAGGAAAAATGAAGATGTCTAACTTTATGTAAATTCAAAATTTATATAATTTATGGTCTCTTTTATATATGCTACATGAAAGTGGATTTTGATGTAAGTTTATACAAGTGGGTTTCATAACTTATGTTGCTTTTGCAAATGAGCTATTCTTATTCAACATAAACACAATTTACATCATCATTTGCTAATTGATTTTTGATTTTAAAATGAAAGTGAAAAACAAAATTTGATGATCTATATTACTAATTACAATAGTAAATATATAATACTTAAAATAACTTCTGCTTTGGCTTCATTTTGATGGGAATTGATAAGCGATTTATTTATTGTATTATAGTTTGATGATTTACTTTATGTTAATTAATAACATAAGTAAACCTGTAACAGCCCGCAAATCCGTACCCCTTGAGTCAACACTATCTTACAACAATCAACTCAAGTTGCACAGAAATACGAACCATTTGGGTTTAAGAAGAAGAGGTAGAAGAAGAGAAAACAAAATCAACATCAGAATCTAACCATCGCAGCAGAATAAAATATAATAAATAATAAATAATCTTTACTCAAAATATATTATATCAGTTTACATATATTACATCATCAGAGTACATCAGTCACAGCTCACATCAATAACATACAATGAATACACAACAACTCAAACAGCGGAATATATATATAACAAGTACGACTGTACGTATCGTCATCCAGCTCGTCTCCTGAGCTCCACAGCAACATATCCTGTATCCTATAATACTCGGTCTGACCCGAGCATTATAGTTAAATAACACCCGAGTCAGTCTGGATTACCAGCGTGAGAAAATCACACCCAATTGATTATTAAAGTTTCAAAAATCCTTTGAAAACAAAAGCATCTCGTAAGACCACGCCACAAATAAACATGTCGGGTTTTTACCTTACGATAGCTAAAACAATTTTTATAGAAATCCTCTGATATTATACTAGGGTCTATATACAAATACTTATAAAATAGCCGAAATTGTTACATCTATTAAATTCCAGCTACTAGCCACAAAAGTGGGTAATACAAACAAAACTCGTACAAGGCTCGTAGGGAGAATGGATTTCCAACAATGACTAGGCACCGGGGTACCACCTGTCACAGTACGGGGCCTAGATCACCGTACCGAGGACTACTCCCTTCATCCCCTGCAACACAAGGCCGGAACCATTCCTTACTGAACAGTCCCGAACAAGATAAACCCCGTGGTTGGCGCGACCAACCACCCACTAAGCCGAAATATATAAAAAGGGACATCTAGACAGGGGAAATATCTTGTCCTGCTTGGGCATGACCCACCTAACCTTGCTGCATATCCCCTGATTTTCAGTCATTCCTGGTTGATGAGGCTTGAGGCTAAGCGTTACCTTTTTTAGAACGTTTTACTTAGAATGCCCATCGCCCACCTGACGATGTTTCGCAAGCATTCGTCCATACAAGTCCGTCCCGGGTTCGAACGGAACCGAAGGCACTATTCCTACTACATCCATTTTGGAAATATCCTCAGGATTAGTAGCGACTAGCCCTTGCACTTCACTGCTCCATCTTCGAATCCAAAATCGCTTACACGAAACGTACAAACCGGATCGAAGTGGTTTCCGAGAAATTAATCTCGATCCCGGTCTCTTCGAAACGATCAACGCATTTGGCCAATATTGATAGTCGGTTATTTAACTATCAATTAATATTCACAAACAACCATCAACCAATAAATAATTTCCCAAATTATTTATTTATCTCAAAATATCTTCAAAGATATATTCCTATTTTCAATCCTTTGAAAACAGTTTTCAAAACCATATTTCTTTTAAGAATAAACTTCCCAGATGTTTCCTATCTCCTCTGGAATCACCAAGCACAAAAATAGATTTTTAAATCACTTTACCTTGAAATATATTTTAAAACATTTATTTTAAAACTACTTCAATGATTTGTTAAAAATACATACTATATGCATATTTGAAAATAATGTTACTAAACAAAATATAAACTAGATTTCACTTTTAAAAATAAATTACTAATTCACTCTTTAAATAATTATTAATATAATAGATTTGAGAAAATACTTACTTTAAAAATTAAATATTAGAAATAATAAATTTTACAAAAACATGTCTTTTGAAACAATTTTAAAACTATTAACTTATATTAAAAAAAATTTACTTAAAAATGTACTCAGTATTCCAAGGAAAACTCCAACTTCAACCACTTAAATCAATTTACCAAATTGATTCACAATTTATTTCCTTTGAAATAAATTTCTTTACTTATCGGTTCATTTCGACATTCAATTAATTATGGACTTTATTATTAATTTCAGTTTGACTTTTTAAGTCCTTTAGCTGAAATATACAATTTCAGGTCATTCCCGATTTCTGCTTTATTCTTCTTAAATAATTTGAGATCCTAAATTTAAAATAATTGTTTTATTCCTTTAAACAGTAACATTGAAGTTTAAGTTTTCTTAACTTTCTGTTTATTCATACATTTCTTTCCACACCCTTAATTTATTAATTAGCGTTTTGAAAACACTAATATTCTTATCTAATTCATTTTAGTTTATTCACATTCTTTATAATTATTTACTTAAAATTTTCTCTTTTTATTATTTCCTTCCAAAAATCCAATGCTATGCAATTATAACTCAGAGTCCAGAATATATCCAAGCAACTATAGCATTCAATATTTCAATATAATTCATCACAGAATATCCACAAAACATAACAGAGAATAAATAAACAATATATATATATATATATATGATGAGGGACCCAGTTGGATCCCTCCAACCTGTTTTTCTCTGCATCCACAAACGTCAGCACAGTATAATATACCACTTCTACAATATCATACTATATCTCATCAATTCATTCGACCATTCAAACAATCATTTAAATTTAATCATTTTAAATTTAAATTAAAACTGAGTGAGATTAACTCACCTTATTCCATTTGCAATTCAACCCAAACCAGTTGTTTTCTTCACGATTGCAGACCTTGAATACACATTATATGTTTTTATTAATATCTGAACAATCATTATCATTAAATAATTTAAGTTAACTAATGATTTGAATTTTAATGAATAGTTTAAATTTAAACTAGTTTCATTTTTGAAAAATCCTTTAGTAACTAACATAAATTTCAAATAATTAAACTAAACAAATATATATTACTTTGAAGTTAAACTAGTGAAATCAAAGTGTGTAGATGTATATATATTATGTTTTTTTTTTTATACTTAACTGTGATTAATATTATTAATATTTTTGCCCTTCGGAAATTATACATCTGCATATAATAAAATACCCTATATAACTCACTCTTTACATAAATTCCAATTTTTTTTTTTCTGTAAATATACTTCTTGTTTAAATGAGAATAGTTGGTAACATAACTGCATTAATTTTAACACAGTAGTTCATCTATACAATTTTAACAGAAAGCTTTAAAGCTTCGTAAAACTGAATAAAATGAACTAAATTACCTTAACAAGCAGGAACAAAAATTAGCACTGGATCTGGACTTTGAACACATCGAGAAGCCGCCACAACCCCTTTCAATCGAATCTTCTTTCCACCCTCGCAGCTACCCCCATGCGACAAGGACTTCTCGCGTTAGCCACCACACGCGTACGCATTCAGATTGTCACCCATCGCAAAACCCCAGGTCAAAACGAACGAGCCTCTCACCATTGACCATCGCAAGTGCCGCTGAATCATTGCGCGTGCGATTTGAGTTGCCGCGATGCCCTCCCTTCCTGAAGAAATGAGATTGATTCACTCACTCTTGGCTTCGGCTACTAATTGAATTCGAACGAAACAACTTGGGAACAGAAGAGGAGAATTTCTCTGCCCCTTTCTCCCTTTTTTTTTTTTTTAAACGAGAATATCGGCCTCGTTTGGTTTGAAGAAAGGGAGTAACTCGGCCATTTATAAATAAAGGAGAAAAAGAAGAGGAGAGAATTGTAGGTGATTTACTAGGTCGGCCATTGTAAAAAAAAATTCTCTGATCGAATTCTGATTTGTGAAGATGGAAAGGAAAGAGAATGGGTACGAAGGAGACACAAAGGAGGCGTGTTGTACTTAGTGTCGATAAAAGAAAACAGTTATATTTTATTTAATTTCATTTTGCCTTAGAATAATTTCTATGCGTTTATAGGTCGTACGCTCCCACTACAATTCCAATCAATTTGAAATTTGAAATCCGATAATAATTCAATATTACGAACCCAATGGAGCTAGTTTCGTTGAATTCCGAGACTGTGCCTCGGAAGGTTATTTTTTTAAATATCGATTTAAACAATAACATTTTAAAACTGAACAAATCAGTGTTAATTTCAATTTTACAACTCCTATTATCTTCAGTGTTATTAATATAAATTTTATAAGCCTTCAAATTATTTTTAATAGGCTTAAAATTCTAGATTCAATAATTTATCCAATTTCAAATTATTTAATTCAATAATCTAATTATCAAATAATTGGTGATATTTGAATTCAAGTTAAAAACTAACTTTTAAATATTCAAAATCAATTGAATATTCCAATTTTAAATACTCAAAAATTCCGGGCCGTCACATTCCTTCCCCCTTAAAAGAATTTCGTCCCCGAAATTACTAATTAGGAAAAATGGTCCAATACCCGATTACTTTTTTTCCCTTTCAAACCCATATAGTTTTTGACCCTCTGCCAAGACAATCTTTTAATCAAAGGCATCCCAACTTCCTTTCTAACTTTTCAACTTATCCATAAGTCCCAATCAATATCAACTACTTATCAATTCAAATTTAAACTTAAATTCAAATTTTAAGTTATCAAAATTTTCTCCAAAATTTTTCTAACTCCCTAAATTCCCGAAAAATTTCGCCAGCATTTCCTTTGCGCGGCTAGCTCGGTACAACTACAAAATGGCTCTCCGGCCTCCCAAATCCAAAAAGAAAACAAAAAGGCCAAGTGGCTCAATCCAAATCCCAATCAAATTCCATACCAAATTTAAATACATACCTTTTTGTCGAGCATTTCAAATTTATCTCTTGAAATCCATCCAATTCTATTTTTCCTTTAGATTACATGCATATCCTGCTCGATACTAATATCCAATCACAATATTCCCAAAACATTTTATCGACTTTCTTACAAATGTCAATATTTATTCATTCAAATAACAACTTAGAATATATTTGCAATATCAGTTTCCAATCAAGAATCCACCATTCCTTTCTTAAGTTTAGCATAAGCAATTTATATGTTTCTTATATTTATTTTCGCTTTACACCTTTAATTTATATCCATTACTATTCAAATTGGTTCTTTCATTTCCATATGAATTTAATTTATCTTTAACCCTGCACATATAAATTTATTGGTCATTTATTACTAACTCATCTCATTACTTTAATTAGTTTCATTCACTAACTTATTTCAATTTCTATTTTGAAATTGTTTAGTCGTTAATGGATTTTTTTTTTTTTTTTCAAAATTTCCAAAAATTTTCTAACTCCCAAAATTTCTGAAAATTTTTGGCAGAGTCCCCTTTGTACGGAGGAGCTTTTGCAATTTGACAAAAGAGATAAATATATATACATCGACCCACACGGTCGGAAAAACAAAAAACAGTTCATATTTCCTATTTTAATTGCGTAGGCGTACCTTATTTAGCATTTTAAGCAAGCGGCTTATTATTTTTAGCAAAAAGCCCAACCCAAATCCAACCATACGGCTTCCAGGTACCTGTACTTACTCAGTTTAAACTTGTAAGTGCCAAATATAAGAAGTTTAACACATTTCACTTACTTGCAATAGTTAAAACATATGAATTCTAAAAGAAATTCACACCCAACATTTTTCTGTAAGCAACTTCTACAATTTCCATGTTAATTTAACTGATCCAATTTATTTATCAACCATTTTTATGCAATTTGAATGGTTTTCAATCCATTCGTATACAACCTTATCAATTTAAATGGTTTAAAACACAATAGCTTACATTTAATTTATTTTAAGTAAACTGAACTCATATTTAATTCAACTGCTTTCAAAATCACTTTATTTTACTTCTATCAATACATAGAATGTTTAACTATTTCATTTACATCAAATGACAATTTATTCTATGCAATTCGATGAGATTTATGTGAATAAATAAGTATTTATGTTTATAACCAATTTAAATGGATTTCAACTCAATTTATACTTAATTCTATCCCATTTTTAAATTTATTCACAATTCCTATATTCTCATTCTCATGGCATTTTAAATTTGAATCCATTCACTCGCATTCCATTTTATTAACCAATTAATTCATCCAAACCATATACAATCTAGGTTCATCTTAAATGCCTATTAAATTTCCCTTTTTATTTAATCCATTTACAACCATTTACTAGCTCGACACACTCCCTTTTAAATTTCACTTACAATCCATTCATTTACATTTCATTCAATGTATTCCAAACTATTTTATTTAGCTCGGAAACAATCCAAGCTATTTCATTCCATAACCATTTCTCAACTCATTTAAACCAACACTTCATTTGATACTTATTTATCCCATCATTTATTTATTCGATATAATTAGTTTATCCACATTCACTTACACCATTCTAATAAACTCGAAACATTCAATCCTTTCCTTATTGTCTCAAGTTAATTCAATCTCTTAATAATTTAAATGGTTTACAATTATTTATTTAAGCATTTTCATTTCATTAAATATTATCGGCAACTCACCGAATTTTACTTCAATTGAAATTTATTTTTACTTGATTTAAAACCAATCCAATTATTATTAAACTTTGTTTAAGTTGAATTCAATTCAACTCTCCTGCATTCATTTAGCTTAAGTCAATTTCCTTCAGTTTATTCAAATTTTATACTTAAGCTCATTCTCATTTTGCAAACAAAGTTCTCTTTGATACTCAACTTAACTCAATTAATTCCAAGGCCATATCCAATTATTTCCACTTATTGGATTTCATTTGCACATTCAAACCATTACTATTTTAATCCATTTACATTTTTATTTTACATATCTCATATTATATTTACTTTGTTAACACTTCAAGTCTAATTTTTAATTAATAATTCAAGTTCTGATTCTATTATCCACTTTTAATTTACCATCCAATTTATTAACTCACAATTCAACTCCATTCTTAATTACTTTCCTTTCATCAACAATTTGAATCAGCTTTAATTTATAACTTAAGTTTATTTCCAAACTTCATCATCAACTCACAATTCAATTTTATTAACTAATTTATTATCTAATTAGTTCTCCCATTATTTATGATCCAACACTTGAAATTTTTTTTTTCATTCCAAATATCACTTTTATTTATTTTCCTTAGTTCAATATACTTTACAATTCAAGTTTGGATTTTCCTCTCATTTTCCTATTCATCTTAATATTTATTTGGATTTGTATTCCATTTCAAAAATTTATAAGCCACAACTTATTATTTACACAATTCCATCCATTATAGGCTTGAATATATTCATCTTTTATTTTTAACTCAAGCCTATTATTTATTTATAGCCCAATCATATTTTATTTCTATGGATTTTAATTCTTTTATAAGTGATTTTGATTTATTTATTCCAATTCCAATCCTTATCCCACTTAATTCCATTTATTCAGGTAAGAATCTAATTCCATTAAATAATTCAATTGAATTCTTATGCCAATTCAATTTTATCTTAACTCGGATTTATTTAATCCAATTCAGTTTCAACTAAATTCAAATACAACTGGATATTATTTCTAGCCTATTCAATTTATTCCAATCCAGTTAAGTTTATTATTATTTTTTTATTTTCCATCCAAGTTAACTTCATTTCATTTTAAATTTACATTCCATTATTCAAAGCTTATATTTCCTTTCTGTTTTAAAAATAATCTCAATCTATAAGCTTACAATTCATCTCATCAGGATTTTCAAACACCCGCTTTAGTTTCAAATTATTTTGAAATCTCCAACATTTCAAAATCACACTTCTCAGAAATTTAAACCAATCCTGGTTTTATTCCCAATAAATTTCCTCTAAAATTTTCAAAAACAACTCGTTTTTCCTGAACAAATTAATTTGGCAGCAAATCCGTCCCTTAGAAACTCGGAAATGAACATCGATGATGCTGCAGTCATCACCGAAGTTATTTTCCAGTGACTAAAGTGAATTCAATGCTATATCACTTTCAAAACCAATTTAAAACAAATTTCCATCCAGAAATACTTCCAAAACAATAATGTTATCATTTATCTTCAAAACACTTTGATAACATTCCCAAAATATCTGAAATTTTGAATTTCCAAATTCTGCTTAAATAAATTTTAACTATAATTCATTTGCACAGCTTATGTTCATACAAATTCTCATTTGATTATATTTCAATTCACAAATTACATCTATAATTCATATTTATAAATTTCTTTTTATAATAAATTTATTCCTTCAAACTTTGGTTATATTTCCAATTTCTAATTAAATTTTCACTTAACAATGATAATACTTTAATATTATCATTTCTAACATCCAAGCAACCATATATTAGTCAAACAGTTTACAAAAACTATGCTTTATATCAAAATATGTTTTTGGGTAAAATTATTTCATTCACCCATATTTAAAACAATATCGTGTCGATTGCTCTATTCAAGTGTTTAGAAACCCCTTCGATACAGTTGTACGGACTGTGCCGACGAAGGTTCATATGCCACTCAATAAACCAATCAACGCAATATTAAAACAATTTATATTCACTAACAAATACGCGCTCATATTTATTAATACGCTCAAACTCATTATAGAGTACTACAGACTCTATTTCATGAGTAATTCCCACCAGAGCCAAGGTTATCACCAACCTAAGCTCGGATACCAACTGTAACAGCCCGCAAATCCGTACCCCTCGAGTCAACACTATCTTACAACAATCAACTCAAGTTGCACAGAAATACGAACCATTTGGGTTTAAGAAGAAGAGGTAGAAGAAGAGAAAACAAAATCAACATCAGAATCTAACCATCGCAGCAGAATAAAATATAATAGATAATAAATAATCTTTACTCAAAATATATTATACCAGTTTACATATATTACATCATCAGAGTACATCAGTCACAGCTCACATCAATAACATACAATGAATACACAACAACTCAAACAGCGGAATATATATATAACAAGTACGACTGTACGTATCGTCATCCAGCTCGTCTCCTGAGCTCCACAGCAACATATCCTGTATCCTATAATACTCGGTCTGACCCGAGCATTATAGTTAAATAACACCCGAGTCAGTCTGGATTACCAGCGTGAGAAAATCACACCCAATTGATTATTAAAGTTTCAAAAATCCTTTGAAAACAAAAGCATCTCGTAAGACCACGCCACAAATAAACATGTCGGGTTTTTACCTTACGATAACTAAAACAATTTTTATAGAAATCCTCTGATATTATACTAGGGTCTATATACAAATACTTATAAAATAGCCGAAATTGTTACATCTATTAAATTCCAGCTACTAGCCACAAAAGTGGGTAATACAAACAAAACTCGTACAAGGCTCGTAGGGAGAATGGATTTCCAACAATGACTAGGCACCGGAGTACCACCTGTCACAGTACGGGGCCTAGATCACCGTACCGAGGACTACTCCCTTCATCCCCTGCAACACAAGGCCGGAACCATTCCTTACTGAACAGTCCCGAACAAGATAAACCCCGTGGTTGGCGCGACCAACCACCCACTAAGCCGAAATATATAAAAAGGGACATCTAGACAGGGGAAATATCTTGTCCTGCTTGGGCATGACCCACCTAACCTTGCTGCATATCCCCTGATTTTCAGTCATTCCCGGTTGATGAGGCTTGAGGCTAAGCGTTACCTTTTTTAGAACGTTTTAC
The DNA here is from genome assembly GCA_030765085.1 of Allium cepa. Lineage (NCBI taxonomy): Eukaryota > Viridiplantae > Streptophyta > Magnoliopsida > Asparagales > Amaryllidaceae > Allium > Allium cepa. The sequence continues at coordinate 1,034,633,072 of CM060928.1, forward strand.
TTAGAATGCCCATCGCCCACCTGACGATGTTTCGCAAGCATTCGTCCATACAAGTCCGTCCCGGGTTCGAACGGAACCGAAGGCACTATTCCTACTACATCCATTTTGGAAATATCCTCAGGATTAGTAGCGACTAGCCCTTGCACTTCACTGCTCCATCTTCGAATCCAAAATCGTTTACACGAAACGTACAAACCGGATCGAAGTGGTTTTCGAGAAATTAATCTCAATCCCGGTCTCTTCGAAACGATCAACGCATTTGGCCAATATTGATAGTCGGCTATTTAACTATCAATTAATATTCACAAACAACCATCAACCAATAAATAATTTCCCAAATTATTTATTTATCTCAAAATATCTTCAAAGATATATTCCTATTTTCAATCCTTTGAAAACAGTTTTCAAAACCATATTTCTTTTAAGAATAAACTTCCCCGATGTTTCCTATCTCCTCTGGAATCACCAAGCACAAAAATAGATTTTTAAATCACTTTACCTTGAAATATATTTTAAAACATTTATTTTAAAACTACTTCAATGATTTGTTAAAAATACATACTATATGCATATTTGAAAATAATGTTACTAAACAAAATATAAACTAGATTTCACTTTTAAAAATAAATTACTAATTCACTCTTTAAATAATTATTAATATAATAGATTTGAGAAAATACTTACTTTAAAAATTAATTATTAGAAATAATAAATTTTACAAAAACATATCTTTTGAAACAATTTTAAAACTATTAACTTATATTAAAAAAAATTTACTTAAAAATGTACTCAGTATTCCAAGGAAAACTCCAACTTCAACCACTTAAATCAATTTTCCAAATTGATTCACAATTTATTTCCTTTGAAATAAATTTCTTTACTTATCAGTTCATTTCGACATTCAATTAATTATGGACTTTATTATTAATTTCAGTTTGACTTTTTAAGTCCTTTAGCTGAAATATACAATTTCAGGTTATTCCCGATTTCTGCTTTATTCTTCTTAAATAATTTAAGATCCTAAATTTAAAATAATTGTTTTATTCCTTTAAACAGTAACATTGAAGTTTAAGTTTTCTTAACTTTCTGTTTATTCATACATTTCTTTCCACACCCTTAATTTATTAATTAGCGTTTTGAAAACACTAATATTCTTATCTAATTCATTTTAGTTTATTCACATTCTTTATAATTATTTACTTAAAATTTTCTCTTTTTATTATTTCCTTCCAAAAATCCAATGCTATGCAATTATAACTCAGAGTCCAGAATATATCCAAGCAACTATAGCATTCAATATTTCAATATAATTCATCACAGAATATCCACAAAACATAACAGAGAATAAATAAACAATATATATATATATATGATGAGAGACCCAGTTGGATCCCTCCAACCTGTTTTTCTCTGCATCCACAAACGTCAGCACAGTATAATATACCACTTCTACAATATCATACTATATCTCATCAATTCATTCGACCATTCAAACAATCATTTAAATTTAATCATTTTAAATTTAAATTAAAACTGAGTGAGATTAACTCACCTTATTCCATTTGCAATTCAACCCAAACCAGTTGTTTTCTTCACGATTGCAGACCTTGAATACACATTATATGTTTTTATTAATATCTGAACAATCATTATCATTAAATAATTTAAGTTAACTAATGATTTGAATTTTAATGAATAGTTTAAATTTCAACTATTTTCATTTTTGAAAAATCCTTTAGTAACTAACATAAATTTCAAATAATTAAACTAAACAAATATATATTACTTTGAAGTTAAACTAGTGAAATCAAAGTGTGTAGATGTATATATATTATGTTTTTTTTTTTATACTTAACTGTGATTAATATTATTAATATTTTTGCCCTTCGGAAATTATACATCTGCATATAATAAAATACCCTATATAACTCACTCTTTACATAAATTCCAACTTTTTTTTTTCTATCTGTAAATATACTTCTTGTTTAAATGAGAATAGTTGGTAACATAACTGCATTAATTTTAACACAGTAGTTCATCTATACAATTTTAACAGAAAGCTTTAAAGCTTCGTAAAACTGAATAAAATGAACTAAATTACCTTAACAAGCAGGAACAAAAATTAGCAAGCCTGGATCTAGACTTTGAACACATCGAGAAGCCGCCACAACCCCTTTCAATCGAATCTTCTTTCCACCCTCGCAGCTACCCCCATGCGACAAGGACTTCTCGCGTTAGCCACCACACGCGTACGCATTCAGATTGTCACCAATCGCAAAACCCCAGGTCAAAACGAACGAGCCTCTCACCATTGACCATCGCAAGTGCCGCTGAATCATTGCGCGTGCGATTTGAGTTGCCGCGATGCCCTCCCTTCCTGAAGAAATGAGATTGATTCACTCACTCTTGGCTTCGGCTACTAATTGAATTCGAACGAAACAACTTGGGAACAGAAGAGGAGAATTGCTCTGCCCCTTTCTCCCTTTTTTTTTTAAACGAGAATCTTGGCCTCGTTTGGTTTGAAGAAAGGGAGTAACTCGGCCATTTATAAATAAAGGAGAAAAGGAAGAGGAGAGAATTGTAGGTGATTTACTAGGTCAGCCATTGTTAAAAAAAAATTCTCTGATCGAATTCTGATTTGAGAAGATGGAAAGGAAAGAGAATGGGTACGAAGGAGACACAAAGGAGGCGTGTTGTACTTAGTGTCGATAAAAGAAAAAAGTTATATTTTATTTAATTTCATTTTGCCTTAGAATAATTTCTATGCGTTTATAGGTCGTACGCTCCCACTACAATTCCAATCAATTTGAAATTTGAAATCCGATAATAATTCAATATTACGAACCCAATGGAGCTAGTTTCGTTGAATTCCGAGACTGTGCCTTGGAAGGCTATTTTTTAAAATATCGATTTAAACAATAACATTTTAAAACTGAACAAATCAGTGTTAATTTCAATTTTACAACTCCTATTATCTTCAGTGTTATTAATATAAATTTTATAAGCCTTCAAATTATTTTTAATAGGCTTAAAATTCTAGATTCAATAATTTATCCAATTTCAAATTATTTAATTCAATAATCTAATTATCAAATAATTGGTGATATTTGAATTCAAGTTAAAAACTAACTTTTAAATATTCAAAATCAATTGAATATTCCAATTTTAAATACTCAAAAATTCCGGGCCGTCACAAAACCATACTTATGATAAATACAACAAATATTTCACTTAATATCAAAAATATGTCATAGATTGTTTGTTTGTTGATTTACAAAAAAACGAAAACAGATTTTTTTTTTAATTTTTTTATTCGAGGACGAATAAAAAGATAAGTATGAGGCTATTTGATGTACACATAAATATGCATATTTTTACCACCATATTTAATCTAATTAAATTAACTAAATGATCATATTGGGTATTTTAACTTGTTTAAACCAAAAATTAAAATTATTTCAAATCGTCACATATTCATCGTCATCCAAGGCAAAAATGATCATTTTCATGCATATATTAATTTTATAAAATTTAATTGAAAATTTCTATGTTGTGTTGTGGGAATTTAAATTCAAATGCAAGTGGCTTCATGAAGATATGCGTGCACAAAAGGAAACAAAGTAAATGAAGTGGAAAAAAAATTCAAACTCATAAACATGGAGGAATTCACCTACCCACTTACCTTGATTTTCACTTAGGAGCTAATGCATATGCTAAAAGGATATTAATGCTTCTTGTACATTTAATTGGGGGATTAAGACATGCTAATGATTACTTGGTGGCCGCAATACATCAAAGGTATTTTCGGCATTCCCAAAAGAAATGAATCAGGGTTTCTAACTTGTATAAATAAACATATCTTCATGTAACCCTCCTCTACCTCCTAATTAATTTTAGGCTCAAAATAAAACACAAGCTCTCTTTCTCTTTTCGTGGCTACTTAGCCATATTTATTTTATGTAATTTTCCTTTCTTTCATGCAATGTTAATTAATATTCTCTCTTATTTACATGCTCTATTTCTTTCTTATTAGTAGTTACTTATTTTTCACGCAAGTAGATTAGTGTTTACATCTTTTTAATTAGCTTATCTTTTCATTTTGCTTTCTTTTTCATCTTATTTTAGTTTCATGTTGCATGCTACTTGTGTTGATATGAAAACACAAATGAGAGGTTAATCCCTTCAACTAGGGGTAATGAAGCCTCTAATCATGTGTCTTCGACATTTTGATAATTGCTGCTATCTTTTATGCTTAAATAAATGTTGATGTGATTACTGTTTTATGATGAATTTGATAGTCTATGTTGTTCATAACAAATAGACTAAGCTTAAACAATCACAAACAAAAATTGCCTATTCATCTAAATACGATTATGGTAGAGAAGTGAATGTTGAAAATGGAATTTTGTACGGTCAATATTTATAATTAAGTTAATAGAACATACTTAAAATAGATTTTGATTTCAACTTATTGTCGTTTTTCAATGGAGTTGAAAAGTAGTTTAAATGGTGTGTCATAGTTTGATGGCTTATGTTGAGCTAATTAATAGCACAAATGGGCCATACTTATGATAAACACATCAATTTCCCGTTTTGTTGAACTATGCGATAGAGAGAGTGGAATTATATCTAAATTATCATTTATTCTCATATTTTTCTCACTTACATTTTTAGCTTCATGCTCTCCAAATTCTGGGTTCAATTTGATTTAATAAAAATTTAAAATCCACAATTCTCTACAGATTAACACGTACCCGTTACGTACTATGATAGTATGCCGTGCGCTTGTGGTATATTTTTATTTCAAAATTCATTCGGCTATTTTCTAACTCAATAGACATTTACTCGTCCGAACAATATATTCGATGAACTTAATCTTATTAGTGCTAAGAATAGACGAGTACCCTCCAATAGGTTATATAATGTGTTGCAAATTGATGTGAATTGAGAATTGCAGTTGTTCTCCAGTAGGAATAGAGTTAGGGCAAAACTCATTTTGCAGGAATATTTATGCCTTGAACTTGAAGACCTGAGTCGATTAAGAAGTTTATCCAGCTAAAGCAAGGGAGCTTATTAGTGACCGATTCGCCATTAAAGTCATGTGGTGTCTATCCAATTACTAGTTTTAACTGACATGCTTAAGAGATGTAAAAATAGTTGAATTTCTTGTCCTTTTATTCAATCTAATACTATTTATTGATTGGTATTTTCAGAAATATATAAGATGAATTTGAAAGAAAGAATAGCAAAGATGATTTACTGATACATTATTCTAATACACGGTTCGTTGCTGTATGTATAACAGCTATTACACAAAATATGTACGGTTATGGGCAAAACTGCAGTAGGACCAATAATATTCCTAACCAAACCTCTTTGCAATGTTAATATGGGGTAACATATTGTCTCACCATACACTTCTTCGTTTCTTACATCCTCTCTTATAGCGATTAGGGTTAGGAATTTGCCCGTCTCCTTGATTTGCTCGATTTCTGATCAAAAACTCCTTTAAACCCATTTAATCTTGAGATCTAGGATCAAAGATGAGGCTGTGTAGGTTTCAATCCATCCTGTTGTTAGATCTATTGCTCAAAACTTCTTCAGGTTTCATTATATTTTGTTTCGACTTTTAGTTTCTTTCGATAAAAAATGAAGTTCCTTGCTGTAAGTGCCTTTGTTAGAACATCTGCAACTTGGTAAGTAGCAGGTATGTGATTAATTTGTAGCTCTCCTTTTAAGATCTATTCTTTTACAAAGTATAGATCAATCTCCATGCGTTTCATTCTCGATGAAGCATTGGATTTGCTGATAACTAAACTGTGCTTAAATTATCACACCATACTGTTGATTTGCTACCTATGTTCATTTATAATTCATCGATGAGTGATTGTATCCACATGACTTTTGTAGTTGCACTAGATACACTTTAATACTCTGCCTCTGTACTTGGTCTAGATATTGTTCATTGTTTCTTTGAGCACCACGACACTGGGTTATCACCAATATAAATGCAGTAGCCTGTTGTTCATCTTCTATCATCAGGATCGGTAGCCCAATTTTCATATGCGAAGCCAGTTATATTTAGGTCTTTGCCTTTCTTTAATAGTATTCCATAATCTGAAGTTCTTTTAGATATCTTAGTATCCTCTTGACTACTTTCCAATATTTACCATGTGATTCCTACATAAATTGCCAAACTTTATTAACACTGAATGAAACATCAGGTCTAGTTATGGTGATATATTGTAATGCTCCAACTACACTTCTATGCTATTTGTCATTAAATACGGCTTCTCCTCTATTTCCAGATAAATGTTGGCTACTTATCATTGGTGTTGGTTAAGGGTTTGCATCAAACATCTTTGACTTTCTTAATAGTTCTCTGATATATTTTGTCTAACATAACATGATTTTTGTGTCTAACCTCCTTCTAGCTTCAACTCCTAGGAAGTAAGTCATGTGACTATGATCTTTGATTGAGAACTACTTGTCTAGATGGTGAATGGTTATGTTGACTTCTGTCTCACTATTGCCTGTAACAATCAATTCATCAACATATATGAGTATGTAAATAGTAATGATATTATTAATCTTTGTGAATAATGAGTTATCTGATTTTGTGGATTTAAAACCCATGTTGCATAAGGTGATTTTTAATTTGTCAAACCACACTCTTGTTGTTTGTTTGATACCGTATATGGCTTTATTCAATAAGCACACATAGTTTTTGCATTGTTGATATCCTGGTTGCTGTTCCATGTACACTTCCTCTTTTAACTCCGCATTAAGAACGGAATTGTTCACATCTGGTTGCCTTAGTTTTCAGTCTTTGTACGGTGCAATAGTGGAATAACTCTGATGATTGTTGGCTTAACCATTTATGAAAATGCTTCATTGAAGTCAAAACCATGTTCCTGTATACCCCTTTGCCACTAGTCTTGCTTTATATTTGGAAATTGTACCATCTAGGCTCTTCTTTAGCTTATATGTCCATTTGCACCCCACTATATATTTGTTCTTAGGTGGTAGAACCAGACTCCATGTCCTATTTTAATTAGTGCATTATATTCATCATCCATTGTAGCTTTCCAATTTTTGTCTTTGAGTGCTTGATTAAATGTTTCTGGTTCATCTGATATGATTGATGCATATATCTTTGGTTTGAATATGCCACTTTTTGATCTAGTGATCATATGATGTCCTATTCTTACTTGAGCTTCATTATGTGATGATTCATTGTCTTGATCTGAGTTGTCTTCTGATTCATTGTACTGATTATTTGATTCATATTCACTCATACTCTGTATTGGATTTGATGTATTCTCAGGTGAAATAGATGACTTTGCTTGACTTGTATCAACAAACACTATGTGTTGTGGAGCAGATTTCACTATGTTCCTTCACATCCTCAACCGAGTCCATTCTAATGGATGCAGATGAATGGGAGGTATTGAGACCTTCGGATTGCATATTTTCCTTGTTGTTTTGATGTTGAGATTAGAGTATGGAAAGATATGTTCATTGAGCACTACATGTCTGCTTACGAATATTTTTCCATTACCGTCAATACACTTATAGCCTTTCTGACTTGATGCATATCCAAGAAAAGTGCATGGTGTTGATCTAAAATTTAGTTTATGAGTGTTGCATGGTCTTGTATAGGGAAAACATAGACGGCCAAAGGTTTTTAAACCTTGATATTCAGGTTTTATTTCAAATAACTTTTCTATTGGGCATTTATCCTTTAGTACCTTAGTTAGTAACCTATTTATCAAGTAAACTGTTGTACTAATGGACTATGGCTAAAATCGCAGAGGTAAATTTGCTTGAGCAAGTAGTGTTAGTCCTGATTCAACAAAATGTCTATGTTTTCTATCTACTGGACCATTTGGCTCAGAAGTATAACGACACGATGTTTTATGAACTCTTCCTTTCCCACTATAATAATTGTTGAGTGTCTTAAACTTTTTACCACAATCAGTTTGAATGGCTTTAATGGTTGGTTTGTTTTTCAACTTTTGGTAATGAAGCGTACAATAGTGTGATGTGTTTCAATTTTGTTTTCAAAAAACATATCCAAGTATACTTGGAATATGCATCTACAAATGATATGTAGTACTTATATCCATAGTCTAAACTAACTGGGGCAGGACCCCAGATGGTAGTTGCCATCAAATGTAACGGTTTGTCATATTTAGTTAAGGAATCAATAAATGCTAACTTGTGATTCTTACCCATGTGACAAAATGTACAGACGTAGGGAAGAGTAATATCATCAAATGGAATTTTATTTTCAAATAAAACCTTTTTTTACAATATTAGAACTAGAAAGACCCGTTTGTAATGCCAAACATCAAAGTTGCTAGATTTCTTTTCTTTCTGAGCTAGTTTAGCAAAATCACAACTTTGGTCACTTCTATCAGAATTTGAATTTCTTGAATCAACAAGATTAAACCTATATAGACCATTCATAGCTTTACCCTGCAATAAAATTTCTTTTGTTAGAATATGTCTAACTAGACAGTATCTTCGATAAAGTTCAAAGTATGCATTGTTATCACTTGCAAATTGTGATGCAGTTAGATGATTTTTCTTTATTTGTGGAGCCATCGGTAAGTTATTAAGCTACAGTTTTCTTTCACCTTTCATGCAAGCAATTCCAGTGTGTGTAATCTTTATTGCCTCACCATTTTCCATTATTACCTTTGTACTCACTGTTTCCTAGATATAGTTTGTCCAGATTGTTCGTAATGTGATTAGTTGCTCCAGAATCTGGGTACTAGTTTTCATCAAATGCTTGATCAGGTCTGTTGTATAACCTTGACTGCTTGCTCTATTATTGTCGATATAATTGCCAATATCTTGCTGTATTTGAGCCATATTCGTAATATAGTTGTCATTCCTATGATTATTTGAATTTTGGGGTATAGTTTATGTTGAGTTTGAAATAACATTTTGGAGCAGTGCGTCCAATTTTATCGCATATTTCGCACTTTGGTCTGTTATTGTCGTTCCACCTTCCTCTGCCTCTGCTTCTGCCTCTTATAATTGGATTTCCTTTACTGTTATATTGATTCTTGCCTTTATAACTTGCTGCATAATTGATATACATATCAGTATATAAAGGTTTCTTGAATTCTAGCCTTCCTTCATGGGCTAGAATTATAGCATGAAAATCCTCAAGTAATGGTGTTACTCTTCGAAATGATATAACAGCTAAAACAGATTCATAGTCTTCATATAAACCACTCAATATGATTAACACCTGTTTAGATGCTGGTACTTTGTGTCCAGCCGCTTCAAGCAAATTACATGTTGTTTTGATTTTTTGTAGATATTCACCCAAGGTGTGTGTAACAACCCGAAATTTTCGATCCCGAAAATTATAGATAGTTAGGTAAAAAAAGAAAGAGTTAGAAGAATAAGAAGAACAGAAACACCAGCATCTCACATTCGCAGCGGATAAAATATAATAATAAATAATAACACTTATACAAAGGAAAACTGTACCTGTCAAATTTCACTTTAATACATCAAAGTTACAACATATATACATATACAGTCAACATGTCTCAGATATTTACAACAATATAATATAGGGGTAACTCTCCATACGTTCCTTTCATCCAGCATGCCTCCTGAGCTCCAATGCGTCCTTACCTAAAAATCTGTAATACTTGGTCTGACCCGAGCATTACATCAAAGTAACACCCGGGTCAGGCTGGAAACCAGCGTGAGTAAACCGATCTAACATGGAATACAAAGCATAAAAATTATTTATACCCGGGGTAACTCGTGTAAATTTTCAAATTCATAATTTGTTATAGATATCACTAATTTCACATGTCAATATCTAAGTACCAAAAACTTAGATTAAATGGTCCAATTCACTTAAATCATTCCATTTCTGCCTATTGATTCCATATATCAAATCTGTACATAATTATTTTAGATTATAAATCGAAGTGGTTTCGGGTATTTACAAATACCCGACTCCGGTCTCTTCGAATTCAATGCTATCTTAACCCACACTATTCAGAAGACTTAATTCAACCTTTAATCATAAGATGTCACTCTTTTACACAACAATTCATCATCGACAGATAACCATATAATCACTATTCAAGACAAACATATCATATCTTAAACATTTTATATCAGAAATACCAACCAATCGCTTATAAGCAAGATTAATTAGTCACCCATTTCTAATTAAATCGAATCAATTTCTTTAATCACTTTTAATCTTGCTTATTTGACAATAATTAATCAAAAACCAATTAATTAATCATCATCTTAATTAATCACCCTAGATTAATTATCCTTTAATTACATTAAGTAACTAACCCTTAATTAATTATATCCAGTAATTATTCATTAATTACTTCACTAAGCAATAATACTTTTATAAATTTCATTAAGTAATTATACTCATCAAATTTCACAATTAAGTATCCTTAATTAATTAACAAAATTTATTATCTTAAATTAATCACATTAATTATTCCTTAATTAATGATCTTTCATTAATTATATTCAATAACTAATCCTTTAATTACTTCTCTAAGTAATTAACTTTAATTAACCATTTTTAATTACAAATTAATTAATTCTTGATTACAAATTAATTAATTTCTAATTACATAATTAATTCTAAATTTTAACTTAATTAATCTTTAATTACTTGATTAATTAATTCTTAATCATTAATTAACAATCCAAACTTATTAAATTAATGATTCTTAATTTCAAATTAACTTTACCTTTAATTAATAATCTTAATCCAAATCATTAATTTAAAAACCCTTAGTAACTTAATTAATTGATCCAAATCATTAATTGATTAACTTATTTATTTAATCATTTAATTTACCTTAAAAATTCAATAAAATTTCAAATCATTAAATCTTAATTAACTTTAAGATAAAAACATCATTTCACTTTTTTTATAAGTGATTCAATTATCATTCTCAACACATTTGAAAACATTTACTTTCAAATTCACTTTTAAATTTCATTTCAAATTAAGATTCAAATTAAATACAATTTAACTTTAACAAATTTAACCAAGTTAAAACTCCTTTTAAAATCAAATGTTGTAAAACACTTACCTTTATAAAAGAAATTTATATAAGAGTTTAAAACAAATCAATTAAATTCAAAACATTCAAAATATATTTTATCTCTTAAACATTTAAACTTACTCAAACATTTTGATTTTTATAAACTTTATTTTCAAAACTAGGATACAGAAGTAAATTTGGATCCATACCTCAAAATCTGATTTTAAACTTATTTAAAGTCTAGTTTCAAATTTCAAAATTTTGTTTAAATTTAAACAGATGGGTTTTACAAAAACCTGTAACAAATGCAAATGACCCGAGGCCAACATCAACTGCTTCGAGTCCAAAACTAAACCATTCCGAGCAAAACACAGGAACCACTCGAGAAAAACTGGAGCAAACTTTTCCTGCTTCAACCCAAATATCACTAAAAAAACAAAAGTGCATGGTGCACATGCGCCTAGACTCTGATCAACTCCGTCCATTCACCACGGCTTCATCACGTAGCCAACCATCCACGTATCATCTCACGATCATCAGATCATCATTATCATCTTGAAATCCAGATCGAGACTCAAATCCAAACCTGGAACCCAAAAGTAAAACCTGGCAATGCCTCATCCAAGCTCCTCCGTCTATAAAAACACCAGCACCACCGGCCACGACTTCGTCCATGCTCCAGCTTCCCTTCCCTAGAGTTCTGTCAATCTCGATCATCTTTAGACGTCGAGATGATCAAAACTTCCTGCCTTGCCAAAACTAGGTTTAGAAACCAAATCGTACAATCATCGCCACCACCGAGCTCTGATCATCCTCCGACCTTTTTTCTGGCCTAACCGTTCACTCCTCTACCTCCAGGAGGAACTCCGACCTCTCCAGAGCAAGTGGATCACCAGAAACTGCCAATTTACCATTTTCTGGTCAAACCAGAATTTCACCCGCAATGTATCACTAAAATTGATAATTTTAGTTTTAAAAATCAAGTTTTTAGATATGTCCTCGGATTATATGATTGAACCAGTGAATTTACACGTTTGAATTTTCAGTTACCTTAAGCTTACTTGTTATTTTGAGTTTCCAGAGACATTCAAGTTAAATTTTAATTTAATTAAAATTTTAAATATTAGCCTATGATCCAATAAACAACTATTGTTTATAAGCTGTTAACCTCGCCTCGGCCGTGGCTCACCGATCTAGGATAGTAAACGACCTAACACTCTGCCGACTTAACAAAGGATGCCGACCTAAGGCTCGAATGGGCACCGACCAAACTGCACAAGGTTTAAGAAGGATACCGACCTAAGGGACTTGAGAAGGAGACCGACTTAAAGCTCAAAGGAAGTTCCGACTCAACAGCCTTAGCTTGTTGCCGACCTAACGTATGAACCGACTCAGAATAAGTGACGACTCAACTTATTGCCGACTTAACAGGGACAGCGACTCACCGGGTTATAGCCTTGATGCTCTAAAGATGTTGGCCGACTCATGGGGAAAACCGACCTAAGGCCTATGGTGGGTCGTTCACGACCTAAGCAAGCGAATCGGATACCTCATCATTTTTTGACCTGGCCCCATAACTCGTTTACGACTTTGGACTTGCATGAAATCAGGTAAGTCGGCTTAACTCTACTAGACCGTGAATTTGCCTCTATAGGTCGGCCGCGACTCAACTAAAGTCGGTGACGACTCAGGACTTGGGTAAAAAATTCTTACCCAGATTTGTCTACAAATAGAAAGCCATCTCCAACATTCGGGGGACTTTTGGGCTCATTCTTTTCGAACGCCGATACTCTGCTAAATTCCAAACTAACTCAACACCCAAAGCTTTCAAGACACGTGGAACACTATCAACAACTTTAAGAAGAAATCTCATGCATCCGACATGGATTCAAGGACCTTCACTTACATTGAAGTTTAAGCTACTCATTCAAAGTGTTTAGTAGTTCAAAGTGTATTGTACTTGGGGAAGAATTGTATCAACTTGTAACGAAATCATCAATAAAGATATTCAGAGTGGACGTAGGCAAAATATTGAGCCGAACCACTATGAAATCGTTGTTATTCACTGCTTTTTCTGTGACTTTCTGCTTATACTCTGTTCCCGAATCATCGGGTGGTGCTTTCACAACTACACTTTATACACCGGGGTGTTAGCGTTCAAATTTTAGCGTTAACATTTTTGGTGCTTTCACTGAGAATTGAACTCAAGGGAATTATCATCATTGCTCCACGAAAGTTTGTTGAAGTAACCTCTTTGAAGACTAGAAGTTTATCTGAAATCATGGCTCCGGGGAGAAAGAATAGATCTGTTAGATCTAGAAATGCTCAAGAAGGAACCTCCGCTTCCCCAGTACCTAATCAAGCCACTCCACCTGTTGGGGTTACAAAAGCGGAGTTGGATGCTGTAATCTTAGGGCTGAACCAGCAGATAAATGCCCAAAGTGCACAATTGGAAGCTCAGAATGCCCAAAATGCCCTAATTTTGAATAAGTTGAATGACTTGCTTGGGGTAAACCGTCAACCAACGGGTGATGAAAGGAACTTTGCTGGCAACATTCATGAGGATGAAGAAAGAAACATTCCTGAGAGGGCTGCCAGCCCCTTTGAGCGGACATTTCCTGAAGTTGGTGGATCTAAAGCTCGAAATGATGAGGGGTATCTTTCTGAAATGGTTCGACAAATCCTGAAAGAAAGCATGCAAAGGAATGAAGACGAGAAGGAATGGGGTTTCGCTCCAAATAAAACCCCGTTTACCGAAAGGATCTTACAGGCTGAGTTCCCAAGGAAGTTCGTCCCTCCAACTATCCCAGCTTACAAAGGAACAAGTGATCCGAACGAATTCTAATATAAGTATGATTGGCACATGACAGGTGCCAGAGCTTCTGATGAAATAAAGTGTCGATATTTTCCTGTATATTTGGAAGGTGTAGCTCTGCTTTGGTTCACCAAGCTACCAATTCGGTCTATAGATCAGTTTTCTGACCTAACCCGGAAATTCAAGGAGCAGTTCAGACTATACGCTTCAAAAGCCAAAGATATCATGTCGTTGTCAAGTTTAGAGCAGAATCCAGGGGAAACTATCAGATCTTTCTTGAATCGCTTTAATATAGCGCTGGCCGAGGTAGACAATGCAGAACCACGGATGATCTTGACCTATCTGATGAGGGCCATCGACAAGTCGAGCGAATTTGGAAAATGGCTTAACATGAAGGAACCAAATTCCCTTGAAAAATTCTACAAGAAAGCAGATGAGTTCATATTCCTGGAAAGCCGTCCTGTACCGGTAAAGGCAACATTGGAAAAAGATGAAGATAACATTGTTGCTCCACGCAAGAGTGAATCTGTAGGACAGAAAAGGGAAAATAACGATGGGAAGAAACAGAAAAATCTGAAGAAGCCTCGTTCCTTCAAGCCATCGGAATATACCCCTTTATCAGATACGCCGGAGCGTATTTACCTTGCCACTAAAGATTCTGTTGATTATCCTAAACCTCCCGTTCTGAGAACCGGGAAAAAAGCTGTACAAAGCGAAAAGTTTTGCCGCTTCCATAATCAACCCGGTCATGATACCGATGAATGCCGCCAATTGAAAATTTTGATTGAAGAATTGATAAGGGAAAACAAGCTGCAGCAATTTGTGGAAAAGAATAGCAACAATCCCGCTTCGTCTAGTCAGGGGCAACGAGCTCCTGCTCATCAACCCAGGACAGGTGAAAAGACTGCAGGGCATGAATCCGGAAGGCCTGTTATCAATGTCATTACGGGAGGACCTCACCCAGCAGGCAGGAGCTGGGGTGAGATGGAAAGGTATACCCGAGCTTTGAAGTATGTACCGACCGAGGAAGATGTATTTGTTTTGGAAGGTGCTGTGCCCCTGAAGCAACAAAGAACTTTCAATGATGATAGTGTGTTCAGAGCCAGGGATTCCATAGGTATTGAAGATCCTACCTTGGATCCCTTAGTCATCTCGGCTGGTATCGGGCCAGCTATTGTCAGAAGAGTTCTCATTGATTGTGGCGCATCCTGCAATATCCTCTTCAAGAAAACATTCGACCAAATGAAGATCCCTATGGCTGATGTGCAAGCCTCATCGCAGAAATCGCTGGCTTCACTGGGGAGCCAAAACAGCCGATAGGAACCGTTGATTTGCATGTAGAACTTGGAGAGGGAGAAAGAAAAGTGGTCCGCAAGCAAACTTTTGTGATTGTCGACGAATTCTCTGCTTATAATGCTTTCCTTGGTGGTCCAACTCTCGCAGCATTCAAAGCTGTTCTGGCCCCATGGTGCCTCACATTAAATTTCCCACAGATAATGGAGTGGGAGTTATAAAAGGGGATCAAAATGCTGGGCGGGAGTGTTATCTGACAGAGCTACGAGAAACAAGGAAAAGAGAAATGGGAAAGGATGCGGCAACCCCAGTCCGCATCAAAGAACCAGCCTTGTAGCAATTACAGGGCGGACCCTGCATTGGAGAGCACAGCGGAGCACGGAAATAGATGGATCCTAGAAAAGCCAGTGCAGGGGAGAATAGAGTAGTACCAGTGGAAACGACAATACCAGTACCTGTTGACCCAAAGGATCCAAACAAAGTGTTGAATGTGGGTTCACAACTTAATGTGTCAATTCAGAATATCTTAATATTTTTTTTAAAGGCAAATTTGGATGTTTTTGCTTGGACTCATGCCGATATGTGCGGAATATCCCCAGAAGTTGCAGTACACGCCCTGAATATTGATCCAAAATTTACACCTGTGAAGCAGAAAAGGAGAACTCAAGGTCCAGAAAGGTCAGCAGCGTTAAAAGAAGAAGTTGATCGGCTCATAGAGAATAACTTTATCAAAGAATCTACCTATCCGAATTGGGTTTCAAATCCAGTGCTGGTTAAGAAAGCCAACGGGAAATGGAGAGTGTGCGTCGATTTTTCAGATCTAAACAAGGCCTGCCCCAAAGACTGCTTCCCATTACCCAGGATCGATCAACTGGTAGACGGAACAGCGGGACACGAATTGTTATCTTTTATGGATGCCTACTCTGGATATAACCAGATCATGATGCATGAGCCAGATCAGGAGGACACGAGCTTTATCACCGACGTTGGTCTTTACTGCTACAGAGTTATGCCTTTCGGGCTGAAGAATGCAGGGGCAACATACCAAAGACTTGTTAATGCTATGTTCGAACCGCAATTGGGCAAGACTATGGAAGTCTACGTCGATGACATAAAGTCTAAGAAATCAGTGGATCACATAGAACATTTAGCAGACATGTTCGCAGTCCTCCGAAAATACGGAATGAAGCTCAACCCTTTAAAATGTTCATTTGGAGTGGAATCCGGAAAGTTTTAGGTTTCATCGTGAGTGCCAGGGGCATTGAAGCTAGTCCAGCTCAAATTACCGCCTTAAAGGAAGTCAAAGCTCCTCGAACGAAGAAGGAATTGCAAAGTCTCAATGGAAAAGTCGCCGCCTTGAGTCGGTTCATTTCCAAAGCCACAGATAAATGCATCCCATTCTTTGACGCCCTAAAGAAAGGAAAGAAAAACTTCGATTGGACTCCCGAATGCCAAAAAGCCTTTGATGAATTGATTCGCCATATGGAAACGCCTCCAATACTTTCTAGGCCTGGCGATGGCGAGGATCTTCTTATATACTTGGCAGTATCATCTCATGCTTTAAGTGCAGCGCTGATACGAGAAGACAAGAGAATTCAACATCCAGTTTACTATATCAGCAAAAGACTCGCTGGGGCAGAGATGAATTACTCTAAATTGGAAAAACTCGCCTATTGCCTACTGATTGCATCCAGGAAGTTGAGGCAATATTTCCAAGCTCACCCTATCAGAGTCCTCACTGATCAACCTTTAAAGCAAGTCCTGTTTCGCCCTGAGACTTCAGGTCGTCTTCTAAAGTGGAATGTTGAACTCAGTCAATATGACATCACTTATCATCCCCGAAAAGCAATCAACGGACAAGCTTTAGCGGATTTCATCGCAGAATTCACAGATAAGGGTAACAGTGAGGAGGAAACGATCGACGATTCCCCAATCCAATGGAAGTTATATGTCGATGGCGCGAGAAACGACTATTGTTCTGGAGCCGGAGTTGTACTTGAGAACCCTGAAGGTCGATCATTATGCTATGCACTAAGATTGGAATTTCATTCAACAAACAATGAAGCAGAATACGGTGCCCTTATCGCTGGCTTAAGGATTGCTAAAGAACTAAACATCCGAGCATTACAGATCTTCAGTGATTCTCAGCTTATTGTATGCCAAGTCAAGAAGGAATTCCAAGCGAAAGGGGGAAATCTTCCCGCCTACTTGTCAAAGGCTCGGGAACTCCTGGGTGCTTTCGATCATTACATGATAAGTCATATTCCTCGAGAAGAAAACACGAAAGCAGATTCTCTCGCAAAGTACTCTAGCACAGGCGAAGCTCAATTTCTGGGGTTGACTCCAGTGGAGGTCCTGTCGGCTCCGAGCATTGACGAGATGGATATTGATTGGATCATGAGCGTGTCTCAAGAGCAAGAATCATGGATGACTCCAATAACAGAATATCTTCTCAATGGCTCTTTACCGCAAAATTCAAAAGAACGAAAGAAGCTACTGAGGAAAGCCTCTCGCTATATAGTCCAAGATGGCCAGTTATACAGACGGGGATTCTCAATGCCGTTACTGCGATGTGTATCCAGGGAAGAGTCCAAAACAATCCTAGCTGAGGTGCATGGGGGAGAATGTGTAGGTGGTCAAACTTTAGCGAAAAAGATTCTCCGATACGGATATTTTTGGCCAGAAATTAATCGAGATGCAGCAGACTATTCCCGAAAATGTGACAGATGCCAAAGATTCGCCAAATTCCTAGAGCCCCTTCCACTGAACTCACACAGATGGTCAGTCCATGGCCGTTTGCAATATGGGGAATAGACCTTGTAGGACCGTTACCAACTGCCAAATCTGGAATTAAATATGCCATTTTTGCTGTAGATTATTTTACTAAGTGGGCAGAAGCTGAACCACTGGCTACTATCACCTCAAAAAAGATGATAAGTTCTGTGACTAAAGGTATCATTTGCAGATACGGTGTGCCTCAAAAAATAATTACAGACAATGGTACTCAGTTCGAAAGTGAAGAATTCCAAGATTTTTGCAAACGATTCAAAATCCGAAAAAGCTTCTCAGCAGTAGCTCATCCGCAGGCAAACGGGCAGGTGGAAGCAGTAAATAAAATTATCAAGTCAACCATCAAGAAGCTACTTGAAAGAGCAAAGGTGGTTGGGTCGATAAACTACCGCTAGCACTATGGGCATACAGAACTACCCACAAAACTGCGACTGGTCATACTCCGTTTTCATTGGCATACGGATCAGAGGCAATGATTCCGGTAGAAACAGAGGTCCCTTCACATAGAAGAATCCATTTCAATCAAGCGGAGAATGAAAAACTACAGCTTGAGGCACTAGATCTCCTTGATGAAAAAAGAGAAGAGGCTGAGCTCAGAATCGCATCTCATCAGCAAAGGATAGCCAGACATTTCAATTCCAAAGTTCGCCAACGCAGCTTTGAGATTGGAGATCTAGTCCTAAAGAGAATTATGACAGCGACAGGTGTGTTTGGGCCAAATTGGGAAGGACCATATGTCATAGGTCAGAAGCTTCTTAACGGCACATTCAAACTCACTACTGTCGAAGGAGATCAAATTCCAAGAGCTTGGAACAGCAATCACTTGCGTCCATACTTTACTTAATAGCTTTGTTGAAATATTGTAAAAAGAATTATGAATGTATGATTCCTGTAATTGAAAGCGATTGTAAAACCGATGCAAGTGAATAAAGAAAAACTATAAAGTGGATGTAGGCCCAAATTCTTGGCCGAACCACTATAAATCTTGTGTTCCTTATTATTATTACATGTTTGCTTTATTTTCGATATGAAAAGTACATTAAATGTATTACTGAAATGTCGATTTAAATTTTTGTAGGCAACGAAAACAAAACTTGCACATTACAAGACCAAGTGATTCTTGTTATCATTCAACAAACAAATTCCAAGTCACAAAATTCCCGAATTTAAATCCTAGATAAGAAGTGCTTCAATTGAACAGTCAAAGATTTCGTCGAAAACGGGCTCTAGCTAATAAATTGAGAAGTTTGAACAAACAAACTTCCAATTAAGAAGCCTATGTCCGTTCTCGCGAACTGGCCTAGCAATGAAGTACACTTCTTTGGATTAAACAAACTACTTGTAAGAGAAGGAAGTACAAGCTGGGAAAAAAAATAGAGGATCACTGAAAAGGCATAAGCAAGTGGACAAGGAACAACAAAATCCCTCTTCGGAGGCCCATTTCACCAGGAGTTGAAGTGTAACAACCGCTCTTCGGATTTTCACTTCACCGGAGTTGAAATGTAAAACAAAATAAAAGCCCTCTTCGGAGGCCCATTTCACCAGGAGTTGAAGTGTAACAACCGCTCTTCAGATTTTCACTTCATCGGAGTTGAAATGTAAAACAAAATAAAAGCCCTCTTCGGAGGCCCATTTCACCAGGAGTTGAAGTGTAACAACCGCTCTTCGGAGCTTCACTTCACCGGAGTTGAAATGTAAAACAAAATAAAAGCCCTCTTCGGAGGCCCATTTCACCAGGAGTTGAAGTGTAACAACCGCTCTTCGGAGTTTCACTTCACCAGAGTTATAATGTAAAACAAAATAAAAGCCCTCTTCGGAGGCCCATTTCCCCAAGAGTTGAAGTGCAACAGCCGCTCTTCGAAGTTTCACTTCACCAGAGATGAAATGCTAAATAAAAAAAAAAAGAAATAGAGAGAGCCTCTCCCAAGGGGCAGGAACAGAAAGACCTCTTCCCAGAGGCACAATAAGACAGAAAGACCTCTTCCCAGAGGCAGAAATGAAAAGACCTCCTCCCGGAGGCACAATCAAGCAGAAAGACCTCTTCGGAGGCACACGTTTCACCAAGATTGAAGTAAAACTTCCAAGTGTTGAAACGTGAAAAAGTCTTCCTCAGAGGTGCAACTTTTCAAAGAAACAAAAATCAAGAAGCCCTTTAATGTGGCAAGTTAAAAAAAATCCTCATTAAAAGCACACTTTAACTTTCAAAGGAAGAGTGAATTACTTGTTCTAGAAAATTCTCTTCCTCAAAAAGAAGTTGAAGTACCTTACAAATACCCGCTTTACGACATAGAAGATTTCATTCAATAAAATGTGTATATGCACAAAATAAAGAGTGATATCTTCGAAGGTTGAAGCGTAGAAACTTATTTGTGCTCTATTTTTTTTTAATGAAATCATATTCCTCCAAATGTGGAATAATTATTCTCTAAAAAATAAAAGCACAAGTTCCTCATAAAATAAAATATTACAATGGGCTTATGGTATAGGGGCAGCATGGCATAACTACATCGGTAAAATTGCGCTCGAACAATATATACCACAAGCTCACTGCAATATTGTACAAAGAAACTTGTACAAAAATGAATAGTAAATGCATTCTCAGATATAGACAGAAGTTTGTACAAAGAAAAAGAATCATTTTATTCAACACTATTTTATATACAGGTACAGATTCCAAAGTAAAAAAAAAAACAACAAAAGAAAAGCGGGGGGCCGGTACCCACACAATTTCCAGTCATTGCATGCAAAAAAGGAAAAAAAGCGATATGAAAGCCACAGAACCAGAGCCATCATTTCTTCTTCCGCCCACCTTTTGAGCCCATACCTGGCCGAATAACCAACTTTTTAGGCCGGCTTGTAAGGGTAGGGGATGGAGGAGAAAGGGGCTCGATCGGACTTTCTTCCGTCTCTTCTTCGCCAGTTAAAGACCCCTTCTTATTCTTCTTCTTGGAAACTCCTTGCTTTCCTCTCTTCTTGGAGGAAGACCCACTCCCTGGAGAAAGAAGTTTGGATAACGCTTCAGTGTCGGAGCCAGTTGGTTCTGGAGTCCTCTCGCTTCCTTCAGTTTCTTCTCTTTTCGGACCTTGAGAAGCAACGGGATCATCTAAGCCGTGAAGAGCTTCTATTTGCTCCTCTTGTGACCCGGGTTGCGAAGCAGAAGGAGGAGTGACCTTAAGAGGCAAGGAAGAAATAATTGGAGGAGGAGAAGCCTGAAAAATGCCCGACGTTTTCTCTGCAGAAGGAAAAAAGTTCAAGTCAGCAAAAAGCGGAGATAAAGGTTCGCTGAGATTCAAGAAGTAGTCAAAAATCTCATCAAGTTCATAAGAAACAGATGAGAAGTCTACTTGGGCAAGATTGTCAGTAGGGTTACCTGCAGAAGTCGGTTCCCTGACGACAACTTCGTAAGCCTGTGCCTCGGCACTCTCGCCGCCCTCATCTCCACCTTGTATGCTTGTAATATCAGTGGTGACTTTAGTAGGAGATGGGGAATGAGAACTAGAACCGATAATGTCAATTTCGGCTGAAGGAGAAGGTTGAATTGGAGCAGTTGAGGTGATTTTTCCTGAATATTCCCTACCGCTGTTTCAGCCCTTAATTTTGCAAGCTGTTCTCTCCCCCTAGCGAGAGCGGCACGAGCATCATCATCAAGATAGTGCTCCTCAAGAGCTGACTCAACATAGCCAGCGCCGCTACCACCGAGCATATCAAGTGTGGCCTCCCAAACTTCAGCCAGTGTAATTTCATACTTGGGGCCTAGAAAGGCGAGGCTGCCGCGCCCCAAGATGCTATGCAGATAGAAATCAAATAATGTTGAGCTGATGTTGGCCCTCGTTGCCTCGTGAGATTCTTCAGCTGCAATTTTGCCGGCAACAGCCTCATCACCATCCATTTCAACTTTAGAAAGTTGAAGCTTAAGCATTTGGATCTCTGCCTCTTGGGAGCTATTCTTCTTCCGAAGCTCTTCAATGTCAGCGACATAGCCATCACTAATTCTTTTCTGCACTTCAAGCCTGTCTTCGGCATCCCTTTGGCTGGCATGAGCATCTCTCACTTGTTTTAGGAGCACTTCTTCTTTTCGAGAATAAGAAGTAGAGGAAGCAGCAAGCTCTTGTTTTAGTTCTTCAACTTTTGCTTCAAGCTCCTCATTGTAAGAAGCAATGCTTCTCATCTCAGTGTCATGTTGCTCAAGCACCTTTTGCCATTCGGCTTTATCATTTTCCATGGTGAGCATGGCCTCTATGTTTGCACGATTAACCCTCTGAAGCTCGTCAACAAGTTTCTGCCAGTTCAACATCCTCTCAATATCAAGCTTGACGGCGTCAAGGTTTCGTAACATGGCAGACTTGTCAATGGGGACCAAGTCAAGGTCAAACCTTACTCCCTTCAGACACCACTGTGGAAACCGACTTTGCAAAGTGGCAGGACCCGGTCCAACTTGGAATTTGGGTCTGCTAATTATTGTTTGGATGTCTGACTTCCCGAGAGCGGGAGAGCCGGAAGGAATATCAAGCGAGGCAGGGGCAGTAACCATTTCAGGAGTTGTAGTGGTGTGCTTCTCACCATGTCGGGCTCGCTTGCTCGAATCTTCAACCATATGACTTTTTCCTCTGTCATCATGGGTTTTTCTTTTATGGGAATCGTCACCTCTCTGTGAAGAATCGTGGCGCTCTTCCCTCTCTCTTCTTTCATAGCGCTCCTCTTGAGCCCTCTTTTCTTGAGTCTTTCAAGCGGCTCTCTCTTCATCAGATTCTCTGTAAGAGGGAAGGTAACGCCTGTAATCATACTGGCTACGCCTCCCGTAGCGCTGGAAATCATCATAATAGGATCCGCTGCGCCCCATCAGAGGATCTGAAATAAAAAAGAGCTAAATCTTAGAATTCTTCAGAGTACAAAAAGTCAGAAGCATAAAAGTGCCAAAAAAAAATTCTAAGTGTGTGTGATGTGCAAACTACGCGCATCAAACTACGAACCACTCTTTAATTGAGGAGTGGTTGTGGGTGTAATAGTTAGAATCAACTCTTGAGTTGACGGAGTCTGTTGCAGGATGGAAGTTGCTTCGACTACTGAAGAAGAAACCCCGGTAGTGATAGGATCATCTTTAAAGATCTCCTGCGTGGTGGCAAAGAGGTCGCTCAGCCCTTCGAAAGTATCATCCTTGCTCTGCTTGGCAAGGCTAGTTTTCTCGGCTTTTTCGCCGGATTTCTGTGAACGCTGGGGAGATCCCTGAGGCTCTTCTTCCTCAATAACCGGGGCAAGTTCGTCAGATGGCCCCGCAACATCAACAGAAGTGGAGCACATCACTAGCGAAGCCTCGGGAGCAGGTCCTTTTGGTATGGATGTATCTGTAGAAACTGGGGCATCCAATGCTCTAGCCGGGGAGTCTGGGATTTCATGAGGATGTGTAGAACGAGAAGTATGTAAAAGCCCGTATTGGTGCAAAAATTCATCCCCCAACAAAAACTTGATGCTTCTCTCTGCTACGGCCACGGCACTCAATCTATCAAAAGTCTGCTTATGGACCGGATCTCTAGAGGGAAGAGGAAGTGCTGAAAAGAGCAAAGAATGAAATTAGCAATTGGTAATTCGGATCTCGAGAAAGTTTAAAAATGGAGACAAGTAATCTTACTTCCTACTCTCCAATCGGCATAAAACCCTGGGGGGCAGCGAGCAAAGAAAAATTGGTTCAGAAATCCATGAACGCTTTCGGTAAGGTCAGAAATAAGTCTGCGGTTTCTAGCACTCCTCACAATTATAAGGGAAGGATGATCTCTACTCTTTGCAAACGAGCATAAGTAACGAATTTCTTCAAAACTTGGTAAGCGATCAAAAGTTCTTCTGAACAAAACGCACAACCCCATCAAGATGGCATAACCATTAGGATGAAGTTGGGACGGAGAGATTGACAACCAAAGGAGAAGAATTCGGAGAAAGTCATTAAAAGGAGGGATCGCTCCGCTTAAACACATTTGACGATTGATTGCAATAAAGCCACGGGGAGGACTGTCGGCAGTATCACTTGGCCCAGGGAGCAGGACATCACTTTCAGTAAAACCAAATTGAGTGCGCAGCTGAGTAAATGCTCTCGGGGTTAGAATGGTTGGAGTTCTCTCTGGAGGGTTCTCTATAGGTAGAGATACCGGAAAAGTTTCTTCCTCTCGAGTTGCCGTTTCTTCTTGATGAGAAGTCATTCTACATAAATAACTGGATATTCAAACATCAAGGTGCACGTTTCCTAAAATGTGTGTGAGGTGTTGTATAAAATTAACAAAGCAATAAACAAATATAACTGGAATGAAAACTAGCAAGCATTTGTTAGTTATGAAACCAAGGGATTATTGTTTTAAGCCTAAATATGCAAGTATAATATTGATGCAGACAAATCAGTTCAGATTGTTGATATTTTACATCAATGTTTAACTTTAGTTGATTAATTCACAAACATTTCATGCAATATATTTAAGTTTCTTGTCTCGTCTCGACTAATCTGTCATTTGATGTGGGCAGTCAATGGCAGTATTTTCGCCTTGGTTTCTTTGTTTGTTATTTTCAGCAGGTTGGCAGCTTATAAGTTAATGCGGTCTGTGAAATAATACAATGGGATTGAGGCAAATTTAAAGTTGGAGCAGTTCTGAATTTAGGCAAACTTAGTTCGGTAGTTCAAGTCAAATACTCAAAGTGGGACTGGTCCCCTAGATGACGACACATCCAAAGCTCAAGTATTAGGTCGGCTACGACTTTAAAAGTCATTCGCGAGATAAGGCTAGATCAATAACGGGTCAGAGTCAAAGTTAGTTCGGCAGCTCAGTCCTCTAGGTCGCAAGGAAGAGATAAGAAAGTAAGCTCCGATCAAAAAGGGCAAGAACTTCTCCAAGTATTATCTCGGCCGCGACTTAAGGTCACTAAGAGCCGGGTCGGCCAAGACTAAGCCGCCCAAATTCACTAACTCGCTCCCAAACCAACATCACACTCCACCAACCCGTTAACCCAATAACCATTCCATTAGCAGCCGCCTCCATTCATGACCAACCAATCACCCAATAATACGATTCAAAATTGTCACAAGTTCAATGCCATGCCATTAGAAATCATCTAACTTGAGGTAGTAAACTGCCTTTGTTGCACCGATGATCACCTCGAGCAACCTACGCCTTGCCGATTATGAGTTTGATCAATTTCGTGATGGGGCGACGTGCAAAGGAACAATTTGAGTTTGAGCAACAAGGTTTACGAATCGACAGTGACCTACAATCAGAAGATGAATGAGATTACCAACGCGATTAACGGTAGAGGTTATAGATGATCAGATGGGATGAGATCGCCTTTAGGAGCTTGAGAAAATTTTAATGGCGGAATCGAACAAGGGAGTAAGTAATAAAGAGGAAAAAGAAGAGAATGTGGACGACTTATATATCAATAAGGTAGAGACCAAAGCGACTTAGGCCATCTAACTGTTAGGTCGTTTATGACCTACCGATCTAAAAAAGGAACGGGTTAAAGAGTATCGAAGCATACGATCGAACCATTAGGCGCATGCTTCAAGGGGCAAATGTTAACCTCGCCTCGGCCGTGGCTCACCGATCTAGGATAGTAAACGACCTAACACTCTGCCGACTTAACAAAGGATGCCGACCTAAGGCTCGAATGGGCACCGACCTAACTGCATAAGGTTTAAGAAGGATACCGACCTAAGGGACTTGAGAAGTAGACCGACTTAAAGCTCAAAGGAAGTTCCGACTCAACAGCCTTAGCTTGTTGCCGACCTAACGTATGAACCGACTCAGAATAAGTGACGACTCAACTTATTGCTGACTTAACAGGGACAGCGACTCACCGGGTTATAACCTTGATGCTCTAAAGATGTTGGCCGACTCATGGGGAAAACCGACCTAAGGCCTATGGTGGGTCGTTCACGACCTAAGCAAGCGAATCGGATACCTCATCATTTTTTGACCTGGCTCCATAACTCGTTTACGACTTTGGACTTGCATGAAATCAGGTAAGTCGGCTTAACTCTACTAGACCGTGAATTTTCCACTATAGGTCGGCCGCGACTCAACTAAAGTCGGTGACGACTCAGGACTTGGGTAAAATTTCTTACCCAGATTTGTCTATAATAGAAAGCCATCTCCAACATTCGGGGGACTTTTGGGCTCATTCTTTTCGAACGCCGATACTCTGCTACATTCCAAACTAACTCAACACCCAAAGCTTTCAAGACACGTGGAACACTATCAACAACTTTAAGAAGAAATCTCATGCATCCGACATGGATTCGAGGACCTTCACTTACATTGAAGTTTAAGCTACTCATTCAAAGTGTTTAGTAGTTCAAAGTGTATTGTACTTGGTGAAGAATTGTATCAACTTGTAACGAAATCATCAATAAAGA
The DNA here is from genome assembly GCA_030765085.1 of Allium cepa. Lineage (NCBI taxonomy): Eukaryota > Viridiplantae > Streptophyta > Magnoliopsida > Asparagales > Amaryllidaceae > Allium > Allium cepa. The sequence goes on from CM060928.1 coordinate 1,034,659,422, forward strand.
TATTCAGAGTGGACGTAGGCAAAATATTGAGCCGAACCACTATAAAATCGTTGTTACTCACTGCTTTTTCTGTGATTTTCTGCTTATACTCTGTTCCCGAATCATCAGGTGGTGCTTTCACAACTACACTTTATACACCGGGGTGTTAGCGTTCAAATTTTAGCGTTAACATAATCCAAGTCCTAACAGCAATTGGTTCAAGAGAATATGATTTTTGATCAAGTCTTGAGCTGGAAAACTGAAAACAGGGATACCCAGATTCAACAGCAAAGCACACCTATATATATATATACACATCTAGATAATTCAAAGCAGATTGTGCTTACATACACATAATACATATTTATCACAGAATTAACTTACAGCCATGTTACTTAAATTATATTAAAAAAAACAAAATGATACTCACTTGTAAAAAGAACTCTGAACAGATAATAAATCCCGGAAGCTACTACTTGATTTACCTTTAAATCTTCTTACCTGATTGTTGTTTAAATTTGTAAAATGACGATGCTTACTTTTTTCTTGCTTTTGAACGAACTAGAATAAGAAGTGATGTACGTATAAAAGGGTTTACAGGGGTAGGAGCTTCTGCTACAAGCTTGTTTTCTATGGTTAGAGTTTGTTTCATTGATCAGACAAGATTTTTTTTTTAAGAACTGAAATGATTTTTACATGTTGCGAAATGACCTTGTTTTTGCGTTTGAATTGATATCATTTAATGCATATGTTTCCTTCTATGTTTACAGCCTTATCCTATTTGATTTTGTATATAGATATTTTGTTTCTTTTTTTTCACTCTTGCCTTACTTACACAAAATTCACATAGCTACTTTCTTGTTTGTTTTATACCTTTGTGCTTAATATAAAAATTATTATAGTTATTTTTATTTGTTTATCTTAGGTTTCTTACACGGAATAAACATTTAAATGCTTATTTCTAACATAAACCCTTACGTTTTACTTCTAACGTAAATATTTGTTTTTATTTTTATTTTTATTTTAAGCTTAACTATCAAACACTTTATTTATATTCATATATTTATTATATTTTTTTATATTTATATTTATATTTATATCTATAAGATTGATTTTATTTCAAGCATTATTATTTAGATTACATCATATGCCTATATTTAAATTAAATGTTAATAAGGTAGAGCATTAATTAAATTGAATAAGATAGATTTTATTTCAAATATTTTTAAAAGAATTTATTTTAAATTTTTAAATCATAGTTTCCTTTCAAAATACTCATATATATAAATAAATAAATGGTAATTGGCCCCAAGTATTGTTTTTTTAAATGATAAGCTTGTATTTTATTTAACTAGATTAAATCCTTATATAAACAATATTGCCAAAATCCAGGGTCGTCACCTTCCTCCCCCTTTGAATCTTTTCGTCCTCGAAAAGGAACGAAGCCAGAATAATTAAAATGCTTAAAATCAGATAAATTTTCTTTGATCAATTTTAAACTACTTTAAAAATTTAGATAATATAACTAAAATAGTTTTTATACAAATACTTTTATAACTCGATGTTTCGACAAGTCCATCGTTGTTCTGGCAGAAAATCGGTCATACGTTGATCAGGCGTACGACTGAAAATCTATAAGTGATTGGCAGACCCGTTTTCATCATCCAGTGAAAATACTTTAAAAAAATAATTTTATTGAAAATATAGAAAATAGTTTTTTGAAAATAGAGGAAATACCTTTGGTGAGAATGCTCGAGAAATCATGACCCCCATCCATGGTCGCAGTTACATCCTACGTTACGTTGCCATCGCAGCAAAAGTTCATGTAATTGTAGGCACTCTGCGCCCATCGATTACGCCATGGAACCCATAACATATCGCAGTTACATTCCAGGGTTACGTTACCCTCGTGGAAATAGTCTATGCAACTGTAGGCATCTGCGCCCTCGATTTTCGCTGTCAAAAATGAAACTTCTCCACTCCTACATAGGTCATAGTCTACCGATGTAAAATCAAACGCCGACTGTTGGCTCTCAGCGGCACACACGACTTTCGCTATGGTCTGCAGTAGATCGTAGTGACATCGATTTACACTGTCGTCACAACTTAACCCAAGTGCCTCTATAGGCATCAGCGCCCTCGATTTCATTACACACTACTCATAATCCTCAGGAACTATTTTTGTCCGAACTCCTCACAAGATCAACTTTAGAATCCCCCCTTAGGTTTTAAGGCAATACCAACCGATGGCACTCCTGAGAAGTTCATTTCAAGGGAGCGCCTTTTTCCCCAGAGCCGTTTTCAAAACACTTTACACTATACACATATAGTATCTTCCAAATCATACACCAAGTATAAATCTCAAACAAATCTCCTTTCTAAAAATCGATTATCCCGAAATCGATAATTCTCAAACTAGGCTTTCCAAATTCCAATATTGATTTTACCCAAAAATCAAAAGCCTTTCCAAATCCAAAGGTTCCCAAAACCATTTCCCAAAATCCTCATAAGATCCTTTATATATTGATATATATAAATTTTTAAAAACTTTGGATCATTTCAAACTTGTATAAAACTCCTTTTATACTTCAAACACTTTCAAAATCCTTTCCTTCCGGCAATAGATTCAACAAGGGAAGATTTATCTTATATAACAAAGATATATAACTTTGTTTATTCAAAATCAAATATTCAAATTCGACTACTCTTTTTTTTTATAAAGTTGTTTCCAACTTACTTATCATTATACAAATATCCAACTTTCACTTTTATCCATTGTATATTTCGCAAAATATACTTCCATTTCAAAAGAAAACATTTCATATTTCGAATTTTAAATATCAATTTCATTCAAATCCATACGATGTACACATATCATCCATATGCTATACCAATCTGATCGCTCGCTCGACTACACAATTTCACTTCTGAACTAGTATCGTCCACCCGGCTTTCTAGTGCGGACACAGATTTGGTTTCTTGATCAGAAATCGTTATTCTCCTTGCATAGCCATAACTATGATAGAGAATATTCGGAACCAATCAAAAATCCATATCCAGGTTTGCTGTCGAAAATCGAGTGAAAAATCCCAACTCGGATCGAAAAACTATCTCGAAATTCTGTGCTTGAATCTAGGTCAAATCACTATATGAATAGAATAATATACGTATATCCTACATTTTTATTTTCATTGATTATTAACTAAATCAATTTCTCTTTCTATTCACATTTCCTTTAATTTCTATCCACACAATCACAATTGTTTCAATTCCATTGGATTATAACTTTAATCCTTATCCCAAATGGATATTCAATCATAAACAGTCTAAACTCTGTCCAATTTAAATTTAGAAAATAGTTTGAAAAGATTAAAAATAGACAAGTAGTTCAAAAAAATTAATAGTTTTTGAAATAGTTGTAAAATAGTTAATTAATTGTAAAATAGTTAGAAAATAGTCAAATAGTTTTATGAATTTTAGATCATTGCAAAATAGTTTTAAAATTGTAATTAATTTGTAAAATAGTTGAAAAATAGTGATTAGTTTATAAAACAGTCGAAAAATTGTCAAATAGTTTCAAAATAGTGGTAGAATAAGTATAAAATAGTTTGAGGTTTAAAAAGAAAGGCTGTATATAGTAAATAGATAGGATAATAGATTAAAAAAGGTTTATACTAAATATTTTATTCGAAAAAATAAATCAGAGCCAAACCGTTCAATTCCCAATCTCCATTTCCAATTAATTCAATTCAAATTTCCACTCCTATATAAATTGACTGGACTCCAATTTAAATAAATTCAATTTCCACTGAAATTGATTTCCGCAATTCAAGTTGAACTAACCACAATTTCTATCCAGGATCAAATCAAATTCCATTGAATTTGAAACTATTCAACTTTAATCACAATTTAAATTAATTCAAGTAAATTTCAAATTTCACCAATTTAAATCCATATTAATTTAAATTTGAATTAATCCCAATTCTTATTTGAATTTGAACTAATTCAATTCAAATTTCAACTTTAAATCATTTTGAATTATAAATTCGAGTTAAATTTTAAATGTTGATTTAATCCTTTAAATCAAATTAACTTTTATTTTTAAGTCAACAATCTAAATCTTTAACAATTTAATTCTGAGTCAGAATTTCAAAATTCCATTTTAAATTATCTCTACTTAACTTATTTCGATATTTAATTAAGAATTCAAAAACAATTTTATTGTCAGAATCCAATTTTACTACTGAATTTTAACTTCAAAACCCATTCTCAGTTTCATAGATTATTTATAATATCCGGATAAATAAACATCCAAACTTATCCAAACACCAATTTACAGTATCCATCTTCAATTTCCAGATCTCAAACCCAATTTGAGATCACACTACTCCCAATTTCATTTTGAGATTTTGAATTCAGGTTGCTTGTAAATTACTTAACTTTTCCAAAGTTAAATTCAATTCATTCATTCGTTCAACCTTACTCAAATTCGAATTCCCACTTCAAATTTTCAAATTTTTAATAATATTCTTTCTTGCTTATAAGTTCAAAACTTATATCACTTTGGGTTTTCACATTACATTCCAAGGAAAATTCAAAACTCAACCTTAGAGTTATTTGAAATATACATATTTTTTCCTTTACAAACTAAGTTACTTTAAATTTTAAACCACCTTTGGTTTTAAATTCAAAACGAATTCCTATAAATTTTCAAGCTACTCTTGTTTGAATCAAGCGCTTTTATTCAAATAATACTATTTACATTTTTTTTCAAACACTTGGAACAAATTCCCCAAATTTTCTGGACTTAGATTTAATACTTCACCATTTAAACTTTTTTTAAATTTCAATTCATAAGTCATATTTACCTAAATATTTACTTCCTTAAACATTTTAATTTTTTGCTAAATCATTAACAATCATTTCATCATTTTAGGAAAATAACTAATGTTATTACAACTGGAAACTAATTTATTATAATCTTATTCTGAAACTTTTCCCACTTCAAGATTAAATTTTTAGTTTGGTTGTATTTCTATTACCACTTAGTTCCCATTGTTTCTATTTAATTCCAACGATTTAACATCCAATTAATTTAATATTAGAAAAATTATTGCTTTATATATTAAAATATAAGCTTACCTAAAATTGTTTAGAATCTTTATATAAGAACATAACAAGTACGCTCCCATATATAAATAGACTCGACTCATTCTAGGGTACAATTTAACCTATCCTTAATGAGTATCCCCCTCTAGATCCAAGGTTCTCGCTTAACCTTCTGCTCTGATACCAAATGTAACAACCCGAAATTTTCGATTCCAAAAATTCCAGATAGTTAGGAAAAAAAGAAAGAGATAGAACAATAAGAAGAACATAAACACCAACATCTCACATTCGCAGCGCATAAAATATAATAACAAATAATAACAGTTATACAAAGGAAAACTGTACTTGTCAAATTTCACTTTAATACATCAAAGTTACAACATATATACATATACAGTCAACATGTCTCAGATATATACAACATTATAATACAGAGGGAACTCTCCATACGTTCTTGTCATCCAGCTCGCCTTCTGAGCTCCTGAACGTCCTTACCTAAAAATCTGTAATAATCCGTCTGGCCCGAGTATTACATAAAAGTAACACTCAGGTCAGGCTGGAAACCAGCGTTAGTAAACCCATCTCACATGGAATATAAAGCATAAAACTTATTTAAACCCGGGGTAACTCGTGTAAATTTTCAAATTCACAATTTGTTAAAGACATCACTAATTTCACACGTCAATATCTAAGTACTAAAAACTTAGATTAAATGGTCCAATTCACTTAAATCATTCCATTCCGGCCTATTGATTCCACATATCAAATCTGTACATAATTATTTTAGATTACTAATCGAAGTGGTTTCGTGTAATTTCAAATACCTAACTTCGGTCTCTTCAAATTCAATGCCACCTTAACCCACACTATTCAGGAGACTCAATTCAACCTTTAATCACAAGATGTCACTCTTTTACATAACGATTCATCATCGACAGATAACCATATAATCACTATTCAAGACAAACATATCATATCTCAAACATTTCATATTATAAATACCAACCAATCACTTATAAGCAAGATTAATTAGTCACCCATTTCTAATTAAATCGAATCAATTTCTTTAATCACTTTTAATCTTTCATATTTAACAATAATTTATCACAAACCAATTAATTAACCATCATCTTATTTAATCACCCTAGATTAATTATCCTTTAATTACATTAAGTAATCCACCCTTAATTAATTATATCTAGTAATTATTCATTAATTACTTCACTAACTAATTATACTTTTATATATTTCATTAAGTGATTATACTTACCAAATTTCACAATTAATTATCCTTAATTAATCAATAAAATTAATTATCCTAAATTAATCATATTAATTAATAATTTGATGATCCTTAAATAATATTCTTTCATTAACTATATTCATTAACCAGTCATTTAATTACTTCTCTAAGTAATTAACTTTAATTAATCCTTTTTAATTACAAATTAATTAATTCTTGATTACGAATTAATTAATTTCTAATTACATAATTAATTTCTAAATTTTAACTTAATTAATCTTTAATTACTTGATTAATTAATTCCTAATCATTAATTAACAATTCAAACTTATTTAATTAATGATTCTTAATTTCAAGTTAATTTTACCCTTAATAAATAATCTTAATCCAAATTATTAATTTAAAACCCTTAATAACTTAATTAATTGATCCAAATCACCAATTAATTAACTTATTAATTTAACCATTTAATTTACCTTAAAAATTAAATGAATTTCAAATCATTAAATATTAATTAACATAAAGACAAAAAAATCATTTTATTTTTTTTATAAGTGACTCAATTATCATTTTCAACACATTTGAAAACATTTACTTTCAAATTCACTTTTAAATTTAATTTCAAATTAAGATTCAAATTAAATAGAATTTAACTTTAACTAAATTAAACCAAGTTAAAACTCCTTTTAGAATCAAGTGTTGTAAAACACTTATCTTTATAAAAGAAATTTATATAAGAGTTTAAACCAAATCATTTAAATTCAAAGCGTTCAAAATATATTTTACCTCTTAAATATTTAAACTTATTAAAACATTTTGGATTTTTATAAACTTTATTTTCAAGACTAGGATACGAAAGTAAATTTGGATCCATACCTCAAAATCTAATTTTAAACTTATTTAAAATCTAGTTTCAAATTAAAAAAATTTGTCTAAATTTAAACAGACAGGTTTTACAAAAACCTATAACAAATGCAAATGACCCAAGGCCAACATCAACTGCTTCGAGTCCAAAACTAAACCACTCCAAGCAAAACACAGGAACCACTCGAGAAAAACTCAAGTAAACTTTTCCTACTTCAACCCAAGTCTCACCAGAAAACAAAAGTGCACGGTGCACATGCACCATGACTCTGATCAACTCCGGCCGCTCAACAAGACTTCATCATGTCGGCGACCATCCATGCACTATCTCACGATCATCAGATCGTCACTATCATCTCGAAATCCAAATCGAGACTCAAACCCAAACTTGGAACCCAAAAGCAAAACCTAGCAACGCCTCGTCCAAGCTCCTCCATCTATCAGAACATCAGCACCACCGGCCACGACTTCATTCACGCTCCAGCATCCCTTCCCCAGAGTTCTGTCGAACTCGATCATCTCTAGACGTCGAGATGATCAAAACTTCCCGCCTTGCCAAAACTAGGTTTAGAAACCAAATTGTACAACCATCGCCACCACCGAGCTCTGATCATCTTCCTACCATTTTTGCTAGCCTCACCATTCTCTCCTCTACCTCTAGGAGGAACTCCGACCTCTCCCAAGCAAGTGTGATGCAACGCATACCCGATCCTTTGTCGCGAATTCCTCCCTAAGTCGTGGCGAGCTTAGGTCTCTCTTCCTCCTTTAGTCGAACAAAGTCTTATGTCGCTCCTCCAGCTTAGGTCGCGAACGACCTTCCTTAAGTCGCGAAGATTATGCAGCGATATCCCTTAAGTCGCGAGCATCTCCAGTAGGTCGCTCCACCAGCTTATGTCACGGGCAAATCCTAGGTCGTGAACGACCTTCCTTAAGTCGCGAAGATTATGCAGCGATATCCCTTAAGTCGCGAGCATCTCCGGCGCATTCTTCTTAGGTCGCTCCAGCGAGTTATGCAAGTTACGACCTACACGGGCGAGCTAACTATACGTCGCATTTGATAAGTCGCTCTCCAGCGCATTCTTCTTAGGTCGCTCACACATGTTGTTTCTTCTTATGCCGCTAGGTCGTCCAGATCATATGCCGCTCAGTTCTTTCAAGTCGCTCATGTGATAGGTCGCTCAAGCTATTTCTGTTGAAGTTCTTTGTTGTTAGGTCACGTAATGTTGTAATGTGTTGCTGTAAATTCTTAGGTCGTTGGTGCTTAGGTCATTAAGTCATAAGTCGCGTGAGTTGTTAGGTCGTGTATTTTGTTATCTCGTGTATTGGTCTGTGTGTGTTATAAAATCTCTATAAGTACGGTTGTGTTGTCATTGTAAAAAAAGGAGTTGATTTTGAATAAAATTTTGTTGGAAGCTTTGTGCCTCTTTAAAAATTGGAAGTTGAGTGTGAGCTCTTTTCTCCGTCTTCGGTTATTCGAGTGCGCTCGAATCAACGAATTTGAAGCCGATTCACGGAATCTCGTGCACGAGATCAACGTCGAAGAATCATAGATCTTCTAACGTGGAATCATGCGCAATCAACGTGTTGAAGATAGCTAGAATCCGGTATCTCGAGAGAGCAACGGATTTGGCCATTTGGTATCATCAATTCACCAATTTATCTTGTATCGTTCCATCGTTTTGCTTTATTTGTTATTATCCGCTGCGTCAATTTGGTATCAGAGCTTGAAGAGCTAAGTTGAAGCTAATTTAGATCAAGGCCGAATTAAGTCAAAGCCGAGCTAATTTAGGACAAGCCGAGCTAAGTCAGAGTTAAGCCGAACCATATCAAAGTTAGATCGAAAAAGAGATTTGTTGATAATCATGCCTCCGAGACATGCTAATCAATTTCAAAATGTTGAAGATGCATATAGAAGACAAGAAGCTGAGCAAATGGAGCAGCATATCAATGAAAAGGTCGATGAAGGTACTGGAAAGTTAGAGAAGTTGATGAGAGACATGAATCAAAGTAAAAGGAGAACTTCACTAGTTTCGCACCATAGTGGAAACAGAGTTTCACCTTCAGTTTCGAGAGAAAGAGACGTGCGTGGTAGCAGAAATGTTGATAGTCGGAATCAACATGGACATACGTCAGATTTGGAGGAATCTAGCGATGGTGATAGTAGTTTTTGTCGAAATCATGGCCAAGGACGAAGTCGAAATACAGATTTCGAAGATGATCGTCGATGGGAGTCACGGATGAAAACAGAGATTCCAAAATTCAAAGGGGGAATGATAGCGGTAGAGTTTCTGGATTGGTTATCAAATGTTGAAGAAATTTTTGACTTCAAGGAAGTACCCGAGCATCGTAGAGTTAAGTTGGTTGCTACACGATTGAAGGGAAGAGCTATGGCATGGTGGAAACAAACTAAACTTACAAGGGAAAGAATGGGAAAGTCGAAGATTGTTTCATGGGAAAAGATGAAGAAGTTATGAAGGCTACTTTCTTGCCTTATAATTATCGGTCTCTTATGTATCAGCGCTTACAGAATTTGAGACAAGGGACAGAGTCGATAAATGATTATGCAGATGAGTTTTGTCAACTAATTGCTAGAAACGGTATCATGGAAACGGAGGAACAATTGACATCTAAATTTGTTGGAGGATTGAGAATGCAAATTCAGGATATGGTAAATATGTTTGATCCAAGATCCGTTGCTGAAGCACACCAGAAAGCTCTTGCTTAGGAGAAGTAAGGTAGAAGAGGAGGTGGTGCACTTACAAGTTCGATCAATCATATGAAAGGGGCTAGTAGCAATACTAATGTTTCCAAGGCTGCTAGTAAACCGGTTGTCAATGAAGTTGCTAAGACCAAGTTCAAGAACAATTTCAAGTATTATAATTGTCAGGAGTTTGGTTATAAGAGCAATGAATGCCCGAGGCCTAAGAAGCGAGCGATGGTTGCTGGGCTTGAGGATGAGGATGCAGAAATAGAATGTTTCAATTCACCACAAGTTGAGGAGGAAGAAGAATAACCGACGGTAGACGAGGGATATTCTTTAATGATGAGGAGATCTTGCTTGATGCCAAAGCAGGAAGAGGAGACTAGCTGGTTGAGGATTAATATTTTTCAATCTTCGTGCACTATTTTGGGAAAGGTTTATAAGTTTGTTATCGATGCAGGTAGTTGTGATAACATCATTTCTACAGAAGCTGTAAAGAAGTTAGCGTTAAAGACAGAGAAGCATCCCAAACCCTACAAATTGGCTTGGCTGAGGAAAGGTAGGGAAGTGAAGGTTAGACGAAGAGCTTGTGTAACTTTTTCCATCGGAAAGAAGTATAAGGATGAAATTTGGTGTGACATGGTGGATATAAATGTATGTCATTTGTTGTTGGGAAGACCGTGGCAATTTGATAGAGCCGTGCAACACGATTGTAGGACTAACTGCTATAGTTTTATGTTCAATGGCACTAGAATCACTTTAGTTCCTAAAAAACGACAACAAAGTGAAAGCAAGTTGGAGGAAATCGAGGAACTAAAGACTCTGTTATCTTTGAAGGAGTTTGTCAAAGAAGTAGAGGATGGGCCTGAAGTATTTCTATTGATTGGACGTGAAAGTAGTTAAACAGTTGAAATTCATGAGGAAGTTAAGCTAGTGTTGAAGGAATTTGAAGATTTATTTCCTGAAGAATTACCAAAATAATTACCACCATTGAGAGACATACAACACCAGATTGATCTTGTTCCGGGTGTTGTGTTACCACATAGACCACATTATAGAATGAGTCCAAAGGAGCACAAAGAGTTGAGAAGGCAGGTGGAGGAGTTACTTGAATAAGGGCGCGTACAAGAAAGTTTAAGTCCATGTGCGATACCAGGCTTGTTAGTGCCAAAGTAGGATGGAACTTGGAGAATGTGTACAAATAGTCGAGTACTAAACAAGATTACAGTGAGGTACAGATTTCCTATGCTAAGATTGGACGACTTGTTAGATCAGTTGATTGGAGCTGCTATCTTTTCAAAGATTGATCTGAAGAGTGGGTATCATCAGATTCGAATTCGACCAGGGGATGAATGGAAGACGGCCTTCAAGACACAGGAGGGGGGTTGTTGTATGAATGGCTGGTCATGCCATTTGGTCTTTCTAATGCACCCAGTACTTTTACGCGAGTGACGAATCAGATCTTTCGACTGTTTATTGGAAAGTTCGTGGTGGTTTACTTTGATGATATATTGATATACAGTGGAAGCACAGAAGAACATCTACAACATTTGCGGGAAGTGTTGATGATACTTCGTCAGGAGCAATTTTACGCGGCAACAAAGAAGTGCATATTCATGACACACGGTATTTTTTTCTTGGGGTATGTGTTGTCCAAGGAAGGTATCCAAGTGGATCGAGGTAAAGTTGAAGCAATCAAGGTTTGGCCACAACCCAGGGCTGTAACTGAAGTAAGAAGTTTCCATGGTTTAGCATCATTCTATCGAAGGTTTATTCCACATTTCAATAGCGTGATGGCACCAGTCATAGATTGTATGAAAGGAAAGCAGTTTGTGTGGACCGAAGAGGCTAATTCTGGTTTCCAACAAATCAAGACACTTTTGACTACAACACCGATTCTTAGATACCAAGACTTTCAGTTGCTCTTTGAGCCGAATACTGATGCGTCTAAAGTTGGAATTGATGGAGTTTTAAGTCAAAAGGGGCGTCCAATTGCTTATTTTAGTGAGAAGCTTTCTGGAGCCAAGACAAGATACAGTATCTATGATTTGGAGTTTTATGCTATATTCCAAGCCATAAAGCATTGGAGACACTACTTGTTTTATAAAGAGTTTGTGTTGTATACTAACCATGAAGCATTGAAACATTAGCAAGGACAAGATAAGATTGCAGCCAGACATGCTTCATGGATCGCATACTTACAACAGTTTACATTTGTTATAAAGCATAAGTCGGGAGTTACAAATCGTGTGGCAGACGCATTGAGTAGAAGAAATCATTTGTTGGCTACGATGAGAGTTGAAGTGATGGGGTTTGATGTATTTCTAGAAATTTTTGTTGAGGTTCCTTACTTTGCTAAGATTGTAGATGAAGTCGAGAAAGGGAAGACGAATGAGTATGTGTTGGTAGATGGTTTTCTATTCAAAGGAAATCGGTTGTGTATACCATAGTGCAGTTTGCGAAAGAAGATTGTGAAGGAATTGCGTGGAGAAGGTCATGTGGGAAGAGATCGTACCTTGGAGTTGATTTCTTAATCATATTTTTGGCCTTCCATGAGGAAAGAAGTCGAAAGATTTGTGCAAACATGTCACATATGTCAAATTTCCAAAGGGACAGCTACGAATGCATGATTGTATATGCCATTGCCCGTGCCTACTAGATCATCGGTTGATGTTAACATGGATTTTTTTTTTGGGTTTTTCAAGAACTCAATAAGGAAATGATTCTATATATGTCGTGGTGGATAGATTTTCGAAGATGGCATATTTTATAACTTGTAAAAAGACCGCCGATGCAGTCCGTTTTGCTCAATTGTTCTTTAAAGAGGTTTATCGACTACATGGGCTACTTGAGACCATTGTTTCTTACCGAGATACTCGATTTCTAAGTCATTTTTGGTTGAGTCTGTGGAAGATGGTTGGGACTAAGCTGAATATTAGTAGCGCCTATCATCCACAAACGGATGGGAAAACGGAAGTGGTGACAGATCTTTGGGAAACTTGTTGAGATGTCTTGTGAAGGATAATTTGAAGAGCTCGGATGTGAACTTGTGTCAGGCAGAATTCACACATAATCATGTCGTTAATCGAACTACTGGATTCAGTCCATTTCAAGTAGTATATTCAGCCATTTCGTAGCGACCGTTGGATTTGTCGACAGTTCCACGTCAGAAAGTGGTTGTTAAACGAGCTTATGATTCCGTGAATGAGTTGCAGGAGTCCCAGGATTGTTCATGAACGATTGCTTAAGTCAAATGAGAAGTATAAGCAACCGGCAGATAAGAAGCGAAGGAGTATAGACTTCAGAAAGGGTGATTTTGTATATGCAGTATTGACTAAGGATCGTTTTTCTGTTGGTAGTTATAACAAGATGGCTGCTAGGAAGATTGGACCTTTACAAATTTTGAAGAAGATCAATGATAATGCTTATCGGTTAAGATTGCCGGATCATATCCATACTGCCGACGTTTTCAACGTCAAACATTTGATTCCATATCATGAGAATAAGCATGTCGAAGAAGAGGAAAGTGAGAATTCGGCGTCGAATTCTTTTCAACCACGGGAGGATGATGCAGCGCATACCAGATCTTTTGTCGCGAATTCCTCCTAAAGTCGCAGTGAGCTTAGGTCGCACTTCCTCCTTAAGTCGAATGAAATCTTATGTCGCTCCTCCAGCATAGGTCACGAACGACCTTCCTTAAGTCGCGAAGATTATGCAGCGATATTCCTTAAATCGCGAGCATCTCTAGTAGGTCGCTCCACCAGCTTATTTCGTGAGCAAACCCTAGGTCGCGAACAACCTTCCTTAAGTCGCGAAGATTATGCAGCGATATCCCTTAAGTGGCGAGCATCTCCAGCGCATTCTTCATAGGTCTCTCCGGCGAGTTATGCGAGTTACGACCTAACACGGGCAAGCTAACTATATGTCGCATTTCATAAGTCGCTCTCCAGCGCATTCTTCTTAGGTCGCTCACACATGCTGTTTCTTCTTATGCCGCTAGATCGTCCAGATCTTATGCCGCTCTGTTCTTTTAAGTCGCTCATGTGATAGGTCGCCCAAGCCGTTTCTTTTTAAGTGCTTTGTTGTTAGGTCGTGTAATGTTGGAACGTGTTGCTGTAAATTCTTAAGTCGTTGGTGCTTAGGTCGTTAAGTCGTAAGTCGCGTGAGTTGTTAGGTCGTGTATTTTGTTATCTCGTGTATTGGTCTGTGTGTGTTGTAAAATCTCTATAAATACGGGTGTGTTGTCATTGTAAAAAAGGAGTTGATTTTGAATAAAATTTTGTTGAGAGCTTTGTGCCTCTTTATAAATTGAAAGTTGAGTGTGAGCTCCTTTCTCCATCTTCGGTTATTCGAGTGCGCTCGAATCAACGAATTTGAAGCCGATTCACGGAATCTCGTGCGCGAGATCAACGTCGAAGAATCGTAGATCTTCTAACGTGGAATCGTGTGCGATCAACGTGTTGAAGATAACTAGAATCCGGTATCTCGAGAGTTCAACGGATTTGGGACTTTGATATCATCAATTCACCAATCTATCTTGTATCGTTCCATCGTTTGCTTCATTTCTTATTATCCGCTGCGTCAAAGTGGATCAACAGAAACTACTAAATTACCATTTTCTGGTCAAACCAGAATTTCACCCTCAATCTATCACTATAATTGATAATTTTAGTTTTAAAAATCTAGTTTTTAGATATCTCCTCAGTTTATATGATTGAACCAGTGAATTTACATGTTTGAATTTTCAGTTACCTTAAGCTTACCCTGTTATTTTGAGTTTCCAGAGACATTCAAGTTAAATTTTAATTTAATTAAAATTTTAAATATTAATCTATGATCCAATAAACAACTTTTGTTTATAATCCAAGTTCTAACAGCAATTGGTTCAAGAGAATATGATTTTTGATCAAATCTTGAGCATGAAAACTAAGAACAGGGATACCCAGATTCAACAGCAATGCACACCTATGTATATACATCTAGATAATTCACAGCAGATTGTGCTTACATACACACAATACATATTTATCACAGAAATTAACTTACAACCTTGTTTATACTTAAGTTATATTAAATAAAAACAAAATGGTACTCACCTGTGAAAAGAACTCTGAACAGAGAACAAATTCTGGAAGCTGCTACTTGATTTACCGTTAAAGCTTCTTGCCTGATTGTTGTTTAAATTTATAAAATGATGATGCTTACTTTTTTCTTATTTTTGACCGAACTAGAATAAGAAGAGATGTACAAATAAAATGGTTTACAGGGGTAGGAGCTTCTGGTACAAGCTTATTTTCTATGGTCAGTGTTTTGTTTCATTGACCAAGCAAGATTTTTTTTTTTGAACTGAAATAATTTTTGCATGTTGCGAAATGACCTTGTTTTTGTGTTTGAATTGATATCTTTTAATGCATATGTTTCCTTCTATGTTTACAGCCTTATCCTCTTTGATTTTGTATATAGATATTTTGTTTCTTTTTTTTTCTCTCTTGCCTTACTTACACAAAATTCACATACCTACTTGTCCGGTTTGTTTTATACCTTTGTGCTTAATATAAAAATTATTATAGTTATTTTTATATGTTTATCTTAGGTTGCTTACACACAATAAACATTTAAATACTTATTTCTAACATAAACTCTTACTTTTTACTTCTAACATAAATCTTTGTTTTTATTTTTATTTTTATTTTAAGCTTAACTATAAAATACTTTATTTATATTCATGTATTTATTATATTTTTTTATATTTATATTTATAAGATTGATTTTATTTCCAGCGTTATTATATAGATTACATCATATGCCAATATTTAAATTAAATGTTAATAAGGTAGAGCATTAATTAAATTGAATAAGATAGATTTTATTTTAAATATTTTTAAAAGATTTTATTTTAAATTTTTAAGTCATAGTTTCCTTTCAAAATACACACACATATATATATATATATATATATATATATATATATATATAAATAAATGATAATTGGCCTCAAGTCTTATTTGTTTTTAAAATGACAAGCTTGTATTTTATTTAATTATATTAAATGGTTATTTAAATAATATTGCCAAAATCCCCAGTCGTCACAGTGTAATTTTCTTTTCTGATATTGTGAAGTTATCTTTTATGATGCATTGATTTAGCTGCAGATTGAGAGTTAGAGATCCATTCAACTGCTGACCAGACCCCATTTGTTGTTTTACTACCACTTACTTGTGGCAATAATTTGACGCTTATGGTTTATAGTAACAAAGAACAGATCAAACTGTCTTGTCTCGATAATTTATAAATTCTGGTTGCTAACTATTTTGTTTTTTTCATTAGTGATGAATCTTGACGGGATTATAATGGTGTCGTTGAGGAAATCTTCAAGCCCATAACCCCTGACCGATATTTCAACCTGAACTTTCCAAAGAAGATAATTATCTCCTTCTAGACGGGCTTTAAGCAATTGACTCTATAGGCTAATGAGGGTCTCTTTTTGCAGCATGATCAAATTCAGAGGTAGTTGAAGTTGCAAGGTCACTAGCCATGATGCAAATTCAAAATTAGTGAGAAAATAACAAAGAAAAAGATGCAATTCTGAATCAAGAACTACTTCATTGGGTCCAAGATGAATAAGAATAGATCCCAAGAACTCAAAAAACCAGGTAAGTGCAGTCGCTAACCTAGATGATTGGTTATTGAAAATGGGTTTTTCTGGCAAGGAACGATTCTTTGATGTTTTGAAGAGTTTTCTGATGATTTTCTTTAAAAGAATTTGATTTTGCTTCCTTGTATTGAAGATTGATGTAGCCAGTATCTTTGCGATAGTCAGACAAGGCACTTTCTTCCCTCCTGAATAAGCGCTTTCAAAATGTTTAATCTCAAATGATGAGTTTTTTGTCTAATGAGATTCTTAAGCTTCTGAAATGCCAAATGATGAAACTCTGATTGTATTCAGACTGTGGTTTTTCCGTTAGGCTTTGACTGGCTCCGATACCATATTCGATTTGATATAGTTTCTTGATAGGGATTTAAAAAAAAAATATAAGAGATGAATTTGAAAGAAAGAATAGCAGAGATGATTTACAAATACATTATTCTTGTACATAGTTTGCTACTGTATTTATAATTGATATTACACAAAATATACACGGTTATGGGCTAAAATGCAATACGCCCAATAATATTCCTAGATTAACCGCTTTGCAATGTTAATGTGGGGTAACATATTATTTCAGCCGACACTTGTTTATTTCTTACACCTTGTGTAAAAGAATAGTAAGCTGATGTTAGCACATATGAATGATACTTTTGAGAAGGTGCTTAATCTTGCTTAAAGTTATGGGAAGTTTAAAGTGAGAATGCTTAGATGATGACCGGTGTGGAGAGTGATCTCGTGCAAGGAAGTTCGGAAGATTTTTAACTTATTGGAAGAAGCCTACACGTCCTCAAGTCAAGAAGCAGGAAGGAAATTTATTCTTGTAAAAGGTCATTACATAGAGCAAAGGAATGATTATACGCTTTTGATTCCAAAAGGAAGGTCGTACGGAAAAGGACAGTCTGGATAAGAAGAGTGTAAGCAGTGGGCTGGTCTTCTCAGTTGGTACAATGACAATTACATGGGTTGTGGGGATGAGTTCAGAGCATGTTATCTTAGAAGGTATTATCAAATCAAGCGCATTTCTGTTTGGGCATTGTTCAATGCTAGTGCTTCTATCCTTTATATCAAAAGAGACTTGTACTCTTCGGGTGGAAAATCCAACAAGGCATTCAACTCTACGCATGGAATATTAAGTTAATGTGTGTTTTTATGTTACGGTATCATGACGTGATATGTCTTTTTCACGATTTTTTAGCTTTGATATATTTTCAGGAATGTACTATGTATTTGATTTTAGGGTGACAGTTGATTGTGAGAATCTTCCAGTAGATGTACCTGAAGAGAGGATTGAATGACAAATGGTTCGATTTTGTTAATCAGCATGCCTGGTAATGAGTAGTTGCACGTATTTCTTCAATGCTCCTATTATGAGCTTGGATCAACACCAGTTGCTTGTAGAATTCTTACGAATTCAAAAGAATTAATGATACACCATCCAGGAGTAGACAATATGTTTTGATTTATTTAATGTGAGGGGCAAAGAAAGTACCATATCCAATCAAGCGGACTGGTTCCAAGCAGAAGACCAACCATGAGAAATGGACATTCTTATGAAAAAATATATTTTTTCCCACAAGAGTTATGTCTTCTTAGTTAGTACCGATCATGTTGCAATAGAGGCAAATGGTTACTTAGACTATATATGTACGGACAATGATGAGATGAATATGCAAACTATTAGAAAAAATCATCTGCAACCTTATATAAATGAATCATTTAATCAGTTGAGATATTCGTGGGTGTTCTCACAACTGGACATTTGTACCGAACCGTTTTTCCGTACCTTTTGAATCGACAATAAAGCATACATGTCCAACTCAAATTGGACGAACAAGTGGATCATTAAGGGTAGAAGAAAATAAAGACAGAACAGAATCTCACATTACACCAAACATGCCATTTTGCCACACTTTTTTCGTTTCATTTTGTCACGGTTATTATTGTTGGAAATTTGTAACGGTTATTACTGTTACATTGTATTATCACGGTTATTTCCGTGATAAAATTTGGTCTTTTCATAAATAACTCAAAGACGTTGGATAAAGTCGTCATTTAAGTTTCAATGGTTACTTCAGTTGATTGTCACGCTTCTGCTTCTGGCATTCTTCCCCCAAATCAAATTAGGTTTAAGCCGTTCTATTTCAAAGCCTCCTTCGATCCAGCGTGTCACCCCTCTCTTTCGCCCACCGCGCCCTAACCCAAAACCCCCCTACGCGAAACCTCCCCGGACACCATCCATCGCGTCATCTCGTTCCTCCTCTCCAAAGGCATCCACCACAGGGACCTCCCATGCATCTTCGGCATGTGCCCTAAACTCCTCACCTCCAACGTCAAGTCAGAGCTCGCACCCGTCTTCTCCTTCCTCTCCGACGAGCTCCACGTCTCCGATTCCAACGTCCGTATGGTCATCAACAAGTGCCCTAGGCTTTTGGTCTCCCGCGTCCGCGACCAACTTCGACCTGCACTTATTTATTTGCGGAGGTTGGGGTTTAGCGATGAGAAGGCGCTAGCTTATCGAGATGCGATTCTTTTGGTTTCTGATGTGGAGAGCACATTGATGCCGAAGCTTGAGTTTTTGATTGGGTTGGGCATGACGGGAGATGACGTGGTGGAGATGGTTTTGAGGTCTCCGGGCTTGTTTACGTTTAGCATGGAGAGGAATTTTAAGCCGAAGTATGAGTATTTTGTATAGGAGATGGATGAGAATTTGGAGGAGTTGTTGCTCATGTAACTTTCATTTCGCTTTTGTTTTTTGGTTTTTTTGTAGTTTCTTTCATAAGACATTTTCTTATCGACGGCCAGATCAAACTACAAATTTTATGAGAAATGTAGGAGAGACTGAGTCATCTTCTTAGCACGTAGTTCATCTTTTTAACTTATGTCTAGTTCATTTGATTTTATTTAAGGACCATCTTAGATTTATTATATACAATTAATCTCCAATCACAATCTTTTTTCTCTATTTATTCTTCAGTCAATTTTTTCATGCTTATCATTGGTTCATCTTCAGTTTTGCTCCAAAAAAATGATTATGATAAGTGGACTAGCTACACATTCTTTATTTTATTTTATAAATTATTACTGAACTTTCTGGTAAACATAAAACATATTTCAATTGCAGTTTTTAATGAACTAATCACCAAATTGTTTAATTAATCATAAGTTTTTGTTTCTAATTCTTGAGTCATAATCATGCAATTATTTTACTACTTTAAGGTAGTTTTTAACTTCTTTTCAATTAACTTCTTTTTACCTGAATAGCTCCAGCACCAATTTTCAGGATGTAGATCTATCCTTGGAGAAATCGAGTCCACCATTGCTGTAGGTACATAGTATTTCTTTGGAGCATTTTACATATATATCTACAGAACTTTCTTGCTAGGGTTCTAGAGAATAATAAGCCATTGTGATTTATAGCTTGGATTTTTTTGAGGATAAATCTTTTCTAATGTGTATCAGATACATATTGATTATTTTGTATCTGTTATGATTTTATCTTCTAGTATGTATTGTATATGAAGGTATATCTAAAACTAAGGGAAAGGTACAAGTAGGTTGCAATTTCATCTATTCTACCGCTATACATATGCATTGGTTAAAAGTTATAAATACTACAAAAAACACAATCGCTTTAATTTATTCTGCAACTGATTTGGTGTTATTTGGTAAATCAATATTGATTGTATTTTTCAAAACTAACGGTTGCATTCGCTTGTCAGTGACGAAGCTGTTGCTGCATTTGTAGAAGCATCAGGAGGGTCATTAAGTTTGCCGCATTTGGTAAATCTTCCACACTTTACATGACTTCGTAGTGTATGTTAGATATTTTGTTTACAATGTTACCAGCAGTTTGTTTTTCGTTAGGTATTAGTTTTTAGTTTACAATGTTACCTGCAGTTTGTTTGCAGATTAGTTTTAGACTTAGTTGCAAACTGCAAATCAATTGCAAAACTACTCAGTTTTGCAACTGAGTATAAATATGAGCATTATGATATGAACTGCTACAGTTCTTTTATTGCAATGTTTACTATTTGGATGAACTGTTATTATCCTCGCTTCCACCTATTGTGTGTAAAAAAAAGAGGACTAAAAATATATTATATTCACGTTAGACAAAATGTTGCCCTAATAACATAATGCATGAATGCTGATTTATACTTTAGTCATAGACAATTCTATGATAATGTGTATCATGGCTGAGAAATCTTTGTTTCAAAAGCAGATCTCCTATAAAAAATTAAACATTATAGTCGTTTGCAACAACAACTGTAAATAAAAGGTATAAAAGGGATACTGTTACTGTATAAATTTAGCTCTCTACTAAGCTAAGGTAAATTAATATTTAGCAATTCTGCTAGTTCTTCACTCATTTTATTTTCAAAGCAACATTTCAACCAAATATTTCATGCTACCTAGCATTTTCTTTTTGGATCTTCTACTCATTTTGTCACCTTTATTTACTAATATTTTTTAGCTTCGCCGTTATCATTAGCCTGGGTAGTTAAAACCTGTTAGTAATTTATTTTTAGAGTGTGCTTTATCTCACACTTAAGTTCTTAGATATTCCTAATTAACCAAAGGCAAGAAAAGCTTATCTTTATTGCTTTGGTATGAAAGCTCATACTTCTTTATGTCTTTACATGCTATATATGTTTATTATATTAGATCTTAAGAGATTGAATCAATACAATATAAGCGTGTCTTTACATGCTGATAATGTAATGAACAATAATGATTATGCTCTCCAGATTCTTGTATAGAAGGTATTTATTTAGTCAGAGTTGGTTAGTACTTCATCATTTATTAGACTAAAGTGACAAAATATCCCAACATCTGAATCAATGCTACCATGTTTTTGTTAAAAGTGTTAACAATTATTCCCAGCATCTGAATTAGTAAATTTAGCTTCTCATAGGTGACACCATACAAATGCATCGGGTACAACACTTTTTAATATGAATGTATTCATGATTTTTAGTGATAGAGTGAATCGTCTAACCTTTTATGTTAGTAAACATTTGTTTCATATTCTAAAATTTTCCTTAACCCATTTGATTTTTTCTTATTTGACTGGTGTAAATCCTGACATGATCTATGAATGGTCTGTTTCACATTCTCTTTGAGATACCGCTGTGGCTTATAGTGTATGAGTATAAAAGACGCTAAATCATTAATACTGATTGAAAGCAAGTTATGCTATTCACATTTAAGCCCGTGTAGTTTTGCATTAACAATCGTGACTGTTGGCTTGTTAGCAATGTCTATTTGTTTCTCCTTGCCTTGTTTATATGATATTGATTAATTTGCAAACGTTCTACATTGTCTTATAAAAGTAGACTATGACCTTGGATCAGTATGGGATGGTAATGGAGGAGAAGAGGCGAGCTCTCCAAGCTACGCTTATGGAAATCACTGCCAAACATCAAGAAGAAGAGGAGGATTTCTTATGGAAATCACTGTATGGGTAATATAATATATTTTTTTCTTTTTTTTCACAAAAATAATTCTGACCTTGATTGGGAATATTAAGCAACTGAGTTCACAATAATAAACTTTTGTGATTGATCTTGAACGAACTGCTATTTGATATCTTTTTCGTGACCTTTTTCATTAGTTGGGTTGGTCAGTGTATTATCTTTGCACTTTTTTCTTTTGGGTTTAAGTCTGCAACAATTGTGTCATGTTAATTATAAATGGTGAGAAGAAGTTGCCTCACCAAAAATATCACACCATCCTTGACTCGTCATCTAAGTCTTCTCCAATAGTCTTTCCATGTTCCCTAGTTTAACATTCATATAACTCATTTTTTCAACAAGCTCTATCACTTGATGAACATGATTAAACCTTCGATTTTATATGAGTTTATATACATTGTATATCATTGTATATCTTATACATAACAAAATGAGCACTATAAAAATTGTACAGCAAATTTTGGGCATGTTTCCCACCTTATTTATTTATTGTTGGATGTTGTTAATTACATAGCATATCTAACATTCAACTATACTGTTATTATGTGCCAAAGATCACTTTGGAAAATTTGTTGTTTTACTCAGCATTTTTTGTTTCAAAACTACGATTATTCAGGTTTACAAAACTGAGTGTTAGTCGGGTCTAGAGAAACTGATATCGCTCAAATTTGGAAAAGTAAGCATACATGAGTTGTAACTATAATTAGACTTGTAGAGTTATGTGCTTAGTTATATGTCTAAGTGGCATAATAATTACATCGCTTATGTCCACGATCAGACCAAATAGGTATGTTTTTTTTTCATCGCTATGGTCTTTCTATTTTATTTTATGTCATACATAGTGAGTCAAATAAAATTTATGATGGGTACTGACATCGAAAATAAAATGGACTGCACCTCGAAGAGTTAATTGAAAGGTAATATTCTCTAACCAAAATTATAATATCTTTTTGTTTATGAGTTTATGAAGTTAGGTAACAATTTGTTTTCAAAACTGGATCCCACACTTCTTTAAATTGTACAAGCTTTATTAATTATAATAAAACAGGCCGAAGCAACGCGTTACTTTTTTCTACAATTAGCTATAAAATGATAGTTATGATAAGGCCGATAGACTTTTAGATAACTTTAATTCTAGATAACTTTAATTCATTAATGTTATTGGTCTTGTTTCCTTGTCAAATACTTATGTGTATCTCAAGCATGTTCTATGTCTAATATTTATCATAAAAAGTTAAAAATGCTAGTAGTGTACCGGCTATTCTGATTTATGAGGAGAAATTCATTCATTATTTTCATTAATTTTTGGACGATTTAGATCCACTAGATGCATCTTAGAAAATAATGACAGAGCACCCACCCAGATCGGTTTACATCTTTTTCCACTGATCTTAATCCCTGCTACCATGCAAAAGGTCAACGTACCCAACACCTTCTTTATCAACGACTGCATCAGAGTTGATTGTTCTAGGTTGCGACTCAGTAGGCTTCTCAAATACTATAACATCCACAGCTTCTCTATATATACACGTGAGTGACCTCTTGTATTGATGGTTTGTCCATTTGCGTGCGTCTCACCATCTTGTTGTAACATGTGCAATGAGTATTTTCCATCTAGTTGTTGTGTCCATGTATGGTCCTCTGCCTAGCTTTACCCTACCATGTGCACTCGATCCTGTGAACTTTTGTTTTGCTGCTTTGTATGCTCGATAATTTGGCTGTCTGCCTTGTATATATGTTATGCTCTAGCATGAATTGAAAATTGAAATGATGTTGTCCCTGCCTGACCTTGTACATGTTCATCTCTTTGTTGTTGCACCTGTCCCTGCACCTTACACGGTAGTGCACTTGACCACCCTGGTCTTGTCTTGAGTTGTTATGTCCTTGCTGAAACCCTATGCTTGTGCACTTCTGCCTTGTTGTCGAGTTGCCCCTGTATGCACCAGAATTGATTGCCTGAACCAATTAGTGGATTTAATTTGTATCCCTGATACTAGATTGTACACGTGCACTCGTATATTTCAATGAACTTGCTTTGTTTTGTAGGCCGAAGCCTTGATATTTGTAGCATCTTGTGACGACCCGGAATTTTTAAGAAAATTAAATTGGAATATTTAATTGATTTGAAATAATTAAAAGTAAATTTTTAACTTGAATTCAAATATCACTAATATTTGATAGTCAAATTATTGAATTAAATAATTTAAAATCAGGTAAAATATGAAATTTGGGATTTTAACCCTGTTAAAAATAATTTGAAGGCTTATAAAATTTATATTGATAATATTGAAGAGAATAGAAGTGTTTAGATCAAATTTAAAAATGGTTTGTTAAGTTTTGAGATTCATATCGTTTAAAATTGAATTTAAAAATAGCCTTCCGGGGCACAGTTTTGGAATTCGACGAAACCAATTCCATTGTGTCCGTAATAGTGAATTATTATCAGATTTCAATTTTCGTAATTTTTGGAGTTATTGTATGAGCATACTATACATAAACGTGTTGAAATTTACAACGAAAATTTAATTTAAATTTTATAAGTGTATTATCACATAAGCAATCTCTCCAGCCGACTTCCTTTCTTATCCATGTCCCCTCTTTTATCAACAGCACGCGAAAACATCTTTTCTTGTTCCCTCTGTTATTTCTTTAAAATGCAGGCTCGTTCAATAATATCTTGTTCAAAGCTTTTCAAAGAAAATTAATGGCCGAACTAAATAAGGGATTGGAACCAATCGCTACCCTTATTCATCAATTCGTTGTCCCTTTTTCTTCAATTCGATTTCTGGGCAGAAATATAAAATCATCAAAAAAAACGCGAGCCTCCTTTCCCCTCGTTTTACAGTTTGCTCGTGAAGTTCAATCGAGCTCAGAAATGGGACGGCGATGCTTTTCGCGAGGCCGTAGGTAGTACCGAGAGGGAAACTGCATCCGTGGATCGAGGCAGTTTGACCGTGTTCGAATTTGGGTTTCGTGGGTTTGGGTATCGCGTCGGCATAGCCCTGAGTGAGCGATGGGAGTTCGTGGGGATGATGGCGCTCGTTCGTGACAGTGGCGGCCGCGTTCAATTTGTTGATCGATGAGACCTTGCTTAAGTCAGGGTGGTGGCTTTGGATCGCTGTAAGGGTGAGATATAGTTTTATTATTTCAAATTTTATAAAGATGTTTATATATATATATATATATATATATATATATAATTTTTCAGTAAAGCTATTTACTGTTGGTATTTATAATATATATATATATATATATATATATAAGATGCTTATACCTATTTTAATACACATAGCAAAAAATAGTAAATATATTCCAGTTTAAAGGTGTATATACATATAAACTGTGTATGTTTGCAAAGTGGAGAAAAAGGAGAATAAGTATATATATATATATATATATATTCATTTAAAATATATAAACAAAAAATTTATTTTTACAAATAAGATTTTGAAATAATAGTAGGGGTTTTAAAATGTTATGGAATGTATAAAAATAAAATAAATATACATATAGTCATGTAACACTTACTAGTTTAATTTTAAAGATAAGATATTGTGATGATCAAATTTGTTTAATAAACTTACCGAATTATTTTAGTTATTGAAAATAATTTGTAAAAAAAAGAAGTTGGTTTAAAATTTAATTCTTTGATTTAAATTTAATCATTAGTTAAAATTGAATCGTTAGTTTAAATTATACGATAATTGATGATTCGATTTGTTCAAATATTAATGACTATAATGCTATTGAAGGTTAAAATCCGATAGAAGCAAGCCGGATTGGATTGGATTACAAACAAATCAAAGGGGAGTTACTCTCACTCATCTGGTTTAATTTAAATTTAAATGGATTAAATTTAAATAATTAGTTGAATGATTGCATGGATTGGATGTGGTATATCATATATAGTATATATATTGGACTGACTAATTTCCCGCAATATATATATATAGTGGATGAGAGCCTATGCGTCGCATAATGGTGGATGATATTTTATTTAAATCCCATATACCGCAATATTCAACCTCGAAGTGGAATTGGTATTTTATATTGTGCTAACATCTATGGATGCATGGAAATAGGTTGGAGGGATCCGACTGGATTCCTCAAAACGTTTAATTTTGTTTAAATATTCTGTAATATGATTTTGATATCCTGTGATGAATTATATGGAAATTGGATGTTATGGATTGTATAGATCTATTTGAATTTGCCGAGTTATCGAAATCTCTAGAATTAGATTTGTGAAATGAAATAAAAGAGTAAATTTTTAACTAAAATATCTATAAAGTATTTGAATAAATTAAAGAATGAATTGAAAGAGAAATAAAAGCAATTCTTTTAAAAATTCAGATAATTCAATTCTGAGCATAAAAAGGGGAATCTGAATAACCAGAGGAATAATAAATTTTGAAGCTTAAAGGATATTATTGAAAGAATAAAGAATATATTTTTAAATTTGAGGTTTAAAGTTAATTAAAAGATGTAGAAGGAATTTGGGAATGTGAATTGATATTTTCGGTTAAAAGGGGTTTAAAACCTTAATAAAGAGATAAAAATCTTAAACTAAATAGATTTTGAAATAAATGAAGTAAGAGAAGGAATTTATTTCCAAGTGAAGTAAAATTTTGAGATCAATTGTAAATTAATTTAGTGTTTGGGATTTGAAATTTTAAAGGAAGATGAGATTTTAGAATTTATAAACTGGGTTTATAAAGTGGAATAAAATATTGATGGATATTTTAAGATATAAATTCAAGGTAAGAATTTATTTAAGGAATGGAACTTGAATTAAAAATAAATGGTGATTTATTTTTAAGAGATGTGGAAGAGAAGAGTATTTCCCTGGATAGCCAAGTACGGTTTTCAAAGAAATTTTAAAATAAATTTAAGGTTTTAATAATGTTTTAAAAGCATGTTTTGGAAAGATTTATTATTTCTAAGTGTTAACCTTAAAAGTAAGTATATGTCGTTCAAAGTTATTATTGTAATAACTATATAAAAGTGACTTGGTGTTATGATTAAAAGAGGAAATTTAGTTTTTATTTTATAAAGTGTTTTATTGAAAATATTCTTAAAGTATATATATTTTTATAAGTATTAAAGTAGATTTCATTTCTATGTTATAAAGAATTTTATAATAAAGTAATTTTAGAGTTTCTTCAAATCTAAAATATTTTATACTTGGTGTTCTAGTGGGAATAAATAATTGGGAAATGCATTCCGTGAGAGGAAACTGGTTTAAACTATTTTCAAAGGGGATTGAAATGTGAAAATATATCTTGTAAAGATATTTTGAAATAACAAATAATTTGGATAAATTATTTATGTTGGATGGATATTGAGAATGTTAATTGATAGTTAAATAACCGACTATCAATATTGGCCAAATACGTTGATCGTTTGGAAGAGACCGGGATCGAGATTTATTTCTCGAAAACCACTTCGATCCGGTTTGTACGTTTCATGGAAACGAGTAGGATTTGATGATGGAGCAATGAAGTGCAAGGGCTAGTCGCTACTAATCCTGAGGATATTTCCAAAATGGATGTAGTAGGAATAGTGCCTTCGGTTCCGTTCGAACCCGGGACGGACTTGTATGGATGAATGCTTTCGTAAACATCGTCAGGTGGACGATGGGCATTCTAAGGGATATGTTCTATAAAGGTAACGCAGCAAGGCTAGGTGGGTAGCACCCAAGCAGGGTGAGGTCATCCCTGTCTAGATGTCCCTTTTATTTCGGCTTAGTGGGCGGTTGCTGATCCCAACCGCGGGGTGATCTCTCTCGGGATTTTCCAGTAAGGGGTAGTCCCGGTCTTGTGTTTCCAGGGAGCAGGCGTACTCCTCGGTACGGTGATCTAGGCCCCGTACTGTGACAGGTGGTACCCTAGTGCCTAGTCATTAGTTGGAAATTCATTCTCCCTACGAGCCTTGTACGAGTTTTGTTTGTATTACCCACTCTGTGGCTAGTAGCTGGAATTTAATAATGTAACAATTTCGGCTATTTTATAAGTATTTGTATATAGACCCTATTATAATATCAGAGGATTTTTATAAAAATGTTTTAGCTATCGTAAGGTAAAAACCCGACATGTTTATTTGTGGCGTGGTCTTACGAGACGCTTTTGCTTTCAAAGGATTTTTGAAAATTTAATAATCAAATTGGGTGTGATTTTCTCACGCTGGTATTCCAGACTGACTCGGGTGTTATTTAACAGTATGATTGGGTCAGACCGAGTATTATAGGATACAGGAAATGCTGTGGAGCTCAGGAGACGAGCAGGATGACGATACGTACTCCCGTATTTGTTTATGTATATATTCCGCTGTGTTGAGTAGTTGTGTATCCAGTGTATGATATTGTTGATCTGTGATTGATGTACTCTGATGATGTAATATGTAAACATGTGTATTTGCTTTTGAGTAAAGTTTATTTATTATCTATTATATTTTATTCCGCTGCAATGGTTAGATTCTGATGTTGATTTCTATTTTCTTCTTCTACCTCTTCTTCTTTAACCCAAATGGTTTGTATTTCTGTGCAACTTGAGTTGATTTATGTACAATAGTGTTGACCCAAGTGGTACGGATTTGCGGGTCGTTATACTTGGTATCAGAGCTTAGGTTGGTGATAACCTTGGCTCTGGTGGGAATTACTCATTGAAATAGAGTCAATAGTACTCTAGGATGAGTTTGAGCGTATTAATAGATATGAGCACGTATTTGTTAGTGAATATAAAATGAGTTTATATTGTGTTGATTGGTTTATTGAGTAATTTATGGATTCTGGTCAATACGAGTAATTAACGTTATTGATAGGGATCTCTAAACACTTGAATAGAACAATTCGACGCGGTATTGTTTTAAAGTGGGGTAAATGAAATAATTTTACCCAAATTATTTTTATATATAAAGGATATAATTTTTGTAAAGTATTATAATATTTGGATGCTTGATTTTTAAGGAATGGTAATATCAAATTATTAACACTATTGTGTAGAAATTAAATAAGAAATTGAAAACTTATAACCGAAGTTGAAGAATAAATTTATGTAACAAAATTGAACGTGAAATATAGATTATAAATGAAATTTATAATTGAAATGAACCGCATATACAAATGAGACTTGTAAATGTAAACCGTAAAGGTGATTATAATTTTGGAATAGAATTACAGAGAACCATTTGAAATTGAAATGAGATAAAATTCCAGAGAATGTTCGAACATAGATTTAAAGGAATTACAATTTGGAAATTTTGGGAAAATTTTAAATTCTTTTGGGTTGGAAAAACAGTTTCCAAAAGGTTTGGAGGAATAATATTAATATTTTGGAAATATTTTTGTGTTGTATTTGAAATCTTGTGAGATTTGGAAATTAAAAATATTTGAAATGTTAAAGACAAAAAGCATTTAATTCTCTTTCGATCGCTGGAAAATAATTTCGGTGATGACTGCAGCATCATCGAAGTTCATTTTTGAGTTTCTAGAAGAGAAATTGCTACAAATTGTTTTAAAATTGGAATTGTTTGTGAATTGGGTTTGGTTTTGAAATTAAGGAATAAATGAATTTGCCGAAGAATTTTAGATATAGTTGAATTCTAAGGTGATATTGAAATTTTGGAAAATTGTTTAACTCTGGAATTTTGTTTGAAATGTTTATGGAATAATAAAAATATATTGGCTAAACAAAAGGTATAATTCCGGGTTAAAAAGTAAAATGTGAATGAGATTGATTGTAAATAGATGAAATATGAATAAAATAAGTTGTGACTTATAAAGTTTGGAAGTAAAATGAATAGGCCAAATAAAATTTGTTTGTAATGATAAAGAATATAATCCAAAATTTAAAAATAAAATAAAATAGATTGAACTCAAGTAAAACGGTTAGAGTGATTTTTGGAATAAAAATCAAACATTGGGTAAAATTTTAAATAGACTACTTGATTGATTAATGGAATATGGAAATGGAACTCAAATTGGTTAATAAAAACTTGAGTTGTGAATAAATGATAGAATTTGAAAGTGAATTATTAATAGAAATTCAACTAAAGATTTTAAGTGAATTAAATTTTAGTTGAAATTGAATGGAATTGAATTAACATAAAAATGATTTATATTGCAAATAAAAATCTAAGTAGTGATAAATTGGAAATGGCCTCGTTATAAAATGAGAGGAATTCAGAAATAAATTATTGAATGTGAACTAAAATTCATATTGATTAAATGAAATATACTAATTTAATTTAAACAAATGGAGTTGGCAATGAACTCAAGTTAAACAAAATAGAGTTGAAATATTGATGGTTTGAGTGGTAAATAAAATTCAAGTGAATAAAATTAAAATTGAAATGATTGCAAATGAATTAAAATGGGAGAAATTGACTATTAATTGAGTTGAAATCAAGTTAAAGTGGTTACAAGCTTACGTAGTTATTTATTCACTTGCATATAGTCAAATTTCGTAGAAGTGATTGTCGTTTGACGTAAACAAGATTATATAAATTCTATGGATTAACAGAAGCCAATAAAATTGGTTCTTGAATCAATTGTAATAAATATGGGCTTGTTTGGATGATAAATAAATTGAATGTAAGCAATGAAGTGTAAATGAATTCAGCTTGGGTTGTCGGTAAGTTGAACATAATTGGAAAGTGTTTATAAAATATATATAACTTTAGTTTAAAGGTTGGAATAACTTCACTAAAATAAAATAACTGAAGTAATATTTGAATAAAAGCTTGACTTAAGAGAAATTGTGAAATGATTGTGTCGAGTCCTACGAAATGATTTTTAATAAAACTTGTTTGGTAAATGAAATTAGTAATTGAGTTAATTAACTTAAGTTATATTAATGAGAATTTGACTTGGAAGAAAATGGAAGTTAGATTGATTTTGAAATCAATTCAAATTAAATGAGTTTGCTTGGACTTAAAATGAATTTAAGTTAAGTAAGAGAGTTGTGAAATCATTTAAATTGAACAGGATGGTTTGAATATTGTTTGGAAGCATTATAAATAAGTGTCGAAATATTTCATATGTGCTTATGGAAGTATATAATATGCACTGTTTATAGAATCCATGTTTTAGTTATTTATAATAAAGTGAAATGTTAATAAACTTTGTATATTTGACACTGACGTGTTTAAATTGAGTAAATACAGGTTTTTGGAAGCCGTTTGACTGGTTTTGATTGCGCTAATTGCTTAAATAAATAGCTGCTTGCTTTAAAATGCTAAATAAGGTACGCCTATGCTATACAAATAGGAAATATGAACTGTTTTTCTGTTTTCCGACCGTGTGGGTCGATGTATATATATTTATATCTCTTGTCAAATTGAAAAAGCTCCTCCGTACAAAGGAAACTCTGCCAAAAAAATTCGAAAATTTTGAAAGTTAGAAATTTTTTGAATCTTTTGAAAATTTTCACTAACGACAAATGAATTAAAGTTTGTTAAGCAAATAGAATTATAACTGAATGTTGAAATTGATTTAAATTGTATAAGTGAAGTAAGATGAACCGAAGAATTGTTCAAAGAAACTAAAAGAAGAAAAAATTTGCAAACTAACTTTTATTTGAGATACTAAAATAAATTAGTAAGTAAAAAGAATAAGGGAAATGGTTAATTAAATATGGATTGAGATAGGGTGAATCAAAATTCAATATTCAAAGTTTGAAAATGAATTGAATTCAAGTAAAATTGGAAAGAAGTATCTATATTTGAAATTAATTAACAAAGTGAAGCACATTGAAATTTTTATGGAATTGTAAAGGAGAATTGAATAAAATAGATATAAACTCCAATAGTGAAGCGAAAACAAATTTATGAAAGAAGTGTATAAAATAATTATATTAAACCTAAGAAATGAATGGTGAGATTCTTAAGTAAATTGGTATTGAGGAAAATTATTCCAAGTGAATAATTGAATGGAAATTTAACTGAAGTTGGGACAAGGGAAAGTGAGAATAAGTGAATAACAATCAAATAAATGTGAATAAAAAGAAAATTTATATAATTTTTAATCAATTGGGGAAAATACGTAGGATGTACGTATATTATTTTATTCGCATAGCTATTTGATCCAGATTCAAGCATTGAATTTCGAGGAAATTTTACCGATCTGAGTTGGAATTTTTCACTCAATTTTCAACGGCGAACCAGGATAAGGAGTTTTGATTGATTCTATATTCTCTATTATAGTTATGACTATGCAAGGAGAATGACAGTTTCTAATCAGGAAACCAGATCTGATTCCGCACTAGAAAGTCGGGTGGACGATACTAGTTCGGAAGTGAGACTGTGTGATCGAGTAAGCGATCGGATTCGGTATTGCGTACAAATGATATAGGTACATCGTACGGGCTTAAGTAAAACAAATATTGGAAATGTGTAAAAGAAGTCAATAAAATGTTTTTGAATGTTGTGATTGGATATTATTGCTAAATAAGATATGCAGGTATGAAAAAGGGAAAGGAGAATTGGTTTTGATTTCAGATAATAAATTAGAATTGCCCGACTAAAAGGTATGTGTTTAAAATTCTATATGGGATTTGATTGGGTTTTTGGATCTAGCCACTTGGCGTTTTGTTTTCTTTTTGGATTTGGGAGGCCGTAGAGCCATTTTGTAGTTGTACCGAGCTAGCCGCGCAAAGGAGACGTTGGCAAAAAATTTCAGAAATTTAGAAAGTTAGAAAAATTCTAAGAAAATTCTGATAATTTTAAATTTGATTTAAAATTTAAATTTGAATGATTGAGTAAGTAATATTGTTAGAAACTATGGGAAAGTTGGGAAAGATTAGCAAAAATGGTAGTGGGTCTTTTATAAAAAGGATAGTTGATAGGATGTTGAACAGTTTGGTTTTGGAAAATAGTAACGAATATTTGACCATTCTTCCTAACTAGTAATTTTGGGACGAAATTCTTTTAAGGGGGGAGGAATGTGACGACCCGGAATTTTTAAGAAAATTAAATTGGAATATTTAATTGATTTTAAAAAATTAAAAGTAAATTTTTAACTTGAATTCAAATATCACTAATATTTGATAATTAAATTATTGAATTAAATAATTTATAATCGGGTTAAATATGAAATCTAGGATTTTAACCCTGTTAAAAATAATTCAAAGGCTTATAAAATTTATATTGATAATACTGAAGAGAATTGAAGTGTTGAGATTAAATTTAAAAATGGTTTGTTAAGTTTTGAAATTTATATCGTTTAAAATTGAATTTAAAAATAGCCTTCCGGGGCACAGTCACGGAATTCGACGAAACCAGTTCCATTGGATCCGTAATATTGAATTATTGTCGGATTTCAATTTTCGTAATTTTTGGCGTTGTTGTGTGAGCATACTCTACATAAACGCGTTGAAATTTACAACGAAAATTTAATTTAAATTTTATAAGTGTATTATCACATAAGCAATCTCTCCAGTCGACTTCCTTTCTTATCCATGTCCACTCTTTTATCAACAGCATGCGAAAACATCTTTTCTTGTTCCCTCTGTTCGTTCTTTAAAATGCAGGCTCGTTCAATAATACCTCGTTCAAATCTTTTCATAGAAAATTAATGGCCGAACTAAATAAGGGATTGGAACAAATCTCTACCTTTATTCTTCAATTCGATATCCCTTTTTCTTCAATTCGATTTCTGGGCAGAAATATAAAATCATAAAAAAAACGCGAGCCTCTTTTCCCCTCGTTTTACAGTTTGCTCATGAAGTTCAATCGAGCTCAGAAATGGGACGGCGAAGCTTTTCACGAGGCCGTAGGTGGTACCGAGGGGGAAACTGCATCCGTGGATCGAGGCAGCATGACCGCGTTCAAATTTGGGTTTCGTGGGTTTGGGTATCGCGTCGGCGTAGCCCTGAGTCAGCGATGGGAGTTCGTGGGGATGATGGCGCTCGTTCGTGACAATGGCGGCCGCGTTGAATTTTCGATGAGACCTTGCTTAAGTCAGGGTGGTGGCTTTGGTTCGCTGTAAGGGTGAGATATAGTTTTATTATTTCAAATTTTATAAAGATGGTTGTGTATATATATATATATATATATATATATGTATATATATATTGGTATTTATAAAATATATATATATAAGATGCTAATACCGATTTTAATACACATAGCAAAAAAATAGTAAATATGTTCCAGTTTAAAGGTGTGTGTATATATATACTGTGTATGCTTACACAGTGAAGAAAAAGGAGAATAAGTATATATATATTTTTTCATTTAAAATATATAAACAGAAAATTTATTTTTGCAAATAAGATTTTGAAATAATAGTAGGGGTTTTAAAATGTTATGGAATGTATAAAAATAAAATAAATATACATATAGTCATGTAACACTTACTAGTTTAATTTTAAAGATAAGATATTGTGATGATCAAATTTGTTTAATAAACTTACCGAATTATTTTAGTTATTGAAAATAATTTGTAAAAAAAAGAAGTTGGTTTAAAATTTAATTCTTTGATTTAAATTTAATCATTAGTTAAAATTGAATCGTTAGTTTAAATTATACGATAATTGATGATTCGATTTGTTCAAATATTAATGACTATAATGCTATTGAAGGTTAAAATCCGATAGAAGCAAGCCGGATTGGATTGGATTACAAACAAATCAAAGGGGAGTTACTCTCACTCATCTGGTTTAATTTAAATTTAAATGGATTAAATTTAAATAATTGGTTGAATGATTGCATGGATTGGATGTGGTATATCATATATAGTATATATATTGGACTGACTAATTTCCCGCAATATATATATAGTGGATGAGAGCCTATGCGTCGCATAATGGTGGATGATATTTTATTTAAATCCCATATACCGCAATATTCAACCTCGAAGTGGAATTGGTATTTTATATTGTGCTAACATCTGTGGATGCATGGAAATAGGTTGGAGGGATCCGACTGGATTCCTCAAAACGTTTAATTTTGTTTAAATATTCTGTAATATGATTTTGATATCCTGTGATGAATTATATGGAAATTGGATGTTATGGATTGTATAGATCTATTTGAATTTGCCGAGTTATCGAAATCTCTAGAATTAGATTTGTGAAATGAAATAAAAGAGTAAATTTTTAAGTAAAATATCTATAAAGAATTTGAATAAATTAAAGAATGAATTGAAAGAGAAATAAAAGTAATTCTTTTAAAAATTCAGATAATTCAATTTTGAGCATAAAAAGGGGAATTTGAATAACCAGAGGAATAATAAATTTTGAAGCTTAAGGGATATTATTAAAAGAACAAAGAATAAATTTTTAATTTTGAGGTTTAAAGTTAATTAAAAGATGTAGAAGGAATTTGGGAATCTAATTTGATATTTCTGGTTAAAATGGGTTTAAAACCTTAATAAAGAGATAAAAATCTTAAACTAAATAGATTTTGAAATAAATGAAGTAAGAGAAGGAATTTATTTCCAAGTGAAGTAAAATTTTGAGATCAATTGTGTTAACGCTAAAATTTGAACGCTAACACCCCGGTGTAAGAGTTGTAGTTGTGAAAGCACCACCCGATAGCTCGGGAACAGATTACAAGCAGATAATAGCAGAAAAGCGGTAAACAACAACAATTTTATAGTGGTTCGGCTTAAGGGTATAGCCTACGTCCACTTTAAGTACTTTTATTAATAATCTCGTTACAAGCTGATACAATTCTCCCAAGTACAATACACTTTGAATTGCAAGAGACTTAGAACAAGTAGACTAAACTTCGATGAAGATGAGAGTTTTCGAATCCATGTTGGATGTATGTGATCTCTTCTTGAAGTTGTTTGTAGCGTTCTTAGTGTCTTAAGAGCTTCAAGTGTTAAATTGGTTCGGAATGCAGCAGAGTATCGGCGCTTGAAGAGAGTCAGCCAAAAGTCCCCTTTCTGTTGGAGTTATGGGCGTATTTATAGGCATCTTCGGAGTTAGGTCGTAACTCGTATACGACTCACGATGAGTCGTAACTCGTATACGACTCATGGTAGGCCGCGGCTGATTTACAGGGTTCATGGCTTGGCCCAGAGTTATGCACCCATCTGAATGAATGATACAAGTTCTAAGTCGTTCACGAGTTAACCAAATGCAGTTTCCTTTATGCTAGCATGAGTCGTACACGACTCATCATAGGTCGTAAGTCGTCAGCGATTCTTCTTACTACAGCGTGGTGTTGAACTTGTCTCCAAGTCTTAGGTCGTGAACAACTTATCTTTTGAGCCGTAGACTTCCTGTCGCGCCATCTTCTAACTTGTAAGATTGTTATCTCGTAGACTCTTTAACTCGTGGAGGCTTTAAGTCGTAGATCCTTATCTCGTAGACCTTTTAACTCGTAGAGTCTTTAACTCGTAGTGGCCTTAACTCGTAGATCCTTAACTCGTAGGTCGTTCAGCCCTTGAATTGTTAGGTCGTGAAGACCTTGAGTCGCACAGTTCTTGAGTCGTTGATCCACTGAGTCGGCCTGTCTCGTGAACCGTTAACCCTCTTGAGTCGTTCCATTCCTCTAAGTCGCCTTGAACCTTAACTCGTTAAGTCGTGGCACTTCTTAGGTCGTCCAAACCTTGAGTCGTTAAGCTTATTGAGTCGTTAACCTTATTAAGTCGGCAACCTTATTAAGTCGGTAAGTCGTGCCACTTGTTAGCTCGTTAACCCGCTTCATCAGTTAGGTCGTTGACTTCGAGTAGAAGATAGGTCGCTCCATTCTCTAAGTCGTATACCGTTTTGGTCGGGGCGCTGCCCCGCACCCCGCCGGGGGCGCTGCCCCCTGGACCCCTGGACCCCTGCGACCTGACCGGTCAGGTCGAACACCGTAGGCGGTGGCGTTGCCCCCGCACCCCCACCTTGGGGGGTTGGCACCCCCCCTGGACCCCCCCTCCGTAGGGGATCTTATCTGAAAATTCATTCAACAGAACTTGCTTTATTGGGAGGTTAAATCGACCATCCTTCGAGATGAACTATCATTGGCTTCTCGGTCGATTTTTGATGACACGGCCTTGCTGAAAAAGCAGAGTTAACAAATTGTAAATTAATTAAGTGTTTTGGATTTGAAATTTTAAAGGAAGATGAGATTTTGGAATTTATAAACTGGGTTTATAAAGTGGAATAAAATATCGATGGATATTTTAAGATATAAATTCAAGGTAAGAATTTATTTAAGGAATGGAACTTGAATTAAAAATAAATGGTGATTTATTTTTAAGAGATGTGAAAGAGAAGAGTATTTCCCTAGATAGCCAAGTATGGTTTTCAAAGAAATTTTAAAATAAATTTAAGGTTTTAATAATGTTTTAAAAAGCATGTTTTGGGAAGATTTATTATTTCTAAGTGTTAACCTTAAAAGTAAGTATATGTCGTTCAAAGTTATTATTGTAATAACTATATAAAAGTTACTTGGTATTATGATTAAAAGAGGAAGTTTAGTTTTTATTTTATAAAGTGTTTTATTGAAAATATTCTTAAAGTATATATTTTTATAAGTATTAAAGTAGATTTCATTTTTATGTTATAAAGTATTTTATAATAAAGTGATTTTAGAGTTTCTTTAAATCTAAAATATTTTATACTTGGTGTTCCAGTGGGAATAAATAATTGGGAAATGCATTCCATGAGAGGAAACTGGTTTAAACTGTTTTCAAAGGGGATAGAAATGTGAAAATATATCTTGTAAAGATATTTTGAAATAACAAATAATTTGGAGAAATTATTTATGTTGGATGGATAATGAGAATGTTAATTGATAGTTAAATAACCGACTATCAATATTGGCCAAATACATTGATCATTTCGAAGAGACCGGGATCAAGATTTATTTCTCGAAAACCACATCGATACGGTTTATATGTTTCGCGGAAACGAGTTGGATTTGAAGATGGAACAATGAAGTGCAAGGGCTAGTCACTACTAATCCTGAGGATATTTCCAAAATGGATGTAGTAGGAATAGTGCCTTCGGTTCCGTTCGAACCCGCGACGGACTTGTATGGATGAATGCTTTCGTAAACATCGTCAGGTGGACGATGTGCATTCTAAGGGAATTTCTATAAAGGTAACGCTTAGCCTCAAGCCTCATCAAATGGGAATGAATGAAAATCATGGGTTATGCGGCAAGGCTAGGTGGGTAGCACCCAAGCATGGTGAGGTCATCCCTGTCTAGATGTCCCTTTTATTTCGGCTTAGTGGGCGGTTGCTGATCCCAACCGCGGGGTGATCTCACTCGAGATTATCCAGTAAGGGGTAGTCCCGGTCTTGTGTTGTAGGGGAGTGGGCGTACTCCTCGGTACGGTGATCTAGGCCCCGTACCGTGACAGGTGGTACCCCAGTGCCTAGTCATTAGTTGGAAATCCATTCTCCCTACGAGCCTTGTACGAGTTTTGTTTGTATTACCCACTCTGTGGCTAGTAGCTAGAATTCAATAATGTAATAATTTCGGCTATTTTATAAGTATTTGTATATAGACCCTATTATAATATCAGAGTATTTCTATAAAAATGTTTTAGCTATCGTAAGATAAAAACCCGACATGTTTATTTGTGGCGTGGTCTTACGAGACGCTTTTGTTTTCAAAGGATTTTTGAAACTTTAATAATCAATTTGGATGTGATTTTCTCACGCTGGTATTCCAAACTGGCTCAGGTGTTATTTAACTGCAATGCTCGGGTCAGACAGAGTATTATAGGATACAGGAAATGCTGTGGAGCTCAGGGGACGAGCAGGATGACGATACGTACTCCCGTATTTGTTTATGTATATATTCCGCTGTGTTGAGTAGTTGTGTATCCAGTGTATGGTATGTTGAGCTGTAATTGATGTACTCTGATGATGTAATATGTAAACAGATGTATTTGCTTTTGAGTAAAGTTTATTTATTATCTATTATATTTTATTCCGCTGCGATGGTTAGATTCTGATGTTGATTTCTATTTTCTTCTTCTACCTCTTCTTCTTTAACCCAAATGGTTCGTATTTCTGTGCAACTTGAGTTGATTTATGTACAATAGTGTTGACTCAAGGGGTACGGATTTGCGGGTCATTACACATCTGATACATATGTGCAAGCTTGGTCATTTGTATAGGTTGTTCTCCATGTTTGCTACACGTCATTTAAACCTGGCTTGCATCTTAGTGCCTGGGTTGTGTCCTTGTGTGTGTGTACATTCTCTTGCTCCTGACCCATTTGCTTTAAGGGTTCATGTGTAAGTGCTGCAGGGTTTATAAGTGGGATGTGTGTGTTATGATTAGGGTGTGATGTATTTGTTACCTACTGCCTTTAGTGCGCGTTCTCTCTTTTTCTTGTATGTGTGTGTAGTAGCAGAAGTGTGAGTGCATTTGAGTGAAAATGTGGGTCTGCATGTCAATATGTGATACATCAGTGCGTGCTTTGATTTTGGTCTTGTTGCTTAACTATGCTACTTAAAAAAAAGTTGTTTATGTACGGGCCGAACAACTCAATAAAATGTAGACTTTTGATATGTCAATATATATAGAAACATACGCGTGATATTAAATTTGACTGATGGGACTATGTTTGCTGTTGTATTGGGGTCTTATCTCGGTATTGCTTTATGGGTGCGTTATACTTTGCAGTGTGTATTTTAATTAAGGGATTGCACGCTTTAATTTTTATATAATCTACTGCGCTCGTGCCTGGGTGATATAGGAGTGGGCAATAACTGAACAAATGATTATTTTCATTTTATTGCTGTTATCTCATATCTGAGATTGTCCCTTTTTTTAGGTATGAAAAGCATGCAACTTTTGATGCAGCAACCGGCTATATCTACTCGTTCCTCCAATAGGTGCATATAATAAATTTTATTAAGTCGTTCGTTGATTTTACTGTACCTGTGTTCTGTCGTTTGAAATGTTAGTTTGTTATGTTCTGTCGTTTGTACCTGTGTACCTCCAATAGTTGTCACAATGAACTTTATAGAGTTTGATATGTTCTATTTCGTACGTTTGATTTTTTTTAATGATTTGATGGTGTTAGTTTTGAAATTTAGTCTTCTGTTTACTGTTGTTGTAAATTCGTATAGATATAGTTGAATGAAATACTATTGTTGCATCATTGAATGAAATCGGTTTGATGTTTGTTGTTACATGATATATAGTTTGTTTGATACTGTTTTAGTTATCACGATTATAAGTGTTAGAAAATAACCTTTCGTAATGGTTATAACCGTGATATAATTTGCATTTGTCACGGTTATAAGTGTTAGAGTTTCCTTTTTGGTAACGGTTATAAATGTTAGAAACCATTGTTCTGTCACGGTTATAATTATGAGAAATTACTATTTTCTCATGGTTATAACAGTGAGTAAATACTATTCTTTCACGGTTATAAGCGTGAGAAATTACTATTTTGCCACGGTTATAACCGTTAGTAAATACTATTCTGTCACGGTTATAAGCGTGAGAAATTAATATTTTGTCACGGTTTGATCCGTAAGTAAATATTATTCTGTCATGGTTATAAGCGTGAGAAATTACTATTTCGTCATGGTTATAACCGTTAGCAAAAGTGTGACTGAATTTGCCCACGGTACCTATTTTCACGGTTATAACCGTGACAAATTAGTTTTTTCACGCTTATAACCATGAGGAAATTGCCTTTCTGGTGTTATGTCACATTAATGGAATGACATATATTATTTCAATTATAATCTTTACAATGGAAAATTTTAAAATACAATATAAGAGTTCAACCTAGATTTATTCTGAACTGTTATAAACTTCTAACCTTACAAATGTTAAAAACAATAAATAAATGCAATAGATATAGCGGATAACAGAATACATCAATACGATGATGAAGATCTCCAGCTCTCCTCTGGAAACTCCAACCGTCTTCTACTAAACCTTAAACTAATCGGATCTTACCCCAGTATTAAGAATACCCGAATCAGGCTTGATAAACCAGCGTGAGATACTCGAAATTTAAAATGACTATGTTATCAAAACCTTTGAAAAGAAGGGTATCACGTAAGACCACGTCCACACATAAACACGGATGTGCTTTTACCTTATGATAACCAAAATGTTTCTATTACCAAAATAATTTGATGTTATATTTAATGACATTCTTTTGAAAACACCTTTTAAATAAACTTATTCAAATAAGGTATTAATATCTGGACTAAGTCTAAGGTAATATATCCGGACTAGATCATCGGAATATATGAATCTATTATACTAGAAAGGGCCGGTAGCTGAACTATTTCAATTCATTATAGCTATTTTAGGACTATAATCAAAACCATAAATCTCGTGTTAGGATTGGATTTCCAACATGATAGGGAACTAACCCTAATCTGGGTACAAGTTCTTCTGATTTCTATTCATCTCAAATGCCGGAATCTAGGCAAAGAATATTATCAAAAAGAACTATATTAAGACTCTCCGAATGGGAAATTTGGGCTTCTAACAATGTCAAAATAATGGGTGAAAGAGTTATTAGTTTAAAAATCTCAAAAATTTGCTCCTGAATCCGGTTCTGTGATGACCCGCAAATCCGTACCCTTTGAATCAACAATAAACCACACATGTCCGACCCAAAAAGCACAGACTAACGAAAAGTCAAGAGAAAGAAAAGAAGAGATAAGAAGAGAAGAGAAGAAAGAGAGAAGTTAGAACAAAAAAGAACAATATAGAATCTCACATCGCAGTAGAAAGCGTATAGTATCATATTGTTGATATTTACAAAACAGAAACTGTATATACATACATTAATCAGAGTACAACAATCAATTACCAATCATCAGCCTGGATAGTTATAGCATCATGTCCTCACAATTGCTGATAATATACAACAACAAAGCAGCCGATAGTCAAAACAGATATATGCACATGAAAATTAAGATCTCCATCTCTCCCGTTGAAGCTCCAGAAGCACCAAACTGAACCTATAAATCACTTGGTCTAACCCGTGCATTGAATGGGAAGAACACTCAGATCAGTCTAGTAAACATGCGTGAGAAACACACTCGATTGAATTTATTAAATTTTCAAACTTTTCCTTTATCAAAACAAAAGTATCTCGTAAGATACGTCCATACAAGAACACGTACATGTTTTTACTTTACGATAACTAAAACATTTCATATCAAATTATGTTGTATTATAATAGTGTTTAGTATACAAATAATATTCAAAATAGTCGAAAATGTTACCATTATTAAATTTTAGCATACTATGCTCTACAAATCAAGTGGTAGGTACATAGTAGAGTTTTGATTTCCATACAAGTAACCAGGTGAAGGGACTACCTTCCGGCAGTACATCTCTGGAGGAATGTACCAGGGACCATCATAAAGGATCCTCTATCAACACAAGACCGGCCCACCTCCATAACTAGATATTACCAAATATATCATACTCCGATCATTACCAACAAATTTCGAGGGCCCTCATAGGATACAAACCACAATAATCAGATACACGATGTCATATCCTGTAAAGATATATCTAAAAGAGGATGATCCTATCCTACTTGGAAGCGACCCACTTAGTCTTTCTGCATCTAACCCTGCGTTGGTCGTTTTCGGTTGATGAGGCCGAAGGTAACGATTATCTTTCACAAATCACAAATCACATCACCTAGAATGCCATACAGCCATTTCCATTGACAACTAATTGCCTTCCACAAAAATACAACCCTAAGCTCATACATCTTAAGGAGGGTGTTAAGCTAAGAGAAGTTTCCTTCTTTGCCACCACTGATCTACGTACCAACATACGTAATCTTTAGAAATGGAATGTCAGACAAACATCCATATAATTTGTCTAGGAATAGGACAAACTGAAGGTACTTTCATACCACATCCTGTTGGGAAATCCCTAGGATTAGTAGCGAATGGTCTTCACATTGGATATTTCATAACGAAGAGACTACTGCTACTGGATGTATATTGGGATTTTAACGCCAAATGATTAACATGGAGTCCTCCACTATGAAAATCCTAAATATTAGTATCATCATAATCAACTTGCACAATCATTGCATAAATGTTAGTTCGAAGTGTTTCTGGATCAACCGTCCTCAGTCTCTTTGCACCAAAAATGTAAAAGAATTTCTCAACCTCACACAGAAACTAAGTCT
Organism: Allium cepa; assembly: GCA_030765085.1. Classification (NCBI taxonomy): domain Eukaryota; kingdom Viridiplantae; phylum Streptophyta; class Magnoliopsida; order Asparagales; family Amaryllidaceae; genus Allium; species Allium cepa. Next base: position 1,034,702,530 of record CM060928.1, read on the forward strand.
CAAAGACTTATCACGTCTCTAACTTTCAACTTGCTATCCTTCGGACCAAGAAGGAAGCTCAATGGATTGGATTAATACTCCGCACTACACAAATCAAAATCCTCAACACAAATGATAATCAAGCCTGCAAAAAAGGCTACGTATTAGGTGTACAACTAAATATTTCCCACATCAAGTCGAGGATCTAAAATAGCCAAATTTTGATAGTCATTTATTTAACTATCAACGCAAACAAGCAAATATTTAGCACCACAAGCAATCACTAGACGCTTTTAATTAATCTTTAATTAATTAAATCATTGCAAAATATTTTCTTCAAGTTATGTTTAAAAAGATATATTCTCAACCATTTAATATTTCAATATAGGAAAACATTTCCATATAATTATTTAATAATAAGTAAATTCACAAATCTCTTTTATTTTCAACATTTAGAAAATATTACATATACTTAAATCGGGATTAAGTTTATATTTTATTCTTTAAGGAAAACTTTCGCTTTAAACACATTTATTTGGGTCAAAATGAATGTTGCGTAAAACATCGTTACAACGACCCAAAATCATTAGTTTAGGGATTTTAAAATAAGATAGATACATGAATCCCATATCCTATATAAAATATTTCCTTTTGGGAATCATTTACTATAACAACAGTGTTATAGTCCACCATTCCTTTATTTCTCGAAAATGTCTATTTCTACAATGAACGTTGAAATTGATGTATTTGGTACTTAACACATTTTAAAACATCTTCAAACCATTTTACTCCATTTTGAAATATCACTTTTCAAAACTTGTCTTTAAATTTAAAAGATCACTCTCCAAAACATATCAATTTTATTTAACATATTGTTCATTGTCCAAAATCGTGAATATTGATCATTTACCAAATTCAAAAATTCTACACATTTATTTAAGAATTATCCACTGTCCTAAATCGTGGATATATTTCCTTTAATAAACTTCTATATTTAACTTATCAAAATAAGCCGATTTTAGAATTATAAAACAATGTTTATAATTCACATTTCTATTTTATAAAATCTTCAGTTTATAAATTCCCTTTAATAACAATTTCCACAAATAACTCATTCACATGCCAAAATCCAATTTACAAGTTAATTACTTATAAATCATTTATTTTACAAAATCCATTAATTTTATAACTTCATAATTCGTAAGTCTTATTTGTTTATAAAGTCCATTGATAACTTTATTTTAACACTTTCAAAACTCCTTTATGATTCCATTATTTTTATTTTTATAAAATATCAATTTTATTTATCTTATATACATATCATTTATAATGAATTCTACATCTCCATTTAACTATTTTACCAAAATAATCAACTTCATATTTCAAAAACCACATTCTAATCATATTTCACAAAAATCATAATCTTTATGACATAAAAATTATAATCTTTATTTATTTAATAAAATCATTCCTTAAGAATTCAAAAATCAATAATACATCTTTACCAAAATTATTTGAAAATCCTTTTTAAATTGAAATCATCGCTTTAAATTTTTAAATTTTCAAAAATAGGCCAGATGTTGCACCGGCACTAAATACATCAATCACGACATCCAAAACATCATATATCACATGATAACATCGTACATCACAATATCTGTAAATAAAACCAATACTTGTGAGGAATCCAGTTGGATCCCTCTAACCTGTCACCTGCAAAATGTATACATATTAGAATATGTCTAAAATGTCCGCTTCAAGGCAGACGCGCGTACAAAGAGTCATCCGCTCATAGACGGGAACGTATAGGGTCTCATCTGCTCCAATAGGCAGGAACATATCCAAATACTAATCGATATATATATAATATATCATCCAAACAATCATCAATCAATAAGGAATAAATTTACTCTCACTTATATAGAAATTTTGGTGAGTCATAAAGAGTGAGTTGTACTCACATTGATTCCAATAGCAGATGTAGTGTTTTATTTCGAATAAAATAGAACGAGCGTTTAATTTTATCAATAATTTACACTAGCTCCAATCAACTCCAAACTAACTCTAAAATGTAGCGCACGTCAATACTGACCCAATGCAATTCGTTTCGTCAAAAAAGGACCTTGTATGACAAAGTTATGCATTTATAAATTTATACAATTTTAATATATAAATCCATTTCAATTTTGATTTTATTTTTTTACTTGAGTGTCGACCGTTGATTTGCTATTGGGAGATCTGGCTGAATGTTTTTGCATTTCCACTTCGTTTACATGCGTGTGAAGAACCCATCACCGCCTCTTCCTCTCTCCTCGCTGCTCCTTCATCTCTACGTTTTAGCCCGATAAACCACTGCCATTCGAACGACCACTGCAAGCTCCTCCCTCGCCACGAATGCAGGCGTAATCCGCTCAACCATTACCTACAGAAACGATCGTGAACGTACCGCGTTTAAGCTAGGTATGTCATCGATCCACCATGCCAATTTCGACCTTGACCGTTGGATTTATCGAGCTTGAGGAGCTCTAAAAGTTTGCGGTTGAAGTCGAGAGTAATAGCTAGTGGATTAAGAGAGATTAGAGGGGAAAGTTCCGAAATTCCTACTTATCGAAAGTTAGTAGCAGCTCGACTTAGATGCATTAGGGTTTGTGAAAAAACATAATAATTGTGATATTCCACAAATTTGGCAATATAAATTTAATAATCTATGTTGAAAATTTAATTGATTTGATAATTTTGGATAACAAATTTTGAATTGATCTAATAATTTTTTTAATAAATATTTAAATTGGAAGATTTTTTTAAAGCTAATAAACTATTTTCTGTTATAATTGTATATATTGTAAATTGATCAACTTTGATTTTGAATTAGGTAAATGAATCAATTTTCTATTTTCTAATTTAAATTTATATTTGATAAATTGAAAATTTGATTTAAATTTAACATTTAACTTTTCAACCCAATTTAATAAATAATTTTATGGTTTATACTTATGGAAAATCTTATTTATTTAAAACTTATATTTTAATTAGCTTGAAGATGAATTTAAAATTTGATTAACATCAAAGTTTTGTTTTATTCTATTTTTAAATACTACTTGAAATTTGTATATAAGAATTTAAAATACAAATTACAAATGATCTTAATTTGTTTATAATCTCTTTTATAAATTATTTAATATTATTTAAATTGTTAATTTTAAATGAAAATGATAATACTTAGTTTTCATAAAACATAAATAGATTTTTAGAAATAGGATTTGTTATTTTTAATTTTTACAAGAGTTATATATGCATATATATATATAACTTGATTTTAAAATTTTGATTTGATAAATTAATTTAAAATTTTGATTTAATGTTTTGAAATATAATAGAATAAATACTTCAATATTTTTGAATAAGCTATATTTTTAATTTATTTGTTTTCATTTCTTTTCAATTTAAAAATAGATAAACTCATTTATATGTACATAAGAATAGTAAATTAAGATTTAAAAGCTTATAAACAATTTTAAAATTAAAATTAGAATACTTAAATTACATGTGTTAATCTTTTAACATCTTAAAAGACATGTGTTAGGTTTTAAAGCTATCCAAGTGACAAACGTTAGAAACTAAAACAAGTGTTTTTTTTTATTTTAAATTAAATCAAAAACTTTCTTTTATAAACCTATCTCCTCTAAAAATTCATTTTTTCTTTCTATTCTTTTTTTTCTAAAACTTTAGTGATCTTTAGCCATGAAAAATCAACAAATTTTATCTTCAAAACAGAAAACAAAAGTTGTAAAAATCTCCTCAAAAACCAAATCAAAATCTGTTTGTACGTTCTTCAAAACCAAAATCTGGTTTCCCTCAAAATATATTTGAAACAGTATGATCCTCTAATCCAAAAGCTATCTGAAATTCATCAATCTGCGTGCATCTGAAAATAAAATTGCAACATCAAAGTCTTGCATGCAACTGAAGATCATTTCTTTTCTGATTTTAAAATCAACCAAAACCTGCATCAATTTCTAGAAACATAAAAAATTGTTAAATCTAGAAGCCTGCATCTTTACACCTGGAAACAACAAGCATTACAAAAGCAAGATGAAAGTTTTAAAAGCATCTGCAGTTTTTTTAAAAAAGAAAATGGAGGTTCAAAATTCATAAGCAGAAACAGAAGCAATCTGAAGCTTGTCAAACATGTGCACTCCCCCTAAAACCAGGTGAGTAACAATTTATATTTAATAAACTTAAGTATAATTAGTTGTTTGTTTGCTCTGAAATAAGTGTGCAAATGAATATGATGAAATGCTTTGAATGTATTTATGGTTTTTTTATGAATGTATGCTTGCTGTGAAATATGTGTGTTTGGATCTGATTCTAGAATTTAAGTTTAAAATCCTGATCAAGTTTGGGATCTCATATTTAAACGTTGTGTTAGTTTAAGATTTAAACAGGTATGTATGTAACAAGTTAAAGTTTAATTTTATTTAAAAAAATGAAAATGATGATAAAAACTGTGATGACTCTGGAAAAACTAAAATGCAACAGAGCAAAACTTTTGTAAGTGATATTTAAATGTTCCAGATTCATTGATTAAAGTTTATAAACCAATTACTTAATCAATGATTTGATTTTTCAAAATAAAATTTTAATTTTTAGTTTGCATTCGACTGTGTATTTCTGGTATAACCAGAAAACATGTTTTGGTTAGTAATGGTCATCCTAGAAGGTCGGGGTGGCCGGCGATGTTTCTGGAGATGGAATGGTGGTGGTTGATTCATGGAAAAATATTGACTAATGGATTAACGTAGGGAGGTAGTAGTAATTTGAGATTGAGGCAATTAACCCTAGTTTTTGACAGCCGCAAATTCTAGAGGGAATCGAGTTTGCCCTGATTTGAGTGGGTGATAGGTGGAGTATGGTTGGAATAGTGGCGGAGGCGTAGCCTCTCTGGTGATCAGATTTTGGCGTTCGAGTCAATTTCAAGTTTTTACATTGCTGATGCTTTGAGCTCGAATGCTAAATTTCGATTTAGGGGTTCTGTAGTTGGATTTAAGGTCGATTTGGTGTTGGAGGATGATCATCGACTTGCGCATGGGGTCGTGGGAGGTCGAAGTTGATTGTCGTGGCGGTGCTGGTGCACGGCGATCTGGTGTATCAGCTGTTGCTTGGGAAAGAGGGGTTTCTCGTGTTTTGTATCGGGTTGCCTTGCGTTTGGCTCGAAGGTTTGGGGTATGGGACTCGAAGTCAATTGTGTATGGGCTCGGGTGTATTTGATTGTTTCAGGAAATTTGGTTACAGTCAGTACAGGGTTTAGGTGTTAAAACCTGACAGTTTTAGTTGATGATTTCAAATGGGTGGTACTCGAGTTACTCGAGTTATTTTAGTATTTATCTCGAGTTAATTGTTCAAGTTCGAAAACTTGTCATACTTCAAAATTTAAAACAAAATTTGAAACATTAAGTAAAGATTTAAAATGAGTTTAAATCTAGTTTTAATTGTGGATGCAAGTTAATTTGAATCTCAAGACAGAAATGAACAAGTTTTTAAATTCAAATTTGTTTAAAATAACTTTAAAAGGGATTTATTGTATAAAAATGTTTTACTAAATTTGAATTTAAATTTGGAAATTGAAATATAAAGTAATGTTTAAACAAAGTTTAATTTTGATTCAAATTTGAATTTGAATCTTTGGTTTAAAATAAATTAAAGTTTTATAAATTTAAGTATTTAAACAAATTTGAATGATAATGTAAAATTTAAATGGTTTTAGTTTAAAATGAAATTTGTTTTAACTTTTGTAAAATTTCTTTTATAACAAAAGTATTATTTTTCAATTAAAGGTTTTAGATTGATTTTAAACTTGTTAAAGTTAAATAATAATTTAATGTTTTGTATTTCATTTAATTGTTAGGGTAATTAAATGAATAGTTAATTTACTTAATTAATTAATAAAATCGTAATTAAGGGTTTAATCTTAAAGGTTTAAGATTAATTATTTTTAGAATAATTAACTTGTAAATAAGAATAATTTATTAAATAAGATTAGTTTTCAATTAATGATTTATAATTAATTAATCAAGTAATAATGGATTTAATTAAGTTTTAATTAACACTTAATTATTTAATTAATTAGGGATTAATTAATGGATTGATTAATGATTAATTAATTTGTAATTAATAATGATCAAAATAAGTTAATTATTTTGGAAAATAATTAGTGAATTGTTAAATAGTTAATGTAGGTCATTAACTAAGGATTATTTAATAATTAATTAATGCGATTAATTTTAATTATTAATTAAATTAATTAATTTAAAGATAATCGTTTGTGTAAGTTATTAAGTATGATTTCTTAGGGAGGTAATTAAGGAATTAATTATTTATTAGTTGAGTTTAATTTGATTAGATTATGTTAATTAATTCAGTTTAATTAATTTAAAATAATCATTTGATAATTTGTGGAGTATAATTTTTTAATGTAATTAAATAAAAAGAAATTACTTCGAGAAGTAATTTATGGGTAATTACTATATGTAACTAATTGGAAGCAATTTGATAATGAAGTTATTTGAATATAATTACTTTGTAAATTAATCAAGGGATTAATTTGAGATAATTAATTATGAAGTAACTAATTTATTTTGGGAAAGTAATTAAGGGTAGTTAATTACTGAATGAAGTTAATCAAGGGTGATTGACAATTATGGTTTAAGTAAAGATTAATTACTTAATGTAATTAATATAATTAGAAATCATTAATTATTATAATTAATGATGTAATTAAGAATGGATTATTTAGAAATAATTAATAAATAAGGAATTAATTAATGTAATTAATTAAGAATTAATGTATTTAATTCATGGTTAACTAAATAAGAAAGTAATTAAAGATTAATTAATGTATTTGGTTAAGTATAATTAATTTGAGAAATTAATTAGTGAATAATTACTGAAATGTAATTAAAGGTTAATTAATCAAGGATGATTAATTAAAATAAATAATTGTTTTTGGTTAATTAATTGATTGATAATTAATCAATAGTGATATAAGCAAGTTGATATGGGAAAAGTAATTAGTTTAATTTACTTTAAATTAATTAAAAATAATACAACTAATTTAATTCATTTTAAATTAATTATATTTGTTATGATTATAAATCATGGCTTATATAGTTGGATAATGTTGTTTGCCTTTGATGGTTTGAATCTCAGATATGAGATAGATAATGTTGAGTGGTATGGATGCATTGGTTGCATTGTGATGTTGATATAGATTACCTTGTGATAATGATAATATGGTTTATCTGATGTGATGATAATGTGATTATCTGTTGTGAATCTGTGATTTTTCTATCTGTGTGTATAGATAATTGAATTATTTTAAACCTTTAAAACAACTTGGCCTTCAAAGACACGCTTTGGGTTTCGATGAGACCGGGATCGGGTTTCCGTATTTGGATATTCGAAAACCACATCGATCCTAATTAACGATAGGTCGTGAATCTTTGTTGAAGAGTGAAGACTCGAGGTGTAAGAACCATACGTCAGTATAACTCTGAGGGTGATTCTGTAACGAGTTTGACGGAACTAGTTCTTATAGGTTCGAGATGTGATTTAGAGTGCAAGGGCTGTCGTCGTTAACTCTGAGGGTGATTCCTAAATGAGTGTAATGAGATAATTCTTAGGTTTCGTTCAAACCCGGAACGAACTTGTATGGATTGAATGCTTTCAGAACATCGTCAGTTGGACGATGAGCATTCTAAGAGGTGTGTTCTCTAATGGTAATCGTAGCCTCAAGCCTCATCAACTGAGAATGGCTAAAACAGGGGAGGTGCAGCAAGGCTTCGTGGGTAGCTTCCACTGGAGAGAGAGATTTACCCCTGTCTAGAGGTCCCTTTTTATTTCGGCTGTGTGGGCGGTTGGATGTACACCAATCGCAGGTTTGTCTTGTTCGGGATGTCCAGTAAGGGATGGTTCCGGTCTTGTGTTGTAGGAGAGCGGGCGTACTCCTTGGTATGTTGATGTAGGCCACGTATTATGCGGGCGGTACCCCAGTGGCCCTGCCATTGATGGAATCCAAAATCCAATAAGTGCCAACGGTTTTGATTGTATTTCCCACTTTTGTGGCTAGCAGATGGAATTTAATCATGTAACAATTTCGGCTATTTCATATTTACTTGAATACCACTGACCTATTATAATATCACTGGATTTCCTATCAAATTTTTTGGTTAGCGTAAGGTAAAAACTTTTCCATATTTATGTGTGGGAAGTCTTACGTGATACCTTTCTTTTCAAAAGTTTTTCAAAGTTAAGCAACTTTAACCTGTTAATTACACCAGACCCATGTCTGACCCAGCGTTTATCTTCTGTTTTCTTAAACTCTTGGGTACTCAAATTTTTTTACGAGTAGCCAAGAGATTCTGGTTAGGTTGACGAATTATGGAGGAGCAAATGGAGCAGGAGGCTTCTGCGTTGTAGATATATATAGTTCCGCTGTGTGTTCTCTGTGTTGGTATTTCTTGGTTTGAGTTGTATTGAGTTGAAATAACTATACCAATGTTATAACTGTCTAGTATGTGATGTAAATTCTATGTCACTCCGATTAGTGTTGTATATTATGTAATATTTATGTTATTAATATAATTTATTCGTTCTGCTGTTGAGATTCTGATGTTGTTCTTCTTTCTTCTCTTTCTTTTCTCTTTTCTATCCCTTTCTTTCTTCATGATGATACGACTTTCTGTGGAGAAAAAGTTGGGTCGTCACAGTTGGTATCAGGGCGCTAGGTTGAGTGAATACCTAGGCTTTGAAGTGATTTCTTTATTGAGAGAGTGCATTTGTAATTTTAAAATATATATAAATATTTTTATTTCTACCTATTTGTTGGGTTACCTGTTCGGATTTTTCAATATAGGTTATAAAGGTAGATAAGGCAGTGGGGTGTGTAACACGACCACTACCATTGGTTGTAGTTTGAATGTTGAGGTTGGAAGTGTATCTGTCAAGATTGTAGACCTAATACCGTCTCGAGTGAGTAGTGCAGAGTATAGGATTTCATAGATCTCTGAAGTTAACCTGCTAAGGTTCGAAGTCTATCTTTGAGTTGGATGAGTAGAGTTTTGATCTGTCGATTAGGCAGAAGAGAATGATGGTATTTTGATACCTCAAGAATTAGTAGCTGTGTGATGAGACGCAGTGACTATGGATGTCTTCGAATTTTTTTTTCTTTGGAACAAGTTTTGGAAGTATATCTGCTTCGATGTTGTGGCTGGGTCCAGCAGTATGTTTCTTTTTGGTTTGAGGTCCGAGTTTCTCGAAGAGCTTTGGATTAGGAAGTCTTTGGCATCGGTATCAGCAATGCAGCTCGGAGTATTCCGTGTGCCAGCAAGAAGGTCTTCTAGTTAGCAGTTTTTCTGAAGATGGAGTTCAGAAGCAGAGTGAATCCGTTTCTTCAATGGATTGGCTAGTTAAGCGTATGCTGTTCTGATTGGTAAAGGGAGAACAGTTTTCATTGGATATTGGACTGGTTGATCGCGTCACTTGCAATAGTTTGAGTGTTCTCTTGAGCTATGAGAAGTTTGTCCGTACTTGGAGGCTGAGTTTTCTTATAGACTGGATTCCAAGATTTACTACCGGTGGTTCAGTAGAAGGATCAGATGGGATATCTGAATTTTCTTTTATGGATCTGTTGAACCATATTTCTAAGATGTGTTATCCAATTTGTGCTCGAGTTTTTCTTCTACTCCAGATTAGAGTTGTACAGTGGAAGCAGTTTGGGAGTGCTTTTGTTTTGTCTTTTCCGGATAAGAGAAGTAAGTTAGTCTTCTGATGTTTGTGGAGTAGAATTGGTATTCTTGGTTAGGATTTGATCTTGAGGAGATCATTCTGTTGGGTTGTTTTGGTTCTGTTTGTTTCTAGAGACATCAGCGAAGGTTGAGCTGATCGGGAGAGATGAAGGCAGCCCAGGATCGTCAGAAGTGTTTTGTGGATAAGAGATGAAGGAATTTGGATTCCAGAGTCAGAGATTTGATTTTGGGGTAAGTTTTCTTTGATCTAAGGAGCTATAAGATTGAGTAAGATTGGGTAAGTCAGCTCCGAGGTTTTTTGAATTTTTTCTGTGTTCTTGTGAGGATTGGTGTTTGATTTTCAAGGTTGAATTGCTAGTTTGGATAACTGGGATTCGTTGTGTTTAACGTATCTCTGAGGGAGTACGTGTATGGGTTATCTCTAGTTGTGGAACTAGCATTTCTTGAAGATGTGATTGTTGAGTCATACTTGACCGAAGTCTGATATCCTATTTAGTTTTGTAGATCTAGTTGGATAGGAGCTCTATAGCTTAATAATATTGATTGTTTAGATTCTATAAAGTGAGTATCCCGATATTTATACCGGGGAAACTCGTGAAAATTTTATCCAGAATTTTTCTGGATAAGTAGATTTGTTTTTTTGGTTGAATTGGTTGATAATGTTGTTAGCATATGATTAATATATGCTTGTGTTTTAAAATAAAATCTTAACATAGATTATTAAATTACCTTTGCTTTTAAATTTCGGGGACGAAATTCTTTTAAGGGAGAAGGAATGTGATATCCCAGAAATTTGGCAATATAAATTTAATAATCTATGTTGAAAATTTAATTGATTTGATAATTTTAGATAACAAATTTTGAATTGATCTAATAATTTTCTTTTAATAAATATATAAATTGGAAGATTTTTTTTTTAAAGCTAATAAATTATTTTCTGTTATAATTGTATATATTGTAAATTGATAAACTTTGATTTTGAATTTAGTAAATGAACCAATTTTCTATTTTCTAATTTAAATTTATATTTGATAAATTCGAAATTTGATTTAATTTTAACATTTAACTTTTCAACACTATTTAATAAATAATTTTATGGCTTATACTTATGGAAAATCTTATTTGTTTAAAACTTATATTTTAATTAGCTTAAAGATGAATTTAAAATTTGATTAACATCAAAGTTTTTTTTTATTCTATTTTTAAATACCACTTGAAATTTATATATAAGAATTAACAATACAAATTACAAATGATCTTAATTTGTTTATAATCCCTTTTATACATTATTTAATATTTTTTAAATTGTTAATTTTAAATGAAAATGACAATACTTAGTTTTTCATAAAACATAAATAGATTTTTAGAAATAGGATTTGTTATTTTTAATATTTACAAGAGTTACATATGCATCTGTATGTATAACTTGATTTTAAAATTTTGATTTGAAAAATTAATTTAAAATTGGGATTTAATGTTTTGAAATTTAATAGAACAAATACTTTAATATTTTTGAATAAGCTATATTTTTAATTTGTTTGTTTTCATTTCTTTTCAATTTAAAAGAGATTAACTCATTTATTTATATATGTATATATATATATATATAAAAGAATAGTAAATTTAGATTTAAAAGCATATAAACAATTTTAAAATTAAAATTAGAATACTTAAATTACATGTGTTAATCTTTTAACATCTTAAAAGACATGTGTTAGGTTTTAAAGCTATCTAAGTGACAAATGTTAGAAACTAAAACAAGTGTTTTTTTTAAATTAAATCAAAAACTTTCTTTTATAAACCTATCTCCTCTAAAAATTCATTTTTTCTTTCTATTCTTTTTTTCCAAAACTTGAGTGATCTTTAGCCATGAAAAATCTGCAAATTTAATCTTCAAAACAGAAAAAAAAACTTGTAAAATTCTCCTCAAAAACCAAATCAAAATCTATTTGTACCTTCTTCAAAACCAAAATCTATTTTCCCTCAAAATATATCTGAAACAATATGATCCTCTAATCCAAAAGCTATCTGAAATTCATCAATCCGCATGCATCTGAAAATAAAATTGCAAGATCAAAGTCTTGCATGCAACTGAAGATCATTTCTTTTTTGTTTTTTAAAATCAACCAAAACTTGCATCAATTTCTGGAAACATGAAAAACTGTTAAATCCAGAAGCCTGTATCTTTACACCTGGAAACAACAAGCATTACAAAAGTAAGATGAAAGTTTCAATAGCATATGCTGTTTAAAAAAAAGCAAATGGAGGTTCAAAATTCATAAGCCAAAACAGAAGCAATCTGAAGCTTGACAAACATGTGCTATGCACCTAAAAACAGGCGAGTAACAATTTATATTTAACAAACTTAAGTATAATTAGTTGTTTGTTTGCTCTCAAATAAGTGTGTAAATGAATATGATGAAATGATTTGAATGTATGTATGGTTTTTTTTATGAATGTATGCTTGCTGTGAAATATGCCTGTTTGGATCTGATTCTAGAATTTAAGTTTAAAATCCTGATCAAGTTCAGGATCTCATATTTAAACATTGTTGTAGTTTAAGATTTAAACAAGTATGTATGTAATAATTTAAAGTTTAATTTTATGTAAAAAAAATGAAAATGATGATAAAACCTGTGATGACTCTGGAAAAACCAAAATGCAACAGAGCAAAACTTTTGTAAGTGATATTTAAATGTTCCAGATTCATTTATTAAAGTTTATAAACCAATTACTTAATCAATGATTTGATTTTTCAAACTAAAATTTGAATTTTTAGTTTGCATTCGACTGTGCATTTCTGGTATAACCAGAAAACATATATTGGTTAGTAATGGTCACCCTAGAAGGTCGGGGTGGCCGGCGATGTTTCTGGAGATGGAATGTTGGGGGTTGGTTCATGGAAAAATATTGGTTGATGGATTAACGCAGGGAGGTAGTAGTAATTTGAGATTGAGGCAATTAACCCTAGTTTTTTTTGTTTATCTGGAAAATTGATAGCCGCAAATTCTAGAGGGAATCAAGCTTGCCCTGATTTGAGTGGGTGATAGGTGGAGTATGATTGGAATAGTGGCCGGAGGCATAGCCTCTCTGGTGATCAGATTTTGGCGTTCGAGTGAATTTCAGGTTTCGACATTGCTGATGTTTTGAGCTCGAATGCTAAATTTCGATTTAGGGGTTCTGCGGTTGGATTTAAGGTCGATTTGGTGTTGGAGGATGAACAGCGACTTGCGCATGGGGTCGTGGGTGGTAAGAGTTGATTGCTGTGGTGGTGCAGGTGCACGGGGATTTGGTGTATCAGTTGTTGTTTGGGAAAGAGGGGTTTCTCGTGTTTTGTATCGGGTTGCCTTGCGTTTGGCTCGAAGGTTTGGAGTATGGGACACGAAGTTAATTGTGTATGGGCTCGGGTGTATTTGACTATTTTAGGAATTTGGTTACTGTCAGTACAGGGTTTAGGTATTAAAACCTGACAGTTTTAGTTGATGATTTCAATGATTGATAGTCGAGTTATTTTAGTATTTAGCTCGAGTTAATTGTTCAAGTTTGAAAACTTGTCCAATTTCAAAATTTAAAATAAAATTTTAAACCTTAAGCAAAGATTTAAAATGAGTTTAAATCTAGTTTTAATTTTGGATGCAAGTTAATTTGAATCTCAAGATGGAAATGAACAAGTTTTTGAATTCACTTTAAAATGGATTTATTGTTTAAAAATGTTTTAAATAAATTTGAATTTAAATTTGGAAATTGAAATATGAAGTAATGTTTAAACAAAGTTTAAATTTGATTCAAATTTGGATTTGAATCTTTGGTTTAAAATAAATTTAAGTTTTATAAATTTAAGTATGTGAATAGATTTGAACGATAATGTAAAATTTAAATGGTTTTAATTTAAAAAGGAATTTGTTTTAACTTTTGTAAAATTTCTTTTATAATAAAAGTATTATTTATCAACTAAAGGTTTTAGATTGACTTTAAACTTGTTAAAGTTAAAAAATAATTTAATGTTTTGTATTTCATTTAATTGTTAGGGTAATTAAATGAATAATTAATTTAATTAATAAATTAATAAAATGGTAATTAAGGGTTTAATCTTAAAGATTTAAGATTAATTATTTTTAGATTAATTAACTTGTAAATATGAATAATTAATTAAATAAGATTATTTTTTAATTAATGATTTATAATTAATTAATCAAGTAATAATGGATTGAATTAAGTTTTAATTAATACTTAATTATTTAATTAATTAATGGATTAATTAATGATTATTTAATTTGTAATTAATAATGATTAAAATAAGTTAATTATTTTGGAAAATAATTAATGAATTGTTAAAAAGTTAATAAAGGTCATTAACTAAGGATTATTTAATAATTAACTAATATGATTAATTTTAATTATTAATTAGATTAATTAATTTAAAGATAATCGTTTGTGTAAGTTATTAAGTATGATTACTTAGGGAGGTAATTAAGGAATTAATTATTTATTAGTTGAGTTTAATTTGATTAGATTAAGTTAATTAATTCAGTTTAATTAATTTAAAATAATCATTTGATAATTTGTGGAGTATAATTACTTAATGTAATTAAATAAAGAGAAATTACTTAGAGAAGTAATTTATGGGTAATTACTATATGTAATTAATTGGAAGTAATTTGATAATGAAGTTATTTGAATATAATTACTTTGTAAATTAATCAAAGGCTTAATTTGAGATAATTAATTATGAAGTAATTAATTTATTTTGGGAAAGTAATTAAAGGTAGTTAATTACTGAATGAAGTTAATCACGGGTGATTAACAATTATGGTTTAAGTAAAGATTAATTACTTAATGTAATTAATAAAATTACAAACCATTAATTATTATAATTAATGATGTAATAAAGAATGGTTTATTTAGAAATAATTAATAAATAAGGAATTAATTAATGTAATTAATTAAGAATTAATGTATTTAATTCATGGTTAATTAAATAAGAAAGAAATTAAAGATTAATTACTGTATTTTGTTAAGTATAATTAATTTGAGAAATTAATTAGTGAATAATTACTGAAATGTAATTAAAGGTTAATTAATCAGGGATGATTAATTAAAATAAATAATTGATTTATGATTAATTAATTGATTGATAATTAATCAATAGTGATATAAGCAAGTTGATATTGGAAAAGTAATTAATTTAATTTACTTTAAATTAATTAAAAATAATACAATTAATTTAATTCATTTTAAATTAATTATATTTGGTATGATTAGAAATCGTGGCTTATATGGTTGGATAATGTTGTTTGCCTTTGATGGTATGAATCTCAGATATTAGATAGATAATGTTGAGTGATATGGATGCATTAGTTGCATTGTGATGTTGATATAGATTACCTTGTGATAATGATAATATGGTTTATCTGATGTGATGATAATGTGATTATCTGTTGTGAATCTGTGATTTATCCATCTGTGTGTATAGATAATTGAATTATTTTGAACCTTTAAAACAACTTGGCCTTTAAAGATACTCTTTGGATTTCAATGAGACCGAGATCGGGTTTCCATATTTGGATATTCGAAAACCACATCGATCCAAATTAACGATAGATCGTGAATTTTTGGTGAAGAGTGAAGACTCGAGGTGTAAGAACCATACGTCAATATAACTCTAAGGGTGATTCCGTAATGAGTTTGACAGAACTAGTTCTTATAGGTTCAAGATGTGATTTAGAGTGCAAGGATTATCGTTGTTAACTCTGAGGGTGATTCCAAAATGAGTGTAACGAGATAATGCCTTCGGGTTTCGTTCGAACCCAGAATGAACTTGTATGGATTGAATTCTTTCAGAACATCATCAGATGGACGATGAGCATTCTAAGAGGTGTGTTCTCTAATGGTAATCATAGCCTCAAGCCTCATCAACCGAGAATGGCTAAAACATGGGAGGTGCAGCAAGGCTTCGTGGGTAGCTTCCACTGGAGAGCGAGATTTACCCCTTTCTAGAGGTCCCTTTTTATTTCGGCTGTGTGGGCGTTTGGATGTACACCAACTGCAGGGTTGTCTTGTTCGAGATTGTCCAATAAGGGATGGTTCCGGTCTTGTGTTGCAGGGGAGTGGGCGTACTCCTCGGTACGTTGATCTAGGCCACGTACTGTGACGGGTGGTACCCTAGTAGCCCTGCCATTGATGGGATCCAAAATCCAATAAGTGCTGACGGTTCTGATTGTATTACCCACTTTTGTGGCTAGTAGCTGGAATTTAATCATATAACAATTTCGGCTATTTCATATTTACTTGAAAACCATAGACCTATTATAATACCATTGGATTTCCTATCAAATGTTTTGGTTAGCGTAAGGTAAAAACTTTTCCATATTTATGTGTGGGAAGTCTTACGTGATACCTTTCTTTTCAAAAACTTTTCAAAGTTAAGCAACTTTAACCTGTTACTCACACCAGACCCATGTCTGACCCAGAGTTTATCTTCTGTTTTCTTAAACTCTTGGGTACTCAAATTTTTTTACGAGTAGCCAAGGGATTCAGGTTAGCTTTAACGAATTGTGGAGGAGCAAATGGAGCAGGAGGCTTCTGTGTTGTAGATGTATATAGTTCCGCTGTGTGTTCTCTGTGTTGGTATTTCTTGTTTTGAGTTGTAATGAGTTGAAATAACTAGACAAGTGTTATAACTGTCTAGTATGTGATGTAAATTCTGTGTAACTCTGATTAGTGTTGAATATTATGTAATATTTATGTTATTAATATAATTTATTCGTTCCGCTGTTGAGATTCTAATGTTATTCTTCTTTCTTCTCTTTCTTTTCTCTTTTCTACCCCTTTCTTTCTTCATGATGATACGACTTTCTGTGGAGAAAAAGTCGGGTCATTACAATAATGAAGTCCTTTTTTACAATATTCTCGCGCACTATTCATCCGAAAAAATTTTAAGCTCCAAAAGAAGCATGTCGCCTGGAGTTTATAGTGTTTTACCCCTATTCGAAACATAATGGAATATACATCGGTATCCAATTCGATCGTATTTGGAAGATAAGTTTTCGAATCAACTTATTTAAATTTAAAATTCCACTTAAACAAATTTCAACTTGCCACGACTAAACCATAAATCCGATTGACACGAAATTTGAAATCCTAAAATAATATAACATTATGGGTCCAATTAAATTGGTTTCATCAAAATCCGAGACCGTGTGAAAAATGACTATTTTTACACGTTAATTTAAATATTGAAATATTCAATTTCGACAAATTTACTTTTAATTATATTTTAAAAGTTTACTAACATCGTTCTAATCCAAATATAATTTATATCAACTTTATAGATCATTTTTATAAATATATAATACAAATATCAATTATTTCAGCAATTTCAAACATTAAATTAACAATTTAGTTACCCAATTAAATCCTTTTTTTCAAACATAAGTTATTCAACTTATAAAATTTACTTTGAATATTTAAATTCAATTAAATATATGAATTTCAAGCGACCAAATTCTAGGTCGTTACATTCTCCCTTACTTAAAAGACTTTCGTACTCAAAATTACCAAGTAAGAAAACGTCCCAAAATCCATTATCTTTTCAAAACAATTTGTTCAAACTAGATATCAAATTCATTTAAACATTTTAAACTTTCCAAAATCATTTGTTAAACTTCTTATAAAACATTTCTAAGTTTACAAATCCATGATTAGTTATCTTTTCAAAACCAACTATTATCGTTTAACTTTTAATTCTATATTAAAAAATTTAGTTATCAAAAATTTTCCAAATTTTCTAACGCCTTAAATTTTCGAAAATTTTCGCCACAGCCTCCTTCACGCGGTTCGATCGTAGTAGGATCACAACATATTTATATATATATATATATATATATATATCACAAACATACATCCATCTTCGAGGATGAGCCATCCCGTAGGGAAAAAAGTGTGAAAGTACGATATGTAATCCATGATATGTACCTTACATATTATTAACCAGCATATACGGCTAATATTGCGCGAAAGCGAGCTTCAAATGAAAAGCATACACTATCCGGACATACTAAATACTCAACAAACAAGTGAGAAATACGTATATAGAAAGTAATATCAATATACAACATATACTGATATGACACCTGTATATGCCAATATATAAAATGCAACGAAAAAACAAATCCAACCGTCAAACAATTATCATCCGACTAACAACCAACAAAGCAAATATCTATCCAATCAATCCTTAACCAAATCAATATACATTTATTTCTTAATAATATTCATTGAATTTATTTTTAGTTTAATCACATTTGATTCGTTAACATTGGATTTTACTATCATTCATTTATTCGTATTCAATTAGTTTACATTCACTAATTTACATTCAAGTAGTTCGCTTCCAAATCAAATCAAATTCAGTTCTATCTAGATTTACTTACTATCAATTTGAATTCGATTATTTTGCTTTCAATTTTATTAATTCAGTTTCATTAACACTTAAATAATTTCTATACAATCAATTAACAACCAATATATAACCAACATAACCAAATTAATTTACTTTACTCTCAACATTCGTTTTTACTTCGTTTACCTTTAGTTTGTTTTAACACTTTTAATTTCCAATTGGTTTGATATCTAATTGAATTTCAATTAATTATTCAAGTCACAACTTCTTAGCTTAAGTTTTATTTCTTAGATATAAGATTATTCCACAACTGTTAATCATATTAATTATTAATATGATACTAAAATTTAATTTACTTATATAATACATTCTTTTACAGTTGTTTTTTTATTCAAATTATTCAAACAACTTTTATTGACTTATATATATTTACATTTTCAACAATCAGACTATCAATTTATATGCACTTCATTAATTTCTGAATTTTTTTTCCTTTGTATATAAAATATAATCGAGGTAATTTTTTTTCATTTACCCAATTTAAAATAATTCTATGTCGACTTGCCTCGTCTAAGTGTTTAGAAATCTCTATCGATAATGTGGCATCCCGCATACCGACAAGAATCCACAAACAACTCAACGGATAAGTAAACACTATAAAAAACATTTTTATATCACTAAAAAATATGCGCTCATATATATAATACAATCAAACTCAATCTAGGATGCTATTGTTCCTATCTATATTGAGTACACATCAAAGCTTAGGAATATACAAAATCTTAGCTCTGATGCCAAATATGATGAACCACAAATCCGTACCCTTTGAATTGACAATAAACCAGACATGTCCGACCCAAAGAGCACAGACTGACGGAAAGTCAAGAGAATGAAAAGAAGAGAGAAGAAGAGAAGAGAAGAAAGGGAGAAGATAGAACAAAATAGAACAATACAGAATCTTACATCGCAGCGTAAAACATATAATATCATATCAATGATCTATACAAAATAGAAACTATATATACATACATTAATCAGAGTACAATAATCAATCACCAATCATCAGTGTGGATAGTTATAATATCCTGTCTTCAAAATTGCTGATAATATACAACAACTAAGTAGCGTATAATCGTAACAGTTAAGTATATATGAAAATGAAGATCTCTAGCTCTCCAACTGAAGCTCCACAACACCAATCTAAACTTGTAAATATACTCGGTCTGACCGGAGCAGCGAAAGGGAAGAACGCCCGGATCAGTCTGGTAAACCATCATGAGAAACACATTCAACTGAATTTTTTAAGTTTCCAAAAATTTTCTTTATCAAAACAAAAGTATCTCGTAAGACACGCCCACACAAAAACACGAACATGTATTTGCCTTACGATAACTAAAACATTTCATATCAAATCATCTTGTATTATAATATTGTCTTGTATACAAATAATATTCAAAATAGCCGAAATTGTTACCATTATTAAACTCTAACATATTAGGCTCTACAAATAAAATGGTAGGTACGTAATGGAGTTTGGATTTCCATACAAGTGACCAAGAGAAGGGAATACCTTCTGGAAGTACGTTTCCAGAGGAATGTACCAAGGACCATCACAAAGGATCCTCCACCAACACAAGACCGACCCACCTCCATAAGTAGATGGTACATAATATATCATCCTCTGATCATTACCGACCTTTTTCAAGGCCCTCATAGCATACAAACCAAAATTATCAGATATACGATGTCATAGCGTGTAAAGATATGTCTTGAAGAGGATGATCATATACTACTTGGGAGCGAACCATTTAGCCTTGCCGCATCTAACCTGTTTTTGTCATTTCCAGTTGATGAGGCCTAAGGTAATGATTACCTTTCACAAATCACATATCACATCACTTTGAATGTCACAAGGCCATTTCCATTGACTACTAGTTGTCTTTCACAAAAATACAACCCTTAAGCTCATACGTCTTAAGGAGGGTATTAAGCTAAGAGAAGTTGCCTTCTCCGCCACCACTGTACGTTTGCAAAAACCAGTATATGTAATATTTAGAAATGCAATGTCAGACAAACATCTATACAAGTTGTCCAGGATCATGACAAACCAAAGTTACTTTCCTACCACATCCTTTAGAGAAATCCCTAGGATTAGTAGCGAATATTCCTCGCATTGGATAGTCCATAACAAAGAGACTACTGCTACTGGATGTATATTGGAAGTTTAACCCCAAATGATCAAAAAGCTGTCCTACACAATGAAAATCCTGAATATCAGTATCATCGTAACCAACCTGCACAATCATAGCATAAATGTTGGTCCGAAGAGGTTTTTGGATAAACCGATCCCGGTCTCTTCACACCAATAACGCAAAAGCGTTTCTCAATCTCACACAGAAACTAAGTCTTATAGGCTTATTACGTCTCCAACTTTCAACTTGTTGTCCTTGGGGCCAAGAAGGAAGTTCGATCGATGGGAGTAATATTCCGCACTACATGAATCAACATCCTTAATACAAATGATAATCAGGCCTACATAGAAGTCTACGTACTAAGTGTACGACTAAATAGTTCCCACATAAAGTCGAGGAACCAAAACGGCCAAATATTGATAGTCGGTTATTTAACTATCAAAGCAAACAAACAAATATTTAACACAATAAGAAATCACTAAGCCCTTATAATTAATCATTAATTAATTAAATCACCTGCCAAATATTCGCTTCAAATTATCTTTAAAAAGAGATATTCTCAAACCATTTCAACATTGGAAAACAATTCCATACACTTATTTAATAATAAGTAAATTCACAAATCTCTTTTATTTTCAACATTTAGAAAATATTACAGATAATTAAATTAGGATTAGGTATATATTTTATTCCTTTAAGTAAAACATTCTCTTTGAACACATTTATTTGGGTCAAAATGAATGTTGCGTAAAACATCGTTACGACAACCCAAAATCATTAGTATTGGAATTCGAAAATAAGATAGATATATAAATCCCATATCCTATACAAAATATTTCATTTCGGGAATCATTTACTATAGCCACTGTGTTATAGTCCATCATTTCCTTATTTCTTGAAAATGTCTATTTCCACAATGAATGTTGAAATCTACGTATTTGATACTTAACACATTTCAAAACATCGCCAAACCATTTAACTCTATTTAAAATATCATTTTTCAAAACTTGCCTTTAAATTTAAATGATCCATTTCCAAAACATATTCATTTTATTTAATATATTATTCACTATCGAAAATCATGAGTATAGATCATTTACCAAATTCAAAACATCAACACATTTATTTTAAGGATTATCCACTGCCCAAAATAGTGGATATATTTCCTTTAATAAACTTATATATTTGACTTATCAAAATAAGTTGATTTCGTAATATAAAACAATTTTTATAAATTCACATTTCTATTTTATAAAATCTTATATTTATAAATTCCCTTTAATAACAATTTCCACATATAAATCATTTACATGCCAAAATCCAATTTATAAGTTAATTACTTATAAATCATTTATTTCACAAAATTTATTCATTTTATAACTTCGCAATTCGTAAATCTTATTCACTTAAAAAATCCATTTATATCTTCATTTTAACACGGTCAAAACTCCTTTATGATTCCATTATTTTTATTTTTAAAGATATCAAATTTATAAATCTTATATACATACCATTTATAATAAATTCAAAATCTGTATTTAACCTTTTTACCAAAATAATCAACTTCATATTTTAAAAACCACATTTTAATCATACTTCACAAAAACCATAATTTTTATAACATAAAAATTATAATCTTTATTTATAAAAAATAAATTATTTCCTTAACAATTCAAAAATCAATAAAAAATCTACTATCAAAATCACTTGAAAATCCTTTTTAAATTGAAATCATCGCTTTATTATTTATAAATTTCCAAAAATAGGTGCAATGTTGCAACAACACTAAATACATCAATCATCGCATCCAAAACATCATATGTCACATGATAACAGCATATATCAGAATATCTATAAATAAAACCAATGTTGGTGAGGAATCCAAATGTATCCCTCCAACCTATCACCTGCTACAAATATACATAATAGCGTATGTGTACAATGTCCACCTTAAGGTAGACACATGTACAAAGGGTCATCGCTCATACACAGTAACGTATAGGGTCTCATCTGCTCCAATGGGCGGGAATATATCCAAATAATAACTAATATATAGATAATATATCATATATCATCTAAAAAAACATCAACCAACATGGAATAAATTTATTCTCACTTATATGAAAATATTAGTGAGTCAAAAAGGGTGAGTTGTATTCACATTGGTTCAATAGCAGTTGTAGTGTTTTATCCGAATAAAATTAAATGAACGTTTAATTTTACCCAAAATTTGCATTAGCTCCAATCAACTCCAACCAGCTCTAAAATAAAGTGCTCATCAGTACGGACCCAACGCAACATATTTCGTCAAAAACGGACCTTGTATGACAAAGTTATGCACTTTTAAAGTTTATACAATTTTAATATATAAATCCATTTCGATTTTAATTTTATTCTTTACTTGAATCTCGGCCGTTGTTTTTTACGTAGAGATCCGGCCGAACGTTTTTGCTTCTCCCGTTCATTTATACACGCGTGAAGAATCCATCACCGCCTCTTCGTCTCTCCTCGCCGCTCCTCCATCTCCTCGTTTTAGCCCGATCAATCACTGCCATTCGAACGACCATTGCAAGCTCCCCCCCACCACGAATGCCGGCAAACTCGGGTCTACCATTGCCTTGAGAAACATGCATGAACATACCACATTCAAGCTAAGTTTGTCGTCGATCCACCATGCTAAGTTCGCTCTTGACTGTTGGATTTGTCGAGCTCAAGGAGCTCTACAAGTTTTTAGTTGAAGTCGAGACATAATAGCTAGTGGATTTAGGTAGATCGAAGGGGAAAGTTTAGAAATTTCTCGCTATTGAAATGTTAATGGCGGCTTGCCCTAGATGCATTTGGGTTTGTAAAAAAAATAATGAAGTCCTTCTATATAAAATTCTCACTCACTATTCATCCGAAAAAATTTCGAACTCCAAATGAAGCTTGCAACTGGTGTTTATAGTGTTTTACCCCCTATTCCAAACACAGTGGAATATATATCGGGGGCCAATTCGATCGTATGTGAAAGATAGGTTTTCGAATCAACTTATTTAAATTTAAAATTCCAATTAAACAAATTTCTACGTGTTTTAGCTTGCCCTGACCAAACCATAATTCTGATTGACAAAAAAATTAAAATCTTGCAGTAATATAACATTATGGATCCAATGAAATTTGTTTCATCGAAATCCGAGACCGTGTGAAAAATGACTATTTTTACACATCAATTTATATGTTAAAATATTCAATTTCTACAAATTTACTTTTAATTCAATTTTAAAAGTTTACTAACATCGTTCTAGTCCAAATACAATTTGTATCAACTTTATAAATCATTTTTATTCATATATAATTGAAATATCAATTATTTTAGCAATTTTAAATATTAAATTACCAATTTAATTATCCAACTAAATCCTTATTTTTCAAATATAAGTTATTCGACTTATAAAGTTAACTTGTGAATATTTAAAATCAATTAAATATACAAATTTCAAATCACCAAAATTCTGGGACGTTAAAGGTTCTTTACTAAATGAAATTCATGTTCAAGTATTCATGACCTTATGAAAAGGCAGAATCTACTCGCAACAAGTTTTACGCACTCTAAATAGATAGAAGGAGTTATATCCTCGATCATTTCTCATCATGGTTAAAGATGAGATCTTAACATTTCGAATAAATTTCTTTTCACACATTTAGCAAACTGATTTGTTAATGTAAATCAAAAGACATACATAGACAGACATGTCAATTTAAAGCTAACAATTAAAAGAATTTTTTGCTACATGTTACGCAGGAGAGTCGGAATGGCAAGGGAAAACAAAAGACTAAGCAAGCATAAGCGTTGTTAAATGCACAATTCAATGGCATAATAAAGTTACACAATAAAGAATCACACATCAGGTGATATTTACAAATATTTCATAATTACTTGACTATGTAGTCATTTACAATCAATGAAACTATATGCTAGATATATTTACATAGCCCAAATACATAAACAAATTAGAGACCTTGAGATGCATTATTAAGGGTATCCGCCATTGAAGAATCGACAACAAGACTAATTGTTGCATGGTGAACTTCGTTAAGCTTCTTCTCCTTCTCCCTAATTGTGTTTTCATCATCGATTGCCTCAATGTTAGTTACCGGAGCACAGTTAAAGGCCATATTTGTTGCCTTAAGGATTTTTTTTCCCTTTCCAACTCCGCAATATGCTTGTCAAGAAAGTAGTTGTCATATTCCAATTTTTTGATTCTTGGCAGCATAATCATTAATAGTCTAGGAATACTTAACTTCTTGTTGCTCATTAAAATACTGAGTGAGCTTAAATATTATCCTCCGACACTAGTTCCTCACCACATTGTCGTCTATGCCTAGGGGAGGATTGAGCATGGTGGGGAATTTTCGAGCTACGAGATGTTTTGATCCAATAGGCTTCACAGAAGAATAGGTGGCTTGAGGAACTGAAAGTTCAATCTTTGAAGTCTGATCACCCAAAGTGAATTCTAGAGAGTGTGATAACCCGGATTTATTTGCATTAATATTAAACTAGGTCTTAAATTGAATTTGAATTTATATTTAAATTTTAATCTAAATGAATATACATATATATATATATATCTTAAAAATATTTTGATTTAAAAATATATGAATAAGTTTTATTTAAGATAAGATTTTGTTTTTCTTAAAAAAAGAATTTATACAAATTAAGTTAATGTTTATTAAATAGTAAAATAAGGACAAAAGTTTTATATTTACATTTAAAATGGATCAAATATATTATATATGGTTTAATTTAAATTATAATTGGTTTATATTGCATTTTTCTTTAAAAATTTTATTTATATAAATTTTAGAAAAGCGTCTATTAATTTAAAAATGTATTTATTAATTAGATTAATTATTATAAAAGCTTTAAATATCATTTTAAATAAATAAACATTAAATAATTACAAGTGTCGATTTATTATAGCTTATAAGAAACACATGTAGGCTAACTAATAATAGATTATGACAAGTGTCTTTTATATCTTTTTATTTTATTTTAAAATAATTAATAATTGAGGAATTTAAGTTATAAAAACCACTCTATATTCCTCTTTCAGATTCTTTTATCAGTTGATTGTCTAAAAGAAAACAAAGAGAGGAATGAAATCAGGACAAAATCAAAACCTGAAAAAACAAATGATGATCAAAGTAAATCAAAAGAATATCAACGTAAATTCAACATATTTTATTTTGCTCAACCCTGTTAATGAGCAACTCAAAGATCAAGTAGAGATTTAATTCAGATTCAAATTACAATTTCAAGTCTCAGCTTTAAGAATCGAGCAACAGTTTCAGATTTTCTTACGGGCTTTCTCTGTTCTTTCTACTCTCATTTGCAGGTGAGTAAACGAATTTTTAAAACAGTTTTTAAAACCTGAAATTCTTTATGAAAACCATATTGTTACTGAAATGCTTGGATTAAATGGATGCATGTAAATCTATGAGTATTGAATGCCTATGTATATAAATATAGCTCTGTTGATTTTATCAGAGTTTGCATCCAATTTCTCATCATTAAATCGCTGTTAGCGTTTGGTTTGTGAATGAAAAATGTTCAAAATCTTGTAACATTACTCCTAAAAAGTAGTTCTGGAATTTATATAAAGAATTGTCTCGAATTTTAATAAAGAACAGTGAAGATATAAATTTGGTCAAAAATTCATGAACTCATTTCTAAGAATGGATTTCATGATTGAATTAGTGATATAAAATCATGATTTTGGTATGTATATAATGATTTTTTGTTTGGGAATTTGTGTGCATTTTCAAGTAGAACGTCAGTGGGATTTTTATCGAATTACGTCGATCAATGGCGAGTTAGTCGGAGTGGTTGGGCTTGAAGGTAGAGGAGGAGACGTAGATCATGGGAAAAATGCTATCTTGATTTATCAGAGGTCGTGATGACCAAAAGGGATAGAGATAGGGTTTTACTACCTATTTTTGTTGACGAAGTTCAGATGGGTTTCGCGATGCCTAGTGGTGATCGAAATCGATCGTGAATCGTCCTAGAGATGCTCGGAGTTATGGCAAAGCTTCGGTGAAGGTGGCGTGGCGTCTTAGGTTAGGGATCGTCGGTGGCGATCGATTTTTCGATGGCTTTTGGCTCAGATCATGTGGGTTGTGAGTTCGATTTCGATTCTGGTTTGAATCGAGTATGATGATGATCGATATATGTTTCGTGGATCGCCGGTGAGGTGTTGAGATCATCGACGATG
Organism: Allium cepa; assembly: GCA_030765085.1. Taxonomy (NCBI): domain Eukaryota; kingdom Viridiplantae; phylum Streptophyta; class Magnoliopsida; order Asparagales; family Amaryllidaceae; genus Allium; species Allium cepa. Next base: position 1,034,729,156 of record CM060928.1, read on the forward strand.
GACGAAGTGCCGTAGTTCGTCATTGTAGGTGCGCGTGCATGTTTCTATACACCTGTGAAGTTGTTTTGGGAAAGATGTTCGTGTGCTCAGAGTTTTTGTTTGGGATTCTTGAGTTTTACTCGAAGCAGGGAGTGGTTGGGAAAAACCTTTGGTTTCGCTCGAGTAATTGAGTGATTTGCTCAGGTGTGCTATGATGTGCAGGGTAATGTTGTACAGGTTTTAATTTTACAAGATGTTAAAGTTCTAAAACAAAGAAAATTTGATTCTTTTGAAATTTCCTAAGTTTTAAAGATAGAAGTAAAAGGTTATTTTATTTCAAACCTTAATTAAATGATTTAATTAAGTAAGTTAATTATAATGGTAAAATGTTTTAAATATAAAATGTTAACGGTGATTAAGATAATTTTAAGATAATGTTTTATCTTAAGATGATTAAGGCTATTAATAAATAGTTAATGTATAATTAATCAGTTAATTAAAGGTAAATTAATTGATTATAAAAGTAATTGAGGATTGATTACTTTGTGTGAAGGGGATTAATTGATAATTAAGGTTTATTAATTAATAATTAAAGAATAATTAATCTATAAATAAAGTTTATTTAATTGGTTTATAGGGTAATTAAGGGATGAATTACCCAGTTGTAATTAATGAGATAAATATGATTAATAATTTGTTAATTAATTAAGGATAGTCACTTGGTAATTGATTAGTAAAATTACTTAAGGAGATTGATAGGTGTAATCACTTAGTGAAGTAATTGATGGATAAAATTACTAGATGTAATTAATATAAAGGAAATTACTTCATAGGAAATAATTAAAGGTTAATTACTTAGGAGAAGTAATTAAGGATTAATTATTTGGCGTAATCAATTAAAAGATTAATATAATTAATCAAGCAGTTAATTAATTAAGGTCGGTAATCACGTGATGGTTAATTACTGTTTATGATTGATTAAGGCTGATTAATGGATGTAATTAATTAAGGACCATTAATTAATGTAATTAATTAATGTAATTAATAAAGGTAATTAAAGATTATTTACTGTAAATGGTTGAGTAATTTGGGTAACTAATTAAAGAATAATTACTTTATTGAAGATAATTAATCAAGTATGATTAATTAATATGAATAATTAAAGGATGATTAATTAATTGATTTTTAATTAAATTAAAGATTAATTAAAGGTAATCTAAGTGATTATAAGATTAGTAATTAATTTAATTAGAGATAAGTTAAATTAATTTTGGATGATCCATCTTGCTTATGAATGATTAAATGCCTTAAATTGATTGATATATCTAATATGAAATGTTTTATGATATGATATGTTTGGATGGACAATGATAGTGTGGTTATATATAAATGATGAATTGTTGGGGTAAAAAGTGCTATCTTGTATTTTAAGTTGAATTGTATTTCACTTGAATAAATTAGGTTAGGATGTATTGAATTCGAAGTGACCGGAGTCGGGTATTAGTAAATACCCGAAACTACTTCGATTCTTTATAGATTGATACGTGGAATCAATAGGCTGGAATGGAATGATTTAAGTGAATCAGACCATTTAATCTAGTTTTGGTACTTAAAAATTGGCGTGTGAAATAAGTGATGTCTATAACAAATTATGAATTTGTAAATTGATATGAGTTACCCCGGGTTTTCTTTTATGCTTTGAACTTAGTATTTCAAATTATATGGGTTTACTCACGCTGGTTCCCAGCTTGACCCGGGTGTTACTTTGATGTAATGCTCGGGTCAGACCGAGTATTACCGATTTTCAGGTAAGGACAATCTGGAGCTCAAGAGGCGAACTGGATGGCAGGAACGTATTGAGTGTTTCCGTCGTGATATATTTTTGTTTATTTGGGACATGTCGATTGTATCCATCCAGTGCTTGTATATATGTCGTACTCTGATGTATTAAAATGTAATTGACTGATATAGTTTTCCTTTGTAAACTGTTATTTTATGCGATATTATGTTTTGTTCCGCTGCGTATGTGAGATTTCTGTGACTTGTTTCTATTTCTTCTTCTTCCTCTTTCTTCTTTTCCTAACTATCTGGAAGTTTTGTGATCGAAATTTTTGGGGCGTTACATTTGGTATCAGAGCAAGATTAAGCGAGAACCTTGGCACTAGTGGGTGTACTCATTAAGGATAGGGTAAGCAGTACCCTAAAATGAGTTGAGTGTGTGTGTGTGTATGAGAGCGTACTTGTAATTTTTGTATAATGGTTTTAAAGGTAAAGGATTTTTATATAAGTTTATATGTATAAGGCAATAATTGGTTGTTGGACATTGAAATTAAATAAGAATTTAAGTGGTATATATATATATCCAAATGGGAATTGAATAGAATGTATAATTCATATAAGGAGAATTAGAATTAAATTTGGTTTCAAACCAAAATAAAATAAAATGGTTATTGTATCAAATATTGGGATGTTTGTTTCCTAATAATGATAAAGCAAAATGAAATGTGTTAAGGAAGTAAACTTTTAGATAAGTATCACTTGTAAATTGAAGTGGGGTTTTAAATTGTGAAGTTAGAATCCTAAGATTTAAAAATATTTGAAATTTGTTTTCAAACTGTTAAAAGGAATGATAAATAATATTATTCAGAATATTTTTGAAAGTAATCTTATTTTGAAAAAAGAAGTTGTTCGAAAACTTTGTTTGGATTTGAAAACCAAAGGTGTTAAAACATAAGGTATAACTTGGTAAGCAAATTAATATATATATATATATATATATATATATAAGAGTAAAAGTTGAATTCTTCTAATTAAGTCTAATTTATAGGTTAGGAAGTCCCTCTAGAATTCTATCTTTGAGAGAGATGACTAAGAGTGAATAATGGAAGGTTAGACGCAGAGAGCAAAGAGCAGCTGCACATAAGGATCGAGAAGAAGAAATTCAAGAGTATGAGAAACAGGTTAAGGAAAGGGCTGAACCAGGACCTTATGATAATGTCACCTGCTACAGATGTTTCAATAAGGTTCATTACGAAGCCAAGTGCAGTAAAACAAGGGAGGAATTGAAGGGTACATTACAACGATTTTGCTCTGAGATCTTGTGCTTTAAGTGTCATAAGAAAGGACATTTCCTAAATCATTTCCCTGAAGTGAGAAAGGCGAAGCGTAAACCAGTTGAACCAGTCAATGAGTCCACTATTTGCTATCATTGTAAGAAGACGGGACACCTTGCTAGGAAATGTTCCGAGAGACGGAAGACGAGTAAAGCTGTGGAACGTCCTGTTGGAGGCATGAAGGTCATCCAGATTGATAATAGGGTAGAAACATTTTGCGGTAAATGTTATAAGTTGGGACACCCTATTGATAAGTGTATGTTCGGGCTTTGCCCTTTGGAAGGAAGTCCATAGAAAGGATTCTTGTAAGAATATTAGGGCTCTGTTCTTTCCAAACCTCTAGGTAATAGAAAGGCATCTAGATTTATGACTTCTGTAAGACACTTATTTTGGATAAATGAATGTAATGTATGAACTACTAGTATGTAGTAAATTAATGTATAGAATATTTTTGTGGTAGTACAATCCAATATAAAATTTTCTTTATCTATTGAGAATAGAATTGAAATCAATTTAAAAATGGAATTGTAAGTAATTAATTGAATTTGGTATTTGAATTGAATTAGTTCAAATTGAATTTAATTTGAATTAATTGGAATTGTGATTAGAGATGGATAAGTTTGAAAATTCAAATGGAAAATTTGAATTGGATTGTTTTGAAATGGAACTGAAGATGAATGAGTTCAAATTCAAATGAGAATTGGGATTAATTTAAAATAGAATTGAAATGATTTGAAATTGACGCCAGTTCAACTTTAAATTATTCTAAATTGATTTGAATAGTTTGGAATTGCAATTAAAGTTGAATAGTTTTAAAATCAAATAGAATTTGAATTGAATTTGGTAAAAAAATTGAGGTTAATTCAACTTGAATTGGTGGGTTAAATCAATTTCAGTGAAAGTTGAAGTATTTAAATTGGAATTGAGTCAATTTAAAGGGAAGTGGAAATTTAAATTGAATAGATGGGAATGGAGACCGGGAATTGAACAATTTGACTCTGGACTATTTTCAAAATAAATTGTTTTAGTACAAATATATTTTTCCAAGCTATTTATTATATATACAACTTTTTAAGCCAAACTATCATATACATGTTTTACAACTACTTTTGCAATTATTTAGCTTTTTGCAACTGTTTCATAAACTAATTAATATTTTTCAACTATTTTACAAATTAATTACTATTTTACAACTATTTTGCAATTATTTAAAATTTCTATAACTATTTTACTATTTTTCAACTATTTTACAATTACTTAACTGATTTAATGCTATTTTACGAACTAATAATTATTTTTCAACTACTTATCTATTTTTATAAAAATTTCAATCTATTTTCTAAATTTAAGCTGGACAGAGTTCAAACTGTTTATGATTAAATATCCATGTAAGGTAAGAATTGAGATGATAATCCAAATGAGGATTTTAGCAATTGTGGATAAGTGAATAGAAAAGGAGATTGATTTGGCTAATAACCAATAAAGATAAATACGTAGGATATAAGTATTTTATTCTGTTCGCATAGCGATTTGATCCAGATTCGCGCACAGAATTTCGAGACAGTTATATCGATCCGAGTTGGGATTTTTCACTCGATTTTCGACGGCGAACTGGGATATGGATTGTTGATTGGTTCAGGTCATTCTCTATCATAGTTATGACTATGCAAGGAGAATGACGGTTTCTGATTAAGAAACCAGATCTGAGTCGTACTAGGAAGTGGGGTGGACGATACTAGTTCGTAAATGAAATTACGTGATCGAGTGAGCGATCAGATTGGTATGGCGTACGGATGATATGTGTACATCTTACGGGTTTGAATAAAATTGATACTGGGAATTTGTGGATAAGAAATGTGAAATGGTTTTTGAAATGAAAGGTATATTTTGTGAAACATATGATGAAGTAAAATGGAAATTGGGTATTTCCATGGTAGAAATTTACTTTATGGAAGTAAGTGATATGATTATGGCTTAGTAGAGAGTAATCAAATTGGAGTATTTGATTTGGCTTAAATGAAGTTATCTATCTTTTTTATATATGATAAACTCCCCTTATTGAATCTATAGCCAGAATTAAAGGGTTTTGAAAATATTTGAAGTATAAAAGGGGTTTTATACAAGTTTGAAATGATCCAATGATTTTTCAAGGTATATATATACAAAGGATCTAATGAGAATGATTTTGAAGGAAAGGTTTTTGGAACCTTTGGATTTGGAAAGGCTTTTGATTTTTGGGTAAAATCAATATTGGAATTTGGAAAGCCTTGTTTGAGAATTATTGATTTTGGGATAATCGATTTTGAGAAAAGGAGATTTATATGAGATTCATACTAGGTGTATGATTTGGAAGATACTATATGTGTATAGTATGAAGTGTTTTGACAATGGCTCTAGGGTAAAGGCGCTTCCTTGAAATGAACTTCTCAAGAGTGCTATAGGGTGGTACTGCCTGAACCCTAAGGGGGTTCTAAAGTGATCCTGTGAGGAGTCTAGCCAAAACTAGTTCCTAAGGATTTTGTGTAGTGTGTAGCAGAAGTCAAGGGCGCTGATGCCTACAAAGGCATTTGGGTATGCTGTGTTGACAGCGTAACTCGGTGTCACGGTGATTTATTACAAACCATAGCGAAAGTCGTGTGTGCTGCTGAGAACCAAAAGTCCACGTTGATTTTTTATCGGTAGACTGCGACCTATGGTAAGATAGCGAAAGTCGTGTTACTGCTGAGAGCCAACAGTCTGCGTTTGATTTTACATCGATAGACTACGACCTATGTTGGAGCGGGGAAGTTTCATTTTGACAGCGAAAGTCGAGGGCGCTGATGCTTACAGTTACATCGACTTTTGTTGTGATGGCAATGTAACCGTGGAATGTGACTACGATCGGCCACGGGTTCGATGGCGTAATCGAGAGGCGCGGAGTGCCTGCAGCTACATGGACTCTTGCCGCGACGGCAACGTAATCCCGGACGTAACTGCGACCAAAGATGGGGGTGATGATTTCCAGAGCATTCTCACCAAAGATATTTCCTCGATTTCAAAAATGTTTTCTATACATTCAGTAAAATTATTTTGCAAGTATTTTCACTGGGTGTTGAAAACGGGTTTACCAAGTACTTGTAGATTTTCAGTCCTACGCCTGATCAACGTATGGCCGAATTTCTATTAGAACGAGGATGGACTTGTTGAAACATCGAGTTATAAAAAAATATTTTTATAAAACTATTTGGTAATATTATATAGATTTTAAAATGTTTTAAAAGGTTCAAAGAGAAATTTATCTAAGTATTGAATTAATTCTGGCTTCGTTCCTTTTCGAGGACGAAAAGATTTAAAGGGGGTGGAATGTGATAACCCGAATTTATTTGAATTAATATTAAATTAGTTTTAAATTGAATTTGAATTTAGATTTAAATTTTAATCTAAATGGATATATATATATATATATATATATCTTTAAAATATTTTGATTTAAAAATATATGAATAAGTTTTATTTAAATAAGATTTTGTTTTTCTTAAAAAAAGAATTTATACAAATTAAGTAAATGTTTATTAAATAGTAAAGTAAGCACAAAAATTTTATATTTACGTTTAAAATGGATCAAATATATTATATATGGTTTAATTTAAATTATAATTAGTTTATATTCCATTTTTATTTAAAGATTTTATTTATATAAATTTTAGAAAAGCATCTATTAATTTACAAACGTATTTAATAATTAGATTAACTAATATATAAGCTTTAAATATCATTTTGAATAAATAAGCATGAATTAATTACAAGTGTTGATTTATTAAAGCTTATAAGAAACACATGTAGGTTAAGTAATAATAGATTATGACAAATGCCTTTTATATCTTTTTATTTTTTTAAAATAATTAATAAGTGAGAATATTAAGTTATAAAAACATCTCCATATTCCTCTTTCAGATTCTTTTATCAGTTGGTTGTTTAAAACAAAACAAAGAGAGGAATGAAACCAGGACAAAATCAAAATCTGGGAAAAAATGCTGATCAAGTATATCAAAAGAATATCGAAGTAAATTCAACATATTATATTTTGCTCAACCGGGTTCATTCAGATTGAAATTACAATTTCAAGTCTCAGCTTTAAGAATCAAGCAGCAGTTTCATATTTTCTTACAGGCTTTCTCTATTCTTTCTACTTTCATTTGCAGGTGAGTAAATGAATTTTTAAAACAGTTTTAAAATCCTGAATTTCTTTATGAAAACCATGTTATTACTAAAATGCTTGGATTAAATGGATGCATGTATATGTATGAGTATTGAATGCCTGTGTGTATAAAGATATAGCTCTGTTGATTTTACCACAGTTTGCATGCTTTAAAAATCCATTTTCTCATCATTAAATCGCTATTAGCCTTTGATTTGTGAATGAAAAATGTTCGAAATCTTGTAACATTACTCCTAAAAATTAGTTCTGGAATTTGTACTAAGAATTATCACAAAATTATTATATAGAACAGTGAAGATATAAATTTGGTCAAAAATTTATGAACTCAATTCTAAGAATGGATTGCATGATTGAATTAGTGATAGAAAATCGTGATTTTTGGTATGTATATCATGATTTTTAGTTTGGGAATTTGTGTGTATTTTCGAGTTGAACGTCAGTGAGATTTTTATCGAATTACGTCGATCGACGGCGAATTAGTCGGAGTGGTTGGGCTTGAAGGTAGAGGAGGAGACGTAGATCATGGGAAATTTTTTATCTTGATTTATCAAAGGTCATGATGACCAAAAGGGATCGAGAAAGGGTTTTACTACCTATTTTTGTCGACAAAGTTCGAAAGGGTTTCGTGATGCCCAGTCTTGATCAAAGTCAATAGCAAATCATCCTAGAGATGTTGGGAGATGTGGCGAAGCTCCAATGAAGGTGGCGTGGCATCTCAGGTTAGGGATCGTCGGTGGCGATCGATTTTTCGATGGTGTTTGGTTCAGATCGTGTGGGTTGTGAGCTCGATTTTTTTCTGGTTTAAATCGAGTATGATGATGATCGATATAGGTTTTGTGGATCATCGGTGAGGTGTCGAGATCATCGACGATGGATGAAGTGCCGTAGTTCGTCACTGTAGGTGCACGTGCACGTTTCTATGCACCTGTGAAGTTGTTTTGGGGAAGATGTTCATGTGCTCGGAGTTTTTGTTTGGGATTCTCGAGTTTTACTCGAAGTAGGGAGAGGTTGGGAAAAACCTCAGGTTTCACTCGAGTAATTGAATGATTTTCTCGGGTGCGCCGTGATGTGCAGGGTTATGTTGTACGGGTTTTAATTTTACAGGATGTTAAAGTTCTAAAACAAAGAAAATTTGATTTTTTTGAAATTTCCTAAATTTTAAAAAAAAGTAAAAGGTTATTTTATTTCAAATCTTAATTAAATGATTTAATTAAGTAAGTTAATTATAATGGTAAAATGTTTTAAATATAGAATGTTAATGGTGATTAAGATGTTTTTAAGATAATGTTTTATCGTAAGATGATTAAGGTTATTAAAAAATATTTAATGTATAATTAATCAGTTAATTAAAGGTTAATTAATTGATTGTAAAAGTAATTAAGGATTGATTATTTTGTGTTGAAGGAGATTAATTGATAATTAAGGTTTATTAATTAATAACTAAAGAATAATTAATCTATAATTAAAGATTAATTAATTAGTTTATAGGGTAATTAAGGGATGAACTACCCAGTTGTAATTAATGAGATAAATGTGATTAATTAATTTGTTAATTAATTAAAGATAGTAACTTGTTAATTGATTAAGTAAAATTACTTAACGAGATTGATAAGTATAATTACTTAGTGAAGTAATTGATGGATAAAGTTACTAGATGTAATTAATATAAAGGAAATTACTTAATGGGAAGTAATTAAAGGTTGATTACTTAGGAGAAGTAATTAAGGGTTAATTACTTGGTGTAATCAATTAAAAGATTAATATAATTAATCAAGGCGTTAATTAATTAAGGTCCGTAATCACATGGTCGTTAATTACTGTTTATGATTGACTAAGGCTGATTAATGGATGCAGTTAATTAAGGACCATTAATTAATGTAATTAATTAATGTAATTAATGAAGGTAATTAAAGATTAACTACTGTAAATGGTTAAGAATAATTAATTTGGGTAATTAAGTAAAGAATAATTACTATATTGAAGATAATTAATCAAGGATGATTAATTAAGATGAATAATTAAAGAATGATTAATTAATTGATTTTTAATTAAATCAATGATTGATTAAAGGTAATTTAAGTGATTAGAAGATAAGTAATTAATTTAATTAGAGATAAATTAAACTAATTTTGGATGGTCCATCTTGCTTATGAATGATTAAATGATGATTAAATGCCTTAAACTGATTGATATCTCTAATATGAAATGCTTTGAGATATGATATGTTTGGATGGACAATGATAGCGTGGTTATCTATAAATGATGAATCGTTGGTGTAAAAAGTGCCATCTTTTATTTTAAGTTGAATTGTATTTCACTTGAATAACTTGGGTTAGGATGTATTTGAATTCGAAGAGACCGGAGTCAGGTATTAGTAAATATCCGAAACCATTTCGATTCTTTATAGATTGATATGTGGAATCAATAGGCTGGAATGGAATGATTTAAATGAATTGGACCATTTAATCTAGCTTTAGTACTTAAAAATTGGTATGTGAAATAAGTGATGTCTATAACAAATTATGAATTTGTAAATTGATACGAGTTACCCCAGGTTTTCTTTTACGGTTTGAACTTAGTATTTCAAATTATATGGATTTACTCGCGCTGGTTCCCAGCATGACACAAGTGTTACTTTAATGTAATGCTAGGGTCAGAGCGAGTATTACAGATTTTCAGGTAAGGACGTTTTGGAGCTCAGGAGGCAAGCTGGATGAAAGGAATGTATTGAGTGTTCCGTCGTGATATATTTCTGTTTATCTGAGACATGTTGATTGTATCCGTCCAGTGTTTTTATATAGGTTGTACTCTGATGTATTGAAATGTAATTGACTGATATAGTTTTCCTTTGTAAACTGTTATTTATGTGATATTATATTTTGTTCCGCTGCGAATGTGAGATTTCTGTGACTTGTTTCTGTTTCTTCTTCCTCTTTCTTCTTTTCCTAACTTTTTGGAAATTTCGAAATTGAAATTTTCGGGGCGTTACATTTGGTATCAGAGCGAGGTTAAGCGAGAACCTTGGCTCTGGTGGGTGTACTCAATAAGGATAGGTTAAGTAGTACCCTAAAATGAGTTGTGTGTGTGTATGAGAGGTTACTTGTTGCTTTTATATAATGGTTTTAAAGGTAAAGGATTTTTATATAAGTTTATATATATAAGGCAATAATTTGTTGTTGGATATTGAAATTAAATAAGAATTTAAGTGGTATATATATATATATCCAATTCATAAAATGGTTATTGTATCAAATATTAGGATGTTTGTTTCCTAATAATGATAAAGCAAAATGAAATGAGTTGAGGAAGTAAACTTTTAGATAAGTATAACTTGTAAATTGAAGTGGTGTTTTAAATTGTGAAGTTAGAATCCTAAGAATTAAAAATATTTGAAATTTGTTTTCAAACTATTCAAAAGGAATGATAAATAATATTATTAAGAATATTTTTGAAAGTAATCATATATTGAAATAAGAAGTTGTTTGGAAACATTGTTTCGAATTGAAAACTAAAGGTGTTAAAACATATGGTATAACTTGTTAAGCAAATTAATATATATATATATATATATATATATATATAAGAGTAAAAGTTGAATTATTCTAATTAAGTCTAATTTATAGGTTAGGAAGTCCCTCTAGAATTAAGTCTTTCAGAGAGATAACTAAGAGTGAAGAATAGAAGGTTAGATGCAGAGAGCAAAGAGCAGCTGCACGTAAGGATCGAGAAGAAGAAATTCAAGAGTATGAGAAACAGGTTAAGGAAAGAGATGAACCAGGACCTTATGATAATGCCACCTACTACGGATGTTTCAATAAGGGTCATTACGCAGCCAAGTGCAGTAAAACAAGGGAGGAATTGAAGGGTGCATTCCAACGGTTTCGCTCTGAGATCTTGTGCTTTAAGTGTCGTAAGAAAGGGCATTTCCTAAATCATTGCCCTGAAGTGAGAAAGGAGAAGCGCAAAACAGTTGAACCGGTCAATGAGTCGACTATTTGCTATCATTGTAAGAGACGGGACACATTGCTAAGAATTGTTCCGAGAGGTAGAAGAGGAGTAAAGCTGTGGAATGTATTGTTGGAAGCATGAAGGTTATCCAGATTGATGATAGGGTAGAAACATTTTGTGGTGAATGTTATAATTGGGGACACCCTGTTGAGAAGTGTATGTTCGGGCTTTGCCCTTTGGAAGGAAGCCCATAGAAAGGATTCTTGTAAGAATATTAGGGCTCTGTTCTTTCCGAACCTCTAAGTGATAGAAAGACATCTAGATTTATGACTTCTGTAAGACTCTTATTTCAGATAAATGTATGTAATATATGAACTACTAGTATGTAGTTAATTAATTTATGGAACATTTTGTGGTAGTACAATCTAATATAAAATTTTCTTTATCTATTGAGAATAGAATTGAAATTAATTCAAAATTGGAATTGTAAGGAATTAATTGAATTTGAATTGAATTAGTTCAAATTAAATTTAATTTGAATTACTTGGAATTGTGATTAAAGATGGATAAGTTTGAAAATTCAAATGGAAAATTTGAATTGGATTGTTTTGAAATGGAATTGAAGATGAATGAGTTCAAATTCAAATAGGAATTGGGATTAATTTAAACAAGAATTGAAATGATTTGTAGTTGAATCTGGTTCAATTTGAAAGTAATCTAAATTGATTTGAGTAGTTTGGAATTGTAATTAAAGTTGTATAGGTTTAAAATCAAATAGAATTGAATTGAATTTGGTAAAAAAATTGAGGTTAATTCAACTTGAATTGGGGGTTAAATCAATTTCAGTGGCAATTGAAGCGTTTAAATTGGAATTTAGTCAATTTAAATGGAAGTGGAAATTTAAATTAAATTGATGGGAATGGAGACAGGGAATTGAACAGTTTGACTCTGGACTATTTTCAAAATAAATTGTTTTAGTACAAATCTAATTTTCCAAGCTATTTATTATATATACAACTTTTTAAGCCAAACCATCTTATACATGTTTTACAACTACTTTTGGAATTATTTAGCTATTTTGCAACTGTTTCATAAACAAATTACTATTTTTCAACTATTTTACAAATTAATTACTATTTTACAACTATTTTGCAACTATTTAAAATTTCTATAACTATTTTACTATTTTTCAACTATTTTACAATTACTTAACTTATTTACAGCTATTTTACAGACTAATAATAATTTTTCAACTACTTATTTATTTTTAAAAAAATTCAAGCTATTTTCTAAATTTAAGCTGGACAAAGTTCAAACTTTTTATGATTAAATATCCATGTGAGGTAAGAATTGAGATGATGATCCAAATGAGGATTTAAGCAATTGTGGACAAGTGAATAGAAAAGGAGATTGATTTGGTTAATAACCAATAAAGAAAAATACGTAGGATGTACGTATATTATTCTATTCGCATAGCGATTTGATCCAAATTCGAGCACAGAATTTCGAGACAGTTATATCGACCCGAGTTGGGATTTTCACTCGATTTTCGACGGCGGACCTGGATATGGATTATTGATTGGTTTTGGATATTCTCTATCATAGTTATGGCTATGCAAGGAGAATGACGGTTTCTGATCAAAAAACCAGATCTGAGTCCGCATTAGGAAGTCGGGTGGATGATACGAGTTCGAAAATGAAATTGTGTGATCGAATGAGCGGTCAAATTGGTATAGCGTACGAATGATATGTGTACATCGTACGGGTTTGAATAAAATTGATACTGGGAATTTATGGATGAGAAATGTGAAATGGTTTTTGAAATGAAATGTATATTTTCCGAAATATATGATGAAGTAAAAAGGAAACTGGGTATTTCCGTGATAGAAATTTACTTTATGGAAGTAAGTGAAATGATAAGTGGTTTTGTAAAGAGTAATCAAATTAGAATATTAGATTTGGCTTAAACAAAGTTATATATCTTTGTTATCTATGATAAACTCTAGTTATTGAATCTATAGCTAGAAGTAAAGGGTATTGAAAATATCTGAAGTATAAAAGGGGTTTTATACAAGTTTGAAATGATCCAAAGATTTTTCAAGGTTATATATACGTATACATACATACATACATACATACATATATATATATAAAGGATCTTATGAGAATGATTTTGGAGGAATGGTTTTTGGAACCTTTGATTTGGAAAGGCTTTTGATTTTTAGGTAAAATCAATATTGGAATTTGGAAATGCTAGTTTGAGATTTATCGATTTTGGGATAATCGATTTTGAGAAAAGGAGATTTATATGAGATTCATACAAGGTGCGTGATTTGGAAGATACTATATGTGTATAGTATAAAGTGTTTTGACAATGGCTCTGGGGAAAAAGGCGCCCCCTTGAAATCAACTTCTCAAGAGTGCCGCAGGGTGGTACTGCCTTGAACCCTAAGGGGGGGTATAAAGTTGATCCTGTGTGGAGTCCGGACAAAACTAGTTCCTGAGGATTTTGTGTAGTGTATAGCAGAAGTCGAGGGTGCTGATGGCTACAGAGGCATTTGGGTTATGCTATGACGATAGTGTAACTCGGTGTGACGCCCCACCTCTATACCCACACTAGCCAAGGACACTACGGGGTAATGCCGTCAACTAGCGCGGAGAATAAGGCTGTTGAGGAGCAACCATCCGTGTAATTGCTTTGTGTGAGCAACGATATGTCAGATAGTACAACATGCATTTGGTTTAAGGAGGAAATCCGACATACCGATGCAAACTCAAAGCTACTGCACAGTGGCTATATATGTTCTTCGAAAACAAATATAGAAATAAACATAACACAAATCGGTCATAGATATCCATTCACAAAGGCGGAAATAGATATGAATATATAACACATGAAAGTGTACATCAGAGTAGTGGTCAAACAAGATCCACAATGTCACAAAAGAATAGCTACAAATGCTAGACCAAAGAATATGGATACATCGATGAGTCTATATCTCAAATGTATACAACAAAAACTACTAATCTAAGTAGTAGCCAATAGTAAGGGTGATAATCCCTAATGTGAAGTCAAGCAGAAGCAACTGTAACATCTCGGTCTGACTCGAGTATTATTAAAAAAGAAAATAATAAACGGATCAGTCTAGCTATAAATATCACATTAAAATGATATAGAATAAGAGATATGACATAAATATATGATAACCATAAAGCCATACTGTGATAAGCATGCAATTGAAAATCAACTAGCGATTAATCAATATCACAAGAATCTTCTCAAAGATCAAAAGGAATGTCATACTCTTTATTTACCAAATCGCCAAACTATAAATATTGACAATAATACCAATGCCAATCACAAAAGTTAATGACACACAAATTCACCAATGCACAAATATTGATAATACTTATCAATGTAAATCACAAAAATTGGTGAAAACACAAATTCCAGAAATCATCAATGGAAATCCAGAAATCACGAAAATGGGGGGAGGCCTATCACAAAATAGGAGCATGAATACTCACCAACACGTGTATCACAAAATGGAATGCTATTCTATGGTTGCTGTTAACCCCGTTATGACAACGAGTTAAGGCCTGGGACGATTTACGACATAAGATACTTAACGGATCAAGGAAAATCTACGGCTTAGCAAACCTCACGACTTAAGATGCGTGACGATTTAACAAGACAAAGCATGAACGACTTATGAATGGTACAACCTAACAGTTTAACGTGTTAAAGAAATGGCCAACTCAACGACTCAAGGGAGACAGCGACTCAATGGATCAAGGAGGGTACACGACTTAGGGTCTCCACGACCTAACGAGCTAAGGTCCAGACGACTTAAGGAAGTCTACGGATTAAGAGATGGCACGACTCAAGAAGGAAATAAGTTAACGACCTAAAGCTGTCTATGACTTACGACCTAGCATGAGTCGTAAACGACTTAGGAAAACAAAGCGACTCACATCTCAGAGAAACCCGCGACTTAAAGCCTCTGCGACTTAAGATATGTCATGTCTCAGGGAAAGCTTACGAGTTAAGGAGCTAACGACCTAACAGGATTAAGACCTAAGCGACTTAGGGAATGTCACGACTTAAGAAAGTCCACGACTTAAAGACGTTACGGCCTAAAACCGCAGAGCCAAGATTTAAGTGCTGCCTCACTTTAAACCGTGACCTCTTAACTCGCGAACGAGTTAGGACTTATATCCAGATGAACGAAGAAAAGCTCAGAACCACTTCACTTACCCCACTGCCTGCTGACTCTTGGACCTTGAGTCGAGCGCGACTTACGACTCTACATGAGTCGTGCACGACTCATGACTTGAAAGAAAAATTACTGCCCAGGATCACACCTATAAATACGCAACCACCTCCAACGTTCAAAGGACTTTTGGATCATTCTCTTCGTGACATCAAGGCTCTACTATCTTCAAGACAATCTAAACTCCATCACTCAAACTCACGCAAGATTTTTAGACCATACTTCGCACAAAGATTCGACATATCCAATCATGGATTCAAAGAACTCTATCACGACGAAGTCTTCTCTAGCTACTTGTCTTTTTGAATTGAGTTGGATTGTAATTGAAAGAGATTGTAATAAGTTGTAATCCAGCCAGCAATAAAAAGGATTGAAGTGGACGTAGGCTTGATCATAAGCCGAACCACTATAAAACTGCTGTTGTTTACTATTTTTTCTGCAGTTTTCTGCTTATACTCTGTTCCCGAATCATCGGGTGGTGCTTTCACAACAACACTTTACACACCGGGGTGCTAGCGTTCAAATTTTAGTGTTAACATTTTTGGTGCTTTCACTGAGAGTTGAACTCAGGCGAATCATCATCATTGCTCCACGAAAGTTTGTTGAAGTAATCTCTCTGAAGACTAGAAGTTTATCTGAAATCATGGCTCCGGGGAGAAGGAGTAGATCTGTTAGATCTGGATATGTTCAAGAGGGAACCTCCGCTTCCCCAGTACCTAATCAAGCCACTCCACCTGTTGGGGTTACAAAAGCGGAGTTGGATGCTGTAATCTTAGGGCAGAACCAGCAGATAAATGCCCAAAGTGCACAATTGGAGGCTCAGAATGCCCAAAATGCCCTAATTTTGAATAAGTTGAACGATTTGCTTGGGGTAAACCGTCAACCAACGGGTAATGAAAGGAACTTTGCTGGCAACATTCATGAAACTGAAGAAAGAAACATTCCTGAGAGGGCCGCCAGCCCCTTTGAGCGGACATTTCCCGAAGTTGGTGGATCTAAAGCTCGAAATGATAAGGGGTATCTTTCTGAAATGGTTCGACAAATCATGAAAGAAAGCATGCAAAGGAATGAAGACGAGAAGGAATGGGGTTTCGCTCCAAGTAAAACCCCGTTTACCGAAAGGATCTTAAAGGCTGAATTCCCAAGGAAGTTCGTCCCTCCAACTATCCCAGCTTACAAGGGAACAAGTGATCCGAACGAATTCTTGTATAAGTATGATTGGAATGTGACAGGTGCCAGAGCTTCTGATGAAATAAAGTGTCGATATTTTCCTGTATATTTGGAAGGTGTAGCTCTAGTTTGGTTCACCAAGCTACCAATTCGGTCTATAGATCAGTTTTCTGACCTAACCCGGAAATTCAAGGAGCAGTTCAGACTATATGCTTCAAAAGCCAAAGATATCATGTCGTTGTCAAGTTTAGAACAGAATCCAGGGGAAACTATCAGATCTTTCTTGAATCGCTTTAATATAGCGCTGGCCGAGGTAGACAATGCAGAACCACGGACGATATTGACCTATCTGATGAGGGCCATCGACAAGACGAGCGAATTTGGAAAATGGCTTAACATGAAGGAACCAAATTCCCTTGAAAAATTCTACAAGAAAGCAGATGAGTTCATACGCCTGGAAAGCCGTCCTGTACCGGTAAAGGCAGTATTGGAAAAAGATGAAGATGACATTGCTGCTCCACGCAAGAATGAATCTGTAGGACAGAAAAGGGAAAATAACGATGGGAAGAAACAGAAAAATCTGAAGAAGCCTCGTTCCTTCAAGTCATCAAAATATACCCCTTTATCAGATACGCCAGAGCGCATTTACCTTGCCACTAAAGATTCTGTTGATTATCCTAAACCTCCCGTTTTGAGAACCGGGAAAAAAGCTGTACAAAGCGGGAAGTTTTGCCGCTTCCATAATCAACCCGGTCATGATACCGATGAATGCCGCCAATTGAAAATTTTGATTGAAGAATTGATAAGGGAAAACAAGCTGCAGCAATTTTTGGAAAAGAATAGCAGCAATCCCGCTTCGTCAAGTCAGGGGCAACGAGCTCCTGCTCATCAACCCAGGACAAGTGAGAAGACTACAGGGCATGAATCCGGAAGGCCTGTTATCAATGTCATTACGGGAGGACCTCACCCAACAGGCAGGAGCTGGGGTGAGATGGAAAGGTAGACCCGAGCTTTGAAGTATGTACCGGCCGAAGAAGATGTCTTTTTTTTGGAAGGTGCTACGCCCCTGAAGCAACAAAGAACTTTCAATGATGATATTGTGTTCAGAGCCAGGGATTCCACATGTGTTGAAGCTCCTACCTTGGATCCCTTAGTCATCTCGGCTGGTATCGGGCCAGCTATTGTCAGAAGAGTTCTCATTGATTGTGGCGCATCCTACAATATCCTCTTCAAGAAAACATTCGACCAAATGAAGATCCCTATGGCTGATGTGCAAGCCTCGTCGCAGAAAATCGCTGGCTTCACTGGGGAGCCAAATCAGCCGATAGGAACCGTTGATTTGCTTGTAGAACTTGGAGAGGTAGAAAAAAAAGTAGTCCGCAAGAAAACTTTTGTGATTGTCGACGAATTTTCTTCTTATAATGCTTTCCTTTGCCGTCCAACTCTCGCAGCATTCAAAGCAGTTCTGGCCCCATGGTGCCTCACCATTAAATTCCCCACAGATAATGGAGTGGGAGTTATAAAAGGGGATCAAAATGCTGGGCGGGAGTGTTATCTGACAGAGCTACGAGAAACAAGGAGAAGAGCAATGGGAAAGGATGCGGCAACCCCAGTCCGCATCAAAGAACCAGCCTTGTAACAATTACAGGGGGGACCCTGCACTGGCGAGCACAACGGAGCACGGAAAGAGATGGATCCTAGAAAAGCCAGTGCAGGGGAGAATAGAGTGGTACCAGTGGAAAGGACAGTACCAGTACCTGTTGACCCGAAGGACCCAAATAAGGTATTGAATGTGGGTTCGCAACTTCATGTGTCAATTAAGAATATCTTAATATCTTTTTTAAAAGCAAATTTGGATGTTTTTGCTTGGACTCATGCCGATATGTGCGGAATATCCCCAGAATTTGCAGTACACGCTCTGAACATTGATCCAAAATTTGCTCCTGTGAAATAGAAAAGGAGAACTCAAGGTCCAGAAAGGTCAGCAGCGTTAAAAGAAGAAGTTGATCGGCTCATGGAGAATAACTTTATCAAAGAATCTACCTATCCGAATTGGATTTCAAATCCAGTGCTGGTTAAGAAAGCCAACGGAAAATGGAGAGTGTGCATCGATTTTTCAGATCTAAACAAGGCCTGCCCCAAACACTGCTTCCCGTTACCCAGGATCGATCAACTGGTAGACGGAACAGCGGGACACGAATTGTTATCTTTTATGGATGCCTACTCCGGATATAACTAGATCATGATGCATGAGCCAGATCAGGAGGACACGAGCTTTATCACCGATGTTGGTCTTTACTGCTACAGAGTTATGCCCTTCGGGTTGAAGAATGCGGGGGCAACCTACCAAAGACTTGTTGATGCTATGTTCAAACCGCAATTGGGCAAGACTATGGAAGTCTACGTTGATGACATGTTAGTAAAGTCTAAGAAAGCAGTGGATCGCATAGAACACTTAGCAGACATGTTCGCAGTCCTCCGAAAATACAGAATGAAGCTTAACCCTTTAAAATGTTCATTTGGAGTGGAATCCGGAAAGTTCTTAGGTTTCATCGTGAGCGCTAGGGGCATTGAGGCTAGTCCAGCTCAAATTACCGCCTTAAAGGAAGTCAAAGCTCCTAAAACGAAGAAGGAATTGCAAAGTCTCAATGGAAAAGTCGCTGCCTTGAGTCGGTTCATTTCCAAAGCCACTGATAAATGCATCCCATTCTTTGACGCCCTAAAGAAAGGGAAGAAAAACTTTGATTGGACTCCCGAATGCCAAAAAGCCTTTGATGAATTGATTCGCCATATGGAAACGCCACCAATACTTTCTAGGCCTGGCGATGGTGAGGATCTTCTTATATACTTGGCAGTATCATCTCATGCTTTAAGTGCAGCGCTGATACGAGAAGACAAGAGGATTCAACATCCAGTTTACTATATCAGCAAAAGACTCATTGGGGCAGAGATGAATTACTCCAAGTTGGAAAAACTCGCCTATTGCCCACTGATTGCATCAAGGAAGTTGAGGCAATATTTCCAAGCTCATCCTATCAGAGTCCTCACTGATCAACCTTTAAAGCAAGTCCTGTTTCGCCCTGAGACTTCGGGTCGTCTTCTAAAGTGGAACATTGAACTCAGTCAATATGACATCACTTATCATCCCCGAAAAGCAATCAACGGACAAGCTTTAACGGATTTCATCGCAGAATTCACAGATAAGGGTAACAGTGAGGAGGAAACGATCGATGATTCCCCAATCCAATGGAAGTTATATGTTGATGGCGCGAGAAATGACTACTGTTCTGGAACCGGAGTTGTACTTGAGACCCCTGAAGGTCGGTCATTATGCTATGCACTAAGATTGGAATTTCCTTCAACAAACAATAAAGCAGAATACGAGGCTCTTATCGCTGGCTTAAGAATTGCTAAAGAACTAAACATCCGAGCATTACAGATCTTCAGTGATTCTCAGCTTATTGTATGCCAAGTCAAGAAGGAATTCCAAGGGAAAGGGGGAAATCTGCCCGCCTACTTGTTAAAGGCTTGGGAACTCCTGGGTGATTTCGATCATTACATGACAAGTCATATTCCTCGGGAAGAAAACACGAAAGCATATTCTCTCGCAAAGTACTCTAGCACAGGCGATGCTCAATTTCTGGGGTTGACTCCAATGGAGGTCCTGTCGGCTCCAAGCATTGATGAGATGGATATTGATTGGATCATGAGTGTGTCTCAAGAGCAAGAATCATGGATGACTCCAATAACAGAATATCTGCTCAATGGCTCTTTACCGTAAAATTCAAAAGAACGAAAGAAGCTACTGAGGAAAGCCTCTCGCTATATGGTCCAGGATGGCCAATTATACAGACGGGGATTCTCAATGCCGTTACTTCGATGTGTATCCAAGGAAGAGTCCAAAACAATCCTAGCTGAAGTACATAGGGGAGAATGTGGTGATCATTTAGGTGGTCAAACTTTAGCGAAGAAGATTCTCCGATACGGATATTTTTGGCCAGAAATTAATCGAGATGTAGCAGACTATTCCCGAAAATGTGACAGATGCCAAAGATTCGCCAAAATTCCTAGAGCACCTTCTACTGAACTAACACAAATGGTCAGTCCATGGCCGTTTGCAATATGGGGGATAGACCTTGTAGGACCGTTACCAACTGCCAAATCTGAAATTAAATATGCCATTATGGCTGTAGATTATTTTACTAAATGGGCAGAAGCTGAACCACTAGCTACTATCACCTCTAAAAAAATGATAAGTTTTGTGACTAAAAATATCATTTGCAGGTATGGTGTGCCTCAAAAGATAATTACAGACAATGGTACTCAGTTCGAAAGTGAAGAATTCCAAGATTTTTGCAAACGATTCAAAATCCGAAAAAGCTTCTCAGTAGTAGCTCATCCGCAGGCAAACGGGCAGGTGGAAGCAGTAAATAAAATTATCAAGTCAACCATCAAGAAGCAACTTGAAAGAGCAAAAGGTGGTTGGGTCCATAAGCTACCACTAGCACTATGGGCATACAGAACTACCCACAAGACTGCGACTGGGCATACTTCGTTTTCATTGGCATACGGATCAGAGGCAATGATTCTGGTAGAAACAGAGGTCCCTTCACATAGAAGAATCCATTTCAATCAAGCGGAGAATGAAAAACTACAGCTTGAGGCACTAGATCTCCTTGATGAAAAAAGAGAAGAGGCTGAGCTCAGAATCGCATCTCATCAGCAAAGGATAGCCAGACATTTCAATTCCAAAGTTCGTCAACGCAGCTTTGAGATCGGAGATCTAGTCCTAAAGAGAATTATGACAGCGACAGGTGTGTTTGGGCCAAATTGGGAAGGACCATATGTCATAGGTCAGAAGCTTCTTGACGGTACATTCAAACTCATTACTGTCGAAGGAGATCAAATTCCAAGAGCTTGGAACAGCAATCACTTGCGCCCATACTTGATAGCTTTGTTGAAATATTGTAAAAAGAATTATGAATGTATGATTCCTGTAATTGAAAGCGATTGTAAAACCGATGCAAGTGAATAATGAAAGGCTATAAAGTGGATGTAGGCCCAAATTCTTGGCCGAACCACTATAAATCATGTGTTTCTTATTATTATTACATGTTTGCTTTA
This sequence comes from Allium cepa, assembly GCA_030765085.1. Classification (NCBI taxonomy): domain Eukaryota; kingdom Viridiplantae; phylum Streptophyta; class Magnoliopsida; order Asparagales; family Amaryllidaceae; genus Allium; species Allium cepa. Next base: position 1,034,750,962 of record CM060928.1, read on the forward strand.
TTTTCGATATGAAAAGTACATTAAATGTATTGCTGAAATGTCGATTTGAATTTTTATAGACAACGAAAATAAAACTTGCGCATTACAAGACCAAGTGATTCTGGTTATCATTCAGCAAACAAATTTCGAGTCACAAAAGCACAAAAGTCCCGAATTCAAATTCTAGATAGGAAGTGCTTTAATTGAACGGCCAATGATTTCGCCGGAAACAGGCCATTGCTCGTAAATTGAGATCGTTTGAACAAACAAACATCCAATTAAGAAGCTTATGCCCGTTCTCGTGAACTTGCCTATCAATGAAGTACGCTTCCTTGGATTAAACAAACTACTTGTAAGAGAAGGGAGTGCAAGCTTGAAAATAAAAAATAGAGAATCGCTGAAAAGGCATAAGCAAGTGGACAAGGAACAACTGAAGCCCTCTTCGGAGGCACGAGTCCTCTTCAGAGGCACAACTCTTCAGAGGATAAAAACCTCTAACGAGGCATATGCCGCAAAAAAGAAAGTTCTCTACTCAACCAAAAAAGATTGGAGAAGTCATGACCCTCCAACCATGAGAGAGTAACTTCCAGGCAATCCTCGGAGGCACATTTCACCAGGAGTTGAAGTGTGACAGCCACTCTTCGGAGTTTCACTTCACCAGAGTTGAAATGCAAAACAAAATAAAAGCCCTCTTCGGAGGCCCATTTCACCAGGAGTTGAAGTGCAACAGCCGCTCTTCGGAGTTTCACTTCACCGGAGTTGAAATGTAAAACAAAATAAAAGCCCTCTTCGGAGGCCCATTTCACCAGGAGTTGAAGTGCAACAGCCGCTCTTCGGAGTTTCACTTCACCGGAGTTGAAATGTAAAACGAAATAAAAAGCCCTCTTCGGAGGCCCCTTTCGCCAGGAGTTGAAGTGCAACAGCCGCTCTTCGGAGTTTCACTTCACCAGAGTTGAAATGCAAAAAAAAAGGAGAGCCTCTCCCAGGGGGCAGAAACAAAAAGACCTCTTCCCAGAGGCACAATAAGACAGAAAGACCTCTTCCTAGAGGTATAAATGAAAAGACCTCCTCCCGGAGGCACAATCAAGCAGAAAGACCTCTTCGAAGGCACACGTTTCACCAAGATTGAAATAAAACTTCCAGGTGTTGAAACGTGAAAGAGTCTTCCTCAGAGGAGCAACTTTTCAAAGTAAAAAAAAAAAAATCCTCATCAAAGGCACACTTTAACTTCCAAAGGAAGAATGAATTACTTATTCTAGAAAATTCTCTTCCTCAAAAAGAAGTTGAAGTACCTTTCAAATATCCGCTTTACCACATAGAAGATTTCATTCAGTAAAATGTGTATATGCACAAAGTAAAAAAGTGATATCTTCGAAGGATGAAGCATAGAAACTTGTTTGTACTTTTTTTTCATAAAATAATATTCCTCCAAATGTGGAATAATTATTCTCTAAAAAATAAAAGCACAAGGTCCTCATAAAATAAAATATTACAATGGGCTTATGGTATAGGGGCAGCATGGCGTAACTACATCGGTAAAATTGCGCTCGAACAATATATACCACAAGCTCACTGCAATATCGTACAAAGAAACTTGTACAAAAATGAATAATAAATGCATTCTCAGATACAGATAGAAGTTTGTACAAAGAAAAAGAATCATTTTATTCAACACTATTAAAATTTTGTACATGTACAGGTCCCAAAGTAAAAAGCAAAAGAAAAGCGGGGGGCCGGTACCCGCACAATTTCCGGTCGGTACATGCAAAAAAGGCAAAAAGCGATATGAAAGCCACAGAACCAGAGCCATCATTTCTTCTTCCACCCACCTTTTGAGCCCGCACCTGGCCGAATGACCAACTTTTTAGGCCGGCTTGTAAGGGTAGGGGATGAAGGAGAAAGGGGCTCGATCGGACTTTCTTCCGTCTCTTCTTCGCCAGTTGAAGATCCCTTCTTCTTCTTCTTCTTGGAAACTCCCTGCTTTCCTCTCTTCTTGGAGGAAGACCCACTCCATGGAGAAAGAAGTTTGGATAACGGTTCAGCGTCGGAGCCAGTTGGTTTTGGAGTCCTCTCGCTTCCTTTAGTTTCTTCTCCTTTCGGATCTTGAGAAGCAACGGGATCATCTAAGCCGTGAAGAGCTTCTATTTGCTCCTCTTATGACTCGGGTTGCGAGGCAGAAGGAGGAGTGACCTTAAGAGGCGGGGAAGGAATAATTGGAGGATGAGAAGCCTGAACAATGCCCGACATTTTCTCTACAGAAGGAAAAAAGTTCAAGTCAGCAAAAAGAGGAGGTAAAGGTTCGCTGAGATTCAAGAAGTAGTCAAAAAGCTCATCAAGTTCGTAAGAAACAGACGAGCAGTCTACTTGGGCAAGATTGTCAGTAGGGTTACCTGCAGAAGTCGGTTCCCTGATGTCAACTTCGTAAGCCTTTGCCTCGGCACTCTCGCCACCTTCATCTCCACCTTGTATGCTTGTGATATCAGTGGTAACTTTAGTAGGAGATGGGGAATGAGAACTAGAACCGATAATGTCAATTTCGGCTGAAGGAGAAGGTTGAATTGGAGCAGTTGAGGTGATTTTTCCTGAATATTCTCCTGCCGCTATTTCAGCCCTTAATTTTGCAAGCTATTCTCTCCCCCTAGCAAGAGCGGCACGAGCATCATCATCAAGATAATGCTCCTCAAGAGCTGACTCAGCATAGCCAGCGCCGCTACCACCGAGCATATCGAGTGCGGCCTCCCAAACTTCAGCCAGTGTAATTTCATACTTGGGGCCTAGAAAGGCGAGTCTACCGCGCCCCAAGATGCTATGCAGATAGAAATCAAATAATGTTGAGCTGATGTTGGCCCTCGTTGCCTCGTGAGATTCTTCGGCTGCAATTTTGCCGGCAACGGCCTCATCACGCTCCATTTCATCTTTACAAAGTTGAAGCTTAAGCATTTGAATCTCCGCCTCTTGGGAGCTGTTCTTCTTCCGACGCTCTTCAATATCAACGACACAGCCCTCACTAATTCTTTTCTGCACTTCAAGCCTGTCTTCGGCATCCCTTTGGCTGGCATGAGCATCTCTCACTTGTTCTAGGAGCACTTCTTCTTTTTGAGAATAGGAAGTAGAGGAAGCAGCAAGCTCTTATTTCAATTCTTCAACTTTTGCTTCAAGCTCTTCATTATAAGAAGCAATGCTCCTCATCTCAGTGTCGTGTTGCTCAAGAACTTTTTGCCACTTGGCTTTATCGTTTTCCATTGTGAGCATGGCCTCTATGTTCGCACGATTAACCCTTTGGAGCTCGTCAACAAGTTTTTGCCAGTTCGACGTCCTCTCAATATCAAGCTTGACGGCATCGAGGTTTCGTAACATAGCAGACTTGTCAATGGGGACCAAGTCAAGATCAAACCTTACTCCCTTCAGACACCACTGTGGAAACCGACTCTGCAAAGTGGCTGGACCCAGTCCGACTTGGAATTTGGGTCTACTAATTATTGTTTGGATGTCTGTCTTCCCGAGAGCGGGAGAGCCGGAAGGAATATCAAGCGAGGCAGGGGCAGTAACCTTTTCAGGAGTTGTAGAGGTGTGCTTCTCACCATGTCGGGCTCGCTTGCTCGAATCTTCAACCATATGACTTTTTCCTCTGTCATCAAGGGATTTTCTTTTATGGGAATCGTCGCCTCTCAGCGAAGAATCGTGGCGCTCTTCCCTCTCTCTTCTTTCATAACGCTCCTCTTGAGCCCTCTTTTCTTGAGCCTTTCGAGCGGCTCTTTCTTCATCAGATTCTCCGTAAGAGGGGAGGTAACGCCTGTCATCATACTGGCTACGCCTCCCGTAGCGCTGGAAATCATCATAGTAGGATCCGGTGCGCCCCAACGGAGGATCTGAAATAAAAAAGAGCTAAATCTTAGAATTCTTCAAAGTACAAAAAGTCAGAAGCATAAAAGTGAAGAAAAAATTCTAAGTGTGTGTGACGTGCAAACTACGCGCATCAAACTACGAACCACTCTTTAATTGAGGAGTGGTTGTGGGTGTAATAGTTAGCGTTAACTCTTGAGTCGACGGAGTCTGTTGCAGGATAGAAGTCGCTTCAACTAATGAAGAAGAAACCCCGGTAGTGATAGGATCATCTTTAAAGATCTCTTGCGAGGTGGCAAAGAGGTCGCTCATCCCTTCGAAAGTATCGTCCCTGCTCTGCTTGGCAAGGCTGGTTTTTCCGGCCTCTTCGCCAGATTTCTGTGACAGTCGGGGAGATCCCTGGGGCTCTTCTTCCTCAGTAACCGGGGCAAGTTCGACAGATGGCCCCGCAACATCAACAGAAGTGGAGCACTTCACTAGCGAAGCCTCAGGAGTAGGTCCTTTTGGTATGGATGTGTCTGTAGAAACCAGGGCATCTGATGCTTTAGGTGGGGAGTCTGGAACCTCGCAGGGGTGTGTGGACCGAGAAGGGTGAAGAAGTCCGAATTGGTGAAGGAATTCGTCGTTCAGCAAAAATTTCATATCCCGCTCTTCAACCGGAACAGCTACAAGCCTCTCCAGAGTTGGCTTGTGACTGGGATCTTTACAAGGAGGGAGGAGCGCTGAAATAAAAAGAAAATGACGATGAAGTTAACACTTGGCAATTTGAACTTCAAAAAATAGAAGAGCAAAAGGTAGATGATCCTACTTCCTTCTCTCCACACAGCATAAAACCCCAGGGGGCAACGGACATAGAAAAATTGTGTCAAAAACCCATGAGCGCTGTCAGGAAGACCGATGATCAATTTACGATTTCGAGCACTTCTCACGACAGTAATAGAGGGGTGATCTTTAGTCCTGGTGAAAGAACATAGGAAGAAAATCTCGTCAAAGCTTGGGAATCGATCAAGCGTCCTCCTGAATAGTACACACAACCCCATTAAAATGGCATAACCATTAGGGTGTAATTGGGATGGGGCGATGGCCAATTGACGAAGAAGTTGTTGGAGAAAATCATTGAAAGGAGGAACACCCCCACTCAGGCACATTTGTCGATTGACCGTTACAAAGCCAGGGGGTGCTATGTCAGCAGTGTTACTTCTCCCGGGAAGGATGGCATCTGATTCAGCAATGCCGAACTGAGCGCACAATTGGCGAAAAACTCTGTACGATAAAGTAGAAGAGGCTCTTTCGGGAGGATTGACCAGTGGAGCCGGAATAACAGTTGCCTCTCCAGTCTGAACCGTTGTATCTTCTTTCTGAGAAGTCATTCTACACAAGCAACTGGATATTCAAATGTGAAGGTGCACATTTCCTAAAAGTGTGAAGTGTCGTGCAAAACTAATAAAAATAGCAAGTAAATATAACTGGAATTAAACTAGTCGATGATTGATCGATTACAAAATTTCAGAACTTGTTAATATAAAGTTCAAGCATAATATTAGTGCAGGCTGGTTAGTTTCAATTGACTATTTCAGTGTTGCTTTAATATTTTACTTGAAATTGATGAAAGCACTTCGTTCACACAATTTATTTGAGTTAATTATCTGTTATTAACTAATCTGTCATTTGATGTGGGCAGTCGATGGCAGTATATTTGTCCCATTTTTCTGCAAGTGTTGTGTTCAACAGGTTGATAGCATTAAAGTTAGAATAATCTATAAATAAACGCAACAAAGTTCAAGCAGTATATTCTGGCAATTCAAATTGGAAGTACAATCAAGTTTTGTCGACATCTTGAAGTTGACAAATTTTTGTTCAAGCCATTTAGTCACAGTCCAAAAATCCATTAAACCCTAAGTCGTTCACAACCTAACAGAGGTATGAAATTTGCTTAGGAAACAATTCGGCAGTAAAAGATTGTCCATGTGCTGAGTCGTCCACGACCTAAGGGATGAGTCGTCCACGACCTAAAGGTTAAGTCGCCCATGACTTAAAGATTTCCTGCAAGTTAAGTCGTTGGCTCCTTAAAATCATTGGTCCTATAAGTCGTAAAGCACGGTAAGGAGGAAGGGATTCGGTTCAAAGAAATGGGAATTTCTCTAAGTCCTAGATCGGCCGCAACTCAAAGCTCATGTCGTATCTCGTTAAATCACGGAAGGTTATAACTTGCCCAAAAATGCTGGGTCGTAACCAATTTAGTATATCACTTCACCCAATCGATAAACCCCCCATCCAATCAGAAACTCCTCATCCTCTTGACCCGTTAGCCCAATAACCACTCAATCAGCAATAACCCCAGTTCTGCCACACCATCGAATCGCCACAAATCACGAGTCGTCTTAAGTCACATCAAACAAACTTTGAGTTCTTCGATGACCAATGCAACAATACTCGCACGGTTAAAGGAGGGAATCAGAGACGGAAGACAGAACTCAAAAATTGACAATGATGATCAACAATTAGAAAATGGAAAATTGCTTACGTGATGAGAAGCTAAAGGTGGTTGAAAGAGAATCTAGTCAGGATCGTCGCAGGAAGCTCGGAGATATGCTAATGGCGGATACGACTTAGGAGATTGATAATGAGCAGAAAGAAATAAGTGAAAAGACTCAAGTCTTTTATACACCAAGACAGCGGAACTTGAAGCGGCACAAGCGAGTCAAGGTAAGTCGAAGCACACGACCTACGACTTAGGCGTGTGCTTCGAGGGGCAAATGTTAACCCCGTTAAGACAACGAGTTAAGGCCTGGGATGATTTACGACATAAGATACTTAATGGATCAAGGGAAATCTACGGCTTAGCAAACCTCACGACTTAAGATGCGTGACGATTTAACAAGACAAAGCATGAACGACTTATGAATGGTACGACCTAACAGTTTAACGTGTTAAAGAAATGGCCAACTCAACGACTCAAGGGAGACAGCGACTCAATGGATCAAGGAGGGTACACGACTTAGGGTCTCCACGACCTAACGAGCTAAGGTCCAGACGACTTAAGGAAGTCTACGGCTTAAGAGATGGCACGACTCAAGAAGGAAATAAGTTAACGACCTAAAGCTGTCTATGACTTACGACCTAGCATGAGTCGTAAACGACTTAGGAAAACAAAGCCACTCACATCTCAAAGAAACCCGCGACTTAAAGCCTCTGCGACTTAAGATATGTCATGTCTCAGGGAAAGCTTACGAGTTAAGGAGCTAACTACCTAACAGGATTAAGACCTAAGCGACTTAGGGAATGTCACGACTTAAGAAAGTCCACGACTTAAAGACGTTACGACCTAAAACCGTAGAGCCAAGATTTAAGTGCTGCCTCACTTTAAACCGTGACCTCTTAACTCGCGAACGAGTTAGGACTTATATCCAGATGAATGAAGAAAAGCTCAGAACCACTTCACTTACCCCACTGCCTGCTGACTCTTGGACCTTGAGTCGAGCGCGACTTACGACTCTACATGAGTCGTGCACGACTCATGACTTGAAAGAAAAATTACTGCCCAGGATCACACCTATCAATACGCAACCACCTCCAACGTTCAAAGGACTTTTGGATCATTCTCTTCGTGACATCAAGTCTCTACTATCTTCAAGACAATCTAAACTCCATCACTTCAAACTCACGCAAGATTTTTAGACCATACTTCGCACAAAGATTCGACATATCCAATCATGGATTCAAAGAACTCTGTCACGACGAAGTCTTCTCTAGCTACTTGTCTTTTTGAATTGAGTTGGATTGTAATTGAAAGAGATTGTAATAAGTTGTAATCCAGTCAGCAATAAAAAGGATTGAAGTGGACGTAGGCTTGATCATAAGCCGAACCACTATAAAACTGCTGTTGTTTACTGTTTTTTCTACAGTTTTCTGCTTATACTCTGTTCCCGAATCATCGGTTGGTGCTTTCACAACTACACTTTACACACCGGGGTGTTAGTGTTCAAATTTTAGCATTAACAGTTGCTAACCATTAATTTTTGAGCCGAAGCTCCACAAAACGGCCCGAAGACCATGGGTCGCTACCCCACCAAATTGAGCCAAAGCTCCACAGAAACGGGGTTTAGTCTCCCTCCTAGACAAAGAGACATCGCACATTTGCTAGTCTAAATCACAAAACTGATCATCAACGATCATCAATAAGTGTCAATTACACTAAGCTAGTAAATATATAAGCTTAGCTTCATGTCCCATAACCACTAGCTTAACTTAAATATTTACGACAATTGTAAATCCCCAATCAAAAATTGTCACAAGAGATTCAATTGAACAAGTCCAAGAATTAAACGGCGAAGTAAACACAAGCGCTTCATAACATCTGTTTTACTAACCCGTTTAATTAGATTTCTCGTACAAGTGAGATGAAGTGACAAATCACAAAAATGATTGTAGAAACAATAAATCACAAAAATTCACATTAGAAGACGTGAATAAAATCCAAAGAATTCAATTCCAAATTAATCAAAGTGGAAATACCCTCACAACTTAACAGCCACGACTTACAACTTAACATAAGTTAACACAAGAAATCAGTGGCCTAAGAAATAGCATACGGCTTAAAGCAGGTGCGACTTATCATGATCGAGCGACCTAAGGAGCTAGCGGCGTAACAGGCCAAGCGACCTAAGTGATGCAACGACCTAGGTGAAGAGCTAGCCGACCTAAGTGGTAGGACAGAGCGACCCATGTGCTACGACCTAAGAGGTTGCGACCTATGTGCACGCACGGCTTAATGGGCCGAGCGACCTAACACGAGCGACCTAACACACAGGGACAAGTCGAGCGGCTTAATGGGACGAGCGACCTAACATGAGTGACCTAACACGAGCAACCTAACACGGCGCGACCAAGCATGGCGCGACCAATTCAATGCCGTGCGACATAAGGAACTCGCGGCTTAAGGAGATGAGCGGCCTAGAGATGGTGCGACCTAAGGGGTGAAGTAGGCCGAGCGACCTACTGTCCGAGCGACCTAACGACCTAAGGCGTATGAGAAGGTCGAGCGACCTAAGTGGGGATGACCTAGCCTGGCGCGACCTAAGGAGTTGCGTGATATAACATGGCTGAGCAACGACCTAAGGTGCAAGCGACCTATGGCAGGTCGACCTAACTGCAGGCCGAGAATCATTCATGTGCAGGCCTAGCGACCTAGGGGTTTGAAGTGCAAAAACTCTCTCAATTTGCAACCGATCGAGCACGGACGCTAGGGGATTATGTCCATAGGCTACCCGGTCCTATTGGCTCCTCGATGCATCACCAAAAACGTGTTCAAACATCAAAGTTAGGATTTTTAAAGATTTGAACCCAAAACACAAAAAACTGGGATTTTCACCAATTCAATCCAAACCAAAAGCAAATGTACATGAATAAGTGTTAGGAATTCACACCCAACAATCAAAGATAGTTATAGACAAAGACGTAAGATAAAAATCTCACCTTTCAACAATATCAATGAAGAAGAAGCTTGGGAGCAAAGGAAGAATCAATGGCTTCTCTTTGAATTTGGAGTTAGATGTTGGATTTGCAAATGAATTTGAGCTTGGAGTTTTTATTTCCCATTTCTTCCTCCATTTTTGATGAAGCTTGAGTGTTAGGAAATGAATGTAAAGTTATGAAGAGAAGGGGGTTGAGATAGAGTTAATAGTTTAGGCAAATGGGCTAAACTAAACCCAAAGCCCAAAGCCCAAAGTGAAAAAGTGGCAAAATTCCCTTAACTCCAAACATATCTAAGTATATACTCAAAAAGATCGCAAACGATGTTTTGGACCCAATGGAAGTAGTTCTGAGTCCTAATTCGACAATATGCAAAAAGTACTTTTCGGACTAAAATCCGACCAACGATAAAATATTAAAATAAAAGATTTAAATATTCAATCATAAGATATGCGGGTTGTTACAGACACCCCTCCTTAAAGAAATTGCGTCCTCGCAATATTTGAGAAGAAAATATAAGGTAACAACCATGAAAGAATATCAACACAAAAGAAATCTAAATAAGAAATTCACCTCAAAGAGTACGGGAAAATATGTCCAGATGTGTTCGCTCGATGAACTCTCTAGATTCCTAAGAGTAATCTTTAGGATTTGAGGACCATTGAACTTTAACAAGCGGAACATCTTTATTTCGAAGGCGTTTGACCTCCGAAGCAATAATACGAATAGGATGTTGCTCATAAGTTAAATTAGACGAAACTTCAATTTCTTCCATAACACCGGGCTCAAGAATAGAATCGAAATCTCGAAGCCATTTCCGTAATTGAGAAACGTGAAACACGTCATGAATAGCAGAAAACTGAGCCGGTAATAAAAGGCGATAAGCCATGAAACCAATATATTCGGTGATGGGAAATGGACCAATATATCGAGGTACTAACTTTCCCGACTGAAACTTACAACACCCTTCATATGTGAAACACGAATAAACACAAGATCTCCCACAGAAAATTCTAATTTTCTTCTCCGGTTATCGGCATAGGATTTTTGCCTACTCCAGGCTTCTTTCATCCTATGACGAATAAGGTCAATCTTCTCTGTGGAATCATGAATAAAATCTGGACCTAAAACCAGCTTCTCACTGGCCTTAAGCCAACAAGAAGGAGATCGACATGGCCTTCCATAAAGTGCCTCGAAAGGTGCCATACCAATACTAGATTGGAAGCTATTATTATAGGAAAATTCAAGAAGAGAAATATGATCTTCCCAATTTCCACCAAAATCAAGAACACACGCACGAAAAAGATCTTCGAGAGTTTGATTACATGCCCAGTTTGTCCATCGGACTGGGGATGATAAGCGGTGCTAAAATTAAGCTTCATTCCCAAAGCTTTTTGATGGCTCTACCAAAATCCACTAGTAAACAATGGATCACGATCACTAACAATAGAAGTAGGAACTCCATGCAATTTAACAATTTCTTTGATAAAGAGTTTGGCCAAAAGGGGCATGGTTCGATTGGACCGAACGGGATAAAATGGGCGGATTTAGTAAGTCTATCGACTATCAACCATAAGCTATCATGACCCGAACGAGAACGGGGAAGGCCGTCTATAAAATCCATGGAAATTTGGTCCCATTTCCACAGTGGAATTTCTAAAGGTTGCAATAACCCATCGGGCCTTTGATGTTCGGCCTTGACAAGCTGGCAAGTCATGCAACACTTAACAAAGTTAGCAATATCAGTTTTCATTCCCTCCCAATAGTAAATTCGCTTCATGTCCGCGTACATTTTACTACTACTGGGATGAATGATAAATTTAGAACGATGAGAATCTTCTATAACGTATTTACGAAGATTTCTAATATTTGGCAAGATAAGTCTATCAAATTTTCGAATACCGCCACGAGAATCGATATCAAAGTCTTTCAAACCTTCAATATTAATTTTATCCCTAAAATTTGGGCCATGAAGAGCCAATTCGGGATCTAGGCTTTGAGCTTCAAGAATGCGGTCTAAAAGAGAAGAATGAGCCTCAAGGCTACATAAAACAAGAGATGAACATAAATCGGAAACATAATCTCGAATCTCATAAGTGGATAGAATTCCGAGATCATTCCATTCGGATATCATCATAGAAACAACCGCTTTTTGCTTACGACTAAGTGCATCGGCAATACGATTTCCCTTTCTGGGAGTATAAAGAATATCAAGATCATAAGCTGCAAGAAATTCGAGCCAACGTTGTTGACGCAAATTAAGTTCCTTTTGAGAAAATAGATACTTCAAAGATTTATGATCGGTGTAAAGAATAAACTTTTCTCCCAAAAGATAATGACGCCAAATAAGAAGGCCGAAAACAATAGCTGCGAGCTCTAAATCATGAGTGGCATATCTAATCTCGGCTGGCTTCAATTGCCTAGAAGCATAAGCAATAACACGTTCTCTTTGGATATGAACGGCACCCAAACCAACGCGACTAGCATCGGTATAAATAATAAAATCTTCGTTTCCCTCGGGAATCACAAGAATAGGAGCATCGGAAAGGAGTTCTTTTAATTTCTGAAAAGAAGCTTCACATTTGTCCGACCAAATGTATTTAACTCCCTTCTTTGTTAAGCTAGTAAGAGGCACGGAAATTTACGAAAAGTCTTTTATAAAACGACGGTAATAGCCCGCCAATCCGAGAAAACTACGAATTTCTATTACACTCTCCGGGCTCTTCCAATTTTGGATCGCTTCAATCTTTGAAGGATCCACGAAAATTTCGGATTCGGAAATAATATGACCGAGAAACTTCACACGAGATTGCCAAAAGTGGCATTTAGAAAATTTTGCTATTAATTGATTACTCCTAAGAGTTTCCAACACAATCCGAAGATGCTTTTCATGCTCCTCCTCGATTTTTGAATACACAAGAATATCATCAATAAAGATGAGAACAAACCGATCGAGGAAGTCTTTGAAAACTCGATTCATAAGGTCAATGAAATAAGCCGGAGCATTCGTTAAACCAAATGGCATAACAAGCCATTCATAAGATCCATAACGAGTACGGAAAGATGTCAAAAGAATGCTATTCTCTGCAATACGAAGCTGATGAAAACCAGTAGCTAAGTCTAATTGTGAAAAACTCTAGCACCACTAAGCTGATCAAATAGATCATCAATCCGAGGTAAAGGATATTTATTCTTGATAGTAAGATCATTAAGCTTGCGGTAGTCAACGCAAAGCCTAAGTGTACCATTGGATTTCTCCACAAAAATAGCCGAAGCTCCCCATGGCAAGGAACTAGAGTGAATAATTGCTTCGTCTTCAATTCAGATAATTGTTTGCGCATCTCCTCATTTTCCTTATTGGGCATGTGATAAGGAGGACGAGTGATAGGTTGAGCTCAAGGGATGAGATTAATCCTGAACTCAATTGCTTGCTTAGGCGGTAATCCTAAAACGGGCTCAAATATGTCAGAAAATTCACAAACAACGTGAATAAGAGAAATAATATCCTCCTCATCATCATTATCGTCATCATGGGGATTTAAAGAATATAAAGATGCAACCAAGCTGGAATCCGAATCTTTAAGATCAATAGAAATCTGCTTAACAGATTGAGGATGTCGAAGATGAATAGTCCGCTCAGGACATAGGATTTGGGCCTTATAGCGGTTAAGCCAATCCATTTCTAAAATCATTCCAAAGCCTAAGTAGCGCATAACATGCAAATCGGCTCGGAAAGAAAATTCACACAAAATAATCTCGACATCTTTACACAATAAACTGATTATTGCGGATCCACCAATCGGATTCGCAATTCTCAAAGAAGTCATCAAACACAAAACATCCAAAGAAAAAGTATCAACAAGTTCTTTTGAAATAAAAGAGTGGGACCCGTATAGAAAAGAACTCGAATAGGGTGACCATGAAATAAAATAATGCCATCAAGGATAGAATGAGAAATACCTTTACCACGAGATGTGTTGCCAGGGGCTTGAGCAACATTGAGCTTTCCCTCTTTCCTGCCTTGAAGTTTGGGACAAGAAGATAAATAATGATTCGGGCTTTTGCAACAGCGACAAGCATGAGGCTTTGAACACTTGTTCGCATAATGGTCCGTAGAACCACATTTGTAGCATTGCCCACTACTTGAGGTAGATGTCTTAGTTGTCGGAGAGGCTTGCTACCCTTTCTTATTGTTGGGGTAAGGACCTTTGAATTTATTAGGCCTTTTCTTGTTGTTGAAGTTTGGTTTGGCACCCATAACTTCAGCATCACTCTCCTGATCTGCCTCATCAAGAGGAAGAGCAATATCAATGAGTTGATCAAAAGAAACTCCTAATTTTCGAAGTAATGGCTTCTTGAGATTCTTATTCAAGCCATAGGCAAATCTTTGGTTTTTCTTCAATGGGGTGTTTATGTACTCGACCCCATATTTAGAAAGTGAATCGAAGGATGCGACATAATCTGTCACGGAGGATTCACCTTGAACAAGGTCAATGAAACGACGAGCCAATGTTACTTTTTCAGCTTCCGGCACAAATTTTAATTCGAAGCGTTCCCGGAATTTCTCCCAAGTAAGATCCGCTTCAATTATTACAGAAATCAGAAGCTCATACCAATCTAATGCTCTTTCCTACAGCATACTAGAGGCCGCCTGAACACGGTGAATATCAATAAGATTCACGCGAGAAAAGATTCGATCGCACATTGTCAGCCAAGCCTGGACTTCAATAATAGTTTCAGAACCTTTGAATGGCTTCCCACCCAAATTGGTATAATCGTTGCACAAACATGCAAATCCAGACTTAGGGTGAGTATACTCTGGATTAGATCCGGCCGCTTAAGCATTCCTTACTAGATCTAGAAGCTGCTGGGCAGACATATATACTCCTTCTTGGGGAGTAGCACTAGATTGACCGGCGCTGGGATGGCCAGGTCTAACCATTTCTCTTCCTTTTTAAAAGAAAGAAAGAAGAAGGATAAGGTTATTCACCAATTGAATATCAAGCCATCTTGATAGATAAACAAGGAATCATAAAGAAATAGGATTAATCGGTACGAAGACTCGAATTAAATCCTAAAGCACGACTTCTAAGATGGACTTAGGACGATGATCCTTACTAGATTATTCTACATTGTTCCAAAGATTGGCTCTGATACCAAGCTGTGACGCCTCACCTCTATACCCACACTAGCCAAGGAAACTACGGGGTAACACAGTCAACTAGCATGAAGAATAAGGCTGTTGAGGAGCGACCATCCGCGTAATTGCTTTATGCGAGCAACGATATGTCAGATAGTACAACATGCGTTCGGTTTAAGAAGGAAATCAGACATACCGATTCAAACTCAAAGCTACTACATAGTGGCTATATATATATTCTTCGAAAACAAATATAGAAATAAACAAAACACAAATCAGTCACAGACATCCATATCACAAATGCGGAAATATATATGAATATATAACACTTGAAAGTGTACATCAGAGTGGTGGTCAAACAAGATCCACAATGTCACAAAAGAATAGCTACAAGTGCTAGACCAAAGAATATGGATACATCAATGAGTCTATATCTTAAATGTATACAACAAAAACTACTAGTCTAAGTAGTTAGCCAAAAGTCAGGGTGATAATCCCAGATGTGAAGTCAAGCAGAAGCACCTGTAACATCTTGGTCTGACCCGAGTATTATTAAATAAGAAAATAATAGACAGATCAATCTAGCTATAAATATCAGATTAAAATGATATAGAATAAGAGATATGACATAAATATATGATAACCATAAAGCCATACTGTGATAAGCATGCAATTGAAAATCAACTAGGGATTAATCAATATCACAAGAATCTTCTCAAAGATCAAAAGCAATGTCATATTCTTTATTTACCAAATCACCAAACTATAAATATTGACAATAATACCAATGCCAATCACTAAAGTTAATGACACACAAATTCACCAATGCACAAATATTGATAATACTTATCAATGTAAATCACGAAAATTGGTGAAAACACAAATTCCAGAAATCATCAATGGAAATCCAGAAATCACAAAAATAGGGGGAGGCCTATCACAAAATGGGAGCATGAAAACTCACCAACACGTGTATCACAAAATGGAACGCTATTCCATGGTTGCTAACCATTAATTTTTGAGCCGAAGCTCCACAAAATGGCCCGAAGACAATGGGTCGCTACCCCCCCAAATTGAGACAAAGCTCCGCAGAAACGGGGTTTAGTCTCCCTTGTAGACAAAGAGACATCGTACATTTGCTAGTCTAAATCACAAAAATGATCATCAACGATCATCAAGAAGTGTCAATTACAGTAAGCTAGTAAATATATAAGCTTAGCTTCATGTCCCATAACCACTAGCTTAACTTAAATATTTACGACAATTGTAAATCCCCAATCAAAAATTGTCACAAGAGATTCAATTGAACAAGTCCAAGAATTAACCGGCGAAGTAAACACAAGCGCTTCATAACATCTATTTTACTAACCCGTTTAATTAGATTTCTCGTACGAGTGAGATGAAGTGACAAATCACAAAAATGATCGTAGAAACAATAAATCACAAAAATTCACATTCGAAGACGTGAATAAAATCCAAAGAATTCAATTCGAAATTCATCAAAGTGGAAATACCCTCGCGACTTAACAGCCACGAACTTACGACTTAACATAAGTCAACACAAGAAATCAGCGGCTCAAGAAATAGCATACGGCTTAAAGCAGGTGCGACTTATCATGACCGAGTGCCCTAGGGTGCCAGCGGCATAACAGGCCGAGTGACCTAAGTGATGCAATGACCTAAATGAAGAGCAGGCCAACCTAAGTGATAGGACCGAGCGACCCATGTGCTACGACCTAAGAGGTTGTGACCTATGTGCACGCGCGGCTTAATGGGTCGTGCGACCTAACACGAGCGACCTAACACACAGGGACAAGCCGAGCGACTTAATGGGCCGAGCGACCTAACACAAGCGACCTAACACGACGCGACCGAGTATGGCACGACCAAATCAATGCTGTGCGACATAAGGAACTCACGGCTTAAGGAGATGAACGGCCTAAAGATGGTGCGACCTAAAGGGTGAAGTAGGCCGAGCGACCTACTGTCCGAGCGACCTAACGACCTAAGTCATATGAGAAGGCCGAGCGACCTAAGTGGGGACGACCTAGCCTGGCGCGTCCTAAGGAGTTGCGTGATATAACATGGCCGAGCAACGAATTAAGGTGCAAGCGACCTATGGTTGCGACCTATGGCGGGCCGACCTAACTGCAGGCTGAGAATCATTCCTGTGCAGGCCGAGCGACCTAGGGGTTTGAAGTGAAAAAACTCTCTCAATTTGAAACCGATCGAGCACGGACGCTAGTGGATTATGCCCATAGCCTACTCGGTCCTATTGGCTCCTCGATGCATCACCAAAAACGTGTTCAAACATCAAAGTTAGGATTTTTAAAGATTTGAACGAAAACACTAAAATTTAGGATTTTCACCAATTCAATCCAAACCAAAAGCAAATGCACATGAATAAGTGTTAGGAATTCATACCAACAATCAAAGATAGTTATAGACAAAGATATGAGATAAAAATCTCACCTTTACACAATATCAATAAAGAAGAAGCTCGAGAGCAAAGGAAGAATCAATGGCTTCTCTTTGAATTTGGAGTTAGATGTTGGATTTGCAAATGAACTCGAGTTTGGAGTTCAATTTCCCATTCCTTCCTCTATTTTTGATGAAGCTTGAGCGTTAGGAAATGAATGTAAAGTTATGAAGGGAAGGGGGGTTGAGCTAGAGTTAATAGTTTAGGCCAATAGGCTAAATCAAACCCAAAGCCCAAAGTGAGAAAGATGCATAATTCCCTTAACTCCAAATATATCAAAGTTTATACTCAAAAAGATCGCAAACGGTGTTTTGGACCCAATGGAAGTAGTTCTGAGTCCTAATTCGACCGTATGTGAAAAGTACTTTTTGGACTAAAATCCGACTAACGATAAAATATTAAAATAAAATATTTAAATATTCGATCGTAAAATATTTGGGTTGTTACACTCGATGTCACTGTGATCTAGCGCAAACCATAGCGAAAGTCGTGTGTGCCACTGAGAGAAACAGTCTACGTTTGACTTTATATCGGTAGACTGCGACCTATGGTAACATAGTGAAAGTTGTGTGTGCTACTGAGAGCCAACAGTCTGCATTTGATTTTACATCGGTAGACTGCGACCTATGTGGGAGTGGAGAAGTTTCATTTTGGCAGCGAAAATTGAGGGCGCTGATGCCTACATTTACATGGACTTTTGTTGTGATGGAAACGTAACCCTGGAATGTAACTGCGATCTGCCGCGGGTTACATGGCGTAATCGAGGGGCGCGGCGTGCCTACAACTACATGGAGTTTTGCTGCGATGGCAACGTAATCCAAGATGTAACTGCGACCATGGATGGGGGTGATGATTTCCTGAGTGTTCTCACCAAAGATATTTCCTCGATTTCAAAAATGTTTTCTATGCATTCAGTAAAATTATTTTACAAGTATTTTCGCTGGGTGTTGAAAACGGATTTACCGAGTACTTGTAGATTTTCAATCCTACGCCTGATCAACGTATGGCTGAATTTTTATGAGAACGAGGATGGACTTGTTAAAACATCGAGTTATAAAAAAATATTTTTATAAAACTATTTTGGTAATATTATAGATATTTTAAAATGTTTTAAAAGGTTCAAAGAGAAATTTATCTAAGTATTGAATTAATTATGGCTTCGTTCCTTTTCGAGGACGAAAAGATTTAAAGGGGGGTGGAATGTGATAACCCAGATTTATTTGAATTAATATTAAATTAGTTTTTAAATTGAATTTGAATTTACATTTAAATTTGAATCTGAATGAATATATATATATATATATATATATATATATATATATATATATATCTTAAAAATATTTTGATTTAAAAATGTATGAATAAGTTTTATTTAAGATAAGATTTTGTTTTTCTTAAAAAAAGAATTTATACAAATTAAGTTAATGTTTATTTAATAGTAAAATAAGCATAAAATTTTTATATTTACATTTAAAATCGATCAAATATATTATATATGGTTTAATTTAAATTATAATTGGTTTGTATTCCATTTTTCTTTAAAGATTTTATTTATATAAATTTTAGAAAAGCATCTATTAATTTACAAATGTATTTATTAACTAGATTAATTAATATAAAAGCTTAAAATATCATTTTAAATAAATAAGCATGAAATAATTACAAGTGTTGATTTATTAAAGCTTATAAGAAACACAAGTAGGTTAATTAATAATAGATTATGACAAGTGTCTTTTATATCTTTTTATTTTTTTTAAATAATTAACAAGTGAGAAAATTAAGATATAAAAACATCTCCATATTCCTCTTTTAGATTCTTTTATCAGTTGATTGTCTAAAATAAAACAAAGAGAGGAATGAAACTAGGACAAAATCAAAACCTGGAAAAAAATGCTTATCAAAGTAAATCAAAAGACTATCAAAGTAAATTCAAGATATTTTATTTTGCTAAACCCAGCTCATTCAGATTCAAATTACAATTTCAAGTCTCATCTTTAAGAATCAATCAGCAGTTTCAGATTTTCTTACAGGCTTTCTTTGTTCTTTCTACTTTCATTTGCAGGTGAGCAAACGAATTTTTAAAACAGTTTTAAAATCCTGAATTTCTTTATGAAAACCATGTTGTTACTGAAATGCTTGGATTAAATGAATGCATGTATATGTATGAGTATTGAATGCCTGTGTGTATATAGATATAGCTTTCTTTGATTTTATCAAAGTTTGCATGCTTTAAAAATCTAATTTCTCATCATTAAATCGTTGTTAGCCTTTGGTTTGTGAATGAAAAATGTTCGAAATCTTGTAACATTACTCCTAAAAATTAGTTCTGGAATTTTTATTAAGAACTCTCACGAAATTTTTATAAAGAACAGTGAAGATATAAATTTGATCAAAAAATTTATGAACTCAATTCTAAGAATGGATTGCATGATTGAATTGCTGATAGAAAATCATGATTTTTGGCATATATATCATGATTTTTAGTTTGGGAATTTGTGTGCATTTTCAAGTTGAACGTCAGTGAGATTTTTATAGAATTACGTCGATCGACGGCAACTTAGTCGGAGTGGTTGGGCTTGAAGGTAGGGGAGGAGATATAGATCATGGGAAAAATGCTATCTTGGTTTATCAGAGGTCGTGATGACCAAAAGGGATCGATATAGGGTTTTACTACCTATTTTTGTCAACGAAGTTCAGATGGGTTTCGAGATGCCTAGTGTTGATCGAAGTCAATCGCGAATCGTCCTGGAAAGATTCTGGGAGACGTGGCGAAGCTTTGGTGAAGGTGGCATGGCGTCTCAGGTTAGGGATCGTCGGTGGCGATCGATTTTCCGATGGTGTTTGG
The DNA here is from genome assembly GCA_030765085.1 of Allium cepa. Classification (NCBI taxonomy): domain Eukaryota; kingdom Viridiplantae; phylum Streptophyta; class Magnoliopsida; order Asparagales; family Amaryllidaceae; genus Allium; species Allium cepa. The sequence continues at coordinate 1,034,770,720 of CM060928.1, forward strand.
TTTAGATCGTGTGGGTTGTGAGCTCGACTTTGATTCTGATTTGAATCGAGTATGATGATGCTCGAGATAGGTTTCCTGGATCGCCGGTGTGGTGTCGAGATTATCGTCGATGGACGAAGTGTCGTAGTTCATCGTTGTAGGTGCACATGCACGTTTTCGTGCACCTGGGAAGTTGTTTTGGGGAAGATGTTCGTGTGCTCGGAGTTATTGTTTTGGATTCTCGAGTTTTACTGGAAGCGGGGAGGGGTTGGGAAAAACCTTAGGTTTCGCTCGAGTAATTGAATGATTTGCTTGGGTGTGCTGTGATGTGCAGGGTTATGTTGTACAGATTTTAATTTTACAGGATGTTAAAGTTCTAAAACAAAGAAAATTTGATTCTTTTGAAATTTCCTAAGTTTTAAAAACAAAAGTAAAGGGTTATTTTATTTCAATTCTTAATTAAATGTTTAATTAAGTAAGTTAATTATAATGGTAAAATGTTTTAAATATAAAATGTTAATGGTGATTAAGATATTTTTAAGATAATGTTTTATCTTAAGATGATTAAGGTTATTAATAATTAATTAATTAAAGATTAATTAATTAATTATAAAAGTAATTAAGGATTGATTACTTTGTGTTGAAGGAGATTAATTGATAATTAAGGTTTATTAATTATTAACTAAAGAATAATTAATCTATAATTAAAAATTAATTAATTGGTTTATAGGGTAATTAAGGGATGAATTACCCAGTTGTAATTAATGCGATAAATGTGATTAATTAATTAAAGATAGTCACTTGGTAATTCATTAAGTAAAAATTACTTAATGAGAATGATTAGTGTAATTACTTAGTGAAGTAATTGATGGATAAAATTACTGGATGTAACTAATATAAAGGAAGTTACTTAATGGGAATTAATTAAAGTTTAATTACTTAAGAGAAGTAATTAAGGATTAATTACTTGGTGTAATCAATTAAAAGATTAATATAATTAATCAAGAAGTTAATCAATTAAGTCAGTAGTCACATGGTGGTTAATTACTGCTTATGATTGATTAAGGCAGATTAATGGATGTAATTAATTAAGGACCATTAATTAATGAAATTAATGAAGGTAATTAAAGATTAATTACTGTAAATGGCTAAGAATAATTAATTTGGGTAATTAATTAAAGAATAATTACTTTATTGAAGATAATTAATCAAGGATGATTAATTAAGATGAATAATTAAAGGATGAATAATTAATTGATTTTTAATTAAATTAATGATTAAGTAAAGGTAATCTAAGTGACTAGAAGATTAGCAATTAATTTAATTAGAGATAAATTAAATTAATTTTGGTTGATCCATCTTGCTTATGAATGATTAAATGATGATTAAATGCCTTAAATTGATTGATATCTCTGATATGAAATGCTTTGTGATATGATATGTTTGGATGGACAATGATAGCGTGGTTATCTGTAAATGGTGAATCGTTTGTGTAAAAAGTGCCATCTTGTATTTTAGGTTGAATTGTATTTCACTTGAATAACTTGGGTTATGATGTATTGAATTCGAAGAGTCCGGAGTCGGGTATTAGTAAATACCTGAAACCACTTCGAATCTTTATAGATTGATATGTGGAATCAATAGGCTAGAATGGAATGATTTAAGTGAAGTGTACCATTTAATCTAGTTTTGGTACTTAAAAATTGGTGTGTGAAATAAGTGATGTCTATAAAAAATTATAAATCTGTAAATTGATACGAGTTACCCGGGGTTTCTTTTATGGTTTGAACTTAGTATTTCAAATTATATGGGTTTACTCACGCTGGTTTCCAGCCTGACCCGGGTGTTACTTTGATGTAATGCTCGGGTCAGACCGAGTATTACAGATTTTCAGAAAAGGACGTTCTAGAGCTCAGGAGGCGAGCTGGATGGTAGGAACGTATTGAGTGTTTCCGTCGTGATATATTTCTTTTATCGGGGACATGTTGATTGTATCCGTCCAGGGTTTGTATATATGTTGTGCTTTGATGTGTTAAAATGTAATTGACTGATATAGTTTTCCTTTGTAAACTGTTATTTTATGTGATATTATATTTTGTTCCGCTGCGAATGTGAGAATTCTGTGACTTGTTTCTGTTTCTTCTTCTTCCTTTTTCTTCTTTTCCTAACTATCTGGAAATTTTGGGATAGAAATTTTTGGGGCGTTACAGAGAGGCACATTGTGCCTAGCTATCCATCAATTTTAATTCTAAGTCACTTATTTGCTGGATGAGTTTAGACATTTTTTCATCGAAGTCGATAGTAGGATTTGACTTTACTTATTGTATGAGCATAGTAATCGCTTCATCTCTCTTCTTAATTTTGGCTTCAAGATGGTTGATATATTCTTTATGATTTCTGCCAATGTTCTTCTGGGTATGGTATTTTTTATGCCATATTACGGCCCCAACATTACCAACAAAACGTTCTATTAATACTTTATCCTAAACCACAATTACTCCACTCTTTGGCAATAATTTTTCCCTTATGATATCAAAATGAGATATCAAGATGTAAGAGAGGTTGTAGATGACTATGGATCCTATATAAATAGAAGAAATCAAATAAAATCAGAATTGAGCTAAAAGATATATTTATTACTATAGTAATGGATTACAGGACAAATAAAAGAAAAGCTAGGAGATACAACAATCATTTTCATCACATCTAATGTTGAGAGACAAATTCCTAACTTTGCCTAAAGTATTAACTGAAAGCATGACTGTTGAGTCAAAGGGTATAGTGACTCCTTCATGGGTAATAACCGGTGGACATTTCCTGTAATCCCATTTCTCAGGGTGGAGGGCTATCACGACGACAAATTACCTTTGATTGAAATGTCATGATTTCTAAAAAAGGTTTACTTATCTTCGCCTAGGAAGTCAACGAAGAGGTGTTGGAATTCCAAATATAATTTTGTTTGTTCTAAAGAAAGAAATATCTCGTTAAATTTGAGGTCTTTAGGAGTGGCGCATTTTTAGAGTAAAACCTTCTCGGGTTAACAAATTGACCTGGGTGGTCCCTTGGGATGACACGACCTAAGAAACAGATATTCTGAAATAGCGCGGTAAAAGAAGCTTAGCATAGAGAGCGTTATATAGACATGAATTCATAAATCAACTGCTTGATACATATTTGCAATCAATCATCAAGTTCATACAAGATAGACTTAGAGAAAAACTCAAAAACAAATTTTTTCTTATAGTACTTAAGCTTTTTAGGAGGAAGATCTTGAGGAATGTTCAGACCCGAGGTAAATTCTAGCATTCTCTAGGATGCTAGTCAGATCCGAGTTCATCTAAGCACCTTTTATGAAAACTTCTAAGAAGACCACGACTGAATTCACCTCTATGATTGAGTGTCTACAATATGCTTTACACAAGAAGTTAATTAAGATGTCTCTTTCTTCAACCGCCATCCAGAATAAAGTTATTAACTCTCTATTTTCCTTCAAGATAGCTGTAATGGCTTTATTTTCCGTACCCTCTGAATCGACAATAAACCAGACATGTGCTACTCAAATTGCACGAATAAGCATATCATTAACGGTAGAAAGAAAATAAAGACAGAACAGAATTTCATGCGAATGGAATAACATATAGTATTTCAATAATAATCTTTACAATGGAAAATTTCAAAATACAATATCAGGTTCTAACCTAGATTTAGCCTGGACAGTTATAACACCTACCCTTACAAATGCTGAAACAACAAAACAAATATAATAGATGCAATAGATAATAAAATACGTCCATACAACGATGAAGATCTCTAGCTCTCCTCTAGATACTCCAACTATCTTCAAGTAAACCTGAAACTACTCGGAGGGCCATTACATTTGATGTGGTTTGATGTTTCTTTTTTCTTACTTTTGTTAATTTTTACTTACTTTTACTAATGACTTCTAGAAGTTTTCTAATCTTATTTAGTAAAAAGTAAACATGTTCAGTGAATTATTTAATACCTACACTATTTGAATATATGTTCATATATAAGAAAATAAAGATGCGACGACGTTGCGACAACTTTTAATCGACAAAACGTCGATTTTCGACAAAATGTTATATGGTTACATTTTGACATTTTACTTAAAATATTTATATATGTAAACCAAACTTAAAAATGAATTTTTATAATGCTATTTAAAAATATAAACACTCATAAATAAATTAAAATAGTTCATTTAACCATTGAAACTTACTTTTCTAAAATCAGCATTTCGCCACTTTTATCAATATAGGAAAATGTTATTTGTGTATACTTCTCTTTCCAAATCCTATCTAATTTTTTTTGAATCATATAACCTTAATTATTTTACTTTTAAAATCACTTTAAATATTATATTTTAAAGTGGTCAAATTTTGGGTCATTACAATTGCGTCGTATCGAAGACATGCTTTCTTTGTTAAAGGAATCGGTCTCTGAAATTCAAAAGATGCTAGTGGGGAGATACTCGCGTCAGGAATTTGATATTTCCCAAATAGGGCATTGTGCTTCTTTATTAATTTGACTAACTCCCTATATAACTTGTTAATCTTCGCTTGTTTTCTCTTAAGTTATGTTTTTAAGGAAAGGTTAACTTCTTCTTTATTTAAGACAATGATTTATCACTAATTATTATCTTCCAAATGCAAAACATTTAAACAAAGAAGCCCATACCTGTGAAATTGGAATGGAGACTTGGGGAGCTTGTTCTTTCTTTTGAGGATCCTCGAGATGAATGGGAGCAGTTTCCTCCTCTAGGGAGGCAACTGGTCCAAGGGATGCTATAGGCAAATCATTAAGAGGGGATGGCTCCTTTTCAGAAGATTTGTTTGGACCATCGTCATAATTTTATGTGGCAACGGAGGGATCCCCATTATCCCCACCAAGACCATGGCCCCTAGAGGGATTCTCACCATTATCTTCGTCGTCGTCGCTATCCCAATTCATCCTAGTATAATCATCATATTTTCCCTTGGCATCCTCATCTTTGTCATACTCCTCCATAGAATTGGATTCGATGTCAAAGGAGAGGATATCAAAATAAAGAGCTTCCTTGAAACAACCACCCCCTCTTCACCTTCGGGCTCAGAACCCTATCTAACTCGCTCAACTTTTTCCATAACTCCTTTGGCTATAAATTCATCAAGTAAAGGAAAACCAAATTTGGGACACTTGTTACGGTTGTCAGCATAGGCAAGCATAAGAGCATCTTCATAATGACCTAGCATCATAGGACCTAAGATGGAATCAGCAAATGCAGTAACATGATAAACTTAATGGAAGCTCCGGTCCTTTTGAATTTCGCTTTCAATGGAGTATTTTTAGTGACCAAGTGAGTTTTCTCCTCCTACGAATCCTTCAAACCAACTCCCTTGCAAATTTTTCATTGGAGGTGAGATGATAAACTTAACTCTCTACTTCTAGATCTCCCTCGGCCCTAGCAAGGGAAGCCTTTATTCGCTCTAATTCAGAGGAAGTGTCATCTTGAGTAGCCATCAATGAAGCTAGTTTTCTTTTCAATTCAACATTCTCTTATCGTAGACTGGAGGATCCAGAAGAGAGTCTGAAGATATGCCCATTAAGAGAAATCCAGTTCTTGGATATCCACGATAAGAAAAGAAACACAAATTAGAAATTAAGAAGACCTAGTGATGATAGGATTAACTGGATAAGAACTTACCAAGAGTTGTTGCTCCACGAGTGAGCGATGGTTTTCTGCCAAGTACGGGCTAAGTAACAGTAGATAAAAAGAAGTGAAAGATTATGAATGAAGAATGAGCTCAACAAGTTCATCAAAATTAGTTGGCAGAGTAGCGGAAGTTAACGACTCTGGAAGGATATGAAACTTTAGAAGAAGTCTAAAAAGGAGAAAGTTGCATCTGTGCCAATGCAGATGGAGAGTTTGAAATAGTTATATACGGAAGAGAAGTAGGTGTGGGTGGAGTTGGCTCCAGTATGTCTTTTGGAGCTTCAACAGTTGGGCTCTTGAAGCTTTCTCATGAGATATGCGCTCTACTTCTTCCTCTACATCAGTGAACTTTGCTACTTTAGCTGGACGAGCATCCTCAAGAAGCACTGTTTTTTTTTTTTTGAAAATCTCTTGGAACTAGCAAAAGCCTTCAAGACTAATGAAACATCTGAAGATGACGAGGAAGGAGTATTGTTATTTGAAGATATGATCGCCTTGCAGGGAGTTAATGAAAATTCATACAGATATAAAATCTGTCAGAGCCATTCAAGAATTATATAGACGAAAAGAGGAGAATAATAAGCTAACAGTATTCCTGAAATGTTACAACGAATGGGCAATAGTGAAGTAAAATGTTCAGAATCATCTGAGAAGAAGAAGCCATTTTCCTTAAGAATAGTGCATAATGACGGGTGGAGTGCCAAGAATCATTTGGCCAGTTGGGATCAAAGAACGTTTTCTTAGATTCGAAAGAGTTAGGAGCGCTAACCTACTCCTAAGTTGTTCTGGAGCAGCATTTAAAGAATTGATGACTTTTTGGCCTGCGCCGCTAAGTGTCATAAGAGGTTCACCTAAAAAAGATTAGAGATTAGTTCTCAGAAAGCGTGGAGAAAAATGAAGATGACATTGAAATAGACCTAGAGTCATGGCAAAGGCCCCATAGACATCCGCAAAGCATTTAGAAACATGAATTGGTTCTCCCAATCATTAAACTTATTGATTCCGTCTAATATTAGCTTCTTATATACATTAACTTTGAAGATTTTCTTATAAGATTTACTTAACCTTACTATTTTGGTTAAGGAGGTTAAAACTTCAGGGATGAGCAAAGGAAATCCAGATTCCAGCCAGCATCTTAAGGGATAAAAGATGGGAATATACATTGGGGGAAGTTTTATTGGAGCAACTCCAATATGAGACAGGAAGGAGAGCAAGAATTCAGGAAATGGGAGAAAGCCACCATGCCATATGTCGGGCGAATTTTCACCCAGGAGATCTCGAGACCCAGAAGTGTCATTTCAACCAGGTTCGCTACCTCCTCTTCATCTGGTGAACACAAGGCTCCATACAGGCATGAATCCATTCGGTATTCCAAGTAGATGTTCGGTCGGCAATACAGGCACGAGTTCATCCGGTCAGCACTTCACCACCGGTCCAAACCACCACCGGACCAACTTACTCCACCAAACCAACAGACTACCGGTCCATACCACACCGGACCGACCTCCTTCACCGAACCAACCTTTTCCCCACTCCTAGCCGAACCAACTCCCAAGCCACAACCGAACCACCATATGCCGAACCAACATCTCTCCCTACTAATACCGGACCATCCTTTTCCACCGGACCAAGGCCGCAACCGGACCAAGACATCACCCATCACCGGACCGGCCTCTACCACCGAATCAAAGCTCCACCGGTCCACTACACTCCAAGCACGGGCAAACCAAGGCTTCGCCGAACCAGAACGCTGCCAGGCCAGATTGCTTCATCCCAGGCCCACCAGCAGCTGTATACATCCAAGACCCCTGCCCCTTACCTCACCCTATAAATAGAGGGGCAGGGGTACAACAATGGCAGACAAGTTTGAGAGCTCAAGCACGGAAGGAACTTTCAAACTACTTTCATATACTTGTACACAAAGCATTGTGCTTGTAATCTGAAAGAAAGAAGATAATAACATATAAAGTGGATGTAGGCACGTTCTGGCCGAACCACTATAAATCTGTGTGTCTTCTACATTTCAGCCCCTGCTTTTTTCATATTTACATAACTCATCTAAATCATTAAGAATCACATAAAATCAACTAAATCACACGACTTGGAGGTGTTTGCCCCTTTTTTGCGCAAACATTTTTGGTGCTTTCACTGAGAACTTCGAACTCGAAGCTAAAGCTTCCCTAATTCAACCTTCTTTCCCAATAGCACCCTTCATTGCCTAGGAAACATGACTTCCAGGCCAAGAAAAGACGCCAACAAGGGAAAGAACGTTGCAACCAGCAGCGCTCCAAATCCAGTGGATCCAGATCAAGAGAACCATCCCACTACAGCAGCAGTGCCGCATGTAGATCGGGCAATTCCAACAGCCCCTGCCGCGGAACAACCGGCAGTAATCACTAGAGCAGACCTAGACAGAGTTGTGGTGGAAGTGACTAACCGCTTCGCATCCCAACAAGAAGCTTTGGTGAACCAACTCATGTCACGCTTGAGGGATGTCGAAGAATCCAACCGCAACACTGAATCATGGGGTGAATCTCAATTTGGAGGATCTCGGAGACAGCAAAGGTCTTTCCTCTTCGAGGAAGCCATCAACAGGAACAACAATGATAGGGGCCGCGCCCGAACTCAGCCCGAACTCCGACTCGAGGAAGCGCTTGGAACCGAACCCAGTGGGGGAGGCGCCAGGCGAGGGTCGGATGTAGCTGAGCCAGTCATGCCACCTAATCATAGAAACCCCGCTGAACGGAGCCGAGCTAGAACCCAGCCCGAAGTTGACCCCATGGAAATGCTCGAAACAGAACGCCACAGGGGAAGATCAAGGCAGGGGGCAACTGTAGCTGGTCCTAGCATGCATCCGAGCGGCCAGAGGCAACCATTGGATAACGTCAGAAGTGATCGACTATACCATCCCTACAGGTCATCTGGACGAGATCGATCCCGCAGGGAAGAACCAAGTTCATTTCTATCCGCTCCAAATTCTGATGAAAGAATGGCGCGATTATTCAAAGAATGCGTCCAACGGGAGCAAAGGGACCGAGGAATAGGCGCTAGGGTCACCAGCCCCTTCACCCGCAATATCGAAACTGCCATCACCCCCCGGGAATGGAAAATGCTAACCGTGGAACCTTACAAGGGAACTTCCGACCCCATCGTACACTTACAGAGATACACCCAGCATATGCTCATGAGCGGAGCAACAGAAGGAGTGTTGTGTAAATGCTTTCCGCTATTCCTAGCAGATCTAGCTACCTCCTGGTTCTGCCATCTACCCCAAGGATCTATTAGCTCATGGGAGATGTTGAAAGAAAGGTTCATTAGCCAGTTCCGCATCCATGTAGAACAACCCAAGGATGCTTATTCTTTATCCAATGTCAAACAGAAATCCGGAGAGACACTGCAACAATATCTAACCCGTTTCAACGCCGCAGCGGCCGCAGTCCAAGATGCCGATGAGAAGCTCACCCTAATGGCCCTCTGTAGTGGTGTACACCCAGATACCAAGTTCGCTAGAAGACTAACTAAGGAAAAACCTGCTACCTTACCTGATTTCTTCCATGAAGCTGGAAAGTATATGAGACTTGAAGACGCCGCCACTGAGAGGCAGTCAGGGCAACAAGGTAAAACAACTTCGGACAAGGCTCCCGCTGCAGCTAAGGACACTCGAAAAAATGAATCTAGAGACAATGCTGGGGGCAGGAAGGTTGAAAAACGTCAATATCGACCAGGACCAAGATTTGACTCCTACACTCCTTTGAATGAAACAATCGAAAACATCTTTCTAGCCACTCAGGGCAACCTCGGATACAAGCGCCCCCCGCACAAGAAAGAATCTGACAACGCACTCAAGTCTGGAAAGTTCTGTCGCTTCCACGAATCCCACGGACATGACACCAATGAATGCCACCATCTCCAGGACTTGATCGAAGAACACATCAGAAGAAGAAGGCTGGAACGCTATGTGAAAGGTCAGAACAGGACTCCAACTCCTGCTAATGAGAACTCAAAGCGACCCCTCCCAGAAGTAGGCGGAGGGAATCGCAACACCAGTGGCTCTAGTCAAGAGAAGATAGTGGTCCATACCATCTCCGGAGGACCACACATCACCGACAGAAGCTGGGCAGAGATGGAAAGATACGACAAGTCACTTAGAAATGCTGAAGGCTATGTTAACTCCATTATGGAAGAATGCCACCCGAAACGGAAAGAGAGTGACGACATCGTATTCAGTAAGCGTGATTTAGAAGGAAGACAGTATCCACATATGGATCCCATGGTCATCTCTGCCTGGTTCGGTCCAGCTAAAGTTTTCCGAATTCTAGTAGACACAGGAAGCTCCGTAAATATCCTATTCAAGCATGCTTTCGACAAAATGAAGCTGTCAATGAAGGATGTGTCTCCCTGCAACAAACCTCTGCACGGTTTCACTGGAGATGCGAAAATGCCGCTCGGGCAACTTGACCTCTTCGTCGAAATAGGAAGTCATCTCCGCTCCGTTGTGCGAAAACAAACGTTCGTACTAATAGAAAACCACTCGGCCTACAACGCTTTCTTAGGAAGACCAGCCTTATCTGACTTCCAAATTGTCCTAACCCCGTGGTGCCTAAAGATGAAATTCCCAACAGATAACGGAATAGGAGAAGTTGAAGGAGATCAAGACGCCGCTCGAGATTGCTATGTAACTGAACTTCGCAATAACCGTAGAAAGAATAAAGGAAAAGATGCAGAGACTACCCTCTGCATGAAAAGCTTGGAAGCATAGCAACTAAAGATAGCCCCTCCTCTTCGATACACCAGCGATCCTTTCAATGAACTAGACCCCAGGGGTAAGGAGGAGGAGGCTACCGCTGAGCCTGCAGAGGCCATGGAATTCGTATCTGTAGACAAACATGATTCAAGTAGACTATTAAAAATAGGATCTCAGCTAAAAACAAAATTGAAGGATCAACTCATTGACTTTCTCCGCCACAACTTAGATGTATTTGCGTGGACACATGCCGATATGACAGGAATCTCCCCAGACATAGCATGCCACATGCTGAACATCGATCCCACCAAGGTACCGATAAAGCAGAAAAAGAGAAGCATAGGAGCAGAACGATCAGCAGCCCTCGATGAGGAAGTAAAGAACCTACTTGCTAATGACTTCATACGAGAAGCCATCTACCCAGAATTGATCGCTAACCCGGTACTAGTAAAGAAAGCTAATGGGAAGTGGCGAACATGCATTGATTTCTCAAACTTAAATGACGTTTGCCCGGAAGACTGCTTCCCGCTCCCCCGAATCGATCAACTTGTGGACAGCACAGCCGGGCACGAACTTTTATCTTTTATGGATGCATACTCCGGATACAACCAGATTCCCATGCACGCTCCCGATCAAGACCACACTAGCTTCATCACTGACCGGGGACTATATTGTTACAAAGTCATGCCTTTTGGACTCAAAACTGCCGGAGCTACCTATCAGCGCCTCGTCAACAAGATGTTCGCGGAATTAATAGGACGAACTATGGAAGTATATGTGGATGACATGTTGGTGAAGTCCAGGAGAGCCGACGATCATGTAAGCCACCTGGGCGAGATGTTTCAGGTACTTCGCCGATATGGAATGAAGCTGAATCCTCTAAAGTGCTCCTTCGGAGTGTCATCGGGAAAATTCTTAGGATTCATCGTCCATGCCAGAGGAATTGAAGCAAACCCTGAACAAATCCGAGCTCTAAAAGAAATAAGGATACCTTCCACTTGAAAAGAAATGCAGAGCCTAAACGGAAAGGTGGCCGCCCTAAGCAGATTCATTTCCAAAGCAACTGACAAGTGCGTCCCTTTCTTCGAAGCTCTCAAGAAAGACAAAGGAAAGTTCGAGTGGACCGATGAATGCTTAAAAGCCTTCCTTAACCTGATCGAACACCTTCAGAGACCACCAGTACTCTCAACTCCAAACGAAGGCGAAGAGCTATACCTATACCTCGCTGTAACATCTCATGCTCTAAGCGCTGCCTTGGTAAGAGAAGAGGACCGCACACAACGCCCGGTATACTTTATAAGTAAGAGATTTACAGGGGCAGAAGCCAGATATCCTAAACTTGAGAAATTGGCATATTGTTTATTGATCGCGTCTCGAAAGCTTCGACACTACTTCCAATCTCACTCCATCGGAGTTCTAACCGATCAACCACTAAGACAGGTGCTCCATCGTCCCGACACTTCTGGACGACTCCTCAAATGGTGTATTGAACTAAGTCAGTATGATGTCACCTACCATCCTCGCACCGCTATCAAGGGGCAAGCCATGGCTGATTTCATTGCCGAATTCACTACCAACGAAGGCAAGGATCAATTTGAAATAGCAAAAAACATCAAGTGGAACCTCTTTGTAGATGGAGCATCGAACGAACAAGGCTCGGGGGCAGGTATTGTGATAATCACCCCCAGGGGAAGAAAGCTGTACTATGCATTAAGGTTGGAATTCGCGGCCACTAACAACGATGCGGAGTATGAGGCAGTAATAGCGGGATTGGAGCTTGCCTTAGAAATTGGAGTCAATTCTTTATGTCTTCATAGTGATTCTCAACTTATCGTAAACCAAGTACTAGGAGAGTTCCAGACACGAGGAGAACGACTCACAGCATATCTAAAGAAAACCAAACTGCTGCTCGGTCAATTGGACCATTATCTAATCAAACACATTCCTCGAGAAGATAACCAAGAGGCCGATGAACTAGCAAAACAAGCTAGTATGAAGAATAGCACCATTTCCGGAGCACTAGCCATCTCAAGGCAGCAAGCCCCAAGTTTCGAACAAGTGAATCTGATAACTGCAATCGAAGAAGGAACTTGGATGACTCCTATCCGAAAATATTTGCAGGACGGCACACTACCAGACAAACGTGATGAAGTCAGGAGAATTTTGAGGAAAGCTCCCCACTACACAATACAAGAAGGCATCCTCTATCGGCGTGGCTTCTCTAGCCCCTTATCCAGATGTGTCGCTGGAAGGGAAGCCAAGGAAATCTTATTCAACATCCATCAAGGAAGTTGCGGTGATCACACTGGAGGGCAGACCCTGGCGAAAAAGATACTCCGATATGGATATTACTGGCCCACACTAAACAAAGACGCCTTAGACTTCGTCAAGAGATGCGACAGATGTCAGAAATTTGCCAAGATTCCTCGTCTACCCACAAATGAGATTACTCAAATGACCAGCCCTTGGCCCTTTGCTGTATGGGGAATTGATTTAATTGGCGAACTGCCGACAGGCAGAGGCGGAGCCAAATATGCTATAGTGGCAGTCGATTATTTCACCAAATGGGTGGAAGCGGAACCCCTAAATAAAATATCTTCAGCAAAAGTTATCAACTTCTTAATCAAAAATATTCTGTGCAGGTACGGAGTACCACTCAAGATCATATCGGACAACGGACTCCAATTTGACAGCGAAGAATTCGCCGACTAGTGCCAAGAGCATGGAATTCATAAAAGCTTCTCATCAGTAGCTTATCCTCAGGCAAACGGACAAGTCGAAGCTGTCAACAAAATTCTCAAAACCCTAATCAAGAAGAAACTTGAAAAGTCAAAAGGCGCTTGGGTGGACGAACTTCCTACGGCACTTTGGGCCTACCGCACATCTTTCAGAACATCAACGGGACATACTCCTTTCTCTTTGGCATACGGATCAGACGCAATGCTCCCTGTTGAGACTATTGTTCCTTCCCACCGTAGGATCCACTACAATCCAGAAGAAAACGAAGTACTCCTCCTCATGTCTTTGGATCTGATTGAGGAAAGGAGGAACGATGCAGCACTCAAAGCAGCAGCTCACAAACAAAAAGTGGCAGCACTATACAACTCCAAAGTCAAGCATCGCAACTTACAAGAAGGAGATCTTGTCCTCAGGCGAATCTTTCCGCGCCCCGGGGCACTGGACCCCATCTGGGACGGACCATATGTAATTCATAAAGATCTCCACAACGGAGCTTATATTTTGTCAACAGTGGACGGAGAGGTGTTCCAGAGGGCATGGAACATCCGACACCTCCGTCGATACTTTTCTTAACTTGTACTGCCCATATGAAGTGAATTAACAAAGAGAATCAGTGGACGTAGGCATTTTCATGCTGAACCACTTTAAAAAATCTTGTCTCTTTTTAACTTGTTCCTTTATATCTTGGCTGCTTGTTAAGCTTTATCCTTTTCTGTTGAACAAAATCCTATGGCATCTCCCCTCAAGACGCACCACGGCCTCATCTGGACAAGGCCTAACAGGTACGCTACGATTCTATGCACTCGCCAATGAGACTCTTTTGCTCCAGCATCCCTCTGCTGCGGGTTAACTCATTGCTCGCGACTGCCCTCAAAGCCAACTGTAATGAGCCGATTATAAGTCATCATAAAGGCCGACTATAGCCGATGGCAGCTCATTACGGCGTTCGGCTCGCCGGCAACTGTGAACCTACTTTAAGCCCCAACAAAAGGTGTGGCCAGCCAGGGGTAGTTCACGGCCAACGGCACCCACGCTAGCCGGCCACGGTAAATCGAATAATACCCACGATTACGGACCATAATTGTTCGGGTAGTTACCGTGCGTGATCTCGGCTCCGATGTGTCTTAAGTGCGGCTGTGGTAAAAAAGAAAACTCCCCGCGGAGGCGTAAGATGGGTGACAAATGTCTCCAAGACCCACAGCTAGGGAAAGTGACTACAAAACCCGTTTGCCACGAACTTAAGCACATCAACGGCCTTCCGTGACTGGAAGTTTTACTTTTCCCATATTTCCATTTCATTTAAATACTTTTCTCCTATCCTGTATAACAAACTCTAAAGTACAGGAAACCAAATAGGGAGCATTCACTCATGAGAATCTGAGCCTGCGACTGGGTGGCAAGGTACTCAGCTATATCCATGATCAGTTACACAAGACGCTCAAAACTACCACCTGCAACTAAAACATGAAGGGCGGTACTCACTTCTCTTGTACATAAATACGTAACTATAGTTTATTCATACGTCACACTAACATTGCAAAACATGAAAGTATATTTCAAGCAACAGCTTATGTAACGACCCAGAATTTTTGATAATTTGAATTTGAGTATTTAATTAATTTTAAATATTAATAAGTGGAATTTTTAAGTCGAATAATTTATTTTTCGAATATTGGGTTTAATGGGATAATTAAATCGATGATTTAATAGTGAGATTCCAGAAATAATTAAATATTGGGTTAAATATGATTGAAAATGATTTGGAAAATTTTATTTTATCATATTAAAGTTATAGAGATATTTTAGAACTTGTAAAACTGAATTTGGAATTTATTTGTAAAAATTGAATATTTTAATATTTAATTATCGACTGAAAAATAGCCAATTTTTGAACAGTCTCGGAATTGAACGAAACGAGTTCCATTGGATCCGTAATAGTTAGTTATTATCGGATTTCAAATTTCGTAGCAAACGGAGTTGTCGTTTGACCGTGGCAGCTCGAAACGCATCGATATCGTTTTAATTTTAATTCGGCGAGTTAAAATAGCCATTTTTCAAATGGTCTCGGATTTCAACGAAATCAGTTTCATCGGATCCGTAATGTGATATTATTTTAAGATTTCAAATTTCAAGTCAATCGGATTTATCGTTTGTCCGGTACAAGCTAAAACGCCTAGAAATCAGTTAAATCGGTTTTAATTTAAATCGAGCGTTTATTTCCGTATCTCACACATACGATGGAATTAGCTTCCGAAACCTGTTCCATTGTGTCCGGAATGCGGAAAAACCTTAGAATCGCCTGTCGGAACGCGTAGATTGGAGGTCGTTTGCATAAGTGTTAAATTGGAGATTTTATTACTAAAATAATATGAATAACATATTATATATTAACATTTTCACTTCAAAACCCTAGAAATTTTTGCTCCAGCCGCCACTTCCTGTAAATGGCCAGAAATCTCCCATCTTTCTCCCTCAAAATCTCAAAATCCATGCATCGAATCGAGAAACTTTCAACACGAAACTTGTAGAGGACGTCAGGATCTATCCATCCAACGGTGGATCTGGCGAATCGTCGCCGTTTGGAGGGTATAATTGCCCGCGTTCCCTGATGTTGCGCGCGCAACCCTAGGCACCAGGTGGGGCCGAGCTTGGCCTAGCTCTGGGTGTTGGTGGCTCTTGTCGAGGCCGTTCGGTTGGCGCTCCCTGATCGTGTTTTCATGCAGCGAGGAGGTGGTGAGATCAAACCCTAGTTCTAGCTTGTATGGGTTCTTGTTGCGTTCAATACCTGTAGCCGTGCGTGCACATGAGGAAGAGAAGGAAAGGGAGAGGCTAGATGTGCGGCCCAGATCTAAGGTGAAGAAAATTAGGGAAATTGCAGTTTAAATCATATATAAATTCGTTCAAACTTTAAACTGCGATATCTTTTTGCTGCGAGGTCGGAATCGGACGAGATTTTTTGCGTTGGTATCGTATCGTCGAGCACTACGCAATGCAATTAGTTTGGAGTCGATTGGAGCTCGTTTGAATTTCGGGTAAAATTAAACGTTCGTTTAATTTTATTCGAAACGAACGCCGAAACCGGAAATAAAACCAAGGTGAGAACTCCTCACTCAATCGAACTGTTTGGTTTAAAATTTTAAATAGTTAATGTTGATTGATGATTGCCGTTTGATTGTGGTAGTAGATATAGTAGGATATATACTATATATAGCAATATATATATATTGGCATATGTATATATTGGATTTGATTTCCCGCCTCGTATAGCGGATGAGACCCTATTGCGCCGTTAGTAAGCGGATAATATTTTATAAATCCCATGTACCGCGATATTCCACCTTGAAGTGGAATTGGTATTGTGCTAATGTCTGTGGATGCAGGGAAACAGGTTGGAGGGATCCAACTGGATTCCTCGCAAATATTTATTTGTTTATAAATATTGTGTTGATTGTTAACTATCATATCGATATATGATGTTTATTTCCGTGATTGACCATTTGATGCGGTTGCATCATCGGATTCATTTTTAAAAAAAGTTAAAAATAACGATTTTGAATTTAAAAGGATTTTTAAGTAATTTTTCAAGTATATGTTTTTATTAAATTTTTGAACTTGATTCATTTTATGTAAATTAAGATTTTAAATACTAAAGTTATAAAACTATGATTTTTATGAAATATAACCAAAAGGAAAATTTTAAAATAAATAGATTTATAAAATTGTTAAATTGGGATTTTTGAATAATTTTTATAAACAGTTGTATAAAAGATTTTATAAATTGGTATCTATAAATTAAAAATTTTGGAATTATGAAACGAGTCGATTAAGTGTTGAGTTGACGTATGAAATGAATTTCATTAAAATTTATAGATTTATAAATTGTGAAAGTTGTAAAAAGAATTGATGTTAAAAATAAAAGTTTTATAAGTAATTAACTTATAAAATGGATTTTGACCATTTAAAGGGGATACTTTTAGAAATTGTTAATAAAGGAGATTTTTCTATAAGTGGAAAACTATTATAAAACTTAAAGGAATCTTATCAGTGATAAGATTTAAAATTCGTGAAGTTTAAAGGAACGGTTTAGTAAATAAATAGATTATAAGCTCTTGACTTATAATATGAACCTTTGGTATAGAAATTGGGTTTATAAATTGAATTGGCTTAATAAAAGAGATTTCTAAACCAAAGTTATTAATAGAAATAGAATTTATAAACGTTGTTTATAAATTTGAAATCAATGTAATTTGGTAAATTGAAATTAGAATTGTTAAAGGAGTTATATTCACTCTTTTAAACGATGAATATATTATTAAGTCAAATGTGCACGTTTTGGGAGAAGAATGTTTTAAAGGGAATTTTAAAACGATTTAAAGATGCTTTAAAATGCATTAAGTATCGAATACTTGGATTTCAACATTTATTGTTGAAATAGACGTTTTCGAGAAATAGAAGGAAATGAATACGTAGATTTCAACATTCATTGTTGAAATAGGCGTTTTCGAGAAAATAAGGAAATGGTGGACTATAACACTGTTGTTATAGTAAATGGTTTCCAAATGGAAATATTTTGTGTAGTATTGGAATTTATGTTTCTATTTTTATTTTGAATCTCTATACTAGTGATTTTGGGTGGTCGTAACGATGTTCTACGTAACATTCGTTTTAACCCAAATAAAAGTGAATAAAAGAATGTTTAAAAAAAATGAAATATATATTTAACTATGGGTTAAGTATATTGAATATTTTCAAATTGTTGAAAATAAATAAATTTGTGGATTACTTATTATTAAATAAGTATGGAAATGCTTTCCAATATGAGATGGAACGTTTTTGAGAATTTATCTTTTAAAGGTAAATTGAAAGCAAATATTTGAAATCGATTTGTAAATCGTATATCAGTAGATATTTGGAATTTAAATTCACTATGGAATTTATAAAGGGAAGGGAAATTTGTTAAAAATAAATATTGATTTATTTTGAAGTATGAAAATGAATTTACGAATTTGGAACGTAAATTTAAAATAAATCGGTAAAGACTTATTTGATGATTTGAAATTTGTTTTCAAAGGGTATAAATGATGTAAAGTAATTTGAAATTGGTTTTCAAATGGTTGAAGTGTGAAATTATATCATGTAAAGATATTTTGGTAAAACAAATAATTTGGGCAATTATTTGGAAGGTGTATGTATATATATCTTGTGAAGATATTTTTGGGATTAAATAATTTTGGAAATTTTTTTTGAAATCTGATGATGTGGCGCATCTTTATTGATAGTTAAATAACCGACTATCAGTATTTACCCTTGGATGGTAATTGTTGTGATTGTTTGAAATTGAATGCTACACTTATTTTAAAATAAGCGCTCGCTATTCGGTTTAGCCGGGAGAGGACCTTTGTGTCGTATATCCCATTCCGAATATGTGATACGTCGTTATGGATAGCATTTGAAGACCGGTGTTGAAGACCGGGTATTTGTGAAAACGATAGGATGACCTATCGATTGTCTCTGCATCGTTAGCTACGGTATGGAGATTTCCTTTGTGATGGGAAATTTTATCGGGATTGTGAATACCCGGATTGCAAGGGCTTCTTTGGAAGTGCCTTCGGTTCTGTTCGAACCCGGAACAGACTGGTATGGTTACGTGTCTGACATTACATTTTGAGAATTAGAGCCGATTTCTTTCAAATACATTTCTGTTGGTGGCGGAGAATTTATTCTCTTAGCTTAACACCCTTCTCTGAGACGTACGAGCTCAGAGGTTATGTAGTTGAAGGTTATCAGCGATATATTCCCAATCTGGTAATGTGACATGCTGAGTGCTGCTGTGTGATGATCGTTGGTTGGTCATTTGTGATATGATCATTTGTTTGATCATTTATCTTTGTGATCATTGCTTTGGTCATCTGTTGACCCAAAGCATGGCTTTGTTGCACAAAGCGTAGCTTTGTGGACGAGACTTCGTCAGGACCTCACTCCCCGGAAATGGTCGAAACAGGAATATGCGGCAAGGTTATGAGGGTCGCTCCCTTTAGGGTATGTCGTTTCCTTCTGGAAAAGGGTGGTATCATGGTATGGAGCCCAGATACTTACTCATGTTGATACACTATATCTATTACTGTGTGGTGTTGTTGGATCGAGCGCTCGGATAAAGGTCCCAAAGGACCGGGGGATGACATATTCGTGTAGTAGTTACCTAGTTACAGAGGTAACCCGGCCTTGTGTTGGCAGAGATCTAACCGTAACGTTAGTTCTCGGGACGTCCCGCCAGAGGCGATCCCATGTGGCAGTAGGAAGTTCCTTAGCCTGACCATTTGTTGGAAATCCATTCATCCAATACGTGCCTTGTACGGTTTTAGTTGTAGAACCTGCCATTTAACATGGCAGCTATAGTAGGCATAGCATCATGGTACCTATGCTGGCTAGGATTTATATTATACTTTCGAAATATTTTCCACTATGCACTAGTAATAATATCAAAGAATTTTTCTTGTAGTAAGCATGTTTGACTATCATAAGGAGAAATCTCCCCCATGTGTGCGTTTGCATTGTGTGTGTGCCGGGAGGCCTTATGGTAGTTTCATTTTCCAAAAAGCATTGCGGATTTCAAAATTTAAATTTTCTTGTTGCTTGTTTAAAGATAAACTGTTTTGAGTTCTCACACCAGTCCCATGACTGACCTGGAGTTTATTGTTCCTTTCCTAAACTCTGGGTGCCCATTATTTTCCACACGGGCAGTCTAGAGTTAGGTTGTCAGGTTATTCTGGATTCGAGAGTTGCTGTGCAGATTTGGAGGCGAGCTTGGATAGCGTAGTCTATTATCTATTGTATATGGTGTTCTTTCCGCTGTTTATTTGTTGTACACTCTGATGATGTGATGTATTGTGATGTATGTATAAAATGTATAGTTCTTTTGTTTTAATGAATATTCATTTATCTATTATATGTTGTGCCGCTGCGATTGTGAGACTCTGATATTGTTTCATGTTCTGTTACTTGTTTCTGTTTCTTCTCTCTTTCTCTCTTCTTCTACCTCTTTCTTCTTCTTAAACCCTAACGGTTCGATTTTTCGGCAACGAAAAATCGCGATCGTTACATTTGGTATCAGAGCATGTGGTTAAGCGACAACCATGGTTCTGTTGGGTATTACTCATTAGAGATAGAGTCAGTAGTACTCTAGAATGAGTGTGAGTGTAATAATAGATATGAGCGCGTATTTGTTAGTGAATATAAAATTGTTTTATATTGTGATGATTGGTTTATTGAGTGGCATATGAACCTTCGTCGGCACAGTCTGTACAACTGGATCGAAGGGGTTTCTAAACACTTGAATAGAACAATTCGACATGATATTGTTTTAAATTGGGTAAATGAAATAATTTTACCTTGACTATATTTTCTATATAAGAAAATAATTTTTTCAAGAATTATTGAAGTGTGTGTATAATTGATTGTTTGATTGTTTGAAATATAAATATATATAAGTTAATTAAAAGTTGTTTGAATAAGTTAAATGAAAGCAACAATTGTAAAAGAATAATAGTATAACCAATGAATTATAAGTATGAAGTTATAATTAGAATGATTTACAATTGTGAAATAATCTTATATATACATAAGAAGTGAAATTTTATAAGTAAGATTATAGATGTAATTTATAAATAAAAGGAAATTTTGAAAGAATATTTAGCACTGATTCACTATTGTTACTGGGAAATAATAAGGATGATGACGGCAGCATCATCAATATCATTTTCGAGTTTCTATGTGATGGATTTGCTACAATAATGAATTTAAAATTGAGGTTTTGTTGAAATAAACAAATTTGACATTAAGATTCAACTTGAAGTTGATAAATATAAGTGTAATATGAGTTGGAAGTTGTATAATAAGTTGTATAACTTATAGAATGAGAAAATGTAAGTGAAACCAATTATTGAAGTGGTTAAGAAATTAAGTTAAGTAAAATGAAATACGAATTTGATTGTAGATATGAATTTGACTTAAGTAAAAGTTAAATAGAATTTACTTTAGAATTGGAAACCGAATTGGATTGATAAGTGGAAACTTAAGTTTATTTGAACAAATGATGTTAAATGGAATAGAATTTGAAATGAATTAGGAGAATACTTAAGTTGAATAGTGGAAGTAAATGTAAATGAAGTTGAAGGGAATATAACTTGAGTAATGTTGAAAGAATTGATGTTGATATCAAAATAAAATGAATAAAGTGAATTAATGAAATCGTTAAATGATGTGAACTTGAGTTATATAAATGAAATTCAATTTTATTTGTAAAAGAATTAGCAATTGAATTAAAGAATGGATTTAATGTTAATCAATCGAATGTAAATAAGTTGATATAAAATGATGTATGTAAGTGTAAATTCATTTAAAGCTAGTTGAATAATTGAATGAAAATCAGTTGAATGTTAAACCAATTGGAATTAAAACTGTTGAACCAAATTGAATGTAATGAGAGAAAAATTAATAATTTGGTTTTATTGGATATACATTGGTTGTTATTTGCTTGTTGGTTGATTGTATGTAAATTCATTAAGTGTTAATGAAATTGAATTAGCGCATTTGAAAGCTATGTAATTGAATTCAAATTGAAAGTGAAGTAAATAAATTTCAATAGAATTGAATTTGAGTTGAGTTGAAAGTGAACCAATGTGAATTTAATTAGTGAATGTAAACTAATTGGAAACGAATGAAAATGAATATGTAACTTCAATAGTAAAGCTAAAATTGAGATAAAAAAAAAAGTAAGTATCGAAATTTTGTAAATGAATTTGGCAAAATAGTTTGAATGTTGGAATTGGATACTACTACTAGCAGAATATACAGGTATATAATGGAATTGGGATTTGATTTTGAAGTAAAAAATTGAATTGCTCGACAAAAAGGTACGTATTTCAATTTTGATATGAGATTTGATGATTTCCTTCTCCAGCCACTTGGCTTTCTCTTTTCTTTTTGATTCTGAGGGGCCGTGGTGCCATTTTGTAGTCGTACCGATCGAGCCGCGCAAAGGAGACGCTGGCGAAATTTTTCGAAAATTAAGGGAGTTAGAAAATTTTTGAGAAAATTTTGAAAGTTTGAAATTTGAATTTAAATTTAAATTTGAATTGTTGAGTAAACAATGTTGTTTGAAACCTATAATTGAAGTTGGAAAGCTAATTGAAATGATAGTAAATCTTTGATAAAAAGATTGGTGTTAGAAGGTTGATAAAACTATTAGTTTTGGAAAAATAATAAACGGATTATGAATTATTCTCCTTAACTTGCAATTTCGAGGACGAAATTCTTTTAAGGGGTGAAGATTGTAACGACCCAGAATTTTTGATAATTTGAATTTGAGTATTTAATTAATTTTAAATATTAATAAGTGGAATTTTTAAGTCGAATAATTTATTTTTCGATTATTGGGTTTAATGGGATAATTAAATCGATGATTTAATAGTGAGATTCCAGAAATAATTAAATATTGGGTTAAATATGATTGAAAATGATTTGGAAAATTTTATTTTATCATATTAAAGTTATAGAGATATTTTAGAACTTGTAAAACTGAATTTGGAATTTATTTGTAAAAATTGAATATTTTAATATTTAATTATCGACTGAAAAATAGCCAATTTTTGAACAGTCTCGGAATTGAACGAAACGAGTTCCATTGGATCCGTAATAGTTAGTTATTATCGGATTTCAAATTTCGTAGCAAACGGAGTTGTCGTTTGACCGTGGCAGCTCGAAACGCATCGATATCGTTTTAATTTTAATTCGGCGAGTTAAAATAGCCATTTTTCAAATGGTCTCGGATTTCAACGAAATCAGTTTCATCGGATCCGTAATGTGATATTATTTTAAGATTTCAAATTTCAAGTCAATCGGATTTATCGTTTGTCCGGTACAAGCTAAAACGCCTAGAAATCAGTTAAATCGGTTTTAATTTAAATCGAGCGTTTATTTCCGTATCTCACACATACGATGGAATTAGCTTCCGAAACCTGTTCCATTGTGTCCGGAATGCGGAAAAACCTTAGAATCGCCTGTCGGAACGCGTAGATTGGAGGTCGTTTGCATAAGTGTTAAATTGGAGATTTTATTACTAAAATAATATGAATAACATATTATATATTAACATTTTCACTTCAAAACCCTAGAAATTTTTGCTCCAGCCGCCACTTCCTGTAAATGGCCAGAAATCTCCCATCTTTCTCCCTCAAAATCTCAAAATCCATGCATCGAATCGAGAAACTTTCAACACGAAACTTGTAGAGGACGTCAGGATCTATCCATCCAACGGTGGATCTGGCGAATCGTCGCCGTTTGGAGGGTATAATTGCCCGCGTTCCCTGATGTTGCGCGCGCAACCCTAGGCACCAGGTGGGGACGAGCTTGGCCTAGCTCTGGGCGTTGCTGGCTCTTGTCGAGGCCGTTCGGTTGGCGCTCCCTGATCGTGTTTTCATGCAGCGAGGAGGTGGTGAGATCAAACCCTAGTTCTAGCTTGTATGGGTTCTTGTTGCGTTCAATACCTGTAGCCGTGCGTGCACATGAGGAAGAGAAGGAAAGGGAGAGGCTAGATGTGCGGCCCAGATCTAAGGTGAAGAAAATTAGGGAAATTGCAGTTTAAATCATATATAAATTCGTTCAAACTTTAAACTGCGATATCTTTTTGCTGCGAGGTCGGAATCGGACGAGATTTTTTGCGTTGGTATCGTATCGTCGAGCACTACGCAATGCAATTAGTTTGGAGTCGATTGGAGCTCGTTTGAATTTCGGGTAAAATTAAACGTTCGTTTAATTTTATTCGAAACGAACGCCGAAACCGGAAATAAAACCAAAGTGAGAACTCCTCACTCAATCGAACTGTTTGGTTTAAAATTTTAAATAGTTAATGTTGATTGATGATTGCCGTTTGATTGTGGTAGTAGATATAGTAGGATATATACTATATATAGCAATATATATATATTGGCATATGTATATATTGGATTTGATTTCCCGCCTCGTATAGCGGATGAGACCCTATTGCGCCGTTAGTAAGCGGATAATATTTTATAAATCCCATATACCGCGATATTCCACCTTGAAGTGGAATTGGTATTGTGCTAATGTCTGTGGATGCAGGGAAACAGGTTGGAGGGATCCAACTGGATTCCTCGCAAATATTTATTTGTTTATAAATATTGTGTTGATTGTTAACTATCATATCGATATATGATGTTTATTTCCGTGATTGACCATTTGATGCGGTTGCATCATCGGATTCATTTTTAAAAAAAGTTAAAAATAAGGATTTTGAATTTCAAAGGATTTTTAAGTAATTTTTCAAGTATATGTTTTTATTAAATTTTTGAACTTGATTCATTTTAAGTAAATTAAGATTTTAAATACTAAAGTTATAAAACTATGATTTTTATGAAATATAACCAAAAGGAAAATTTTAAAATAAATAGATTTATAAAATAGTTAAATTGGGATTTTTGAATAATTTTTATAAAAAGTTGTATAAAAGATTTTATAAATTGGTATCTATAAAATTAAAAAATTTGGAATTATAAAACGAGTCGATTAAGTGTTGAGTTGACGTATGAAATGAATTTCATTAAAATTTATAGATTTATAAATTGTGAAAGTTGTAAAAAGAATTGATGTTAAAAATAAAAGTTTTATAAGTAATTAACTTATAAAATGGATTTTGACCATTTAAAGGGGATACTTTTAGAAATTGTTAATAAAGGAGATTTTTCTATAAGTGGAAAACTATTATAAAACTTAAAGGAATCTTATCAGTGATAAGATTTAAAATTCGTGAAGTTTAAAGGAACGGTTTAGTAAATAAATAGATTATAAGCTCTTGACTTATAATATGAACCTTTGGTATAGAAATTGGGTTTATAAATTGAATTGGCTTAATAAAAGAGATTTCTAAACCAAAGTTATTAATAGAAATAGAATTTATAAACGTTGTTTATAAATTTGAAATCAATGTAATTTGGTAAATTGAAATTAGAATTGTTAAAGGAGTTATATTAACTCTTTTAAACGATGAATATATTATTAAGTCAAATGTGCACTTTTTGGGAGAAGAATGTTTTAAAGGGAATTTTAAAACGATTTAAAGATGCTTTAAAATGTATTAAGTATCGAATACTTGGATTTCAACATTTATTGTTGAAATAGACGTTTTCGAGAAATAGAAGGAAATGAATACGTAGATTTCAACATTCATTGTTGAAATAGGCGTTTTCGAGAAAATAAGGAAATGGTGGACTATAACACTGTTGTTATAGTAAATGGTTTCCAAATGGAAATATTTTGTGTAGTATTGGAATTTATGTTTCTATTTTTATTTTGAATCTCTATACTAGTGATTTTGGGTGGTCGTAACGATGTTCTACGTAACATTCGTTTTAACCCAAATAAAAGTGAATAAAAGAATGTTTAAAAAAAATGAAATATATATTTAACTATGGGTTAAGTATATTGAATATTTTCAAATTGTTGAAAATAAATAAATTTGTGGATTACTTATTATTAAATAAGTATGGAAATGCTTTCCAATATGAGATGGAACGTTTTTGAGAATTCATCTTTTAAAGGTAAATTGAAAGAAAATATTTGAAATCGATTTGTAAATCGTATATCAGTAGATATTTGGAATTTAAATTCACTATGGAATTTATAAAGGGAAGGGAAATTTGTTAAAAATAAATATTGATTTATTTTGAAGTATGAAAATGAATTTACGAATTTGGAACGTAAATTTAAAATAAATCGGTAAAGACTTATTTGATGATTTGAAATTTGTTTTCAAAGGGTATAAATGATGTAAAGTAATTTGAAATTGGTTTTCAAATGGTTGAAGTGTGAAATTATATCATGTAAAGATATTTTGGTAAAACAAATAATTTGGGCAATTATTTGGAAGGTGTATGTATATATATCTTGTGAAGATATTTTTGGGATTAAATAATTTTGGAAATTTTTTTGGAATCTGATGATGTGGCGCATCTTTATTGTTAGTTAAATAACCGACTATCAGTATTTACCCTTGGATGGTAATTGTTGTGATTGTTTGAAATTGAATGCTACACTTATTTTAAAATAAGCGCTCGCTATTCGGTTTAGCCGGGAGAGGACCTTTGTGTCGTATATCCCATTCCGAATATGTGATACGTCGTTATGGATAGCATTTGAAGACCGGTGTTGAAGACCGGGTATTTGTGAAAACGATAGGATGACCTATCGATTGTCTCTGCATCGTTAGCTACGGTATGGAGATTTCCTTTGTGATGGGAAATTTTATCGGGATTGTGAATACCCGGATTGCAAGGGCTTCTTTGGAAGTGCCTTCGGTTCTGTTCGAACCCGGAACAGACTGGTATGGTTACGTGTCTGACATTACATTTTGAGAATTAGAGCCGATTTCTTTCAAATACATTTCTGTTGGTGGCGGAGAATTTATTCTCTTAGCTTAACACCCTTCTCTGAGACGTACGAGCTCAGAGGTTATGTAGTTGAAGGTTATCAGCGATATATTCCCAATCTGGTAATGTGACATGCTGAGTGCTGCTGTGTGATGATCGTTGGTTGGTCATTTGTGATATGATCATTTGTTTGATCATTTATCTTTGTGATCATTGCTTTGGTCATCTGTTGACCCAAAGCATGGCTTTGTTGCACAAAGCGTAGCTTTGTGGACGAGACTTCGTCAGGACCTCACTCCCCGGAAATGGTCGAAACAGGAATATGCGGCAAGGTTATGAGGGTCGCTCCCTTTAGGGTATGTCGTTTCCTTCTGGAAAAGGGTGGTATCATGGTATGGAGCCCAGATACTTACTCATGTTGATACACTATATCTATTACTGTGTGGTGTTGTTGGATCGAGCGCTCGGATAAAGGTCCCAAAGGACCGGGGGATGACATATTCGTGTAGTAGTTACCTAGTTACAGAGGTAACCTGGCCTTGTGTTGGCAGAGATCTAACCGTAACGTTAGTTCTCGGGACGTCCCGCCAGAGGCGATCCCATGTGGCAGTAGGAAGTTCCTTAGCTTGACCATTTGTTGGAAATCCATTCATCCAATACGTGCCTTGTACGGTTTTAGTTGTAGAACCTGCCATTTAACATGGCAGCTATAGTAGGCATAGCATCATGGTACCTATGCTGGCTAGGATTTATATTATACTTTCGAAATATTTTCCACTATGCACTAGTAATAATATCAAAGAATTTTTCTCGTAGTAAGCATGTTTGACTATCATAAGGAGAAATCTCCCCCATGTGTGCGTTTGCATTGTGTGTGTGCCGGGAGGCCTTATGGTAGTTTCATTTTCCAAAAAGCATTGCGGATTTCAAAATTTAAATTTTCTTGTTGCTTGTTTAAAGATAAACTGTTTTGAGTTCTCACACCAGTCCCATGACTGACCTGGAGTTTATTGTTCCTTTCCTAAACTCTGGGTGCCCATTATTTTCCACACGGGCAGTCTAGAGTTAGGTTGTCAGGTTATTCTGGATTCGAGAGTTGCTGTGCAGATTTGGAGGTGAGCTTGGATAGCGTAGTCTATTATCTATTGTATATGGTATTCTTTCCGCTGTTTATTTGTTGTACACTCTGATGATGTGATGTATTGTGATGTATGTATAAAATGTATAGTTCTTTTGTTTTAATGAATATTCATTTATCTATTATATGTTGTGCCGCTGCGATTGTGAGACTCTGATATTGTTTCATGTTCTGTTACTTGTTTCTGTTTCTTCTCTCTTTCTCTCTTCTTCTACCTCTTTCTTCTTCTTAAACCCTAACGGTTCGATTTTTCGGCAACGAAAAATCGCGATCGTTACAGCTTAACATCAAACACAACTAAAATCACAGGCATATGCATACTTCTCATGCACCACATCAAAATGACAACAACATTTAAACATAACAAAATCAGCTTATGTCGTAAAATCACATAAAGTTATTCTTTGCTAATAATATTATTACAGCCACATCAATGTTTTGGACTAACATAAACAGCGATAAAGGGAGATAAAAAGGTGGCCAAATCCGGACAAGTAACCAGCTGCGTCCACACTTCGCTCTCATCCTACCAACTCCCCCAAGCCTACTTGGCCGTAGGGTCGGAGCTCCCAGCGTGTTGATCGGAAGTTCCACCTATCCAATTCAGAAGAGGAATTCATTAAACAAACGATAAACGATCAAGTTATGGAAACCCAGAAAGAAAAGGAAAAGAGAAGAATAACTCACCAGCGTCCGCCGCTTGATCCTCATCCTCCAGTTGCACACCCGTTTCCTCCGCAGCAAGCAACCGCATCCCCTCCTTCACCGCCGCTTGCTCCTCTTTCGAGAACTGAGCAGTGACCACATTTAGACTAAAAGCCACTCCACCTTCCTTACCCGCATTGACCCTGGCCTCCTCTAAAGCCCGAAGATATATCATGGCCATGACCCGGGGATAGTCATCCATCCAAGACAAGCTGCCCTCCTTCCAAGTGCGGAAGTACATGTCCTGCAGCATCTCGTCCATCATTCCCTCATTCTCCTCAAACTCCCTCACCCGGGCCTCGGAAACCTGCAACTTGGCGACAGCGACATCCCTCTCTGATCGGCATCTCAAGCAGTCAGCCTGGAGAGACCTCCTCATCTCCTCCATCTTCTCCTTTAACTTGACTTGAGCCATCTTCGCGGCCTCAAGCCTCCCAGACAACTCCTCTACCTGCTCGAGATCCGCATTCCGAACCTCATCCACTGTCGCAATGGCCATGTCGATCCGCTCCTTACAGGCGGCCTCCATCTTCCGTAGTTCTACCCTACTAGCCTTTTCCATGGTCTCTTTCAGACGCCTGGAGGCTTCCTCGTGCTGAGAAATCTGAACGGCTTGACCGGCAAGCTATTCGGCCTGATCGGCAACCTTTAGACGCAACCGAATATTAGCACTCCCAATCTCCTCCCCGGCCTTGACCAATTGAGCATGATGCTTCATTAACTTCTTGGTCTCTTCAGCCACCCGATCGATATTAGCTTTGGCTTCGTCTCCCATGGTAACTACCCGAGTGGTAAGCAGATCAAGGTCTAGGGACTTGGCCTCGTCTAGCACTCGTACCATGGGGTTGCGGGGAAGAAGGTGCTCACCCGTGGCCTCATCAAATGAAATATCCCGAGAGCTTGGATCTAAATCAGGATGACCGGCAAAGGGGTCGCGAGGCACGTCAGGACGCCTTATACGGATAACAGTGGGATTCTTAGAAGGAGGTGGAGGGGGGATAAACTCCGTGCTCTCCTCCGTGGTATCACGAGGAGGCTGAACAGGAAGCTGCGAACCAGGGGAAGGCTCAAATAAGGAACGACTCCTCTTCTTTTTCTGAATGCTCTCTTCAATGACCCCAAGAAGAGGACGGTATCTGACCACGTCCCCAGGACGACCAGTAAGAGGCTTCGGCTTATCAGAAGCTCTCATCAACTTGAATTGTTCAAGGCGGTGTCGAACGTCTGACGTTTTAGCCGCCTGGCCTGCCCCTGGAGTAAAAAACAAGTGTTATGACCATACGACGATCCATAATTCAAGAAACATGTTAAGTTAAAAAGAAAGAAAAAGTGAGAATGCACATCTATTATACAAACCCTGCGGAGGAGTGGGATATTGCAATAAGTCCTGAATCTCATTCCAGGACGGAAGTGAATCATAAAATATTTC
Source organism: Allium cepa (assembly GCA_030765085.1). Taxonomy (NCBI): domain Eukaryota; kingdom Viridiplantae; phylum Streptophyta; class Magnoliopsida; order Asparagales; family Amaryllidaceae; genus Allium; species Allium cepa. The sequence goes on from CM060928.1 coordinate 1,034,800,609, forward strand.
TAAGTCCCTATCGTAAATGGAATCGACAAAGGACAAAAGTTCACCTTGCACCGCCGGTGTCACCCTGGCTGAGGAGCCCTTAGGGGATAGATCGGCACCAGCCCCGACCTTGCCAGTCTCCTTCGCCTTCTCCGCTTCCGATTCTCCCTCCGATTCCCCGAAGGCCTGGCGGAGAGCCTCATCCAGTTCAGGGTCTTGCCCAGAGTTTAAGGCACCAGCACCACTACCACCCTAACCATCTCCATCTTCTCCGCCCTCCGACTCTCCTTCCATATCGCCTCCTTCTCCCTCTTCCACACCTTCCTCCTCCGGGATGATCGGGCAAGTACTAGGAGAGGGGCCCTCAGACTCCTTAAGCTTCTTGCCTCACACGACGGGATGTTGTGCAAAGGGCTTCCTCCTGCCACTCTTCACCCTGGCCCCCTCCTTAGCTTTAGCGGCCTTCTCCTCAGCCGTGTCCCTCTGCTTAACCACGGACTGGTGCGGCTGGATCAGGTTGTACTCCAGGAGGGTAGCGTTCCTGATCAGGAACGAAGCCGACCTGTCCCGTGCGGGAATGGCCTTTATTTCAGCAGCCAACCGCGCCAAAGAATCATCTTCCACGACTGTAATGCCACCTGTCGCTAGCAAGAAATAGAAGCGTGTCAGAAGAAGCACTACAGTCAGAACATGGAAAATATAAATGAAATTCATCTTACAGCCGGAAGTGAAAAGGCGGAAAGAAACAGAATCGTCCTTGATAAAAAACCATTCTTTCTTGAACATGGTAAACTTTGAATATAAGTCCAAGACCGGTTTGAAGGGCACGGCCGCTTCTAGACTAATATACGGAGACCCCTTCTTGTAGCCTCTCAGGTTATACAAATATCGAATTTCCCGGTTAGAAGGAGGGCGCCCGTACCTCCTCTGAAAGATAACGAAATGGCTCACCAGAATGGCATAAGAGTTCGGCTGGAGCTGGAATGGAGCCACCTTCAAATATGTGGTAAAGCTAACTATCCAGGCATTGATAGGAGGGATAGCACCACACATGCAATGATATCTGCTGTAAGCAAAGTAGCCTTCGGGGGGATTATACGGCATCACTCCATCTCCCGGCAACAGCATGCGAGCCCTGTCTATCCCAAAGGAACGGGATATAACATCAAGTTGCTCCTCCTTTAGGGAGCTAGGAAAGCAATCGGGAGGGGAGACCAGAAGTTCCTGTGGACCGTACCCATCCACTAACGACCTCGGGGCAGGCCCATGTGGCACCGGTCTTGGTTGGGCTGGGGGCACGGAGGAAGAAGACTCTCCTGTACCTCTAGACTTCTTTCTATCCGATCGGGTTTCCGCTTTGCGAGACATTTATCTGCAGCACAAGAAAAACACGGTGTTAGAACAAGCAAGTATCTAAAGCAAGCGTATAAAAGCCTAAGATTTCGCTCAAGATTCAAATTTCCGAGACTCATTCGGTATATGCCTCATTCGGTAGTTCCATTCGGCATTGGAAGTTCATCCGGTATACGAGTCCATTCGGCTATGCAAGCACACATTTTCATTCAGCAGTAAAAAAGCCTTCGTGTTTATTCGGCATCACGTTCATTCGGCAGTAAAGTTCATTCGGCGAAGATATATACCTGATTCGGTAAAAGCTTGATTTGGCAAAAAGTTGATTCGGCTGGAGATTGGTTCGGCGCTCGTTGGTTCGGGGGATGGCCCCTATATATAGACGAGCGAGAAAGCACCGGACCGTCCGGTTCGGCATACCGGACCAAACGAAAACCGAATGAAGCTATCCAAACCAGCGAAGACCAGAAGCAGGGGGCATGCAAAGCGCCTCACTCAGATAAGTACCGGACTCTAAGATCTACTGATAAAATAGAAGTTATGATAACGATGAACAAGTAGTAAATCTTTCACTTAACATGGGTTAATCATTTACACATGTACGCGACCACGAACGGTCCACAGGCATGCTCTGAATAGCTATTAACCCTATCGTTGTGAGAATTTACACTTTGACATCCTTTTAAAACTCATCGGTTGGATGGATATTTAGTTCTGCTAATTCTGAAATGGCTAAGCTACTTACACATGTACGGGGTCGCGAACTACCCTTAGGCATGCTCTGAGCTGGCGATAAACCACCTTGACAAACGATCCAGGGACCCACTCTAACGTGAACCTGGCGTCGATAAAGCTAAGCCCCCTCGGGGCACACTCTCTCGCCCCGAACGGCATGATTCATTTCATCTCAAATACTGCGATCCCGAACGGTCGTCATTTGAAATCACATTATAACTGTAAATTCCTTTTTCAGGACATCAACAAGATATGAACGTCTAGCTCAATGCATTAACAAATCGCGCCTTCCTACCGCAAGGCATGAGAACACCAACAGGATGTGAACATCCAGTCCATGGCATTACAAAACAAGCCTTCCTACCACAGGAAACAAAGCGCAACACATGCAAGCACGTCCCCCACTTTGGGGGGCAAATGTTGGGCGAATTCTCACCCAGGAGATCTCGAGACCCAGAAGTGTCATTTCAACCAGGTTCGCAACCTCCTCTTCATCTGGTGAACACAAGGCTCCATACAAGCATGAGTCCATTCGGTATTCCAAGTAGATGTTCGGTCGGCAATACAGGCACGAGTTCATCCGGTCGAGCTTCATCCGGTCAGCACTTCACCACCGGTCCAAACCACCACCGGACCAACTTACTCCACCAAACCAACAGACTACCGGTCCATACCACACCGGACCGACCTCCTTCACCGAACCAACCTTTTCCCCACTCCTAGCCGAACCAACTCCCAAGCCACAACCGAACCGCCATATGCCGAACCAACATCTCTCCCTACTAATACCGGACCATCCTTTTCCACCGGACCAAGGCCGCAACCGGACCAAGACATCACCCATCACCGGACCGGCCTCTACCACCGAATCAAAGCTCCACCGGTCCACTACACTCCAAGCACGGGCGAACCAAGGCTTCGCCGAACCAGAACGCTGCCAGTCCAGATTGCTTCAGCCCAGGCCCACCAGCAGCTGTATACATCCAAGACCCCTGCCCCCTACCTCACCCTATAAATAGAGGGGCGGGGGTACAACAATGGCAGACAAGTTTGAGAGCTCAAGCACGGAAGGAACTTTCAAACTACTTTCATATACTTGTACACAAAGCATTGTACTTGTAATCTGAAAGAAAGAAGATAATAACATATAAAGTGGACCTAGGCACGTTCTGGCCGAACCACTATAAATCTGTGTGTCTTTTACATTTCAGCCCCTGCTTTTTTCATATTTACATAACTCATCTAAATCATTAAGAATCACATAAAATCAACTAAATCACACGACTTGGAGGTGTTTGCCTATTTTTTGCGCAAACACCATATGTGGATGGCGGTGTATGAAAAATACCCTTCTAGGGGTTTGTCTACGGTATCAGTGGATTTAGGAGGGATAGCTTCAATACTGTTGATGGCAAAGTCTTTCTGTATGACATCTACCTGGCATTGAGACTTAGTGGAAGAGTGCTTGAAAGTGGCTTCAATCTTTGGAGATCTGATGGTCCTACAAGGTGAAAATGTTTTAATTAAAGACTCTTTATTAATAAAAATTTATAATGCATTAAAAACATCAAAAGTAAGTAAGTTTGCTTAAATAGCTTAAGCACGAAAAGAGTCATAAAGCTTTAAAAAACGATGCAAAAGTTTCTGACAAAAACTTAACATTTTAAGATCTTGACAAAGTCGAAATGTTTGCAGTTTAAGCTTTCGACGTTGCTGAAAGGTTTATAGTAAAAGCTTTCGATGATGTCGAAAGGTTAACAATTCAGGCATTCGACAATGTTGGAAAGAATAATGACCTCAGCTTTAACTACTATACTTTGACAATATTCAAAAGCAATCAAAACTGTAACTCCCTTAGGCTAACGACATGGTTGAAAGGAAAAAGTGAAAATTAGCCCATTCACTTCCTTTCGACAATGCCGAAGGTTATACGGAAATCTAGACCTATTCCAACTATAAAAAAATGATAAGTGGCAAGACCTTTCGACATGGACAAAAATTAAAAATCTAAAATTCCTAAGTTAGAAAATATGGATATTGCTAATGTTGTCGAAGGCCTGGTTAAAGTTATCAAAACATGTCATATCCATTGAAGCCAAAACATTTAAAATTTGACTCATATATGGTTAAAACGTTTCGACAAAGATGGGCAAAGTTTGGAGAATATCAGCCTTATCGAAAGCAAGCAGTCGAAAGGTTCAAACTCTTCAACTTCGTCAAAAGTTTGTTGCCAAAAGGTTACACCATCATGTAACCTAACCTTTCGACAACAATGAATGTTCGCATCAAATAATCTTCCCACCCCATTGAAAGAAACAAAAAGAAGAAATCCGATGTTGCTGCCTCAATCTCCTTCGAAGAGATAGGAAAGTCATCATGCATTTCTAAATTACACATTACTAGGTCCCAGATTATCATATTGGGTTTAACCAAACTCGAACCTAATAATAAATGCAATTTCAATTTTTTCTTGAGAAACAAGTAAAATATACCATTAACAAACCTACTTTCATCTGGAATCGATCTAATTCGATCCCAAAGACAAAATAAAAAAATTATTAGGTCAAGAACCATGAATTAAAAGTTAGAAGCTAAATTAGAGACTTTGGGTATAGAATTGAACCCGATAAGGGGATTTTCCTATATCAAGCATCACTAGCATAAAATCTAAAATCACAGTTGAATTTTGTTCAAAGGCCGATTTTAATAAAAAATTACAAAAAAAATTGAAATTAAAATTCACATTCGGATTTAGAAATTGGAAATTTGATTTCAAACCGATAAGAATGGTGATTAGACAAAAATTATGAACCGAATTCAAGAAAATAACTTTTTGTTGCAAATCGAGATTTGAAAAATTTTGGGAATTCTTTTACTTGTATGTGGTGATTTTAATTTCAAGTGAAAGAGGAAGAAAGAGTAGAGGCACGCTATACAAGAAAAGACGCCGAAATTCTCAACCGTTGGATTAGATTTGAGGGAACGTACTAGATCAACGAGGGAATTCCAAGAGGCAGAATTTTTTATAGCTTTTGATAAAGAAGACTTGAAAATTCAAGAGAGTCCCTTCGAATTGGGGCACAAATGTTACACTAAAAATCAACCTTTCAACTAAGACGAAAGGTGTTTTGTAAAAAGCAAAGGAAAAGAAGCACAACCCAAACCTTTTGAAGGAGTCGAACGGATGAAATCATCGGAATTCTTTAGCATCAAACCATTCAAAGGAGTCAAAAGGGCCATCTCTATCGTTCAAGGAGTTCTTTCCTTTCGAAGAACGTGGAGAAGTCAAAGCAAGTAATAGAAATTCTGTAATGACCTTTTCGAAAGCATAGCAAGCTTTTCGAACTGGTTGGAACACATCCAAAATACCTTCCGACAATGTCCAAAGGTTTATGAAGGAAGAGGAATTCAAGAGTCAGCAAAGAATGAAGAGCAACCTTCCATCAGCAAAGAATGAATAGCAACCTTTTGTCAAGGTCATAGGTTTCAAAACAACCAAGAAAAGAGCAACCTTCCGGCAAGGCCAAAAGGTTCATGAAAACATAAAGAAAAACAAACCTTTTGACAAAGTTGAAAGATTTATAATAAGGGATGAAGGAAAACTTTCTATAAAGTCAAAAAGTTCACAACATCATACAAAGAGGATACCTTCCGGCCCAGTCGAGAGCATGGAGTTGAAACGAAGGCTGCCAGCATCTATAAATAAGACCCAAGGGGTCCTGTTTTTAGGGATCAAATTCTCTTATTCTAGTCTTGAAAATGCTTCATCAAAATATTACAACCCTAAATGTGTGTAATTTAGGGAATAATAAAAGAAAGCTTTTTTGAAAATGAAGGGTAGTCCTCGACTTTGTTAATTGCTTTACTATTTGCTTAAACATTTATTGGACAAACTCACATTTTTAGGTACAACCCCATCGAAAGGTTCTCGTCGACAACACTTCTACTATAAGTAATCACTGCAAACCTTCGAAGCCTTTAGTTCTACAATCTAAACATTTCGGCTGGGTTGATAATTCTTCGTACCTTAAAAATACCTGTACCTTCTGAAGCTACAAACCAAGTGATCTAACCTTTTGATAAGGATCAAATCTACTTCATTTAAGTGACCTACAATTCGGCAAGGTCAAATGCTTCTACATACCTTTCAAGGAGTGTGATATTTTACCTGATCCCATAAAGGCTATCATCCTAACCATTCGATAGGTCAAGAACTAACTATTAACGCTAAAATTTGAACGCTAACACCCCGGTGTGTAAAGTGTAGTTGTGAAAGCACCACCCGATGATTCGGGAATAGAGTATAAGCAGAAAACCATAGAAAAAGCAGTAAATAACAGCGGTTTTATAGTGGTTCGGCTCAATAGTTTGCCTACGTCCACTCTGAATATCTTTATTGATGATTTCGTTACAAGTCGATACAATTCTTCCCAAGTACAATACACTTTGAATTACTAAACACTTTGAATGTTTAGCTTAAACTTCAATGCAAGTGAAGGTCTTCAAATCCATGTCCGATGTGTGAGATTCCTTCTTGAAGTTGTTCATGGCGTTCTACGTGTCTTGAAAGCTTTGAGTGTCGAGTCGGTTTGGAATGTAGCAGAGTATCGGTGCTTGGAGAGAATCAGCCAAAAGTCCTTTGAACGTTGAAGGTGATCGCGTATTTATAGGTGTGATTCTGGACAGCAGTTTTTCTCTCAAGTCATGAGTCATGCACGACTCATGGAGAGTCGTAAGTCGCGCTCGACTCAAGGTTCAAGAGTCAGCAGGCAGTGGAGTAAGTAAGGTGGTTCTGAGCTTTTCTTCGTTCATCTGGATACAAGTCCTAACTCGTTTGCGAGTTAAGAGGTAACGGTTTAAAGTGAGGCAGCACTAAAATCTTGGCTCTGCGGTTTTAGGTCGTGTGCGACTTAAACTAGGTCGTAAGTCATCGACGAGTCATCTTATTACGGCATGGTATTGAACTTGTTCTCTAAGTCTTAGGTCATAACGTCTTTAAGTCGTGGACTTTCTTAAGTCGTGACATTCCCTAAGTCGCTTAGGTCTTAATCCTGTTAGGTTGTTAGCTCCTTAACTCGTAAGCTTTCCCTGAGACATGACATATCTTAAGTCGCAGAGGCTTTAAGTCGCGGATTTCTCTGAGATATGAGTTGCTTTGTTTTCCTAAGTCGTTTACGACTCATGCTAGGTCGTAAGTCATAGACAGCTTTAGGTCGTTAACTTATTTCCCTCTTGAGTCGTTGAGTCGGCCATTTCTTTAACACGTTAAACCGTTAAGTCGTACCATTCATAAGTCGTAGATCGTCCATAACTTGAGTCCTTAACTTGTTAAGTCGCAGAGTTCTTTCAACTGTTAGATCATGGTGGCCTCAAGTCATAAGTCGTTGTCTTAACGGGGTTAACATTTGCCCCTCGAAGCACACGCCTAAGTCGTAGGACGTGTGCTTCGACTTTCCTTAACTCGCTTGTGCCGTTTCAAGTTCCGCTGTCTTGGTGTATAAAAGGCTTGAGTCGTTTCTCTTATTTCTTTCTGCTCATTATCAATCTCCTAAGTCGTATCCGCCATTAACATCTCTTCAAGCTTCCTGTCGTGTTCGCCATCAGCCTCTCTCCGAGCTTCCTACGGCGATCCTGACTTGATTTACTTCCAATCATCTCCAGTTTCATATCACGTGAGCAATTTTCCCCATTTTCCAATCGCCGATTATCATTGTCAATCTTTGAGCCCCGTCTTCCGTCTCTGATTCCCCCCTTTAACTGTGCGAGTATTGTTGCATTGGTCGTCGAAGAACTCGAAGTTTGTTTGATTTGACTTAAGACAACTCGTGATTTGCGACGATTCGGTGGTGTGGCAGAACTGGGGTTGTTGTCGACTGAGAGATTATCGGGCTAACGGGTTAAGTGTTAAAAGGTTAACGGGTTAGGTGAGATGTTGTGAGATTTTCACAACTCTGCCGATTTGCACAATTCTCGAAGTAACTGACTTAAGATCCCTTACGACCTTAATTACGCACGACTTAACCCTTCAGGTTGTGTTTGTTTCTAGATGACTTAAGACTTAGCTTCATTTGTACTCCATTGCTTTGTCTTGATTTGAGATTTTCATGACATGGCCTTAGGGTTGTGAACAATTTAGTCCTGAGTCGTAGCCGAGTTAAGACCTCGAGAGACCTACTCCATTTTAAACCGAAGCCTTTTCTTCTCAACACGTCTTGCGGCTTATAGGTCCAACGATTCAATGAGCCAACGACTTAACTTGCAGGAAGTCTTGTAAGTCGTGGGCGACTCAACCTTTAGATCGTGGACGACTCAGCACTTAGATAATCTTTTACGGCTGAATTATTTCTTTTAGCCTAAGCCAATTTCATCCCTCTGTTAGGTTGTGAACGACTTAGGGCTTAGAGGATTTTTGGACTGTGACTAAATGGCTTGAACAAAAATTTGAAAGCTTCAAGATGTCGTCGAAACTTGATTGTACTTCCAATTTGAATTGCCAGAATAAACTGCTTGAACTTTGTTGCGTTTCTTTACAGATTATTCTAATTTTAACGCTATCAACCTTTTAAACACAACACTTGCAGAAAAATGGGACAAATATACTGCCATCGACTGCCCACGTCAAATGACAGATTAGTTAATAACAGATAATTAACTCAAATAAATTGTGTGAACGAAGTGCTTTCATCAATTTCAAGTAAAATATTAAAGCAACACTGAAATAGTCAATTGAAACTGACCAGCCTGCACTAATATTATGCTTGAACTTTATATTAACAAGTTCTGAAATTTTGTAATCGATCAATCATCGACTAGTTTAATTCCAGTTATATTTACTTGCTATTTTTATTAGTTTTTGCACGACACTTAACACTTTTAGGAAACGTGAACCTTCACATTTGAATATCCAGTTGCTTGTGTAGAATGAATTCTCAGGAAGAAGATACAACGGTTCAGACTGGAGAGGCAACTGTTATTCCGACTCCACTGGTTAATCCTCCCGAAAGAGCCTCTTCTACTTTATCGTACAGAGTTTTTCGCCAATTGTGCGCTCAGTTTGGCATTGCTGAATCAGATGCCATTCTTCCCGAGAGAAGTAACACTGCTGACATAGCACCTCCTGGCTTTGTGACGGTCAATCGACAAATGTGCCTGAGTGGGGGCGTTCCTCCTTTCAATGACTTTTTCCAACAACTTCTTCATCAATTGGCCATCGCCCCATCCCAATTACACCCCAATGGTTATGCCATTTTAATGGGGTTGTGTGTACTGTTTAGGAGGACGCTTGATCGATTCCCAAGCTTTGACGAGATTTGCTTCCTATGCTCTTTCACCAGGACTAAAGATCACCCCTCTATTACCGTCGTGAGAAGTGCTCGAAATCGTAAATTTCCTGACAGCGCTCATGGGTTTTTGACTCAATTTTTCTATGTCCGCTGTCCCCCGGGGTTTTACGCTGTATGGAGGGAAGGAAGTAAGATTAACCATTCTTACTATGTTTGTTATCCGACTTTTGTAAGACTGATTTGTTAAGTGTTAACTTCGCTTCTCTTTTTTAATCTTCAACGCTCCCCCCTCCTTCTAGGGATCCCAGTCATAAGCCAACTTTCGAAAGGCTCAAGGTCGTGCCAGTTGAGGAGAGAGACATTAAAATTCTGTTGAAAGACGAGTTTTTGCATCAGTACGGACTTTTGCATACTTATCGTTCTACTCATCCTCATGAAATCCCAGACTCCCCAGCCAGAGCGTCGGATGCCCCAGCTTCTACTGACACATCTATACCAAAAGGACCTACACCCGAGGCTTCGCTAGTGAAGTGCTCCACCTCTGTTGATATTGCGGGGCCATCTGACGAACTTGCCCCGGTTATTGAGGAAGAAGAGCCTCAGGGATCTCCCCGACGTTCACTGAAATCTGGCGAAGAAGCCAAGAAAACTAGCCTTGTCAAGCAGAGCAGGGACGATACTTTCGAAGCGCTGAGCGACCTCTTTGCCACCTCGCAAGAGATCTTTAAAGATGATCCTATCACTACCGGGGTTTCTTCTTCAGTAGTCGAAGCGACTTCTATCCTGCAACAGACTCCGTCAACTCAAGAGTTGACGCTAACTATTACACCCACAACTACTCCTCAATTAAAGAGTGGTTCGTAGTTTGATGCGCGTAGTTTGCACATCACACACACTTAGAATTTTTTCAGCACTTTTATGCTTCTGACTTTTTGTACTTTGAAGAATTCTAAAATTTAGCTCTTTTTTATTTCAGATCCTCCGATGGGGCGCAGTGGATCCTACTACGATGATTTCCAGCATTACGGGAGGCGTAGCCAATATGATTACAGGCGTTACCTCCCCTCTTACAGAGAATCTGATGAAGAAAGAGCCGCTCGAAAGGTTCAAGAGAAGAGGGCTCAAGAGGAACGTTATGAAAGAAGAGAGAGGGAAGAGCGCCACGATTCTTCGCAGAGAGGCGACGATTCTCATAAAAGGAAATCCCATGATGGCAGAGGAAAAAGTCATGTGGTTGAAGATTCGAGCAAGCGAGCCCGACATGGTGAGAAGCACACCTCTACAACTCCTGAAAAGGTTACTGCCCCTGCCTCGCTTGACATTCCTTCCGGCTCTCCCGCTCTCGGGAAGACAGACATCCAAACAATAATTAGCAGGCCCAAATTCCAAGTCGGACAGGGTCCGGCCACTTTTCAAAGTCGGTTTCCACAGTGGTGTCTGAAGGGAGTAAGGTTTGACCTTGACTTGGTCCCCATTGACAAGTCTGCTATGTTACGAAACCTCGATGCCGTCAAGCTTGATATTGAGAGGATGTCGAACTGGCAAAAACTTGTTGACGAGCTCCAAAGGGTTAATCATGCAAACATAGAGGCCATGCTCACTATGGAAAATGATAAAGCCGAATGGCAAAAGGTTCTTGAGAAACATGACACTGAGATGAGGAGCATTGCTTCATGCAATGAAGAGCTTGAAGCAAAAGTTGAAGAACTGAAACAAGAGCTTGCTACTTCCTCTACTTCCTATTCTCAAAAAGAAGAAGTGCTCCTAAAACAAGTGAGAGATGCTCATGCCAGCCAAAGGGATGCCGAAGACAGGCTTGAAGTGCAGAAAAGAATTAGTGAGGGCTATGTCCCTGATATTGAAGAGCTTCGGAAGAAAAACAGCTTCCAAGAGGTGGAGATTCAATTGATTAAGCTTCAACTTTCTAAAGCTGAAATGGAGCGTGATGAGGCCGTTGCCGGCAAAATTACAGCTGAAGAATCTCACGAGGCAACGAGGACCAACATCAGCTCAACATTATTTGATTTCTACCTGCATAGCGTTTTGGGGCGCGGCAGCCTCGCCTTTCTAGGCCCCAAGTATTAAATTACTCTGGCTGAAGTTTGGGAGGCCGCACTCGATATGCTTGGTGGTAATAGCGCTGGCTATGTTGAGTCAGCTCTTGAGGAGCATTATCTTGATGATGATGCTCGTGTCGCTCTCGCCATAGGGAGAGAACAGTTTGCAAAATTAAGGGCCGAAACAGCGGCAGGAGGAAAAATTATCTCAACTGCTCCGATTCAACCTTCTCCTTCAGCTGAAATTGATATCATCGATTCCAGTTCCCACTCCCCGTCTCCTACTAAAGTTACCACCGAGATCACAAGCATACAAGGTGGAGATGAAGGTGGCGAGAGTGCCGAGGCACAGGCTTACGAAGTTGATGTCAGGGAACCGACTTCTGCAGGTAACCCTACTGTTAATCTTGCCCAAGTAGACTGCTCATCTGTTTCTTACGAGCTGGATGAGCTTTTTGACTACTTCTTGAATCTCGATGAGCCATTGTCTCCTCTTTTTGTGGGAATACTGACATTTTTGACTTTTCCTTTGTAGAGAAAGCGCCGAGCGTCATTCAAACTTCCTCACCTCCACCTACTGTTCCTCTTCCTTCCCCAATCACTCTTACTCCTCATCCGGGATCACAGGAAGAGATAATAGGTGCCCTCTGGGGCTTGGATGACCCAGCTGCTTCACAAGAGCAAAAGGACGAAGGACTTGAGGGAGGTGAGATATCCCCGGAGCGGACTCCTTCTGATGACATAATTTTGTCTAAACTTGTTACTCCAGGAAGTGAATCTTCTTCAAAGAGGAGAAAGAAGCACAGAACATCAAAGAGGAGGGGGAAGAGCATCATTGCTACTGAAGAGGAACCGGAAGTTGAACCAGTTGTACCTCCCTCTCCTTCTTCCCTCATGCCTATAGATCGACCCGAAAAGCTAACCATCCGGCCGGGTAAAGGGTCCAAAGGTGGCAAGAAGAAATGAAGATTCCAGTTTTTAGCTTTTTCGTTTTTTGGATGTACTGGTCGGGGATTGTGCGGGTACCGGCCCCCACTTTCTTTATTTTGAAACTTGTATCTGTAATACAATTGAATAAAATTGAAACTTGTATCTGTAATACAATTGAATAAAATGATCCTTTATTTGTACAAACTCTTGTTTGAATTTGAGAATGCATTTATTATTCATTTTTGTACAAGTTTATTTATATGATATTGCAGTGAGCTTGTGGTATATTGTTTTGAGCGTAATTTCACTAATGTAGTTATACCATGTTGCCCCTATACCATAAGCCTGTTGCAATATTTTACATTTTGAGGGGACTTGCACTTTTATTTTCTAGAGAATAATTATTCCATACTTGGAGGAATATTATTTCGTTAAAAAAGTACAACTCCCTCCATACAAGTTTTTACGCTTCAACCTTCGAAGATACCACTTTTTCTTTTGTGCAAATACACATTTTATCAAGTGAATTCTTCTATGTGGTAAAGCGGGCCTCTTAAGGGTACTTTAATTTCTTTTTTGAGGAAGAGTATTTTCCAGAATAGGTGAATTATTCTCCCTTTGAAAGTTGGAGTGTGCCTTTGATGAGGGCTTCTTCACGTTTCAACACTTGGAAGTTTTATTTCAATCTCAGTGAAACGTGTGCCTCTGAGTAGGGCTTTTGCCTGGAAGTTTGGGGTTTCTTTCTCTCGGTTGGACGGATTCACGGGAGTGTATCGACCGATCATTCCGCAACTTTGTATTGAGAAAGATCTCTCTTTTTCTGGTTAGGCCCGCTCGAGGTCTTTGATTTGGACTCTAAAGAGTAGGATTGGACTCTGAAAAGTAGCGTTTGGACTCTGAAGAGTAGCGTTGGACTCTGAAGAGTAGTTTGAACTCTAAAGAGTAGCATTGGACTCTGAAAAGTAGCGTTTGGACTCTGAAGAGTAGCGTTGGACTCTGAAGAGTAGTTTGAACTCTAAAGAGTGGCATTGGGTCTCCGAAGAGAAGCATTTGGACTCTGAAGAGTAGCGTTGGACTCTGAAGAGTAGTTTGAACTCTAAAGAGTGGCATTGGGTCTCCGAAGAGAAGCATTTGGACTCTAAAGAGTAGCGTTGGACTCTGAAGAGTAGTTTGAACTCTATAGAGTGGCATTGGGTCTCCAAAGAGAAGCATTTGGACTCTGAAGAGTAGCGTTGAACTCTGAAGAGTAGTTTGAACTCTAAAGCGTGGCATTGGGTCTCTGAAGAGAAGCATTTGGACTCTGAAGAGTAGCGTTGGACTCTGAAGAGTAGTTTGAACTCTAAAGAGTGGCATTGGGTCTCCGAAGAGAAGCATTTGGACTCTGAAGAGTAGTTTGAACTCTAAAGAGTGGCATTGGGTCTCCGAAGAGAAGCATTTGGACTCTGAAGAGTAGCGTTGGACTCTGAAGAGTAGCATTGGACTCTGAAGAGTAGCGTTTGCGTTTGTGTCTTTATACCCTGCGCTTCTTAGCAATTCCTCACAATTATTTAGTACATGTCACGTTTTTTCGTTTGTTTTTGCTAAAGAAATGTGCCTTATTGCTGAATGGATCCATGGGGCAGATGCAAGCTGCTCCACCAGATGTTCGTTTACACAAATGATCGTGGTTGGTTAGCAAATTGCCCTCTTTGGTGGAGTCCTCAATTGTTTGCGAATTGCACTTCTTTCGAAATACTTGAATTCAGAACATTTTTGATCTGCCATCTGTTTACTCTATGATTTGTAGGAATTGCTTTGCTTCGTGATATATTGGATGAACAAGCTTTATTTCGATAACCTGCAATACTAAATCGAGATTTTTAGTAATATATGCATATTGAAATGATACAGGCATTTTAACGGCATCAAAGAATACAAGATTTATAATTGCTCATTACTGATTCACATCACATTTACAGTGGTTAACAGCACAAGAATTATTCATTCTTCAGCATTTTACGAAGTTATGCAACACTATTAAGTAAAATATGGGTGTAAATGAATGTCATCTCATGATTTTGCGATTCACGTGTCAGTCAATGACCAGCTTCTCGGATTCTTGCTCCGTAGTTCTGTTGCTTGAACCGGGTCGGTAAGGAGGACACGGTTGCCCCTGAGCGGACGAGGTTGGGTCAATTTTGTCTTTCTTCACATATTGTTGAAGTTTATTCTGTTTTAGCAATTCTTCAATCACACTTCTTAACTGGCGACATTGATCAGTATCGTGACCAGGTTGGTTGTGAAATCGACAGAATTTCCCATTTTGCACTGCCCCTCTTCCCATCTCAGGTGGTTTAGGGTACTTGATAACATCCTTTGTTGCCAAAAAGATTCTTTCTGGTGTATCAGTTAAGGGGGTGAAATCTGAAGGATTAAAACGTCGAGGTTTCTTCTTGTTTCCCTGCTTCTTTCCTTCATCACTTTCCCTTTTCTGGTTCCCAAATCCTCTCTTGTTAGAGAAGTCATCGTTATTCTTAATTTCGGCCACCACTGCTTTTTCTGACACCGAGAGATTTTCTAGGCGTATGAATTCGTCGGCCTTTTTATAAAACTTTTCGAGTGAGTTTGGTTCCTTCATTTTAAGCCACATCCCGAATTCACTTGACTTGTCGATGGCCTGCATTAAGTATGTGAGGATCATTCGGGGCTCCGCGTTGTCTACCTCGGCTAAAGCTATATTAAAACGGTTCAAAAAAGACTTGATGGGCTCTCCGGGCGATTGTTCTATACTGCACAGCGACATTATATCTTTTGCCTTTGACGCATACAACCTGAATTGTTCTTTAAATTTTCGGGTTAAATCGGAGAATTGGTCTATGGATCGAACCGGTAGTTTGGTGAACCAAAGCAAAGCCACCCCTTCTAAATATACTGGAAAATATCGGCATTTAATCTCATCCGATGCTCGTGCCCCAGTCATATGCCAATCGTATCTGCATTGAAATTGGTTAGGGTCACTTGTCCCTCGATAGGCTGGGATGGTAGGAGGTACAAATTTCCTGGGAAACTGATGCAGCTCAGGAAATAAGTCGTATACGACTTAAGGAGGAAGGTATAGGTCGTTTCCGAGCTAACTCAAACAGGCAACGACCTAAGGGGACACGTGAAACTGAGCTGCGACCTAATGGAGGTACTTTAGGTCGGTCACGACCTAAGGAGAAGATGTTAGGTCGTCTACCACCTAAAGATCCACGAGAAAAGAAGCTGCGAGTTAATGGAAGCATAAGTCGTTCATGTTTGATGAGTCACATACGAGTTAACGACACGGGTTTAAGTCGTTCACGACTTAACAGAGCAGAAGTTGTTGAAGGCCTAGGTCGTCCACGACCAAACTGGAGAACAGAGAAAGATGTTAACGAGTTACGAGTTACGACCTAAGAGCTTGAGTCGTTGGGAGTCTTAAGTCGTAAGCCTGGATGTGTAGATTTTCTATGAGTCGTGGAAGGTTGAGTCGTAAGTCGTTTGTGTCTTATGTCGTAAGTCATTAGGTCGTATACGACCTAAGTGTTGTGTCGTTTGTACCGATGAGTCGTGTACTGTTGGTATGTTCTTTAAGTCGCTGTTGAATGATGTTAGGTCGTTCACGACCTATAATTGAGTCTGTACATGTTTTGAGTCATTTGTTATGATAAGTCGTGAGTCATGGTAGCTGATGAGTCGTGAAGTTTGTTAAGTCGCTGGGTTTTAAGCTGTGTGCTTTTGAGTCGTGAGTCATAGGTCGTTGCCGACCCAGGATGAGTCGTAAGTCGTATACGACTTAAGGGGGCCGGTTGTAACAAGCCATAAATAGGGCGTGTGTTGTACATTTTTTGGGGGGGTTGATTTTTTGAAAAAAAAATCTCTTTTGTTAGCTTTGTGCTTTCATACAAATTGGTAGTTGAGTGTGATCTCCTATCTCCTCTTTCGGTTAATCGAGTGCGCTCGATTCAACGATAGTAGAAGCCGATTCACGGTATCTAGTGCGCTAGATCAACGTACGAAGAATCGTAGATCTTCTTTCTCGGCATCGTGCACGAACAACGAGACGAAGATAGCTAGAATCCGGTATCTTTGGATCAACGGATTTGGGCCTTGTAGTATTCTCAACTCACCGATTGCTACATTCCATCGATTGAAGTTTGTTTCGATTAATCCGCTGCGTCAGTTTTGGTATCAGAGCTTGTTTTAGCCAATCATAGCTAAATCGGGTCTTGGAGCCGAGTGTTGAAGTTTGAAGTTGTTCATCGTGTTCATATTGAAGTTGCAACAAGAGGGAGAACTTTCGATCCATTCCATTTTGGATCAAAGTGTTGAAAGTGTTTGAATTTGAAGTAGGCCGTGTATACTAGTGAGGTAGCCGAGCCTAGGAAGGATCATTGGAAGCTTGTTTCGAGCTAAGGAGTTAGGCCGAGCCTTGTGAAGTTGTATGTGAAGTTGAAGCATCACTTTGGTATTGATTTGTTGAAGTGTTTGTGAAGTTCAATCATGCCGCCTAGAAGAGCTAACCGACATCAAAACGTTGAAGCTTTGTATCGAAGAGAAGAAGCCGATCAAATGGAACAACGTATGCACGAGAAGATTGATGAAGGCATAGGAAGGTTGGAGAAACTTATGATCGATATGAATCAAAGTAGAAGAAGAAATTCACCTGAATCCATCCATGGAGGAAGTAGAATTTCGCCACATTCAGATCGGGAAAGGAGAGAGAGCATAGATCATCGAAGTGTTGATAATCGAAGTAGGAGGAATGTTGATGATCATGATAGACGGGATGTTGGTAGTAGGAGTGGTGGTAGAGATGTTGGGGGGCGTGAAAGACAACGTTATGCATCAGACTTTGATGAAGAGTTTGACGGTGATAGGGGAAGTGTTCATTACCGAGACAGAGATCAAACACGACGTCAGTATCGAGATGTAGAGGATGATCGTCGTTGGGAATTGTAACGACCCGTTGAATTTGATAATGTTAAATGAATTAAATTAATATGTTCTAATCTAATTTAGAATAAAATAAAGGTCTTAAGATTTTTTTTGAGAAAATGTAGTAATTTGTTATAGTAATTGGAATTTAATGTAACAATTTAATAGTTACATGGAAATAGATTTGAACTATGTAAATTTGCACACCTTGTTATAGGTTAAATATAAGAAACCAATATAAATGTGAATCAGTGAATATTAATAAAAATATTTACTAGAATGGAATTATTTAATATAAAATAAATAGTGGTGATTGTACATTTGGTTGTAATAATAAATAGTGACTAAATAAAAGTGGCCGTTGGAATAAATCAATGCAATAAGTGTGATAAGTAATTTTACTGAATGTTGTCTCTAATAAATGTACTTGATTTTGTAATTTAGATATTTATACGTGAAGTATATATAAAGATATATTGATTCCAATAGAATTAATTGGAAATCTAATATTAAATATAATGTTGGTAGTAATTGAAATTTACTGTTTTGCAAAATAAATGAGAAATCAAGTCAAATGTGAATTATACCGTAAAGGATCAATTCATTTAAACAGTAGGATTGTAAATAAATAAACATTCTACTTAGGTTTCAATTGGATAACTTATGTAGTTTAATGGAGAATCAATTGCAATTAATTGCCTTAAATTAGTGATGATAGGGTAGTTTGATTTGGCTTTTAAGAAGCAAAGAAAAAGAAAGCCAAGATTTATGAATTCATTTGTAATGTGAAATGCAAATCCTGTGGATTGTTTTTTTTTACAAGTGGAATTAATATTTAACCATTACGTTAGTGGAGTCTGATAAGTTAAGGAAGATAATCAATGGTAATTTACCTAATTCAAAGGATATATTAATATAAATATAAGTAAAATGAGGTTAGACCAAGGATATAATATTAATTGATTTTTAAGGCTTAATTAATACGTGAAATAGACAAGATTCCACATTCAAACATTTATACAAAGCTAAGTTGTAAATAGAAGTACCAATGTAATATAATGTAAATAGATGGGAATCAACATTTATTTATTTATTTAATGGAATTTAATTTCTATAGTATGATAATCGCAATTAAATGAAATTGAAATAGCCAATTTATACGTTAGTTGAAATTTAGCTGGAATATGAGGATTTTTAATGAAATAGTGAAATCAAATGGAAATAAGGTTTCAATTATACATTGGAATTTATATTCACCATAAAAGGTTAATTGAAAACCAAAGGAGTTAATAAAGGAATCAAGCTTTGTCTATTAATTTGGATTTAAGATATGGTAAATTGGATTTATTGCAATAATTAATTCTATAAGATGAGGTTAATACTTATTCTAATTATAATTGGACCAAATTGTTGATATAGATTTTTAGAAAGCAGAATCTATAAATTTATTTGAGTATCAAATTCAATAATTGCGCTTATTGCATAAATAAAGGAAATTTAACGTTAAATATTACGTTACTGAAATTTAAAATAGACTTTAAGAATAATAATGTGAATCATGAACCAAAGTATGTGACATCCCTATTTTGGATAAAAGATAAGTATACAAGGATTAAAAATGTAATAAATAGGTTTTGAGGAATTTATTTATAATTCCTTAATATAAGGAAGCGGAGGAATGTATACTGAAATTTGATAGACTTATCAACTCTAATTCACAGCCAAACTTGTTAAATCATTTAAATTTGATTTTTATTTACATAAGCAATAGAATTGGGACAATTTTAGAATATTCATATAGAATTGGATTTCTATAATTTATTTAATTTATTTAATGAATATTAAAAATAGCCATTTTGGCCACGGACTCGGATTTCGATGAAACCAGTTTCATCGGATCCGTATCGGTGAATTATTATAGGGTTTCAAGTTTCGTATCGATCGGACCTGTCGTTTGATCGTACGGACGCGAAACGCCTTGAAATCAATTTTATTAAAATCAATTTGAAATCAATTTGGAAATTTTGTTTTCAGCATAACTTCTTCATACGATCGAATTTGGTCGTGAAACTTTTTCCATCGCATTTAGAATATTTTAAAATACTTATTTGGATATATGGGTTTAATAAATTTCGTTCCGGGGTCAGAACGGGCTTTTTGGGCCAACTTCCGTTTAGCACGTTCGTATTTCGTGCCCACCTAGCCTTCTTCTATTTGCCTATATATATGGTGTGATAAACCCTAGCCTCCCTTTTATTATCATTTGGCTGTAAATTCATGTTCTTCATCTCTTTCTCTTCCACAATGGTTGCAAAACCTAGATCTACTTCAATCCAAATTTCAATGAAAATTCAAACTCTCCAGAAAAATTCCACAAAAATATATGTCAATGTTCTCGAAACACGTAATCTCATGGTGAAATTCGTTTTTCAAATGGAGTTATCCTTTACCCAGAATAAATTCAAATAGTTCATGGCCATTCATCAGCGTCGTAACAAACTTCGTCTGATCGTCAAACGGTTTCTGGGTATTGGAGAGAGGGCGATGGGGAGCGCATCTATGTGGTTTGGTTGTCGTTTTGATGGTCGGATTGCTTGCTACAATTCGATTAGGGTTATACAGGGGCGGCGGCCATGTAGGAGTTTTGGCGACCGGAGATCACTGGTAGGGGCGTCTCGGCATGAGGAGCACGATGGTGGTGGTGGCGCGGCGTATGGAGGCCGGTGGTGGAAGAAATTGGTGGTCAAAGGCACGGTCAAGGGTTTGTTGCGTTCACTGGTTCGTTTGGAGTCTCGGTTACGTGATGGAGGGGTGAGCGTTCTTTCACGTGCCTGGGGAGTTTGCTTGGTGACGTGTCTAATAATGTAAATGTGTTCTCTTTTGCTTTTTTTTTTTTTTTTTGAAATTCAATCGCCATTTTTCACAATATCTTTTGCGTACGATATCCGATTAACGAGCGGTTTTTTTGTTAGGATCGTAATTAAATTTCGAATTTGATGACGCTGGTTTGGACGAATTCCGAGAAGGCCGAATTTTTGGGTTTAAATCGAATTTAAATTCGATTTAAATTCAAAAGGTGAGTGTTTTAACCCACTCACAACTACTAGAAGCTTTTATGTTTGTTAAATTAATTTTAGAAATGAATAGAAATTTATTTATGAGTATTTGGCATGTTTATTTCACTCATATTTGTTGAAATGCATTTATTAAATTTAACTGTTAATTTAATTCATTTATTGCGTATAAATTTACAGTTAAAATTTATTTGTTTGTATATGAACTGCTAGTTAACAGTTATATAATTTATTTCTGAATATAGACTGTAGATTAATAGCTGTTAAATTTAATTTGAATAAAATTGCCAGTATTACCTGTTATGTAGTACCAAAAATAATATTGTTATTGATTGATATTGATTGATGATTGCAATTTGGATGATGGATGATGTTGATGAATGGATGTTTATTGGATGTCATTAAATTGCAAATTATCATGCATATTTCATTTCATTCGGGATTGTGGTTTGAAATGATATATAACCGCAAATTTTTATATCTTTTAAATTGCGGATTGAAATGATAAATATCCGTATCACTTGACCATAGGATAGAAAATTTTATACAGGCACCGCGGTCTATAACTATTTTTATGTGATTTCTGTGGTTTGGATGGAATACGGTTTATAATAATCTTAAATTTTATATTGTATAAATATTTTTCTTCCATATGTATATACATATGAAGTTGAAAATTTTGAAATTAAAAGGTGTATAAAAATCTTTATTAAAAATGGAAGAAAATTAAGAAAATGGAGTTTAATAATTTATATCATATGTTTAAATGTTAAGTTTGGAAATTTTAAGATATGATATTTATAATTGGATTTTTCCCAAAATAAATTGAAATGAATATTCTAGTATAATTTGAATTGGGAAAAATATATATATATTATTACTAGAAATTTAAGTCTTATTATTTATGGATTTTATATGAATATTCAAGACTAATTAATAGAACAATTGATTTGTTGAAAGCATAAAATCCGACTTTAGTTTGAAATATTGATACTCAAAATGGATATACGTATATATAAATAAATTGAAGTGGTTTTGGAACTTGAGAGAGATAATATAAATTTTGGTTTAGACTTTAATAAAGAAATGTATTTGTAAAGCCATGAGAACTATTTTCTTTACAAAGTAACATTTAAGTTAAACCATTTAATTCATACACCGTTGAATGTCCAAACCATTCAAGTTTTTAGAAGTTATGGTTTTAAATTATGATTTTCAAAATATTATGCTTTGAAATATTTGATTTTCAGACGTTATGAAGTTAAAGCATTATGATTTTGGAAAAGAATTATATTTGGGATAAGTGATAAAATATGGTTTTGGGTTTTGAAATGATATCGTATTCATGGTTATGAAATGGAATGTTTATTCTGATTTTTAAAGTATAACCTATTTTTAAATGACCGCGGTGTTATAATAACGATGGGTTGGCAAAGAGACCGGGATCGGATATGGACATACTCTCTGTTGATACCGAAAACCACTTTGACTAACCGTGTACGCGGTGGAGATTCCAGAATGAAGTAGGTGGTGGCGACGTTTCCTGTAAGGTAAATACGTGGACCCGACTCCCGTGAGTTGGCATAAGGTGGCTAAAATAGGAGCGATTCTCAGGCCAATGAGGTCATTCCTCTGATCGGACCCTCCTCTTCGATATTATACTTTGATTTTGGATTGATTCAGTGGCCACTTCTATAGTTTGATTTTGGGGAGTTAGTCCGAGGTGGGCGGTAACTGCGGCTACGCGTTTCCACCAGCCTGGATAGCAATTGGTATATCTACCCTGGCATTGCCTAGTTGTGCCGTGTCACCTACCATACCGAGCCTTTACTACGAGTTTCTATTTGTGTCGTACCTATGGAGTATCCTCTGGTAGCTTCCCGATCAGGAGGTATTACGGTACTGTATAGACTATTGGCATTATTTGTGTTAAGGGCTATATGGGTAACCCCTTAACGCTATTAAAAAGTAAGTTTATTTTATAAATAGACACTATTATAATAGCACAATATACTACATAGTAAATAGTTTAACGGATCCTTAGGAGATGTAAATCCCGAACATCTCTTGAGTTACTGTACTCATATTTATTTCTGTTAATTTAACTCACATAAGATCTGTTAGTCTTACTCGAGTGTTTTTGTCTTTTCAAATTCGCTCGGGTCAGTTCGAGCGTTTCAAGATCGAAGATTTTAGCTTTGGAGGACGAAGACGAAGAATCCATATTATATTATTTATAGTATTGCACCACACTCTAAATTTCCGCTGCATTGATTGTATTGGTATGTGTAACTCTGATATTCATTGTATAAGTAAAATAAATATTTTGTAAACAGTTATCATGAACTGTATATTGATTATTATATTTTATCCTTCCGCTGTGAGATTCTATTTTATTTTTATTTGTTCTCTGTTTTTCTTATTTACCCCATAACAATCCGTCCTTGCGTATGCTTTGAATTGGCACGTGTGTCGGTTTAAAGTGTGCGAAAAGGCGGGATGTTACAGCTGGTATCAGAGCTTTGGTTTAGCGATAAACTTTGGCTTTGTGGGGTTTGACTCTTTGTTAATAGGGTAATAATACCCTATGGGAGTCGCTGAGAGTATATATATGAGAGAGCGTATTTGTTATTTTTATAAAAAGATTTTGATATTGTGTTAATCTGTACCACTTTGTATTTATAAATTCTGGTTGATGCATGGGATGCTATGTCATCAATAGGGATTTCTAAACACTTAATAGGACAGACCGACATAATATTTGTTTTTAATATAGGTGAATGAAATAACTTTGCCTATTATATTTTCTATATATAAAAATATTTTTATAAAGATATATTTTGGTTGCTATAGTTGGGTGTTAGGTAATAAAAATATTTGTAATGAATTAAAGCTAAGTTGAATTTTAATAAATCAAATTGGAGATTTTAGAACTTAAGTCCGGGATTTTTGAAATCTTCTTTCAAAGGATTTATGAAATATAATGATTTGGTTTATAAATATTTTCTTATATAAATATTTAGTATAATTCGAAAGAATTGGTTTAAAGAGGATTTTGAAGAAAATAAGTTTGTACTTTCCTCTCTGTCGCTGGAAAATAATTTCGGTGATGACGGCCACATCATCGACTTTCATTTTCGAGTTTCGAAGGGAAAGGCCACTGTAGTAAATTCTACTGCAGATTTACGTTGGAAATATCTGAATTTGTTTGTTTTAAATATAATTGAGATATAAAGTTGTAGGAAACTAATTATCTATTATTTCAAAATAAATTGAAATCTGACCCGGAATTTAATTCTAAAATTTTCCATTAATTAATTGTTAAATTTTAGTGGAAAAAAAAAGTAAGTAATAATTGGATTGAAACCCTCTAATAAGTAAGAGAATTAATGCTAAGTATAAAGGAAGTTAAAAATTTAAATTATAAATAATGGTATAGATTTATTGGAAAATCAATGAATTAAAAGAATTGAGATTAAACTTGTATAAGTTCTTTTGCTTTTTCTTTAACATAAATAACTTACCAAGTATAAAAAGTTGAAATGTAAATTAAGAGTGGAATAGAATATTATGCAAGTAGAATTTTTGGAAATAATGAAGTATTCAATAAATTACTGTTAAAAATAAGAATTTAATGGTATTAACTTAAGTGATGATTGGAATTTTACTAAAATTAAAGGTTGTATTATTAATAGGTGATTTTAACCTTAAGAAAGTAAAAAAAAATGAAATTCCTTAATTTATAAAGTTTTATTGTAGGGTTATTAACTTAAGTACGCCTTAATTTCCCCCTATTCTAATATAATGGAAAGTAGGAAAAATATAAATGACTGCAATCCATAGTTAATGAATGAGTAAAATCTTTCACTTATAGGAATGCAAGTTATAAGGTTAATAAATTAAGTGTAAGTAGAGGGTTACTGTAATTAAATATAATGGAAACTTCAACATTAAATAAATGAATGAGATTAAAGGTAAGTCGAAAATGTAATTTATAAAACAAATATATATTAATTAGAGGAATGGAGAAGAAACTTGTAAATTTTCACTTACATTCTTAAAACATACATAACTTACCATATAATAAAAAGCTGCAATGTTAGTAGGAAAATGTAAGGGGAAATCTTACAAGTGAAGAGTAAGGTAATAAAGGTATTCTATTAATTTGCTATTATTAATGAGAATTAATTGTATAGACTTAAGTTAAATTGGAAATTTTACTATAAGTAAAGGTAAGTAGTATAAATAGATGATAGAAACTTTAGTAAATAAATTGGAATACAAATATAATGAATTTTGTGATAAATGGAAAATGAAAATTTGTAAGAAATAAAGAAATCACTCCATAAATTAAAGAAAGAAAATCAAACCATTGAAGCATGAGATAAATGTATAATAAATAAATTTGGGTGTTGGTTTGAATTGTGTTGTTTGATTTATGTTGTTGGGTAAGAAATTTGAAGTGGTTAAATGAATAAGTATCTATCTTTGTTCCATCTAAGACTGTTGAGTAAAGGATGCACTTGATAGTTAATTTCATTTCATACAAATTTCAAGTTTGAACCCAAACAACTATTTGTTTGATGGATTAAATGGTTGCTTCGTTTGTGTATGTTGTTTGTAAGGTTGATAGTTGTTGAATTGTTTGGTTGATTAATGATTGAATCCACTTGAATAGTTCACTTTAAAATAAATATTTAACCTTTTAGATTTTGTAAGTGAATACAGGTGATGGAAGCAACTGCTACTGCCGTTGGTTCCAAAATAATAAGCGTATATTGCCCGACAAATAGGTATGTTTTCGGATTACGTTTAAAGCGCTATTTTTCCCGTGTTGGGATATAATATTTTGATAATATATGTAATATATTTGTATATTTTGATATTATATTTTCTCTCGAGCCTCACCGTACAAAGGAGACTCTGCCAAAAAAAATTCGTAAATTTTGGACTTAGAATTTTGTTGAAAATGATTTCCAAACTTTAATTATTTAAGTATAAAAGGATATAATGATTATAAAACGAGTATATTCCGTTTAAGGAATTTTTTTGTAAATTATTGATTATAAGTTAATACTTGAAATAGATGTACTGTTTTTATTCTTCCTTCTCCCTTCTTTTTCCTTTTCGGGGACGAAAAGTTTTGAGTGGGGGAGATTGTAACGACCCGTTGAATTTGATAATGCTAAATGAATTAAATTAATATGTTCTAATCTAATTTAGAATAAAATAAAGGTCTTAAGATTTTTTTTGAGAAAATGTAGTAATTTGTTATAGTAATTGGAATTTAATGTAACAATTTAATAGTTACATGGAAATAGATTTGAACTATGTAAATTTGCATACCTTGTTATAAGTTAAATATAAGAAACCAATATAAATGTGAATCAGTGAATATTAATAAAAATATTTACTAGAATGGAATTATTTAATATAAAATAAATAGTGGAGATTGTACATTTGGTTGTAATAATAAATAGTGACTAAATAAAAGCGTTCGTTGGAATAAATCAATGCAATAAGTGTGATAAGTAATTTTATTGAATGTTGTCTCTAATAAATGTACTTGATTTGGTAATTTAGATATTTATACGAAAAGTATATATAAAGATATATTGATTCCAATAGAATTAATTGGAAATCTAATATTAAATATAATGTTGGTAGCAATTGAAATTTACTGTTTTGCAAAATAAATGAGAAATCAAGTCAAATGCGAATTATACCGTAAAGGATCAATTCATTTAAACAGTAGGATTGTAAATAAATAAACATTCTACTTAGGTTTCAATTGGATAACTTATGTAGTTTAATGGAGAATCAATTGCAATTAATTGCCATAAATTAGTGATGATAGGGTAGTTTGATTTGGCTTTTAAGAAGCAAAGAAAAAGAAAGCCAAGATTTATGAATTCATTTGTAATGTGAAATGCAAATCCTGTGGATTGTTTTTTTTTACAAGTGGAATTAATATTTAACCATTACGTTAGTGGAGTCTGATAAGTTAAGGAAGATAATCAATGGTAATTTACCTAATTCAAAGGATATATTAATATAAATATGAGTAAAATGAGGTTAGACCAAGGATATAATATTAATTGATTTTTAAGGCTTAATTAATACGTGAAATAGACAAGATTCCACATTCAAACATTTATACAAAGCTAAGTTGTAAATAGAAGTACCAATGTAATATAATGTAAATAGATGGGAATCAACATTTATTTATTTATTTAATGGAATTTAATTTCTATAGTATGATAATCGCAATTAAATGAAATTGAAATAGCCAATTTATACGTTAGTTGAAATTTAGCTGGAATATGAGGATTTTTAATGAAATAGTGAAATCAAATGGAAATAAGGTTTCAATTATACATTGGAATTTATATTCACCATAAAAGGTTAATTGAAAACCAAAGGAGTTAATAAAGGAATCAAGCTTTATCTATTAATTTGGATTTAAGATATGGTAAATTGGATTTATTGCAATAATTAATTCTATAAGATGAGGCTAATACTTATTCTAATTATAATTGGACCAAATTGTTGATATAGATTTTTAGAAAGCAGAATCTATAAATTTATTTGAGTATCAAATTCAATAATTGCGCTTATTGCATAAATAAAGGAAATTTAACGTTAAATATTACGTTACTGAAATTTAAAATAGACTTTAAGAATAATAATGTGAATCATGAACCAAAGTATGTGACATCCCTATTTTGGATAAACGATAAGTATACAAGGATTAAAAATGTAATAAATAGGTTTTGAGGAATTTATTTATAATTCCTTAATATAAGGAAGCGGAGGAATGTATACTGAAATTTGATAGACTTATCAACTCTAATTCACAGCCAAACTTGTTAAATCATTTAAATTTGATTTTTATTTACATAAGCAATAGAATTGGGACAATTTTAGAATATTCATATAGAATTGGATTTCTATAATTTATTTAATTTATTTAATGAATATTAAAAATAGCCATTTTGGCCACAGACTCGGATTTCGATGAAACCAGTTTCATCGGATCCGTATCGGTGAATTATTATAGGGTTTCAAGTTTCGTATCGATCGGACCTGTCGTTTGATCGTACGGACGCGAAACGCCTTGAAATCAATTTTATAAAATCAATTTGAAATCAATTTGGAAATTTTGTTTTCAGCATAACTTCTTCATACGATCGAATTTGGTCGTGAAACTTTTTCCATCGCATTCAGAATATTTTAAAATACCTATTTGGATATATGTGTTTAATAAATTTCGTTCCGGGGTCAGAACGGGCTTTTTGGGCCAACTTCCGTTTAGCACGTTCGTATTTCGTGCCCACCTAGCCTTCTTCTATTTGCCTATATATATGCTGTGATAAACCCTAGCCTCCCTTTTATTATCATTTGGTTGTACGTTCATGTTCTTCATCTCTTTCTCTTCCTTAATGGTTGCAAAACCTAGATCTACTTCAATCTAAATTTCAATGAAAATTCAAACTCTCCAGAAAAATTCCACAAAAATATATGTCAATGTTCTCGAAACACGTAATCTCATGGTGAAATTCGTTTTTCAAATGGAGTTATCCTTTACCCAGAATAAATTCAAACAGTTCGTGGCCATTCATCAGCGCCGTAACAAACTTCGTCTGATCGTCAAACGGTTTCTGGGTATTGGAGAGAGGACGATGGGGAGCGCATCTATGTGGTTTGGTTGTCGTTTTGATGGTCAGATTGCTTGCTACAATTCGATTAGGGTTATACAGGGGCGGCGGCCATGTAGGAGTTTGGGCGACCGGAGATCACTAGTAGGGGCGTCTCGGCATGAGGAGCACGATGGTGGTGGTGGCGCGGCGTATGGAGGCCGGTGGTGGAAGAAATTGGTGGTCAAAGGCACGGTCAAGGGTTTGTTGCGTTCACTGGTTCGTTTGGAGTCTCGGTTACGTGATGAAGGGGTGAGCGTTCTTTCACGTGCCTGGGGAGTTTGCTTGGTGACGTGTCTAATAATGTAAATGTGTTCTCTTTTGCTATTTTTTTTTTTTTGAAATTCTATCGCCATTTTTCACAATATCTTTTGCGTACGATATCCGATTGACGAGCGGTTTTTTTTGTTAGGATCGTAATTAAATTTCGAATTTGATGACGCTGGTTTGGACGAATTCCGAGAAGGGCGAATTTTTGGGTTTAAATCGAATTTAAATTCGATTTAAATTCCAAAGGTGAGTGTTTTAACCCACTCACAACTACTAGAAGCTTTTATGTTTGTTAAATTAATTTTAGAAATGAATAGAATTTTATTTATGAGTATTTGGCATGTTTATTTCACTCATATTTGTTGAAATGCATTTATTAAATTTAACTGTTAATTTAATTCATTTATTGCGTATAAATTTACAGTTAAAATTTATTTGTTTGTATATGAACTGCTAGTTAACAGTTATATAATTTATTTTTGAATATAGACTGTAGATTAATAGCTGATAAATTTAAATTGAATAAAATTGCCAGTATTACCTGTTATGTAGTACCAAAAATAATATTGTTATTGATTGATATTGATTGATGATTGCGATTTGGATGATGGATGATGTTGATGAATGGATGTTTATTGGATGTCATTAAATTGCAAATTATCATGCATATTTCATTTCATTCGGGATTGTGGTTTGAAATGATATATAACCGCAAATTTTTATATCTTTTAAATTGCGGATTGAAATGATAAATATCCATATCACTTGAGCATAGGATAGAAAATTTTATACAGGCACCGCGGTCTATAACTATTTTTATGTGATTTCTATGGTTTGGATGGAATACGGTTTATAATAATCTTAAATTTTATATTGTATAAATATTTTTCTTCCATATATATACATATGAAGTTGAAAATTTTGAAATTAAAAGGTGTATAAAAATCTTTATTAAAAATGGAAGAAAATTAAGAAAATGGAGTTTAATAATTTATATCATATGTTTAAATGTTAAGTTTGGAAATTTTAAGATATGATATTTGTAATTGGATTTTTCCCAAAATAAATTGAAATGAATATTCTAGTATAATTTGAATTGGGAAAAATATATATATTTTATTACTAGAAATTGAAGTCTTATTATTTATGGATTTTATATGAATATTCAAGACTAATTAATAGAACAATTGATTTGTTGAAAGCATAAAATCCGACTTTAGTTTGAAATATTGATACTCAAAATGGATATACGTATATATAAATAAATTGAAGTGGTTTTGGAACTTGAGAGAGATAATATAAATTTTGGTTTAGACTTTAATAAAGAAATGTATTTGTAAAGCCATGAGAACTATTTTCTTTACAAAGTAACATTTAAGTTAAACCATTTAATTCATACACCGTTGAATGTCCAAACCATTCAAGTTTTTAGAAGTTATGGTTTTAAATTATGATTTTCAAAATATTATGCTTTGAAATATTTGATTTTCAGACGTTATGAAGTTAAAGCATTATGATTTTGGAAAAGAATTATATTTGGGATAAGTGATAAAATATGGTTTTGGGTTTTGAAATGATATCGTATTCATGGTTATGAAATGGAATGTTTATTCTGATTTTTAAAGTATAACCTATTTTTAAATGACCGCGGTGTTATAATAACGATGGGTTGGCAAAGAGACCGGGATCGGATATGGACATACTCTGTGTCGATACCGAAAACCACTTTGACTAACCGTGTACGCGGTGGAGATTCCAGAATGAAGTAGGTGGTGGCGACGTTTCCTGTAAGGTAAATACGTGGACCGGACTCCCGTGAGTTGGCATAAGGTGGCTAAAACAGGAGCGATTCTCAGGCCAATGAGGTCATTCCTCTGATCGGACCCTCCTCTTCGATATTATACTTTGATTTTGGATTGATTCAGTGGCCACTTCTATAGTTTGATTTTGGGGAGTTAGTCCGAGGTGGGCGGTAACTGCGGCTACGCATTTCCACCAGCCTGGATAGCAATTGGTATATCTACCCTGGCATTGCCTAGTTTTGCCGTGTCACCTACCATACCGAGCCTTTACTACGAGTTTCTATTTGTGCCGTACCTATGGAGTATCCTCTGGTAGCTTCCCGATCAGGAGGTATTACGGTACTGTATAGACTATTGGCATTATTTGTGTTAAGGGCTATATGGGTAACCCCTTAACGCTATTAAAAAGTAAGTTTATTTTATAAATAGACACTATTATAATAGCGCAATATACTACATAGTAAATAGTTTAACGGATCCTTAGGAGATGTAAATCCCGAACATCTCTTGAGTTACTGTACTCATATTTATTTCTGTTAATTTAACTCACATAAGATCTTTTAGTCTGACTCGAGTGTTTTTGTCTTTTCAAATTCGCTCTGGTCAGTCCGAGCGTTTCAGGATCGAAGATTTTAGCTTTGGAGGACGAAGACGAAGAATCCGTATTATATTATTTATAGTATTGCACCACACTCTAAATTTCCGCTGCATTGATTGTATTGGTATGTGTAACTCTGATATTCATTGTATAAGTAAAATAAATATTTTGTAAACAGTTATCATGAACTGTATATTGATTATTATATTTTATCCTTCCGCTGTGAGATTCTATTTTGTTTTTATTTCTTCTCTGTTTTTCTTATTTACCCCATAACAATCCGCCCTTGCGTATGCTTTGAATTGGCACGTGTGTCGGTTTAAAGTGTGCGAAAAGGCGGGATGTTACATCGGGAATGAAGATGGAGATTCCAGAGTTTAAAGGTGGGATGGTAGCTGAGGAATTCTTAGATTGGTTATCTAATGTGGAGGAAATCTTTGATTTCAAGGAGGTTCCGGAGAATCGAAGGGTGAAGTTAGTTGCTACAAGGCTGAGGGGAAGAGCTTTGGCATGGTGGCAGCAAACTAAACTTACTCGTGAACGAATGGGGAAGTCAAAGATAGAATCTTGGGAGAAGATGAAGAAATTGATGAGAGCTACATTTTTTCCATACAACTATCAATCGCTTATGTACCAGAGATTGCAGAATCTAAGGCAGGGGACGAAATCAGTAAATGACTATGCAGATGATTTTTACCAACGTATTGCCAGGAACGATATAATGGAGACAGAAGAACAGCTGATTGCCAGGTTTGTTGGAGGGTTGAGAATGCAGATCCAGGATATGGTTAATATGTTCGATCCCAGATCTGTAGCGGAGGCACATCAAAAGGCGTTAGCTCGGGAAAAGCAAGGAAGGCGTGGAGGTGGTGTGTTTACTAATTCTAACAATCAAGCAAAGGGTGTCGGTGGAAGTTCTAATGTTACTAAAGCTGTTGCCAAACCAGTTGTGAAGGAAGGTGAGAAGGCGAAGGTTAGCAGTGGGTTCAAATGTTACAATTGCCAGGAGATGGGTCATAAAAGCAACGAGTGTCCGAAGCCGAAGAAGAGAACTATGATGGTTGAAGCTGAGGATGAAGAGGAAGAAGCTGAATGTTCTAATTCACCTTACGTTGAGGAGGAAGAAGAAGTGTCAGGAGACGAAGGTTGTAATCTGATGATGAGGAGGTCTTGTTTGACGCCAAAACAAGAGGAGGAAGATAGTTGGTAGAGGAATAACATATTTCAATCTACTTGCACTATTCTTGGGAAAGTTTGTAAATTTGTCATTGATGCTGGGAGTTGCGATAATATTATCTCTACAGAGGCAGTGAGGAAATTGGAGTTGAAAACCGAGAAGCATCCTAAACCATACAAGTTAGCTTGGCTAAGGAAGGGTGGTGAAGTGAAAGTTGGGAGAAGAGCTTGCGTGAAATTTTCTATTGGGAAGAAATACAAAGATGAAATATGGTGCGATGTAGTGGACATGGATGTGTGTCATCTGTTGTTGGGCAGGCCATGGCAGTTTGATCGAGCAGTACAACACGATGGTCGATCCAATAGCTATAGTTTCATGTTCGAGGGTACTAAAATAACTTTGGTTCCCAAGAAGCAACAACAGAAGGAGAGCAAGCTGGAGGAGATTGAGGAATTGAAAACTCTGTTGACTTTGAAGGAGTTTGTTAAGGAGGTTGAAGAGGAGCCTGAAGTATACTTGTTGATTGGTCGTGAGAGCAGTGAAGAGGTTGAAATTCCAGAAGAAGCGAAGCCAGTTTTGCAAGAATTTGAGGATGTATTTCCAGAGGAGTTGCCTAAGGAGTTACCCCCACTGAGAGACATTCAACATCAGATCGATCTTGTTCCGGAAGCAGTATTACCACATAGACCACATTATCGAATGAGTCCGAAGGAACATGAAGAGTTGAGGAGGCAGGTGGAAGAGTTGCTTGAACAAGGGCGAGTGCAGGAGAGTTTGAGTCCATGTGCTGTACCAGCTTTATTGGTACCCAAGAAGGGTGGAATTGGAGGAGTCTTGAGTCAGAGTGGGAAACCCGTTGCTTATTTCAGTGCAAAGTTATCAGGAGCAAAGATGAGATACAGTACATATGACGTTGAATTCTATGCTGTGGTACAAGCTATTTAAGCACTGGAGGCACTATCTATTTCAGAAGGAATTTGTTTTGTACACTGATCATGAGGCATTGAAGCATATGCAAGGGCAGGATAAGATTTCCGTGAGACATGCGCCATGGATTGCTTATTTACAGCAGTTTACTTTTGTCGTTAAGCACAAATCAGGGGTAACAAATCGTGTAGCGGATGCTTTGAGCAGGAGGAATCACTTATTGACAACGCTGAACGTTGAAGTGACAGGATTTGAATTATTACCAACATTGTTTGAGAAGGATCCTTAATTTGCAAAGTTTGTTGAAAAGGTTAAGGATGGAAGTACGGATGAATTTGTATTGGTTGATGGATTCTTGTTCAAGGGGAATCGATTATGCATCCCAGACTGTAGCTTGAGAGTGAAGATTGTTAAGGAGTTGCACGAGGAAGGTCATGTGGGCCGTGATCGTACTTTGCAGTTAATTTCTCAATCTTACTTTTGGCCATCGATGAGAAAAGAAGTGGACAGATTTGTGGAGCGATGTCATATCTGTCAGATTTCGAAGGGAACTGCGACTAATGCTGGATTGTATATGCCGTTTCCTGTACCATCTAAACCATGGGTTGATGTGAGTATGGACTTTGTGTTGGGTTTGCCGAGGACTCAGAGGGGAAATGATTCCATCTTTGTTGTGGTTGACAGATTTTCTAAAATGGCACATTTTATTGCTTGCAAGAAGACGGCGGATGCTGTTCGTGTTGCACAGTTGTTCTTTAAAGAAATCTATCGTTTACATGGGTTGCCGGAGTCTATTGTTTCAGACAGGGATACCAAATTTTTGAGTCATTTTTGGCTTAGTTTGTGGAAGATGGTGGGAACGAAGTTGAAATTTAGTAGCGCTTATCATCCGCAAACAGATGGACAGACAGAAGTGGTTAACATATCATTGGGAAATTTGCTACGGTGTTTAGTGAAAGATAATCTGCAGAGTTGGGACATGAAGCTGTGTCAGGCAGAGTTTTCTCATAATCATGCAGTGAATCGTAGTACAGGATTCAGCCCATTTCAGATTGTATATTCAAATTTACCCAGGGGACCGTTGGATTTAGCAGTAGTACCACAACCGAAGGGGACGGTTAAACGGGCTGTTGATTTTGTTGATGAATTAACTGAATGTCATAAAATCGTTCAGGAACGATTGGAGAGAGCAAACGAGAAGTATAAATGATCTGCAGATTTGAAACGAAGAAATGTTGAGTTTAATGTAGGAGATTTGGTATACGCCGTGTTAACGAAGGATCATTTTCCAGTAGGCGCTTATAACAAACTGAAATCCAGAAAAATTGGTCCCGTAGAAGTGGTGAAACGGATTAATGAAAATGCTTATAAGTTGAAGCTACCGGAGGATGTTTACACTTCTGACGTGTTCAATGTTAAGCATCTTGTATCATATTACGGAGGTGAACAATCTGGTGTGGAAGAATTTCCAAATTCGAGGACGAATTTTTCTCAACCAGGGAAGGATGATGCAGCTCAGGAAATAAGTCGTATACGACTTAAGGAGGAAGGTATAGGTCGTTTCCGAGCTAACTCAAACAGGCAACGACCTAAGGGGACACGTGAAACTGAGCTGCGACCTAATGGAGGTACTATAGGTCGGTCACGACCTAAGGAGAAGATGTTAGGTCGTCTACGACCTAAAGATCCACGAGAAAAGAAGCTGCGAGTTAATGGAAGCATAAGTCGTTCATGTTTGATGAGTCACATACGGGTTAACGACACGGGTTTAAGTCGTTCACGACTTAATAGAGCAGAAGTTGTTGAAGGCCTAGGTCGTCCACGACCTAACTGGAGAACAGAGAAAGATGTTAACGAGTTACGAGTTACGACCTAAGAGCTTGAGTCGTTGGGAGTCTTAAGTCGTAAGCCTGGATGTGTAGATTTTCTATGAGTCGTGGAAGGTTGAGTCGTAAGTCGTTTGTGTCTTATGTCGTAAGTCATTAGGTCGTATACGACCTAAGTGTTGTGTCGTTTGTACCGATGAGTCGTGTACTGTTGGTATGTTCTTTAAGTCGCTGTTGAATGATGTTAGGTCGTTCACGACCTATAATTGAGTCTGTACATGTTTTGAGTCATTTGTTATGATAAGTCGTGAGTCATGGTAGCTGATGAGTCGTGAAGTTTGTTAAGTCGCTGGGTTTTAAGCTGTGTGCTTTTGAGTCGTGAGTCATAGGTCGTTGCCGACCCAGGATGAGTCGTAAGTCGTATACGACTTAAGGGGGCCGGTTGTAACAAGCTATAAATATGGCGTGTGTTGTACATTTTTTGGGGGGTTGACTTTTTGAAAAAAATTCTCTTTTGTTAGCTTTGTGCTTTCATACAAATTGGTAGTTGAGTGTGATCTCCTATCTCCTCTTTCGGTTAATCGAGTGCGCTCGATACAACGATCGTAGAAGCCGATTCACGGTATCTAGTGCGCTAGATCAACGTACGAAGAATCGTAGATCTTCTTTCTCGGCATCGTGCGCGATCAACGAGACGAAGATAGCTAGAATCCGGTATCTTTGGATCAACGGATTTGGGCCTTGTAGTATTCTCAACTCACCGATTGCTACATTCCATCGATTGAAGTTTGTTTCGATTAATCCGCTGCGTCAGAAACTCTGCCTTTAAAATCCTTTCGACAAACGGGGTTTTACTTGGAGCGAAACCCCATTCCCTCTCGTCTTCATCCCTTTGCATGCTCTCTTTCATGATTTGTCGAACCATTTCAGAAAGATACCTTTCATCATGTCGAGCTTTAGATCAACCAACTTCAGAAAGTGTCTGCTCAAGGGGGGTGGCAGCCCTCTCAGGAACGTTCCTTTCTTCAGCATCATGAACGTTGCCAGCAAAGTTCCTTTCATTACCCGTTGTTTGATGGTTTGCCCCAAGCAAATCGTTCAACTTATTCAAAATTAGTGCATTTTGGGCATTCTGAGCCTCCAATTGTGCACTTTGGGCATTTATCTGCTGGTTCAGCCCTAAGATTACAGCATCCAACTCCGCTTTTGTAACCCCAACAGGTGGAGTGGCTTGATTAGGTACTGGGGAAGCGGAGGTTCCCTCTTGAACATTTCCAGATCTAACAGATCTACTCCTTCTCCCCGGATCCATGATTCCAGATAAACTTCTAGTCTTCAGAGAGATTACTTCAACAAACTTTCGTGGAGCAATGATGATAATTCGCGTGAGTTCAACTCTCAATGAAAGCACCAAAAATGTTAACGCTAAAATTTGAACACTAACACCCCGGTGTGTAAAGTGCAGTTGTGAAAGCACCACCCGATGATTCGGGAACAGAGTATAAGCAGAAAACCACAGAAAAAGCAGTAAATAACAGCGGTTTTATAGTGGTTCGGCTCAATAGTTTGCCTACGTCCACTCTGAATATCTTTATTGATGATTTCGTTACAAGTCGATACAATTCTTCCCGAGTACAATACACTTTGAATTACTAAACACTTTGAACGTTTAGCTTAAACTTCAATGTAAGTGAAGGTCTTCAAATCCATGTCCAATGTGTGAGATTCCTTCTTGAAGTTGTTCATGGCGTTCTACGTGTCTTGAAAGCTTTGAGTGTCGAGTCGGTTTGGAATGTAGCAGAGTATCAGTGCTTGGAGACAATCAGCCAAAAGTCCTTTGAACGTTGGAGGTGATCGCATATTTATAGGTGTGATTCTGGGCAGCAGTTTTTCTCTCAAGTCATGAGTCGTGCATGACTCATGGAGAGTCGTAAGTCGCGCTCGACTCAAGGTTCAAGAGTCAGCAGGCAGTGGAGTAAGTGAGGTGGTTCTGAGCTTTTCTTCGTTCATCTGGATACAAGTCCTAACTCGTTTGCGAGTTAAGAGGTCACGGTTTAAAGTGAGGCAACACTAAAATCTTGGCTCTGCGGTTTTAGGTCGTGTACGACTTAAACTAGGTCGTAAGTCGTCGACGAGTCATCTTATTACGGCATGGTATTGAACTTGTTCTCTAAGTCTTAGGTCATAACGTCTTTAAGTCGTGGGTTTTCTTAAGTCGTGACATTCCCTAAGTCGCTTAGGTCTTAATCCTGTTAGGTCGTTAGCTCCTTAACTCGTAAGCTTTCCCTGAGACATGACATATCTTAAGTCGCAGAGGCTTTAAGTCGCGGATTTCTCTGAGATATGAGTCGCTTTGTTTTCCTAAGTCGTTTACGACTCATGCTAGGTCGTAAGTCATAGACAGCTTTAGGTCGTTAACTTATTTCCCTCTTGAGTCGTTGAGTCGGCCATTTCTTTAACACGTTAAACCGTTAAGTCGTACCATTCATAAGTCGTAGATCGTCCATAACTTGAGTCCTTAACTTGTTAAGTCGCAGAGTGCTTTCAACTGTTAGATCATGGTGGCCTCAAGTCATAAGTCGTTGTCTTAACGGGGTTAACATTAACCTTTAAAGGACCCCATACTAACTCAATAAAGCCAGAAGGGTTCATAACCAAGCACTAAACCTTTCAATGACATCGAAGGGTCTGATTCGAAAGGTAGCAACCAGTAAGGCTAAATTTGAAGGCAATTTCATAGAGTATCATATCCACCATACATAGAAAGAATTTTCATCTTCCTTAGCACAGCTTGGGGATGTTGACCATAAATTTGGTTAATAAGATGAATCTTCATGATATGATATGGAGGAGACTTGCCTCTCGTCAGCTTTATGGGGAAGCCCTAAAATGGTGGGGATTTATTATGAATGAAATTGATGGAAATGTTATGCTTAGCAAGAATTTGAAAAACAATTAAACTCGTTGCATTTCTACAATAGAAAAGGATGTATATTTGATTAATTTCTTATAATTATGACAATAAGAGATGGATGTGAAAGAGTATATTTCACAATTCAACTCTTTTG
The DNA here is from genome assembly GCA_030765085.1 of Allium cepa. Classification (NCBI taxonomy): domain Eukaryota; kingdom Viridiplantae; phylum Streptophyta; class Magnoliopsida; order Asparagales; family Amaryllidaceae; genus Allium; species Allium cepa. The sequence continues at coordinate 1,034,838,320 of CM060928.1, forward strand.
CATGCTTTTCATAATTTTGATGGATATTCCCTCAGTAAAAACTTGTATACTTGCAAATGGTATGCTTCCCTCTACACATGATAATGTGTCTAGTCATATCTCTCTAGTTGTGTCATTTAAGAAGATTTTTGATATAGTAATTAGGCACGAAAGCACTGAATTTGGTTCAAAAGTGATCGATGTCGCGACCAAAGTTTAGGGTAAACCAAAATGGTCCGTGAAGTAAATAGGATCGGCCAAAATTGAAAACCTTAATAATAAGAAGAAGGGGATAGAGTATATCTACAGATTTGAAGCATGAAACTAACTAACGAATATAGAGCTCTGAAAGTTAAGAGGATATGTTTCATTGTGTTTAATCTTTATTTGGCTGGGTAACATGCAGAAAGACTATCCTACCCTCATAGGGAGTGGGCATAAGGTCAAAGCATGCACGTAAGAGTTGTTCCTACCTCATTTCAAAAGATTGGCGATGTAAAGGGAATGAACATTGTTATGGAAGGAGCATTTCTAATATTCGATTACCTACATATGTTCTTTTTGACATTAGTGCTTCATAGTTATTTATTGTTAGTAGTTTTGTATATTACTTAACCTCAATACCGACATTAAAAAAAAATCCCTTTTTAGTAACTGAAGGAATCGGGTTGGTAAGCAGTTGGTAAAATAGGTGGATTTCAAAAAAATTCCCTAATTTAAATCATTGTTTGGCCAATGAAGTCTGAATGGATTCAATAGATCTGATTTAATTACTTTAAGTAAAATCTAATTTTATTTAATTATCTGATTAATCAATCAGTGAATTGATTTTTTGGATTTTTGTATTATACGATTATAACGTAGTATGCCCATGTGTATATATAATGCATGTGCAATATATAACATAGTATGCATAATAAATGAGTACGTATTCAGATGTAGAATCTGTAATACACACATTCGCTATCCATATACGCATCTGTAAACTTTTATTTTAATATGCATGCATTTAATTATATACATTAACATACAAAATTAAAACCATTGGTTAGTTTTAGATAGAAGGAAACCAAGAGATGAACTCTCTTTAATGTACTCCTTTATTTATTACCATTTACTAGATCCACATCTAGTAATTCAAATGCCTCTATGAATATTTAATATAAATAAATTTATGTATATGTATATTTAAAGTTTCTAGTCAATTTTTTTTTATTTGGAAAAATCAAAACTTTATATTTGAAATTCAATATAAATAAAATTTACTTTTGATTAGGTAAATAATCTACAAAACAAACTTTCTTAATGCACTCCTACCTTCATTACCATATATTAGATCTTAATCTAAAATTCAAATGCTTGTAATTACAACTTTATGTATTTACATTTGGTAGAATTACATTTTGAATGATGAATGATTTGGAGGCATTAAATTCAAAGAATTTGAATCATAACTGTGATTTACAAGGCTATTGTATTTGTTATATACGTTAAGTCCCAATTCAATCACGGATGTATAGTCAGGCATTTTGTAAAATAACTATTTAACTTTAAATTTGAAATTTAAGTTAAAACAATGATTTTGAGATACTAAAAAATACTTTATTAACATGGCAGTATTGACTGTATGTCTATTATTATTTGACACGGTAGCTATATGATGTGATTTACATGCAACACACTAGTGACGCTGCTTTAACTAGGCTCGAACAGTTTAGATACCAAACTGTCGCAACCTATCTAGGATCTTCCTCATGAAATAATGATTTCGTGCCAATAAACCGATAGAATGATAAATTCTCAATTCCGTTGATCGTGATGATACTAGAATCTAGCTATGTCCAACCCGTTGATCTCGCAAGATGCCTTGTTGAAAGATATACAATTCGATCGTTGATCACTCGTAAGTGATACGGAGAATTGGCAACCCGTGAAGATGATAGATCTCTCTGAAGTATAACTGTGTGACATTAACTGCATCTGCAGTCTTCTTACATGCGATAAAATGTACCATTTTTGAAAACCAATCAACCACCACGTAGATAGAATCATTGCCACGTTGCGTCCTCGGCAAGCCCCATACAAAGTCCATACTAACATCCACCCATGGTTTAGTAGGTATAGGCAACGGCATATATAAACCTACATTTGTTGCGGTCCCCTTTGAAACTTGACAAATATGGCACCTCTGAATGAACTTATCAAACTCCTTCCTCATTGAAGGCCAAAAATAAGATTTTGAGATCAATTGCATGGTACGGTCGTGGCCCACATGTCCTTCTTCATGTAATTCTCTGATGATTTTAATTCATAGACTGCAATCTGGAATACACAACTGATTTCCATTGAATAGAAAACCTTTAACCAGCATATATCCAGCCATGTTTCCCTGCTTGACTTTTCTAGGATTTCAGAAAAATATAAATCTGAAGTAAGAAGATATGAAAGTAAGTCAAAACGCATCACCTCTATTCGCATGGTTGTTAGTAAATTATTCCTCCGACTCAATGTATTGGCGTCGCGATTAGTCACTCCAGTCTTGTGCTTTATGACGAATGTAAATTGCTGCAAATAAGCTATCCACGATGCGTGCCTAGCTACAATTTTATTCTGCCCTTGTAAATGTTTCAATGCTTCATGATCTGTATACAAAACAAATTCTTTGTGGAACAAATAATGTCTCCCATGCTTCATGGCCTGCACAATAGCATAAAACTCCACATCAAAAGTACTGTAACTCATTTTTGCTCCAGAAAGTTTTTCACTGAAATAGGCAATTGGACGTCCCTTCTGACTCAACACTCCTCTGATTCCAACTTTGGACGCATCTGTATGTGACTCAAATAGTAACTGAAAATCTGGCAACATTAGAATCGATGCTGAGGTTAAAAGTTCCATGATTTTTTCAAAAGCGGATCCTGCCTCTTTCGTCCATGAAAGATGCTTTCCTTTCATACAATCAGTAACAGGAGCCATTACACTACTAAAGTGCGGTATAAATCTTCGATAAAATGAAGTTAACCAATGGAAACTTCTGATTTCTGTTATAGTTTTGTGCTGTGGCCAATTTCTGATTGCCGCTACTTTACTCTGGTCCACTTGTATCCCTTCCTTAGACACGACATAACCCAGAAATAAAACACTTAGCGTCATGAACTCGCATTTCTTCGTCGCCGCATGGAATTGTTCTTGACGAAGAATAGTTAACACCATTAGCAAGTGCTGGATGTGCTCCTCTGTGCTAGCACTATATATCAAGATATCATCAAAATAGACTACAGCAAACTTCCCGATGTAAGGTCTTAAAATTTGATTCATCACCCTTATAAATGTGCTTGGTGCATTAGATAGACCAAATGGCATAACCAGCCACTCATATAATCCTTCCCGAGTCTTGAATGTTGTCTTCCATTCATCACCTGGTCTTATGTGAATCTGATGATAACCACTCTTAAGGTCGATCTTAGAAAAGATTATAGACCCATTGAGTTGATCTAATAGATCATCAAGTCTTGGCATAGGAAATCAAAATCTGACAGTTATTTTGTTGAGTGCCCTACTGTCCGTACACATTCTCCATGAACCATCTTTCTTCGGTACCAACAGAGCTGGTACAGCCCAAGGACTAAGACTCTCTCGAACACGCCCTTGCTTAAGCAACTCCTCAACCTGTCTCCTCAACTCTTCATGCTCTTTTGGACTCATACGATAATGCGGCCTATGCGGTAAAACAGCACCTGGCACTAGATCAATCTGATGTTGTATATCCCTCGGTGGTGGTAATTCCTTGGGTAATTCAGCAGGAAAGACATCTTCAAATTCATTTAACACCGGTCTAACCTCCGCAGGAATTTCATGATCTTCAATTGTTTCATACCCAATCAACCTAAACGATTCAGCACTAACTTTCACTTCTTTAACAAATTCTCTCGTAGATAATAGACTAGTTGATTCCACTTTCTTCTCTGACTTGCTTTCACTTTGTTCACGCTTCTTAGGAACTAAGGTAATTGAACATGAAACTGTAGTTGTTGGTGCGACCATTATGTTCTACAACTCTATCATATTGCCATGGTCTTCCCAATAGTAGATGACACACAACCATATCGACAACATCACACCATATATCATCTTTGTACTTCTTCCTAATAGAAAATGTAACAAATGCTCGTCTTCCCACTGTCACTTCTCCACCTTTCTTTAGCCATGCCAGTTTATAAGGTCTAGGGTGTTTTTCAGTCTTCAACCCTAACTTCTTGACGGCTTCTTCAGAAATAATGTTATTGCAGCTTCCCGCATCAATAACAAATCGACAAACCTTTCCCAAGATAGTACATGTAGACTGAAAGATATTGCTTCTCGGCCAACTAGAATCATTCTCATGCTTTGGCACTAAATAAGACCTCATTATCATCAAGTTACACCCTTCGTCTCCTGACACAACTTCTTCATCTTCATCAAACTTCGATGGTTGAGAATAATCAATTTCATCTTCCACATCCTCATACTCACATTCCTCTGCAACTAACGCTCTCTTCTTTAGCTTTGTACATTCATTACTTTTATGGTCAAACTCCTGACAATTATAGCACTTGATATTGTTATTGACCTTTGCTTTAGCGGCTTCATTAACAGTTGGTTTATTGAGTGCCTTGGAAACATTAGCACTGCTACTAGCACCCTTATTCTGGTTGTTAGAACCCGTAAACACGCCACTTCCTCGTCTCCCTTGTTTCTCCCATGCTAGAGCTTTCTGATGTGCTTTAGCAACAGACATTGGATTAAACATATTAACCATGTCTTGAATTTGCATTCGTAACCCTCCAATATATCTAGCCGTTAGCTGTTCCTCGGTTTCCTTAATATCATTCCTTGCAATCAATTGATAGAATTCATCTGCATAGTCACTCACTGTCTTCGTTCCTTGTCTCAAATTCTGTAAACGTTGATACATAAGAGACTGATAATTGTACGGCAAGAAAGTCGCTTTCATCATCTTTCTCATCTTCTCCCAAGTGACAACTTTTGATTTTCCCATTCTCTCCCTAGTTAGTTTTGTTTGTTGCCACCAAGCCACAGCTCTTCCCCTTACTTTTGTAGCAACTAATTGGACTCTGTGATTCTCAGGCGCCTCCTTGAACTTCAAAATTTCTTCAACATTCGACAACCAATCAAGAAATTCTTCTGCTTGCATACCACCTTTGAATTCTGGAATTTCCATCCTCATACCTGACCCCCGTTTACGATCATTTTCTGAATCCAGATATTGATTTCGCACTTGGCCTCGATTTCGATAATGAATACTACCTCCATCACCATCTTCCTCAACATCAGATGTATTTCGATATCGATCCTGACCATCTACGTCCCTACGACCACGCATGTTCCTTCTACCATGTCTTCAGCATCATGATATGGTTCATTTTCGAACCCACGTTGAGTTCTTCCCTCTTCATTTCGATACCCATAGTGGTCTCGCATCATTGAAACTGATGACTCTCTTCTATCTCGATAAGACCGGGGTGACATCCTCCTTTCTTTCGAAACCGATGGTGAAACCCTGTTTCCACCCTAGTTCGAAACTGGTGACGTTCTCCTTTGATTTTGATTCTTGTCGTTCATTAATTTCTCCAATTTTTCAATACCCTCATTGAACTTTTCATTGATATGCAGCTCCATCTGCTCAGCTTCTTGCCTTCTATACAAATCTTCAACATTATGATAACGATCAGCATGTCTCGAAGGCATGATCATTAAATAATCTCATTTCCGTCTCTGATTTGGCTTTGATACCAATTGACGCAGCTTTGACGAGGCTCGAACAGTTTAGATACCAAACTGTCGCAACCTGTCCAGGATCTTCCTCACGAAATGATGATTTCGTGTCAATAAACCGATAGAACGATAAACGCTCAATTCCATTGATCGTGATGATACCGGAATCTAGCTATCTCCAATCCATTGATCTCGCAAGATGCCGTGTTGAAAGATCTACAATTCAATTGTTGATCATTCGTAAGTGCTACCGAGAATTGGCTTCAACTTCGTTGATTCGCTCACGAATAACCCGAAGATGGAAAGAAGAAGGAGATCACAGTCAACTTCAACAATGGTGGCCAAAGCTCACACACAAATTTATTTCAAAATCAACTCCCCTTTACAAATGAAAACACACCCCTATTTATAGGAAATTACAACACACACACGACTCAACATCATACGACTTAACAATACAACACACATGTGACTTAACAATACAACACACACATGCGACTTAACAATACAACACACACATGCGACTTAACAATACAACATACGACCTAACAACAATGAACATAAGAAATCAGCACACGACTTACGACTCATGACCTAAGAAGATAGCACAGCTTCAAGAGAGACCTAAGCGACTTAGCACAGCTTCAGGAACGACTTAAGCGACTTAGCACAGCTTCAGGAATGACTTAAGCGACTTAGCACAGCTTCAGGAACGACTTAGCGACATAAACTTCGGGAGCGACTTAAACAACATAAGCTTCAGGAACGACTTAAGGACATAAGGAACCATGCGACATAAGAGAACAATGCGACATAAGAACCCATGCGACATAAGCGACATAGCGACATAAGAACCATGCGACATAAGGGACATAAGAGAACGATTTATAGAAATGCGGTTTGATTTCGTGAGTCGTTATCTTATAATGTAGGCGACTTAAAGCAGGCAACTTAAAGCAGGCGACTTAAGGCAATTGGCATACGTTTGACATTACTCGCTATGTCGAGCTTGTTCCACCTGCTATCATGATGCGCTGCATCAATTAGACATTGTCTGTCATATCACTTTATGTTAAACATAATGAATGGTTAGTTTCATTTGAGGGCAAAACCGTTTTGGTAATCCATACGGTCTCAAAAAGGTGTTATTATATGTTAACCTAGTTTCTTGAGTTTCTAATGTGGGTTTACCTAAGTGATCCATTTGTTATTTTTTTGTAATGCTCGGTTCCGCCCTGTGTATGTTTCTAGATTTAGCTACGGATGCTTTGGAGGTTATGGAGAGAAGGTGGATGATTACATACCATAGTATTCTTATTTCTATTGGATTTCCATATTGTATATATATCGCTATTATGAGAATAGGTAGTTGTAACTGTCCAGACTAATGATAGTACTTAGGTTATAGTAACTTTGAAATTTTTATTTAGAGTAACCTTTTGTAATAGTCTTTCAATATTATATATTGTCGTTCTATTGTGTGATTCTGAAATTTTTTCCTTTCTTTCTCATTCTATTCATTATCTTTTTATTTTACCCAAACTTTCTGCCTTTTCGATACTTGAGTGCTCGGCACACGAATACCATGGATGTATTTAGTGTCGACATTCGAGCGTCAAAAAGTCGGGTCGTTACAGTATTCTTATCCAAATGGCAGTAGTATATTCACAAATCTTAAACATGATTTCACATTTACGCAAATATAATTAAATGGTTTAAAATAAATAATATGAAAAACCCTTTTACTACAAACCCAAGACCATTTTATACATGACAATATCTGTAACGTCCCGAAAATTTTCGACTTTCGAAAATTCAACATCGATACTCACTTTATCGACTGCCGAGAAATCGAAGGCCGGAAACACGAAATGTTTTGGGTTTAAAAAAGAAGGAAGAAGTAGAAGGAGAGAAAGAAAAACAGAACGGAAAGAAACAACATCAGAATCTCACCATTCGCAGCGGAACAACATATAATAATAAATGAATAATCTTTAAACAAAGAACTATATTAGTTATTACATTACATCACATTACCATTCATTACATCAGAGTGTACTACAACAACAACAACAACAGAAAAGGAAATACTATATTAGTAGTACGCCATGCCATCCATCCTGCCTCCGGCAACTCCAGAATATCCTGATAAACCTTAACTCTTGACTGTCCGTGTGGAAATTGGTGGGCACCCAGAGTTTAGGAAGGAAAACAATAAACTCCGAGTCAGTCATGTGACTGGTGTGAGAACTCAAAACAGTTTATTTTCTTTAAAATAAAAATAGAGGAATATTTTTAAAGTCAATTCGAAATGCTTTTAAAAATGAGACTACCATAAGGCCTCCCGCACACACACACATGCAAACGCAGAATCGGAGGAGATTTCTCCTTATGATAGTGAAAGATGCTTGATACGCATGAAAAAGAACATTTGATATTATTACTAGTGCATAGTGTAGAGAAAATTCATTTCGAAATAAAGATATAAATCTTAGCCAGCATAGACATTTCGCACTTATGCCTACTATACCTACCATGTTCAATAACGGGTTACCGCCATATTCCATGACAGGTAATACAACTAAAACCGTACAAGTCTCGTATTTGAAGAATGGATTTTCCAACAAATGGTCAGGCCAAGGAACTTCCCATTGCCACATGGAAACGCCTCTGGAAGGACGCCCCGAGAACCACCGTTCTCCGCTAAACAAAGCCGGGAATCCCTTTTCCCAAGGAATATTACAAACCCTCAGATATGCCACCCCCGGTCCTTTGGAACCTTTCACCGAGCGCTCGTCACCATCATCACACAATCATAAAGTGTTTTCAACATGAGTAAGTATCTGGGCTCCATACCATGATACTACCCTTTTCCAGAAGGAATGGCTATACCCTAGGGAAGCGATCCCTGGAAACCTTGCCGCACAATTCCTGTTTCGACCATTACCGGTTTGTGAGGCTCGACGAAGTCACGTCCACAAAAACATACTTTATACAAAAGCCATGCTTTGGGTCAACAAATGATCATAGAAATGATCACCAAGATAGACGATCAAACAAATGATCCTATCACAAATAATCAACACAATGATCATTTACAGCAACACTCAGTATGTCACATTACCAAAGTTGGGAATATATCGCTGATAACTTCAACTATATAACCTCTGAGCTCGTACGTCTCAGAGAAGGGTGTTAAGCTAAGAGAATAAATTCTCCGCCACCAACAGAAATATATTTGAAAGAAATCGGCTTTATATCTCAACTTGTAATGTCAGACATACAATCCATACAAGTCTGTTCAGGGCTCGAACAGAACCGAAGGCACTTACAAAGAAGTCCTTGCAAACCGGATATTCACTAATCACGTTCGGACTTCCCATCACATATGGAGTCTCTATACCGGGGACCAGTCGATGCAAAGACATTCGACAAGAAACCCTTTCGTTTTCGAAAATATCCGGTCTTCAACACCGATCTTCGAATGCAATTCATAACGACGTATCACATATTCGGAATGGGTTATACGACCCCATGGTCCTTTCCCGGTTAACCCGAATAGTGAGCGCTTATTTTAAAAAAAATAAGTGTGGCATTCAATTTCAACAAATCACAACAAATACCTATTTAAAGGTAAATATTGATAGTCGGTTATTGAACTATCAATAGATATGCCGACATCACCAGATTCCAAATAATTTTCCAAATTATTTATTTCCCAAAAATATCTTTACAAGATATATATATTTTCCATACTTCAAAAATAAATCAATATTTATTTTTAAAACCCAATTTCCAATTTCATTTATAAATTCTATATTGAATTTACATTCCAAAATATTTATGAATATACGATTTCCATTCGTTTTCAAATATTCATTTCAATTTATCTTCAAAAAGATAAATTCCAAATATTCACTTAATATTGGAAAAGCATTTCTATACTTATTAAAAATAAGTAATTCACAGATCTTTTTATTTTCTATACTTAGAAAATATTTAATATACCCTAATCGAAATTAAGTATATATTTCATTCTTTAAGGAAATCATTCACTTAACCATATTTATTTGGGCCAAAACGAATGTTGCGTAAAACATCGTTACGACAACCCAAAATAACTAGTATAGGGATTCGAAATTAAAAATAGATATTAAATCCCAATACTATACAAAACATTTCCTTTAGGAAATCATTTATTATAACAACAGTGTTATAATCTACCATTTCCTTCTATTTCTCGAAAACGTCTATTTCAACAATGAATGTTGAAATCTATGGTTTCGAATCTCAATACATTTTAAAACATCTTTAGATCGTTTTAATTCTATTTAAAACATCACATTTAAAATAATTCCTTTAACATAATATTCACTATTCAAAACGTGAATATACTTGTTAATAAATTTCATCACTTCTATTCATTTTATTTTAAAGAATTATTCACTGTCTAAAACATGAATATAACTCCATAAATAAATTACAACAATTCACTTATCAAAATAAGTCGTTGCGGATTTATAAAATAATATTTATAAATTCCATTTCTATTTATTTTATATCAACTCCTTTTTATAAATTCCTTTATTAACCTATCTCAATTCATATCACAATGATATACTAAAAATTCATATTATAAGTCAAACACTTATAATTTATTTGTTTACAAAATTGTTTCTTTAAACTTCCCAGATTTATAAATCTTATAACTTATAAGATTCATTTATTTATCCAAAATTTATTCTTTTAGTAACTTTACAAATTTTATAAACTTACTGTTTAAAAATTTCCATTTATAACTTCACCGTAATAATTCCATAAATTTCATTCATTTATGAAATTCATTCACAATTCATTCTTACTCTTATAAAAGCTCGTTTTATAATTCCAATATTTTTAATTTATAAATATCAATTTATAAATCTTTTTAATATAAAACAATTTGTATTACTATTTTAAAACGTCTTTCAACTCCTTATGATTTCATCATTTTGATTTATAAAATAATCAAATTTCATAAATTCTATAAATTTCATTCCTTTATGAAATTCATTTACAAATCATTCTATCACTTATAAAAGCTCGTTTTATAATTCAAGATATTCTAAATTTATAAATATCAATTTATAAATCTTTTAATATAAATCAATTTATATTATTACTTTAAACATCTTTAAACTCTTTTATAATTTCATCATTCTGATTTATAAAATAAAAATTTTATAAATTCTATTTTTAAACTTCTTATAATAAATTCAGAAATCCCAGTTTTTAACTATTTTATAAAATCGTTAATCTCATATTTTTCAAAAATCAAATTTTAACTGAATTTCTCAAAAATCATAATTTTTATAATATTAAAATTATAACGTTCATTTATTTAAGATGAATCAATTCCAAAAAAATATTTTATAACGTATATTTCCAAAAATCACTTTAGAAATAAAAATCGTTATTTTTAAACTTCAAAAATTGGATCCGATGATGCAACACATCAATAGTCAATCATGACTTTTAAACACCATATATCATCCATGATAAACAATCAAATAACACAATATATGAAATCAAACAAATGATTGTGAGGAATCCAGTTGGATCCCTCCAACCTGTTTCCCTGCATCCACAGACATTAGCACAATACCATTCCACTTCGAGGTGGAATATCGCGGTATATGGGATTTTATAAAAATATATCCGCTTACTAACGGCGCAATAGGGTCTCATCCGCTAAAAAAATGCGGGAAATCAATCAACTGCAATATATACATATGCCAATATATATATATATATTGCTATATATAATATAATACCAATTCCACTTCGAGGTGGAATATCGCGGTATATGTGTGTAATAAATAACCTCCGCTTACTAACGGCGTATAGGGTCTATTCACATCCAATATATATATATATATATATATATATATATATATATATATATATATATATATATATATATATATATATATAACAATCATCATTCAAGCATTCAATCAATACAGTCAAGCAAATTTTAAATCTAACTATTTAAAATTTAAATAAACAATAAAAATTCCTTTTGAGTGAGAAGTTCTCACCTTTGCTCCCGTTTGCAATCCACTTCCAATTCAACTTGTTTTCTTCATTTATACCTTGTATAAATATTTATACAATTCATTAATATGCGAACAAATCGAATAATAAATTTTCATTTGATAATTTCGATTCATCGGTGATTTTATTTTAATAGTTAAATTAACTGATAGTTTTATTTAAACCAATTTCTTCCTTAATAAATTTATTCTAACTAAAAATTAAATTTAACTAACCAAACTCTCTTTTAATAACTTAATCAATTATAAATTCGATTTTTAATTAAAAATTTAATTTTCAAAACTAAATTTAATATATTAACCTTTGGTAACTAAATTATCCCATGATTTCATTTTAACCCAATTTCTCTCAATAAAATCATCTAATCGAAGAATCAAATCTTAAACTAGAATCCCTTTAATAAATTTATTTTAACTAATTCTTTTACTTTTAAATTAATATCTTTAAATCAATTTCTTTTAATAAATTTGTTTAACTAAAAATTTAAATTTCTTTTAATAAACTTTCTTAACTAACTATTTATTTAAATTAATTTTCCTTTTGAAAATAATTTTAACTAGAAATTTCCAATTGAACTAAATTTCCTTTTTATAAATTCAAATCAACTATTTTTTTTTTTAAACAAATTTATTTAACTACAATTTAATTTCCCTTTGAATAAATTATTTTTAACCACTTAACTTAAATTTAACAAATTTTCTTTAGTAACAAAAGAATTGACTAAGTTAATCGAACATCTTAATAATTTATTCTTAACCCATTTTTCCGAAAATAATAATATTTCTTTTGGAAAGTCATTTTATTTATTAAATTAAATCTTTAACAAATTTTCTTTTACAAAAATTTTTCCTTTTAAAACTAAAATTTCTATTCAACAAATAATTTAGTTTTAAACTAAATTTTCTTTAAGTTTTAAAATTCTTATTATTATTTATTTCTAATTTATATACATTTATTAAAATTCGAACTAATTCCTTTAACAAGTTTATTTAACTAATTTCTTTTAAATAATTAAATTTATCTAACTAATGATTATATCCTTCCTTTTATTTTAATAAATTTGATTAACTAAAAATTAAATTTTAAACAAAATTTCTCAAAACATTTTTCTCTGTTTAAACTTTTTTTTTTCTCATTATCAATACATATACGTTATAAATAAATAGAATAAAAAAAATTACCTTACTGTAAAATTTTTTTTCATATTTAAATCAAATTGAACAAAACAAATAAATAAAAAAAAAACTTACTGCAATTCGATTAAGGCCATCTCCATGTCTCGGCCTCGAATTCCCAACCCCACGAACGAACACGCGTGCCCCCCAATCCATCGTGCGCCGCCTGCCTCGACGCCTCACCACGACAGCGCCGCCATCTCCACTGCAACAATCCCCAATCCAAAACCACAATCGAACCCACTTCGACACTCGCGCAGCCGCGTTGCTCGCGATCACTCCTTGACCTCAAACCCACGTAAAAGCGAAATCCCAGTCTCCCAGTATCCTCGTCTCACGGCCATCGATACTTTCAAACAAGCGCAGTCGCCGACTCCTCAACTCGTGATGCCGCCGTTGCGCTCGATTTCGATTCGCGAATATCTGGAGGGGAAGAGAGGTTGCGATTTTGCTTCGAAGGCAAGGAAAGGCTCGGCATTTTTATTTTGAACGATTTCGTGATTTCGACCTTTTGTGAAGCATTAGATTTTGGGGGAAAGAAGAATTTATTCTTGCTTTAGTCATTTATTTCAAGTTTGAGGGAGTGTCGGCCACCATTGATTTGAATTCGAACGAATTTGTGCTACTAGATTTGATTTTAAAAGGAAAAAAAAAACAGACGGCCATGCTTTTGAGATTTGTCTCGTGATTTTAGGCGCAATTTCTGGCTAAAGGGAAGGAGGAGACACGATATCTGCATTACCTCTACAATGTTTCTGATGTTGACCAATTTTAAATTTTAAATTTAAATTTAAATTGAACTCGATTTAATTTCAACGCGTTTATATGTCGTGTGCTCACATATTAACTCCAAAAAATACGAAATTTGAAATCCGGTAATAATTCAATATTACGGACCCAATGGAACTGGTTTCGTCGAATTCCGAGACTGCGCCTCGGACGGCTATTTTTAAATATCGATTCAAACGATATAAATTTCAAAACTGAACAAAGCAGTTTCAAATTAAATTCTGAAGCTTCTATTATCTTCAATATTATCAATATGAATTTTACAAGCCTTTGAAATAATTTTAATCAGCTTAAAATTTTAGATTCAAATTTTTTTTTTTATTCAACTCTCAATAGATTAAATTCTATAATTTAATCGCCAAATTCAAAGTTATACTGAAAATTCAATTCAAACCATCATTTAAATATTTAAAATTAATTAAATATTTCCAAATTAAATTATTCAAAATTCTGGGTCGTTACAATCTTCCCTCCTTAAAAGAATTTCGTCCCGAAATTACAAGTTAAGAAGAATGCCCTTTATCCCGTCTACTATTTTTTCACAATTCAAATAGTTTTATCAACTTTTTAAAACAAATTTTTTTACTAGAGATTCACTATCATTTCAACTAGCTTTTCAACTTCAATTATAGGTTTCAATCAATATTGTTTACCTAACAATTCAAATTTAAATTTAAATTCAAATTTCAAACTTTCAAATTTTTTCTCAAAATTTTTCTAACACCCTAAATTTTCGAAAAATTTCGCCAGCGTCTCCTTTGCGCGGCTAGCTCGGTACGACTACAAAATGGCACCACGGCCCCTTAGAATCAAAAAGAAAAGAGAAAAGCCAAGTGGCTAGAGAAGAAAGTCATCAAATCTCATACTGAAATTCAAATACGTACCTTTTTGTCGAGCCATTTAAATTATCTTCAAAAATCAAAATCCAATCCCTTTATAATATCTGTATATCCTGTATAATAGTAGCATACGAATCCAACATTCAAACCATTTTTCCATTTCATTACAAAATTTTCAACATATGTTTCATACACATTTTTACTTCACTGTTGAAGTTACATATTTAATTTCATTAAATTTTACATTTCAATTTCAATTCCATTCGAATTCAATTCTTAATTCCAAACATTGAATTCTAATGATTTACTTTCATTTAGTAATCCATATTACTACTTTAAATTAGTTTCATTCACTAATTCATTTCAAATTTCAATTTCCATATTCAATTCATCACGAATTTACTTAATTACCAACAAAGGAAATTTCAATTTATTCATTTTTCTTACTTGAATTTTATACAAATTCAAATTTATCTTTAAATTTAGCTTACGACTAAACTTTAATTTAACCAATTCAAATTCCAATTCATTAGCCCATGAATTAATAATTTATCAAGTTAATTTACTTGAATTCAATCCATCTTATCTTATTTAATTTCATATACTGATGATAATAACTTAATATTATTAACAACCATGCAACCATATACTACAATAATTCATAGAAAATCATTTCTTCTCTATCAAAATAGTTTTGGGCAAAAATTATTTTATTTACCCGATTCAAAATCAATTTCATATTCACTAACAAATACGCGCTCATATCTATTATTACACTCAAACTCATTCTAGAGTACTGCTGACTCTATCTCTAACGAGTAATACCCAACAGAACCATGGTTGTCGCTTAACCATATACTCTGATACCAAATGTAACGTCCCGAAAATTTTCGACTTTCGAAAATTCAACATCGATACTCACTTTATCGACTGCCGAGAAATCGAAGGCCGGAAACACGAAATGTTTTGGGTTTAAGAAAGAAGGAAGAAGTAGAAGGAGAGAAAGAAAAACAGAACAGAAAGAAACAACATCAGAATCTCACCATTCGCAGCGGAACAACATATAATAATAAATGAATAATCTTTAAACAAAGAACTATATCAGTTATTACATTACATCACATTACCATTCATTACATCAGAGTGTACTACACAACAATAACAACAGAAAAGGAAATACTATATTAGTAGTACGCCATGCCATCCATCCTGCCTCCAGCAACTCCAGAATATCCTGATAAACCTTAACTCTTGACTGCCCGTGTGGAAATTGGTGGGCACCCAGAGTTTAGGAAGGAAAACAATAAACTCCGAGTCAGTCATGTGACTGGTGTGAGAACTCAAAACAGTTTATTTTTCTTTAAAATAAAAGTAGAGGAATATTTTTAAATTCAATTCGAAATGCTTTTAAAAATGAGACTACCATAAGGCCTCCCGCACACACACACATGCAAACGCAGAATCGGAGGAGATTTCTCCTTATGATAGTCAAAGATGCTTGATACGCATGAAAAAGAACATTTGATATTATTACTAGTGCATAGTGTAGAGAAAATTCATTTCGAAATAAAGATATAAATCTTAGCCAGCATAGACATTTCGCACTTATGCCTACTATAGCTACCATGTTCAATAACGGGTTACCGCCATATTCCATGACAGGTAATACAACTAAAACCGTACAAGTCTCGTATTTGAAGAATGGATTTTCCAACAAATGGTCAGGCCAAGGAACTTCCCATTGCCACATGGAAACGCCTCTGGAAGGACGCCCTGAGAACCACCGTTCTCCTCTAAACAAAGCCGGGAATCCCTTTTCCCAAGGAATATTACAAACCCTCAGATATGCCACCCCCGGTCCTTTGGAACCTTTCACCGAGCGCTCGTCACCATCATCACCCAATCATAAAGTGTTTTCAACATGAGTAAGTATCTGGGCTCCATACCATGATACTACCCTTTTCCAAAAGGAATGGCTATACACTAGGGAAGCGATCCCTGGAAACCTTGCCGCACAATTCCTGTTTCGACCATTACCGGTTTGTGAGGCTCGACGAAGTCACGTCCACAAAAACATACTTTATACAAAAGCCATGCTTTGGGTCAACAAATGATCATAGAAATGATCACCAAGATAGACGATCAAACAAATGATCCTATCACAAATAATCAACACAATGATCATTTACAACAACACTCAGTATGTCACATTACCAAAGTTGGGAATATATCGCTGATAACTTCAACTATATAACCTCTGAGCTCGTACATCTCAGAGAAGGGTGTTAAGCTAAGAGAATAAATTCTCCGCCACCAACAGAAATATATTTGAAAGAAATCGGCTTTATATCTCAACTTGTAATGTCAGACATACAATCCATACAAGTCTGTTCTGGGCTCGAACAGAACCGAAGGCACTTACAAAGAAGTCCTTGCAAACCGGATATTCACTAATCACGTTCGGACTTCCCATCACATATGGAGTCTCTATACCAGGGACCAGTCGATGCAAAGACATTCGACAAGAAACCCTTTCGTTTTCGAAAATATTCGGTCTTCAACACCGATCTTCGAATGCAATTCATAACGACGTATCACATATTCGGAATGGGTTATACGACCCCATGGTCCTTTCCCGGTTAACCCGAATAGTGAGCGCTTATTTTAAAAAAAATAAGTGTGGCATTCAATTTCAACAAATCACAACAAATACCTATTTAAAGGTAAATATTGATAGTCGGTTATTGAACTATCAATAGATATGCCGACATCACCAGATTCCAAATAATTTTCCAAATTATTTATTTCCAAAAAATATCTTTACAAGATATATATATATATTTTCCATACTTCAAAAATAAATCAATATTTATTTTTAAAACCCAATTTCCAATTTCATTTATAAATTCTATATTGAATTTACATTCCAAAATATTTATGAACATACGATTTCCACTCGTTTTCAAATATTCATTTCAATTTATCTTCAAAAAGATAAATTCCAAATATTCGCTTAATATTGGAAAAGCATTTCTATACTTATTAAAAATAAGTAATTCACAGATCTTTTTATTTTCTATACTTAGAAAATATTTAATATACCCTAATCGAAATTAAGTATATATTTCATTCTTTAAGGAAATCATTCACTTAACCATATTTATTTGGGCCAAAACGAATGTTGCATAAAACATCGTTACGACAACCCAAAATCACTAGTATAGGGATTCGAAATTAAAAATAGATATTAAATCCCAATACTATACAAAACATTTCCTTTAGGAAATCATTTATTATAACAACAGTGTTATAATCTACCATTTCCTTCTATTTCTCGAAAACGTCTATTTCAACAATGAATGTTGAAATCTATGGTTTCGAATCTCAATACATTTTAAAACATCTTTAGATCGTTTTAATTCTATTTAAAACATCACATTTAAAATAATTTCTTTAACATAATATTCACTATTCAAAACGTGAATATACTTGTTAATAAATTTCATCACTTCTATTCATTTTATTTTAAAGAATTATTCACTGTCTAAAACATGAATATAACTCCATAAATAAATTACAACAATTCACTTATCAAAATAAGTCGTTGCGGATTTATAAAATAATATTTATAAATTCCATTTCTATTTATTTTATATCAACTCCTTTTTATAAATTCCTTTATTAACCTATCTCAATTCATATCACAATGATATACTAAAAATTCATATTATAAGTCAAACACTTATAATTTATTTGTTTACAAAATTGTTTCTTTAAACTTCCCAGATTTATAAATCTTATAACTTATAAGATTCATTTATTTATCCAAAATTTATTCTTTTAGTAACTTTACAAATTTTATAAACTTACTGTTTAAAAATTTCCATTTATAACTTCACCGTTATAATTCTATAAATTTCATTCATTTATGAAATTCATTCACAATTCATTCTTACTCTTATAAAAGCTCGTTTTATAATTCCAATATTTTTAATTTATAAATATCAATTTATAAATCTTTTTAATATAAAACAATTTGTATTACTATTTTAAAACGTCTTTCAACTCCTTATGATTTCATCATTTTGATTTATAAAATAATCAAATTTCATAAATTCTATAAATTTCATTCCTTTATGAAATTCATTTACAAATCATTCTATCACTTATAAAAGCTCGTTTTATAATTCAAGATATTCTAAATTTGTAAATATCAATTTATAAATCTTTTAATATAAATCAATTTATATTATTACTTTAAACATCTTTAAACTCTTTTATAATTTCATCATTCTGATTTATAAAATAAAAATTTTATAAATTCTATTTTTAAACTTCTTATAATAAATTCAGAAATCCCAGTTTTTAACTATTTTATAAAATCATTAATCTCATATTTTTCAAAAATCAACTTTTAACTGAATTTCTCAAAAATCATAATTTTTATAATATTAAAATTATAACGTTCATTTATTTAAGATGAATCAATTCCAAAAAAATATTTTATAACGTATATTTCCAAAAATCACTTTAGAAATAAAAATCGTTATTTTTAAACTTCAAAAATTGGATCCGATGATGCAACACATCAATAGTCAATCATGACTTTTAAACACCATATATCATCCATGATAAACAATCAAATATCACAATATATGAAATCAAACAAATGATTGTGAGGAATCCAGTTGGATCCCTCCAACCTGTTTCCCTGCATCCACAGACATTAGCACAATACCATTCCACTTCGAGGTGGAATATCGCGGTATATGGGATTTTATAAAAATATATCCGCTTACTAACGGCGCAATAGGGTCTCATCCGCTAAAAAAATGCAGGAAATCAATCAACTGCAATATATACATATGCCAATATATATATATTGCTATATATAATATAATACCAATTCCACTTCGAGGTGGAATATCGCGGTATATGTGTGTAATAAATAACCTCCGCTTACTAACGGCGTATAGGGTCTATTCACATCCAATATATATATATATATATATATATATATATATATATATATAACAATCATCATTCAAGCATTCAATCAATACAGTCAAGCAAATTTTAAATCTAACTATTTAAAATTTAAATAAACAATAAAAATTCCTTTTGAGTGAGAAGTTCTCACCTTTGCTCCCGTTTGCAATCCACTTCCAATTCAACTTGTTTTCTTCATTTATACCTTGTATAAATATTTATACAATTCATTAATATGCGAACAAATCGAATAATAAATTTTCATTTGATAATTTCGATTCATCGGTGATTTTATTTTAATAGTTAAATTAACTGATAGTTTTATTTAAACCAATTTCTTCCTTAATAAATTTATTCTAACTAAAAATTAAATTTAACTAACCAAACTCTCTTTTAATAACTTAATCAATTATAAATTCAATTTTTAATTAAAAATTTAATTTTCAAAACTAAATTTAATATATTAACCTTTGGTAACTAAATTATCCCATGATTTCATTTTAACCCAATTTCTCTCAATAAAATCATCTAATCGAAGAATCAAATCTTAAACTAGAATCCCTTTAATAAATTTATTTTAACTAATTCTTTTACTTTTAAATTAATATCTTTAAATCAATTTCTTTTAATAAATTTGTTTAACTAAAAATTTAAATTTCTTTTAATAAACTTTCTTAACTAACTATTTATTTAAATTAATTTTCCTTTTGAAAATAATTTTAACTAGAAATTTCCAATTGAACTAAATTTCCTTTTTATAAATTCAAATCAACTAATTTTTTTTTAAACAAATTTATTTAACTACAATTTAATTTCCCTTTGAATAAATTATTTTTAACCACTTAACTTAAATTTAACAAATTTTCTTTAGTAACCAAAAGAATTGACTAAGTTAATCGAACATCTTAATAATTTACTCTTAACCCATTTTTCCAAAAATAATAATATTTCTTTTGGCAAGTCATTTTATTTATTAAATTAAATCTTTAACAAATTTTCTTTTACAAAAATTTTTCCTTTTAAAACTAAAATTTCTATTCAACAAATAATTTAGTTTTAAACTAAATTTTCTTTAAGTTTTAAAATTCTTATTATTATTTATTTCTAATTTATATACATTTATTAAAATTCGAACTAATTCCTTTAACAAGTTTATTTAACTAATTTCTTTTAAATAATTAAATTTATCTAACTAATGATTATATCCTTCCTTTTATTTTAATAAATTTGATTAACTAAAAATTAAATTTTAAACAAAATTTCTCAAAACATTTTTCTCTGTTTAAACTTTTTTTTTTCTCTTTATCAATACATATACGTTATAAATAAATAGAATAAAAAAAAATTACCTTACTATAAATTTTTTTTTCATATTTAAATCAAATTGAACAAAACAAATAAATAAAAAACTTACTGCAATTCGATTAAGGCCATCTCCATGTCTCGGCCTCGAATTCCCAACCCCACGTACGAACACGCGTGCCCCCCAATCCATCGTGCGCCGCCTGCCTCGACGCCTCACCATGGCAGCGCCGCCATCTCCACTGCAACAATCCCCAATCCAAAACCACAATCGAACCCACTTCGACACTCGCGCAGCCGCGTTGCTCGCGATCACTCCTTGACCTCAAACCCACGTAAAAGCGAAAACGCAGCCTCCCAGTATCCTCGTCTCACGGCCATCGATACTTTCAAACAAGCGCATTCGCCGACTCCTCAACTCGTGATGCCACCGCTGCGCTCGATTTCGATTCGCGAATATCTGGAGGGGAAGAGAGGTTGCGATTTTGCTTCGAAGGCAAGGAAAGGCTCGGCATTTTTATTTTGAACGATTTCGTGATTTCGACCTTTTGTGAAGCATTAGATTGTGGGGGAAAGAAGAATTTATTCTTGCTTTAGTCATTTATTTCAAGTTTGAGGGAGTGTCGGCCACCATTGATTTGAATTCGAACGAATTTGTGCTACTAGATTTGATTTTAAAAGGAAAAAAAAAACAGACGGCCATGCTTTTGAGATTTGTCTCGTGATTTTAGGCGCAATTTCTGGCTAAAGGGAAGGAGAAGACACGATATCTGCATTACCTCTACAATGTTTCTGATGTTGACCAATTTTAAATTTTAAATTTAAATTTAAATTGAACTCGATTTAATTTCAACGCGTTTATATGTCGTGTGCTCACATATTAACTCCAAAAAATACGAAATTTGAAATCCGGTAATAATTCAATATTACGGACCCAATGGAATTGGTTTCGTCGAATTCCGAGACTGCGCCTCGGACGGCTATTTTTAAATATCGATTCAAACGATATAAATTTCAAAACTGAACAAAGCAGTTTCAAATTAAATTCTGAAGCTTCTATTATCTTTAATATTATCAATATGAATTTTACAAGCCTTTGAAATAATTTTAATCAGCTTAAAATTTTAGATTCAATTTTTTTTTTTATTCAACTCTCAATAGATTAAATTCTATAATTTAATCGCCAAATTCAAAGTTATATTGAAAATTCAATTCAAACCATCATTTAAATATTTAAAATTAATTAAATATTTCCAAATTAAATTATTCAAAATTCTGGGTCGTTACAATATCTTTAAACTATTCTTTAAAAGATCAATTATTTTCAAATATATATTTTGATGGATTAAAAAAAATGTTGCTTAACATTTTTAATATAAAACCAAAACAATTTTACACTTAGCATTATTTTTAGAATATCTATATAAAGTTCTTTGTATACTAATTATCAAGATAATATACTTTTGAATAAATTTTCGAAACTGTTTTACTATAACTGATTGTTAAAATCGAAGCCATCGTTATTCTTTTATAAAGTGCTTAACTTAAATTTTCCAAACATCTATATTTATAAATACTTGAAATATATATATATAGGTTTTAAATATCTGAACAAAACACTATTTAGAAATAAATAATTTGTAAATATGAGAAAAATAACAAAAAACATGTTTTATATTTTAAAATGCTTTAATTTAAAAATTCATAAGTTAACATTGAAGAAATATTTAAACTTCTAATCTTGTTTTTTCACGCTCTAACGCATGTTATTAGAACTTCTATAAAAAGAATCCACAAAGATAATAAATTATAAACCACTTGAATGATTAAAAACTAATTAAAATATTGCATTAAAACAAAATGGTGCAAAAGGCCCTGAAGTGATGCAGTAGACCAAAGACAACAATTATCAGTGTCGTAGGTAGTCCTTGGATAGAGAACAACATAGAAAAAGCGCGAATATGTAAAAAGATTTCACAATAACTAATATACCAAGACAATTGACAACCATGCAAGAAAACACCAATGATATCTTTCAAAATCATATTAAAAATTCTCAAAAACAAGGTATTTTTCAAGGTGCATTTATGGTGACTATTTCCCTTTTAAAATTTTCAACTTCGTTCAACCATTTATGAAATGATATAACCATTGATATTTTTATGATAATAAGTAAACATATTTTACTTGTTATGAAAAACAAGGAAACCACTAAGGATGGCTCTTAAAATTAACTTTAAAAATCATCGAACAGAAGGCATTTCTAAAGTGTATCCATGTTGACCTTTTTACTATAACTTCCACAAATTTATTTTACAAATCCTGCAACATTCCAAACCAATTCCTCACTGTCCCATACACATTTATAGGTGTAAATAACAACCAAAATATATACGTTAAAAAATATTCACGAGTAGCCAAATTCAACAACTTTAAAAACAAGAGTATTCAAAGTGTTTTCATAGATACTATCGTTATATAGACCATTCCATATCCATTCCAAATTCAACATACAATCCAAATAACCATTTACCCACGATTTCAATGTCATGCCACATGTTATAGAAGGTCTTATAGGTGATGTTATACAATATAGATTTTTCATTTTCTTTCAAAAGCAAGGGGATCCAAAGATATAACTTTATTTACCTCATACTAAACTTTAACTTTACATTGAACCACAAAATAATATAACACAATATAAGTTCATTAATGGTGAATATACTCACTTATTTCCGTGCCTACAATCATGTATAAGCCTTACCTCAAGCATTATATCCAATCTTAAACAAAATAAGCAAAATATCCCACCTTTTCTTCTTAGAAGAGCTCGACCACCTTCCTACCTAATCCACTGATCACGACCATGAATTGTTTGACCATTTCTGCCAACTTCCTTTAACTTTGGGATGTTGTTTTGTGTCCTTATGTTGTGCCAAAACCCTTGCTAAAGTAGGGTGGAGTTCGAGCTTGATTTGCGTAAGGGTAATAAAGATTTAACAAGAGAAAAGAAGCTTGAATACTTAGGTTTTTCACCAAACTTAGCAAATAAATTTGTGAACAAGCGAATACTATTATATGGATTTAACAATAGGTAAATGACCACCCTAAATCCCTTTGACTAGCTAAAGAAACCCTCTCCATGTGTTTTCCCTCCAACTTACCTATGACCAAAAAAAAAAGTTTAAAAAATTATTCATCAAAAAATCTTCCCTTAATCCTTTTCTTACCTTTTTACTAATCACATTTAGTTAGCAATAACATTGAAAATATTTTTAATTGAAAACTAAATACACAAAAATATTCTAAGAAAGAACAACAAATTCCAACTAGTTCTATCAAGTAAAAACCTTTTATCAATAAAATGTTTTTTGGCAACATTATCAATATTCCTTCAAAATGTTTATTCCTACAAACACTTTTCAAAAACAATTTACCATCATTCATTATGTAACGACCCGCAAATATATAAATTTGATAAATTATATTTATTTTTAAATTATTGAAATATAAGATTCCTTTTAAAATAGATTATGATTTTTGAACATTAAATGATAAAGGAAATAAGTATTTACAAAAATATATATTTTGGAAAAAATAGCGATAAAATGACCGAAAACTATTTTATCGATAACAGCTCTATAATCGTCAAACGTCGTACGTAGAAATGGATACATGCACTTATATATGTAATTGAACAAGAATATAAAATAATATTTTTTGAAATTAAATGTGTTTATGACATCTTGAGTGATGCGATTATATTTAATAGTTGATTAATGATTTTAAAATTGAGATTTAATGATTCAATGATCATTTTAGTTATTCTAATAATGGTTTTAAAAAGATAATAAGTCATTTTAGTTTATTATATAGTGATAAAAAATCATTTGTAATAGTTTTTTGAAGATATGTTTTGAATTGAAAAATATAAGAAAATTGATATTGCTTTAATGGTATAATAGCAGTTTTTGTAAATAAGTATTAATATTGATTTATATGATTTTATAATTCAAACGAGATTATTTTAATTAATTAAAATTGAATGTAAATCTATTTTCAAATTATATATGTGTGTGTGTAATTTAAATTATAAATGAAAATGTGACCGGTATTCGGTTTCCCGATTTTCAGCGGTTTAACAAACAAAAGTTGTTCAAAATTTGTTGCAATATTGTTTATATGTCATGTACACATATATAACATACACACGCACACATGAAACATATACACATAAAAATATACGTATACATTTATATATAATCATATATAAGAAAAAAAATATAAGATGTTTTAGAAAACTTAACTCTTAAGCTTTCTTAAGTCAACTATCTTACACATTAAGGACATGCACTTGGCTTAGAAGTGAGTGAAGTGATGAAGGCACATGGAGGAGGGGGGCAACGTATGGAACATGATGGAAAAGGAGGGGGTGGGGTGCACATGGTGATGGTGATGGATAATGATAGTGTTTTAGATTTTTTTTCACTTCTTTTGCCTATAACTGCAAGCACCCATTCACTCCTTCATTCACACATTTCTTCATCCCCTTCCACTTCTTTCATTAGCATTTTAATGGCTTCTAGCTTAGGAAAATTACGAATAAATAATACCAAAGAGGAAAAAAACATATATACGCATATATGTTATCATTCAACCTTAAAACCAAGTGCAAACACACCATATCCCCTCTACAGCTCATGTTACCCTTATATCCCATCTAAGGATGAACCTCACTCATCCAAGGTTAAGGCTGAGAGCATTAATGGAGAAGGAAGCATGTTATGGAGCTCCAAAGCAAAAAAAGTGGAGGAGTGCTACCGAAGTACCACCGGTTCAATTTAGAAAGCAATGGAAAAGTTTGGTGAGGTGGACATAAAAATGAGTACTCAATATTTATTAAATGATAAATAATCTCTATAACTATTTTTAAGTGTGATAATATGACCATTTATTCTCTTAATGGTTTGTATGAATGGTTGATTATATGGTTGATTACATGGATGTTGGTATGTTTGATAACTTGGTTGCGATAAATTATGAGAAATAATAACAAAAAAAGTTATGTAATTAACCATTGTTAATTAATAGAAAATGAATTCATATGAATATGTGTACAGACCTTGTTGAGCCACTTAATGGTTTAAAATATAAAATGATTGGAAATGAATATTATAATAATATAATATTATGTAATGATATAATAGTGAATATGAGATTTAATATGAAAAATATTTGTTTAAATGATTTAAATTTTTTTATAAATGTTTTCTAAACATTAAAATCAATTTGGAGAAGTTTTGACATGTTATGAAAAATAAGTCAATATAAGACGAGTCGTTAATGGCAGTTCACGATTTCAAGTCGAAAAAGTTAAATAAACCTATATAGTGGATTATAATTCAGAATACTTCAAGATAAGAATTTTCAAAACTATTATATTCACGTTTTTCAGACAAAAGAAAAAATATCAAGATTTCATCTAGTAGATTTTGATAAATATAGCTTTTAAAATTCCATTTGCATCATTTTTTACAGCACTTTTTTAACTTTTGCAAATAATGGTTTTAACTTAATTATTCTTTATTGAATCGTTTTTGAAACTTTTCAAATAAATAATAAAGTATTTCAAGATGATTAAGGGGTCTTAACAAATGAGTATGTGGAAAGGGCTAGTATATTTGTCCCACTTATGAGCGTCATAGAAAATCTAAATGAGCAGTGGAATAGAATGGAAAGAAAGCATGGATGCTTTAAAATAATAAAAAGTCAACTAAGTATATTAAATGATTTAGAGTCGATCAAATAATTTGGCCACCTTGTGGGTGATAAATAGGTAATCTCTAAGCTTGGGTTTGGGAAACCAGTTACCCACCCTCCCTAGCTACTAGGACTGGCCCGACGGAGGGGATAGTAAATTTGATTTACTCGTTTTTACTTGATAATGTTTTCGAATATGAGAATTTTTTTGGAAATTTTTTTCCTAAGTCAAATGTGCAAAGATTTAGAATTATTCCAAGATTTAAAAATGGGTTTTAATTAACCAAATGATTTGATAAATTGAGTTTAATGATTTCATATACTCTAAAAAGATAAAAAATGATTTAATGAATATATTTTTAAGAGAAATTTAGTTCAAATAAAAAGGTTAATAATTTAATATTGTGTGATAATCACTTATATCCCTAAATGCCTTTTCATCGATGATTCGTTCAAAGGGGCCGAGGTTGGATTTGTGAAACTCCTATCTAAAAACCACTTCTAACCAATTTATACGTTCAAAAGTGAAGACTTGATGAATATGATGATTTTTGATGATGGGGATCCGTAATGTCTCGCCTTTCCACCCCAAATGTCCAAACTAATACATCCACCATATTTATATACCAGGCATCTAAGTGCCGAAAGGACGAATTGTTAGAGTAAAATTAAAAGAAAAAGAAAAAGAATAAGGAAGAAGGAACACAATATCAGATTCTAGCGATGGAACGATCATATATACTATCAAAAGACAATATAAACTATCATCCTAAGATACAAAGTTTTTCAAAGTTAGTAATCAGTCCTGATAGTTATAACTACATATCCTAACAAATGCCGACGATACACACAAACAAATGCAGCGGAAATAAATACTATGATAGATAGAACTCCAACTCTTCTCTAGAAACTCCAAAGCGTCAAAAGATCAATTTGAAAACATACACGGTGCTGACCGAGGCATTAAAAGAAAATAAAATCTGGATCAGAGCGTGAGAAAAATAGACCAAATAGAGTTTTAGCGTTATAAAAACCTTTCAAAATAAAGGTATCTCATAATATCATGTTGTACATAAATACTGATGGGTTTTTACCTTTCGACAAACAAATCGTTTATAGAGAATCCGATGATATTATAATAATATCAAAAGTTCAAAACAAATATTAACAATAGATGGAATAGGTACATTAGTTACATTCAACATCATATTAGAAGGTACAACCAAAATCAGTAAGGAACGTCCGCATAATGGTTTTCCATGGAGATCTCTTCGGGGAAACCGAATCCAAACTGCATGCACAAGGATCAGAAGATGCCTTTGCATCGATATCTCTAGATGAAATATAGCATAAGAAAAAAAAGCAGCCCAACCTCTGAACATAAACATGAACAACGTGAAACAAATAACGTCAAATCCTCCTGGCCAACAATCGATAAGTGTCTCTAGAAATGGAGTTGATAACATCCTGACATTGGTCGCTAACCCCAACTTATGCATCCTACTTTATCTTTAGTCATTTCCAATGTTGAGGTTATGTTAGGCATCTTTCACTCGAGTCTTCATTACTTGAACAAAACACGAATCCCAAATTGGATCCTTACAGCTTGAACATATCTTGAAACCACACATGGATTCCCATATCCCAAGAGTTCTCGAAATCACACATGGATTCTGACTTCATGAATAGATCATGAATAACTACTTTTTTTTAGCATCTTAAATAAATCTCGAATTCCACGTAGAATCCTTTTCTTCAACTACTTCTGAAACATAGATCATGTAAATGGTTTTAAGTGGTATTTGATAAGTAGAACATTTACTAATCCTAGTCTCCTCAAAATCAATCGATGAATTTTTCTGGTTAACTCAATCCTGGTTCTCTCAGAAGTAGTCGAAAGCTAGAGATGGTACGTACCAATGCTCTTCCCCAGGGGTTCTCATTGATATGAAATCGTAAAGCCTTTCGATAACTTCCTAAGTCAATACTAGGGAAAGTTCGACAGTCGCCTAATCGACTATTCAGTATAAGATAGGTTTTTGTAAATGGAAACCAAGTCTGGGTCACCTTCCATATAATAAACACACGAAACACCATCGACATCCTAAACACAATCAATCCACACAAAGTATGATTAAGTTACTTAAGCACTCCTATTCTCTTCCATTTATTTAATCGTTTTTATTAATTAAAACTCCTTTGTTAGAAAACTTCATTTACTAATAAACTTCTACGTTTTCTATCTTTTTTCAAAAGATTCCAAAACTTATTATTTCCTTCAAAATATATATTTCAAGGATCCAAGTACTTTCACAAATCCATTCAATAGGTTTAAGACTAATTTTAAATAAACATTATCACTGTAACCCAAAACAGTTTCGCTCATGCTTACCTTTAAATCATTCTTTTAAAGATCTATTTACATCCATAAGTATAAGAAAAAAAGGTTAAAGACGAATGCAATTGGCACATTGTCACAACAAACCCAAAACCATTCTCATACTTGTTACTATCTTTACAAAACTTTGTTTTAAAGATCTAATTATTTTGCAAACGTATTTAAAAATATTTTAACAATGTAAAAATTACCCAAGGGCTTAAAAACAAATGTTACTAAAACATTGTTTACGACAAACAAAAAATCACTTTTCAATCCCGTTGTCTTTAAAATACCATTTTATAGATCCAATTACTTTCAAAAGTATAGTTAAATGGGTTGATATAGTGTTGCACAAACATTGTTATTATATACCCAGAACCACTTTTATACTTGCCATTTACTTTAAAACATCCTTTTTAAATTTCTAAGTCCGTATTCAATCAAGTTCAGCATAGACTAGTTAACTATCAAGTTCTTGAAATGATTGCTTTTGCAAATCATGATTTGTATGTTAAACCCTTTTCTGTCATTCTAAGTTAACTATACCTCGCCCAAGAGAAAAGCCATGTAAGTTTGGGCACTGGTTGCTTCAAGCCATGCCTCGAAACTTTAGTTTTAAGTCTCGCAATTAGATAAGTCTACTTGCCGACTTTCCATGTTATGTATAGCATTAATGATTTCCATAGAAAATAAGGAATCAACTAGGTTAACACGTTTCCGACATTTTCCATTTACCTATTCCTTGGTTAAGAGGGAAGCCCAGTAGGAGAAAGCAATATTGCTCCGTCCCTACTTGATATCAGTCTTAAGTTTCACAAACTATATAAGATTACCACTTTGGCTTAATAGTATTAAGCACTATCAATTACATTTCAAATAAGTAATTAAACAAGTATCTATTTGGCCATTAAACAATTACTAACCCATTTCTAAATGGAATTATGAAAAATTGAATTTGTTAGGGTGATTTATAATTTTAAATGGAATGAAATTCCGGAGTGCATTTAATTATGATTTTTAAAAGGGTTCGAAGGATCGGAATTTGGGAATTTAATTCCCATTGGTTTTGAAATGTTCTTCAAAGTCTTGAAAAATAATAGTGATATTATTTAGGGAATATTTTTGAATTGTAAATTATTAAAAGGAATTTTAAAGGAATAAAAGCACCAAACTCACTTCGGTCGCTGGAAAATAATTTCGTGTCGACTACAGCATCGTCGATGTTCATTTTCAAGATTCGAATGTAGGAATTGCTACTAATTGGAGTTTTGTTGCATAAAACTAGTTTTGGTTTGAAATTTAAAAGAATAATTTGATGTACTGAGGGGTTGTGTATGTGTATATTTGATTTCAAAAATGATTTGAAATACATAGAACAAATTGTTTAAACTTTGGAATTTAGATTTAAAATATTGTATGGAATATGAATAAGTTTGGTAACTTATAAAATTTTAAATTGAACTTTGGAAATGGACTCAACTTAAATTGAGTTAATTGAAGTGGAATTTGAAATTAGTTTTTTAGATTGGAAATAAATTAGTGGATGAACTAATTAATTTATTTTGTAAGTTAAATGGAATTGAAATTGAATTGAATTGAATGGATATAATCTTAAGTTGTGAAGTGGTAATAAGCACATGCATTTTGTATAAAATGTGTACAATAGACTTAAGAAAATTAATGGTGAAATTCTTAAGTGAAATTGGCATTGAAGGGATGCACTAAGTGAATGCGAATTATAAGTGTGAATGATAATTGTGAATAAGTGAATATATGAACGTGAATAAGAGAAATTTGGATAGCTAAGAATCAATTCGAAAAATAAGTTAGTTGAATGTATATTATTTATTCGCAAGATGGTTTGATCCTGATTCGAGTACAGAATTTCGAGATAATTTATATAGATCCGAGTTTGGATTTTTCACTCGATTTTCGAGGCGAACCCTAGATATGGATTTTTGATTGATTCTAGTATTCTCCATCATAGTATATGACTATGCAAGGATAATAACGGCTTTTGATCAAGGAACCAGATCTGAATCCGCACTAGAGAGTCATGTCAATAATACTAGTTCGGAAGAAATTGTGTGATCAAATGAGCGATCAGAGTTGATATTGCGTACAAATGGTAATGTGCATCATATGGGTTTTGTTGAAATAAATATTAAAATTGAAAATGCTGAATAAAATGATTTTGAATTACATGACTAGATATTATTGGTAAGTAAGGTGTAGGTATTTAAAAGCTTTAGCTATATGATGTCTTAGATATCAAAAGAGAATTGGATTAGCCGACATAAAGCTAATGTTTAAATTATTGTTTGAAATTGATGATTTTATGATTGAGCCACTTGGCTTCTGTTTTCTTTTGATGATTTGGGCCCATGGTGGCAATTTGTAGTTGTTCTGATCTACCCATGCAATGGAGACACTGGCGAAGATTTTTGATAATTTAAGGAGTTAGGATTTTTTGAAGAAAATTTTTATTAACTAAAATTTGATTTTGGATTATAATTTGAAATGATTGAGAAAAATATTATCTGGAATCCACGGATGAATTTGGAAATCGGTAAAAGTGATAATGTGGTTTTCAATAAAATGATTTTGAGAAGTTGTTTCAACTGATTTGTTTTGGGAAAGTTAAAGGGTTTTGGACCATTCTTTTTACCTTGAAAATTTCATGGACGAAATTCTTTTAAGGAGAAAGGAATGTAACGACCCATAAATATGACTATTTGAAATTGGGACATTTAAGTTTATTTTAATATTTAAAAGTTAATTTTTAACTTAAATTTCAAATATAACGATTTATTGGATAATGTAATAATTGAGTTTAATAAATGGAAATTCGGTTAAATAGTGAAATTTTTTTTAGGTTGATAAGTATAATTTAAAGGTTTAATTAATTTCTATTAGTAAGAATGAAGAAAATTTATTTTTATATTGAATTAAAAGCGATTTGTCCAATTTTAAAAATAGCTTGTGTAAATTAACAAGTAAAATAGCCCTTCAGGGCATTGTCTTGGATTTCGACCAAACCATCCATTAGATCCCAAATAGTGCATTATTATTGCATTTCAAATTTCGTAGCGTTTGGAGTTATCGTTTGGTCGTACTGGATAGAAACATGTAGAAATTAATATCGAAAATTCAATATAGTAATTGGGTTCAAACAGCTATCTTCTATATGATCGAACTAGGACTCCAAACCTTTTCCATTGCATTCGAAATAAGGGTATAACATTATGAGCACCTAGCGACATGCCTCGATAGGGGTATGAGATTTTAACTCGTGTAAATTGAGATATTTTGGAATTTAAATTAATATATTGTCTAGTCAAATATTCACATCAGCTATTTTTCTTCTTTTCAAATCACTGTACCATTTCCATCTTCAACATGCAAACATCTCAACCTTCTTCTCCTTTTAAATTCTTGCAACATACACAGTGAAGAAAGAAAAAATTAATCAACTTCAAAAAAATCATTTCTTCTCTTAAGCTCAATATATAAATCTCAAACCAATTTGTAAAATCTTGTTTTGGCTTGGGCTTCAATCTGGTATAAGTTTTATATGGTGCGACCGTGATTTGAAATAGTCGACTGTGAAGTCAGAGGTCATTTCAAGGCTAGGGTTTCGATTTACTCAAGATGGAGGTAGTATTTCGTGATTGGTGGTCACAGTCCTATTTGGACGGTCAAAGCGCACTTGGGGAAGATTTTGGGGCCGTGCGGTGGCACATGGGTGGTCACGACCTGGTGGTTTATGCATGATGGAGCCATGGTCGTGTTCGTTTTGGGTTGTTCAATTTGGAAATATTAGGGTCCATCAGGAAGTTCGAAGGAAGAGGGATCGATTGGCGATGGTTATGGCGGTTTATATTGATGGTCGACGGCATGCAAGTGCACGGCAGTGTGTACATTTGGGTTTTAGTAGAAAAAAGGAGGAGGAAGAAGCAGGCATGGGTTGGGTAGTGGTAGTTGGGCTGGGATGTTCTTATTGGGGTATTTTAATTTTTAGTATGTGATTAAATTCACTAATTTATCGATATTCATCATTTTTTCTAAGAAAATATTGTATTTTCTTCATATGATATTATATTGAATAAAACGAGTTGCCTTAGTGTCGTATCGTTGAGTACAATGAAATGGAATAAACTTGGTTGAGTTTTGAGATTTTGGAATTTTCAAATAAATTGGAACACGTTCGAATTCAATAGGAACCAGAATGCGAAAGCGACAATAAAAATCAAAGTCAGTAAATCTCACTCATTTTTGGATTGTTAGTTTAATTTAAAATGTTGAAAATTTATGTTATTGGTTGATTGGATGATTTGATAATTATTATCACTAATTAGATGTTATAATATATATAGTAGTATATATTAGTAATTGGATTGATTATTCTTGTATATTGGAGCGTATGAGACCCTATGCGCCCCACATAATAGCGGATGACCCTAAACCACCACGATATCTGCCTCGAAGCGGGATTGGTATGTTTATGTTGTTTTAACATCAGTGGTTGCAGGAAAAGAGGTTGGAGGGATCCAACTGGATTCCTCAAAAATATTGAATTAAATTTCATATATAGTGATATAAGATATGTTGAATAGTCTGTGATAGATTATAGTGTGATTTGAAATTATTAGATGTTATGGTAGTAATGGCCTAGATTTTGATGTTTTAAAATTAACATAAATATATGTTGTGAATTTGAAAGAAATTAAAAAAGGGATTTTTGAAGTAAAATATATAGAGAGAGTTTTGGATTAGTTAATGGTAATTGATTGGGTAAAACAAATGATTTGACATTGTAGTTGACTATTCCGTGATATTGTAAATTGACATTTTGGAATAATGTATATATGATATTTTAATTAATAATTCTTAACTGATACTTTCTTGAATATAAAATGTTTTAAAATCAAGTTTTAAAATAGATTGGGATAATAAAAAGGCAATTTGGAAATAAATTTAAAAATTTGTTATACTGGATCTTAAATAAGATTCTAAATTGTGAAATAGAAGTAAAATTGAGATTTAGTTGGTTTGGAGTATAGTTTGGTTTATTTAAGAAAACGATTTATAAATGGAACTTAATTTAGAAATCAATTTATATTGGATTTAAGTGATGTGAAACCGCTATAAACTGGAATTGAAAACTTTGTGATTTATAAACAATGTGTATAAATAAAGTGAAGTGTTTATCAATTGATAAATCGAAGAAATAAATTCATGGCAAGAATTTATAATGAGATGGGCAAATCAATTTAGAAATAAATGATAGATTTGCTTTTAGAAATGTGGAAAGGCGATTTATGAAATTTGAACGTAAATTGATTGATGATAAATCAAGAGAGATTTATAAATATTAGATTAGTTATTATGGAATTGAAAAATATATTTTACCCGAAAGTTGAGTTTTTTTCTAAAAAAGAGGATTTTTAATATTAAACAAGGTAATATAAAAAAGTTTTTTGCATAATAATATTCCATAAAATTAGTTATTGAAATATTTTTAAATTGTCAAAAAGAATTATAGTTTTATAAACAAGTCTTGTAAACCGAGTAGAATTTTAATAATAAATAATAATTTATTTTGGTTTTCAAAGTTATGTAATTATTTTTAATTGCTTAAAAGTATATTTAATTATTAATTAAAGTTACCTTATAATAATTTGTTTTAAAGATAATTATTGACTAATAGGTACTATTATTTTAAAAAGATAAATCATTCAATATTAATATTGTTTAAAATAATATCTTTATTTAAGGAATATTTACATAAGTTAAACTTTGGGATTTATATAGAATTTTTATAAGTATTATTTTGAGAAAAGTATTAAGTGAAGTTTTTGGAAAGTAATGGTATGCTTTCATTGTAGAATTGGAAGGCATAGATTGCCTAATTTCCGATTTTTCTGGGATAGAGATGTAATTATTGAGCTGTGAATCCATACTTAGTGGTGTTTTCCATATTTATTTTAAAAAGTTATCAAATATTTTTGAAAGGAATGGTTTGTGAACGTACTTATTTCGATAAGTATATACCATTTTGGTAAAGAGATTTAATTTATTAAAATGTAAACTAAATAAAACTCAGTGATTTTAGTAGCAAATGAATCTTTGGTCAAATGATTGTTTATTTGATAGTCAAATAACCGACTATCAAATATGGACCCAAAAAATAACTTTGGAAATATCTAGGAGAAGCATATGGATTATATGGTGCAGTTACCGTCGAAAATTGCTATACTGTATGTATAAACTCATTTCGTTCTTCTGGGACGATGATAAGGAAATCTGTCCACTAACAGTAAGGAGATGAACTTCGATCTTATTTTCGTATGTTTATTTATAAAGAACCGGGGTTGGGTTTACCGAAAATATCGAACATTGTTTCGAAGAGACCGGGATCATATAAGTTACCTGAAAACCACTTCGATACAATGAATACGTTTTGAATTGATGACAAGAGCGTGTAATTGAAGATGGAGCACTAAAGTGCAAGGGCTAACCGCTACTAATCCTGAGGTTGATTCCAAAGTGGATGTAGTGGGAATAGTACCTTCGGTTTCGTTAGGACTCAAAACAGACTTGTATGGATGAATGTTTTCAACACATTGTCATTGGAGGACAATGAGCATTCCAAGTATAAACACTTTAAAAAGGAAATTGGAGCCTCAAGCCACATCAACCAGAATGACTAAAAATTAAGGGACATGCAGCAAGGTTAAGTCGGTCGCACCCTATTAGGGTATTCTTATCACCTTTCTATATAACCTTGGCTATTATAGATACATGCATAAAAAGAGAGCCCGATAGGGGTGGGAACTACCCGGGTGATATCATACTCAGTTCTATCTAGGCCAGGGGTAGGACGGGTCTTATGTTGTAGGGGATCCTGATGAGGTCCTCATTACATTTTTCTAGATGTGTACTATGATAGCTGGTACCCTGGTGCCTGATCATTATATGGAAATCCATTCTTCAATACATGCCTTTACGGTTTTGGTTGTAGAGCTTAGTATGCTGGAATTTAATTATGGCAACAATTTTTGCTATTTGAATAAGTATTTATACTTAGTCACTATTATAATATCAAAGGATTTTGATATAAAATGCTTTTGTTATCGTAAGGTAAAAAACCCGTCATGTTTATGTGCGGCGTGGTCTTACGAGATACCTTCGTTTTTCAAAGGATTTTGATAATGGTAATAATTCAAGCTAAGTGTGTTTTCTCACGCTAGTTTTCTAGACTGACTAGGTTGCTATATTATTATAATTCTCGGGTCAGACAATGTATTATAGATTCTGGTTAGGATGCTATGGAGCTCAAGAGACAAGCTGAATGATAGAGACTTATCTCCATACTTGGTTTATATTTCCACTATAGGAGGACAAGTTATTATAAGTATCCAGATTTATGTATTGGTCTTTGTACTCTGGTGATTGTAAGTAACAAACGGTTACATGTTCTTTTGTATAAAAATATGTTATTATCTATTATATATTGTTCCGCTGCAATTGTGAGATTCTAGTTGTTGTTTTTCTCTTTCCTTCTAACTTTTCTTTTTCTTTCCCTAACTATCGGGTTTTTGGGCATTCAATTGCTCGAAATGTAACATAGTGGTCATATTTATGTCGATTTTTGAGGGTCGAAAATTCTAGTCATTACAGTGGTGGGTGTTTTCAGTATGGTAACCATTTGGGTGGAAGTGGTGGAACAAGTGGAGCAATGTGCTGTGGAAATAATGCTTTTATTGGTGCATTTTAGTGAGCATTAAATTTAAATATGCTTATTGGTTTCTTTGTGTTTGGCTGTTGTAGTTTTTAAAACTTTTGAATTTGATGTTCGAATTTGCCGTGGATTTAATATATTTATTTTAGTAATTGATTTAAAATCTTTATAGTTTCCAATAAAAGCGTTGAATTTGTATGCTTTTTGGAACTAAGTTTCATAGAATATCCATCAAATATATTTCCAAAATTTTATCCATTGTATATGAAAGTTAAAAAATTTGAAAGTGACATTAGTTTGTGGATATATTTTGCTATCTAATTTCTTAGTGTACCTATACTCGTCCAGATTGGAAGAGGCTCATGGACATCTTTTGACCATACCATCTAACAATGACAACGGTATCTAAGAAAAAGAATGCACTTTGCTATTTTGCTAGAAAGCATATCAACATTAATTGCAATTAATCCACTATTTTAGTTTTGTAATCTTTATTTTTGTTAAAAACGGGTTTGGTGCAAGTTTAAGTCAAAATATTTTATTGAGTACCGATATTTTCTTATTATTCAACTACTTTTACGAATTTCCAAACAATTCTAACATTTCACAATAAATTGTTGTGGTTATTCTTATCTTCTCTCTCGATACTTCTAGTAAATTTTTAAAACTAAATGTTTGGGGTCAATTTAAATTAATTAGATGCATTTATGCACATTATTCAAAAAATACACGTACTTATGGTTTATATATTTCTAAAATGATGCATTCATTTTTCCAACTTTTTTTCACATTATTCTAGTCTTGTTCTTAATGTTTATTATAACACATAGAATTCGAGTCTTATGCTTTTTTTTTGGCAAAGCCTATGCTTTTATTTTCACATTAGATAAAATTTTCTTATATATAGGAATATAGGATGTAATTTACATTTAGTTAGGGCATAATTTATTTATTAATTAAAATATTATCTTATTGTCTATCAAATATTTGTTTTGACATAATATAATGAATATTAATATTGATTGATCAGATAATAGGTTATCTGTTTAATTTCTAGTATCATCAAAGGCTTGCTACTTTTAAACTTGTTTTGCTAAAGCTATTTCATTGTTTTAAGTAATTGTAGAAAATGTTATATTCTCAATATCGTGGCTTACTACATAATAGAAAGTTAAATAAAATAAATAATGATAACGATTGATCACTGCTGGAAATTTAATTATTTCAGATTTGCATATTTTATATGTCGATGACGATAATACCATCTTTTAACTATTTTAATGTTTCTCGTTAAATTTTTTTTAAAGTTACCTTCAATGTTTTTTCTATTTTAATTTTTATATTGATGGGTATTTCAATGTTCGATGATGTCTAAAAGGACATGACTTATCCATGAGAGCAAAAAATCCATGTGTTTTCAATATTCTTACTACAAAGCTAGCTTCAAATCGATAGATTAGTTTATATAGTTGTGTTTTGAAAACCTTTACTTTGGTGCATGGAATAATTGCGATAACTATCGTGCTTTGAAATATTTAGTTGTTTGTTTACTTAAAATAAAATGACTGTCGGTGTTAGGAAGTAGAAAATCAAACTAGTATGACGATCTTTTGTTCTATGAGCCAAAAGCATTTTTCCACATACCAATAGCATCACACTGTCTTAGACATTGAACTCTCAACCACGATCTAAAACTCTATTTCTTAAACTATTTGAAAATTTGGTCATTCCCCACTTCTTAATTTCCTTTCTCCTTGACATTGTCCTGACCCACAATCCCATTGCATATCTTTACCTTCACCTTCTTCCATGCCTCAAACCCAATAGTTACAATCATTATTTGATATAT
This sequence comes from Allium cepa, assembly GCA_030765085.1. Lineage (NCBI taxonomy): Eukaryota > Viridiplantae > Streptophyta > Magnoliopsida > Asparagales > Amaryllidaceae > Allium > Allium cepa. Next base: position 1,034,876,997 of record CM060928.1, read on the forward strand.
AGGTATGGGAAAGGGTTGGAAGGTAAGTTGCGGTAGTTCCTAATACCAGTAGTCCACATAGGGGAAGAAAAACATAATTTACCACCCTTAAGCTTTCATTCATATTTATATGTCCAGGTTATTGAAATATAATTGATTTTAAAATTATAATGTATTTGAATCGATTACAAATCAAAGATGCTTTTTCTACATTATCAATCCGAATTTATAATCATAAACTAAACTCAGAAATTTAGTAACAATATCAATTTAAAGTCACATGAAAAATCATCATAATTGAAATGTAAACTACAAGATTAATTGTGAGTCGGATTCAAATTCAAATAAATTAACCTAAAATTATATTCAGTGCCTTACCAAAGACCAATAAACCCTGAATAGTTAACTAAATTTAAACTTTGCTGACAAAAATGATTACGGTAATGAACTTTCTTTCGCATGCAAAAGAAATTAGAGTTGCAACTATATTTGTGGGGATGTACAATGAAATGTAAGAAAAAATAGAACATGATTCAACAACCTGTTCCTATATTATTTCTAAAAGAAATACAATATGTACATCAGGTGGAAGAAGGGATAATTCACTTGATAAGAGGATGAAGCTTTGAATTGGGCATAGATAGTCAACTATTTTCTCTAAAAGAAGAAGTTATGTAGTCTAGTTCAAATTTCCTATGTCTTGTGAAAAATAAATTTCACAATTTTAGAGATCATCGGGCTGACACATTTAGCTGACTTCGTATGTCAATGCATTGAGTTGTTGGGATGACACTTTTGGGTGTCTTCATATGTAACGACCCGTAAATTTAGTTAATTAAATTTTGCCTTTTTAATAAGATATTGGAATTAAATTTAGGAAGAAATGAAAAGAAAATTATAATTAATAATGAAGCAAATGTTGAAAATGGAATGAAACCATGGAAATTTAAGACAAGTATTAACGGTTGAAATGAATTACGAATAATTGAAGTAATGTAAATTGTTATACTAGGCTAAGATTTGAATATAAGAATACAAAGGTAAATAGTGAATTAATTTAATGAATTAATATATGTTACTTATTTAGGGTATTGAATAAATTTGGTAATCCTATTGCAATTAATGGTAATAATGTTGATATAAGCTAATAAATAAAATTTCAATGCAATAGCCGTTAATGGATGGAATGTAATGGGATTTATGTAAATGTATACTAGGTTTTACATCAAATGGAAGTTACTTGTAATAAGTGGATGTAAATATTGAATCAATTTATGAAATAAATATAAAGGTTATGTTTGGTTAGAACATAGGCGAATGAAATTAGTAGTATGGAAATAAATGTCAACATTGATTACAAGTAATAAAGGCTTATTTATGTGACTAAGAGTAACGGTAATATTTATTTAGGTTACCTATTAATTAGTTTGTTAATTGGAATTTGAGATAAATTGCAATAAAAGTAAATAAAATGTTAAATTTGTGTGGAATGTAATACAATGGTTAGGAGTGTTAGAATGGATATATTAAAGTAATGAATGGGAAAACAAGGTAACTAAGTTTATATAGTAGTATTGAACTTAATAAAAGATTTGAATTAAACGAATCAATTGATATATGTTCATTTCTTTAGTATGTGCATAAAATTTGGAAATCAAATTGCAATTAAAGGAAATTAGGTAGTACGTTATTTGGAAATAAATTTAATAAATACATTGAGGAAATATAATATAATTCACTATTATTTATACCCAAAAATGTCTATTTACTGAATAGCTAGATTTTTAAATCAATAAACAAATTTATTGAGGTTTCAATTTATAATTAATAATATTTAATGTGTAATCAATTACAATTAATTGACTTAAATTATGCAGTTAGGGTAGATTTGTTTTGTAATTGAAGATGGTTAATTTTATAAGATGAAATTAATGTTGAGCCTATTTATATAATGAAAATTCGTTGATTTAAAGAATAGAAAGCAAGATTTATTAATTTGATTTAAGTGCAAAAATTCAATAATTGAATTTATTGCAAATAAATCAAATTCAACATTTAATATTACGTTAATTGAAACTAGATGGAATGAGAACACTAATGTAATGAATGTAAGAAAAATATTAACTTTGATTTTAGAAAGGATTAATAGATAATGAAAGGATTTAAATCAGGTTTAAAGCAATAATTATAAATAACTGGATTTATTTAAATTGATGTTAAATATTATAATTTGTTAATTAATTTACTTTATATTGATATGGGGATTGGTTTTAAAATTTGTTAATTAATTTAATTTGACAGTTAAATTTGGTTTAAATCATTGATTGGAAAATTTAAAATGATAAGAATTGGTAATTATCGAATTTAAATTGAAAAATTGATTAAATTGACTAAATTTTATTTATTTAATTAACATAAAAATAGCCATTTTGTCCACTGACTCGGATTTCGACGAAACAAGTTTCATCGGATCCGTATCGGTAAATTATTGTAGAGTTTCAAGTTTCGTAGCGCTCGGGCTTGTCGTTTGATCGTACGGACTCGAAACGCCTTGAAAAAAACGAAATTGAAATCAATTTGAAAAATATTGATTTTAGCATAACTTCTTCATACGATGGAATTTGGAGCTCAAAACTTTTCCATCAAGTTTAAAATATTTAAAAACACAAATTTTGATATATGGGTTGACCCAATTTCGTTCCGGAGTCAGAACGGGCATTTTGGGCCACTTTGTCGTTAGCGCATACATCTATCTTATTCGATCCATTCTATTTCAAATTCGCCTATAAATATCCTGTTATAAACCCTAGCCACTCCTTATTTTCATTTGAATGTACGTACATCTCCTTCTCAACTCCGCATTCCAATGGCAGAAAAAACCCTAATTCCAAAATTCCAAAAATTAATTACAATTTCAAAAAAAAATGTGGATCTACAGCCACTTCGAGTCACGCTTCGAGTTTCAGAGACAAAAACGCTGTATCTACTCGGGTCAGGAACAAAATGACTTGGGTCACTCCGGGTCATTTTGGTAAAAAGTCTAAGCAAGAACCGGGGATTTGAGGCGGCGCACCAAAGCCGAACCCGAAGTCGACCCAGGACCAAAATTTTTCAATTTTCAAATTTTCATAACTTTTGCGTACGAGCTCGGATTCACGCGTGGTTTATTTTGCTAGGATTATATAGGAATTTCAGACATTTTGGCGTTTGTTTGGATGGATTTGGAGACTATGCAAATTTTGGGTTTAAATTCGATATAAATTCGATTTTAATTCAAAAGGTGAGTGTTTTAACTCACTCACAACTTCTAAAATTTCTTGTGTTTGTTAAATTGATTTATGATGTGTTTAGAAATTAATTTATAACTGTTTGGCATATTTTCAGTCATCATCCCACTTAAATTAAGTTAATTTAACTAAATTGTTGCTTATTTATTTATTGCATATAAACTGCCAGTTAAATTTGTTATTTATCTAATTATTGCATATAAACTGCCAGTTGAACAGTTAATTAAATTATTGTTGAATATAATTGCTAGTTGATACCTGCTGTTTATTATTCGTTATATATTGATGTATTGTTTGAATTGGATGATGATTTTGATGAATGGATGTATGATTTTATAATGGATGAATGGATGTTTATTTATATCATAATAAACTGCAAGTTATTATGCATTATCATCTCATTCGGGATTGCGGTTTGAAATGATATATAACCGTAATTTTATTTTTAAATTATAGATTGAAATGATAAATATCTGTATCACTTGACCATAGGATAGAAAATTTTATACAGGCACCGCAGTCTATATATAAAAGTATTTTATAATGATTTTTCTATGGTTTGTGAAGAAAAATACAGTTTGATGATATATTGATTTGGATATTGTATAAATGTTATTTTATATAAAATTGAATTCCCTGTTTTAAGCTATGTATGAATTTAGCTTAAAGGTGTAAAAGAAGTTTAATAATAAAAGTTTAACTTTGTTAATATATAATACGGTTAAGTATTTATTTGAATTTATTTGTAGAGTTATGATGACTTAATGCAAAATTTAAGGTTGGATGGTAAATGGGAATTCAATTTGAATTAAAGTATTTATGAATTATCCTCGAAAAAGAAAATTTGATTTGAAATGTAAATAAATTGAGATTTAAAAGTAATGATTTTATAACTTGATTTTATTTAGAGGACTTAAATGAATATCCAATTGATTAAATGAATATTATCAAGTCAATTAAATTGAAAGAATAACCAAGTTTATTTCAGTCTAAATGTGTTACTAAAATAACATTTGATTTACTAAGCAAACATTTCGAATCTAAATAATAGCAGTTGAAAATTGATATATACGAAATTATCAAAGAATAGGTTTGAATGGTGGAAAAATTTAAGCTTTGAAAAATATGGAAATTTAAATGGGTTATTTGGGAATTCAAATCCGTATTTGAAATTGATTTGTGAAGGTGAGGAAGCTATTTTTATTCTATAATAAAACAATTTAATATTTAAAAACATTTAAGTGGTGTAATATGTTTCAAAGTTACGAAATTCAAAGTTTTATGTTTTGAATGGGCTGTATTTCAAGTTTTGATTTCGAAATATTATAACTTTGAAAATGTTATGGTTTTAGAAAAGGATATATTTGAAAATGATATCACATTGATTTGGTTTTTTTTAAAAGAGAAAGTGATATCGAAATTATATGGTTTTGAAACGGATATCTTATTCTGATTTTGAAATATAAATTGTTTTGAAATGACTGCGGCGTTATAATAACGTTTGGTTGTTAAAGAGACCGGGATCGAAATTTGTCATACTCTCTGCCAACTCCGAAAACCAATTTAACAACCGTGTATGCGGTGGAGATTCCAGAATGAAGTAAGATGGTGGCGGTGTTTCCTTTGAGGTAAATACATGGACCCAACTCCCGTGAGTTGGCATAAGGTGGCTAAAACAAGAGCGATCGACGGTTAATTGAGGTAGCACCTTTGATCGGACACATCCCTTCGGTATTCTACTCTAACTTTGTTTTATTCGGTGGCCACTTTTGATTTCTTTGATTGGAGGGTGTGGCTCGAGGTGGGCGGTAGCTGCGGCTACGCGTTACCACCGACCTGGAAGCGTAATTGGTATATCTACCTTGGCATTGACTAGTTGTGCCGTGTCAACTACCCTATCGCACCTTGTACGAGTTTGGTTTTCTCCCGTAGCCCATGTGGTATATCTGGTGGCTTCCCGATCAGGAGGGACTATGATATTGGATGGAGTACTTGGACTATTACGTGTTAAGGGCTATATGGGTAACCCCTTAATGCTAAGAAAAAATTAAGTTTATATTACAGTTAGACCCTATTATAATAGCGAAATATACTGCATAGTAAATGGTTTAATGGATCCTTAGGAGATGTAAATCTCGAGCATCTCTTGAGTTACTGCACTCATATTTGCTTCTGTTGATTTAACTTACATAACATCTTTTAGTTCTGACTCGAGTGTTTTGTCTTTTCAATTCGCTCATGTCAGTCCGAGCGTTTCAGGATTTGAAGATTTTAGCTCTGGAGGAAGAAGACGACGATTAGTATTACTATTATCTACTATATTATTCCACTACACTACTGTATTCTGCTGCATCGATTTTTATTCGTTGGTATGTGCAACTCTGATATATATTGTATAAGTAAATTAAATATTTTGTAAACAGCTTCATGAATTATATATTTGATTATTATATTTTATCCTTCCGCTGTGAGATTCTATATTTGTTTTATTTGTTTCTTGTTTTTCAATAATCCGCCCTTTCGGATGGTTTGAATTGGCACGTGTGTTGATTTAAAGCGTGCGAAAAGGCGGGACATTACATCTGGTATCAGAGCTTTGGTTTAGCTATAAACCTTAGCTTTGTGGCGTCTGACTCTTTATAAATATGGTACTAATACCCTATGGGAGTCGCTGAGTGTATATATATGAGAGTGCGTATTTGTTAGTGTTATATAAAGGTTTTAATATTATGTTATTCTGTTCCGTTTTATATTTATAAATTGTGGTTGGTGCATGGGACGCTATGACACTAATGGGGATTTCTAAACACTTAATAGGACAGACCGACACAATATTAGTTTTAACATAGGTGAATGAAATAATTTTGCCTATTATATTTTCTATATATAAAGTAAATTTTATAAAGGTTATATTTGGTAGTATTTATTGGTTGTTAGGTAATAAAATTTAAAAATAATAAGTAAAATGGGATAGAAAATAAAATCAATGAAATTTGGAAATCTTGGAACTTAAGTCCGAGATTTTGAAAATTGGTTTCAAATGATTTTGAAATATAATAATATTATTTAGAAGTATTTTCTGATATAAATATTTCAATAAATTGAAAGAATTGTTTTAAAGAAATTTTGGAAAAGATATAAGTTCTGTACTCCCCTCTCTGTCGCAGGAAAATAATTTCGGTGATGAATGCATGCATCATCGACATTCATTTTCGAGTTTCGAAGTGGGAAGGCCACTATAGTAGTTTACTACAGATCCATTGTTGATAAACAAATATAAATTTTAAATTGTTTTAAATGTAATTGGATATATAAAGTGTGAGTATATACATTTATCTGTTATTTTAAATGATTTTGAATAAAACCCGATATTTAATTCTTACATTTCCATTTATTAATAGTTTCAGTTACTGGAGTGATTTGGAACGTAGGTAATTAATAAATTAAAATAAGGAATTTAATGCTAGATTATGAATGAAATTAAAGGTAATTTGAACTGTAACCTATGAAACAAAGAATAATATTATTGAACATTAAATTTAATTAAAAGATGAGGTAAAACTTGTAAGTTTCATTTGCATTTTCTTTAACATATATAACTTACCAAATGATGTAAAAAGTTGAAATGCTAATAAGAAAATAATGGCAGTTGTATAAGTAAACTTATGAATGAAGGTGTTCAATGAATTTCTTAAATAAATAAGAATTTAATGTTGAAATGGTTATAAACTTAAGTTATAACTGAAATGTACTATGATAAAATATAATAGAAATGTAAGTATTATAAATAAATGATAATAAACATAAGTAAGTGTTGAAGGCATTTATTTTGGAAAATAAGCAGTGAATAAATAAGTGTAATAAAATAAAATAAAATTTCATGATACAGATAAGTGAAAATGGGACTTTGCTAGAAATGAATAAAAATAAATGAAACTACAAGATATAAAAGGCAAATTAAATAGATAAAAATAATATATTTAGTTTCATCTAAGATTGTTTAGTAAATGGTGCACTTAGTAGTTTATTTTTCATTCTGTACAATTGAAAGTTTTGTGCCCAAACAACTGTTTGTTTTGTTTGAATGAATGATTAAATTGTGTTGATTCTGTATGAAGGTTGTACGCTGTTTGTTGCAATTGGTTGTTGAATTGATTGTTTCTTTGTGGTTGAACAACTTAAATATTTCATTCTATATAATTGCTAACTCTTATTACATTATATAAGTGAAATACAGGTTATGGAAGCAATTGCTACTGCTTTTGGTTTCATAATTAAGCGTTAATTGCCCGACAAATAGATACGTTCTTGAATTACGGTTTTATAGCGCTATTTTATATATTTTCCCGTGTTGGGATATAATATTTTGGATATTATATGTGATATTTTGTTATATTTGACATTATATTTTCTCCCGAGCCTCTCCGTACAAAGGTGACTCTACCGAAATTTTCCGTAAATTTTGAACTTAGAAAAATTTTGAAAAATGTTTTCCAAACTTTATAAATTTAAATATAAAAAGATTTAATGGTTATAAAGTGGTATATTTTATCTAAATTAATTAATTTTATAAATTTAGTTGGTTATAAAGTTAATGTATTGAATAAGATATATTGATTTCTTAATTCTTCTTTTCCCTTCTTTTCCTTTTCGGGGACGAAAAGTTTTGAGTGGGGGAGAGTGTAATGACCCGTAAATTTAGTTAATTAAATTTTGTCATTTTAATAAGATATTAGAATTAAATTTAAGAAGAAATGACAAAAAAATTATAATTAATAATGAAGCAAATGTTGAAAATGGAATGAAACCATGGAAATTTAAGATAAGTATTAACAGTTGAAATGAAATTACGAATAATTGAAGTAATGTAAATTGTTAAACTAGGCTAAGATTTGAATATAAGAATACAAAGGTAAATAGTAAATTAATTTAATGAATTAATATATGTTATTTATTTAGGGTATTGAATAAATTTGGTAATCCAATTGCAATTAATGGTAATAATGTTGATATAAGCTAATAAATAAAATTTCAATGCAATACCCGTTAATGGATGGAATGAAATGGGATTTATGTAAATGTATACTTGGTTTTACATCAAATGGAAGTTATTTGTAATAAGTGGATGTAAATATTGAATCAACTTATGAAATAAATATAAAGGTTATGTTTGGTTAGAACATAAGCAAACGAAATTGGTAGTATGGAAATAAATGCCAACATTGATTATAAGTAATAAAGGCTTATTTATGTGACTAAGAGAAACGGTAATGTTTATTTAGGTTACCTATTTAATTAGTTTGTTAATCGGAATTTGAGGTAAATTGTAATAAATGTAAATAAATGTTACATTTGTGTGGAAGTAATACAATGGTTAGGAGTGTTAGAATGGATATATTAAAGTAATGAATGGGAAAGCAAGGTAACTAAGTTTATATAGTAGTATTTAACTTAATAAAAGATTTGAATTAAACGAACCAATTGATATATGTTTATTTCTTTAGAATGTGCATAAAATTTGGAAATCAAATTGCAATTAAAGGAAATTAGGTTGTACGTTATTTGGAGATACATTTAATAAATACATTAAGGAAATATAATATAATTCACTATTATTTATACCCAAAAATGTCTATTTACTGAATAGCAAGATTTTTGAATCAATAAATGAATTTATTGAGGTTTCAATTTATAATTAATAACATATAATGTGTAATCAATTACAATTAATTGACTTAAATTGTGCAGTTAGAGTAGATTTGTTTTGTAACTGAAGATGGTTAATTTTATATGAAATTAATGCTAAGCCTATTTACTATAATGAAAATTCATTGATTTAAAGAATAGATAGCAAGATTTATTAATTTGATTTAAGTGCAAAAATTCAATAATTGAATTTATTGCAAATAAATGAAATTCAACATTTAATATTACGTTAATTGAAACTAGATGGAATGAGAACACTAATGTAATGAATGTAAGACAAATATTAACTACGATTTTAGAAAGGATTAATAGATAATGGAAGGATTTAAATCAGGTTTAAAGCAATAATTACAAATAACTGGATTTATTTAAATTGAATGTTAAATACAATAGTTTGTGAATTAATTTACTTTATATTGATAGGGGGATTGGTTTTAAAGGGTTTCTAAATTTCTTAAGTAATACAAGATGATAAAATTTATGAATTATAGAATTTGAATTTAAATAGTGGTTTAATTTATAATAATTGGATTAATTGCAAATGAATGGAATTAAATATTCAATTATTACGTAAATTGAAAATTTAGTTTAAATTGGAGATTTTTAATGTCATAGGTATGGAGCCAATGTTAATTTCATCCAATTGACATCAATGAATCGAATAATAAAATGAAAGGTAAATTTAATAGAAATTTTGGAAATTTAATTTATAATTTTCGAATTTAATGAAATTGAGGTGAATACCGAAATTTATAAATTTATCAACTCTAATTTGACAGTTAAATTTGGTTAAAATCATTGTAAATGATTGGAAAACTTAAAATGATAAGAATTGGTAATTATCGAATTTAAATTGAAAAATTGATTGAATTGACTAAATTTTATTTATTTAATTAATATAAAAAAGCCATTTTGGCCACTGACTCGGATTTTGACGAAACCAGTTTCATCGGATCTATATTGGTGAATTATTATAGGGTTTCAAGTTTCGTAGCGATCGGGCTTGTCGTTTGATCGTATGGACACGAAACGCCTTGAAATAAACGAAATTGAAATCAATTGAAATCAATTTGAAAAATATTGATTTTAGCATAACTTCTCCATTCTATTTCAAATTCGCCTATAAATATCCTGTTATAAACCCTAGCCACTCCTTATTTTCATTTGAATGTACGTACATCTCCTTCTCAACTCCGCATTCCAATGGCAGAAAAAACCCTAATTCCAAAATTCCAAAAATTAATTACAATTTCAAAAAAAAATGTGGATCTACAGCCACTTCGAGTCACGCTTCGAGTTTCAGAGACAAAAACGCTGTATCTACTCGGGTCAGGAACAAAATGACTTGGGTCGCTCCGGGTCGTTTTGGCAAAAACTCTAAGCAAGAACCGGGGATTTGAGGCGGCGCACAAAAGTCGAACCTAAAGTCGACCCAGGACCAGAATTTTCCAATTTTCAAACTTTCATAACTTCTGCGTACGAGCTCGGATTCACGCGCGTTTTATTTTGCTGGGATTGTATCGGAATTTCAGACATTTTGGCGTTGGTTTGGAGGATTTGAAGACTGTGCAAATTTTGGGTTTAAATTGGATATAAATTCGATTTAAATTCAAAAGGTGAGTGTTTTAACCCACTCACAACTTCTAAAATTTCTTATGTTTGTTAAATTGATTTTTGATGTGTTTAGAAATTAACTTATAACTGTTTGGCATATTTTCAATCATCATCCCAGTTAAATTAAGTTAATTTAACTAAATTGTTGCGTATTTATTTATTGCATGTAAACTGCCAGTTAAATTTGTTATTTATCTAACTATTGCATATAAACCGCCAGTTGAACAGTTAATTAAATTATTGCTGAATATAAACTCCTGGTTGATAACTGCTGTTTATTATTCGTTGTATATTTATGTGTTGTTTGAATTGGATGATGATTTTGATGAATGGATGTATTATTTTATAATGGATAAATGGATGTTTATTTATATCATAATATACCGCAAGTTATTATGCATTTTCATCTCATTCGGGATTGCGATTTGAAATGATATATAACCATAATTTTTATTTTCGAATAACGGATTGAAATGATAAATATCTGTATAACTTGACCATAGGATAGAAAATTTTATACAGGCTCCGCGGTCTATATATAAACGTATTTTGAAATGACTTATCTATGGTTTGTGAAGAAAAATACGGTTTGGTGATATATTGATTTGGATATTATATAAATGTTATTTTATATAAAATTGAATTCCCTGTTTAAGCTATGTATGAATTTGGTTTAAAGGTGTAAAAGAAGTTTAATAATAAAAGTTTAACTTTGTTAAGATATAATACGGTTAAGTATTTATTTGAATTTATTTATAGAGTTATAATGACTTAATTAAAAATTTAAGGTTGGATGGTAAATGGGAATTCGATTTGAATTAAAGTATTTAAGAATTATCCTTGAAAAAGAAAATTTGATTTTAAATGTAAATAAATTGAGATTTAAAAGTAATGATTTTATAACTTGATTTTATTTAGAGGACTTAAATGAATATCCAATTGATTAAATGAATATTATCAGGTCAATTAAATTGAAAGAATAACCCAGTTTATTTCATTCTAAATGTGTTACTAAAATAACATTTGATTTATTAGGCAAACATTTCGAATCTAAATAATAGCAATTGAAAATTGATATATATGAAATTATCAAAGAATAGGTTTGAATGGTGGAAAAATTTAAGCTTTGAAAAATATGGAAATTTAAATGGGTTATTTGGGAATTCAAATCCGTATTTCAAATTGATTGTGAAGGTGAGGAAGCTATTTTTATTTTATAACAAAATAATTTAATATTTAAAACCATTTAAGTGGTGTAATATGTTTCAAAGTTACGAAATTCAAAGTTTTATGTTTTGAAAGGGTTATATTTCAAGTTTTGATTTCGAAATATTATAACTTTGAACATGTTATGGTTTTAGAAAAGGATATATTTGAAAATGATATCATATTGATTTGGTTTTTAAAAAAAAAGAGAAAGTGATATCGAAATTATATGGTTTTGAAATGGATATCATATTCTGGTTTTAAAATATAAATTATTTTGAAATGACCGCGGAGTTATAATAACGTTTGGTTGTTAAAGAGACCGGGATCGGAAGTTGTGATACTCTCTGCCAACTCCGAAAACCACTTAAATAAATGTGTACGCGGTGGAGATTCCAGAATGAAGTAGGATGGCGGCGGCATTTCCTTTAAGGTAAATACGTGGACCCAACTCCTGTGAGTTGGCATAAGGTGGCTAAAACATGAGCGATCGATGGGTTAATTGAGGTAGCACCTTTGATCGGACACATCCCTTCGATATTCTACTCTGACTTTGTTTTATTCGGTGGCCATTATTGACTTCTTTGATTTGGGGGTGTGGCTCGAGGTGGGCGGTAGCTGCGGCTACGCGTTACCACCGACCCGAAAGCGTAATTGGTATATCTACCCTGGCATTGCCTAGTTGTGCCGTGCAACCTACCCTGTCGCGCCTTGTACGAGTTTGGTTTTCTCCCGTAGCCCATGTGGTATCCTCTGGTGGCTTCCCGATCAGGAGGGACTATGATATTGGATGGACTACTGGGACTATTACGTGTTAAGGGCTATATGGGTAACCCTTAATGCTAAGAAAAAAGTAAGTTTATTTTACAATTAGACACTTATAATTGTGAAATATACTACATAGTAAATAGTTTAACGGATCCTTAGGAGATGTAAATCCCGAGCATCTCTTGAGTTACTGCACTCATATTTACTTCTATTGATTTAACTTACATAAGATCTTTTAGTTCCGACTCGAGTGTTTTATCTTTTCAATTCGCTCGGGTCAGTCTGAACATTACAGGATTTGAAGATTTTGGCTCTAGAGGAAGAAGACGATGATTAGTAGTACTATTATCTAGTATATTATTCCACTACACTACTGCATTCCGCTGCATCGATTTTTATTCGTTGGTATGTGCAACTCTGATATTTATTGTATAAGTAAATTAAATATATTGTAAACAGCTTCATGAATTGTATATTTGATTATTATATTTTATCCTTCCGCTGTGAGATTCTATACTTTTTTTATTTGTTTCTTGTTTTCCTTATTTATCCCATAACAATCCGTCCTTCCGGATGGTTTGAATTGGCACGTATGTCGATTTAAAGCATACGAAAAGGCGGGACGTTACATCATATTTCACTACTTTTAGAGACCACCAAGGATCACCATTAGACTACATTAAATAATTTGATATATTTCATGTTCATTGTAACAACTTGTGCTTCTTATGAAACTAGTTAAATCATAATTTTTGTCAAGTGCTCATGCCCTCATATTTTGAACTAATATGGTTAAAAAATGATCCAAATCCTTTGTATTTAATATCGCCACCTTTTTCAAAATTATGAAAATCAAAGAAGGGGAATTCTACAAATCTACTTTTAAATCTTTACACAAATCATTGTATTCCTTTATTTCCTTCATTTTTCCCATGAAGTTGCCGCCTTTCCATGATGTAATCTAAGATAATAATTAATTCTTGAATGGCATGATAGTGGATGTAGTACTTACGTTTAATTTCTTGTTTATTGTGTCTTTGTTGTCAAATTTATTAAATAAAATATGATTCATTTAGGTTACTTATTTTCATACCTGCTAGTGTAGTTGGACCTTAAATTTATAGGAGCACAAATAACAATAACTTATTCAGTTGAAAAACTAGCCACCATGCAAGCAAGTAATGACTTGTTCAGTTGGCTGTGGTTAGTTTTAGGTTATTTTGTAGTTTGTTCACTAAACAGAATACTACTTGTCTAAATGGTAAAGATTTTGCCATTTTATTGCAAATATAGGTTAAAATGGTAAAGACTTTACCGTTTTAACCTATATTTGCAAGAAAAGCGAATAAAACGGCAAAGACGTTTTCGTTTTATTTAATTTGCAAACTAAAAATGAAAATTATTTGCCGTTTTATTTTTCGTAAGTTTTCTAAAACTAGCGTTGTGGTTGATTTTAGGTTTTCTAGGTGCGTAACTGGTTCGCTTAGTGCAAATGCAAGAGAGAGAAGGGAAGTGAACAAGTCTATTGTTTGTTATTGCCTAATTGCTTTGTTTATAGCTATAAAGCAATTGCTTAACTCCTTCAATATCAACCGAATAGAACATGGTATTTTATTTTCAAATTTTATGATTTGATTGAAGATACATTCATCAAATTCCAATATTATGTCCTCTTAATTGCTTGTAATTAGTTATAGATATTAGTAGTCAAGTCCTAAAGATGTATGGAATGGTCCAAAATGATGAGGGTCGTTGGATTGGTCATTTTTTGCTTAATTTTTTTTCTACAAAATGAAATTTGGAGAGAGGGGTTGTGCTTTATAATATGGACGAGGTATGGTTAAAGACGTGATGGAGGCATGAGCTGGATTATGGTAATTATATATATGTAACTATATACACACACAGACACATACACACACATAGATATATATATATATCTATGTATGTATGTATGTATGTATGTATATTCGAAAATATCTGATAGTATAGATCCAAAATATCGAACTCTAATCGAGACATGCTGCTTGGCATTCTATATGCAATACCCCTACTCTGAACACAAGGGACTAGTCTCGAGGCCTAATTCAATCGTATATAGAAGATAGCTTTTCAAACTCAACTATATTATATAAATTTCTAAAACTAATTTATGTACGTTTCAAATTTTCACGACTAAACAATACATCCAATCGTCATGAAATTTGACAGCATACAATAATTCATTATTACGAATTCAATGAAACTAGTTTTATCGAAATCCAAGACAATGCCCCCGAAGGTTGTTTTTCATTAATTAAAATGATTATTATAAAACAAGCTTAATCGCTTTTAAATTCAGATTCAAAAGTTTACTATCTTATTCTTGTTCAAATAAAATTTAAATCAACTTTAGAAATCATTTTCATTTGCATTATATCCAGGGTGAAATTATTTTAAAGTTTCTAAATATTAAATCCAATAATTAAATTATCAAACAAATCCCTATATTTGAAATTCCAGTTATTTAACGTATAAAATAACTTTTCAATTTTTATAATCAATTAAATATTCCAAGTACGATTGACTATAATTATAGGTCCTTACATTCTTCCCCTTCAAATAATTTCATCCTCGAAATTAGGAAGCAAGAAAAATGCCCTAAACCAATTAACTTTTTAAACCAATTAGTTGTAATAGATTTACAAATTCTTTTAAATCTTTAACTTTATTCACAGTTTAATTTCCGTCCATCTAGTCATTTTAGGTTATCAGTCAAAAAAAAATTTAATTATAAAAAATCTCTTCTAAATTTCTAATAAATTTTGTAATGCCTTAAATTTAGGGAAAATTTCACCAGCGTCTCCTTTGCACGGCTAGATTAGAACAACTACACTCGCCCATATAGGTCCAAACCAACAAAAAAAAAACAAAGGCCAAGTAGCTTAATCTTAAAACCATCAAATTCAAACAATAAAATAAACGTGTACCTTTTAATCGGGCAACCAAATTTTTCTTCTAAAATCAAAGGCATCGAGCAAGCTCTTGTTTTTATGTACTTGCATCCAATTTACCAATGACATCCAATCATATAGTTCATAATCATATTAGTTGTATTTTCAATAGTCTAAATTTTCTTTACTAAATCTTGTACGATGTACATATTCCATCCATACACAATACCAATTTTGATCGCTTACTCGGTCACACAATTTCACTTCCGAACTAGTATCGTTCACAAGACCACACTAGTATGTACTTAGATCTGGTTCCTTTATTAGAAACTGCCATTTTCCTTGCACAGCTATATACTATAATAGAGAACTCCAGAATGAACCAAAAATTCATACCTAGTGTTCGCCATCGAGTATTGCGTGCAAATTTCTAACTCGGACCGATGTAAAAAAATCTTGAAATCATGTACTTGAATCTAGATCAAATATTCGAATAAAATAATATACGTACAACTTACGTATTTATTTCAATTGATCTCTATTATTTAGATTATTTTATTTACATTTATTCATGATCATTATTCACGTTACTTTATCCACATCCCTTCACTACTTAGTATATTCCTTTCAATACTAATATCCCATAAGAACTATTCCATCAAATTTTATGTTTAACAACATTTCACTCCATACTAAATTCATTTTTGAATAATTTCATAAAATTTTACTTAAGTATATAAATATTCTATACATCACTACTTCTCATGTTCGTTATCGCTTCCCAACTTAAGTCTATATCCAATTCAATCAATGATGTCCCAAACCCATATGTAATTCACTAAATTAGTTAATTAGTTCATTCATTAATCCATTTCAAATCATCATCAATTTCATTTTCAAAAATCACTTCATTTAACTTAAGTTATATTTCACTCCAAGTTAATTTATGTTATACAAATTTTAAAAAAAAATTAGCTTATTATTCATCAATTTGTAAGTTAAATAAACTGATTTCTTATAATTTCAAAAAAATACATAGATATAAATTATCAAAATTTAAACACTCTGTTTATTTCAACTCAATTTTGAAATAATACATAATATAATATAAATCTCTTTTTGTATAACAAATCATACTTGGGATTCGAATCGAAAATTGTTTTACCAAAACAAAACTCCAATGGTAGCTATTCCTCTCTTAGAAACCGAAAAATTAACGTCGATGATGTTGCAGTCATCATCGTAATTATTTTCTAGCGACCTAGGTGAGTTTAGTGCTTTCTTAATACGTTGGAGTTCCATTTTATAATATTTCCATTCAAAAATATATTCCAAATAATATTAATAATTTCCAAATTTTTGAAAAATGATTTTCAAAAGCAACGGGAATTACATTCTCAACTTTTAAATCCTTTTTATTTGTAAACCTCTTTTGCAAATCATGTTTGTATAATTTCACTACGTTTATATAAAACCATTCCTTAATTATTTATCTTTGTTTACATTATAATAATAACAACGTTTATTAAAACACAAACGACAACAACAACAAATGAAAATAATCAAATATTACTATTCTCTAACAGCCAAACATACCATATACACTATAATAGTTTTTTGAAATTTTTTCCCTTTATATGTAAAATATAATCAAGGTAAAATTATTTCATTTACCCAAATTCAGAATAATATTATGTTTAATTGCTTTGTTAAAGTGTTTAAAAATCCTATCACTAATGTGAATTATTCGTATTGACTAGAATCCATAAACCACTCAATCGATCAATCAACACAATATAAAACATTTTTGTATCACTAACAAATACGTGCTCATATCTATAATACACACATATTCAGTCAAGGGTGCTACTAACACTATCTATGAAGAGTACCCCACCAAAGCCAAGGTTCTTGCTTAACTCGACGCTGATACCACATTGTAATAACCCACTTTTCTAAACAGTTTAAGTGGACAATTAACCTTACATGAGCCTCCCAAATTGAATAGAAAGGCGGCTAGTTAGGGGAAATAAAAAAGATAAGAAGATAAAAACTAAACAACGTAGAATCTAATAAGGAAACGAATAATGTACAACATACAACAAATCTTTACACCAACCAAACTGTAATGTATGTACACACAGACATCAATCAGACAATACTAACAATTTCAGCTCGGACTGTTACAACAGCATGTTCTCACAATTTCTTATAGATACCACAATGAATGTAGGGGGAAATAGCTATATACGTGAATATGTTTCTGGGCCCCCAGCTTGGCCCCTGAAGCTCCAAAGAATGCAACCTAAATATGTAAATATGCTCGTTCTGACCCGAGCATTATAGTAAAATAACATGCAAGTCAGTCTAGAAAATCAGCATGAGAAAACACGTCTCAATTGAATTTTTTAATGTTTTAAAAGTATTTTGGAAATAAAGGTATCTCGTAAGACCAAACCACACATAAGCACGAACAGGTTTTGCCTTACGATAACCAAACCATTTTGTAAGAAATTCTCTTATATAATAATACTATCTAAGATGCAAATACTTATTAATCATAGCTAAAATTGTTACACTAATTAAATTCCATCATAATAGGTATATAATTAAAACTATAAGGGCTCGTATATTGGATAATGGATTCCATAAAATGACTGGCCCACTGTGGTACCGCCCGCCATTGTGCATCTCTAGATAAAATAACACCGCGGACCCCGCCTGGATCTTCTGCCAATATAGGACTAGCCTAACACTTGTCTAGTAATACAAAATATGATCACTCCTCCATTAATGGGCCCTAAGTATGCAAATGAGAGATAATATTGACTCTAGATAGCGAGATCATACCCTACTTGAGAGTTTCGTCTTCAATTATATTGTCTCCAAGATGTTTTTTCTTCAAAAAAATTGAGTCAGATCGAAGTGGTTTTCTGATAACATATCTGATCCAGTCACTTAGATACAACATTTGATAGTTGTCGGTAAACTCAACTCCGGTTCTTTGGGAAATAACGGTCAAACATAAGAGCGGAGATCACCTCCTAACCGTTAGAGGAAAGACTTTCTTATCGCTTGTCCTAGTAGAAAGAAACAAGATTTATGTGCGTGGTATATCATCATCAGAGATGACCATGCAATATAACTAACGTGTTTCTCTTAGATATTTTCAAAGTTTTATTTCGAGTCCGTATTTGATAGTCGGTTATTTAACTATCAACAAACACACATCCAAATCAATGATTTATTACAAAAGTCAAAACTAACATTGGGTAAGCATATGAGCGAATACTATCCTTCATGATTAATCTTTCCATTAATTAATATCACTTTGCAATAATTGTATCATGAAAATTGTACAAATATTTATTCACAAACCCTTATATTTCAATACTTTGAAAATATCCATACACTTATCTCGACGGTATAGATATATTTATAGAAATAGAGAAAGATTGCCTTTCTACACAATTCTAAAAACATTTATAAATTGCTTTATATATCTCTAAACCCATCTATAACCCCATTCATTAAATTGTGAAAAATTATTTATAAAACTCTAATTTTACATTCCTAAAAACCATTTATAAACCCTTTATAAATCCATAAATGATTTGTAAACTCCTTTTATAAATCTACAACGCATTTCTAAAGTTCCTTTATAAATATCAAAAACCATTTAGAAAACTCTTTTACCTTTGTAAATAATCTACCTCTAAGTTTTCCAAACCATGTTATAAGACTCCTCTTATAAATCCCAAATCTGTTTGTAAACTCTATTTATGAGTCTTGAACACATTTATAAGCAAATAAAAAATCATTTACTTCTAAACACTATTATATATTAATAATTATTTAAATTAAATATTATAAATAAATAAATAATTATTATTTTTATTGAAACATCTTAAAATAATAATTAATAATCTCAATGCATTATTAATAAAAAATAATAACTAATCTTTACACTTATTATAAATAATAATAATAATTTGTTTTCAAAACCTTATTAATAAACCCTTACTATTAATTTCGAACCATAATTAATCTTAAAATAATTAACCTTTCAAAATATTAATATATTGATAAATTCTTTAAAACAACACTAACAATAAGAAAATAACTTTAAAACGATGCAAATATAGTTAAACAACTTTAAAAAATATTAATAAAACTATATAACTTTAAAACAATATTAATATAATTAAAAATTAACTTTTAACCAATATTAAATAAAATAAATAACTTAGAAAATGATAGATAAAAAGGTTGGAATAAATAGAAATTAAATCCTTTAACTAAAAATATTTTCGAAAACCTAATTTTTAATTTAAAATCATTTCCTACCTAAAAATTCAGCTATAATCCCAATGACAATTTATAGTATTTTTAAAATACTAATTTAAGGCCAATAGCTACCAAACTCTTAACTAATAATGAGGTTGATTTCCTATTGCTATAGGGTTTAAGTTTTTAACATATAACGATGTCATAACCAATAGTGCCAAAAATCTGGTTTATTATCCAATAACTTATATAACAGGAATATTATTGAAATCAATTGAACAATAGCAAGGAATCCCATTAGATCCCTCCACCTGTCCCTCTATAATACAACTCATATATATTAATATATACATAAATAATATTCAACATTGGTGAGGAATCCTATTGGATCCCTCCAGCGCGTCCTTCTGCATTACAAACAATATAATTATATAGTAAGGGTCATCCGCTCCAAGGGCAGGAATAAATCCAACCAACTGAGATAAACAGTAAATCAACCAAATATCCAATCAATAATTTTTATCAACTATAAATTTTACTGGCAAACCAAAAAGCTGAGATTGACTCATAATTTTTCCAATTGTCGTCGATGTGTTTAGATTTAGAACTAAAATCGAACAACATCCAATTTTAGCACAAATTTCAAATGGCTCCAATTGTCAACCAAACCAATTACATATCATAGTATTCTCCAATATAATCGCAACGTTACTTATCATGTTCAATTTGGACCTTAAAAGAACAAGACATTAAACATACAAATTTCATAGATTAATTTAATAATTGATTTCCCTTTATTCCAATTCAAAGCTTAATGACACTTTGTAAAATTAATAAACTCCCCAATACTTTTCTTCCCCGTTCAATATCATAACCAGGCTGCAACAATCTTCGCCCTCCACCACCACTAGAACGAAAACCATGCTGCTGCCACTTCATCGTCTAACCTAACGACGCCGGCACGACCACCTAACTCTGCCTCCTCTACCATGAATTCCCATAAACCCATCTTCGACATTTTCCTACCTCACTGTCACCTCCAATACGTCACACTATCTCTCCCACATTATAGCACCCCCTCGTCAATACCGTCTTGACCAGACCACCGTCGTCCTCCAACTCCACCAAAATTCACGTGCCAAGGCCACCCATTCGATTCATCGATCATCTATGAACAACGGCTACCTTCGATCAAATTAGCCGATCCCCAGCATCCAAAATGTGGAGCTCCTTCCCTTAGGCATCTTCTCTATTAACTCGAGTCCTAAAGTTTTATAGATTGGTCTGAATTGATGAGGGTCATTGGTTGGCCATTATTGTTTAAATTTGTTTTCTACAAATTGAAATTTGTAGAGAAGAGTTGCATTTTATAATGGAGGCGAGATATGGTTAAGGACTTGATGGTGGTATTGGCCAGAGTTTGGTAATAATATATATATATATATATATATATATACATATATTGGAAAATATCTGACATTACAGATCCAAAAATATCGAACTACAATCAAGGAGTGTCGCCTGGCATTCTACACGTAATACCTCTTTTTTGAACATAACGGGACTAGTCTCGAGGCCTAATTCGATCATATGCCAAGATAGCTTTTCAGACCAAATTATATTATATAAATTTCCAAAATTAATTTATATGTATTTATAATTCGTATGAATAAAGGATATGTCCAATCATTTGTAATTTTATGGCATGTAGTAATTCACTATTACAGATCTAATAAACTGGTTTCGTCGAAATCTAAGATAGTGCCTCCAAAGGCTATTTTCACTCGTTAATTAAAATGATTGTTATAAAACAAGCTTAGTCGATTTTAAATTTTAATTCAAAAGTTTATTATCTTCTTTCTTAGTCAAATATAATTTAAATCAACTTTAGAAATCTTTTCGTTAACATTAAATCCCAAGTTAAATTATTTAAACAATTCCAAATATTAAATCCAACAAATAATATCAAATAAATCATTATATTTGAAATTAAATTTATTCAACTTATAAATAATTTTCAATATTTAAAATTAATTAAATGTTCCAAATTCGAATGAATAAAATTCTTGTTCGTTGCATCAACTTTCTACGTGCTTTATGGGTTAACAAAGAAATCGTTAGCAGTGTGATTTATTGCTATAATTGATTTTTTATTCAAAATCTATGACTTTATTAGGTTTGTATATGTTATAGATTTTATGTTTTAAATTCATTGGCATATGATTGTTTACATTGATTCGTTATTCTGATAATTTGTATATGATTTGAGATATCATTGGTAATTTTTTTAAGTTGCTCGATAGTTCATTGGCTTGATATGTTATTTGTTATCCATAAATTTTAATGTCGAGAGTGAGGCAATGAGTGATAACATCACAAAGGAGTTGGTGCCACTAGGTTCTACGTTGAAGATTGAGAGTGTTAACTTTATCACTACAATGTCCTTTCTCTTCGAAGAAGTTTCCCTTCAGTGATGTATCTCACCGCATTTCATATAAAATTGATATAAGAGCTATAATGTTACTATCATGATTGTCAAATGTTACTACCATGATTGTTGTAGAAGGAGTTTAGCCTACTACTTAGCCTCAATGTCGCTTCCACAAGCCATGTGAATGTAATAGAGTCGATGTCAGCAAAAGAGCTATGATGGACGAAGTCGAAGGCTTACAAAGTGCCATTAGTGCAGTGGTCGACCACAAAAACATAAGAAAAGAAAGGCATCGAAGAAATAGGATGATGCGCTTTGTCAACAGAAGAATAAAAGGGTATCGTGTCTCATTAACTTCATATGCCACCACTGCCTTTTGGACTGATGCACAGGCATTTCATTGAAGCTAAGTTCAATCAGCACTACAACTTGCCAATTGAAACCAAAATGGGCTCGTTATCAATGGTCAGAGAAGTTAGCAACATTACATCAAAGCAACACCACACTTCATCGGCGCTTCAGGAGTATTGTTCTAGGATGACGATTAGGGAATACAACATTAGGCATCTCTTTATTAATACTCAATGCCTCACTTTATCAACGTGTTTCGTCACCATTTGGAGGACTTCGCATGTCTATGTGAAGAGGTATTGATGGTAAACACCAAAAATATCCACTAAGTCATCAATACTGCCTTATGGTTGCCATTGCTTCATACTCGTGTTGCCTCGAGATGGACATCGACAATCATGATGGATGTAACCGATGCCATAGTTTGTGGTTGCCACTAACTATCAATCCAAAGTGTTCTAGTACATAAGATAGGTGATGTTGAAGACTATCAATGTTCGTAAGGTAAAAGCGACATTGTCGACACTTCCCAAATTCGATGTCTAGCATAAGAAATATTGATTCCATCGAAGTCTTCACTACTACCATCACTAAAGATGACGCTGAAGTGCATTGAAGACACCGAAAGCAAGACAATGTCACCTCTTCAGCAATGAAGCTTATGCTAGTTTGTAAATGCTGAAGCCAATCACGCCGAAGTCAAGCATGCTAAAGTCATGAAAGGCGGAATGGAGATACACAACCTCTATAAATATACACCTATGAGTGCCAATTTGATGATGATTTTTTGAATTCTCTCCATCTTTTCTTAAATCATGACTTTGTAACCCTAAATCATATTGGAGACAAATCTAACTTGATTGTAATCATATGAATTAAACGAACAAGGACTTAGACATATTCATTAACTTCGACTAAGCATAATTTCAAACATTATTGATATGGAATTGCAAATATATGGACTTATCTAGATCAAATTTGACATGGACTGTTTGGAATCGCCATAAACTATGACAAGATATATGTGTATAATCATATAAACATGGGAATTCGAGTATAAGAACGTATTGCGTAGCCCATTATGAGCCCAATGGACTATTTGGAATTTTTCTTACTTGTTTACTATGTCTCTAATTAACATAGAACGTGGAATAGATCCTTTTGAAACATCTTCCTTTAAGGCCCATAAGGACTTTGAATGTGACAATTTAAAATGGCCTCGAAGGCCCACTAACATAGCGATCAAAGAAAATAAATGAATTCTCATAACTTTTCCCTCAAGTGCCTATTTTCATCATGAATCCACCCTGTAATAATCCTCTCATGTATTAATACTCAAGTGACAAATTGCACCTTGATAACAACATTAAGTTGACATTGATCGAGTTATGCTTAGTCATGTCACGGAATATGTTTAAATCAAGGTTTAATTCACCATAATTGGCTTCATGGATGTTATAACAATTTTTCATCTAACATTTTTGGCTCTAAAAGGAGGGTGCGAACCTTCGACTTGTTTAACCCTCTCTCTAAACTAATTGAGAAAGCTTTGTTTAAAGAAAATGAGTCAGGGCGACTTAATGATGTGAAGAGGTTAGTTAAACAACAACATTGGAAGATAATGTAGTTATCAACTTTAACTTAGAAAATGCAGAGCCTAGATAGAAATCAAAGTCGACATGACCTAATTGCAGCGAAGCCAAGATTAAATGCTTAAAGCCACAACTATTAGAGTTGAAAGGACTTTTGGAATGAAAACTTGCTCAATAATGCCCAAAAGCCACCAGATCCATTGGAGGAGATGAAGAAGAATCTCTAAGGATGGACATGAATGTTTTTTTGCTTAGAAGCAAAATCAAAGACAAGCTTACTCTGAGAGGAGGTGACCAACAAACAAAGGCCGACTACCAGGGAAGATTAGAAGGAAAATCTAAGGAACAACTGGAGGCTCAACTTCTAAAGGGTATGAAATTAAAGAAGCAACTACTATAATAATGAATCCTACTTGAAAGACATAGCAAAAATATACCAAAAGATATACTTAATTTCAAGGGAAAGAGAACTCTAGATGACGAAGTCGACGATGATTATTGAGAAGCTCCCTTCGTTGATAAGATTACGACCACAAAAATTTCATCTCATACGAAGATCCTATCCATCGGGTATAATGGAATGGCCAATCCAGACGATCGATTATTGGCTTTCGAAAGTCAGATGGACTGATACAGTGCATTTGGAGCTATGCGCTATAGGCTTTCCCCAACTACTTAAGAAAGGAATAGCTAAATGGTACCGATAGTATAGAGAGAGGAACATCTGTTCTTGGAAATAGTTTACTCCTGAATTTTTAGCACAACTCTATATCTACAAAGATCCCATCGTCGATTACTCCATGGTAGCTAATATCAAACAGAGACAAGGAGAGTTATTGGGAAACTATCTTAAAATATTCAACGCAGAAGCACTTAAGGCAAAGAATATGACCGATAGAGATAAGCTGGTAGCAGTACCTTTTGGTCAAATCGAAAAAACCTGAGAACTCTACATACACGGATGCAGAAACATGCAAGATTTCCATTTTCAAGCCGATAAGTTCATTCACATGGACAAAATGACTCATACTCGAAAGAAGGCCCAAGGAAAAAAGGAAACAGGAAAGATTAACAACAACGACAATCATAAGAAACTAAGATGGGAAGAAGATTCAAGCGCAAAACATGTTACTATGAATAAACCCATATCTTACATGTATGCCGCAATGGATGAAAGTGATGTCTTTTCGATCTCTTAAAAAGCTAAAACTAATCCCGAACCAAGAAAGGGGGAGATTACTTTGCTTATTATAGATTAAATGTACATAAAACCAATGAATGTCAAGTGTTGGAGGGTATAATATCTGCTCTGGACACCAAAGGAATTCGTTAAGGAGAGTCAAAGAGCTGCATTTTTGAAAATGGAAACCAAAGGCTACCCAGCAACATTGCGAAGCTGATAGAAAATGATGTTCATCCAGATTTCATTCTACTTCTCAACAGAGTTGACATAATCCTTGGAGTCCACACTTGGCTGGAAATCGCAAAAGGGCTAGGAGTCACTATGTTAAAGGAGAAAAAGAAGTGATTTTCTTTATCTAAGAGGAGCCTCCGCTCAAAAAACCAAGATTCCAAATCCAGATGCATAATTTGATCATCACGCCTCAAGAGCTGAGAGGGGTTCATCACTCGCACAATGACCCACTTTTGGTTACTGCATAAGTTGAACTTTCTGTTGTTACTAAGATTTTGATCGATACCGAGTGTTGTCATTGTAATTTTTAAATGTGCATTTCACCAGATAGAGATTCTGAAAGAAAAGCACGAACCACATTTTGAGCTCACTATAGGATTCAATAATAAGGGTACACTCTTGTTGGACAAATAAGACCTCTCGTGCAAATTAGAGTTCCACTACATTTTTGTACTTTCGAAACCATTTTCATCATCATGGATCAACCTTTTTATCATAACAACTTTTATGAAAGACCAACATGGAACGAAGTTGATGCTTTTGCCTTTTCCAAGTATCCAATGGTGAAATTTTTGACGAAAAACGAATGTGGAATATTTAGTGCTCGAAAATATACTTTGCAGCTATTAAACTATATTAACGAGATTACCTTCCTTGTTACGATTCGAAGGAATATAACTTAATCTGAAATGAACTAAAATGCCTTTAGATGGTGATTCTTCAAAATCATCGCCCAAAGCAAAAATAGTGCATGTTAAGATGACTAAACATGTATTGAGAAAATTTGACTTCTCAAAGAAGAAAAGAAAAAGGGTAGGAAGCAAATCGGGTGGAAGATGGAATAGAAGATGAGTAGATTTTTCCGAAACAACAAAGACGATCAAAACTAGAAGAGTGTTATATAGAAAACTCGGATAGAGCTTGTTCGGTTCCTTCGGTCTTCAAAAGACGTACTTTCTTGGACCTACTCAAATATGGTTGGAAGGTCCAACCGTCTTGTGCTATACTCTGAATATGAACCCAAATATCATACCGTCCAGTAGAAGAAAAGGAACCTTGATAAAGTTTGATTCAGTGCTTTGAAAGAAGAGTTCAAAAGACTACTCGGGACTATATTTGTTAAAGAGTTATTTATCTAATGGTTAGCTGTTCCAGGGGCTAGTCAAGAAATCCAACGGGAAGTGAAGAACGTGTGTTGGTTACACTAATTTGAATAAAGAATCCCTAAAATATTGATAGTTTCTCCCAAGGAGAGACCAGTTAGTTGACACAAAAGGCGGACATGAACTCGTCTTTCATGGACATGTATTCGGATGCAATCAAATTCCAATCTTCAAACTATAGGATAAATAGGCCTTATTTACAACAGATTAGGGAATGTATTGCTACAAAGAAATGCCTTTTGGATTGAAGAATGCAGGAGAAACATACCAAAGACTGGTGAATTGGACATTCAGGGAACAAATTGGATGGAACGTGGAGTATTGTAGATGACAACTTGGTCAAGTCTTAGGAGAGAGGCAATCATCTAAAATACCTTGAAGTAATGTTTGGTTTATTAAAAAAATAAAGGATGAAGCTTAACCCACAAAACTATTCTTTTGGAATTCAGTCCGATAAATTATTGGGATATATCGTCAACGCTGGAGGAATCAAAGCTAACCCTGACCAAATCTAAGCCACTAGAGATATGGCAGAACCAAAGACAAACAAAGACGTAATGAGCTTGAACGGTAGGGCGACACCATTAAACAGGTTTATTTCCAGGGCCACTGACAAAAGCATTCCATTTTCAAGTGATTAACGAGAAGAAAAACTTCGAATGGAGTGAGGATTATCTGAAAGCCTTTATGTAGTTGAAAGATCGGTTGGAAAAACCGCTAATTCTCTATAGCACAGTGGATGGGGAAAGTCATTATCTCGATATGTCAGTCTTTGAAAATGTGGTTAGCTCGGTACTAATAAGAAGATAGAAGGGAATTCATATTTTTCCATATTATACCAGCAAAAGACTCAAAGATGCGAAACAAGATATCCAGTCATAGAAAAACCGGCGTACTGCTTGATATTAAATGTGCGTAAGATGAGGGCGTATTTTATAGCACATCCAATCAAAGTCTTAACTAATTTCTTACTCAAGCGGGTTTTTAGTGAAACCAAAACTTCAGGATAGTTTGTTAAGTGTGGAATTGTAAATAGCCAATGTGATATTAAATTCCTGCCTTAGGTCTCAATTAAGGGACAAGCGCTAGCGAATTTTACCAACCAGTGTCCTTGGTTCATTAAAGAGTGGTCAAAAAAATAAAAACACCTAAAACCTAAGTAGTAATTATTTCTAGACGTAGCTCCAAATGAACAAAGGGCCAGGACTGGATATATGGTTATAACTCCTAATGGGCATAGGTCGCACTACACAATGAAGTTAGGGTTTCCAGTCACCAACAATATGGTAGAATATGAATCCATGATAGAAGGACTCGCTTTAGACCTCCAACTTAAAATCCCTAGATTCAAAATTTTCAATGATTCATAATTAGTGGTAAATCAGCTAAACAAGAAATATCAGATGAAGGACGCCAAAATGACTCTATGGTCAAAAAGAAATTGAAAATGTTGATCGAATTTAAAGATTTTTCAATACACTAAGTTCCACGAGGCATGAATTCCAAAGCCGATTCTATGGTAAAGTGAGCAAGCCCACAGGAGGCACCAGAAGCATGAAACGTTTTGGTGGGATATAAAGAGAATCCTAGTATAGAGGAGAAAGTGATGATCTAGAAAGTGAGTCCTTTGTGTTGACATGGTCTCAAGCCTTAGCATACAAGGAAAAGAAAAATAAACTAAGATTCTTCAAGAACACCTTCCTCAAACGAAAACTAACAATCAATAAAAGAATAATTAGACGACTCATATTATCGAATATATAACAAAATGAAGGGTGCCAATGGATAAAATAGAGGCAAGGAGAGTAAAGCGTTAGGCTCTGACTTTTGTCATAGCAAATGGCTACTTTGTAAAAAGGATATTCACTCCCTTATCTAAGATGTGTTGTACTAGAAACGAGAGCGAAATTACTAAAAGAAGCCCATGATGTGCTCTATGGAGACCATTTCAATGGAATGAAATTGGCCAAGAAAGTTATGAGGCACGGCTACTATTGGCGTCAAGTGAATAGTTAAGCTCTTGATTATGTAAGAAGATGCGAAAAATATTAAAGATTCTATAAGATCTCATACTTACCATCAATGGAATTGACTTCCATGTCAGGCCTATGGCATATTGATGTATGGGGAATTGACCTAATTAGGTCGTTGTCGAAATTTAAAGGAGGAGCTAAGTACACAGTATTATCCATTGATTACTTCAAGAAGTGGGTAGAAGCTGAACCACTCTCAAATATCACATTAGGAAAGTTCTAAAGTTTGTAATCAAGAATATCATTTCCAAATTCGAGATTCCACATCAGATAATATTTGATAATGGAAATCAATTTGAAAGCGAGGATTTAACCAATTTTCTAACAAGAAAGGAATCATCAAAATCTTTTCATCTATAGCTAATACCAAAGGAAATGAAGTTGTTGAAGCGGCTAATAAAAATGTAAAAACCATTTTATAGAAGCTATTGGATAAGGCAACATTCTATGGATATAAAGAATTCTTACTAAAACAACAATAGCGCATACGCCATACTCCTAAGCAAATAGTTGTGAAGCCATGCTTCTAATTGAGTTTAAAGTACCTTCTTATCGAAGGATTGCATATGCGCTGGATCCAACCAAGAGTTAAAGAGAGAATTTTTGGACTTAAATTAACGAGTTAAGAGATGAAGTAGCCATACAACTGGTTGAGTATCAACAAAGAATATCCAATTACTATAACTTAAGAATAAGACAAAAATCATTTCGGAAAGGAGATCTAGTGCTTCGAAGATTCATGGAAAATAATGAGAATTCGACGACGGGCCGCTAGGAAAAATTTAGGAAGCACCCTCAATCATACATATAATAATCCCTTACAGAACCAATAAACTCTACTAACCAAATGGCAAAGTCATAAATACAACATGGAATGCCAATCATTTGCGGTCATATTTTCCAATGATAGGTGAATAAAGAGAATTTACCAGTTCAATTGTGAAAAGGAGTAAGATTCTCTCAAGGAAGGAAGACCTAGCCATCAAAGGCTCATAACAGCAAGAGGTCTCAGTCCATCAAAGCCCATTACTATCAAAATCTCATGAGCATAAGAGGTCTCATGCCATCAAAAGCCCTAGCCATTAAAGTCTAATAACCGTAAGAGGTCTCTTGCCATCAAAGTCCCTAAGCCTTGAGTGTCGTCATCAAAGGCCTCACTGAAGCACCTCCTAGATGGAGGTTGAAGTAAGCCTTTAATGCCATCATTAAAGGCCTTATTAAAGCACCGAAAAAGCCTTCAACCCCTGTTCATTTGGCTTGGTCAGAGCGCCTATATAGGGAGGATGGAGTAGACCTTTAGTTTCGTCATCAAAGACCTCATTAATGAACCGACTAATCCTTTAGTGCCATCATCAAAGGTCTCATTGTAGCACCTCCTAGAGGGAGGACAGAGTAAGCCTTTAGTGCTGGTCATCAAATGCCTCATCTTCAAGAGGAAGATCCATCAAATTTCAAGCCAAGTTGTGCTGCAAATAAATCAGTCTTCTATATGAAGATCTGCCAAAATCCGAGCCAATTATTACTTCAAATCGAATAAATCTTCTAGAGGAAGGTCCATTAAATATGAGCTATTTATACACCGTAGAAAATGCAATTATCATCTACCAAATAAGGAATTCTGGTCCTCTATTATTATTGCCAGAATTGGATTTCTCGTCCTCTATTATTATTTTAAAATATAGATTTGTGGACTTCTTTTATTGCAGGCATGGATCTCTGGTGTTTGATTATTTGCAAATATATATTTCTAGACTTCTTTTATTATTTTCAGATATGGATTTCTAGAATTCTTCTTTTATTGTCAGATATGGATTCCTGGTCTTCTAAAATTTCTAGATATGGATTTCTAGACTTCTTTTATTATTTCAAGATATGGATTTCTGGATTTCTTTTATTGCCAGATTGCAATTTTAGTCTTCTTCCAAAGATGGATTTTTGGGCTTCCTCTATTATTGCTAAATATAGACTTCTGGTCTTATATTATTTTCAGATATGGATTTCTAGACTTCTTCTATTATTTCCAGATATGGATTTCTAGACCACATCTATTATTGCCAAATATGGATTTCTTGTCTTCGATTACTTCTAGACATGGATTTTTAGACTTCTTTTATTATTGCCAGATATGGATTTTTGTTCTTCTATTATTTTAGCCAATTATGGATTTCTGGGCTTTTATTATAGCTAGATACGGATTTTGGTCTTCTTCTATTATTGTTGACTTGGATTTCTGATCTTCCCTTATTATCAGGACATCTATTATCAAATGGGTTTTATGGTTTTTTTTATTATAACCATCAAACGAACATAGTGAATTTTTAGTCTTTCCCTCTATAATATTTCCATTTATGATACTATTCATAAATAATCGTCTAATCTTTAATTCATAAAAATCTTTATAAAATAATTTTCTTAAAACTCATTAACTCTAAAAATAGTGTTATGTTGCAAATGAAGAATCCTTCAATATTTCTAGAAAGTCGTACCAATAAGTTAACAGTAAAATTCGTGATTTGTTTTGTAGGAAAATAACATTAGAAGGAAGATCTTGATGAAGATTGAGCAAAGCGAGGAAATTCCTGGTTTTACCCTAGAAAGAAAAAAAAAATATTTCATACCAAGGAGCTAAGTGTTAACCATAAATTTCAATGTCAAAAATGAGGTTATAATCGTGATAACATCAGAAAGGAGCTAGTGCTACTAGGTTCTATGTCGAAGATCAACTTTGTCGCACTTCATCACTACAGTGTCATATCTCTTCGGAGATGTATCCCTTTGGTGACGTATTTCACTGCACTTCATATAGAAACGTCATAAGTTGTATGATGTTATTACCATGATTGCCAAATGTTACTACAATGATTGATGTCGAAGGAGTTCGGCCTGTTGCTTAGCCTCAACACCGCTTCAATAACCTATGTTAAAATAACAAATTCATTGTCACCATAATAGCGAAGATGGACCAAGTTGAAGGCTTATGAAGTGACACTAACGTGGTCAACATAGTGGTCAACAACAAGAACATGGGGAAAGAATGGCATCTAAGAGGTAGGATGATGTGCTTCGACAACAGAAGAATAAAAGGGTTTCAAATGTAATTAACTTAGTAAGCCACCAATGGGTTTTGGAGTGATCCACAATGCATTTCATTGAAGCTAAGTTCAATCAGCAGCGCAACTTTCCAATTGATACTAAAATGGGCTCGTAGTCGATGGTCACAAAGGTTAGCAACATTACGTCAAAGCAGCACCACACTTCATGAGCACTTCAGAAGTATTGTTCTACAATGACGACAATGGAGTACAACGTTATGTCGCTCTCTGTTACTACTAAACACCTTACTTCATCAGCCTATTTCATCAACTTTTGGATGTCTTCATGCGTCTATGTGAAGCGGTGTTGATGGTAACGCCAAAAATTTCCACGAAGTCATCAATACTGCCTTATGGTTGTCATTGCTTCATACTCATATTGACTCAAGAAGGACGTCGACCATCATGATCGAAGCGATCGATGCCATAGTTTGTGGTTACTACTATCTGTCCATCCAAAGTGTTCCATTTCATACGATGTGCAATGCCAAAAACTGTCATTATTCATAAGGTAAAAGCGACATTGTCGACACTTTCCAAATTCGAAGCCCATCACATAGCAATATAAAAGTCATCGAAGTCATTCCTAATGCCATCACTAAAGTTGATGCTAAAGCGCTTTGAAGACACTGAAAGCAAGATAATGTCGCCTCATCAGTAACAAAGCTAACGCTAGTATGGCATTGTCGAAGCAAAGCACGTCCAATTTAAGCATGTTGAAGTCATGAATGGTAGAATGGGGCTATGCCATCTCTTTAAATATATACTTAGGGTTGCCAATTGGACGACAATTTTTTTCATTCTCTCCCTCCTTTCTTAAATCAAAGCTGTGACGCCCCACCTCTATACCCACGCTAGCCAAGGACACTACAGGGTAATGCCGTCAACTAACACAAAGAATACGGCTGGTTAGGAGCGACCATCTATAGCCTTGCTCTAACAATCTATTGAATACATCGACAATAGTCATACCAAGCAGGCCGACATATCCAATGAATACTTAAAACAAAACCATAGGTGGTTGGAGGATCTATCAGAACAGAATATAACAACTCACATGTGATATACATCACAGAACAGTAGACCATCATATACACATATATTGATACATAACAGAGTATACAAACTGATACACGTTAAGTGGTATAGCAAACCACAATATACAGACGAATCTAAAAGAATACATATATCAGAGTTACAACAAAAAGGACTACACAAAAAGCTTTAACAAAAAGAAGCAAGCAGGATAGTCCATGCGGAAGCAAAATAGGCTAAGTCCAAAAGCACCTAACCTGAAACATCTCGATCTGACCCGAGTATAAAATACACGGGTCAGTCTAGCTAAACAAATCAGTTAGATAAATTGAACAACAATAACCTGCAAGGTCACAAAGTATAACAAATATCTCTAAAAGAGATAACACAATTATCTAAGAAAAGATGAATCATAGCAAGACAAGCCTCATATCATTGGCAACACAAATAAACAAAGGATATGAATATCCTAAAACAAACCAAAAAGGCAAATAACGAATACCAATGAATGTAACACAAGTTCCGCAAGGTAACCGCTACATATCGTGCGACTCAACAAGACCAACACCGAAGGGGCGATACCTAGGGAATATACATATCAATGAAACAATAGAAAATTTGCATGTGCTCAGTACTGTATAAACAAGGATCCATAAGCCCGAAGACTCCAAACCCAATATCACTCGAGCGGTGACGAATGACCAACTCCAAAAGCGATACAATAGGGCAACAAACCCGAAGGCACAAACCCGAAAGGTACAAACCCGAAGGCAACATACCCGAAGGCAACATACCCGAAGGCAACAAACCTGAAGGAGACAGTCCGAAGACACTATCCCAAGGGCAACAAACCATAGTGGTGAATGTCCGAAGGCCCAGTACTGGACACCACTAACAGGCAGAATGTGTCATAACTCTCAAAAAGGAATCCGAAAAGTGGTAACGTGAGTCCCATAACCACTCGTTCGCACTAAATGGTTTACTATCCGTTTGTTAATTTCACACACAAAGTAGTACAAAGTTTACCTCATCTCATCGGTAAACCAGACCAAAAGGCCAAAACGATCAATCGAATAGGGCGGGGATTAATTGGAAAGATAAACGCATGGATTCATGGTCCGTATTTTACCTAACCATTTAATCTCCCTTCCACCCCACTCGAAGAGCGAAATTGCGTGTGTGCGTTTTAAAATAAGATTTATAAATTGGAGAAGCAAGCTTTAATACAATTTAAAAGATTATTTTATAAAAACCCATGGATAAAGTCAAAAAGGAATCATCAAGGTCAAATATGCATAAAAAATAATTGGCATCAACTTAGATCGATAAAAGTTGGAATCACAAACAAATAGGCACACTAGGCAAAACAGGGAAACAGGAGTAGATCGGTCGACTGAACTCTCTGAGTAGGTAGACCGAAAATAGCCCAGAAAGATTTCGGGCCCCAGCTCGGTCGACCGACCCAGAGATTTTGGTCGACCGAACCCCAATTCCTGCATTTTCTACCCTATTAATTGAAGTGCAAACTCTCACAATTAGCAACCGACCGAGCACGGTCGCAAGGGGGCTACTCCCATCAGCTACCCGGTCCTATTGGCTCCTCGATGCATCACCAAAACCATGTTCAAACATCAAAGTTAGGATCTTTAAAGAATTGAACCCAAAACACTAAAAATTGGGATATTCACCAATTCAATCCAAACCAAAAGCAAGTGCACATGAATAAGTGTTAGGAATTCATATCCAACAATCAAAGATAGTTATAGACAAAGATGTGACAAAATATCTCACCTTTTCAACTCAAAAACAAAGATGAGAAGCCCAATTGCAAAGAAAAGACCAACCACTCTCCACTTCAACTCTACTAGCTTCAATCTAAGATCAAAACAAGTATTTTCCTAAGTTAGGTTTAGCAAACTTTCTGAAATTGAAGGAGAAAGAGTTGGAGAAGATGAAGAGAGGGCTTACCAATAGCTTCTCTTTGATTTTGGAGCAAGAATTCAAGTTTGCAAAGTAAACTAGGGCTTGGAATTTCTATTCATCTTCTCTTCCCCCATTTTCAGTTTTAGCTTGAGTTTTATAAAACGAAATGAGTGAGTGGAGAGGAGAGGGGCTGAGTTGAGGTTATTTAGTTGGCTAGTGGGCTGAACCCAAACCCAAAACCCAATTAGAAAAGGCAGCAAAACTCGACTCACTCCAAACATATCAAAACTTATACTTAAAAAGATCGCAAATGCCATTTTGAACTCAATGGAAGTGGTTTCGAGCCCTAATTCGGCCATTTGAAAAAAGTGACATTACGGACCTAAAACTCGACTAACGACGCTATATTTAAATAAAACATTTATATATATAATCATTAAATATGCGGCTTGTTACAGATCTCCCCTCCTTACAAAATTGCGTCCACGCAATTCCTAGAGACGATACTTGTAACAAGTACATACTTATACCATCAAAAGAAAAGGAAATAAGCTCGAGACGAAAAGATATTCCACATTGTCAAGCAAAGATAGAAAAACCAGATAAGATTGCTCGATAAACTCTCTGGTTTCCCAAGTACAGTCATTGGGGTTAGCAGACCATTGAATTTTAACGAGCGGCACATCCTTGCTCCGAAGGTGTCGCACCTCCGTGTCAAGTACGCGAATAGGCTGCTGTACAATAGATAAGTCCGGTGAGATCTCAAGTTCTTGCAAATCAGGAGAATCGATAACAGAATCCGACTCTCGAAGTCACTTCCGAAGTTGAGAGACGTGAAACACGTCATGAATGCCAGATAAATGAGCAGGAAGTGAAACCCTATAAGCCACAGGGCCAATACGTTCAGTAATCGAAAATGGTCCTATAAAGCGAGGAGCCGATTTCCCAGTCGTACTGAAGCGCATCACCCCTTTCAAAGGAGAGGCTTCCTACGAATAAAAACAAGATCACCAATCGAGAATTCGAGAGGCTTCCTACGGTTGTCAGCGTAGGACTTTTGGCAGCCCTATGCCTCTTTCATTCTCAACCGAATAAAATCAATCTTATCGGAAGAATCACGAACAAAATCTGGGATAAGAATAAGCTTCTTCCCAGATTCCAACCAATAAGAAGGTGATTGTCATGGCCTTCCGTATAAGGCTTCGAAATGAGCCATACCGATACTAGACTGAAAACTATTATTGTAGGAGAACTTTACAAGAGGTAGGTGATCCTCCCAACTGCCACCAAAATCAAAAATACAGATACGGAGGAGATCTTCCAAGATACGATTCACGCGTTCAGTCTGTCCGTCAGACTGCGGATGATAAGCTGTGCTAAATTTTAGCTTTGTTCCCAAATCTTGCTGAAGACTCTGCCAAAAATGACTCGTGAATAAAGGATCATGGTCACTTACAATAGAATTAGGAACACCGTGAAGTCTCACGATTTCCTTGACATATAATTTAACCATATGCGAAGTAGACCTATTAGACTTAATAGGAACAAAATGAGCAGATATAGTGAGGCGATCAACAATAACCCAGATGCTAGAATGGCCTGATCTCGAATGAGGTAGGCCGTCAATGAAATCCATAGAAATCTGATCCCATTTCCACAATGGAATCTCTAGAGGCTAAAGAAGTCCCGAAGGACGCTGATGTTCGGCCTTAATGCGTTGATAAGTTATGCAATACTCACATAACTCGCCACGTCGCGCTTCATGCCTTCCCAATAATAAAGACGATGCATATCGGCATACATCTTACTACTACCAGGATGGATGGTATACTTAGAACGGTAACAGTCATCAAGAATGTCATGCCTAAGTGCAAAATCAGATGGCACAAAAAGACTATTCTTCTTGCGAAGACACCTATGAGAGTCAATGCTGAAATCCCGCAATGCCTCATCACAGGATCCAGACTCACAAAGCTGAATAAGATGCAACAAATCAGGATCACGCCGTTGAGCATCGGCAATACGATCCAACGAAATGGGTCGAGCCCCCAAACTAAATAATAGAATAAGAGAATCAGAAAATGAAGCTCGATCACAAATTTCACAAAAAGATAGAGTCTCAAGATTATACCATTCGGCAAGCATTATAGAAACAACAGCCGAATGTTTGCGACTAAGCGCATCAGCAACATGATTACCCTTACCAGGGGTATACTGGATATCAAAGTCATAGGAAGCAAGAAACTCGAGCCAACGCTGCTGTCACATATTGAGTTCCTTCTGAGTGAACAAATACTTTAAGGATTTAAGTCGGTATAGAGAATGAAGCGCTCGCCCAATAAATAGTGTCGCCAAATCTTCAAGGCAAAGACAATGGCGGCCAACTCAAGGTCATGTGTGGCATAGGGAACTTCATTCGGACGTAGTTGCCTAGAAGCATAAGCAACTACTCGATCCTTCTGCATAAGAACAGCACTGAGACCACTACCACAAGCATCGGTGTAGACAACAAGATCAAGATTCCCCTCGGGAACCACAAGAATAGGAGCATTAGTGAGAAGTTCCTTTAATGTCAGAAAGGAAGCTTCACACTTGTCGGACCAAATAAAATGAATGCCTTTTCGAGTAAGGTGGTGAGAGGAAGCACAACACGGGAAAAATTCTTAATGAACCGACGGTAATAACCCGCCAATCCAAGGAAACTACGAATCTCATGCACATTGTCACGCCTCTTCCAATTCTGGATGGCTTCGATCTTTGAGGGATCGACTGAAATGCTCCCGGAAGATACAACGTGGCCTAAGAACTTAACCTTATTCTCCCAAAAATGGCACTTGGAGAATTTGGCTCTAAGCTGATGATGACGGAGAGTACTCAAGACAATTCTCAAATGATTAGCATGCTCGGCTTTAGACTTAGAATAAATAAGGATATCATCAATAAACACAAGGACGAACTTATCGAGATATTCCCGGAATACTCGATTCATGAGATCGAAAAAGAAAGAAGGAGCATTCATCAAACCGAACGGCATAACGAGCCACTCAAAAGAACCATAACGAGTGCGGAAAGCGGTAAGAGGTATGCTATCCTCCGCGACTCGTAACTGATGAAAACCCGTGGCAAGGTCGAGCTGAGAAAAGACCTTAGCACCACTCAATAGATCGAACATATCATCGATCCTAGGCAATGGATACCTATTCCTTATGGTTAACTCGTTAAGCTTGCGATAGTCTATGCAAAGCCTGAGAGTTCCATCGGATTTCTTCATGAAGAGGACCGCGGATCCCCATGGAGAAAAACTAGACTGAACTAACTGCTTGGACTCAAGCTCCAAAATCTGCTTCTTGAGTTCCGCATTTTCCTTTGTAGACATCCTCGTGGGAGGACGACTAACTGGCCGCGCGCCTGAAATGAGATCAATGCGGAACTCAATTTCCCGCTTGGGTGGCGAACCCGAAACAGGTTCAAAAACATCAGAAAAGTCACAAGTAATAAGAATACGAGATATATCATCATCATCTCAAGAATCAAGAGAATGTAAAGTCATTTCTGAATTATCCACATTTCAAAGAACAAGTGATAGCTGAGTAAATGGATCTGGATGTCGAAGATATAAAATCCTCTAAGAATAAATAATCCTGGCATCGTATTTCACTAGCCAGTCCATACCCAAAATCATATCAAATCCCAGACAGTAAATAACGTGCAGATTCGCATGTAAAGAAAGGCCACATAAAACAATCTCAACATCATCACAAAGCATACTAAGGGTCGCGGATCCGCCAATAATACTCGCAATCCTTAAAGAAGTAACCAAATAAGAAACATCCAAAGATAAATCATCGATGAGCTTTTCCGATACGAAAGAATGTGATGCACCCATATCGAAAAGAACTCGAATACTATGATCATGAAATAAAATAGACCCTTCCAAAATAGATGGAGATATACCTTTGGGTTGAGAAGGACCTTCAAAAGCCTTAGCAGCATAAAGCTTGCCGGATTTGGCACTAGCAGGAACAGTAAGGCAAGTGGAAACATGATGACCTTCCTTCTTGCAATAACGGCAGAAGAGAGGCTTAGAACGAGCTCGAATCATATGATCAGGAGAACCACAATTGAAACACTACCGAATAAAAGGTGTTCCAGAAGGCTGAGACTGAGAATCAGAACCACTAGTATTCTTCTTCTTGGAAGGAAAAGACCTGGACTTCTGAAATGGAAACTACTTCTTGTTGGGGCTTTTGGAAACCTCAACATCATCACCACTATCACACTCCTTCTCAACGGTTTCGGGATAAAGTTCCGAATCCACCAACTCCTCAAAAGAGAGCTTAAGCTGGAGCAACAAAGAATTCTTAAGACATTTCTTAAGACCAGAAACTAACTTCATATTCTTCTTATAAGAAGTGCTAATAAAATCAAGACCATAATTAGATAAAGCCTCGAATGATGCAACATACTCAGAAATAGAAGATTTCCCTTGCTTCAACTCAAGGAAGCGACGGGTCAATAAAACTTTTTCAGATTCAGGAACGAACTAGAGTTCGAATCGTCCCTGAAACTAAGCCCAAGAAAGAGTAGACTCATCAATTTCAGCTATAAGAAGCTCATACCAATCAAGAGCACGCTCTTGCAATAAGCTAGAAGTTACAAGAACTCTATCATGATCAGAAAGATCCATGCGAGAGAAAATACGCTTGCACGTGCGAAGCTAAGCTTGGACCTCAAGAACAGACTCGGAGCCTTTAAACGGCTTTCCCCCAAGATAAGAAAAATCACTGCACAAACGTGCAAAGGCAGACTTGCAAGGTGGAGATACTCGAGGAGGAACTGGAGGCTGAGTGCTCCTAAACAATTCCAAAAACTGATCGGCGGACATATAAACGCCATCCGGATGCAAGCCACTGGATTTCCCAGCACCTGAGCGTCGTCCCTTGCCTCTTCCAGCCATACGCTGGAAGTTAAGATAAGAACAAGGTTATTCACAAGGTAGATATCACCAATCCAAATATGGAATACTATGGAACAAAATGCATTCCTAGATGTATTCCCAATTTCTATCTACCACCAAAGGCATGGAAGGAATAGGGGCAAGATGGTTCAAAGATTTGTATCACCTATTACACTTTGATGTATCGTAATATGTGCATCTATTCTGTGTTTATCATATTTTGTTCTGAACCTGGCTCTGATACCAAGCTGTGATGCCCCACCACTACACCCACGCTAGCCAAGGACACTACATGGTAACGCCGTCAACTAACACGGAGAATAAGGCTAGTTAGGAGCGACCATCTATAGCCTTGCCCTAACTAACTATTGAATACATCGACAATAGTCACACCAAGCAGGTCGACAAATCCAATGAATACTTAAAACAAAACCATAGGTGGTTGGAGGATCTATCATAACAAAATATAACAACTCACATGTAATATACATCATAGAACAGTAGATAATCATATACACATATATTGATACATCACAGAGTATACAAACTGATGCACGTCAAGTGGTATAGCAAACCACAATATACAAACGAATCCAAAAGAATACATATATCAAAGTTACAACAAAAAGGACTACACAAAAAGCTTTAACAAAAAGAAGCAAGCAGGATAGTTCATGCGGAAGCAAAATAGGCTAAGTCCAAAAGCACCTAACCTAAAACATCTCGGTCTAACCCGAGTATAAAATACATGGGTCAGTCTAGCTAAACAAATCAGTTAGATAAACTGAACAACAATAACCTGCAAGGTCACAAAGTATAACAAATTTCTCTAAAAGATATAACACAATTATCTAACAAAAGATGAATCATAGCAAGACAAGCCTCATTCATCGGTAGCACAAATAAATAAAGGATATGAATATCCCATATAAAGACAAAAATGCAAATAACAAATACCAATGAAGGTAACACAAGTTCCGCAAGGTAACCGCTACATATCGTGCGGCTCAAAAAGACCAACATCGAAGGGACGATACCTAGGGAATATACATACCAATGAAAAAATAGAAAATCTGCACGTGCTCGGTACTGTATAAAAAAGGTTCCATAAGCCCGAAGACTCCAAACCCAATATCACTCGAGCGGTGACGAATGACCAACTCCAAAAGCGATACAATAGGGCAACAAACCCGAAGGCACAAACCCGAAGGCAACATACCCGAAGGCAACAAACCTGAAGGAGACAGTCCGAAGACACTATCCCAAAGGCAACAAACTGTAGTGGTGAAGGTCCGGAGACCCAGTACTGGACACCACTAACTGGCAGAATGTGTCATAACTTTATCCGAAAAGTGGTAACGTGAGTCCCATAACCACTCGTTCGCACTAAACGGTTTACTATCCGTTAGTTAATTTCACACTCAAAGTAGTACAAAGTTTACCTCATCTCATCGGTAAACCAGACCAAAAGGCCAAAACGATCAATCGAATAGGGGGAATTAATCGGAAAGATAAACGCATGGATTCATGGTCCATGTTTTACCTAACCATTTAATCTCCCTTCCACCGCTCTCGAAATGCGAAATTGTGTGTGTGCATTTTAAAATAAGATTTATAAATTGGAGAAGCAAGCTTTTAATGCAATTTAAAAGATTATTTTATAAAAACCCGTGGATGAAGTCAAAAACGAATCATCAAGGTCAAATATGCATAAACAAATAATTGGAATCAACTTAGATCGATAAAAGTTGGAATCACAAACAAATAGGCACACTAGGCAAAACAAGGAAACATGAGCAGGTCGGTCCACAGAACTCTCTGAGTTGGTCGACTAGCCCAGAATAATTTCGGGCTCCAGCTCGGTCGACCGACCCAGAGTATTTGGTCGACTAAACCCCAATTCCTGCATTTTCTACCCTATTAATTGAAGTGCAAACTCTCACAATTCGCAACCGGTCGAGCACGGACGCTAAGGGATTACGCCCATCGGCTATCCAGTCGTATTGGCTCCTCGATGCATCACCAAAAACATGTTCAAACATCAAAGTTAGGATCTTTAATGATTTGAAACCAAAACACTAAAAATTGGGATATTCACCAATTCAATCCAAACCATAAGCAAGTGCACATGGATAAGTGTTAGGAACTCATACCTAACAATCAAAGATAGTTATAAACAAAGATGTGAGATAAAAATCTCACCTTTTCAACTCAAAAACAAAGATGAGAAGACCAATTGCAAAGAAAAGACCAACCACTCTCCACTTCAACTCTACTAGCTTCAATCTAAGATCAAAACAAGTATTTTCCTAAGTTAGGTTTAGGAAACTTTCTGAAATTGAAGAGAAAGAGTCGGAGAAGATGAAGAGAAGGCTTACCAATAGCTTCTCTTTGATTTTGGAGCAAGAATTCAAGTTTGCAAAGTAAACTAGGGCTTGGAATTTCTATTTCCTCTTCTCTTCCCCCACTTTCTGTTTTAGCTTGAGTTTTATAAAATGAAATGAGTGAGTGGAGAGGAGAGGTGCTGAGTTGTGGTTATTTAGCTGGCTAGTGGGCTGAACCCAAACCCAAAACCCAATTAGAATAGGTAGCAAAACTCGACTTACTCCAAACATATCAAATCTTATACTTAAAAAGATCACAAACACCATTTTGAACTCAATGGAAGTGGTTTAGAGCCGTAATTCGGCCGTTTGCAAAAAGTGACATTTCAGACCTAAATCCGACTAACGACGCTATATTTAAATAAAAAATTTAAATATATAATCGTTAAATATGGAGGTTGTTACAAAAGCCTTGTAACCCTACATCGAATTGGGGACATACCTTACTTGACTATAATCATAAACTAATTAAATGAACAAGGACTCAGACATATTCATTGACTTCGACTATGCACTATTTTGAAAATTGTTGATATGGACTTGCATATATATGGACCTATGAAGATTAAACTCAATGTGGACTTTTTAGAAATGTCTTAAAATTTGACAATCATATATGTAGCTCATTATCAAGCATAATTGACTATTGCAAAAATTTGTTACTTATTTGTTATATCTTTGTTGAACATATGATGCGGCTTATGCCTTTTTGAAACATCTTTCGTTAAGGCCAATATGGACTTTAAATGTTATAATTTTAAGTGTCCTTAAGGGCCACTGACATAGTGATCAAAGAAAATAAATGAATTCTTGTATCTTTTTCCTCATAGGCCAATTACCATTAAGAATGCACCCTTTGATGATTTTATCACGTATTAAGACTCAAGCATTGAATTGGGCCTTAATAACACCATTAAGTTGATTTTTATTGAATTATGCTTAGTAGTGTCACCGAATATGTTAAAATTAAGTTTTAATTCATCATAATTAGCTTCTTCTATGTTATATAAACTTTTGGTCTAACATTATTATTAATGAAACCCCATAGGTGTTTAATTTTTCCTATGATTGTGTTATATTTATTAATATATTTTGATATACTATTAATGTTGGATTGATAAGATGAATGGGGTTTATATTTTGTAAGAAATTGGCTTTCGCTATGCATAATGTTCCGTAATATGT
Source organism: Allium cepa (assembly GCA_030765085.1). Classification (NCBI taxonomy): domain Eukaryota; kingdom Viridiplantae; phylum Streptophyta; class Magnoliopsida; order Asparagales; family Amaryllidaceae; genus Allium; species Allium cepa. Next base: position 1,034,920,337 of record CM060928.1, read on the forward strand.
TTTTCTTTTGGTATAATAAAAAGATTGACCGAAGAAGCCATGAATATTCAGTGTGTTTTGACCAATGTATAATGGTCACGACTTATGTTTTAGGGATTGATTGTCAATTATGGATGATGAATTTTTACTAATTGATATATGTTAGATTGATTGAAGAAATTAGAGAATGGTATAACCGATAGTTAAAATTATAAATTTTAAAAGATAATATTTTGGCTATTAAAAACTAAAAGTATATTAGATGTTAGAAATATAGTGTGCATAAGATAATAGAAACCAAAAGTACGTTAATGACTGGTGATCAAGGGTACATGGATCTTATATATATAGCAAATATAATAAATACTAGTTTGGTTATTTTATTGCTATGAGAAATGCATCCTCTTATTTTATTTGTCTTTTTTGGATATATAGGTTGGAAATGGAATTAGATTCGTAAAGAATCCTTGTTTGATGTAGTGTGCTTGTGTGCATGTTGTTCTTTCTTCCCAATATGTTGAGTAATCCCCATCCTCTACTAGAAACCTACATTTTGGGATACGTTGCGTATTCTGTCAATGTTTCGATCATATTAATATAGTTGCAAAAAATGATAGTATGGGTATGATTGAAACATTTGTACAATCTGCAAAAAATAGAGCAACGCCCGTAGTAAAAAAGGACCATTGTTTAGACGGTGAAAAACCATCTTAACCTAGGACATAGAAGATATCTATTTCCACGCAAGATAAAGACGGTCTAAAGCCAAATCGCATGTACATGGCATTTTTTCAAAACTTTAGTGTTTTTTTATTGATAATTTTATACGTACTATGAGTTAGAGAAGATGGACTTAGACTATAGTATAATGCAAGTGGAAAATTATGGAGCCAATTATAAATTTAAATTCAATATCTAGTATATTAGAATAAATAGTAATCAAAAGTATATCATTTTTATTTTTTAATTAATATTTATAATTTATATTTAATATCTAAATGTTCAAAATTCATATTTAAGATATAACGGTAAATATTATATAAGTAATATAGTTAATCATTTATTATTTATGAAGTATAGTTTATGACTTAATAGTTTACAAATAAACTATATTATCGTTTAAATTAGTATAATACATGCATTTAAACATATTTATTAAAATATTTCTATTTATAAGTAGAGAAACAAATATAGAGCCATGCAACCAATTTAAGAAACTTATTGCATCCCTCTAAACTCCTCTGCACTTACCATGTTGAGCGATTCAAATTTACCATTCACCACCAATACATGTACCTATTTTTTAAGTTTGGTAGTGTAATATTAGCTAATTATTATAAATTATATTTTTTCCCTTTACAATCATATAGAGATTTACAAACAATATAGACTTGAGAGAGTTGGTGTATGTGGTATAAATGATACATACAAGTATATATTGATTTTCTAACATTATTATGTTGACATTGTATGCGAATGTTGGAAAATTAGTAGTAATGAAGTATATATCAAGTGACATGAAGTCTGGTAATTGAGTATATAGTCTATATAATAACCTTTTAGTTTTTTGTGCCAGGATGACCTATACTACTTATTATATTTCTTTAAACTTTGTGATGTATGCATGTTGCTAGAAATTTTTTTGATGGAACTAAGAAGGAATAGTTCCTCATAAATTGTCTCTCATTGTCAAATTAAAGCCACAAATCAGTTAAAAATCTACAGTTTCATAAGGAAAAAATAGTACATTTAAGAATAATTAGAGTTAGAGTAGTCATAACTGGAATATACGATACGATAACCCAACTTATATTGCTTTAATTTTTTGGTATATTGCACTAACAAGTGTAAAATAATCATAGCATAAATTTATATCATACTACATTAATTTTTATAATTTCATATATTGTTTTATTCATTTTGTATGTTGTAACCATTTATTAATTTGACTATAGCATTTTATATACTTTTATCAATGCATGTGTGCATTTAATAATACAGGAAAACAATTTTATTATATGTTTTTTTATTATGTGTGCACTATATGTTGTTTTGAATAAAAGCTAGGCTATTCTAAATCATAAATAAAATCAAAAAAATTTCTTGCTAGGATAAAAGATCAACGAAAAATTTGTGCTATTCTCTCAACGTTCTCAATTTTCATTTTTCTTCATAGAATTGATCTGTTAGTCTGGTTAGTTAATTGTTTGCTTTGAAATTTTGCAGTTCGGTTAAGCAATATGAGTTAGATATGAAGCTATGTAGCATGGTAGTATAAATAACAGAGGAGATTAGATATGTATATTAGTGTTCTGATGTGGTGGTTGGGATAGTGTTGGCGAGACACTGTTAACACGGGGGTCGTTGATTGTTAACGATGGTGGTTATCACAACCAGTGGTAAAAGTACCGCTACTAGCACTACTCCATGCAGCATCACCATTCATAAAAGAACTACCATGCATGTCCATCCTCTCCACTATCAGTACTTCCATGTATGATTTTTGATATGAAGGTTGGTAGCATTCCTAAGAAACTCAAATACACGTACCTCGTGTAACATCCCCCACTTGGAGGCCCAAAACTAACAGCTACGGATGTTGCAGTCATCCATAAATATTAATTTTAGGTGACCAAACATGTTAATATTAGATACATTGATATAATATAAACACAAGGATATGAATCATTTTTAAAACCATTACACAAATTTCTCATTCCATTTCATTCATTTTTCAAATTCATTAAAGAATATCGAATTCGAGAACCATGTTCAAAGAAAATATAATTATCGCAAAATACATCAAGAGAGACATATGAAGAATCCCCTTTGGATGATCAGAGTCTAAACAAAGGCAATTAAACAACTTTGCCTATACATCAAAACACAGCGGGATCAAATATAAAAAACTCCTATAGATAGCTTGCCTCCTGCACGTCTTCGGAAGCTTATTCGTCTAAATAAGAACCAAAAACCTTAGTTCTCAAACTACTCAAAATCAATTGAGCACCTGAGAGTTTAAGGGGAAAACATAAACTTCTAGTCATACATAAAGCTTGGTATGAATAATAACCTACCATCTTGAACCATTTAGATATTTAATGAGACGGGTTTTCCCCTGACTAGTATCTTACTTAAAAATTTATAATAGTCATATACTATGCTCCTACATCCACAGTGGTTAAAAACATTGCAATTTAAAATATCATGATCATATGGAAACAAGAAAAATATCCTGGACTTTCCATCCGCGTTCATTTGACTATCTTTCTCAATTATAATTTCTAGGGTCACTATTAACCTATTAGTTTTCATAGGTTGACTAATAAACCTATTCAAAGCTTTGGACTATCTGTTCGGTTTCATAGTTTTCATAGAATCACTAATAATCTATTGGCCTCTGCCAATAACTTCAACATTTCATTGGTTCCCACTGAATCTATTGGTATCTCCAATAACTTCTCTTATATCATAATTTTCATGGGTTTACTATGAACCTATTGACATGTGTCAATGCTTTATTCGGATATGATTTTCATGGTATCATTGCAAACCTATTGGCCTTTGCAGTAACTCTCTCCAAATATAGTTTTTGTGGGTTTACTATGTCCCTGTCTAATTGGACAACTTTCTCCTGCATGCAACTCTACTCATTGAGAAGTTAAAAATCATTTTATATTCACTACTGGGTCAACTTAGCTGGTTATTCTGCCCTTTTTTCCTAAAATATAGTTATGGATCCATTATAAAGTGAATATGTTTATAGAAAAAGCATATGCAATATCTGATCATGACATAATAATACCAACATTTATGGTTTAATATCCTTGAAATCATTTGCATATGAAACATGGTTAATCCATTTAAACCATTATTTTTATCAACAAAAGCTTCTTCAAAAATTCCAAAATTAAAAGCCATTTCAAAGCTCTTTTATACTGCCATGAGTTTTCCCCTAAAAAATGAGATTGGGTTCTTTGTTTTGAAAACTAAGGCTTTCGAACCTTAGACCTTTACTTTCAAAACTATTAGAATATATTTTTAAAAAGCATTCAAATCTTCTTTTCAAAACACTTAAACATATGCCTTTAAACACTTTAAAATGTGTCTTCCAAAGGAATCAAAATCTTCCTTACGAAACCATCATAACAATCCTTTCGAAAGTAGTAAAGCTTATCTTTCCGACTTGTAGAATCATAGCTTCGAAACTATTTTAAAGAACATCTTTCAAAAACAATGCTTCTAATCTTAAATATAACTTTTGGGTCAAAGTGAACATGTAACGATCCCGATTTTTGAGTCAAATTTAAATTGATAATTTATATAAATTTTTGGATTAAATTGTGGATTAATTTGAATTTTTCACATTTAATATGATTTATACTTATTTATTTTGAATTTTGAATTTGAGACTCAAAGTAAATATTTTAAATAGAATTGGATTATAAATAAAAAAATTATTTGGAAATTCAAAATGTATTGAAAATGAATTGGATTTAAAATTATATTTTAAAGTTAATAAGAATTTGTTTTCTAAATTGTAGTATAATTTTTTGGAATTTATATTTTGAAATTAATATCATAATTTTCTAAAAGTTAAATTTGAATATTGTGGACTCCAGTATTATTTATATCAATTTAAGTATAATGACTAAAGTTTAACTTTCAATTTATATATAACTAAAAGTAATTTGTATGTATATGTGTGTGTGTGTATGTATACATTTAAAAAGTATAATAAACTAAGTTTAAAATAGTATTGGTTATAAAGATTAGAACATTTTATTTTAAAAATATAGTTTGAAAAATATAAAAATATAAATAAGGAAACATAAACACATATATATGTAAATCTAAATTGAAATCTTATATATATAAAAACTTAAATACTAAAACTAAAAGGGGTATAAAACAAAGTTTTAAATTAAATAAAGTAAGGGATTTAAAATATATTTATAATCAATTTAAAGAAAAGGATTTAAACATAAAATTTATGGTATATGACATTTGTAAAAACAAAATAACTTGTATAAAACATTTGTAAGCCATGTAGCATAAAAATTTTACAAGTGGCAATTGATTTAGTTAAAGGTTGATGAAAAAAATTAAAACAAAGAGTATATGCATATGTATCTTTCTCATTTCTATTCAAAGTTTGTAAAACACAAACTAGGAAATAAAACTCAAAGCAAAGCTTCTTTTCAAACCTGAAACTGTTAATCATCTCAAAGAAACAAGTTTATATTTAATTGAACCAGAAAGCAAATTCAAGATTATCAAGCATATAGTAATTTAAACCAGATTCAAGATCAAAGCAGACAACAAATTCGAATATGAAGCTATAAGATCAGATTCACTTCAAGTTGTTTCAACCTGAAGATCAAGCAATCACAAGTAGATAGATCAACTCAATCTAAAAAAATCCATTATAGATCAAGCTAGATAACAAAAAAAAATCAAAGCAAATTTTTAAAATCCAGTTTCAAAGAAATAATGCTTCCATTTTTTTCAAAATCAATAAGCAAAGTTCCAAGTTTTCTCTGATTCAAACAAGGTGAGCAAACCACCCTTATAAATTTTTAAAAGCTTGGTATATCTGGTTTGCATGAGATGATCTTTGTAGTATGCAATGAATTATGACATGCATGTTGCTCTTATATGTGTGTGTGTGTGTGTGTGTGTTAATACCTATGTATATGTCTGGATACAAGCAAAAACTTGCCTCTGTTCATCATTTCTAGGTTATAAAACCGGTTTTAAAATTTAAATCATCCCAACCCAACCACTTTATACTTTGATTGCTGAATGAAAAATGTTTATATGAATGTAACATTACTTATAAAAATGTAATTGAGTATAATTAACAAATGAACCACTAGAAATTGAGGAATTACAACGATAATGCTCTAAAGTCAGAAAATCGAACTTCTAAATTTTAAGTTTTGAGTATATGATTAGGATTTTAATCAAAAACGATGAATTTTAATATAAAATTCAGGATTTTTAGATTTTATATATTGGGTGTTTCTGTGATGAACGGAAAACACATTTTCATCGGTTTCTGATGATCGCCTCATCACTCAACCTTGGGATTTTCACTGGAGGAGGTTGAAGGTCGGGGAAACATCGAAAAAATGTTCGAAGCATTATAGTGGGGCATGGTGGCGGCACGATGGATTTGTAGGGTTTTAGGCACAGTTTTGTTCGAAGGGTTGGAAATGGAAATTCATCGTCGTCGTGGAATCAGTCGAGGCCGGTCCAAGTGGAATAGGAGTTAGAGCAGGAGACGAGTCTACGATGGGGTCGGCATGGTTGATGGTGGCCTAGGTCGTCGGAGTCGAGGGAAATTTTGATGGTTGAAGGGTTGCAATGGGTACTCGAACCTGCTTGAGTTTGATGTGATTGTGTAGGAGAACAGGTGATCAGAATCGAAGGTGGCAATGGTCATCGACGTGCTGGTGGTTGATGCGATGGACGGAGATGACGAGGTCGCTTGTGCATATGCATGTGTGTCAGATCGTAACTGGGCTTCGATTTTTACATACGGTTTTGGAAAAGAAGAAGTTGGCACGAGTCTAGCCTCAGGGAAGTGATGTTGTGTATCAGGTCGGTTATCGAGTCGGTATGCGTATACATAACAGTTTTTAAATGTCAAGATAAAAACAAGTTTTTGAAAAAAAATATAAGGTGTCTCGAGAAAAATTTGATTTTGGCTCCGGAAATTTAGCGTTGGGCTCGGGAAAAATAATTAAATGCTCGGGTTTTGTGATGATATCAAAATATAAAAATAAAATAGAATAATAGGTTTTTAAATTTTAAAAATCGGTTAAGTTTAGACAACTTCTTAACCCATTTCTTTTTGAATAATAGTATATTGATTTAAGCTGAGATTAACTAAGATTTTTAAACAAATTATTTTAAGTTTAAAGTGTTTAATGTACATCTATATATAACCTTATTTTAGAAGTTTATTTTAAATAAACTTAATATTGTAATTAATTAAAGATGAAATGTTTTTTCTATATAAAACATTAATTTAGTTTAAAGGTTAATTACCTAATAAAAGTAATCAAGGATAATTAGTTTATGGTTAAAGATTAATTAATGAAAAGGATGATTACTTAGTGGAAGTATTCAAAGGTTAATTACTTTGTGTAATTAATTATGGTGATTTATTAATGGATAATTATTGAATGTAATTAAAGTGATTAATTGTTCAAAAGTTAATTAATTTAGGTAATTAATTAAAAGATAATTAATTAAGAGTTAATTAATTAATAAGATTAATTAAGATTAATTTATTAATTAATAATAATTTAATTAAAATGTAATTAATTAATTAATTAAGGATAATTGATTAAAGAATAATTAAATAATTAAAGGTTAGTTATTTAATGATTAAAGGAGGATTGATTTTTTAATTAAGGTTGATTAATTTATAACTAAAAGTTAATTAATAAATGATTAAAGGATAATTAATTAAAGGTTTGTAATTATTAATATTAATTAATCAGGATTAGTAGTTATTCATAAGTTATCGGTCTGATTTAAAAATTAATCAGATGATTAATTAATCTCACTTATGAATGTTTGGATTCAATTGAATGTTGAATTGTGTGATATCCCTAATGTGTGATGCTTTATGATATGAATTATTTTTGATTTGAGTTGTGATGAATGCAATTTACTTATCTATGACCAATGGAATTTATTTATCTGTGATGAATTTATATCTGTGAATCTGTAAATGAAGATAAGAGTTGTAGGATTATACCGCTTATCGATATTGTTGTGTTTGGATTGTGATGATTGATGGTTAATGATGTTGCACTATTGTGTAAAACCCATGGACTACACTATACACACACAAATATGAATTTCACGGGAAATTGGTTAAGTCACATATGTTTTTAATTAAGATATTATTTGTTTAAAAAGTTGAATTTTGAATCCAAAATGTTTTGAAAATGTAATTGGGTTGAATATGGAAAGTTTTTTGAAAGGTAGTTTGAAATTGAACTTTAGCTAGAATAGAATATATCTTGTTTAAGTTTCGAAATTGTTTTGGGATTTGGTTTGAGAGGTTTATACAAGTTATATAGTATGGATTTTTAAACCATCTTTAAAGGTTTTTGAAAAGTATTATTTTCGGAATTTAAAATTAACCCAAGTTTATACATTAAAGGCTATAACTTGTGCATATTTGATCGGATTTGTCCAAAACGAAAAGTATTATTTTCAAATGATAATGGCTTTCATATAACGAAAGAACTTCCAGTTTGTGTAGAAAAGATTTCAAGTTTGAAATGGATTTGTTTTGAAAGCTATAAATGAATCTTTGTGAAAGATGGTTGAACCTTGTTTCGAAAATTGACGAGGATCTTAAAGTTATATCTTTTGTATAAAAGACTTGGAATTGAAATTATACTGAAATGTATGAATGAATCTTTGTAAAGGATTGGTGAACTTTGTGAAGTGAATCTTTTTGTTTAAAGATTTGAAAATGGTAATTTATTTAAATCATTTGAAGAAAGGTTTTGGGTAATAAGTTGTGACTTAACTAAGTTCCCAATATCCATATTTTTATAAATATTGCGCTCATTATTCGGTTTAGCTGGGAGAAGGCCTTGTGTCATATAACCCATTACGAATAATGATATGATGTTATGGATTGCATTTGAAGACCGGTGATGAAGACCGGGTATTTTCGAGAACGAAAGGATTACCCGTCGAATGACTCTGCACTGAGTAGCTACGGTATAGAGATCTCCATATGTGATGGAGAGTCCGATCGGGATTGCAAATACTCGGATTGCATGGGCTTCTTTGTGAAGTGCCTTCGGTTCTGTTCGAATCCAGGACAGACTTGTATGGATGTATGTCTGATTTTACACTTTGAGATGTAAAGCTGGTTTCTATCAAATACATTTCTGTTTGGTGGCGAAGATTTATTCTCTTAGCTTAACACCCTTATCTAAGACGTACGAGCTCAGAGGTTATGTAGTTGATGGTTACTAATGATGCATTCCTAATTTGGTAATGTGGCATACGAAGTGCTGTTGATCATTTGTTGATCGAAGCATGGCTTATGTGTAAATCGCAGCTTTGTGGACGTGACCTCCTCGTACCACAGAACCCGGAATGGTGGAAACAAGAAAGATGCGGCAAGGTTATTTGGGGGTAGCACCCCTTAAGGGTATGTCCTTTTCCTTCTGATTAGAGGTGGTATCATGGTATGGTGCCCAGATACTTAACCTATGTGGTTACTACAAATACATCTCTTTGTGGTTGATGGTGTCAAGCGCTCGGATAAAGGTTGGTTACAACCGGGGGGTGGCATACTCGTGTAGTAGTTACCTAGTTACAAAGGTAACCCGACCTTGTGTTGGCAAAGAGTTGGTTAAGTTCTCGGGGCGTCCCTCAAGAGGCATACCCATGTGGCAATAGGAAGTTCCTTAGCCTGACCCTTTGTTGGAAATCCAATCTTTGAATTTGGCGATAACATTTGTTCACTAGGACTGGCCTTAATTAATACAACATGATGGAGGCTCGAGCTTGTGGCTTGAAGTTTTGGAGTTTGGCATTGCGGACATTATCTCTTCGCTACTATCATTTTGTCTTCCACTTTTGTCTATCTATGATATGTGTAATGATATCTCATTTGTATTTGATGTTGTATCATTGCTGAAAATCAACTGTTGTATATCAATGATATTAATTTCTTCCGTTGTGTTGTTATACTTAATGTGTTATAAGCTCTGACGAACCAGATTCGACGTTTGGATCTGCGGCATTCGAATACGGGTGATGTATTCGGTGTCGATTTTCGAATGTCGAGTCAGGGTCGTTTCGTTTGGTATCAAAGCTGAAGGTTGAACTTTAGCTTTTGGAGTATATCACATTAGGTAACTCATTAGAGATAGGGTTACAAGTACCCTAGAATGAGCATATCCCTAAGATATCTATTTGTATGCCTCAGCAAATTCTCTTACTATCCACTAATAGTGAGTATGAATGCAAGAAGAGGATGAGATAGGGGACAGGGGAATACTACTGCAAATGGTCAATACCTGTAACAATAAGGAAACAACTCCTCTCAATCTCCTTTGATCCAGTTATAATTTCTTTGATGGCTTCATGGTAGCTCGAGGGAGAAGCTTCGTTGTGGTGATGGCCCTACGAATCGTTGAAGATAAGTTTCTATTTCATATTCTCTTCATTGGATTCTTATCAGCTTTTCATTTTTAAATCTAATGAATTTTAAAATTTATTTGGAACAAATTGGATAATAAAATATAAAGTTAAATATAATTGTATCGATAAAACAATTTCGATTAAAGCCAAATTTGAAATTCCATTATGATTTCTTATGTGGATCGAAGTCCAAAGAGGGACAAGTTAATATATAATTTGGGGTATTCCGACCTGAGTTTGGGTTCCATACCTAGTGTTTGAGAATTATCGAAGATTAGATCCATTGTTTGGGTCTCGATATATTCTACGAACGGTTAATTATCCCTTCGAACTAACCAATGCCCTGCATATTCGTAGACCGAATGACCCGAGTATTTCATAAAGTGTTTAACAATTTGTTCTTGTATCTATTGATAATATTCTGATTTGGAAAGACAAATGCAAAATAAATATTTAGTTTGATCAGGAAAAACAATCCTTCTCTGTTCTTTGTTGTCTCCCTAGCAAATTTCGAGGAAGGAATTTTCTTAAAGGGGGATCTGTAGCGATCCCGATTTTTGAGCCAAATTTAAATTGATAATTTTTTATAAATTTTGATTAAATTGTGGAGTAATTTGAATTTTTCAAATTTAATAAGATATGTACTTATTTACTTTAAAATTTGAATTTGAAACTCAAAATAAATATTTTAAATAGAATTGGATTATAAAAAAAAAATTGGAAACTCAAAATGTATTGAAAATGAATTGGATTTAAAATTATATTTTAAAGTTAATAATAATTTGTTTTCTAAATTATAATATAATTTTTTGGAATTTATATTTTGAAATTAATATCATAATTTTCTAAAAGTTAAATTTGAATATTGTGGACACCAGTATTATTTATATAAATTTAATTATAATAACTTAGGTTTAATTTTAAATTTACATATAACTAAAAGTAATTTTTATGTATATATATGTATACAATGAAAAAGTATAATAAACTAAGTTTAAAATAGTATTGGTTATAAAGATTAGAACATTTTCTTTTAAAAATGTAGTTTGAAAATATATAAAAATATAAATAAGGAAACATTAACACATATATGTGTAAAGCTAAATTGAAATCTTATATATATACAAACATAAATACTAAAACTAAAAGGGGTTTAAAACAAAGTTTTAAATTAAATAAAGTAAGGGCTTTAGAACATATTTATAATTAATTTAAAGAAAAGGATTTAAACATAAAAATTATGGTATATTACATTTGTAAAAAACATAATAACTTGTATAAACCATTTGAAAGCCATGTAGCATAAAATTTTTACAAGTGGCAATTGATTTAATTAAACGTTAATGAAAAAAAATTAAAACAAAGAGTATATGCATATGTATCTTTCTCATTTCTATTCAAAGTTTGTAAAACACAAACCAGGAAACAAAACTCAAAACAAAGCTTCTTATTAAACCTGAACTATTAATCATCTCAAAGCGAACAAGTTCAAATTTAATTAAACTTGTAAGCAAATTCAAGATTATCAAGAAGATAGTAATTTAAACCACATTCAAGATCAAAGCAGACAAAAAATTCGAATCTGAAGCTATAAGATCAAATTCACTTCAAATTATTTCAACCTGAAGATCAAGCAATCACAAGCAGATCAGATCAACTCAGTCTTACAAATCCAGTATAGAACAAGCTAAATAACAAAACAAAATCAAAGCAAGTTTTTAAAATTCCAGTTTCAAAGAAATAAAGCTTCCAGTTTTTTTCAAAATCAATTTGCAAAGTTCCAGGTTTTCTCTGATTCAAACAACATGAGCAAACCACCCCTATAAATTTTTAAGACCTTGATATATCTGATTTGGATGAGATGATCTTTGTAGTATGCTATGAATTATGATGTGCATGTTGCTCTTATATATATGTGTGTGTGTCAATACCTGTGTATATGTCAGGATATAGGGAAAAACTTGCCTCTGTTCATCATTTCCACGTTTTAAAACCTGTTTTAAAGTTTAAATCATCCCAACCCAACCACTTTATGCTTTGATTGCTGAATAAAAAATGTTTATATGAATGTAACATTACTTATAAAAATGCAATTGAGTATGATTAACAAATGAACCATTGGAAATTGAAGAACTACAATGATAATGCTCTAAAGCCAGAAAATCAAATTTCTAAATTTTAAGTTTTGAATATATGATTAGGATCGTAATCGAAAATGATGAATTTTAATATAAAATTCAGGATTTTTAGATTTTATATATTGGGTGTTTCTGTGATGAACCCAAAACACATTTTCATCGGTTATTGATGATCGTGTAATCATTTAACCCCGGGATTTTCACTGGAGGCGGTTGAAGGTCGGGGAAACATCGAAAAAATGTTCGAAGCATTTATAGTGTGGCGTGGTGGCGGAACTATGGAATTGTAGGGTTTTAGGCATAGTTTTTCTCGACGGGGTTGGAAGTGGAAATTCGTCGTCGTCATGGAATCGGTTGAGGCTAGTCCAAGTGGAATAGGATTTGGAGGAGGTGATGAGTCTACGGTGGGGTCGGCATGGTTGATGGTGGGCTAGTTGTCGGCATCGAGGGAAATTTTGATGGTGGTAAGGTTGTAGTGAGTACTCGAACCTGCTCGAATTTGATTTTGTGATTGTGTTGGAGAACAGGCGATTGGAATCGAAGGTGGTGATGGTCATCGATGTGTTGGTGGTTGCTGCGATGATCGGAGATGACGAGCTTGCATGTGCATGTGCAAATGTGTTAGATCGTAACTGGGTTTAGATTTTTACAGATGGTTTTGGAGAAGAAGAAGTTGGCTCGAGTCTAGTCTCGGGTAAGCGATGTTGTGTCTCGGGTCGGTTATCGAGTTGGTACGCATATACATGACAGTTTTTAAATGTTAAGATAAAAACAAGTTTGTGAAAAAAAAATATAAGGTGTCTCGAGAAAAATTTGATTTTGGCTCGGGAAATTTAGCTGTTGGGCTCGGGAAAAACAAGTAAATGCTCGGGTTTTGTGATAATATCAAAATTTAAAAATAAAATGGAATAACAAGTTTTTAAATTTTAAAAATCGGTTAAGTTTAGACAACTTCTTAACCCGTTTCTTTTGGAATAATAATATGTTGATTTAGGTTGAGATTAATTAAGATTTTTAAACAAATTATTTTTAAGTTTGAAGTGTTAAATGTATATCTATATATAACCTTATTTCAGAAGTTTATTTTAAATAAACTTAATATTGTAATTAATTAAAGATGAAATGTTTTTGCTATATAAAACATTAATTTAGTTTAAAGGTTAATTACCTAACAAAAGTAATGAAGGGTAATTAGTTTATGGTTAAAGATTAATTAATGAAAAGGATGATTACTTAGTGGAAGTTTAAAGGTTGATTACTTTGTGTAATTAATTAAGGCGATTTATTAATGGATAATTATGGAATGTAATTAATGTGATTAATTAATCAGAAGTTTATTAATTTAGGTAACTAATTAAAAGATAATTAATTAAGGGTTAATTAATTAATGAGATTAATTAAGATCAATTTATTAATTAAGAATAATTTAATCAAACGGTAATTAATTAAGGGTTAACTAATTAACTAATTAATTAAGGATAATTCATTAAAGAATAATTAAATAATTAAAGGTTAATTATTTAATGATTAAAGGTGGCTTGATTTATATATTAAGGTTGATTAATTTATAACTAAGTTAAATAATAAATGATTAAAGGATAATTAATTAAAGGTTTGTAATTAATTAATATTAATTAATCAGGATTAGTAGTTATTCATAAGTAATTATTCTGATTTAAAAATTAATCAGATGATTAATTAATCTCACTTATGAATGTTTGGATTCAACTGAATGTTGAATTGTGTGATATCCCTGATGTGTGATGTTTGGATTGTGATGATTGATGATTAATGATGTTGCACTATTGTGTAAAATCCCTTGACAACACTATACACACAAATACGGATTTCATGCGAAATCGGTTAAGTCACAGATGTTAAGAATTAAGATATTATTTGTTTAAAAAGTTAAATTTTGAATCCAAATGGTTTTGGAAACGTAATTGGTTGAAAATGGTAAGTTTTTTGAAAGGTAGTTTGAAATTGAAACTTTAGTTTGAATAGAATATATCTTATTTTAGTTTTGAAATTGTTTTGGAATTTGTTTGAGAGGTTTATACAAGTCGTATAATATGGATTTTTAAACCATCTTTAAAGTATTTTGAAATGTATTATTTTGGGAATTTAAAACTAACCCAAGTTTATACTTTAAAGGCTATAGCTTGTGCATATTTGATCGTATTTGTCCAAAACGAAAAGTATTTGTTTTCAAATGATAATGGCTTTCATATAACGAAAGAACTTCCAGTTTGTGCAGAAAATATTTCAAGTTTGAAATGGATTTGTTTTGAAAGCTATAAATAAATCTTTGCGAAAGATGGTTGAACCTTGTTTCGAAAATTGAAGAGGATCTTAAAGGTATATCTTTTGTAAAAAAGATTTGGAATAGAAATTGTTTTGAAATCTATGAATGAATCTTTGTGAAAGATTGGTGAACTTTGTGAACTGAACCTTTTTGTTTAAAGATTTGAAAATGGTAATTTTTTTGAACCATTTGAAGAAAGGTTTTGGGTAATAAGTTGTGACTTAACTAAGATCCCAATATCCGTATGTTTTTAAATATTGCGCTCATTATTCGGTTTAGCCGGGAGAAGACTTTGTGTCATATAACCCATTACGAATAATGATACAACGTTAGGAATTATATTTGAAGACCGGTGGTGAAGACCGGGTATTTTCAATGAAAGGATTACCCGTCGAATGACTCTGCACTGAGTAGCTACGGTATAGAGATCTCCATATGTGATGGAGAGTCTGATCGGGATTGCGAATACCCGGATTGCTAGGGCTTCTTTGTGAAGTGCCTTCGGTTCTGTTCGAACCCGTGACAGACTTGTATGGATGTATGTCTGACGTTACACTTTGAGATGTAAAGCTGGTTTCTATCAAATACATTTCTGTTTGATGGCGGAGATTTATTCACTTAGCTTAACGCCCTTCTCTAAGACGTACTAGCTCAGAGGTTATGTATTTGATGGTTACTAATGATACATTCTCAATTTGGTAATGTGGCATACGAAGTGCGGCTGATCATTTGTTGATCGAAGCATGGCTTTTGTGTAAAACGTAGCTTTGTGGTCGTGACCTCGTCGGACCTCATAACCCGGAATGGTCCAAACAGGAAAGATGCGGCAAGATTGTTTGGGGGTAGCGCCCCTTGAGGGTATGTCCATTTCCTTTTGGATAGAGGTGGTATCATGGTATGGGGCCCAGATACTTAACGTATGTGGTTACTGCAAATACATTGCTTTGTGGTTGTTGGTGTCGAGCTCTAGGATAAAGGTTGGTTACGACCGGGGGTGGCACACTCGTGTAGTAGTTACCTAGTTACCAAGGTAACTTGGCCTTGTGTTGGCAGAGAGCTAGTTAAGCTCTTGGGACTCCCCTCCAAAGGCGTATCAATGTGGCAATAGGAAGTTCCTTAGCCTAACGATTTGTTGGAAATCCAATCACCAATACGCGCCCTTTACGATTGCAATTGTATAACTTGCCAATCTTAAATGGTAGCTATAGCAGGCACAATATAATGGTATTTATGCTGGCTAAGATTAATATTATACTTTCGAAAGGTTTTCTGCGCTATGCACTAATAATAATATCAAAAATAATTTTGCGTAGTAAGCATGTTTGACTGTCATAAGGAGAAATCTCTTCCAACAGTGCGCTTGCATTGTGTATGTGCAGGAACGCCTTATGGTAGTTTCATTTTCCAAAAAGCATAGTGGATTTCTTTTAAATTCTTTTATTTTGCTTCTGATAAAGATAAACTATTTTGTTTGCTCATACTAGTCCTATGACAAATCTGGAGTTTATTGTGCCCTTTCTAAATTATGGGTGCCCATAACTTTCCACACGGGCAGTCTAGAGTTGGTTTTTTTCGATAATCAAAATAGTAGATGTAGATTTGATAGCATCCAGTCTTTGGATGTGGAGATAGCATTTGTTCACTAGGACTGACCTTGCTTAATACAACGTTATGGGGGTTCGAGCTTGTGGCTTGAAGTTTTGGACCTTGGCATTGAGGACATTATCTCTCCGCTGCTGTCATTTTGTCTTCCACTGTCGTCTATCTCTGATATATGTAATGATATCTCATTTGTATCTGATGTTGTATCATTGTTGAAAATCAACTGTTGTGTATCAATGATATTAATTTCTTCTGTTGTGTTGTTATACTTAATGTGTCATAAGCTCCGGCGAACCAGATTCAACGTTTGGATATGCTGCATTCGAATATGGGTGATGTATTCGGTGCCGATTTTCGAAGGTTGAATCAGGGTTGTCTCAGAATATAAGTGGAAGTACACCCTTTAGCTACCACTAATCTTCAAATAAAAGGATTTAGTGAAAACAAATGACTTTGGAACCATCCTATCGAAGGCATTAATCTTTTAAGTAAAACAGTTGAACGGATAGCTTTGATACACCTTTCGAGTCATTGTCTTCGAAACCTTTAGTTTAAAGGCTAATGGAGCCCTTTCGATAGCATTGGGAAGCGACTTGTTACATTTATAAAACAAAAGCTTGCCTTTCGAACTTATTGAAAACTTTCAACCCATTCGAAAGGTATGAAGACAGAAGCAAGGTTTCGACTTGGTTCAAAACTCCCCTTTCGAAAGCTTCTCCTTAAAACATAATATACGACAAGCTTCCCTTTAAACAAAAAGGCAGCAACCCTTTCGAAATCATCCATTAAAAGCTAGGCAAGTGACGTCTCTTTTGAAAGAAGAACAAAGACCTTCGAAAGCTATTCCAAATGGCCTCGACCCTTTCGAAACCATGGTTTCGACTCTATACCTTCCGTCCAATCCACCACATACCAAATCATTGATGCCATGTGTACTGGTTTTGACTTGGTTGAGGGTGGAGGTATGGGGTCGAAAGATAGCAAACAGAAGTAGCAAAGCTGTAAATCTGTGCAAACTGTTTTGTTGCCTTTTTAAGTAAATGCTTTTCAACTAACTTTCCTATTTGTAAAAATATAATTGGTTTCCATAAACTTTACCAAAATCGTTTCTAAATGACTGCTGAATTCATCCATAATTGATTAAGAATAATTAATAAACAAGCCCTTCCCTCTAGCAAAACAATTAACACATTTAACTCCTCCAACATAATTAATTTAATTTCCATAATAAATCACTTAGAAAAAATCCCCAAAAATCATCATAAGTCAATTTTAATATGTTATCTACCATATAAAAATTTCAGACCCAAATTCCTTTATATAATTGCCAAAATAAATTTTTAAACTCAATTATTCATTTCTTCATTCAGAAATTCATAGTAAATTATCTGTAGCTTGGATACTTATGAAAATTCAAACCCATCTCTGATGTTTCAGATAATATATTAAATCCTTATGGCATTCGAAAAAAAAAATATGATTTTAACCTTATACTTGTTTGAATCAAACATATCTTGTAATCTAAGCATATCATCATTAAAATAACCACAAAGGTTTTAAACTTCAAGCCCAAAATCAAATGCTCTTTAAAAACGAAAATGAGATGGTTTTGATTATTATCCACCTTGCTTTGGATAAGGAACCTGAGGTTCGATCTTGCTTAATTTTCCTTGCTTGATTCCTAAGCTTTAGTAAATTTTTAATCATCTTTTCCCCTAGGTTGTTGCGGTTTTGAGCTCCCCTTTTCTTATGTTTTTTAATTATGAACGCATGGAATAAAAAAAGGGAACAGGAGTTTGGGGGTTAAGGGTTATGTTGGACGACTATTACTCGTAATGCCCTTGTCTTATTCTCTTATTAATTAGCTTATAAAACCATTTCCTTAAACTCATTCTTTATTTTTATTTAGTTAAGCACGACCTCTATTTAATTTTCAAATCTCAAACCCGTTATCACTATGGTCTTTACGTTATTCTATTTAATTTATCTAATTAAATCTACTGAATAATGTTATTTAAAATTCGGGATGTTACACCCTGGTTACATAGTATGGCACCATGGTTGTATTAATAGTGGAGTCTCCAAGGCTTGTATGGTATCCCTGTTATTACCAACGCTGGTTAGTTGGGATAATGCTATAGGGGATGCTATTAACATTGAAGTAGTTGAGTGTTACTGATGGTGATTGTCCCCACCAGTGGTAATAGTACAACTCCCATTACTACCCCGACACTGCAACAATATTGACCTCTTGTAACTCTTTTATGTGTCGCAAAAAACAGACCATGTGGCCTAGAAAACAAATAATGGTGGTAAAATATGCGTCGCATAAGCATCGCAAATGGTGCAGAAGCAAATAAAAATTTTCGTCAAAAATAAGCGTTGAGAAAAACTTATTTAATGCGACACAACTTACGTAGCAAAACCACGTTTTGTGTCACAAATATTTTTGCATCGCCGATATTGTCATTTATCACATCCTTATTTGCAACATGCCAATAATGTTGAGTCACAAGTTTTATGAAAGTTTTGATTTCTGACAAATAACTAAAGGCGATCGACAAAACAAGGTCATTAGAGCTACATATGTTACTATAGATTGTAGATTGATTATTTGATATTATATTAGTGATAAACTTGTTAAAATCTATCCTCAAATAATCATGCATTTTCAAGAAAATTAATATATATATATATACAATTGGAATATAGTTGCACATTCAGTGTGCAACTTTACAGGGACCGGTCGACCGGTCACAATATAGGCGGTCGACCGTTCCTGCATAATTTGCACACTGAACGTGCACATATACACATAACGTATATATATTTAAATTCCTGTCTACTGGTCACTTTTTAACTTGTCGACCGTTTTTAAACAGAAAGCAATTTTTCCAAAAGACACTTCTCTTCTCCAAAGGTTGCATCTCTTACCTTTCACCAAAGATCATATCTTTTAATGGCAACTGCTCACAAAGAGTTACAACCATTCTTATCTATATAAACTCATCTAATTCGTTGATTAAATACACATGATTTCATATTCTTTTTAATCTAATCTCTGATCTTACTTTATACATACTCCTACATTCTAAAAGCTCTCAATTATTTATTGAATCATTGAAACTATTTCATATCCTTTGGTTCAATAAGTAATATACTTTCCTTAATCTTTTCAAAACAACATTTCGCATACTTTGAGGATAAGATTATAGGAAGGGTGTACTGCTAGTGACAAATCCGTGTTTTCAAGAGCACAAGTTGTCAACAACAATTGTATTTGTTCTTTTGTTGAAGCCCTCTGTGTTGTAAGAGGCAAGTGTTGAAGTCCTCAGTGTATTAGAGGCGTGAAATCCCGTTCGGTTGTTCGGGTGTTGTAAACCTGTTCCTCCGGGTGAAGCGAGGTAGTTAATAGTGAAAATCCAGATAGAAGTCTGGGACTGGACGTAGGACGGTGCTCCGAACCAGTATAAAAATCTCTGGTGTGATTTTTTCTATTTTTTATTTACTATGCTATTATCATCTATTTCCGCATTTATATTGCAGTCCATATTACACGATCCGTGTATACTATATTAGCACTTATAATTGTATACACACCGAACTTTCATTTGGTATCAGAGCACGGTCATCATATAACCGTAACACAGTTATTTGATATATTATAGTAATATGGCAAATAACGTAAGTACTAGCACTCAAAACACCACTTACACGGAGGGTCAATCAACACAGAGACCTCCATTTTTCAATGGTCTTAACTATAGTTATTGGGCAACACGTATGTCATTCTTTATGCAATCAAATAGCTATGATGCTTGGAATGCCACTCAAAGAGAAATAGTGAATCCAACAACTGATTATTCAGAATGGACTGCAGCTGAGAAAACGGCAGCAGCCGTAAATGCAAGAGCAATAAATATGTTGTTCTGTGCATTAGACCAAAATGAATATAGCCGTGTTAGTATCTGCACTACTGCATATCAAATTTGGCAAACACTAAAAATCACTCATGAAGGTACTAACAAGGTTAAACAAGCCAAAATAGCCATGCTAAAAAGTCAATTTCAAAATTTAAAAATGAAACCAAATGAGACAATCAATGACATGTATTCACGGTTTCAAACTATTCACCATGCACTTATTGGCTTAGGACAAAGGTATTCTGATTTCGATGTTGTTTCAACAGTCCTACATTCTCTGACTAGTGAATGGGAAGGAAAAGTATTAGCAATTGAAGAAGCTAATGACCTTTCCGTCATGAAGCCAGATGAATTGATAGGAAATTTAATGTCCTATGAAGCAAATTTGCAGGCTAGAAAAGAACAGAAAGAAGAAAAGAAAAATGTAGCATTTCATGTTGAGAAAGATGAATCAGATTCTGAAGACGATGTTAACTCCGCCTCGGTTTAGACTCTGCGACTCAAGGAGATGCCGACCTAAGGCTCAACAAGGGTGCCGACCTAAGGCTCAACAGGGGTGCCGACCTAAGATTCAAAGGGTTGCCGACCTAACACTTCAATGAGGCTACTGACTCAACATAGATACCGACCTAACAGTCTAGGGAGATTGCCGACTTAACTGGTTGCCGACCTAACTGCCTTAACAGGAATGCCGACCTAAGGCCGAAAAGGGATACCGACTTAAGAGAGGTGCCGACCCAATGCTTTAGCATGTATACCAACCTAAGACTTAAGGAACGCCGACCCAAGATAGCTACCGACCTAAGTCGCGGCCGACCTATGACCAATGTTAAGTCGGTCACGACCTAAGCAAAGGAAGGTAAGTTCAATGCAGCTACTTGGCACAGTGGCCTCTTAACTCGTACACGATCCAGGACTTACCAGTTGGACCGTGACTTGCGACTTACCAAGTTAACTCGTCCACGACCTAAAGCCACTAAGTATAAGCCCGATGCCATATTACTAAGAAGGAGTAGTGTTGACTCGGAGGCGACCTAGGACTTGTGCAAGTGAACTCCTGTGAAGCCAGAAGGGGGCCAGATGGACCGGCCACGACTCATATTAAGTCGGCTACGACTTAACTTAGATCGGCCACGACTTAGGACTTGGCAAAAAATTTCAGACCAGAACTCTCTATAAATAGGCAACCACCTCCAACATTCAAAGGACTTTTGGGCACATTCTCTTCATACACCGTTACCTTGCTGCATTGAGAACTTCATCAACACTTAGAGCTTTCAAGATTAGAGGAATACATCAAAGAAATTCACGAAGAAACCACACATCTTCAGCATGAATCTAAGGACTTTAATCGACATTGAAGCTTAAGACTTGTTCCAAATCACTTGTAACTTGAAGTATATTGTACTTGAGAAGAATTGTATCAGCTTGTAACGGGATTATTAATAAAAGTACTTAGAGTGGACGTAGGCTATACTTTTAAGCCGAACCACTATAAAATCGTTGTTGTTTACTGCTTTTCTGCTATTACTTGCTTGTAATTCTTTCCCGATCTATCGGGTGGTGCTTTCACAACTATAACTCATACACCGGGGTGTTAGCGTTCAAATTTTAGCGTTAACATTTTTGGTGCTTTCACTGAGAATTGAACTCAGGAAAACTGTCATCATTGCTTCACAGAGATTTGAAGAAAGAATTTCCTTAAAAACCAGAAGTCTATCTGAGATTATGGCTCCTGGAAGGAAAAGTAGATCTATCAGATCTGGAAACATTCAAGAGGGAACCTCCGCTTCCCCTGTACCTAATCAACCCACTCCGTCTGTTGGAGTTACGAAAGCGGAGTTGGATGCTGTGATTCTAGGGCTAAACCAGCAGATAAACGCCCAAAATGCACAATTAGAGGCTCAAAGTGCCCAGAATGCTCTGATTCTGAATAAGTTGAACGATTTACTTGGGGCAAACAATCAACCAGCTGGTAATGAAAGGAACTATGCTGGCAACATTCATGATGTTAGTGAGAGGAATGCTCCGGAAAGGGCTACTAGTCCCTTTGAGCAGGCAGTTCCTGAGGCTGGTGGATCTAGAACTCGGCATAATGAGGAATATCTTTCTGGAATGGTCCGGCAGATCATGAAAGAAAGTATGCAAAGGGTTGAAGATGAGAAGGAATGGGGTTTCGCCCCAAGTAAAACTCCATTTACTGAAAAAATCTTGAAGGCGGAATTTCCAAGGAAGTTTGTCCCTCCGACTATTCCAGCTTACAAAGGGACAAGTGATCCGAATGAGTTCTTGTATAAATATGATTGGCACATGACAGGAGCCAGGGCCTCTGACGAAATAAAGTGTCGATATTTCCCCGTATACCTGGAAGGTGTGGCTCTACTATGGTTCACCAAGTTGCCAGTCCGATCTATCGATCAGTTTTCAGACTTGACCAGAAAATTCAAGGAGCAGTTTAGACTATATGCTTCGAAGGCCAAGGACATTATGTCACTATCGAGTTTAGAGCAGAATCCTGGTGAGTCTATCAGATCCTTCTTGAACCGCTTTAATATAGCGCTGGCTGAGGTGGACAATGCTGAACCACGAATGATATTGACTTATCTGATGAGGGCTATTGATAAGTCAAGCGAATTTGGGAAATGGTTAAATATGAAGGAGCCAACCTCTCTCGAAAAGTTCTACAAAAAAGCAGATGAGTTCATTCGCTTGGAAAGCCGTCCTTTACCAGTAAAGACAGTGTTGGAGAAAGCAGAAGACAACACTGTCGCTCCACGCAAGAATGAATCGGTGGGGCAAAAAAGGGAGAATAATAATGGGAAGAAACAGGGTAATCTGAAGAAGCCCCGATCCTTCAAGCCATCAGAATATACTCCATTATCACATACACCGGAGCACATCTACCTGGCCACTAAAGATTCCGTCGATTTCCCTAAACCTATCCCTTTGAGGACCGGGAAAAAAGCCATACAGAGTGGGAAATTCTGTCGCTTCCACAATCAACCCGGTCATGAAACTGATGAATGCCGTCAGTTGAAAAATCTGATTGAAGAGTTGCTAAGAGAGAACAAACTGCAGCAATTTGTGAAGAAGAATAGCAACAATCCTGCATCGTCAAGTCAGGGGCAACAGGTTCCTATTCATCAGCCCAGGACAGGTGAGAAAGCTACGGGACATGAATCTGGAAGGCCCGTTATCAATGTCATTACAGGAGGGCCTCATCCAGCTGGCAAGAGCTGGGGTGAGATTGAGAGATATTCCAGGGCTTTGAAATATGCTCCAGCCGAAGAAGACGTCTTTGTTTTAGAAGACACTACGCCCCTGAAACAACAGAAAACTTTCAGCGATGATATTGTTTTCAGAGCCAGAGATTCCACAGGTATAGAAGCTCCTACCCTAGATCCCTTGGTCATCTCGGCTGGTATTGGACCGGCCATTGTCAGAAGAGTCCTCATTGACTGCGGAGCATCATGTAATATCCTCTTCAAGAAGACATTTGACCAGACGAAAATCCCTATGATCGATGTACAAGCCTCATCACAAAAGATCGCTGGCTTCACTGGGGAGCCAAAACAACCAATTGGGACCATCGATCTACTTGTAGAACTTGGGGAAGCAGAAAGGAAAGTGGTCCACAAGCAAACATTTGTGATCGTCGATGAGTTTTCTGCTTATAATGCTTTTCTTGGCCGTCCAACACTCGCAGCATTCAAAGCTATCCTAGCCCCGTGGTGCCTCACTATTAAATTCCCTACTGACAATGGAGTAGGAGTTATAAAAGGGGATCAAAATGCTACGCGAGAGTGCTATTTGACAGAGCTGCGAGAGTCAAGAAAAAGAGAAATGGGAAAGGATGCGGCAACCCCAGTCCGCATTAAAGAACCAGTCTTGTAGCAATTACGGGGCGGACCCTGCACTGGCGAGCACAGCGGGGCACGGAAAGAAATGGATCCCAGAAAAGCCAGTGCAGGGGAGAATAGAGTGGTACCGGTGTAAACGACAGTCCCGGTACCTGTTGACCCGAAGGACCCAAATAAGGTGTTAAATGTGGGTTCACAGCTTAATGTGTCAATTCAGAATATCTTGATATCTTTCCTGAAAGCAAATCTGGATGTCTTTGCTTGGACTCATGCCGATATGTGTGGAATATCTCCAGAAGTTGCAGTACACGCTCTGAATATTGACCCAAAGTTTACGCCAGTTAAACAAAAAAGAAGAACCCAAGGTCCAGAAAGGTCAGCAGCATTAAAAGAAGAGGTTGATCGACTCATGGAAAATAACTTCATCAAAGAATCTACATATCCGAATTGGGTTTCAAATCCTGTGCTGGTCAAGAAAGCTAATGGAAAATGGAGAGTGTGCATCGATTTTTCTGATCTAAACAAGGCTTGCCCCAAAGATTGCTTCCCGTTACCCAGGATCGATCAACTGGTAGATGGAACTGCGGGACATGAATTGTTATCTTTCATGGATGCCTACTCCGGTTATAACCAAATCATGATGCACGAGCCGGATCAGGAGGATACGAGCTTTATCACAGATGTTGGACTTTATTGCTACAGAGTTATGCCCTTCGGATTGAAAAATGCAGGGGCAACCTACCAAAGACTTGTCAATGCTATGTTCAAACCACAATTGGGCAAAACTATGGAGGTCTACGTCGACGACATGATTAGTGAAGTCCAGGAAAGCAGCGGATCACATTGAACACTTAGCAGAAATGTTCGCAGTCCTCCGGAAATACAGAATGAAACTTAACCCTCTGAAATGTACCTTTGGGGTCGAGTCCGGAAAGTTCTTAGGTTTCATCGTCAGTGCTAGGGGCATTGAGGCTAGTCCAGCTCAAATTACTGCCTTGAAAGAAGTTAAAGCTCCTAGAACAAAGAAGGAATTGCAGAGTCTCAACGGAAAGGTCGCCGCCCTGAGTCGGTTCATTTCCAAAGCCATTGATAAATGCATCCCATTCTTTGACGCCCTGAAGAAAGGAAAGAAGAATTTTGAATGGACTTCCGAATGCCAAAAAGCCTTCGATGAGTTGATCCGTCATATGGAAACGCCTCCAATACTTTCTAGGCCAGGCAATGGTGAGGATCTTCTTATATACTTGGCAGTATCATCTCATGCTCTAAGTGCAGCGCTGATACGGGAAGACAAAAGGATTCAACATCCGTTTACTATATCAGCAAAAGACTCACTGGGGCAGAGCTGAATTACTCCAAGTTGGAAAAACTCGCCTATTGCCTACTAGTTGCATCAAGGAAACTGAGGCAATATTTCCAAGCTCATCCTATCAAAGTACTCACTGATCAACCTCTAAAGCAAGTCCTATTTCGCCCTGAAACTTCGGGTCGCCTTCTAAAATGGAACATTGAACTCAGTCAATATGACATCACCTATCACCCCCGAAAAGCAATCAACGGACAAGCTTTAGCTGATTTCATTGCAGAATTCACAGAGAAAGATAATGGTGAGGAAGAAACGATCAATGATTCCCCAATCCAGTGGAAGATGTATGTTGATGGCGCAAGAAATGACTACTGTTCTGGAGCCGGAGTGGTACTTGAAACTCCTGAGGGTCGATCATTATGTTATGCATTAAGATTGGAATTTCCTTCAACAAACAATGAAGCAGAATATGAAGCTCTTATTGCAGGTCTGAAAATCGCTAAAGAGCTAAACATTCGAGCATTACAAATCTTCAGTGATTCTCAGCTTATTGTATGCCAAGTCAAGAAGGAATTTCAAGCAAAAGGTGGAAACCTGCCTTCCTACTTGTCAAAGGCTTGGGAACTCCTATGTGAACTTGATCACTATTCAATAAGCCACATTCCTCGGGAAGAGAATATGAAGGCAGATTCCCTCGCAAAGTATTCAAGTTCTGGTGAAGCTCAATTATTGGGATTGGTCCCGGTAGAAGTCCTTTCAGCACCAAGTATAGACGAGATGGATATAGACTGGATTATGAATGTATCTCAAGAACAAGGGTCATGGATGGCTCCAATACTGGACTACCTACTCAGAGGTTCTCTGCCAGAAAATTCGATAGAAAGACGAAAGCTACTAAGGAAAGCCTCTCGCTATGTAATTCAGGATGGCCGATTGTACAGACGGGGATTCTCAATGCCATTGCTTCGATGTGTATCCCGGGAAGAGTCCAAAACAATCCTAGCTGAGGTGCATGGAGGAGAATGTGGTGATCATTCAGGTGGTCAAACATTAGCAAAGAAAATTCTCCGATACGGATATTTTTGGCCAGAAATTAATCGAGATGCTGCAGATTACTCCCGAAAATGTGACAAATGCCAAAGATTTGCCGAAATTCCTAGAGCACCCTCTACCGAACTCACACAGATGGTCAGTCCATGGCCATTTGCAATTTGGGGAATGGATCTCATTGGGCCGCTACCAACTGCTAAATCAGGGATTAAATATGCTATTGTTGCAGTTGATTACTTTACTAAATGGGCTGAAGCTGAACCATTGGCTACTATCACTTCTAAGAAAATGATAAGCTTTGTGACCAAGAATATCATTTGCAGATACGGTGTGCCTCAGAAAATAATCACAGACAATGGTACTCAGTTTGAAAGCGAGGAATTCCAGGATTTTTGCAAACGATTCAAAATCCAGAAAAGCTTTTCGGCAGTAGCTCATCCGCAGGCAAACGGGCAAGTGGAAGCAGTGAACAAGATCATCAAATCAACCATCAAAAAGCAACTCGAAAGAGCAAAAGGTGGTTGGGTCGATAAACTACCACTTGCACTATGGGCATACAGAACTACTCACAAAACTGCAACTGGGCATACTCCTTTTTCGTTAGCATACGGATCGGAAGCAATGATCCCGGTTGAAACAGAGGTCCCTTCACACAGAAGAATCCATTTCAATCAAGCAGAAAATGAGAAGCTACAACTTGAAGCGCTGGATCTCCTTGATGAAAAAAGAGATGAAGCTAACCTCAGAGTTGCAGCTCATCAGCAAAGGATAGCCAGACATTTCAATTCCAAAGTTCGTCAACGCAGCTTTGAAATTGGAGATCTAGTCCTGAAAAGAATTATGACCGCGACAGGAGTGTTTGGGCCAAATTGGGAAGGACCGTATGTAATAGGTCAGAAGCTTCTTGACGGCACATTCAAGCTCACCACTGTTGATGGAGATCAAATTCCAAGGGCATGGAACAGCAACCATTTGCGTCCATACTTTACTTGAAAATTTTATTGAAACATTGTAAAAAGAATTATGAATGTATGATTCTTGTAATTGAAAGCAATTGTGAAACTGATGCAAGTAAATAATGAAAGAATATAAAGTGGATGTAGGCCCAATTTCATGGCCGAACCACTATAAATCTTGTGTTCCTTATTATTATTGTATGTTTGCTTTGTTTTCGATATAAAAATACATAAAATGTATTGCTGAAATGTCGATTTAAATTTTTGCAGACAATGGAAATAAAACTTGCGCATAATAAGACCGAGTGATTCTCACCATCATTCAACAAACAAATTTCAATTCATAAAGGCCCCGAATTCAAATCCTAGATAGGAAATACTTCAATTGAACGGCTTATGATTTCGATAGAAACGAGCCCTTTCTAATAAATTGAGATTGTTTGAACGAACAAACATCCAATTAGGAAGCTAGTGCCCGTTCTCACGAACTTGCCTGACAATGAAGTACGCTTCCTTGGATTAAACAAGCCACTTGCGAGAAAAGGGGAATGAAAACTTGAAAAGAAAAAAAAAGGAGGATCGCTGAAAAGGCATAAGCAAGTGAACAGAGGAACAACCAAAGCTACCATCAGCAGCACAAGTCCTCTTCGGAGGCGCAACTCTTCGGAGGATAAAAGACCTCTAATGGGTCATACGCCACAAAAAAGAAAGTTCTCTACTCAACAAAAAAGATTGGAGGAGTCATGACCCTCCAACCATGAGAGAGTAACTTCCAGGCGATGAAAACCCTCTCTGAGGCACATTTCACCAGGAGTTGAAGTGTTATGACCGCTCTTCGGGATTTCACTTCACCAGAGTTGAAATGCAAAAAAAAAAAAAACCCCTCTTCGGAGGCCCATTTCACCAGGAGTTGAAGTGTTATGACCGCTCTTCGGGATTTCACTTCACCAGAGTTGAAATGTAAACAAAATAAAAGCCCTCTTCGGAGGCACATTTCGCCAGGAGTTGAAGTGTAACAACCGCTCTTCGGAATTTCACTTCACCAAAGTTGAAATGCAAAAACAAAATAAAGACCTTCCTGAAAGCCCACGTTTCACCGAGATTGAAATAAAACTTCCAAGTGTTGAAACGTGAAAAGGCTTTCTTCGAAGGCACAACTCTTTGGAGGTACACGTTTCACCAAGATTGAAATAAAACTTCCAAGTGTTGAAACGTGAAAAATCCCTCCTTAGAGGTACAACCCCCTCCCGGGGACACAATTCAAAGGAAAGACCTCTTCGAAGGCACAATCAAGAAGAAAGACCTCTTCGGAAGCCCACGTTTCACCAAGATTGAAATAAAACTTCCAAGTGTTGAAACGTGAAAAGGCTTTCTTCAAAGGCACAACTCTTTGGAGGTACACGTTTCACCGAGATTGAAATAAAACTTCCAAGTGTTGAAACGTGAAAAATCCCTCCTCAGAGGTACAACTTTGTATAAAAAAAAAATCCCCATCAAAAGCGTACTTTAACTTTCAAAGGAAGAGTAATTTACCTACTATGGAAAATGATCGTCAAAAAAAAAAAAAAAAAAAAAAAAGAAAAGAAGTTAAAGTACCCTTCAGAGGTCCGCTTTACCACATAGAGGAATTCACTTGGTAAAATATGCACATTAGCAAAAGAAAAAAGTGATTTCTTCGAACGACAAAGCGTAGAAACTTATACGAAGGGAGTTGTGCTCTACAAAAATTTTCTTTAAAGAATAAAATAATTATTCTTTAGCAAATAAGAGTGCAAGTCCCCTCGAAGTATAAAATATTGCAGCAAGCTTAAGGTATGGGGGCAACATGGTATAATAGTATAGCTGCATCAGTAAAGTAATACTCAAACAACATACCATAAGCCCGCTGCAATATCATATAAATAAACTTGTGCAAAAATGAATAATAAATGCATTCTCAAATTCAAACAGAAGTATGTACAAATAAAGAATCATTTTATTCAATTGCAGATATTGCAGATACAGGTTTCAAAATAAGAAGCAGGGGCCGGTGCCTGCACAACATCCGACCATTACACAAAAAAGGAATCAAAAAGCTCAACTCTTCATTTCTTCTTGCCGCCTTTAGACCCTTTACCCGGCCGAGTGGTTAGCTTTTCGGGTCTTCCAGGTTGGTCTGAAGGCATAAGGGAAGAAGGGGAGGGAGGTACAACTGGCGCAATTTCCGGTTCCTCTTCAGTGGTGATAATTTTCTTCCCCCTCCTCTTCGATGTCCCAAGCTTCTTTCTTCTCTGCGAAGAAGACTCACTCCCCGGAGTAACGAGAGCGGACAAAACTACGTCGTCAGAAGGAGTCCGCTCCGGAGAGATCTCGCCTCCTTCGAGTCCCTCATCTTTTTGCTCCTGCGAGGCAACAGGGTCATCCAAACCATGAAGAGCCTCAATTTTCTCCTCTTGTGACCCAGGTTGTGAAGCAGAAGGAGGAGTCACCTGAAGAGATGGAGGAGGAATAACCAGAGAAGGCGAAGTCTGCACGGCACTTGTTGTTTCAACTGCAGAAGAAGAAAAATTGAAAATGTTAGTATCTTCCCGAAAGAAGGGAGATATGGGTTCATCGAGATTCAGGAGGTAATCGAGAAGCTCATCAAATTTTTGAGGAATAAGCAGGCAATCCACCTGAATCGGACCAATGTCGAAATTACCTGAAGATATTGGCTTTGTCAGTTCAATCTCATAATTCTGAGCCCCAATGTCCTCCAAAGCCTCTTCATCAGTAGGGGTGATTACCCCAGTTCTTGTAGGAGGCGGCAAATGAGCACTAGGGCCTGTAATGTCCACCTCGGGAGAAACTAGAGGACGTTCGGAGATGGTAGGCGGTACTTCATTTTCAGAACGCTCCTCTTCCGCCATCCCGGCCCGCGCTCTGGCAAGCTGCTCCTTACCCTTGGCAAGAGCGGCACGGGCTTCGTCATCAAGATAATGCTCTTCAAGGGCTGACTCTGCATATCCAACACCTTTACCACCGAGCATATCAAGTGCTATCTCCCAAACTTCAGCCAGTGTGATTTCATACTTGGGGCCTAGAAAGGCAAGGCTTCCACGCCCCAAGACGCTGTGCAAGTAGAAGTCGAATAATGTTGAGCTGATGCTGTTTTTGGTCGC
This sequence comes from Allium cepa, assembly GCA_030765085.1. Lineage (NCBI taxonomy): Eukaryota > Viridiplantae > Streptophyta > Magnoliopsida > Asparagales > Amaryllidaceae > Allium > Allium cepa. Next base: position 1,034,950,790 of record CM060928.1, read on the forward strand.
CTCATGAGATTCTTCAGCTGCGATTCTGCCGGCGACAGCCTCATCACGCTCCCTTTCAGTTTTGGCAAGCTGAAGCTTAAGCATTTGTATCTCCGCTTCCTGGGAGTTGTTTTTCTTTCGGAGCTCAGCAATATCAGTAGCATAGCCTTCACTGATTCTTTTTTGTACTTCGAGCCTGTCTTCGGCATCCCTTTGGCTAGCGTGAGTGTCTCTCACTTGCTTCAGGAGCACTTCTTCTTTTTGAGAATAGAAAGTAGAGGAAGCAGCAAGCTCATGTTTCAATTTCTCGACTTTTGCTTCAAGCTCCTCATTGTAAGAAGCAATGTTCCTCATTTCGGTGTCGTGTTGCTCAACGACCTTTTGCCATTCGGCCTTATCGTTTTCCATAGTAAGCATGGCCTCTATGTTGGCACGGTTAACTCTTTGAAGCTCATCGACAAGCTTCTGCCAGTTTGACATCCTCTCGATATCGAGCTTGACGGCATCAAGATTGCGCAACATAGCAGACTTGTCGATGGGGACCAAGTCTAGGTCGAACCTCAATCCCTTAAGGCACCATTGAGGAAATCGGCTCTGCAGAGTGGCAGGACCCGGTCCAACTTGAAATTTGGGCCTGCTAATTATCGTTTGAATATCTGATTTCCCAAGAGCGGGAGAGTCGGAAGGAATGTCGAGCGAGGCAGGAATAGTAACTTTCTCAGGAGTAGTAGAGGCCTGCTTTTCACTGTGACGGGCTCGTTTGCTTAAGTCTTCACTCATGTCACCTTTTCCTCGATCGTCATGAGATTTTCTCTTGTGGGAGTCATCGCCTTTTTGCCAAGAATCATGGCGCTCTTCTCTCTCCCTTCTTTCACGATGTTCTTCTTCAGTCCTCCTTTCATGAGCCTTTCGGGCAGCCCTCTCTTCATCCGACTCTCTGTAAGAAGGAAGGTAACGCCTGTAATCATACTGGCTACGCCTCCCGTAGCGCTGGAAATCGTCATAGTACGAGCCGCTGCGCCCCATAGGAGAATCTGGAATTAAAATAATAAGCTTTAGAAATCTTTAAAGTGCAAGAAGATAAGTGCATAGAAGTGATGAGAAATTCTAAGTGTGTGTGTTGTGCAAACTACGCGCATTAATCTACGAACCACTCTTTATTTGGGGAGTGGTTGTGGGTGTAATAGTTAACGTCAACTCTTGAGTCGACGACGGCTGTTGCAAAATAGAAGTAGCTTCAACTACTGAAGAAGAAATCCCGGCAGTAGTAGGGTCATCTTTGAAGATCTCTTGTGAAGTAGCGAAGAGGTCGCTCAATCCTTCGAAGGTATCGTCCCTGCTTTGCTTGACAGGACTGGATTTCTTAGCCTTTTCACCAGATTCTTGTGAATGGTGAGAGGATCCCTGAGGCTCTTCTTCCTCGATAACCGGGGCAAGTTTACCAGATGGCCCCGCAACATCAACAGAAGTGGAGCACTTCACCAGCGAAGATTCAGGAGTCTTTATCGGAGAATCGGGGACTTCCGTTGGAACTTCATGAGCATGCATAGAGCGAGAGGTGTGTAGAAGCCCATGTTGATGTAAAAATTCATCCCTCAACAGAAATTTTATGCTCCTCTCTTCTGTGGCCACGGCACTCAACCTCTCAAAAACTTGCTTGTGAATTGGGTCTCTAGAAGGGAGAGGAAGTGCTGAAAGGAACAAAGAATGAAATTAGCAACTGAAAGTTAGGATCTCGAAAAAGTTTCAAAACGGAAAAAATAAAAACACTAATCTTACTTCCTACTCTCCAGATGGCATAAAACCCTGAGGGACAGCGGGCAAAGAAAAACTGGTTCAAAAATCCATGAACGCTTTCAGCAAGATCGGAAATGAGCTTGCGGTTTCTGGCACTTCTCACAATAATGAGGGAAGGATGATCTTTACTCTTTGCAAACGAGCACAGATAACGAATTTCTTCAAAACTCGGTAGGCGATCAAGAGTTCTTCTAAACAAAACACATAACCCCGTCAAGATGGCATAGCCATTGGGATGAAGTTGAAACGGAGAGATTGTCAACCGAAGGAGAAGAGTTCGAAGGAAGTCATTAAAAGGAGGAATCGCCCCACTTAAGCACATTTGGCGATTGACTGCAACAAAACCATAGGGAGGATTGTCAGCAGTATCACTTGGCCCAGGGAGAAGAACATCACTTTCAGCAAAGCCAAATTGAGTGCGCAGCTGGACAAACGCTCTCGAAGTTAGAATAGTCGGGGTTCTCTCCGGAGGATTCTCTATGGGAACAGCTATCGGAAAAGTTTCTCCCTCTTGAGTTACCACTTCTTCTTCTCGGTGGGAAGTCATTCTACATAAACAACTGGGTATTCAAACATGAAGGTGCACGTTTCCTAAAGTGTGTGAAGTGTTGTGTAAAATCAATCAAGCAGTGAACAAATATAACTGGAATGAAAACTAGCAAACATTCGTTAGTTATGAAATTCAGGGACTATTGTTTTAAGCCTAAATATGCAAGTAAGATGTTGATGCAGATAAATCAGTTCAGATTATTGATACTTTGCATTAATGTTTAACTTTAACTGATTGATTCACAAACATTTCATGCAATATAATTAAGTTGCTTGTCTTGTCTTGACTAATCTGTCATCTGACATGGGCAGTCGATGGCAGTATTTTCGCCTTGGTTTTCTTTGTTTGTTATTTTCAGCAGGTTAGCAGCTTATAAGTTAATGCGATCTGTGAAATAATACAATGAGATTCAAGCAAATTTAAAGTTGGGGCAGTTCAAAATTCAGGCAACTTAGTTTGGCAGTTCGAGTCAGAAATTCAAAGTGGATCTATGCTCTCAAAATGTCAGCACGCCCAAAGCCTAAGTGTTAACTCGGCTGCGATTCAAAAAGGGGTGTGAAATTCCCCTAAGGGTCAACTCGGCTGCGGTTTAAAGGTTGGATCAGCAGAAGTTGGCAATTTTCTCCCAAGGGTTAACTCGGCCACGACTTAGGGTTTAGACCGCTTCACTTAAGGGCCAGGTCGGCCAAAGGCTAGTTCACCCAACTCCACTAACTCGTTCCCAAATCAACATCCTACGGCCATCAACCCGTTAATCCGATAACTGTTCCATCAACCACAGCAATAACCCGTTAAGTCCCATCAATTAGTTCGAAACTGCCGCGAGTTCAACACCTTGCAACCCTAGCACAAATCAAATTCAACTAGCCTGAATCATCTTCATCATCGGTCAGTTAAAATCGAAACAAGCGGCATAAACTCCATCAGCCATGGGTGCAATGGAATTCACGATGAAGCATTATGCGAGGTGGTGGTTTAAGTGTGAGTGATGGGGTTCGTGGACCAACAATAACCTATGATTGAAGAAAATTCACTTACGCAACAATTATCGGTGGTTGATGGAGCAAAATCGCCTTTTTGAAGCTTGGAGAAATTTTTAATGGCGGGATTGAGAGAGCAGGTAATGAGAAAGAAGAAGGGGTTGTGATTTATACCTTGCAGTGAAGGGATCTGGAGCGGCACATGCGACTTAACTATTAGCTCGCGTACGACCTAGCGACCTAAGAGGGGACGGGTTAAGGGCTATCGAAGCACACGACCTAACCAGTAGGCGTATACTTCGAGGGGCAATTGTTAACTCCGCCTCGGTTTAGACTCTGCGACTCAAGGAGATGCCGACCTAAGGCTCAACAAGGGTGCCGACCTAAGGCTCAACAGGGGTGCCGACCTAAGATTCAAAGGGTTGCCGACCTAACACTTCAATGAGGCTACTGACTCAACATAGATACCGACCTAACAGTCCAGGGAGATTGCCGACTTAACTGGTTGCCGACCTAACTGCCTTAACAGGAATGCCGACCTAAGGCCGAAAAGGGATACCGACTTAAGAGAGGTGCCGACCCAATGCTCTAGCATGTATACCAACCTAAGACTTAAGGAACGCCGACCCAAGATAGCTACCGACCTAAGTCGCGGCCGACCTATGACCAACGTTAAGTCGGTCACGACCTAAGCAAAGGAAGGTAAGTTCAATGCAGCTACTTGGCACAGTGGCCTCTTAACTCGTACACGATCCAGGACTTACCAGTTGGACCGTGACTTGCGACTTACCAAGCTAACTCGTCCACGACCTAAAGCCACTAAGTATAAGCCCGATGCCATATTACTAAGAAGGAGTAGTGTTGACTCGGAGGCGACCTAGGACTTGTGCAAGTGAACTCCTGTGAAGCCAGAAGGGGGCCAGATGGACCGGCCACGACTCATATTAAGTCGGCTACGACTTAACTTAGATCGGCCACGACTTAGGACTTGGCAAAAAATTTCAGACCAGAACTCTCTATAAATAGGCAACCACCTCCAACATTCAAAGGACTTTTGGGCACATTCTCTTCATACACCGTTACCTTGCTGCATTGAGAACTTCATCAACACTTAGAGCTTTCAAGATTAGAGGAATACATCAAAGAAATTCACGAAGAAACCACACATCTTCAGCATGAATCTAAGGACTTTAATCGACATTGAAGCTTAAGACTTGTTCCAAATCACTTGTAACTTGAAGTATATTGTACTTGAGAAGAATTGTATCAGCTTGTAACGGGATTATTAATAAAAGTACTTAGAGTGGACGTAGGCTATGCTTTTAAGCCGAACCACTATAAAATCGTTGTTGTTTACTGCTTTTCTGCTATTACTTGCTTGTAATTCTTTCCCGATCTATCGGGTGGTGCTTTCACAACTATAACTCATACACCGGGGTGTTAGCGTTCAAATTTTAGCGTTAACAGACGAAGATTTGGCATTCATTGCGAAAGGATTCAAAAAATTCCTAAAATATCGAAAAGCCAGTCGTTACAATAAAAGGAAATCTGGATCAAACAAACCATCTTCATCTGCTATAGAATGTTTCAACTGCCACAAAAAGGGACACATGCAGAAGGATTGTCCAGAACAAAAGAAGAAGTCAGAAAATGACAAATTCAAATATAAGAAGGACAAATCTAAGAAACGAGCCTTCTCAGTAACATGGGATGATTCAGAGTCATCTTCATCAGAAAGTGAAAGTGATTCAGAGAATGAACAAGCTAATGTTTGTTTTATGGCAACAGAAGATGAGGTACAAATTCCTACATTTGATGAACTACTTGATATTAATGCTGAATTGATAATCAAATATAAAGACATAAAACGTCAATTAAAAGTAGTCAAAGCAGATTTAAGTAGAGCAGAGCTTGAACGAGATATGTTAAAAGATGAGAAGAAAATATTAGAAGAGGAACTTGAAAATATTCAAGAATCATCATCTAATGTTGACTCTCAAATATCTCTTTTGAGTCAAGAAATAGAAACTCAAAAAGAGAAAAATAATGCTCTCACTACTGAAAATCATGAGCTTAAAGCAAAAGTCAAAATTCTAGACCTAGAAAAAGCTAGCTTACAAACAAAGTTTGATGACATTACTCAAAATGTTTCTAACTTTAACAAAGGTCGAGAAAATTTGACAAAAATCATTGAAAGTTCACAATCTATCTCAGACAAACAAGGATTGGGATATAACAAACAAGAAACCAAGAAACATCTTGGAAATAAAAGGAAAAAGAAAGTACAAAAAACTGAAGCTAAGAAAAATCTTAGTTTATTATATTCCAAACCAAAACCAGTTGTGAAATTTCAAAAGAAAAATGTCAAGACTATCAAAATATGGGTTCCTAAAACAAATAACAATTTGATTAGGAACAAATACATTCAGCAATTCATGAATATTGTGCATTTTAATAATAATTATATATATAAAGGGGATACCGGACCCAAATGGGTTTGGACTCCTAAGACCTAACTCTTAGGACCCTATAAAAAGTGGGTACCATGGACTTAATTCTATTTTTTGCAGGTCCCACTTAAGAAAAGAGGAAAGTGGATATTGGACAGTGGTTGCTCAAAGCACATGACGGGAGACAAGAGTTTATTAACAAATATTACATATTCAGATGGTGGCTCCGTCACTTTTGGAGACAATTCAAAAGGCTATATCATCGGCAAAGGCAATGTGAGCAATTGCGGTACATCTAACTTACCTCTTATTACTAATGTCATGCTAATTAGAAATTTAAAACACAATTTGCTTAGTATTAGTCAGTTATGTGACAAGGGTTTTATAATTTCATTTTCAAATAATAAGTGTAGTATTTTAGATAAAGACCATAATTTGGTTTTCGAAGGTTATAGAGACAGAAATATCTATATTCTGAATATGAATATTAATCATAATTCAGTTATGTGTCTTGTGGCTAATGACAATGATCCATGGCTATGGCACAAACGCTTATGTCATATAAACTTCAGAACTATTGACAAGCTAGCCAAAAACAATCTAGTTAGAGGACTACCCAAAATGAGTTTTAAAGTTAACAACATTTGTGATGCATGTCAATTAGGAAAATTGACCAAATCATCTTTTAAATTCAAGAAAGTCATATCAACATTACAACCACTTGAGTTACTACACATGGATTTATTTGGACCTACTAGAGTTCAATCAATAAATCACAGTCAATATGTGCTTGTAATTGTTGATGATTTCTCTCGTTATACATGGACAATTTTCTTAAAAAATAGAAGTGACACTTTCGATCATTTCAAATCTTTCGTCAAAAGAATTCAAAAATCAAAAGGGATTAAAGTTAAAAATATAAGAAGTGATCATAATGAATTTGAACATTTTTGCACAAAGAAAGTTATATATCATAATTTTTCGTTTCCCAGAACTCCACAACAGAACGGAGTTGTAGAACGGAAGAACCGAACTTTACAAGAATGTGCAAGAACATTATTGAATGGAACCACCTTACCAAAACATTTTTGGGCAGAAGCTGTGGCAACTGCCTGTTATGTTTTAAATCGTGTATCCATAAGACCTCTTACCAAGAATACTCCTTATGAATTATTTAACAAAAGGAAGCCTAAAATCTCATACTTCAAAGTTTTTGGTTCCAAGTGCTTTATTTTAAATACGAAAGACCAGCTTGGCAAATTCGATCCAAAGGCCGATGAAGGAATATTTGTCGGTTATTCGGAACGAAGTAAGGCCTATCAGATATTTAATAAATGAACCAAAACTATTGAAGAATCACTTCATGTCTCTTTTGATGAAATCTATCAGCACCCTCACACTGTATCTGATGATGACGACGATGATGATGAAGAAGAGGAGATACGATCTGCTTCATCCTAGATTCTATTATGGTTTAGCACTTTAAAAACATTCATCGACACTTGTACTAAATAGTGTCATTATTCTTGTTTTTCATTTGACATTATGATCTGTAGTATACTCTGTTATGTTTTGGATGTGTTAACGATTTATTTTGCTATGCATATCATATTCATTTTACTATTCTAGTATCTGTTACTCCTTTTTGTCGATGACAAAGGGGGAGAAAGGGCTAACAATTGCTTGCAGGAACATACATATATAAGAATTCAAGAGATCACATACTCAGGGGGAGATTCAGATTTGCAGATATATATTGTCATCAATCAAAAAGGGGGAGAATGTTGAGTCACAAGTTTTATGAAAGTTTTGATTTCTGACAAATAACTAAAGGCGATCGACAAAACAAGGTCATTAGAGCTACATATGTTACTATAGATTGTAGATTGATTATTTGATATTATATTAGTGATAAACTTGTTAAAATCTATCCTCAAATAATCATGCATTTTCAAGAAAATTAATATATATATATATATACACAATTGGAATATAGTTGCACATTCAGTGTGCAACTTTACAGGGACCGGTCGACCGGTCACAATATAGGCGGTCGACCGTTCCTGCATAATTTGCACACTGAACGTGCACACATACACATAACGTATATATATTTAAATTCCTGTCTACTGGTCACTTTTTAACTTGTCGACCGTTTTTAAACAGAAAGCAATTTTTCCAAAAGACACTTCTCTTCTCCAAAGGTTGCATCTCTTACCTTTCACCAAAGATCATATCTTTTAATGGCAACTGCTCACAAAGAGTTACAACCATTCTTATCTATATAAACTCATCTAATTCGTTGATTAAATACACATGATTTCATATTCTTTTTAATCTAATCTCTGATCTTACTTTATACATACTCCTGCATTCTAAAAGCTCTCAATTATTTATTGAATCATTGAAACTATTTCATATCCTTTGATTCAATAAGTAATATACTTTCCTTAATCTTTTCAAAACAACATTTCGCATACTTTGAGGATAAGATTATAGGAAGGGTGTACTGCTAGTGACAAATCCGTGTTTTCAAGAGCACAAGTTGTCAACAACAATTGTATTTGTTCTTTTGTTGAAGTCCTCTGTGTTGTAAGAGGCAAGTGTTGAAGTCCTCAGTGTATTAGAGGCGTGAAATCCCGTTCGGTTGTTCGGGTGTTGTAAACCTGTTCCTCCGGGTGAAGCGAGGTAGTTAATAGTGAAAATCCAGATAGAAGTCTGGGACTGGACGTAGGACGGTGCTCCGAACCAGTATAAAAATCTCTGGTGTGATTTTTTTCTATTTTTTATTTACTATGCTATTATCATCTATTTCCGCATTTATATTGTAGTCCATATTACACGATCCGTGTATACTATATTAGCACTTATAATTGTATACACACCGAACTTTCAAATAAGTTGTTAAAAAGCGTCAAATGCGATATAATTTTACATTGCAAACTTTAATTTTTACCCACACCACTTTGCATTGCACTTAATTAAATTTCTATTAACATGTATTTATGTCCCTAGTAATGCTTGCGTTTGCAACTTTCACTTATGTTTTTAAAGCTGCTCAAAATTAGCGATCTCTAAACCATAAGTTCTTCAATTTGCAACATGTCCAGTCATTGGCAATAGCGGTTAAATAACGAATTTTTTATGCATTGCAAAAGCTATTCTCCCTCCAAAAAAATATTCCTTTAGCGTTGTTATATAATAACGACATCATGTAAGTTGCATTCACATTGCAAGCAACTAAATTCACTTAACCCTACACATATACAACATGAAGGATTAAAAATAGTCATTAAAATACAGCTTGTCCTTAATCAATTTTTTTTATTCAATAAGAATCATCGTCGGCCACTGTTACCAACACTTATTACCACTATCAATTTGATATTTTGTTGTACATTGTCTACTTTTTCCCAATGGATATAATTGTTGTTAATTGGTATTTCCTAAAGAAAACTTTTATTGCATCGAATTACACCTATATACATGGAAATCTCATATGTCAAATTTTCATAACAAATATGTAATTAATTTTCAGGACAAACAATATCAAACATATATGTGTGTGTGTGTGTGTGTGTGTGTGTGTGTGTGTGTGTGTGTGTATCACGACAAACTTCGCAAACCCTAAATATCACAACTTCAACTTGCATTATAACTTCACCTCACAAACAAAAAAATGTCACAACAACAACTTACATAACAAACGTTAAACTATCGCGTAACTTCGAAGTATCATAACTTTCAAATAACTCTAGAAGCTTACAAATAACTTGAAAGAACTTTGAAATAACTCTAGCAGCTTACAAATAACTTGAAAGTCAACTTCTTCATCGTTTACTTCTATTGTAATATCCTCTTCGTCATATGATATTACCGTTGATTTGATCTTCCTTGACCTCTTTTGGTTGGCATCTTCTTTATAGCACTTCATTTTGTGACTTTGTGTCCAATGCTACACAAACAAAGGAATTAAAACTTTGTTTATCGCATATCGTACCGACTAACCAATTACTATCCCATAAAAAAATTATTACTAATATCCCTTTACTAATATCTGCACTAATTTTTATGAGGATTAGTAATTGGATGAAGATTAATAGAAATTTTATTACAGATATCCCTTTAGATGCTAATATAGAATGTGATTATTAGGAATGGTTAGCTAGCAGCAAACGTAAGTTTTCATTTAAGAAAAATTAGGAACATATTAGAAACAAACAACCTAATGCTGATTGGCATAAATGCATATGGAACAAGGTGAATAATCCGAAGATGGCTATCTGCAGATATTTTGCTATTAAAAATAGATTGTGAACTTTGGATATAATCAATTATAAATGGGGGTGAAACACTTTTTCACTTTGTTCCTTCTATAACTTAACAAATGAAACTGTTACTCGTTTATTCTTTGAATGTTGTTACAGTTATTACATATGGAGCCAAATTAGAACTAAGCTGAGCATGTACAATAAAAGCAGCATGGATCTAAATCAGATTATAACGGATATCAACAACCAATTCAGAAGCAAATCACTCGAAAGAGATCTCGCACACGTATTGACTATAGCCGTATTTCATATATGGAAAGAGAGAAATAATCGTAGTATAACAAGTCGAAACTGTCCAAAGAGCAAAGATGGCTAATTATAGAGAATGACAGTAGAATTATTCTTCAGAAATCTAAGAAAAAAGTTAAAGACCAAACCAAATTTGATTTCCTTGCGGATTTTTGGAGCAAAGAGGCAGGTAGCAAGTACATCGAATATTATCTTCACAATCTGAAGGCATATCAATCTGATTTAAGCATTCATTAGCAATTTAATCAAGGCGCTAACGAGCTTCAAACCATCAGGAATCCTGAAGCTGACCATAATAGCTACAGATCTACAGATTTGAGTCGCGATGACACCTGATCTGTAAACCCAAGATCTGTGAACCAAAACTCAGATTTGAAGTACTACACCAGCACAATCAAAACCGACAGAAGTATGAGAAGCAAGTTTAGTCAACGTCTTTTGTACTGAGAAAGGGGAAAAGGTTGAAGAAAGGAGAAGACAAAGGAGAACTGATGTCTCACGTTTGAGAATAACTCGTCGCGGTTATTTGGTTTTGTTTGATAAGTAGAATATGTCGGCAATCCTAATAAAGTTAGGGTTATGTAATTGTTACTCGGGTATTTACCTGTTATTGGTATTTACCCATTTTTGTATTATGGGCCTGGCCCTTTACCATTTATCAAAAAAAAAGCAAATGCATTTGTATAAATATATAGATGCATATACATCAGTAAACATATACATATGTGCATAGATGTGCGTACATATATACATGCGCTTGTCCACTATGGTAAATAACTAAGCTAATTAAATTCTCTTTAACTTTACTGTTATTATATAGAGCTGTTAGAAAAAGTAACGAGAATAGGAATCGGAATTAAGAATAAAAGCACAATAATTGTTACCAGCGCTACAAATAATCTAATTATGGTTTTCCGTATTTACAGAAAAAATTTCTTTATTGGATAATTAAGCAGGTATTAACAGGACCACCAAATACATTTAATATTATCACTACAAAAAACGCTTCGTATAGCGTCGGACAGGGGCAACGGCTAGCGACGGCTAAAAAAAGCGGCCGTCGCTAGTTGTCGCTAGCCGTTGCTCGACCATCGCTAGCCGTCGCTAGCCGTTGCTCGACCTGTATATCTGCCAAACCCGAGCTTTCTTCTTCCCCATTCTGCAAAACGAAAAAAATAAAATAAAAAACCCTACCCGTCGCCCCGCCGATTCAGTACTCAAAAATTCGCTCCCTACCTCCCAAATTGATCCGGTATGTGTTCTAACCCTATTTTGTATTTAATTTGGGTTTAATTTGGGTTTATTTGCATGTTTATTGGGTTTAAAAATTGGTTGTTAATGGCATGTTTATGGGTTTGAGATTGGTAGTTATGTGGTATATGTATGGTGATAGTAGTATTGTAGGTTGATTTGAGAATAAAATCATTTTATTTCGAAGTTGAAAACGATGATTAACGCATACTATTATGATGTTGGTTATTGTAGAATAATGATTAGTGATGTGATTTGGATTAAGATGGTGATAACATGTTTAAGATGCTTATTGATAAGTTTATGCAATGTTGGTTGTCGATTAGGTGAAAATTTAATTATTTAGCATGTGTTAGTTATAAGTGTAAGTACACTACAACTTTGTATTTTGTTCAAATATATCATTTATGCTCACTTGCAATGGCCATGCTAAAGTACTCATAGCCTAAAAGAATTACAATGATTCACTTTTGTCTCATTGTGGAATTTCCAATTAAACGTATATAGTTTAAAATAAAAATAATTCAATTTATTATAAGTGCTAACTTCTAATTTGATTTAAAAAATTCGTTATTTAAAATTTGACTTAGTTAGCCAAATTTTAAAGTACGTGTTAAAATGTAAAATTTACTTGACAAATATTTATTGAACGTATTATTAAAAAATTTATAGTTGTTAAAATATAAATTAGAAAATTTGTTTTATTTGTGTGAACCCCTTAGATAATTTTTGGCCCCGTCTGACAAGTGTTGTATATGATCGTTATATGGATGTTCGTTTTTACACAGAACGGACATATGTATTCATCTGATATAATATTTGTTGGATTTGTCCCAGTATTTGACAAGTTACAAACACAATAACGTAATCACAGTTTATAAATCATTTCAGTTTAAACGGTTAACGAAATTTCGATGGCACTTCCTTTTTTTCCCTGTGCATTTGTGTATGATACAGGGAATGAAGGGAAGTGCTGCTGAAATTTTGTTGAATCGTTTAATCTGAAATGATTTATAAAATATGATTACGTTATTGTGTTTGTAATGGGAAGTAGATTGACCGGCCATTAAACAAGTATTAACAAGTGTTGTATATGATCTGTATTTTATAAAACAATCAAATAATGTATTAAGTGCAATTTACTAAAGTAATAAAATTTAAAAGTTAGTTTGAAACTAATAAATTTGTTCAGTCTAATTTATTAAAGTTTGTTTAAAATTTACTAAAGTTAGTTTAAAATTTACCAAATTAATAAAGTTAGTCTAATTTACCAAATTAATAAATTTACTAAAGTTCAGTCTAATTTTTCAAATTAATAAAGTTACTAAATTAATAAAATTTACTAAAGCCCAGTCTAATTTGTTTCAGTGAAGTGTTTGTTTGAATTTTCTAATATAATTTTTGCAAATCAGGAGATATGTTCGATTATTTTCTCGATCGTAGTTGGATGTATGAATCCCGAAAATGTATGAAAGGATCAACAAAGGAACATTTTGTTAATGGTGTACACGAGTTTATTAGATTTGCTAAATCTAATAATGGAAATAACGTAGACATTTGTTGTCCGTGTGCTAAGTGCAAACATCTGAAGCATTGGAAGGCAGATGTAGTAGAAGTTCATTTGTATAAATTTGGTTTTGTACCGAATTATTATTTATGGGATCACCACGGAGAGTTTGTTCAATATACAACTAATCCTGTAGTGGAAGAGGATGATAATACAGCGGCAAATCCAGTAGAAAATATGGTGCAAGATGCAGCCCGATCAACGTTTCCATCCATCGATCAAGACGACATTGAAAACGAAAATGGTGAAGATCCGACTATGGAAGCTAAAAAAATTTATGATTTATTAGATTCCGCTAAGAGACCATTGTGGGATGGATGTGAAAGTGGAACCGAATTATCTGTAACCGCTGAACATATCACGATGAAATCAAAATTCAATCTTACAGAAGCAGCGTTTACAGCAACTGTAAAACTGCTAAACGACACATGCCACCCATAATTTGATGTGCGATAGTCATTATAAAGTTAAAAAACTTATGTCTGCTTTTGGATTGCCATACCAGAAGATAGATACATGTGTTAAAGGTTGCATGTTATTTTGGAAAGACGACGCTCACCTTAGAAAATGCAGAATATGTAACGAGGAAAGATACAAACCAAAGAAAAAGAAAGGAAAAGAAGTCCCTTATAAAAGAATGCATTGTTTACCCATCACTCCCAGACTTCAACGGCTATATGCTTCTTCTGCTACAGCATGTCATATGCGATGGCACAGTGTGAGAACACCAGTATAAGGAGCATTGATACATCCATCTGATGGAGAAGCATGAAAACATTTCGATAGGACGTATCCTGAATTTGCTCGAGAAAGCCGTAATTTTAGGCTCGGTTTATGTACAGATGGATTTTCGCCATTCTCTCAATTTGGTAGTAAATATTCATCATGGCCTATTATTATCACTCCTTATCACTTACCTCCATGGATGTGTATGAAAACTCCATATATGTTTTTAACGATTGTCGTTCCCGGTCCTGATGATCCGACTCAAGGAATTGATGTTTATCTACAACCGTTGATCGAAGAATTGAAAACACTATGGCATGAAGGAGTTGTAACATATGACATTTCGAGAAAAAGAAATTTTCGTATGTTCGCTTCTTTATTATGGACTATTAATGATTTTCCCGCATATGGCATGCTTTCAGGTTGGAGCACAGCTGGACGTCTAGCTTGTCCATATTGTATGGAAGAATCACGAGCATTTTCATTAAAGTACGGCAAGAAAATTTCCTGGCTTGGCTGTCATCGGTGTTTTCTACATATTAATCATAAATTCAGAATGGATAAAACGAACTTTAAAGCTAATAGAGTAGAGAATATGCCACCACCTAAAGTTTGGACAAGTGAAGAGATATATGAAATCGTGAAAGACTATCCTAAGATTCATGAAACTGGGAAACAAGTCGACATTCCGGATAAATCGGACATTCATAACTGGTGCAAGCAAAGTATATTTTGGGAGTTACCTTATTGGAAAAATCTCTTACTGCGACATAATATTGACGTCATGCACAATGAAAAAAATGTGTTTGATAATGTTTTTAATACAGTTTTGAATGTAAAGGGGAAAACCAAGGATGATGCGAATTCGAGACGTGATATATTACATTTCTGTAAGCGGCCCGAACTTCAATTGTACGACGATAACAAAAACCTATAGCATGTTATGAGCTAGACAACAAGCAAGCAAAACTCGTGCTCAAACGGGTGGAAGTACTAAGATGTCCTGATGGGATTTCTTCTAACCTTCGCAGATGTGTTGACTTGAAAAACAATAAATTGAGTGGGATGAAAAGTCATGATTGCCATATCATGATGGAATATTTCTTACCTGTGATATTCAAAGAACTGTTGCCAACAAAAATATGGAGTGTTATAACAGAATTAAATATGTTTTACAAATAGCTATGTTCGACCACGTTAAAGGTAGATCATTTACGTAAACTTGAAGTAGAAATTCCTGTATTGCTCTGCAAACTCGAGAAAATATTTCCGCTCGGTTTTTTTAATGTAATGGAGCATTTGCCTGTGCATCTGCCATCCGAAGCACTCCTTCGAGGTCCTGTGCAATATGGATGAATGTATCCATTTGAGAGGTGATTTTAAACTCCTCAATATTCTTGTTGATTAGTTGAAAATGTATATTATTGTACCAATATACAAAATTAATTATTTTTGTTATAGGTACTTGAATCATTTGAAAAAAAAATTAGACAAAAAGCACGAGTAGAAGGTTCGATTTGCAAATCGTACCTTGAAGAGGAAGCTTCTTTTTTTTTCTCACACTACTTTAGTGACGATGTGAACTTATCGTTTGTATGTGTTCCCCGTAATGAAGAAGCTGTTGAGCATGATTCTTCTCAAACAATGTTATCTATTTTTAGACAACATGGAAGACCTGTTGGAAAATGTGTGGAAATATGGTTAGATGATAGAGACTACCATGTGGCACAAACATATGTTCTTTTAAATTGTGCTGAAGTTGCACCATTTATCAGGTAATACTAATGATTGTACAGTTCAATTATACGTGTATTTATATATTAATAATTAGGGGAATATAATACATTTATTTGCAGCATATACGAATCACAACATCCATCTTGTGATTTCAGTAAACAATTTGCTTGGTGGTTTGCAAGCTATGTTCACGATCCAAATAACAGTGTTGTTGACGAAGGAATACGACACCTTGCTATCGGACCAAAAATAAATATCAAGACCTATCCTATATACTTCGTCAACGGATTTAAATTTAACACCAAAGATTATGGAGCTGAAAAATCAACGTATAACAGCGGTGTATTTGTCAAAGGCAGCGATGATCCAGAAGAGCATATAAAAGATTTTTATGGCGTCTTAACACAAATTTTAGAGTTGACTTATTATACACAACCGCTAGAGAAAGTTTTTTTATTCAAATGCAACTGGTTTAGCAACGTTCCCGGTTCTGAAATTAACGTACATAAGGATTATAAGTTAATTGAAATAAAGCATACGTCACATTACTATAAATATGATCTTTTCATGCTAGCTAAGCAAGCATTACAAGTTTATTTTGCTCTGTATCCATCCTTAAAAAAAGTTAAAGCAGACTGGTGGGCTGTTTTTAAAACAAAGGCAAGATTTACATTTGATGGAAATAATATTCCAGATGAAGCAGCGTATCAAGCAGATCTTGAGCCAAATACCGAAATAGTAATAGCCGATGACATCGATGTAGGATCGTTGAATGATGAAGCGAATGTTTTAATAGATGCATTATTAGTAACGAAGAAAATGATATAGAGTACGAGACCGAGTCTGAATCAGAAGATGATGAAGAATGATCACAGATGGCATCGTTTGTTGTATTATGTGATGTACTATTCTGAGTTATGTCGTGTGTTATATTGAGCTATGTATTCACTTATGCAATGTACTATTCTGAGTTATGTATTCACTTATGAAATGTACTATTCTGAGCTATGTATTCACTTATGCAATGTACTATTCTGAGCTATGTAATATTCTGAGCGATGTACTATTCTGAGCAATGTATTATTCTGATTTATGCGTTATCGTTTTATTGTATGATTGTGGCAGATATGGCTGATAGAAGACGTAGGAGTACATCTCAGCCTTCTCCATCTCAGCCTTCTCCATCTCGGTCTCCTGGAGCTGCAGCGGGTCCTAGTAGCTTAGAGGCAGATACACGCCGAGTTGCAGAGATTATTCCGAAGAGTGTTAGGTAAATGTCAAATTTATTTCAATTATATTATTTAAAATATATAAACTATATAAATATGCACGTTAATAGTTACAGGGGGTGCGAGGTGGAACCATCACAGTTTATTTTAGATGTCTCGAAGAAATCATATAAGGGTCGGATGTCAGCAGCTTGGCCGCATTGGGATAACATTCCAGCTCATATTAAAAATGCTATATGGGCCGACTTGATGGTAATTACAATTTATATATTTCTATTGAAAATAATATGTTGTATGTAATTCAAAATAAATTCAATATGCAGGATGTTGTACGAGTGGAGCCGCATGATTTAGATGTTTTTAGCAATAATTGGAACCAAAAAATGCGGAAGAATTATAGAGAGACAATATCAAGGGCGAAGAAGGCTGGCAAAAAGCCAGGTTGGATGAGCGATGAAGTCTAGAACGGATTTCTCACATATTGGGAGTCAGAAGCAGCTAAAGTAAGCTATGATGAGAATGCTTACAATTATGTTAGTTGCATTATTTTAATCGTGTATCTAAACTAACAGGAACTAGCAGCAAGAAACCAAGCCAATAGGAATAAGAATCCTGGTTTACGTCGAGGTGGCTCTAAATCTTTCGAACAGCATAGGAGAGAATTGGTAAATATAAAATATATTTAGCATATGGTGATGCATATCTTCATATAACATTATGCTTATTTTCAATATATCTTATTCGTGTATATCTTCAGTTTGCAAAGTACGGAAGGGTGCCTACAATGGTTGAGGTTTTTAGAGCCACACACGCAGTTGAGTCTGTTGATGATGAGGGGAATGCGACCTATGATTGGAACGACAGCAAAGCTGAAGCAGCGATGGTAAATATGCTAACTCGTGATTCAAGCTGTATATATGTAAATTGTATACCAATTGTTTCAAAATTATGTTTGTAATTGCAGGGGCGATATGAGGCAAAGGCATCGGCATTGACACAGGCGAGTGGAAGAGCAGAGCTTACAGTTGAGGAGTCCAATAGGATTTGGGATTTCGTTATTGCACCGCCTACTCGATATAGGCGTTATGGTTTCGGCAATCAGGAGGTAAACCATTTCACTAACTTCATATTAAAAGATCCACATTATTCTCACATCCATACAAATTTTCCTCCAATGTTGTGAAGTAATAGCTTATTTTAGCCCAATCAAGTACATTTATTTAAATATGATACAATTGCATATCTAGATCTCATATCGATCAATAAATTTATAATAATTATGAATACATACAATATCATTAATTTTTCAAAACATAGTCAAATTTTATACTTCATATTTCATAAATATTAAATAAATGTAAACTAATTAAATTATTTGGCTTCAAAAGAATTCTCCGTTTCAACTGTGAAAATTTTGAATGTAAATTCGATCAATAATTAGTGTCAAACTATCCAAATGCTAACGTTCAAATATCACTTAGCACATCGTGTGACATCGTGCCTAAATTTGTCGCTTACATATGTATAGTAAATTCTTATTTTAATTTAATTGTCATTAGTAAGTTGTGACATTTATATACATCAATTCTTTTCGTCTAAATGATATCATTTTGCACTTATGGAATATGATAATGATCTAATTTCAAAATTGCTCCCATTCAACTTTATAGTCCAATTACACATACTTTGGCATAATAATTATTATTGTTATTGACACATACTTTATAGTCCAAATACACATAATAATAATTATTGTTATAATTTGACAACAGTCAAAGCATATAACTTCATATTAAAAGATCCACATTATTCTCACATCAAAAGAATTATTTATATACTATCCAGTTCATTCAAAATTCATGTAAAATACTATCGTATTAACTTCAGTTATTTCGCAGGCTGTTAATTTCCAAAGAGCTTATAGCAAATCGATGGAGGATGAGCGTATTGCTCAGATGCAGAGGCAGCTGGATGAGCTCAACGATTGGCGAAAGGGCCAATTGGCATAGCAGATAGATGAGCGCATTGCAGCATTTTATCAGGAGCACGGCTCTATGCCTGAGGAGAAGGGAGATGGATCTGATGATGCCGAGGATGATGAGGAAGAAGCTGAAGATGAGGAGGATGATGATGCATAGTTTTACTATTCTTGTGGGTATGTATTTATGTACATATTTAGACTAGATTTGATACTTGGCTTGGATACTTGGTATTTTGGATGATGTTTGGGTTTGGTTATATTTGGATTTGATTCTTGTACCTTGATACTTGGTTTGGTTTTGTATATTATGTTGGTTTGGTTGGTTTTTGTGTTTTTTTGGTTATATTGTTGAATATTGATGTTGTGGGTACTTTTTAGATGTTTTATTGTTGATATTATTGAGGTTTGAGATGAGGTTTGAGGTTTGATGGGAGAATAGCTGCTGTGTGCACAGTAGGTTTTGCCTAGAAAAGCGACGGCTAGCAACGGCTAGTAACGGCTTTCAAAATAGTGATGGCCAGCGACTGCTAGTAACGACCAGTAACAGGCTTCCGGAAAACAAACTAACTGTCACGTGGCGTTGACACGTGTACGTTGTCGTCGCTTGCTGTCGCATTTTTAGCGACGGAGCCGTCGTTATTGCCGTTGCATTTTTAGCGACGGAGCCGTCGCTATTGCCGTTGCTTTTCCTAGTGGCAACGGATTGAATAGCGACGGCAATTAGCGACGGCTAGCGACAGATTCCGACGGCCGCCGACGCATTTTTGCCGTCGCTATACGCTGCCTTTTTTGTAGTGTATACGTTATAAAAGTGAAAATCAAATCAAATTAACTCATTTACAAGAATACTCCTACGATACATATACCATAAGATTAAATTAACAATGAATAAACAAAAACACGAGGAAAAAATGAATTGAAAAAATAAATATAAATACCATTATGGTATGTATTCAAACTATGGTAACGGTTGAAGAATCACGCAAATCATCATAAATATATAAATGATAACGAATTCACATTAGAAAAGAAAAATATTAGGATGCATATATTTATGTATAAGGCAGTTACATATATATCTTGCAATATATACAAATTTATTTACTTCAAAATTAAGTAAGCAATTAAATATGAATCAATTAATAATTTCAACATTGTACCTGTCAAAAGGGAAACAAATAAATTAAATGAAATACATCTTCCATAATATCATTTTTATCACTTAAATGAAACTAACATCAAAGGAAAACAATGTACACAAGCAATCAACCGTTAATATAAAGGAAAATTCCATAATGACCACATAAATTGCCATAAGTACGCCTACATATTGTTGTATTCCTTCTCCTCTGAAAAATGCAGTAAATACCTAATCTTACAATTCATTGCTGATAATCTTAAATTGATAACCCTAGCTCACAATGGTAAGAAAAGAAAAAAATGTCCACCCTAGATCGTCTGAAAACCAAAATAACGAAAATCAGAAGAGGGCTCGCCAGGTGTTTCAGAAATGCCAAACCACTAATGGTGTAAAAGCAGCTGAAGTTGTCTTCTCTCCAACCGGAAAACCTTCTGCCTTTGAGCACCCCACTAATGGTGACTCCATCATCAATGGCTCCTTCAATGAAGACCCGAACAATAGTTTAGCTGACTTGGAAAGGATGGTGGAGACAGCAAAGAAGAGATGGGAGGTGTTGAAAGAGGAGTTGCCAATGAGCGAGACGGAGATTGATAGAGTCACGAGTGCGATGAGCATTGATGAGCTGGTGGAGTGCAAGAGGAAGCTGGAGGAGTGGAAGAGGAGGCTGGACGAGCTGAGGGAAAAGGCGGCAAAGTGAGTGGAGAATTTATCCGAGGTGATTGCCCAGTTTTTATATTGATGTTCTTTGGTTCAGTTTAGTTAGTATCGAAAGCCTGGGGAGGAGGATTAATATTCTTCTATGTGTTGCTTGTAAATTTTCCTTTTGTTAGTTTGTTGTTTCTGAACATTTAATTTGATGTTCAAGTTTGCTGGGTTAAGCATGTGCGGTGAGATAGCTTATTTTAACCTAGTTGTTAAAAAAGTTTGCTGAAATTATATGCTATTTCAAATACTTTTTTTAGAAAGCGCACTGATATGAAAGTCTATATTTGTGGTTGAAGAATGATATTTTTGTTGTTTTAAGGTAGAATATTGTTTGAAAAGATTGTTAACTTTTTATGCATTAACTTCTTATTGAGTTGGGGTCGGGTAAATTACACAACCAAAAAAAACTATGTAGAGACGAAAACGTAGAAACTGAACATTTTCAGTTCCATATCGAAGACAGATCAAAAACAAAAATATTTAGTCTTTAGTTAGAAAAATTTGTGACTGAATTTGAGTTTCAAATCGGTAACAAAATTTTTAAAAAGTACAAAGACCGAATTTCAGTTATTGATTGACGACTGTTTAAATAAATGAATTTACAACCGTTGAGATTTTTATTCTAATCATCCGGTGATATTGTTTAAAACATACAAATTTCTATTCTTTTTCAATTTTAATAATTAGTTTTTTAATCCCATAATGGTCCCACTTATTCCTTATTAAGCATGCCATAATTCCATCCAAATTAGTAGAAAATAACATGAAGCACCAATTACTTAACAATAGAATGGCACTGCATGGCTTGTAATGGTATCCTAGAATTCGTTGCTGAAACTGGATGTGGATAGCACCCTTTACCGGATAATGGGGAGTTTGAAATGAAGGCCATAAAGACAATAGATAGAAATGTGTGAAGAGATATTTTACACTTTGGATGATGTTAACTAATATGTAGATGTGATAAGATTTGGTTATATACTCTATTTCAAGCAATTTTGTAATCTCGTGTTGAATGATAAAAATATATATTTCTATGACATACGCAGTTTTTATACACATGTATTATAAGTTGGTTAATTATATGGTGAGATATGAACTTTTCTGATACCCACACACACATATAAATACATACATATATATGTATAACACAAATATTTTAAATTGTGAATAAATAAATAAAAAATATTATTTTTATAAATTTTTTATACATACATACATATAACATAAGTATTTTAAATTGTGAATAAATAAAATGAAATTAATTATTTTCTTAAATTTATATAATTTTGAGATCGATTAAAAAAACTGTATTTCAATTTTTACATTTTAGTCTGTATAACTATTTAAGACTCAAATTTCAGTTTTTAATATTTAAGACTGAATATTCACTCTCAAAACTTTTCCGGGACTTAAGAAATAAGGGTAGATATTTAGTTCTCAACTCGATCTTTACTTATATTTTTTAAGAATGAATTGTTTAATTAAAGACTAATATCATAAGCCTTTATTTCATTATATTTTGTAGTGAAAAAGAAAACATATACAAATCAGCGGTGTCATTTAATTAGTCTCCATAATCCAGCCATATCTAGTTGCTTAACATAAGCTGTCTGTCTTAACCAATATTGACCACGGTTGTTCTTCCCTGGTGCCTCTCTCTTTTCGTTTCCTTCGTTCTTTCTCTTCCTTTATTCCTCTTCCATGTATGCTCTTTCCTTCTTCAACCCTAGCTTTTTTTAACTATTGTTACTTGAAATTGCACCACACATGAAATTCCTTTCGTGCTTATCTAATCTCAATCAGATTTCACCAAATTTGCCTCTCCCATTACCGCCTCCAGTTTTGGCGTCTCAGCTCTACTTTCGACCAGCCTCAGGATGAAATGTTCTGGTACATCATCTAATCAAATCACCATATCTTCATCCTATCAAATCGCTTTTGGTGACTGCCTATAGCGGAAGTGGTGGGATTCTATGTGGATTGTCGTTCTCCCATTTTTGTGGTTTTGGTTGTCCTCCCGCGGCTCCTCTATACTTATGGCACTTCTGGATTTAGTCTCTTGTGGTTTTTGAGTGTCTTTCTTATGGTGTGCTTTGGTGGAGCAATTGGATTTCTGTTTAAATCTAACTTTGAATGTTGTGTGTTGGTTTTTATGGAAATTGTTTTTGCATCTATTTTATTGGATTAGCTTTTGGCAGTTGGATTCACTGCCATTTTCTTGTTAAAAAAAAAAAAAAAAAAAAAAACATAAGCCGTCTTTTAGAACCAGTAAAATCGATGTCTTTAAAACTCTTTGGCCCAGCTATAGAATGGATTCAATTAATCAACATTAAAAAATGTAGTGAAGTTTTTATTGCGTTTGGAATTTTGAATGCTACCTTTATCTAAGGTATAAAAAGACAAATTGGTCAAATTGTAGAAGAATATTAAGTTTCTTTCTCCACCTCTAATAAGAAAACCAGATTATCAATAACACAGCCATTAGCTAGGAAAATAATATCAAAAATTTGAATGAAGACCTAACACCGTGGTATGTAATTGTGCCAGTTAGAACGTCTTTAACTTTATTGTTATGTTAAAGGTGTTAGAAAAACTAATGAGACTGTAAATAATGTAATTATGATTTTCTTTATTTATAAGAAAAACATTGTTTATAGGATAGTTAAGCTGGTAAACAACAAGACAACCAATACATTCAATATCCTAATTGTAACAGTGATAATTAATAAATAGACTCATTGACAAGAAAACTCTGGTGTACATATACCATAATATTAGATTAATATGGTATTAAATTAACCATGAACCCATAAAATAAACTATGGGGAAAAATTAATAGAAACTATAAATGCCATTATGGTATGTATCCAAACTATACTTGAGATATCATCTAAGCCATCGTAAATATAAAACATTTATGATGAATTCACATGAAAATGAATTCACCATAAATGTACAATGCAATTACATATAGCATGCTATACATGCGTAGTTGCTACAAAATTAAGTAGGCAATTAAAAATGAATCAATCAACATTTTCAACATTGTAGCTGTCACAAGGGAAACAAATAAAGTAAATGAAACGATATACCGTAATATTAAATTAACCATATACCCATAAGCTAAATCACGGGGAAAAAATAAGTGTAAAAAATAATTATGAACACCATTATGGTATTCTAATGTACATATACCATAATATTAAAATCTGACGTACATTCACAGGAAAATTCTTATGCACGTAAATATTAAATTAACCATAAACCCATAAAACAAAACCGTGGAGCAAAAAATAAATTGAAAAAACAAATATAAACAGCATTATATAGTATGTATTCAAACTATAGTCATGGTTGAAATACATGCAAATCATCATAAATACATGATTATCATTTCACATTAGAAAAGCCATATATTAAAAAGCATATATTTGTGTATAATGCAATTACATATAGCTTGCTATATATACAAATTTACCTACAAATTAAGCAGGCAATTAAATTTGAATCAATTAATATTTTCAATTTGTAGCTGTCAGAAGGGAAACAAATAAACCAAATGAAATACAGAGTCCATAATATCATTTTATCACTTAAATCAAACTCGTATCGAAGGAAAGAAATGTATAAATACCGAAATTGTCATAATTAATGTAGGGGAAAACTCCTCGAAGACCACATAAATCGTGGTAAGCATGTTTATATAATGTTGTAATCCTTCTCAAAAAATGCAATGAATATCCAATCTCACAATCGTAAAAGAAGTTAGCTTGCTATATATGCAAATTTATCTACAAAATTAAGTAGGCAATTAAAAATGAATTAATTAACATTTTTAACATTGTAGCTGTCACAAGGGAAACAAGTTAAACAAACAGAAATAGACATTCAATAATATAATTTTCACTTAAATCGAACTAATATCAAAGGAAAAAATGTATAAATACCTAAATTGTCATAATTAACATATTTGAAAATGCCATAATGACCACAAATTGTCATAAGCATGCCTATATATCGTTGTAATCCTTCTCCTTTGAAAAATTCTATAAATAATCTCACAATTCTTTACAACATTGTTAAATTTGATAACTATAGTACAACCATGGAAAAATAAAACAAAAGTCCACCCTAGATCGTTTGGAAATCAAAATAACCAAATTAAGCAAAGGCATCATAAAATGTCCAGGACATGCAGAACCACATCCATAATGGAAGCACGTGAAATATCCATCAATATTAATGGTTCCAACGATGGAGACCTGAAGAAGAGGTTCGCTAACAAGGAACAGTACATAAGAATTCTGAATTCCCTATGCCAATTGCACGTAGGGATGGCGTAGGCAAATAAATTTCCCTACGTCACCCCTACGCCAAAAAAGGAATCGAAAATTGGTGCGTCGCAAATATT
Source organism: Allium cepa (assembly GCA_030765085.1). Lineage (NCBI taxonomy): Eukaryota > Viridiplantae > Streptophyta > Magnoliopsida > Asparagales > Amaryllidaceae > Allium > Allium cepa. Next base: position 1,034,975,877 of record CM060928.1, read on the forward strand.
ACCTAAGGCTTCCCTACGCCGTTTACCTATTGACTGCGGCGTGGAGACACCTATTGGCAACGGCGCGAAGGCACCTACGCCTTTCTTACGTTTTCTTGATTTCTCCACGCCGCTCCTACGCAGCATAGGGATGACGTAGGGATTTTTCGGGTTGGAAAATTAACATTTCACTTGTAGTGGAAAGTATCCTGGAGACAGAAAAGAAGAGAAGAGTGGTGCTGAACGAAGAGTCAGAAAATAGTGCAATAGTGTTTGAGAGTGCCACGGGGGAGGAGTTCAAGTGGAAGTTGGAGGACCGGAGTGAGAAGATGGCAAAGTGTGTGGAGTGTTTATGTATGGTGATTGTCCAGTTCTTATTTACGAGTATAATAAAGTTCTTTAATTTGCTGCAGTTTAGCTATCAATGGAAGCTTGGTAAGGAAGTTTAGTATAAAAGTTTTTTTTTAAACCCAAGACAATCCGACAGGCTGGTAAACTCCTGAGGAGGGTACAGCAGTCCGCTGATCCAAGCCTCCATACCTCCGGGTAAATTTATATAGGATAGGAAAGCGCATGGTAGGAATCGAATTTGAGTCCTTTTAACAGAACTCAAGCCTCATTTCCACTGCGCTGCACCCGCAGACCACTATAATAGTTAGATATGTATAAAATCTCCTTTTGTTTTGGATTATTGTTGCTTCACAACATTATGATTTGATGTTCAATTTTCCTGTACTAAGCATGTGAACTGAACGAAGAAAAAAGGAGTCATGCATGTAGTGAATTAGTGTTTTCATTTTCCATTTAACAACGTTATCTTTTGCTTCTAAACCTTTCAAATCTTATTTCTTGTGCGATAGTTTTATTGCTTTGCAGAAGTTGCAACTGAATAGATTGAAATATTGTAATAAAACATGATGGGTTAACTATAGATGTTGCTTTCTAAGGATTGTATGGTTTGAGATTTGAATTTTCAAATAATGGATTCAAATATTAGGATGAGATTTGTGTATGAATATATGTATATAAATATACTTTATTGTTAGTTTTATTTAGGCCAAAAATATACTATTTACCTAAATTTTGACCACCTTTGTATAAGGTGTTAATCGCTATGCACTGGATCGATGATGATTAAATATATATATACAGAGTTGATGTGCAGTAATTATAATAGCAGCAATATAAATATAATAGCAGCACGAATAAAAAGTAAAGCAAGAAGCAATCACAGCAAAAAAATTATATTGGTTCGGACCTTTAGTCCTACTTCTAGTCCAGACTCCTTTTGGAATTTCAACTAACTATTACCCTCACTTCGCCCGAAGGAATAGGCACCTTAGCAGCAGAACAGGATTATAGTACACTTGCCTGAGCAGCCGAATATGACTTCAATATTTTCTTTTACAAAGAAATAATCTTGACTACATATTGTGTCTTCAATACACTGAATAGTCGAACTGGAGTACAACTTCTATAACCAGCAAAAATGATGCAGAATAAGTGTGCAGAGGCTAGGAAGTGAATTAAGATCGTACTCAAATATTATGGAGTGAAAGAGGGTTGGTCTAAGTTTGCTTTTGAAATAAATATTGAATTTGAAGCGTTTGTAAGCAATATGGGAAAGGTATTGGAGAGTAGGAATAGGCACCTGAGCAGAAGAATAGGATTTCAGTACACTTGTCCGAGTAGCCGAACGGGACTTCCATATTTTCTTTTACAAAGAAATAATCTTGACTATATATTGTGTCTTCAATACACTGAGTAGTCGAACTGGAGTACAACTTCTATAATCAACAAAAATGATGCAGAATAAGTGTGCAGAGGTTAGGAAGTGAATTAAGACCGTACTCAAATATAATGGAGTGAAAAAGGGTTGGTCTAAGTTTTCTTTTGATATAAATATTGAATTTGAAGCGTTTGTAAGCAATATGAGAAAGGTATTAGAGAGTATGATTGTTATTCATTTTTGGGATGGTGCAAGGCTTATATAGGAGTGAATGGAAGACAATAAATACTCGCAATCCTTTAGAAATTTCCATTGGAAAAGATGCATCCGTTGGAAGTTTGCAATCGGTTGAATATGCATTTCAATAACCACTTGACTATTTGCTTTGGCGTTCTAACGTAAAGTAGCCATTGGTACTATTCTCAAAATGATGTGCAGCTTATTTGGTAACGCATGTGCATGGCTCTCATGCAACTTGGGTTTGACCCCCGTTGTAGCCTTTTTTAAATCTTCTTTTAAATTTTTGCTTCTGTTCCTTTGTGAACTAAAAGCTGGTAGCAAATTTTAATATAAGTTGCAGTGGTCTAGTGGTAACGAATACGTGTTCCCTCTTGATTGTGCTAGGTTCGAGTCCTGCTTGTCCCTTTTTATTTTTCCATTAGTTTCGTTTATCTCAGATAACAAAACACGTTCTTGTACTGCAATGGTTGGCATGCGTGTTCTTATGCAAGCATGTATGTTCAAATCCCACTTTGTTCAATTTTTGAGAGATTCCATTTTGCTTATTTTTCTCCGGACAATGAATAACCTGAAATCACTTAATAAACATTTTAGTACCATTATTGTCATATAGTTGTTATAATCAAAAGCAATAAAACTACGTTTTTAACATAAGGGTTAATAAAATTAAATTTTAGATTTTATCAATAACTACAAAATAATTTCAGACTGATTTAAAATCCAAACATACTTCAAATAATAGACTAAATCACATTTATGAATAATTTGGTTAAATACACACGCGCACGCATGCGATTTTAAACTGTCAAAGCTACATATATATTTAATTATATATTGTTTATTAATAGAAATTAAATATATGTACATTTCAATAAATTTTAATAATATTTTTTCGAATGCGCTGCAAATATTTTGAAAAATGGTGGAATTATATTACGTCTATAAAAACTTCAATACATTTATATTGTTTACTTCAATATAAACAACTATTTTGAGTGGATCATTCGTATTGCACTGTTATTACTCTTATACTTACATTGATTGGAATTTGTATGAAATTTCTTACTTAGATAAGCTCTGGAGGAACCAAAATCGGCTATATTCATTACAAAAATTATACAATATTCTTTATAAACCATAATCAAATAACGAGTATAATTACTCAGTGACAAATAATGAGTTTATAATTTGAAAAGTAGCATATCGTATATAAAATTAATTTAATGCATAAAATTACTTAGAACATTAGTCTCGTCTCGAATTCATATTCAAATTTATCACTTTTACGTAAAAAGAGAGCATGCAACATTACTCTTGAACATCATCAGGCTTGCAACATAAGAATAATGTTCATTAATACAATCGTCTAAATAATGGTAAAAGAAAATGCAGCATTATGTGGTACAAAAATCTTGCATTATTGCATTACAAATATGACGTCATTTATCTTTCACATCATGATAGTAATACATAAACGTTAAAGTCCTGACCAGTACATAGGAATGATAGACAAACATTTTTAGCATAAAGTCCATTATACATATTTTAGCATGCCAAATTCTTAAAGGCATGGATTTTATTATTCTCAACCCATTATTTCTTTAGTAACTGACTCAGACCCTTCAATTTGTTTAGTAAAAAATTCCTAGGTGGAAACCTGTTGTGCACAAGGCCTTAAGCTATCTGATGTTATTGCAAATAAGAAATTTCAGAGAGAAATGAGAGGAAGAAGACAGAGAGTTGAAGAAAATTTCATTCAACCATATCCTTTCATTCATCTGTACTAGTATATATAACAAATTGATACAAACCACTGCATAACAACCTTGGACAGGTGTCCCTCTACTATTTGTCATTGCTTTTTCACCATTCGTTTGAAAATAGAAAATTATTAAAAGCAGAAAATTAGTTATGCTTTATGAGCTGTCATCACGTACAATTTATTCCTTGTAACGGCTAGGGATCCTTGTACATCTTTGTGGCTTGGTTGCGACAATATTTGAGCCGGTGGATGCATGCACAGTTGGGCGTGAAGCAGGCCTGGTGTACGTTGCCGTACCAATATCCCCTCCTAAGAGAATGACCTTGTCCTCAAGGTTAGCATGTTTGTTCGCTGAGATGATCTCTGGGGGTAGAGGGGTCGAAACCGCCTGTTGTGGACTGGGGCAGTATTTGAGCAGTGAGACGTGGAAGACGGGATGTAGTCGAGCTGCTCGTGGAAAAGCAATTTGTAAGCCACGAGTCCGATGCGCTCGATGATTTTAAATGGACCAAAATACTTTTTAGACAGTTTGTGTTGAGTGTGGCGGATGGAAAGTTGGTGGTACGGTTGAAGTTTGACATAAACCCATGAACCGACAGGAAACTCTTTGTCTTGACGGTGTTGATCCGCTTGACTCTTTATTCTTGCTTGAGCACGTTGCAGGTTAAGTTTAAGGGTGTGCAATAATTCATCTCTTCATTGTGCCCACTCTTTTACATCTGGAGAGTGTGTGTCATTGAGGATGTAATCGGAGATAGTGGGTGGTGGTCGGCCATAAACAGCTTGGTAAGGTGACATGCTGGTCGAAGAGTGGCTACATGTGTTATACCAATATTCGGCCCAAGGTAGGAATTTTGACCATTTTGAGGGTAAGTCGCCGCAAACGGCCCGCAAATATGTCTCCAAACACCGATTTACCACCTCTGTTTGGCCATCGCTTGGCGGGTGATAAGCACTACTCATTTTGCATGACGTGCCATGAAGACGGAATATTTCTCTCCAAAATTGACTCATGAAGATCTGATCCCAATTGGAAACTATTTATTTCGAAAAACCGTGGAGACAAACAGATTCTTGTATAAAATATGAAGCCATTTGATTGGCATTGAATGAGGTTGGTAAAGCACAAATATGAGCGTATGTTGAGAGACGGCCCACGATGACCCATATGCACGTTTTCTTGGACGAAGGGGGAAGGTGGGTGATGAAGTCCATAGAAATGTCTTCCTACATTTGATGTGGAATAGGAAGGGGTTGGAGAAGTCCCTTCACAGCTGTGTTCTCTGGTTTAGCCCGCAGGCAAACATCGCAGGCCTGGACGAATTCTTGGATGGTGCGCTGGAGATTTAGCCAGTAGAAATTACTTGAAACTCTTGCTGTTGTACCCTTAATACCAGAATGTCCTCCGACTTTCGATGAATGGAATGCTGTCACGTTGTAGAGCGGAATCTGAAGGGATGAAAAGGCGAGTATCACAGAAAAGAAGACCATCACGAAACACATATGGAGGGGAGGCCGAACTGGAATTGTGTGCTGTAACAACAATGCGTTGTGCTTCAGGGTCATTTTGCAAAGCATTACGTATGCATGAGGTACAATCCATTGTCAGACAAGATAGAGCAGACATAATTGCTTCTAATGTCCATCTAGACAATCCATCTGCGACGCTATTGTCTTTACCTGGTTTGAAACGAATCACAAAGTCAAACCCGAGGAGTTTGGACAACCACTTATGTTGCTCCGGTGTTTGAATAGTCTGAGTGAGGAGTTGACGGAGTCTCTGATGGTCGGTTGTGATTGTAAACTGTCGGCCCAAAAGGTAGTGGCGCCATTTTTGCACTACGGAGGTGATGGTGAACATTTCCCGTGCGTATGCCGAGGCAGTGAGTAGGCGAGAGGGGAGGCGTTGACTATGGAAGGCTATCGGATGGTCGGATTGGGAGAGGATAGCACCGCAGGCAGTGGCAGAGGCGTCGGTGTGAATATCTAATGGTTTTGTAAAATCAGGAAGGGAAAGTACTGGTGTGGAGGTGACAATAGTTTTGAGGGTAGTGAATGCTGTATTTTCTTGCTGAGGCCAATGGAAATCCACGTGTTTCTTTGGTAAATCAGTGATTGGGGTAACAAGTTGAGCGTAGACTTTAATAAAACGTCGATAATATCCCGTGAGACCAAGGAATCCTCTGACTGCTGTTAAATTTGATGGAATCGGCTAGTTTATTATCGCTTCTGTTTTTGAAGGTCGACGCGTATGCCTTGTTGTGAAATTATATGGCCAAAATAAAATAGTTCCTTGTGTCCGAATACACATTTTGAAACATTAGCATAGAATTGATGTATGGTCAGGATACCTAATGTAGTTTTAAGATGAGAAAGGTGTGCTTCCCATGAACTGCTGTAAATAAGGATATCATCGAAGAAAACTAAGATGAATTTTCTAAGGTGGGGACGGAAGATATCATTCATGCCGCTTGAAATGTCGACGGTGCGTTGGTGAGTCCGAAAGGCATTACAAGGAATTCGTAATGACCTTCGTGGGTTCCGAAGGCAGTTTTGGGGATATCGGGCGGATGTAGCCGGATTTGGAAATAGCAACTACGCAAGTCTAATTTAGAAAAATACGTTGTGCCGTGTAATTCATCAAGTAATTCATCCACGGTCGGTATAGGAAATCGATCCTTGATCGTAATTGCATTTAAAGCTCTATAGTCAACGCAAAAGCGCCATGAACCATCTTTTTTTTGACAAGTAGAACGGGTAAAGAAAATGGGCTAGTGGATGGTTGTATTAATTTGGAGCTGAGCATCTCATGGACTTGTGTTTCGATTTTATTTTTTTGAAAGTATGGGTAGCGGTATGGTTTAACGTTGACGGGTTGGGAATTTGGTTGTAGATTAATATGGTGGTTGTGGTCACGATGCGGTGGAAGGGTGGTTGGTTTGAGAAAGAGGTCTGGGTACTGGTTTAATAGTGTGGAGATGTCCGGGTGTACGGATAAACTGTTAGAAGCAGTGGGTAATCTGGGGCTGTGATCAATTCCAAATGGAAATAGCAGTTGATAGAAGTAGTTGATTGAATTCTTTTCAATTTTTGAACCGAAGTTTCTGATGGGCTGCCACTAGAATTTTGGCCCACTAATAATATATGTTTATTTTCATAGTCAAATTCCATTGTCATTTTTTTGTAATCAACAGTGATGGCCCTTGACTTTGTAGCCATTCAATGCCGAAAACAGCATCAGCTCCAGAAAATTGGAAGTACAAGAAAATCATGGTAAAATTCATAAATACCAATCTGTACCAACACGCGACGACAGGCTCCAAGGCAGCGAAGCTTTTCTCTGTTGCCCACGGTTAGATGAAATTCAGGCGTGCTTTCAATCTGGAGTTTCAGAAATCGCGCCGCCTTGGGATGTATGTAATTATGAGAGCTTCTGGAGTCTACGGGAATTGAGATGGTTCTTTTGTTGATGACAGCTTCTAACCTGATAGATCTTGGATGTGAGGAGCCGACCAAGGCATGGAAGGAGATAGCATGTTCCGCTGTTTGGGAACTGTTCGGAGTGTCGACATATGGTTGTCTTCGTTGTCATCTGGGAGGAGCAGCAGTGCGTGTTTTGTGGAACATTTGTGGCCGAAAGAATATTTCTCATCGCAATGATAGCAAAGACCTTAAGCCTTACGGTTTTGGAGCTTGGTTTGGGTTAGTCGACGGATTGGGTAATTGGCCATAGGGTTTGGATTAGGGTTGGGATTGGCGGAAGGGAAAGAAGAGGGGAATGATTGGTAAGTAGAGGTTGATTGTTTCGGTTAGCAATGGTTTTACTGACAAATTGTTTGGTGTCATTGAATTTGTGTTCGATAAGCTTAGCAAGGGCGATTGCATTGGTGATAAATGTGGGATTGTGGGCTGAACTTCGTTTCGGATTTGTGGTTTTAAGCCGCAAAGGAAGCAATGCAATATGGCGTCGGGAGGAAGGTTAGTTATTCGATTGGAGAGAGTTTTCAAAGTTTGATTGATATTCATCGACCGATGTTGTTTTTCGGAGTTTGAAAAGTGATGCTTGTGGAGTGATGAAAGGGGATAGTCCAAAGCGATTTTTGATGGCTTGAGTAAAGGATGGCCAAGAGGATAGTTAGTGGTTGTTATATGTCCATTGGAACCAAGTTAAGGCTTGGCCCATCATATAAAAACTAGCTAACTCTATGCGATATTCATCGGGGGTTGAGTGATATTTGAAAAATCTTTCGGCTTGGAATATCCAATCAAAAGGGTTGGAGCCGTCGAATTTTGTGAGTTCACATTTTGGGGAGCGGATGAGGATTGGTGTGGGGTTATGTTGGTTGTTGATAGGGGTTGTAAGTAGAGGAGGGGGAGGGGTTGGTTGCCGAACAAAGAATGATGGTGGATTTGGAGGGCGTGAGGCTATCGATGTGGAGGAATGAGAAGTAAATTTTGATGATATTTTTGCAACAGCTTGGGTAAGTTGTTGGATGGCTATGCTTTGTGCAGCTAATGAGCTTTTGATGTCGGGTAGGTCGGCGAGGGCAGTTTCTTGTTTGGCAAGGGAGGTTTGTTGGGCAGCGATGGTGGTGCTGATGGAATCAATAGCGGACTAGTTCCTCAAAACGGGTCATGATGGTTGGTAAGAGGAGGAGAGTGAAAGCACCAAATTGTTGTGCACAAGGCCTTAAGCTATCTGATGTTAGTGCAAATAAGAAATTTCAGAGAGAAATGAGAGGAAGAAGACAGAGAGTTGAAGAAAATTTCATTCAGATAGTTTCATTCAAATAAGAAATTTCAGAGAGAAATGAGAGGAAGAAGACAGAGGTTTGTTGATCGCATTGCTTCATGTGAAGTCATTTACGCTTTGTCTTGATCTACTTGACTCACAATGAGATAATTTACAATGATCGTTCAGCTGAAATGATTGGGAAATTCCCCATCACTAATTATCACATTTGCTAGCTTTTAAATGATCAAAAACAAAGACCCATTACAAATTTCGTGAAATAAATAGTACTGCAATCTCTAGAAGAAGGTATCTCTGCTTATCTTTATTAATAGTTGGCTTGGAAGCGTAAACTTTTGGTCCGTCCATGAACTTTCAAAATTGCCTCTATATGTATTTCTTCATTAAAGGTTGTAATAAATTCGGTGTCACACTCTTTTGATGTGAAGAACGTGGAATAATAAAAATTTCTCTCAACATATATCATCAAGATTTAGTATAACTCAAAAGCAGGATCTGACAATTAAGCTTCATTTACAGATTTAAATTTTCTTCTATAAATATTTGAGTCTTTATATTATTTAATAATAGAATTTAACAAGTAAACTATATTAAAAATTTGTTTTTATAAACTAATAATATATATATATATATATAATTTTAAACTAACAAAAAATTAGATATTGCAACTTAAAAATAAAATTTCAAATTAACAACGTATGATTCAACACAAACATATGGCTAAATGTTTGTAGAAAACATTTTCTTTTCAACGTATTAAACAAATACAATTTGTACAAAACCAATTCAAGTACCTTCACCATGCGCGAAGCGTGTGCCTTAATATTTTTAATGAATAAAATTAGGTCATGGCCCATGGTTCGCACACGAGCTGGTGGTTGAATTTAGTTGTAGTGTTTTATTACTTTGATGTATTTGTTTTATCAAATTTGAGTGATTTATAAGTGGTTTTTGACTATTCAAAGGTGCAAGTAGCCGTGATTGTAGAAAATTGTTTGTAGTATGTAACGTGATTGTGCATGGAATGGTGATATAGGGTGAAGTGTTAGGAACTGTTTGATGTTTTAGTTTGCTTATGTACTGACAAATCATGTGTTGCATGGGTATGTAAGTTATCAATGTTAAAGTTACTAATTACATCGCATACGTTAGCAACGTTAATTATTAATTCAACTTTGGAGCACTTACATTCATATAAAATTTTGTATAGTAAATCAGATGTTACATACGCATGAAAATAGAAATCGTAAGGTTCTATTTGTTTAGCTTTATCCATTTGAATTAAAAAATCTAATCAATGGACGCATGAAAAAGTCAGCAGCGGAGGTTTCACTACCAAAATAAATTCATTTGAAGATCGAAAATTAAAGACAAAATTTTTTTTGGTTTCTAATCAAAGACTGGTTAATGACTACAACATTCAGTTTTAAAATTTTCTTATCTGAGACTGAAAATCAATTTTTAATCTGCTTGTATAATTTGATATTGTTTAGTATCTGAATTTCAATCTTTAAACCAGCCACTGACATGCTTAAAAAACAAAAATATCAAATGGTTGAATTTTTTTTATCTACTTGAATCCGATGGCTAAATTCTGTGATCTATGTGAGAGGTATTATATCCCATATTGAAAAAAAAGTATCATAATAATTACATTAGTTTCGTCGATTTTAGCGCCATTAACGCACTAAATTTGTCCATAATCCCCATGTAAAAGCAACTCCTTTCCTTTTCTTCTACATAATTGAACCACAACCTTCTTTCTTCTGACTCCTCATCTCCTTTTGCTCCAATGTCACCTTTTATTTTCTCTGCAGATTTAAGCAGTGAATGTATACTCATTGTACATCACTCTGCATATTTAAGCAAAGAATGTATACTCATTGTACATCCTCATCGTCTTCCCTCTTTGCCTACGCATCATACCAAATCCCTTTTTAGAAATGCCACCAAATATAGTTTTATTTTCCACTGATATTAAATTCCAAGACCCAACCAAAACTATGCATCTTTCCAAAAATCCATGTGCTCTATTCAGCCTACATCATGTTTATCCGCCTCCATATGAAGTTCTATTATTTGTTCTTGTGTAATCACTTTGACACTATATGTCCTCATGTAATCATGTTGACTTACGTTAAAAAATTTAAATTTGCAAGGCATTGCTGCATCCTTACTGCTTCATTGTTGGAAATTTTTCTGATTTTGCAATATTGACAATGTAAAGAAACTTTCAAGAAGTTTTGGTCAGTCATATTGGTTTTATTCTTGGTACCTTTTAGAGAAGGGTGGTTATGAATTGCCTTGTATCATTCATTTTGTTTCATATGGTTGTGAAACTAATAGACCAATGGATCCAACGTTGTGACAAGTAAATAATGATAATATTTATGATTTGTAAATATGTTCTTATGTTCTTTAATTTATAACAAAAAACTATGCCTTTGGCATGGATTTTATAGTAACAGGAAGGACTAGAATAACGCAAAATCACATTATAAATAAAACATAAACCATATACATATACACAGTTACACATATAAACATATACATGCTCGTATATACGTGTGTATATAAAGTTGGTAACACACATTTAACTATATCTATAGTTAAAGACTGATTAGTAACCATATTTCAGTTATCAAATGTGAATCTTTAAATATACATGAGACCACCTTTTAGCCTGTATGTTTTGAGACTGAAATTTCAGTTCCAAATATATTTTGGGACTAAAGAATAAATAATCAAAATTTCTGTCTTTATTCAGTCACTAATGTTGTTTAAAGACTGAATCTATTAAATACACACTGAAATTTTCATTTTTTAAGTCAATATCTTTTTGTAGTTTTCATGAAAAAATTTCAAAAGAGAGAACTACCTCCAATCAATGATATTGGTATTCTCGCTCAGCAGTTTGAGGAGACATTGAATAGTTTAAAGTTAGGCATTCATTTTAACCTCTTTTCAGCATACCTTAACCGACGGCTGCATAGAATTATAAAGCGCGAGGGCAATGCACTGGATTTTTGGGAAGCTTATTGTTACGAGCGGCAAATCCGTATCCTTTGAATCGACAATAAACCACACATGTCCGACCCAAAAAGCTCAGACTGAGAAAGTCAGGAGAAAGAAAAGAAGGGAGAAGAAGAGAAGAGAAGAAAGAGAGAAGATACAACCAAACAAAACAATACAAAATCTCACATCGTAGCGGAAAACATATAATATCTTATCGATGATCTTTACAAAAAAGAAACTGCATATACATACCTCAATCAGAGTTCAACAATCAATCACTAATCATCAGCCCGAACAGTTATAATAACCTGTCCACATAAATGCTGACGATATAAAACAATTAAGCAGCGGATAATCAAAACAAATACGTTTATACGAAATGAAGATCTTTAGCTCTCCTACCGAAGCTCCAAAAGCACCAAATCCGAATCTATAAATATACTCGGTCTGACCCGAGCATTGATAGGAAAGAAAGTCCGGATCAGTCGGGTAAACCAGCATGAGAAACACACTCAATTGAATTTAATTAATTACCGAACTTTTCCTTTATCAAAACAAAAGTATCTCGTAAAATGCGCTCATACATAAACAAGGACATGTTTTTACCTTATGGTAACCAAATTATTTCATAGCAATTCATCTTATATTATACTAGCGTCTAGATATTAATCATAGCCGAAATTGTTATATTGATTAAATTCCAGCATATATCCCAAAATGGTTAATACAATCAAAATGGCAGGCACGTAGTGGAGTTTGGATTTCCACACAAGTGACCAGGTGAAGGGACTACCTTCCGACAGTACATCTCTAGAGGAATGTACCAAGGACCATCGCAAAGGATTCTCTACCAACACAAGACATGCTTACCTCTATAAATAGCTAGTACCCAATATATCATCCTTCGGTCGTTACCGACCTTTTCCGACGACCCTCGAAGAATACAAACCACAATAATCAGATACACGATGTCATAGCGTGTAAAGATATATCTAGAAGAGGATGACCATATCCTATTTGGGAGTGACCCACTTAGCCTTGCTGCATCTAACCTTGTTTTAGTCATTTCCAATTGATGAGGTCCAAGGTAACGATTACCTTTCACAAATCACAATTACATCACTTTGAATGCCACATGGCCATTTCCATTGACTACTAATTACCTTCCACAAAAATCCAACCCTTAAGCTCATACGTCTCAAGAAGGGTGTTACCTAAGAGAAGTTGCCTTCTCCGCAACCATTGATGTACGTTTGTAAAAACCAATGTAAGTAATCTTTAGAAATGCGATGTCAGACAAACATACATACAATTTGTCCAGGAACAAGACAAACCGAAGGTACTTTTCTACCACATCCTGATGGTAAATCGCTAGGATTAGTAGCGAATAGTCCTTGCATTGGATATTTCATAACGAAGAGACTACTGCTATTGGATGTATATTGGGATTTTGACCTCAAGTGATCAACAAGCAGTCCCCCACTATGAAAATCTGGAATATCAATATCATCATAACCAACATGCACAATCATCGCATAAATGTTGGTACGGAGTGGTTTTCGGATAAATACAATCCCCCTCTTTTTACACCAACAATGCAAAAGCATTTCTCAACCTCATATAGAAATTAAGTCTCATAGACTTATCACGTCTCCAACTTTCAACTTGCTATCCTTCGAGTCAAGAGCGAAGCTCGATAGATTGGAGTAACATTCCGCACTATACGAATCAAATCCTCAACACAAACGATAATCAAGCCTGCACAGAAGGCTATGTACTAAGTGTACGACTAAATAGTTCCCACATCAAGTCGAGGAACAAAAATTGGCCAAATTTGATAGTTAGTTATTTAACAGTCAAAGCAAACAAACAAATATTCAGCTCCATAAGCAATCACCAGGCCCTTTTAGTTAATCTTTTATTAATTAAATCACTTGCCAAATATTCACTTCAAATTATCTTTAAAAAGATATATTCTCAAAACCATTTCCACTTTTCAATGTAGGAAAACATTCTCATGTACTTATTTAATAACAAGTGATTCACAATTTCAACACTTAGAAAATGTTCCATATACTTAAATCAGGATTAAGTATAAATTTTTTTCTTCAAGGAAAACATTCTCTTGAACATGCTTATTTGGGTCAAAATGAATGTTGCGTAAAACTTCGTTACGACAATCCAAAATCACTAGTAATAATGATTTGAAAATTAGATAGATATATCAATTCCATTTACTATACAAAACATTTATTTAGAAAATCATTTACTATGACAATAGTGTCACAGTCCATCATTTCCTCACTTCTCGAAAACGTCTATTTCAACAATGAATATTGAAATCTATGAATTCGATTCTTAACACATTTTAAATATCTTCAAAGCATTTAACTTCGTTTAAAAGATCACTTTCAAAACATATCCATTTTATTTAATATATTATTCACTGCCCAAAATCGTGAATATAATTCCCTAACCAAATTCATTGTTATTGCAACATTTCATTTAAAGGATAACTCATTGTCCAAAATCGTGAATACATCTCCTTTAACAAATTCACTACTTCTACATATTTGTTGAAGGATTATCCACTGTCCAAATTGTGGACATATCTCCTTTAATAAACTATAATAATTAACTTATCTAATTCAATTGATTTCGGATTTATAAAACAATGTTTATAAATTCCAATTATATATTATAAAAACTTTCATTTATAACATCCCTTTATTAACCAAACTCATTTATCTCGTTTATATGCCAAAATCCGAATTATATCTTAATTCACTTATAATTCTCTTATTAACAAGTTCATTCATTGGTGACTTCACAATTCACAAATATATAAATCTTATTTACTTATAAAATCCAATTGTAACTTCATTTTATCATTTACAAAAACTCTACATAGTTCCATTATTCTGATTTATAAAATATCAATTTAATAAATCTTGTATAGAAAACCATTTATAATAATTACAAAAATCGCAATTTAAATAATTTTACAAAATAATTAACTCCATATTTCAAAAATCACATTCTGATTATATGTCCCAAAATCATAATTTTTATAACATAAAAATTATAACCTTTATTTATTAAAAATAAATACATTTCCCTAACAATTCAAAATTAACAAAATCGTACAAATTCAAATACACTTTTAAAACCCTTTTAAATTTGGAAATCATCACTTTAACATTTTTAAATACCAATAGATAGGCTCAATGCTGCAACAACACTAAATACATAAACCGCGACATCCAAATCATCAAATACCACATGATAACAACATATATATCAATATTTGTAAATAAAACCAATACTGGTGTGGAATCCGGTTGGATCCCTCTAATCTTTTTCTTACAACAAATATACATATTAGAAAATATGCATAATGTCCGGTTTAAGGCAGACGCGCGTACAAAGGGTCATCCGCTCATACACGCGAACGTATAGGGTCTCATCTTCTCCAATAGGCAGGAATATATACAAATACCAATCAATATATATATATAATCATACATCATCCAAACAATCATTAATGATCATAAATAAAAAAAAATCCATCTTATGTAAAAACATCAGTGAGTCAGAAAGAGCGAGTTACACTCACTTTGGTTTCAATAGCTGTTGTAGTGTTTTCTTCCAAATAAAATTAAACGATCTTTTAATTTTACCCAAAATTTACATTAGTTCCAATCAAATCCAATCCAGCTCTAAAATGTAGTGCTCGTCAATGCGGATCTAACGTAACTTGTTTCGTCAAAAACGGATCTCATATGAAGAAGTTATGCTATTTAGAAGTTTATACGAATTTATTATAAAATTAATTTCAATTTCCTATTTTTTAACCTCAATCATCCTAGTCGTTCGATTTTACATCACGTGATCTGGGGAGATGCTTTCCTTCTTCTTCTTCTTCACATTTTTCTCAGGCTTTCGAACATGAGTAAAACCTATAGCCACCACTTTTTCCTTCGAATTATAATCCACCTTCGCCGATCGTGAAGCCGATCCAATACCACCGTTCAAATCGCCATTCCATCTTGCACCCATGTTGTATTACTGCCTTCCCCCATTAGCCTACCATCGAGAAAAACGGCTTCCATATGCCGCAAATCACGGCCTAATCCCCGGGTCTCCGATAAACTTTAGAAAATCTCCACCGTTGGATAGAGAGATCTCTACGAGCGCTACGACATTGCTTTAGAAATCGAATCGTAATCGTTAATGGATTGAGAGATTTTGAGGGACAAAGAATCAAGTGCTTATGGCCATTGAATCAAAACCGGCAGCTAGCCCTAGATGTATTAGGATTTCTGAAAATGGTGAAAAAACGTGGCCTTTTATAGAAAATTTCACGACACTATTCACCCGAAAATTTTCGAACTCCAAACGAAGCATGCCACCCGCCGTTTATAATGTTTTACCCTAATTCCGAACATAATTGAATATATATATATCAAGAGCCAATTTGATCGTATCTGTAAGATGATTTTCCGAATCAACTATTTAAATTTAAAAATTCACTTTATACAAACTTCTACACATTTTAGCTTGCCATTACTAAATTGTAAATCTGTTTGACACGAAATTTGAAATCCTACAATAATATAACATTACAGGTCGAATGAAACTAGTCCCATTGAAATCCAGGACTGTGTGAAAAATAACCATTTTTACAAGTTAATTAAATATTAAAATATTCAATTTTTGTAAATTTACTTTTAATTCAATTTTAAAAGTTTACTAATCATTCTAATTCAAATAGAATTTATTTCAACTTTATATATCATTTTCGTTCACATTAAATCCAAATTTCAATTTTTTTTTGAATTGGTACTTTATATACAACAAATCATTGGGACAACATATCCCATGTCAAATAAACGTTCGAAAGCAAGTTTCGAACTTGTGACATCCTGCACCAAAGCCGAATCAATTAACCACTTGGACAAAGGTGCTTGTCAAATTTCAATTATTTACACAATTTCAAATATTAAATTAACAATTTAATTGTCCAATTAAATCCTTATACTCGAAATATAAGTTATTCAGCTTATAAAAATTACTTGTGAATATTTAAAATCAATAAAATTTCCCAATTTCAAATGACTGAAATTCTGTGTCGTTACATTCTCTCTTACATAAAAGAATTTCGTCCTCGAAATTATCATTTAAGAAAAAGTGACAAAATTCATTAACTTTTCAAAATCAATTAATATCATTCCAGTTTATAACTCAAAACCAAAATTTTAGTTATAAAAAATATTTCCAATTTCACAAAATTTTCCAACGCCTCAGATTTTCAAAAAATTTCACAATAGGCTCCATTGCACGGTTCGATCGTAGTAGGATTACAACACACACACATACACATATATACCTCTCATCTTCAAGGAGGTGGCATCCTGTAGGGAAACAGTATGAAAGTACGATATGTAATCCAAGATATGTACCTCATATATTATTAGTGAGCATATACAGCTAATATAGCACGAAAGCGAGCTCCGAATGTGAAGCAAGCGCCATACGCACCTACTAAACACTCCACAAATAAATGAGAAACATGTATATACGAAAATAATATCAATATACAACATATACCAATACGACAATTATATATGTCAATATAACAAATGCAATCAAAAGCAACAAACTCAACCATCAACCAACTATCATCCAACGGACATCCAACAAACCAAAATCTATATCCAATCAATCCATAACCAAACCATTATAAATTCACTTCTCATTAATATTCATTGGATTGATTATCAATTTAATCACATTTGACTCATTGACATTGGATTTTACTAATATTCATTCATTTATATTCAATTAGTTTACATTCACTTATTCACATTCAAGTTAATTCATTGTTAATTCAAATCAAATTCAATTCAATTTAGATTTACTTACTTCCAATTTGAACTCAATTTATTTTAGCTTCCAATTTCATTAATTTAATTGCTAATTTATTTTACAACTAAAGTTGAATTTCTTTTAACCATTCAAATTTATATTCGTATTCATCGCTTCACTTTATTAATTCATTTTGATATCAAATTCGACTTCATTCAACATTACTTAAGTTACGTTTCATTTCAACTCACTTGCATTTACTTTCACTATACAACTTAAGTTCACTTCTAATTCAATTCAAGTTCTATTTTATTTAACTCTTGTTTAAGTCAAATTCATGTCACTGTTCAAATTCAGATTTTGTTTTGCTTAACAAAATTATCTAACTATTTTAATATTTGGTTTTACTTACATTTACCATTTTACAAGTTATACAACCTATTTATTCAAACTTCCAAATTCATATTATATAATCACTTTACTATCTTAAGTTCAATTTAATTTCCGTTTCGGCAACTTATTTAATCTAGTTCAAATTATTCAACTTTCCTTTAGTTAAATTTCAAATCATATATTTGTTAAGGTATCACAAATTTACTATTTCATATTATAAGTCCAAAAATCATTTCACTTATATTTATCAATTTCAATTTGGATTTTAAATAAATTTGTTTATCACAACAAAACTTCAATTTCCAATTTACTATTAGTAGCAAATCCATCACACAGAAACTCGAAAATGATACTGATGATGCTGCAATCATCACCCTTATTATTTCCCAACAAAGTTAGTTAGTGCATTATATTCTTTAAAAAAATCTTTTATTTATAAATCACATTTATAAATTGTCTTACTTATATAATTTCACTTGTTCACTTTACTTATATAAGATCTTCCAAATTCATTTATCTTACCAAGATTTATAATAATATAACCTCTTTAACTTTGAAAAGTAACTTCCAAAATCAACTGGATCCAAAATTCTCAAATTCTTAGTTTAAATTCATTTTTATTTATAACCCATACTTATAAACGTACTCAGGTTGTTCCATTTTTTATATATAAGATTATTTCGCAATTGTTAATCATATTAATTATAATTCCACACTTATAAGTCATTTACTTATATAATTTATTCTTTGCAATTTTTGTCATTATTTAGATTATTCAAACAGCTTTTATTAACTTATATATATTTACATTTTCAAACTATGAAACAGTTCATTTATGTACACTTTATGGACTTCTGAAAAAAATTCCATTATATATAAAATATGGTCGAGGTAAAATTATTTCATTTACCTAATTTAAATAATACTATGTCGACTTGTCTCATTTAAGTGTTTAGAAATCTGTATTGAAAACATGTCATCCCACATGTCCGGCCCAAAAAGCACAGAATGACGAAAAGTCAGGAGAAAGAAAAGAAGGGAGAAGATGAGAAGAGAGTGAGAAGATAAAACCAAAAAGAACAATAAAGAATCTCACATCGCAATAGAAAACATATAATATCTTAATAATGATCTTTGCAAAACAGAAACAGTATATACATACCTCAATCATAGTTCAAAAATCAATCACTAATCATTAGTCTGAACAGCTATAATAAACTGTCCTAAAAAATGCTAACAATATACAACAACTAAGCCGCGGATAGTCAAAACAGATACGTGAATCGAAATGAAGATTTTTAGCTCTCCTATTGAAGCTTTAAAAGCACCAAATCTGAACCTGTAAATATACTCGGTTTGACCCGAGCATTGAAAAGGAAGAACGCGAGGATCAGTATGGTAAACCAGCATGAGAAACACACTGTAACAACCCGGAATTTTTGACAGCATATTTTAATAAATATTTAATCTAATTTAAATTAAATACAAGCTTTTCAATTTTTAAACTGATGAGATCTTTGATATTTAACAGTTATATGTTTTATATAAGAAAGTTTTGATTTGAAAATTTTAAAATAGAATGCTTCAAAGCCATTTAAAGCAAAATATGTCTTATACACTAAAATCAAAGATTGTATATTGTTGATATTTAATCTAATAAAATGAAATTGAAATAATAAGTTTAAAAATAAACAAACATAGTAATATTGAACATAAACATGGAATATAAAACAATATGGATGATTATAACACAAACATACAAAACCAGTATAAAAACATAATTAAAATTATAAAATATAACTAAAGAGATAAATGTTCAAATGTAAGTTATAACTTTAAGTATAAAAATACAAGCACAATGCTATGAATCAAAGGCTTGTAAAATCTGAAATACAAATGGAATACAAGTAATATAGTCAAACAATAATCTTTAAAATTCAATTGTACAACACAAAATCCTTAATCAAAATTTATGACAAAGATGCTGTGTAAATTAAGTATGCAAGAGACAAAGACACAAATTTAATATAAAAATTATGCTGCTGAAGTTTATATGCATAAGAAAACACAAGTTTTCAGTTCAATATAATAAAACAAAATCTGTGTCTTACAGGATATGCTTGGCCGAAATAAAAAAAAAATTAACTTTGTACAACACATAAGAAGTATCAGTACACATTAATTATATGTTATCTTAAATAAGAGCAAAGGCATTAATTAGCACAACTTGTTGTTCAAATAAGTACTACAGCCGAATTCCTGTAATAATTTCCTTCTGCTGAATATTACTTAGCCAATTAAAAGAAACATGGCAATACAAACAAATGACACTGTCCAGTTACAACCTGTTAAGTAGCTTTAACATATATATAAACACACCTATATATTATGTTCATATATAAAACTTAACTGAACCTAAAGAAAACCTGAGAAACATTATTGCTTTGCAAACATAAATTAATTCAAAAGCCGAAAGAAAAAAACAGAGAAAAGGAAAAGAAGAGTTTCAGAAGAATTTCACCTGTAGTGTCTTCTCCAACACTTACTTTCTGTTCAACAGTTATTAGGTGAGTAAACTTACTATTTTCAAATTTAAACTTGTGTATTTAACTTAAAATTTTATGTGCTCTGATGTCTATGTTAAACAAGTAGTACAAAGAACTTTCTATTGCTCTGGAAAGTATGATATGGCTGTTCTTCAGTGTTTTTCCCATGTTTCTGAACATAGTAAAGCAAAGAAAATGTATATACTTCTTCATATAAATATTTTGAACTTGGATATTCATGCTAATTTAAGTTGTTTACCTAAACCAAGACCTGCAACTGGTTTTAGAATTTAACAGTATGTTATAAATACTGTATTTCCAGTTACAGGCAAATAATTAAAAGAATCAAATTTTGAATGTTTAAATTTGTAAATTCAATAGCATATTTAGATTTCATACACATAATTATGATTTTTAGCATAAAAATTATGATTTTTAAGCAAGGGTTTTAAGAGCAGTTTAAAATGAAACTAAAATGGGATTTTTGTCAATCCTGGGTGATTGGATTAATTTTAATGGTTGTAATTGGATATGAAGCAAGTTTGTGA
Source organism: Allium cepa (assembly GCA_030765085.1). Classification (NCBI taxonomy): domain Eukaryota; kingdom Viridiplantae; phylum Streptophyta; class Magnoliopsida; order Asparagales; family Amaryllidaceae; genus Allium; species Allium cepa. The sequence goes on from CM060928.1 coordinate 1,034,996,710, forward strand.
TACATTTAACACAAGAAAAATGCTGAAAAAATTATTCAATGAATGGATTTTGGGTTTGAATCTAAAATAGGGTTTAAGTTCATATTTTTCAATGCTCTGCAAAAAAATTATTTTCGGCATCATAGGGCAACCGAGTTGATCGTGATTTCAGGTGGTGTTAAGGGGGATGTGATCGAAGTTTTGGTGGAGTTCCATCATCTCCGGTGATGGATGGTGGCCGCACGAAGGAATTTTCGGTGGGTGTTTGTGGCCGCATGTTCGAGCTGTAGGTAGATTTTTGCCTTCGACTGAATCGTGATGGTTTGTGTGATGTTTTCGTATGAGTGGACGATTTGGGGTTTGTGGACGTTGTTGCGAGTCGCCGGAGACGTAGTGGACCACCGTGCACGTGCACGGTGGTGAGGTGGTGTCTGTCGAAGTTGCTGGGAGAGATGCGTATTCGTACGCGTGATTTTTTGGTTGTAGCTTCGAGTTTTCCTTAGGGTTGCGCGTTGGAATTTTTGTTTCTGCAGTTCAAAAATTTAAAACTAAACAAAATATAAAATGAGAAGAAGAAGAAACAAGGAAAGGGATAAGAAGGGGGAAAGGGAGAGAGAGAGACGCGGGAAGCACGGGAGGAAACTCGATGTTTTCTAGAGTGAAAGGAGGTGCTGACTCGGGTCTATTACCCAATGGGCGTGCATATAATTTTGTTTAAGTATTTGTTATATCTAAGTTAAATTAAGCAATAGTTAGTTAGTTTAAGTTAATATTAAATTTAAATGGTTATTAAAGAAGTCTGTAAAGATAGGTGATTAAACAAGTAATTAGAATGTTAATACATTATACTTGAAATTTAAATTGATTTTGTAGTTAGAAATAAATCATATATTAAAACAATTTAAATCTTAAAATGTTAGCTAATTACTAAAAGTTAATTCATAAATGATAATTAGCTTAAGTGATCAATTGAAGATTATATAGTTAATAAAATTGATAATAGATGATTAGTTTAAAGTAATTTGTGATAATTAAGTAAGAAATTAATCTTTAATTAGTAAGTTAATAATTAACAAAGAATCAACTAATTAAACGAGTAATTAAGTATCAGTTAATGAATAAAAGTTTAGTAATTAATTAATAAATTAAAGATTAGATGATTAATAAATTAATAATTAATGGTAACTAATTAATTAATTGATCATTAATAAGTTAATTAATCAATGGTTAATTAAACAGAATGAAGTAGTTATTTTTAAGCAATAATTTAGTTAAACCAAACTGTTTTGGTATGCATTGATAATTCTGTTTGATTGACTTTGATATCTGTTTGATGATAGTTCTGTGATATGTTATGATATATTATGGATATCTGTGTTAACTGTATATGATTTATCTGTTATATCTGTTATGTTAATTCTGATATTAAATTGAACTACTAAGTTAAATAGACAACTTGGCCCTTAAAATGGCATTTGGATTCCGATGAGACCGGGATCGGAAAAATCAATTTTGATTCTCCGAAAACCACATCGATCCAAATTAAACAATAGGTCGTGACTTATTAAATGGTGATCAAGATGGTGTTTCAGAATGCAAGGGTTATCATCGTTAACTCTGAGGGTGATTCCAAAATGAGTATGACGAGATAATGCCTTCGGTTTCGTTCGAACCCGGAACGAACTTGTATGGATTGAATGCATTCAGCACATCGTCCGGCGGGCGATGAGCATTCTAAGGAATATGTTCTATAAAGGTAATCGCAGCCTCAAGCCTCATCAACCAGAAATGGATGAAACAGGGGAGATGCAGCAAGGTTGGGCGGGTCATGCCCAAGCAGGACAAGATTTTCCCGTCTAGATGTCCCTTTTTATTCGGCTTAGTGAGCGGTTGGTCGCGCCAACTGCGGGGTTATCTTGTTCGGGACTGTTCAGTAAGGAATAGTTCCAGCCTTATGTTGCAAGGGAGCATGCGTACTCCTCGGTACGGTGATCTAGGCTCCGTACTGTGAAGGGCGGTACCCCAGTAGCCCTGCCATGGTTGGAAATCCATTTTCCCTACGAGACCCTACGGTTTTGATTTGTATTACCCACTTTCGTGGCTAGTAGCTAGAATTTAATGAATAACAATTTCAGCTATTTTCTATTTACTTGAAAACCCTCGACACTATTATAATATCACTAGATTTCCTATGAAATGTTTTGGTTAGCATAAGGTAAAAACTTACCCGTATTTATTTGTGGGAAGTCTTACGTGATACCTTTATTTTCAAATGTTTTTCAAAGTTAAACAACTTTAAACCGTTTACTCATACTTGACCCATGTCTGACCCGGAGTTTATATTTTGTGTTTTCATAAACTCTTGGGTACTCAAATTTTTATGAGTAGCCAAGTGATAGGTATTTGGAAGTGTTGATTTTCTGGAGAGGCTTTTGGAAAGAAGACCAGACGTATGTATCTATATATGTAGTTCCGCTGCGTAGTTAGTGTATGCTGTATTTTGGATGTATGTATGGACATATATGTATATGACAGTCCTGTTATGTGATATTGTATAACTCTGATGTATGTATAACTATGTAATAGTTATGTGATGTATTATATTTTGTTCCATTCCGCTGTGAGATTCTGATGTTGTTATTCTTTCTTTCTATTCTTTTCTATTTCTATCCCTTTCTTTCCTAATGATGATACGTCTTACTGGGTTGAGAAACGCGGGTTGTCACAGTTGGTATCAGAGCATAGGTTGGTGATAACCTTTGCTCTGGTAGTGATTACTCATAGAATAGAGTCAGTAGTACTCTAAAATGAGTTTGAGTGTATTAATAGATATGAGCGCGTATTTGTTAGTGAATATAAAATTGTTTTTATATTGTGTTGATTTATCTGTTGTGTGTTTATGCATTCTGGTCGATGTGTGGGACGCCATTTCATCGATAAGGATTCCTAAACTCTTAAACAAGATAGACCGACACGGTATTGTTTTTAAAGTAGGGTAAATGAAATAATTTTACCCAAAATTATATTTTGACATAAAAGAAATATTTTTCTGAACTTATTATATATATTTGCATGTTTGGTTGTTAATACTATAATTGAAAAAAAAAAATTTAAATTTTGAGAGGTTTATAACCAAATAAAATTGTCTAAGTATGGGTTGAAAAAAAAGGAATATAACTAAAATTTAATTAAAGCGGAATTTAAGTCCCGGAAATTTGAAGGTGTTTAAATGAATTTAAACAAAAGGATTTGGGAAGTTAAAAATCTTGGGAATGTTTGAAATGTTTTTCCGAAGATTTGAAGGCAATAATGGAATATTGTTTTGGAAAATATTGTTGAATGGAAATTGTTTTGAGAGGAAACTTTGGAAGTAAGGAAGCACTGAACTCACTTCAGTCGCTGGAAAATAATCCTGATGATGATGGCCATATCATCAGTATTCATTTTCGAGTTTCTAAAGTGATAGATTGTTACCAGGATAGTTGGTCATGATATTGGTTGGGCTTGTTGGGTATACAAGTTGTTTTAAATTTCAAAAGGGAAATTTGTTTTGGTGAAAACAAGTGTTTGGCATTTGAAAATTTAATTTGACACCAAGTGGGTAAGTGTAGTTATCCTTTCAAAATGATTTTGGAAATGAAATTTATACTTTAAGATAGTAAGTGTTATATATATAATCTGAAATTGTGATTATAAGATGAAATGACCCAAATGAGTAATATAAGCCTTTAAGTAAACAAATAAGTTTTGAGCTCATATATTGAGAAATAAATTTAAAGGAATGGTAAGTAGCTAAATTTAACTGAAGTTGAGTTAAAATAAAATTGAATTTGAATGAAATTCCATCGAGTTATGGGTAAAATTGAATGGGATAAATTCTTAAGTATATAAGTAAGCCTTAAATTTGGATAAAATAGAATTGGTGTGAGTTGTAAATAAATCTAATTCAAGCATAAATTAAATGACTTTATTATAAACTCAATAATAAATATTTCATGTAAATGTAAGAATGGATAAAAGAATAATAATCAGTAAATAATTGGGATTTGATTAAAAGAAAGTCAAATCAAAGATTTAAATGGAAATTGGTGGAATAGAATAAACTTAAGTTGTTAGGTGGAATAGTTTGAAGAAAATAAATAACTTAAGTACAGTTTGAGATGATTATTTAAAATATTGGTTGTCGAATTTAATAAAATGGTTTGGAACCAAACCTGTTGAAATGAAAGGAAATGCAATGAAAGGATTGTGAATAAATTAATTGTGATGGAATCAAGTGTAAATTGAGTTGGAATCAATTTAAGATTTGTTATAAAGCTTAAGTGATTATTTATTCACAATAATATTGTTGAATTGCATAAGAAAATGGGTTGTTTGAAGTAAATAAAATTAGATAAATTTTATGAATTATTAGAAGCGAAATAGGATGATTTTGAATATAAGTTTGTTTTGCTTAAATGGATTATATATATAAGCAGGTAAGTTATAAATCACTTAAACTAAAGGGAATGATTTGGAAATTGGTTGGAAGTAATTGTAATAAGAGTGAAATTATACATATGTGCTTATGAAAATATGTAATGCTAAAAAAAGAAAAAAAAGAAATTAAAACTTTAGCAACAAAAACAATTTCAAGTTGAAAATTGAAGGAAAATTAGTGGATGAAACCAATTAAAAATAATAATAGGAATCGGTATTAAATGGAAGATAGTCAATAAAAATTCAATATTCAGAGTTAAAGATAAATTTGAATTCACATGGAATTAGAAATTCAAATTGGAAATAAAATGATATAAAGGCTAAAGTGGCAGAGTAATAAATATAAGAATATATATATAATGTTTATAATAAACTTAAGAAATGAATTGTGACGATCCGGAATTTTTGAGCGTTTAAAATTTGAATATTGAATTAATTTTAAGTATTCAATAGAGCAATTTTAACTTGAATTAAGAATATCACAATTTATTTGATAATTAAATTATCAAATTAAATAACTGGAAGTTGAATAAAATGTCGAATCTGGCATTTTACGCCTGTTAAAAATAATTTGAAAGCTTGTAAAATTTATATTGATAGTACAGGGGATAATAGAAGTTGTAAAATCGAATTTAATAGTGGTTTGTTCAGTTTTAAAATTTTATATCGTTTAAATTGAATTTTAAAATAGCCTTCCGAGGCACAGTCTCGGAATTCGACGAAACCAGTTTCATTGGATCCGTAATGCTGAATTATTGTCAGATTTCAAATTTCGTTTTGATCGGAGTTAGTGTGTGAGTGTACGAAATATAAACGTGCTGGAAAAAAAAAGTAATTTATAATAATCTAATGACATTTACTTAGTGAAGCTTCCCATATACGCTGTTTCTTTTAATTTAACCGTGTTCCCCCCTTTCTCTTCTATAAGGGCAATTAAATAAATTCCTTCTCATTATCGAATCACTCGACCGATAAAATAAATGGCAGTATTCATCTTTCAAATTCAAACCTAAATCGCGATTTTATACTTGCCGATCCCTTTTCAATTCGAAGCTAGGAAGAAATCGATCTTGGGCGAAAGTGTTTTTTTTTGTCTCGATTCGAAAATCGTTCGAAGTCTGGAAGCTCGTAGGAACATCGAACACGCTGTTGCTCGAGACATTGGGGGGAAGTTCGCGAGGATTGGGGGGTGCTGAGGCGACGGCGTCGCGAATTCGACGGTGGAAGGAGCGAGCCACGTTCGTCACCCAAGTTTACGAAGTAGTAGCATTTTGTTAGGGCAGGGTTCAGCGACTTGGCGTGATCGGCATCGATGGCCGCGAGTTCGTGGGTACTGGGAGGCTAGGGTTTTGTCGAGACACTCGCGCAAGCGATAGTGATGATGGGCTAGTCTTTGTGATTTCCTGTTCGTTGTGAGGTATTCTCAAGTTTTTATTAATTTTAATTTACTCACGTAAATATTCTTTTTGCCAAACAGTAAATGTATATATATATAGTAGATTTTATAAAAATGATTTAAAGGTTTGTGTATTTATAATAAATTACTACTGTTGATAGTATATAGAACAATAAGGTAAGGGAATAAATGATATACATATGTACATTTTAAAACCATACTGGCGTATTTCAAAAATAAAAATAAAATATAACGATATGTATTATAGTGATCAACCCATTAGTAAACTTATTTAATCATTTTGGTAACTAGAAATTTATTTATTTTTAGGGAAAAATTGTTTGAGTAAAAATATTAGATTGAGTTAAAATTTATTAATTAAAGGAATAAATAATAATAGAGGTGCTCGATTTATTCAAATATTAATAAATCATATAATATTTTATACAAGGTCAAAATCTAATAGAAGCAAGTCGGGTTGGATCGAATTGCAAAAACAAAATGAAAGGTGAGTTAATCTCACTCAGTTTAAATTTAAATTTAAAATGATTAAATTTAAATAATTGTTTGAATGGTTGAATGAATTGATGTGATATAGTGTAATATTTTGGAATTGGTATATTATATTGTGCTGACATTTGTGGATGCAGGGAAAAACAGGTTGGAGGGATCCAACTGGATCCCTCAATATTTATTTCAATTATTTAAAACCCTCTGTTGTGATTTATTTGATATCCTATGAAGAACTTTATTGGAATATTGAATGCCATGGTTAGATTGGATATCATTGGATATGATGAATTACCAAAAATATATAAATTGAATTTTGGTAAGATAATAAAAGAAATGGAATTGTAAGTGAAATAATTATAGGAATTTGAATAAATTTTTAAATGAATTGGAAAGGAATAAAGTGACTTTAAAATTATACTAAATAGATCCTGGTATAGAAAGGAAATTTAAATATAACAGGAAGTTAATGAATTTAAATCTTCAATGATATTAATTAAAAGAACAAAACATTTATTTAAAATTTAAGATTTAAAATTTTGAAAAAAAAAGAAGTTAGGAAAAGCTGAAATGTGTATATTTCAGTTAAAGATTTAAAGTCAAATGGAAAATAATAACAATAATAATTAAGTGCATAACTAATGAAAATTTGAAATGAATTGAGTAATTTGAGAAACTTATTTCGAATGGAATAAATAGGGAATCAATTTGGAAAATTGATTTAAGTGATTGAGATTGGAAATCTCTCTCTGAATAACCGAGTACGCTTTCAGAGTAAATTTTTAAATATAAATTGAAAGTTTAAAGTTGTTTTAAGAAGTATGTTTTGTAAAATTTATTATTTCTAATATTTAATTTCTAAAGAAAGTATTTCCTTTTAATATATTATAGCAATAATTATTTACGGAGTGATTTAGTATTTGTTTTAAAAAGTTTAAATCTGGTTTTATGTTTTATTAAGTAACCTTATTTTCAAATATTCCTATAATATGTATTTTTAACAAATTATTGAAGTAATTTAACTTAAGTGTTTAAAGTATATTTTTTAAGTAAAGTATTTTAAATTATTTAAAAATCTATTTTTGTGTGCTTGGTGATTTCAGAGGAGATCGGAAATATTTGGGTAAGTTTATTCTGAAAAGAAAGATGGTTTTGGAATTGTTTTTCAAAGGATTGAAAATACAAATATATCTTGTGAAGATAATTTTGGAGATTAATAAATAATTTGGAAAATTATTTATTGTTTGATGGATGTTTGTGATTATTAATTGATAGTTAAATAACCGACTATCAATATTGGACAAACACGTTGATGGTTTCGAAGAGACCGAGATCGAGATTTATTTCTCGAAAACCACTTTGATCCGGTTTGTACGTTTCGTGAAAAACGATTTTGGATTCGAAGATGAAGCAGTGAAGTGCAAGGGCTAGTCGCTACTAATCCTGAGGATATTTCCAAAATGGATGTAGTAGGAATAGTGCCTTCGGTTCCGTTCGAAAAAGGGACGGACTTGTATGGATGAATGCTTGCGAAACATCGTCAGGTGGACGATGGGCATTCTAAGGGATATATTCTAAAAAGGTAACGCTTAGCCTCAAGCCTCATCAAATGGGAATGACTGAAAATCAGGGGTTATGTAGCAAGGCTAGGTGGGTAGCACCCAAGCAGGGTGAGGTCATTCCAGTCTAGATGTCCCTTTTATTTTTCTTCTTAGTGGGCGGTTGCTAATCCCAACCGCGGGGTGATCTCACTCGAGATTATCCAGTGAGGGATAGTCCCGGCCTTGTGTTGCAGGGGAGCGGGCGTACTCCTCGGTACGGTGATCTAGGCCCCGTACTGTGACAGATGGTACCCCAGTGCCTAGTCATTAGTTGGAAATCCATTCTCCCTACGAGCCTTGTACGAGTTTTGTTTGTATTACCCACTCTGTGGCTAGTAGCTCGAACTTAATAGATGTAACAATTTCGGCTATTTTATAAGTATTTGTATGTAGACCCTATTATAATATCAGAGGATTTCTATAAAAATTGTTTTAGCAATCGTAAGGTAAAAGCCCGACATGTTTATTAGTGGCGTGGTCTTACGAGATGCTTTTGTTTTCAAATGATTTTTGAACTTTAATAATCAATTGGGTGTGATTTTCTCACGTTGGTATTCCAGACTGACTCGGGTGATATTTAACTATAATGCTCGGGTCAGACCGAGTATTATAGAATACAGGATATGATGCTGTGGAGTTCAGGAGACGACATGGATGATGATACGTACTCTCGTACTTGTATATATATATTTCCGCTGTTTGAGTTGTTGCGTATCTTGAGTTGTTGAGTATCCTTGTATGATATTGTTGTTGAGCTGTGATTGATGTACTCTGATGATGTAATATATAAACAAGGATATTTGATGTTGAGTAAAGAGTATTTATTATCTATTATATTTTATTCCGCTGCGATGGTTAGATTCTGATGTTGATTTTGTTTTCTCTTCTTCTACCTCTTCTTCTTTAACCCAAATGGTTCGTATTTCTGTACAACTTGAGTTGATTGTTGTAGACTTGTGCTGACTCAAGGGGTACGGATTTGCGGGCTGTTACAGTTGGTATCAGAGCTTAGGTTGGTGATAACCTTGGCTCTGGTGGGAAATTACTCATTTAAATTAGAGTCTGTAGTACTCGATAATGAGTTTGAGCTTATTAATAAATATGAGCGCGTATTTTTTACTGAATATAAATTGTTTTAATATTGTGTTGACTGATTTATTGAGTGGCATTTGAACCTTCGTCGACACAGTCTGCGCAACTGTATCGAAGGGGTTTCTAAACACTTGACTAGAACAATCGACGCGGTATTGTTTTAAATGTGGGTGAATGAAATAATTTTGCCTAAAAATATATTTTCAATATAAAGAAAGTTTTTTTTTAAACTATTTAGCTAATATATGGTTGCTTGGATGTCAGTAATGATAATATTAAAGTATTATCATTGTTAAATGAAAATTTAACTAGAAATTGAAAATATAACCAAAGTTTGAAGGAATAAATTCATTATAAAATGAAATTTATAAATATGAATTATAAATGAAATTTATGAATTGAAATACAACCAAATGGAAATTTATATAAGCATAAACTATACAAATGCATTATGGTTAAATTTGCATTTAAAATAGACTTTGAAACTTTAAAACCCCGGAAATTTTTGAAGTATTTTGAAGATAAATTGTAGCATTGTTGTTTTTGGGTTATTTCTGAAAGGAAATTTGTTTAAAATGAATTTTGGAAGGGAGATAGCATTGAATACACTTCAGTCACTGGAAAATAACTTCGGTGATGACTGCAGCATCATCGATGTTCATTTTCAAGTTTCTACGTGATGGATTGCTGCCAAATTGTTTTGTTCAGGAAAAGCTAGTTGTTTTGAAAATTCAAATGGAAATTTGTTGAAATAAAAGCCAGGATTGGTTTGAAATTTTTGAGAGATGAGATTTGAGATGTAGGAGATTTCAAAATGTTTTGAAAACCAATAACCGGGTATTTAAAAATCCTGATGGGATAGGTTGAAGCTTATAAATTGTAAGCTTATAAATTGATATGAGTTTTAAATCAGGAAGGAAATATAAGCTTTCGATGTTGGGAATTTAAATGTAAAGAGAAAGGTTAAAAATGAAATTAACTTGGATTGGGAAATAAAAAAAATTTAACTGGATTGGAATAAATTGAATAAGCTGAAAATAATATCCAGTTATATTCAAATTAAGTTGAAATCGAATTGAGTTAAATAAAACTGAATTAAAATAAAATTGAACTGGAATAAAAATTCAATTAAATTATTAAATGGAATTAGATTTATACTTAAATAAATGGAAAACGAGTTGGATAAGAATTGGGTTGAAATAAATAAATCAGAATAACTTATAAAAGAATTAAAATCCATGGAAATAAAATATGCTTGGGCTATGAATAAATAGAAGGCTTGAGTTAAAAAAATAAAAGATGAATATATTCAAGTTTTTGATGAATGGAATTGTATAAAACAATGAGTTGTGACTTGTTAAATTTGAAGGTGAGATAGAAAACCCAAAAATAAATATCTTTGGTGAATTGGAAAATAAACAGAAAAGCCAAACTTGAATTATAAACTAAGGTGAAGTGATATTTGGAAATAAAATCAAGTATTGTACTATAAATAGGAGAGAACTAATTTGTTAATAAATTAGTTAATGAAATTGAATTATGAGTTTATGATGAGGTTTGAAAATAAAACTCAAGTTATAATTAAATTTGACTTACATTGTCGATGAAGAAAATATAATTAAAAGTGGCCTTGAAATTAATTAATTGATTTGTGAATGAAATTGCAATGTAAGTTAATAAAATTGGATGGTAATTTAAAAGTGAATGGTAATTTGAAAATGGATAATGGATCCAGAACTTGAGTTATAGATTAAAATTTAACTTGAAGTGTTATCAAATTAAATATTATTGGGAATGTATTAAAAAAAGGAAATGGATTTAAAATAGTAATGATATGAATTGCAAATAAAATCTAAATCAGTGGAAATAAGTTGGAAATGGCTTTGCGATAAATTGAATGAGTTGAATCTGGGAAGTTAAATTCTATAATAACCAATCAAATGGAATTGCAAATTTAAAATGAGATTGGATTGAAATAGAATCAAGTTAGATTGAAAGGAGAAATTGTTTGCAAAATGAAAATGAGCTTAAGTATAAAATTTGAATAAAGTGAAGGAAATTGACTTAAGCAAAATGAATGAAGGAGAGTTGAATTGAACTCATCTTAAACAAAGTTTAGTAATATTGGATTGGTTTTAAATCAAGTGAAAATAAATTTTTAATCGAAATAAAATTTGGTGAGTTATTAATAATATAAATGGAATGAAATTCTAGAATAAATAATTGTAAACCATTTAAATTATTAAGAGACTGAAATAACTTGAGACAATAAGGAAAATAGAATGTTTCGAGCTTATTAGAATGGTTTAAGTAAATGTGGATAAACTAATTATATTGAATAAATAAATGATGGAACAAATAAGTATCAAATGAAATGTGGTTTAAATAAGTTAAGAAATGGTTATTGAATGAAATAGCTTGGATTGCCTTCGAGCTAAATAAAATAGTTTGGAATAAACAAATATGGTATGAAATGAAAATAAATGGATTGTGAATAAAATTTGGATGAAATGTATCGAGCTAAATAAATGGTTGTGAATGAATTTAAATAAAAAGGAAATTTAATTGGAAATGAAGATGAACCTAAGTTGTAAATGGTTTTGTAAGAACTAGTTTGGTTAATAGTAGGAAATGCAAGTGAATGTATTCAAATCTGAAATGCAATGAAAATGAGAATATATGGATTGTGAATAAATTTTAAAATGGAATAGAATTAAGTATAAATTGAGTTGAAATCCATTTAAATTGGTTATAAACATAAATACTTATTTATTCACATAAATCTCGTCAAATTGCATAGAATAAATTGTCACTTGATGTAAATGGAAATAATTAAGATGCTATGAATTGATAAAAATGAAATAGAATTGATTTTAAAATCGATTGAATTGAATATGAGCTTGTTTGGAATTAAAATAAATTGAAGGTAAGAAATGGTATTGTAAACCATTAAAATTAAATGAAATGGCTTGTAGATTGCTTGAAAAGTGTGCGTAAGTGTTAAAAACTATAAAAGTTGCTTATAACATTGTCTGGTTACATTGCTTTTAAACATTCATGTGTTGTAGTTTTTTAAATAGAGTGAAATGTTAATAAACTTCATATATTTGGCACTTACATGTTTAAATTGAGTAAGTACAGGTACCTGGAAGCCGTGTGGCTGGATTTGATTGTGCTATTTGCTAAAAATAATAAGCCGCTTGCTCAAAATGCTAAATAAGGTACGCCTACGCAATAAAATTAGAAAATATGAACTGTTTTTGGTTTTTCCGACCGTGTGGGTCGATGTATATATATTTATCTCTTTCTTCAAATTGCAAAAGCTCCTCCGTACAAAGGGGACTCTGCCAAAAATTTTCAAAAATTTTGGGAGTTAGAAAATTTTTGTTAACAACAAAACGAACTCAAATCAGAGACTAAAATAAATTAGTAAAGGAAACCAACTTAAAGTAATGATATGAATTAGTTATTAATGGAAAATAAAGTTTAAAAATTTAGAGTTAAAAGAGAAATTGAATTCATATTAAAATGAAAGAATCGATTTGAATAGAAATAGATATGAACTTAAGTGGTGAAGTGAAAATAAATAAAGAAGCATATAAAATGCTTATACTAACTTAAGAAGGGAATGGGTGAATTCTTGATTTGGAGTTGATATTACAAATATAATCTAAGTTGATGTTAGAATGAATAAATACTGACATTTTGGAATAACGTAATACGATGTTTTGGGAATATTGTGATTGGACATTAGTGCTAAGCAGGATATGTAGGTAATATAAAGGAAAAAAAGAAAGTTGGATTTGGTTTCAAAGAATAAATTTTGAAAATGCTCGACAAAAAGGTATGTATTTAAAATTGATGTGAATTTGATTGGGATTTTGGATTGAGCCACTTGGCCTTTTGTTTTCTTTTTGGATTTGGAAGGCCGTAAAGCCATTTTGTAGTTGTATCGAGCTAGCCGCGCAAAGGAAACGCTGGCGAAATTTTTTGCAAATTTAGGGAGTTAGAAAAATTTGAGAAAATTTTGATAATTCAAATTCGATTTTAAATTTGAATTTGAATTGTTAAGTAAGTAATATGGTTTAGGACTTATGGTTAAGTTGAAAAGTTAAGAAAAGGATTAGTGTATCATTGATAAAAAAAATTGTTGGTAAATTGATAAAAAACTATTTGGAGTTGAGAAGATAGTTAATGGGTTATGGATCATTCTTCCTAACTAGTAATTTCGGGGACGGAATTCTTTTAAGGGGGAAGGAATGTGATGACCTGGAATTTTTGAGCGTTTAAAATTTAAATATTTAATTGATTTTAAGTATTCAATAGAGCAATTTTAACTTGAATTAAGAATATCACAATTTATTTGACAATTAAATTATCGAATTAAATAACTGGAAGTTGAATCAAATGTCGAATCTGGCATTTTACGCCTGTTAAAAATAATTTGAAAGCTTGTAAAATTTATATTGATAGTACAAGGGATAATAGAAGTTGTAAAATCGAATTTAATAGTGGTTTGTTCAGTTTTAAAATTTTATATCGTTTAAATTGAATTTTAAAATAGCCTTCCGAGGCGCAGTCTCGGAATTCGACGAAACGAGTTTCACTGGATCCGTAATGTTGAATTATTGTCAGATTTCAAATTTCGTTTTGATCGGAGTTAGTGTGTGAGTGTACGAAATATAAACGTGCTGGAAAAAAAAGTAATTTATAATAATCTAATGACATTTACTTAGTGAAGCTTCTCATATACGCTGTTTCTTTTAATTTAACCGTGTTCCCCCCTTTCTCTTCTATAAGGGCAGGTAAATAAATTCCTTCTCATTATCGAATCACTCGACCGATAAAATAAATGGCCGTATTCATCTTTCAAATTCAAACCTAAATCGTGATTTTATACTTGCCGATCCCTTTTCAATTCGAAGCTAGGAAGAAATCGATCTTGGGCGAAAGTGTTTTTTTTTGTTTCGATTCGAAAATCGTTCGAAGTCTGGAAGCTCGTAGGAACATCGAACACGCTGTTGCTCGAGACATTGGGGGGAAGTTCGCGAGGATTGGGGGGTGCTGAGGCGACGGCGTCGCGAATTCGACGGTGGGAGGACCGAGCCTCGTTCGTCGCCCAAGTTTACGAAGCAGTAGCATTTTGTTAGGGTAGGGTTCAGCAGCTTGGCGTGATCGGCATCGATGGCCGCGAGTTCGTGGGCACTGGGAGGTTAGGGTTTTGTCGAGACACTCGCGCGCGCGACAGTGATGATGGGCTTGTCTTTGTGATTTCCTGTTCATTGTGAGGTATTCTCAAGTTTTTATTAATTTTAATTTACTCACATAAATATTCTTTTGGCCGAACAGTAAATGTATATATATATATATAGTAGATTTTATAAAAATGATTTAAAGGTTTATGTATTTATAATAAATTACTACTGTTGATAGTATATAGAACAATAAGGTAAGGGAATAAATGATATACATATGTACATTTTAAAACCATACTGGCGTATTTCAAAAATAAAAATAAAATATAACGATATGTATTATAGTGATCAACCCATTAGTAAACTTATTAATCATTTTGGTAACTAGAAATTTATTTATTTTTAGGGAAAAATTGTTTGAGTAAAAATATTAGATTGAGTTAAAATTTATTAATTAAAGGAATAAATAATAATAGAGTTGCTCGATTTATTCAAATATTAATAAATCATATAATATTTTATACAAGGTCAAAATCTGATAGAAGCAAGCCGGGTTGGATCGAATTGCAAAAACAAAATGAAAGGTGAGTTAATCTCACTCAGTTTAAATTTAAATTTAAAATGATTAAATTTAAATAATTGTTTGAATGGTTGAATGAATTCATGTGATATAGTGTAATATTTTGGAATTGGTATATTATATCGTGCTGACGTTTGTGGATGCAGGGGAAAACAGGTTGGAGGGATCCAACTGGATCCCTCAATATTTATTTCAATTATTTAAAACCCTCTGTTGTGATTTATTTGATATCCTATGAAGAACTTTATTGGAATATTGAATGCCATGCTTAGATTGGATATCATTGGATATGATGAATTACCAAAAATATATAAATTGAATTTTGGTAAGATAATAAAAGAAATGGAATTGTAAGTGAAATAATTATAGGAATTTGAATAAATTTTTAAATGAATTGGAAAGGAATAAAGTGACTTTAAAATTCAACTAAATAGATCCTGGTATAGAAAGGAAATTTGAATATAACAGGAAGTTAATGAATTTTAATCTTCAATGGTATTAATTAAAAGAACAAAACATTTATTTAAAATTTAAGATTTAAAATTTTGAAAAAAAAGAAGTTGGGAAAAGCTGAAAAGTGTATATTTCAGTTAAAGATTTAAAGTCAAATGGAAAATAATAACAATAATAATTAAGTGCATAATTAATGAAAATTTGAAATGAATTGAGTAATTTAAGAAACTTATTTCGAATGGAATAAATTAGGAATCAATTTGGAAAATTGATTTAACTGATTGAGATTGGAAATCTCTCTCTAAATAATCGAGCACGCTTTCAGAGTAAATTTTTAAATATAAATTGAAAGTTTAAAGTTGTTTTAAGAAGTATGTTTTGTAAAATTTATTATTTCTAATATTTAATTTATAAATCAAGTATTTCCTTTTAATATATTATAGCAATAATTATTTACGGAGTGATTTAGTATTTGTTTTAAAAAGTTTAAATCGGGTTTTATGTTTTATTAAGTAACCTTATTTTCAAAAATATTCCTATAATATGTATTTTTAACAAATTATTGAAGTAATTTAACTTAAATGTTTAAAGTATATTTTTTAAGTAAAGTGTTTTAAATTATTTAAAAATCTATTTTTATGTGCTTGGTGATTTCAGAGGAGATCGAAAATATTTGGGAAAGTTTATTCTGAAAAGAAAGATGGTTTTGAAACTGTTTTTCAAAGGATTGAAAATAGAAATATATCTTGTGAAGATATTTTTGGAGATTAATAAATAATTTGGAAAATTATTTATTGTTTGATGGATGTTTGTGATTATTAATTGATAGTTAAATAACCGACTATCAATATTGGACAAACACGTTGATCGTTTCGAAGAGACCGGGATCGAGATTTATTTCTCGAAAACCACTTCGATCTGGTTTGTACGTTTCGTGAAAAACGATTTCGGATTCGAAGATGAAGCAGTGAATTGCATGGGCTAGTCTCTACTAATCCTGAGGATATTTCCAAAATGGATGTAGTAGGAATAGTGCCTTCGGTTCCGTTTGAACCCGGGACGAACTTGTATGGATGAATGCTTGCGAAACATTGTCAGGTGGACGATGGGCATTCTAAGGGATATATTCTAAAAAGGTAGCTCTTAGCCTCAAGCCTCATCAAATGGGAATGACTGAAAATCAAGGGTTATGCAGCAAGGCTAGGTGGGTAGCACCCAAGCAGGGTGAGGTCATTCCAGTCTAGATGTCCCTTTTTATTTTTTGGCTTAGTGGGCGGTTGCTGATCCCAACCGCGGGGTGATCTCACTCGGGATTATCCAGTGAGGGATTGTCCCGGCCTTGTGTTGCAGGGGAGCGGGCGTACTCCTCGGTACGGTGATCTAGGCCCCGTACTGTGACAGGTGGTACCCCAGTGCCTAGTCATTAGTTGGAAATCCATTCTCCCTACGAGCCTTGTACGAGTTTTGTTTGTATTACCCACTCTGTGGCTAGTACCTGGAATTTAATAGATGTAACAATTTCGGCTATTTTATAAGTATTTTTATATAGACCCTATTATAATATCAGAGGATTTCTATAAAAATTGTTTTAGCTATCGTAAGGTAAAAACCCGACATGTTTATTTGTGGCATGGTCTTACGAGATGCTTTTGTCTTCAAAGGATTTTTGAACTTTAATAATCAATTGGGTGTGATTTTCTCACGTGGTATTCCAGACTGACTCGGGTGTTATTTAACTATAATGCTCGGGTCAGACCGAGTATTATAGAATACATGATATGATGCTGTGGAGTTCAGGAGGCGAGATGGATGACGATACGTACTCTCGTACTTGTATATATATATTTACGCTGTTTGAGTTGTTGCGTATCTTGAGTTGTTGAGTATCCTTGTATGATATTGTTGTTGAGCTATGATTGATGTACTCTGATGATGTAATATATAAACAAGGATATTTGATGTTGAGTAAAGAGTATTTATTATCTATTATATTTTATTCCGCTGCGATGGTTAGATTCTGATGTTGATTTTGTTTTCTCTTCTTCTACCTCTTCTTCTTTAACCTAAATGGTTCGTATTTCTGTACAACTTGAGTTGATTGTTGTATAATAGTGCTGACTCAAGAGGTACGGATTTTCGGGCAGTTACATGAATTGTGGAATTTTTAAGTAAAGTTGATATTGAGAAAATTATTCCAAGCGAATAGAAATCAAAATAATGTGAATAAAGAAATTGATATGGTTAAATAATCAATGAATATAAATACGTAGGGTGAACGTATATTATTTTATTCGCATGACAATTTGATCCAGATTCGAGTACAGAATTTCGAGATAGTTATACCGATCCGAGTTAGGATTTTTCACTCGATTTTCGACGACGAACCATGCATATGGATTTTGATTGATTCTGGAAAATTCTCTATCATAGTTGTGACTATGCAAGGAGAATGACAGTTTCTGATCAAGAAACCAGTTCTGAGTCCGCACTAGGAAGTCGGGTGGATGATACTAGTTCGGAAATGAAATTGTGTGATCGAGCGAGCGATCGGATCTGATATTTGCGTACGAATGGTATATGTACATCATACGGGCTTGATTGTATAGAAATTGAAATTCTGTAAAGAAGTCAATAAAATTTGGAAAGAGTTAATACTGTAGATTTCAGAATTGAATTGCCAGAGTGGATATCTGAAATTTATTGTGTATTCCATATATCTCATCTAAGGGAATTTGTTCGTGATTCATCATCAGTTGTTAAACCAGTAATTCAGGAATTCGGAAGTCGAATCAAACTTAACTATGGTCAGAAATCCAGTTCAGATTGTGGATCGAGACGAGAAACAACTCAGGAACAAAGTGGTGAAACTCGTCAAGGTGCACTGGAGTGAGGATCCCAGAGATTGCACCTAAAAAACTCTCGATAGTTTTAAGAATGCTTATCCGGATTTATGTTCGGATAACTAGTGATGTTTGTTACAATAGGCTGTTTGATTGTGTTATAGTATGAATGATATGTATGTTTGGATTGTTAATATAAAGGCTTTTGAATTAACTGTTGTTTTAAATTTCGAGGACGAAACTCTTTTAAAGGGGGAGGAATGTAACAACCTGGAATTTTTGACAGCATATTTTAATAAATATTTAATCTAATTTAAATTAAATACAAGCATTTCAATTTTTAAACTGATGAGATCTTTGATATTTAACAGTTGTATGTTTTATAAAAGAAAGTTTTGATTTGAAATTTTTTAAATAGAATGCTTCAAAACCATTTGAAGCAAAATCAGTCTTATACACTAAAATCAAAGATTGTATACTGTTGATATTTAATCTAATAAAATGAAATTGAAAAAATAAGTTTAAAAATAAACAAACATAGTAATATTGAACATAAACATGGAAGTATAAAACAATATGGATGATTATAACACAAACATACAAAACCAGTATTGAAACATAGTTAAAATTATAAAATATAACAAAGAGATAAATGTTCAAATGTAAGTTATAACTTGAAGTATAAAAATACAAGCACAATGCTATGAATCAAAGGCTTGTAAAATCTGAAATACAAATGGAATACAACTAATATAGTCAAACAATAATCTTTAAAATTCAATTGTACAACACAAAATCCTTAATAAAAATTTATGACAAAGATGCTATGTAAATTAAGTATGCAAGAGACAAAGACACAAATTTAATATAAAACTTATGCTGCTGAAGTTTATATGCATAAGAAAACACAAGTTTTCACTTCAATATAATAAAACAAAATCTATGTCTTACAGGATATGCTTGGCCGAAGTAAAAAGAAATATCTTTGTACAGCACATAAGAAGTATCAGTACACATTAATTATATGTTATCTTAAATAAGAGAAAAGGCATTAATTAGCACAACTTGTTGTTCAAATAAGTACTACAGCCGAATTCCTGTAATAATTTCCTTCTGCAGAATATTACTTAGCCAATTAAAAGAAACATGACAATACAAACAAATGACACTGTCCAGTTACAACCTGTTAAGTAGCTTTAACATATATATATATATACACACACACACACCTATATATTATGTTCATATATAAAACTTAACTGAACCTAAAGAAAACCTGAGAAACATTATTGCTTTGCAAACATAAATTAATTCGAAAACAGAAAGAAAAAAATAGAGAAAAGGAAAAGAAGAGTTTCAGAAGAATTTCACCTATAGTGTCTTCTCCAACACTTACTTTCTGTTCAACAGTTATTAGGTGAGTAAACTTACTATTTTCAAATTTAAACTTGTGTATTTAACTTAAAATTTTATGTGCTCTGATGTCTATGTTAAACAAGTAGTACAAAGAACTTTCTGTTGCTCTGGAAAGTATGATATGGCTGTTCTTCAGTGTTTTTCCCATGTTTCTGAACATAGTAAAGCAAAGAAAATGTAAATACTTCTTCGTATAAATATTTTGAACTTGAATATTCATGCTAATTTAAGTTGTTTACCTAAACCAAGACCTGCAACTGGTTTTAGAATTTAACAGTATGTTATAAATACTGTATTTCCAGTTACAGGCAAATAATTAAAAGAATCAAATTTTGAATGTTTAAATTTGTAAATTCAATAGCATATTTAGATTTCATACACATAATTATGTTTTTTAGAATAAAAATTATGATTTTTAAGCAAGGGTTTTAAGAGCAGTTTAAAATGAAACTAAAATGGGATTTTTGTCAATCCTGGGTGATTGGATTAATTTTAATGGTTGTAATTGGATATGAAGCAAGTTTGTAATACATTTAACACAAGAAAAATGCTGGAAAAATTATTCAATGAATGGATTTTGGGTTTGAATCTAAAATAGGGTTTAAGTTCATATTTTTCAATGCTCTGTAAAAAAATTGTTTTCGGCATCATAGGGCAACCGAGTTGATCGCGATTTCAGGTGGTGTTAGGGGGGATGTGATCGAAGTTTTGGTGGAGTTCCATCACCTCCGATGATGGATGGTGCCCGCACGAAGGAATTTTCGGTGGGTGTTTGTTGTCGCATGTTCGAGCTACAGGCAAATTTTTGCCTTCGACCGAATCGTGATGGTTTGTGTGATGTTTTCATATGAGTGGACGATTTGGGGTTTGTAGACGTTGTCGCGAATCGCCGGAGACGTAGTGGACCACCGTTCATGTGCACGGTGGTGAGGTGGTGTCTGTCGAAGTTTCTGGGAGAGATGCGTATTCGTACGCGTGATTTTTTGGTTGTAGCTTCGAGTTTTCCTTGGGGTTGCGCGTGGGAATTTTTGTTTCTACAGTTCAAAAATTTATAACTAAACAAAATATAAAATGATAAGAAGAAGAAACAAGGAAAGGGAGAAGAAGGGGGAAAGGGAGAGAGAGAGATGCGGGAAGCACGGGAGGAAACTCGATGTTTTCTCGAGTGAAAGGAGGTGCTGACTCGGGTCTATTACCCAATGGGCGTGCATATAATTTTTTTAAGTATTTGTTATATCTAAGTTAAATTAAACAATAGTTAGTTAGTTTAAGTTAATATTAAATTTAAAAGGTTATTAAAGAAGTCTGTAAAGATAGGTGATTAAACAAGTAATTAGAATGTTAATAAATTATACTTGAAATTTAAATTGATTTTGTAATTAGAAATAAATCATATATTAAAACAATTTAAATCTTAAAATATTATCTAATTACTTAAAAGTTAATTCATAAATGATAATTAGCTTAAGTGATCAATTGAAGATTATATAGTTAATAAAATTGATAATAGATTATTAGTTTAGAGTAATTTGTGATAATTAAATAAGAAATTAACCTTTAATTAGTAAGTTAATAATTAACAAAGAATCAACTAATTAACCGAGTAATTAAGTATCAGTTAATGAATAAAAGTTTAGTAATTCATTAATTAATTAAAGATTAGATGATTAATAAATTAATAATTAATGGTAACCAGTTAATTAATTGATCATTAATAAGTTAATTAATCGGTGGTTAATTAAACAGAATGAAGTAGTTATTTTTAAGCAATAATTTAGTTAAACCAAACCGTTTTGGTATGCGTTGATAATTCTGTTTGATTGCCTTTGATATCTGTTTGATGATAGTTCTGTAATATGTTATGATATATTATAGATATCTGTGTTAACTGTATATGATTTATCTGTTATATCTATTATGTTAATTCTGATATTAAATTAAACTGTTAAGTTAAATAGACAACTTGGCCCTTAAAATGCCGTTTGGATTCCGATGAGACCGGGATCGGAAGAATCAATTTTGATTCTCCGAAAACCACATCGATCCAAATTAAACGATAGGTCGTGACTTATCAAATGGTGATCAAGATGGTGTTTCAGAATGCAAGGGTTATCGTCGTTAACTCTGAGGGTGATTCCAAAATGAGTGTGACGAGATAATGCCTTCGGTTTCGTTCGAACCCGTAACGAACTTGTATGGATTGAATGCTTTCAGCACATCGTCAGGCGGGCGATGAGCATTCTAAGGAATATGTTCTGTAAAGGTAATCGCAGCCTCAAGCCTCATCAACCGAGAATGACTAAAACAGGGGAGATGCAGCAAGGTTAGGTGGGTCATGCCCAAGCAGGACAAGATTTTCCCCTGTCTAGATGTCCCTTTTTGTTCGGCTTAGTAAGCGGTTGGTCGTGCCAACTGCGGGGTTATCTTGTTCGGGACTGTTCAGTAAGGAATGGTTCCGGCCTTGTGTTGCAGGGGAGCGGGCGTACTCCTCGGTACGGTGGTCTAGGCCCCGTACTGTGACGCGCGGTACCGCAGTAGCCCTGCTATGGTTGGAAATCCATTTTCCCTACGAGACCCTACGGTTTTGATTTGTATTACCCACTTTCATAGCTAGTAGCTGGAATTTAATGAATGTAACAATTTCGGCTATTTTCTATTTACTTGAAAACCCTAGACACTATTATAATATCACTGGATTTCCTATGAAATGTTTTGGTTAGCGTAAGGTAAAAACTTACCCGTATTTATTTATGGGAAGTCTTACGTGATACCTTTATTTTCAAATGTTTTTCAAAGTTAAACAACTTTAAACCGTTTACTCATACCAGACCCATGTCTGACCCGGAGTTTATATTTTTTGTTTTCATAAACTCTTGGGTACTCAAATTTTTATGAGTAGCCAAGTGATAGGTATTTGGAAGTGTTGATTTTCTGGAGAGGCTTTTGGGAAGAAGACCAGACGTATGTATCTATATATGTAGTTC
Organism: Allium cepa; assembly: GCA_030765085.1. Classification (NCBI taxonomy): domain Eukaryota; kingdom Viridiplantae; phylum Streptophyta; class Magnoliopsida; order Asparagales; family Amaryllidaceae; genus Allium; species Allium cepa. The sequence continues at coordinate 1,035,019,235 of CM060928.1, forward strand.
CGCTGTGTGGTTAGTGTATGCTGTATTTTGGATGTATGTATGGACATACATGTATATGACAGTCCTGTTATGTGATATTGTATAACTCTGATATATGTATAACTATGTAATAGTTATGTGATGTATTATACTTTGTTCCATTCCGCTGTGAGATTCTGATGTTATTATTCTTTCTTTCTATTTTTTCTATTTCCATCCCTTTCTTTCTTAATGATGATACGTCTTTCTGGGTTGAGAAAGGCGGGTTCTCACACACACTCAACTGAATTTATTAAATTACCAAACTTTTCCTTTATCAAAACAAAAGTATCTGGTAGGACGCACTCATATATAAACACGGACATGTTTTTACCTTACGATAAATAAAACATTTCACATCAAATCATCTTATATTATACTCGTTTCTAATATACGAATAATATTAATCATAGCCGAAATTGTTACATTGATTAAATTCTAGCATATAGCCCGAAGGGTAATACAATCGAAATGGCAGGTACATACTAGAGTTTGGATTTCCATACAAATGACCAGGTGAAGGGACTGCCTTATGGCAGTACATCCCTAGAAGAATGTATCGAGGACCATCACAAAGGATGCTCTACCAACACAAGACTGATCTACCTCTATAACTAGGTAGTACCGAATATATCATCCTTCGGTTGTTACCGACCTTTTCCGAGGGCCCTCGAAGCAAACAAACCGCAATAATCAAATACACGACATAATAATGTGTAAAGATATATCTAGAAGAGGATGATCATATCCTATTTGGGAGCGACCCACTTAGCCTTGCTGCATCTAACCCTTTTTGGTCATTTCCGATTGATGAGGCCCGAGGTAACGATTACCTTTCACAAATCACAATCACAAAATTTTGAATGCCATACGACCATTTCCATTAACTACTAATTGCCTTCCACAAAATACAACCCTTATGCTCATACGTCTCAAGGAGGGTGCCAACCTATAAGAAGTTGCCTTATCCGCCGCCATTGATGTACGTTTGTAAAAACCAATGCACGTAATCTTTAGAAATGAAATGTCAAGCAAACATTCGTACAAGTTGTCCAGGAACAGGACAAACCGAATGTACTTTCCTACCACATCCTGTTGGGAAATCCCTAGGATGAACAAAATTTGTCCTTGCATTGGATATTTCATAACGAAGAGACTATTGCTATTGGATGCATATTGGGATTTTAACCCCAAACGATCAACAAGCACTCCCCTACTATGAAGATCCAAAATATCAATATCATTATAACCAACTAGCACAATTGTCGCATAAATGTTGGTCCGAAGTTATTTTCAGATAAATCTGATCCCGGTCTCCTTGCACCAACAACGCAAAAGCATTTCTCAACCTCACGTAAAAACTAAGTCTCATAGACTTATCACCTCTCTAACTTTCAACTTGCTATCCTTTGGGCTAAGAAGGAAGCTCGATAGATTGGAGTAACACTCCGCACTATACCAAATAACATTCTCAACACAAACGATAATGAAGCCTACCCAGAAGGCTGCATACGAAGTGCACGACTAAATATGTAACGACCTTGAAATTCAGACCCAGTTTAAAATTTTAAAATCGCTTATTTAGTGTAGAAGTTCGAATCTTCACAAACAACTTCCGTTGCTATCCAAACTTCACATTTGGAATGCGTCTAGATAGACATAGGCGTACGTCAAATTTCATTGAAAAATATTGAAGTTAATTTCGTTCGTCACATTTACATATTAGTTTGAATTCTATGTGTAAATTTTCTATTACGCGAATCCAAATATTTTCACAATGTTGCATAAGAAAAATATTCTGATCATGACGGCGCATTTCGTTTCGTCAAATTTCGCTTTTAATGATAGTTAAATTGTTCGCGCAAGCAAACAGCTAAATTAGGAATTAACAAATTAACAAATAATGTCAAATCGTCAAAGTCTTCATACCATTGCGTTCGCCTCGTCGCAGTGATCAAAACGATATATTTATTTGCATCAATAGGAGTTTGGCATTGAAATTGATAATTGTTTAACGGACTATAAACCGGTCCGTTACGCAGCTCGAACTGGTACCCAACTATCCCCTGCTCAGATTTCTAAGGGACTTTGACCATTCAGCTTCTAGGAAACCCCGATAGCCATCACGTTTACCGAGGACATCATTGCTGTGACCTTAGGACTCTAAACATCTCTGTATATATCAGCTACCCTCTGCATTAATTGATTTGCTCACTTCACACTCAAACTCTCTGGTACGTGCTCCTTTCTTCCTCCTCTGCATGATTTCCTTTATATATATTTTTGTTTGTCTCCCCTCCAGATAAATGAAACTCACAAAACCCACCCACATCCACCCATGCCGCCCGCTCTGCCCACGTCCACCTACGCCCACCCTCTCCGCCTCGTCTGCCTCACCCATTGCCGACCCCACTGCCATCCGCTCCACACTCTTCGCCTCGCCCCACTACCCACGTCCGCCCTCCACCGCACCGCCAGCGACCAGACCCCAGCCTGCCTTACCCTCGACCACCCCGAGTCGCCACGTTGAGCCTGCTTTGCTCCCCACAGCCAAGAACCCAACCGAAACTATTGAACTCAGCAAACCCAGGCCATCTCTTCTATTTCCGTGCCAATCCACCTAGCCCCTGCGTCCCACTGCCACCATCCGCCCAGCCTCCGCCCACTGGCTACGTACGCCTCCAACCCAGATCCCAACCCGCCTACGACCAGCGCCTGCAGAACCACAGACCGCTCCGCCTCGACACAGCCATCCTCAACCATTGAAACCCGAACCCCTACTCAACCAACGAACCATCGTCCCACGTCCATCTCCCCTTGCCACTGCCTCACCACGGCCGAAGCCTCCTTCGTACCAGATTCGGAACCCTGAGGTTTCTGTTGTGTAGTTCACGTAGAGAAACTTTATTAAAACTGTTGCTTGTTTTTATACATATTAATATGAATGTGTAATCTGTTATGTTTATAACAGTATATAATTTTGAAATTTCCAGTTGCTCACATACAGTCTGTTGCTATGTGTTTTATTCCATCTCTTGCTATTGATCCGGAAGCATAAGCTATTTCCATCCCGCTTGTCAAATCTACCTTGCTTTGATGTTTGGCATGGTTTATATATATATATATTCAATCGATATATATTGCAATAAACAAATTATTGATTAATTATTTGTTTGATTGCAGTTTGTGTTCGTTTTGCGTCATGCTTGTTTGGGTCTATCTTATCTATCCATCTTCGTGCTTCGTCGTCCAATCTCTAACCACGCAAGGTGAATATTTCATTTACGACTCAAAAATCTATTATGCTATGATAATCAAGTGATTGATGTTGTTAATATTAATTTGAATGTTAAAATGGTTGATGTTGAAATTGTTCATATAAACTGTAAATTTCAACACAAGTAAAAAAAATTGAATATTGTTAATATTTAAATTTCTAAATTAACGCCATGTATTGTTTAATTTGATTTAACGTGTTAAATTGTGATCTGATGTTAGTTTATGGTAAATAGTTGTGACACTAAATTTGTTATGTGATGTTGAATTTGGTTGTTAATATAAGTGAAATTTAATATGAAACTGAATTTGATATAGGATAGTTAACAATTTAAAATGGATCATATATGTTGAACTTGACCCCTTTAAATGTTAAATAAATCGACGCGTAGAAATAGGGTTAACTACACTTTGAACCATTGAATGTATGATTGATGTCGTAATTTGATAATAGACAGCAAGTGAAAAACCATAATGTAATAATCTTTAATCTGCATGAAATGATAGCGTGGATTCTAGGAATAATTATATTAATTTGCATAAATAACAAATGCAAATTAATACGTTTATTTAGGGATTATTTAAATAAATTGTTTAATTGTTATGTATGGTTGCTATTGCTTGTTTATTTACTTTGACACCATCCCAGTTATCACACTGCAAGTTTCCTTTGCTTTGCTTTGATTTTTCTTTTTTTCATTGAATGATATTGGGTTGAAATGATAAATACCCAATTAAATAACTTGGCCTAGGATAGCTAATTAAAATAAGAAACCCGACTGGTCAACAAGATCATTTTAAAATTGAAATCTATTTGAAATTATGGAATGAACTTAACAATTTGTTTGAAATTAAGTAACAAACTTAATGGATTAATTGAAGTAAATTAATGGACTTAATGAAACGGATTAATTAATCTATTTAATTGATTAAAATGAATTGACAAATTTAAAATTGAGAAAAATGTAATTTGATTTAGGTAAACTTAAAATTAAGTTAGTTGAATATTTGAAATGAAAATTAGAAACAAGTAAAGTTTTAGAATTCAATAATTTAAAAATTTATTAGATTTATTAGATTAAGATTTAAACTCGGTTTTAATTAAATAGATTTGAAACTTGTTATGAATTAAATTGGAGACTAAGTGAAATTTGACTTAAGAGGAATATAAACTAACTAAAGTTTTATAGATTTAATTTAGTGATAATTTAAATTAAAATGATTTTAAATTTAATGAATTAATTAAATTAGGACATTGTAACTGAGTATGAATTGCGATGATTTGTAACTCATAAATAACGAATTCGTGTTGTGTAAATCATGGAACCAAATAAATGAAATTGGGTTTCTTTAAATAGAAATTCAATTGAATTTGGCGAATAAATCAAATGAAGCTATTTTGATGAAATGAATTTAGTTAATGAAATTGATTTAATCAAATTTATGATAACAGTGAATGTAAATATGAATTGAAATGAATAGAATTTGATTTAATGATTCGAACTACATTGACCATTAAATTGAATTCACTGATTATGAACTAAATTTAATAAGTGAAATTTAGATCTTATTAAATTGAACTTGAATGTTTAATTATATTGTTAACTCAAATGTTTGAACTAAAAATTGCATTGGAAATATGTTTTAAATATCTAAAATAAATTGAATCTTGAAATGTCAAAATTTTGGAAGTCATTTTGCAGCTTGACTTTTGGACATTGATTTGTTTAAACTTTAATTTAACCGACCATCGGGTAATAAATACGCAGTTATTAAAGAGACTGGGATCGGATATGGACATACTCTCTGTCGATACCGAAAACCACTTTAATAACTATTATACGCGGAGTGTTGACCCAGAATGAAGTGGATGGTTTGGTGAACGCGTTGACTGAAGAAAGAGAACGTTATTGGATGACCCCTGACATGACTAAAACAGGAGCCGCGCCGGGCCATTGAGGTTCGCCACCTCTAGCGGACACACTTCTTCGATACCATATCTATTACTTTTGTGATTCGATTTGGGTGCACCCCTTGATTCGGGAGTGTTGTTTCGCGGTGTTGAGGTAGCTGCTGGCTATGCTCAACATCAGTCCAGATCACGCAACTAGTAGTATCTTACTTGGTATCGCCTCATGTACCTTGTCTTGCTGATTATCCTCTCCGCGACCACTACGATTTGTTTTGTGTTATACCTATGGGGTACCCTCTGATAACCACCAGTTTACGGTGGGGTTTACGGTGCTGTATAGACTATGGCATTATAAAATGTGTTAAGAGGAATTATGGTAACGCCTTAACGCTATTTTAATATCTTACTTTACTGATTAGACATTATCTACATATCGTGTTCTATTGTATATATAGATAGTTTATCAGACCCTTAGAGATGTTATTTTATTCATCTTTGAGTTATGTACTTTATTCCCTGGACTTGATAATCTTGTATAAGATTTTGAGTCCTGACTCGAGTGTTTCTTTTTGTATATGCTCGGGTCAGTTTGAAGCTATCCAGTTGTTGATCAAGGTTGGTTGAAGATGCTGAAGACTTAGCATTCATCTTTATCAGTCTATTTCTATTCCAGTATTGATGTACTAGTCTGTTGGGCATTTATGTATTTCCTTTCAGTCACCTTATGTTGAGACATTGTTGTACTTCATGTAGTAACTTTATGAACTGCTATTATGACGATGTATTTTCCGCTGCATTATTCTGTGACTGTTCTGTGTCTGTGATGTTGTATTGATTATCATTTACATTTATGTATTTATAATCCCATAATGATTCATGTTTTGTATTATTTAAGTTGACATGTGTGGATTATTGTCAATTTAAATGGTCCAAATATACGGGTTGTTACAGTTGATATCAGAGCTTCGGTTTCCCTAAAAGCCTTAGTTTGGGGTTATATAAACTCACTAGAGATAGGGTAGCAATACCCGAGAATGAGGAGAATAGATTCAATATCCAGATCTTTGAAATTCCAACTTCTTTTGATTCGTTAATTGGATTTTTCTTAAAGCTCTATGATTTTTCTATCCTTGGTTCTAAATCTCTTTCGATATTTCAGGATAAGTACCAGAAGAAACAATAGGGGAGGAAGAGGCAATGGTCCTGCCCATGCTGCACCTGCCTCCCCAGCTTCAGTCAAATTCACCACTCTTAGTACGGAGTATGCACAGCTTGGAGGTATTAAGTTTTTTGGATCCGAGAGCATTATCGAGGCTCAGCAATGGCTTAAAGGCTTAGAGAAGATATTTTCTGGTTTGGAGATCCCTGATGCTCAGAAGCGTCAGCTTGCTGCTTGGCAACTTCAGGATGCCGCACAAGATTGGTGGGAATCTGTTACTTCGCGTATCGAGGAGAACACCATCACTTGGCCCAGTTTAGGTATAAATTGTTTGGATTTCGTAGTATAAATTCTTCTTTCAACCTTTGGAATGTTATTCATCTAGTCTATCTTTTGATTAGGGATACTTCTCGGCACAATGGATGACAGCTGCTTGGAGAACCCAAATTTATAGAGCTTTTATGGATCTTAAGCAAGGCAGTATGACTTTTTCTGAGTATGAGAGGAAATCCAACAAACTTTCCAAGTTCGGACCGGGCTTGATTGATACACCACTTCTAAAGAACGAGAAGTTCATTTTGGGAGCTAGAACAGAATATTATGACCTGCTTACTGGCCACACCCACTACAACTTCACAGAGCTTGTTGACTACGCTCTTAGATATGAGGAAAAGCCTAAGGGACCCATTGCCAAGGCCACTCCTACTCAGTCCTCTTCTAGCCAGCTCAGAAATAGGAAGATGAACTTTGATCAACAAAAGAAAGCTTGGCAAAAGACTAAAGGATTAGGATATGCCTAGAAAAGCCCAATCGACCTTGCTAATATCACTTGCTTCAAATGCGATAAGAAGGGTCATTATGCAAATAGCTGTCCGTCTACCGGAGCTGCTATTCAACCACCTTCTCAGATGAGGAGTGATTTATGACATGCCTGCCTCCAGCCTGGTCACTTCAAGAAAGACTGCCCATTGCAGAAGAGAGGCACACCATCTAGAGTATTTGCTATCACCATTCCCGCACCACTTCCACCACCTGCTCAGGATGACCAAGGTACCTTAAGAAGTACTTTTTCATTACATGATTTACCTGTTAGGGTATTATTCGATACTGGTGCTTCTTATAGCTTCATATCTATTGATCTTTGTAATAAGCTCAAATTAGAACCTACTCTTGCTACTACTTCCTTATGTGCCTCCAACCCTATTGGAGGACTTGCCAACCTCAGTAGAATTTGTAAAGAGGTTGTGCTTTTGTATGGAAGATATCGATTCACTTGGGATTTCTATGTGCTTGGCTTCGTAGCATTTGACATCTTATTTGATGCTGATTGGTTAAGAAAATTCGATGCTGTTATTTCTTGCAAAGCTCATTCTGGTTCTCTAGTCAATGACAAAGGTCTACCACTTGTCATTGAATGCAAATCACCTCAGAAATATGCGGGAAGCTTTATATTCTCTCTCGGATGATCTTAGTACCACTCCTGTTGTTCAGAAATTTCTCGATGTATTTAGAGAGGTCAACTCTCTACCGCCTAAACGGGAGATCGATTTCCACATTGACCATATTCCTGGAGCTACTCCCGTAGTTCTCCCTTACAGAAGGATGGCTCCTAAGGAAAAAGTTGAAGTAAAAACTCAAATTGATGATCTACTTGCTAAGGGTTTGATTAGGAGAAGTTGTTCTGAATGGGGCGGCGCAGTTGTATTTGTCACCAAATCAGATGGATCTCTTCGCATGTGTGTCGATTTCAGAGAACTAAACAAACGCACTCTCAAAAATCGCTATCCGATGCCTCGCATAAGTGATTTATTCGATCAGCTCCATGGAGCTAAGTCTTCTCACAACTTGATCTAGCCACTGGGTTTCACCAACTCAGAGCAGCAGAAGATAGTATTCATAAGACAGCTTTTTGAACCGAGAGCGGGTTTTATGAATGGCTAGTTATGCCGTTCGGGTTGACCAACGCCCTTGCTAATTTCATCGACTTGATGAATCGAGTCTTCGGTGATGTCCTTAACAAGTTTGTTCTTGTCATCATTGGTGATATTCTCGTCTTCTCCAAAGATGAGAAAGAGCATGAGACACATCTTCCTTACGTTTTGGAAACTCTCCGAAATCATCAGCTTAAAGCCAAGTTCTCGAAATGCCATTTCTGGCGAGACGAAGTACGATTCCTTTGCCATATTGTTTCCGAAAATGGGATTTCGGTCGATCGAGCTAAGATCACCGTAATCAATGTAAGTTCTATCCTTTTCGTTATTTCTATTCGATCCATCTTATTCCTTTCTAATTTGAAAATTTATCTACAGGATTGGGAGACTCCCAAAACTCCTACAGAGATTCGTAGCTTCTTGGGCTTGGCTGGTTATTATCGCAGATTTATTGAGCACTTTGCCCGGATTTCTGCCCCACATACGGCTTTAACTCGAAAGGATGTCAATTTTATTTGGAGTGAGAAGTGCGAATCAGCTTTTAATGAGTTGAAACGTAAGTTAACTTCAGCCCCAGTTCTTGCGGTAATTGACGGGAGTGAAGGATTAACTGTCTATACCGATGCTTGTCGAGAAGGTTTAGGCGCTGTCTTGATGCAAAACGGTAAGGTTGTTGCTTATGCTGGTCGTCAGTTGAAGACCCATGAAGTAAACTATGCAACTCATGATTTAGAGCTTCTTGCAGTTGTATTTGCTTTGAAACTATGGAGGCATCATCTTTTGGGAACAAAATTTGAATTATTCGCTGATCATAAGTCCTTGACGTATATTTTTTCTTAGAAGGATTTGAACCAGAGACAAGTTCGATGGCTTGAGTTCTTGGCTACATATGATCTCGACATCAATTATACTCCTGGGAAAGCAAATGTTGTAGCTGATGCTTTGAGCCGTAGCAAAGCATTGTCATGTTGTAATCTTGTAGAAGGCATGATATTTCAGCTTGTTATCTCCCCATCTCTTATGGATCGCATCAAAGCTAAGCAATATGAGGACACCTTGCTCTATCGAGTGAAGGAGTTAGTTCTTGGTAGAGTTGAAAATGCTGACAGTAAAATGGGAGCACAGATAGACAGTAATGGAGTTCTGAGGATTGACAATCGTATTTGTGTTCCTAATGTTGATGGATTGAGACAAGAAGTGCATAGAGAGAACCATCAGTCATCACTTTCATTTCATCCTGGTGTCACCAAGATGTATCGAAATATGAAGCAATTATACTGGTGGAGTGGGAAGAAGAGAGATACTTCTGTATATGTCAGTAGATGCACCACTTGCCAGCAAGTCAAGGCCGATCACCGGAAGACGACATGATTACTTCAACCCCTAGAGATTCCGTGTTGGGAATGGGACCAAATTTCTATTGACTTCATTGATGGATTACCGAGGACCAGAAGAGGTAACAAGAGTATATGGGTGATTGTTGATAGGTTGACCAAATCTGCTCATTTATTCCTGTTAAGACCACTCGTACTGCTTCGAGTTTGGCCGAGATTTATATGAGAGAGTTGTTAGACTTCATGGAGTTCCATCTAGTATTGTATGCGATAGAGACCACTTATTCACTAGTAAATTCTGGAAGGCATTTCAGGATGTCTTGGGCACTAAACTGAATCTGAGTATAGCTTATCATCCTCAGACAGAAGGCCAAACTGAGAGGGTGAATCAGATTTTGGAAGATCTGCTCCGAGCTTGCATTATTGATTTCGGTGGATCTTGGGAAGACCATCTCCATTTGGTTGAATTCACTTATAATAACAGTTATCAGGTAACCCAAAATTTTCAATTTGAATAAGTAAAATTGAATTGAAATTTAACTATCTTTATAATCAGGCAAGTATCAATATGGCACCGTTCGAAGCTTTATATGGACGGCCATGCAAATCGCCAGCTTGTTGGATTGAGCCCGGTGAACGATGATTTCTTGGCCCGGATATGATTATGGAGGCATCTAAGAAGGTTAATGAGATCATAAGGAAGATGAAGACCGCACAGGATAGGCATGAGAGCTATGTAGATAGGCATAGAAGAGATTTGGAATTCTAGGTTGGGGATGAGGTATTTCTGAAGGTATCACCTTTGAAGAATGTTATTCGATTTGGTCGAAGAGGGAAGCATGCTCCTAGATTTGTTGGACCATTCACTATCATCAAGAGAATTGGAACACTAGCTTACAGAGTTACACTACAGGAGAAGTTTGACGGCGTGCACAATGTATTCCATGTTTCACATCTTCGAAATGTTGTGCATGATCCATCCATGACCATTCCTATTGCTCGGTTAGATGAGGTTGATATTGAGCCGCATTTGACTATAGAGAGGAGACCACTTTGTATTATTGATAGGGATACGAAGTAGCTTAGAAGGAAATCTGTTAGCCTAGTCAAAGTCCAATAGAGTCCTGATGATCGTGATTGTACTTTGGAAACCGAGGAGAGTATTTGGGATTCTAATCCAGAATTGTTTGTTGAAGGTAAATTCCATTCTATATTCTATACTTTATTCGATAATCTATTCTATATCCATCGTATCTCTTTTATCTATACTTCCATTCTTTACCTTGTTCCTTTCCGAGGACGAAAAGTTTTGAGTGGGGGAGAATGTAACGTCCCTGAAATTCAGACCTAGTTTGAAATTTTAAAATCGCTTATTTAGTGTTGAAGTTCGAATCTTCACAAACAACTTCCGTTGCTATCCAAACTTCACATTGGAATGCGTCTAGATAGACATAGGCGTACGTCAAATTTCATTGAAAAATATTGAAGTTAATTTCACATTTACATATTAGTTTGAACTCTATATGTAAATTTTCTATTGCCCAAATCCAAATATTTTTCACAATGTTGCATAAGAAAAATATTTTGATCATGACGGCGCGTTTCGTTTCATCAAATTTCGCTTTTAATTGATAGTTACATTGTTCGCGCAAGAAAACAGCTAAATTAGTAATTAACAAATTCACAAATAGTGTCAAATCGTCAAAGTCTTCATACCGTTGCGTTTGCCTCGTCGCGCTGATCAAAACGGTATATTTATTTGCGTCAATCGAATTTCGGCATTGAAATTGATAATTGTTTAACGGATTATAAATTGGTCCGTTACGCAGCCCGAACCGGTACCCTACTGTCCCCAGCTTAGAATTCTAAGGGACTTTGACCATTCAGCTTCTAGGAAACCCAATAGCCATCACGTTTACCGAGGACATCATTGTTGTGACCTTAGGACTCTAAACATCTGTGTATATATCAGCTACCCTCTGCATTAATTGATTTTCTCACTTCACACTCAAACTCTCTGGTACGTGCTTCTTTCTTCCTCCTCTGCATGATTTCCTTTATATATTTTTTTTGTTTGTCTCCCCTCCAGATAAATGAAACTCACGAAACCCACCCATGTCCACCCATGCCGCCCACTCCGCCCACGTCCACCCACATCCACCCTCTCCGCCTCGTCCGCCTCACCCATTGCCGACCCCACTGCCATCCGCTCCACCCACTTCGCCTCGCCCCACTACCCACGTCCACCCTCCACCGCACCGCCAGCGACCAGACCCCAGCCCGCCTTACCCTCGACCACCCCGACTCGCCACGTCGAGCCCGCCCTGCTCCCCACAGCCAAGAACCCGACCGAAACCATTGCACTCAGCAAACCCAGGCCATCTCTCCTATTTCCGTGCCAATCCACCCAGCCTCCGCGTCCCACAGCCACCATCCGCCCAGCCTCCGCCCACTGGCCACGTCCGCCTCCAACCACACACCAACCCGCCTACGACCAGCGCCAGTTGAACCCCAGAACGCTCCGCCTCGACACAGCCCTCCTCAACCATTGAAACCCAATCCCCTACAACCAACGAACCATCGTCCCACGTCCATCTTCCCTTGCCACTGCCTGACCACAGCCAAAGCCTCCTTCGTACCTGATCCAGAACCCTAAAGTTTCTGTTGTGTAGTTCACGTAGAAGAACTTTATTAAAACTATTGCTTGATTTTATATATATTAATATGAATGTGTAATCTGTTATGTTTATAACAGTATATAATTTCGAAATTTCCAGTTGCTCACATATAGTCTGTTGCTATGTGTTTTATTCCAGCTCCTGCTATTGATCCGAAAGCATAAGCTATTTCCATCCCGCTTGTCGAATCTATCTTGCTACGTTGTTTGGTATGGTTTATATATATATATATATATATATATATATATATATATATATTCAGTCGATATATATTGCAATAAACAAATTATTGATTAATTATTTGTTTGATTGCAGTTTGTGTTCGTTTTGCGTCGTACTTATTCAGGTCTATCTTATCTATCCATCTTCGTGCTTCGTTGTCCAATCTCTAACCACGCAAGGTTAATATTTCATTCACGACTCAAAAATCTATTATGTTATGATAATCAAGTGATAGTTGTTGATAATATTAATTTGAATGTTAAAATGGTTGATGTTAAAATTGTTCACATAAACTGTAAATTTCTACACAAGTAAAAAAATATTAAATATTGTTAATATTTAAATTTCTAAATTGATGCCATGTACTGTTTAATTTGATTTAACGTGTTAAATTGTAATCTGATGTTAGTTTATGGTAAGTAGTTGTGACACTAATTTGTTATGTGATGTTGAATTTGGTTGTTAATATAAGTGAAATTTAATATGAAATTGAATTTGATATAGGATAGTTAACAATTTAAAATGGATCATATATGTTGAACTTGACCCCTTTAAATGTTAAATAAATCGACGTGTAGAAATAGGGTTAACTACACTTTGACCATTGAATGTATGATTGATGTAGTAATTTGATAATAGACACCAAGTGAAAAACCATAATGTAATAATCTTTAATCTGCATCAAATGATAGTGTGGATTCTAGGAATAATTATATTAATTTGCATAAATAACAAATGTAAATTAATTCGATTATTTCGGGATTATTTAAATAAATTGTTGAATAGTTGTGTATGGCTGCTATTGCTTGTTTATGTACTTTGACACCATCCCAGTTATCACACTGCAAGTTTCCTTTGCCATGCTTTGATTTTTTTTATTGAATGATATTGGGTTGAAATGATAAATACCTAATTAAATAACTTGGCCAAGGATAGCTAGTTAAAATAAGAAACCCGACAGGTCAACAAGATCATTTTGAAATTGAAATCTTTTTGAAATTAAGGAATGAATTTAGCAATTTGTTTGAAATTAAGTAACGAAATTAATGGATTAATTGAAGTAAATTAATGGATTTAATTTAAAGGGATTAATAAATCTATTTAATTGATTAAAATGAATTGGCAAATTTAAAATTGAGAAAATTGTAATTTGATTTATGAAAACTTAATGTTAAGTAAGTTGAATATTTGAAATGAAAATTAGAAACAAGTAAAGTTTTAGAATTTAATAATTTAAAATTTTGTTAGATTTATTAAATTAAGATTTAAACTCGGTTTTAATTAAATAGATTTGAAACTTGTTATGAATTAAATTGGAGACTAAATGAAATTTGACTTAAGAGGAATATAAACTAACTAAAGTTTTATGGATTTAATTTAGTGATAATTCAAGTTAAATGATTTTAAATTTAATGAACTAATTAAATTAGGACTTTGTAACTGAGTATGAATTGGGATGATTTGTATCTCATAAATAACGAATTCGTGTTGTGTAAATCATGGAACCAAATAAATGAAATTGGGTTTCTTTATATAGAAATTCAATTGAATTTGGTGAATAAATCAAATGAAGCTATTTTGATGAAAGGAATTTAGTTAATGAAATTGATTTAATCGAATTTATGATAACAGTGAATGTAAATATGAATTGAAATGAATAGAATTTGATTTAATGATTCGAACTAAATTGACCATTAAATTGAATTCATTGATTATGAACTAAATTTAATAAGTGAAATTTAGATCTTATTAAATTGAACTTGAATGTTTAATTATATTGTTAACTCAAATGTTTGAACTAAAAATTGCGTTGGAAATATGTTTTAAATATCTGAAATAAATTGAATCGTGAAATGTCAAAATTTTGGAAGTCAAAATTTGTAGCTTGACTTTTGGACTTTGATTTGTTTAAACTTTAATTTAACCAACCATCGGGTAATAAATACATAGTTATTAAAGAGACCGAGATCAGATATGGACATACTCTCTGTCGATACCGAAAACCACTTTAGTAACTATTATACGCGGAGTGTTGATTCAGAATGACGTGGATGGTTTGGTGAACGCATTTACTGAAGAAAGAGAACGATATTGGATGACCCCTGACATGACTAAAATAGGAGCCGCATCGGGCCATTGTTGTTCGCCACCTCTAACGGATACACTTCTTCGATACCATATCTATTACTTTTGTGATTCGATTTGGGTGCACCCCTTGATTTGGGAGTGTTGTTTCGCGGTGTTGAGGTAGCTGCTGGCTATGCTCAACATTAGTCCAGATCATGCAACTAGTAGTTTCCTACTTGGTATCGCCTCATGTACCTTGTCATATTGATTATCCTCTCCACGACCACTACGATTTTTTTGTGTTATACCTATGGGGTACCCTCTGATAACCACTAGTTTACGGTGCATTATAAAATGTGTTAAGGGGAATTATGGTAGTGCCTTAACGCTATTTTATATCGTACTTTACTGATTAGACATTATCTACATATTGTGTTCTATTGTATATATAGATAGTTTATCGGACCCTTAGAGATGTTATTTTATTCATCTTTGAGTTATGGACTTTATTCCCTACACTTGATAATCTTGTATAAGATTTTGAGTCCTGACTCGAGTGTCTCTTTTTGTATATGGTCGGGTCAGTTTGAAGCTATCCAGTTGCTGATCTAGGTTGGTTGAAGTTGCTGAAGACTTAGCATTTATCTTTATCAATCTATTTCTATTCCAGTATTGATGTACTTGTCTATTGGGCATTTATGTATTTCCTTTCAGTCACCTTATGTTGAGACATTGTTGTACTTCATGTAGTAGCTTCATGAACTGCTATTATGACGATGTATTTTCCGCTGCATTATTCTGTGACTATTCTGTGTCTTTGATGTTGTATTGATTCTCATTTACATTTATGTATTTATAATCCCATAATGATTCGTGTTTTGTATTATTTAAGTTGACATGTGTGGATTATTGTCAATTTAAATGGTCCAAATATATGGGTTGTTACAAAATAGTTCCCACATCAAGTCGAGGAACTAAAATTGGCCAAATTTTATAGTTGATTATTTAACTGTCAAAGCAAACAAACGAATAATTTGCTCCTTAAGCAATCCCTAGGCCCTTTTAGTTAATCCTTTATTAATTAAATCACTTGCCAAGTATTCACTTCAAATTATCTTTAAAAAGAAATATCCTCAAAACCATTTCCACTTTTCAATATTGGAAAAAATTTCCATATACTTATTTAATAATAAGTGATTCACAATGTCGTTTATTTTCAACATTTAGAAAATATTCCACACACCTAAATCAGGATTAAGTATAAATTTTATTCTTTAAGGAAAACATTCTCGTAAACATACTTATTTGGGTCAAAACGAATATTGCGTAAAACACGTTGCGACAACCCAAAATCACTAGTATAGGGACTCGAAAATTAGATATATATATTTAAATCCCATATACTATACAAAACTTTTCTTTTCGAAAATCATTTACTATAATAATGGTGTTATAGTCCATCATTTTTTTCTCTTCTCGAAAACGTCTATTTCAACAATAAATGGTGAAATCTATGTATTCGATAATTAACACATTTTAAATATCTTCGAATCATTTAACTTCTTTTAAAAGATCACTTACAAAACATATCCATTTTATTTAATATATTATTTACTATCCAAAATTGTGAATATAACTCCCTAACAAAATTCAATATTATTGCAACATTTAATTTAAAGGATAATTCACTGTCAAAAATCGCGAATGTCTCCTTTATCAAATTCATTACTTCTACATATTTATTAAAGGATTATCCACTGTCAAAAATCATTGATATATCTCCTTTAATAAACTATAATAATTAACATATCAAATTCAATTGATTTCGTATTTATAAAACAATTTTTATAAATTCAATTTATATATTATAAAACCATTCGTTTATAAAATCCCTTTATTAACCAAACTCATTTATCTCGTTTATGTGTCAAAATCCAAATTATATGTTAATTCACTTATAATTCTCTCATTTACTAATTCATTCATTTTATAACTTCACAGTACAAAAATCTATAAATCTAATTTACTTATAAAATCCAATTATAACTTCATTTTATTATTTATAAAAACTCCATTTTAGCTCCATTATTCTGATTTATAAAATATCAATTTTAATCTTATATATAAAACAATTTATAATAGTTTCAAAATTCTCAATTTGAAACTATTTTACAAAATAGTAAACTCTGTATTTAAAAAATCACATTCTGATTATATTTCCCAAAAGTCATAATTTTTATAACATAAAAACTATAACCTTTGTTTATTAAAAATAAATTCATTTCCCTAACAATTCAAAATTAACAAAACTTACAAATTCAAATTCACTTTTAAAACCCTTTTAAATTTGGAAATCATCACTTTAACATTTTAAATATCTACATATAGGCCCAATGCTGCAACAACACTAAGTACATAAATCATGGCATCCAAATCATCATATATCACATGATAGCAGCATATATATCAATATCTGTAAATAAAACCAATACTGGTGAGGAATCTCGTTGGATCCCTCCAACCTATCACCTGCATCAAATATACATATTAGAAAATATGTACAATGTCCGCTTCAAGGCAGACGCCTGTATAAAGGGTCATTCGCTCATACACGGAAACGTATATGGTCTCATCTGCTCCAATAGGCAGGAATATATCCAAATACCAATCAATATATATAATGTTGTATGTCATCCAAACAATCATCAATCATCATAAATAAAATTTATTCTTACTTACATAAAAATATCAGTAAGTCAAAAAGAGTGAGTTGTACTCACTTTGATTCCAATAATAGTTGTAATGTTTTATTCCGAATAAAATTAAACGAGCGTTTAATTATACGCATAATTTAAACTAGCTCAAATCAATCCAAACCAGCTCTAAAATGTAGAGCTCGTCAATACGGACCTAACGCAACTTGTTTCATCAAAAATGGATCTCGTATGAAGAAGTTACGCTATTTAGAAGTTTATACGAATTTATTATAAAATTAAATTCAATTTCATTTTTTTCATTTTTAACCTCAATCATCCTGGCCGTTTGATTTTACATCATGAGATTAGGACGATGCTTTCCTTCTTCTTCATTACATTGTTCCTAGGCTTTCAAATGTGAATAAATCCCATAGCCGCCACTTTTTCCTTCGAATTATAATCCTCTTTCGTCGATTGTGAAGCCGATCCATTACCACCATTCGAATCACCGTTCCACCTTGCAACCATGCCGCATGACCGGCCTTCCCCCACTAGCCTACCATTGAGAAAAACGGCCCCCATATGCAGCAAATAGTGGCCAAATCCTCGCCTCTCCTATGAACTTTAGACGATCTCTACCGTTGGATAGAGAGATCTCTCCGAGCTCTACCACATTCTTTAGAAATCGAATCATAATTGTTAATGGGTTAAGAGATTTTGAGGGAGAAAGAACCAAGTGTTTAGGGTCATTGAATCAAAACCGGCGGCTAGCCCTAGATGTATTAGGGTTTGTGAAAATGGTGAAAAAACGTGGCCTTAAAAAAATCGCGACACTATTCACATGAAAAATTTTCAAACTCCAAATGAAGCATACTACCAGGCATTTATAATGTTTTACTCCTATTCCTAATACAATGGAATACACATCGAGTGCCAATTCGATCATATTTGGAAGATAGGTTTTCGATTCAACTACTTAAATTTTAAAATTCACCTTAAACAAATTTCTACGCGTTTTAGCTTGCCATGACCAAACCGTAAATTTGATTAACAAAAAAATTTGAAATCCTACAATAATATAACATTATGGATCTAATGAAACTAGTTTCAGAATTCGAGACTGTGTGAAAAATGACTATTTTTACACGTTAATTAAATTTTAAAATATTCAATTTCTGTAAATTTACTTCTAGTTTAATTTTACAAGTTTACTAAAATCATTCTAATTCAAATAGAATTTATTTCAACTTTATAAATTATTTTCACTCACATTAAACTGAAATTTCAATTATTTACACAATTTCAAATATTAAACTAACAATTTAATTATCCAACTAAATCCTTATATCTGAAATATAAGTTATTCAGCTTATAAAATTTATTTGTGAATGTTTAAAATCAACTTAATATCCTAATTTCAAATGACTGATATTTTGGGTCATTACACTTATGATCAACTCTTGCTATCACGATAGCATAAAATTGTATGAAACCAAAATGGGGCTCCGTGACTTAAAACATATGTGTGAAAACCTATATTAAATAGATCAACTAACATAAAACATATATCTAGATACATGACATTCATCTTTAGCTGACCGTTATGTTTGTTTAAGATATCACGAATGTGCTAGAAAAATGCATGAACAGAAAGTAAATGGATTACTTACAAAAATGAAAACGTAACAACTCTTTAGATAACAAACCACATAATGATGAACCTTAGTATAAAAGTGAATTTGAACCAGTATTAGATAATGTAAACTTTTGCTTATGAAAAATGATAAAAAGATGTAATGGAAGAAATGGTATTAGGAACATACAAATTATATAATTCAAACATTTTATTTTGCACATCTCTACACTACATACAACAATTAACATCAATGAAAATAAATTATATTATACACATTTATCAATAAAACTAAAACTAAAACTAAAAATCTACTTACATGAGAGGTCTTTGCCTTCATACTTTCATGGTCAAACAAACTGAGTAGAAGGTAGATGTTTCTCATTCAAAGTCATTATGTGTATAAATTAAACTACCAAAGTTTCCTATTTTCATTTATCTAGCTTTTTCCGCATAATCTTTTAATCCGCCTGCATAATACATACAAAATTCATCACCAAACAGCTTTCTCAGTCCAAGTAAGCATGGAATTTCATTAACGTACGCAGGTTACAAAATCATACGTGGAAGGTTTTTAAAACGGTTACTGTGATGGGCTTAGGACACAATGTATAAAAAGGAAAGGGAAATATTTTAGTAAGGAAGACCAAACAAAGGAAAGAAAATTAGATAGAATGCTCAGTACGTCAACGGCGATTTACCAAAATTTACACAGAGCAGAGAAACTAAAGGCAGTACTGGAAAGCATAGTATCATACATTTGATATTAAAGAGTACAAGATGGGTTGTCAAAAAAATTGGGAAGCAAAAAGAAAACACGAAAATTAAGCACAAAACTCTAAAATTACAGCTGCACTGCACAGAGTAATTGACAGTAACAGATATTAAACCGTGTCTGTAGTAACAAATGCACATAGAATTTTATTGCATGGCAGTGAGTTAACATAAACCTGTTTAAGAAGGCACAATATAAAATATTATGTTAGGTTGCAAATATATTCATTAATAAATAGTTAGCAAATAAAACAAGCATTAGTAGATGATACTGTGCTAGGAGAACGTTTTACGACGTCCAATATAATTGTAATTAATTAGTATAGTTGTAAACAACCAAAAAATATAGAAGTATTGGATTTTTCTCTCTCTTAAGCACATTTCAGTTTGAAATAGTAATGAAAATAAGTAGTGAGCACATGCGTGATGATCATGGTTAGGTATTACAATACAGTGAATAGCAAATTTAGTTTCTGTATATAAATTACATTATAGTTAGATGAAAGGTGTTCAAGTCGCAACTAATTCACATTTAACCAAACCACAACAAAAGCAAAAAATAAAAATATGCATCAACCCCAACATAAGTCAATAAGTTTGGCAGTGCCGTCGGTAATAAAATTTACCGTCTACCAAACAGTGTACATATGAATGATAAAATGTTATGTTAAGCAAGTTGAAGGTAGTAACAAAATTATATATGAATTATTTTGACAATCACTCGTTTATTTCATCAAGAATGGTAGTATCACATACAGTTAACAATCAACATTTTTTGGTACCTCAAGTTTGAAATGATTTAATAAACAAACATGAAAACTGAGAAAAAAATAAGGACTGTAGCAAATCGGTCAGCTTCATTATTTTTTACCTTAAATTTTAATGGCTGATGACAGATTAGACGGTAACGACAAGTAGTTGTCGTTCATTAGTTCATTAAATGTGGACAGCAACTTACTCCCATAAAACAGTGGTCTTGGCCATGGAACTGAACTATTGATGGACATTTGATTAGAATTTGAAATTAACGGTGGAGTCAATTTGGTTGATGGGTTTATAGTATGGTCGCAGAAGTGGTTCGTGCAGGAATTAAATATAGAATTTGTGTTGAAACAAATTGCATTGCAAATAGAGAGTCAGGGTAGCAATAATCTTCTATAAATTCCTCATAGAGTCGATATGTGAAATAAATAGGCTGGAATGGAATGATTTAAGTAATTGGACAATTTTAACTATGTAGAGATACATAAATATTGATGTGTGAAATAAGTGTTGACTACAATAAGTTGAAAATTCGTAGTGAAGTGCGAGTTACCAGAGTTTCCTTTATATTTGAACTTAGTATTTCAAATTATGTGGATGTACTCATGTTGGTTTCCAACCTGACCCGGGTGTTACTTTGATGTAATGCTCGGGTCAGACCGAATATTACAGATTTCCAGGTAAGGATGTTCTGGAGCTCAGGCGGCAAGCTGGAGGGCAGGAATGCATGGAGTGTACTCTTCTGAGAGATATTATTGTATGTTGAATTAGCTGTCCAGTTTGTCAGTGTAACCTTGTAACTCTGATGTATAAAAATGTAAATGTACCGAAAACAGTTCTTCTTTATCAAAATGTTATTTTATTTGATATTATATTTTGATCCACTGCGAATGTGAGAATCTGTGTTGTGTTTCTATTTCTTCTCCTTCTGTCTCTTTCTTCTTCTTTTAACTATCTGGAAATTTCGAATTGAAATTTCTGGGTTGTTACAACAACAAGCTCAAGCATCTTTAACTAAGTGATCAACTTAGAAAAAAGTCATACTATGTAAAGAAGTAGAACATCGTGCTAATTATAGGACCGTTTTGACATGTAACGACTATGTATAGTATCAAACAAATATGCAAACAACCATGCACAATATGATATAACATTGCTTTGATACGCTTCTATCAAAAACTTGAGTAAATCAGAAATTATTGAGAAGGCCATTTTAATTGTCACGTTCTTCTTTTATTACGTTTGTTTTTGGTATCCACTGTCTCCATTAGTAGGCACAATTTTGGTGGCATTCCAAACCACTAAATCAGGTTATGATTTCTAAAAGTATATTGTAGCGTAATGTGTTAGCATTTTGAAACAACTTCCGTATTGTAATATCAAGAAAAACTCAAGTTATGAGTGTTTTTCTAGAGATTATCAAATCTAAGATGAATTCACAATAGCCGGTCCACTTTGAAAAACTGCATTTTACGCCTAGAAAATGACAAAATCTTCCTTAAAACCAAAGTTGTTACTTAGGTTCTAAGCCTTCCGGAATGGGTAAAATCGTCGAAATCGGATAAACCATTCAAAAGTTACGATCGACTGAATTCAGCGTTGTTTCATGAAATTTCCAATTTCAAAATATCAATATTCATTGTTTGTAATTTAAGTTTTAACCATTATTATCGTCAAAATTTCACATTGCATTTCAAGCGAAAATTTCTCTTTAATAGCATAACTTCAAAAAAAAAATTAAAATCTTTGAAAATGTATCGATGGTTTGAGAATTATAATTAAACTAATTGATTGCTTAAACATAGATTTCTTTTAACCAATCAGATTGTGTATGTCAAACAGGATTACTTAAAATATTGCGTCGATGAAGCAACGTGTATGCTACCAGCAAAATAAAACTATTATGTTACAAGATGCTAGTTCAAAGTATACCATTTACTCAGTTAAATGAGAAGTTCACTTAAATCTCAAAAGATACATCTATCATCCATTTTTAGTTCTAACAAAAATTAAACTAAAGAAAACTGCAATACTATGTCAGAAAAGGAACAAAATGATACTTACTTTTATATAATGTTTTCAATTACAAAATACCTCATAAATTACATTTTAGAACTTAATGTTCGACATGTTAATGCTAATACCTCATCAATGCTAATACCTGACAAATATCATTTGATTTATAAAATTGACATACTAATAAATATATGCAGAAAATGATAATAAAAATATATGAAGTAAGATACCATACCTGCATCAGCGACAACGACGAGCAAATCAGATGGCAGAGATTTGTTGGTTAGAGTTTGCAAGAGGGTTGGGTTTAGCGTTTTGCAAAGTTGAGCATGGTTTGGCGAAAAGTGGCTGGTTAGGGTTTGTGGGTTTCGTCGATGGAAACTATAGCGAGCTGTTAAGCTTCGTCGATAGCAATGGCGGCGAGCAGGTTTAGCTTCGTGAATGGAAAGGCGGCTAGCATGACGCGATGGGGTTAGGGTTTAGGTTTAGATTTAGGAAATTTTAATGGTGAGTTTTAGTTTAGTTATTTAATAAATTGAGCGGCCAACGAAATGTAGGGAGGGACACTACACCAAAAAACAATTTTAGCACCCCTCCATCCGCCTTCTTAGATACGGCTTAAAGCCGTATCAAATATGATATGGCTCCAAGCCCTACCTAATTGTTTGGACACGGCTAATAGCCTTATCAAATGTGATAAGGCTTGCAGCCGTATCCAATTTCATGCCTACTATTGGCAGAAACTTTTACACCCAAAACGCATGGTTCCCTCCAAATTAATTTGCTTTCCCTCTTGTTTAGGTATGGGTCTTAGCTGTATCATATCTAATACGGTCTTTAGCCGTATCACTTGTTGTGCCTACTTTTGGTGCGAATCTTTTACAGGCAAAACACGCCCCATACTTATCATTTTCCCCAAATTCCGTTTCTTCTACAATAGGGTTGTTGGCTCCCCAATTCATATCAATCTCTCCGTTTTCCCAATTCATATCAATCTCGAGCTCTCCCATCCCATCGCAAATCGTTGTTGGCTCCCGTCAATCCACCTGTTGATAGCTTCAACTGCAGGTAAAATTTTTCGATTTAAATTCGCCGTTCTCGCTGTAGTCAATTGGCGCTTGTCCCCGTTTGGTCTCATCCCCGTCCTCATAGCAGGCTCGTTAGTGGATGGGACCATTAGCCCTAGTTCACGCTGTAGTCAGTGGACGAGAACTGGTAGCCATCATCATCGGCATCTCTTTGTCCTCGAATTTTCAGAGTATGTTTAAGCCGATTGACTTTTATCCTTTGTTTTCTATTTTTAGAGTAAGTTTCAGATATCGTATATATTGCAGTAACTAGGCATCTTGTTTGTGAAAAAAATGCGAACAGTAATAATATGAGTTTGTTTTTAGAATATTTCAGACCTAGAAATTGATAATAATAAGAAATTGAAGATACCTTGGAATGGAGAAGAGAGCGACGTTCATTTGAAATAGGAAAGAATGACTTTTGATGTGGTAGTAGAAAATGTAGGCAGTTTCAAATTTTAACTGTCTGATTTTGATCTGTGAAAGTGCAGCTGAGATTTTGTTATGAATGCAAGGAACTACCATAATGATACAACCTGAATGATCAAACAGTTTTAATACCATTTTGCTATTTGAGAGTTTATGGAGTTTATAAATTTAACATTTCAGTTTGCATGCAATCAATATTTTTATTTGTAGGGTAGAAGTTGAAATGAAAATAGGATTCAAAACTCATTTATTATGTCGATATGTATGATGTTATTAGAATGATATTTATAAAACTAGATGCAATTGAATGCATTTACCATATCCCGTTATGAATATTAGGAAAGAATATTTTTTGTTCATGTGTTGTAGATGGTCAGCGTGTTAATATTAAGAATAAAATTGTTGTTAATGGTGCAAGCCAAGTCAGGAGAGGGGTAATGCATAGACATTACTCCGGTGCTACAAAATAGCACCGTTGTAATGGAAATTTTTCTGGAAATAGTTTGATGCTAATGTTAACTTTTACAGAAATGCTATTTTTATAATTAAGAGTGTCATAGAAAATAGTCTATATCAATATACTTCAGACATCTGAAAACATGACCCTTACCTTACAATGTGGGACTATTCTCTTCTCGTATTTTTAATAATTCATTTCAATTCAAAATATTTCCAATAATTTCCCACTTGAATTTTTCAAAAAAAATCTTTTCCAGCAATTGGAACGAGGACCCATTGAAGGGCAAGTCTCATGTTCTGTTACATATGATATAGGAGGGCAGTATGTCTTTCAGCATAGACAAACAATTGATAACCGAATCAGATCTAAGATCTACATACTATATAGACGGGGTGCAGAAGTTCATTAGTTTTGTTGAAGAAAACGGTGTTAAGAAAGGAGTGTATTTATGCCCTTGCACCCGGTGCAAAAATATGAAGACGATCAAATTAGATGAAATTCATTTTCATTTGCTTAGATGGGGTATCATCCAATCATATACAGTGTGGTATTTTCATGTGGAGAAAAGGGCGAAGATGGAAAAACAACAACCAGTTAGTCATGACACAACTACTGATGAATCTGAACATATTAGGATGGATGATCTGGTCAATGATGCAGATAGATTTCATCATTTTCAACCTACAAATCTGTTGTCTGATGGGAGAGCAGTCTACTGATCATCCAGATTGGCAAGCCAATGAAAGTAAGAAGTATAAATCACTTTTTGGTAGCGTAAAAGAGCCACTATATCCTTCATGTTCAAAAAGGATTATGAAGCCGTATGCCATTGTGAAACTGAATAGCTTGAAGATCCAATACGGCTTTTCAAATAATGGTGTGACTGCACTTCTCGAACTAATGAAGGAGTTACTCCCCGAAGGTAACACGCTGTCGACAAAGTACTCCGACGTGAAGAAGATCATTTAGCCAGTTAGGATGAATTACAAAACTTATGATGCATGCATCAATGATTGCATATTGTACTGGAAAGATGACGAGAACAAAGTTTCTTGTACAAATTGGAATGAACCTAGATATATGACATCATTAAACGAAGAGAGAAAATGCACCAAAGTACCTCAAAAGACAGTAAGACATTTTCCTTTAATTTCTAGATTGAAGAGACTGTATACCGTACCGTGGACAGCAAATGCGATGACCTGGCATGGTCGTGCCAAGTCTGATCCAACCGTAATGCGTCATCCATGTGACACTTTTCAATGGAAAGCCGTAGATTCTTTTGACCAAAATTTTGCTGCCGAGCCATGACATGTCACACTTGGAATAACAACAGATGGTTTCTGTCCACATGCTTCTCTCTCTAACCCTTACGGTTGTTGGCCAGTAATTGTAGTACCATATAATCTTCCTCTGTCTATGTGCATGAAAAGGGAGTTCTCAATGTTAACATTGTTGATTTCTGGGCCAAAACAACCAGGAAAAAATATTGATGTTTATTTACAGTCGTTGATAGACGAGTTAAAGCAATTATGGGAAGGAGTCATTATATTTGACTCGTTATGTAAATCTGAGTTCACAATGAGAGCTAGGGTGCTGTGGGCAATCCATGATCACCCTGCTTTCAGGACATTATCAGGATGTACAACTCACGGTTACTTTGCATGTCCTATTTATGGGGAAAACACTTGTTCTTATCATCTTCCTGAAAGTAAGAAGATGTGTTACATGGGACATCGAATGTTTCTTCCTAACGAACACAAGTTTCGATATGATAAGACAACAACAACAACGAGCAAGAACTTCGTCGTCCTAAATGGCCATTGACTGGTTTTCAAGCTGAAAAGAAAGTAGCGAATATCAAAATGAAAGTTGGTAAACAAAAAGAATGAAAGTTGGTAAACAAAAAGAAGAAATTGGTCTAAAATGGAAAAAGTCAACCAATGAAGATGTTGACAATATTTCTGGATGGTATAGGAGGTCTATCTTTTTTGATTTACCATATTGGAAAGCAAATTCAATCCGACGTAATATTGATGTTATGCATATGGAAAAGAATGTCATGGAGCACCTCATCAGCACCATTATGGACCATAAAGATAAGTCAAAAGATGGCATCAATGCACGCAAGGATTTGAAAATTATGGGTATAAAACAAAAGTTGTGGGTGATGGAAGATCCTGAAACAAATAAAATAAGCATACCAAAGGCAACTTTCACTTTGAGCAAAGAAGAAAAGATACAGTTTTGCACTGTTTTGAAAAATCTGAAAGTGCCTAACAAATTCTCTTCTAACTTCCACAACAATGTGAGCATCAATCCTCCTGAACTAAGAAATATGAAGTCACATGATTACCATGTCATAATGTAACATTTGCTTCCGGTATTGCTTCAACATTCTTATCCACAACATAAGGATCTACGAAATGTTGTTCATCGTATTGGTTTTTTATTTAACATTTTGTGTTCAAAGGTGATCAATAGGGAACATCTTTTAAAAGCAAAGGCTAGCTTAGTAGAAGCAATGTGTGTTTTTGAAAAACATTTTCCACCTGCATTTTTTAATATCAGTGTCCACCTTATGGTTCAATTAGCCGATGAAGCGTTGATTTGTGGCCCTGTTAGTTATAGATGGATGTATCCATTTGAACGGTAAATTTCTAATTTCAGTTATGTACATCATTATTTCATATAAATAGCTACCATCTACAATATATAATTGATCACAATTATAGGTTGATGAAAACATATAAAGGATATGTGCGCAACAAAAGATACATTGAAGGGTGTATTGCAGAAGGATATATCGTACAAGAAGCTAGTCTTTACTGCATGGAATATATGCCAAACAGAGGTGATGGCAATCATAAACATACCCGCGAAGCGTTTTTAGACGAGAACGATGAGTTTGCTGGTGAGATAACTTTGGATAATGGAAAGATATAAAGTTAATCCAAGTGCAGTTTGAATAAGTGCGCAGATGGGTCCTTGATAAGTATGATGGATTGGATGAATGGAAGAAGTAAGTTCACAAACTTGTCCGGAATTTCAATTTTTTTAATTCATTTTATATATACATTTTGATATGTGTTTTCCGTAGGAGGTATAACTCCTATGTGAAAAGTACTAAATTTCAATCTCGAGGCAGGGCTACCACCGCGGAAGTCGTTCAAAGTTTTAATCTATGGTTACGTAATGAGGTATAACATCGTCTTAAGTATTTCATGTGTTTATAAGTGTGCAATAAACCTTCGTGATCATGCTTTTTTTACTTATTTTATTTTATGTACTTGTTAAAGACCATCGATGTAGATCCAACTCTGTGGTGGCTAGTGCACGGGCCGAAGTTCATAACGCGTAGTTATATGAAGTACCAAGTGAATGGATTTTCATTTTCCACGAAAAAGTACGAAGACCATATGGTAACACAAATTAGCGGTGTATGCATGAGAGCAATCACAAAATTTAGAGCGAGTGGTAAGGATAAAAAATATAAGGAAGCAGAAACAACATATTACAGAGTCATTCAACAGATACTTGAGTTGGATTACACTGACTTCAAACAAACAGTTTTTTATTGTGATTGGGTAAAGGTTGAGGATAAGGACAATGGTCGCAAAATAGATCCCATTTCAAACCTAATCATGGTAAACTTAGGGAAATTGAAGAAAAAAACAACGTGAATGATGAGCCATTTATTCTTGCATCAGAAGCGGGTCAAGTTTTCTACTGAAAAGATCTAAAAATAACGGATGGTCTGTGGTCTTGCATACACCAAAACGGTTGACTACAAATGTGGATGATATTGAGTTACCTACCGTCTGTCATCTGCTTTTGAAGACAATGAAAAATTAGAAGACCTTGCCAAATCCATATGTTAACTTATTAGTATTCGTACATCACAAGATTGTGTGACTGTATATTTTTAATTGCACGATTGTGTGTATGTATGATTTTGAACATTTTATACATGGTTTTGATTTTCCTGGTTTTTTTGCAAGTTATAATTTGCAAAATCTATGTACCGTTATGATGTTATATTATATTTTGATCTTTTAAGGATTTGTTGGGTGATTAAGCACCAAGTTGTAGTAAGAAAGTCACAGAGTTTTGAGCATAGATAAGGGTAGACATATATCCCTCGTGGTTTGTTTGCTGGTCACTCATTTCGTTTAGATTATATCTTACTCTACAATTCATATTGTTAGCCTTTGTATATTTATCTAGTTTCTGTCAAGCGCCTACTTCTTTTCTCAAAAAAAAAGTTTATTTTTTTGTTTGTTTCTCTAAAGAGGACGCCTTGACATATTAGTCAGATCTATATTATGTGAAAAGAGCAATCTTATATTATGTGTGAAATGAAGTATTATATTCTTATGCAATGGTCTTTGTAATAAATGCATATTATTTAGTGAATAGTATGCAAGAGTATCTAATTCATACACTGGTGGAACTCTATCTTTGTGACTTTGATGAATACAGATCTTGAAGTATTGAATCATCAGTTTCTATTTTTTTGGTTTGTTTTACCCATTTGTTTAACTCATAAAATATACATATGGGTCACATGATTGATATATATGGATAGATCTAAACATATTTATTGCAACAGGTACTGTATGCCGAGATTCTACATCGTCCAATATCCATGGGAAATCTGTACCACCCACACATGAAAAAGTGGTGTTGGACAACATACTGCTACCAGATGAGAGAACCAGCAAAATAAATCATCAATTTGCAGAGACCATTGCTGAAGTTGGAGTGGGTGGGTATGTGTGCCATCCGAAGGGTCTTATTCAATTTCTTTAGACGTTGGAGCAGGTATATTTTATGTTTATGTTAATATTTTACTATGTATTGTTTTTTGAAACCTCTTCCACTATATACATGACATGTCACATGTATATTTTCTTCCTTTCCTAATTAGCACCATCTAAATATTTTTCCATTTCAAACTTGGTGTTGATTTTGTTAAATCTCATAAACCTAATATAGAAGGTTGTGAAGGATTTCTTCAACTTTCTCCTACTGTATGGGAATACCGACGTGTTTAGCTGTCACGTGTATAAATGAATCATATAATAATTGTTAGCTGAATAAGCAGAATACCACACGTTGTTTTCATCTTCAGAAGTTAGAGGATTTAATCAAGAGGATTTTTCACTTATATATTTAATACTATACTTTTCAGCTTTTATGAAATGGTTAGAAAAAACGGATATTATAAACGTACTGTGTAATTGACATTTATGCAATTTATTTTAGTGCTTTAATATTGGTACTTATGTACTATGAAACCAAGTAAGTTTGAATTATTGTATACAAAGTTACAAACAAAGTTTGTTAAATATTCTGTTAGCATTGCTTATAATTTTTATATCAAAATGCAATGAGAATTGGTTCAAAACCTTGGATACCAGACTTTAGTTTCAAAGTTTGCACCACTGTGGTTCTTTCTCATAAATATTATAGCTTTTATTATATTATATTTTATTTGTGAATATAGACCATTTAATTGTTTTACTTATTATATTTTTATTTAATTGATTTGATGTACAGAAATAGAATGTTGCCTACAAATTTTAGAAACAACAACTTGACTAACCTAATGTGTCCAGATGTTTAGAATAGTTATACACTTATTTTAGTGATATAACTATTTTATCTTTCTATTAATAAAGTTTGACAGTGCACATATTTTCATGTGCAGTTTAAGATAGAATGTGCAGTTATACACTTGCATAATACATACTAAATGTGCTACTAATTACTAAATGTGCCAACGTAAGTCGACTTACTTTGCTTACGCACTGTTATAGTTAGTCAGATAGTGGAATTATACACTATCGTGAAATCATAAACGTCGTCGAACACAAATCAATTGACGTTGGTAGTATAGTTCAGCATAATTGGTACCAAACAATGAAAACTTGTATTTCGCAGTGTGTAGTAAGAGGCACATCCTTTAAGGTTTTATCGTTAATCCATGTATTAGTGCATATCATAGTATTATTGCCATTGAATGTTACTCTTTTGATGCATTTCAAGCTGTCAACTCTATGTTTAATCATATTCTTCATGGTGCTTGACATGTTGTCGTTATACTATAATTGCCAAAAAGTAGCGTGTTTGTAGTACTTGTTATTCATTTATTGTGACGACATATTATCTCTGTAGTGCAGTTGTCAAATTAACTTTAGGAATGTTGTAGTTCTATGGTTTGGAAGCTTTTCAAACCTATGTTACCTTCTGACTTAGGCATGTATAATTTAGTCCATGCTATTTTGTGATATTTTCCAACCCAGAAAAAAATCAGTACAGAGATTGTCTAGTTATAGGAGGGTAGATGTAGGCATGTGATAAACTAGAAGCCAATATAAAACCATTGGGGTAATGATTGGGTGGATTAACTCTGTCCTTCCATCCATGGATAACATAATGTTGTCCCAATTTTGAACACGTTCATAACTCTTTGAAAATGACTAGTGCAATCTGAGTAGTGTAAATAATTGTTAGAAATTAACACCCGTAAATGTTTAACTGGACAAAATAACTCTTGAAGTTATAGGATATGTGGTATCTCATTTTTGTTATCGCATGTAACGACATAGTTTATAGTTATGCTTAACATAGTTTATAGTTATGCTTATGTTTTGCAGTGGAAAATGGATGGACTTGGTCACTTGAAGCTCAGGCTCAGCCATGAAAACGTGGAAATTTCAATCTCCAAACTATTTGTATTAAGTTATTAATGTGTTATTAAACTATGAATGTAATTAAATGATTTAAGAGACTATCTAAAATCTAGAATTGTAAGCTGTATGTATTAAGCTCAAGCTCAAACGGTATGGTGAAACATGGTAGAATTGTAAACTATCTAATTTATACACTGTTGGATTAATGTTGCTAGAATTGTAAACTATCAAAACTATGCGTGAGATCATTGTTGTGCTTAATGTGCCTATATGTGATGAATCTACAGTTAATTCCAAATCTAGAATTAGTATCAAATTAAACAGGTACGTAGGTGCATGTCATTATGTACGGCTTAAAAGCCGTATCTAACTAACAAGTTAGACACGGCCATCAGCCGTATCTAAATGACCTACAAGATGCGGTTCGAGGTTCACTTAGGTACGGCTTTAGGTTGTATCTAAATGGATAATTAGATACGGTTTTTGAGCCGTATCTAATTCAACTATTAGATACGGCTTTTAGCCGTACCTAAATGGACAACTAGATACGGCTTTGAGCCGTATCAAAACTATAAGCTTTTGATAAGGCTATAAGCCGTATCAAGTTGTCATTTATGGTATAGCGGGAACTTGAAATTTTTATTAAGCTTGAAAGTGATTTTTTACCTGTTGAAAAGACAACTAGCACAAACGGTTGTTGTAATTAAACATTTACAATGGAAACAAAGAAAACAGTTGTTATAGACCTATATTATAACTGCTGCACAAACAAGGTTGTTAAAAGTACGTTTGTTGCAATTGCTGAAAATAAACAGTTGTTAAAAATAACCTATAACAACTTTCGGTTTGTGCTAGTTGTATAGTAAAAGTTGTAATATAGTTGTTTCGTTGTAGTGTACATACATATATATATGGTAAGGACTAGTTACTCCTCTAATCCATTTGATTTCAACTGCAAGTTCTGAATTAAACAATAGAGTTGAGTAGTAAGAGGAAGGAAGTACAATTATTTAATGTGGAACGTATTTGAAATTAGTGGGTTTGACGTGAAGAAAAATAGGTGCAACCGATCGTTGCCATCTATGTGTGTAACAACACTTCAAATAGTACGACATCCCACATGCTCTTTGATTTCTATGATAAGTTTCGATTTAAATAATAGTTTAATCTCTCTCATTCCACCACCATTCTTATTTAATCCAGAACATGTAATGGAAATAAGTGGTCATTTGGGATGTTATACTGTTTGTGCTGGCACTGAACACCCTTTATGTGTGTGAGACGGTTATTTGAATCAGAACTTGTAATGGAAATAAGTGGGCATTTGGGATGCTATACTGTTTGAAGTAGTATCGAACACTCCTTATGTGTGTGTCTATATGTATATATATGCATGTATGTATGTGTGTAGGTGTGTGTGCGTGTATATATACATATAATATATATATATATATATATATATATATATATATTATATGTATGTGCGTGTGTATGTGTGTGTCTATATGTGTGTGTGTTGTGTGTGTGTGTGTGTTATGTATATATGTGTGTGTGTGCACGCGCGTACACATAAATACATACATACAAACGTACGTACGTATATAAGTGCGTACGTATGTATGTGTATATTTATTTATTTATTTAAGTGGCAAAAAGAAATCCAAAATATCCACAATGTAGCCATTAGCTAGCCACTAGCTAGGAAACCATTACAATAACAGCAAAAATATTGAATGAAAACATAACACCATTGTTTAAATTAGGAAATTACATATATACATAAATACAGTATATGTTTGTCTGTACGCACTATGGTATGTAATTAAGCTAATTGAATTGTCTTTAACTTTATTATTATTGTATATGTGCTAAAAAAAGTAATGAGATTAGGAATTAAGAGGAAAAAGCACAAAAATGTTTTCAGCGCTATAAATGATTTCGTTATGGTTTTCTATATTTACAGGTAAAAAAGTTTGTTTATTGAATAATTAACATGACAACCAATGCTTTTAATATTGTAACAGTGATAATCAAATCAAATAAATCCATTCACAAGATATTCTATGTCATTAAGTCATTCTAAGAACATATAAAACACCATTAAATGAACCATAACTCATAAACCCATAAACAAAATCCTAGGGATAAAATTAAACTGAAAAAATAATCATAATTACCATTATGTTATGTATTCAATAGTAAATGATTGACATATCATGTAGAACCCCATAACTATATACAGGACGATAAATTTGCAATAGAAAATAAATACACAGGATGCATATGTTCATGTGTACGTTACAAATAGCTTGCATTATTCAGAAATTTATTTACTACAGAGTTAAGTAGGCAATTAAAACTAAATTAATTGATATTTCAACATTGTAGCTGTCGAATGTGAAACTAATAAACAAAATTAAATACACATTCCATAATATGTTTTGCCAAAAAAGAGTATACACGCAATTAACCTAGAGTTCTCTGACCGTTACTACTTAGGAAAATGTCATAATGGCCACATAAATTGTCATAAATACGTCTACGTAAGGCTGTAATTCTTCTTCCCTAGAGAATGCTATAAATACCTAATCTCACCATTCCTTGCGAACAGTGTTAAACTGAAAACCCTCATACACAATGGTGAGGAAAGTAAAAAAGTCCTGGTGCCTAGATCGTCTGAAGAAAATCAGAAAGGAAAAGGCACATTGGGCGCGTTTTTGGAAATTGCAAACTGGATTGTTCAAAGAGGCAAAAGAAATTTCTATCCTTTGTGGTGCAGAAGTAGCTGCAGTTGTCATCTCTCCTACTCGAAATTTTTTTACCTTCGGCCACCCCACTGATGGCGACTCCATTATCAATGGCTTCATCAATGAGGTCCGGGACAAGACGATGGCTGAGTTGGAATTTTTTTTGGAGAAGGAAAAGAGGAGAAGGGAGGTGCTGGAAGAAGAGTTCAAAAGGAGTACAATGGAGTTGAGCATGGTAGACATGGAGGAGTACGAGAGGAGGTTGATGGAGCTGAGGGAGAACCTTGCCAAGCGCGTGGAGCGTTTACCCATATGGTGATTTTTCTGCTTTTATTTATGAGTATGATGATGTTCTTGTGGTACAGTTTACCTAGTAATGAAAGATTGGTGAGGAGGATTTGATATTCTACTATGAGATACTTGAAAATTCTCCTTTTGTTTGGATTGTTGTTGCTTCATAACTTTTTAGTTTGATGCTCAAGTTTGCTGTTTTGAGCATGTATTGTGAGATAACTTATTTTAACCTAGTTGTTAAAAAGGTTTGCTGAAACTATATGCTATTTCAAATCCTAAATGTGAAGGTGATAGTGGACTTGGAAATCTATTTAATTTTTTGAAACCTTGATATATTAAAAAAAAAACCTTAATTTTCTACAATGAAAATTAGTATTTAGTGCTTGAAATTTTTATAAAGAGCTTGTAAAATGGGTAATATATAATTGGAAGTGAAAATGTTGATACTAAAAGCACTTCTTTAAATTTTGATCCTTGAACTGATAATATATAATTTTGAGAAATGTAGGGGATGTTATTACTTACACTCCACTTTTAGATATAAGAAGGCAATTTTTCCTTTAAATTTTTT
Source organism: Allium cepa (assembly GCA_030765085.1). Classification (NCBI taxonomy): domain Eukaryota; kingdom Viridiplantae; phylum Streptophyta; class Magnoliopsida; order Asparagales; family Amaryllidaceae; genus Allium; species Allium cepa. The sequence goes on from CM060928.1 coordinate 1,035,053,982, forward strand.
CTTACTACAAGGGATACTAACCAAATTGAGCCTTCTCGTAAAATTATTTTCAAATTAACAAAACTGTTCATTCTTAGTGGTATTCGATACCGACTCATCATTTTTGATACTTTTGGTAACATTCGAAAGGCCACTGTCGAATTTAATTTTCATGTAAAAATTCATAAATATATATAGGACAATATATTCACAAAAGGAGATAAATATATAGGATGCATTTGTTTATGTGCAGTTACATATAGCTTGCTATATTTAGAAATTTATTTACTACTGAGTTAATTTGGCAATTAAAATTGAATTAATTGATATTTTCAACATTGTAGCTGAAATTGACACTAATAAACAAAATGGAATACACATTCTCTTCGTGGATTTTCACTTCAAGGGCTTATTTGTGCAGGGGAATGAGTTTTAAGGACAATACTTATGAAAAATTAGTTTAAGGACATTTTACAGGAAAAAGATAAAAGAATTTATCATTTTTAGTTATATAGAAATAAAGATAAAAGGATTTAACATTTTTCTGTGTAACTTTAAAAGATGAATGAATTTATCATTATGCGGTAAATTGTCCTTAAAACTAATTATTCAGAAGTGTTGTCCTTAAAACTTATTGCCCTGCAAATAGAAGCACTTCAACCTAATTTCCACCATTCTCTAATATATGTTTTGCCAAAAAAGAGTACATACGCAATTAACCTAGAGTTCTCCAACCGGTTCTAAAAACGTAAATGTCATAATGGCCACATAAATTGTCATAATTATGCCTACATAATGTTGTAATCCTTCTCTAAAGAATGCTATAAATTGTACATCTTGTGTACCAGTCATCAATTACTCTAAAAATATCAACATGTAAAAATATGATACTATACGGTATAATTATATGAGAAAATGATGTAAAAAGATATATAATAAGTACAAAATGCTACTGAGTCGTTTCATTTAACCAAAAAATGTTAACACAAGGTAATGTCATTATTGCATGATAAAATTGAAATATAGTTGTGGTATTCTTTCTTTTAATTCAGTAAATACCAATCTGATAAGGTGTGGTAGCAATATTAAATAATTTATGAAAAATATAATGATAAATTTTCAAAAAATAAAATAAAAATGATACCACATTTACAAAGTTATACAGTGCCATTATAAATTAATCTATGCAAATAATATTACAAACTTTAAAAATAGAATAGAAAAGATATCTTACAAAACATTATAAAATGATACTCGAAAGTGAAATTTAAAAATATTAATTCAACAGTTATGCTACAATACATAAAATGTAACAACCTAGAATTTTAGTCATTGGAAGTGGGAATATTTAATTGATTTTAAATATTCACAAACTAAATTTATAAGTTGAATAACTTATATTTTCAATATAATAATTTAATTAAATCGCTAATTTAATATTTGAAATTGCAGAAATAATTGGATTTTGAAATTAATGCGAATGAAAATGATTTATAAAGTTGAATTAAATTCTATTTGAATTGGAATGATGTTAGCAAACTTTTAAAATTAATTTAAAAGTTAATTTATAAAAACTGGAAATTTTAATATTTAATTAACGTATAAAAATAGTCATTTTTGACTTTCGACGAAACCAGTTTCATGAGACCCATAATGTGATATTATTGTAGAATTTCAAAGTTCGTGTCAGTTGGACTTACGGTTTGGTCATTGGAAGCTGAAACGCATGGAAACTTACTTAAGTAATTTTAATTAAAATAATTCGATTCGAATGCCCATCTTCCAAATACAATGGAATTAGTATCTGATATATATTCCATTGTGTTCGAAATAGCCGTAAATCATTACAAACGGCAGGCAGCACGCTTCGTTTGGAGTTCGAAAAATATTTGGATGAAAAGTGTTTTGAAATATGGCTATACAATTTTATCATTTTGTTTGCCAACCCTTGGAACCCTATTCTCAACCGCCGACTTTTTAATTTCCAACGGCCGATATCTTCCTACGTTCTTCCCTCCTTTTCTCTCTTTCCACTCCATGAAATGGCAAGGCATGTGTAGGAGAACAGTAGAGCTCAACGAGCTCTACGTGATCAACGACTGTGATCGGAGATAGAGGCTCGATGTGGTGGCTAGTGCGATTTGAACGGCGGTAGTTCATGGCCATTTTTACAACGATGGGGTCGGTAGGTTGGGTTGCGGTGATGGGAAGTGGTGCAACATTGGTAGGGGAAGACGATGGTATCGCCTAATCATGTTCCGGTCGTCGATAGGAGGTGGGGTTATTGATTGAACGATGGTGGTGAGGGTTATGCTCCGATCTATGAACGAAGAAGAGGGGGAGAGAAATGGAGGGCTGAGATTAGTTTTCCAGAAACTAATGGTGCAGATTTTCTAGGTTCATTAAAATAAAAAAAGAAATTGAAACTATATTATGTATAAATTCATGTTAACTTATAAATTTTAGAACTTATTCGTACAAGGTCGAAATTGGATTAAACAAGTTGCATTGGGTTTGTATTTGCAAACACTATGCGATACAGCTAGTTTGGAGTTGATTGGAGCTGCTAGAAATTTTGGGTAAAATTAACCGCTCGTTTAATTTTATTCGAAATAAACCGCTACAACGGCTACATGAACCAAAGTGAGTACAACTTACTCTTTTCGAATCGCTTATATTTTTATATAAGTGAGAATAAATTTATTTATGATGTTTGAGCATTTTTTGGATGTTATACTCTATTATTAGTAGTTGGATATATTCCTACCTATTGGAGTAGATGAGACCCTTTACATTCCAATGTGCGAGGATGACCTTTTGTATGTGCGTCTGCCTCGAAGCGGACATTGTACACATATTGTCATATGTATATATGTTACAGGTAACTGGTTGGAGGGATCCAACTGAATTCCTCACCAGTGTTGATTTTTATTTACAAATATTGTTATATATATATATATATATATATATATATGCTATTTTCATATGATATATGATGTTTGGATACTGTGATTGATGTGACTCATCTTGTTTAGTATTTTTGCAGCATTGGGTCATATTTTTAGAAATTTAAAATATTGAAGTGATGATTTCAAATTAAAAAGGATTACAAAGGGATTTTGAAAATATATGATTTTTTAATAATTTTTGAATTGTTAAGGAAATGAATTTATTTTAAATAAATAAAAATTTATAATTTTTATGTTATAAAAGTTACGTTTATGTGAAATATACATAAATATGATTTTTGAAATATAATGTTAACTTTTTGGTAAAATAAGTTAAATGAGAATTTTGAATTTATTATAAATGGTTCTTGTATACGATTTATCAAATTGACATTTTATAAATAAAAATAATGGGATTATAAATGATATTTGTAAATGTTTAAAACGAAGTTATAAATGGATCTTATAAGTGAACAAGATTTATGAATTAATGAAGTTATAAAATGAATGAATTTGTATTTAGAGATTTATAAGTAAATTTGGATTTCGACACATAAGTGAGATATAAATGGAATTTGTTAATAAAGGAATTTTATATATGAAAGTTTTTATAAAATAGAAATTTGAATTATAAACACTGTTTTATAAATGTGAAATCAGTTGAATTTGATAGGTTAAATAGGGAAGTTTATAAAGGAATCGTATTCACGATTTTGGATAGTTCATAATCCTTTAAATAAAATGACTGTTTTGGAAAGTGGTATTATAAAATGGAATTAAGTAAATAGTGAATTCACTTATTATTAAAATTAGTACATGGAAATGTCTTCCAAATGGTGAAATATTGAAATGGTTTAGAGAATATATCTTTTTTTGAAGTGAATATTTTGAAAAGTGATTTAACTAATAAAAGATTATTTAAAGGGGCCCAGTGACTGCTTATAGTGCTAGTTAATTACTGTTTGCTTTAATAATTAAATAACCAACTATCAAATTTGGCCATTTTAGTTTCTCAACTTGATGTTGAAACTAATTAGATGTACAATTAGTACGTGACAGACTGTGTAGCGTTGATTATTGTTTGTTTTAAGAATGTCGATTCGTGTAGTGCGGAGTGATTACTCCAATCTATCGAGCTTTCTTATTGGCCAAAGGGTAGCAAGTTGAAAGTTGATGTGTGATAAGTCTATGAGACTTAGTTTCTTTGTGAGGTGAGAAACGCTTTTGTGCTGTTAGTGCGAAGAGATCGGGATCAGATTTTTCTGAAAACTTCTTCAGACCAACGTATATGCGTTCTAATATTTAGTATTTTCATAGTGAAGGACTGCTTGTTGATCGTTTGGGGTTAAAATCCAATATACATCTAGCATCAGTAGTCTCTTCGTTATGAAATATCCAATGCAAGGACTCTTCGTTATGAATCATAGGGATTTGCCGAAAGGATGTGGTAGGAAAGTACCTTCGGTTTGTCCTGTTCCTGGACAACTTGTATGAACGAATGTCCGACATTACATTTCTATGATAACGTACATTGGCTTTTACAAACGTACATCTACTGGTGGTGGAGAAGGCAACTTCTCTTGGCTTAACACCCTTCCTTGTGACGTACGAGCTCAACAGTTGTATTTTTATGGAAGGCAATTAGTAGGCAACCGAAATGGCAATGTGGCATTCAAAGATGATGTGATGAGATATGTGAAAGGTAATCGTTACCTCAGGCCTCATCAATCGAAAATGACCGAAACTAGGTTAGGTGCAGCATGGCTAAGTGGGTCATCCCAATTAGGATATGATCATCCCATTGTAGACGTATTTCTTCCCGCTATGACACTCGGTATGTAAATTAATGTGGTTTATATGCTAGAGGGCCCTCGGAATAGTCAGTAGCGACCAAGGGATGACATATTTAGTACTACCTAGTTATAGAGGCAGTCCAGTCTTGTGTTGGTAGAGGGAAAATGTTCCTCTAGATACCCATCTAGAGGTGTACCTCATTGCTATCTTGCTTGCATTTATTCGTTCAGTCGATCTAGATATTGTCTATTTCCTCATTAAAAAATCTCTATGTTAGGAAAACCTAATGGAAAAACCTTGAACGAGGAAAAGGGTGCAACTTGAGATTATAGATATCATACAATGATATTCCTTCTAAGAGTTTGATACTTCAGAATCAATATAATGCCTCATTAAAACCCTTATTAAGAAAAACCCAATGGGAAAAATCTTAATGAATGAAAAAAAGAGCACAATGGCATATCTTATTTTCTCATTTCTTCAAATGAAGTTTGATACTTCTGGATCAACTAATGCCTCATTAAAACCTTAATAAGAAAAACCCCATGGGAAAAATCTTAGCGAAGGAAAAAGAGTACAATATAGTATGGGATATTTCAATAATTTACAGAATCAAAAAGATTTGATACTTCTGGATCAGTATAATACTTCATTAAAAACCTTACAAAGAAAAACCCGATGGGAAAAACCTTAGTCAATGATAAAAATACAATTTAACTTAAATAACATATTTGAAATGTTATTTCTTGAAAATACGTTTGATTCTTCTAGATCAAGACAATGCCTCGTTAAAACCTTAGTAAGAAAAACCCAGTGGTAAAAACTTTAAATAAGGAAAAGAGTACATTGTAACTTATTTTCAAATGTTACTGGGAAGTTGATACTTCTGGATCAAGATAATGCCTCATTAGAACCTTACTAATAAAAAACTAGTGGTACAAATCTTAGGTAAGGAAAACGAGTTGATTATAAAATACTTATGGATGCTCCCCCTGATTTAAAGTTTACTCGAAATTCGTATTCGTCTTTCGATAATTTAAATTGGTTATAGATACTTCTGGATCCATAAATATGTGTCTCATTAATAATACAATTTTATTAATAGTTTCATTCGATAAAATCAAAATTTCCAATCCAAATATGATTTGCATTTCATGCATTTGTTTGCTACCTTTATGAAAAACACATCATGTGTTTTCATTTTTATGCTTCAAATCAGTTTTTCATATTGCGACCACATCTTTGATGAATATTGAAAGTTCTATTACAATAATACTTAAAAGCAAGAAGTAATCTACTCATTTTAAAGTGCATCAAGATTTTCATTAGAACAATACTTAAAAGAAGGTTGTAGTCTACATTCCATGTTTTTTGCATTCTTTATAATCATCATAGTTATTTATATTCTTTAGAAATAATTTTTGCATATCGCAACTAACATTTCAATGTATATTAAAAGTTTCATTACAACGATACTTAAAAATAGTAAGTAATCTAATCATCATGAATTATATCAAGATTTTCATTACTACAATACTTAAAAGTGGTTGAAATCTACTATCCTTGTTCTTTGCATTCATTATAACAATGGAAGTTGTTTATATTCTTCAGTAATTCGTATACTTTCATTATTTAATATGATTTAAACCATATTTATACCTTCGGGGTATATTAAGCATTTCAAGTACTTTCGGTACTCTGCAGACTACATGTCTATATTTTTCTACTATTAAAGGATTCATGATGGCCAGTCATGTTTTCCCCTAATTCAAGATTCTTAATCTATTTATAAACATAAGCGCTTTATTATTTATAAATTTATCATCAATGATTAGATTTTGTCAGTTCCAGACATGATTTATTGAGATCTCTTTGATTATCATGTTTTAGGTACCAAAACCACTTTCAAGGGTTATTTGACAATCATGTCATTAGTCTCTTAAAAAGCACTCTTAAGTGTTTCCTCAAGAACACTCACCTCTTTTATTTGGAATCTTTATTACTTATTCCAAAAGTATTTCAAATTGACTTTTGTACCATATCTCAGATGTGGTTTACACAATTTGATCCTTCAGGGATTCAAATCCATATCGAAGAAAGTCTACTATGGATATTATTAATAATTCATTCAAGTTACGTAATATTTTGCATCATTATATATGCTAACAAACATTTGACACCGATGATCAAAATGAACTTGTATCCCTTTATCCTCCCCCTCAGTGTTGACAAACATTGTCACATTAAATAATAATCATCTTGGATTCTCATTTTGATCCATTATCATATTGCTACTGGAAAATACACTATAAATATTAATAATAGGAGGATAATCCTTTTATCAATTGATAAGATGCATTCAAGTGATATTTTGTGAGCTTCTAGCTCAAGTTTAAATATGGGATTCAATTATGCCAAATTTCATGAAATAAAATCCAATTGAAATTGCACCAAAATTTTCTAAAATAAGCTTTCAATTTTAAATTTGCAGAGATAACGCAAAGATATTCTTTGATGTTTTCATTATAGTTTCAATATGGTAGCCATTCATTTATATATCCTCAAAACTCAACAAATTTATTTTAAATTTGCTTGAGTATAATGTATTTTGAATTAAGATATATGTACCCTTTAGTAGTACTATATGGGCTCTTTCGGACCCTTCAATTATATAAAAAAATTGCTATGGTTGAAATTTTTAGCTGTAATATTTTCAGATAGTTCAAAGAAAAACTCCTGGTTTTTCAAAATCATATGAGTCGTTGCACTATCTAGTAGGCATATATTACCACTCAAATATTGATGGTCCATATCTTAAGAATTAAAGACAATATAGTTAGTCAACTATTAAAATTTGTAAGCATTAAATAAATGCTAATATCTTCCAAAATAAAATAAAATGGACTACTGATTAAAGCACAACATTCATCGGTATGTTATTTCAGTTAGTTCTGAAAAGAAAAACATACAAGCACTAACTTCCAACTTGTTGAAACTTCAGGTTCAACCACTCTTGTTTAGTGTTTCGAAGTGTGACCATCTTCTAGTGGTTATAACTCCCCTTCAGGAAGTTCCAAAAGTAAAGATGATTTTTTTTAGTTAGATGTCTTATTTTAAGATTTCCGTGGATATGACACTTTAAAAATATAAGATCCTTTGTTTTATCCTACAGGGGCATATTATTATCATTTTTAATAGCATATCCTAAGCATTGAGATTGTAATTGAATGTCAGCATCCAATATCTATGATAAAAAGATATCTCCAAATAAGTCCAAAGTTTTAAATTCAAGTTGGCTATGTTTATCATGTTACCAACTATCAGTGGAAATAAAAATGCATAAGCATCAAAATATTGTTCATGGGTATATAATTAATGCATTTCATAAAATAAGAACTCATATTTGAGAGTGGTTACAGTGAAAGAATAAAAACATTACTGCATAATAGTAAAAGACAACCAAATATAATCTATAAAAGCGACTATAATTTCTTGTTTACATCCTTTTGATAGCTCTAGATCCAATCGCATTAATTGCATTAATTAATTTCTTCGAAAATGCAAAACTACCCTTGAAAATATGAAAAGGCCTTTATATGGATTGATTGGTGGAGAAATGATGAATTATAATAAAAAATTATGCTAACTTTATCATCTTTATTTTATAATAAAGGCAGATTTAAGAATATGAATAGGTAGTATTAAATACCATTTATTAATTCATAACAACTGCAATAGTGAGAGACAGAAATATATACCATGTATGTATGTTATGATCCTTGTCTACAATAAGAGATACAAAAGAAGAATAAATGTATGATGCATTCATACACATCTTTGTTGGACCATTCTCATTAATCAACAAATTTTATTTATTGATTTATAATTGCTACCAATTAATATATCAATTAATATATGTGCTATTTACATATTGTAAGTACAGAGAGAGAAAATTTGTACATCACATGTTAACATTTATCTTATGAAGAGTCTAAAATACTTACTTGATGAGCCAAAGAAAAGAAACTTGATCTATTACATATTTTACCTTTTGAAAGGCATGATTGGACGAATGGAAGAAGGAAAAAAATTAGGAAATTAATTCCCTTTAGAACACCTTATTTTCTATTAAAAAGAAAGAGAGCGGAAGAGTAGATATATTTCGATGTATTTATTTGGTTTAATAAAAGCACCAAATAAATCAACAAATCTCTTCTAGAGAAATTTTATCATTACTAAATATACAAATCTCTTATAGAGATTTTTTTATATTATTATTATCACCACTTCAGGAGTGAACAAATTTATATACATTTATTTGGTTTAGTAGTTAATACTATTGGTAAATATTTTAAGAACTTCAGGTTCCAATTTTACTTTAAAGTAAAATCTTTGTTTAGTACTTTAGATCCTAAATGGTACGACTTGATTTTCATTATCAAACTTCAGGTTTGATTGCAAACATAGTTAGAATTTACCATAATCTGAATTAGCTTTTCTAATAATTCAACGTTTCACATCTCAAATTTATAGAGTTTTGATATATAATCCCCTTTTTTAGGAATACTAACTTATATGCATAAATTTTATTTGAGAACTTTAGGTCTCCAATATTAAATAAACACAATGAAACAAGAGGGCTCTTCATAATTGTATTCGAACATGAGAATCATAATACTATTTCTCTTTAAGGAAATAGTATTTACCACATTTGTAACGTTATTCCAGCATATTGTTTTTATGTTATGTCTTCTGGATATATCAACATCTTCTTCTGGAATTGCTCGCTTATTTTCTTCAAGGCTTTATTTCAGCTTATGAAAGCTTTAACCTTTCACCTTCGCACAAACGAACTTCAGGTTCTTATTTATTCATATAAACTTAATACGATCTTCTAGATACGTATTATCCTTCTATTTGTTTCTCTAAGAAAAAATAAATATTTCTTCTGGAAATATAAATCATGTAGCAAAATCATTTCTTTAGTACTCATTCAAACCGAAGTCCAGACAAAAAAGTTTCAAACTGAAAACCCTTTTTTTAACCAAACAATGGAAGGAGATCTAAAAGTTCCTATGTACGATAAAATGAGATCTAAAATGATAATATTAATAGATCAAGATCTATAAGATAATATATATATATATAATGAAATTTAGAAAATTAGATATGATAGATAAGATCTAAAAAGAATACTAATAGAATAAGGTCTGAAATTACATTTTAGTCTATGAAACAATTTTAGTTTCAGATCAAATTCAAAATTATCACAAAAAAAATGATATACATTAATAAAAATTAATAAGAGATCCGATGATTAAAATCTACAGTTCTAAAAAATATATCATTTTAACACGATATTAAAATCTACAAGTGATCTGAAAAATTAGAAGAAAAAAATATAAGATCTCCAACAGAACGATATCTAAGATACAGGGACAAAAAATAAGATGTACAAATAGAATCAGATCTGAATAATTAGATCAACGATACAACGAGATCTAAAAGAAATAAAATTATTGGACCGAGATCCAAAAGATTTGATTAATCAGATCAGAAATAGCTTATCGCTTTGAAGATTTATAATCAGATCTGAAAATTTCCTTTTATTTAGAGATCGTGCTAATAACATGTTATAAAATAAAGAAAGCACAAGCCATTAGAGAGAACAATTTTATTCATTCAGAGATTAGTAATCCATTTTCATTACATTAGCACTTTTGCGTAAAGGCCTAGGAGCTTGGGATAGAACTAATCCCACGATGTAGGACTAAATACGAAATAGTATATAGCATATTCACAATTTATATTATAACAATGCTATTTTTTTGTGTATTTTAATTATTACATTTATACTTGACACTAATGTAATATAACAAGATTTGCTATTAAATGTTTTGGTTTTCGTAAGATAAAAACATGTCTGTGTTTATATTTGGATGTGTCTTACAGGATATTTTTGTTTTGAAAAGAAAAGTTTTGTTAATTTAATAAATTCAGTTGAGTGTGTTTCTCGTGCCAGTTTACCAAATTGATCGGGGTATTCTTCCCTTTCAATGCTCGGGTCAGATCGAGTATATTTACAAGTTCAGATTTGATAATTTGGAGTTTCAAAGGGCGAGCTGGAGATCTTCATTTCGTATACATGTATTTGTTTTTTTCTACTGCTTTGTTATTTATTATATCAGTAATTGTAAGGATAGGTTATTATAACTGCCCAGGCTGATGAATATTGATTGATTGTTGAACTCTGATTGATGTACGTATATACAGTTTCTTTTTTGTAAAGATCGTTGATTTGATATTATATGTTGTCTGCTGCGATGTGAGATTCTATATGTTCTATTTGGTCCAGTCTTCTCTCTTTCTTCTACTCTCTTCTTTTTTTTTCTCATGACTTTCCATCATTTTATGCTTTTTGGTAGGAACATGTGTGGTTTATTGTCGATTCAAATGGTACAGATTTACGGGTCATCACACGTGGCAGTAGAGCTTAGGTTTAGTATATTCCCAGGCTTTGATATGTACTTGGTATAGATAGGGTCAGTGGCACCCTAGATTGAGTTTGAGTGTATTAAATATATGACCGCGTATTTGTTAGTGATATAAAAATGTTTTATATTGTGTTTACTTATCTATTGACATGTTATCGATAGGGATTTCTAAACACTTGAACGAGGCAAGTTGACATAGTATTGTTTTTTAAATTTTGTGAATGAAATAATTTTACCTCGACTATATTTTAAAAGGAAATAATTTTTAGAAATTATTATAGTGTATATGAATTAATTGTTTGGTTGTTTGAAAATGTAAATATATATAGTTTAATAAAAGTTCTTTGAATAGTCTAAATAAAAACAACAATTATAAAAGAATAAACTATATAAGAAAATGGATTATAAAGTATGGAATTATAATTAATATGATTTACAATTGTGAAATAATCTTATACATAAGAAATGAAACTACACGTGTATATTAATAAATATGAGTTATAAATAAAAATGGATTTAAACTAAGAATTTAAGAATTTGAATCTCATTGATTTTGGCAGTTGTATTTCCAAGTTTAAAGAGGTTATATTATCACTAAATAAGATAAATAAATTTGGAACGAATCTTATATTAGTGAAGTAAAATAGTAAACTTATATATGTATAAATCAATAAAAGCGATTTATAAAGATAAAAAGGGATTTTAAAAGAATATAATGCACTGAATTCACTACCATTGCTGGAAAATAATAGGCATTATGACTGCAGCATCGTCAGTATTATTTTCGAGTTTCTTTGTCGTTGATTTGCTACTATTAGTAAACCAAAAATTTAATTTTTGTTTTGATAAAAAAATTGAATTTAAAATCCAAGTTTGAAATAGGTAAATAGAGGTGAAATGAGTTTTGGTCGTACGATATGAAATAAAGATGTAACTTAACAAAGTTAAATAAATTTGAGTTAGCATAATAATATATATGATTTGAAACATAAATAAAGGAAATTAAATAAATTGAATTGGATTTGAACTAGATTATATAAGTTATTGTAATAAAAATTAAACTTAAGAGGTATGTGATTATATAATATGATTTTAAAAGTTTAAATAAACCTAAGTTGTAAAGTGATTATATGACCATGATTTGAAATTATAAAATGAGTTTGGTGAATGGAAGTAAACTTAAATAAATATTCATGGAAGTTGAAGTGAATAAGTATAACTTATGAATTTTGTAATAGCAAGTTGGAAACAAAAATTTAGACTGTTACTTATGAAATGTTAAGAAATGAAATCTGAATTGGATTTATGAGTTGAAATTTAAGTTAAGTGAAGCAAAATGATGTTTAAAAAGGAATTTAACATAAGTGATGTTGAATGAAGTTGAATTGATATTCACAAAGAATTAATAAAGCGAAGTGATGAATATGAGTATAAATTTGTATTATGAAATGAAATTCGATTAAATGAATTAGTAATTGAATTAATGAATGAATTGAATTGGACCAATGAAATAAATTAGTAAATAATATATGGATTGAATGTTAATCGATCAAATGAAAATGAATTGATATGGAATAATGAATGTAAGTGTTAATTCATTAAAGGCAAATGAAATTGAAAATTAAATAATTGAATGAAAATCAATTAGATACCCATCAATTGAAATTAAATGTGTTAACCAAATTGAATGAAAGCTAAGTAAAAATGAATATTTAAGTATAAACTAAGTAAATTTGGTAATATTGAATATACATTGGTTGTTAGATGGATGTTAGTTGATTGTATAAAAATTCGTAGGAAATTAAATTAATGAAACTGAAAGCTAAATAATTGAATTCAAATTCGTAAGAAGTAAATTTAAATAGAATTGAATTTGATTTTATTTGGAGGCAAACTAACTTAAATGCAAATTAGTGAATGTAAACTGATGAAATATGAATAAATTAATGTTAGTAAAATCCAATGTTAATGAATCAAATGTGAGTAAATTGGAAACCAATTCATTAAATATTAATGAGAAATGTATATTGATTTGGTTATGGATTGATTTAATAGATATTGGTTTGTTGGATGTTAGTTGGATGATAGTTGTTTGATGGTTGAATTTGTTGCTTTTGTTTCATTTGCTATATTAGCATATATAGTTGTTACATTGGTATATGTCCTATATTGATATTACTTTCCATGTATACATGTTTCTCATTTGTTGTTGAGTGTTTAGTAGGTGAAGATGGCGTATGCTTCGCATTTGGAGCTCGCTTTCGCGCTATATTAGCTGTATTTGCTCTCTAATAATACATAAGATACATATCTAAGATTACATATCGTACTTTATAATTTTTTTCCCTACGAGATACCTCATCCTCGAAAATGAGACGTATATTTGTGATATAATATATATTACGATCTTTCCGGATCGAACCGTGCAAAGGATGCTATGGTAAAATTTTTGAAAATTTAAGACGTTAGAAATTTTTTGAGAATTTTGGAAAAAAATTTATAGCTAAAATTTTGATTTTAAGTTAACAGCTAAACGATGTTAGTTGGTTTTGAAAAGATAGCTATGAATGATTTGAAAACTTAAGGAAAGTTTTTACAAGAACTTTAACTAAATGATTTTGGGAAAGTTAAACAATTAAGAGATTTGATAATCTGACTTAAATAATGGATTTTGAAAATGACAAAGGTTTAAATAATGTTTGTAATCTAGTTTGAATGATTTTTTTTCGAAAGGTAAACGGATTTTGTGGCTTTTCTTACTTGGTAATGTTGAGGAAGAAATTCGTTTAAGTAGGGGAGAATGTAACGATCTAGAATTTTAGACAGTCGAAATGGGAATATTTAATTTATTTTAAATATTCACAAGTTAATTTTATAAGTTGAATAACTTATATTTCCAATTAAGTGGATAATTAAATTGCTAATTTGACATTGGAAATTGCAAAAATAGTTGGATTTTGAAACTAATGTGTATGAAAATGATTTATAAAATTGAATTAAATTCCATTTGAATTAGAATGATGTTAGTAAACTTTTAATTTTAAAAGTTAATTTATAAAAGCTGGAAATTTTAATATTTAATTAACGTGTAAAAATAGTCATTTTTGACACTGTATCGGATTTCGATAAAACTAGTTTTATTGGATCCGTTATTTTATTATTATAGGATTTCACGTTTCGTATCAATCGACTTATGGTTTGGTTGTGAGAAGCTAAAATGCATAGAAATTTGTTTAAGTAATTTTAATTAAAATAATTCGATTCGAAAACCTATCTTACAAATACGATGGCATTAGCTTCCGTTGTATATTTCATTGTGTTCGAAATAGGGGTAAAAATTATAAATGATAGGCACCAAGCCTCTTTTGGAGTTCAAAAAATATTCGGGCACAGTGTTTTGAAATATGGCTATATAAGGACCTTTATCATTTCATTTGCAAACCCTGGAAACCCTATTCTCAGCCGTCGCGATTTTAATTTTGAACTGCTGATATCTTCCGACTTTCTTCCCTCTTTTTCTCTTGATCCACTCCATGAATTAGCAAGGCACGTAAAGGAGAACTGTATAGCTCAACGAGCACTACGTGAAAAATGGCTGTGATCGGGGATAGAGGCCCAACGTGATGGCTAGTGCGATTTGAACAGTGGTAGCTCATGGCCATTTTCGTGACGATGGGATTGACCGCTTGGGTTGCGGTGATAGGCAGTAGTGCAACGTTGGTTGGGGAAGATGGTGGAATCTTCAGATCGTGTTTTGGTCGTCATTAGGAGGTAGGGTTATTGATTGAACGATGGCAGTGAGGATTGTGCTCCGATCTGTGACCGAGGAAGAGGGGGAAAGAAATGGAGGGCTGTGTTCCGTTTTCCAGAAACTAACACTTCAAATTTTCTAGGTTTATTAAAATAAATAAAAAGAAATTGAAATTACAATATATATATATATATATATGTATGTATATATGTATATAAATTCATGCAAACTTATAAATTGCATAACTTATTTATACGATGTCGAAATTGGATGAAACAAGTTGGGTTGTGTTTCGTATTCGCGAACACTACGTCATAGAACTGGTTCGGAGTTGCTTGGAGCTGTTAGAAATTTTAGGTAAAATTAAGTGCTCATTTAATTTTATTCGAAATAAAACACTATAACGACTTGGAACCAAAGTGAGTAAAAATCATTCTTTTCGACTCGCTTATATTTTTATATAAGTGAGAATGAAATTTATTTATGTTGTTTGATGATTGTTTGAATGTTATACTAGATTATTCGTAGTTGGATATATTTCTGCCTATTGGATCAGATGAGACCCTATACGTTCCCGTGTATGAGTAGATGACCTTATGTACACGCGTCTGCATCGAAGCAGAAGTTGTACACATATTCTCATATGTATATTTTTTGCAAGTGACTTGTTGGAGGGATCCAAATGGGTTCCTTACCAGTGTTGATTTTTATTTACAGATATTGTTATATATGTTTTTATTATATGATATATGATGATTGGATACCGTGATTGACGTGACACAATTTATATAGTGCTGTCGCGGCGTTGGGCCATATTTTTGAAAATTTAAAATATTAAAGTGATGATTTCAAATTAAAAGGTATTACAAAGTGATTTTGAAAATATATAAGTTTTTAATTATTTTTGAATTGATAAGGAAATGAACCTATTTTAAATAAATAAAAAGTTATAATTTTTGTGTTATACAAGTTATGGTTTTTGAAATATACCTAAATATGATTTTTGAAATGAAGTTAACTATTTAGTAAAATAAGTTAAATGAGAATTTTGAATTTATTATAAATGGTTCATGTATAAGATTTATAAAATTGACATTTTATAAATAAAAATAATGAGATTATAAACGAGCTTTGTAAATGTTTAAACTGAAGTTATAAATGGATTTTATAAGTGAATAAGATTTATGAATTGATGAAGTCATAAAAAGAATTTATTTGTAATAAGAGATTTATATGTAAATTTGGATTTTGACATATATTTGAGATATAAATGGAATTTTTTAATAAAGCAATTTTATATAGAAGTTTTTATAAAATAGAAATGTGAATTATAAACACCGTTTTATAAATGTAAAATCAGATTAATATGATAAGTTAAATAGGGAAGTTTATAAAGGAATCATATTCATAATTTTGGATAGTGAATAATCCATTAAATAAAATGAATGTTTTGGAAAGTGATATTATAAAATGGAGTATGAATGGTTTGAAAATAAATTAAATAGTGAATTCACTTATTATTAAAATAAGTATAAGGAAATGTTTTTCAAATAGTGAAATATTGAAATGGTTTTGAAAATATATCAATTTTTTAAAGATAATTTGAATTGAATATTTGGAAATTGATTTAACAAATAAAAGATTAATTAAAATGGCCTAGTGATTGCTTATGGTGCTAGATAATTGTTGTTTGCTTTGATAGTTAAATAACCGACTATCAAATTTGGCCATTTTGGTTTCTCAACTTGATGTAGAAACTATTTAATCCTACACTTAGTACGTGACTGATTATGTAGGCTTTATTATCCATTATGTTGAAAATGTCGATTCGCGTACTGTAGAGTTATTACTCCAATCTATCGAGCATCCTTCTTGGCTGAAGGATAACAAGTTGAAAGTTGGAGGCACGATAAGTAAATGAGACTTAGTTTCTGTGTGAGGTTGAGAAATGCTATTGCATTGTTGATGCAAAGAGACCAGGATCAGATTTATCCAAAAACCACTTCGGACCAATATATATGCATTCGATTGTGCAGGTTATTGAAGATATTGATATTTAGGATTTTCATAGTGAATGACTGCTTGTTGATCGTTTGAGGTTAAAATTCGAATATACATCTTGTAGAACCAGTCTCTTAGTTATGAAATATCCAATGCAAGGACTATTTGCTACTAATCTCGGGGATTTGCCGACTGGATTACGTAACACAGTATGGCCGGTTTGTCCTGTTTCTGTAGAACTTGTATGGACAAGTGTCTGACATTGCATTTCCATGATTACGTATATTGGTTTTTACAAATGTACAACTGTTGGTGGTAGAGAAGGTAACTTCTCTTAGCTTAACACCCTTCCTTGAGACAAACGAGCTCAAGGGTTGTATTTTTGTGAAAGGCAATTAGTAGTCAATGGAAGTGGCAAGTGGCATTTAAAGATGATGTGATGTGATA
This sequence comes from Allium cepa, assembly GCA_030765085.1. Taxonomy (NCBI): domain Eukaryota; kingdom Viridiplantae; phylum Streptophyta; class Magnoliopsida; order Asparagales; family Amaryllidaceae; genus Allium; species Allium cepa. Next base: position 1,035,071,396 of record CM060928.1, read on the forward strand.
CGTGATAGATAATCGTTACCTGATCCCTCATCAATCAGAGATGACTGAAACAGAGTTAGATGTAGAAGGGCTAAGTGGGTCATTCCCAATTAGGATATGATCATTCCCTTCTAGATAGATTTCTTCCTGCTATGACGTTCAAGATGTAAATTAATATGGTGTGTATGCTAGAGCACCCTCGAAAAGGTCGGTAATGGCAAGGGATGACATATTCGGTACTACCTAGTTATAGAGGTAGGCCGGTCTTCTTCTGGTAAAGGGCAGATGTTTTATGCATCGGGACATCCATCTAGAGGTGTACCCATCAGAGCCTAGTCCCTTCACCTGATCATTTGTATGGAAATCCAAATTCCACTACATGTCTACCATTTTGTTTGTAGGGCCTAGTATGTTGAAATTTAATAATGGTAACAATTTAGGCTATTTTAATTATCATTTGTATACTAGATACTAATATGATTTGATACGAACTGTTTTAGCAATCGTAAGGTAAAAACATGTCCATATATATGTTTGGGCGTGTATTACGAGATACTTTTGTTTTAAAAAGTAATTTTTTGGTAATTTAATAAATTCAGTTGAGTGTGTTTGTAATGCTGGTTTACCAGACTGATTCGGGCGTTCTTCCCTTTCAATGCTTGGGTTTGACCGATTATATTTACAAGTTTAGCTTTGGTGCTTTTGGAGCTTCAACGGGTGAGCTTGAGATCTTCATGTCGTATACATGTGTCCGTTTATTTTCCACTGCTTTGTTACTTGTATTATCAACAATTGTAAGGACAGGTTATTACGACTATCTAGGATGATGATTAGTGATTGATTGTTGAACTCTGATTTAGCATGTATATACACTTTCTATCTTGCAAAGATCATTGATATGGTATTATATGTTTTCCGCTGCGATGTGAGATTCTGTATTATTCTTTTTGGTTCTCTCTTCTCTCTTTCTTCTCTTCTTTTCTTCTTTCTTCTTTTCTTTCTCGTGACTTTCCATCAGTTTGTGCTTTTTGCTTTGAACATGTGTGGTTTATTATCGATTCAAAAGGTATAAATTTGTGGGTCGTCGTGTAAACCCTACTAGAAACCAAAAACATAAGTATAATTCATAAACTAATACTACAATATATAAACTTCTCTAAAAGAAGCTATAATCATTTGTAGACCGCTAATGCAATTTTAGAAAAGCTATTTTTGTTCATAAGATGCTAATAAAAAACAATATTATGTAAAAATTATACATAATTTTTGTTTATTTTAAAATTTCAAGAAGTAATAATACATCGTTGCATTACTCCGTATATCTAATAACATGCCATAAGTATTAAACCGTTACTAAAATAAAAAATATTAAAATTCATAAATTACTATTAAATTTCACAAAATGCTACTGCAAAATTGCATTATATCAAAACTGTGCATAAATAGTTTAATTAAAAATAAAAAAAATGAAAATATAAAGAAGCATTACTGGAACTAAAATAAAGTAAAATGATACTAGAATGTAGAATCATTAAAAAGCTTTGAATAAAAATGCAATCAATCAATAACAATATAAGGAAATGTATGGAATTAATTCATTAAAAAATATTATTATAACTCATAGAATGCTAATAAAGAATAAAACTGTTGTATAATGTCACATAATGCACCTATAAAATTCGTAAAATATTACTACAGTGTAAATATTGTTAAAATGGTTCAAAAACTACTGATGTAGTTCATAACGCTAATATAAAATATTATTATGAGCTAAAATACACATTTATCTATAAAATGCCATTGTTGCTCAAAAACTGCTATTATAATACATAAACTACCAATACAATCAATAAAATACCAATTTGAAACAACATTTTCAGTTAAAATATGCATTTTTTGTACAAAAATGCTACAACAAAATGGCATTACACTACAACAAAAATTGTTTTTTACAACTCTTAAAAAACTTTTAGTAAGTATTTTATAACATTTTACTAAACGTAGTCTTAGCCACAGCGGTAACAAGGTCTACTTCTTTTACAGCATTTTTTTAGATGTTGGAAAAAAAGCTGTAATAAAATTTATTACAACAGCTTTTAGATGTTGCAGTACATTTTTTCGCAACATTTTACAAATGTAGTTGTATACCTTTTCACAACAATTTACAAAAGTTGTATTATTTTTGTCCATTCGCCAGAACGTTAGTCCGGACCCCCTGCTCATATCATCCCACTAGTTAGATGGATGGAAGAGATTTTCTAGCTTTGAGAAGAATTTTTAGATAGTTTAAATTGTTTATTTAATTGATTTTAAATAATAAAGAGTAAATTTCATAGATTTAATAACTTGAATTTTAAATATAATGATTTATTGGATAATTCTATTGTTTAATTTAATAATTAAAAATTGGTTTAAATATGAAATCTTGAGTTTTAGGCTAGATAAAAATAATTTCAAAGCTTATCTAATTTCTATTTATAAGAATGAAGGTAAATAAAATTTTAAATTGAATTTAAAAGTGATTTACTCGATTTTTAAAACAACTCGTTTGAATTAGCATATAAAATATAGCCTTTCAACGCACAGTCTTGGATTTCGACGAAACCATTTTCACTCCATCCATACTAGTATGTTATTTTCAGATTTTAAATTTTATAATGTTTGGAGTTATGATTTGGTCATACAGGATAAAACGCGTTGACTTTGATATCGAAAATTCAATATAATAATTGGGTCTAAAAAGCTATCTTCTCCATACGATCGAATTTGGACTTTAAACTTGTTCCATTGCTTTTGGAATATGGGTATAAAATTATGAACGTTTGACGGCACGCCTCGATAGGGGTTCGAAATTTTAAGCAACTTAAATCAATATATTTTGAAAATTAATTAACATATTTTTTTTTAGTTAACCCTTCACATCAGCCACTTTCGTTCTTTTCCAGCCACCCTACAATGTACCCACCTTCTTTTTAAAGTCGTCCTTCCCTCACTCTTTCATTCAAGCTTTTCACGAAAAGAAAATTAGAAAAAGAGAACTTCAAAAATCGATTTCTCCATGTATACTTAATAATAATTTATGAAACCACCTTTAAAATTCTTGTTTAGGCATTAGCTTTGATTTGGTATGCTTATCGAAGGGTGCGGCTTCGAATTTGAACGCATCAGTGGCGGGACAACTGACTAGGCTTAGTGATTCTGGGGATACAAGCATCGATTTGAGAAGGTGAGCTTGGATTCACGGTTGTGGGGTTGAGGCACACCCGGGAACGAGTTTTGGAGGCATGTGGCGGCTTGGGAGGTGGTGCGACCTGATGGTGGTCGACGTGGAAAATGGTGATGTCGCGTTCGAAATGGAGTGGTCGAGTCTGAGTTCTTGGGTTTGAGCCAGTGGAAATTTCAAAGTGAAAGTGGTCGGCGTTGTCGGATTCTGATTTCGAGCTTTGTTGCTCCGTATGATTGTAAATGTGCAGGCGATGTTTGGTAGAGCATCTCTGTTTATGTTCAGGCATTGATTGTTGAGGAGAAGAAGGTAGACAGGGGCAGTCTTATAATGTAATTGAAAACTTAAAAATTAGTTTATATAATCGTTTAACTTATAAAATTCATAACTCTCTCATATGAGGTTAGATTGAAATGAAATTTTTTGCTGCGATCGTGATGACGAGAGCATCGCATTGAAACTTATTTGGACGGATTTGAAGACTGTCAAAATTTGGGATAAAATCGGACGTTGTTCAATTTTAGTTCCAAACTGGAACGTTTCGGCATCAACAGAAAATAAAAGGCGAGTGTTTCATAATGCTCACAAGTACTAGGATATTTTTATGGTAGTGAAATTTGAAATTATGTAGTGATATAAACTTATTGTTCATTGTTTCATAAATTTAATTGTCATTTGAATTAATTATTAAAAATTAAGATTAACAGTTAGATTTGAAATTGGGATTTAATTGCCAACAAATTATCTGATATTAATAATAATGAAATGATTGTGAATTATTTTGACTATTTGATGATTGATTGTGATAGATGCCAATTAATTGATATTTGGATGATTGGATGCTTATTCATTTTTATATATATCTTATTATCAACCTGTAATTTATTTACAGTATTTAGTATTGTAATTTGAATCAATCCGAATAAATTAAGAAATGGGTTGCAATGATATATACCTATGACATTTACTTTGGATTCAAACGATATATATCCATTCTTGAATTAAAACTAAAATAATTGATCACTTGGCCATAAGATAGAATATTTTATACGAACACCGAACTTGTTAAATTAAACGATTTTAAAAAAAATTATTTGAAATTATTTAAATTATTTGATTTATAGTAGTTAAAATCCAATTTATGGAAATCGAATTATTTTCAAACTTGAGCTCGAATTGTTGAAAAAATTAATTTGGTAATCAAAATTGTTTAAATAATCAAAGTTGAGATTTGGAAATTATAATCGAAATATGATTTGAATTTTGAAAATTGATTTGTTTTAAAAGGATTTAAAATTTCATTTGAACTTTGAAATTTTGCTAAGTAAAGGTAATTTATTTGATATATAGATTTAGACTCAAGAATGGAATTTGTTTTATGTTTAGAATTTTAATTCGAAAATTTAAGTTTAATTTGAATTCAGTGATTTTAATTTAATGGGAATTGAGATCCAAATTGAATTAATTTGGAAATGAAGTTGAAAATGATTTGAATATAAACTGAAATCATAGTTAATTCTTATTGAAATCGGAGTTGAATCTATATAAATGGGAATGGAAATTGAATTGATTTGAAATGGGAAGTTGGAATTGATTCGGCTTGACTTTGAAACTATTTTCAAAGAAATTATTTTAGTATAAACTGTTTAAAATCTACATTCTTTAAATATTCAAATTATTTTGATTTTCCAAACTATTTTACTATATATATCATTTTAATACTCAAATTATTTTAACTATTAAACTATTTTAACTATTTAGTCGTTTTAAAATAATTCAAACTATTTTCTAAAATTCAAACTGGTCAGAGTGGAAATTTTTAATATTTAAATCATGGATTTAAATACGAATTTGGCTAAGTTAAAGTAATAACCCGAATTGAAATTTGAAACAATTTTGGAATTGAAATCGAGATACTAAGACGAAAAGGATTTTGAAATTTTGAGTAAATATGATAATTTTGAACGGGATTTGATTTTGAAGCGAATATGATATTTTGATATCAAGTACGAATTATTTTCGAAATGTAAAAGAACCAACCGATGTGTAAAACGATATTTGGTTGTTAAAAAGATCGGGGCCGGATATGGGCATACACTTTGTCGATACTGGAACCGTCTTAGCAACCATGTACGTGGAATAGTGGTCCAAAACGAAGTGGTCGGATATGGCGTCGTTTGCAGGATTTGAAGAAACAGAACGATGATGGATTAGCCTGGCACGTGTGCTAATTTGAAATGAATAAAATAGGAGCCGTACTGGTCATGTAGATTAGCTACCCGGAGTGGACGCACTTCTTCGTATTACCATCATTTACGTTGTGACTGGTCGGTGCGCGTCCTCCAAATTATGGGAGTGTTGGACGCGGTGGACGATCATAGCTATAATGCATTACCACCAGCGGAGAAGGATAAACTGGAAGTACCCTATCTTGGGCATTGCCTCGCTTGCCTTATCATACCTTTATCTATATATAAGACCTTTACGATTTTAGTTTAGTGTTTTTGAATCATGGCGCATCCCTGTGCACCGACGGTTTACTGGTGTTTTATATGCAAACCATACGGAAACGCTTAAAACGCATTAAAAGGGGTTTACCTAAAGCTTTAAAGCTAAGAAAAATATTTATTATATTGATTATACATTATATGTAGCGTATTCTACTATATATATATATATTGACGGATCATTAAGAGATGGAAAATCCCATAACATGTCTTGAGTTATTGCACACACGTTATACACTGGATAGGAGATGTGAAATCCCATAAACATCTCTGGTGCCACGACACTCATGTTATATGTGATATCGATTTGACTCACATAAGAATATTTTGGTCCTGACTCAAGTGTTTTATCTTTTCATTACGCTTGGGTCAGTCTTGATTTTTTCAGCTTATTGAAGATTTATTCCGGAGGACGATCATGAAGATTTGGTATATTATTACTATTAGTATTCCTGCATCATGTTGTCTGCTGCATTACTTTATTTATTCCTAATGTATCTATAACTCTGATAAATGTGGTATAGATTTTAATCAAATGTATTGTGGAAACAGCTTCATGAACTTTTTATTTGATTATTATATTTTGTCGTTACCCTGCGAGATTCTGTGTTTGTTTTCTTCTTCTTTCCCTATTTTTCTTAATTTACCCCATTGATTATTTATATTTTAGGTTGTTTAAGTTGGACATGTGTGGATTATTGTCAATTTAAACCGTTCAAAATATGTGTCGTCACTGGGCACTTGTTTAGAAAGTGTTATTACCATGATGAGTATTTATTTCCTATTATATTTTAGTCACTTCCACTTTGAGATATTTATCTTTGCCTATTTTTAGGATACCGGATACCAAACTCGGGCTTCAGTGAGCTTGGATTTTAACATTTTTGTGAAAAAACTGGACCCACTGGAATTCCGGTTGTTACTTAAATTCACAACTTAAGCATTTAAAATATTTTAAACAAAATTAGCCCTTCCCCTTGATAAAACACATAAAATATTTAAGTCCCTTAACTTAAAATTATTTTATAACCATAGTAAAATAGTTAGGAAAATTCCCCAAAATAACCATAATTCCATTCTAATACATTTTCTGACTTTCAGAACTGAAATCATTATGTGTTTGACTTGAATGATTTAAACTCAATATTATCTATTTTCTCTTGAAGAAAATATATAATAAATCCACAGTAACATAGAAAATTATGAAACTTGAAATTTACTTTTAAAATAATGTGTTTGATCACGTAATAAAAACACCAATCATTTGGAATTCATTTGATAGGTTTTCTAATCTAAACCTATCATAAAATCTACATGAAATAATATAAATCATCAACAAGCATACATACATACATACATACATACATACATATATATATATATATATATATATATATTTACAAAACATAACATGGCATGTTACTTGCAAAATAATTTGAACATAAACAAGAAACCAAATAGCTATGTAAAGTGAGATGTAAATCAATTATTCAACTTGGCTCTGTATTATGAAGCTTGAGACTTGCGCTTTGATCAATTTCTTCAAGCTTTCTACTTGATTCCTTGTTTTTTTCTTCTTGAACCTCCCTAATGGTGGTCGGCCGAGCTCACTAGTGTTTTAATTTCGTATGTGAATGTTGAAATGAAAGATAGAAAGGATTAGGTTATAGGAACAAAGGCTAATCCTATTTTACCCATACAATATTCCTCATACTTCTTTTCAATTCTCTTTTCCTTATACCTTCATTAATGCATGGCCTCCTTATTAATTTACAGATCTCAATCCCTTAACTATTAACATTATTTTATTTCATTTATCAAATTAATTGTTCCAAATGACGTAGCTCAAAAATTTGTGTAATTGCAGACTCCTCTTCTTCAAGAATTTCATCCTTGATATTACGATAAGGTACTCACAACTATCAAACATAAAGGTAAAAAATACTATAAACGTTAGGACAAGTATCTCTAATCCTGCTCAGTTTATCAAGTGCAGTTTCTTTTGTCATTACTCTATTGGACTTTAACTGTTCTGATTGTCTTGTTCCTTAGTTTCTTCTCATCTCTTATGATTATACGAACTATTTTTCCAACATTAGTCATATCCGGCTCCACTACTAGATCATCAAACGTGGTCGATGTAATAGCACTCTTTGGATCTCAAACACACTTCCTTAGATGAGAAATATGAAAATCCTTGTGGACTCCTGCCATAATATTCGATAACACTACTCTATACGCGAGTTTTCCGAACCTTTCTATAATAGGAAACGGTCCAACGAATCTCACCACTAATTTTCCAGAATTTCCAAATTGGACTTAACCTTTTATCGATGATACCTTAATGAAAACAAGATCTCCAACTAAGAACTCTAAGTCTTTCCAAAAGGGAATGCAGATCTTATGGATGGATTAACACTAGAGGGGGTTGAATAGTGTTTAATGGATTTTACAGAATTTATAAATTTTTTTGAGATTAAACACAAATAGATGCAATTCACAAACACAGACACAATCATTGAATCATACACAGATGCAAATAGTAAATAAAAAGCAATAAAAGGGAAGAACACACTGTAATTTTATACTGTTTCGGAGTTACCCTATATCCAGTCCCACACAATTTCTTGTGCAGATTTCTTTTTAAATATATTATCAATATCACAACCTCGATTTCAAGGCCATGATATACACCCTCCTATTTTTGAGTCCAGGGCTAACTCTCTTGATTTAACGAGGCTATATGATCTCCTAATTGGTTTACGGGCTATAATCATGCAAAATTATTTATAGGCCATAGTCACACCGTTCTAATATCACTTTGATAGATAAAGAGACTCGATTTAAACTTCTTTGATTATAAATGATCCTATAACTCTGAGTAGCACTAAGATCTTTGAGAGAGAATGGCAGAGAAGCAAACTAGAGATAATCAAGTTTGATTCACTTAGGATTTCGGCAGATCTTATTTAAAATATAAGAGAATACTTGAGTGGAGATGGAGTGAACAAATGAATAAAAACCAACTTAAAATTCATTGAAAACAACTGATATTTATAGAAGAACAACAGTCATGTCCATTCGTGAAAGGTTATGACGAATAGACGCTTCATTTGAAATCTGAATTGTAAATTCTATGGCTACCATGTCGACATATGGGATTGGGGGATGTTGGCATGCCTATGTATATTTTGAAAATTAATTTTGTTTTTAAACGATTTCTAAACTAAAACTTACCAAAACAATTTCTAAACTTTTTAAACCATTTTGAATATAGTTTTACCATATAAAACAGATATAAAAAATAATCTTAAAAATGTATAATCTATAATATAAAAGTAATATTAAAAACTAAGTATAAACTTCTTTTAAAATATATTTTCGAGATTTAAAGCTTAAATATTGAAACAAAGAGATAGTTTAAAAACGAGAAAATATTTTGAAATTAATATGATTTAAAAATAGTTTTTTTAAATTAAGGATAAAATATTTAAATAGAGAGAGAGATGACTTTTTAAAAAAGATAGTTTGTGGAAAAATTGTTAAAATAAATTATTTTGAGAATTTTGGGGATTCCATTACACTTGAGAAGGTCGTGAGTTTCATCGCACTAAAGTGGTCGCAGGTTCCATCCCACTAATAAGGCGAGAAGGTGGATTCCATTCTACAATTAAAATCCAAATAAAGATTTTTGTGCTATTATGAGTTTTAACATAAATCTAGACTCTATACTTATTTTGATGTCTTGAACTCTTGAAATCTTGGACACTTGATGCTCATGATTCTTCATTCTTGGTTTCTTCAATCTTGAGTTCGTCGATTTCAAATCTTGATACTCAGTCTTGAATCTTAATATTGTACATTTTTCATTCTCGGTACCTATATATATCCTGTATATACATATATATCAAGACAAGAATATTAGTATAATAACTTATAACAAGTCCTAAGGTTGTTGTTGTTAAAACCATCATCTTAGGAACTAACAATCTCCCCCTTTTTTATGTTGACAATCTTTGTTTATAAAATCTACTCCACCAAACCTTGATTCTACTCTAACTCCTCATTATTCCAACAACTCCCCCTTAGTCTGCTAACTCCCCCTTAATGTAAGCCTAACAGCCTAACTATCCTATTTTATAATTCTCCCCCTTTGTCATCAACAAAACACTAATCCTAAACTACATAACTCACCTTGAATCTTATATTAGAGCTCTATATAGTATAATAATATAGTATATTGGAATATAAATTAGATAGATAGTAATATGAGTAAAATATAGTAAGGTAAATGTGAGAGATATGAAGATTTCAAACATTATCAATCGGTATATGCATCATAATTCTTATCACACCAAACCATTGTATAATTACATGCCATGTTCAAATCAAATCAAACAAAAAACAAACAATTCAAACCAAATCAAATAATTCAAATAAAAATAAATTAAACCATACAAGCCAAATCAAACATTTCTTTGAACTTCAACCCATCCTTCTTCATCGAAGATAGGGTCTGCCTTTATAGAATCCCATTCTTCATTATCCTTGTTCAGAGTTCCTTCTAGATTTTCTTTGACTTCTTCTTTGCTGAGGGCTGAAATCATCCATCGAATGGAATCGAAGTACCTTTCTTGTTCTTTAATCATTTGCATTTGGCTTAGTTGTAAGTGGCGTTGATTGCAAAGGCTAAAAGTAAGTATGCTCTTGAAAGATTTGAGAGTTTCTTTAAGATTCTCACTTATATTATGAGTAGTAAAGGCCATTATTGATAAAATACGAAGATATTAAATAGAAAATGAAGGGAATTGAAAATGTACATTTTTCTAGAAGAAACATGTATTTAAATAGATAGAAAGTCATTTGAAATGAAAAGGCACAAGGTAGTTATGTCAAATTCATATTCAAAAAAAAAAATGTTTTTGAGGCCGTTATATGTCGACATGGGGGGGGGGGGGGGGGTAGGGAGATGACGACATAGCTCCGCTGAATTTGAAAACTTGCTTTATTTCTTTCTTATGTATATGTCTATATATACAAACTTATATAATATAGTAACAAGCATTCCAGAGATATTTTAGAGCTAATAGACAAAAATAAAAGATTTTTTTATTAATAAATTTGGTTAATATTAGATAAACAATACATAACATTAACTAGTCAAAAGATTCAAACTAGTACATCTTGAAATGAACTAGAATACCATAAAGGATGAAGAAGATGATGATAATCCAAGATTGGGACTCACTTTCTCAAAGAACTTATTCATTTTGGTTGAAATTTTATCCAATTTTTTGCTAATGGATCTTTTGAGAATCCGTTGGTTTTCCACTATTAACTTTTGGTTTTGAGAAGTGTCTAATTCGATGGATTGTTAGGAGTGATAGGGTATTCAATACTTTCCAATAATGTCTCTTCCTCCTCCTCTCCTACTTCTTCAATCTCCATCTCCTCCCCTTCTTTCTCCTCTTCCTCCTCTTCTTCTTCCATTTCTTCATGAGCCAAACTTTCATCTTCTTCTACAAGTGTTTATATGGTTGAAACACATGTGGGATTTTTATAAAAGAGAAATTTCCATGGTTAAACTCTTTTCGAGAAAAAACTCCTCTCTCTTGTACTCAACTCCAAAATAATTAAAAATCTGAGTAAGATAAATTCCATGATACAAAGCATTTTCTCCAAAGGTAAAAATTTTAGGACGAAGTTCATCCAAAATTACTTGCGCCCAATTAATGTCATAATGCCCAAAATTAGCCAAAAGATCCTTACAAACTTTTAAGGTCGGGTGATTGAAATTTCCCGATCTTGGAGTTATGGTATGTTGCAAAAGAAGATTAATAATTCTTGCTTTTGGATGAAAATTTCGATTTATAAATTCGAATTTATCATTTCCTTCAAAAATGTGGTAAAATGTCTTGTGATCATGTTCATCAATTTGAAAATATGAAAGACTCATTCTCGTGTACTTACAACCCAAAATATTTCCCAAAATCTCTCTATTCAAAACAATTTATGTTCCTTTAACACTACTCTAAACTTCCCGCTCGTTACCATCATAAAAACCATGATTCAAATTTTCATAAAACATTTTATCAAGATTAGGATAACAAATGAAATCATTTAGAGAATCATTAATTAAACTGAGAATTTAATTCTCTTCGAAAAGATCATTGAGTTCATAAGAGGGAAAATCATTAAAGAAAGCAAATTTTTTCGTATGGAAATTTTCAAAGTTTACATAGCTTATGTAAGCTTTGATAGCTTCCGGGTCATTGTAAAGGAATTCATTGATGGCCTTGGACAGCCTACTGGTGGATGGAGTGCTTACGAAAGCCATTTTTGAAGAGAGTAGAGAGCTTGAGAGTTCGAATTTTGAAATAAAAGTGAAAATATGATAAAGATAAGGAGAAAAATAAATATCCAATATTCACGTTCTCTGGTCAAGAGACACATTTTCAGAGCTTTGCAGTTGGTGAAAAGGTGGAGGGAAATTCAAAGTTTTGAATTCAAATTCGAATTTCGAATTTCTATGGGGATGTCGACATAGGGGTTAGGCCATCTCAACATAGGTCCTATAATACGTGTGACTAATTTTTCTTATTTTTCTTAATATATACACACATATATATCTTATAATCTAATTCATATTTTATCTGAAATTATATTAAATATAATCACACTTTAATATTAATATTTTAATATTTAGAATATTATTAAAATAATATTATTTTAAAAATAAAGTTTTTAATTTCAAACAGCAAGCAATTTTAAAACATGCAAACAATCAAACATTCAAACAAATAATTTCAACCAATATAATTCAAATGCGTACCTATTTTTACATCCATATTTCCAAGATCATCAGATTCTTGAATAGCTGTAAAACACATATTTGAATTTTCTATCTTCCGGTCTTCATCACTAGAGGATGAGTCTGAATCATCTAGTGTTGTAGTATGTGCTCTTTTCATTTTCTTTGATGAATCATTATTTAGAGGAAATTTCTGCTTATCCAGATGTGGATAATCTCTTCTTAAGTGGCCTTGCTCATCACAATTATAGCATTTGACGTAGTTAAGAGTCTCAATATTATTTCGAAAATTCTAGTGATCATTTCTCTTGTAGTTGTTCATCTTCCTGTATTTCAGAAAGTTTATAAAATTCCTTATCATCAAGGCTATTTATTCATCGTCGTCACTATTTGAGTCTGAACCATCTGTTATTGCATCGAACACTATTGAATTCTTTTTGAAGGCCTTGATTTCTCTTCTTCCTTACTTTGTACTTCAAACAACGTCAAATTCCCAATTATTTCTTCAATTTTCAGGGTACTGCTACCATTAGCCTCTTCAATTGTTAGAGTCTTCTGATCCTATTTCGAAGTGAGTGAATTCAAAATTTTCTAACCTGATCTTCTTCTGAAAAGTTCTTTCCTAATGCAATTAGTGAGTGCACAATGTCTTGAAACTGACTGTACATGTCTATAACGGACTCATTTGGATCCATCTTCAATAATTGAAACTTACTGGTCAAAATGGATATTGTGGTCTATTTAACTTTTCTTGTTCCTTCATGAGTAACTTGCAAAGTGTTCCAGATCTCATATGCAGACTTATAAACAGACACTCTATTAAACTCATTCCTATCAAGTGAACAGAATAGAATATTCATGGCTTTGGAATTGTTCTGTGCAACAGTCTTTTGTTCAAAAGTCCACCGTGCAAAATCCGTTGTTGGTTCAATGTACTCAGTTTGTGTGATATTTCAAGTGTCTAATCCTATTGATTGTAAATATATTTTCAATCTACATGCCCAATATGCATAGTTACGACCATTAAAAAATGGTGGTCTGGCAGTAGACTGACATTCTACAAATGAACTAGTGACAGTGTTGACTTTACCAGTGTTGGCAGCCATGGATAACTTTTTCAAAAAGCAGATTATGAAAACTTTGAAAACCAATGCTCTGATACCAAATGAAAGGAATGTGGATTACGGGTCTTAAGGCAAGATTAACAATAGAGGGAGGGTGAATAATGTTTAATGGATTTTAGGGAAATTTTGAAATCTTTTGAGATTAAACACAGAAAGATGCAATTCACAAACACATACACAATCACAGAATCAAACACAGATGCAAATAGTAAATAAAAAGCAGTAAAAGGAAAGAACACACCAAAATTTTATGCTGGTTCGAAGTTATGCTACATCCAGCCCCACGCAAATTTTCGGGTAGAATTCTTTTGAAATGTAATGTCCATATTACAACCTCGATTTCAACGCCACGAGATACACCCTCCTATCGTCGAGTCCAGAGCAAATTCTCTTGATTTAACTAAGCCACAAGATCACCTAATTGATTTATGGGCTATAATCACACCCAATTGATTTACAGGCCACAATCACACCGTTTTCAATAACACTTTAATAGATAGAGAGACTCGATACACTTCTATGATTACAAATGATCCTATAACTCCGAATAGCAATGAGATCTTTGAGAGAGAAAGGCAGAGAATCAAACTAGAGATAATTGAGTTTGATTTACTTAGGATTTTGGTAGAGTTTTGTTGAAATATAAGAGAATACTTGAGTGGAGAGTAAGGAGTGAAGAAATGAATAAAACCAACTTAAAATTCGTTGAAAACAACTGGTATTTATAGAAAAACAATAGTCATGTCCATTCGTGAAAGGTTATGACGAATACACACTCCATTTGAAAATCTGAATTTTAAATTCTATGGCTACCATGTCGACCTTTTCATATCCTTATACATAATATTTCTTCCTAGGTGAATGCTAAACTTTGAACAATGACATTCTCTAAGAACTTCCTTCCCAATACTTACCACATTCAGAACACATAGTCTTCCTTTCTTCTTCAACCCTCTATTCTGGTCAAGACTAAAGTCTTTCAAGTTATTGCTCCCTGTTCCATCCCTTAACTTTCTGTTCCTTTTAGCTAATAATGGATCCTCTCTTTGTTTAGAAGCAATCCTTTCGATCATCACTAGTCGAACTTCTACACACGACACCATAGCGGTTTCTCGACTACAACTAGCCTTATATCGTCGTTGTATTCCACATGTACTCAACGCTACTAGGTCAATTCCTTCCATTTTGTTAACATAGCTAACACCACATTTTGATGTTTTCTACTTAAGTGCATCTGCAACCGTATTGCCTTTTTGATGTGTACTCAATACCAAAGTCATAAGAGACAAAAGAATCCAGCTACCTTTGCTGTCTTATATTGAACTCTTTCTACGAGAAGAAATACCTTAGTGACTTATGATACATATATAACTTAAATCTTTCCCCCAAAATGAAATGCCTCCACACCTTCAACGCGAAAATCACCACTGCTAACTCTAGATCATGGGTAGGATATTTCAATTCAGGCAGTCTAAGCTGTCAAGGAACATAGGCAATCACATTATCCCTCTACATTAACACAGCTGCTAATCATGTTCCATATACTTCTTTGTAAACAACCAAGTCCTGATCCCCCATAGGATCAACTAACACAGGTGTACCAGTAACTAGATGCTTTTATTTAAATAATGACTCCTCACATTTGTCTGACCAAATAAATTTAACGTCCCTCTTGGTTAGCTCCAACGGCATTGTTATCCGCGAGAAATCCTTAATAAATCACCAGTTAATGCCAACAAGTCCAAGAAAAATTCTGATCCTAGTCTGTATCTTGGGTCTCTTCCAGTTGTTAACAGCTTCAATCTTATCCGGATCAATTAAAAAATCCTTCTCTGAAACCATGCGATTATGAAACTTAGACAATGTTTGGTTTAAAAACGAATTTTGTGTTTTCGATTTTTCATATGTATGCCAAATATGAAAAGAATGAAGGGTGATTGAAGGGGATGAAAGAAAGAAGGATGGGAGGATGAAGGTGATAGAGGAATGACATAAGAATGGATTGTTTCAAGTGCTTGTGTTATTTTCTAAAATGCAAAAAATGAAAAAAAAAAGGCTGTTTATTACTTTGTATGTTAACTTCATTTTCTTAATTGGTCATTCTCAACAATAAACATGTAGTTGTGTGTATTTTTGTACGGACAAAAACCAAAATTGAAAATATAAAACCAAACACTACCTTAACTTCTTTCTTCCAGAAATGACACTTCAAATGCTTCGCTTTCATTTGATGCTACCTCAGCCTCTCGATCTCCACTCTAAGATGGACTTCATGCTCTCTTTCTTCCTTAGAGTATATCAAAAATCATCTATGAATACTAATGTGAACCAATCCAGAAGTTTTCGTAATATTGTTTTCATCAAGTCCATGAAGAATGTTGGCACATTAGTTAGACTAAACGACATTACTAACTATTCGTATGATCCATACCTTGTCCTAAGCAACATTAAAGGAATATTATCCTATGCCACTCTAAGATGAAGCAACACCATTACCAAATCTAACCAAAAAATACTTTGGCCCTACTCAAATGTTGGAAAATCATCAATTCAGGTAACAGATACCGATCACTTTTGTCTTCTCATTCAATTTACGATAATCGATACACATCCTTAACGATCCATCCGATTTCTTTACAATTACAACAACTACTCCTCAAGGCAAACTACTTTGTCTAATGAAGTTCTTACCTTCTAATTCTACAAATTGCACCTTTAAATTCTTCATCTCGGTAGGTTTCATCCTAGTTGGTGGTCCACTCATAGGTTGCATACATTGTGCTAAATCTAATCGAAACTCAATAACTCGTTTAGGCGGCAGCCCTACAACGGGCTCAAAGACATCTGTGAGTTTTCTAACGGTGTAAACTTGGTTTAACTCATCTTCTGTCTCCATAACACCCAACAAAGCATTAACCTCAAAACTAGGGTTTTCTACAGAGTATATAATTCAATCGTTGCAACTAAGGTTTCTAATTGATATTTTCCTATCGTGGAAAATTGTCATAGCATTGTACTGATTTAACCAATCCATACCCAAAATAATTCTGAACCTACGAAATCATATACACGCAAACTGTAAGCAAATACCCGACCTAACAATTTAAACACTAGTTCTTCATATCCTATCCAAGTGTCGCATATCCTCCTATTGGGTTGGTAACCTTTGAGGATGTAGCTAGGTATGAAGGTCCTAGGTTAAGCTTATCTACCGAACAATGAGATACAAAGGAGGCACCAGTCTTGAATATAAATCTAATTGATGCACCCTGAATCAAAAGCAAACCTCCCAACGCAACTTTTCCTTTCGCCTCTGCTGGTGGTCTTAAAGTAGCTGGTTCCAATGCAAACAGTTTGCCATTTCCATCCCTGGTCGGTTCCTTTGCATTGGTTCTTATAATGTCCAATCTGATCATAATTGAAAGACCTCACTTCTTTCTTGTCAGCAACCTTCTTCCCTTTGCCTGTCCGACACTCAAGAGCGAAATGCCCCTTCTTGTCACACTTATAACAAACAACATTGGCCTTCCTTTTCTTGACTGCTTCTCCTTTCTTAGTGCCTTTTTTTTATAGAAAAACTTCCTCTTCTAGTTCTGCCCACTTTTAGTTTCCCTTACTTTGTTACTATTATAGAAAGTGAATATCTCCTTATGCCTTAAATCCATCTCAACAGTTACATCATATGGATCTCTAATATGTAGCAAAGTTACTTTAGTAAGCTTGAGTTTCAATCTACGGTTGAAATTTTCATTCTTTTTATACTAGTGTCCACCATGCCATAACCATGTCTTGATAACTCCTCGAATCTAGCAGCTTACTCAAGCACTGTCATGTATCCCTGCACCAACTCAACAAACTTCCCGAGCAGAGTTGACTTAGCGATATCTGACATGAATCTTTCCTCAAACCTCCTTTTGAATTCCGGCCAAGTCATGATCTCCTCATTTACTCCTACAGTAACACTGTTCTACCACGACAATGATGCTCCTTGCAACTTTTTTACAATCTTCTTTTCTACTCATCATTAAGTAACAAATAAGCAAATATCCTTTCACAAGAAGCAACAAATTCTCTACTTATAATGTGCCCTCGGTCTTGATGAATGGTCTCCCTCCAAGACTAGCATAGTCTCTGCTTAATACTGCATAGTTATTGACCATCGAAGTTTCCTGATTTCCTTCTCCTTTTTTTCCTCCAACTAATCTCATAGCAACGCTCTAGCTTGCATCAAGCTGACAAAGAACTGATACATAACTCCCATATCGAATTGCGGCACTCCAATACCCACACTAGCAGCTAGTGTCCGACCTAGATTCCTTCTAGTGATTGGCCTTACATTTCCATTAGTGGTGTTTCTTCCTCCACCAAAGTTAACTCTTTCATTCTAAGCATCCATATCTTAATTCTTTAAAATCTGCACTTGAGTTTTTGTAAGATATAGAAGAATAGCCTAAGATAGATGGGAGAATAGAAATAAAGCATATACTTATATATAACACATATAAGTACATTACTATAACGTTATCCTATACCCTAATCTTTTAACTAATTCCTTATGATTATGTTTCAAAAATTATTTATAATTTTATAATTTCTTTTAAGTTTTCATAAACCTATACCGTGATACCATGCCGTAACATCTCCTATCTTGAGGCCTAAATCTATGTGCTACAAATGCTACAGTCATCTATAGTATTTAACTTTCGGTAATAAAATACAGTCGCATTAATGGTATCCATAATATCAGAAGCGTATGAATAAGAAATAAAATTACAGAGTTCAAAAATAGCTTTTCTAATTACATTTCAAATCAATATTTCATATTCAGTTACGTAATCCCAAAATGATTCCTAGGTTTTGATAAAATACAATTATTACAAATAACGCAAAGAGCAACATATGAAGATGCTCCCTTGGATGAGCAGAGTACTAATAAACATACATATCAATCAAAAATACATCACAGTGGAAATACTACTAAACTACTCCTATAAAGCTAGCTTTGCCTCCTATACGTCTTTAGAAGCTTATTCGTCCAACCTGCTAAACCTGAAAAGACCTTACCTTCCAATCTACTTAAATTAACTTTGAGCACCTAAGAGTTTAAGGGGAAAACATAAACTTCGAGTCAAATATAAAGCCTGGTGTGAATAATACTACTATATCTCGATTTGTTGATATTAAGTGAGACCATGCCACTTAGCGGAATTAGTTTTCCCTCGTTGATATCCATTTAAAAGCAAATTTTTTGTAAAACAAAATCCTACAATCAAACTTATTTTAACAATGATAGAAAATACATATATGAATAACAAGTATGTATTCAATGGACTATCTATTCACACTACAGTTTTATTTGGATAACTATTAACCATTGGCCGAAGTGGGCATAACAGACATTGGCAATAATCAAACTTCTATTAGGTACAACACTAGGCCATCTGCCTTTAACTATCTTCTTCTAGGGTCAACTGATCCTAATGTTTTTATGGGCTCACCTATAACCTATCTTTTCTCTGTATATTCTCTTCTCTGAATAACGTCAATTTAGTCCCATCTATGACAAAGTTCTAAGCACTAGAATTTCAAACTTATTTTAGCTAGAGTTTAATAGCTAAAGGCGTGGCCCTTCACCAGTCTCATCTAGTCTGCTAATACCTGAGTCATAAACTTAAGATTAACTACACTCTTCAAAATATCATTTCCTTGTAACTAATCTTTACAGATGATTTACCATAGAAATCATACTCTTTGCTTTACTTAAAAAATTCATGCCATGATATATTCTTTGCATAAAACAATGTCGACGAAGTCAAATTAGCTGGATTATCTATCCCTTCAAAATAGATTACACCCTTTTTAACTTTGAAAACTTTAGGCTATGAAGTCAAAGCAATACCTTTGAAAACCATGTTTAAAACCTTAAATAACACCTTCCAAAATCATTGAAAACAACCCTTTTTAAAGCATTATTTAAAACCTTAGACATCCACTTTCAAAACCATTTACACTTATCTTTCGAAATCATTAGAAGCATCCTTTCAATATATTTAAAACATACTTTTCAAACATTTACAATGTATACCTTTCGAAAGCATTGGGCTTAAGTAAAGGGGTATGGAAATATTGCTTTGAAACCAATTAAAATTATTCCATTCGAAACCATTGGGTTTAACATTTTATACAAACATTGGATCAAAGAAAATAGAGCAAAAGTATTCTTTTCGATAGCATTTAATCCAAGTAAAGGAATTGGGAAAGAGGATAGTTTCGAAAATCGCCCTTTCAAAACTATTTAAAAGTGGCTATATGACCATTTCGAAAGATTTGAGAAAGCGGCTTCAAAGTTAAAAGGAAAAAGCACCACTTATGAATATGTTGTGATTCGAAAGGTATTAATCAAGTGGTTAGATATTGAATAGGTTCAAATGTGGCTATCCTTTCGAAAGCAAACAAAAGTAAGCAACAACTTATTCAAAAGCTCTTTTCTAAAATCAAAGACAATCGACAACTTGTTCGAAAGCTTTCTCTTAAAAAAAAAAGATAAGTTAAAAGCAACCCCTTCGAAAGCATCTTCTAAAAACAAAGGCAATTAATGTATTTGAATGCTTATAAGAAAGAATTCGACCCCTTCGAAAGTATGGTTTCGAGATGGTTCCTTTTGCCTTTCTCCAATACACTATATACCAACTGCTTGATACCATGTACATTGGTTTTAAATGGGTTCATAAGTAGATGTACGTTGATGAAAGCTAATAGATGGAAGTGGCGAAGTGGTAAATCAAAATAATACTAATTTTATGCCTTTCCAAGTAATTTTTTTCACCTAACTTGCCTAAATTTTCAAAATGTAACTTTATCATAATCCTTTTTCTAAAAAGGCTATTGAATTTACAACTTAACCATTTAAAACATTTTAGGCAAATATTCCCTTATGCTTCGGATTTTACTTGAAAATTATCCAATGATATAACCTTATGTTCTAATACATAATGTTGAAACATGACTTCTAAATGATGATTTAGAAGAGACCATTTGCCTACAATAGCACAATATCTCGAAGCTAGTGAGATCAATAGGAGAGATGGGTTTTCAAACAGATCCAAGAGCTAATACAACAATGGCATCTAAAAAGCATTTAGAGTTTGGGCAAGTATTTTAACATAAAAATCAAATAGTTAAATTTCAATTAAAATGTAGAGAAAGCATTTATTACTAAGAAAGAAAATCAAAGGTACTAAATCAGTTAGAAATATTATAAGTAAATAACATGCTATCGATTGTTAGCGATGTACTCTGATAGAATCACATAAAGTGTGGTTGTTCAATTCTCGACGAATGATTTGGAAGAAACATTATTTACACTTGTTATAAGAGGATGTTGAGATTGTCCCAGTTGATAAACGTAGAAACCATGTTAAAATGTTTGATATGGAGCATATGTGATAAGATCCTTTTTGCATCAACAGGAGGAAGAATCATACTTGTTATGCTATGTCTTAGATTGGAAATTTCTTAGGCATTTGGTGCTTTGACTGAATGGAATATCTAAGGTAAAATCTCTAAAGTGTAATTAAGAGTATTCTCGAAAAAATATAAGAGAAATATTTATGAAAGCAACAAAATTTTATAAGGAGTGTTTTGACTCAAACTTCATAAGTGACATCGAACATAGTAAATCAATTTAAATTCATATTCACCTTGATTATGGAATTTTGAGTTAGAAATATACTAAATAATAGGTTGTGGAAAATTCAACAATGAAGGCAATGTACATTGCCATGAGTAATGCCGCGACGAAAGCAATATATGTTCCTAAATTTAGAAAGAAGCTAGGATCGTTACCTTTATTGCAAGCCCAAAAACATATTATAATTAAAATAAGACAATATAAATACAATAGGAAGTAAAAGCATGATAAGAAATCGAGATATATTCTTTGTAACCAACACATGCAAAATGATTCATAATTAACAGGGAAGCACAATAAAAAAGTGGACATAAAAACAAATTATCGTAGATTTATCACTAAGGCCCCATACGAGTGTACGGTTGTGTAATTGATGACGTACGCATAAGGCTTCATAATTAGTCACAAATGTAAGTAAAAGATCGATGGTGTTAAGGGTGTTCCCTAGAAGCAATTATGTAATTCGATTATATTACTTAAGTCAAATAGAGAATTTTTTAAAAATATTGGTTTTGTTTTCTTTAATATATTTTGTTATATAGAGATACAAATAAAGAAACAAATTGTCAAAAATATATAAGAAAAATATCCTTATAAGACGTTGTTTGTCAATTGCAGCTACGAATGTATTTATGACTATGATTTGGAATCAACATTTAAATATTTACTCTAAAATCTTTCTAGTCAAGATGTATTGAGAAAATGATACCGATATGACTATTGGGATTACTATGAATTATGCTCTCCATATGGTGGTTAGTGCATTACTCATGACCGTTCAGGGTACCAAGGGGTTACGTACTTTTGGTTATGTAGAAAAATCATAGGATGATTCGATGTGGCCTTCTATAAGTTAATACACCAAGTCAAAACTTAAAATCTCATGGTAATGATGTCTAGTAATCTTCAGACTTGAGGGTAAACTTTATCATAAGAAGCTAAGTAATATTTTGGTTATGGTTAATCATGTGGCATCACGATCATGTTAAGGATGTAGTTCGGTATACATGGAAATATATGGGTTAAAAACTTAAGAGAGAATAGTCACCTTCTTTGTAGAAGGTTAGTATCATAGTAATTGTTAGTTGGTTTAAAGTTAAATCTCTAGCCAAAGAAAACCAGTAAATCAATTATTGTTACCAGAATGAACCAATGACTTTAATGCAATCTATGTAATTAACTACAGATGTTAGCGAAAGTTTTGACCACATAACTTACTCTTAATATCTTAGTGATATAGTGTTGAAAAAAGAATATATACACAAAATGTTATTTCTAAGTGCATTTTTAATAAAGGTTCAAAATTGAATTTTGCTTGGACGTTTTTTAAGCAATTGAAATTATGCTCGGTATTTCACTTTATTGTAATCCATACAAGTTTCGGTATTTAAATTGTTTAAATATTGGTTGAGGACTAAGTTCACACTAGAGAGTCAACGTAACTATGTTGTTGGTTCCTTTATGAATGATAAAATTATATATAAATGTTTTATTAAATTTCAATGCCATTTCAAATATTTATTAAAGTCTTACAATTAATTAAAGCGATGTGTATAAGTTATACGTTGACTAATTAAAGAGCAGGCTAAAATAATTAGTTAAATAGTTTATTTAATGGTTGAATCAAATAAGCCGAAGTTTGAAAGCCTAAACAACAGGAATGGTGGCCATAGCGACTAGAGGAAAGGGGAGACTTTATCTCCAGATCTGGAGAGAACGGAGTGAGGTATTTGTGGTCTGGTTGGCTAAATAGCAACCCAATTCATTCTCTCTAAGGATCGATAAAAAGTCCAAAACATAACCTCCATCGTTGATCATTGACAAAGCCTTGTAGAAATAGTTTCTCCTCATAGCCTAAGAGAAATATGAGTTTAAAGAAAGAAAAACTAACAAACAAGGCATTTGATATTAGTTCGCATTTCTATGAATGTTGTAACTCGTATGATGTTAAGTCGTATGTGTTAGGTCGTGAGTGGCATGTGTTGAGTCGCATGTGTGTGTTGTAATTTCCTATAAATAGGGTTGTGTTGTCATTTGTAAAGGAGATTAATTTTGAAAATAAATTTTTGTGTGAGCTTTGGCCACCATTATTGGAAGTTGAGTGTGGTCTCCTTCTTCTTTCCATCTTCGGATTATTCGTAAGCGAATCAACAAATTTGAAGCCAATTCTCGGTATCACTTACGAGTAGTCAATGATCGAATTATAGATCTTTCAACACGGCATCTTGCGAGATCAACGGGTTGGACATAGCTAGATTCCGACATCATCACGATCAACGGAACTGAGCATTTATTGTTCTATCGATTTATTTGACGTGAAATCATCATTTCGTGAGGAAGATCCTGGATAGGTTATGACAGTTTGGTATCTAAACTGTTCGAGCCTAGTCAAAGCCGCGTCAGTAGAGATATCAAAACTATATACATATTTGTATGTGTGTATATATGCCCTAATTAGGGTTCATGAGGGAGTTGATCACTGTGAACTATAGTCAATAGGTTGTCTTGCCTGATATAATGTATGCATAAAAATCAATAGATAATATACACATACTTAAATACATATCTAAATAACACACACTAAGATATAATTTTTTTAGTTAGATACTCTTGGGTGAGTCATTCCATAGTTGTATGCAACCCTTTGATGCCACTAGCCACCATGCGTAATACACTGCACAAAATTTGGAAAGCGTTGCACGCTCTAGTCTCAACTGATCTGTAAATATCTTATCATGAAACAACTCGACTAGAAATAATTAAAACGACGTTTTTTTTTGTTATGATAATTTATGATTGTTCACATTGTGATTACTTCCACATAACATATCATTTTGGGATTTTTTATAAAATACACTCAAATTAAATGATTAATTAACATAGCATGGTATGATAAATATATGATAAAAGGATAAAACGCCTTTTATATCCAAAGAGGATTTATTGTAGAGTTAATAATTTACAATAAATTATTGAATTTATGTAAGACATATTGTTAATTATATTAGTGAGCGTATAAGGATGAATGATGTATTTTACAAAATATTAATGAGTAGGAAAAGGAGTGGGCGATAAAAGGAGAAAATGCGTATCTATTGCAACACACATGAGGAAATAAAAGGGAGTCCGCATATCTTTCGTAGATCATCTCCATGCCTTTACATATTACCAACGTGGAGCCTATATGACACTAGAATGATTTACAAAATTATAGATAGAATTTTTTTTCCTACTAGTCATTAGGTTACTAAATTTTGAACATATCGAACTATTTCCAATTTAGACAATTAAGATCAATGATTTAAATCTCATTCAAATGAAATGAAAACATGTATTTCAAATTTCTTAACAATGTAGATCCGTATGATGGATCTAAAACTAGTAAACTTGACATGCCTTCTATTTAGGAGAATTAGTTAAAAGGACAAATTTTGAAAAAAAAAATTAGCCCCTAAAGCAGCAGCTTTAATATTTACCCAAAAGTATACCACTCCTCACTTATAGAGACAATTATGGGGTGCGTTGGGTTGGGTTTTTTTTGTAATCACTTAAGGCATATCGTTAATTCTAACCAGTAAAAAATGCTTACAAAAATATTTATTTTGAAGAAACATCGATAATGTGATCTGAAATTGTTTTATCGGTAAATGTCTACTTACTGTTCAGAATTTGTTCAAACTTTTTTACATAAAATTATTTTCTTAGGAAATCAATAATAAGAAATAAAAATATTTTACCATTTGTAAAAAGGAAAATGTGATGATATCATGGGTGATGTCCTAGGAAGATATTTTGTGTCTAATGTTAAAAGGGTAATTTGCTAAGGGAATGAGGTGTAAAGTTACAAGCATGCAAGGTAAATGTAAGGAGTGTTCTTGGCCATGCAAAGGAAGCTAAGGAAGTGCATTGGCATGGGTATTCACTCATATTTCACTAAAGCTTCAAAAGAAATAAAAACTCAAAAATGGTGGAAGTGGATTAGCACTAATCCACTTTGTTCTTTACTAATCTTTCTTCAATTAGTTCAAATCTCTTCCGAGCTCCACCAAACTTTCACCAATACCTTAGAATAATAGGAAGCTTGGATCTAAATTAAAAGGTAGAAAAAGTGTAGAGGATGGTGGGATTCCTCTTTAGTTCATGTGCTTGGAAGGTGGAGAGAAGGTGTGGCTTGGCTTGGATGTGCTAAAGGTTTAACTTTTAGGAGTTTGGTGATGGTAGAAAGTGGTATTTTATTCTTGTGTTTTTGAGCATTCATTTGGCTTGGATTTGGATGAATAATCTCACTATCTTTTATGCCGATGTTGTGAATATATGTATGTAAGTGCAAATACTCAATTTAATTAATTAAAATTATAAACTTTAGACCCTCTTCCTTTTGAAAGTAAAGACGACTTTATTTTTTTATAACATCACTACTATTAATTTCAATAACATATGTGTGTTATTGACTTGATGTTTAACTTGTTGTTTGGATTGTGTGTTCAATTGAAGTATGTTTGAAAGTGTTTGAAGCGAGAATAGTCGCTATAAGTGCACTTTCATAATCCTTAACTTTACTTGTGTAAATGGAAGATTTGTGATATTAACTTTATTTAAATTGTTTTACACATATTTTGGTGTATGGAACAGTGATGAAACGGTATAGAATGTTAAAGAAATTACGAAACTAACTTTTGAAAGTTAGAAGCGAAAAAGTCGTTATAGGTACACTTTAAAAATGCTTTATGTTTGGGATTTTCAAAATCAACTTTGAGAGACATCGTAGAGTCTTGTTTGAGTATTTAATAAACACTATAAGTATACTTATTGCAGGAAAAATATTGAACTTATGAAACAAAGTTGGATAAAGTTATAGTGAGATGGCAGTTATATGACCACTTTGAAATATCTTGTTTTTGAGAATTTTTGTAATTATTTTAAAAGCCACCCTTCTGGCTTTCTTTGTACTTTTAATAATTAATATATATGTACTTATTAAGGGAAAAAAATCAGTGCTTAAAAGATTGTGGAACTGGTGAAAAAAAGTGGCTAAAGTTAGAGCAAAAAGATAGTCATAAATACACTATGAAATATACATTGTTTTGGGAAATTTTTATAAATAAATTGATAGCTATTATTGGGAATCAATTTCCCTAGTTTCCAAGTAACCTAAGGGTAGTACTCAATATAAAAATTTCAAGTCTTAAATATTTCGTTTGAATGGTTGAATCTGGTCGCAAATATCATGCTTTTCATCAAGGACTTTTAGTAGCATATATAAGTGCTGTAGTTAGTTTCTCATGGTTTATAATATTGAAAATTACTTTAAAATTTTATAGTTTTCTCTAGTCGTTTTAATGATGTTTTATAAAAGACTTTGCAGTATTTTCAATCTTGCTTGAATTTTAAACATATTTTTGACATTTACTTTTGAATTTTCAAAGTAAAGGGGTTTAATAATATAAAACACGTTTTTTCATTATTTTCATTAAATTATAAATTAGTCATTTTCAAATAATTTTTTACATAGATATTTAAAACTTATTTATAAGTATTTTTAGAAAAGTGTGTATGTATATGTTTGGGAAAGTGAGTTAAGTGTTTTATAAAAGAATAAATGATGTTTTGAATTATAACACTTATGTTATAACAAACGGTTTTATGAAGTTATGTAAAAGTGTACTATCTTATTAATAAGTATACAGAGATCTTTAAAAATAATGTTTTAAATATAATGAAAAATATGAAATTAATTTGGGTTTGTTGTGGAAATGTGTTAACAACATTTTCCTTTTGCCCTTTTCGATTATACTTATGAATGTAAATACATGTTTAAAAAGAATGTTTTAAATATAAGCATAAGTGAAACTGTTTTTGGTTTGTAGTGATAATGTTTAAGTGGAATTTGTCTTAAACCTTTTGAATAAGATTTGTGAATGTATTCAGCCCTTTAAATGGATATTTCAAAGGTAATAAAAAATATGGAATCTTTTAAAAAGGAAAGAAAAAGTAAAGGTTTAATGCAAGAAATCTTGTTAAACATTTGTGAATATACATATACGATTTGAGATAGGCATTGAATTTTTTTTGAAGTATTAAAGGGTACAAATGAATAGTAGTGACTTACAAATGAAGTTTTAGTAGACAAAATAAATTTTACTAATAAAAGAGGTTTTAATGGGTATTACAGGCTCAAGGAAAAAGTTGTAGAACAATTTAGTTTTGGGGACAAGAAGTTTGCTTTTTAGGCTGAATGATATTTTTTACTGTAAATCACAAAATGATAGTTGTAACTTTCATTTTCTGTTTACATTAAAAATCGTCCATCAGAGTAAAAAACAAACTTGCTGTCTCCGAGACTATTTTTTTTGCAACTTCTTTCCTATGCCTGTTTTCCTGAAGTTTTAATTAATAAAACATTAATTAAATAAAAAGGGGATTAGAAGTCTCTTATGAGACTTGATCGTGCTTTGTGTGTTTACTCATTCATGAAAAGTATTTAGTCGTCTACTTAGCGCAAAAATCCGATGAAGTGGACTTGCCTATCTGCGAGAGTCAAGTTTGAATTATCTGGGCAAGGGTTTAATGCAACTAGCGCTCTGACTTACCTGGCTTCACTATTGACAGAAGGATGGTGTGAGTTGAAAAGATCAAAAAGTTGATAAGTATACAAGAGTTGGTTTCCATATTCGATTGCCTATTTTAAAACCGATAGTCGATTATTCGACTACCCAACTTGACCAAATATTCATCAAATTAGTTTTGAAGAGATCAGAATTAATAAGTATTTTACTTTTTGAATACCACTTCAAAACTGTTATATGGGCTCTATGTTTTGGAAGTGGTTATGAAGTGGAATATTATAGAGTTGAATTGTCATCCTAAGGTTATGTCCAAGGGAGAGGTCAGTATTAACATTCCTTGGAGGACTTATGTTGGGATCTATATGGTGATAAGAGATCTATACAAGATGCTCAAGTCCATGTAGTACCTAGTGATCTGTTCGAGTTGTTAAAATCTATTTAGGGATTCGTGTTATATTTGAGCGTTGAAGTCTCGTGCGAGAGATTCCGAACGTGAACTCGACATCGGAAATGGCAGAGAAAAGTTTCAAGATATAGCTTGTGGTTTAGCTGACCAGCGATAGGATATTATCACTCCATATCTAGGGTATGCTTCACGATGTTGCATGTGGACGGTGATGATATTTAGGATCGCGTGTTTTAGACATGGACCGGCTATGTTTTCGTTAATAGTATATTTTATCTAGAGATATACGTCGCTCAAAGGTAGTTTTTCACCTTTGTGTAGGAGATTGGATTTTGGCTTGACCGAAGGTGTCTCCATAGAAAATTCATTATATGAACATACCTTAGTAGTTTTGATTGTACACCAATATTGTGGTAGCGTGATCAATGTAAGCATCACAGCTATTTTTGATTTATATTTTTCACCCTAGAAATTATTTATTATATCATCTTATGTAGTTCTTATACGATGGTCCTTAAGATGGGACACAAGATCATCAGATCAAGTTGGAGTGAGCCGACCAGATTCTAGACTCAGAGCTCTTAAGAACGTGATATTGGTCTACCTGCCCTGATAATCCAATGGGGCTAATCTTGGCATGTAAAAAAAGGGCGGGTCTAATGAGTTTAAATCCTAGACCACCCCACTATCATCCCTACACACATATCCACATGCCAAATCTTCGTTTCGATGCCAGCACGCCCCACTTCATCGCACCCCATGTCACTGCACCCCCATGTCGTCCTCCATCCATGCTCTATCACTACTAATAACCCTTACTACCCATAGCTTCCACATCCCCAATCGGTGCCTCCTTAAAAAGACAATCCTGAAAACCTAAATTTGGCCTCCACTCATCGCCTACCATAACATCTATATCTTTAAGCACATATAACATTATTGCTCACCACATTATGTGCACCAGTCATCAATTACTGCATAAATATAAACATGTAAAAATATGATACTGTATAGTACAATTATATGAGAAAATGATGTAAAATATATATAACAAGTACAAAATGCTACCCAGTCGTTTCATATAACCAAAAAATGATAATGTTGGATAAGGTCAATTATTACACGATAAAATTGAAATATGGTGGTGGTATTGTTTCGTTTTGGTTAGTAAATACCAAACTCATGAGAAGTGGGAGCATTATAAAATAATTTTTTAAAAATATCATGATAAATTTTCTAAAAACTAAATAAAAATGATACCACATTTACAAGCAATGTAGTGCCGTTATAAGTTAATTTATGCAAATAGTATTACAAACTGTCAAAAATAGAATAAAAATGATATCTTACAAAATATCATATAATGATACTCGAAAGTGAAATTTAAAAATATTAATTCCAAAATTATGCTACAATTCATAAAACCTACTATAAACCAAAAACATAAATATACATCATAAACTAATATTATAATATATAAACTTATCTAAAAGATGCTGCAATTATACATAGATTGCTAATGTAATTTTTAGAAAAGCTACCATGGTTCATAAAATCTACTAAAAAACAATATTACGAACAAATTATACATAATTTAATTTATTTTAAAAAATCAAAAAGTAATAATACATAGTTGCATTACTCCATATATCCACAGAAATGCTACAAGTATTAAACCGTTACTGGGATTTAAAAAAAAACTAAAATTCATAAACTATTATTGCAATTCATAAGATGCTGCTGCAAAATTGCATTATGAACAAAAGTATACGTAAATAGTTTAATTAAAAATCAAAAAATGAAACTATAAAGTAGCATTACTACAGCAAAAATAAAATAAAATGATACCGAAAGATAGAATCATTAAAAAGCTTCAAATAAAAATGCTACCAATCAATAACAATATAAAAAAATGTATGTAATTAATTCAATGAAAAATATTATTATAACTATAATGCTAATAAAAAATAGCATTGTAGCATAATATTACATACTTCACCTATAAAATTCATAAAATATTACTACAGAGCAAATATTGTAAAAATGGTTCGAAAACTACTAATGTTGTTCATAATGCTAAAATAAAATATTAGTATGAGCTAAAATACACACTTCATCTACAAAATACCATAGTTGCTCAAAAACCGCTACAATAATAGATAAACTACCAATACAATTTATAAAATACCATTATGAAATAAGATTGTGAGCTCAAATATGCATTTTTGTATAAAAATGCTAGCATTAGGAGCAGAAATATAAATAACTATTGTGCTTTTTAAAAAATGTCTATGCACACTATTATCTTCTTCCATAAATTCATGTTGCTTCTCCTCTATACCGCGCTTTAATCATACCAAACATCATTTCTCCATCACCGTATCAACATGTTAATGCTCCGATCCTCTTCATTTCGATCTACATCACCATCTCCATTTTCCATCATCATCAAACTCATCATGCCAATCTCCATCATAGTCATCGGGCTCGACCCCTCCACCATCAAGAGTTGTCGCACCATCATCGAGAACTATCCACCCCTTCTTTCCCATCCATAGTCCATCATGTGAAAAAATGCAACGCTTGTTTGTTATGTCCTAGCGCCTCAAAAATTGTCTATGAGCTCGATTATGGGATAATGTTTGTGCTTCATGCACAAAAATGAAGCGCGTGTTAACGCCTAAAAGTTATTAAAAATTTGTCCTTACAATTACATGTTCTATTTAATAGTAGTTTTGTGCTACGAATCAGACGTTGTCATTTAGTTTGTTTCCATAATCCCTCCATATCTAGCTGCTTAACATAAGCAGTATGTTTGCAAATAAATGTCTTTAAAACCCTTTTCCCAACAATCGTAGGGATTCAATTAATCAAAATTATAAAAATAGTAAATTTGTTATTGCTTTTTAATATTGAATGCTTTCTTTATCTATGGTATGAATTTTTTTTTATAAATTGTAGAAAAATAACAAGTTTTTTCCTCCTTCACTAAGAAGAAAACCAAATTATTCAAAACACAAGCATTAACAAGGAAACCATCATAATAACATCAAAAATATTAAATGAAAAATATAACAACATGGCTTAACTTTGAAGAATTATGTGCGTATGAGTATAGATATGCATACACATATACATATGTATTAATTGTGTGTATAAACACATATACACATGCATGCGCTTGCGCACTATATGGTAAGTAATTAAACTACTTAAATTGTCTTTAACTTTATTGTTAATATGGAGGTGTTTGAAAAAATAATTAGAATAGGAACTAAGAATAAAAGCACAATAATTGTTACCGGCACTATAAATAATCTAATTACGGTTTTCGCTATTTGTAGAAAAAATTTCTTTAGTAGATAATTAAATAGGTAATTAACAAGAGAACCAACTGTAAGTTACAAAAATGATATTAAATTAACTCATTAATAATGTATCCATTAGCTAGAAACCATCATAATGTAATAAAAAATATTGAAAGAAAACATAATACCATGGCCTAAATTTGGAGAATTATTGGTACGTCTATACATAGACATGTATACACATATGTTTGTGTATGTATAAATAAACTAGCATGCATACCATACAAACATTCTTACATACCTATGTATACATACATATATATATGGTCAGGACTGGTTACTCTTATCCACTTGATTTCAACTACAAGCTCTGGATTAAACAATAGAGTTGAGTGGTAAGAGGAAGAAAGTATAATTATTTAAGGTGGAACATGTATTTGAAATTAGTGGGTTTGAGTGAAGCAAAAATAAATGTTGACATATCATGTAAAACCCCATAAATATATACAGGGCGATAAATTTGCAATAGAAAATAAATACACAGGATGCATATGTTTATGTGTACGTTACAAATAGCTTGCAATATTCATAAATTTATTTAATACAGAGTTAAGTAGGCAATTAAAACTAAATTAATTAATATTTCAACATTGTAACTATGGAATGTGAAACTAATAAACAAAATAAAATACACATTCCATAATATGTTTTACCAGAAAAGAGTATACGTGCAATTAACCTAGAATTCTCTGACCCTTGCTATATAGGAAAATGTCATAATGGCCACATAAATTGTCATAAATACGCCTACGAAATGCTGTAATTCTTCTTCCCTAAAGAATGCTATAAATACCTAATGACGCAACGTGAGAAGCGAATTCGACGATATAAATCGAATCCGTCCAGGATCTCACACGATTAGCGGAAATAATTGGTGAATCAATGAAGAATCGATGGAGTGATGAATACCGTAAGGCCCAAATCCGTTGATCATGAAGATACCGGATTTTAGCAATCTTCGACACGTTGATCGCGCGCGATACCGTGAAGGAAGATCTACAATTCTTGAGCGTTGATCAAGCGCACTTGATTCCGCGAATTGGCTTCAATGTTCGTTGATTCGAGCGCACTCGAATGCCGAAAGTGGAGATAGGAGTTAAACACTCGACTACCAATTTAATGGAGGCACAAAGCTTCACAAACAAAATTTTATTCCATTTTCAACCTTTTTACAAATGACACAACTTGCCTATTTATAGGCTTACAACTCAACTCACGACTTAAAAAAATTACAACACAATATGTATACGAATCAAGACTACACAGTACAAACGACTCAACATTCTCCTCTGCAACCTAAAGAAAATGGTTCACGGAACTTCGCGACTTAAGGAATAAGTCGTTTGCGACTTAAGGAATCAACAGCGACTTAAAACAAAACATTCACGACCTATTGAAGATACTCTGTTCGCGATTTAAGATAACTCGGTAACGACTTAAGGAAACTGTTCACTCAATTTTGGTTAAGGGATTAATTCGTTCGCGACTTAGGGTTCTCTCTGCGACTTAAGAAATGGAGCACGACACAAATATCGCGACCTACTGGAAATTGGGAAATGGCTTAACTTCGTTCGCGATTTAGGTTTTAGGTCGGGGAAGGGTTAAGTCGCGGCTATGGGAAAAGGGGGCGGATCGTAGGTCGTGGGCTGAATTTGAGTCGTGAGTCGGGGATAGGTGGATCGTAGGTCGCGGAATGGAGTTGTGTCGTGGGTCGGAGATGGAGTTGAGTCGTTCGCAATCTAAGGCGGAGATAGGTCGGCCGCGACTTAGGGTGTTGATGGGTCGGTCGCGACTTAAGGTATAGGCCGGCAGCGAGGTAATAAATCGGCCACGACTTAAGGTAAACGCTTCATCATCCTCCCTTTGTTAGAAGGAATTCGTCCTCGAATTCACAATTTCGTCATCTTCGTCAAGTTCCTCTCCATAATACGGAATTAAGTGTTTGACGTTGAAAACGTCAGAAGTATGAATATTTCCCGGCAACCTTAACCGGTACGCATTATCATTGATCCTCTTTAAGATTTCCACTGGACCTATCTTCCGAGCTTTCAACTTGTTGTACGTTCCAACCGGAAAACGATCTTTCGTCAAAACGGCATATAAAAAATCTCCCTCTTTGAAGACAACACTTCTTCGTTTCTTATCCGCCATTTGTTTATTCTTCTCATTCGTTTTCTCCAATCGTTCCTGAACGATTCTATGGCATTCTGTTAACCCATCAACAAAATCAGCAACCCGCTTAACTGTCCTCTTTGCTTGTGGTATTATCGTTAAGTCTAATGTCCCTTTGGTAAGCTTGAATATACAATCTGAAATGGACTGAAACCAGTACTTCGGTTAATTGCATGATTGTGAGCAAATTCAGCTTGACACAACTTCAAGTCCCAACCCTTCAAATTGTCTTTCACAAGACATCGTAACAAATTTCCCAACGATCTATTCACTACCTCTGTTTGCCCATCTGTCTGCGGATGATAAGCGCTACTAAAATTCAGCTTCGTTCCAACCATCTTCCACAAACTTAACCAAAAATGGCTTAGAAATCTAGTATCTCGATCAGATACAATAGATTCTGGCAAACCATGCAATCGATACACCTCTTTAAAGAATAATTGAGCAACTCGGATGGCATCAGCTATCTTCTTACAAGCTATAAAATGTGCCATCTTCGAAAACCTGTCCACCACAAAAATATGGAATCATTCCCCCTCTGAGTTCTCGGCAAACCCAACAAAAAATCCATACTAATATCAACCCATGGTTTAGAAGGCACAGGTAACGGCATATATAATCCCGCATTCGTAGCTGTTCCCTTTGAAACTTGACAGATATGACATCTCTCCACAAATCTCCCTACCTCTTTTCTCATTGACGGCCAAAAATGAGATTGAGAAATTAACTGCAATGTACAATCTCTACCTACATGGCCTTCTTCATGTAATTCTTTGATAATCTTCATTCATAAGCTGCAGTCTGGTATGCATAATCGATTCCCCTTGAACAAGAATCTGTCAACCAATACAAATTCATCGGTATTCCCATCCTTAACTTTCTCAACAAACTTTGCAAAGTAAGGATCCTCCTCAAACAACTTTGGCAATAATTCGAATCCTGTTACTTCAACCTTCAACGTTGTCAACAAGTGATTTCTTCTGCTTAAAGCATCCGCTACACGATTTGTTACCCCTGATTTGTGTTTTACAACGAAAGTATATTGTTGTAGATATGCTACCCACGAAGCATGTCCCGCTAAAATCTTGTCCTGCCCTTGTAGATGTTTCAATGCCTCATGATCAGTGTAAAGAACAAACTCCTTCTGGAATAAGTAATGTCTCCAATGCTTAACAGCTTGCACAATAGCATAAAATTCCGCATCATACGTACTAATCTCATCTTTGCTCCTGACAATTTTTCACTGAAATAAGCAACTGGTCTTCCGTTCTGGCTCAATACTCCACCAATTCCCACTTTCGAAGCATCAGTATGCAATTCAAACAACAACTGAAAATTCGGCAGTACCAGAATTGGCGCTGTCGTCAAGAGTGTCTTGATCTTCTCAAAGGCAGCCCCTGCTTCCTCTGACCATACAAACTTCTATCCTTTCATGCAATTGGTTACTGGTGCCATCACATTGCTAAAGTGTGGAATGAATCTTCTATAAAAAGACACCAAGCCATGAAAACTTCGCACTTCAGTAATTGTCTTCGGCTGTGGCCAGCTCCCGACAGCTTCCACTTTATTTTAATCCACTTGAATACCTTCCTTTGACAGAACATACCCCAGGAATAAAACTCTGTCCGTCATAAACACGCACTTCTTTGTTGCTACATAAAACTGCTCTTGTCGTAGAATCAACAATACTTCTCGCAAATGCTGGATGTGTTCTTCCGTGCTCCCACTATAAATCAGAATATCATCAAAGTAAACAACCACGAACTTCCCAACAAATGGTCTAAAAATCTGTTTCATCACTCTCATGAAGGTACTAGGAGCATTTGACAAACCAAATGGTATAACTAACCATTCGTATAAACCCTCTCTGGTTTTAAAAGCAGTCTTCCACTCATCACCCGGTCTAATACGAATTTGATGGTATCCACTCTTCAGGTCAATCTTGGAAAACACAACAGCCCCACTCAATTGATCAATCAAACCATCAAATCTCGGCATAGGAAATCTGTATCTCACAGTGATCTTGTTTAGAGCCCGACTGTCCGTACACATCCTCCACGTTCCATCCTTCTTCGGTTTCCATCCTTCTTCGGTACCAATAAGGCTGGCACGACACATAGACTCAAACTCTCCTGGACACGCCCTTGTTCTAACAACTCCTTCACTTGCCTTCTCAGTTCTTCATGCTCCTTTGGACTCATCCGGTAATGTGGCCTGTGAGGTAACACTGACCCTGGCACAAGATCAATTTGATGTTGAATATCCCTCAACGACGGTAACTCTTTTGGTAGTTCTTCTGGAAATACATCACTGAATTCTTTTAATATCGGTTTTACTTCCTTTGGAATTTCAATGGATTCAGTAGCTTCATGTCCAATCAACAAAAACACTTCAGAACTCTCCTCTACTTCTTCAACAAATTCCTTCAAAGTCAATAGAGTTTTCAGCTCCTCAATCTCCTCAGATTTTCCCTCACCTTGCTGTCTCTTCTTTGGGACTAAAATAATTTTAACGCCTTCAAACATAAAACTATAGCTATTGGTCCGACCGTCATGTTGCACTGCTCGATCATACTGCCACGGTCTTCCCAGAAGCAAATGACAAACATCCATCTCAACTACATCACACCAAATTTCGTCTTTATATTTCTTTCCAATAGAAAATGGAACTCGAACTCGCCTGTCCACCTTCATCTCTCCTCCTTTTCTTAACCACGCTAACTTGTAAGGATTAGGATGTTTCTCCGTTTTCAACTTCAACTTTCTCACAGCTTCAGTAGAGATAATATTGTCACAACTTCCTGCATCAATCACAAACTTACAAATTTTTCCCAGAATAGTGCATGTAGATTGAAAAATGTTGCTCCTCAACCAACTAGCCTCATCCTCTTGTTTCAGTGTTAAACAAGACCTTCTCATCATTAGATTACGCTCTTCATCTCCCGATGCGATATCCTGTTCATTCTCCTCAACTGGACTATCTTCACCTTCAACAGCATCCTCACTTTCAACTTCAGCTATCATCGTTCTCTTCTTTGGCCTAGGACATTCGTTACTCTTATGACCCACTTCTTGGCAGTTATAACACTTGAAACTGTTAGTAATCTTCGCCTTCGCCACTTCATTCACAACTGGTTTATTGACAGCTTTAGTAACATTGGAACTCCCACTGGAACCCTTCACTTTATTGTTGGAATTTGTAAACACACCACCTCCTCGTCTTCCATGCTTCTCCCAAGCCAACGCTTTCTGGTGCGCTTCAGCCACAGATCTCGGATCAAACATATTAACCATATCCTAGATCCGCATTCGCAACCCTCCAACAAACCTAGCAGTCAACTGTTCCTCTGTCTGCATAATGTCATTTCGAGCAATCAGTTGATAAAACTCATCAGCATAGTCATTAACAGTCTTCGTTCCTTGCCTCAAGTTTTGCAACCTCTGATACATGAGTGATTGATAGTTGTAAGGTAAAAATGTAGCCTTCATCAATTTCTTCATTTTCTCCCATTCAACAATCTTCGACTTCCCCATCCGTTCTCGTGTAAGTTTGGTTTGCTGCCACCACGCCATAGCTCTCCCCCTCAACCTAGTAGCAACCAACTTCACTCGACGATCTTTCGGTACCTCCTTGAAATCAAAGATCTCTTCAACATTAGACAGCCAGTCTAAAAATTCTTCTGCAACCATTCCACATTTAAATTCAGGAATCTCCATCTTCATTCCCGATTCCCATCGATGATCATCCTCTACATCTCGATACTGATGTCGTGTTTGATCTCTATCTCGGTAATGAACACTTCCCCTATCACCATTAAACTCCTCATCAAAATCTAAAGTATATCGATGTCGATCACGACCACCAACATCCCTTCCACCACCACTTCTTCGATCTTCTTTCCTATCACGATTGTCAGCACTTCTACGATCATGATCTTCCCTTCTCTCCTGATCTGAATGTGGTGAAACTTTACTTCTCCCATGGCTCGATTCAGGTGAAGCTCTTCTTCGATTTTGATTCATTTCAAGCATCATTCTCTCTAATCGACCAATTCCTTCATTCAACTTTTCAGTGAAACTCTCGTTGATTCGTTGTTCCATTTCATCAGCCTCTTCTCTTCCATACAAAGCATTGATATTGCGATGACGTTAAGCTCATCTCGAAGGCATGATTGAACTTCAAACAAACTCAAGAATAAATTCCAAACACTTTCCGAACTTTGATCCAAAGTGAGATGGATCGAAACTCCCAATTTGTTGCAACTTCACGATGAACACGATGAACACCAAATTTCTCAACAATTTGCAAATCCGATCTCCAAACTTCAATTCTCAAAACCCAAGTCTCCAAATGATGCAAACTCCTTGTGATCTCGCTCTGATACCAAACTAACGCAACGTGAGAAGCGAATTCGACGATATAAATCGAATCCGTCCAGGATCTCACACGATTAGCGGAAATAATCGGTGAATCAATGAAGAATCGATGGAGTGATTAATACCGTAAGGCCCAAATCCGTTGATCAGGAAGATACCGGATTTTAGCAATCTTCGACACGTTGATCGCGCGCGATACCGTGAAGGAAGATCTTCAATTCTCGAGCGTTGATCAAGCGCACTTGATTCCACGAATTGGCTTCAACTTTCGTTGATATGAGCGCACTCGAATGCCGAAAGTGGAGATAGGAGTTAAACACTCGACTACCAATTTAATGGAGGCACAAAGCTTCACAAACAGAATTTTATTCCATTTTCAACCTTTTTACAAATGACACGACTTGCCTATTTATAGGCTTACAACTCAACTCACGACTTAAAAAAATTACAACACAATATGTACATGACTCAAGACTACACAGTACAAACGACTCAACATTCTCCTCTGCAACCTAAAGAAAATGGTTCACGGAACAGAACTTCGCGACTTAAGGAATAAGTCGTTCGCGACTTAAGAAATCAACAGCGACTTAAAACAAAACATTCACGACCTACTGAAGATACTCTGTTCGCGATTTAAGATAACTCGGTAACGACTTAAGGAAACTCGTTCACTCAATTTTGGTTAAGGGATTAATTAGTTCGCGACTTAGGGTTCTCCTCTGCGACTTAAGAAATGGAGCACGGCACAAATCTCGCAACCTACTGGAAATTGGGAAACGGCTTAACTTCATTCGCGATTTAGGTTTTAGGTCGGGGAAGGGTTAAGTCGCGGCTATGGGAAAAAGGGGAGGATCGTAGGTCGTGGGCTGAATTTGAGTCGTGAGTCGGGGATAGTGGATCGTAGGTCGCGGAATGGAGTTGTGTCGTGGGTCGGAGATGGAGTGGAGTCGTTCGCGATCTAAGGCGGAGATAGGTCGGCCGCGACTTAGGGTGGTGATGGGTCGGTCGCGACTTAAGGTATAGGCTGGCAGCGAGGTAATAAATCAGCCGCGACTTAAGGTAAACGCTTCATCACCTAATCTCCCCATTCCTTGCAAACAGTGTTAAACTGAAAACCCTAATACACAATGGTGAGGAAAGTAAAAAAGTCCTGGTGCCTAGATCATCTGCAGGAACAGGAAAATCAGAAAGGAAAAGGCACGTTGGGAGCATTTTTGGAAATTGCAAACTGGATTGTTCAAAGAGTCAAAAGAAATTTCTATCCTTTGTGGTGTAAAAGTACCTGCAGTTGTCATCTCTCTTACTGGAAAAACTTTTATCTTCGGCCACCCTACTGATGGCTACTCCATCATCAATGGCTTCATCAATGAGGTCTGGGACAAGATGATAGCTGAGTTGGAATGTTTTTTGGAGAAGGAAAAGAGGAGAAGTGAGGTGCTGGAAGAAGAGTTGAAAAGGAGTACAATGGAGTTGCGCATGGTATACGTGGAGGAGTACGAGAGGAGATTGATGGTGCTGAGGGAGAACCTTTCCAAGCGCGTGGAGCGTTTACCCATATGGTGATTTTTCTGCTTTTATTTATGAGTATGATGATGTTCTTGTGGTTCAGTTTGTCTAGCATTGAAAGATTGGTAAGAGGGATTTGATATTCTACTATGAGATATTTGAAAATTCTCTTTTGTTTGGATTGTTGCTGTTTCAGAACTTTTTAGTTTGATGCTCAAGTTTGCTGTTTTGAGCATGTATTATGAGATTACTTATTTTAACCTAGTTGTTAAAAAGTTTGCTGAAACTATATGCTATTTCAAATCCTACTTTAGAAAGTGCACTCATTAATGTGAATCTCTATATTTGTATTTGACATTAAAATAAAAAGGTTAGGAAAGAAACAAACAAACAAGTGAAGTTACACTTGGATTGTTAACTTTTTATGCATTTACTTCTTATTGTACTGGGGTTGGGTATATTATAAATAATACAAAATAGCCTGGAAACCGCTATATTTACCTAAATGTGAAGGTGATATTGGACTTGGAAATCTATTTAATTTTTTGAAACCTTGATATATTAAAAAAAATCATAATTTTCTACAATGAAAATTAGTATTAGTGCTTGAAATTTTTATAAAGAGCTTGTAAGATGGGTAATATATAATTGGAAGTGAAATTGTTGATATTAAAAGCACTTCTTTAAATTTTGATCCTTGAATTGATAATATATAATTTTGAGAAATATAGGGATGTTGTTACTTACACTCCACTTTTAGATATGAGGAGGCAATTTTTCTTTTAAATTTTTTCTTACTATGAGGGATACTAACCAAATTGAGCCTCCTCGTAAAATTATTTTCAAATTAACAAAACTGTTCATTCTTCTATTGTCCTAATTTTCCTATTAATTAAGTTCGATTGTGAGAATTTCAACTATCAAGCAGTTTAAGCATTACCATAATGAATATGGCATAGTATCAAATTGGACAGGGTCCTGCCTGCTCTTGTGGTGTTCGATACCGACTCATCATTTTTGATACTTTTGGTAACATTCGAAAGGCCACTGTTGAATTTAATTTTCATGTTAAAATTCATAAATATATATAGGACAATATATTCACAAAAGGAAATAAATATATAGGATTGCATTTGTTTATGTGTAGTTACATGTAGCTTGCTATATTAAGAAATCTATTTACTTTCGAGTTTAGTAGGCAATTAAAACTGAATTACTTGATATTTTCAACATTGTGGCTGAATGTGAAACTAATAAACAAAATGGAATACACATATTCTAATATGCTTTGCCAAAAAAGAGTATACATGCAATTAACCTAGAGTTCTTAGAACGGTTCTAAAATGGTAAATGTCATAATGGCAACATAAGTTGTCATAATTATGCCTACATAATTTTGTAATCCTTCTCTAAAGAATGCTGTAAATTGTACATCTTGTGTACCAGTCATCAGTTACTCTAAAAATATCAACATATAAAAATATAATACTGTGCGGTATAGTTATATGAGAAAATGATGTAAAAAGATATATAATAAGTACAAAATGCTACTGAGCCATTTCATTTAACCAAAAAACGATAACACAAGATAAGGTCAATTATTGCATGATAAAATTGAAATGTAGTTGAGGCATTCTTTCTTTTCATTCAGTAAATACCAATCTGATGAGGAGTGGTAGTAATATTAAATAATTTATGAAAAATATAATGATAAATTTTCAAAAAATTAAATAGAAATGATACCACATTTAACAAACTATACAGTGCCATTATAAATTAATTTTTGCAAATAGCATTACAAACTTTCAAAATAGAATAAAAAAGATATCTTACAAAACATTATAAAATGAAACTCGAAAGTGAAATTTAAAAATATTAATTCAAAAGTTATGCTACAATACATAAAATGTAACGACTCAGAATTTCAGTCATTCGAAGTGAGATTATTTAATTGATTATAAATACTAACAAATTAAATTTATAAGTTGAATAACTTATTTCCAATATAATAATCTAATTAAATTGCTAATTTAATATTTGAAATCGCAGAAATAATTGGGTTTTGAAATTAATGCGAATGAAAATGATTTATAAAGTTAAATTAAATTCTATTTGAATTAGAATGATACTAGCAAACTTTTAAAATTAATTTAAAAGTTAATTTATAAAAATTGAAAATTTTAATATTTAATTAACGTATAAAAGATAGTCATTTTTGACACTGTCTCAGATTTGATGAAACTTTTTTCATTAGACTCGTAATGTGATATTATTTTAGAATTTCAAAGTTCGTGTCAATCGGACTTAAGGTTTGGTCATTGGAAACTGAAATGCATAGAAATTTATTTAAGTAATTTTAATTAAAATAATTCGATTCGAAAGCTCTCTTCCAAATACTATGGAATTTGTCTTCGATATATATATTTCATTGTATTTGAAATAGCCATAAATCATTATAAACGTTAGGCAGCATGCCTCGTTTGAAGTTCGGAAAATATTTGAGTGAATAGTACTTTCAAATATGGCTATATAAATTTATCATTTCGTTTGCCAACCCTTGGACCATACTCTCAGCCTTTGTCATTTTAATTTCGAGCCACCGATATTTTCCATCCTTCGTCCCTCTTTTTCTCTCTTTTCACTCCATGAAATGGTAAGGCATATGTAGGAGAAAACGAGCTCTACGTGATTAACGGTTGTGATCGGAGATAGACGCTCGATGTGGCGGCTAGTGCAATTTGAACGGCGGTAGTTCATGGCCATTTTCACAGCGATAGGGTCGATAGGTCGGGTTGCGGTGATTGGCAGTGGTGTAACGTTGGTAGGGAAAGACGGTGGTATTGCCTAATCGTGTTCCGGTCGTCGATAGGAGGTGGGATTATTGATTGACTGACGGCGGCTAGGGTTGTGCTCCGATCTGTGAACGAAGAAGAGGGGGATAGAAATGGAAGGCTGAGATCAGTTTTCCAGAAACTAACGGTGCATATTTTCTAGGTTTATTAAAATAAAAAAGAAATTGAAATTATATTATATATAAATTCGTGTAAACTTATAAATTGTAGAACTTATTCGTACAAGGTCGAAATTGGATTAAACAAGTTGCGTTGGGTTTGTATTTGCAAACACTATGCGATAGAGCTAGTTTAGAGTTAATTGGAGCTGCTAGAAATTTTGTGTAAAATTAACCGCTCATTTAATTTTATTCGAAATAAACCGCTACAACGGCTATTGGAACGAAAGAGAGTACAACTTACTCTTTCCGAATCGCTTATATTTTTTATATAATTGAGAATAAATTTATTTATGATGTTTGAGGATTGTTTGGATGTTATACTCTATTATTCGTGGTTGGATATATTCCTACCTATTGGAGCAGATGAGACCCTTTACGTTCCAACGTACGAGCGGATGACCTTTTTTACGTGCATCTGCCTCGAAAATAAACATTGTAAACATATTGTCATATGTATATTTATTGCAGCTAACTGGTTGGAGGGATCCAACTGAATTCCTCACCAGTATTGATTTTTATTTACAAATATTGTTATATATGCTATTTTCATGTGATATATGATGTTTGGATACTGCGATTAATGTGACTCACCTAATTTGGTTCTTTTTTGCACCATTGGGCCATATTTTTTGAAATTTAAAATATTAAAGTGATGATTTCAAATGAAAATGGATTACAAAGTAATTTTGAAAATATATGATTTTTAATAATTTTTGAATTGGTAAGGAAATGAATTTATTTTAAATAAATAAAAAGTTATAATTTATGTTATAAAAGTTATGGTTTTGTGAAATATACATAAATATGATTTTTGAAATATGAATTTAACTATTTGGTAAAATAAGTTAAATGAGAATTTTGAATTTATTATAACTGGTTTATGTATAAGATCTATCAAATTGACATTTTATAAATAAACACAATGGGATTAGAAATGAGATTTGTAAATGTTCAAACACAAATTGTTTTCAAATTAACAAATTAATAAAACAA
This sequence comes from Allium cepa, assembly GCA_030765085.1. Lineage (NCBI taxonomy): Eukaryota > Viridiplantae > Streptophyta > Magnoliopsida > Asparagales > Amaryllidaceae > Allium > Allium cepa. The sequence goes on from CM060928.1 coordinate 1,035,115,133, forward strand.
AGTGGTAAAACATAAAAATATGTAATTTTGACAATTGTGAATTATATACGTGACGACCCGGAATTTTTAGATGTTTGAAATTGGAATATTTAATTGATTTTTAAATATTTTAAAAGTTAATTTTTAACTTGAATTCAAATATCACTAATTATTTGATAAATTAATTATTAAATTAAATAATTTAAGGTTGGGTAAAATGTTGAATCTGAAGTTTTAAGCCTGCCAAAAATAATTTGAAGGCTTATAAATTTTATATTGATAATACTGAGGATATAAAAGTGTTAAAATTTGATTCGGAAGTGTTTTGTTAAGTTTTGAAATTTTATCGTTTAAATCGATATTTAAAATTAGCCTTCTGAGGCACAATCTCGGATTTCGACGAAACCAGTTCCATTGGATCCATATAATTATATTATTATTGAATTTCAATTTTCCTAGTGTTTGGAGTTCTTGCGTGAGCGTATGACATATAAACACGCTGAATTTATATCGAAAATTTAATATAATAACTGGGTCCAAAAGGCTATCTTCTCCGTACGATCGAATTAGGACTCGAAATCTTTTCCATTATGTTCGGAATAAGGGTTTAACGTTATGAACGCCTAGCTACACGCCTCGATAGGATGTAAAAATTTTAAGCTTCGAATTGAAGATAATTTAAATTTGAATTTAAATTTAAATATAATAAATACTTTATTTGACTAGTCAAATTTATTTCACATCAGACCTTTTTGATTCCACTTCAAAGATCACTGTAGCATATTGACTAAAACACGTTAATGTCAAATCTTGCCTCCGTTCCCTTCTTCGTTTTTAAAACACTAAGTAGATAACTTTAAAAAAAAGTATAAGCAAATGAAAAATGGTTGTCGAGATAAAATCGTATTCTTCTCTTTCCATATTTTATTCCAAATCGAACCTATCTTCTTGAAATTCAAATTCATTCAAAATTTTATCGCGATGGCGGCCTCATTCCTCTGCTTGCTCGATTAGGGCTTGAGCTCATCGATGTCGCCGTTTGATTTTGGCAATTCGTGAGGCTTGGTTTATGAGGTGGGAGGCCGTGGCGTTGATTGGTGGATCACGTACGTAGGCGCGCGTTTCAAGGAGGCACGAGGCAATGGGTGAAGCAGTTCAGTTGCTTGGTGGTTCGTGGAGGAAGTAGCGAGCTCGAACGTGGTTGGCGTCTAGGGAAAGGCCGGTGATGTAGGCACGCGACGATGATTAGTACTGGGCAGTGGTAGTAAGGAATGAACGAGGTCGCGATGTGGACTCTGTTGAGAGCAACAGTAAGGTATTTATTTCAATTTAAAATATGTGTATATATGTATATGCACAGATGATAATTTTAAATACAAATATATGTGTATATAAATACACATACATTTTAAATATACTGTTTAAATTTTAAAATAGGTTAGGGTGATATTTACATATTATAAAACAGAAAATAAAACATTGATTACTGGAAGATTTTGAAATTTTATATAGTAGGAATTTTAAAATGTTGTAGGATTATAAATTTGATTTCTAAAATGTGCTTAGGCTATTTTTAGTATATGTGATTTCAAAAGAAAACAGTTTCTAAATATATACATATATAAACTAATTTATATAGATAAGATTTTGGAAAATTGAAAGGAATTTAAAGCGTTGAAAGAATTTCTATAAATGAGAATTTTTATGAAATCTATATAAGTATATATGAAGTTTGAAAAAAGAAAATAAATAAATAAATAAATATATATATATTTTAAATCTACTAGTTTATTTTAAAATAACGTGTTATGGAAATTCATTGTTAAATTAACTTATTTAATCCATTTTAGATACTAAAAGTTTTTTTTAAAAAATAAATAAATTTTATTTTAAACTAAAATCATTGATTAATTAAAATTAATGGGGAATTTAATTGTTCGATTTGTTACGAATATTAATAAATCATATAAATTGTTATTCAAGGTCAAAATGGAGAAACCTAGGCAATAATGAAGTGGATTTGCAAATTTAAGGGGGCAAAGGTGAGTTAATCTCACTCATCTGGATTACTATAGTCAAATTTAAATTATTGGTTGTTTTGCTTGAATGACGACTGTCATTAGCAAAAAAATTAAATAGACCCTATGCGCCGCATAATAGCGGAGGATATTATATATATATATATATATATATCCCATATACCGCGATATTCCAACTTGAAGTGAAATTGGTATTTTATATTATGCTAACATTTGTGGATGCAGGGAAACAGGTTGGAGGGATTCAACAGGATTCCTCAAAATTATTTAGAATGTTTAAATATTCTGTGTTATGAATATTTGATATTCTGTGATGAATTATATTGATAATTGAAATATTGAATGCGACGGTTTGCTTGAATATATTTCGGCACACGGAGTTATCCAAATATAAAGAATAGGATTTTTGAAAAGAAAATAAAAGAGTGAATTTTAAGCAAAATAAATATAGAGAATTTGAATAAATTCAAGAATGAACCGAAAAAGAAGAAGAGTGACTTTAAAGTTCTAATAAATAATTTTGAGTATGGGAAAAGGGGATTTTGAATAAATAGAAAATAATGAATTGTAAAGCTTAAGTGATATTATTTAAAGGAATAAAGAATTTACTTTAAAATTCAAGGTTTAAAATTATTTAAAAGGGTAAAGAAGGAATTTGGGAAAGCTGAAATTGGTATTTTCAGTTAAAAAGATTTTAAATCATAATTAAGGATTATAAATCCAAAGTTAATGGATTTTGAAGTAAATGAGTAAGTAACGAAATTTGTTTCAAAGTGGAGTAAATTGGAAATCAATTTGAAAATTGATTTAAGTGTTTAATTTGGAATTTTAAAAAAGGAAAGTGAGCTATGGAATTTATAAACTGGGTTTATAAAAGTGAAGTAATATATCAGTGGATATTTGGAAAAAAAAATTCAGGGTAGGAATTTGTTTAAGTAATGAGAAAATTTGTCTAAAAATAAATAGTGATTTATTTTTAAAGGATGTGAAGAAAAGTATATTTCTCTGGATAGCCAAGTACGTTTTCAAAGTAAATTTTTAAATATAAGTTAAAAAAATTTAAATGTCGTTTTAAAAAGCATTTTTTGGAAAATTTATTATTTCTAAAATATTTAAATTCTAAAGTAAGTATTTTTCAAATCTATTATCGCAGTAATATTTAAAGGTGACTTAGTACTTTGTTTTAAAAGAGAAAATCTAGTTTTATATTTTATAAAGTAACCTCATTTTCAAATATTCCTGTAGTATATATTTTTAATAAAGTATTGAAGTAGTTTTTAACTTAAATGTTTTAAAGGATATTTTATAATGAAGTGTTTTAAATTATTTTAAAGTCTAAAGTATTGCACTTGGTGATTTAGGTGGAAATAAGTATTTGAAAATTTATTTCATGAGAAGAGTAAGGTTTGAAAACTGTTTTCAAAAGGGGTGAAAAGTGGAAATATATCTTGTGAAGACATTTTGAGGTTAATAAATAATTGGGAGGTTATTTATTGTTTGATGGTTGTTTGAGAATGTTAATTGATAGTTAAACAACCGACTATCAATATTGGCCAATGCGCTGATCGTTTCGAAGAGACCAAGATCAGGATTAATTTCTCGAAAACCACTTCGATCCGATTTGTACATTTTCGAGGCGAAGACGAGTTTGGATTCGAAGGTGGAGCAGTGAAGTGCAAGGGCTGGTCGCTACTAATCCCGAGGATGATTCCAAAATGGATGTAGTAGGAGTTAGGCCTTCGATTTCGTTCGGACCCGGGACAGACTTATATGGATTAATGCTTTTAGAACATCGTCAGGTAGGCGATGAGCATTCTAAGGGATATGTTCTAAAAAGGCAACGCTTAGGCTCAAGCCTCATCAACCAGGAATGACTGAAAATCAAGGGTTATGGAGCAAGGCTAGCACCCATTAGGGTGAGGTCATCCCTGTCTAGATGTAACTTTTTATTAGGCTTAGTGGTGCGGTTGCTGATTCCAACCGTGGGGTGATCTTACTCGGGATTATCTAGTAAGGGGTTGTCCCGATCTTATGTTGCAAGGGTTTGGGAGTGTTCCTCGGTATGATGATCTAGACCTGGTACCATGATAGGTGGTGCCCCAGTGCCTAGTCATTGGTTGGAAATCCATTCTCCCTACGCGCCTGTACAGTTTTGATTGTGCCCAACCATTCCTGAAACGTGAGATTCAAGCATTTCAGCTAGATTCTATTTTACTTTCTATAGACACTATTATAATATTAGAGAATTTTTATAAAAAAATGTTTTAGCTATCATAAGGTAAAACCCCACATGTTTATTTGTGGCATGGTCTTACAATATGCTTTTGTTTTCAAAAGGATTTTGAATCTTTAATAATCCAATTGAGTGTGATTTTCTCATGCTGGTATTCCAGATTGACTTGGGTGTTATTTAACTATAATGCTCGAGTCAGACCGAGTATTATAGGATACAGGAAAGGATGTTGTGGAGCTCAGGAGACAAGCTGGATGGCGATACGTACTTCCGTACTTGATTATTATTTCGCTATGTATTCAGTCTTAAGGATAAGTTTACATTACTGTCCAAATTGTATGTTATTGATGTCATTGAACTCTGATGATGTATTCTTGTGATGTTTGTATAAAACAGATATAGTTTTCTTTTGTGTAAAGATCTGTTATTATCTATTATATTTTATTCCGCTGCGATCGTTAGATTCTGTTGTTGTTTTGTTTTCTCTTCTTCTACCTCTTCTTCTTTAACCCAATGGTTCGTATTTCCATTCATCTTGAGTTGAGTGATGGAGATTAGTGTCGACTCAAGGGGTATGGAATTGCGGGTCGTTACAGTGGTATCAGAGCTTAGGTTGGTGATAACCTTCGCTCTGGTAGGAATTACTTATAGAATAGAGTCCGTAGTACTCTAGAATGAGCTTGAGTGTATTAATAGATATGAGCGCGTATTTGTTAGTGAATATAAAAATTGTTTTTATATTGTGTTGACTTATCGGTTGAGTGTTTATGGATTCTGGTCGATGTGTGGGACGCCATGACATCGGTAGGGGTTTCTAAACTCTTAAACAAGATAAACCGACGCAGTATTGTTCTAAATAGGGTAAATGAAATAATTTTACCCTATTTATTTTTGTATATAAGAGATATAATTTTCCATAAATTATTATAGTTATATATTGGTTGCTTGGATGTTAGGAATGATAATAATAATTATTATTGTATGGAAATTTAATTAGAAATTAAATATAACCACAGGTTAAGGAAAGAAATTCATTTATAGAATGAAATTTGGAATGTGAATTGTAAATGTGATTTATGATTTGAAAATAGAATTCTACAGAAATATTTGGAAATAAATTGTGATGGAAGTTCCAGAGTAATGTTTTGGATGGATTTTTAATTTGGAATGTAGGGAATTTTTTTTTAATTGAATTTGAAATCTGTAGAGTTTGGAATATTTGAAAGGATTTTAAAGTGATAAAAGCATTGAAATCTTTTCAGTCACTGGGAAATAATTCCTATGATGATCGTGACACCATCGGTGTTCATTTTCGAGTTTCCAAGAGGGGGATTGCTACCTGGATGTTTTGGATTAATGTTTGTTTGCGAAATTTGGTTTGATTCTGAAAATGAAAAGGAATAGTTTGATTTATATATATATATATATATATATATATATATATATATATTTTCAAAATTGAATTTGGAACATTTTAGTAATGGTTTAAACTCCTGAAGCTTATTAAAAATATTTATGGAATGGAAAATAAGTTTGGAAACTTACAAAAAAAATGGTGAAGTAAAATAGTAAGCCAAAATAAAATTGTTTTGTGTTTTGGAAATGAAATAGAAATCCAAACTTGAATTACAAAAATAGAATTGAACTCAAGTAAAATAATGAAGTGATTTTTTAAGATAAAAACCAAATATTGAATTGGAAGTGGGAGTAAACTAATTTGGAATAAATTAGAAAATTGAATATGTTAATGTGATTTAACTTGGTTAAATAGAAGTTGAAAAGAAGTTTGAGTTATAAAATTCAGCTTGAATTATTAGTAAAGTAAATGTAAGTGGAAATGTTGTCAAATGGAATGGAATTGGATTAAAATATGAATGATTTGGGTCGCAAATAAATCCAATTCAAGTGTAAATGAGTTAAATATAAACTTGAATATTATTTTAACAAACTGAGAATGGGTTTAAATGAAACCAACGACGGAATGAATGAAATGCAAGTGAATGGTTTGTTAGAATGGAATGAAATTTAATATAAATTGTATTGGAATCAACTAAAAATGATTATAAGCTTAAGTAATTGTTTATTCACATAAATATCGCCGAATTTGCATAGAAATAATTGTCGTTCGACTTAAACGGAAGTAAAAAAAATTCTATGAATTGGTAGAGGTAAATAAAATTGATTTTTGGAATCAATTGAAATAAATGTGAGTTGTTTGGGTTAAAAATGAATTGAACGTAAGCGATTGTGTTGCAAACCATTTAAATTGAATGAAGTTGTATACGAATTGGTTGTAAACAATTAAAATTAATGTCGAAACCCTAGAAGTAGCTTATAAATATTGTTTAACCCTCATTGCTTATAGAAACTCGTATATTTGCTAGTTAAATATGTTAAATGCTGTTAAATTACATGATTTTGGCACTTACTTGTTTAAATTAAGTAAGTATAGGTACTGGGAAGCCGTTTAGCTTTGGGCGCGCTAATTGCTAAATAATAAGCCGCTTGCTTAAAAATGATAAATAAAGGTACGCCTACGCAATAAAAATAGGAAATATGAACTGTTTTTGTTTTTCCGACGGGTGGGTCGATATATATATATATATATATATATATATATATATATTTATCTCTTGTCAAATTGCAAAAACTCCTCCATAGAAATGAGACTTTGCCAAAAAATTTCAAAAATTTTTGGACTTAGAAAAAATTTAGGAAACTTTTGTTAGCGACAAAACAATTTCAAATTGGAAATTGAAATAAATTAGTGGATGAAACCAATTTAAAATAATGATATGAATCAGTAATAAATGGAAGATAAAATTCAATATTTTGAGTTGAAGATAAATTGAATTCGTATGGAAATGGGAGAACCAATTTAAATAGAAGTATATATAAACTAAAGTGGTGAAGTCAAAATAAATATAAGAAGCACATAAAATACTTATATTGAACTTGAAAAGAAATGGTAAAATTCTTAAGTAATAAGGGTGTCGGGAAAATATATTGAATAAGCATTTGAGTGAAGATTTAATAAAAATATGTGAAATGATAAGCATTGATAAGTGAATAGAAATCGAAATGAATGTGAATAAAAGTGAATGAGTATAAATACGTAAGATGTACGTATATTATTTTTATTCGCATAGCAATTTGATCCAGAGTCGAGCATAAAATTTCGAGATAGTTATATCAATTCGAGTTATGATTTTTCACTCGATTTTCAACGGCGAACCATGAATATGGATTTTGATTGATTCTGGAAATTCTCTATCATAGTTATGACCATGCAAGGAGAATCACGGTTTCTGATCAAGAAACCGAATCTGAGTCCGCACTAGGAAGTCGGGTGGAAGATACTAGTTCAGAAATGAAATTGTGTGATCGAGTAAGCGATCGAATTCGGTATTGCGTACGAATGATATAGGTACATCGTACGGGCTTGAATGAATAGATATTGAAATTTTGTAAGGAAGTCGATAAAATGTTTTTAAACGTTGTGATTGGATATTATTGCTATGTAGGATATACAGGTATTTAAAAGCAGGAGAAAAAAATTGGTTTTGAAAATAAATTTGAATTGCCAGACGAAAAGGTATGTGTTTAAATTTCTGTATGAAATTTGATTAGGTTTTTGATGGAGCCACTTGACTTTTTGTTTTCTTTGGGAATTTGGGAGCTCGTGGAGGCATTTTGTAGTTGTAACGAGCTAGCCGTGCAAAGGACGCTGGCGAAATTTTTGAAAATTTAGGGAGTTAGAAATTTTTGAGAAAATTTTGATAATTCCAAATTTGGTTTTGAACAGAAATTTGAATGATTGAGAAAATAGTATTATTTCAAACTATGGGAGAGTTTGGGGAGTTAGTAAGAATGATAATGGGTCTCCTATAAAAAGATATTTGGTAGGATGTTGAATTTTTGGTTTTGGGAGAAAAGTAAACGGGTATTGGACCATTCTTCTTAACTAGTAATTTCGGTGATGAAATTCTTTTAAGGGGGAGAAATGTGATGACCCGGAATTTTGGATGTTTGAAATCGGAATATTTAATTGATTTTGAATATTTAAAAAGTTAATTTTTAACTTGAATTCAAATATCACTATTTATTTCATAATTTAATTATTAAATAAATAATTCAAAGTTGGGTAAAATGTTGAATCTGGAGTTTTAAGCCTATTGAAAATAATTTAAAGGGTTGTAAAATTTATATTGATAATACCGTGTATAGTAAAAGTTTTGAAATTTTATCGTTTAAATTGATATTTAAGAATAGCCTTTCGAGGCACAGTCTCGGATTTCGACGAAACCAGTTCCATTGGATCCGTAATATTATATTATGATCGGATTTCAATTTTCGTAGTGTTTGGAATTGTTGTGTGAGCGTACGACATGTGTGAGCATACGACATATAAACGCGTTGAATTTATATCGAAAAATTAATATAATAACTGGGTCCAAAAGGCTATCTTCTCCATACGATCGAATTAGGACTCGAAACCTTTTCCATTGTGTTTGGAATAGGAGTTTAACATTATGAACGCCTAGCGGCACGTGTAACGACCCAGAAATTTCAATCTTGAAAATTCCAGATAGTTAGTGAAAAGAAGAAAGAGATAGAAGAAGAACAGAAAAGAAACACACAATCTCATATTCGCAGCGGATAAAATATAATATCAATAATAGTTATACCAAAGAAAACTGTACTTATCAATTTACATCGATATATCAGAGTTACAACAATTTTAAACAACATTGGGTAGATACAATTTAACATGTCTCGGATATATTTAATATCATAGTGGAAACTCCCCATACGTCCTTGCCATCCAGCTTGCCTCCTGAGCTCCAAAACGTCCTTACCTAAAAATCTGTAATACTCGGTCTGACCGGAGCATTACATCAAAGTAACACCCGGGTCAGGCTGGAAACCAGCGTGAGTTAACCCATCTAACAAGGAACACAAAAACATACAACTTATATAAACCCGGGGTAACTTATCAATTCACAACTTCTCAAGCTGTTATAAACATTACTTACATCACACCTTAATTTCTAAGTACCAAACTTAGATTAAATGGCCTAAATCGACTTTAATCATTCCATTTCATTCTATTGATTCCACATATCAAATTATAAAGAATCGAAGTGGTTTCGGGTATTTACTAATACCCGACTCCTGTGTCTTCGAATCCAATGTCATCTAAACCCAAGTTATCCAATTAGATACAATTCAACTTTAATTGTCGAATGACACTGTTACTCAGCAAATCATAATTGATTGATAATCACATTATCATCGTCCATCCAACATATCATATCACAAAGCAATTCATATCAGAGATATCAACTAGTTCAAAGCACCCATCATCATTTAATCATTAATAAGCAAGATTGATCACTTCCATTTATTACATTAATTAACGATCCTCTAATTACTTTCACTAGTTAATTATTCTTAAATTTCATATAATAATTAACCTTTAACTTAATTACATTTATTTAATCAATCTTGATTAATCACAATCAGAAGTTACTTTTCTTAATTACTTCGTCAATTAAACCATCTCCTTGATTAATTATAAATCAATCCTTCCATTACACCGAGTAATCATTATTTAATTTCTTCCATCAAGTACTTATTCTTTAATTACTACCCATCAAGTAATTCCCTTAAATGAATCAAATCCAGTAATTATCCACTAATTACTTCACTAAGTAATTACACCTCATTAATTACCTTAAATAATTATACTTAACCCAACATCAAGTGATTACCTTTAATTAATAATTTAATTAATTAACTAACATTAACCACATCAACTTAATTAACTACACAGAGTAATTAATTCCTCAATTAATTATCCTGATTAATGATTTTATAGTTAATAATTAACATTCATTTATTAACTCACCCTTGGTTAGTTTTTTTTATTTTTAACCAATTAATCCTCAGTTACATCATTAATTATATTAATTAAATATCCTTAAATACATTATAATTAATCATCCCATTTAAATAATTATATAAAATATTTAATCTTTAATTAAACCACGTTTATTAATCACACTTGTATAATCTCATCCAGTAATTATCAATCTTTATTTACTTCATTAAATAAAATTTATTACTCCTTAATTTCTTACAAAATAACTTAACCTTCTCCCATTACACTAATTACCCTTATCTTTGATTAATTTCTCAATTTATTTTCCCATAATCATTAATCTTGATTAATCATCCTATAATTAACGCCACTTATTTATTGACTATCCCCTAATTAATTTCCTTAATAACTCAACCCTTTAATTAATTACACTATGAAACTTAATTCGCAATTGCTTTCATTTATGTATTTACCATTTAGGTGATTAGTCTTCAATTACTCAACAATAAAACTCAATACTTTAGATCATCATTCTGTTATAAATTTTGTAAAAATCAATTTGTTTGGGTTTTTTTTTACTTTACCAATTTCTTTTATTCACAATCTTGTATTAAATGAACAAAAACCCACAAGCCCAAGCCCACAACTAAAAAAAAAACAAACACGCTCCGGTTAACATCCCGCAACATAGCAAAATTGGGCCGAAGCCCAATTTCAAATCACCAGAATGAACGTGCCAACCAAAACACAGCCCAGGAATCCCCTACCTTCCTCATCCTCTCTCTGTTTCTAATACCCATCTTCAGGAACACTACTTTCCTACGAACAAAGCTAGAACACAATTGAACGAAATCCAGGTGGCAAAACCAAACCCCAAACGCACTCAAGCGCTACCCATCACCACGTTAAAACCGATCACCCGGAACCTCCTGTGCATGATACTCACGTGCTTGTGCACGTCCTTCCCTCTGACCATCTCACTATCGCGACTCCGCCGATCAGCCATACATCGATCCCTGTTCCATATTCTCCACTTTCCCATGTAGTTAACACCACAGATCGAATATCGATCTACAGATCACAAAATCTCAAGACACTAAATTATAACAACTTCACAAATCAACCCCTTCCATCGCTGGCCGACCATTACTCATCACGCTGCTAACTTCGATCCATAGCCCACTCCAACAGCTACCTTCATGCCAAAATTCGTGGAGTCTGGTTACTCCAGTCATTCCCCCAATCCTTGCGTCATAACCAACGCTGAAGGCATCCTTAAACCTTAATTTGACTTGCTCTCCTAATTCAAACCAAATTTCAAGATTCCGCCTTGGTCAATACCTTCCCAAAGTCCACCAGCACCCCTAGGACAAGCCGTCGCAACTCTCGTCGACGAAGTCGATGGAGATAAATATTAGAACGAAACCAGAACATTAAACAATATCTCGAGCTATGGAGAACTAGAAATTAAATTATTACCTCTAAATTCGTATTCTTACATAAGAAATCAAATTGCATGCTCGAATTCATAATTTAAACATATCAAATTCTTACTAAAATTTGTTATTCACTGAACAATTTAACATTTAGCAACTTCAGAGCACGATCCACCCACGAAATTATTTTTAACTTAAACTATACACAAAATTAAACAGTTTCCTAATTTACATCTTCACCAGATTTAAAGTAGAATTAATGTTATGGATTTTGAAACTGAAATAAGCATTCACTGTTAGCAAAGCAATAATTATATCCAGGCATTGTAAATAAGGTTTCTCACAACTTTTTTTTTCCAGAAGGTCTAAATCTTAGTTTATAAGTTCTGGAACTTGAAACATTTTTTTATGCATGGTCTCAAAAAATAATATTCTCAGCCTCAAACATCAAGTATATTGGATTACTCACCTGCTTCCTGAAAAAAAAAACAGAGCAGGCTTCAATTGAAAATCATCTAGCTGAAGACCTTGATTTGCTTTTGTTTGAGACATTCTGATACTTGATTTTTTTGAAGTTGATCTACTAGCTTTCAAGTTTGATTATAAATAAATCTTTCCCTTGCTTTCTTTGCTCCCAGGTTTAGGCTTGAAAACAAATTTCTGTTTGTTTATTTTTTTTCTTCTTTTTTTCTTTTTCGCATCAGATCTAATTTCCTTTTATGGCCAAGTTACTTTTGTTTGATCATTAAAAGGGAAAATAAGTAACCGTAGAGATGTGTGTATATATAGTTTTATTCTTCAATTTGTTCTTAAATTTGAAAAAGAAAAGAAAATAATGACACTTGTTTAGTACAAAATAAAATTGTTTACAATTGGCTTGAATGCATGTTAATACCTTAACACTTGTCCAATTATGCTAAAATTCATACACTTGTAAATATGTATGTACTTATAAATTTTAAAGAAATGATTCTTTAAAAACTTTTATATTAAATATTTTTATTAAGTAAATGCATTTCTCTTAATTTATTAATTAATCTTTTAAGGAAAATGATATTAACCAATTATATAAAAGAAATAGATTCATACATAATATTTTAAACCCAAAAGATTTTAAAATACCTATCTATCAAATCTCAAATTCTAATAAAAATTCGAATACAATTAAAAATCCAATTTGAAATCAATTCAAATATATGCATATATTTAAACAATATAAGTTAGATTTGTAAATAACAATTCTATTTTAAAATCCATCTATAATTATATTTAAAAACATCACATTATTTCTATGGTTTGAAAATAACAATTTTGCCAGTTTTAATAATTTATAAAGGAGATTATCACACTTATTCCAGATAGTTAGTGAAAAGAAGAAAGAGATAGAAGAAGAACAGAAAAGAAACACACAATCTCATATTCGCAGCGGATAAAATATAATATCAATAATAGTTATACCAAAGAAAACTGTACTTATCAATTTACATCGATATATCAGAGTTACAACAATTTTAAACAACATTGGATAGATACAATTTAACATGTCTCGGATATATATAATATCATAGTGGAAACTCTCCATACGTCCTTGCCATCCAGCTCGCCTCCTCGGCTCCAAAACGTCCTTACCTGAAAATCTGTAATACTCGGTCCGACCCGAGCAGTACATCAAAGTAATACCCAGGTCAGGCTGGAAACTAGCATGAGTAAACCCATCTAACAAGGAACACAAAAACATACAACTTATATAAACCCGGGGTAACTTATCAATTCACAACTTCTCAAGCTGTTATAAACATTACTTACATCACACCTTAATTTCTATGTACCAAACTTAGATTAAATGGTCTAAATCAACTTTAATCATTCCATTTCATTTATTGATTCCACACATCAAATTATAAAGAATCGAAGTGGTTTCGGGTATTTACTAATACCCGACTCCTGTCTCTTCGAATCCAATGTCATCTAAACCCAAGTTATCCAATTAGATACAATTCAACTTTAATTGTCGAATGACACTGTTACTCAGCAAATCATAATTGATTGATAATCACATTATCATCATCCATCCAACATATCATATCACAAAGCAATTCATATCAGAGATATCAACTAATTCAAAGCACTCATCATCATTTAATCATTAATAAGCAAGATTGATCACTTCCATTCATTACATTAATTAACGATCCTCTAATTACTTTCATTAGTTAATTATTCTTAAATTTCATATAACAATTAACCTTTAACTTAATTACATTTATTTAATCAATCTTGATTAATCACAATCAAAAGTTACTTCTCTTAACTACTTCATCAATTAAACCATCTCCTTGATTAATTATAAATCAATCCTTCCATTACACCGAGTAATCATTATTTAATTTCTTCCATCAAGTACTTATTCTTTAATTACTACCCATAAAGTAATTCCCTTAAATTAATCACATCCGGTAACTATCCACTAATTACTTCACTAAGTAATTACACCTCATTAATTACCATAAATAATTATACTTAACCCAACATCAAGTGATTACCTTTAATTAATAATTTAATTAATTAAATAAAATTAACCACATCAACTTAATTAACTACACAGAGTAATTAATTCCTCAATTAATTATCCTGATTAATGATTTTATAGTTAATAATTAACATTCATTTATTAACTCATCCTTGGTTAGTTTTTTTTAACCAATTAATCCTCAATTACATCATTAATTATATTAATTAACGATCCTCAAATACATTATAATTAATCATCCCATTTAATTTAATTATATCAAATATTTAATCTTTAATTAAACCACATTTATTAATCACACTTGTATAATCTCATCCTTTAATTATCTATCTTTATTTACTTCATTAAATAAATTTTGTTACTCCTTAATTGGTTATAAAATAACTTAACCTTCTCCCATTACACTAATTACCCTTATCTTTGATTAATTTCTCAATTTATTTTCCCATAATCGTTTATCTTGATTAATCATCCTATAATTAACCCCACTTATTAATTGATTATCCCCTAATTAATTTCCTTAATAACTCAACCCTTTAATTAATTACACTACGAAATTTAATTCGCAATTGCTTTCATTTATGTATTTACCATTTAGCTGATTAGTCTTCAATTACTCAACAATAAAACTCAATACTTTAGATCATCATTCTGTTATAAATTTTGTAAAAATCAATTTGTTTGGGTTTTGTTTTACTTTACCAATTTCTTTTATTCACAATCTTGTATTAAATGAAACAAAAACCCACTGGCCCAAGCCCACAACTAAAAAAAAAAGAACAAGCTCCGGTTAACATCGAGCAACATAGCCAAAATGGGCCGAAGCCCAATTTGAAATCACCAGAATGAACGTGCCAACCAAAACACAACCTAGGAATCCCCTACCTTCCTAATCCTCACTATGTTTCTAATACCCATCTTCAGGAACACTACTTTCCTACGAACAAAGCTAGAACAAAATCGAACGAAATCCAGGTGCCAAAACCAAACCCCAAACGCACTCAAGCGCTACCCATCACCACGTTAAAACCGATCACCCGGAACCTCCTGTGCATGATACTCACGTGCACGTGCACGTCCTTCCCTCCGACCATCTCACCATCGCGACTCCGCCGATCAGCCACACATCGATCCCTGTTCCATATTCTCCACTTACCCATGCAGTTAACACCACAGATTGAATATCAATCTACAGATCACAAAATCTCAAGACACGAAACTGTAACAACTTCACAAATCAACCCCTTCCATCGCTGGCCGACCATTACACATCACGCTGCTAACTTCGATCCATAGCCCACTCCAACAACTACCTTCATGCCAAAATTCATGGACTCCGGTTACTCCAGTCACTCCCCCAATCCTCACGTCATAACCAACGCTGAAGCCATCCTTAAACCCTAATTTGACTTGCTCTCCTAACTCAAACCAAATTTCAAGATTCCGCCTTGGTCAATACCTTCCCAAAGTCCACCAGCACCCCTAGGACAAGCCGCCGCAACTCTCATCGACGAAGTCGATGGAGATAAATATTAGAACGAAACCAGAACATTAAACAATATCTCGAGCTATGGCGAACTAGAAATTAAATTATTACCTCTAAAATTCGTATTCTGACATAAGAAATCAAATTGCATGCTCGAATTCATAATTTAAACATATCAAATTCTTACTAAAATTTGTTATTCACTGAACAATTTAACATTTAGCAACTTCAGAGCATGATCCACCCATGAAATTATTTTTAACTTAAACTACACACAAAATTAAACAGTTTCCTAATTTACATCTTCACCAGATTTAAAGTAGAATTAATGTTATTGATTTTGAAACTGAAATAAGCATTCACTGTTAACTAGTGATTCATACACTTGTAAATATGTATGTACTTATAAATTTTAAAGAAATGATTCTTTAAAAACTTTTATATTAAATATTTTTATTAAGTAAATGCATTTCTCTTAATTTATTAATTAATCTTTTAAGGAAAATGATATTAACTAATTATATAAAAGAAATAGAATCATACATAATATTTTAAACCCAAAAGATTTTAAAATACCTATCTATCAAATCTCAAATTCTAATAAAAGTTCGAATTCAAATTCAATTAAAAATCCAATTTGAAATCAATTCAAACACATGCATATATTTAACAATACAAGTTAGATTAGTAAATAACAATTCTATTTTAAAATCCATCTATAATTATATTTAAAAACATCACATTATTTCTATGGTTTGAAAATAACAATTTTGCCAGTTTTAATAATTTATAAAGGAGATTATCACACTTATTTGTTTAATCTATAAATCAGTATTTTCAATAGCTAAATTAGAAAATTACCCAATAATCTGATGCCCAAAAATTCGGGTTATCACAGCACGCCTCGATGGGATATAAAAATTTTAAGCTTCGAATTGAAGACAATTTAAATTTGAATTTAAATTTAAATATAATAAATACTTTATTTAACTAGTCAAATTTATTTCACATCAGACCTTTTTGATTCCACTTTAAAGATCACTATAGCATATTGACTGAAACACAATAACGTCAAATCTTGTCCCCATTCCCTTCTTTGTTTTAAAACCCTAAGCAGATAACTTAAAAAAAATAAGCAAATGAAAAATGGCCATTGAGATAAAATCGTATTCTCCTCTTTCCAGATTTTATTCCAAATCGAAGCCATCTTCTTGAAATTTTAATCCGTTCAAAATTTTATAGCGATAGCGGCCTCATTCCTCTGCTTGCTCGATTAGGGCTTGAGCTCATCGATGTCGCCGTTTGATTTTGGCGGTTCGCGAGGCTTGGTTTGCGAGATCAGAGGCCATGGCGTTGATAGGTGGATCGCGTATGTAAGCGCGCTTTTCGCGGAGGCGCGTGGCAATGAGTGAAGCAGTTCAGTCGCTTGTTCGCGGAGGAAGTAGCGAGCTCGAGTGTGTTTGGCGTCTAGGGGTCAAGGCTGGTGATGTAGGCGCGCGGCGATGGTTGGTACTGGGCAGCGGCAGTAAGGAATGAACGAGGTCTCGCTGTGGACTCTATTGAGAGCAGAAGTAAGGTATTTATTTCAATTTAAATTTTTTGTATATATGTATATGCACATATGAGAATTTTAAATAAAAATATATGTATATGTAAATACACATACATTTTAAATATACTGTTCAAATTTTGAAATAGGTTAGGGTGATATTTACATATTGTAAAATAGAAAATAAAACATAGATATCGGAAGATCTTGAAATTTTATATAGTAGGAATTTTAAAATGTTGTAGGATTAGAAATTTGATTTCTAAAATGTATGTAGGCTATTTTTAGTATATATGATTTCAAAAGAAAACAGTTTCTAAATATATATATATATATAAATTAATTTATATAGATAAGATTTTGGAAAATAAAAAGGAATTCGAAGTGTTGAAAGGATTTCTATAAATTAGATTTTTATGAAATCTATATAAGTATATATGAAGTTTCAAAAGAAATATATATATATATATATATATATACACATATATATTAAAGTACTAGTTTATTTTAAAATAATGTTATGGAAATTCATTTGTTAAATTAGCTTATTTAATCCATTTTAGTTAATAAAAGGTTTTTTTAAAAAGAAAGAAATTTTAGTTTAAATTAAAATCATTGGTTAATTAAAATTAATGGGGAATTTAATTGTTCGATTTATTACGATATTAATAAATCATATAAATTGTTATTCAAGGTCAAAATGGGAAACCAAGGCAATAATGAAGTGGATTTGCAAATTTAAGGGTGCAAAGGTGAGTTAATCTCACTCATCTGGATTATTATACTCAAATTTAAATTATTGGTTGTTTTGCTTGAATGATGACTGTCATTAGTAAAAAAATTAAATAGACCCTATGCGCCGCATAATAGCGGAGGATATTATATATAAATCCCATATACCGCGATATTCCACCTTGAAGTGGAATTGGTATTTTATATTGTGCTAATATCTGTGGATGCAAGGAAACAGGTTGGAGGGATCCAACAGGATTCCTCAAAATTATTTAGATTGTTTAAATATTCCGTGTTATGAATAATTGATATTTTGTGATGAATTATATTGATAATTGGAATATTGAATGCTATGGTTTACTTGAATATATTTTGGTACACTGAGTTATCAAAATATAAAGAATTAAATTTTTGAAAAGAAAATAAAAGAGTGAATTTTAAGTAAATTAAATATAGAGAATTTGAATAAATTTAAGAATGAACCGAAAAAGAATAAGATTGATTTTAAAGTTCTAATAAATAATTTCGAGTACAGGAAAAGGGATTTTTAATAAACAAAAAATAATGAATTGTAAAAATTAAGTGATATTATTTAAAGGAACAAAGAATTTGCTTTAAAATTCAAGGTTTAAATTTATTTAAAAGGGTAAAGAAGGAATTTGGGAAAACTGAAATTGGTATTTTCAGTTAAAAAGATTTTAGACATAATTAAGAATTAAAACTCCAAAGTTAATGGATTTTGAAGTAAATGAGTAAGTAACAAAATTTGTTTCAAAGTGGAGCAAATTGGAAATCAATTTGTAAATTGCTTTAAGTGTTTAATTTGGAATTTTAAAAAAGGAAAGTGAGACTATGGAAGTTATAAACTGGGTTTATAAAAGTGAAGTAATATACCAGTGAATATTTGGAAGAATAAATTCAGGGTGGGAATTTGTTTAAGGAATAGGAAAATTTGTTTAAAAAAATAGTGATTTATTTTTAAAGGATGTGAAGAAAAGTATACTTCCCTGAATAGCCAAGTACGTTTTCAAAGTAAATTTTTAAATATATGTTAAAAAGTTTTAAATGTTGTTTTAAAAAGCATGTTTTGAAAAATTTATTATTTCTAAAATATTTAAATTCTAAAGTAAGTATTTTTCAAATCTATTATCGTAGTAATTATTTAAAGGTGACTTGGTACTTTGTTTTAAAGGAGAAAATCTAGTTTTATATTTTATAAAGTAACCTCATTTTCAAATATTCCTATAGTGTATATTTTTAGTAAAGTATTGAAGTAGTTTTTAACTTAAATGTTCTAAAGGATATTTTATAATAAAGTGTTTTAAATTATTTTAAAATCTTAAGTATTGTACTTGGTGTTTTCAGTGGAAATAAATATTTAAAAATTTATTTCATGAGAAGAGTAAGGTTTGAAAACTATTTTCAAAAGGGTTGAAAAGTGGAAATATATCTTATGAAGATATTTTGAGGTTAATAAATAATTGGGAGATTATTTATTGCTTGATGGTTGTTTGAGAATGTTAATTGATAGTTAAACAACCGACTACCAACATTGGCCAATGCGCTGATCGTTTCGAAGAGACCGGGATCAGGATTAATTTCTCGAAAACCACTTCGATCCGGTTTGTACGTTTTCAAGAGGAAGACGAGTTTGTATTCGAAGGTGGAGCAGTGAAGTGCAAGGGCTAGTCGCTACTAATCCGGAGGATGGTTCCAAAATGGATGTAGTAGGAGTAGTACCTTCGGTTCCGTTCGAACCCGGGACGGACTTGTATGGATGAATGCTTTTAGAACATCGTCAGGTGGGCGATGAGCATTCTAAGGGATATGTTCTAAAAAGATAACGCTTAGCCTCATGCCTCATCAAACCAGGAATGACTGCAAATCAGGGGTTATGCAGCTAAAGTGAAGTAATATATCAGTGAATATTTGGAAGAATAAATCCAGGGTGGGAATTTGTTTAAGGAATGGGAAAATTTGTTTAAAAAAAATAGTGATTTATTTTTAAAGGATGTGAAGAAAAGTATACTTCCCTGGATTGCCAAGTATGTTTTCAAAGTAAATTTTTAAATATATGTTAAAAAGTTTTAAATGTTGTTTTAAAAAGAATGTTGTGGAAAATTTATTATTTCTAAAATGTTTAAATTCTAAAGTAAGTATTTTTCAAATCTATTATCGTAGTAATTATTTAAATGTGACTTCGTACTTTGTTTTAAAGGAGAAAATCCAGTTTTATATTTTATAAAGTAACCTCATTTTCAAATATTCCTATAGTATATATTTTTACTAAAGTATTGAAGTAGTTTTTACCTTAAATGTTTTAAAGGATATTTTATAATAAAGTGTTTTAAATTATTTTAAAATCTAAAGTATTGTACTTGGTGTTTTCAGTGGAAATAAATATTTGAAAATTTGTTTCATGAGAAGAGTAAGGTTTGAAAACTATTTTCAAATGGGGTGAAAAGTGGAAATATATCTTGTGAAGATATTTTGATGTTAATAAATAATTGGGAGATTATTTATTGCTTGATGGTTGTTTGAGAATGTTAATTGATAGTTAAACAACCGACTATCAATATTGGTCAATACGCTGATCCTTTCGAAGAGACCGGGATCGGGATTAATTTCTTGAAAACCACTTCGATGCTGTTTGTACTTTTTCGAGAGGAAGACGAGTTTGGATTCGAAGGTGGAGCAGTGAAGTGTAAGGGCTAGTCGCTACTAATCCGGAGGATGATTCCAAAATGGATGTAGTGGAGTAGTGCCTTCGGTTCCGTTCGAACCCGGGACGGACTTGTATGGATGAATGCTTTTAGAACATCGTCAGGTGGGCGATGGATATTCTAAAGAATATGTTCTAAAAAGGTAACGCTTTGCCTCATGCCTAATCAAACCAGGAATGACTACAAATGTAACGCCCGGCCCCTATACCCATGCCAACCAAGAGCAATACTAAGTATTACTGTCAGAAAGCACGGAGAATGGGACTCGGTAGGGCTAAATGTTGTACTCATTCCCTTGAACTAACACTGGCACGAGAAATTTTTCGATTTTTTTCCCTACTTACCATTCATGCGCAGTGTTGGTTCAAAGCAATGGTACAAGATAATTTTTTTTCCAGGTTACATAGCACAGAATATAATAGAATGTACAGTTCAACACAAAAACAACATAATGCATAATATATATCATAATAGTAATGTCCACAATACATAGTCCATAATACACATCACTTCCAAAATACATAATAACATACATACCATATTACACATATTAACTACTCCTAAGTCCATGCTGAAAAGTCCAAAACCCCAAAACGTGGAAAATAATATGAGTGCTGCTACAGTCCACGCAACCTAACCTGCAACCATAATCCTCAGACTGACCCGAGGATTATAAAACAAATCACACGGGTCAGACTATTTCTAGTGTGAGTGAAGTAAGGTCTATGAACAATAATTGTCTCAATCAACAAAAGGAAAAGAAAGCGCCGCATGTATAAACCAACATGAGGCATATAAGTGTGTTAGAACCAACATGCAAATTTGGTTTCATAAACAATTCCTTTAATCAAACAATGGTTTTAGGCCAAACCAATCGTATGTAATCCAATACGATACCAACCCAATTATCGTTTGTAACACAAAGAATAAGTTCATACACACATTCTCCAAAGATACTAGGTTTTCAAAATCAACTTTAATACTTTCCAAAAATCATAAAGCAAAGAAAATTGCATTATGGGAATTATGGGATAAATATAACATGACTCATAAAATATACCAAACAAACAGAAGCTAGTATTGTAAAATCACAGTGGTAGAGCTCGAGCGCGCGCGGAGACATCAACCCCGTAACCTACTCATAACGCCATAATACACCTGGCGATCAACCCAGGATAATCAAGACGGTCTAAGGCAAAGGTCGTATGCTACCCGTTCACGGATCTACACGTGGGACCCCCACGCCTCCATCCATCATAGTCCGTGACCCGCCAATCGGAGATCCCGATCAAAAATAAGATTAGCCCTATGTAGTAGACCGTTGACCTTTGGTGGTAAAAGGGCATGTGATATACCACCGATTCAGGTAGCGATCCTGAATCAGGTCGGCCAAGGTGGAGTTTTGGCCCATTGGTACAACAGAGTCCAATCTATCCCGACCCAAAAATCAAAGTGTGTATAATTTTAAAACACTTCTTAAAAATAAAAGTCAACGATGACAATCGTCTTCCAAAAATTCCATTAATAAACCCAGTATAATATTCAAAAACAAATAAAATTTAGCAAACAATTATGCGCGTAAAAGAAAATAATTACATCTCCGTTTCGTATTAATACACAAGTACCCCTTAATACTTATGTATTAAGACGAAACACAGAAACCTCATTTATTGGATTAAAATTATTAATAATTCGTTAAGTTAGAATTTTTTTTTTGATAACAATTAATTTAATTAAAAGGCAAGCTTTAGTACTCAAAAACATAATCAAAATCCTAAATAAAATGTTCTATTTACATATTGTTATTATTATTATTTTTCCAAACACCTATTTATCGATAATATAATACTTTTCTTCTTTAACCAAAATAAATTTAATTCAACCATTTAAGTTAATTTTAATAATTTTTTTTTACACCTTTGGTGCAGCCCCGATTATGGCTGTAACTGTGCAGCCTGCCTGGGCTGCTGCACCAGAGCAGGCCCAGGCTGCACCTATGCAGCCCTGGGCTGTACAGCCCCAGGCGGTACAGCCCCAGGCTGCACAGTGCAGCCCGCACGGGCTGCACCAGGGCAGCCCTGGGCTGCACGGGTGCAGCCGCCATGGACTGCACTGCCCCGGGCCGCCCCGGGTGCAGCCCGCATGGGCTGCACGGGTGCAGCCTTGGGCTACACCACCCGGGCCGGCCCTTGGCCCCTCCCGGGCGGCACCCTGGCGCACCCGGGCGGCGCTCGGGCCGCACTCGGCAGCCCGCTCGGGCTGCACCTGGGCTGCCACTATGCAACCCTGGGCTGCACACCTGTGCAGCCCCTGCCTGCACATTAGCAGCAGTTCCGAAAGCATTTTTTTTTCCAGAATGGAGAAACCTGAAACTTATTGTGACAATTAACCAAACACCATGCATGCAATTTTTTTTCCAATCAACACATGCATTAGGGAATGAGTAGACAATGATAATCCAATAATTTCATCCAATATTTGCATGCATATATGATAAATAATAAGAAAAAAAACATGATTAAAACTTCACTCACCTAAAGCTTCAAATACTAATCTTCAAGCTCTAATACAGCTAGCCCTTGATTGCTTGACTTTCTCCTTTCAATTGCTAACAAATGAAAGAAAACCCTAAATACCTATTTGTGAAAATAAGAAGAAAGAGATGGTGTAGAATTGATTTAGGGATGCTTACTCTTGTAATTGGGAATCTTTTCTTTTGAACCTTTAATTGCAACCTGAGATTTGTGCTTGATTGAGGGGATTAGAAATTAGGTTTTAGGTTTTCTTCTTTCTCTTTTTTTTTTTCTTTCTGCTTTCTGTTTTGTGTACGTACAGTAAAGGGAGGGTTGAGGAGAGGGGTATTTTTTTTATAAAGCCCCTACTCTAGAACCTTCTCTCAATTAAACCTTAATTTATTATTTCTTCCTTCTTTTTTTTCTTTTTAAAACAATTTATTCATTATCTTTTGTCCTCATTCTAGATTTTTCTTTTACTTAACAATATTTTATTCACTTTCTAGATCATTCCTACATGACATTATAAAAAGATATTATTATTTGTTATTTTTTTTTACTTTTACCTTTCTTTCTTTCCTTTTCTTTTCTTTTATACCAAATTATAAACCAACATAAAAAAATTCTTATCTAAACTTTTCATACATAAAACGCGTTTTATCTCATGAAATTAGTTACCATTGTTACATAAAAATATAAATAACATAACATTCTCAATGTTTAACTTTCCAAATAGTTTAGGTTAATAAAATGGTTCATTTAAAATAAATTACACTACCACAAATAGGAACAATTTATAACTCCAAATAAAAGCAAATGGATTGGTTACAATTTATTTTGCTCTCAACCAAATTAATATTAAAGTTTAATTAATTAATTTTTTTCATTTATTTATTATTTTATTTTCTCCATAAATATTTAATTGTTTATTATTATTAACAATTAATTATCAATTTATTAAGTTGATTCCCAATTTAGTATCCCTAAAAATGGGTTATTACAGACTTCCCCCCTTACAAAAATTGCATCCTCGCAATTTCTGCGTAAGGCCGATATCTGTAACTTTATTAGTTGATTTAAATTTCAAAAAGAATATGACATACCTTACTCGAGCGCCAAACAATTCAGGATAATGCCTCTGCATCGACTCTTGTGTTTCCCAGGTGCAGCCCTTCAGATTGCTCGACCATTGCACCTTGACTAGAGGAACCATCTTACTACGCAACTTCTTCGTCTCAGAGGCAATGATACGAATAGGCTATCAAGTATATGTCATATTAGGAGCGATTTCAAGCTGCTGCAACTGCTTTGGCTCTATGGCCTCCTCAGAATTCCTCAAACACTTTCTCAAGTGTGACACATGAAAGACATTGTGCACACTTGATAAGTGTTCAGGTAAAGCAACTCTATGGGCAAGCTTCCCAATCCGCTCCATAATAGGATAAGGCCCAATAAGTCTAGGAGCAAGCTTACCAGTCTTGCTGAACCTCATTACCCCTTTTAAAGGAGTAACCTTCACGAACACATGATCGCCGACGCTAAACTCCAAGTCCTTTCTTCTTTTATCTGCATAGGACTTTTGTCTATCTTGTGCTTCCTTCATCCTCCTTCTAATTATCTCTACCTTTTTTGAAGCTTCACGTACAGTGTCGGGACCAAGAACTAACTTATCTCCAGCCACAAGCCAACATGCAGGAGATCTACATGGTCTTCCGTACAGTGCTTCGAAAGGAGCCATGCCTATACTAGACTGAAAGCTGTTATTATATGAAAACTCTACCAAGTACAGGTGGTCCTCCCAAGACCCTCCAAAGTCCAGAATACAGGATCGCAACAAATCCTCCAATATCTTATTGACTCGCTTAGTTTGTCCATCGGACTGAGGATGATAGGCTGAGCTAATATTCAACTTCGTTCCCAAAGCTGCTTGTAAGCTCCTCCAAAATCCACCAGCAAATAATGGATCTCTGTCACAAACTATAGCACTAGGTACACCATGGAGATGAATAACTTCCTTCACATACAACTTCGCCAAATAAGATGCAGTCCTCTTTGCCTTGACAGGGATAAAATGGGCAGATTTCGTCAAACGATCCACTACTACCCATATGCTATCATGCCCTTGCTTAGATCGAGGCAAGCCATCAATGAAATCCATTGATACCTAAATAAAGTATTAATGGAACACTAATTGGATCACAAATAAGGGTTTATATAAGTGAACCGTTCTAAAATCAAAATTCACTTATACCCGATCCCATTTCCATAATGGAATCTCCAAGGGCTGAAGAAGACCGCTAGGCTTTTGATGCTCGCATTTCACCGGTTGGCAAGTAATGCAATTCTTAACATATTCACCTATATCACGCTTCATTCCTTCCCAGTAATATAGGCGCTTCATGTCCATGTACATCTTGCTGCCAACTGGGTGAATAGTGTATCGCGAACAATGGTAGTCCTTCATCACCTCTTGTCTAAGCCCTGCAACATTAGGTACAAAGATTCTACCCTTCTTCCTCAAACAACCATGAGCATCCATCTCAAAACCTTTCAGGTCATCAGCTTCCTCTTCATTCTTCAACCGATGAATACGATCTAGAGTAACAAAATCTTCCTTCCGAGCAAGAGAAATCATGTCCATAAGACTTGGTCTCACA
This sequence comes from Allium cepa, assembly GCA_030765085.1. NCBI lineage: Eukaryota > Viridiplantae > Streptophyta > Magnoliopsida > Asparagales > Amaryllidaceae > Allium > Allium cepa. The sequence goes on from CM060928.1 coordinate 1,035,140,894, forward strand.
ACCAAGCTATCTAACATCCTCCCTGAGCTATGAGTAGGCATACTGTAACAGATCCCACTAGAAGCTAACACCTCCAAGTCACGCCATTCAGCCACCATCATCGATACAACTGCCTGGTGTTTACGGCTGAGGGCATCCGCAACACGGTTTCCTTTCCCAGGAGTATACTGAATATCAAAATCATAGGCTGCCAAAAACTCCAACCACATTTGTTGGCGCATGTTCAGTTCCTTCTGGGAAAATAGATATTTCAAGGACTTATGGTCTGTATAGAGAATAAACCGCTCCCCCATAAGATAGTGTCGCCACAACTTCAAAGCAAAAACCACTGCTGCTAGCTCCAAATCATGAACAACATGCCAAACCTCATTGGGCCTCAATTGCCTAGATGCATAAGTGACAAATCGCCCTTTCTGCATAAGTACTGCTCCCAGGCCAGAGCCACAAGCATCCGTATAGACCACAGTATCCTGATTACCCTCTGGAATCACCAAAATTGGGGCGTTAGTGAGCATCTCCTTCAACTTTGTGAAAGCTTCTTCACCCTTATCTGTCCATTCATACTTAACTCCTTTCCTCGTCAGCCTCGTCAAAGGAGTCACAATCTTGGAGAAATCTTTAATGAAACGCCGGTAGTAACCAGCTAGTCCCAAGAAGCTCCGTATCTCGGTAACAGATTCAGGTCTCTTCCAATTCTGTATGGCCCCTATCTTAGAAGGATCTACTGCCAGACCGGCTTCGGAGACTATATGGCCCAAAAACTTAACCTCCTTCTACCAAAAGTGGCACTTGGAGAACTTAGCTTTTAGCTTATGTTCCCTTAAGGTCTCCAAAACCATCCTCAAATGCCCTTCATGCTCTTTCTCAGATTTGGAATACACTAGGATGTCATCAATAAAGACCAGGACAAATTGGTCGAGATAGCTTATGAATATTCTATTCATTAGGTCTACAAAGTATGCAGGAGCATTCGTAAGCCCAAACGGCATCACCAGCCACTCGTATGAACCATAACGAGTGCGGAAAGCAGTAAGGGGAATGCTATCTTCCGCTACTCTCAACTGATGGAATCCGGTGGCTTAGTCCAGCTGGGAAAAGACCTTTGCTCCACTCAACTGATCAAAAAGATCATAAATACGAGGTAATGGATACTTATTCTTTATGGTCAGCTCATTAAGCTTCCTGTAGTCAATGCATAAACGAAGAGAGCCATCAGCATTCTTTACAAACACAGCAGCAGCTCCCCAAGGAGAGCTACTAGATCGGATAAACTGCTTCCCTTCCAATTCAGTCAACTACTTACGAAGTTACTCCATCTCGACTCGAGGCATACGAGTAGGTGGTCGACTGACTGGTTGGGCTCCAGGGATTAGATCTATGCGGAACTCCACAGCTCTTTTTGGTGGTAAGCTTGTAACAGGCTCAAATATATCACCAAAATCTCTGACAATTGGTACTCTGGCTATCTCATCTTCCTCTCATGATTCCATGGAAAATAAAGAAACATAAGCATTAGAGCTCGGTACATCCAGAGTCATATTAACAAGCCCTTTATAGGATGGATGCTTCAAAGTAACGGCTCTGTCTGAGCAGGAAAGCTGTGCATCATAACGTTCCAACCAGTCCATCCCCAAGATAATATCAAAGCAAGGCACTCAAATACATGCAAATCACAGAGAAAAGAGAGCCCGCAAAAGGAAAGCTCAAAGCCTTTGCACGACATTCCAAGTGTTGCAGACCCACCAATGGGTTTCGCAACCCTTAGAGATGTCACAAGGCAAAAAACTTCCAAATCATATCTATCAATTAATTCCTTAGATATGAAAGAATGGGAGGCACCGGTGTCAAAGAGTATACGAATAAAAGTATCTCTAAAAGGAATCGTACCTTCCATGACCGCCACCTGCTTTCCCTTCCTTTGACTCGGGCCTTGATCTCCTTCCATCACATTCAGCTTAGCTGCTTGCTTCTTCTTCTTCATAAGCTATGGACAGTTGTTCTTCAAATGGCCAATCTGGTGACACTCATAACACTACCTCTGGGGGAAATTATTAGCAAAATGCCCCATTACTCCACACTTGTAGCACTTCACTCCACTTTTATCTTGCTTCTGGGAGCCCGAAGCTTGACCTTTCTTTTGCTTCTTCTGAAGATTCTGCTTCTTCTTAGGGAAGAATGGTGCTTTCCTCTTAGGCACAAAGCTCTGTCGATTTGGTGGTGCATCATCATCTCTTTCCCGATACAAGTCTTCATACCTCATGGCCAAATCAACTATCTCATCAAAAATGGAGCGAAGCTGAGTCAAAAGTTGTTCCTTCAGCTTCCTACGTAGACCATCCATAAATTTATGGTTCTTTTTGAAGGGAGCGTTGACCAAATCGGGGCCATACTTAGAGAGCGAGTTGAAGGTACTGACATACTCCTGAACTGTCATATCTCTCTGCTTCATCTCAATAAATCTACGAGCGAGGATGGCCTTCTCCGCCTCAGGAATGAACCTTAACTCAAATCGTTCCCTAAATCTCTCCGATGTAAGCTCCTCCTCGCCTATCTCAGCACTAACCACATCGAACCTGTCAGATGCACCATCTTTGAGGAAGCTGGAAGCAATCTGGACCTTCTGGCGGTCCGTCACACCCATGTGTCCAAAGACTCGTTCACAAGTCTTCAACCAAGCCTGAACTCCAACCACACCTTCATTACCATGAAAAGGCTTCCCTCCAAGGCTCACAAAATCCTTACACATACGAGCGAAATCAACTCTAGGAGCAGCATTAGGAGCGGGTGCCGCCTGTGGCATGTTCCGCATCAACTCTAACCACTGCTTCATGGTCAAACGGGGAGTTCTTCCAGCCATCTTTCTCACTACTCTGCATAGTGAGAAATGTTATTATGCTGGAATCAAAATAGCTCTCATACTAAAAAGATCAAAGATTTGGGGTTTTGGTTTAGGTATGTATGACTATTATTATATTATGGAAGTGATACTTATGGTATATAGACATGTACAATGCTTCTACTGCTATGTGCTAACTTATATTCTAAATATATTTTACACCATTGTTAACCTGGGCTCTGATACCAAAAATGTAACGCCCGACCCCTATACCCATGCCAAACAAGAGCAATACTAAATATTACTGTCGGAAAGCACAGAGAATGGGACTCGGTAAGGCTAAATGTTGTACTCATTCCCTTGAACTAACACTGGCACGAGAAATTTTTCGATTTTTTCCCTACTTACCGTTCATGGGCAGTGTTCGTTCAAAGCAATGGTACAAGATAATTTTTTTTTCCAGGTTACATAGTACAGAATATAATAGAATGTACAGTTCAGCACAAAAACAGCATAATGCATAATACATATCATAATAGTAATGTCCACAATACATAGTCCATAATACACATCACTTCCAAAATACATAATAACATACATACCATATTACATACATTAACTACTCCTAAGTCCATGCTGAAAAGTCCAAAACCCCAAAACGTGGAAAATAATATGAGTGCTGCTACAGTCCACGCAACCTAACCTGCAACCATAATCCTCAGACTGACCCGATGATTATAAAACAAATCACACGGGTCAGACTATTTCTAGTGTGAGTGAAGTAAGGTCTATGAACAATAATTGTCTCAATCAACAAAAGGAAAAGAAAGCGCCGCATGTATAAACCAACATGAGGCATATAAGTGTGTGAGAACCAACATGCAAATTTGGTTTCATAAACAATTCCTTTAATCAAACAATGGTTTTAGGCCAAACCAATCGTATGTAATGCAATACGATACCAACCCAATTATCGTTTGTAACACAAAGAATAAGTTCATACACACATTCTCCAAAGATACTGGATTTTCAAAATCAACTTTAATACTTTCCAAAAATCATAAAGCAAAGAAAATTGCATTATGGGAATTATGGGATAAATATAACATGACTCATAAAATATACCAAATAAAAAGACGCTAGTATTGTAAAATCACAGTGGTAGAGCTCGAGCGCGCGCGGAGACATCAACCCCGTAACCTACTCATAACGCCATAATACACCTGGCGATCAACCCAGGATAACCAAGACGGTCTAAGGCAAAGGCTGTATGCTACCCGTTCACGGATCTAAACGTGGGACCCCCACGCCTCCATCCATCATAGTCCGTGACCCACCAATCGGAGATCCCGATCAAAAATAAGATTAGCCCTATGTAGCAGACCGTTGACCTTTGGTGGTAAAAGGGCATGTGATATACCACCGATTCAGGAAGCGATCCTGAATCAGGTCGGCCAAGGTGGAGTTTTGGCCCATTGGTACAACAGAGTCCAATCTATCCCGACCCAAAAATCGAAGTGTTTATAATTTTAAAACACTTCTTAAAAATAAAGGTCAATGATGACAATCGTCTTCCAAAAATTCCATTAATAAACCCAGTATAATATTCAAAAGCAAATAAAATTTAGCAAACAATTATGCGCATAAAAGAAAATAATTACATCTCCGTTTCGTATTAATACACAAGTACCCCTTAATACTTATGTATTAAGACGAAACACAGAAACCTTATTTATTGGATTAAAATTATTAATAATTCGTTAAGTTAGAAATTTTTTTTGATAACAATTAATTTACTTAAAAGGCAAGCTTTAGTACTCAAAAATGTAATCAAAATCCTAAATAAAATGTTCTATTTACATATTGTTATTATTATTTTTCCAAGCACCTATTTATCGATAATATAATACTTTTCTTCTTTAACCAAAATAAATTTAATTCAACCATTTAAGTTAATTTTAATAAATTTTTTTTACCCCTTTGGTGCAGCCCCGATTTGGGCTGTAACTGTGCAGCCTGCCAGGGCTGCTGCACCAGTGCAGCCCTATGCTGCACCTATGCAGCCCGGGCCGCCCCGGGCCGTTCGGGTGCAGCCCGCATGGGCTGCACGGGTGCAGCCTTAGGCAGGACCGCCCGGGACGCACCCGGGCTGCACCCTGGCGCACCCGGGCGGCGCCCGGGCCGCACCCGGGTAGCCCGCCCGGGCCGCACCCGGGCTGCCGCCGTGCAGCCCTGGGCTGCACACCTTTGCAGCCCCCCGGCTGCACATTTGCAGCCCGCCTGGGCTGCACCTCTATGCAGCCCCAGGCTGCACCTGTGCAGCCCAATCTGGAATGCTGTTGTGTAGGCAGCCCCGTCTGGGCTGCACCTGCAGCCTCGTCTGGACTGCACAGTGCAGTTCCGAAAGCATTTTTTATTTTTTTTCCAGAATGGCGGAAGCTGAAACTTATTGTGACAATTAACCAAACACCATGCATGCAATTTTTTTTTCCAATCAACACATGCATTAGGGAATGAGTAGACAATGATAATCCAATAATTTCATCCAATATTTGCATGCATATATGATAAATAATAAGAAAAAAAACATGATTAAAACTTCACTCACCTAAAGCTTCAAATTGCAATCTTTAAGCTCTAATACAGCTAGCCCTTGATTGCTTGACTTTCTCCTTTCAATTGCTAACAAATGAAAGAAAACCCTAAATACCTATTTGTGAAAATAAGAAGAAAGAGATGGAATGGAACTGGTTTAGGGATACTTACTCTTGTAATTGGGAATCTTTTCTTTTTAACCTTTAATTGCAACTTGAGATTTGTGCTTGATTGAGGGGATTAGAAATTAGGTTTTAGGTTTTCTTCTTTCTCTGTTTTTTTTTCTTTCTGCTTTCTGTTCTGTGTACGTACAGTAAAGGGAGGCTTGAGGAGAGGGGTATTTTTATTATAAAACCCCTACTCTAGAATCTTCTCTCAATTAAACCTTAATTTATTATTTCTTCCTTCTTTTTTTCTTTTTAAAACAATTTATTCATTATGTTTTGTCCTCATTCTAGATTTTTTTTTACTTAACAATATTTTATTCACTTTCTAGATCTTTCCTACATGACATTATAAAAAGATATTATTATTTGTTGTTATTATTATTATTATTATTATTATTTACTTTTACCTTACTTTCTTTCTTTCTTTTTCTTTTCTTTTATACCAAATTATAAATCAACATAAAAAAATTCTTATCTAAATTTTTCATACATAAAACACATTTTATCTCAAGAAATTAGTTACCATTATTACATAAAAATATAAATAACATAACATTCTCAATGTTTAACTTTCCAAATAGTTTAGGTTACTAAAATGGTTCATTTAAAATAAATTACACTACTACAAAAAGGAACAATTTATAACTCCAAATAAAAGCAAATGGATTGGTCACAATTCATTTTGCTCTCAACCAAATTAATATTAAATTTTAATTAATTAATTTTTTTTTCATTTATTTATTATTTTATTTTCTCCATAAATATTTAATTGTTTATTATTATTAACAAATTAATTATCAATTTATTAAGTTGATTCCCAATTTAGTATCCCTAAAAATGGGTTGTTACAGCAAATCAGGGGTTATGCAGCTAAAGTGAAGTAATATATCAGTGAATATTTGGAAGAATAAATTCAGGGTGGGAATTTGTTTAAGGAACGGGAAAATTTGTTTAAAAAAAATAGTCATTTATTTAATGGATGTGAAGAAAAGTATACTTCCCTGGATAGCCAAGTACGTTTTCAAAGTAAATTTTTAAATATATGTTAAAAAGTTTTAAATGTTGTTTTAAAAAGCATGTTTTGAAAAATTTATTATTTCTAAAATATTTAAATTCTAAAGTAAGTATTTTTCAAATCTGTTATCGTAGTAATTATTTAAAGGTGACTTGGTACTTTGTTTTAAAGGAGAAAATCTAGTTTTATATTTTATAAAGTAACGTCATTTTCAAATATTCCTATAGTATATATTTTTAACAAAGTGTTGAAGTAGTTTTTAACTTAAATGTTTTAAAGGATATTTTATAATAAAGTGTTTTAAATTATTTTAAAATCTAAAGTATTATACTTGATGTTTTCAGTGGAAATAAATATTTGAAAATTTATTTCATGAGAAGAGTAAGGTTTGAAAACTATTTTCAAAAGGGTTGAAAAGTGGAAATATATCTTGTGAAGATATTTTGAGGTTAATAAATAATTGGGAGATTATTTATTGCTTGATGGTTGTTTGAGAATGTTAATTGATAGTTAAACAATCGACTATCAATATTGGCCAATGCACTGACCGTTCGAAGAGACCGGGAACGGGATTAATTTCTTGAAAACCACTTCGATCCGGTTTGTACGTTTTCGAGAGGAAGATGAGTTTGGATTCGAAGGTGGAGCAGTGAAGTGCAAGGGCTAGTCGCTACTAATCCTGAAGATGATTCCAGAATGGATGTAGTAGGTGTAGTGCCTTCGGTTCCGTTCGAAACCGGGACGGACCTGTATGGATGAATGCTTTTAGAACATCGTTAGGTGGGCGATGAGCATTCTACGGGATATGTTCTAAAAAGGTAACGCTTAGCCTCATGCCTCATCAAACCAGGAATGACTGCAAATCAGGGGTTATGCAGCTAGCGCAGGTGGGTAGCGCCCATTAGGGTGAGGACATCCCTGTCTAGATGTCCCTTTTTATTTGGCTTAGTGGAGTGGTTGCTGATACTAACCGTGGGGTGATCTTACTCGGGATTATCCAGTAAGGGGTAGTCCCGGTCTTGTGTTGTAGGGGGTCGGGAGTGATCCTCGATATGCTGATCTAGACCAGGTACCGTGACAGGTGGTACCCCAATGCCTAATCATTAGTTGGAAATCCATTCTCCCTACGCGCCTGTACGGTTTTGATTTTGCCCAACTATTGCTGAAACGTGAGATGCAAGCATTTTAGCTAGATTATATTTTACTTTCTACATACAGTATTATAATATCAGAGAATTTTGATAAAAAATGTTTTAGCTATCGTAAGGTAAAAACTCGACATGTTTATTTATGGCTTGGTCTTACGAGTTGCTTTTGTTTTTAAAAGGATTTTGAAACTTTAATAATCAAATTGAGTGTGATTTTCTCACGCTGGTATTCGAGACTGACTCGGGTGTTATTTAACTATAATGCTCGGGTCAGAACGAGTATTATAGGATATACGAAAGGATGTTTTGGAGCTCAAGAGACGAGCTGAATGGCGATACGTACTTCCGTACTTTATTATTATTCCGTTGTGTATTCAGTTTTGAGGATAAGTCTATATGACTGTCCAGATTGTATATTATTGATGTGATTGAACTCTGATGATGTATTCTAGTGATGTATGTATAAAACAGATATAGTTTTCTTTTGTGTAAAGATATGTTATTATCTATTATATTTTATTCCGCTGCGATGGTTAGATTCATTGTTGTTTTGTTTTCTCTTCTTCTACCTCTTCTTCTTTAACCCAATGGTTCGTATTTCCATTCATCTTGAGTTGAGTGATGGAGATTATTATCGACTCAAGGGGTACGAAACTACTGGTCGTTACAATATAATCCATGTGTTGACAAATGTTTAATGAGTAAAACATAGATTAACAAGTGTAAGGATATGAATTCATGCAATTAACAAGTGTAAGCCTTGTTAAAAAGTGGCTTAAATTTCTTTTAAAATTAAAATGAAAAAAATGACCAAAGGAAAGAAATAACCAGGCTCTTCAATCTTTTCATCATTCTCTAACAAGCCAAAAGAAAAGAAATTCAAAAAGGATGGAAACTAAATCCAAAAAAATTAAATCAAACAGGGAAATCTGTTTCGAAACTGGAAAGAACATCAAAACCAGAGTGAAAATCAATTCAAGCAAAATCATCTCAGTCTAATAGCAAGCAGATCAACTCAATTTAAAAACAAGTTTTGAATTCAAACTCAAAACAGAAAAAAAATCTAGAAGCTACAAACCTGATGCAACTCAAACTTCATCAGTAAGCAAGCTTCTGGATTCCAAAATAAATAAATCAAACAACGGTTTTTTTCAAAGCATTTGAAGAATGGAAAACAAAGGCTTCAACCAGTTTCAAAGACTTCAATCTGGAAACTAAAACAAAAGAAAGGAAAAGAAGATCGAAACAATCAAAGTTTAGCTTCAATACATCAGTTTCCAGGAAAACAAATCAAGCCTACTTCTCTGCTTCTCTATTTTGCCAGGTGAGCTAACTCACTAAAACTATCTATATTTCTTGATTTTCTGGATTGGTAAAGGAAGTATGTCAAGAAATGGTTTGTTTTTGCCTGCATGTCTATATATACACATGTGAATAATAGTTTGCATGTCTGTGGATAAATATTTCAAACTCTGTTCTTTAGTTTTCAAGTTAACTCAATCAAAAACAAATCCATATCGCCCCACAAATACAATATTAGGTTATGACATTCGAAAGAGATTTGTTTGTATTCGTCAAATGCTACTTTTAAAAATATTTGTAAGTAAAATTAGCAAGTAATTCTACTCAAAAAGAAAATCGAGTGGAAATTGTTTCAAATCAGTAAAAATCGATCATTGTAAATTCAAGTTTTTGTTATATAAATAAATTGTTGTTTATAAACCATGATTTTTGAAAGTTATTTTAGGATTTTTAATGTATTGAATGGTGAGAAAAAGAGAATTGAACGAAAATGTTACCTTTGTCAAATTCTATCAAACGGTAAGGTGAAGCTCATCGTACTGGTTAGTAGGTAGTGTGAGAAATGCAGATTACGGATCTTAAGGTTAGGATAAACACTAGAGGGGGGATGAATAGCGTTTTAAGGAATTACTAAATCATTTTGAGTTTATGTTATTTTGAACAGAAATGTATGCAATATTCAGACATAGATATGATCACAGAAACAAACACCGATGTAGAAATAAAGTAAAAGCAGTAAATGAAATAACACACCAGATTTTATTCTGGTTTGGAGTTACCCTATATCCAGTCCTGCACACAAGTACGGATTTGCTTTCAAAGCAATTTTTACAATTACACACTCGAATTAAAGGCCACGAGGTACACCTCTCTAGATTCACAATTCTCTGGGTAGAGATACTACATTTCACGGGCAACAATTCACCCAATTGATTTCCAGGGCTACAACCTTTTTTCACTTGATTGATTTCCAAGGCTACAATCACACCTTTTCTCGCTAAATTGATTACAAAGAAGTTTATAACTCTGAATAGCACTAAGGATCTTGTTGAGATAGTGATATAGAATCAAACCAGAAATGATCTAGTTAGATTCAATGTTGATTTCGGCAGAGTAATGGTAAGAATGTGTATAAATAATATGGAAGAAGAAAAGGAGTGAAAACCAAAAAAATATGATATAAAATTCATCGAGGATAGCCCCTATTTATAGAAGAACAACAGCCATGTCTATTCGTGAAAGGATATGACGAACAGACACTTCTTTTGAAATCTAAATTTTGACACCAATTTAAATTTAAATATATTATTATTTAAAAGAGAGTTTAAAACCAAGGATAACTTGATATTGAAATTAAAGATTATTTTGAGGCTAAAAGTATTTAAAATCAGGATAGACGTTTTTGGTTTTAAAAGGAAGGTTTTGAAATCATTTTGAAAACAAGATAATTTTGTAAAATCATTTTGAATAAAAGTTAGCGGATACAAAACAATGTTCCACTGGATTTTTCGTAGGTTCCATCATACTTAAGGTTCCATCCCTTTAACAGGCTAGAAGTGGATTCCATTCCACGAATAAATTGGGTTTTAAGATGCCAGTGCTTTTCTAGGTGTTTTAAAAAATTCCTAACTAAATTACTTATTATTGAAATCTTGAACTCTTGATATTTTGATACTCATGAGTCTTCAATCTTGATATCTTGAATTTCTATACTCTACAGTCTTCATTCTTGGTACATGCATGGTTAAATCCTACATATACATAAATATCTAAACTATAATATTAGTATTTATATTTTATAGTCTTATTCTAAGGTTGTTGTCATCAAAAACATCATCTGAAGGACTAACAGGTAGTTCGAGCATCATTGATCACTAGAAAATTGTTCGTAGATTTTCTATTTGATCATGGAAACGGTGCGATTTGATTTTAGGGTTTAAAATTCGTTTTTGTCAAACTTTTTCTCGGAAGAACTGCGGCGTCGTCAAGATGATTCAAGAGATTGCATAAGGGGGAATAGGATTGTGGGACATTAGCGAAGCTTAGGAGGCGAAGGCGGGGTGGCCGGTTGATGGAGGCGTCGTGGAAAAGGTTGTTTCTGACGGTGTTGGGTTCCAGCTTTTGGATCAGGACGTTAAATTTTGATCGACATCGTGTTTGGCGAATCTGGATGCTCTAGTGAGGTGAGTGGATCTTAGGTGACTGGTAGGTGTCGGCGATGATGATCAGAGTCGCTCCGATCGCGTGTACACGTGCATGAAGTATAGATGGTATCAGATGTTTTTGGATGGTTGAGAAGAAAAGGGGAGGCTCGAGATTTGACTCGGGGTTTTACTTGATTGCCTCGAAGTAAATGTTGGAGGCGAGAGCCTGAAGTTGAACTTGGGTAAACGTTTGTTTGGCTCGGTTATCTTGCGTGATTAGCAGATTTTAAAATAATTCAAAAAACAAACCTGTTTTAGTTTTTTAAAATTTTAATAAATCAAGTTTTTAAATTTTAAAACAACTAGGTTTTGAACTATCTTCTTAAAATAAATTTCTTTTAAATGATTAATGTTGATAAGAGTTAAATAATTTGTTTAGCTTGAATTAATTAGGCTAATATTCTAGTTTATTTAAAGTAAATTAAATGTTGTAATTAAGAAATGTTTTTAAGTTTTAATTAACTTAAAGGTTTAAGTTAATCTATAGGTTAATAATAAATTTTATTTTAAAGGTTAAATTTTAAAGATTAATTGTAGATTTGGGTTTAAAATAATTTTATTTAAAACCCTAAGTGTTTAATAATGATTGATTTAGTGTGTCTTTAAAGTGAATGTTTAATTATTAATCACAGCTAATCCATACGATAATAATTAAGATAAATGGTTTATGTTAAGTTAATTGGGATCTTAATTAATTAAAGGATCTTTAATTATTAATAAAGAATAATTACTTAATGTAGTAAAAAATAATAGCTAACTAAAGTAATTAAAAGGATTAATTATTTAAATTACGTAAAAATTTATTAATTAATGTGATTTATTAATTAATGTGATAAATTTAAGGATAATTAATCAAGATGATTTATTTAAATTAATAATAATTAAAGATTAATAAATTTATGAAAGTGATTAAGGAATGATTTATTAATTAAGGGTTAATTAATTCATGTAATCAATTAAGGATTACTAATTGGAGTATAATCAAATGATTAAAGATAAATCAATCAATTGATTTGTGATTAATTAATATTAATTAACCAGAATTAGTTGTTTATTAGTCTGTTCTACATAGATCAAAAAATTAATTGATCTTACTTATGAATGTTTGGATTTAATTGAATGTTGTATTGTTTGATATCCCTGTTGTATGATGCTTTGTGACATGAATTGTTTTGTTTTGAGCTGTAATGAATGTAGTTTATTTATCTGTGATAAATTTATATTATTTATCTGTGATCTGTGAATGAAGATAAGCTTTATATATTACACCGCTTATCGATATTGATACGATTGAATCTGTGATGATTGGATGATATCGCATTATTGTGTAAAACCCAAGGACTACACCATACACACAAAAATATGGATTGCATGAGGAAATTGGTTAAGTCACAGAATTTTGAAATAGTTTTAAAATTGAATTTTGAATCCAAAAGGTTTTGGAAATCAAATTGGGTTAAATATGAAAGGCTTTCGAAAAGTTATTTTGAAGATGAAAGTTATTTTGAATAACTTGATAAAGATTTGAAATTTAAATAGTTTCGTTTGAATTTAAATTCAAGAATTGAAATTGAATTCTGTGTTGAGAATTAAGATTTAAAAATGTTATACAAGTTATAAATGTGTTTATATGGGTTGAAACCAATTTTAAAAGTATTGTTTTGGGAATTTGAATTTAACCCAAGGACTTTAACTTGTATAAATGAAATCAGATTTTTCCGAAATGAAAACTATTTGTTTCAAATAATAATAGCTTTCATATAAGGAATGAATTTCCAATTTTTTTTGAAAGGATTTCAAGTTTGAAATGAAAATGGTTTTCCAAGTTATGAATGAATCTTTGGAAACAGTTTTGAAAGCTATGAATAAAATCTTTGATTTAAAGATTGGATAAGTTAATCCAATTTGAAGTGGAAATTATTTTGAAATCTGTGAATGAATCTTTGTGAAAAACGGATGAACTTTGTGAAGTGAATCTTTTTGTTTAAAAGATTTGAAATGGTAATTTGTTTAAACCATTTGAAGAACAAATTTGGGTATTAAAGTTGTGACTTAATTGAAATCCCAGTATCCATATGTTTTTATAATATTGCGCTCATTATTCGGTTTAGCCTGGAGAGGACCTTGTGTCATATAACCCATTTCGAATAATGATACGATGTTATGGATAGCATTTGAAGACCGGTGGTGAAGATCGGAGATTTTCGAGAATGAAAGGATAACCCGTCGAATGAATCTACATCGATTAGCGCCCGGTATAGAGATCTACATATGTAATGGGGTGTCCGATCGGGATTGGGAATTCTCGGAGTGCAAGGGCTTCTTTAGAAGTGCCTTCAGTTCTGTTCGAACCCGGAACAGACTTGTATGGATGTGTGTCTGACTTTACACTTTGGGATGTAAAGCTGGTTTCTATCAAATACTTTTTTGTTTGGTGGTGGAGATTTATTCTCTTATCTTAACACCCTTCTTTGAGACGTACGAGCTCAGAGGTTATGTAGTTGATGGTTACTAGTGATACATTCCCAATTTGGTAATGTGGCATACGAAGTGCTGCTGATCATTTGTCGTTTGAAGCATGGCTTTGTGAAAAAGCGTAGCTTTGTGGACGAGAATACATTAGGACCTCACACCCCGGAAATGCTCGAAACAGGAAAGATGCGGCAAGGTTGCAGGGGTTGTGACCTTAGTGTATATCCATTCCTTTTGGAAGAGGGTGGTATCATGGTATGGAGCCTAAATACTCAACTCATGTGGACACTGTATATTTATTACTGTGTGTTGTTGCTTTGTGGTTGGGGATCCTCGGATAAAGGTCGCAAACGACCGGGGTGGCATATCTTAGGTGTTCTTACCGGTAAGGGATTACACCGGCCTTGTGTTGGCAGAGAGTTGGGTAAGTTCTCGGGGCATCCCTCTAGAGGCATACCCATGTGGCAATGGGAAGTTCCTTGGCCTGACCATTTGTTGGAAAAACCAAAGAAACAATACACGCCCTGCACGGTTTCAGTTGTATAACCTGCCATGAAATGTGGCGGTAATCTTCTATTGAACATGGTAGCTATGTAGGCATATGACGAAATGTTGTATGCTGGCTAAGATTATTATTATACTTTCGAAATATTTTCCAAGAAACCATTGCACGCCTCCGTTACCTTTTGGGAGGCCTACGCCCCATAGAAACTGTCTACCTGAGACTGTCCCTTGGCCCGTAGGTCCTGACACAAGGTTAGAATTCTAGCTCTTCCAGAGTGGTATCTCACTGATGGCTCGGGCCCCCCCGGAAGGAGGCCTTCTTCGCCTTCCACCTAAAATAATATCAAATGGTTTTCGCCTATCAAGCATTTTTGACTATCATAAGGAGAATTCTCCTCCAATTTTGCATTTGTATGGTGTTTGCGGTGGAAGGCCTTATTGTAGTTTCATTTTCCAAAAAGCATGGCAGATTTCAATGTTTAAATTCTTTATTGTTTGTTTTAAAGAAAACTGTTTTTGTTTGCTCAGACCAGTCCCATGACTGACCCGGAGTTTATCATTCCCTTCCTAAACTTTGGATGCTCACAATTTTTCACACGGGCAGTCTAGAGTTGGGTTTTTCAGATAATCAAATAGTAGGTGTAGATTCAGTAGCATTCAATCTTTGGACATTGGCAATCACATTGGGATCAAGATGCTTCACTTCAGCGATGATGGTGGATCGAGCTTATTGGATTGGAGTCTTTGTAGCTTTTGGGATGAGCTTTTGGTTTGGAGTTGTAGATTTTGGATTCACTCTTTATCGAAGATCATCTTTGAGTTATCTCTTCCATTGTTGTCATATTCCGCTGTTGTATATTTGTCTCTGATGTTGTTGTATCATATTGTATCAGATATTGCATTCATTGTGTATCAATGATACTATTCATTTTCTTCCGCTGTGTTGTTGTACTTAATGTGTTATAAGCTCCGGCGAGCAAGATTTGGCGTTTGAATCTGTGACATTCGAGCACAAGTGAAGTACGGGTGCCGATTTTCGAAGGTCGAGTCAGGATCATTAGAATTGGTATCAGAGCTGAAGGTTGAACTTTAGCTCAGGAGTATAAAACATTAGGTAACTCATTAGAGATAGGGTGAAGTATACCCTACAATGAGTATATCCCTAAGATATCTGTTCGACTGCCTTAGTAAATTCTCTTGATATCCACTGATAGTGAGTATGAGTGCAAGAAGAGGACGAGATAGGGGACAGGGAAGTGCCACTACAAATGGTCAATACATGTAACAACAACGGAAATATCTCTCTCTATCAATCTCCTTTGATCCAATTTCAAATTCTATGATGTCTTTGTGGCAGTTCAAGAGAGAAGCTTTGGTGGGTGATGGCCTTGCGAATCGTGTAGACAAGTTCCTATCTCGTATTCTCATTACCAGCTTTTCGTTTTTAACTTTAACGAAATTGAAATTTTATTGAAATAAATTGGTTAATCGAATATGATCTGAATTTGAATTGTATCGATAAAACGATTTTAATTAAAACCAAATTTGAAATTCTGTTATAATTTCTTGTGAGTATCAAAGTCCGAATAGGGACAGGCCGGTGTAAACTTTGGGGTATTTCGACCTAAGTTTGGAATCCATACCTAGTGTTTGAGAATTATGGAAGATCAAATCCATTTATCATTCCTTAGGTCTCGGTAGATTCTACGAATGGTTAGTTGCCTTTCAAACTAACCAATGCCCTAGCATATTTCATAATATGGATGACCCGAGTATCTTGTGAGATCTTATATGAGTTTATTCTCATAATTATTGGTCATATTCTAATTTGGTGAGCCAAATATAAAATAGATAATCGGCTTGATTGATGAGTCGATTCTCTATCCTTGTGTATCCATCCTTTGTTGACTCCCTTGCAAATTTCGAGGACTAATTTTTTAATCGAGGAATCTGTAACGATCCCCTTTTTGAATCGAATTTAAATTGGTAATTTAAATAAATATGGATTAGATTATGAATTAATTTGAATTTTTTCCTTTCAAAATAAAATGAGATATTTGTTTGTTTATATATAAATTGATTATAAATTTAAAATTTGAATTTGAGATTCAAATATAAATGTATTGATATATATAAATTGGATTTAAAACTATATTTTAAAACTAATAGAAATTTGTTTTGTAATTTATTATATATATATATATATGTAATCTATATATTTGAAAGTTATATTGGAATTCGATATAGTAGATTTTCAAAGCTATTTGAAAGTTAAATTTTCAATTTAATATAAATAATTTTCAAAAGTTCTTTAAAGTCAAAATTTATTTTTTAAGGACTTATATATATATATATATATATATGATCTATACATACTAGTGTAATTTAATTTTTAAATCCATTTCTTCAAAAGGTTATATAAATGTTAATAAAGAAAAATGTATTTATTTGAATAGGAAATATAATATAAAGTTATATTTAAATGTTATTAACATTAAGATTTAAATTGTTTAAAATATAAATATAAGAGAAAATATTGCAAAATTTATAATAAAATTAAGAAAAGGGTTCAAACACAATTTTTTTTCATATTAATAAATTAATAAAACAAAGGGGTAAATCATAAAAATATGTAATTTTGACAATTGTGAATTATATAATCCGTGTGTTGACAAATGTTTAATGAGTAAAACATAGATTGACAAGTGTAAGGATATGAATTCATGCGATTAACAAGTGTAAGCCTTGTTAAAAAGTGGCTTAAATTTCTTGTAAAATTAAAATGAAAAAAATAACCATAGGAAAGAAATAACAAGGCTCTTTAATTTTTTTCATCTTTCTCTAACAAGCCAAAAAAAAGAAACTAAAAAAGGTTTCAAATTAAATCCAAAAAAATCAGATCAAATAGGGAAATCTGTTTCAAAACCTGAAAAGAATACCAAAACCAGAGTGAAAATCAATTCAAGCAAAACCATCTCAGTCTAATAACAAGCAGATCTATTCAGTTTAAAAAAAAATTTGAATTCAAACTTAAAACAAAGAAAAATCTGGAAGCTACAAAACTGATGCGACTCAAACTTCATCAACAAGCAAGCTTCAGGATTCGAAAAAAAATCAAACAACGGTTTTTTTTCAAAGCATTTCAAGACTGGAAAACAAAGGCTTCAACCAGTTTCAAAGACTTCAACCTAGGAACTAAAACAAAAGAAAGGAAAAGAAAATAAAAAAAATCAAAGTTTAGCTCCAATACATCAGTTTCCAAGAAAACAAATCGAGCCTATTTCTCTATTTTCCAGGTGAGCAAACTCACTAAAACTATCTATATTTCTTGATTTTCTGGATTGATAAAGGAAGTATGTCAAGAAATGGTTAGTTTTTACCTGTTGTCTATACATACATATGAATAATAGTGTGCATGTCTGTGGATATATATTTCAAACTCTGCTCTTTAGTTTTCAAGTTAACTCAATCAAAAAAAATGCATATCTCTCCACAAATACAATACTACGTTATGACATTCGAAAGAGATTTGTTCGTATTCATCAAATGTTATTTTTAAAAATATTTGTAATTAAAATCAGCAAGCAATTCTACTCAAAAAGAAAATACAGTGGAAATTGTTTCAAATCAGTAAAAATCGGTCATTGTAAATTCAAGTGTTTTTATATAAATAGATTGGTGTTTATAAACCATGATTTTTGAAAGTTATTTCAGGATTTTAAATGTGTTGAATGGTGAGAAAAAGAGAATTGAACGGAAATGTTACTTTTGTCAAATTCTGTCGAAAGGCAATGTGAAGCTCATCGTACTTTGGTCAGTATGTAGTTCGAGCATCATTAATTACAAGAAAAATGTTCATAGATTTTCTAGTTAATCATGGCAATGGCGCGATTTGATTTTTGGGTTTATATTTCATTTTTGTCAAACTTGTTCCTGGAAGAACTGCGGCGTCGTCAATATGATTCCGGAGATCACACCAGGGGGAATAGGATTGTCGGACATTGGCGAAGCTTGGGACGCGAAGGCGGGGTGGCCGATGGTCGAAGGCGTCGTGGCAAAGGCTATTTCTGATGGTTGTTGGTTTC
The DNA here is from genome assembly GCA_030765085.1 of Allium cepa. NCBI lineage: Eukaryota > Viridiplantae > Streptophyta > Magnoliopsida > Asparagales > Amaryllidaceae > Allium > Allium cepa. The sequence continues at coordinate 1,035,159,222 of CM060928.1, forward strand.
CAACTTTTGGGTCAGGATGTTAAATTTCGATCGACGTTTTGTTTGGGGAATCTGGGTGTTCTGGCAAGGAGAGTGTATCTTAGATGACTGGTAGGTGTCGGCGACGATGATCGGAGTCGCTCCGGTCACGTGTACACGTGCACGAAGTATAGATGGTATCAGATGTATTTGCATGGTTGAGAAGAAAATGGGAGGCTCGAGATTTGGCTCGAGGTTTTAGTTGATTGTCTCGATGTAAATGATGGAGGTGAGAGCCCAAAGTTGAACTCAGGTAAACGTGTGTTTGGCTCAGGTTATCTTGCGTGATTAGCAGATTTTAAAATAATTCAAAAAAACTTGTTTCGGTTTTTTTAAATTTTCGATAAATCAACTTTTTAAATTTTAAAACAACCATGTTTTGAACCATCTTCTTAAAATAAATTTATTTTAAATGATTAACGTTAATAAGAGTTAATTAATTTGTTAACTTGAATTAATTAAGCTAATATTCAAGTTTATTTAAAATAAATTAAATAGTGTAATTAAGAATATTTTTATGTTTTAATTAACTTAAATGTTTAAGGTAATCTATAGGTTAATAATAAATTTTATTTTAAAGGTCAAATTTTAAAGATTAATTGTTGATTTGGGTTAAAATAATTTAATTTAAAATTCTAAGTGTTTAATAATGATTGGTTTAGTAAGTGTTTAAAGTGAATGTTTAATTATTAATCTCAGTTAATCCATATAATAATAATTAAGATAAATGATTTATCTTAAGTTAATTGGGATCATAATTAATTAAAGGATCTTTAATTATTAATAAAGAATAATTATTTTATTTAATAAAAATAATAATTAATTAAAGTAATTAAAAGGATTAATTATTTAAATTACGTAAAGAATTATTAATTAATTTGATTTATTAATTAATGTGATAAATTTAAGGATAATTAATCAAGGTGATTTATTTAAATTATTAATAATTAAATTTTAATTAATTTATGAAAGTGATTAAGGAATGATTTATTAATTAAGGGTTAATTAATTCATGTGATCAATTAAGGATTACTAATTGGAGGATGATCAAGTGATTAAAGATAAATTAATTAACTGATTTGTAATTAATTAATATTAATTAACCAGAATTAGTAGTTTATTAGTTTGATCTACATAGATCAGAAAATCAATTGATCTTACTTATGAATATTTGGATTTAATTGAGTGTTGTATTTTTGATATCCCTGTTGTATGATGCTTTGTGACATAAATTGTAACAACCCGCATATTTATCGAGTTTACATTTAAATATTTTTATTTAAATATTAAATCGTTAATCGGATTTTGGTCCGAAAAACTACTTTTTGCAAACGGTCAAATTAGGACTCGAGACCACTTCCATTGAGTTCGAAATGTCGTTTACAACTTTTTAAGTATAAACATCGATAGGTTTGGAGTTAGTGAAATTTCACTAACTTTTCCCGCTTTGGACTTTGGGTTAGTTTAGCCTATTAAGCCCAAGTTCCAACCCTCTTCTCCTCACTCTTCATAAATTTCCTAACTAACTCAAGCTTTAGCATTAATGGTGAAGAGAATGGGAAATTAAAACTCCAAGCTCAAATTCAATTGCAACTCCATCATTCAACTCCAAATTCAAGTAGAAGATATTGGATTCAAGCTTTGGATTGCTTCTCCTTGCTTTCAAGCTTCATCTTCATAAATTTTAGTGCAAAGGTGAGATTTTTATCTCACAATTCTAGCCTATAACTATATTGGACTGTTGGGAATGATTCCCTATCATTTTTGCATGCATGTTAGCATTTGGTTTGGATTGGATTGGCGAAAAACTCCAATTTTTAGCGTTTTGGTGAATTTTCTGCACTTAGGTCGTTCTGGCCATTTTTAGGTCGTTCGGAGTTAAGTCGTTCGTCCATGGGTCGTGAGTCGTTCACGAGTTAACTTTAGGTCGTTCTGGAAGAATTGGCACTTCGGAATTAGGTCGCTCACGAGTTAAGCCTTAAGTCGTAGGTCGCTCACGAGTTAGGCCTTAAGCCGTAGGTCGCTCGCGAGTTAAGCTTTAAGTCTTAGGTCATTTCCGACCTATAATCTCTAGGAAAACGTTAAGTCGCTCGCCCTGGTTTATCTCGTAGGTCGTCTCCGACCTAAGCTCCTGATAAGTCGTTCGAGTTAGGTCGTTGGACCATTTACCTTAGGTCGCTCGTCCACTAGGTCGGCCTGGTTTATCTCGTAGGTCGTCTCCGACCTAAGCTCCAGATAAGTCGTTCGAGTTAGGTCATTGGACCATTTACCTTAGGTCGCTCGACTCTGTTAAGTCGTAGGTCGTTAGACCTTAGGTCGCTCGACTCTGTTAAGTCGTAGGTCGTTAGACCTTAGGTCGCTCGACTCTGTTAAGTCGTAGGTCGTTAGACCTTAGGTCGTTCGCATTCCTTAAGTCGCTCGACCCCTCCACACTAGGTCGCTCGGCTTGCTTGAGTCGTAGGTCGTTGGACCTTAAGTCGTTTGCCTCCCTTAACTCCAGTTAGGTCGCTCGGCCATTGTGTTAGGCCGCGTGAACCCCGTAAGCGGTGGCGTTGCCCCCGCACCCCCACCTTGGGGGGTTGCCACCCCCCCTGGACCCCCCCTCCGTAGGGGATCTTATCTGAAAAACATTGAGCTGATTTCCTTGGATTTTATTCACATCTCCGTATGCGATTTTTGTGACTGATTGTTTCTACAATTGCTTATGTGTTTTGTCACTTTATAATATAAAGGTTTCAATACTAGTAGTAAATATCAAAACTCTTTTAACAAACAATTTCAACTCTATTTTTAATAACAAAGCTCTTTTCTTAAATCGTTTTCCAATCTATTAGTATATATAAGCCTTTACCTCACTCGGATGAGAAATCTAATTAAACGACTTAGTAAAACAAGTGGTATGAAACGCTTGCGTTCACTTCGTCGGTTAATTCTTGGACTTGTTCGATTGAACCTCTTGTGACAATTTTATTAGTGAAGATTTACAGTTTGTTCGTAAATATTTAAGTTAAGCAAGTGGTTATGGGACATGAAGCTAAACTTCTATATTTACTAGCTTAGTGTAATTGACACTTCTCGTTGATCTTGATGATCGCTTTATGAATTAGACTAGCAATTGCGCGATGTCTCTTTCATTGCAAGGTTAGACTAGACACCACTTGTGTGATTCCATTCACACATACCTTTCTGCTTTTTGGTTAGTCTTGACCTCATTCTGTGTGATTCCACTCACACATGTGGGGTAGCTCCCCATGGTCTTCGGACCGTCATGTGATAGGCCTCTTTCCCTTTTTATGATTTCTGGATTTCTCGTGTTGATTTCTGGAATTTATGTCATTGACTTGTTATGAGTACAAGTTTAGGGTATGATGCCCCCTTCGAATCTTTGAGAAGATTCTTGTGATATTGATTATCTCTTATTGATTGATCTTCTGTTGATCATTATTTACCTACTTATAGCGGTATGTCGTTATGGATGTTTATGTTTATGCCATATCTTTTATGTTATATCATGTCATATGATATTTATAGCTAGACTGATCCGTTTATTATCTTCTTAAATAATACTCGGATCAGACCGAGATGTTACAGGTGCTTCTGCTTGACTTCTTCCCAGGGATTCATCACTCTGACTTTTGGCTAACTGTTTAGATTAGCAATTTTTGTTGTATACACTTGAGATATAGACTCATAGTTGTATTCTTTTGTATAGCACGTGTTGCTATTCTTTTGTATTATCGTGGATCTTATTGACCACTACTCTGATGTACACTTTCATGTGTTAGTTATATATTCATATCTTCTTCCGCCTTTGTGATATGGATATCTGTGACTGATTTGTGATATGATTATTTCTATGTTTGTTTCCGAAGATTATTTATAGCCACCGTGTGATAAGCAATTACATGGATGGTCGCTCCTCAACAGCCTTATTCTCCGTGCTAGTTGACAGCACTTCTCCGGAGTGTTCTTGGCTAGCGTGGGTATAGAGGTGGGGCGTCACATAAATTGTTTTGTTTTGAGCTGTGATGAATGTAGTTTATTTATCTATGATAAATTTATATTATTTATCTGTGATCTGTGAATGAAGATAAGCGTTATAGATTATACCGCTTATCGATATTAATATGATTGAATCTGTGATGATTGAATGATGTTGCACTGTCGTGTAAAACCCTTGGACTACACCATACACACACGAAAATAGATTGCATGAGGAAATTGGTTAAGTCACAGATTTTTGAAATAGTTTTAAAATTGAATTTTGAATCGAAAAGGTTTTGGAAATGAAATTGGGTTAAATATGAATAGCTTTTGAAAATTTGTTTTGATGATAAAAGTTATTTTGAATAACTTGATAAAGATTTGAAATTTAAATAGTTTGATTTGAATTTAAATTCAAGATTTGAAATTAAATTCTATGTTGAGAATTATGTTTTAAAAATGTTATACAAGTTATAAATGTGTTTATATCGGTTTAAACCAATTTTAAAAGTATTGTTTTTGGAATTTGAATTTAACCCAAGGACTTTAACTTGCATAAATGAAATCGGATTTTTTCGAAACGAAAACTATTTGTTTTCAAATAATAATAGCTTTCATATAATGAAAGAATTTCCAATTTGTGTTGAAAGGATTTCAAGTTTGAAATGAAAATGGTTTTCCAACTTATGAATGAATCTTTGGAAACAGTTTTGAAAGCTATGAATAAAATATTTGATTTAAAGATTGGATAAGTTAATCAAATTTGAAGTGGAAATTTTTTTGAAATCTGTGAATGAATCTTTGTGAAAAATGGGTGAACTTTGTGAAGTGAATCTTTTTGTTTAAAAGATTTGAAATGGTAAATTTTTTAAACCATTTAAAGAAAATATTTGGATATTAAAGTTGTGACTTGATTGGAATCCCAATATCCATATGTCTTTAAAATATTGCGCTCATTATTCAGTTAGCCAGGAGAGGACCTTGTGTCATATAACCCATTTCGAATAATGATACGATGTTATGGATAGCATTTGAAGACCGGTGGTGAAGACCAGGGATTTTCGAGAACGAAAAGATAACCCGTCGAATGACTCTACATTTATTAGCGCCCGGTATAGAGATCTCCATATGTGATGGGAAGTCCGATCGAGATTGGGAATTCCCAAAGTGCAAGGGCTTCTTTAGAAGAGCCTTCGGTTCAGTTTGCACCCGGAACAGACTTGTACGGATGTGTGTATGACATTACACTTTGTGATGTAACGATGGTTTCTATCAAATACATTTCTGTTTGGTGGTGGAGATTTATTATCTTAGCTTAACACCCTTCTCTGAGACCTACCAGCTCAGAGTTTATGTACTTGGTGGTTGGTAATATGTCATACGAAGTACCTCACACCCCGGAAATGGTCGAAACTGGAAAGATGTGGCAAGGTTGCAGGGGTTGCGCCCCTAGGGTATGTCCATTCCTTCTTGAAAAGGGTGGTATCATGATATGGAGCCTAGATACTTAACTCATGTGGACACTGTATATTTATTACTGTGTGATGTTGCTTTGTGGTTGTGGATCCTCAGATAAAGGTCGCAAATGACCGGGGATGGCATATCTTAGGTGTTACTCCAGGGAAGGGAGTACACCGGCCTTGTGTTAGCAGAGAGCTAGGTAACTTCTCGGGGCGTCCTTCCAGAGGCGTACCCATGTGGCAATGGGAAGTTCGTTGGCCTGACCATTTGTTAAATAATCTAAAGAAACAATACGTGCCCTGTACAGTTTTAGTTGTATAACATGCCATGGAATGTGGCGGTAACCTGCTGTTGAACATGGTACCTATAGCAGGCATACGACAAAATATTGTATGTTGGCTAAGAATAATATTACACTTTTGAAATATTTTCCACTATGCACTAATAATATTTGCGTATCAAGCATTTTTGACAATCATAAGGAGAAATCTCCTCCAATTCTGCATTTGCATGGTGTGTGCGGTGGGAGGCGTAATGGTAGTTTCATTTTCCAAAAAGCATTGCGGATTTCAATGTTTTAAATTCTTTGTTGTTTGTTTAAAAAAACTGTTTTTTTTTTGCTCGTACCAGTCCCATGACTGACTCGGAGTTTGTTGTTCCCTTCCTAAACTCTGGGTGCCTACAATTGTTCACACGTCAGTCTAGAGTTGGGCTTTACAGATAATCAAATAGTGGGTGCATATTCGATAGCATTCAGTCTTTGGACATTGGCAATCGCATTGGGATCAAGTTGCTTCATTTCAGCGATGATGGTGGTTCAAGCTTATTGGATTGGAGTCTTCGTAGCTTTTGGGATGAGCTTTTGGTTTGGACTTGCAGATTTTGGATTCACTCTTTATCGAAGATCGCCTTTGAGTTATCTCTTCCGTTGTTATCATATTCCGCTATTTTATATTTGTTTCTGATATTGTTGTATAATATTGTATCAGATATTGTATTCATTTTCTTCCGCTGTGTTTTTGTAATTAATGTGCTATAAGCTCTAGCAAACCAGATTCGGCTTTTGAATCTGCGGCATTCGAGTACAAGTGAAGTACGTGTGCCGATTTTCGATGGTCGAGCCAGGATCGTTAGAATTATGATTTGTATTGAAAACGTTGATTCGTGTAGTGCGGAGTGATTAGTCCAATTTATCGAGCATCCTTCTTGGTTGAAGGATAGCAAGTTGAAAGTTGTAGGCATGATAAGTAAATGAGACTTAGTTTCTATATGAGGTTGGGAAATGCTTTTGCATTGTTGGTGCAATGAGACCGGGATCAGATTTATTTGAAAACCACTTCGGACCAACATATATGCACTCGATTGTGCAGGTTATTGAAGATATTGATATTTAGGATTTTCACAGTGAAGGACTGCTTGTTGATCGTTTGGAGTTAAAATCCTAACATAGATCTATTAGCAGTAGTCTCTTCGTTATGAAATATCCAATGCAAGGACTATTCGCTATTCATGCGAGGGATTTGCAGACTGGATTTGGTAGGATAGTACGATCGGTTTGTCCTGCTTCTGGACAACTTATATGGACGAGTGTTTGACATTGCATTTCTATGATTACGTACATTGGTTTTTACAAAGGTACACTTGTCGGTGGTAGAGAAGGTAACTTCTCTTATCTTAACTCCCTTCCTTGAGACATACGAGCTCAAGGGTTGTATTTTTGTGGAAGGCAACTAGTAGTCAACGGAAATGGCAAGTGCCATTTAAAGATGATGTGATGTGATATGTGAAAGGTAGTCGTTACTCGATCCCTCATTGACTGGAGATGACCAGGGTTAGATGTAGAAGGGCTAAGTGGGTCATTCCTAATTAGGATATAATCATTCCCTTCTAGATATATTTCTTCCTGCTACAACATTCAGGATGTAAAGTAACGTAGTTTGTATGCTAGAGGGCCCTCGGAAAGGCCGGTGATGACCGGGAGATGACATATTCGGTACTACCTAGTTATAGAGGTAGGCCGGTCTTGTGTTGGTAAATGGGAGATGTTCTGTGCATCGGGACATCCATCTAGAGGTGTACCCATCAGAAGCTAGTCCCTTCACCTAGTCATTTGTATGGAAATCCAAATTCCACTACATGCCTGCCATTTTGTTTGTAGAGCCTAGTATGTTGGAATTTAATAATGGTAAAAGTTTCGGCTATTTTAATTATTATTTGTGTATTAGACACTAGTATGATCCAACATGATTTGATATGAAATGTTTTGGCAATCGCAGGGTAAAAACATGTCCATATATATATATATATATATATATATGTGGGCGTGCATTACGAGATACTTTTGTTTTAAAAAGAAATTTTTTGGTAATTTAATAAATTCAGTTGAGTGTGTTTCTAATGCTGGTTTATTAGACAGATCCGGGCGTTCTTACCTTTCAATTCTTGGGTCTGACAGAGTATATTTACAGGTTCAGATTTGGTGTTTTTGGAGCTTCAACGGGTAAGCTTGAGATCTTTATGTCGTATACACGTATCTGTTTATTTTCCACTACTTTGTTATTTTATTATCAGCAATTGTAAGGACAAGTTATTATGACTATCTAGGACGATGATTAGCGATTGATTGTTGAAATCGAATTGATGTATGTATATATACTACAATATATAAACTTATCTAATAGAAGCTATAATCATTGATAGATTGCTAATGTAATTTTTTAAAAAGCATGGTTCATAAGATGCCAATAAAAAATAATATTATGTACAAATTAAACATAACTTTGTTTATTTTAAAATTTTAAAAAATAATAATACATCGTTGTGTTACTCTATATATCAAAAAAATGCCATAAGTACTAAACCGTTACTGAAATTAAAAAATATTAAAATTCATAAACTACTATTAAATTTCACAAAATGCTACTGCAAAATTGCATTATGTCAAAAATATACATAAATAGTTTAATTAAAAATAAAAAAAATGAAAATATAAAGAAGCGTTACTGGAACTAAAATAAAGCAAAATGATACTAGAATGTAGAATCATTAAAAAGCTACAAATAAAAATGCTATCAATAAATAACAATATAAGCAAATGTATGGAATTAATTCATTAAAAAATATTACTATAACTCATAGAATGCTAATACAAAATAGCACTGTAGTATACTATTACATACTCCACCTATAAAATTCGTAAAATATTACTGAAACGACCCTGACTCGACCTTTGAAAATCGGCACCCGTACTTCACTTGTACTCGAATGCCGTAGATCCAAACGTCGATTTTGGCTCGTCGGAGCTTATAACACATTAAGTATAACAACACAGTGGAAGAAAGAACGAATATATCATATAACTCCGATGATATGATATCCAACGATATACAACAACGATCACAAATACATATCAGAGACAATATACAATAGCGGAATATGATAACAATGGAAGAGATAACTCGAATAGGATCTTCGATGAAGAGTGAATCAAAAATCTGCAACTGCAAACAAAAGATCACCCTAAAATCTACGAGGACTCCAATCCAATAAGCTCGAACCACCATCATCGATGACTTAAGCAAGGCCAGTCATCCAAAGATTGAAGAAGATCCATAAAGATTGAAGGCTACCAAATCTACACCTACTATTTGGTTATCTGAAAAACCCAACTCCAGATTGTCCGGGTGGAAAATTGTAGGCACCCAGAGTTTAGGAAGGGAACAATAAACTCCAGGTCAGTCATGGGACTAGTATGAGCAAACATGAACATTTTATCTTTGAAACAAACAACAATGGAATTAAAAACATTGAAAACCGCAATGCTTTTTTGGAAAATGAAACTTCCATAAGGCCTCCCGCCACACACACAATGCATGCGCACACTTGGAGGAGATTTCTCCTTATGACAGTCAAAAATGCTTGATATGCGAAAATCCTTTCGATATTATTACTAGTGCATAGTGGAAAACATTTCGAAAGTGTAATATTAATCTTAGCCAGCATAGGTACCATTATACCATGCCTACTATAGCTACCACTCGAGGTGGTAGATTATATAACTGCAATCGTAAAGGGCTCGTATTGGTGATTGGATTTCCAACAAATGATCAATCAAAGGAACTTCCCACACAAAATGAAACTCCTCTGGAGGGACGTCTCCGAGAATCTAACCGGATCCCTTCTACACAAGGCTGGGTTACCCCTGCCCGGAAGTAACTACTGACACAAGTATGCCATCCCCCGATCGTTACCGACCCTTATTTGAGGCCTCGATACCAACAACCATACAGTAAATTATCTAGTCTCCATACCATGATACCACTTTCAAAATCAACATAAGTAAATATTTAGGCTCCATACCATGATACTACTTTTTATCCAGAAGGAAATGGTCATACCCTCAAGGGATGCTACCCTCTTGCTGCAAAGATTCATGTTTCGACCATTACTGGGTTGTGAGGCTCGACGAAGTCACATCCACAAAGCTACACTTTTTCCATAAAGTCATGCTTTGATCAACATATGATCAGCTGCACTTCGTATGCCACACTACCAAATTGGGAATGTATCACTAGTAACCATCAACTACATAACTTCTGAGCTCATACGTCTCGGAGAAGGGTATTAAGCTAAGAGAATAAATTCTCCTCCACCAAAAAGAAATGTATTTGATAGAAACCAGCTTTACATCTCAAGGTGTAATGTCAGACACACATCCATACAAGTCTGTTCCAGGTTCGAACAGAACCGAAGGCACTTCCAAAGAAGCCCTTGAAAATTCGGATATTCACAATCTCGATCGGACTCCCCATCACATATGGAGATCTCTATACCGGCGCGACTTAGTGCAGAGACATTCGAATAGTTATCCTATCATTCTCGAAAATACCGGTCTTCACCACCGGTGTCACTAGTACAAAAAATGCATATTGCTTCGTCTCATTTGCATCGGTTGAAGTAAAAACTGATGCAAATAGAACTATTTGCATCAGTTCTATCTTAATAACCGATGCAATTGGTATGTGGAAAGCAATAGCAAATAAAAAATCAAATTTCCATCAGTTGTCACTAACAACTGATGCAAATACGTCGATGCAAATAGTTTTAGTCGCATCGGTTTTAATGTCAACCAATGCAACTACATGTTGATGGCAAAGATATGAAATTTAGGTGGGAAATAATAAAAAATGGGCTCCAAAGTTACTACTTTGGACAAATGTACTCCTTCCTCCTCAATAACCCACTCCCAAAAAAAAGATAATTACATTGGTCAGTAGCGATAACGAATCTTTCGAAATTGAAGAATCAGTGGCAAAGTTGTCCAAAACAATCGCTGACCTAATCGAAGAAGGCGTTGATACTGACAAGGGCATCCCAATTCCGGTTGTGCATAATGCTGCTTTGGCGAGAGTAAACGAGTAGTGCAATTAACACGTGGAAGAGGCAAATAAGAAGAAGGAAAAGGATGCTGAGAATGATGTTTTTGCTGATTGGGAGAAGGAATTCCTAGGTACTGATTTTGATGACCCCGTTGCAATTCTTACAGTTAGTTTTGTTTCTGAATTCTTTTTGTTGATTTATCAATTTTTTGCTTTGAAATGTTACTTTTCTTTTGTTGATAATCAAGATCTATGATACGTGTTTCTTTATTGCCTTAAAAAAAAGGAAAAGAAGCATATTTTATTCGTAAAAATTGTCGAAATTCCATGCCAGTTTCATATTTATCCAAATTACGACAATATATAAAAATCGATGCATACCAAGTTCATTACTTGAAGGTGTATAACTTGATTATTATTTTCTTTCTGCTAGGCTGCAAATTATCTGAATATAAAGAGTTTATTGACATTAGCTTCAGCTGCGGAAGATGAGACATTAAGATTTTGGAATGTTTTCGGAACACCTCAAGTTGCAAAACGTGCTCCTAAAGCCACTACTGGACTATTCAGCAGTATCAACCTTATTAGGTAATTAAATTACCAATAGCAAATATGACACCAGAGATGCAATTCGAGACTTACCACAATCTTCCACATTTGTGTACCGTGGTATTTTTGTCATTTTTAAACATCTTTCATCATTTGCTTACTTATATATGTTCTTATGCATGCTGATATACTTTGCTTCGTTGATATGCAGGCAGATGATGCGTTCGAGTAGGCTTAAAAAGCTAAGTATTCCAACATTATTTATCTTTGATTCTATCTTATATTATAATTAGTATTTATATTATAGTTTGAATTTCTGGTTTATTTACTTTGGTTACATCTCTCGTAGTTGTCTTTGTTTAGGTTTTATTTGCCATTTTTTTTCATTCTTGTCTAATAGTTGTTTTAAGTTCATATGTCTAGGTAAGAATCTTATGCAATGTTATGAATGCATACGAGCATATTTAATGCAGATTTGTCTTTTTTTTCAGGGGCATCCGTCATCTTTTCCACTTGGTCATTTCACTATGGTTTTCAGGGAGCAGCAGTACACAGAGGGATTGCCTTATCAGATTTTGGTTTCAGTTTCCAAGGTAATTTGTGAAAACTTTTTTTATGTGTTCAAACTTTTCAACTATTTGAGTCGAACGAAAGATAGTACTATAGGTTTAATGCTGGTAAAAAAGTTATATTTCTTGGCATGTTAGCAACTGTTCAAAATTATAGTCTTGATTTAATTTAATGGAGTTTCTGTTTATTTCTTTGTAGATGGATGCTTATCTTGTATTCATTGTGTAGGCTTAAAAAAATACATATTGTATATACTGAAATTGCTTGGTTTAATAAAAAATATTTGGTATTTTTGTCTCTATGCCTGTGTTACTGTGCTATTTGATTCTTTTGTTCCAAATTTGAAGACTAGCAAGAAACAAAAGGTGCAAGATAAAACATTTGAAAACTCTATCTATGCTTCAAGTATTATATAGTTTTTCTCTTCTTAAATTCAAGATGTATTTAATTTTTTTATTTACACAATAAACAAAAAATATATTACTTCAGTTGAACCTATATAGTCATCACTATTAAAACACAAAAGACTGTACCTCGCTTGCGTTCCATTAGTATTATATTTAGTGCAGCAAATGCTTAATTAAGACATAATATTTGGGATTAAGCACAGAGAAGGAAGTGTAGGTATGGATATAATTGTTTTTGAAATGCATAAAAATTTCTTTTACTCTCTTTTAACATTAAAATTCATTTATCATTATCACTATCATTGCATACTTTTCATTACTTTTAGATGCAATAATTTCTTTTTCTTCCTTGCTGTTGCAACTGTTATAGTATAAATTCTTGGATTAATATAATAATTGTTTCAAAAAGTAGATTAAAATGGGTAAGTCGTACAACTTTGTTTAACCATGCTCTAAAATAGTTAAGTGGTATTTCTAAACTGAATTACCTCATTTAAACTTATATGTAGTACACTATATTTGATTCAACCAATGTTAATGGTATGACATTATATTTGAGTTTGAGAGTGTTTAGAGAACACATAGTGTGAATTTATGCAATGAAATTACAGTTATAGGATGCAAATTGTTTTGTAATTGGGTAAACTACCTCTCTCCCACTCATAAACGGTTATTTTGATCCATGTTATGCATCAATTATCAGACATTTTGTTTTGTAAATGCCAACTATAGATGTTTTTAAGGTACTTGAGCATGATGTTCTCTTCCAACTATTGAACTGTAATGCCACAGCTATTGAAAATACTAAGTTTCATCAAATGGAGACTTAGCTGTAGCACTTTTGATTGTTCCTGTCTTTTTCATTCGTCATCCTTCATAAGAAAATTTGTATGTTATAGTTTTCGTAGGTTCAATGTATTTATTGAAAGCTCCTTTTATTTGTCTACTCATCTCCTTAATGCCGAATCTTTTGTGGTGAATATTTAAAGAAAACATTAAACTTTTAGTTAGATTGTAATCTTGCATAAGCATGTGGTAAGCTTCAAAACTCTTGATTTTTCTATCAACAAACCCCTTTTTCTTCTAAATTAGTTTTACTTGAATTTTTTTATGGGTATAAAGTTAATTAAGAAACATTGAAATGTATAGGTGCAAATAACGTTAAGGTTAAATTTTTGTTCTTTTTTACTATACATGTTAATTTATATATCTGATTATAGTTTATATGCTTCTTTATGCACAAGAACTTACATCGATAAGAAATTCCCTTTCACTGGTCATGTCTCTATTAGAGGTCGTATCATTGCAGGAACATGCCATAGTGCAAAGATGAACATAACTATTATTGTCAGAAGAAATTATATTCATTATGTGAGAAAATATCAGAGGCAAGCTCCGTCAATCAAAGTTCTAGCCTTCATTTGTCCACTGCATTAAGCATCTAATATCCTTTTTATTATTATCCCAGGTATGAGAAGAGGCATTCAAACATACCAGCACATGTTTCTCCCTATTTCCGTGTTGAGGAAGGTGACCATGTGATCATTAGCCAATGCGGGTGATGTGTTGATTTTGTGCTTATTTCACTTGTTGTCTTACCTTTTGTTTTTACTTGGTATATACTTAAAGTTTGGGTTAATTTTTCATTAGAGCATGTTTGGCAACTCTTTGTAAGTAGTGAAAACTATTTTCTAAGCTACTTATTTCAATCTTGATGGTTGGGAACTTCATATAAGCAGCTTGCAAAAGTAGGCAAATAAGTAGAAGTAGTATTATTCAAACACTTCTACTTTCAAGTAATATAAAACTGCCTAGAAGTTATTGTTCAAAACTCAATTTTAAAATTTTCAAAATAAGCTTTTTCCTTTTTCTCTTTTATAGCTTGTTTGGATCGACACATTAAAGTTGTTTTTTGCATTTTGGAAGTCAAAACCAATTCATTTTGGCTTTCAAAAGGCCAAAAATGACTTATTTAAGTCCATCAAAACAAGAGCTTAACATGGGCTATCCAAGATACATGTTTTTCCTTCTGATTTCGAACAGCCATACTTGTGCATTTCCCCATCTGGTAGTGTTAATTTTGTTAATTCATTCAGGTTAACATTAGAACATCAAGTAGTAGCAAATAAAAATAAGCTTCAGCTCTCTACAGCTAGTAAAAATAAGCATTTGCTGGTACCATATTCATGTTAGTGTACAAAACATTATTTTCCAAATAATTTTGAACTAGTCAAAATTTTAATGGCCTCATGAGATGATATGATAAGGATGGAAAGAGTTATTGTTAAAATCTTATAATTTCGTTATTTCACTTTTAATTAAAAGAATATATAAAGATTAACCCTTCAACCTTGAAATATATATTAACCTATTAACATTCACTTGTTTTAAATTTCATTCAGACCACTGTTGGAAACAGTGAGGTTCAATGTGTTGAGGGTTATTCCAGCTGGATCTACAGGTGGTGGTAAGAAGGCTTTTGTAGCAGCTTAAGTTTTCAGTTAAAGCCAATGATAGATGATATTTGCATGTCTTGTTTAGATGTATGTTTGATATAAGTGCTTGGTGGTGGTTACTGACTGAAGTGAAGGATTGGTGTAGCAATAGTTTCAGCAAGTATGGGGTTTTGGTTGTAAGTAATGCGTTGACAATTGATGAATGTAAGTTTGCAAGGGTTTTATGCAGAGGGGAGAGTTGTGTTTGGTGATGATGTATATATTACAGTGGTATATGTTATTCAGTTTAATTTGGTATTATGTTATTCAGTTTAGTTTGGTGATGATGTATAGATTATTAACACTTTAATTGATATATGTTTATTTCAGTATTATGTTATTCAGTTTGTATTTGCCATCAAATTTAATTTTGAATGATTGTAATATTGCATGTAATAATTATTTGTTATAATCAATAATAAAGGGATTAGTTTGCATCGGTTTCCAACAACAACCTATGCAACATGTTCCCTTGTTGCAACCGTATTTTGCATCAGTTGTTAGTAACAACCGATGCAAAAAGGACTGTTTTGCATCGGTTTTAGAACTGATGCAAAATTGTTAAGCCTGTTGCATCGGTTGCATGTGCATCGGTTGTAGAACTGATGCAACAGGGGGGTGAACAACCGATGCAAATGGCCTATTTTGTAGTATCGTGTTCAATTGTTATCCATATGGTTGTATAATTATTCGAAATGGATTATATGACACAAGGTCCTCTCTCGGCTAAACCGAATAATGAGCGTAATATTTAAAAACATATGGCTATTGGTATTTTAGTTAATTCACAACTTATTGCCGAAACTTTTCTTTCAAATGGTTAAACAAATTACCATTTTAAATCTTTTAAACAAAAAGATTCACTTCACAAAGTTCACTAATTTTTCACACAGATTCATTTCCAATATTAAAACAAAAGTTCTATCTTGGAGATCACCTTATGTTTGAAAACAACGTTCACCCAATATTTCACAAAGATTCCTTCATAGCTTTTGAAACAATTCCATTTCAAATCCTTTATATAAAGATGTACCTTTAAGATCCTTTTCAATTTCAAAACAAGGTTTGGCAATTTTTCACAAAGATTAATTCATAGCTTTAGAAACTATTTCAATTCCATTTCACACTTGAAATCTTTCAACACAAATTGGAAATCCTTTCTTTATATGAAAGCTTTTATTATTTGAAAACAAATAGTTTCATTTCTGAAAAATCCGATTACATTTGCACGAGTTAGTGCCCTTCAAGTATAAAGCTTGGGTTAAATTTAAAATTCCCAAAACAACACTTTTTTAAAATAGTTTAAATCCATATAAACACATTTATAACTTGCAAAACCTTTTTAAACCATAATTGCCAAATATAGAGTTTAATTTCAAATATTTGAATTTAAATTCAAATCAAACTATTTTAATTTTTCAAAACTTTATTAAGTTATTCAAAATAACTTTTATCTTCAAAACTCCTTTTCAAAACCTTTCATATTTAACCCAATTCCATTTCCATAACTATTTGAATTTAAAATTCAACTTTAAAACCATTTCAAAAATCTGTGATTAACCAATTTCCTCGTGCAATCCATATTTATGTGTGTAAAGTGTAGTCCAGGGGTCTTACCCAATAGTGCAACATCATTCAATCATCACAGATTCAATCATATCAATATCGATAAGCGGTAAAATCTATAACGCTTATCTTCATTCACAGATCACAAATAAATAATAAAATTCTTCGTAGATAAATAAGTTTCAACACAGCTGATTAAATTACATCACAGATGAATAGATTACATTACAGTTCATAGCATAAATCAGAATAATTCATATCACAAAGCATCACATATCAGGGATATCAAACAATTCAACATTCCATAGAATCCAAACATCCATAAATATGATTTATTAATCATCTGATTAATTTAAATCAGATAAATTACTTATGAATTTAATTACTAATCCTGGTTAGTTAATCATTAATTAATTTCAAACCATTTTAATTAATTAACCTTTAATCATTTTTTAATTAACCTTTAATTATTAATTAATCAATCTAAATTAATAAATCAATCAATCTTTAATTATTAAACAATTAACCCTTAATTGTTTAATTATTATTAACTAATTAATCACATTAATTACATTAATTAACCCTTAATTAATGTAATTAACCATCTTTAATTAATTATAATAAGTGATTATCCCTAATCACATAAATTAATCAAGGAATTTTCCTTTAATCACTTGATTGATTAACTTTAGTCATTAATTAATTCTCTAATCATTTTCACAAATAAATCAATTACTTTGATTAATTATCTTCTTAATTAAATCACATCAACCATTCTTAAATAAGACCTTAATCATTTTAAGATAAACCTCTATCTTTATTAATCACTTAATTACACCTTTTGAATTTTTATTTAAATAAATATTTGAAATTAATTTACAAACAAAATCAATTAAGATCTTCATTTGATAAATTAAGGTTTAACCCTCTTAACTCAAACCGCCTTTCAATTATATCTTTAAATTTCATTTGAAAGACATTTAGAAATTTAATTTTTTATTACCCCATTATAAAATTATTTTTAAACAAATTTTTTTCTTTTTATTATTATAAGACATTATAAATCTTTGAAGTCTGATATAAGCTTGTAATATTTTTGTTTTGAAAACTTGGCGACACTCTTTGGAAAATTTAATCTTATTTTAAAAATTGGTTAATTCAGTCTTAAACCAAAAACCCGAGTCAAATCACCAAAAATCCCGAGCATAATGCTATTTCTCCCCGAACCATTTCAAATTCAATTTACTTCGAGCTAAACCCTGAATTTCCCGCACACGAACATGAGCCAGCTTCATCTTCCACAATCCCACAAACAACCAGATATTGTGGTGCACGGTGCACTTGTACCCACGCTCTAGCGAACTTCGATCAATCTTGCTACCACTAATCCATCATCGACGATCTCTCTGATCATCCCCAACACTCAACATTATCGAATGTCACTGGAATCAAAATCGAGCACATCTGTTATTTCCTGGAACCAACCCAAATCAAAAAACCGATCATCGCCACCGATCTCCCATCCACGCCATCACGGCTGGAGCTTCATCTCGACCTCCGGCCTCTATCACTCCTGCACCGGTAGACCCATATCCATCCACGGCGACGAACAAGCTCGAGAATCATCACTGGCCAAAACGAGCTTTTAATCCCTAAATCGTCACCAATCGACTGCCATAGGAACTTATAATTGCTTCAACTATTTTTCCTATGATCCACAGTCCTCAAGCTAACTCTGACATCAAGCTCGAGATCATACGATCTCGAGATAACCGGAATTGGCCGTGTTTCCAATTTCTGTTCAACTTTCAATTCGTTGGACGGTACTGTATTAAAAATGTCGATTCCTCCTTTAAAATTCATGATTCAGGAAGACTAACAAGATTATGTAATCGAAAATCGGATTTAAATCAATTAAATTTTGAAAAAAAATCCGAGTCTACTGTGTTTTCAACTTGTCCAGTAAACCATTCATTTTTAATGCTTAAAATTGTTTTAAAAATTTATATGACATTCATACAATCTTTTTTTCTTTTATCGTCATAACCTAAATTTGATTATGTAGAAAGATATCAATTTTTTTCTTTCTTTCTGGAAGTTTGTTAATCTATTGTTAACAGAGATATATCTGTGTATAAACACAGGCATGCATTCCTCTATTCTTATGTTTTCATATACAAATTGTAACGATCCAGAATTTATGTCAATTAAAATTTGTATATTTAATTGATTTTAAATATTAACAAGTGAAATTTATAAGTCAAATAAATTTTATTTCGAAAATCTGGATTTAATTGGATAACTAAATCGATAATTTAATATAAGAAATTACAGAAATAATTGGAATTTGACTTTAAAATGATTAAAATTGATTTGTAAAATTTTATTTATCATATTGGAGTTAGAATGATGTTATAGAACTTTTAAAATTGAATTTAAAGTTAATTTGTGGAAATTGAATATTTTAATATTTAAGTGATGAGTTAAAATAGCCATTTTTCAAACAGTATCGGATTTTGATGAAACAAGTTTCATCGGATCCGTAATGTGATATTATTGTAAGATTTCAAATTTCGTGTCAATCAGATTTACGGTTTGTCCGAGGCAAGCCAAAACGCATAGAGATTTGGTTTAATCAATTTAAATTAAATTTGATCGTTTATTTCCGTAACTCGCACAGATGATCGAATTGGCCTTCAAAACATGTTCCATTGTGTTTGGAACGTGGGGTAAACCCTAGAAACGCCAGCCGGCACGCTTCTTTTGGAGTTCGGAATTTTTTTGGATGAATAGTGTTTTGGGCAATTTTCTATATAAGCACCTCTAATTTCACAAATTGAAAAAGAAAACAGAAACTAGGGTTTCACGTTTACAACCGCCTTCTATAGTATCAATGGCCGAAATTCTCTTATTTTTTTCTTCAATTATTTCGCAATCCACACATCTGTTCGCAAAACTTCCTAAAGCAAAAACGTAGAGCTACGTGAGATCCACAGATCCGACGGCGGAGATCGCATTTGGAGCTATGGATCATCATCAAAGTAGCCGCGTTCCCCTAGGGTTGTGCACGTGTTTTACGCAAAGGAGGGCACCGAGCTTACTGATATGGCGGCCGAAGATGGCTCGCGCGTACGACTTCAACGCGGCGTAGGCCAATCGCCTTCAAAGTCGTTGTGGTGGCCGCGATAATTCCTTGATGTTGGCGGCTATGGGTTTCATTTGCGTACGTAAATGAACAAAGGGGAGGAAGAAAGAGCACACGGTTCAGATGCTAGGGTTCAGGATCCAACGACCGAGATGTAGGGTCTGAAAATAAAATAAAATTTGTAATTTAATTATATTATAAATTCGTACGAACTTTAAAAATGCATAACTTTTTCATACGAGGTTGAAAACGCACGAAACGAACTGCGTTGGCTTCTTTTTGTCCAGCACTACGCAATGGAGCTGGTTTGAAATCGTTTGGAGATAGTGTGAATTTTGGGTAAAATTAAGCGCACGTTTAATTTTATTCGAAATAAACGCTGCGACTGTTATTTGAACCAAGGTGAGAATTTCTCACTCAATCGAAATTGTTTCGATTTAAATTTTAAATAGTTAGATTTAAAATTTCTTGATTATATGCCTAGATGATAAATTATTATCTATTGATTGTTAAAATACACATTATACGCCATATATTAAGCGGATGTTATTTATTAAAAACATATACCGCGATAATTCCATCTTGATTGGAATTGGTATTATGTATGTACTTGGAGTTGATTTGCCGCATTATATAGCAGATGAGACCCTATTGCGCCGCATTATAGCGGGTAATATTTTATAAATCCTATATACCGCGATATTCCGTATTGGAACGGAATTGGTATTGTGCTAACATCTGTGGATGCTGGGAAACAGGTTGGAGGGATCCAATTGGATTCCTCACCAGTATATATTTGATTATATATATTGTGATATTTGTTGATTATCATATTGATAGATGATGTTTTGATTGTCATGATTGATATATTGTTGCTGTAGCAGCATTGGCCTGTTTTTGGAGTTTTAAAAATATTAAAGTAACGATTTTGAATTTAAAAGGATTTTAAAGTGATTTTTGAAAATATACGTTTTCTTAAATTTTGGAGTTGATTTATTTTAATAAATAAACGTTATAATTTTTAATGTTATAAAAAATTATGATTTTTGTAAAATATAACCGAAATGTGATTTTTGAAATAAATAGTTGATAAATTTATAAGATGGTTTAAATTGGGATTTCTGAATTATTACAAACGATGTATATAAAAGATTTTTAAAATTAATGTTTATAAATTAAAAATATAGGAATTATAAAACGAATTTTTTATAAGTGTTGAAAATGAAGTTTGTACATGGATTTCATCAGTGAATGAAAATTATAGATTTATAAATTTTGAAGTTATAAAATGAATAGATTTTGTAAAATAAAAGATTTATAAGTAATTAACATATAAATTGGATTTTGGCATTTAATTGAGATATAAATAGAGTTTGTTAATAAAGTGACTTATAAGTTGAAGTTGTTATAAAATATAAATGGGATTTGTAAACATTGTTTTATAAATCCGAAACTGACTTATTTTGAAAGTCAATTATTTTAGATTTTTAAAGGAGATATATCAAGATTTTGGATAGTGGATAATCCTTTAAATAAAATGTGTAGAAAAATGTTGAATTTGGTCAACGAAGAATATTCACGATTTTGGACAGTGAATATATTATTAAATAAAATGGATATGTTTTGGGGAAGTGATATTATAAAATGAAGTTAATTGTTTTAAAGATGTACTAAAATGGATTAACTATCCAAACCATAGATTTCAACATTTATTGTTGAAATAGACGTTTTCGAGAAATAGAAGAAAATAGTGGACTATAACACTGTTGTTATAGTAAATGATTTCTGAAAGGAAATGTTTTATATAGTATTGGGATGTATATATCTGTCTTAATTTCGAATCCCTATACTAGTGATTTTGGGTCGTTGTAACGATGTTTTACGCAACATTCGTTTTGACTCAAATAAATGAGTTTAAGCGCACGTTTTCCTTAAAGAATGAAATATATAAACTTAATTGTAATTTAAGTATATTGAATATTTTACAAGTGTTGAAAATAAATGGATTTGTGAATTACTTATTATTATTAAATAAGTATGGAAATGTTTTCCAATATGAAGTGAATATTTTGAGAACTTATCTTTTAAAGATAAATTGAAAATGAATATTAGAAATCGATTTGGAAATCGTATATACATAGATATTTTGGAATTGTAAATTCACTATGGAATTTATCAAAGAAAGGGAAATTTGTTTAAAAATAAACGTTGATTTATTTTTGAAGTGTGGAAATAAATTTACGGATTTGGAACATAAATATAAAGTAAATCGGTAAGGATTTATTTAATTGATTTAAATGAACCATTTTGAAATGAAAATGAATAAAGATTTGTGAATATATCCCGTGTAGGGAAACGATTTGAAATTTGTTTTCAAAAGTTGTAAAGGTGAAAAGTGATTTGAAATTTGTTTTCAAATGGTTGAACTGTGGAAATTATATGTCTAGTAAAGATATTTTGGAAAATAAATAATTTGGGAAATTATTTGGAATCTGGTGAAGTTGTGCATACCTATTGATAGTTAAATAACCGACTATCAATATTTACCTTTAAATAGGTATTTGTTGTGATTCGCTTAAATTTGAATGCCACACTTATTTTTAAAATAAGCGCTCACTATTCGGGTTAGCCGGGAAAGGACCTTTGGGTCGTATAACCCACTCGGAATATGTGATACGTCGTTATGGATTGCATTTGAAGACCGGTAGTGAAGACCGGATATTTTTTAAAACGGAAGGATTACCATCGAATGACTCTGCATCGGTTGATCTCCGATATATAAGTTTTATCACCCTTAGTGACGGGAAGTCCGGACGTGATTAGTGAATATCCGGATTGCAAGGACTTCTTTGGAAGTGCCTTCGGTTCCGTTCAATCCCGGAACGGACTTGTATGGATGTGTGTCTGACGTTAAAATTTGAGATGTAAAGCTGGTTTCTATCAAATATATTTTTGTTGGTGGCGGAGAATTTATTCTCTTAGCTTAACACCCTTTTCTGAGACGTACGAGCTCAGAGGTTATGTAGTTGATGGTTACTAGTGGTACATTCCCAAATTGGTAATGTGGCATACGAAGTGCTGTTGAGCGTTTGATGATCAAAGCACAGCTTTTGTATAAAGCGTAGCTTTGTGGACGAGACTTCGTCGGACCTCACACCCCCGAAATGTTCAAAACAGGAAGGATGCTGCAAGGTTATTAGGGGGTAACGCCCCTTTAGTGTATGTCATTCCTTCTGGATAGAGGTGGTATCATGGTATGGAGCCCAGATACTTAACCTATGTTGTTGCTGCAAATTTATTACTTTATGGTTGTTGGAATCGAGGATCCTCGGATATAGATCGGTTACGATCGGGGAATGACATATTCGTGTCTGTAGTTACCCAGTTTGAAGGGTAAACAGGCCTTGTGTTGGTAGAGATCTAACCATAATGTTAGGTTAGTTCTCGGGTCGTCTTTCCATAGGCGTACCCATGTGGCAATGGGAAGTTCCTTGGCCTGACCATTTGTTGGAAATCCAAAGATACAATACGATCTTGTACGGTTTTAGTTGTAGAAACTACCATTTACTTATGGTGGTCACCACTATTTAGATGATAGTTATAGTAGGCGTAAGTGCGGTATGCCTATGCTGGCTAAGATTTATATCTTTACTTTCGAAATGTTTTCTGCACTATACACTAGTAATAATATCAAATGTTTCTTTTTAATGCGTATCAAGCATCTTCATAAGGAGAAATCTCCTCCGATTCTGCGTTTGCAGTGTGTGTGTGCGGGAGGCCTTATGGTAGTCTCATTTTCCAAAAAGCATTGCGAATCTATTTTAAAATATCCCTTGGTTTGTTTTTAAAAGATAAACTGTTTTAAATTCCCACACCAGTCCCATGACTGACCTGGAGTTTATTGTTTTCCTTCCTAAACTCTGTGTGCCCACCAATTTCCACACGGGCAATTTAGAGTTAGGTTATCAGGTTATTCTGGAATTCGGGAGTGCTGTAGAAATCTGGAGGCAAGTTGGATGGCATAGTATATCAATTAGTATATAGTATTTCTTTTTCGCTGTTTTGTTGTTGTACACTCTGATGATGTAATGTAATGTAATATAATGTAATGTAATAACTGATATAGTTCTTTGTTTTAAAGATTATTCATTTATTTATTATATGTTGTTCCGCTGCGATTGTGACATTCTGATATTGTTCTATTGTTTCTTTCTATTTTGTTCTATCTTTTTCTCTCTTCTTCTATCTTTTTCTTCTTCTTTAACCATAACATTTCGGTTTTCCGGCATTTGATTGCTCGGCAGTTGATACAGTGGACGTATTGATGTCGGTTTTCGAGCGTCGAAAAATCGCGAACGTTACATTTGGTATCAGAGCATATGGTTAGGCGACAACCATGGCTCTGTTGGGAATTACTCATTAGATATGGAGTCCGTAGTACTCTAGAATGAGTTTGAGTGTAGTAATAGATACGAGCGCGTATTTGTTAGTGAATATAAATTGTTTTATGTTGTGATGATTGGTTTGTTGAGTGGTATATGGATTCTGGTCAATACGAGTAATTAACGTTGTTTATAGGGATCTCTAAACACTTGTAAAGAACAATTTGACACGATATTATTTTAAAATAGGGTAAATTAAATAATTTTACCTCGATTATATTTTATATATAAAGGAATAATTTTTCAGAATTATTAAAGTGTATATAAAATTGATTGTTTGGTTGTTGAAATGTAAGAATAAATATAAGTTAATTAAATGAATAATTGTATAAGAAATCGAATTATAAAGTATGGAATTATAATTAATATGATTTAAACTGTGAAATAATCTTATATATACAAACAGTGAAATTTTATAAGTAAAAGATTTGTAAATATGATTTGTAATTTGAAGTAGAGTTCTACGGTAATATTTGAAAACAAATTTATAGAATTTGAAATTTTGAGATTTGGGAAATTTAAATTCATTGGAGTTTGAAAATGATTTTCAAGGGTTTTGGAAAATTGTTTTGAAGGAAAGAAAGCACTAAACTCTTTTGGGTCGATGAAAAACAATTCTGATGATGATTGCAACATCATCGGTGTTCATTTTCGGGTTTCCAAAAGAGGGATTGCTGCCAAATTGTTTTATATCGAAGTTGTTTGGAAAATTTGGATTTGGGTTTTGAAATTCAAAGGATAATTAATTGGTTTAAAAATGGTTTTGAAAGATTGAAAAGTCTCTGGAATGTCATATAAAATGATTGGAATACAATTATTAAGTTGAAAAATAAATTGTGAATGAATAAATAAAATTTGCAAGTGCAAGAAAATGAAACTAAAATCCATTTCGAATTGGTAAGTAAATAGAACTGGAATTTGAATCTGAATTGGATTTATAAGTGGAAATTTAAGTTGAGCTAAACAAATGATGTTTGAAATGGAATATAACTTAAGTGAAGTTGAATAAAGTTAATTCTAGTATCGAAGTAAATTAATCATGAGAAGTGATGAATATGAACTTGAGTTATATAAATGAAATTCAAACTTATATTGTTAAAGGAATTAGCAATTGAATTGATAAATGGATGAAATATTAATCAATCGAATGTAAAAGAATTGATATGAGATAATGAATGTAAGTGTAAATTCATTAGAAGCTAATGAAGTTGAGAAATTGAATAATTGAATGGAAGTCAATTTAATATCAACCAATTGGAATTAAAAGTGTTAAACCAAATTGAATGAATGTAAGCGAAGTAAATAAATTTGGTAATGTTAGATATACATTGTTTGTTAGATGATGATTTATTGATTTTATATAACTCATTAAGTGTTAAATGAAAATGAATTAATAAAATGGAAAGCTATAAATCATTGAAATCAAATTAGAAGATAAGTGAATCTTAAATAGGATTGAATTTGATTTGTAAGTGAACTAACTTGAATATGAATTAGTGAATGATTACTAATTGAATATGATTAAATGAAAAAAAACCAATTCATTGAATATTAATGAGAATATGAATGAATATTTATTTGGTTAGTTGGATGATGGTTGGATTGTTGTTTTGATTGCATTTGCTATATTGGCATATATAGTTGTTGATATGTGTTGTATATTGATGTTACTTTCATATATACATGTTACTCATTTGTTTGTTGAGTGTATAGTAGGTGCGGATTGCGCTTCCTTCGCATTTGGAGCTCGCTTTCGCGTTACATTAGCCGTATATGCTCGCTAATAATATATAAGGTACATATCTCGGATTACATATCGTACTTTTAGGCTTTTTTCCCTGCGGGATGCCTCATCACTTGATGAGATGTATATTTGTAATATATATACAGTCATTTTTTTGGATCGAGCCACGCAAAGGAGACTCTGGCGAAATTTTCCAAAAATTTAAGGCGTTAGAATTTTTTTAGGAATTTTGAAAATTTTTATAAACTATAACTAAGTTGGATTTGGAATCTTAGTAAAGTGGTTGTAAGAGGTATAACTATTGAATTTTGGGAAAGTTAAACACTCAAATGAATTTGAAATTTAATTCGAACGAATTGTTTTGGAAAGTTAATGGATTCTGTAACTTTTTCTTATTTTTTAATTTCGAGGACGAAATTCTTTTAAAGGGGGAATTTTGTAAAGACCCAGAATTTCTGTCAATTAAAATTTGTATATTTAATTGATTTTAAATATTAACAAGTGAAATTTATAAGTCCAATAAATTTTATTTCGAAAATCTGGATTTAATTGGATAATTAAATCGATAATTTAATATAAGAAATTACAGAAATAATTGGAAGTTGGATTTAAAATGATTAAAGTTGGTTTTTAAAATTTTATTTAATCATATTGTAGTTAGAATGATGTTATAGAACTTTTTAAATTGAATTTAAAGTTAATTTGTGAAAATTGAATATTTTAATATTTAATTGACGAATTAAAATAGCCATTTTTCAAACAGTCTTGGATTTCGACGAAACCAGTTTCATCGAATACATAATGTGATATTATTGTAAGGTTTCAAATTTCATGTCAATCTGATTTACTGTTTGTCCGGAGCAAGCCAAAACGCATAGAAATTTGGTTTAATCGATTTCAATTAAATTTGATAGTTTATTTCCGTAACTCGCACAAATGATCGAATTGGCCTCCGAAACATGTTCCATTGTGTTCGGAACGCGGGGTAAACCCTAGAAACGCTAGCCGGCACGCTTTGTTTGGAGTTCGGAAAATTTTAGATGAATAGTGTTTTGGGCAATTTTCTATATAAGCACCTCTAATTTCACAAATTGCAAAAGAAAACAGAAACTAAGGTTTCAAGGTTATAGCCACCTTTTACGGTATCGATGGCCGAAATTCTCTTATTTTCTTCTTCAATTATTTTACAAGCCACACATCTATTCGCAAAACTTCCTAAAGCAAAAACGTAGAGCAACGTGAGATCCACAGATCCAACGGTGGAGATCACATTTGGAGCTATGGATCATCATCAAAGTAGTCGCGTTCGCCTAGGGTTGTGCATGTGTTTTCACATAAAGGAGGGGGCCGAGCTTGCTGATATGGCGGCCGAAGATGGCTCGTGCGTAGGGCTTCAACGTGGCGTAGGCCGATTGTCTTCAAAGTCGTTGTGGTGGCCGCGATAATTCCTTGATGTTGGCGGCTATGGGTTTCATTTGCGTACGTATATGAATGAAGGGGAGGAAGAAAGAGCGCACGGTTCAGATCCTAGGGTTCAGGATCCAACGGTCGAGATTTAGGGTCTGAAAATAAAATAAAATTTGTAATTTAATTATATTATAAATTCGTACGAACTTTAAAAATGCATAACTTTTTCATACGAGGTTGAAAACACACGAAACGAATTGCATTGGCTTTGTTTTGTCGAGCACTACGCAATGGAGCTGGTTTGGAATTGTTTGGAGATAGTGTGAATTTTGGGTAAAATTAAATGCACGTTTAATTTTATTCGAAATAAAACGCTGCGACTGTTATTTGAACCAAGGTGAGAACTTCTCACTCAATAGAAATTGTTTCGATTTAAATTTCAAATAGTTAGATTTAAAATTTCTTGATTGTATGCCTGGATGATAAATTATTATCTATTGATTGTTAAAATAGACATAATATGTCGTGCATTAAGCGGATGTTATTTATTGAAAACATATACCGCGATAATTCCATCTTAATGAGAATTAGTATTATATATGTACTTGGAGTTGATTTCCCGCATTATATAGCGGATGAGACCCTGTTGCGCCGCATAATAGCGGGTAATATTTTATAAATCCTATATACCACGCTATTCCGTATTGGAACGGAATTGGCATTGTGCTAACATCTGTGGATGCAGGGAAACAGGTTGGAGGGATCCTACTAGATTACTCACCAGTATATATTTGATTACAAATATTGTGATATTTGTTGATTATCATATTGATATATGATGTTTTGATTGTCGTGATTGATATATTGTTGCTGTAGCAGCTTGGCCTATTTTTGGAGTTTTAAAAATATTAAAGAAACGATTTTGAATTTAAAAGGATTTTAAAGTGATTTTTGAAAATATACGTTTTATTAAATTTTGGAATTGATTTATTTTAAATAAATAAAAGTTATAATTTTTAATGTTATAAAAAATTATGATTTTTGTAAAATATAACCGAAATGTGATTTTTGAAATAAATAGTTGATAAATTTATAAGATGGTTTAAATTGGCATTTCTGAATTATTATAAATGATGTATATAAAAGATATATAAAATTAATGTTTATAAATTAAAAATATAGGAATTATAAAACGAATTTTTTATAAGTGTTGAAAATGAAGTTTTACATGGATTTCATCAATGAATGAAAATTATAGATTTATAAATTTTGAAGTAATAAAATGAATAGATTTTGTAAAATAAAAAATTTATAAGTAATTAACTTATAAATTGGATTTTGGCATTTAATTGGGATATAAATAGAATTTGTTAGTAAAGTGATTTTATAAGTTGAAGTCGTTATAAAATATAAATGGGATTTATAAACATTGTTTTATAAATCCAAAACCGACTTATTTTGACAAGTCAATTATTTTAAATTCTTAAAGGAGATATATTCACGATTTTGGATAGTGGATAATCCTTTAAATAAAATGTGTAGAAAAATATTGAATTTGGTCAACGAAGAATATTCACGATTTTGGACAGTGAATATATTGTTAAATAAAATAGATATGTTTTGGGGAAGTGATATTATAAAATGAAGTTAATTGTTTTAAAGATGTATTAAAATGGATTAACTATCGAAACTATAGATTTCAACATTTATTGTTGAAATAGACGTTTTCGAGAAATAGAAGGAAATAGTGGACTATAACACTGTTGTTATAGTAAATGATTTCTAAAAGGAAATGTTTTATATAGTATTGGGATGTATATATCTATCTTAATTTCGAATCCCTATACTAGTGATTTTGGGTCGTCGTAACGATGTTTTATGCAACATTCGTTTTGACTCAAATAAATGTGTTTAAGCACACGTTTTCCTTAAAGAATGAAATATATAAACTTAATTGTAATTTAAGCATATTGAATATTTTACAAGTGTTGAAAATAAATGGATTTGTGAATTACTTATTATTATTAAATAAGTATGGAAATGTTTTCCAATATGAAGTGAATATTTTGAGAACTTATCTTTTAAAGATAAATTGAAAATGAATATTAGAAATCAATTTGGAAATCGTATATACATAGATATTTTGGAATTGTACATTCACTATGGAATTTATAAAAGAAAGGGAAATTTGTTTAGAAATAAACGTTGATTTATTTTTGAAGTGTGGAAATAAATTTACGGATTTGAAACGTAAATATAAAGTAAATCGGTAAGGATTTATTTAATTGATTTAAATGAACCATTTTGAAATGAAAATGAATAAAGATTTGTGAATATATCCCGTGTAGGGAAACGATTTGAAATTTGTTTTCAAAAGTTATAAAGGTGAAAAGTGATTTTAAATTTGTTTTCAAATGGTTGCAGTGCGGAAATTATATATCTAGCAAAGATATTTTGGAAAATAAATAATTTAGGAAATTATTTGGAATCTGGTGATGTTGAGCATACCTATTGATAGTTAAAACCGACTATCAATATTTACCTTTAAATAGGTATTTGTTGTGATTCGCTTAAATTTGATTGACACACTTATTTTTAAAATAAGCGCTCACTATTCGGGTTAGCCGGGAAATTACCTTTGGGTCGTATAACCCATTCCGAATATGTGATACGTCATTATGGATTGCATTTGAAGACCGGTGTTGAAGACCGGATATTTTTGAAAACGGAGGGATTACCGTCAAATGGCTCTACATCGGCCGATCTCCGATATAGAGGTTTTATCACCCTTAGTGACGGGAAGTCCGGACGTGATTAGTGAATATCCGGATTGCAAGGACGTCTTTGGAAGTGCCTTCAGTTCCGTTCGATCCCGGAACGGACTTGTATGGATGTGTGTCTGACGTTACAATTTGAGATGTAAAGGTGGTTTCTATCAAATATATTTCTGTTGGTGGCGGAGAATTTATTCTCTTAGCTTAACACCCTTTCCTAAGACGTACGAGCTCAGAGGTTAGGTAGTTGATGGTTACTAGTGATACATTCCCAAATTGGTAATGTCGCATACAAAGTGCTGTTGAGCATTTGATGATCAAAGCACAGATTTTGTATAAAGCGTAGCTTTGTGGACAAGACTTCGTTGGACCTCACACCCCGGAAATGGTCAAAACAGGAAGGATGCAGCAAGGTTATTAGGGGGTAGCGCCCCTTTAGCGTATGTCATTCCTTCTGGATAGAGGTGGTATCATGGTATGGAGCCCAGATACTTAACCTATGTTGTTGTTGAAAATTTATTACTTTGTGGTTGTTGGAATCGAGGATCCTCGGATATAGATCGGTTACGATCGGGGAATGACATATTCGTGTCAGTAGTTACCCAGTTTGAAGGGTAACCCGGCCTTGTGTTGGCAGAGATCTAACCGTAATGTTAGGTTAGTTCTTGGGTCGTCTTTCCAGAAGCGTACCCATGTGGCAATGAGAAGTTCCTTGGCCTGACCATTTGTTGGAAATCCAAAGAAACAATACGATCTTGTACGGTTTTAGTTGTAGAAACTTCCATTTACTTATGGTGGTCACCACTGTTTAGATGGTAGCTATAGTAGGCGTAAGTGCGGTATGCCTATGCTGGCTAAGATTTATATCTTTACTTTCGAAATGTTTTCTGCACTATGCACTAGTAATAATATCAAATGTTTCTTTTTAATGCGTATCAAGCATCTTTGACTATCATAAGGAGAAATCTCCTCCGATTCTGCATTTGCATTTTTTTTGTGTGCGGGAGGCCTTATGATAGTCCCATTTTCCAAAACGCATTGTGAATCTATTTTAAAATATCCCTTGGTTTGTTTTTAAAAGATAAACTGTTTTAAATTCTCACATCAGTCCCATCACCGACCTGGAGTTTATTGTTTTCCTTCCTAAACTCTGGGTGCCCACCAATTTCCACACAGGCAGTTTAGAGTTAGGTTATCAGGTTATTCTGGAATTCGGGAGTGCTGTAGAAATCTGGAGTCAAGCTGGATGGCGTAGTATATCAACTAGTATATAGTGTTTCTTTTCCTCTATTTTGTTGTTGTACACTATGATGATGTAATGTAATGTTATATGATGTAATGTAATAACTGATATAGTTCTTTGTTTTAAAGATTATTCATTTATTTAATATATGTTATTCCGCTGCGATTGTGAGATTCTGATATTGTTCTGTTGTTTCTTTCTGTTCTGTTCTATCTTTTTTTCTCTTCTTCTATCTTTTTCTTCTTCATTAACCATAACATTTCGGTTTTCCGGCATTCGATTGCTCGGCAGTTGACACAGTGGACGTATTGATGTCGGTTTTCAAGCGTCGAAAAATCGCGAACGTTACACAAATATATGCAGATATATTCACACGATCCCAGGCACATACTTCAAACACAGATCCAACACAAAAAAGAACATAATAGGGTCAAGTTTGCTCACCTGTAGTTTCCGTGAGCAGAGAACAAGTTTGAACTTGAAACTGGAAAAATTTGAAAAGAATCGATCTGTTTTGAATTGAAATCCTGGATCTGGTGCTTGATTCCAGAATTTGATTCCAGGTTTTAGTTTGTTGATGCTTGATCCTTGCATGCATTTCCTATTTCCAGGTTTGCTTTGAATCTTGGTTTAAGGTTGTTTCCTAGGTTGTTTAAAAATCTTTGAAAATTGTTGTTTGATCTTTGAATTACTTCTAGATTTGATTTTCTGGTTTAAGACTTTGATCTTCAGGTTGATGGTTTAAGATTGAAGGCTTTTAGTTTTAAAGATGCTGATGTTTTAATTTTTTTTTTCTTTGGTTTGAAATTTTGTTTCAGGTTTGAGCTTTGCTTTTGTTTTTGATTTATTCTTTTCTTTCTGAACTGTTTTGACATTTCAGTTTGAAGATAGAGAAAATTGGAAGTGAAAACTAGAAATAACATGGGTTCTTCTTTGCTAATACTATACTTTTGAAATTAAATTTTTAAAGAAAAATTCCACTTGCCTAATTAGTTCAACACTTGTCAATATTTGTATAAACACTTGTTAAATTCAAGTCTTAATTGTTATACACTTGTTAATTAAAATTAAAATTATGTTTAAACCCCTATTTGATTTAGTTTACATATTTTGTTAAAATTCTTTACTTTAAATAATTTGTAGATTTAACTTTAGACCCTCTCATTAATTTACTTATATTTACATATGTTTATAATTTACAAATGTTTATCTTAATAATTTCCAAATATATAAAAGAAAAGTAATTTAAATCTTTTATCAAATCTTATTTTATATTTTAAATTCAAGTTATTAGGAATATTTATATTTATGTGTTTATATTTTATTCATACTTTTTTTTTCATATTTACATTTATTAAACTTTATGAAAGAAAGATGATTTAGAAATCACTTATACACGAATACATAATCTTAAACAAGTTTTCCAAATCAATACACACACAGACACACAGATATATATATATATATATATATATATATCTGTATGTGTGTGTGTATATACCTATATATACATTATAACATTTGAAAGCAAACCAATTTTAAATATGGAGTTTTCAAATCAAACTATTTAAATTTAAAATTCAAAATTCAAAATTTCATTCTTATATAATTTTTTAAACAAATGACTTGAATTCAAATTAATAATTACAAATAATTTTATATATATATTAGTTCCTTAGAAATAATAAGTTAATAAATCCATTTTTTATTTTCAATATATTTATTAAAGAATTTCAAATCAAAATTTATTTACAATCAATTTGTATATACATATATTTCAATTTTGGAAATTTTTAAATAAATTTATCATTAAGTCCAAAAATTCAAAATTAACTACCAATAATTTCATAATTCAATTCCAAAAATTGAATTTATTATCAAATTAATCCTAGCTAAAATCCGGGAATGTTACAATTACTACAGTGCAAATATTGTTAAAATGGTTCAAAAACTACTAATTTAGTTCATTACGCTAATATAAAATATTATTATGAGCTAAAATACACACTTTATCTATAAAACGCCATAGTTGCTCAAAAACCGCTATTATAATAGATAAACTATCGGTACAATCAAAAAATATCAATCTGAAATAACATTTTGAGCTAAAATGTGCATTTTTTGTATAAAAATGCTATGACAAAATGGCATTACACAACAACAAAAATTGTTTTTTACAACTCTCAAAAAGTTGTAGTAAGTATTTTATGATGTTTTACTAAACGTAATCTTAGCCACAGTGGTAACAAAGTCTACTTCTTCTACAACATTTTTTAGATGTTGCAAAAAAAGTTGTAATAAAACTTATTACAACTCATTTTAGATGCTGCGGTACATTTTTTACAACATTTTACAAACGTTGCTGTATACTTTTTGACAACAATTTACAAAAGTTGTTATATTCTTTTTTGCAACTTTTTCAAACATTATGATATATTTCTTATTTTAAAATAAAATACATAGACATTTCATATTATAATCACCGTAAATATGGTCAATTAGAAATCAATGCATGAATTTCCACAACACATATCCAAATTGTTTCCATTGAAAATAATTCAACAATTTACATAAACAATATTTACACTAATTTCAAAGAAACATTCATATCAAAATTCAAAATCCAAAAATCCACAAAAATACAACTTCAACCTGCATAGCATAAAAATATTAAGCCCAAATGTTAAAGCTTATGAATTACTTAAGTAATAATCGGGCTAAATCTTCGGCATTACTATCTTTTGATTTTTTTCAGCATTTTCCCATTAAAGCCTGCATAAGTAATAGCGTATAAATTACAACAGTGCATAAATTACAGCACATTGCGTATTGATGAGTTAACCAATAATAGTGGTTAAATATTATGATTTGGATTTAGATGCACAAGAATTAGTAACCAAGGATACACTTGAATATATTTTATATATGCAAGAACAAGAAAAGAAACTTGTGGTTAAGATCAATGGGTTGAAATTAAGCAAGGCATATAAAACAATGTTGCACTAGTGTTTGAAAAGGAAGAAATATGGGTACCATTGAAATTACAGATGTAAACAAAACTAGTAATTTTGATTCCATTTAATATATGGTTCAATTTTGAACTACATTTCAACATTTGATTAAAAATGCTTAAGACTTAATAACATGTATCATTTTACTATAAGTTGATCAATGGGCATAGAAGATTGAAAATGGCACGGGTATATGCAATTTGAACTAAGTTACTATGCCACCATTTGTGCTATATCAAAGAGTATGTACAGTCAAATATATACATTGTCATGTGCAATTGAGATAAACAGGCATGAGCATGTGCAAAATGAGTTTGCATTGATCTGATTAAATTCATTTGATCTCCGAATAGACTTGAAAACTAATGCAAAAGAGTATGGCTGAAGCAATTATGCAATCCCATTAGAACTGATGCATTAGTTTGTAAAAAACTAATGGAAATAGACATAAGACTAATGTAATCTAAAACCAAGTGGGAACCTAACTGAAGTAGAAATCTGAATCTGCAGCATAAACGAACTAATGCTAAAAAGTTCTCAATCTAAAGCCAAAGGGTGAATGGAAGCTATTGCTATTTTAAAATCATTAATTTTGTACTTAGTGCAACTAAAAGCAACTCAATTCATTCTTAAGACATTAAATTTTAGAAAATATCAATTATCATAAATAATAATTTTTAATATTAGACTACTAACTGTAATTTTAAATGACAAAAAAATTGTTTAGCAACGTTTCCATGAATGAATATGTATTCGTTCTTCAGTAAATTACCTTACTATTATTTGGCATGGTTTTGGATGGGGAAAAATTGTCTCATTCGGCCAAATAATACCAAATGGACATGCATATTCTTAACCACAAAATCTTATTGATTAATTCATTTCAAAGCATGACATTAGGAAGAAAAGTTTTAATGTGCTTTAGCAATACACTATATGTATATTCAAACAATATTAAGCTAACTGCAAAACTTACTCGAATTTGGCAGTAGCTTTCACTTCCTCCAACAGAAAGGGACTTGCAATTACACCTCACGAATAGGAATGAATGGTAAGGAACTAGAATATATAAGGGTAAGGGTTATGTTGGACAAATTTCTAATGTATCATTATGCAGATTAATTATCCTAAAAACCATTCTTAAGCCCATTTAATTATTTAATTGAGTTCGGCCTTAATTATATTTATTAAAATCTCAACTTACCTTATTACTTAACATTTAGATTATTCTATTTAATTTTTGTAATTAAATCACTTGAATAATGTTATCAAAAATTAGGGGTATTACAGCATGTTCCAACTCCTCAAAAATTGTCCATCAGCTCCATTACGGGACAAAGTTTGTCCTTCATGCACAAAAATAAAGAACACGTCTTAACGCCTAAAAATTATTGAAAACTTGTTCTTCTTGCAGTTTCATGTTATATTTAATAGTAGTTTTGTGCTACATACCAAACGTTGTCATTTAGTTTGTTTCCGTATTCCTGCCATATCTACCTGCTTAACGTAAGCAATATTTTTTGCAAATCAATGTCTTTAAAACTCTTTTACCCAACAACCGTAGGGATTTAATTAACCATGTAGCGACCCGTTGTTCTGTACCCCCTTGAGTTGGTAATAATTCTTCCTTGCTCAACATAAAGTGTACGAAAGAGCGAATACTAGGGTGACGAAGATGAAAGAAGTAGAAGAAATAGAAACAATACAGAATCTCACAATCGCAGTGGAACAAAGTATAATATATATAATAACAGATTTTATGCAAAAGAATCTGTAGCAGTTTATATATTTACAGTCATCAGAGTACAACTATCAATACATCAAACTAGACAGTTATATAACTTGTCCTTACACAATGGAGTATAAATCAAGTATGGAAAAGTACGTCTGAAACCCCTCCAGCTAGTCTCCTGAGCTCCATAGCATTTATCTAGAATCTGTAATACTCGGTCTGAGCCGAGCATTATAATAAAACAACACCCGAGTTAGTTTGGAAAAACCAGTGTGATAAAACACACTCAATTTGAATTATTAGAGTTATCAAATCCTTTGAAAGACAAAAGGATCTCGTATGACCGCGTCATACGTAAAGCTGACGATTTTTTACCTAATGATAACCAAAACATTTTTTTATAAGATCCAGTGATATTATAGTAACGTTTAAATACAAGTACTTATTCAAATTGTTATCCCACCTTTTGGCAAGGCTGTGACACCCAAAACTGACTAGAAACTAAAGACAGTTCATCTCAAAGTTGGTTATACATTGTTTCGCCACGGAGTCGGTGAATTTTGTCCGAGTCCAGATTGAGCTATAATTGATGAGACATGACAAGCAAAGCCATGAAGGCCAACATCCCAAATTTCAAGTCAATCCGAGTTCATATGCTCATGTTATGATCGATTCAATCTAGAGGAAACGGCCCAGCCTTCATATCCATCACTATGGGTGATTTCGTATCCATCAAGAGTGCACTCGGTTCGTATAAATCATGTTCGCATCGATCGGTTAATACCAGTTCATATCGATCATGTTGGTAGTATTCGAATCCATCGAATTTGTATCGATGGACTTCGTATCAATCAACAGGTGTTGTGCCTCATAATGATTGGCTAGTGTTTTATTCGCATCCATCATAGAAGCCTCTCTTCATATCCATTAGGTAGCTATTGTTCGTATCCATTAGGTCACCTTACTTCGTATCCATTAAAAGGCTCAAGTTCGCATCGATTGGCCTATTATCCATTGAAAAGGTACGTGGTTCGTATCGATCAAGGAAAGGCCTGTTCGTAACCATCGACCATTAGTAGTTCGTGTCCATCGATGACTGCAGTTCGAATCCATGAGTGAGGTCTTATTTGAATCCATCAAGTCAACAAACCTGGGTGACGTGCCATAGCTCGATACGAACAAGGCGAGATTTATGGAGTCATTACGATGAATTGGAGTAAAGTCCGGATCGAGGTGAAGTATGCGTGCCACATAATCACGAGACCACGTGAGGTTATCGAGTCGAAAGGATCATTTTGAAGTGATGGATTCGAACCAAACAGCCACCGAAAAAGTCCATTTCGTATCGACTATTTCTCCCAATCCACTAATCCAAATGCATTGAAATTTTCACAAGAGCTTGCGTACACATTATAGAATGTCTCTACCAAATTTCAGCTCGATTGGACATATTCTTGATCGATACGAAATGAATTTGTATCGATCGTAGATCGAGTCGAAACTTTCTAAGATTGGTCGCGTGGGCCCACTCACATGCCGGAACGAGTCTCCCGAAGTTTGAGTGAAATCTCAGCCCCCTACGCCTATAAATAGTGCCCCAGAGCCTACAGAAGAGGGATCTTTTGACTCTCAAGCAGCCAGACTCTGCCGGATCGAGATCTCCATCATTCTACTACTGTTGATTTCGAATTTCTAGTTGTAACTTGCTGTTGATTGCTGTAATCGCTTGTAATCATTAAAAGAGAATCAATAAAGTTGCAAAAACTTCATAGTGGACGTAGGTAACACGCCGAACCACTCTAAATTGCTTATTTTTGCATTTACTTTCCTGTTGTTTGGAGTTTTTGTTAGATAACCCTCATTTTTAATTTATATTCTTCATTACCATCTCTTCAAAAACTTTCGAAGAGTGTTGTGACCAATTTTGGTGTAAATACTTTGGTGCTTTCAGTGAGAAAACCTAGATTTTCACCTGCTCGTTGGATCTGTCATCGATACCGGATTGCATAAATCTAAGAGAGAGATCCAGAATTTAAGCCCAGATTCCTTCCATTCTATTCAGATTTGCATAAATTCTAGGAAAGGGTTTGACCCCAAGATGGTTAGCACAAGGACCACCTCCAACGCTGTCAATCCAGACGACCAGGATAGACAGAATCCTGCGCCACTACCTCCCTCTAAGCGAGACGCTACTGGACACATGGAACCATCAAGTCTGGTTACCCGACAAAAGTTTCTACAGCTGCTTCAAGAGCTGACCCAGAGTCGGCAACAACTAACAGAACAGCTACGCGCTAACACCAAGCTGACCAACCAGCTGAATCGCCAGAAGCGAAGGAGATCTAGGAGAGATCATGCTTCTCACTCCTCCAGCGAAAGTTCTTCCTCTTCCGATTATCATATCATCGATCTCCACGACTCCGAGTAGATGGGAGTCAAATGCAAACTGCTGGATAACAACCGGCAATGACCGTTGGACAACTGAGAGTTGGCCCATCGGCCAGTTTCCAAACCGAGCCCTCCTCCCGAGGGGGTACCGCTCCTCACTACACCAAAGACTACCGCACCACGACCATCGCGGTTGAAACAAGGGTTGATGCCCAAAATCAGTCAAACCTGGACCGTCGTCAGCACGGGCGTCCTCCTGAACCGTACGTGCCAGAGGACTATGAGCCAAGAAGGCAAGATGTGGACCGTCGACTGCATCCAGTCCAACCTCATAATATGGAACACCATCATACTCCGGCACGAGCCACACAGAACATACAAATGTCGGATCTTCGGACCATGATACATTAGATGAGCCGTGAGAGCCAGGGTCTCACGAATGATGACTGGGGAATCTCCTTAAGTCACACTCCCTTTACGGACGACATTCTTACTTTCGAACCCCTTCGGCGATTCAGGATGCCGACTCTACCCATGTACGAGGGCAAGTCCGACCCCAACCAACATATTCTGAAATATGAATGTCGATGAGCGCTGCCAAAGCTGACGACGTAGTGAAGTGTCGTAGTTTCCCCATCTCCTTGGGAGGCATCGCTACAATGTGGTTCACTCGACTGCCACCTCGATCCATTTCCTCCTTCGACCAGTTGGCCACAAAATTTGTTGAGCAATTCCGCATGCACGTCGCAAGGCCGAAAGACGTCAACACTCTATCTAGCGTCACCCAAGCTCCTGAGGAGATGCTCAGACACTACTTAGAGAGATTCCATGCTGCATGTGCGGAAATCAGCAATCCGAACGATAACTCCATCGTTATGGCTTTGACTAAGGGTATTGACCCCGATTCTAAGTTTGGCAACTGGTTGGCTGGAAAACCACCTGCATCATTGGACCGTTTCCACGCCAAGGCAGCTCAATTCCTGAGAAGGGAAGATGCGAAACAGTCTAGGAAGCAGACTGATGCAGGGCTAAGCTCAAGGGATCCAAAGCAATGTCGCAATCAAACAGTCCAGTGAGAGTTCCGAAAAAGTTCTGTTGAATGTTCAAAACAAATAAACTCGGCGAAGGGAGGAAGTGAATCAAAATAGGAAACGAGACCAAAATCATGGCCCACAGCGTAAGAATTCTATTTTTGAAAGTTATACTCCTTTGAATACGTCGCTGGAGAACTTGTATTTACAAAATTGTAATACAATTCAATACCAAAAAACCTGCTCCAAAATCGTCGTCAGAGAGGCAAATCCAGACGGGAAAATTTTGCAGGTTCCACGAAAGCTATGGGCACAATACGAATGAACGTCGTCACTTGCAAGATCTCGTAGAAAAATTGATTAGAGAAAGGCGGTTGGAACAGTTTGTTCAGGCGCCGCAGCCTTGAGGAGCGAGCCCATCAAATTAAAATAATGAACCCGATCGACCGAGACAGAAGTACTCCACCTGTCTCGGTGGGAGATTAGTGATAAACGCTGTCAGCGGCGAACCCACTTTGTCAGGAGCCTGGAACGACGAGGATCTTCGTCACTGTTACACATGACAGGCTTTATTCAGTCTATGAATACTTTGCAATTTTCTTTGCATTCTGAAGTTTGAATTTGTAATAGGGCACTGAATTTGCCATGTTTTTCCGTTCTAGCAATAAATTACCATCTCTTCAAGCTAGATCCGTGATTCACCGAATGCGACATTCAACAATCACGATGCACGAAGAGCTAAGATCTATCACACGATAGAATTTATTCAAATAGCGAGTGGCTATGACACAATCGGCCACTCACTAAGTGAAACCTCAGCTCGGGGGCAAGCCATCACATCAAAGGATGAACTGGATCGACACACGGCAGTCCTATAAACATCAACTCTAGGTTCCCAAAGTGCGAATCGGAGTATAAATCCTAACTCCACTTTCCCAGAGTGCGAATTGGAGTATAAACCTCAACTCTAGGTTCACAGAGTGCGAACCGGAGTATAAACCCTAACTTCACTTTCCCAGAGTGCGAATTGGAGTATAAACATCAACTCTAGGTTCCTAGAGTGCGAACCGGAGTATAAACACTAACTCCAAACTCCTAGAGTGTGAGTTGGAGTATAAACATATAAATGCAGTTCTGGAGAGGGTGGACCCGTCCACCTAACGACTTCGGCCGTATCCTAACCAAGTTTGAGGAGGATGGACCCGTCCGTCTAACGACCTCGCTTGTTAACTCGAGGTGGATGTGATCCGACCATCCGCTATCCCGATATATCCCTCTTTCCCAAAGTGTGAACGAATTCCTAAATAGCTCAAAAAGATGTTACTGACCATCTGTCGGCTAACTCCAAATTCCCAAAGCGTGAATTGGAGTATAAACATCAATTCCAGGCTCACGGAGTGCGAACCGAAACATACAGGCTAAGTCCAAATTCCCAGAGTGTGAATTGGAGTATAAACATCAATTCCAGGTTCCCGGAGAGCGAACAGAAACATCAATGCTAACTCCAAGTTCCCAGAGCATTAATTGGAGTATAAATAACAATTCCAGGTTCCCGGAGTTCGAACCGAAACATAAATGCTAACTCCAAGTTCCCAGAGCGTGAATTGGTGTATAAATAACAATTCCAGGTTCCCGGAGTGCGAACCGAAATATACATGCTAACTCCAGATTCCCAGAGCGCGAGTTGGAGTATAAACATCAATTCCAGGTTCTCGGAGTGCGAACCGAAATATACATGCTGACTCCAAATTCCCAAAATGTGAATTAGAGTAAAAAAACCAAGTCAAAGTTATTGGAGTGCAACTGTGTTACAAACACCAATAACTCTCAAATTCCTAGAGTGCGAACCAGATTATCGATCACAGATCATCCTAAGTCCTCCGGAGTGTGGACATGTGCTCAAGATTTGCAAAAGATGCGATCGACCACCGAAATGAAAATGCTTTTTCCCGGAACTGGGGGCAAAAAGCTCAAGTGTTAATCACTAACCGAAGCAATACAATGTCCAAAACTCGACTCATTCATTAATCACAACGTGTGATCAAGATTTTCAGACTTGGTAAATAAAACGAACTCAACTTGAAGGTAAAAACACCACAAGTACATTGGACTGAAAGTCGAGTACTGCAAATACTTAAGCACAAAAGAAATGAGAGTTTAAGCAAAGAAACTAAATTTAATTTCAACTAACTGTTTATGAAGATTCAAGTAAATGTTATTCCAAAAAATTCCTACTAGTAGGGGGCCGAGCCTGCACCTATACCTAGCCTACAAAAGAAAAATAAAAGTGACTTCTTAACTGCCAAAAAGGCGTCAGAGGGGGATCGTCTACTTTTTCTTCTTCGGCTTTTTCTTTGATGCGGAACCACTAGAACCGCTAACAGTCTTTTGCTTCGACCCCATACCCTTTGGCGGATCTTCCTCTGATGAATGCATGATATCGACGTCTTCCTCCGAACTTGAACTTAAAGGAATATTCTCTTCTGGAGGAGTCGGAGGAGTCGGGTCTACCACCGTGGCCGGAATGGGCACGCTGGTTCCGACAAGTGTGTCCCTAGAAGATATCACCTCAAGAAGAGTGGGGCCAACCGCCATCGTAACACTCTTAGAATTACCACCACATGCTGCCGCCTCCATCTCTGCGTTGATTTGAGCTAGTATCTCGGCTTCACGAGCGGCACGAGATTCACGGTAGGCAGTGGGGACTGTAACGAAACAACAGAAACAGGTGGGAACTCACCAAGAACGAATGGCATGTCCGTAAAAGGATTGCTGGTTTAAGCTAAAAGCTCGTTCATCATCTGCTCGTCCAAAGACAGTGAGCTACCCTGCGTCGTCTCCATCGGCGCGACCGCAGTCGTGATGATCGCCTCAGTAGTGATGGCCTCCTGCACTAGATGCGATTCTTAGCTTGCAGGAGGTGCTGTCGGTGTAACTTTTCTCACTGGACAAGAAAGAAAAGAAGTTGTCAGAACACACTTCAAGAACAAGCCCTTCACTTCAAATGCATATGAGATTTGTACAGAGTACCATCCTCGGTTCGGCTCGTGGCTGGCTGAACAGCTTCTGAAGGATGTTCCCTTATGGGGGATAAGCATGGCTGCTCAGGGTCATAGCCCAGAACCGGCTGCGGCTCAATCACTGGCATCGGCTCGGATCGAAATGAAGTAATCATCCCAGAACTTGTAGCTAGATGTGCGACACCAGAACCCTCACCAATTTCTAAGTGTTGGGTACCCAATCTCTCTCTAGCATGGAAGATCATAAAATCGTGGTGAACCTTCTTCTCATCATCATTCAATATGCGGTTCTCCAACTCGAACTCATCAAAAGCTTCACCCAGCTGTGCTGCCTTCTCTTCTTCAACTAACAAATTCCATGCATTGAATAAGTGTGTCGGGTAGTCATCGAGCCACGCTAAGTTTCTGTGCCTCAGCACATTGGCGTTATAAGTGATGAGAAGCTCTTCAATCTCCGTCTCGAGCTTGATCTCTGCCTGCCGAACTTTCTCATAAACTTCGGCTTCCACCTCGGGGACCTTTTCCACGGCCACATCTCTTTCCCTCCGAAACTCCACCGCCTGATCACATGCTTCCTATGTGGAAATGTTAGCGGCATCCCTCTCCTTCATGATTTCCGAAACTTTGGCCTTAAGCTCATTTAGCTCCTTCAAGGCTGCATCCCGCTCGGCGGCTACGACAGTATTCCGGTGGCCCATGTCTTCCACCGTGGCGTAATGCTCACGCTTTATCCTGTCCATTGCCGCCTGGGCTTCATCATCTTTCGTAAGAGCCTCGATTTCTGATTTCCGAGAAGACTCGGCTTCGCTACTGAGCAATTGAATAATCCGGTCTTTTTGGCCAAGTTCTTTCTCTAATTTCTCAATCATGGCCGCCCGGTCAAAAGCCACTTTCGATGCTTTCTTCACGGCCTTGGACCATTCCCGATACTGGAAAAATATGTCGGTGAGATAATCATGCATCATTGGTTCGACCGATGTGGGCACCCTTTTTAGATGCGGGGAGAAGACAAAACCATCGAAGCAAATATCAGGAAAATCTTTCTGCAGCTGAGCAAGCCTCGCTGCTCCTTCCCCTGAAGGCTCGGCCAGTACCTGCTCTGTTGTTGTAGGGGCCGCAATCTCAGTCCTACGGTGAGTTTCATACCTTGACGATTGGGAAGACGGCTTGTGTCGTGGTGCCTCTGATGGTCGCGAGGCATGGGCAGGAGGTTATGCAGAGACTCTGGGAGGTGGTGTACGAGATAGTGACCGATGCCTATACTCTCTACCTCTGTCAGAGCGCTCATGACTCGAGTACCCCTGGTCATAGTCTCTGTCTCCTTCTCTCCTATATGGTTCGTAATATGATGAAGACTTGTGTTTGCTGCGAAGACTGCCAAGCATCGAGCTTCGACCAGACATGGTATCTACAAGTCAAAACGGAGACAAAAGTTGGTAATCTTTCACAGTGAGCGTACTACATTCAGAAATCGTGTAGTACCATGAAGTGTGAATGTTTGTGCAACCCCCCGACCAACCGGATGTGTCAATCGCACTCGTGGACAGAGATTCGCTTAAAACAAAGGCTTGTGAAAGTTTCTCCAATCCGACATCCTGCTGCAAGGAAACATCGGTCGGAATTGGAAGATCAGCGAGCCCTTTATAGAGATTCTCAGTTCTTGGGGGAGACATCTCCGAAATTATAATTCCGGAGGCGGGCCAGGACGTGACAATAGATTTCCATCTTCCCTTTCTAGATGGTTTGTCAACGGCTGCCTTGCCTTTTCTCTGCTCTTCGATATCCTGGTCTACATCCGTAGGTTCTCCAAACGGTTCTTCAACAGTGTGAGTTCTTTCGGATTCAGCCTCCTCGATTATAAAAACTTTAGGATTTCTTCGTTTAGCACATTCTTTCAAGGCAGTCCTTAAGATACCGTCGAGCATTATACTTTGTCTTCGCTCGATCAGCCCGAGAATCCTAAGATTCCTATCCGTCAAAAGCAACACGATATTTCTTTCTTTGCTTGGGATTTCTTGGAAGACCCGAACTATCTCCTTGAAACGTTCACCTTTGGGTCGCTGGATTATGGCTGAAAAGAAAAAGAGATATGAGTTCGACTTCATCTACATCAGTTTTATCAACTACCTGAGAGAGATAGCAATACTCATGTCTAAATAGCCAGCGCCTAGCAAATCCTGGGGGCATCTAACATAAAACCACTGCGTCTTGAAGTAGCCCCGTCTAGTCCAAGTCCCTGTGACCACCTAACAGTTTCTTACCGCTTCCAGGAATGTGAAAGATGGACTATCAGTCCGACTCTTGAAGTTAAAAAAAGTATCTGATCTCAATCAAGAGTGGAGGTCGATAGAGATATTCCATAAATGCAATGAACAAGCTATTGAGTGAGGCATATCCGTTCGGATGTAGCTGAGAGGGGGCAGTCCCCAAAAACGACATACTTCTCTTATATACTGGTTAAACGGAGGAAGTGTCCCAGCTGCGCACGCGTGGCGATTGAATGCGGTATATCCCTCTGGTGAATTGTGCGGTCTATC
Source organism: Allium cepa (assembly GCA_030765085.1). Lineage (NCBI taxonomy): Eukaryota > Viridiplantae > Streptophyta > Magnoliopsida > Asparagales > Amaryllidaceae > Allium > Allium cepa. The sequence continues at coordinate 1,035,204,124 of CM060928.1, forward strand.
ATTTGGTCCCAGCAGTAATACGTCGTCCATCGACAAACCATGCCTTAAGCATATTCTTCCTAGCATGTCTTCCAAATGTTGGACGAAACAGAGTATGATGGGTTACTAATGAAGGATGCGTCAGGTAACTCGTCCGGAGCTCGACCGATAACTTCAACCTCAATCTCCGGTACTTCAAGCACGGGAGGGACTTAATTTTGAGTTTCTTGCGGCCGCGAACTTGAAGTTTCCATAACTAGCTAACTCACGATAAATCATCATTGGACGCTGAAGAGCCTACGTGTTCCCCTTGTGTAAAGTGTGTGTTATGCAGTGCTGCGCATTACTTGAGCAAATTCTAAGGAATTAGAGGAAGTGTGTAAATGGCAAAACCCTAAAAATCAGATTGGAATGACCGTCATCGCTGACCGTCACGACCATGCCATCCGGATGCTAATGAACGATTCAAATTTAAGTTTATTATAATTGTGTTAAGTTACAGTTCCATCAACGAGCTTCAGAAGGCAGCCAAATGTGCATTTCTATGGTCAAGTCCGATTATGCAAAGAAGAAGCTCGTCAGAGTCTAGTGTCAGGATATGCAAAAGTTCGCTAAGTTCGTCTAATTTCAACTTGGAATCGGTCGCAACAGTTCAAATTCGTATCGAGTCAGAGATGCATCATTTTTCGTATCGACCATATTCGATTCGATACATTCGTATCGATCAGATTCGACTCGATACATTTTGAATCGGGCGATAGCAAAGGCTCAGGTTCGTATCGATATGTTTTGTATCAATCAGGGTAGTATGTATCGCATCAATCAGAAATTCTTAGCTTCGCATCCATGACCGTTCTAGTCTGCGTACCGACCGTTAGAACGATCGATGCGAACCACTTCGTTGCACTTAGCCTTTCCAGGGTCGATATGAACATCGATACGAAATCATATGATTTGGATCGATTCGAAAACTCCTATTATAGATCGACACGAAACGAAGACAGAGTCGTTCCTCCACAACTCCTTCTTCTCCAAAGGGCCTTGACCCCATTTCCTTCCTCCATCCTTGAAGTTGCACTGACCCATCCCTGATCTCGATTTCATCTGAATCGATAACAAAGGAAAATAGAATGGAAAGATTTCAAGTCTCGTCGTTTACCCGCTAGGTGTTCAATGAATTATCTAGATCTGACAATTGATTTTGAGGGTTGAGATATCGGGGTCGGTTCGAAGGCAATTTTTTTCTCTCCTGACCTGATCGATGCGAAAGCAGAGGATAAAGAGAGTAAAAGTAAAAAGTAAAAAAAGCCAAAGTCTAAGATATTTATATGTAGCCTAAGGAGAGACTGGGCTGATTCACCTCCCAGTAAATATGACCGATCACAACCGGTCAAATAACGGATCGATGGGAATGCTCTCTTCGAATCCATCGGACTTTGCCTTCATCGAGGCGAAATTGCCACCAGGATTCATCGATTCGAAGTTTCTATTCTACAACCATCAACTCACAACAGTGCAGGTCTATCGATGCAAGGTTGTTTTCGTATCCAACAAACCCATCAATACGAACAATCATTCCGTATCCATCGGAGATCATCGATGCGAAGCAGGGTCAACCGTAGTTTGTGACCATCGTTACAAATAAGCATTTCGTATCCATCAATTCGACTCGCATCAATATGAAAAACTACTTTTCAACCTTTTACATCGATTCAGGAGAGGATCGATACAAGAGGATAGTCAAAAAAACCATCAGGCGTTGTTTCAGCTCGAATTTCAAATCGGTTCAGGAGAGAATCGATACAAAATTCGTTAACGAACTAAACTGACAACGACTCGTGAACACGCAACGTTAACAAGAGTCAAGTTAACATATATGCATATATGTCGGACTAATATTTGATTTTCAACATTCACAGGGATCGAATACTCATCTCATTACAATTACCGCGACAAACAACTGATCACTATCACACAGCAGCCAGTTACAGCAATACAGAATACAATTTTCAATGAAAAATATGATGATTTTTCAGAGGGAAACTGCAGCTTTTCAAAGCACGTCATGTCCCACAAGACGTACTTTAGGGGGCAAGTTTTATCCCGCCTTTTGGCAAGGCCGTGACACCCAAAAACTGACTAGAAACTAAAGACAGTTCATCTCAAAGATTGGTCATATATTGTTTCGCCATGGACGTCGATGAATTTTGTCCGAGTCCAGATTGAGCTATAATTGATAAGGCATGACAAGCAAAGCCATGAAGGCCAGCATTCCAAATTTCATGTCAATCCGAGTTCATATACTCATGTTATGATCGATTCAATTTAGAGGAAACAACCCAGCCTTCGTATCCATGCGCTCGGTTCGTATCGATCTTGTTCGCATCGATCAGCTAATAGCATTTCATATCAATCGTGTTGGCAGTATTCGAATCCATCGAATTCGTATCGATGGACTTCGTATCCATCAACAGGTGCTGTGCATCGGTTAGTTAGAGGAAACTAAAGACAGTTCATGTGCTCGATTAGTTAGAGGAAACTAAAGATAGTTCATGCGCTCGGTTCGTATCGATCATGTTCGCATCGATAAGCAAATAGCGGTTCGTATCAATCATGTTGGCAGTATTCGAATCCATCGAATTCGCATCGATGGACTTCGTATCCATCAACCGGTGTTGTGCCTCGTAATGATTGGCCAGTGTCTTCTGCGCATCCATCATAGAAGCCTCTCTTCGTATCCATTAGGCAGCTATTGTTCGTATCCATCAGGTCACCTTACTTCGTATCCATCAAAAGGCTCAAGTTCGCATCGACTGGCCTCGTATCCATTGAGAAGCTACATGGTTCACATCCATCAAGGAAAGGCCTGTTCGTAACCATCGACCATTAATTGTTCGTGTCCATCGATGACTGCTGTTCGAATCCATAAGTAAGGTCTTATTCGAATCCATCAAGTCAACAAACCTGGGTGACGTGCCATAGCTCGATACGAACAAGGCGAGATTTTTGGAGTCGATACGGTCAACTCGGAGTAAAGTCCGGATCGAGGCGAGGTATGCGTGCCACATCATCACGAGACCACGTGAGGTGATCGATTCGAAAGGATCGTTTCGAAGTGATGGATTCGAACCAAACAGCCACCCAAAAATTCCATTTCGTATCGACTATTTCTCCCAATCCACTGATCCAAATGCAATGAAATTTTCACAGGAGCTTGCGTACACACTATAGAATGTTTTTGCCAAATTTCAGCTCGATTGGACATCATATTGATTGATACGAGATGAATTCGTATCGATCGTAGATCGAGTCGGAACTTTCTGAGATTGGTCGCGTGGGCCCACTCACATGCTGGAACGAGTCTCTCGAAGTTTGAGCGAAATCTCAGCCTCCTACGCCTATAAATAGAGCCCCAGAGCCTACAGAAGAGGGATCTTTTGACTCTCAAGCGCCCAGACTCTACCGGATCGAGATCTCCATCATTCTACTACTTTTGATTTCGAATTTCTAGTTGTAACTTGTTGTTGATTGCTGTAATCGCCTATAATCATTGAAAGAGAATCAATAAAGTTGCAAAAACTTCATAGTGGACGTAGGCAACATGCCGAACCACTCTAAATTGCTTGTTCGTGCATTTACTTTCCTGTTGTTTGGAGTTTTTGTTAGATAACCCTCATTTGTAATTTATATTCTTCATTATTATCTTTTCAAAAACTTCCGAAGGGTGTTGTGACCAATTTTGGTGCAAACACAAGTAGCCTAAATTATTACATTAATTAAATTCCAGCAAACTAGGCTCTACAAATAAAAACGTAAGCTCTTATTGGAGAATGGATTTCAACTGAATGACTAAGCACTGGGGTACCTCTTGTCAAAGTACACCACTAGAACAACATACCGAGGACAACTCCGGGGCGCCCTGCTACATAAGACCGGACTACCCTTAAACTGGATAGCCCAAATAATATTACCTCGTGGTTGGAATTAGCAACCGTCACATAGCCAAATAAAAAGGACTCTAGATAGGGGTATGATGTGCACGTAATTGTGCATATATTTACATCCATATTTTATCTCTTTTTTTTAAATAATCATCATATTTGGGCATTTTAACATGTTTAAAACCAAAATTCAATTATTTCCAAACCATCATATTTTCATCATCATTCAGGGGCAAAACGGTCATTTTTGTGCATGTGTCAATGTAAGAATTTTTACTTGGACATTTTTTGATTATTTTTATAGGAATTTGGATGCATATGGAAGAGGCTTATATGAAGATACATGCATACATAAGGAAATAAAAAGGAATGAAGAGGAAATAATTCAAGTTCAAGATCATGGAGGACCCCACCCACTTACCTAACTTCCAATTAGAAGCTAAGCACATGCTAAAAGGACTTAAAGCTTCATGTACATATTAAGTGGGGGATTAGTGAATGTTAATGATTACTTGGAGGCTACACCACCTCAAGGGTATTTTGGGAAGCTCCCTAAAAAGAGAATTAGGGTTTTATGCATGTATAAATAGCCCTCTTATGTACATGAAGAGGATCATCTACTCTTTCATTTTACTTAGGAAATTAAGAAATCAAAGTGTAAGCTCAATGTTCTATGAAATAAAAATGGCTTCCAAGCCTCTTTCTTCTCTCTTTTCTACATGTTTTTCTTTGTTTTATTGTTAATGTTTATTTATATGCTCTCTTTCTCCTTATGTTCATAGCTTAGATTTACATTTATGCAAGTAGTTAGTAGCTAATCTCTTTTGCTTTCTTTGCTTATTTCTATTTTCTTTTCTTTAATGTTGAAACTTACTTGTGATGCTTCAATGCCACAAATGAGTAGCTAAACCCCTTCAATTTAGGGGTGATGAAGCTCTCTAACTTTATGTAATTTCAACATTTTTTATGATTTATGATCTCTTTGTTTATGCTTCATGAATGTGAATTTTGATGTAAGTTTATACAAGTGGGTTTGATAGCTTATATTGCTTATGCAAATGAGCTATTCTCACTCAACATAAACACAACTTACATCAACTTTTGCTAATTAATTTTTGATTATGAAATGAAAGTAAAAATGAAATTTGATGATCTATGATACTAGTTACAATAGTAAATAGATCATACTTAAAATAGTTTTTGCTTTGGCTTCTTTTTCATGAGAATTGTAAGTGGTATAATTGTTGTATTATAGTTTGATGGTTTGAGTTATGTTAACTAATAACATAAACAAACCATACTTATGATAAATGCAATGATTATTTCACTTAATATCAAAGTTAGAGATCATAAATTATGTGTTTGTTGATTTACAAAAATATGAGAGTGGATTTGCCTCTAAATTGTTCTCTAGTTCAATAGTTTACTAATCACATTTCAATTCTAGTTTAGCTTCATTTTAGTTCTATCCAACAATTTCACTCGGCTTTGGTATAATTTGATTGAATAGAAATTTTTAAAATCATCAATTCCCTGCAGATCGACCCGTATTCACCACGTGCTACATTCGTACACCGTGCGCTTGCGTATAAATTTTATTTCTAAATTCGTTCGACGGTTTTCTAATCTGATAGAATTTCCGTCGACGAACAGGGTAACTTGGCACCAAAACATTGAGTTCGAATTTTGAATGAATAGACACTTCAACCACTATAAATAATCCCAACAGTCACCACTTTTCATAAATGTTTCTCTTCTTCTTTTCCCTTTATTCTATTTACTATCAAACTTCTAGAAGGCATATCTCCTTCGCTTCTTAACGGAATAGGTTGAAACTAGTGACAAATCAAAGAGTAAGGCAAGGGCTACAATATAGTAATAGTTTGGTGATGCATTTGGATGGCATTGTGGTGCAACGGGCTGAACAGTAAGAGAAATGCGGGAAATCCCGTACACAGTTTTCGATTTTGGATAGCCAACTTCAAACTGTCATATCTCACTCAATTTTGATCAGAATTTGTTGATCCACCCTGGCCGAGGGAACAAGAACTACAATCTAGAAATGGATTTGGGATAAAATACTCAAATATCTAGATGCAATTTGAAGAATACCATTGATAGTTTTGTTTTCGTTTTCTCTTTGTTTACAAAAACTTCATTTGACCATAACATGGTCAATTCTTAACGGATTCGTACGAAACCAGTGGCATTGCGACGCAGATGGAGAGAAGTACAGTATAAAATCAAGTTGTAGATGAGAATCAATATTTTATATTGATTTGGTAACCATTTCATTGTCAATTGCCATTATATATCCATTTGTGCCTCTTGATCGACGAATGATTATCTGGTATCTTTTAACCAATAGCCATTTGACTTATCTCTTCTCCTACAAAACAACAAACTTTTAAAATCAAGTGACTTTCCAAAAATAACTAAATGTTCAACAATATCATGATTGATTCTGTGACATATTCATATGAAAATTGTGTTAATAATTTTATCAAAAAAATTGCCATTTTGAGAATTTTCAAAAATCAGATTATGAAAATTTTGAAAACTAATGCTCTGATGCCAAATGTGAGAAATGCGGATTACGGATTTTAAGGCTGGAATAACACTAGAGGAGGGGTGTTTTATGGATTTTCTAAACCATTTTGAAACTTATGTATTTTAGTTACCAACAAATGTAATTCACAGACACCAATATAATCAAAGAATCATACACAGATGCAAATATTAAATAAAAGCAGTAAAGGAAAGAAGCTCCAGGATTTTATACTAGTTCATAATTACCCTACATCCAGTACCGTACAATCGTACAGATTTTATATCAAAATAATCTCCTAGATTACACCCTCGGTCTCAAGGATACAGGGTACACGCTACTGTATTCAAGGCTAGGGAAAAATCTCACGATTTAACCAGGCTACAAGATCACCTAATTGATTTCCAGGGCTAGAATCACACCAAATTGATTTCAAGGCTCAACCGCACCTTTTACTTAACAGTTTGATTTACAAAAGATCATATAACCCTGAATAGCACTGAAATCTTATGGAGAGAGAGGCAGAGAATCAAATAAGAGATAATCAAGTTTGATTCACTTGGTATTTCGACAGAGTTATAGTTTATGATTCTTTAGAATAAATGTTGAAGATGAAGAGGAGAGGAAAAAGTGAAATATTATTAACATTCATTCAAAACAACATTTATATGTAGTAGAGCAACTGTCATATCTCTTCGCGAAAGGTTACGACGAATAGACATTGCTTTTGAAAACTTGAATTTTAAATTTAACGGAAACCATGTCGACATGGGGGGTTGAGGGATGTTGACATGCTCTAGGAAAAATTGATGTTTTCAATTTCTTATTTAATATTGGTTTATATAATTTATCAAAACAATTTCTAAAATTTGTAAATATATTTGAATATAATCAAACATATGAAAGAGTTTAGAAAGTAATTTTTAATATATATAATATTATCCTATAAAGTGATTTAAAATCTAAGTATATAAATATTTTATAGCTAAATATTAAAACAAGAGATGGTTTAAAAACAAGGACAATTTTGAATCCATAATATTAAAAATGATACAAATAATTTTGAGGCTAAAATATTTAAAACCAAGAGAGATATCTTTTTGAAAAGAAAGTTTGAAAGAATTTTAAAAACAAGAGATATATTTTTGAAAAACATTTTTATGTAAAATTATTGGATATCAAAATAGGACCACTATATGTCCCATTAGATATTATCGTTGTTTCCATCCTATTAGCGTTCTATCCCTTTAACAGGCTCGAAGTGGATTCCATTCCATGAATAAATTTTGAATCAATATGTAAATGCTTTCAAGAAGTTTTAAGATAAATCTAGACTCAATGCTTATATTTTACTATTGAATCTTCAACTCTTGATATCTTGATACTCATGAGTCTTCAATATTGATATCTTCTACAACATCCCGGATTTTTGAGCCATTGGATTTTGAACATTTAATTCATTTTAAATGTTCACTGAGGATTTTTAATTAATTTTGGAATAAAGAGAATCGGGTTCAATTTATTAAATAAGTTATGGGTTTTAAAATATGATAATTTAATTCAATTTTGATTAGTAATTAAATATTGGACTGAAACAGTTTGGGAATTTAGATGTAAATAGTGATGCAAATGTTTTTAAAATTTATTTTTAGTCCATTTCGATTTAAAAAGTGTTATTGGATTTTTAGATGGATTTAAAAGTTATTAAGTTATTGTTGGGAATTTTATATTAAATTTAATAATGGAATTTAATAGTATTAAAATGCAAATAATCAGATTTTGGGTCTGGAATGAGTCAAAATAATTTTTAATGTGATTTATAAATTTTATATGATTTATTATTAAGGTAATAAAATTTTAAAGGTAAGATTTTAAACGTTTTCGATTATTGTAAAAATCGCTCGTCTAATAGACGAGTTAAAATAGCCTTCCGGGGCACAGTCGCGGAATTCTAGGAAACCAGTTCCATTGGATCCATAATATTTAGTTATTATTGGGTTTCAATTTTCATAGCAATCGGAGTTGTCGTGTGACTATGGCAACTCGAAACGCTTAGAAAATACTTTAACCGATTTAATTTTAAATCGATCGTTTAATTCCGTAACTCGCACATACGACCGAATTAGCTTACGAAACCTGTTCCATTGTGTCCGAAACGCGGAAAAACCCTAGGAACGCTTGTTGGTGCATGAGAATTGGAGTTCATTTGAAGTATGATGTTACATAGAGAATTTTATTAATAAAATAATATTAAAACAGTAATATATATATATATATATATATATATATATATATATATATATTATACTTATTCTCTAACCTTAGCAAATCGTGAGCCGCCGCAGCTATACATTTCAATGGCCGGGAATTATTTTCGTTCGTCTCAAATTATCAAGCTATCCTTCGAGTTTTAGCGGAATCTCCCAACAACAAAGTCGACGAGCTCTTCGAGCTCTAGGGATCCTACGGTGGAGATGCTGTTCGGTGGGGCGTAGAGACCTGGAAGGGGCCGCGATATACATGCGTTCGTGCGTGTTTTCTATGGGATAAGGGGCGCCGAGCTCGTCGATACTCGGATTGATGGTGGAGATTGAGGAGCCCTTCGATATGGTAGGCTCCGATCGCTTTCTCGTGCAGTGTGGTGGCCGCGTTTTTCAGCCCTAATCGACGTCGTTGATGGGTTCATTCCTCCTGGAGTTGCGTTGCGTGAGGAAGATGGCTTCGGCCTTGTTTTGTGATTAACGGTCAGATCTGAAGTTTGATAATAATAATTAAAATTTAAAAGGAATTTGTTTAATTTTAGATTCAAACTTTAAACAACCATATCTTTTGCGTACCTGATCAAATTTTGACGAAATGTGCGGCGCCGGAATCGCAGAGATGCGTACTGCGCAATGGTTCAGTTCGGGAATCATTTCGAGAAAGTAAAAATTTGAGTTAAATCGAACGTCGTTCGATTTAATTTAAATTTCGAACGCTCGTCGAAACTTAAGGTGAGTTATTCTCACTCACATCTGGACGCTAGACAATTTAAATAGTCAATATTCAAATATTTGTGTGATTGGTTGAATATAATTGTTGTTATCAGTCTGGATAGATATTTATATATATGATGTGCTAATATTTGTGATGCAGGGCAAACAGGTTGGAGGGATCCAACTAGATTCCTCACGATGTAGAAATTATTTTCATAATTGATAATGCAATCTGTTTATATGTTATGATTGATAAATCTGAAATTAAATTGTATTGGGATATTGCTGGATAAATTATAAATCTAGAATTTAATTATAAATGAATAAATTGGGTTTTTAGGAAATAAAGGGTATTGTTAAATAAAGAATTTAAAAGAATTAAATCGAAATCTGTTTGGGATGAAATTGGAAATTGGTAAAATTTGGAATGATAAACGAAGAGAAAAGTTATCAGTTGTTAAATGTGAATGTATGGATTTCTAGAGATAAATTCTATAAGAAGTTATAAATTGTATTTTTATAACGATGGGGTTATTTGAAATGTTTCCTGGAATTTAAATATGATTTCAACGAGACCTTGCAAATATAGTTAGTAGTTCAAATGTATATTAATTCTTTTAGAAATACTATTTCAAACCCATTGGAAATTTATTTAAGTAAATCTTAAGTATTATTTTCATTTAATAAATTCCCAATAGTTTTATTTAAAAATATTTAAGCCTAGACTTTGAAAGTGAATTTTCGGGATTGAAATTGTGTTTAAACTCCAAAGGAGTTTATTCTGAAAACCTGGGAAGGAAATTTATGTTATTAAAACAAAAATCTGAATTGAAATAAATCGACAGAATTTATAAGAAAGGTTTTCTGGGTTGTTTGAATGGGAGTGAGTTTCCCTGGAAAACCGAGTTCGAGTTTTAAACAGATTTTAATAACAGAAAGTTTAAAGTTCAAACTTGTATAAAAGAGTGTTTTGAAAATTATTATTTTAAAAGTAACTATTAATAAATTAGAATAGTAAATTTTATGAATACCTTAGTAATTATTTTACAAATGGATTTTTTTAAAGGGCTAGTTTTGACCTAAGTTATTGAAATTAGTATTAACCTTTTAAACTATACTTATAAGTTTAGTTTAAACTAAACTGTTATTTACAATCAGAATTTATATCCTAATAAATGGTTTAACTTTACATATTTGGAATTTTATTTTTGAGTAATCAGTAGTAAATTTCCATATTTTAAAATATATTTCAGAATAAAGGGTTTTAATTGTTTTAATTCTAAATTGATTTGAACTTGGTTATTTCCAATGGGAATAAATGGTAAAGGACTTACCTTGTAAAGGAAGAACTTTGGGAAATTGTTTTCAAACGTGTTTTGAAATTTGGAAATATATCTTGAAAGATACTTGAGGCAAATAAATAATGTGGAAAATTATTTATTGTGTGATGGATGTTTATGAATATTAATTGATAGTTAAATCACCGACTACCAATATTGGACAAATACGTTGATCGTTTCGAAGAGACCGGGATCGAGATTTATTTCTCGAAAACCACTTCGATCCGGTTTGTACGTTTCGTGGAAAAACGTGTTCGGTGTCGAAGATGGAACAATGAAGTGAAAGGGCTAGTCGCTACTAATCCTGAGGATATTTCCAAAATGGATGTAGTAGGAGTAGTGTCTTCGGTTCCGTTCGAACCCGGGACGGACTTGTATGGACGAATGCTTTCGGAACATCGTTAGGTGGGCGATGGGCGTTCTAAATGAAACATTCTAAAGGTAACGCTTAGCCTCAAGCTTCATCAAATGGGAATGACTGAAAATCGAGGGATATGCAGCAAGGCTTCGTGGGTAGCACCCACTTGAGAGTAAGGTCATCCCTATCTAGATGTCCCATTTTATTCGGCTTAGTGGTGCAGTTTCTGATCCCAACCACAGGGTGATCTTATTTGGAACTGTCCAGTAAGGGATGGTTCCGGTCGTGTCGCAGGGGATCGGACGTACTCCTCGGTACGGTGATCTAGGCCCCGTACTGTGACAGGTGGTACCCCAGTGCCTAGTCATTGTTGGAAATCCATTCTCCCTACGAGCCTTGTACGAGTTTTGTTTGTATTACCCACTCTGTGGCTAGTAGCTGGAATTTAATCATGTAACAATTTCGGCTATTTTATAAGTATTTGTATGTAGACCCTATTATAATATCAAAGGATTTTTATAAAAAGTGATTTAGCTATCGTAAGGTAAAAACCCGACATGTTTATTTGTGGCGTGGTCTTACGAGATGCTTTTGTTTTCAAAAGGATTTTGAAACTTTAATAATCAATTTGGGTGCATTATTATCAACTGGTATTCCAGACTGACTCGGGTGTTATTTCATTATAATGCTCGGGTCAGACCCAGTATTATATGTTCAGGATAGAATGCTTTGGAGCAGTAGAGGAGCTGGAGTCCGAGATGTATTACCCGTACTTGTATATATATATCCGCTGCTATGATTGTATGGTAATGTCTGACTGGTAAATGTTAATTCTTTGAGATACTCTGATGATATGTTGTATAAACAGATATAGTTTTCATTTTGTGTAAAGATCTATTATTTACTACTATAGTTTATTCCGCTGCGACTGTGAGATTCTGTTATTGTTTAGTTCCTTCTTTCTTCTACCTCTTCTTCTTTAACCCTAATGGTTCGTGTTTCTGTTCCACTAGAGCTAATCGATGTAGAATAGTGTTGACTCATGGGGTACGGATTTGCGAGCCGTCACACTTGGTATCAGAGGTTAGGTTGGCGACAACCTAGGATTTTGTGCGGAAATTACTCATTAAACAGAGTCAATAGTGCTCTATAATGAGTTGAGCGTATTAATAGATATGAGAGCGTACTTGTTAGTGAATATAAAATTGTTTTTATACTGTGTTGACTTATCGGTTGAGTGTTCATGAATTCTAGTCGGTGCGGGAAGTACAACCGTATCGATAGGGGTTTCTAAACTCTTAAATAAGATAAACCGACATGGTATTGTTTTTAAAGGGGTAAATGAAATAATTTTGCCCAAAATTATATTTTTGTATAAAAGAAATAATTTTTTGAAATTATTATATATATTTGATTGTTTAGTTGTTAATACCTTAATCAAATAAGAATCTAAAATATAATATAAAATTTGGAATGGGTATAACCAAATAAAAGTTTTATAAGTATAAATTATACAAAAGAGAATACCTAAATTTAAACTAAACCAGAATTTAAATCCCGAGAATTTTGAAAAGGATTTTAAATGTAAGGAAAATAAAGTTTGGAAATTTAAAATGTTGGAAATGTTTGGTAATATTTTTCCCAAGTGTTCAAAGGCAATAATGGAGTGTTGATTTGGGAAGTATTTTTGAATGGAAACTATTTTAAAATGAATTTGGGAAAGTAAGGAAGCACTGAACTCACTTCAGTCGTTGGAAAATAATCATGATGATGCTGGCCACATCATTAGAATTCATTTTCGAGTTTCTAAAGTGATGGATTGCTTCCCTAGTACTTGGTTGTGATATTGTTTGGGACTTATTTGGTATAATGGTTGTTTGGAAAATTCAAAATAGGAAATTGTTGTGGTACAACCAAGCTATTTTGGAAATCTGGAGATTTGATTTGATATACCACATAGGTATATATCTGATATATTTCAAAATGGATTTGGGATAAAACAGGGTAAATTGAATTCTGGGAAATCATATTTAAATAATGTGTAAAAATGAATCAACTATTGGACTTATTTGGTGAAGTTGATGTTACTAAGAAGGAAATAAAGATTTTAATCTTGGAATTAAAATATAACTTGAGTAAATGAAAGTAAATTAAATATATTGAAGTAAATAGGAAATTTGAATTTAATTTGGATAAGTTAAATAAATCGAACTTAGAATTGAATTGATTTGGGTTAAATTAAAATGTAAGTTGACTTTGAAATGTTGGGTCATTGTGTAATAAATGATACCCATGAGCTATTAAGTGTTATGCTTATCTGAAATGGTGAATTTAAATTCATGCAGAGAATTAAGGTGAAACAAAATTTGTATCCTTAAGAATGCAGTGATACACACATATATATATATATAAAATGGAATTGTGATTATAAGATGTTAGTGGACTAAAATGAGCAATATAAACCTTTAAGTAAATAAGTTAGTGAACTTATAAATAGGAAATGGAAGTATAATCACAAATGGGAAATAGTTGAATGGTATGATGAATTCAAATTTTATCCTGGAATGTGAATTTAATGTGAGCATATGAAGATAAATAAAATATATTTGAATTTGACTTGAGATAAGTTAAATAAAAATGGAATGAAAATTGAATTGAATGTAAGTTGAATTTAAAATGGTTATAGTTGTGAGTTATAATTATATAACGAAAACTTATATCCTTAAGCTATTTCTATAATTTGAAATTTGCAATTATGTAATGGAAGCGACTAAGATTAGGGATATGGAGTTTTAAATTCAATAAGTTGGGAAAACTTATGAATAGAATTGGGATTGTAATTCATAATGGAAAAGTAAATTTGACTCGGACAAAATTTAACTTAAGGTAAAGTGGAATTGATTGAGATTTGGATTAAATTGAAATCAAAATGTAGTGGAGTAATAAATAATCTTGAATGGAATTGAATTTTTATTTTAAATGGTATAGGAAAGGGTATAAATGTCGATTGGCTAAATAAAAATTGGTTGAACTTTAATTAATTCTGGAAAAGGATTAAATTGAAAGAAAATATAATTTAGTTGAAATGTTATTGATTATTTGAATTTTCACCTAACTAAATCCTAGGGAACAGTTGAAACTAAATTTAGTGTAAGCTAAATTAAGTGAAGGATAATTAAAAGTTGGAAGTGTGAATAGATATGGAATTGAATTATAATAGTGATGATTTGACGTGGCCTTATTATTAATAAAAGATTTAACTATTGAATATGAACTAGAATTTGGTGAATACACTAATTTGAAATTTGACATTTGATAGAATGTATAAGCTAGTTGGATTAAAATTTGTAAATGGTTTGATTGGGTAAGAATCAATTAAAAAGAAAATAAATTGAGATATTATGGAATCGAAATCTTTTAAGAAAATGGTGAGATGGTTATGGTTAAGCTTATGAAATAGCTTTAAATGAATTGAATTGCAAGTGAAATGGTTTAATTAATTATTGTGATGGAATAAGAAAGAATGAATTAAAGATGTGTGAGTTGTAAATAATATAGAATGGGATGTTATTAATTTAAACTTAAATGATGATCTTGAAGTGAAAATAGGAAATTGAGTTAAAAATTGCAAAGGAATAAGAATGCTTGGATTGTGAACCATGCAAAATTGAATAAAATTAATATAAATCAAAGTTGGAATTAATTTTAATAAATATAAGCTTAAGAGATGAATATTTTCTTGAATGACATAAAAATTTGCATAAGGATTGGTTGTTTTGTTGTATTCGGAATTGTGTTAGTTTAAAGTAGCAAATGGAATTAGTTTTGAATTAATTGGAATGGATTGAAATTTTATCAAGTGATTTTGCATACGAATAAAAATGGATCATCAAAGTAATGCAAATACTTCAAAATTTAAAGTAAAACTTGATTGTGAATCAAATTGGAAATTGAATTGAAGTAAAGAGATGTAAGTAATACATATGTTAATCATATTGATGAGAATGTTGTTTGAGAGTAGTAAACTTGAATTTAAATCATTCAAGTGAAATAAAATGAAGTTGGTTGGGATGAAAGTAGAATGGGCTAAAATCTTAATAAATGGATTTGAGTATAAATGAATGTGAATCATAATAGAAGTGCAAATCTATCAAATTAAAAAGGGAATTGACTGCGGAAATCAAATCGGAAATGGGGTAGAATATGAATGGAACATAGCAAAACTTGTATATAAAAACCTTTGTGTGAAATAACTTGGAGTTTGGCATTAGAAAAGGAACTTCGTATATGCTTTAAAATATGATTTACTTATGAAATAATGCAAAGTGTTGTTTGGGATGTAAAATGGATATGTTTGGCTTACATTTATATTGGAAATGTTGATTAAAATGTTCATATCTTTGAAAACTGATGAGTTTGTTGGAAATGTTTGGCTTACATTTATATTGGAAACATATATTGGATATGTTTGGCTTACATTTATATTGGAAATGATGATTAAAATGTTCATATCTTCGTATACGCTTTTATTCTAAAATATTAGCCGCTTGCTTTTAAAAATTTGCTAAAAGGTACGCCTATGCAAATATAATTGGGAAATGATATATTTGTTGTTATATATTTGGTTTCCGACCTTGTGGGTCGATGTATATATATTTGTTTGTATCGCGATATCACGAAAGCACCTCCAAACAAGAGAGATTCTGCCAAAATTTTCCGGAAATTTTGGGAGTTAGAAATTTTTTAGGATTTTGAAAACTTATTAACTTGGAAAATTATAAGTTAAAATTAAAGCTTTGGAGTAAATGAAGCAAATGAGTTTGGATTTGAGCTAAAGGATTTTGGAATAGGATTGAATTAGTAGTTTCGATTTGAAACTAAAGGATTTGAGCAAAGTGAAATTGAGATTTCACTAAGTAAGTTTGTTATTGGGTTTGGAACATTCTTTCTACCTTAGCAAATTTCGGGGACGAAATTTTTATAAGGAGGGAGGAATGTAACATTCGGGATTTTTGAGCCATTGGATTTTGAACATTTAATTCATTTTAAATGTTCACTAAGGATTTTTAATTAATTTTGGAACAAAGAGAATCGTGTTCAATTTATTAAATAAGTTATGGGTTTTAAAATATGATAATTTAATTCAATTTTGATTAGTAATTAAATATTGGACTGAAACAATTTGGGAATTTAGATGTAAATAGTGATAAAAATGTTTTTAAAATTTATTTTTAGTCCAATTGGATTTAAAAAGTGTTGTTGGATTTTTAGATGTATTTAAAAGTTAATAAGTTATTGTTGGGAATTTTATATTAATTTAATAATGGAATTTAATAGTATTAAAATGCAAATAATCAAATTTTGGGTCCGGAATGAGTCAAAATAATTTTTAACGTGATTTATAAATTTTATATGATTTATTATTAACGTAATAAAATTTTAAAGGTAAGATTTTAAGCGTTTTCGATTATTGTAGAAATCGCTCGATCTAATAGACGAGTTAAAATGGCCTTCCGGGGCACAGTCGCGGAATTCGACGAAACCAATTCCATTGGATCCGTAATTGTTAGTTATTATCGAATTTCAATTTTCGTAGCAATCGGAGTTGTCGTGTGACCATGGCAGCTCGAAACACTTAGAAAATACTTTAACCGATTTAATTTTAAATTGATCGTTTAATTCCGTAACTCGCACATACGATCAAATTAGCTTAAGAAACCTGTTCCATTGTGTCCGGAACACGGAAAAACCCTAGGAACGCCTGTTGGTGCGTGAGAATTGGAGTTCGTTTGAAGTATGATGTTACATAGAGAATTTTATTAATAAAATAATATTAAAACAATAATATAAATATTATATTTATTCTCTAACCCTAGCAAATCGTGAGTCCCCGCAGCTTTACATTTCAATGGCTGGGAATCATTTTCGTTCGTCTCAAATTATCAAGCAATCCTTCGAGTTTTAGCGGAATCTCCCAACTACAAAGTTGACGAGCTCTTCGAGTTCTAGAGATCCTACGTGGAGATGCTGTTCGGTGGGGCGTAGAGAACTGGAAGGGACCGCGATGTACATGCATTCGCGCGTGTTTTCAATGGGATAAGCGGCGTCGAGCTCGTCGATACTGAGGTCGATGGTGGAGATTTAGGAGCCCTTCGATATGGTAGGCTCCGATCGCATTTTCGTGCAGTGTGGTGGCCGCGTTTTTCAGCCCTAATCGATGTCGTTGATGGGTTCGTTCCTCCTGGAGTTGCGTTGCGTGAGGAAGATGGCTTCGGCCTTGTTTTGTGATTAACGGTCAGATCTAAAGTTTGATAATAATAATTAAAATTTAAAAGGAATTTGTTTAATTATAGATTAAGACTTTAAACAACCATATCTTTTGCATACCTGATCAGATTTTGACGAAATTTGCGGCGCCAGAATCGCAGAGATGCATACTACGCAATGATGTAGTTCGGGAATCATTCCGGGCAAGTAGAAATTTGAGTTAAATCGAATGTCGTTCGGTTTAGTTTGAATTTCGAATGCTCGCCGAAACTCAAGGTGAATTATTCTCATTCACGTCTGGATGCTAGACAATTTAAATAGTCAATATTTAAATATTTGCGTGATTGGTTGAATATAATTGTTGTTATCAGTCTGGATAGATATTTATATATATGATGTGCTAATATTTGTGATGCAGGGCAAAAAGGTTGGAGGGATCCAACTGGATTCCTCACGATGTAGAAATTATTTTTATAATTTATAATGCAATCTGTTTATATGTTATGATTGATAAATCTAAAATTAAATTGTATTGGGATATTGTTGGATAAATTATAAATCCAGAATTTAATTATAAATGGATAAATTGGGTTTTTAGGAAATAAAGGGCATTGTTAAATAAAGAATTTAAAAGAATTAAAATTGAAATCTGTTTGGGATGAAATTGGAAATTGGTAAAATTTGGAATGATAAACGAAGAGAAAAGTTATCAGTTGTTAAATGTAAAAGTATGCATTTCTAGAGATAAATTCTATAAGAAGTTATAAATTGTTTTTTTATAACGACGGGGTTATTTGAAATGTTTCCTGGAATTTAAATATGATTTCAACGAGACCTTTCAAATATAGTTAGTAGTTCAAATGTATATTAATTCTTTTAGAAATACTATTTCAAACCCATAGGAAATTTATTTAAGTAAATCTTAAGTATTATTTTCATTTAATAAATTCCCAATAGTTTTATTTAAAAATATTTAAGCCTAGACATTGAAAGTGAATTTCCGGGAATGGAAATTGTGTTTAAACTCCAAAGGAGTTTATTTTGAAAACCTGGGAAGAAAATTTATGTTATTAAAACAAAAATCTGAATTGAAATAAATCGACGGAATTTATAAGAAAGGTTTTCTGGGTTGTTTGAATGGGAGTGAGTTTCCCTGGAAAACCGAGTTCGAGTTTTAAACATATTTTAATAACATAATGTTTAAAGTTCAAACTTGTATAAAAGAGTGTTTTGAAAATTATTATTTTAAAAGTAACTACTAATAAATTAGTAAGAGTAAATTTTTATGAATACCTTAGTAATTATTTTACAAATGGATTTATTTAAAGGTCTAGTTTTGACCTAAGTTATTGAAATTAGCATTATCCTTTTAAACTCTACTTATAAGTTTTGTTTAAACTAAACCCTTGTTTACAATCAGAATTTATATCCTAATAAATGGTTTAACTTTACATATCTGGAATTTTATTTTTGAGTAATAATTAGTAGTAAATTTCCATATTTTAAAATATATTTCAGAATAAAGGGTTTTAATTGTTTTAATCCTAAATTGATTTGAACATGGTTATTTCCAATGGGAATAAATGGTAAAGGACTTACCTTGTAAAGGAAGAACTTTGGGAAATTGTTTTCAAATGAGTTTTGAAATTTGGAAATATATCTTGAAAGATATTTAAGGTAAATAAATAATGTGGAAAATTATTTATTGTGTTATGGATGTTTATGAATATTAATTGATAGTTAAATCATGGACTATCAATATTGGACAAATGTGTTGATCGTTTCGAAGAGACCGGGATCGAGATTTATTTCTCGAAAACCACTTCGATCCGGTTTGTACGTTTCGCGGAAAAACGTGTTCGGAGTCGAAGATGGAATAGTGAAGTGCAAGGGCCAGTCGCTACTAATCCTGAGGATATTTCCAAAATGGATGTAGTAGGAGTAGTGCCTTCGGTTCCGTTCGAACCTGGGACGGACTTGTATGGACGAATGCTTTCGGAACATCGTCAGGTGGGCGATGGGCATTCTAAGTGAAACGTTCTAAAGGTAAGGCTTAGCCTCAAGCCTCATCAAATGGGAATGACTGAAAATCAGGGGATATGCAACAAGGCTTCATGGGTAGCCCCCACTTGAGAGTAAGGTCATCCCTGTCTAGATGTCCCTTTTTATTCGTCTTAGTGGTGCGGTTGCTGGTCCCAGCCGCGGGGTGATCTTATTCGGAACTGTCCAGTATGGGATGGTTCCGGTCTTGTGTTGCCGAGGAGCGGGCGTACTCCTCGGTACTGTGATCTAGGCCCCGTACTGTGACAGGTGGTACCCCAGTGCCTAGTCATTGTTGGAAATCCATTCTTCCTACGAGCCTTGTACGAGTTTTGTTTGTATTACCACTCTGTGGCTAGTAGCTGGAATTTAATCATCTAACAATTTCGGCTATTTTATAAGTATTTGTATATAGACCCTATTATAATATCAGAGGATTTTTATAAAAAATGATTTCGCTATCATAAGGTAAAAACCCGACATGTTTATTTGTGGCGTGGTCTTACGAGATGCTTTTGTTTTCAAAAGGATTTTGAAACTTTAATAATCAATTTGGGTGCATTATTATCAGCTGGTATTCCAGACTGACTCGGGTGTTATTTCATTATAATGCTCGGGTCAGACGAGTATTATATGTTCAGGATAGAATGCTTTGAAGCAGGAGAGGAGCTGGAGTCCGAGAGGTATTACCCGTATATATAAATATATATATATATATCCGCTGCTATGATTATATGGTAATGTCTGGCTGGTAAATGTTAATTGTTTGAGATACTCTGATGATATATCGTATAAACAGATATAGTTTTCATTTTGTGTAAAGATCTATTATTTACTACTATAGTTTATTCCGCCGCGACTGTGAGATTCTGATATTGTTTAGTTACTTCTTTCTTCTACCTCTTCTTCTTTAACCCTAATGGTTCGTGTTTCTGTTCCATTTGAGTTAATCGATGTAGAATAGTGTTGACTCAAGGGGTACGGATTTGCGGGCCGTCACATCTTCTGTCTTGAACCTCTATACTGTACAGTCTTCATTCTTGGTATCTGTGTGTTTATATCCCGCATATACATATATATCTAAACTATAATGTTAGTATTTATATTTTATAGAAGGTCCTTAGGTTGTTGTCATCAAAATCATCATCTCAGGACTAACACATTCAACCAATAAATCAACACAATATAAAACAATTCATATTCACTAACAAATACATGCATATATCTATTATTACACTAAAACTCATCCTAGAGTATTATGGACTTTATCTCTAATGAGTAATTCCCACCGGAGCCAAGGTTCTCACTTAACCTTTAGCTCTGATTCCAAATGTAGTGATCTGCAGTTTCGTACCCCCTTGAGTTAGTAATAGTTCTTCCTCCTTCAATCTAAAGTGTAAAAAAGAGCGAATGACTAAGGTGAAGAAGAAGAAAGAGGCAGAAGAAAAATAGAAACAACAACACTGAATCTCACAGTCGCAGCAGAAAGAAATATAATATATAATAACAGATTTTATATAATAGAATCTGTAACATTTTATATACATACAATCATCAGAGTACAACTATAAATACATTAAAGTGGACAGTTATATAACTTGTCCTTACACAACGAAATATAAATCAAGTACAGAAAATTACGTCTGAAACCCTTCAACTAGTCTCCTGAGCTCTAGAGCATTTATCCAGAATCTGTAATACTCGACCTGACTCGGGCATTATAATAAAATAACACCTGAGTTAGTCTGGAAAAACCAGCATGAGAAAACACAATCAATTTGAATTATTAGAGTTATCAAATCCTTTGAAAAACAAAGGTATCTCGTAACACCGCTTCACACATAAACACGACGGGTTTTACCTTACGATAACCATAACATTTTTATAGAAAATCCAGTGATATTATAATAGTGTCTAAATACAAATACTTATTCAAATAGCCGAAATTGTTACACTAAATAAATTCCAGCATACTAGGCTCTATAAACAAAACTGTAAGTTCATATTGGAGAATGAATTCCAACTGAACTGGGCATTGGGTTATCACCTATCACAATACACCTCTAGAACAGCGTACCGAAGACCACTCCGAGGTCCCTTGCAACACAAGATCGGACTACCCCTTAAACTGGATAGCCTAAATAAGATCACCCCGCAGTTAGGTTCAGCAACCGCCACACAGCCGAATAAAAGGGACTCTAAATAAGGGTAACCTTACCCTACTTGGGTGCAGCCCACTAAGCCTAGCTGCATCTCCCTTTATTTCTAATCATTCCAAGTTGATGAGGTTCTAGGCTAAGTGTTACCTTTTCAGGAACAATTTTACTTAGAATTCTCACCGTCTTCCAATGACGATGTTCTGGAAGGATACGTTCGTATTTGTCCTGGGTCTGGACAAACTGAATCAACGTCTTCACCATCTTCACGGTATTCATTCGTTACGTTCAAACTACTTCGAAGTGGTGTTGGACAGTCAAATCCGATCTCAGTCTCTTCGAAACGATTAACGAAATTGGGCAATATTGTTAGTCGGTTATTTAACTGTCACATTAAACATCCATAAGAAATCATCTGTCCTTATATAAATTTTTCCATGATATTTACTTTCAAAATATCTTTAAAACATTTATAAATCCCTCTTAACATTTGAAAACAAATTTCAAATACTCAAATCCATAACAGGATACTCTCAACATCTCAACCCTTAGAAATATTTCAAATTTCTATTTTTTATAGTAAGGAAAATATTACCAGTCCTATTTTCAAAATCCTTTCAATATTAAAGTGTTTAGAGAATTATCCCGTGCCTTATTCCAAAATCTCTGAAATTCCAGTTTTAATTTCCTCTCCTCAAGCATATTCTTTATAAACCCCTTTTTCGAATCTCGAGAGAATTTATAAAATAAAAATTTCATCGCTTCAACTCTCATATATATATATATATATATATATATAATAAGTATTTTAAATAAAAATAATTTGTTTTTAACACATGTTCGAATAATTGTTTAAAACATCAAAAAACTTTTATAAACATCAGTAATTCACTTTTTTTATATAAATTTATTTTCAAAGCTGATTTCAAAAGTTGGAATCTACTAGAAATAAATACCTCATACTTAAAAATCGACTCGCAAGTATTTCAAACTCAATTAGTTTAAAATCCCATAGTTTTGAAATGATACAATTTTCCTTTTTAAACTAATCCACTTCTTAAAATTTAAAATACACTTTTAACGGTTCAATAACCAATTTACATTATAGCTTTATCTCGATTTCACAACATATTGAGTCATTGTCGATTTCCTAACCATTCTCATTTCAAAAATAGAATCTACTATTTTTCTGAACCCTGATTCCATATTCTAATATAATTTCACCCTACGAATTTAGATTTCAATTATCACCTGATATCGAATTTCTTTGTTTATAAATATCGTTATCAATTCTATAACCCCTTTGGTTTTACTTGTTTATAAAAACAAATCTTATTTATGAAAATCCATTATATAAACTTATTTCTTATAAACTCCATTAATACTTCCAATCTATTTTCAATATTGATTTTGATTCTTTTATACATATATATATATATATATATATTCTAGAATATCATTTATAATTTCTCTAATATAATTCATTTCAACAAATTTCCATTTATTTATCCAAGATGGTTAATTTTAGCCAAATCAAATTATATTCTTTTCTAATTAATTTTCTTTAAAATAATACCAATTCCAATATATATATTCTATTATCAAATTCTCTTCAATTCCAAATTTTTAAATATATTTATAGTTTTTAAAATTTATCAAAATTCAGGCAGTGCTACAATAGCACCCAGTAATTTCAATTATTGCAATAATCTATGATAGATTATTCTACACAATTCACATATCACCATATAAGAAAAATTATCAATATATTTGAGGAATGCAGTCAGATCCCTCTAACCTGTTTCCCTGTATCCATAGATGTTAATACAGCATAAAATAAATACCAATCCCACTTAGAGGGGGAAATCGCGGTATATAAGGTCATCCACTATTATGTGTGGCGCATATGTTTCCATCCGCTTTAATGTTTGGGAATATCACACCGAACACTAATATATATACTACCACATATATAAATATATAACATTAAATAGATAATAATTATTATCGAATTACTCGGTCAACTAATAATTTTAAGTTTTCAAAATTTTAAATTAAACTGGCAATCCAAAATAGGTGAGATTTAGTCACCTTTATTTTTGTTCGCAATCCACTTCAATCTCGATTTGATTATCATGAATTTTGACCTCCCATAACAATTTACGAATTTGTAAATATTTGATGTAAAATATAATTTAAAGTCCTAATTACCAAAATACATATTTTAAAATTAAAAGTAAGTTAAAATATGTGTACATAAATTTCATTTCCTTTTCAAATCTATACACACATACACACAGATATATATATATATATATATATTAATTTTATTTGAAATAGAAAATTACACCTCACTGCCACTTCCTAAAGCAACTCGCGATTCACGCTATCGTCACCGTGACTATGACATCGGCCTCCGTAGTTTCCCTCTACATGGCACACCCAAACTACCTCGTAGATCACGCAACTACCTCCTCCCATCACCACGACTAGTCGATCGCATTCGACGCCTTCTCAACGGAATCCTCCAAGCGCGGCGCCTCTGCAACTGCTCACCACGAACATCCCGTCTACTAATTCCCGTGTTCGCAGACATCGCAAAATCCCAACCAAACCTACGTCATGAACCCATCCAACTAGCGACCTCGCCATGCTCAAGTAGAGCCCAAACAATCGTGACTGAACAATCATCGAGCCTCATCGTCACGAAGTTTATCGACCCCTAACGCTCGCTTCTCGAATTCCTTGAATTCGTGCTTCAACAGTCTACCACATATGAATGCAATGATTTCATTTGAAGGCTTGATCAAAGCATTCAAGGGAGTCTACAATTTCGTTCTTGAACGTACCGATTCCACGAAATTTCAATTTTATGAGGAGGCCTAAGGATGTTGCGATTCTTCGGTTTAGTTTTTCCCCCCATTTCTTTCGATTTTGATTTTCATTTCATTTGAATGTTTAAAAAAGAGACGCGATATATATATATATATATATATATATATATATATATATATATTCTCAAATATTTCAGCTGGAATTGTTGCGTAAGGTATGGGATGAAGGAGATGTAAAGTTTGCGTGTTTGAATGGATTTGCTACAGTGATTTTGATAGGAAAGGAAATAGTGTTGTGAATATATATGTCAATATACATATATATATATATATATATATATATATATATATATATATATATAATTTAAAATTTAAAATTGTCTCGAGTCCATAACTTAAATCGTGACCTCCTATCGAGGCGTGTCGCTTGGTATTCATAATGTTATACCCCTATTCCGAACGTAATGGAAAAGGTTTCGAGTCGTAATTCGATCATATGGAGAAGATAGCTTTTTGGATCCTGCTATAATATTAAATTTTCAATATTAATTAAACGCGTTTGCGTCTCGTACCGCTAAACGTTAAATCCAAAGGCTAGGAAATTTGAAATCCATTAATTATTCAATATTAAAGATCCAATGGAACTGGTTTCGTCGAATTCCGAGACTGTGCCTCGGAAGGCTATTTTCAAATGTTAATTTAAACAAACTATTTTAAAAATTAAATAGATCACTTTTAAATTCAACTTTAAAACTTCTATTATTTTCGTCATTATTAATATAAATTTTACAAGCCTTTAAATTATTTTTATCGAGCTTAAAAGTCAAGATATAAAAATTTAAACCAATATTCAATTATAAAATTAAATAATTAATTATCCAATAAATTACTATATTTAAATTATAACATTATTTTATAAAAAAAACCAAATTTTCATATTCAAAATTAATCTATAATTCAAATTCAACATTTAAAACCATTTAAATATTCCAAATCAAACATCGAAAAATCCGGACCGTCACAAATAAAATTATAAAAATAGTACCTTTGTTATTGCTTTTTAATATTGAATGCTTTCTTTGTCTAAGGAATGAAAAAATTGTACAAATTGAAGAAAAACATTAAGTTTTATTCTCCTACACCAATAAGAAAACTAGATTATTCAAAACACAACCATTAACAAGGAAATGATCATAATAACATTAAAAAATTTAAATGAAAACATAACAATATGGCTTAACAATGAAGAATTATGTGCATGCGAGTCTATATATACACAAAGATAGATACACATACATATATAGAAATATGTAGGTGCAGTCATATCTATATGCATATATCAATATACATATTTATGTAGGCAGATAAACATATATGCATATGTATATGTATGCATATCTGGAAATGCAGATGTATGCAGATATGCATACACATATGCGTACGTGTGTACAAACGCACACGCATTCATGCACTTTTACACTATGGTAAGTAATTAAGCTATTTATTGTTACTACAGAGGTGTTAGAAAAAATAATGAAAATAGGAATTAAGAATAAAAGAACAATAATTGTTACCGACACTATAAATAATCTAATTACGGTTTTCACTATTTGTAGATAAAATTTCTTTATTAGATAGTTAAATAGGTAATTAACAAGACAACCCATAGTAAGTTATTAAAATGATATTAAATTAACTCATTCATAATGACATCCAATAGCTAGGAAACCATCATAATATAATCAAAAATATCGAAAGAAAACATGATAACACGCCCTAAATTTAGAGAATTACATGTGCGTCTATACATAGACATATATACATATGTGTATGTATGTACAAATACACAAGCATGTGTGTGTGCACACCCCCATACAAACATTATTATGTACAAGCATACATACATACATACATACATACATACATACATACATACATATATATATATATATTGTAAGTATTGGTGACTCCTCTAATCCTTGCCCTCTGTGTGTAACAACACCTCAAATATGGTAAAATTAGTGGATTTGAGATGAAGCAAAAATAGGTGTAACTGATCCTTGCCCTCTGTGTGTAACAACGCCTCAAATAGTACAATATCCCACATGCTCTCTGATTTCTACGATAAGTTTCGATTTAAATAATAGTTTATTCTCTCTCTTTTACCCGCCACTGTCATTTAAATCAGAACTTGTGTTGGAATTAAGTGGGCATTTAGGATGTTATATTGTTTGTGGTGGTGTCAAACACTCCTTATGTGTTTTTGTGTCTATATATAAATATATGTATGTATGTGTGTGTGTGTGTATGTGTGTGTGCGTATCTATTTATTTAAGTGGAAAAAAAGAAATCCACAATATCCAAATGTAGCCGTTAGCTAGCTGGTAGCTAGGAAAACATTACATTAACAGCAAAAATATTAAATGAAAACATAACACCATTGTTTAAACTAGGGAAAGTACATATATACATAACTACATACACACACGCATGTATGTTTGTTCGTACATACACACACGCATGTATGCTTGTTTGTACATACAATGGCATGCAATTAAGCTAATTGAATTGCCTTTAACTTTATTATTATTGTATATGTGCTAAAAAAAGTAACAAGATTAGGAATTAAGTGGAAAGAGACAAAATACCTTTTTAGTGCTATAAATAATTTAGTTATTATTTTCTATATTTCAAGTAAAATAATAGTTTGTTTATTGAATAATTAAGCTGGTAATTAACACGACTACCAATACTTTTAATATTGTAATAGTGCTAATCAAATCTAGTAAACCCATTCACAAGAAATTCTATGCCATTATGTTATTCTAAGAATATATAAAACACCATTAAATGAACCATAAACCCATATGCCCATAGACTAAATCCTAGGGAAAAAATTAAACTGAAAAAATAATCATAATTTCCATTATGTTATTTAGGCTGTGTAGTTAATGCCCCGCTATTACCCCACTATAACCCGCTATATCTTATAGCAGATTTCTACGGCTATGATTTTTCCATGTAGCCCCAAAATATAGCCTTTCCGCTTTAATCCCCGCTATTTCCGCTATATCCCGTTATTTCCGCTATATTCCGCTAATTCCACTATATCTTCTTTAATAAAATGAATTGAAAAATTGTATTTATACGTTATAAAAATTATGAAACTAGTTTATTTGATTCAATTTTTAATATATTTTTGGAAATGAAAATACTCTAATATTCTACTAAATTCAATTATGTTATATATAACAGTTTTACGTTTATTTAAAGTATATTCACACATGTTTTTATTTAATACTATTTATGTATTAATTATAATTCAATTGAATGATAATTTTTCATTTAATTACCATTTATATATTTGTAAAAACGTTAAGTACGGGTTTTACATGCTATTTTATTGCCATACGCTATATCTCGCTATATCCTGGCTGTATCCCCGCTTTGACTTTTTGTACCTCCACCACTTTGAATCTGCTGAGCGCATTGACTGCACAATGTTTAGGTCACCACCACCCAGTAAAGAGACAGCTTTAGCGATGGCTCCATCACTAAAATAGCAATGGTTGGCAATGCCTGGTTGGACACGTGGAAAATTAGCTAAAACGGGTACGGCGCCGTACGTCATGACTAGCCGTTGCTAAGCTGAAATAATTTAGCCGTCGTTAGCCGTCGCTAACCTGGGTAAATAAGTCTTTTCGCTAACCTAGAATAAATTTCCAGCTCCAATTCTGCCTTTCAGTCAATCCAACCACATAACCAATTTCAAATCACTTTCTTACACATATACATTCAATTTCACAACCAGTAACACTCCATCCATCATATAATCTTGGACATATGACAAGTAATCATATATATATATATATATATTGCAACAAATAAATTTACATAGAAATTTCACCACCATCATATAGATATATCATATCAATCAAACGGAACCACCCAAATCCATCAAACGATGTAACCATACAACCTAATACTATATATCAATCACATAGATACACAAATGTCCACTAACCCATCAAACATAAACCAACTAACATGTATCAAATATATACACAAATGTCACTTGATTGGAAACATGATAATGCAAATCAAGTAGAAACACAAGCATACTTACTCATCGTCGTCGCCTGGCCCGTCCTCTATAGGTATCATCCCATGCTTTGCCAAGCAGGCAGCAATATGCTCGTCCAGTTCTTTTGCTAATGAACTCTTCCTCTAATCGTTTAACTCCTCTAGCTCTTTTTCCATTTGATCAATCTCCTCCTCAGCTTGGGATCTCCTCTAAGCCCTCTAGGATAATAACGCCTGTGAAATAGTTGATATTTAGTTATAATTTATGAACATTGTAAACAGTATGAACAAAAATAGTTGATTAATTATGCGACTAGTATTTATAATTAATTGTTGTACATTGGTTGCCATTTATTTATTTCAATTATTCATCTTTCTTATTCAATTAACAATTTGTTTACTTATAAATTCATTTACATGTGTGAATTTATATATCAGTAAATGAAGAAATTTACCTCCTGGTTTCAATAGCTGTACCTCCTATTTCACGAAGGCTTATCAATAATGGCATCCCAAATACAGTTCGACTCCTCAAACATAACCTTTGCCCGTTCGGTGTACGGTGCTACTCAAGCCCGCTCCACTTTGTACCTCTTCTACATTTACAAACAGTTATTAGACATGATAAATATTCAATTTAAAGTTTATAAAATGTGAAATAAAGGAATATGAAGCATTTTCATTAAGGATAAGCATGTTTACCATCACGAATCTCGATTTATCGTTCGTCCACTAGTAAGAAACATTACCTTCCTCATGTGTCTGTTCAACGGCATGCATGGCCTTGAACACCTCAGCCATAATAGGCTCATGATTGCGTCTTGCCGCCTGAAAATATATACATATGAATAAACAATGTTACAAATACGATTGAACAACAATTTAGATTTTTATAAACACAATTTATAAACTTACCAACTCTCTACGGTGTTCTTGGAGGGGTTTGGACCCACCACGGTGCAATGCAGAATTTCTATTCCCACTAGCATGATTCTAGGTAGAAAATTCCTACAAATCTAGATACATGATTAACTAAATTACCGTAACTAACATATGAATTTTTTTTAAATTTTTTTAACAATAGTGCAAAAGTATATAACTTGCTTTCAATTCTGGAGTGTCCTAGAGCCGGAGATACTCAGCACACAAATCTATGCCCATCTAATTTGGTTTTTTACCTACATTATTAGCGTTAGACAGAGTATCCCTGTAATTTTTTCTCATCATTTTCTTCCAGTGTTTGGTAAAAATGTCCATATCCTTTGGAACTACACGGCACGACTACCTGCATATTGAAATTAATTTGAATTATGTGAACTATATTAATTTTCAACTGAAATTCAAACTTATACTTACGAGTACATTAGCCAAAATAACATTCTTTTTATTTGCTGGGATGTCGTCCCAATAAGGCCAACAACTAGACATCCTACTCATAAATGCCTTCCTAAAAACCTGAAGGATAAAATCCGAAGGCCCCACCTCAAAGACCCTATATAAATTTTGATGTATGTATTAAATAAATTTAAAAAAAAACATTTCAAATAAATTTGACACTTTCCTAGTGCTTTTCGGAACTACGTTTGCCAGTGAGCGCAAATCCAGTGTACTGCCACTAGCGCCCAAGCCGGGAGATGGAGAAGGCTTTTAATTCCAAAACCAGGAACATTACTAAACCAACTACATTTGAATAGAAAACTTTTTCTACAGGTTCTACATAATATGCCAACTCTAGAACCTACGTTAAGACGCCATAAAAAAATTATATGCTCATGTGGATCATCGCTACCTTTGACAAATAGACCGCGGTTATATGCTAATTTTTCGACCCCGTTATCTTTTGTATTGAACTTAAATCCATTGACGAAGAACATTAGATAAGCCTTTACATTTCTTTTTGGTCCGATCGCAAGAAGTCATAAACCTTCATCAACGGAATAGTATCTTGGATCTTAAACGTAGTTCGGAAACCATTTAGCAAATTCATTATTGAGATCGCTAGATGTATGTTATGATTCATAGATACTGCAAATATGTAATTCGGCTTCATATGAAGTTAATGATCTCCCAAGGTTAGAAGAAATCCCATCGAAAAATATCAGTTCTTGCACTCACTTTAGCACGAGTTTTACTTGCTTGCTGTCTAGCTCATAACATGCTTTTAGTTTTTTATTGTCATTAGGCTTCATATGAAGTTCACAGCATTTACAATAGTTTGCTACATTAAGTCTTGAATTCAAATCGTCCTTAGTTTTTCCCTTTACATTCAAAACTAAATTAAACACATTATCAAACACGTTTTTCGTTATGCAGCACGTCAATATTATGTCGTAGTAAGAGATATTCCCAATAAGGTAACTCCCAACTTATATCTTTCTTGCTCCAATTATGAATGTCCGAATTTCTTGGAATTTCAATCTGCATTCCAGTTTCATGTAACTTTGGATAGTCCTTTAAAATTTCGTATAGTTCTTTGCTTGACCAAATCTTTGGTGGTTGCATATTATATTCTCTGTTAGCTATAAAGTTTTTCTATCTCTTCTAAAAGTATGATTGGGATTTCAAAAACACCGATGACAATAAAACCAAGAAACTTTCTTCCCACGCCTTGAAGAATCGTGTTTCTTCCATGCAATAAGGGTAGGCTAGATGACCAGTTATACTCCAACCAGAAAGCATCTCATATGCAGGAAAATCACTAATAGTCCATAATAAAGAAGTGAACATATGAAATTTTTCTCTCTCGAAATTTCGTATGTTTCAACTCCTTCATTCTACAGTTTTTTCAACTCTTCGAACAATGGTTATAAATAAACATCGATTCCTTGTGTTGGATCCTGAGATCCAGGGACAACAATAGTGAGAAACATATATAGTTTTTTCATACACATCCATGGAGGTAAATTATACGAAGTAACGATAATTGGTCGGGATGAATATTTACTACCAAACCGAGAGATTGGTGGAAATCCATCCTTACATAAACCGACATTATGACTTTCTGTAGCAAATGCGGGATAAGTCTTATCGAAATGTTTGCATGCTTCTCCATCAGATGGATGTATCAATGTTTGCATATGACATGCCATAGCAGAACATGCATATAACCTTTGAAGTCTGAGAGTGACAGGTAAATAGTGCATTCACTTGTGCGGAACTTCTTTTCCTTTATTCTTTCTTGATTTGTATCTTTCATGGTTACATATTCGACATTTTCTAAGGTCAAAGTTATCTTTCCAATACAACATGCAACCTGTTACACACTTATCTGTCTTTTCGTACGGCAGACCATAAGCAGACATCGGTTTTTTTCACTTTATAATAACTATCACACATCATATTATTCGGTGGCATGTGTCATTTTGCAGCTTGTGCAACTGCTGTAAATGCAGCTTTTGTAAGGTTGAATTTTGATTTCATAGTAATGTATTCGACAAATACTGATAGTTTGGTTCTACTTTTACAACCGTCACACAATAGCCTCTTAGTAGTGTAACGACCCAGAATTTTGATAAATTAAATTTGAGTATTTAATTAATTTTAAATATTAATAAGTAGAAATTTGAAGTTAAATAATTTATTTCTCGAATATTGGATTTAATAGGGTAATTTAAATCGATTATTTAATAGTGGAATTCCAGAAATAATTAAATATTGGGTTAAATATAATGGGAAATGATTTGGAAAATTTTGTTTTATCACATTGAAGTTATAGAAATATTTTGGAACTTGTCAAATTGAATTTGGAGTTAATTTGTGAAAATTGAATACTTTAATATTTAATTATCGACTGTAAAATAGCCAATTTTTGAACAGTCTCAGAATTGAACGAAACGAGTTCCATTGGATCCGTAATAGTTAGTTATTATCGGATTTCAAATTTCGTAGCAAACGGAGTTGTCGTTTGACCGTGGCAGCTCGAAACGCATCGATATCGTTTTAATTTTAATTCGGCGAGTTAAAATAGCCATTTTTCAAACGGTCTCGGATTTCGACGAAACCAGTTTCATCGGATCCGTAATGTGATATTATTGTAAGATTTCAAATTTCAAGTCGATCGGATTTATCGTTTGTCCGGTACAAGCCAAAACGCCTGAAAATCGTTTAAATCGGTTTAAATTTAAATTGAGCGTTTATTGCCATAACTCACACATACGATGGAATTAGCTACCGAAACCTATTCTATTGTGTCCGGAATGCCGAAAAACCTTAGGATCGCCTGTCGGATCGCGTAAATCGGAGTTCGTTTGCATGCGTAGTTAAATTGAGGAAATTCTATAAATAGGCAACTTTTATCACAAAATAAAAAAAAAAAATAATAAACTAGGGCTTAGAGAACCATGGCCGGCCCTAATTACTTCGACGACCAGAAATGTCCCAACTTCCCCTTCAATTATCTTTCGATCCGATAGCCATTTGCAAAAACTTCAAACTACAAAGATGTCAAGCACACCGAGATCTTTCGATCCAACGGTGGAGATCGTTCGAAACAAGGTAGATCATCGGCAAATTGGGCTGGAAGGTGGTGCGTTCGGCATGCATTTCAAAGCACATGGGGTGGTCGAGCTCAGGGAGCTTTTGGGCGAACATGGGGTTTGGCGAGGGCTTCGAAATGGCGGTGGTATGATGGACTTTCGTCGAGTTTTGATTCCGTTGCTCTAAACCCTAGATGGTGGGAATTGGGTTCATTTTTCACGTTAATAGCCTGGTGCGTGTGCGTTGATCAGAGAAGAAGTGCGCAGGTGGGGGCCACGTGCGTGATTGTGGTGAGATGTTTTTTTTTTTTTTTTTTTTTTTTGTTTTGTTTTGTTTTGTTTAAATTTAAAATTCAAAATCGTGTAACTCTAAAACGTGATAACTTTTGCATGCGAGGTCGGATTCGAACGAGGTTTTTTGCGTTGGAATCGTATCGTCGTGCTCTTCGCAACGCAACTGGTTTGGAGTCGATTGAAGCTCGTTTGAATTTCGGGTGAAATTAAACGTTCGTTTAATTTTATTCGGAACGAACGCTAAAACGGAAAATAAAATCAAGGTGAGAACTCCTCACTCAACCGAAAGGTTTTGTTTAAAATTTTGAATAGTTAATATTGATTGATAATTGTTGATTGATTGTGCTAGTAGATATAGTAGGATATATACTATATATATAGCAATATATACATATTGGCATATGTATATATTAGATTTGATTTCCCGCCTCGTATAGCGGATGAGACCCTATTGCGCCGCCTATTAAGCGGATATTTTATAAAATCCCATATACCGCGATATTCCACCTTGAAGTGGAATTGGTATTGTGCTAACGTCTGTGGATGCAGGGTAACAGGTTGGAGGGATCCAACTGGATTCCTCGCATATTTTATTTGTTTATAAATATTATGTTGATTGTTGATAACCATATTGATACATGACGCTTATTCCCGTGATTGACCATCTGATGCTGTTGCATCATCGGATTCAATTTTTAAAAATTAAAATAACGGTTTTGAATTTAAAAGGGGTTTTAAATCGATTTTTCAAAGAATATGGTTTATTAAAAATTTTGAATTGATTAAATTTTAAAATAAATAGATGGATAAATTTTTATGTTTTAAAAATTTATATTTTTATAAAATATAACTTAAAAGAAATTTTTAACAATAATAGGTTTTTATAAAATAGTTAAATTTGGTTTTTGGGGAGTTATTATTATTAATGGTTTATATAAAGGATTTTATAAATGGATGTTTTTAAATTAAATTTATTGAAGTTATAGAATAAATTTAGAAAGTGTTAAGTTGATGTATAACATGAATTTCACTAGGATTTATAGATTAATAAATGTGAAATTTATAAAACGAACGGTTATTGGAAAATTTTAAGTTTATAAGTTATTAACTTATAGAAATGGATTTGGGCATTAAAAAGGGGAATTTTATAGAAATTGTTAATAAATGAAGATTTCATTAGTTGAAATTATTATAAGCCATAAAGAAATCTTGTAAGTGATAAGATTTTAAATTGGTGAAGTTCAAAAGAACGATTTGGGTAAATAGATAATATTATAAGTATTTAACTTATAATATTGATTTTAGTATATAATCGAGTTATGTAAATCGAATTGGACTAATAAAAGGAGATTTCTAAAACGAAGTTTCATAAATAGAAATGGGATGTATGGACATTGTTATAAATCCGAAAAATCAATTTAATTTGATAAATTGAATATGGAATTTGTTAAAGGGGTTGTATTCACTATTTTTGAACGGTGAATGTATTATTTTATTAAATGAACGTGTTTTTGGAAAAGAACGTTTTAAATGGAATTTAAAACTAATTAAAGACGTTTTAAGATATATTAAGTATCGAAATCATAGATTTCAACATTGATTGTTGAAATAGACGATTTCGAGAAATAGAAGGGAATATTTTGAATAGTAGTGGATTTATGTATCCATTTTTATTCCAAATCCATATACTAGTGTTTTTGGGTTGTCGTAACGATGTTTTACGCAACATTCGTTTTTAACCCAAATAAATGTGAATAAAAGAATATTTCTTTAAAGGAATGAAATTAATACTTAACTATGGTTTAAGCATATGGAATATTTTCGAATTGTTGAAAATAAATTGAATTGTGAATTACTTATTTTTAAATAAGTTTAGAAATGATTTTCCAATATGGAATGGAACGTTTTTGTGAATTCACCCTTTAAAGGTAAATTGTAAGCGAATATTTTGGAATCGATTTGAAATCAAATATGAATGGGTATTTGGGATTTAATTCACGTTGGAATTTATAATAGGAAGGGAAATTGGTTTAAAAATAAATGTTGATTTATTTTTAAAGATGGAAATAAAATTCACGAATTGGGAACGTAAGTTTAAAATAAATCGGTAAGGATTTATTTGATGATTTGGAAATTTGTTTTCAAAGGGTATAAAGGATGAAAAATAGTTTGAAATTGGTTTTCAAATGGTTGAAGTGTGAAATTATATCGTGTAAAGATATTTTGGTAAAACAAATAATTTGGGCAATTATTTGGAAGGTGTATGTATATATATCTTGTGAAGATATTTTTGGGGTTAAATAATTTTGGAAAATTATTTGGAATCTGATGATGTGGCGCATCTTTATTGATAGTTAAATAACCGACTATCAATATTTACCCTTGGATGGTAATTGTTGTGATTGTTTGAAATTGAATGCTACACTTATTTTTAAAATAAGCGCTCGCTATTCGGTTTAGCCGGGAGAGGACCTTTGTGTCGTATATCCCATTCCGAATATGCGATACGTCGTTTGGATCGCATTTGAAGACCGGTGTTGAAGACCGGGTATTTGTGAAAACGATAGGATGACCTATCGATTGTCTCCCATCGTTAGCTACGATATGGAGATTTCCTTTGTGATGGGAAATTTTATCGGGATTGTGAATACCCGGATTGCAAGGGCTTCTTTGGAAGTGCCTTCGGTTCTGTTCGAACCCGGAACAGACTTGTATGGTTACGTGTCTGACATTACATTTTGAGAGATATAGCAGATTTCATTCAAATACATTTCTGTTGGTGGCGGAGAATTTATTCTCTTAGCTTAACACCCTTCTCTGAGACGTACGAGCTCAGAGGTTATGTAGTTGAAGGTTATCAGCGATATTTCCCAATCTGGTAATGTGGCATGCTGAGTGCTGCTGTGTGATGATCATTGGTTGATCGTTTGTGATAGGATCATTTGTTGATCGGTTATCTTTGTGATCATGCTTTGGTCATCTGTGGACCCGAAGCATGGCTTTGTTGCACAAAGCGTAGCTTTGTGGACGAGACTTCGTCAGGACCTCACTCCCCGGAAATGGTCGAAACAGGAATATGCGGCAAGGTTATGAGGGTCGCGCCCTTTAGGGTATGTCATTTCCTTCTGGAAAAGGGTGGTATCATGGTATGGAGCCCAGATATTTACTCATGTGGAAACACTATATCTATTTCTGTGTGGTGTTGTTGGTATCGAGCGCTCGGATAAAGGTCCCAAAGGACCGGGGGATGACATATTCGTGTAGTAGTTACCTAGTTACAGAGGTAACCCGGCCTTGTGTTGGCAGAGATCTAACCGTAACGTTAGTTCTCGGGACGTCCCGCCAGAGGCGATCCCATGTGGCAGTAGGAAGTTCCTTAGCCTGACCATTGTTGGAAATCCATTCATCCAATACGTGCCTTGTACGGTTTTAGTTGTAGAACCTGCCATTTAACATGGCAGCTATAGTAGGCATAGCATCATGGTACCTATGCTGGCTAGGATTTATATTATACTTTCGAAATATTTTCCACTATGCACTAGTAATAATATCAAAGAATTTTCCTCGTAGTAAGCATGTTTGACTATCATAAGGAGAAATCTCCCCCATGTGTGCGTTTGCATTGTGTGTGTGCCGGGAGGCCTTATGGTAGTTTCATTTTCCAAAAAGCATTGCGGATTTCAAAATTTAAATT
The DNA here is from genome assembly GCA_030765085.1 of Allium cepa. Taxonomy (NCBI): domain Eukaryota; kingdom Viridiplantae; phylum Streptophyta; class Magnoliopsida; order Asparagales; family Amaryllidaceae; genus Allium; species Allium cepa. The sequence continues at coordinate 1,035,241,108 of CM060928.1, forward strand.
TTCTTGTTGCTTGTTTAAAGATAAACTGTTTTGAGTTCTCACACCAGTCCCATGACTGACCTGGAGTTTATTGTTCCTTTCCTAAACTCTGGGTGCCCACTATTTTCCACACGGGCAGTCTAGAGTTAGGTTGTCAGGTTATTCTGGATTCGGAAGTTGCTGTGCAGATGTTGGAGGCGAGCTTGGATAGCGTAGTCTATTATCTATTGTATATAGTATTCTTTTCCGCTGTTTTATTGTTGTACACTCTGATGATGTGATGTATGTATAAAATGTATAGTTCTTTTGTTTCAATGATATTCATTTATCTATTATATGTTGTTCCGCTGCGATTGTGAGATTCTGATATTATTCCCTGTTCTGTTGTTTGTTTCTGTTTCTTCTCTCTTTTCTCTCTTCTTCTACCTCTTTCTTCTTCTTAAACCCTAAAGATTCGGAAGTTCGTTCCTCTTTGGCTGGATTGTGGTGGAATGTTGCCAGCTCAAGGAAGTACGGATTTTCGGTTCTTTACATTTGGTATCAGAGCATGTGGTTAAGCGACAACCTGCTCTGTTGGGTATTACTCATTAGAGATAGAGTCAGTAGTACTCTAGAATGAGTGTGAGTGTAATAATAGATATGAGCGCGTATTTGTTAGTGAATATAAAATTGTTTTATATTGTGATGATTGGTTTATTGAGTGGCATATGAACCTTCGTCGGCACAGTCTGTACAACTGGATCGAAGGGGTTTCTAAACACTTGAATAGAACAATTCGACACGATATTGTTTTAAATTGGGTAAATGAAATAATTTTACCTTGACTATATTTTCTATATAAGAAAATAATTTTTCAAGAATTATTGAAGTCTGTATATAATTGATTGCTTGGTTGTTGTAAATAATATATATATATATATATATATAAGACAATCAAAGTTGTTTGAATAAGTTATATAAAAACGACTATTGTAAAAAGAATAATTGTATAAGCTAATGAATTATAAGTATGGAATTATAATTAAAATGATTTACAATTGTAAAATAATCTTATGTATATAAGAAGTGAAATTTTATAAGTAAGATTTATAAATGTAATTTATAAATAGAAAGAAAACTTTTTGAAAGAATAATTAGCATTGATTTCACTATTGTCACTGGGAAATAATAAGGGTGATGACTGCAGCATCATCAGTATCATTTTCGAGTTTCTATGTGATGGATTTGCTACAATAATGAATTTAAAATTGAAGTTTTGTTGTAATAAACCAATTTGAAATTAAAATTCAATTTGAAATTGTTAAATATACGTGAAAAAGGTTTTGGACTTATAATAAATGTTGGAAGTTGAATAATAAATTGTATAACTTATAGTATGGAAGATGTAAGTGAAACCAATTATTGAAGTGGTTAAACAATTAAGTTAAGTAAAATGGAATATGAATTTGAATATTGGTATGAATTTGACTTAAGTAAAAATTAAATAGAATTTACTTTAGAATTGTAATCCGAATTGGATTGTTAAGTGTAAACTTAAGTTTAATTGAACAAATGATGTATGTAAGTGTAAATTCATTTCGAGCTAGTTGAATAATTGAATGAAAATCAGTTGAATGTTAAATCAATTGGAATTAAAACTGTTGAACCAAATTGAATGTAGTGAGAGAAAAAACTGATAATTTGGTTTTATTGGATATACATTGGTTGTTATTTGCTTGTTGGTTGATTGTATGTAAATTTATTAAGTGTTAATGAAATTGAATTAGCGCATTTGAAAACTATGTAATTGAATTCAAATTGAAAGTGAAGTAAATAAATTTGAATAGAATTGAATTCGAGTTGAGTTGAAAGTGAACCAATGTGAATTTAATTAGTGAATGTAAACTAATGGGAAATGAATGAGAAAGAATATGTAACTTCAATGGTAAAGCTAAAACTGAGATAAAAAGTAAGTATCGAAATTTTGTAAATGGATTTGGCAAAATAGTTTGAATGTTGGAATTGGATACTACTATTAGCAGGATATACAGGTATATAATGGAATTGGGATTTTGATTTTGAAGTTAAAAAATTGAATTGCTCGACAAAAAGGTACGTATTTCAATTTTAATATGAGATTTGATGATTTCCTTCTCTAGCCACTTGGCTTTCTCTTTTCTTTTTGATTTTGAGGGGCCGTGGTGCCATTTTGTAGTCGTGCCGATCTAGCCGCGCAAAGGAGACTCTGGCGAAATTTTTCGAAAATTTCGGGTGTTAGAAAATTTTTGAGAAATTTTGAAAGTTGAAAATTTGAATTGAAATTTAAATTTGAATTGTTAAGCAAACAAAGTTGTTTGAAACCTAAAATTGAGTTTGGAAAGCTAATTGAAATGATAGTAGATCTTTAATAAAAAGATTTGTTTGAAAAGTTGATAAAACTAATTAGCTTTGGAAAAATAATAAACGGTTTAGGATCATTTCTCCTTAACTTGTAATTTCGGGACGAAATTCTTTTAAGGGGGGAAGATTGTAACGACCCAGAATTTTGATAAATTAAATTTGAGTATTTAATTAATTTTAAATATTAATAAGTAGAAATTTGAAGTTAAATAATTTATTTCTCGAATATTGGATTTAATAGGGTAATTTAAATCGATTATTTAATAGTGGAATTCCAGAAATAATTAAATATTGGGTTAAATATAATGGGAAATGATTTGGAAAATTTTGTTTTATCACATTGAAGTTATAGAAATATTTTGGAACTTGTCAAATTGAATTTGGAGTTAATTTGTGAAAATTGAATACTTTAATATTTAATTATCGACTGTAAAATAGCCAATTTTTGAACAGTCTCAGAATTGAACGAAACGAGTTCCATTGGATCCGTAATAGTTAGTTATTATCGGATTTCAAATTTCGTAGCAAACGGAGTTGTCGTTTGACCGTGGCAGCTCGAAACGCATCGATATCGTTTTAATTTTAATTCGGCGAGTTAAAATAGCCATTTTTCAAACGGTCTCGGATTTCGACGAAACCAGTTTCATCGGATCCGTAATGTGATATTATTGTAAGATTTCAAATTTCAAGTCGATCGGATTTATCGTTTGTCCGGTACAAGCCAAAACGCCTGAAAATCGTTTAAATCGGTTTAAATTTAAATTGAGCGTTTATTGCCATAACTCACACATACGATGGAATTAGCTACCGAAACCTATTCTATTGTGTCCGGAATGCCGAAAAACCTTAGGATCGCCTGTCGGATCGCGTAAATCGGAGTTCGTTTGCATGCGTAGTTAAATTGAGGAAATTCTATAAATAGGCAACTTTTATCACAAAATAAAAAAAAAAAATAATAAACTAGGGCTTAGAGAACCATGGCCGGCCCTAATTACTTCGACGACCAGAAATGTCCCAACTTCCCCTTCAATTATCTTTCGATCCGATAGCCATTTGCAAAAACTTCAAACTACAAAGATGTCAAGCACACCGAGATCTTTCGATCCAACGGTGGAGATCGTTCGAAACAAGGTAGATCATCGGCAAATTGGGCTGGAAGGTGGTGCGTTCGGCATGCATTTCAAAGCACATGGGGTGGTCGAGCTCAGGGAGCTTTTGGGCGAACATGGGGTTTGGCGAGGGCTTCGAAATGGCGGTGGTATGATGGACTTTCGTCGAGTTTTGATTCCGTTGCTCTAAACCCTAGATGGTGGGAATTGGGTTCATTTTTCACGTTAATAGCCTGGTGCGTGTGCGTTGATCAGAGAAGAAGTGCGCAGGTGGGGGCCACGTGCGTGATTGTGGTGAGATGTTTTTTTTTTTTTTTTTTTTTGTTTTGTTTTGTTTTGTTTAAATTTAAAATTCAAAATCGTGTAACTCTAAAACGTGATAACTTTTGCATGCGAGGTCGGATTCGAACGAGGTTTTTTGCGTTGGAATCGTATCGTCGTGCTCTTCGCAACGCAACTGGTTTGGAGTCGATTGAAGCTCGTTTGAATTTCGGGTGAAATTAAACGTTCGTTTAATTTTATTCGGAACGAACGCTAAAACGGAAAATAAAATCAAGGTGAGAACTCCTCACTCAACCGAAAGGTTTTGTTTAAAATTTTGAATAGTTAATATTGATTGATAATTGTTGATTGATTGTGCTAGTAGATATAGTAGGATATATACTATATATATAGCAATATATACATATTGGCATATGTATATATTAGATTTGATTTCCCGCCTCGTATAGCGGATGAGACCCTATTGCGCCGCCTATTAAGCGGATATTTTATAAAATCCCATATACCGCGATATTCCACCTTGAAGTGGAATTGGTATTGTGCTAACGTCTGTGGATGCAGGGTAACAGGTTGGAGGGATCCAACTGGATTCCTCGCATATTTTATTTGTTTATAAATATTATGTTGATTGTTGATAACCATATTGATACATGACGCTTATTCCCGTGATTGACCATCTGATGCTGTTGCATCATCGGATTCAATTTTTAAAAATTAAAATAACGGTTTTGAATTTAAAAGGGGTTTTAAATCGATTTTTCAAAGAATATGGTTTATTAAAAATTTTGAATTGATTAAATTTTAAAATAAATAGATGGATAAATTTTTATGTTTTAAAAATTTATATTTTTATAAAATATAACTTAAAAGAAATTTTTAACAATAATAGGTTTTTATAAAATAGTTAAATTTGGTTTTTGGGGAGTTATTATTATTAATGGTTTATATAAAGGATTTTATAAATGGATGTTTTTAAATTAAATTTATTGAAGTTATAGAATAAATTTAGAAAGTGTTAAGTTGATGTATAACATGAATTTCACTAGGATTTATAGATTAATAAATGTGAAATTTATAAAACGAACGGTTATTGGAAAATTTTAAGTTTATAAGTTATTAACTTATAGAAATGGATTTGGGCATTAAAAAGGGGAATTTTATAGAAATTGTTAATAAATGAAGATTTCATTAGTTGAAATTATTATAAGCCATAAAGAAATCTTGTAAGTGATAAGATTTTAAATTGGTGAAGTTCAAAAGAACGATTTGGGTAAATAGATAATATTATAAGTATTTAACTTATAATATTGATTTTAGTATATAATCGAGTTATGTAAATCGAATTGGACTAATAAAAGGAGATTTCTAAAACGAAGTTTCATAAATAGAAATGGGATGTATGGACATTGTTATAAATCCGAAAAATCAATTTAATTTGATAAATTGAATATGGAATTTGTTAAAGGGGTTGTATTCACTATTTTTGAACGGTGAATGTATTATTTTATTAAATGAACGTGTTTTTGGAAAAGAACGTTTTAAATGGAATTTAAAACTAATTAAAGACGTTTTAAGATATATTAAGTATCGAAATCATAGATTTCAACATTGATTGTTGAAATAGACGATTTCGAGAAATAGAAGGGAATATTTTGAATAGTAGTGGATTTATGTATCCATTTTTATTCCAAATCCATATACTAGTGTTTTTGGGTTGTCGTAACGATGTTTTACGCAACATTCGTTTTTAACCCAAATAAATGTGAATAAAAGAATATTTCTTTAAAGGAATGAAATTAATACTTAACTATGGTTTAAGCATATGGAATATTTTCGAATTGTTGAAAATAAATTGAATTGTGAATTACTTATTTTTAAATAAGTTTAGAAATGATTTTCCAATATGGAATGGAACGTTTTTGTGAATTCACCCTTTAAAGGTAAATTGTAAGCGAATATTTTGGAATCGATTTGAAATCAAATATGAATGGGTATTTGGGATTTAATTCACGTTGGAATTTATAATAGGAAGGGAAATTGGTTTAAAAATAAATGTTGATTTATTTTTAAAGATGGAAATAAAATTCACGAATTGGGAACGTAAGTTTAAAATAAATCGGTAAGGATTTATTTGATGATTTGGAAATTTGTTTTCAAAGGGTATAAAGGATGAAAAATAGTTTGAAATTGGTTTTCAAATGGTTGAAGTGTGAAATTATATCGTGTAAAGATATTTTGGTAAAACAAATAATTTGGGCAATTATTTGGAAGGTGTATGTATATATATCTTGTGAAGATATTTTTGGGGTTAAATAATTTTGGAAAATTATTTGGAATCTGATGATGTGGCGCATCTTTATTGATAGTTAAATAACCGACTATCAATATTTACCCTTGGATGGTAATTGTTGTGATTGTTTGAAATTGAATGCTACACTTATTTTTAAAATAAGCGCTCGCTATTCGGTTTAGCCGGGAGAGGACCTTTGTGTCGTATATCCCATTCCGAATATGCGATACGTCGTTTGGATCGCATTTGAAGACCGGTGTTGAAGACCGGGTATTTGTGAAAACGATAGGATGACCTATCGATTGTCTCCGCATCGTTAGCTACGATATGGAGATTTCCTTTGTGATGGGAAATTTTATCGGGATTGTGAATACCCGGATTGCAAGGGCTTCTTTGGAAGTGCCTTCGGTTCTGTTCGAACCCGGAACAGACTTGTATGGTTACGTGTCTGACATTACATTTTGAGAGATATAGCAGATTTCTTTCAAATACATTTCTGTTGGTGGCGGAGAATTTATTCTCTTAGCTTAACACCCTTCTCTGAGACGTACGAGCTCAGAGGTTATGTAGTTGAAGGTTATCAGCGATATTTCCCAATCTGGTAATGTGGCATGCTGAGTGCTGCTGTGTGATGATCATTGGTTGATCGTTTGTGATAGGATCATTTGTTGATCGGTTATCTTTGTGATCATGCTTTGGTCATCTGTGGACCCGAAGCATGGCTTTGTTGCACAAAGCGTAGCTTTGTGGACGAGACTTCGTCAGGACCTCACTCCCCGGAAATGGTCGAAACAGGAATATGCGGCAAGGTTATGAGGGTCGCGCCCTTTAGGGTATGTCATTTCCTTCTGGAAAAGGGTGGTATCATGGTATGGAGCCCAGATATTTACTCATGTGGAAACACTATATCTATTTCTGTGTGGTGTTGTTGGTATCGAGCGCTCGGATAAAGGTCCCAAAGGACCGGGGGATGACATATTCGTGTAGTAGTTACCTAGTTACAGAGGTAACCCGGCCTTGTGTTGGCAGAGATCTAACCGTAACGTTAGTTCTCGGGACGTCCCGCCAGAGGCGATCCCATGTGGCAGTAGGAAGTTCCTTAGCCTGACCATTGTTGGAAATCCATTCATCCAATACGTGCCTTGTACGGTTTTAGTTGTAGAACCTGCCATTTAACATGGCAGCTATAGTAGGCATAGCATCATGGTACCTATGCTGGCTAGGATTTATATTATACTTTCGAAATATTTTCCACTATGCACTAGTAATAATATCAAAGAATTTTCCTCGTAGTAAGCATGTTTGACTATCATAAGGAGAAATCTCCCCCATGTGTGCGTTTGCATTGTGTGTGTGCCGGGAGGCCTTATGGTAGTTTCATTTTCCAAAAAGCATTGCGGATTTCAAAATTTAAATTTTCTTGTTGCTTGTTTAAAGATAAACTGTTTTGAGTTCTCACACCAGTCCCATGACTGACCTGGAGTTTATTGTTCCTTTCCTAAACTCTGGGTGCCCACTATTTTCCACACGGGCAGTCTAGAGTTAGGTTGTCAGGTTATTCTGGATTCGGAAGTTGCTGTGCAGATGTTGGAGGCGAGCTTGGATAGCGTAGTCTATTATCTATTGTATATAGTATTCTTTTCCGCTGTTTTATTGTTGTACACTCTGATGATGTGATGTATGTATAAAATGTATAGTTCTTTTGTTTCAATGATATTCATTTATCTATTATATGTTGTTCCGCTGCGATTGTGAGATTCTGATATTATTCCCTGTTCTGTTGTTTGTTTCTGTTTCTTCTCTCTTTTCTCTCTTCTTCTACCTCTTTCTTCTTCTTAAACCCTAAAGATTCGGAAGTTCGTTCCTCTTTGGCTGGATTGTGGTGGAATGTTGCCAGCTCAAGGAAGTACGGATTTTCGGTTCTTTACAAGTAGAATCCAGTAAATCATATATTCTTTTAGCTCTCACAGTCGGTTCTTCTTCGACATGCACGTCTTCATTGTCGGCTTGAATGGTAGGAAACATTGATCATGTTGCATATTCCACCATATTTTTCCGATCGGATTTGTCATAATATTATCATCCTCTAATACTACAGGATTAGGTGTAGGTTCAACAAATTTTTCATGACAATCCCAAAAATAATTATTGAGCACGAAATCATATTTATACAAATGTACTTCAACTATATCGGGTTTCCAATGCTTCAAATGCTGGCACTTACTGTAAGACAACAAATTTCTTTGTTATTTCGATTATCAGATTTAGTGAGTCTAATAAATTCGTGCATACCATTATAAAAATGTTCCTTTACTGAACCTTTCCTACCAGTTCTGATTTCATACATGCAAGTATGATCGAGGAATTTATCGAACATTTTTCCTGATTTGAAAATATATGTTAGTAATTTCGACAGCACTTCAATTCACTTCTCTTCTACGCATAAGTGCACTCAAATGGTATATTATTGTTGCATTTTCTAAAATAAATAAAGCCGTTTAGGACTAAAGGCTTCACACACCACACTTCTGTCTAATTTTGACAAAACTTCACTTCACTTCTCTTCTACGCATAACTTTGTAGCCAAGGCGTGTATTTTTGTTGTTGTATTTTCTAAACTAAATTAAAACCTTTTAGGACTAAAGGCTTTAATTTTTTAGCGTAAATTATTTGTGGAAAAAATATTTAATACTTATTTTCAAATCAACATTATATTCATTTCAACTTTTTTAAAACTTGATTTGGGTAAAATATTTACTCTTGTTATATTTGAGGTAACAACCCGTAAAATTTTCAATAATCTAATTTGTAAATTAATAACTTTAGGTAATTTAATATGAAGAGAGAGGTAGATGAAGTTAACTTGATCGCATGGTAGTCGAAAAAGGATGACTTAACAAAAAGGGATTAGAATTGAATCAAATTAGTTATTTGGAATTAATTATAATTAAAGGGAATTCAATTCATAATAAATGAAGTTAAAAACCATGACAATGGATATTAGAATGTATTGGGTAATATCAATGTAATAAATATAACCAATGTTAATTATACCCAAAGGTTAATAATTGATCTGATAACTTGGTTGAGAAATCAAATGAATAAATTCATTGGAATTTCAATCGATAATTTATGAATTTAATGGAATTGGAATTTAATGCTACAATTCGTGAATTAATTAACTTTAAATTGATATGGAAATTGGTTATAATGGATTATAAATTACCAAAGTAATCCAAGATGATAAACTTAATGAATTATAGAATTTGAATTTAAATAGTGATTTAATTAATTTAATATTAATTTACTGGAAAATGGGCAGTTGCTAGTAGCAGTTAGCTTCCATTCCATCGATCCCAAGAGCGTCCCTGATAGTTCAGTTGAACCGACGCCTCTCTAGCCTTTCCTCCAGGTGCTGCGCTGTGCTGCTTGAGTGCCTAAACAACGATTATGCTACTGGCGAAGCCATTGGGTTCGACCTAGGATTTCAAATTTCATAACGATCGGGCTTGTCGTTTGATCGTACGGGCTTAAGACGCCTTGGAATCAACTAAATTGAAATCAATTTGAAATAAACTAATTTTAGTATAACTTCTTCATACGATGGGATTTGGTCTTGAAACCTGTTTCATGGATTTTAAAATATTTGAAAACATCTGTTTCGATATATGGGTTGACCCATTTTCGTTCTGAAGTCAAAACCGGCTTTTGGGCCGATATCGTTTAATCAATTCTGATCCATTCTCTCTGTTTCCATCTTTATCTATAAACACCTCATTATAAACCCTAGCAGCCTTTCAATTTCTCATTTATGTACATACAAAAATTTCTGTTGCTCCTCTTTCTCAAAGGCAGACAAACCCTAAATTCCCAATTGCAATTTCAAAATAAAATTCAAATCAAAATTCGAATTTCTTAAATAATATCGAATTATATATCGATTTGAAGCTCCCAACGAACGCATCTCAGATCTGTAATTCATTTTTCAATTGTAAACTCTGTTTGTCCAGAAATTTAAGAACAATCCTCGGCCGTTTGTTTGGTGGTTGATGATCGGTGATGGATTGTTGAATAGAGGGTGTAGCTAGGTGGAGATGGATGCGCGAGGTTCATCGGTGACGATCATTCATCATTTGAGTGGTCAGGTCATCGTGGATAATTCAACTAGGGTTCGGCATTCTTGTGCATTCGGCGGGGTGGCTGACGCTAGGGGTGGTCGGACCTGTGGCGGCGTGGTGAGGGGACCGAGGCGAGTTCCTGGATGGTGGCGACGAAGCCTATGGCGGCGCAGGGTGGGAGGAAAACGTGGTCAAAACAACGGACAACGACATATTCTGAAGGGGTTTTCGTTCCTGCGTGCGCGACCTTTGCCTGGGGACGATGATAGGATGGGTGATGCGGCAAGGTATGATTCGTTTGTTTTATTTTATTTTAATTCGATTCCAACTCGTTTTAATGCAATAACTTTTACATACAAGGTCCGTTCCATGCGAGGTTTTCTCCACTAGGATCGTATTGAAATTTCGAAGATTTTGACGCTGGTTTGGAAGAATTCTGAGGCTGTTTGAATTTTGGACTTAAATTGAATTTAAATTCAATTTAAATTTCAAAGGTGAGTGTTTTAACCCACTCACAACTTCGAAAATTTCTTATATTTGTTAAATTGATTTATGATGTGATTAGAAATTTATTTATGACTGTTTGGCATGTTTTGGATCGTCATCTCAGTTTATTTGAATTTTTTTGGATAAAATAGTTATTTAATTTATTATTGATTATAAACTACCAGTAAATACCTATTGTTTATTATCTGTTCTATATTGATGTTATTGATTGAATTAGATGATGATTGTGATAAATGTTTGATGATTGATATTGGATGAATGGATGTTGTATTTTATATTGTTATAAACTACAAGTTATTATGGATTTTTATTTCATTCGGGATTGCGGTTTGAAATGATATATAACCGAATTTATATTTTAAATTACAGATTGAAATGATAAATATCTGTATCACTTGACCATAGTATAGAAAATTATATACAGACACCGTAGTCTATATAAAAAATATTTTGAAATGATTTCTATGGTTTTGTAAAGAAATATATGGTATTACATAAATACTGATTTTAGATATTATATAAATTTTATTTTATCCTTGATTTTGGGATATATGTAATTTTTTTTAATATAGAATAAGCTGAATAATGATTTTGATTTTTATTGAAGACAACATGGTCAAGTATTTAAATTATATTTTAATATAGAGTTTATAATGATTTAAATAAATTAAGGTTGGAAGATAAATTTGAGATTTATTTAAAATTAAATTTATTTAAGAATCTAACTCAAATAAGTTTAATGTGAAATTTATTAGATTTGAAATTTTAGAAGGTATGATTTTTATAACTTGAATTTTTTTAAAGTTGAATTAAATGAATATTTCAAATATAAATAAATTGAAGGAAATATTCAGTTATTTGTAATTTAAGTTTTATTTAAATGATAATGGATTTATTATGTACAATATTTCAAAACTAAATAATCGAAAATTTAGTCGTTGAATCGTAGTTGATCCCTTTTCTCGAAAACTTAAACTTTCAAAATTACAATTAACTTTATGTAATAATCATTCTAGAAAATTTTTACTTGTTCCAAGTCAATTTACCATGTCAAATTGTCTCATCATAGTGTTTAGGAGATTCCTGTCGATAACGTTGATCAAGCGCATCGACCGGAATTCTTAAAGCACAACACGGGAAAAACAACACAAAATTATCTTCTATATGATAAACATGTCTCTTAAAAAAACATAAGAATATTATTTGCTCGTTTTAATAACAAAACCCAACTGTAATTATAAATATCTTATGAAAAGGTTTGTAAATTTTAAATTATTGCTTTCATCCAAAATCAATGAATACAAGGATGGTCTCATCGAAATATTATAGAATACTTGATTCATAAAATGGATGAAATAAGCCGGACAAAATGAATGACATCACGGGTCATTCATAAGAATCATAACGAGTGCAGAATGCAGTAAGGGGAACGCTATCCGCCACAACTCATAGCTGATGAAAACTGGTGGCAAGGTCGAGCAAAAGACCTTAGCACCACTTACTAGATCGCTTAGATGGCAATCCTAAGACAAGCTCAAAAATACCGAAAAATTCAAAAACTACCCAAATGAGAGAAATAACATTTTCCTCATCATGTGGGTTTAAGGAATAAAATAATGCCATCAAATTGGAATCGAAATCTTTAAGAAAAATAGAAATCTACTTAATAGATTGAGAAAGTCGAAGATGAATGGCCCACTCAGGACATAGGATATGGCTTCATAATGAATAAGCCAATCCTTTCCCAAAAATCAACTCCAAAGCCTAAGTAACGCATAACTGCAAATCGGCTCGGAAAGAATAATCACATAAAATAATCTCGACATCTTTAAAAGAAACAAACTGAGTATTGCGGATCCACCAACCGGATTCGCAATTCTCAAAGAAGTCATCAAGCCCAAAATATTTAAAGAAAAATAATCAATAAGTTCTTTTGATATAAAATAATAAGATGAACCCATATCAAAAAGAACTTGAATAGGATAATCACAAAACAAATGTCATCAAGGATTGAATGAGAAATACCTTGACCAAGAGAAGTGCCACTTGGACATGATCTAGGTCAATAAGATTCATGCAAGAAAAGATTATATCGCATGTTCTTAGCCAAGCGTGGATTTCTATAACACTTTCGCATCCCTTGAATGGCCTTCCACCCAAATAGGTATAATCTCTGCACAAGCGTGCAAACCCGGATTTAGGATGAGCAGGTGATGTAGTGCGAACTACGGAATCAACAAGTTTAAATGATTCAAGAACTTTAAGTCGTTTGGACAAGGCTATGTTGTTGAGTCGTTCAGGAAGTTTAAGCCGTCTACGACTTAACAAAGCTTGGAGGAAAGAGCTACGACTTAACAAGAATGAAGAGAAGGAGTTACGAGTTAATGGGGACTTAAGTTGCTCAGATTTGAGGGGTCGTATACGACCTAACGACACAGCAGCTATGAGTCGTCCACGACCTAACTTGAGTCGTCCGCGACTTAAAAAGGAAGTTATAGGTCGTCTCCGACCTAATGAATCACGTAATAACAAGTCACGGGTTAACAACACCTTAAGTCATGTAGAGGAAGCCTCGGATTTAAGTCGGCCACGAGTTAACAACGAGTTAAATAAACCGGAGCATGTTTTAGGTCGGCCGCGACCTAAGGAGTCAAGTGAAAATACGCTACGACCTAATGAAGCCTCAAGTCACTCGGAGGAGTTACGGCGCTGGGAGTTGAGTCGCTTGGAAGATAAGTCATATACGGGTTAAGTGTTGTGATAAATCTGTATTTTGTTAAGTCGTTGTAACTGTTAAGTCGTATGTCATGGGTTTTCTTATGTCGTATGTAATTAGGTCGTATACGACCTAAGTGAGTAAAGTGTTGTAATTTGTTGAGTCATTAAGTCATTGCGTCGGCCAGTTATGTTGGGATGAGTCGTTCAAATGTTGAGTCGGTAGAGCTTTGAACCGTTTGAAAGTCGTAGGTCAGTATGTTATTGAGTCGGTGTGTTGTGATGTAGGTGAGTCGTTGAGTCGTGGCTTGCTTAAGTCGTGTGTTTATTGAGTCGCGTTTGCTGATGAGTCGACGCCGACCTATGGGTAAGTCGTAAGTCGTGTACGACTTAATGGTCAGGATCAAAACTCTATAAATAGCGAGTGTGTTGTACATTTGGGGAGTTGATTTTTTGAATAAAATTTCTTGTTGATTGCTGTGTGCTTTCTTCTAAAATTGGTAGTTGAGTGTAATCTCCTATCTCCTCTTTCGGTTAATCGAGTGCGCTCGATTCAACGATCGTAGAAGCCGATTCACGGTATCTAGTGCGCTAGATCAACGTACGAAGAATCGTAGATCTTTGAACACGGTATAGTGCGCTATCAACGTGTTTGAGATAGCTAGAATTCAGTATCTTCGGATCAACGAATTTGTGCATTTTGGTATTCATCAATCCACCGATTGCTACTTTCACCGATTGAAGTTTATTTTTGATTAATCCGCTGCGTCTGTTTTGGTATCAGAGCTAGACTTAGCCAATCATAGCTAAGCCGAGACTTGGAGCCAATTTTTGAAGTTTGGTGTTCATCGTGTTCATCGCGAGATTGCAACAAGTTTGAAGTTTTAAATTCATTTCACTTTGGATCTAGAGTTGGAGAAGTGTTTGTGGGTTGGTACATACTTAAGCCGTGAAGGGTGAAGACCGAGCATAACATTGAGTTAAGTATAGGCCGTGCATCAGTTTGGTATCATTGTTTGAAGTGCTAAAGCCGTGTAGTGGTATAGCCGTGCATTGTTTGGTTTTTGTTGTAGAATTTTGAAGTATTTGAGAAGTTTTGAAGTGTTTGTGAAGAGTTTCCAATCATTCCACCAAGGAGAGCTAATCGTCATCAAAATGTTGAAGCTTCGTATAGAAGAGAAGAAGCCGAGCTTATGGAACAACGAATCAATGAGAAATTTGATGAAGGCATTGGAAAGTTAGAGAAGTCGATGAATGATTTGAATCAGACTCAAAGGAGTAGATCACCAAACTCGAACCATGGAGGAAACCGAGTTTCGCCATCGGTTACGGAAGCGAGGAGGGTATCACCGCATTCTTTTAGAGATAGAAGAGAAACATCAATTTCATCACGGAGAGATCATCATGACTATGGACATGAAGAGAGAAGAAGTCAACGTGAATTTGATAATGAGGCGTATAGAGATGAAGAGAGACATAGTCGAAGAAGCAAGCATGAACGAAGGGATGATAATGGTCGAGATCGATGTAGGCGTACTTTTGATTTTGATGAAGAGGGTGATAGAGCTAGCAATCATTATCGAGATCGAGACCAAGTTCGAAATTCATATCGAGATGTTGAAGATGATCGTCGATGGGAATCGGGTATGAAGATGGAAATTCCAGAGTTCAAGGGTGGAATGGTAGCTGAAGAATTTTTTGATTGGTTGTCAAATGTGGAGGAAATCTTTGATTTCAAGGAGGTTTCGGAGAATCGAAGGGTGAAGTTAGTTGCTACTAGGTTGAGGGGGAGAGCTTTGGCGTGGTGGCAGCAAACTAAACTTACGAGGGAGAGAATGGGGAAGTCAAAGATTGAATCTTGGGATAAGATGAAGAATTTGATGAGAGCTACTTTCTTACCATACAATTACCAATCACTTATGTACCAGAGGTTGCAGAATCTGAGGCAAGGGACGAAGTCTGTTAGTGATTATGCTGACGAATTTTACCAACTCATTGCCAGGAATGATATTATGGAAACGGAAGAACAGCTAACTGCTAGATTCATTGGGGGATTGAGAATGCAGATCCAGGATATGGTTAATATGTTCGATCCGAGATCTGTTGCAGAGGCACATCAGAAAGCGTTGGCTTGGGAGAAGCAAGGAAGGCGTGGAGGTGGTGTGTTTACTAATTCCAATAATCAAGCGAAGGGTGTTAGTGGAAGTCCTAATGTTCCTAAACCTGTTACAAAACCAGTGGTGAAGGAGGCTGAGAAGGCAAAGGTCAGCAGTGGTTTCAAATGTTATAATCGTCAGGAGTTGGGTCTTAAAAGCAATGAATGTCCGAAGCCGAAGAAGAGAGCGATGGTTGCTGAGATTGAGGATGATGGTGAGGAGGCAGAATGTTCAAATGCACCTTATGTTGAGAAGGAAGAAGAATTGTCTAGAGATGAAGGTTGTAATCTTATGATGAGGAGGTCATGTCTTACACCAAAGCAGGAAGAGGATTCTAGTTGGTTGAGAAGTAATATTTTTCAGTCGGCATGCACTATTCTGGGAAAAGTTTGCAAGTTCGTTATTGATGCTGGAAGCTATGACAATATTATCTCTACAGAAGCAGTAAGGAAGTTGAACTTGAAAACTGAGAAGCATCCTAAACCGTACAAGTTAGCATGGTTAAGGAAGGGTGGTGAAGTGAAGGTGTGTCGAAGGGCTTGTGTGAATTTTTCTATTGGGAAGAAGTACAAAGACGAAATTTGGTGTGACGTTGTAGACATGGATGTGTGTCATCTGTTGTTGGGCAGACCATGGCAGTTTGATAGAGCAGTGCAACATGATGGTCGTGCTAATAGTTATAGTTTTATGTTCGAAGGTACTAAGATCACTTTAGTTCCCAAGAAGCAACAACAGAAGGAGAGCAAGCTAGAGGAGATCGAAGAGCTGAAAACTTTATTATCTTTGAAGGAGTTTGTTAAAGAAGTTGAAGAGGAGCCTGAAGTCTATTTGTTGATTGGGCGAGAGTGTAATGAAGTTATTGAAGTACCTGAAGAAGCAAAGCCCGTTTTGAAAGAATTTGAAGACATATTTCCAAAGGAGTTGCCTAAGGAGTTACCGCCACCGAGAGACATCCAACATCAAATCGATCTTGTTCCGGGAGCAGTATTACCACATCGACCACATTACCGAATGAGTCCGAAGGAACATGAGGAGTTGCGAAGGCAAGTGGAAGAATTGTTAGAGCAGGGACGTGTTCAGGAAAGCTTGAGTCCTTGTGCAGTACCAGCTTTGTTGGTGCCGAAGAAGGATGGAACATGGAGAATGTGTACCGATAGTAGAGCTTTGAACAAGATTGCTGTTCGCTACAGATTTCCTATGCCGAGGTTGGATGACTTGCTAGATCAGTTGAGTGGGGCTACTATTTTTTCGAAGATTGATTTGAAGAGTGGTTATCATCAAATTCGAATTAGACCGGGAGACGAATGGAAGACAGCCTTCAAGACGAGAGAGGGGTTGTACGAATGGTTGGTTATGCCATTTGGTTTATCAAATGCACCTAGTACATTCATGCGGGTGATGAATCAAATTTTCAGACCGTATATTGGGAAGTTTGTGGTGGTTTATTTCGATGATATTCTGATTTATAGTGCGAGTACAGAGGAGCATGTAGAGCATTTGAGAAAGATGTTGATTATTCTTCATGAGGAACAATTTTATGCAGCCACGAAGAAATGTGTGTTCATGACTCGTAGTGTTTTATTCTTGGGATATGTTGTATCTGAGAAGGGAATCCAGGTGGACCAGAGTAAAGTTGAAGCTATTAGAAATTGGCCACAGCCGAGAACTATCACTGGAGTTAGAAGTTTTCATGGATTGGCATCATTCTACCGAAGATTCATTCCACACTTCAGTAGCGTGATGGCACCAATTACTGATTGTATGAAAGGGAAGCAGTTTTCTTGGTCGGAAGAAGCGGGGGTTGCTTTCGAACGAATCAAAGAACTTTTGACGACAGCGCCAATTCTTGTATTACCAGATTTTCAGTTGTTGTTTGAGCTACACACTGATGCATCAAAGGTTGGAATTGGAGGAGTGTTGAGTCAGTGTGGAAGACCTATTGCATATTTCAGTGAGAAGTTATCAGGGGCAAAGATGAGATATAGTACATACGATGTTGAGTTTTATGCTGTTGTGCAAGCTGTTAAACATTGGAGGCATTATCTATTTCAGAAAGAGTTTGTTCTTTACACTGATCATGAGGCGTTGAAGCATTTACAAGGATAGGATAAGATTTCAGCGAGGCATGCATCATGGATTGCTTATTTGCAGCAGTTTACTTTTGTTGTTAAACATAAGTCAGGAGTAACTAATCGTGTAGCTGATGCTTGAGTAGAAGGAACCATTTGTTGACAACAATGAAAGTTGAGGTGACAGGGTTTGAATTATTACCAGAATTGTTTGGGAGGATCCTTACTTTGCAAAGTTCGTTGAGAAAGTTAAGGATGGGGATACTGATGAATTTATGTTGGCTGATGGATTCTTGTTTAAAGGAAATCGATTATGTATTCCAGAGAGCAGTTTGAGAATGAAGATTATCAAAGAGTTGCACGAAGAAGGCCATGTGGGAAGAGATCGTACTTTGCAGTTGATTTCTCAATCTTATTTTTGGCCATCAATGAGGAAAGAAGTTGAAAGGTTTATGGAAAGGTGTCACATTTGTCAGGTTTCGAAAGGAACATCGACAAATGCAGGATTGTATATGCCGTTACCTGTACAATCTAAACCATGGGTTGATATCAGCATGGATTTCGTTTTGGGTTTGCCTAGAACTCAAAGGAGAAATGATTCTATATTTGTTGTGGTGGACAGGTTTTCGAAGTTGGCACATTTTGTTGCTTGTAAGAAGACGGCGGATGCTGTTCATGTTGCTCGGTTATTTTTCAAGGAAATCTATCGACTACATGGATTGCCAGAGTCTATTGTGTCGGATAGAGATACTCGTTTTCTGAGTCACTTTTGGTTAAGTTTGTGGAAGATGGTGGGAACGAAGTTAAACTTTAGTAGCGCATATCATCCGCAAACAGATGGACAGACCGAAGTTGTTAACAGATCATTGGGAAATTTGTTACGATGTTTGGTGAAAGACAATCTGAGAAGTTGGGACATGAAGTTATGCCAGGTAGAATTTGCACATAATCATGCAGTGAATCGTAGTACGGGATTCAGTCCATTTCAGATTGTATATTCAAATCTACCCAGGGGACCATTGGAATTAGCAGTAGTGCCACAACCGAAGGGGACGGTTAAACGAGCTATAGACTTTGTTGAAGGGTTGACTGAATGTCATAAAATCGTTCAGGAACGATTGGAGAAGTCGAATGAGAAATACAAAAAGATTGCAGACTTGAAACGACGAAGTGTTGAATTCAAGGAAGCTGATTTGGTTTACGCTGTGTTAACGAAGGATCGTTTTCCAGTGGGCGCTTATAACAAGTTGAAAGCCAGAAAATTGGTCCTGTCGAAGTGGTGAAACGGATTAATGACAATGCTTATAAGTTGAAGCTGCCGAAGGATGTGTACACCTCTGACGTGTTCAATGTTAAGTATCTTATTCCGTATTATGGGGATGAACAATCTGGTGTAGAGGAATTTACAAATTCGAGGACGAATTTTTCTCAACCAGGGGAGGATGATGCAGCGCGAACTACGGAATCAACAAGTTTAAATGATTCAAGAACTTTAAGTCGTTTGGACAAGGCTATGCTGTTGAGTCGTTCAGGAAGTTTAAGCCGTCTACGACTTAACAAAGCTTGGAGGAAAGAGCTACGACTTAACAAGAATGAAGAGAAGGAGTTACGAGTTAATGGGGACTTAAGTTGCTCAGAATTGAGGGGTCGTATACGACCTAACGACACAGCAGCTATGAGTCGTCCATGACCTAACTTGAGTCGTCCGCGACTTAAAAAGGAAGTTATAGGTCGTCTCCGACCTAATGAATCACGTATTAACAAGTCACGGGTTAACAACACCTTAAGTCGTGTGGAGGAAGCCTCGGATTTAAGTCGGCCACGAGTTAACAACGAGTTAAATAAACCGGAGCATGTTTTAGGTCGGCCGCGACCTAAGGAGTCAAGTGAAAATACGCTACGACCTAATGAAGCCTCAAGTCACTCGGAGGAGTTAAGGCGCTGGGAGTTGAGTCGCTAGGAAGATAAGTCGTATGCAGGTTAAGTGTTGTGATAAATCTGTATTTTGTTAAGTCGTTGTAACTGTTAAGTCGTATGTCATGGGTTTTCTTATGTCGTATGTAATTAGGTCGTATACGACCTAAGTGAGTAAAGTGTTGTAATTTGTTGAGTCATTAAGTCATTGCGTCGGCCAGTTATGTTGGGATGAGTCGTTCAAATGTTGAGTCGGTAGAGCTTTGAACCGTTTGAAAGTCGTAGGTCAGTATGTTATTGAGTCGGTGTGTTGTGATGTAGCTGAGTCATTGAGTCGTGGCTTGCTTAAGTCGTGTGTTTGTTGAGTTGCGTTTGCTGATGAGTCGACGCCGACCTATGGGTAAGTCGTAAGTCGTGTACGACTTAAGGGTCAGGGTCAAAACTCTATAAATAGCGAGTGTGTTGTACATTTTGGGGAGTTGATTTTTTGAATAAAATTTCTTGTTGATTGCTGTGTGCTTTCTTCTAAAATTAGTAGTTGAGTGTAATCTCCTATCTCCTATTTCGGTTAATCGAGTGCGCTCGATTCAACGATCGTAGAAGCCGATTCACGGTATCTAGTGCGCTGGATCAACGTACGAAGAATCGTAGATCTTTGAACACGGTATAGTGCGCTATCAACGTGTTTGAGATAGCTAGAATTCGGTATCTTCGGATCAATGAATTTGGGCATTTTGGTATTCATCAATTCACCGATCGCTACTTTCACCGATTGAAGTTTATTTTTGATTAATCCGCTGCGTCAGTAGGCTCTTGAATGGTCCGACTGCTTGAGCATTCTTTACAAGATCTAAAATCTGCTGTGCAGGCATGAATACTCCATCCTGAGTAGTTGAAGTGGATTGGCCGGCACTGGAACAGCCTAGTCTAGCATTTCTCTTCTTCAAGAAAGAAAGAAAGAAGAAGAAAATGGTTATTCTCAGAATGAATATCAAACAAACTTGATTGATAAAACAAGGCATCATAAAAATAATAGGATAGAACATGTCCAATGACTCGAATTAAATCCTAAGGCACGATTCCTAAGAGAGACTTAGGACAATGATCCTTTCTATAATATTCTATATTGTTCCGAAGTTTGGCTTTGATACCAAGCTACGATGCCCCACCCCTATACTCACATTAGCCAAGGACACTACGAGGTAATGCCGTCGACTAGTACGAAGAATAAGGCTATTGCGGAGCGACCATTTGTGCAATTTCTTTGCGCGAGTAGCGATATGTCAGATAGTATAACATGCATTTCATTTCAAGAGGAAATCCGACATATGAAATACAAACTCAAAGCCACTACACAGTGGCTATATGACTTTCGGAAACAAATATAAAATAAGCATAACACAAATCAGTCACAGATATTCATATCACTAAGGAGGAAACATATATGAATATAACACATAAAAGTGTACATCAATGTAGTGGTCATAAATATCTACAAGATCCACTACATCACAAAAGAATAGGTATAAGTGCTAGACAAAATAATAAGTATACATTAAGGAATCTCTATCTCAAATGTATACTAACAAAAATTACCATGCTAAAGTAGTTAGCCCAAATGTCAGAATATGGTCCCAGATAAGAAGTCAAGTGGAAGCACCTGTAATACCTCGGTCTGACTCGAGTATTATTTAAGAAGAAAATAACAAACGGATCAGTCTAGCTGTAAATATCATATAAAATGAGACAAGGTAAGAGATATGATAAAAATGTATGATAACGAAAGTGCGATACTATGAAAAGTATACAGTAGAAAATCAACAAAAATCATACAATATCTCAAGAATCTCAAAGCACCGAAAAGATTATCATATTTTTTATTTTATTCACCAAACCCAAATATTGAAAAACATATCATTGTCAATCGCCAAAATTGGTGAAACATAAATTCCAGAAATCAACAATTAGAAATCCAGAAATCACTAAAGGGGAGGCCTATCACAAACAGGAGCATGAAAACTCACCAACACGTGTATCACAAACGGAACGTTATTCCATGGACGCTAACCATAGAGCCAGTGCAATGACGCAGTACAATAACGATACGTCCATTGAACTAGGACTCAAATAATTCAGAAAAACGATGCAGTACAATAACGGTACATCCACTAAATCAAAACTCAAATAATTCGGAACACCGACGTAGTACAATAACGTACGTCCGATGAACCGAAACTCAAACAATTCGGAACACTAGCGCAGTACAGTAATGGTACATCCAATGAACAGAACGTCATAAAAGAACATGGGTCGCTTTCCCATAAAATTGAGTCGAAACTCAATATAACGAGGTACTGTCCTCTACGCGGACAAAGAGAGACATTGCACATCGCTAGTCTAAATCACAAAACGATCATCATTGATTGATAAGTGTAACTTACACTGAAATAGTAAATAAATGAGTTCAGCTTCATGTCCCATAACCACTGGCTTAACTTAAATATTTACGAACAAATGGTAGATTTCCACTCGATAATTGTCACAACATTTCAATCGAACTAGTCCAAGAATTTACCGACGAAGTAAAAGCAAGCATCGTATACCACTTGTTTTAGTAAGCCGTTTAATTAGATTTCTCATACAAGTGAGGTAAAGGCTTGTATATACTAATAAATTGGAAAATGGTTTTAAAAGCGAGTTTGATATTGAAAGTAAATGTTGAAATCGTTTTGATGAAAGAGTTTTGATATTTACCACTAGTATAGAAACTTATGTATTTTAAAGTGACAAACTTGATGAAAGAGTTTTGATATTTACCACTAGTATGAAAGAGTTTTGATATTTACCACTAGTCTACTGATTCTATGCTTGGAAACTTTCAGTTTCCTGGTTCAATGGACTGAACCCAGAGGTCAGTCGATAGAATCTATGCCTAGAAACTTTCTGTTTCCAAGTTCAGTCGACTGAACTTTGTAATCAGTCGATTAACACAGGGACAGGAATTTTCTATTCCCCAGATTCAGTCGATTAACATACAGTTCAGTCGATTGAACTGCAAATTGCAATATCCTCAGCCTAGCCCCAAGAAGGGCAAAATCCTACCGGAAATGGAGCAACGGAGACTAAGGATTTATGCCAAGCGACAACCCAGCCTTCTAGGCTCTTCGATACACCCCAAAAGCATGTTAAAACATCAAAAGTTAGGATTTCTGAATATTTTTACTTCAAAACACCAAAATTGGAATATTCATCAAACCAATTCAATTCAAAGGCAAATGAAAGAGAAATAGATGTTAGGAATTGCTTCCTAACAACTATCAAAGATATAGACATAGATGTGAGTTCAAAATACTCACCTTTTACTCAAAAACACAAGTGAGAAGCTATAAGGCAAGGCAAGAACAACCACTCTTCAATTTTAACCCAAGAAACTTTAATCTAAGCTCATAAGAAAGACATTTTCTAAGTAAGGGTTTATGAAATTTCTGAAATTGAATAGGAATTGAGATGGGGAAGATGAAGAGAATGCTTACCTAAGCTTCTCCTTGATTTCTAGCTTGAAGTTGATAATTCATGAGAGAATTAGGGTCCTAATTTCTTTTAGTTTCCCCCATGTTTACTAAATCTTGAGTTTTAGGAAATATAATGAAGGAAAGAAGAGGAGTGGAGTGGAGTTGGGTTAATATGTTGGGTTAATGGGCTGAAACCCAAACCCAAAGCCCTGAATGAAAATAACATAATTTTAATCAACTCCAAACATATCGATGTTTATACTCAAAAAGGTCGCAAAAGCCATTTTGAACTCAATGGAAGTGGTCTAGAGTCCTAATTTGACTGTTTGCAAAAAGTATTATTTCGGACATTAGTACGACCAATAATGCTATATTTAAATAAAATATTTAAATATATAATCGTAAAATATGCGGGTTGTTACAATTCTGCAAAGCCTATTGCATTTAGACTAGCCAAAGCTTCAGTACTAGCTCTAGCAATAGCAATATCTATGTTACCAGAATCGTCTTTCCTTCTTTAACTTTCAAAATGGCCCAAACATCAAGATATTTGACTTTTACTCATCATTAATGAGGCCTTCATCGAGTGCGTGTACACTGCATATTATCTCTTTAAGGCATTAACATGAATAATGACATATATACCCCCATCCACTTCAAGTTCTTGTAATGGATGATGTTAGCAAAGAACTTTTGAAAGGTGGAGTTCAACTCTTGTCTTTTCCTGGCCCTCGACTCTTTTAGCTCATTTAGATCACACACAAAGTGTAGTCAACCTGAACCTCTAGCCCCTCTATTTTCACTAGGAGAAGTTCAGATTCAAGCCTCTTCATTTCGAAGCGAAGCTGCTGGATCTCAACTTCTCTTCCCTTGATGGACTTATCTTTCTCTAGGAGGGCTATGTCCTTGGATGTTAACTATGTTTTAAGTGCTGTGTATCTTCACAAGCAGATTTCATAATGTTATTCATCATAACCTTTGCCTGATTTCGAGACTTTGTCAATTTTGTAACCAATTATTTGGCCTTCTACTAGGATTCTCAGGTTGCACCTCTTTCCATTTCAACTTTTCATATCCCCTGCTTATATCCTTCTAGGAAATAATCATTATTCTTCTTCTGTAATTCAAATGATTTGATGATCTTGTGATTGATTTGGTTCACATTGGAGAAGGTAAAACAAAGTTTATTCCACTTATAACTCTATTTAATGAGCTCTAGGATACCTCTGACCCGGCGATTTGCTCCCTCCTTAAGAATGTCTTAATTTTGCGATTGACCATAACCGTGGTCAAGCAATGTTCTATTAACGTAACTTGCATGCGGCTCATTGGGGCTGGAGGAGGAGCTGGACATACATTGAGACGACCCGACTTTCTCACCATAGAAAATCGCATCATCTTGAAGAAAGAAAGGGATAGAAAAGAGAAAAGAAAGAAAAGAAAGAAGAAACAACATCAGAATCTAAATAGCGGAACGAATAAATTATATTAATAACATAAACATTACATAGTTTACAACCATTATCAGAGTTACACAGATAACACATCACATACTAGACAGTTATAAACACCTGTCTATTTATACAACTCAACACAAAACAAGGAAAAACTACTCAGAGAAACCAACACAACGGAAACTATATGACTAACGCAGAAGCCTCCTTCTCCATTGCTCCTCCAAAATTCGTCAAAGCTAACCTGAATCCCTTGGGTACTTGTAAAAATTTGAGTACCCAAGAGTTTAAGAAAACAGAAGATAAACTCCGGGTCAGACATGGGTCTGGTGTGAGTAACAGGTTAAGGTTGCTTAATTTTCAAAAACCTTTTGGAAGAAAGGTATCACGTAAGACTTCCCGCACATAAACATGGAAAAAAAATTACCTTACGCTAACCGAAACATGTGATAGGAAATCCTATGATATTATAATAGGTCTACGCTTTTCAAATAAATATGAAATAGCCAAAATTGTTACATCTATTAAATTCCATCTACTTGCCTCAAAAATGGGTATTACAATCAAAATCATTGGCACTTATCGGATTTTGGATTCCATACAATGGCAGGGCTACCGGGGTACCGCCCGTCACAGTATGTGGCCTGGATCAACGTACCGAGGATCACTCCCAATCCTTTGCAACACAAAGCTGGAACCATCCCTCACTGGACAGTCCCGAACAAGACAACCCCGACAGTTAGAGCTCACAACCGTCCACACAGTCGAAATAAAAGGGACCTCTAGACAGTGGAAAACCTCGTCCTACTTGGGCATGACCCACTTAGCCTTGCCGCACCTCCCCTATTTTAGCCATTCCCGGTTGATGAGGCTTGGGGCTACGATTACCTTTAGTGAACACATCACTTAGATTGCTCATCATCCACCTGACGATGTTCTGAACGCATTCAATCCATACAAGTTCATTCCGGGTTCGAACGAAATCGAAGGCATTATCTCGTTACACTCATTTTGGAATCACCCTCAGAGTTAACGACGATAACCCTTGCACTTTGAATCTTCCTCTTCACTTGAGATTCACGACCTACCGTTAATTTAGATCGATGTGGTTTTCGGATATCCAAATATAGAAACCCAATCTCGGTCTCATCGAAATCCAAAACGTGTCTTTTAGGTCCAAGTTGTTTAAGGTTAAACAATTCAATTATCTATATATATACACAGATAGATAACTCAAAAATCACAATTGATAATCAACATTATCATAATAAATAGATGATCCACATTATCATCAAAATAGATAATCTATATCATCATCACAATAGATAATCTATATCAAAATGCAACCAAAGCATTCAAATCACACAACAACACTTATCTCATTTCTAAGATCACAACCATTCAAGGCAATCAATATCACATATTCATACATAAGCAATGATTTACCTAAACACATCATCTATAATTAATTTAAAATGAATTAAATTAACTACCTCCATCTCTAATTAATTTAAAGTGAAATAAATGAATTACTTCATCTTTAATTAATTTAAAATAAATTAAATTAATTACTTCATCATAAAATCTTGCTTACTCAACCATTTAACTGATAACAATCAATTAATTAATCATTCAAAATAATCACCTTAATTAATCACCCTTGATTAATTATTCTTAATTACATTTATGTAATTATCCTTAATTAATTTCACAAATTAATTGTTCTTAACCAAAAACAGTAATTAACCTTTAATTACTTCAATTAATTAATTAACTATAATTAATTACATTAATCCTTAATTAATTACATTA
This sequence comes from Allium cepa, assembly GCA_030765085.1. NCBI lineage: Eukaryota > Viridiplantae > Streptophyta > Magnoliopsida > Asparagales > Amaryllidaceae > Allium > Allium cepa. The sequence goes on from CM060928.1 coordinate 1,035,267,404, forward strand.
ATTAATTACCTTTAATCACTTGTCATTGATTAATTAATCATAATTAATCAACTTTAATTACATCATTAATTATAATAATTAATGATTCTTAATCATATTTAATTAATTATCCTCTTAAATTAATCACCTTAAGTAATTAATCCATAATTATTAATCCTCTCTGATTAACCATATTCAGTAATTAACTAACTTAATTACTTTATTAAAACAAATTAATTATTCCTTAATTAATTTCATAATAAATCCCTTGATTAATTACTAAGTAATTATATTCCAAATTACTTCCATTCTTAAAAACATCTTCCATTAATTACATCATGTAATTCCCAATTAATTACTTAACTAAGTAATTTCCAATCCATTAATTACATTAAGTAATTATCATTAAAACCTCAAGTGTTTAAAATTAATTAAACTTAACTAATCAAATTAAACAATCGCATTTAAAGTAAATTAATTACATTAAGTAATTAATTTCTTAATTACTTCATAAAGTAAATGCACTTAAACAATTCACAAATGATTATTTTTAAATTAATCAATCAATTAATTATTAAAATTAACCATATTAATTAATTATTAAATAATCCTGGTTATTGACCTTCATTGACCATTCTCTAATTATTTCATTAAGTAATTAACTTAGATTAACCATCATTAATTACAATCTAATTTATCTTTAATTACTCATTAATTAAAGTCTAATTATTTATTTAACTAATTGTTAATTGTAACTTAATTAATCCTTAATTATTTAATTAATTAACCATGATTTTAACTTAATTATTTAATTAATAATTCTTTAATCATTAATTTAATAATTAAATTAATGATCTTTAATTACACATTGATTAGTCCTTAATCAAATATTTACTAATCCCTAATCAATTGATTAATTAAATTAACTAATTACTTCTTAATTAACTTATTAATTAAATTAATTCAAAACAATAATATTAATTAAATTTTGAGATAAAACATTTCTTAAATATGATTAATTTTTCATTAACAGATACATTTGAAATCAATCTACTTTAAACTTTTCTTCAAATTTCATTTAAATTTAAGATTTAAAAATGAAACGCAAAATTTATTTTAAACAAAGCTTAAAGACCATTCAAAACCTTAATTCTCATGTTAAAGTAGTATTCATTTCATAAAGAAGATCAAAAAGAAATTTTAAACCAAGTTTATGTTTAAATTCAAATCATTGCTAGAAATTCACTTTAATATTTGAATTTGAAACCTTTTTATTTCAAAATAGAAATGCATATTAAATGTGGATTCCAGATAAATTTTATATTTAAAAACCTATTTAAAATTTAAACCATCATTTTCAAAATACAAACTACTTATTCCTTTTAAAGTAGTTAATTCAATTCAAATTTAAAACTTGACATTATTAAAAAAACTGAGATTTTAAACCTACTTCAGATTTAAGAACAAGATTTAAATCTTGTTTAAAACTTGCCTTACAATTTAAACTCAGCCTTTAAAATTTTATATTGAATACCAGGTTTCTGTTGAAACCTGATAGAATTACTAACCCGAGACACATCCCCTATGCCACGAGTCTGCAAACCATTTTCCCCGAGCAAATCAATAGGCTATTTCGAGTAATCAAACAACCCCCTCTGCTTCAAAACTCAACCCAACATCACCTGACAACCTCTTCACCAAGCATGTGCACGGTGACTCCGGCCACCACTAATCAACGACGATGATTGCAAACCATTAGAAGTTGACTCAACAACCCACCACGATCACCAAAACGAACTTCCAATCTTAAAATCGAAATCGAGACCTTAACCCAAACCTAGAAACATTAGAGCTTTCCACGACCCAAACCTGTCAACGCTTCTTGCTCTCTACCCCGACCATCAGAAGGTCAGTGACTTCGGCCATGGCTTCAACTATGACCCAACTACCACTATCCAAAAGCTAGTAGAACTCGATCAACCCAATCTGTCGTGGTGATCGATTCTTCAATCTTGGTAAAAAAAACCAGGGTTCTAGAAAATTTCTCACCACTGCAACCTGCTCACCGAAATTGAACATCATCCTATATTTTTCCTAGCATCCCTGATCACCCCTCCTTCATCATGCAGAGACCCATTCCCTCCAGATACATGAATCACCAGAGAAACCCCAAAGTTCATATTCAGTTCATCTCTTAACTACTCCTTAATCTTTCTACTAAAAATTATAGTTTTTGCTTTAAAAATCACATTATGATTTTAGTGTTCAACCTATATTCATGAATCCAAAAAACATGATGATTAAATTTTCAGTTAACTTTGAACTTTCTCAATTGTTTGGTCTCCAGAGCCAATCCTAGTTTATTATCAACTTAATTCAATTTTAAACTTACTTAATAACTTAAACAAACAATCATTGTCTGTAATCTAAATCCTATCAGAGATTGGATCAATGAGAATATGTATTTAAAACAAACAGGGTTACTGGAAAAACATAAACAGAGGACATTTAAATATCATGCATACAAATACAACTTCACATCAACAATCACACATGCAATACTTATTTATTTCAGTATCCAAGCATGCAACCATTCTTTTTAAATTTTAAAATAAAAGTTACTCACCAATTCTTCTTGAGATGCAGAACAGAGCTTTAAATTTTTGAAAGGTTTTGAAATTTAGTTATTGAAGACATTTGCATGTAGACTTGATTAAAACTGCAATTCCTTTGGTTTGAAGATATGCAAATGCTTTCTGAAACCTTTAAAACTGCAGTTGCCCCTTTTGATACTTTGAATTCTTTAAAAACTTGCCCTTGAAAATGAAGTTTACTTTGAAATCGTAGGAAAATGATGCAGGTTTGGTTGAAGATGATTACTGGGATTTGTATTTTTTTTTGAAAATGCATGTTTGATTGCGGAACAGAATTTGAATTAAGGAGTTTAAAAATGGTAAGTGTATTGATTTTGAAGAGGTGCGGATTCTTTTCTTTGAAAATAGCAAGTGCAGGTTTTTGAAGCTACAGGCTATAGTTTAGAAATTGCAGGGATTTTGATTTTGTTGAGAACAGGACTTTGGGATAAGGAATTGATTTTGGTTCTTGAAGATGCATGTAATTGCAGATTTTTTTGTAGATCTGCATTTAATCATGAAGTACAAATTTTGAAAAAATATATTTGAATTTGGGTTTCATGTTTTCAGATTTCCATTTGATCTGAAGTTGATGCTTTTCTTTATCTTTTGAATCGAGATGAGAAAAGAAAGACAGAGATGAAGATGTAGGTTTATATAAGTGTATTTTTAGATTTTGTTAAATAAAAGAAAAATTAAAACAAATTGACACTTGTATAAATTTCCAACATTTGTCAAATTGAATGCTTATCTTCTAACATTTGTAAATTTAAATGTTTATCTTATAACACTTGTTTAATGAGGCTTTAAGAATCCTACACTTGTCTCTTTTAAATGTAATTTGTATTTAATTCATAAGTTAATATATATATATATATATATATATATGCCTAATTAATTTGTTTGTTAATATTAAATATGTATATAAATTTTTAAAAAGAAATAAACAAATTATGCTTATAAATAAAGCTTATGTATATAAAAATTAAAACAATTAAAAATCTATACTTTGGATTTTAAATTCAAATTAAATTCAAAATCTAATATTTACAAATCAAGTTATGAATACAAATTAAATTTTGAAATAACAATTTCTATTTTTATTCAAAGTCTATTTATGAAGACAATACATTATTAATACTGTTTTTAGAAATATCTCATTATCAAATTAAAATAATTATAAAAGATATTATTTCTTTATAAATAAATTACTTATTTATTGAGCTATAAACTTTTTGTTAATTCATTTTAAATTTAAAACTTAATCCAAAATTATTTTAAACATTTAAACATTTTTCTCAATAAATTAAAAATCATATATTTATTAAATAGTTTTGAAAACTTAATATTAATTTAAATCAAAATTTCTAAATTATTAATGTATATACTAGAATTTTAAATCATGATTCATTTATTAATTTAAACCAAGATTACTTATTTAATAATTTTGAAAATCTTTATATTAAATAAAACATATTTCCAAATTAGTAAAAATATTGGAACTAGAAAAATACGCTTTATTTATTAAATTTAAAACAATGCTAATCTATTTACAATATAAACTGTATATTTATATTATAAATGGAAACCAATTTATTATTTTTAAAAGATAAAATAACCAATTAAATATTTATTGAAGAAGATTATTAGATCATTTTGAATTATTATTAACAAAATTAACAATATCAATTTAATTTTAATACAGATAATTAAATTGATATTGTTAAAAATTCTGGATGTTACAATCCTTCCCTCTTATAAGACATTTCGTCCCCGAAATTTAAAACAAAGGTAGTTTAATAATCTCATTAAAGATTTTCATTTTAAACACAAGCATATATCAAACATATGCCAACAACCAAAACAACCAATTCATCCAATCAAACAATTCTCACTATCTAGATAAAATTCTGGATAAAATTTTCTCGAGTTTCCCCAGCTGTAAATACCGGGATACTCGCTCTAGAGAATCCAAACAATCAATACTATTAAGCTACAGAGTTCCTATTCATCTATATCTACAACACTAGACAAGAAATCAGACTATAAACGAGTCTGACGCAACTACCAAAACTCCAGAACTGCTGGTTCCACAACCAAAGATAGACATACTCCCTCAGAGATACGTGAAATTCATCGAATCCCAGTTATCCAAACCGGCAATCCAATCCTGTAGATCAATCACTTATACCCAGAAAAGATCCAAAATACTTCAGAGCTAGCTTCCCAGCCTTACCCAATCTTATAGCCCCTTTTCGATCGGAGAAAACTTATCCAAATCAAATCTTCGAATTCAGAATCCAAACTCCTTCATCTCTAATCCACAAAATCTTCAGACGATCCTGGGCTGCCTACAACCTTACTGATCAGCTCAACCTTTGCTGATGTCTTTAGAAACAAAAAAACCAATCAACTCAGCAAAATGCTCTCCTCAAGATCAACCAGAACCAAGAAACACAAACTCTACTCCTCAAAAATCAGAAGACTAAACTCACCTCTCCTGTCCATAAAAGAAAAGTAAATGCACTTCCAAACTGCTTCCGCTGCACAACTCTGATCTGAAGTAGAAGAGAATGCTGATGAAGAGCATGAGCTCAACTAGACAACATAACAAAAAAAAATAGTTCATCAGATCCATAAAAAATTCAGAAGTTCCTCCAAAACCCTGAGCTGCTACACCAACTCAATCTCTAAGAACTATCCTTCTACTAAGCTGAACCACCGGCAGTACTCCTGAAATCCTAGTCGATAAGGAAACTCAATCTCCAGATACGAACAAAACTCTGACCTTTCTATAGGCATCCAGAAAAACTCTGATAACAAAAGAAACAGTCAAATATCGCATGTCACTTTTGCGATCAATCCAAACAGAGCAGAACATCTTACACTTAATTAGCCAACCCATCGAAGAAACAGGTCCACTCTGCTGCTTCTGAACTCTACTTCCAGAAAACTTCAAAGCTAGAAGACTTCCTGCCAACACAGAACACTCCGAGCTGCACTGGTGCCACATATGCCAAAGAATTCCTATTCCAAAGCTCTTCGAGAAACTCGGACTTCAAACCGAATAGAAACACCATGTTGAACACAGTCACAACACTGAAGCAGACTCACTTCCTTAAACTTGTTTCCATGAAAACTTCTTCGGAAACATCCATTGTCACTGCATCTCATCACGCGGCTACTACTTCCTGAGGTATCTAAAATACCATCACTCGCTTCTGCCTAGCCAACAGATAGAAACTCTACTCATCCAACTTCAAAGATAGACTCTGAACCTTAACAGGTTCCCTTTAGAGATCGATGAAATCCTTCATCACTACAGAACTCACTCAAGACGGTATTAGGTCTACAGTCTCGACAGATACACTTCCACCTCAAACATTCTAACTCCAACCAATGGTAGTCGTGTTACACACACTGCTACCCATCTACCTTTATAACTTATACTGGAAAACCTGAACAGGTAACCCAACAAATAGGTAGAATATATATATATATATATATATATATATATATATATATATATATATTTAAAATTACAAATACGCTCTCTCAAGATAGACACAACTCCACAGCCTAGGTATTCACCGAACCTATGCTTTGATACCAATTGAGACGACCCGACTATCTTACCACAGAAAATCGTATCATCTTGAAGAAAGAAATGGATAGAAAAGAGAAAAGAAAGAAGAGAAAGAAGAAACAACATCAGAATCTAAACAGCGGAAAGAATAAATTATATTAATAACATAAATATTAGATAGTTTACAACCTTTAGCAGAGTTACAAAGATTCCACATTACATACTAGGCAGTTATAAACACCTGTCTAGTAATACAACTCAACACAAAACAAGGAAAAACTGCTCAGAGAAACCACACACAGTGGAAACTATATATCTAACGTAGAAGCCTCCTGCTCCATTGCTCCTCCAAAATTCGTCAAAGCTAACCTAAATCCCTTGGCTACTCGTAAAAATTTGAGTACCCAAGAGTTTAAGAAAACAGAAGATAAACTACGGGTTAGAAATAGGTCTGGTGTGAGTAACAGGTTAAGGTTGCTTAATTTTCAAAAACTTTTTGAAAGAAAGGTATCACGTAAGACTTCCCACACATGAACATGGAAATTTTTTACCTTAAGCTAACCGAAACATTCGATAGGAAATCTGATGATATTATATTAGGTCTAGGGTTTTCAAATAAATATGAAATAGCCGAAATTTTTACATATATTAAATTCCAGCTACTAGCCACAAAAGTGGGTAATACAGTCAAAACCGTTGGCACTTATTGGATTTTGGATTTCATACAATGGCAGGGCTACCGGGGTACCACCCGTCACAGTACGTGGCCTAGATCCCCGTATCGTGGATCACTCCCAATCCCCTGCAACATAAAGCCCCAACCATCTCTTACTGGACAGTCCCGAATAAGGCAACCCTGATAGTTGGAGCTCATAATGGTCCACACAGCCGAAATAAAAGGGGCCTCAAGACGAAGAAAATCTCGTCCTACTTGGGCATGACCTACTTAGCCTTGCTGCACCTCCCCTGTTTTAGCCATTCTCGGTTGACGAGGCATGAGGTTACGATTACCTTTAGTGAACACATCACTTAGAATGCTCATCGTCCACCAGACGATGTTCTGAAAGCATTCAATCCATACAAGTTCGTTCCACGTTCGAACAAAACCGATGGCATTATCTCGTTACTCATTTTGGAATCACCCTCAGAGTTAACGACGATAACCTTGCACTCTGATTCTTCCTCTTCACTTGAGATTCACGACCTACCATTAATTGAATCGATGTGGTTTTCGGATATCCAAATATGGAAACCCGATCCCGGTCTCATCGAAATCAAAAATGTGTCTTTTAGGTCCAAGTTGTTTAAGGTTAAACAGTTCAATTATCTATATATACACAGATAGATAACTCACAAATCACAATTGATAATCAACATTATCATAATAAACAGATGATCCACATTATCATCAAAATAGATAATCTATATCATCATCACAATAGATAATCTCTATCAAAATGCAAACAAAGCATTCATATCACACAACAACACTTATCTCATTTCTGAGATCACAACCACTCAAAGGCAATCAATATCACCTATTCATACATAAGCAATGATTTACCTAACCACATCATCCATAATTAATTTAAAATGAATTAAATTAACTACCTCTATCTCTAATTAATTTAAAGTGGATTAAATTAATTACTTCATCTTTAATTAATTTAAAATAAATTAAATTAATTACTTCATCATTAAATCTTTCTTACTCAGCCATTTAATTGATTACAATCAATTAAATAATCATTCAAAATAATCACCTTAATTAATCACCCTTGATTAATTATTCTTAATTACATTTATGTAATTATCCTTAATTAATTTCACAAATTAATTATTCTTAACCAAAAACAGTAATTAACCTTTAATTACTTCAATTAATTAATTAACTGTAATTAATTACATTAATCCTTAATTAATTACATTAATTAATTACCTTTAATCACTTTTCATTGATTAATTAATCATAATTAATCAACTTTAATTACATCATTAATTATAATAATTGATGATTCTTAATCATATTTAATTAATGTCCTCTTAAATTAATTACCTTAAGTAATTAATCCATAATTATTAATCCCCTCTGATTAACCATATTCATTAATTAACTAACTTAATAACTTTATTAAAAAAAAATATTCCTTAATTAATTTCTTAATTAATCTCTTGATTAATTACTAAGTAATTATATTCCAAATTACTTCCATTCTTAAAAACATCTTCCATTAATTACATTTTGTAATTCTCAATTAATTACTTCACTAAGTAATTTCCAATCTATTAATTACATTAAGTAATTATCATTAAAACCTCAAGTGTTTAAAATTAATTAATCTTAATTAATCAAGTTAAACAATCACATTTAAACTAAATTAATTACATTAAGCAATTAATTTCTTAATTACTTCATAAAGTAATTACACTTAAATAATTCACAAATGATTATTCTTAAATTAATTAATCTAATTAATTATTAAAATTAACCATATTAATTAATTATTAAATAATCCTGGTTATTGACCTTCATTAACCATTCTCTAATTATTTCATTAAGTAATTAACTTAGATTAAGCATTGTTAATTACAATTTAATTTATCTTTAATTACACATTAATTGAAGTCTAATTATTTAATTAATTAAGTGTTAATTTTAACTTAATTAATCCTTAATTATTTAATTAATTAACCATGATTTTAACTTAATTACTTAATTAATAATTCTTTAATCATTAATTTAATAATCAAATTAATGATCTATAATTACACATTGATTAGTCCTCAATCAAATATTTAACAATCCCAAATCAATTGATTAATTAAATTAACTAATTACTTCTTAATTACCTTATTAATTAAATTAATTCAAAACATTAATCTTAATTAAATTTTAAGATAAAACATTTCTTAAATATGATTAATTTTTCATTAACAGATACATTTGAAATCAATCTACTTTAAACTATTCTTCAAATTTCATTTAAATTTAAGATTTAAAAATGAAATGTAAAATTGATTTTGAACAAAGCTTAAAGACAATTCAAAGCCTTAATTCTCATGTTAAAGTAGTATTCATTTCATAAAGGAAATCAAAAAGAAATTTTAAACCAAGTTTATGTTTAAATTCAAATCATTGTAAGAAATTCACTTTAATATTTAAATTTGAAAACATCTTTTTATTTCAAAATAAAATATTAAATTTTGATTCCAAATAAATTTTAGATTTAAAAACCTATTTAAAATTTAAACCTTCATTTTTAAAATAAAAACTACTTATTCCTTTTAAAGTAGTTAATTCAATTCAAATTTAAAACTTGACATTATTAAAAAAAACTGAGATTTTAAACTTACTTCAGATTTAAGAACTAGATTTAAATCTTGTTTAAATCTTGCCTTATAATTTAAGCTCAGCCTTTAAAATTTTATTTAAAATTTAATACTGAATACCAGGTTTCCGTTGAAACCTGATGGATTTACTAACCCGAGACTCATCCCCTATGCTTTGAGTCTGCAACCCATTTTCCCCGAGCAAATCAATAGGCTACTTCGAGTAATCAAACAACCCCCTCTGCTTCAAAACTCAACCAACATCACCTGACAACCTCTTTACCGTGCATATGCACGGTGACTCCGGCCACCACTAATCGTAGGCGATGATTGCAACCCATCAGAAGTTGACTCAGCAACCCACCACGATCACCAAAACAAACTTCCATTCTCAAAATTGAAATCAAGACCTTAACCCAAACCTGGAAACATCAGAGCCCTCCTGACGCAGCAGATAACTTCAAGTTGTGATCAAATGATGCACAACGAACAAACAACGATGGAATGATGCAAATATGGAATGATGGATTGAAGATACCAAGGATAAATGCCCAAATTCGTTGATCTCGAGAGATACCGAATTCTAGCTATCTCCAACACGTTGATCGCGCACGATACCGTGTTAAAAAGATCTATGATCCTTCTACGTTGATTTCGCGCACGAGATTCCATGAATCGGCTTCAAATCCGTTGACTCAGGCACTCGAATAACCGAAAATGGAGAAAGGAGACAACACTCAACTTTCAATTTCAAAGAGGCACAAAGCACTCAAACAAAGTTTTATTCAAAATCAACTACCTTACAAATGACCCACACATCCCTATTTATAGGAAAATTTACAACACACTGTTCAGCCGACTTAACTCACTCGACGACCTACGAGTTACGTCCCACGACCTAAGTCACACACAACTCGTTATCTTGCTAGGTCGCTTGAACGACCTAACGCATAGCTAGTTATTCCGGTGTAATTCTTCAACCCCCCCCCCCCTTTGTCTCCCGTTACACCGTATCTTGTTAGGTCGTTGGTCTTGGTTTCTGGAGGAGTTAACTCATTATACCATAGTTATCTAGGTGGTTGGTGGCCTAAGCTAGTTAGGTCGCGTACCTTGTTAGGTCACTGTTCATGATTGTCACGACTTAAGTCATACGTTGCGAACGACTTAACAGGGTGCACTGCCTCATCCTTCCTTGGTTGACAAGAATTCGACCTCGAATTCACACCTTCATCTTCTTCGACAAGTTTATGCTCATGATACGGAATCAAGTGTTTGACGTTAAACACATCGGCAGTGCGGACATGGTCTGGCAACCTTAACTGATAAGCATTATCATTGATCTTCTTCAAGATTTCTACTAGACCAATCTTTCAAGCTTTTAATTTGTTGTAAGTTCCAACTGGAAAACAATCTTTCGTCAATACAGCGTAAACATAATCACCTTCTTTGAATTCCACACCCCTTCGCTTCTTATCTGCTAGTTGCTTATATTTCTCATTTGACTTAAGCAATCGTTCATGAACGATCTTGTGGCACCCCTGCAACTCATTCACGAAATCACAAGCTCGTTTAACAATCCCTTTCTGAAGTGGCACTGTCGACAAATCCAACGGTCCCTTCGGAATTGCTGAATATACCACTTGAAATGGACTGAATCCAGTACTTCGATTCACTGCATGATTATGTGCGAATTCCGCCTGACACAATTTCACATCCCAGCTCTTCAAATTATCCTTCACAAGACATCTCAACAAGTTTCCCAAAGATCCGTTCACTACTTCCGATTGCCCATCTGTTTGCGGATGATAGGCGCTACTAAAATTCAGCTTAGTTCCGACCATCTTCCCCAAACTTAACGAAAACTGACTTAGAAAACGAGTATCTCGGTAAGAAACTATGGTTTCAGGAAGCCCATGTAGTCGATAAACCTCTTTGAAAAATAATTGAGCAACATGGACTGCATCAACCGTCTTCTTACAGGCTATGAAATGCGCCATCTTTGAAAATCTATCCACCACAACATATATGGAATCATTCCCTCGTTGAGTTCTTGGCAAACCCAAAACAAACTCCATGCTAATATCAACACATGGTTTAGTAGGCACGGGCAATGGCATATACAATCCTGCATTTGTAGCTCTCCCTTCGGAAACTTGACATATGTGATATCTCTCAACAAATGTTTCAACTTCTCTCCTCATGGAAGGCCAAAAATATGACTGAGAAATCAACTGCAAAGTACGATCTCATCCCACATGACCTTCTTTACGCACTTCTTTCACAATCTTCATTCACAAACCGCCCTCCGATATACATAATCGATTTCCTTTGAAAAGAAAACCATCCACCAACACATACTCATCCGTTTTCCCTTTCTCGACTTCATCAATAATCTTAGCAAAGTAAGGATCTTTAACTAACAATTCTGGCAAAACATCAAACCCCGTCACTTCGACTCTCATTGTAGTCAACAAATGATTTCTTCTACTCAATGCATTTGCCACATGGTTTGTAACTCCCGACTTATGCTTTACCACAAATGTAAATTGTTGCAAGAATGCAATCCATGAAGCATGCCTGGTTGTAACCTTATCCTGCCCCTGCAAATATATCAAGGCTACATGATCAGTATACAACACGAACACTTTATGAAACAAATAGTGTCTTCAATGCTTTATAGCTTGAACAATAGCATAGAATTCCACATCATAAGTATTGTATCTCATCTTTGCTTCCGAAAGCTTCTCACTGAAATAAGCAATTGGATGGCCCCTCTGACTTAACACTCCCCCAATTCCGACTTTAGATGCATCAGTATGTAATTCAAATAGCAACTGAAAATCCGGCAAAACTAGAATTGGTGCTGTCGTAAAAAGTTCCTTGATCTTCTCAAAAGCAAATGCTGCTTCCTTCGACCATGAAAACTGCTTGCCCTTCATACAATCAGTAACAGGCGCCATCACGCTACTGAATGTGGAATAAACCTATGGTAGAATGATGCTAAACCATGAAAACTTCTTACTTCAGTTAGAGTCCTGGGTTGTGGCCAATTTCTAATTGCTTCAACTTTACTTTCATCTACCTGGATACCTTCCTTGGACATTACATACCCCAAAAACAAAACACTATGCGCCATGAATACGCATTTCTTTGTTGCCGCATAAAACTGTTCCTGACGAAATATCATCAACAATTCACGCAAGTGTAGTAGATGCTCTTCGGTGTTCCCACTATATATCAATATATCATCAAAGTATACCACCACGAACTTTCCAATGAACGGTCGAAAGATCTGATTCATCACTCGCATAAAAGTACTAGGTGCATTCGAAAGACCAAACAGCATGACCAGCCACTCATACAACCCTTCCCGTGTCTTGAATGCGGTCTTCCATTCATCCCCTGGTCGAATTCAAATCTGATGATATCCACTCTTCAGATCAATCTTTGAAAAGATAGCAGCACCACTCAGCTGATCTAACAAGTCATCCAATCTTGGCATTGGAAATCTGTACCTCACTATAATCTTGTTTAGTGCTCGACTATCTGCACACATTCTCCAAGTTCCATCCTTCTTCGGCACTAACAATGCTGGTGCTGCACAAGGACTTAAACTTTCTTGTACGCGCCCTTGTTCAAGAAACTCTTCCACCTGCCTTCTCAACTCTTCATGCTCCTTTGGGCTCATTCTATAATGTGGTCTATGCGGTAACACAGCTCCTGGAAGAAGATCAATCTGGTGTTGTATGTCTCTCAACGGTGGTAACTCTGTTGGCAATTCTTCAGGAAATACATCTTCAAACTCCTTCAACGTTGGCTTAACTTCTTCAGGAATTTCAACGGCTTCACTACTTTCACGTCCCATTAACAGAAATACTTCAGGCTCATCCTTCACTTCCTTGACAAATTCCTTCAAAGATAACAGAGTCTTTAGTTCTTCAATCTCCTCCAACTTGCTTTCACTTTGTTGTCGCTGTTTAGGAACTAAAGTGATTTTGGTGCCCTCGAACATGAAACTATAGCAGTTAGTGCTCCCATCATGTTGCACAGCTCTATCGTATTGCCACGGTCTGCCCAATAACAAATGACATACATCCATATCCACAACATCACACCAGATTTCATCTTTATACTTCTTTTCGACAGAAAAAGTTACACAAGCTCTTCGATTAACCTTAACTTCCCCAACTTTCCTCAACCAAGCTAATTTGTAGGGTTTGAGATGCTTCTCTGTCTTTAACGCCAACTTCTTTACAGCTTCTGTAGAGATGATATTATCACAACTTCCTGCATCGATAACAAACTTGCAAACTCTTCCCAAAATAGTGCATGTTTACTGAAAAATGTTACTCCTCAACCAACTAGTCTCCTCTTCCTGCTTTGGCGTCAAGCAAGATCTCCTCATCATTAAAGAATATCCTTCGTCTCCTGCCAATAATTCTTCTTCCTCCTCAACTTGTGGTGAATTTGAACATTCTATTTCTGCATCCTCATCCTCAACCTCAGCAACCATTACTCGATTTTTAGGCTTCGGACATTCGTTGCTCTTGTGACCAAACTCCTGACAGTTATAACACTTGAAATTGTTGTTGACTTGGGTCTTAGCAACTTTATTGACAACCGATTTTCCAACAGCCTTGGAAACATTCGTATTGCTACTAGCCCCTTTCACTTGATTGTTAGATTTTGTAAACACACCACCTCCTCTTCTACCTTACCTCTCCCAAGCTAAAGCCTTCTTGTGTGCTTCAGCAACGGATCTTGAATCAAACATATTCACCATATCCTAAATCTGCATTCTCAATCCTCCAACAAATCTAGCTGTCAATTGTTCCTCTGTCTCCATGATATCATTTCTAGCAATCAGTTGATAAAACTCATCTGCATAATCATTTACCGACTTTGTCCCTTGTCTCAAATTCTGTAAGCGCCGACACATAAGAGAAAGATAATTATAAGGCAAGAAAGTAGCCTTCATCAACTTCTTCATCTTCTCCCATGAAACAATCTTCGACTTTCCCATTCTTTCCCGTGTAAGTTTAGTTTGTTGCCACCATGCCATAGCTCTTCCCCTCAATCGTGTAACAACTAACTTAACTCTACGATGCTCGGGTACTTGCTTGAAGTCAAAAATTTCTTTAACATTTGATAACCAATCCAGAAATTTTTCCGCAACCATTACCCCTTTGAATTCTGGAATTTTTGTCTTCATCCCCGACTCTCATTTACGATCATCTTCTGCACCCCGATAGTTATTTCGTACTTGGCCTCGATCTCGATAATGAACACTTCCTCTATCACCATCTTCATCATAATCAAATGTACTTCGATATCGATCTCGACCATCAACATCTCTATGATCACGCATATCTCTTCTACTATATCTTTCATCATCACGATATGGCTCATTTTCGAACCCATGAGAAGTTCTTCTCTCTTCACCTCGATACTCATGATGTTCTTGCCTCATAGAAACTGATGATTCTCTTCGATCTTGATTGGATTGTGGAGACACCCTCCTCGCATCCGCAACCGATGGCGAAACTCTGTTTCCTCCATGGTTCGAGATTGGTGACCTTCTCCGTTGACTTTGATTCAAATCATTCATCAATTTCTCTAACTTCCCAATACCTTCATCAAATTTTCATTGATTCGTTGTTCCATTTGCTCGGCTTCTTATCTACGGTACACATCTTCAACATTTTGGAATCGTTTAGCACGTCTCGGAGGCATTGTCGAATCTTCAACAAATCCAAACACACACTTCAATAGCTCTCGGCCTGCACTTACTTGGCTCGGGTTTGATAAAGCTTCAACACTTCAACACTTCAAATCTTCTCCCAATAGGCTCGGCTTAGCTATGATTGGCTAAGTCTAGCCCTGATACCAAACTGACGCAGCGGATAACTTCAAGTTGTGATCAAATGATGCACAACGAACAAACAACGATGGAATGATGGATTGAAGATACCAAGGATAAATGCCCAAATTCGTTGATCTCGAGAGATACCGAATTCTATCTATCTCCAACATGTTGATCGCGCATGATACCACGTTAAAAAGATCTACGATTCTTCTACGTTGATCTCGCGCACGAGATTCCGTAAATCGGCTTCAAATCCGTTGATTCGAGCGTACTCGAATAACCGAAAATGGAGAAAGGAGACAACGCTCAACTTCCAATTTCAAAGAGGCACAAAGCACTCAAACAAAGTTTTATTCAAAATCAACTACCTTACAAATGACCCACACATCCCTATTTATAGGAAAATTTACAACACACAGTTCGGCAGACCTAACTCACTCGACGACCTACAAGTTACGACCCACGACCTAAGTCACACACAAATTAACAACACAACATTTGTACAGACCACAACACATACAACATCCGAGTCACGACTTACAACTCAAGGACAAACAACACCGACGAGTTACAAAAATCAACTCCTACAACACTACGACATAACAGAATATCATAACAGCTTGAGCGACCTATCCATTTGAGCGACCTAAGCTTCAGGTGAGCATTAGCTTCATGCGCGACTTAAGGAAACAACTTCATGCGACATAAACTTCAGTGACTTAAAATAAGTGGTATAAGGTAGACGCCTTAACTCGCTAGGTCGCCACAACGACCTAATGCATAGCTCGTTATCTCGCTAGGTCGCTTGAACGACCTAATGCATAGCTCGTTATTCCGGTGTAATGCTTCAACCCCCCCCCCCCTTTGTCTCCCATTACGCCGTATCTTGTTAGGTCATTGATCTTGGTTTCTGGAGGAGTTAACTCGTTATACCATAGTTCTCTAGGTCGTTGGTGGCCAAAGCAAGTTAGGTCGCGTACTTTGTTAGGTCGCTGTTCATGATTGTCATGACTTAAGTCATACGTTGCGAGCAACTTAACAGGGTGCGCTGCATCACCTCCAAGACCCAAACCTGTCAACGCTTCTTACTCACCACCCCGACCATCAGAAGGTCGGCGACTTCGGCTATGGCTTCAACTACGACCTAACTACCACTATCCAAAAGCTAGTTGAACTCGATCAACCCAATATGTCATGGTGATCGATTCTTTAATCTTGGTTAAAAACTAGGGTTCCAGAAAATTTCTCACCACTGCAACCTGCTCACCAAAATTGAACATCATCCTATATTTTTCCTAGCATCCCTGATCACCCCTCCTTCATCATGCAGAGACCCTTTCCCTCAAGATACATGAATCACCAGAGAAACCCCAAAGTTCATATCCAGTTCATCTCTTAACTGCTCCTTAATCTTTCCACTAAAAATTATAGTTTTTGTTATAAAAATCACATTATGATTTTAATGTTCAACCTATATTCATGAATCCAGAAAACATGATGATTAAATTTTCAGTTAACTTTGAACTTGCTCAATTGTTTGGTTTTCCAGAGCCGGTCCCAGTTTATTTTCAACTTAATTCAATTTTAAACTTACTTAATAACTTAAACAAACAATTATTATCTGTAATCTAAATCCTATCAGAGATTGGATCAAAGAGAATATGTATTTAAAACAAATAAGGTTATTGGAAAAACATAAACAAAGGACATTTAAATATCATGCGTACAAATACAACTTCACATCAACAATCGCACATGCAATACTTATTTATTTAAGTATCCAAGAATGCAACCATTTTTTTTATTTTAAATTTTAAAACAAAAAGTTACTTACCAATTCTTTTTGAGATGAAGAACAAAGCTTCAAATTTTTGAAAGCTTTTGAAATTTAGTTGCTGAAGGCATTTGCATGTAGACTTGATTAAAACTACAATTCCTTTGGTTTGAAGATATGCAAATGCTTTTTGAAACCTTTAAAACTACAGTTGCCCCTTTTGACACTTTGAATTCTTTAAAAACTTGCACTTGAAAATGAAGTTTACTTTGAAATTGCAGGAAATGATGCAGGTTTGGTTGAAAATGATTATTGGGATTTGTATTTTTTTTTTGAAAATGCAGGTTTGATTATAGAACTTTATTTGAATTGAGGAGTTTAGAAATGGTAAGTGTATTGATTTTGAAGAGGTGCAGATTCTTTTGTTTGAAAATAGCAAGTGTAGGTTTTTGAAGCTACATGCTATAGTTTCGAAATTTCTGGGATTTTGATTTTGTTGAGAATAAGACTTTGGAATAAGGAAGTGATTTTGGTTCTTGAAGATGCATGAAATTGCAGATTTGTTTGTAGATCTGCATTTGATCATGAACTATAGATTTTGAAAAAAAATCTTTGAATTTGGGTTTCATGTTTTCAGATCTGCATTTGATCTGAAGTTGAAGCTTTTCTTTATCTTTTGAATTGAGATGAATAAAGAAAGAAAGTGATGAAGATGTAGGTTTATATAAGTGTATTTTCAGATTTTATTAAATAAAAGAAAAATTAAAACAAATTGACACTTGTATAAAATTCCATCATTTGTCAA
The DNA here is from genome assembly GCA_030765085.1 of Allium cepa. NCBI lineage: Eukaryota > Viridiplantae > Streptophyta > Magnoliopsida > Asparagales > Amaryllidaceae > Allium > Allium cepa. The sequence goes on from CM060928.1 coordinate 1,035,285,377, forward strand.
ATGAATGCTTATCTTCTAACATTTATAAATTTAAATGTTTATCTTATAACACTTGTTTAATGAGGCTTTAAGAATACTACACTTGTCTCTTTTAAATGTAATTTGTATTTAATTCATAAGTTAATATATATATATATATATATATATGCCCAATTAATTTGTTAGTTAATATTAAATATGTATATAAATTTTTAAAAAGAAATAAAACAAATTATGCTTATAAATAAAGCTTATGTATATAAAAATTAAAACAATTAAAAATCTATAATTTGGATTTTAAATTCAAATTAAATTCAAAATCTAATATTTACAAATCAAATTATGAATACAAATTAAATTTTGAAATAACAATTTCTATTTTTATTCAAAGTCTATTTATAAAGACAATACATTATTAATATTGTTTTTAGAAATATCTCATTGTCAAATTAAAATAATTATAAAAGAAATTATTTCTTTATAATTAAATTACTTATTTATTAAGCTACAAACTTTTTGTTAATTCATTTTAAATTTAAAACTCAAGCCAAATTATTTTAAACATTTAAATATTTTTCTTAATAATTTAAAAATCATATATTTATTAAATAGTTTGAAAAACTTAATATTAATTTAAATCAAAATTTCTAAATTATTAATGTATATATTATAATTTTAAATCATGATTCATTTGGTAATTTAAACCAAGATTACTTATTTAATAATTTTGAAAAGCTTTATATTAAATAAAACAAATTTCCAAATTACTAAATATATTAGAATTAGAAAAATATGCTTTATTTATTAAATTTAAAACAATGCTAATTTGTTTCCAATATAAACGTATATTTTTATTATAGATAGAAACCATTTTATTATTTTTGAAAGATAAAATTACCAATTAAATATTTATTGAAGAAGATTATTAAATCAATTTTAATTGTTATTAACAAAATTATCAATATCAGTTTAATTTTAATGCAGATTATTAAACTGATATTGTTAAAAATTCAGGGATGTTATAGACATAAACAGCATTTGATTGATGATGTAGGAACAGTAGCGGCTACGGAGAATAATGTTGGAATATATTCTTGTGGAAGGAGCTATGTTTGGAATCAAGGTTGAGGAATAGCGAAGGAGGAACCGCATTAGTGATGTGAATCTATATGCCTTTTCCCTTGATGATATGATCCTCTCTCCTCTGTCTGCCTTTTCTTTTTATCCCGTGATGGTCGTTTTTTGCCTCTTAAAATCCTTCTTTTTCTGTGGCCCTATTGTTTTCTATTTCTCACCCCCAACGATAGCTTGGGTGATGTGGTTATGGATCAGGAGTATGTTTCATTTTTCAAAAATTCCATGCTTGAGATAGCCGAATCAGTCTCTGCCTATTGTACTTGAAATGAAAAAAGGATTGTATTAGGTTTGGAGGATTGGAATTGGAACGGATGCAAGGAATGTGTGGCCATGATTGTAGAAGTGTGTGGAGTGCTGGTTTACCCCTAAGTACTCTGCAGATAATGTTCAAAAGGAAGCAAGCATGGAGTTTCGTTGAATCCAGGAGAGCGCTCCTTAAGGAGATCAACATATGGAATGTCGAAGTAATTCAATGAGCCAAAAATATATTTTGAAGAACCAACTGGAGGGATCGCCTTGGTTATTGCCCTTATGTTAGCTTCTACCGTTTTCTAAAAACTCTTGAGGATTTTTCATATCAAGAACAGTAAGGTAAGAAGATTAATGCCTTTTGGAGATGTCTATCCATACGAATTATCTCCTCCTTTGTCAAGATCCTTATCATCCTCTTCTTCTTTGTTTTCTCCTACTTCTTCCCATTCTTCACCGTCCTTTTCCCTTATTCCTCCCTCCAAACTGATTGTCTCCATTTTATATTTTTCCTCTCCTTCTACTTGCACTTGGCTATAACTTGTGTTTCCGACCCTATCCACAAACTTACTGATATTTACTAAGTCGAATATTCGTTCAACAACCCTTTGGATGTCATCGCTGTAACTACGAATATGGGTAGAAGAACAGGTTGGCATCTTGGAACAACTTAGTGGAGTCACAACATGAACGATAAAGTGATTGAGATGTATAAGATTGCATCAACGAAGGTTCTCTTTTGTTAGGGGATAGGTGGTGCATTGGAATCGGATGGGGATATTGTTAAGGATTTTTAGAGTCTCGTAGTATTTAGTGCTTGCATCATGGGCAGGAATATTTTTGAAGGAAGGACATAAAAAATCAAATACTCAAAAGGTTAAATTCAAAGCACAAAGAGGAACAAAAAGGAAGATATCTTAGTTTAGAAAACCCAAGGCGTTTTGAAGCCATACAGGCATGGAATAAAGAAATATTCATTCTTGAAATATGAATTTTTGTCGAGGAGCACTTTGATGACCTTACACCTACACCATGATTTAATGGTTATGTAAGAAGGTGATTTGCATTATTGTGTGAAGCTCAGGGCACGAGTTAGCTCTTTAAAAACTAGGAGTTACTGAAATTGGATTATGACAAAAAATACACAAAGAACTCTACAACACGTAGCCATTGGGATGGACTAGAGTAGGAGAAAGCCGCTTTTGAAGAAACATCCATAGAACTGGATTAAAAGGTGGTATAACGCCTCCTAAGTACATGTAACTGTTATAAGATATACAATCGATCGAAGAGTTACGCGCCCATGGATCATATGGTTGGAGTAGGGCATCGTCTTAAGGAATTCTGTGTTGTAGACATATGGCCTGGAAGCTTTGGCAGTTAGAACTATCGACATTTGCTCTAGAGTATCACCTAAAAATCTCAAGCCCACGTTGACATTAGTAGGAAGGGCCAGGTCTTAGATAGGCACAGTCGATACTATCATTCTCTATAATCAACAGTGATTGAGCACCTAGGTTCAAAAGGCAGGGAAGTTGAAGCTAGAGCTTTTGTAGACCTGACACCATGAGGAGTTGATGCCTCGACGCCAACGGTAAATCATAGAAAATGGTGTGTTGTTCTAGACAAGAAAACTTGATGTTTAACACAGTCAAGTATGTCTAATTTTAGAATTCAATTTCAAATGTGAAACATTGTGGCTGATGCATAAAATCCAAAGGATGTCAACATGTATTAACCAATCAAATTCTGAATGTCAACCGAGGCAGTTGAAAGTGTTAATATATATATACAGTGTGAGTCCTTTGTCCTACACATGACAAACATACATTTCTTTATAGATAGTCCGCTTAAGCTCGAAAACGAGTCATGCCTCATGAAAGAACTATGCATCAAATCTTACCTATTATCGATTTATAATAAATAACATGTGATGCCCATTATCTTAAGGCCCGATGCTAAGTGCTACAGATGGTGCAGTCGTCTATAGTATTTAACTTTCAGTGAAAAAATACGATCGTGGTAATAGTGTGCATAATACAAGAAATGAATATGAAATAAAATCACATATTTCAGAAACAAAATTTCTGATTACATTTCAAATCAATATTTCATATTCAGATATATAATCTTAAAAAAATTCCTAAGTTTCAATCAAATATAGACATTACAAATTACATGAAGAGTGGTACATAAAGATGCCCCCTTGAGTGATCGAACTACTAAATAGATGGATATATCAGTCATAAATACATCACAGTGAAAATACTACTAAACTACTCCTACATAGCTAGCTTTTCCTCTTGCATGTCTTCAGAAGCTTATTCGTTCGACTTACGAAACCTAAATAAACCTTAACTACTAATCTGCTTAAATTAAATATTGAGCACCCAGAGAGCTTAAGGGGAAAACATAAACTTCGAGTCAGACATAAAGCCTGGTGTGAATAATGCATCACATCTCATTTTTCTCATATAATGTGAGGCCACGTCGCTTGGCGGAATGAGTATCCCTTCACTAATATCCTTTTAAAAGCATATCTTTTGCAAATCAAAATTCGACGATCAAATTTATTTTAAAAATAATAGCAAATATATATGTTTGTGTGTATATATATGCATAATAATCAGGTAATCAATGGACTACCTGTTCACACTATAATTTTATTTGGCAAACTATTAACCATTGGCTGACTTAGGCCTACCAGACGTAATTTATAATCTAACTTCTATTAGACAAAATACTGGGTCATCTTCCCTTAACTATCTTCCACTAAGGTCAATTGATCCTAATGGTTTTTATATATTCCATTCTGTGTGTAATATCATTTTAGTCCCATCCATGACAAAGTCCTACACACTGGAATTTTAGACTTATTTTAGTTAGGGGTTAATAGCTAAAGTATAGGGCACGACCCTACATTAGTCCCATTTCGTCTTCTAATATCTGAATCGTGAACTTATAGTTGACTACACTCTTCAAAATATCATTTCCATGTAACTAATCTTTACAAATGATTTAACCTTAAAATTATATCTTTATAATACTCTTTGCTTTACTTAAAATACTTATGCCATGATATTTTCTTTACATAAAATAATGTTGATGAAGTCTAATCAATGAGATTATCTATCCCTTCAAAATAAGTTAAACTCTTTTTAATATGGAAAACTTTAGGCCATGAAGCCAAAGCAATAACTTCAAAGCCCTTGTTTAAAACTTTAAACAATAGCTTTCGAAATCATTGAAAACAGCCCATTCGAAAGCATTAGTTAAAACCTTAGAAACCTCTTTTAGAACCATTTACAATTATCTTTTGAAATCGTTAGAAGCCTTTTTCAAAATACTTAAAACATATTTTTTGGAACATTCATAATATCCATCTTTCGAAAGCATTATGCTCAAGAAAAAGGTTATGGAAACATTACTTCAAGGCCATTTAAAATTATTCCTTTCAAAACCATTGGGTTTAACAATGTATAAAACCATTGGGTCAAAGAAAACAGAGAAAAAGTATCCTTTTCAAAATCTTTTAATCCAAGTAAAGGAATTATGAAAGAGGATAGTTTTGAAACCTACCCTTTCAAAACCATTTAAAAGCAGCTATATGACCCTTTCAAAAGCTTTGGGAAAGCATCTTCAAATTCAAAGGCGAAAGAACTACTTTAGAATATGTAGTGATTCGATTATGAATGCGGCAGCTAGATAACGAATAGGTTCAAATTCGGGTATCCTTTTGAAGTAAACAAAAGTAAGTTGCAACTCATTCGAAAACTCTTTTCTAAGAACCAAGACAGTCAAAAACTTGTTCAAAAGCTTCCTTTTAAAAACAAAGACAAGTTAAAAGCAGCCCCTTCAAAAGCATGTTTTACAAAAAAGGTAAATAATGTATTTGAAAGCTTATAAGAAGGACATCAACCCCTTCAAAAGCATGGTTTCAACACGTACCCTTTTCCTTTCTCCAATGCACTACATACCATTGCTTGATACCACGTGCATTGGTTTTAGATGGATTCATAAGTGGAGATATAGTGACGAAAGCTAGCAGAAGGAAGTGGCGAAGTGGTAAATGAAAAAACTGATTTTATGCCTTTCTAAGTAATTTCTTTTCACCTAACTTGCTTAGTTTTTGAAAATGTAATTGATTACCATTTCTTTGTCATAATATTTTTTCTAAAAGGATGCTGAATTGTAACAACCCGCACTTTTAGATTTTAAATAACCAAAATAATAATAAATAGTGAAGATGAGAATTTATTGAATTTTTAGAATCTAGCCTCGAAACTTTTGCCATTGTGTTTGTGGCGATTTTCTGATTAATTTACATTATATGCCGCAAACAGACTACGTAGGAAAAAGTTATTGACGTTCGGAGTTCCATACCGAATAATAATTATACATGTAAATGTGCATAAATATATTTGTTTATAAATATATGCACGTATAAACTCCAGAACTAACACGCGTTTATATTTCAAAATAGACGCGGGTCATAAAGGAAATTAATTGACATCAGCAACTAGAGGTAATTAATTAAAATTAGTGGGCAAAGTTAATCAAATCAGCAATTAAAGGAAATTAATTTTCGTTAATTAGTAACATTTAAATTTCAAAATAAACATGTGTTATAAAGGGAATTAAATTTGCAATTGATTGAAATTAATTATAATGAATAAGCAGTGGTTAAAATCAACGTTTAATAATTTATAACATATAAAAATAGAGGAAATAAATTAATGAGTGTATAAAAAGGGCTAGACAGATCAAAACTTACGCATTTTTCTTGTTTTTAATGGCTAGATTTCAATCGCTTTAAATGAACAAATGACGTTGCTTTGGCTCTCTACAAAAAAACGTGCACGGCTAGCCATCAAACCCATATTTTTCTCAATGGGCGCGGAAGCCCTGCCACTTTTTTTCTCCTAAATTCTTCATAAATCAAATATACTAGATTTAGGTTTTCTAATTTGCAATTTGGAGGTAAAAACCGTTGATCTAGAGAAGAGATGTCCAAATTAATCCGTCCGTATGAGGTGAGTTTTTAGATCTGGTTTTCTAATTTATCTGTTTTGTTTTTCTTCAATTAGATCCAGATCTATATATCCATAAAAATTCTGGTTTGTGGATCCAAATAGGGTTGCAAAGGTAAAGGCTATGGATAATAGGACTGGAGTAAACAAAATCAGACTTGGAATTTGGGTGTTTTCTTTCAGGTGAGTGGATATAAATTATATATCTTTTATGCCGATGATATATAATATCGTTAGATTCTCGTTAAATATTTTAGTTCAACATTTGAACTAATTTTAGTAATTAGTTCTACTACTTAGTTATGTTGAAACTTTAAATTTTATAAGAGAAGTATACTTATATTTAAATGTTATTTATATGGAAAAAGAATAGAATCCAATTAAATATAAGTAATATTAGGCTTAAAAGTTATAGAGAAAGGCATAAGCCTTAAAGAGAGAAATTTACAGTAAATTTGTTAAAATTTGGGGAATGAAATAAAAAAAGGAAATCTAATAACATGATTTGGAATTAGTGATAGATTAGATGGTTTTAGAAAGGGGAATACATTTCCATAGTTTAATATTGTAAGAAAAATGGTAAACGTAACTGCAAGAATAAAAGCAAGAAAAATGGAATTAGTGCATAATAGAGACATTACTGTATTTTGCATTATCCAATAACTAAAGAAACAATAAAAGAAATATCTTGTAGTTACGAGTTATTTTTTATGGCGTTATTTAGTATTCAAATATGGAAATGGACTTTAGTTTAGCTTTTATAACTAACCAAATAGAATTGAATAACTTCCTAGAATAAAAGTGAATAACGTGAAGCATTAAAGAAATCGATGAAGAGGAAATAATCAAGTTAAATATTTGACAAGACTAGAAATAATAAACAGAAAATGTGACTAGTTCTGCATTTACTGCGCAGATAGTAGAATAAAAGTGAAGCGGTAATTATGGCAAGTAATTTGTAGTAGTTGGACGTAGTCCCAAGCCAAGGCAGTCGTATAATAAATGAGAACTAAATAAAAATATGTTACATGATAAAAGAAAAAAACAAGAATAGAAAATAGGCACTTGCAATTACATTTATAACACATAATTATTAAAAGAAAGAAAAGAATATAAAAGTGACAAGTGCAAGTATAATTGCAACATGTAGGTTATAATTAAAAAGAAAGAAATAAAAGAGGCTTATTTTATCAAAATTAGATCATGGTTAGGTTAATAATTAAAAATAATAGAAGTGGCCCATACCGGTAACAATCCCTCTCAGGTCTAGGACTGATAGTCTCACACGTGGGTAGGCTGGGCATGTTGATTAGGGTAAATAAGTAGTCAACATAATAAGAAAAGTAAACTCGATGCATAATAAAATATTAGACGTAGGGTCTAATAAAATAGTAAGGTGCGTTTGGAGTAGCCTAAAGAGAATCTAGATAAAGAGCCTAGTGAAGCAGTTCATCGTAGATTTTTAGTACAGAAAGATTACGTCCAACATAGTTATTTTGGGCTAGAAGAAAGTACAAGACTTAAACGGGACCTAAGGATACTCTAGGATGGCCCTCCGGGGCAGGCCTAACGAAGCTGCACCCCTCGAGGCGGGTCTGCAGTTGGTTTAAATATGGAATCTTGAGTTTTAGGCCAGATAAAAATAATTTCAAAGCTTATCTAATTTCTGTTTATAAGGATGAACGTAAGTAAAATTTAAAAGTGATTTACTCAAATTTTAAAATAACTCGTTTAAATTAGCATATAAAAGATAGCCTTCCAAGGAACAGTCTTGGATTTCAATGAAACCATTTTCATTGGATCCATACTAGTATATTATTTTCAGATTTCAAATTTTGTAAAGTTTGGAGTTATCGTTTGGTCAAACGGGATAAAAAGCATTGATTTTAACATCGAAAATTCAATATAATAAATGGGTCTAAAACACTATCTTCTCCGTTCGATCGAATTGTGCATTTGGAATAGAGGTATAAAATAATGAACACCCAGCAGCATGCCACGATAGGGGTTAAAAATTTTAAGTAACTTAGGTCAATATATTTTGAAACTAATTAATATTTTTTTTAGTCAACCCTTCACATCAGCCACTTTCTTTCTTTTCCAGCCACCCTACGATATACCCACCATCTTTTTGAAGTGGTCCTTCCCTCACTCTTTCATTCAAGCTTTTCACGAAAAAAAATTAGAAAAAGAGAACTTCAAAAATCAATTTCTCCATTTATACTCAATAATAACTTATGAAACCACCTTTGAAATTCTTGTTTAGGCATTAGCTTCAATTTGGTATGCTTATCAAAGGGTGCGGCTTCGCATTCGAAAGTGTCGGTGAGGGTACAATTGACTAGGGTTGGTGATTCTGGAGATACAAGCATCGATTTGGGAAGGTGAGCTTAGACCCATGGTCGTGGGGTTGAGGCACACCTAGGAATGAGTTTTGGAGGTGTGTGGTGGCGCGACCTGATGGTGGTCGACGCGGTGAATGGTGATGTCGCATTCGAAATGGAGTGGTCGAGTCTGAGTTCTTTGGTTTGAGCCATTGGAAATTTCAAAGTGAAAGAGGTCAGCGTTGTCAGATTCTGATTTCGAGCTTTGTTGCTCCGTATGATTGTAAATGTGCGGGCGATGTTTGGTGGAGCATCTCTGTTTATGTTGAGGCATTGAATGTTGGGGGGAAGAAGGTAGATAGGGGCAGTCTTGTAATGTAATTGAAAACTTAAAAATTAGTTCATATATTTTTAATTAAAGATCGTTAACTTATATAATTCATAACTCTCTCATACGAGGTTCGATTTGTATGAAATTTTGTGTTGCGACCGTGATGACAAGAGCATCGCGTTGCAACTTATTTGGAAGGATTTGGAGACTGTCAAAATTTGGGATAAAATCGGACGTTGTTCAATTTTAGTTCCAAATTGGAACGTCTCAGCATCAACAGAAAATAAAAGGCAAGTGTTTCATAACGCTCACAAGTACTACGATATTTTTATGATAGTTAAATTTGAAATTGTGTAGTGATATAAACTTACTGTTCGTTGTTTCACAAATTTAATTATCATTTGAATTAACTATCAAAAATTAAGATTAACAGTTAGATTTGAAATTGGGATTTAATTGCCAGCAAATTATCTGATATGAATAATAGTGAAATGATTGTGAATTATTTTGACTATTTGATGATTGATTGTGATAGATTCCAATTGATTGATATTTGGATGATTGGATGATTATTTATTTTCATATATATCCTATTATCACTCTGTAATTTATTTACAATATTTAGTATTGTAAGTTGAATCAATCCGAATAAATTAAAAAATGGGTAGCAATGATATATACCCATGACATTTATTTTGGATTGAAACGGTATATATCCATCCTTGAATTAAAACTAAAATAAATGATTACTTGGCCATAAGATAGAAAATTTTATACGAACACCGAACTGGTTAAATTAAATGATTTTAAAATTTTTGATTTGAAATTATTTAAATTATTTGATTTATAGTAGCAAAAATCCAATTATGGAAATCGAATTATTTTCAAACTTGAGCTCGATTTGTTAAAAAAATAAATTTGGTAATCAAAATTGTTTAAAAAATCAAAGTTGAGATTTTGAAGTTATAATCAAAATATGATTTGAATTTGAAAATTGATTTGTTTTAAAAGGATTTGAAATTTCATTTGAACTTTGAAATTTTGCTAAATAAAGGTAAATTATTGGATATATAGATTTAGACTCAAGAATGGAATTTGTTTTATGTTTAGGATTTTAATTCGAAAATTTAAGTTTAATTTGAATTCAGTGATTTTAACTTAATGGGAATTGAGATCCAAATTTAATCAATTTGGAAATGAAATTGAAATTGATTTGAATATAAACTGAAATCAAAGTTAATTCTTATTGAAATCGGAGTTGAATCTATGTAAATGGGAATGGAAATTGAATTAATTTGAATTGGGAAGTTGGAATTGAATCGACTTGACTTTGAAACTATTTTCAAAGGAATTATTTTATTATAAACTGTTTAAATCTACATTCTTTAAATATTCAAATTATTTTGATTTTCTAAACTATTTTACTATATATACTATTTTAATACTCAAATTATTTTAACTATTCAACTATTTTAACTATTTAGCCATTTAAAATAATTTAAACTATTTGCTAAAATTCAAAATGGTCAGAGTGGAAGTTTTTAATATTTAAATCGTGGATTTAAATACGAATTTGGCTACGTTGAAGTAATAACCCGAATTGAAATTTCAAAAAATTTTGGAATCGAAATCGAGATGCTAAGAGGAAAAGGATTTTGAAATGAAATGTTATATTTTGAGTAAAAATGATAATTTTGAAAGGGATTTGATTTTGAAGCGAATATGATATTTTGATATCAAGTACGATTTGTTTTCGAAATGTAAAAGAACCAACCGATGTGTAAAACGACATTTGGTTGATAAAATGATCAGGGCCGGATATGGTCATACACTTTGTCGATACTGGAACCGTTTGACAACAATGTACGTGGAGCGGTGGTCCAAAATGAAGTGGTCAAATTTGGCGTCGTTTGCTAGATTTGAAGAAAGAGAACGATGATGGATAGCCTGACACTTGTGCTAATTTGAAATGACTAAAACAGGAGCCGTACTGGTCAAGTAGATTAGCTACCCGGAGTGGACACACTTCTTCGTATTACCATCATTTACGTTGTGATTTATTGGTGCGCATCCTCCGAATTATGGGAGTGTTGGACGCGGTGGACGATCATAGCTATAATGCATTACCACCAGCCGAGAAGGATAAACTGGTAGTATCCTATCTTGGGCATTGCCTCGCTTGTCTTATCATACTTTTATCTCTACATAAGACCCTTATGATTTTAGTTTAGTGTTTTAGAATCACGGCGCATCCCTATGCACCGACGGTTTGCTGGTTTTTTATATGCAAACTATACGGAAACGCTTAAAACGCATCAAAGGGGTTTACCTAAAGCTTTAACACTAAGAAAAATATTTATTATATTGATTATACATTGTATGTAGAGTATTCTAATATATATATATATATATATATATATATATATATATATATATATATATATATATATATATATTGACGGATCATTAAGAGATGGAAAATCCCATAACATCTCTTGATTTGTTGCACACACGTTATACACTAGTAGGAGATGTGAAATCCCGTAAACATCTCTGATGCCACGACACTCATGTTATATGTGATATCGATTTGACTCACATAAGAATATTCTGGTCTTGACTCAAATGTTTTGTCTTTTCATTACGCTTGGGTTAGTCTTGATTTTTCAGCTTATTGAAGATTTATTCTGGAGGACGATGACGAAGATTTGGTATATTATTACTATTAGTATTCCTGCACCATGTTGTCTGCTGCATTACTTTATTTATTCCTAATGTATCTATAATTCTGATAAATGTGGTATAGATTTTAATCAAATGTATTGTAGAAACAGCTTCATGAACTTTTTATTTGATTATTATATTTTGTCCTTACCCTGCGAGATTCTATGTTTGTTTTCTTCTTTTTTCCCTATTTTTCTTAATTTACCCTATTGATTATTTCTATTATAGATTATTTAAGTTGGACATGTGTTGATTATTGTCAATTTAAACCTTCCAAAATATATGTCGTCACTGGACACTTGTTTAGAAAGTGTTATTACCATGATGTGTATTTATTTCCTATTATATTTTAGTCAGTTCCGCTATGAGATATTTATCTTTGCCTATTTTTAGGATACCAGGTACCAAACTCGGGCTTTAGTGAGCTTGGATTTTAGCATTTTTGTGAAAAATATGGACCCACTGGAATTCGCGTTCTTACTTGAATTCACAACTTAACCATTTAAAATATTTTAAGAAAATTAGGCCTTTCCCTTGATACAACATATAAAACATTTAAGTCCCTTAACTTAAATTATTTTATAACCATAGTAAAATACTTAGGAAAATTCCCCAAAATCACCGTAATTCCATTTTAATACGTTTTCTGAATTTCAGAATTGAAATCATTATGTGTTTGACTTAAATGATTTAAAATCAATATTATCTATTTTCTCTCAAAGAAAATATATAATAAATCCACAGCAACATAGAAAATTAAGAAAGTTGAAATTTACTTTTAAAATAATGTGTTTGATCACGTATTAAAAATGCAAATTATTTGGAATTCATTTGATAGTTTTTCTAATCTAAACCTATCATAAAATCTGCATGAAATAATATAAATCATCAAAAGGCATATACATATATTTGAAAAACATAACATGGCATGTTGCTTGCAAAATAATTTGAACATAAACAAGAAACCGAATAGTTATCAAAAGTGAGATGTAAATCAATTATTCAACTTGGCTCTGTATTATGAAGCTTGAGACTTGCGCTTTGATCAATTTCTTCAAGCTTTCTACTTGATTCCTTGCTTTTTTCTTCTTGAACCTCCTCAATGGTGGTCGGCCAAGCTCACTAGTGTTTAATTTTGTGTGTGAATGTTGAAATGAAAGATAGAAGGGTTTAGGTTATAGGAACAAAGGCTAATCCTATTTTACCATACAATATTCCACCTACTTCTTTTTAGTTCTCTTTTCCTTATACCTTCATTAATTCATGGCCTCCTTTTTAATTTACAAATCTCAATCCCTTAACTATTAACACTATTTTATTTTATTTATCAAATTAATTGTTCTAAATGACATAGCTAAAAAATTAGTGCAATTGCAGACTCCCTTCTTATAGAATTTCGTCCTTGACATTACGATAAGGTACTCACAACAATCAAACATAAGGGGAAAATACTATATAAATGTCAGGACAAGTATCTCTAATCCTGCTCAGTTTCTCAAGTGCAGTTTCTTTTGTCATCACTCTACTGGACGTTAACTATTCTGACTATCTTGTTCCTTAGTTTCTTCTCATCTCTTGTGATTATACAAACTATTTTTCTAACAATAGTCATATCCAACTCCACTACTAGATCATCGAACGCGTCGGTGTAATAGCACTCTTTGGATCTCAAACACACTTCCTTAGATGAGAGATATGAAAAACATTGTGGACTCCTACCAAAATATTCAATAACTCTACTCTATACGCGAGTTTCCCGAACCTTTCTATAATAGGAAACGGTCCAACGAATCTCGCCGCTAATTTTCTAGATTTTCCAAATTGGACTTAACCTTTTGTCGGTGATACCTTAATGAAAACAAGATCTCCAACTAAGAACTCTAAGTCTTTCCAAAAGGGAATGCAGATCTTATGGCTGGATTAACACTAGAGGGGGCTGAATAGTGTTTAATGGCTTTTACGGAATTTCTAAATTTTTTGAGATTAAACACAAACAGATGCAATTCATAAACACAGACACAATCATTGAATCAGACACATATGAAAATAGTAAATAAAATGCAATAAAAGGGAAGAACACACCGCAATTTTATACTATTTTGGAGTTACCCTATATCCAGTCCTACACAATTTCTTATGCAGATTTCTTTTTAAATATATTATCAATATTACAACCTCGATTTCAAGGCCATGATATACAACTTCCTATTTTTGAGTCGAGGGCTAACTCTCTTGGTTTAACCAGGCTACAAGATCGCCTAATTGGTTTATAGGCTATAATCATACAAAATTATTTACAGGCCAAAGTCACACTGTTCCATATCACTTTGATAGATAAAGAGACTCGATTTATATTCTTTGATTAGAAATGATCCTATAACTCTGAGCAGCACTAAGATCTTTGAGAGAGAATGGCAGAGAATGAAACTAGAGATAATCGAGTTTGATCCACTTATGATTTCGGCAGAGCTTATTTAAAATATAAGAGAACACTTGAGTGGAGAAGGAGTGAAGAAATGAATAAAAACCAACTTAAAATTCATTGGAAACAACTGATATTTATATAAGAACAACTGTCATGTCCATTCATGAAAGGTTATGACGAATAGACACTTCATTTGAAAATCTAAATTTTAAACTCTATGGCTACCATGTCGTCATATGGGAACGCGGGATGTTGGCATGCCAATGTATATTTTGAAAATTGATTTTGTTTTTAAAATGATTTCTAATCTAAAACTTTTCAGAACAATTTCTAAACTTTTTAAACCATTTTGAATATAGTTTAACCATATAAAAGAGATATAAAAATAATCTTAAAAATGTATAATCTATAATATAAAAGTAATATTAAAACTAAGCATAAACTTCTTTTAAAATATATTTTCGAGATTTAAAGCTTAAATATTAAAACCAAGAGATAGTTTAAAAACAAGAAAATATTTTAAAATTAATACAATTTAAAAACAGTTTTTTTTAAATTAAGGCTAAAATATTTAAATAGAGAGAGATGACTTTTAAAAAAGATGGTTTTTGAAAAAATTGTTAAAATAAATTATTTTGAGAATTTTGGGGATTCCATTACACTTGAGAAGGTCGTGAGTTTCATCCCACTAAAGTGGTCATGGGTTCCATCACACTAATAGGGCGAGAAGGTGGATTCCATTCTACAATTAAAATCCGAATAAAGGTTTTTGTGCTATTATGAAGTTTTAACATAAATCTGGACTTTATTACTTATTTTGATGTCTTGAACTCTTGAACTCTTGGAATCTTGGACTCTTGATACTCACTATTCTTCATTCTTGGTTTCTTCAATCTTGAATTCGTCAACTTTGAATCTCAATACTCAGTCTTGAATCTTTATATTATACATTTTTCATTCTCACTACCTATATATATCCTGCATATACATATATATATCAAGACAAGAATATTAGTATAATAACTTATAACAAATTCTAAGGTTGTTGTCATCAAAACCATCATCTCAGGAACTAAAAATTTCCCCATTTTTATGTTGACAATCTTTTTTTATAAAATCTACTCCACCAAACTTTGATTCTAGTCTAACTCCTCATTATTCCAACAACTCCCCCTTAGTCTGCTAACTCCCCCTTAATGTAAGCCTAACAGCCTAACTATCCTATTTTATAATTCTCCCCCTTTGTCATCAACAAAAAACTAATCCTAAACTACATAACTCCCCTTGAATCTTATACTATAGCTCTATATATGATAATAATATAGTATATTGGAATATAAATTAGATAGATAGTAATATGAGTAAAATATAGTAAGGTAAATGTGAGAGATATGAAGATTTCAAACATTATCAATCGGTATATGCGTCATAATTCTTATCACACCAAACCATTGTTTAATTACATACCATGTTCAAATCAAATCAAATCAAACAAAAAACAAACAATTCAAACCAAATCAAACAATTCAAATCAAAACAAATTAAACCATACAAGCCAAATCAAACATTTCTTTGATCTTCAACCCATCCTTCTTTATCGAAGATAGGGTCTGCCTTTATAGAATCCCATTCTTTATTATCCTTGTTCAGAGTTCCTTCTAGATTTTCTTTGACTTCTTCTTTGCTGAGGGATGAAATCATCTATCGAATGGCATCAAAGTACCTTTCTTGTTCTTTAATCATCTGCATTTGGCTTAGTTGTAAGTGGTGTTGATTGCAAAGGATAAAAGTAAGCATGTTCTTGAAAGATTTGAGAGTTTCTTCAAGATTCTCACATATATTATGAGTAGGAAAGGCCATTATTGATAAAATATGAAGATATTAAATAGAAAATGAAGGGAATTGAAAATGCACAAAGTCATTTGAAATGAAAAGGCACTAGGTGGTTATGTCAAATTCATATTCAAAACAAGAATTATTTTTGAGGCCGTTACATGTCGACATGGCGAGTATGGGGATGTCGACATGCCTCTGTTGAATTTGAAAATTTGCTTTATTTCTTTCTTATATATATGTCTATATATATAAACTTATATAATATAGTAACAAGCATTCCGGAGATATTTTAGAGCTAATAGACAGAAATAAAAGATTTTCATTGATAAATTTAGTTAATATTAGATAAACAATACATAACATTAACTAGTCAAAAGATTCAAACTAATACATCTTGAAATGAACTAGAATTCCATAGAGGATGAAGAAGATGATGATAATCCAAGATTGCGAATCACTTTCTCAAAGCACTTGTTCATTTTGGTGGAAATTTTATCCAATTTTTTGCTAATGGGTCTTTTGAGAATCCGTTGGTTTTCCACTATTAATTTTTGGTTTTGAGAAGTGTCTAATTCGATGGATTGTTAGGAGTGATAGGGTATTCAGTACTTTCCAATGATGTCTCTTTCTCTTCCTCTCCTACTTCTTCAATCTCCATCTCCTCCTCTTCTTCCTCGTCCTCTTCTTCCTCTTCCATTTCTTCATGAGCCAAGCTTTCATCTTCTTCTACAAGTGTTTTATATGGTTGAAACAGAAGTAGGATTTTTATAAAAGAAATATTTCCATGGTTAAACTGTTTTCGAGAAAAAACCCCTCTCTCTTGTACTCAACTCCAAAATAATTAAAAATTTGAATAAGGTAAATTCCATGATACAAAGCGTTTTCTCCTAAGGTAAATTTTTTGGGACAAAGTTAATCCAAAATTACTTGCGTCCAATTAATGTCATAATGCCTAAAATTAGCCAAAAGATCCTTACAAAATTTTAAGGTCGGGTGATTGAAATTTCTCGATCTTGGAGTTATAGTATGTTGCAAAAGAAGATTAACAATTCTTGCTTTTGGATGAAAATTTCGATTTATAAATTCGAATTTATCATCTCCTTCAAAAATGTGGTAAAATGTCTTGCGATCATGTTCATCAATTTGAACATCTGAAAGACTCATTCTCGTGTACTTACAACCCAAAATATTTCCTAAAATCTCTTTATTCAAAACAATTTGTGTTCCTTTAACACTACTCCAAACTTCCCCCTCGTTACCATCATAAAAACCATGATTCAAATTTTCATAAAACATTTTATCAAGATTAGGATAACAAATGAAATCATTTTGAGAATCATCAATTAAACCGAGAATTTGATTCTCTTCGAAAAGATCATTGAGTCCATAAAAAGGAAAATCATTAAAGAGAGCAAATTTTTCCGTATGGAATTTTCCAAAGTTTACATAGCTTATGTAAGCTTTGATAGCTTCCGAGTCATTGTAAAGGAATTCTTCGATGGCCTTGGATAGCCTAATGGTGGATGAAGTGCTTATGGAAGCCATTTTTGAAGAGAGTAGAGAGCTTAAGAGTTGGAATTTTGAAATAAAAGTGAAAATATGATACTGATAAGGAGAAAAATAGATATCCAATATTCATGTTCTCTGGTCAAGAGACACATTTTCAGAGCTTTGCAGTTGGTGAAAAGGTGCAGGGAAATTCAAAGTTTTGAATTCAAATCCGAATTTCAAATTTCTGGGGGGCTGTCGACATAGGGGTTGGGCCATCTCAACATGGGTCCTATAATACGTATGACTAATTTTTCTTATTTTTCTTAATACACACACACATATATATCTTATAATCTAATTTATATTTTATCTGAGATAATATTAAATATAACCACACTTTAATATTAATATTTTAATATTTAAAATAATATTAAAATAATATTATCTTAAAAATAAAGTTTTTAATTCCAAACAGCAAGCAATTTAAAAACATGCAAACAATCAACTATTCGAACAAACAATTTCAACCAATATAATTCAAATTTGTACTTATTTTTACATCCATACTTCCAAGACCATCAAATTCTTGAATAGCTGTAAAACACATATTTGAATTTTCTATCTTCTGATCTTCATCACTAGAGAATGAGCCTGAATCATCTAGTGTTGTAGTATATGCTCTCTTCCTTTTCTTTGATGAATCATTATTTAGAGGAAATTTCTGCTTATCCAAATGCGGATAATCTCTTCTTAAGTGGCCTGGCTCATCACAATTATGGCATTTGACGTTGTTAAGAGTCTCAATATTATTTCCAAAATTCTTGTGATCATTTCTTTTGTAGTTGTTCATCTTCTTGTATTTCAGAAAGTTTATAAAATTCCTTGTCATTAAAGCTATTTCTTCATTATCGTCACTGTTTGAGTCTGAACCACCTGTTATTGCATTGAACACTATTGACTTCTTTTCGGAGGCCTTAATTTCTCTTCTCCCTTACTTTGTACTTCAAACAACGTCAAATACCTAATTATTTCTTCAATTTTCAGCGTACTGCTACCATTAGCCTCTTCAATTGTTAGAGTCTTCTGATCCTATTCCGAAGTGAGTGAATTTAGAATTATTCTAACCTGATCTTCTTCCGAAAAGTTCTTTCCTAAGGCAATTAGTGAGTGTACAATGTCTTGAAACCGACTGTACATGTCTGTAATGGACTCATTTGGATTCATCTTAAATAATTGAAACTTACTGGTCAAAATGGATATTTTGGTCGATTTAACTTTTCTTGTTCCTTCATGAGTAACTTGCAAAGTTTTCCAGATCTCATATGCAGGCTTATAAACAGATACTCTATTAACTCATTCATATCAAGTGAACAGAATAGAATATTTATGGCTTTGGAATTGTTCTGTGCAACAGTCTTTTGTTCAAAAGTCCACTGTGCAAAATCCATTGTTGGTTCAATGTACTCAGTTTGTGTGATATTCCAAGTGTCTAATCCTATTGATTATAAATATATTTTCAACCTATATGCCCAATCTGCATAGTTACGACCATTAAAAAATGGTAGTCTGGTAGTAGACTGACATTCTACAAATGAACTAGTGACAGTGTTGACTTTACCAGTGTTGGCAGCCATGGAAAACTTTTTCCAAAAGCATATTACGAAAACTTTGAAAACCAATGCTCTGATACCAAATAAAAGGAATGTGGATTACGGGTCCAAAGGCAAGATTAACACTAGAGGGAGGGTGAATAATGTTTAATGGATTTTAGGGAATTTTTGAAATCTTTTGAGATTAAACACAGACAGATGCAATTCACAAACACATACACAATCACAGAATCAGACACAGATGCAAATAGTAAATAAAAATCGGTAAAAGGAAAGAACACACCAGAATTTTATACTGGTTCGAAGTTACACTACATCCAGTCCCACGTAATTTTTCGTGTAGAATTATTTTCAAACGTAATGTCCATATTACAACCTCGATTTCAAGGCCACGAGATACACCCTCCTGTCCTCGTGTCCAGAGCAAATTCTCTTGATTTAACTAAGCTACAAGATCACCTAATTGATTTACGGGCTATAATCACACCTAATTGATTTACAGGCCACAATCACACCATTTTCAATATCACTTTAATAGATAGAGAGACTCGATACCTATGGTTACAAATGATCCTATAACTCTGAATAGCACTGAGATCTTTGAGAGAGAAAGGCAGAGAATCAAACTAGAGATAATTGAGTTTGATTCACTTAGGATTTTGGTAGAGTTTTGTTGAAATATAAGAGAATACTTGAGTGGAGAGGAAGGAGTGAAGAAATGAATAAAATCCAACTTAAAATTCGTTGAAAACAACATGTATTTATAGAAGAACAACAGTCATGTCCATTCGTGAATAGTTATGATGAATACATACTCCATTTGAAAATTTGAATTTTAAATTCTGCGGCTACCATGTCAACCTTTTCATATCCTTATAAATAATATTTCTTCCTAGGTGAATGCTGAACTTTGAACAATGGCATTCTCTAAGAACTTCCTTTCCAATACTTACCACATTCGGAACACATAGTCTTCCTTTCTTCTTCGACCCTCCATTCTGGTCAAGACTGAAACCTTTCAAGTTATTGTTCTCTGTTCCATCCCTTAACTTTCTGTTCCTTTTAGCTAATAATGCATCCTCTCTTTGTTTAGAAGCAATCCATTCAATCATCACTGGTCGAACTTCTACATACGACACCATAGCGGTTTCTCGACTACAACTAGCCTTAGATCGTCGTTGTATTCCACATGTAGTTAATGCTACTAGGTCCATTCCTTCCATTTTGTTAACATTGCTAACACCACATTTTGATGTTTTCTACTAAGTGCATCTACAACCGTATTGCCTTTTTTTGATGTGTACTCAATACCAAAGTCATAAGTGACTAAAGAATCTAGCTACCTTCGTTGTCTCATATTGAACTCTTTCTATGAGAATAAATACCTTAGCGACTTGTGAAACATATATAACTTGAATCTTTCCCCCAAAATGAAATGTCTCCACACCTTCAACGCGAAAATCACCACTGCTAACTCTAGATCATGGGTAGGATATTTCAATTCAGGCGGTCTGAGCTGTCGAGAAATATAGGCAATCACATTATCCCTCTACATTAACACAACTCCTAATCTTGTTCCACATACTTCCATGTAAACAACCAAATCCTAACCCCCCTTAGGATCAATAACACGGGTGTACTGGTAACCAGATGCCTTAATTTAAATAATGATTCCTCACATTTTCTTAACCAAATAAATTTGACGTCCCTCTTAGTTAGCTCCAAGGGCATTGTTATCCGCGAGAAATCCTTAGTGAATCTCCAATAAAAGCCAGCAAGTCCAAGAAAACTTCTGATCCTAGTCAGTATCTTGTGTCTCTTCCAGTTGTTAATAGCTTCAATCTTATCCTGATTAATTGAAAAACCCTTATCTGAAACCACACTACTATGAAACTTAGACAATGTTTGGTTTAAAAATGAATTTCGTGTTTTCGATTTTTAATAAGTATGCCAAATATGAAAAGAATGGAGGGTAATCGAAGGGGATGAAAGAAAGAATGATGGGAGGATGAAGGTGATAAAGGAATGACATAAGAATGGATTGTTTCAAGTGCTTGTGTTATTTCCTAAAATGCGAAAAATGAAAAAAAAAGACTGTTTATTACTTTTTATGTTAACTTCATTTTCTTAATTGGTCATTCTCAACAATATACATGCATTTGTGTGTATTTTTGTACAGACGAAAACCCAAAACTGAAAATCAAAACCCAAACACTACCTTAACTTCTTTATTCCAGAAATAACACTTCAAATACTTCGCTTTCATTTGATGCTACCTCAGCCTCTCGATCACCATTCTAAGATGAACTTCATGCTCTCTTTCTTCCTTAGAGTATATCAAAATGTCGTCTATGAATACTAACATGAACCTATCCAGAAGTTTTAAGAATATTCTTTTCATCAAGTCCATGAAGAATGTTGGCACATTAGTTAGACCAAACGGCATTCCTAACTATTCGCATGATCCATACCTTGTCCTAAACACCGTTAAAGGAATATTATCCTATGCTACTCTAAGCTGATGGAACACCATTACCAAATCCAACCAAAAAAATACTTTGGCCCTACTCAAATGTTGGAAAATCATCAATTCTAGGTAACGGATACCGATTCCTTTTTGTCTTCTCATTCAATTTACGATAATCAATACACAACCTTAACGATTCATCCAATTTCTTTACAATCACAACAGCTACTCCTCAAGGCAAACTACTTGGTCAAATAAAGTTCTTACCTTCTAAGTCTACTAATTGCACATTTAAATTCTTTATCTCGGTAGGTGTCATCGTAATTGGCGGTCTACTCATAGGTTGCATGCCTTGTACTAAATCTAAATGAAACTCAATATCTTGTTTCGACGGTAGCCCTACAACAGGCTCAAAGGCATCTGTGAGTTTTCTAACGATGAAAACCTGCTTTAACTCATCTTCTGTCTCCATAACACCCAACAAATCATTAACCTCAAAACTAGGGTTTTCTACAGAGTATATAATTCAATCACTGCAACTAAGGTGTCTAATTGATATTTTCCTATCATGGAAAATTATCATAGCATCGTACTTATTTAGCCAATCCATATCCAAAATAATTATGAACCTACGAAATCAAATACACACAAACTGTAAGCAGATAACTGACCTAACAATTTAAACACTAGTTCATCATATCCCATCCAAGTGTCGCATATCCTCCTATTGGATTGGCAACCTTTGAGGATGTAACTAGGTATGAAGGTCCTAGGTTAAGATTATCTACCGAACAATGAGATACAAAGGAATGTGATGCACCAGTCTCCAATATAAATCTAATTGATGCACCCTGAATCAAAAGCGTACCTCCCAATGCAACTTTTCCTTTCTCCTCTGCTGTTGGTCTTAAAGGAGCCGGTTCCAATGCAAACACTTTTCCATTTCCATCCCTGGTCGGTTCCTTTTCGCTGGTTCTTATAATGTCCAATCTGATCATAATTAAACCACCTCACTTCTTTCTTGTCAGCAACCTTCTTCCCTTTGCCTGTCCGACAATCAAGAGCAAAATGTCCTTTTTTTCTCACACTTACAACAAACAACATTGGCCTTCCTTTTCTTAACTGCTTCTCCTTTCTTAGTGCCTTTTTTATGGAAGAACTTCCTCTTCTGGCTCTGCCCACTTTTAGTTTCCCTTACTTTGTTACTATTATAGAAAGTGAATATCTCCTTATGCCTTAAATCCATCTCAACAATTACATCATATGGATCTCTAATATTAGCAAAGTTACTTTAGTAAGCCTGAGTTTCAATACACGGACGAAATTTTCTTTCTCTTGATACTGGTGTCCACCGTGCCATAACCATGTTTTGATAACTCCTCAAATCTAGCAGCTTGCTCAAGCACTGTCATGTCTCCCTGCATCAACTCAACAAACTTCCTGAGCAGACTTGACTTAGCGATCTCTGACATGAATCTTTCCTCAAACCTCCTTTTGAATTCCGCCGAAGTCATGGTCTCCTCATTTACTCCTACAGTAATGTTGTTCTACCAGTACAATGATGCCCTTTGCAACTTTTTTCCAATCTTCTTTTCTACTCATAGTTAAGTCCCAAATAAGCAAATATTCTTTCACAAAAAGCAACCAATTCTCTACTTCTAATGTGCCCTCGGTCTCGATGAATGGTCTCCCTCCAAGGCTAGCATAGTCTCTGCTTAATACTGCATAGTTATTGACCATCGAAGTTTCATGATTTCCTTCTCCTTTATTTCCTCCAACTAATCTCATAGCAGCACTCCAGTTTGCATCAAGCTGACAAAGAAATGATATGTAACTCCCATATCGAATTGCAGCACTCCAATACCCACACCAGCAGCTGGTGTCCGATCTAGATTCCTTCTAGTGTTTGGTCTTACGTTTCCATTAGTGGTGTTGCTTCCTCCACCAAAGTTAACTCTTTCTAAGCATCCATATCTTACTTCTTTAAAATCTGCACTTGAGTTTTTGTAAGATATAGAAGAATCGCCTAAGATAGATGGGAGAGAAGAAATAAAGCGTATACTTATATATAGCGTATACAAGTACATTACTATAACGTTATCCTATACCATAAGCTTTTAACTAATTCCTTATGATTATGTTTTAAAAATCATTTATAATTTTATAATTTCTTTTAAGTTTTCATAAAACTATACTGTGATACCATGTTGTAACATCTCCTATCTTGAGGCCCAAAGCTATGTGATACAGATGCTACAGTCATCTATGGTATTTAACTTTCGATAATAAAATACAGTCGCGTTAACGGTATCCATAATATAAGAAGCATATGAATAAGAAATAAAATTATAGATTTCAAAAACAGCTTTTCTAATTACATTTCAAATCAATATTTCATATTCAGTTACATAATCCCAAAATGATTCCTAGGTTTTGATAAAATACAATTATTACAAAGAACGCCAAGAGCAACATATGAAGATGCTCCCTTAGATAAGAAGAGTACTAATAAATAGACATATCAATCAGAATACATCACAGTGGAAATACTACTAAACTACTCCAATAAAGCTAGCTTTGCCTCCTATACGTCTTTAGAAGCTTATTCGTCCAACCTGCTAAACCTGAAAAGACCTTAACTTCCAATCTACCTAAATTAACTTTTGATCACTTGAGAGTTTAAGGGGAAAACATAAACTTCGAGTCAAATATAAGCCTGATGTGAATAATACTACTATATCTCGGTTTGTTGATATTAAGTGAGACCATGCCACTTAGCGGAATGAGTTTTCCCTCGTTGATATCCATTTAAAAGCATATTTTTTGTAAACCAAAATCCTACAATCAAACTTATTTTAACAACAATAGAAATACATATATGCATAACAAATATGTATTCAATGGACTATCTATTCACACTATAGTTTTGTTTGGATAACTATTAACCATTGGCTGAAGTGGGCATACCAGACATTATCAATAATCAAACTTCTATTAGGCACAACACTAGGCCATCTGCCTTTAACTATCTTCTTCTAGGGTCAATTGATCCTAATGTTTTTGTGGGCTCACCTATAACCTATCTTTTATCTGTATATTCTCTTCTTTGAATAATTTAGTCCCATCTATGACAAAGTTCTAAGCACTAGAATTTCAGACTTATTTTAGCTAGAGTCTAATAGCTAAAGTATAGGGCGTGACCTTTCACCAGTCTCATCTAGTCTGCTAATACCTGAATCATAAACTTAAGATTAACTACACACTTAAAAATATCATTTCCTTGTAAGTAATCTTTACAGATTTATTACCATAGAAATCATACTCTTTGCTTTACTTATAAAACTCATGCCATGATATATTCTTTACACAAAACAATGTCGATGAAGTCTAATCAATTGGATTATCTATCCCATCAAAATAGATTACGCCCTTTTTAACTTAGAAAACTTTAGGCTATGAAGCCAAAGCAATACCTTCGAAAACCATGTTTAAAACCTCAAATAACACCTTCCAAAATCATTGAAAACAACCCTTTTTAAAGCATTATTTAAAACCTCAGACATCCACTTTCAAAACCATTTACGGTTATCTTTCGAAATCATTAGAACCATCCTTTCAAAATATTAAAAACATATTTTTCAAACATTTACAATATATACCTTTCGAAAGAATTGGGCTCAAGTAAAGGGGTATGGAAATATTGCTTTGAAACCAATTAAAATTATTCCTTTCGAAACCATTGGGTTTAACATTTTATACAAACATTGGATCAAAGATAATAGAGTTTAAGTATCCTTTTCAATAGCATTTAATCCAAGTAAAGGAATTGGGAAAGATGATAGTTTCGAAACTCGCCCTTTCAAAACTGTTTGAAAGTGGCTATATGACCATTTCGAAAGCTTTGATAAAGCGGCTTCAAATTTAAAAGGCAAAAGCACCACTTATGAATATGTTGTGATTCGAAAGGTATAAATGAAGTGGTTAGATATTGAATAGGTTCGAATGTGGCTATCCTTTCGAAAGCAAACAAAAGTAAGCAACAACTTATTCAAAAGCTCTTTTCTAAGAGCAAAGACAATTGACAACTTGTTTGAAACTTTCTCTTAAAAACAAAGATAAGTTAAAAGCAAACCCTTCGAAAGCATCTTCTAAAAACAAAGGCAAGTAATGTATTTGAAAGCTTATAAGAAGGAATTCGACCCCTTCGAAAGTATGGTTTCGAGATTGTTTCTTTTGCCTATCTCCACCAACTGCCTGATACAATAAACATTGGTTTTAAATGGGTTCATAAGCAGATGTACGTTGATGAAAGCTAATAGATGGAAGTGGCGAAGTGGTAAATAAAAATAATTCCCATTTTATGCCTTTCTAAGTAATTTTTTTCACCTAACTTGCCTAAATGTTCAGAATGTAACTTTATCATAATCTTTTTTCTAAAAAGGCTATCGAATTTACAACTTAACCATTTAAAACATTTTAAGCAAATGTTCCCTTACGCTTCGGATTTTACTTGAAAATTATCCAATGATATAACCTTATGTTCTAATACATAATATTGAAACATGACTTCTAAATGATGATTTAGAAGAGACCATTTTCCTACAATAGCACAATATCTCGAAGCTAGTGAGATCATAGGATATATGGGTTTTCAGATAGATCCAAGAGCTAATACAATAATGACATCTAAAAAGCATCTAGAATTTGGGCAAGTATTTTAACATATATCATACCGCATTACACTAGACACTGTACCAAAAAAAAATCTGGTTGGCCCCATCAGATCCAGACAATCTTATTTTTTTGTACATGAAGAAATAAAGAAGCCATTGCAATCGTCGGAAATACTAAGCCTACTAAAGGGACAAAAAAAGAAGGTAAGTAAAGATCTGTCACATAACGGGTACCTCAATTTAATATTTGTATCTATTATCAATATAAAGATATCATAAGTATATCCATTATATTATTTTATAATTAGCCTCAGACCAATCAATCGAATATTTACTCATACGTAATCGATCGAACACTACTTGAAAACGGTTCTTCTGTTCAGAAATGAAATGTTCCAAATGTTCCTGTAAATTCTTGCTCCCATTGGACCATTTGTCAATTAAAATGAAGAGAAAGCATTTATTACTAAGAAACAAAATCAAAGGTACTAATCAGTTAGAAATATTATAAGTAAATAACATGCTACCGATTGTTAGCGATGTACTTTGATAAAATCACATAAATTGTGGTTGTTCAATTTTCGACGAATGATTTGGAAGAAACATTATTTGCGCTTGTTATAAGAGGATGTTGAGATTGTCCCAGTTGATAAACGTAGAAACCATGTTAAAATGTTTGATATGGAGCATATGAGATGAGATCCTTTTTGCATCAACAAGAGGAAGAATCATACTTGTTATGCTATGTCTTAGATTGGAAATTGCTTAGGCATTTGGTGCTTTGACTGAATGTAAAATCTAAGTTAAAATCTCTAAAGTGTAATTAAGAGTATTCTCGAACAAACATAAGAGAAATATTTATGAAAACAACAAAATTTTATAAGGTGTGTTTTGACTCAAACTTCATAAGTGACATCGAACATAGTAAATCAATTTAAATTCATATTCACCATGATTATGGAATTTTGAGTTAGAAATGTACTAAATGAGAGGCTGTGTCAAATTCAACAATGAAGGCAATGTGCATTGCCATGAGTAATGCCGCGACGAAAGCAATATATGTTCCCAAATTTTGAAAGAAGCCAGGAGTGGTTACCTTTATTGTAAATCCAACAACATATTATAATTAAAATAAGTCAATATAAATACAATAGGAACTAAAAGCATGATAAGAAATCGAGATATATTCTTTGCAACCAACACTTGTAAAATGATTCATAATTAACAGGGAAGCACAATAAAAAATGGACATAAAAAAATTTATCATAGATTTATTACTGAGGCCCCATCCCAGTGTACGGTTGTGTAATTGATGACGTACGCATAAGGCTTCATAATTAGTCACAAATGTAAGTAAAAGATCGATGGTGTTAAGGGTGTTCCCTAGAAGCAATTATGTAATTCGATTATATAACTTAAGTCTTATAGAGAATTTATTCAAAATATTGGTTTTATTTTTTTTCATATATTTTGTTACATAGAGATACAAATAAAGAAACAAATTGTTAAAATTATATAAGAAAGATATCCTTATAATAAGTTATTTGTCAATTGCAGCTACGAATGTATTTATGACTATGGTTTGGAATCAACATTTAAATATTTACTCTAAAATCTTTCTAATCAAGATGTATTGAGAAATCGATACCGATATGACCATTGGGATTACTATAAATTATGCTCTCCATATGGTGGTCAGTGCATTACTCATGACCGTTCATGGTACCAAGGGGTTACGTACTTTTGGTTATGTAGAAAAATCATAGGATGATTCCATGTGGCCTTCTATAAGTTAATACACCAAGTCAAAACTTAAAATCTCATGGTAATGATGTCTAGTAATTTTAAGACTTGAGGGTAAACTTTATCAAAAGAAGCTAAGTTATAATTTGGTTATGGTTAATCATGTGGCATCACTATCATGTTAAGGCTATAGTTCGGTATACATGGAAATATATGGGTTAAAAACTTAAGAGAGAATAGTCACCTTCTTTGTAGAAGGTTAGTATCATAGTAATTGTTAGTCGGTATAAAGTTAAATCTCTAGCCAAAGCAAATCAGTAAATCAATTATTGTTAGCAGAATGAACCAATGACTTTAATGCAATCTATGTATTAACTACAGATGTTAGCTAATGTTTTGACCACATAACTTATTTTTAATATCTTAGTGATATAGTGTTGAAAAAAGAATATATACACAAAATGTCATTTCTAAGTTCATTTTTAATAAAGGTTCAAAATTGGATTTTTCCTGAACGTTTTTCAAGCAATTGAAATTATGCTCGGTACTTCACTTTATCGTAATCCATACAAGTTTCGGTATTTAAATTGTTTAAATATTGGTTGAGGACTAAGTTCACACTAGAGAGTCAACATAACTATGTTGTTGGTTCTTTTACGATTTCAACCAATGTAAAATAAATTTAAAATTTTATAAATGAATAATAAAATTATATATAAATGTTGTATTAAATTTCAATGCCATTGCAAATATTTATTAAAGTCTTACAATTAATTAAAGCGATGTGTATAAGTTATACGTTGACTAATTAAAGAGCGGGCTAAAATAAATTAGTTAAATAGTTTATTTAATGGTTGAATCAAATAAGCCAAAGTTTGAAACCCTAAACAACAGGAATGGTGGCCATAGCGAGTAGAGGAAAGGGGAGATTTTCTCTCCAGATCTGGAGAGAAAGGAGTAAGTTATTTGTTGTCTGGTTGGCTAAATAGCGACCCAATTCATTCTCTCTAAGGATCGATAAAAAGTCCAAACCATAAACTCCATTGTCGATCATTGACAAAGCATTGTATAAACAGTTGCTCCTCATAGCCCAACCAAAATATGAGTTTAAAGAAAGAAAAAACCAACAAACAAGGCATTCGATGTTTGGAGGATCGAAAGGTCAAAACCCTATATTTAAATTAAAAATTGTTGCATTAAGTGAAATGGAAATAGTGGTAAAAATGTGAGTTTCAAACAGAAAATAATTTTGTTAATTTATGGAGGATTTTAATTTGTGCTTATATAAATAAATATTTGTTAATGCAATATCAAATATAGTACTTTGATTACCAAAAGATGGTATTAGTACTTCAAATTATTTTATTAATAAAAATATTTTTTTTAACAAACTTTACTTATAATTAATTTATAAGTAATTAACTTAAATTAAATATCTTAATATCCATGCTCAAAGTAAAGATATCAAAACTATATATGTATTTGTATGTGTGTGTATATGCCCTAATTAGGGTTCATGGGGGAGTTGATCACTGTGAACTACAGTCAATAGGTTGTCTTGCCTGATATAATCTATGCATAATAATCAATAGATAATATATACATAGTTGCATACATACATAAATAACACACACTAAGATATAATTTTTTTAGTTACATACTCTTGGGTGAGCCATTCCATAGTTGTATGCAACCCTTTGATGCCACTAGCCACCATGCGTAATACACTGCACAACATTTGGAAAGCGTTATACGCTCTAGTCTTAATCGATTTGTAAATATCTTATCATGAAACAACTCGACTAGAAATATTTAAAACGATGTGTTTTTTATGTTGTGATAATTTACGATTATTCACATTGTGATTACTTTCATATAACAAATAATTACGAATTTTCTATAAAATATACTCAAATGAAATGATAATTAACATAGCATGGTATGATAAATACATGATAAAAGGATAAAACGCCTTTTATATCCAAAGAGGATTTATTGTAGAGTTAATAATTTACAATAAATTATTGAATTTCTATAAGGCATATCGCTAATTATATTAGTGAGCTTATAAGGATGAATGATGCATTTTACAAAATATTAATGAGTAGGAAAAGGAGTGGGCGATAAAATTAGAAAATAGGTTTCTATTGCAACACACATGGGGAAAGAAAAGAGAGTCTGTATATCTTTCGTAGATCATCTCCATGCCTTTACATATTACCAACGTGGAGCCTGTATGACGCTAGGATGATTTTCAAAATTCTAGATAGAAAATTATTTTTTCTACTAGTGATTAGGTTACTAAATTTTGAACATAACGAACTATTTCAAATTTAGACAATTAAGATCAATGATCTAAATCTCATTCAAATGAAATGAAAATATGTATTTAAAATTTCTCAACAATGTAGATCCGTATGATGGACCTAAAACTAGTAAACTTGACATACCTTCTATTTAGGAGAAATAGTTTAAAGGACAAATTTTGAAAAAAAAAATTGGCCCCTAAAGCAGCAGCTTTAAGATTTACCTAAAAGGATATCACTACTCACTTATAGAGACAATAATAGGATGTGTTAGGATGGGTTTTTTTGTAATCACTTATAAGGCATATCGTTAATTCTGACCAGTAAAAAATGCTTACAAAAATAT
Source organism: Allium cepa (assembly GCA_030765085.1). NCBI lineage: Eukaryota > Viridiplantae > Streptophyta > Magnoliopsida > Asparagales > Amaryllidaceae > Allium > Allium cepa. The sequence continues at coordinate 1,035,316,048 of CM060928.1, forward strand.
TCATTTTGAAGAAACATCGATAATGTGATCGAAAATTGTTTTATCGGTAAATGGCTTCTTACTGGTCAAAATTTGTTCAAACTTTTTTACATAAAATTATTTTCTTAGGAAATCAATAATAAGAAATAAAAATAATTTATCATCTGTAAATAGGAAAATGTGATGATATCATGGGTGATGTACTAGGAAGATATTTTGTGTCTAATGTTAAAAGGGTAATTTGCTAAGGGTATGAGGTGTAAATTTACAAGCACTCAAGGTAAATGTAAGGAGAGTTCTTGGCCATGCAAAGGAAGCTAAAGGAAGTTCATTGGCATGGGTATTCACTCATATTTCACTAAAGCTTCAAAAGAAATAAAAACTCAAAAATGGTGGAAGCGGATTAGCACTAATCCACTTTGTTCTTTACTAATCTTTCTTTAATTAGTTCAAATCTCTTCCGACCTCCACCAAACTTTCACCAATACCTTAGAATAACATAGGAAGCTTGGATCTAAATTAGAAGTTAGAAAAAGTGTAGAGGATGGTGGGATTCCTCTTTAGTTCATGTGCTTGGAAGGTGGAGAGATGGTGTGGCTTTGCTTGGATGTGCTAAAGGTTTGATCTTTAGGAGCTTGGTGATGGTAGAAAGTGGTTTTTTATTCTTGTGTTTTTGAGCATTTATTTGGCTTGGATTTGGATGAATTATCTCACTATCTTTTATGCAGATGTTGTGAATATATGTATGTGAGTGCAAATACTCACTTTAATTAATTAAAATTATAAAATATAGACCCTCTTCCTTTTGAAAGTAAAGACAACTTTATTTTTTATAACATCACTACTATTAATTTCGATAATATATGTGTGTTATTGACTTGATGTTTAACTTGTTGTTTGGATTGTGTGTTCAATTGAAGTATGTTTGAAAGTGTTTGAAGCGAGAATAGTCGCTATAAGTGCACTTTGATAATCCTTAACTTTACTTGTGTAAATGGAAGATTTGTGATATTAACTTGCTATAAATTGTTTTACACATATTTTGGTGTACGGAATAGTGATGAAATGATTTGGAAAGTTAAAGAAATTATGAAACTAACTTTTGAAAGTTAGAAGCAAAAAAGTCGCTATAGGTACACTTTGAAAATGCTTTATGTTCGGGATTTTCGAAAACAACTTTGAGAGACATCTTAGAGTCTTGTTTGAGTATTTAACAAGCACTATAAGTAAACTTATTGCGGGGAAAATATTGAACTTATGAAACAAAGTTGGAAAAAGTTATAGTGAGAAGGTAGTTATATGACCACTTTGAAATACCTTGTTTTTGGGAATTTTTGTAATTATTTTAAAAGCCACCCTTCTAGCTTTCTTTTCACTTTTAATAATTAATATATGTGTACTTATTAAGGGAAAAAATCAATGTTTAAAAAACTGTGGAACTGGTCAAACAAAGTGGCTAAAGTTAGGGCAAAAAGATAGTTATAAATACACTATGAAATATACATTGTTTTGGGAAATTTTTATAAATAAATTGATAGCTATTATTGGGGATCTATTTCACTAGATTCCAAGTAACCTAAGGGTAGTACTCGCTACAAAAATTTCAAGTCTTAAATATTTACTTTGAGTGGTTGAATCTGGTCGCAAATATCATGCTTTTCATCAAAGACTTTTAGTAGCATATATTAGTGCTGTAGTTAGTTTCTCATGGTTTATGATATTAAAAATTACTTTTAAATTTTATAATTTTCTCTAGTCGTTTTAATGATGTTTTAAAAAATATTTTGCAGTATTTTCAATTTAGCTTGAATTTTAAACATATTTTTGACAATTACTTATGAATTTTCAAAGTAAAGGGGTTTAATAATATAAAACACGTTTTTTCATTATTTTCATTAAATTATAAACTAGTCATCAAATAATTTTTTACGTAAATATTTAAAACTTATTTGTAAGTATTTTTAAAAAGTGTGTGTGTAGCCAACAGGGTTGGCGCAATTGGTTTATGGTCCGGACTGCGTGATCGAAGGTCACGAGTTCGAGCCCCGAAACTGACAACCCTGTAAAAAGTACCCGAAGTATGTGTTTTGCAGGCACATACTTCCCTAGAGTTTACAAGCGAAGCTTGGTTCTCTAGGTAATTCAAAAAAAAAGTGTGTGTGTATAAGTTTGGGAAAGTGAGTTAAGTGTTTTATAAAAGAACAAATGATGTTTTGAATTATAACACACATGTTATAACAAAAGGTTTTATAAAGTTTTGTAAAAGTGTATTATCTAATTAATAAGTATACATAGATCTTTAAAAATAATGTTTTAAATATAATGAAAAATATGAAATTGTTTTGGGTTTGTTGTGGAAATGTGTCAACAACATTTGTCTTTTACCCTTTTCGATTATTCTTATGAATGTAAATAGATGTTTAAAAAGAATGTTTTAAATATAAGCATAAGTGAAACTGTTTTTGGTTTGTAGTGATAATGTTTAAGTGGAATTTGTCTTAAACTTTTTGAATAAGATTTGTGAATGTATTTAGCCCTTTAAATGGATATTTCAAAGGTAATAAAAAATATGAAATCTTTTAAAAAAGAAAGAAAAAGTAAAGGTTTAATGTAAGAAATCTTGTTAAATATTTGTGAATATACATATACGATTTGAGATAGGAATTGAACTTTTTTGAAGTACTAAAAGGGTACAAATGAATAGTAGTGACTTAAAAATGAAGTTTTAGTAGATAAAATAAATTTTACTAATAAAAGAGGTCTTATTGGGTAATATAGGCTCAAGGAAAAAGTTGTAGAAAAATTTAGTTTTGATGACAAGAAGTTTTCTTTTTAGGCTGAATAATACTTTTTAGTGTAAATCACAGAATGGCAATTATAACTATCATTTTCTGTCAATTGTAACTATCATTTTCTGTTTACACTAAAAAGCGTCCCTCAGACTAAGAAAACAAAATTGTTGTCTCCAAGACTAATTTTTTTTGCAACTTCTTCCCTATGCCTGTTTTCTTGAGGTTTTAATTAATAAAATATTAATTAAATGAAAAGAGGATTAGAAGTCTCTTATGTGACTTGGTCGTGCTTTGTGTGTTTACTCATTCATGAAAAGTATTTAGTCGTCTACTTAGCGCAAAAATCCGATGAAGTGGACTTGCCTATCTGCGAGAGTCAAGTGTGAATTGTCTAGGCAAGGGTTTAATGCAACTAGCGCTTTGACTTACCTGGCTTCACTCTTGACAGAAGGATGGTGTGAGTTGAAAAGATCAAAAACATGATAAGTATACAAGAGTTGGTTTCCATATTCGATTATTCGAGTACCCAACTTAACGAAATATTCATCAAATTGTCATCCTAAGGTTATGTCCAAGGTAGAGGTCAGCAATAACATTCCTTGGAGGACTTATGTTGGGATCTATATGGAAGATGCTCAAGTCCATGTAGTGACTAGTGATCTATTCGTGTTGTTGGAATCTATTTAGGGATTCGTGTTATATTTGAGTGTTGAAGACTCGCGCGAGAGATGTCGAACATGAACTTGGCATCGAAAATGAAAGAGAACAGTTTCTAGATATAGCTTGTGGTTTAGGTGACAGCGATAGGATATTATCACTCCTTATCTAGGGTATGCTTAACGATGTTGCATGTGGACGGTGATGATATTTAGGATCGCGTGTTTAGACATGGACCGGCTATGTTTTCCTTAATAGTATATTTTATCCAGAGATATACGTCGCTCAAAGGTAGTTTTTCACCTTTGTGTAGGAGATTGGATTTTGGCTTGACCGAAGGTATCTCCATAGAAAATTCATTATATGAACATACCTTAGTAGTTTTGATTGTACCCCAATATTATTGTAGCGTGATCAATGTAAGCACCACAGCTATTTTTGATTTATATTCTTCACCATAGAAATTATCTATTATATCTTCTTATGTAATTATTAGACTGTGGTTCTTAAGATGGGACACAAGGTCATCAGATCAAGTTGGAGTGGGCCGACCAAATCCTAGACTCAGAGCTCTTAAGAACCTGATATTGGTCTACCTACCCTGATAATCCAATGGGGCTGGTCATGGCCTGTCAAAAAAGGGGAGGGTCTAATGAGTTTAAATCCTAGACCACCCCACTGTCATCCCTGCACACATATCCACATGCCAAATCTTCGTTTTGATGCCAGCACGCCCACTTCATTGCACCCCATGTAACTGCACCCCCATGTCGTCCTCCATCCATGCTCTACCATACTAATAACCGTCACTACCCATAGCTTCCACATCCCTAATCGGTGCATCCTTAAAAAGACAATCCTGAAAACCTAAATTTGGCCTCCACTCATCGCCTACCATAACATCTATATCTTTCAGCACATCGGAACATTATTGCTCACCACATTATGTGCACCAGTCATCAATTACTGCAAAAATATCAATATGTAAAAATATGATATTGTATAGTACAATTATATGAGAAAATGGTGTAAAATATATATAACAAGTACAAAATGCTACCCAGTCGTTTCATATAACTAAAAAATGATAACGTAGGATAAGGTCAATTATTACACGATAAAATTGAAATATAGTGGTGGTATTGTTTCGTTTTGGTTAGTAAATACCAAACTCATAAGAAGTGGTAGTAGCATTATAATATAATTTATTAAAAATATCATGATAAATTGTCTAAAAACTAAATAAAAATGATACCACATTTACAAGAAATGCAGTGCCGTAATAAGTTAACTTATGCAAATAGTATTACAAACTGTCAAAATAGAATAAAAATGATATCTTACAAAATATCATAAAATGATACTCGAAAGTGAAATTTAAAAATATTAATTCCAAAATTATGCTACAAATTCATAAAACCTACTACAAACCAAAAACATAAATATACATCATAAACTAATATTATAATATATAAACTTATCTAAAAGATGCTACAATTATCCATAGATTGCTAATGTAATTTTTAGAAAAGCTATCACGATTCATAAGATACTACTAAAAAACAATATTATGAAAAAATTATACATAATTTAATTTATTTTAAAAAATCAAAAAGTAATAATACATAGTTGCATTACTCCATATATCCAGAAAAATGCTACAAGTATTAAACCGTTACTGCAATTTAAAAAAATTAAAATTCATAAACTATTATTGCAATTCATAAAATGCTGCTTCAAAATTGCATTATAAACAAAAACATACGTAAATAGTTTGATTAAAAATAAAAAAAATGAAACTATAAAGTAGCATTACTATAGTAAAAATAAAATAATGTGATACCGGAAGGTAGAATCATTAAAAAGCTTCAAATAAAAATGCTACCAATCAATAACAATATAAGAAAATGTATGTAATTAATTCATTGAAAAATATTATTATAATTAGAATGCTAATACAAAATAGCGTTGTAGTATAATATTACATACATCACCTATAAAATTCATAAAATATTACTACAGAGCAAATATCGTTAAAATGGTTCGAAAACTACTAATGTTGTTCATAATGCTAAAATAAAATATTTGTATGAGCTAAAATACACACTTTATCTACAAAACACCATAGTTACTCAAAAACCGCTATTATAATAGACAAACTACCAATACAATTTATAAAATACCATTATGAAATAAGATTGTGAGCTCAAATGTGCCTTTTTGTTTAAAATGCTAGCATTAGGAGCAGAAATATAAATAACTATTATGCTTTTTTTTAAATGTTTATGCACACTATTATCTTCTTCCATAAATTCATATTGCTTCTCCTCTATACATTGCTTTAATCATACAAAACGTCATTTCTCCATCACCGTATCAACATGTTAATGGTCCGATCGTCTTCATTTCGATCTGCATCACCATCTCCATTTTCCATCATCATCAAACTCATCATGCCAGTCTCCATCATAGTCATCGGGCTCGACTCCTCCACCATCAAGAGTTGTCACACCATCACCGAGAACTATCCACCCCTTCTTTCCCATCCATAGTCCATCATGTGAAAAAATGCAACGCTTATTCGGTATGTCCTAACGCCTCAAAAATTGTCTATGAGCTCCATTATGGGATAATGTTTGTCCTTCATGCACAACAATGAAGCGCGTGTCTTAATGCCTAGAAGTTATTAAAAATTTGTCCTTCTTACAATTACATGTTCTTTTTAATAGTAGTTTTGTGCTACAAATCAGACGTTGTCATTTAGTTTGTTTCCATAATCCCGCCATATCTAGCTTCTTAACGTAAGCAGTATGTTTGCAAATCAATGTCTTTAAAACCCTTTTCACAACAATTGTAGGGATTCAATTAATCAAAATTATAAAAATAGTAAATTTGTTACTGCTTTTGAATATTGAATGCTTTCTTTATCTATGGTATGAATTTTTTTATTTTTTTATTTTTTTTATTTTACAAATTGTAGAAAAATAACAAATTTTTTCCTCCACTAAGAAGAAAACCAAATTATTCAAAGCACAAGCATTAACAAGGAAACCATCATAATAACATCAAAAATATTAAATGAAAAATATAACACCATGGCTTAACTTTGAAGAATTATGTGCGTATGTGTATAGATATGCATACACATATACATATGTATTAAGTGTGTGTATAAACACATATACACATGCATGCGCTTGCACACTATATGGTAAGTAATTAAACTAATTAAATCGTCTTTAACTTTATTGTTACTATGAAGGTGCTTGGAAAAATAATTAGAATAGGAACTAACAATAAAAGCACAATAATTGTTACCGGCACTATAAGTAATCTAATTACGGTTTTCGCTATTTGTAGAAAAAATTTCTTTATTAGATAATTAAATAGGTAATTAACAAGAGAACCAACTGTAAGTTACAAAAATGATACTAAATTAACTCATTAATAATGCATCCATTAGCTAGGAAACCATCATAATGTAATAAAAAATATTGAAAGAAAACATAATACCATGGCCTAAATTTGGAGAATTATGTGTACGTCTATACATAGACATATATACACATATGTTTGTGTATGTATAAATACACTAGCATGCATACAATCCAAACATTCTTGCATACCTATGTATACATACATATATATGGTCACGACTGGTTACTCCTCTAATCCACTTGATTTCAAATGCAAGCTCTGAATTAAACAATAGAGTTGAGTGGTAAGAGGAAGAAAGTATAATTATTTATGGTGGAACATGTATTTGAAATTAGTGGGTTTGAATGAAGCAAAAATAGGTGCAACCGATCCTTGCCCTCTATGTGTGTAACACCACCTTAAACAATACATCATCCCACATGCTCTTTGATTTCTACGATAAGTTTCAATTTAAATAATAGTTTATTCTCTCTCATTCCACCACCACTCTTATTTAAATCAGAACTTGTAATAGAAATAAGTGGTTGTTTGGGATGTTATACTGTTTGTGGTGACACTGAACACCCTTTATGTGTGTGTGACGGTTATTTGAATCAGAACTTGTAATGGAAATAAGTGGGCATTTTAGATGCTATACTATTTGGAATAGTATCGAACACTCCTTATGTGTGTGTGTGTGTGCACGCGCGCGTGTGTATTTTGGTGTGCGTGTGCGTGTGTGTGTGTGTGTGAGTATATACGAGCGTTACGGCACACGCTTCGCGTGTGATGATGGCACGCGCTTCACGCATGAATTGTTTTTCTGCAAGTTTTATATGTTTAGCGTATTCAAGAGAAAATGATTTGCACAAATATTCAGCCATATTTTTATATTGAAATCATTTGTTGTTAGTTTTAATTTTATTTCTAAGTTGCAGCATTTAATGTTTTTTAGTTTAAATTTTTATTTATATCATTAATTAATATAGAAAGAATCTGCAAAAAAGTATATTTGTTAGATCCTATTTTTAAATGATATTAAGATTTGAGATTATTTGTAAATAAACGTTTTGAATTTGTAAAGAATCTTTATATTTTAGATCCTATTTTTAAGCGATATTAAGATTTTGAATGGACATTTTGAATTTGTAAAAGAAGTTTCAAATGTTAGATCCTATTTTCAAGTGATATTAAGATTTGGTATTAGGGGCATTTTTGGCAGTTTGCGCTGACATCAAAAAATTGTGACACCAAAGGTATTACAACTATTATTAAAGAAAGATATGTGTGTCTATATATATGTGTGTGTTGTGTGTATGTTATGTATATATGTATGTATGTGTGCCCGTGCACGTAAATACATACATACCAACGTACATACGTATATGCGTGCGTGCGTACGTATGTGTATGTGTGGATTTATTCATTTATTTAAGCAGCAAAAAGAAATCCAAAATATCCACAATGTAGCCATTAGCTAGCCACTAGCTAGGAAACCATTACAATAACAACAAAAATATTAAGTGAAAACATAACAACATTGTTTAAACTAGGAAATTACATATGTACATAAATACAGTGGACGTTTGTCCGTACAGACTATGGTATGTAATTAAGCTAATTGAATTGTCTTTAACTTTATTATAATTGTATATGTGCTAAAAAAAGTAATGAGATTAGGAATTAAGAGGAAAAACACAAAAATGTTTTCAGCGCTATAAATGATTTCGTTATGGTTTTCTATATTTGCTGCTAAAAAAGATTGTTTATTGAATAATTAAGCTGGTAATTAACATGACAGCCAATACTTTTAATATTGCAACAGTGATAATCAAATCAAATAAAACCATTCACAAGATATTCTATGTCATTAAGTCATTCTAAGAGCATATAAAACACCACCAAATGAAACATAAATCCATAAACCCATAAACAAAATCCTATGGATAAAATTAAACTGAAAAAATAATCATAATTACCATTATGTTATGTATTAATCAACAGTAAATGTTTGACATATCATGTAAAACCCCATAAATATATACAGGACCATAAATTTGCAATAGAAAATAAATACACAGGATGCATATGTTTCTGTGTGCGTAATAAATAGCTTGCAATATTCAAAAATTTATTTAATACAGAGTTAAGTAGGCAATTAAAACTAAATTAATTGATATTTCAACATTGTAGCTGTCGAATGTGAAACCAATAAACAAAATTAAATACACATTCCGTAATATGTTTTACCAAAAAAGAGTATACATGCAATTAACCTAGAGTTCTCTGACCGTTGCTATATAGGAAAATGTCATAATGGCCACATAAATTGTCATAAATACGCCTACGAAATGCTGTAATTCTTCTTCCTTGAAGAATGCTATAAAGACCTAATCTCACCATTCCTTGCAAACAGTCTTAAACTGAAAAACCTTATACATAATGGTGAGGAAAGTAAAAAAGTCCTGGTTCCTAAATCGTCTGAAGATCAGAAACCGGAAAATCAGAAAGGAAAAGGCACGTTGGGCGCATTTCTGGAAATTGCGAACCGGATTGTTCAAAGAGTCAAAAGAAATTTCTATCCTTTGTGGTGTAAAAGTAGCTGCAGTTGTCATCTCTCCTACTGGAAAAACTTTTACCTTCGGCCACCCCACTGATGGCGACTCCATCATCAATGGCTTCATCAATGAGGTCCGGAACCAGATGATAGCTGAGTTGGAATGTTTTTTGGAGAAGGAAAAGAGGAGAAGGGAGGTGCTGGAAGAAGAGTTGAAAAGGAGTACAATGGAGTTGAGCATGGTAGACGTGGAGGAGTACGAGAGGAGGTTGATGGAGCTGGGGGAGAACCTTGCCAAACGCGTGGAGCGTTTACCCATATGGTGATTTTTCTGCTTTTATTTAAGAGTATGATGATGTTCTTGTGGTTCAGTTTATCTAGCATTGAAAGATTGGTGAGGAGGATTTGATATTCTACTATGACATATTTGAAAATTCTCCTTTTGTTTGGATTGTTGCTGTTTCAGAACTTTTTAATTTGATGCTCAAGTTTGCTGTTTTGAGATGTATTGTGAGATAACTTATTTTAACCTAGTTGTTAAAAAAGTTTGCTGAAACTATATGCTATTTCAAATCCTACTTGAAAGTGCACTAACTAATGTGAATCTCTATATTTGTATTTGACATTAAAATAAAAAGGCTAGGAAAGAAACAAACAAACAAGTGAAGTTACACTTGGATTGTTAACTTTTTATGCATTTACTTCTTATTGTACAGGGGTTGGGCAAATTATAAATAATACAAAATAGCCTGGAAACCATATTTACCTAAATGTGAAGGTGATATTGAACTTGGAAATCTATCTAATTTTTTGAAACCTTGATATATTAAAAAAAAACCATAATTTTCTACCGTGAAAATTAGTGTTAGTGCTTGAAATTTTTATAAAGAGCCTGTAAGATGGGTAATATATAATTGGAAGTGAAATTGTTGATATTAAAAGCACTTCTTTGAATTTTGATCCTTGAATTGATAACATATAATTTTGAGAAATATAGGGATGTTGTTACTTACACTCCACTTTTAAATATGAGGGGGCAATTTTTCTTTTAAATTTTTTCTTACTATAAGAGATACTAACCAAATTGAGCCTCCTCGTAAAATTATTTTCAAATTAATAAAACTGTTCATTCTTCTAATTGTCTTAATTTTCCTATTAATTACGTTCGATTGTGAGAATTTCAACTATCAAGCAGTTTAAGCATACCATAATGAATATGGCATTGTATCAAATTGGACAGGGTCCTACTTGCTCTTGTGGTGTTCGATACCGACTCATCATCTTTGATACTTTTGGTAACATTCGAAAGGCCACTGTCGAATTTAATTTTCATGTAAAAATTCATAAATATATATAGGACAATATATTCACAAAAGGAAATAAATATATAGGATGCATTTGTTTATGTGTAGTTACATATAGCTTGCTATATTAAGAAATTTATTTACTTCCGAGTTTAGTAGGAAATTAAAACTGAATTAATTGATATTTTCAACATTGTAGCTGAATGTGAAACTAATAAACAAAATGTAATACACATTCTCTAATAGGTGCTTTACATCGAAGGTCCATATTTTCGATGTTGTTGTAAGAAAAGTCCCTATGATAATAAGTATGTAAATTAAGTCCCTGTTTTTTGTAAATCAGAAAGTGTAAACCATCTTGCGCTTTTCTTTTAAAAGTGCAAGTTAACTTGCGCTTTTCAAAAATTTAAATTTTTGAAAAAATTTCAAAATTTTTTAAAAAAATTTCAAAATAAAAAAGCGCAAACTAACTTGCGCTTTTCTGATAAAAGTTGCAAGATAGCTTGCATTTTCTGTCAGAGAAGTGCAAAGCACCTTGCGTTTTCTATTTTTCAAAAAAAAAGGGACTAAATTTACATACTTATATATACATGGACTTTTCTTATAACAACATCAAAAATAAGGACCTGTAACTCGTTTCTTGTTCTCTAATATGCTTTGCCAAGAAAGAGTATACATTCAATTAACCTAGAGTTCTTAGACCGGTTCTTAAAAGGTAAATGTCATAATGGCCACAGAATTATGCCTACATGATTTTGTAATCCTTCTCTAAAGAATGCTATAAATTGTACATCTTGTGTACCAGTCATCAATTATTCTAAAAATATCAACATATAAAAATATAATATTGTACGGTATAATTATATGAAAAAATGATGTAAAAAGATATATAATAAGTACAAAATGCTACTGGGCCGTTTCATTTAACCAGAAAACTATAGCACAAGATAAGGTCAATTATTGCATGATAAAATTGAAATATAGTTGTGGTATTCTTTCTTTTAATTCAGTAAATACCAATCTGATAAGGAGTGGTAGTAATATTAAATAATTTATGAAAAATATAGTGATAAATTTTCAAAAAATTAAATAAAAATGATACCACATTTACAAAACTATACAGTGCCATTATAAATTAATTTTTGCAAATAGTATTACAAACTTTCAAAATAGAATTAAAAAGATATCTTACAAAACATTATAAAATGATACTCGAAAGTGAAATTTAAAAATATTAATTCAAAAGTTATGCTACAATACGTAAAATGTAACGATTCGGAATTTCAGTCATTCGAAGTGAGATTATTTAATTGATTTTAAATATTCACAAATTAAATTTATATGTTGAATAACTTATATTTCCAATATAATAATTGAATTAAATTGCTAATTTAATATTTGAAATTGTAGAAATAATTGAATTTTGAAATTAATGCGAATGAAAACGATTTATAAGTTAAATTAAATTCTATTTGAATTAGAATGATGTTAGCAAACTTTTAAAATTAATTTAAAAGTTAATTTATAAAAACTGGAAATTTTAATATTTAATTAACGTATAAAAATAGTCACTTTTGACATTGTCTCAGATTTCGATGAAACTTTTTTCATTAGACTCGTATTGTGATATTATTGTAGAATTTCAAAGTTCGTGTCAATTGGACTTAAGGTTTGGTCTGTGGAAGCTGAAACGCATAGAAATTTATTCAAGTAATTTTAAGTAAAATAATTCAATTCGAAAGCCTATGTTCCAAATACTATAGAATTTGTCTTCAATATATGTATTTCATTGTGTTCGAAATAGCCATAGATCATTTTAAACGCTAGGCGGCATGCCTTGTTTGAAGTTCGGAAAATTTTGAGTGAATAGTATTTTTAAATATGGCTATATAAGTTTACCATTTCGTTTTCCAACCCTTGGAATCCTATTCTCAACCCCTGTCATTTTAATTTCGAGCCACCGATATCTTCCAACATTCATCCCTCTTTTTCTCTGTTTCCACTTCATGAAATGGTAAGGCATATGTAGGAGAAAACGAGCTCTACATGATTAACGGTTGTGATCGGAGATAGAGGCTAACTGTGGCGGCTAGTGCAATTTGAACGGCGGTAGTTTATGGCCATTTTCACAACGATAGGGTCGATAGGTCGGGCTGCGGTGATGGGCAGTGGTGCAACATTGGTAGGGGAAGACGGTGGTATCGCCTAATCGTGTTCCAATCATCGATAGGAGGTGGGATTATTGATTGAACGACGTTACCGAGGGTTGTGCTCCGATCTTTGAACGAAGAAGAGGGGGATAGAAATGGAGGGCCGAGATCAGTTTTCTAGAAATTAACGGTGCAGATTTTCTAGGTTTATTAAAATAAAAAAGAAATTGAAATTATATTATATATAAATTCGTGTAAACTTATAAACTGTAGAACTTATTCGTACAAGGTCGAAATTGGATTAAACAAGTTGCGTTGGGTTTGTATATGCAAACACTATGCGATAGAGCTAGTTTAGAGTTAATTGGAGCTGCTAGAAATTTTGGGTAAAATTAACCGCTCGTTTAATTTTATTCGAAATAAACCGCTACAACGGCTATTGGAACGAAAGTGAGTACAACTTACTCTTTCCGAATCACTTATATTTTTATATAAGTGAGAATAAATTATTTATGATGTTTGAGGATTGTTTGGATGTTATACTCTATTATTAGTGGTTGGATATATTCCTACCTATTGGAGCAGATGAGACCCTTTACGTTCCAATGTGCGAATGGATGACCTTTTGTACGTGCATCTGCCTCGAAAATAAACATTGTACACATATTGTCATATGTATATTTATTGCAGGTAATTGGTTGGAGGGATCCAACTGAATTCCTCACCAGTGTTGATTTTTATTTACAAATATTGTTATATACGCTATTTTCATCTGATATATGATGTTTGGATACTGTGATTAATGTGACTCGCCTTATTTAGTTTTTTTGCAGCATTGGGCCATATTTTTTGAAATCTAAAATATTAAAGTGATGATTTCGAATTAAAAAGGATTACAAAGTGATTTTGAAAATATATGATTTTAAATAATTTTTGAATTGGTAAGGAAATGAATTTATTTTAAATAAATAAAAAGTTATAATTTTTATGTTATAAAAGTTATGGTTTTGTGAAATATACATAAATATGATTTTTGAAATATGAAGTTAACTATTTGGTAAAATAAGTTAAATGAGAATTTTGAATTTATTATAACTGGTTTATGTATAAGATCTATCAAATTGACAATTTATAAATAAAAATAATGGGATTATAAATGATATTTTTAAATGTGTAAAATGAAGTTATAAATGGATCTTATAAGTGAACAAGATTTATGAATTAATGAAGTTATAAAAAGAATGAATTTGTATTAAGAGAGTTATAAGTAAATTTTGATTTCGACATATAAGTGAGATATAAATGGAATTTGTTAATAAAGAAATTTTATATATAAAATTTCTTATAAAATAGAAATGTGAATTATTAACACTATTTCATAAATGTGAAATTAGTTTAATTTGATAGGTTAAATAGGGAAGTTTATAGAGGAATCATATTCACGATTTTGGACAGTGAATAATCCTTTAAATAAAATGAATGTTTTGGAAAGTGATATTATAAAAAGAAATTAAGTAAATAGTGAATTCACTTATTATTAAAATAAGTATATGGAAATGTTTTCCAAATGGTGAAATATTGAAATGGTTTAGAGAATATTTCTTTTTGAAGTGAATATTTGGAAAGTGATTTAACTAACAAAAGATGATTTAAAAGATCCCAGTGATTTCTTATGGTGCTAGATAATTATTGTTTGCTTTGATAGTTAAATAACCAACTATCGAATTTGTCCATTTTAGTTTCTCAACTTGATGTTGAAACTAACTAGACGTACAATTAGTACATGACTGACTGCGTAGGCCGGATTTTTTTTGTGTGTTAAGAATGTCGGTTCGTATAGTGCGGAGTGATTACTCCAATCTAACGAGCTTCCTTCTTGGCCAAAAGATAGCAAGATGAAAGTTGGTGGCATGATAAGTCTATCAGACTTAGTTTTTGCATGAGGTTGATAAACACTTTTACGCTATTAGTGCGAAGTGACTGAGATCAGATTTATCTGAAAACTACTTCAAACCAACGTATATGCGTTCGAATATTTAGTATTTTCATAGTGAAGGACTGGTTGTTGTTCATTTGGGGTTAAAATCCCAATATACATCTAGTAGTAGTCTCTTCGTTATGAAATATCTGATGCAAGGACTATTCTTTACGAATCTAGGGATTTGCTGATAGGATGTGGTAGGAAAGTACCTTCGGTTTGTCCTCTTCCTAGACAACATGTATGAACGATTGTCTGACATTGCATTTCTATGATTACGTATATAGGTTTACAAATGTACATCTATTGATTGTGGAGAAGGCAACTTCTCTTGGCTTAACACCCTTCCTTGTGACGTACGAGCTCAAGGGTTGTATTTTTATGGAAGGCAATTAGTAGTCCACGGAAATGGCAATGTGGCATTCAAGGATGATGTGAAGAGATATGTGAAAGATAATCGTTACCTGGAGTCTCATCAACCGAAAATGACCGAAATATGGTTAGGTGCAGCATGGCTAAGTGGTCATTCCCAGTTAGGATATGATCATCCCCTTCTAGATGTATTTCTTCCCGCTATGACATTAGGATGTAAATTAATGTGGTTTATATGCTATAGGGACCCTCGGAATGGTCAGTAGCCACCAAGGAATGACATATTCGGTACTACCTAGTTATAGAGGTAGTCCGGTCTTGTATTAGTAGAGGGAAAATGTTCCTCGGGACATCCATCTAGAAGTGTACCCATCAGAAGGTTGTCCCTTTACCAGGTCATTTGTATGGAAATCCAAACTCCACTACCTGCCTGCATTTTGTTTATAGAGCCTAGTATGCTGGAATTTAATAATTCTAACAATTTCGAGTATTTTAATTATTAGTTGTGTACTAGACACTAGTATAATATAACAAGATTTGGTATGAAATGTTTTGGTTATCGTAAGGTAAAAACATGTCTGTATTTATATATGGGTGTGTCTTACAAGATATTTTTGTTTTGAAAAGAAAAGTTTTGTTAATTTAATAAATTTAGTTGAGTGTGTTTCTCATGCCAGTTTACTAGATTGATCGCGACATTCTTCCCTTTCAATGCTCGAGTCAGACCGAGCATATTTACAGGTTCAGATTTGAAGATTTGGAGCTTCAGTGGGCGAGCTGGAGATCTTTATGTCCTATGCACGTATTTGTTTATTTTCCGCTGCGATGTGAGATTCTCTCTGTTCTGTTTGGTCCCCTCTTCTCTCTTTCTTCTCCTCTCTTCTTCTCTTTTTTTCTCATCACTTTCCATCATTTTGTGCTTTTTGGTTCGGACATTTGTGGTTTGTTGTCGATTCAAAGGGTACAGATTTACGGGTCATCTCACGTGGTAGCAGAGCATAGGTTTAGTATATTCCTAGGCTTTGATGTGTACTCGCTATAGACAGGGTCAGTAGAGCCCTAGATTGAGTTTGAGTGTATTAAATATATATATGATCGTGTATTTGTTAGTGATATAAAAATGTTTAACATTGTGTTTACTTATCCGTTGAGTTATTTATGAATTCTGGTCGATGCGTGAGATGCCATGTTATCAATATGGATTCCTAAACACTTAAACGAGGCAAGCGACATAGCACTATTTTTTAAACTGTGCAAATGAAATAATTTTACCTCGATTATATTTTATATATAAAGGAAGTAATTTTTTAGAAATTATTATAGTGTATATAAATTGATTGTTTGGTGGTTTGAAAATGTAAACATATATAGGTTAACAAAAATTCTTTGAATGGTCTAAATAAAAACAACAATTGTAAAAGAATAAATTATATAACAAAATGGATTATAAAATATGGAATTATAATTAATATGATTTACAATTGTGAAATAATCTTATACATATGAAATGAAACCACACATGTATATTAATAAATATGAGTTATAAATAAAAATGGATTTAAATTAAGAATTTGAGAATTTGAATCTCACTGATTTTGACAGTTATCTTTCCAGGTTTAAAGAGGCTATATTATAATTAAATAAGATTAAAAAAATGGAATGAATCTTATATTAGTGAAGTAAAAGTGTAAAATTATATATGTATAAATCAATAAATGTGATTTATAAATATAAAAAGGGATTTAAAAGTATATAACGCACTGATATCACTATCATTGCTGGAAAATAATAAGCGTGATGATTGCAGCATCGTAAGTATTAGTTTCGAGTTTCTGTGTGACTGATTTGCTATCATTAGTAAACTGAAATTTAATTTTTGTTTTGATAGAAAATTGAATTAAATCCAAATTTGAAATTGGTAAATAGAGGTGAAATGAGTTTTGGTCGTACAATATGAAATAAAAATGCAACTTAATAAAGTTAAATAAATTTGAGTTAGTATAATAATATATATGATATGAAACTTAAATAAAGGAAATTAAATAAATTGAACTGGATTTGAACTGGATTATATAAGTTATTGAAATAAAATTAAACTTAAGAGGTAAGTGATTATATAATATGAATTTAAAAGTTTAAATAAACCTAAGTTGTAAAGTGACTATATAACCATGATTTGAAATTATAAAATGGGTTTGGTGAATGGAAGTAAACTTAAATAAATATTCATGGAAGTTGAAGTGAATAAGCATAACTTATGAATTTTGTAACAACAAGTTGGAAAAAAAATTAGATTGTTACTTATGAAATGTTAAGAAATGAAATTTGAATTGGATTTATAAGTTGAAATTTTAGTTAAGCAAAGCAAAATGATGTTTATAAAGGAATTTAACTTAAGTGATGTTGAATGAAGTTGAAATTGAAATTCACAACGAATTAATAAAGCGAAATGATGAATATGAGTATAAACTTGTATTGTGAAATGAAATTCCACTTTAGTTGTAAAATGAATTAGCAATTGAATTAATGAATGAATTGAATTGGACTAATGAAATAAATTAGTAAAATATGGATTGAATTTAATCAATCGAATGTAAACGAATTGATATGGTATAATGAATGTAAGCGTTAATTAATTAAAGGCAAATTAAATTGAAAATTGAATAGTTGAATGAAAATTAATTAGATATCAATCAATTGAAATTAAACGAGTTAAACCAAATTGAATGTAAGCGAAGTAAAAATGAATATTTGAGTGTAAATTATGTAAATGTGGTAATGTTGAATATACTTGGCTTTTAGATGGATGTTAGTTGATTGTATAGAGATTCGTATGAAATTTAATTTTTTAATGAAACTGAAGGCTAAATAATTGAATTAAAATTGGTAATAAGTAAATTTAAATAGAATTGAATTTGATTTTATTTGGAAGCAAACTAACTTAAATGCAAATTAGTGAATGTAAACTAATGAAATATGAATAAATGAATGTTAGTAAAATCCAATGTTAATGAATCAAATGTGAATAAGTTGGAAACCAATTCATTAAATATTAATGAGAAATGTATATTGATTTGGTTATGGATTGATGATACATATTGGTTTGTTGGATATTAGTTGGATGATAGTTGTTTGATGGTTGAATTTTTTGCTTTTGTTTCATTTGCTATATTGGCATATATAGTTGTCATATTGGTATATGTCCTATATTGATATTACTTTCCATATATGCATGTTTCTCATTTTTTGTTGAGTGTTTAGTTAGTGCAGATGGCGTATGCTTCGCATTTGGAGGTCGCTTTCGTGCTATATTAGCCATATTTGCTCTCTAATAATACATAAGGTACATATCTCAGATTACATATCGTACTTTATATTTTTTTCCCCTACGGGATGCCTCATCCTCGAAGATGAGATGTATATTTGTAACATAATATATATTATGATCTCTTCGGATCATACCGTGCAAACGATGCTATGGTAAATTTTTTTGAAAATTTAAGACTTTAGAAATTTTTTGGGAATTTTGGAAAAAAAATTATAACTAAAAGTTAGATTTTGATTTAACAGTTAAAAAATGTTAGTTGGTTTTGAAAAGATAGCTATGAATGATTTGAAAACTTAAGGAAAGGTTTTATAAGAACTTTAAGTGGATGATTTTGGAAAAGTTAAACAATTAAGAGATTTGATAATCTGACTTAACTAATGGATTATGAAAATGATAAAAGGTTTAAATAATGTTTGTAATCCAGTTTGAATGATTTTTCTTGAAAGGTAAATGGATTTTGTGGCTTTTTCTTACTTGGTAATTTTAAGGACGAAATTTGTTCAAGGAGGTGAGAATGTAACGATCCAGAAATTCAGTCAGTCGAAATAGGAATATTTCATTGATTTTAAATATTCACAAGTTAATTTTAAAAGTTGAGTAACTTCTATTTCCAATATAATAATTTAATTGGATAATTAAATTTCTAATTTAGTATTGGAAATTTCAGAAATAATTGGATTTTGGATTTAATGTGTATGAAAAAGATTTGTAAAGTTGAATTAAATTCTATTTGAATTAGAACGATGTTAGTAAACTTTTAATTTTAAAAGTTAATTTATAGAAACTGGAAATTTTAATATTTACTTAATGTGTAAAAATAATCATTTTTGACACTGTCTTGGATTTCGATAAAACTAGTTTCAATGGATCTGTGATGTTATATTATTGGAAGATTTTAAGTTTCGTGTGAATCGACTTATGGTTTGGTTTCGCGAAGCTAAAACGCATAGAAATTTATTTAAGTAATTTTAATTAAAATAATTCGATTCGAAAACCTATCTTCCAAATATGATGGAATTAACCTGCATTACATATTCCATTGTGTTCGAAATAAGGGTAAAACATTATAAACGACATGCGCCAAGCCTCTTTTGGAGTTTAGAAAACATTTCGGTGAATAGTGTTTTGAAATATGGCTATATAAGGACCTTTATCATTTCA
This sequence comes from Allium cepa, assembly GCA_030765085.1. Taxonomy (NCBI): domain Eukaryota; kingdom Viridiplantae; phylum Streptophyta; class Magnoliopsida; order Asparagales; family Amaryllidaceae; genus Allium; species Allium cepa. The sequence continues at coordinate 1,035,335,743 of CM060928.1, forward strand.
TTTGCAAACATGGAAACCCTATCTCAGCCGCCGCCATTTTAATTTCGAACGGCCGATATCTTCCGACCTTCTTCCCTCTTTTTCTCTTGATCCACTCCATGAAATGGCAATGCGCATGAAGGAGAACTGTAGAGCTCAACGAGCTCTACGTGAACAACGGCTGTGAACAGGGATAGAGGCCTGACGTGGCAGTTAGTGCGATTTGAACAGTGGTAGTTCATGGCCATTTTCATGATGATGGGATCGACCAGTCGGGTTGCAGTGATAGGCAGTGGTGCAATGTTGGTTAGGGAAGATGGTGGTATCTCCGGATTTTATTCCGGCTGTCGATAGGAGGTAGGGTTATTGGTTGAACGATGGCAGCGAGGGTTGTGCTCCAATCTGTGAACGAAGAAGAGGGAGAAAGAAATTGAGGGCTTTGGTTAGTTTTCCAAAAACTAGCTCAGTAAATTTTCTAGGTTTATTAAAACAAATAAAAACAAATTGAAATTTTATTATATATAAATTCGTGTAAACTTATAAATTGCATAACTTATTTATACGATGTCGAAATTGGACGAAACAAGTTGGGTTGGGTTTTGTATTCGCAAACACTTCATGATAGAATTGGTTAGGAGTTGCTTGGAGCTGTTAGAAATTTTGAGTAAAATTAAGTGCTCATTTAATTCTATTCGGAATAAAATGCTATAACGGCTGCTGGAACCAAAGTGAGTATAACTCACTCTTTATGACTCTCTTGTATTTTTATATAAGTGAGAATAAAATTTATTTATGTTGTTTGATGATTGTTTGAATGTTATACTAGATTATTAGTAGTTGGATATATTTCTGCCTATTGGATCAGATGAGACCCTATACGTTCTCGTGTATGAGTAGATGACCTTTTGTACCCGTGTCTGCATCGAAGCAGACATTATACACATATTCTCATATGTATATTTTCTGCAAGTGACAGGTTGGAGGGATCCAACTGGGTTCTTCAACAGTGTTGAATTTTATTTGCAGATATTGTTATATATGTTGTTATCATATGATATATATGACGCAGCGGATAATTCTAAACAAACTTCAATCGATGGAATGTAGCAATCGGTGAGTTGAGAATACTGCAAGGCCCAAATCCGTTGATCCAAAGATACCGGATTCTAGCTATCTTCGTCTCGTTGATCGCGCACGATGCCGAGAAAGAAGATCTACGATTCTTCGTACGTTGATCTAGCGCACTAGATACCGTGAATCGGCTTCAACAAACGTGGATTCGAGCGCACTCGAATGACGTAAGTGGAGATAGGAGATTACACTCAACTACCAATTAGAGAGCAAAGCACAAAGCAATCAACAAGAAATTTTTATTCAAAATCAACAACCTTCAAAATTTACAACACACACGTATTTATAGGAGTTACAATCCAATTCCTAAGTCGTTGCCGACCTACGACTCATCCTAGGTCGTTGCCGACTTATTACTGTGGCGACCTAAACCCATTACAACATAGCACAAAGTGACCGACTCAAACATGGCCGACTTAACCAAGTACGACCTAACATACAACATACGACTCAACGTGACCGACTCATATATATATGACCATAATACGACTCATCATAGGTCGTACGCGACCTAACACATTACATACATACACGTTTACAACAGTTAGATCGTATACGACCTAAGACCCAATATTACAAACGACTTAACAAACCCAGCATTGGTGCCTTATCTTCCTAGCGACCTACGACCTAAGTTAGGTCGTTAGCGACTCAAATTCCAAGCGACTCATCTCCAATAGCGGTATCTCATTGGGTTGGTCTATATCTTCCTCCTTAGGTCGTTGCCGACCTAGACCTCCTTCGCTGAGTCGGAGACAACCTAAAGCTGCTTCATTAACTCGTAGCTCTTTCTCCTTAGGTCGGGTCCGACCTAGAATGTGCTTTGGTTTCTGTAAATCGTTGCCATTTGTCTTGTTAAGTCGCGAACGACTTAGAGTGTTTTCGTTAGATCGGTATCGACTTAAAACTTTCCAACGATCTAACTCCGAAGCCTTTTCCATACGACCTAGAGTTATGTTAACTCGTGACCGACTTTCAGTAGGTCGCTGCTCCTTCTCACATGGCCAGTTAGGTCGGTGGCGATACAAATCTACCCTCCTAAGTCGTGAACGACTCATGCTGCCTTCACCTTCCTTAAGTCGGAGCTCGTTAGGTCGGAATTCTTCATCCTATGATTTCTTAGGTCGTACTCGACTTAAAAACAAGTTAGGTCGGAGCCGACCTATGACTTCGTCTCTCTGGTCTGCATCAATATATGATGTTTGGGTATCGTGATTGACGTGACTCAACTAATATAATGTTGTTGCAACATTGGCCCATATTTTTGAAAATTTAAAATGTTTAAGTGATGATTTCAAATTAAAAAGTATTTCAAAGTAATTTTGAAAATATATAAGTTTTTAATAATTTTTGAATTGTTAAGGAAATGAACTTATTTTAAATAAATAAAAAGTTATGATTTTTATGTTCTAAAAGTTATGGTTTTGTGAAATATACCTAAATATGATTTCTGAAATATGAAGTTAACTATTTGATAAAATAAGTTAATGAGAATTTTGAATTTATTATAAAATGGTTCATGTATAAGATTTATAAAATTGACATTTAATAAATAAAAATAATGGGATTATAAAAGAGCTTTGTAATTTTTAAATTGAAGTTATCACTGGATTTTATAAGTGAATATGATTTATGAATTGATGAAGTTATAAAAAGAATCGATTTGTAATAAGAAATTTATAAGTAAATTTGGATTTTGACATATTTGAGATATAAATGGAATTTGTTAATAAAGGAATTTTATATAGAAGTTTTTATAAAATTGAAATGTGAATTATAAACACTGTTTTATAAATGTAAAATCAGGTTAATATGATAAGTTAAATAGGGACGTTTATAAAGGAATCATATTCACAATTTTGGATAGTAATCCTTTAAATAAAATGAATGTTTTTGAACGTAATATTATAAAATGGAGTTTGAATGGTTTGAAAATAAAGTAAATAGTAAACTCACTTATTATTAAAATAAGTATATGGAAAAAAATTCCAAATAGTGAAAAATTGAAATGGTTTTGAGAATATGTCATTTTCTAAAGATAACTTGAAGTGAATATTTGGAAATTGATTTAACTAATAAAAGATTAATTAAAAGGGCCAAGTGATTGCTTATGGTGCTAGATAATTTTTGTTTGCTTTGATAGTTAAATAACCGACTATCAAATTTGGCCATTTTAATTTCTCAACTTGATGTAGAAACTAATTAGTCTTATACTTAATACGAGATTGATTATGTAGGCTTGATTATTGTAACGATCTCATTTTGTAATCGAATTTAAATTGGTAGTTTAAATAAATTTGGATTAGCTTTTGAATTAAGTTGAATTTTTTTCCTTTCAAAATGAAATGAGATATTTGTTTGTTTATATATAAATTGATTATAAATTTGGAATTTGAATTTGAGATTCAAATATAAATGTATTGATATATATAAATTGGATTCAAAACTATATTTTAAAACTAATAGAAATTTCTTTTCTAATTTATAATATATATATATATATATGTAATCTATTTATTTGAAAGTTATATTGGAATTCAACATAGTAGATTTTCAAAAGCTATTTGAAAGTTAAAATTTCAGTTTAATATAAATAATTTTCAAAAGTTGTTTAAAGTCAAAATTTATATTCTAAAGACTTATATATAAAATCTATACATACTTGTATATTTTAATTTTTAAATCAATTTTTTAAAAGGTTATATAAATGTTAATAAAGAAAAATGTATTTATTTAAATAGGAAATATAATTCAAAGTTGTATATAAATGTTATTAACATGAAGATTTAAAGTGTTTAAAATATAAATATAAGAGAACGTATTACAAAATTTATAAATAAAATTAAGAAAAGGGATCAAACACAAATTGTTTTCAAATTAACAAATTAATAAAACAAAGGGGTAAAATGTAAAAATATGTAATTTTGACAATTGTGAATTATATATGTGATGACCCGGAATTTTTAGATGTTCGAAATTGGAATATTTAATTGATTTTAAATTTAAAAAGTTAATTTTTAACTTGAATTCAAATATCACTATTTATTTGATAATTTAATTATTAAATCAAATAATTTAAGGTTGGGTAAAATATAGAATCTGAAGTATTAAGCCTATTAAAAATAATTTGAAGGCTTGTAAAATTTATATTGATAATACTGAGGATAGTAAAAGTGTTAAAATTTGATTCGGAAGTGTTTTGTTATGTTTCGAAATTTTATCGTTTAAATCGATATTTAAAAATAGCCTTCCGAGGCACAGTCTTGGATTTCAACGAAACCTGTTCCATTGGATCTGTAATATTATATTATTATCGGATTTCAATTTTCATAATGTTTGGAGTTGTTGGGTGAGCGTACGACATATAAACACGTTGAATTTATATCGAAAATTGAATATAATAATTGGGTCCAAAAGGCTATCTTCTCCATACGATCGAATTAGGAATCGAAACCTTTTCCATTATGTTCAGAATTGGGGTTTAACGTTATGAACGCCTAGCGGCACACCTCGATAGGATGTAAAAAATTTAAGCTTCGAATTGAACACAATTTAAATTTGAAACTAAATTTAGATATAATAAATAATTTATTCGACTAGTCAAATTTATTTCACATCAGACCTTTTTAGTTCCATTTCAAATATCACTGTAGCATATTGACCGAAACATGTTAACGTCAAATCTTGTCTCTGTTCCCTTCTTCGTTTTTAAAACCCTAAGCAGATAACTTTAAAAAAAATTAAGCAAACGAAAAATGGCTGTCGAGATAAAATCGTATTCTTCTCTTTCCAGATTTTATTCCAAATCGAACCCATCTTCTTGAAATTCGAATTTGTTCAAAATTTTATAGCCATGGCGGCCTCATTCCTCTGCTTGCTCGATTAAGGCTTGAGCTCATCAATGTCGCCGTTTGATTTTGGCGATTCGCGAGGCTTGGTTTGTGAGATGGGAGGTCGTGGCGTTGATTGGTGGATCGCAAATGTAGGCACACGTTTCAGGAAGGCACGAGGCAGTGGGTGAAGCAGTTCAGTCGCTTGGTGGTTCTTGGAGGAAGTAGCGAGCTCAAGCGTCGTAGGCGTCTAAGGGTCAAGGCCGGTGATGTAGGCACGCGACGATGATTGGTACTAGGCAGCGACAGTAAGGAATGGACGAGGTCGCATCGTGGACTCTTTTGAGAGCAGCAATAAGGTATTTATTTCAATTTAAAATTTGTGTATATGTGTTTATGCATAGATGAGAATTTTAAATACAAATATATGTATATATAAATACACATACGTTTTAAATATACTGTATAAATTTTTAAATAGGTTAGGGTGATATTTGCATATTATAAAATAGAAAATATAACATAGATACTGGAAGATTTTGAAATTTTATGTAGTAGGAATTTTAAAATGTTGTAGGATTATAAATTTGATTTCTAAAATGTATGTAGGCTATTTTTAGTATATGTGATTTCAAAAGAAAACAGTTTCTAAATATATATAAATTAATTTATATAGATAATATTTTGGAAAATAGAAAGGAATTTAAAGTGTTGATAGAATTTCTATAAATGAGATTTTTATGAAATCTATTTAAGTATATGTGAAGTTTAAAATATATATATATATATATATATATATATATATATAAAATCTACTAGTTTATTTTAAAATAATGTGTTATGGAAATTCATTTGTTAAATTAACTTATTTAATCCATTTTAGTTGCTGAAAGGGTTTTTTTTAAAAAGAAAGAAATTTTAGTTTAAATTAAAACCATTGTTAATTAAATTTAATGGGGAATTTTAATTGTTCTATTTATTACGAATATTAATAAATCATATAAATTGTTATTCAAGGCCAAAATGGGGAAACCAAGGCAATAATGAAGTGGATTTGCAAATTTAAGAGGGAAAGGTGAGTTAATCTCACTCATCTGGATTATTATTGTCAAATTTAAATTATTGGTTGTTCTGCTTGAATGATGATTGTCATTAGTAAAAAAATTAAATAGACCCTATGCACCGCATAATAGAGGAGGATATTATATATAAATCTCATATACCGCGATATTCCACCTTAAAGTGGAATTAGTATTTTATATTGTGCTAACATTTGTGGATGCAAGGAAACAGGTTGGAGGGATCTAACAGGAATCCTTAAAATTATTTAGATTGTTTAAATATTCTGTGTTATGAATATTCGATATTCTGTGATGAATTATATTGATAATTGGAATATTGAATGCTATGGTTTGCTTGAATATATTTTGGTACACTGAGTTATCAAAATATAAAGAACTAGATTTTTGAAAAGAAAATAAAAGAGTGAATTTCAAGTAAAGTAAATATAGAGAATTTGAGTAAATTTAAGAATGAACTGAAAAAGAATAAGAGTGATTTTAAAGTTCTAATAAATAATTTCTAATATAGGAAAAGGGGATTTTGAATAAACAGAAAATAATGAATTGTAAAACTCAAGTGATATTATTTAAAGGAACAAAGAATTTACATTAAAATTCATGGTTTAAATTTATTTAAAAGGGCAAAGAAGGAATTTGGGGATCTAAAATTGGTATTTTCAGTTAAAATGATTTTAAATCATAATTAAGAATTAAAAATCCAATGTTAACGGACTTTGAAGTAAATGAGTAAGTAACGAAATTTGTTTCAAAGTGGAGAAAATTGGAAATCAATTTGAAAATGGCTTTAAGTTTTTAATTTGGAATTTTAAAAAAGGGAAGTGAGACTATGGAATTTTTAAACTGGGTTTATAAAAGTGAAGTAATATATCAGTGGATATTTGGAAGAATAAATTCAGGGTGGGAATTTGTTTAAGGAATGGGAATTTTTTTTAAAAAAAATAATTAGCGATTTATTTTTAAAGGATGTGAAGAAAAGTATATTTCCCTGGATAGTGAAGTACGTTTTCAAAGTAAATTTTTAAATATAAGTTAAAAATTTTCAAATGTTGTTTTAAAAAGCATGTTTTGGAAAATTTATTACTTCTAAAATATTTAAATTCTAAAATAAGTATTTTTCAAATCAATTACCGTAGTAATTATTTAAAGGTGACTTAGTACTTTGTTTTAAAGGAGAAAATCTAGTTTTATATTTTATAAAGTAACCTCATTTTCAAATATACCTATGGTATATATTTTTAATAAAGTATTGAAGTAGTTTTTAACTTAAATGTTTTAAAGGATATTTTATAATAAAGTGTTTTAAATTATTTTAAATTATAACGTATTGTACTAGGTTTTTTCAGTGGAAATAAATATTTGAAAATTTATTTCATAAGAAGAGTAAGGTTTGAAAACTGTTTTCGAAAGGGGTGAAAAGTGAAAATATATCTTGTGAAGATATTTTGAGGTTAATAAATAACTGGGAGATTATTTATTGTTTGATGGTTGTTTGAGAATGTTAATTGATAGTTAAACAACCAACTATCAATATTGGCCAATGCGCTGATCATTTTGAAGAGACCGAGATCGGGATTAATTTCTCGAAAACCACTTCGATCCGGTTTGTACGTTTCGATAGGAAAACGAGTTTGGATTCGAAGGTGGAGCAGTGAAGTGCAAGGGCCAGTCGCTACTAATCCTGAGGATGATTCCAAAATGGATGTAGTAGGAGTTGTGCCTTCAGTTCCGTTCGAACCCGGGACGGACTTGTATGGATGAATGTTTTTAGAACATTGTCAGGTGGGCGATGAGCATTCTAAGGGATATGTTCTAGAAAGGTAATGCTTAGCCTCAATCCTCAAGCCTCATCAACCAAGAATGACTGAAAATCAGGGATTATGCAGCAAGGCTAGGTGGGTAGCGCTAGTTAGGGTAAGGTCATCCCTGTCTATATGTACCTTTTTATTCGGCTTAGTGGTGCGTTTACTGATACCAACCGTGGGGTGATCTTACTCGGGATTATCTTGTAAGGGGTAGTCCCGGTCTTATGTTGCAGGGGGTCGGAAGTGATCCTCGGTATGCTGATCTAGACCAGGTATCGTGACAGGTGGTACCCCAGTGCCTAGTCATTAGTTGGAAATCCATTCTTCCTACGCGCCTGTACGGTTTTGATTGTGCCCAACTATTGCTAAAACGTGAGATGCCAGAATTTTAGCTAGATTCTATTTTACTTTCTATAAAAACTATTATAATATCAGAGAATTTTGATAAAAAATGTTTTAACTATCGTAAGGTAAAAGCCCGACATGCTTATTTGTGGCGTGGTCTTACGAGATGCTTTTGTTTTCAAAAGGATTTTGAAACTTTAATAATCAAATCGAGTGTGATTTTCTCACGCTGGTATTCCAGACTGACTCGGGTGTTATTTAACTACAATGCTCGGGTCAGACCGAGTATTATAGGATACAGGAAAGGATGCTTTGGAGCTCAGGAGACGAGCTGGATGGCGATATGTACTTCCATACTTGATTATTATTCCGCTGTGTATTCAGTTTTAAGGATAAGTTTATATGACTGTTCCAGATTGTATGTTATTGATGTCATTGAACTCTGATGATGTATTCTTGTGATGTATGTATAAAACAGATATAGTTTTCTTTTGTGTAAAGATCTGTTATTATCTATTATATTTTATTCCGCTGCGATGGTTAGATTCTGTTATTGTTTTGTTTCCTCTTCTTCTACCTCTTCTTCTTTAACCCAATGGTTCGTTTTTCTGTTCATCTTGAGTTGAGTGATGGAGATTAGAGTCGACTCAAGGGGTATGGAATTGCGGGTCGTTATAGTGGTATCAGAGCTTTGGTTGGTGATAACCTTCGCTCTGGTAGGAATTACTCATAGAATAGAGTCTGTAGTACTCTAGACTCAGCTTGAGTGTATTAATAGATATGAGTGCGTATTTGTTAGTGAATATAAAAATTGTTTTTATATTGTGTTGACTTATCGGTTGAGTGTTTATGGATTCTGGTCGATGTGTGGGACGCCATGACATCGATAGGGATTTATAAGCTCTTAAACAAGATAAACTGACGCAGTATTGTTTTAAATAGGGCAAATGAAATAATTTTACCCTAATTATTTTTGTATATAAGAGAAATAATTTTCCGTAAATTGTTATAGTTATATATTGGTTGCTTGGATGTTAGGAATGATAATTATTATCATTGTTGTATGGAAATTTAACTAGAAATTAAATATAACCACACGTTAAGGAAAGAAATTCATTTATGGAATGAAATTTGGAATGTGAATTGTAAATATGATTTATGATTTCAAAATAGAATTCTAGAGAAATATTTGGAAATAAATTGTGATGGAAGTTACAGAGTAATGTTTTGGATGGATTTAGAGTTTGGAATTTTGGGAAAATTTTTGAATTGGATTTGAACTCTGGAGAGTTTGGAATATTTGATGAGATTTTAAAGTGATAAAAGCATTGAACTCTATTCGGTCGCTTGGAAATAATTCTGATGATGATCGCTTCATCATCGGTGCTCATTATCGAGTTTCCAAGAAGAGGATTGCTACCTGGATGTTTCGGATTAATGTTTGTTTGCGAAATTTGGTTTGATTTTGAAAATGAAAAGGAATAGTTTGATATATATATATATATATATATATTCAAAATTTAATTTGGAACATTTTAGTAATGGTTTGAACTCTGGAAGCTTATTAAAAATATTTATGGAATGGAAATTAAGTTTGGAAACTTATAAAAAATGGTGAAGTAAAATAGTAAGCTAAAATAAAATTGTTTTGTATTTTGGAAATAAAATAGAAATCCAAACTTGAATTACAAAAATAGAATTGAACTCAAGCAAAATAATGAAGTGATTTTTGAAGATAAAAACCAAATATTGAATTGGAAGTGGGAGTAGACTAATTTGGAATAAATTAGATAATTGAATATGTTAATGTGATTTAATTTGGTTAAATAGAAGTTGAAAAGAAGTTTGACTTATAAAATTCAGCTTGAATTATTAGTAAAGTAAATGTAAGTGGAAAGGTTGTCAAATGGGATGGAATTGGATTAAAATAGGAATGATTTGGGTTGCAAATAAATCAAATTCAAGAGTAAATGAGTTAAATATAAACTTGAATATTATTTTAACAAACTGAGAATGGGTTTAAATGAAATCAACGCAGGAATGAATGAAATGCAAGTGAAAGGTTTGTAAATAAGTTAGAACAGAATGAAATTTAATATAAATTGTATTGGAATCAACTTAAAATGGTTATAAGCTTAAGTAATTGTTTATTCACATAAATATCGCATAATTTGCAAAGAAATAGTTGTCGTTCGACTTAAACGAAAGTAAATAAAAATTCTATGAATTGGTAGAGGTAAATAAAATTGATTTTTGGAATCAATTGAAATAAATGTGAGTTGTTTGGGTTAAAAATGAATTGAATGTAAGCAATTGAGTTGCAAACCATTTAAATTGAATGAAGTTATATACGAATTGGTTGTAAACAATTAAAATTAATGTCAGAACCCTAGAAGTAGCTTATAAATATTGTTTAACCTGCATTGCTTATAGAAACTCGTATATTTGCTAGTTAAATATGTTAAATGTTGTTAAATTACATGATTTTGGCACTTACATGTTTAAATTAAGTAAGTACAGGTACCGGGAAGCCGTTTGGCTGGATTTGGGCGTGCTAATTGCTAAATAATAAGCCGCTTGCTTAAAAATGCTATATAAAGGTACGCCTACGCAATAAAAATAGGAAATATGAACTGTTTTTGTTTTTCCGACCGGGTGGGTCGATGTATATATATTTATATCTCTTGTCAAATTGCAAAAAATCCTCCGTATAAAGGAGACTCTGCCAAAAAAATTCGAAAATTTTGGGAGTTAGAAAAAATTTGGAAAACTTTTTGTTAGCGTCAAAACAGTTTCAAACTGGAAACTAAAATAAATTAGTGCATGAAACTAATTTAAAATAATGATATGAATCTGTTATAAATGGAAGATAAAATTCAATATTCTGACTTGAAGATAAATTGAATTCATATGAAAATGGGAGAACCAATTTGAATAGAAGTAGATATAAACTAAAGTGGTGAAGTGAAAATAAATATAAGAAGCGTATAAAATACTTATATTAAACTTGAAAAGAAATGGTAAAATTCTTAAGTAATATGGGTGTCGGGAAAATATATTGAATAAGAATTTGAGTGAAGATTTAATAAAAATATGTGAAATGATAAGCATTGATAAGTGAATAGAAATCAAAATGAATGTGAATAAAAGAGAATGGGTATTATTACGTAAGATGTAGGTATATTATTTTTATTCGCATAGCAATTTGATCCACATTCGAGCATATATTTTCGAGATGGTTATATCAATCCGAGTTAGGATTTTTCACGCGATTTTCAGGGGCGAACCCTGAGTACGGATTTTGATTGATTCTGGAAATTCTCTATCATAGTTATGACCATGCAAGGAGAATGACGGTTTCTGATCAAGAAACCAGATCTGAGTCCGCACTAGGAAGTCGGGTGGACGATACTAGTTCAGAAATGAAATTGTGGGATCGAGTAAGCGATCAAATTCGGTATTTTGTACGAATGATATAGGTACATCGTACGAGCTTGGATGAATAGATATTGAAATTTTGTAAGGAAGTTAATAAAATGTTTTTGAATGTTGTGATTGGATATTATTGCTATGTAGGATATACATGTATTTAAAAGCAGGAGAAAAAATTTGTTTTGATTTCAGAAGATAAATTTTAATTGCTCGACGAAAATGTATGTGTTTAAATTTCTGTACGAAATTTGATTGGGTTTTTTGATCGAGCCACTTGGTGTTTTGTTTTCTTTTGGAATTTGGGAAGTCGTGGAGACATTTTGTAGTTGTACCGAGCTAGCCGTGCAAAGGAGACGCTGACGAAATTTTTTGAAAATTTAGGGAGTTAGAAAATTTTGATAATTCCTAATTTGGTTTTAAATTGATATTTTAATGATTGACCAAATAGTATTATTTGAAACTATAGGAGAGTTTGGGAAGTTAGTAAGAATGATAATGGGTCTTCTATAAAAAGATGGTAGGATGTTAAATAGTTGGTTTTGGGAGAAAAGTAAACGGGTATTGGTCCACTCTTCTTAACTAGTAATTTCGGGGACGAAATTCATTTAAGAGGGAGGAATGTGACGACCTGGAATTTTTGGATGTTTGAAATCGGAATATTTAATTGATTTTAAATATTTAAAAATTAATTTTTAACTTGAATTCAAATATCACTATTTATTTGATAATTTAATTATTAAATTAAATAATTCGAGGTTGGGTAAAATGTTGAATCTGGAGTTTTAAGCCTGTTAAAAATAATTTGAAGGCTTGTGAAATTTATATTGATAATACTGAGGATAGTAAAAGTGTCAAAATTTGATTCGAAAATGTTTTGTTAAGTTTTGAAATTTTATCGTTTAAATCGATATTTAAAAATAGCCTTCCGAGTCACAATCTTAGATTTCGGCGAAACCAGTTCCATTGGATCTATAATATTATATTATTATCGGATTTCAATTTTCATAGTGTTTGTAGTTGTTGTGTGAGCATACGACATATAAACGCGCTGAATTTTATATCGAAAATTTAATATAATAACTGGGTCCAAAAGGCTATCTTCTCCATACGATCGAATTAGGACTCGAAACCTTTTCCATTGTGTTTGGAATAGGGGTTTAACATTATGAACGCCTAGCGGCATGCCTCGATAGGATGTAAAAAATTTAAGCTTCGAATTGAAGACAATTTAAATTTGAATTTAAGTTTAAATAACTTTATTTGACTAGTCAAATTTATTTCACGTCGGACCTTTTTGATTCCAGTTCAAAGATCACTGTAGCATACTGACTGAAACACGTTAACGTCAAATATTGTCTCCGTTCCCTTCTTCGTTTTAAAACCCTAAGTAGATAACTTAAAAAATATAAGCAAACGAAAAATGGCCGTCGATATAAAATCGTATTCTCTTCTTTCCAGATTTTATTCCAAATTGAACCCATCTTCTTGAAGTTCAAATTCGTTTAAATTTTTTTAGCGATAGCGGTCTCATTCCTCTGCTTGCTCGATTAGGGCTTGAGCTCATCAATCTCGCTATTTGATTTTGGCGATTCGCAAGGCTTGGGTTGCGAGATGGGAGCCTTCGCGTTGATTGGTGGATCGTGTACGTAGGCACGCATTTCGGGGAGGCGCGAGGCAATCGGTGAAGCAGCTCAGTTGCTTGGTGGTTCGGGAGGAAGTAGCGATCTCGAGCGTGGTTGGCGTCTAGGGTTCGAGGCCGGTGATGTAGGCACGTGGTGATGATTAGTACTGGGTAGCAGCAGTAAGGAATGAACGAGGTCACGTTGTGGACTCTGTTAAGAGCAGTAGTAAGGTATTTATTTCAATTTAAAATTTATGTATATATGTATATGCACATATGAGAATTTTAAATACAAATATATGTATATATAAATACACATAATTTTAAATATGCTGTTTAAATTTTTAAAAAGGTAAGGTGATGTTTACATATTATAAAACAGAAAATAAAACATTCATACTGGAAGATTTTGAAATTTCATATAGTAGGAATTTTAAAATGTTGTAGGATTATAAATTTGATTTCTAAAATGTATGTAGGCTATTTTTAGTATACATGATTTCAAAAGAAAACAGTTTCTAAATATATATATATATAAATTAATTAATTTAGATAAGATTTTGGAAAATAAAAAGGAATTTGAAGTGTTGAAAGAATTTCTATAAATGAGATTTTTATGAAATCTATATAAGTATATATGAAGTTTTAAAAGAATAATATATATATATATATATATATTAAATCCACTATTTTATTTTAAAATAATGTGTTATGGAAATTCACTTGTTAAATTAACTTATTTAATCCATTTTAGTTACTAAAAGGTTTTTTTTAAAAGAAAGAAATTGTAGTTTAAATTAAAATCATTGGTTAATTATAATTAATGGGTAATTTAATTGTTCGATTTATTACGAATATTAATAAATCATATAATTTGTTATTCAAGGTAAAAATGGGGAAACCAAGGCAATAATGAAGTGGACTAACAAATTTAAGGGGCAAAAGTGAGTTAATCTCACTCATCTGGATTATTATAGTCAAATTTAAATTATTGGTTGTTTTTCTTGAATGATGATTGTCATTAGTAAAAAAATTAAATGGACCCTATGCGCTGCATAATAGCGAAGGATATTATATATAAATCCCATATACCGCGATATTCCACCTTGAAGTGGAATTGGTATTTTATATTGTGTTAACATCTGTGGATGTAAGGAAACAGGTTAGAGGGATCCAACAGGAATCCTCAAAATTATTTAGATTGTTTAAATATTCTATGTTATGAATATTTGATATTCTGTGATCAATTATATTGATAATTGGAAAATTGAATCCTATGGTTTGCTTGAATATATTTTGGTGCACTGAGTTATCAAAATATAAAGAATTAGATTTTTGAAAAGATAATAAAAGAGTGAATTTTAAGTAAAGTAAATATGGAGAATTTTAATAAATTTAAGAATGAATCGAAAAAGAATAAGAGTGATTTTAAAGTTCTAATAAATATTTTCGAGTATAGGAAAATGGGATTTTGAATAAACAGAAAATAATGAATTGTAAAACTTAAGTGATATTATTTAAAGGAACAAAGAATTTTCTTTAAAATCCAAGGTTTAAATTTATTTAAATGGGTAAAGAAGAGTTTGGGAAATCTAGAATTGGTATTTTCAGTAAAAAAGATTTTAAATCATACTTAAGAATTAAAAATCCAAAGTTAATGGATTTTGAAGTAAATGAGTAAGTAACGAAATTTGTTTCAAAGTGGAGCAAATTGGAAATCAATTTGAAAATTGCCTTAAGTGTTTAATTTGGAATTTTAAAAAAGGGAAGTGAGACTATGGAATTTATAAACTAGGTTTATAAAAGTGAAGTAGCATATCAGTGGATATTTGGAAGAATAAATTCAGGGTGGGAATTTGTTTATGGAATGGGAAAATTTGTTTAAAAATAATTAGTGATTTATTTTTAAAGGATGTGAAGAGAAGTATATTTCCCTGGATAGCCAAATACGTTTTCAAAGTAAATTTTTAAATATAAGTTAAAAAGTTTTAAATGTTGTATTAGAAAGCATGTTTTGGAAAATCTATTATTTCTAGAACATTTTAATTCTAAACTAAGTATTTTTCAAATCTATTATCGTAGTAATTATTTAAAGGTGACTTGGTACTTTGTTTTAAAGGAGAAAATCTAGTTTTATATTTTATAAAGTAACTTCATTTTCAAATATTCCTATAGTATATATTTTTAATAAAGTATTGAAGTAGTTTTTAACTTAAATGTTTTAAGGGATATTTTATAATAAAGTGTTTTAAATTATTTTATAATTTAAAGTATTGTACTTGGTGTTTTCAGTGGAAATAAATATTTGGAA
Organism: Allium cepa; assembly: GCA_030765085.1. Lineage (NCBI taxonomy): Eukaryota > Viridiplantae > Streptophyta > Magnoliopsida > Asparagales > Amaryllidaceae > Allium > Allium cepa. The sequence goes on from CM060928.1 coordinate 1,035,351,276, forward strand.
ATTTATTTCATGAGAAAAGTAAGATTTGAAAACTGTTTTCAAAAGGGTTGAAAAGTGAAAATATATCTCGTGAAGATATTTTGAGGTTAATAAATAATTGGGAGATTATTTATTGTTTCATGGTTGTTTGAGAATGTTAATTTATAGTTAAACAACCGACTATCAATATTGGCCAATACGCTATTCGTTTCGAAAAGACCGGAATCGAGATTAACTTCTCGAAAACCACTTCGATCTGGTTTGTACGTTTTCGAAAGGAAGACGAGTTTGGATTCGAAGGTAGAGCAGTGAAGTGCAAGGGCTAGTCGTTACTAATCCCGAGGATGATTCCAAAATGGATGTAGTAGGAGTAGTGCCTTCACTTCCGTTTGAACCCGGGACGGACTTGTATGGATGAATGCTTTCAGAACATCGTCAGGTGGGCGATAAGCATTCTAAGGGATATGTTCTAAAAAAATAAGGCTTAGCCTCAAGCCTCATCAACCAAGAATGACTGAAAATCAAGAGTTATGCAGCAAGGCTAGGTGGGTAGCGCCCATTAGGGTGAGGTCATCCCTGTCTAGACGTCCCTTTTTATTCGGCTTAGTGGAGCGCTTGCTGATCCCAACCGTAGGGTGACCTACTCGGGATTATCCAGTAAGGGGTAGTCCCGGTCTTGTGTTGTAGGGGGTCGGGAGTGATCCTCGGTATGATGATCTAGACCAGGTACCATGACAAGTGGTACCCCAGGCCTAATCATTAGTTGGAAATCCATTCTCCCTACACGCCTGAACGGTTTTGATTGTGCCCACTATTTCTGAAATGTGAGATGCAAGCATTTCAGCTAGATTCTATTTTACTTTCTATAGACACTATTGTAATATCAGAGAATTTTGAAAAAAAAAATGTTTTAGCTATCGTAAGGTAAAAACCCAACATGTTTATTTGTGGCGTGGTCTTACGAGATGCATTTGTGTTGAAAAGGATTTTGAAACTTAACTAATCAAATTGAGTGTGATTTTCTCACGCTAGTATTCCAGACTGACTCGGGTGTTATTTAACTATAATGCTCGGGTCAGATCGAGTATTATAGGATACAGGAAAGGATAATTTTGAGATCAAGAGACGAGCTGGATGGCGATACGTACTCCCATACTTGATTATTATTCCGCTGTGTATGCATCTTTGAGGATAAATTTATATGATTGTCCAGATTGTATGTTATTGATGTGATTGAACTCTGTTGATGTATTCTGGTGATGTATGTATAAAACAGATATAGTTTTCTTTTGTGTAAAGATCTGTTACTATTTATTATATTTATTCTGCTGCGATGGTTAGATTCCATTGTTGTTTTGTTTTCACTTCTTTTACCTCTTCTTCTTTAACCCAATGGTTCGTATTTCCGTTCATCTTGAGTTGAGTGATGGAGATTAGTGTCGACTCAAGCGGTACGGAACTGCGGGTCGTTACAATATAATCCATATGTTTAGAAATGTTTAATGAGTAAAACATAGATTAACAAGTGTAAGGATATGAATTCATGCCAAGCCTTGTTAAAAGGTGGCTTAAATTTCTTTTAAAATTAAAATGAAAAAATGACTAGAGGAAAGAAATAATCAGGCACTTCAATCTTTTCATCATTCTCTAACAAGCCAAAAGAAAAGAAATTCAAAAAGGCTGGAAACTAAATCCAAAAAAATCAAATCAAACAGGGAAATCTGTTCCGTACCCAGAAAGAACATCAAAACCAGAGTGAAAATCAATTCAAGCAAAATCAACTCAATCTAATAGCAAGCAGATCAACTCAGTTTAAAAACAAGTTTTGAATTCAAACTTAGAACAGAAAAAAAACTAGAAGATGCAAACCTGATGCAACTCAAACTTCATCCATAAGCAAGCTTCAGGATTCCAAAAAATATTAATCAAACAACCATTTTTTTTCAAAGCATTTCAAGAATGGAAAACAAAGGCTTCAACCAGTTACAAAGACTTCAACCTGGAAACTCAAACAAAAGCAAGGAAAAGAATAGCAAAACAATCAAAGTTTAGCTTTAATACATCAATTTCCAGGAAAACAAATCTAGCCTACTTCTCTGCTTCTCTGTTTTGCCAAGTAAGCAAACTTGCTAAAACTATCTATATTTCTTGATTTTTTGGATTGATGAAGGAAGTATGTCAAGAAATGGTTTGTTTTTGCCTGCATGTCTATATATATACATGTGAATAATAATGTGCAAGTCTGTGGATTTATATTTCAAATTCTGTTCTTTAGTTTTCATGTTAACTCAATCAAAAACAAATGCACATCTCTCCACAAATAAAATATTAGGTTATGACATTCGAAAGAGATTTGTTTGTATTCGTCAAATGCTATTTTTAAAAATATTTGTAAGTAAAATCAGCAAGTAATTTTACTCAAAAAGAAAACACAGTGGAAATTGTTTCAAATCAGTAAGTCCGTCATCGTAAATTGAAGTTTTGTTATATAAATAGATTGGTATTTATAAACCACGATTTTTGAAAGTTATTTCAGGATTTTTAATGTATTGAATTGTGAGAAAAAGAGAATTGAATGGAAATGTTACTTTTGTCAAATTATGTCGAGCGGTAAGGTGAAGCTCATCGTACTTTGGTCGGTAGGTAGTGTGAGAAATGCGGATTACGGATCTTAAGGCTAGGATAAACACTAGAGGGGGGTGAATAGCGTTTTAAGGAATTACTAAATCACTTTGAGTTTATGTTATTTTGAGCACAAATGTATGCTATATTCAGATACAGATATGATCACAGAAACAAACAAAGATGCAGAAATAAAGTAAAAGCAGTAAGTGAAAGAACACACCAGATTTTATTCTGGTTCAGAGTTACCGTACATCCAGTCCCGCACACAAGTACGGACTTACTTTCAAAAGCAATTTTTATAGTTACATCCTCGATTTCAAGGCCACGTGGTACACCTCTCCGGATTCACAATCCTCTGGGTAGAGAGACTTGATTTCACAGGCAACAAGTTCACCCAATTGATTTCCATGGCTACGATTATATGAATATGCGCTTATATGATTTTTGTTTGATGATAATAAACATATATATACATTCGTTTAAATGTATTTGTTAATGTACTATTTTATTTTTCATATATTAAATAAATATTTGTTGAACAAAATAAATTACACAGCATTTGAATTCAAACAGAAATTTTATTCAAACAAATATTTATTACATTTATGAATAGTGCAAATTCAAGCTCTCACTATACATATACAATTTTGTTTACAATACGTCACAACTTCAATTTACATAAATTTCTCACTACGTATCACTCACACTCGTAGTGTACCTTCAACTTCATTCCAGTTAGAATCCAGCATCTGAGCAATCTGCAAAAATATTCGCTAACGCAGTAAAATTGAAAAAGAAATATTTTTGCAATATAAAATGAAATATGATTTTTGAAAATATGATTTGCCTCAGTTATTTGGGTTGTTCGTCATCATTTACATTTGAATTCATCATACACGAACAATGTCACATGCACAGTGTATCACTGTACATGCCACAAGGCCGTTCACATCAATATACACTTGATAATGCTACAGGGACAGGTGAGCACAGGTCAAACCCAAATGAAAAGCTGGGTTCAACTCACGTGCAATATATTTAAAATCATGACTCGAGCACAAGGTAAAACCCGAGTTTTGAAACTGGATTCAACTCAAGTGAAATTTCAAAAATCAACATGAAAGGATGCAAAGAACAGAACATCAAACTGACTGAATACAAATGCCAGACCAAGCTGCTATAAAATACACCTATGCAGACTCGACTACAAGAGCACCACAAGTGCACAACTCAGACCAACAGCTACTTGAAGCAAAACGAAAGCCAAGACTACGGTGATACAAGTACAGGAAGCAGTTCAATACTCAAGAAACCACTGAAATGATGCAAACTGACTCGAAGATTGCCACCAACATAAGCAGCAACAATGAAGACCACTATGCAGTAGACATGAATGCAACTTGACTATCAAGACTCAGTAAACGACAACAATATCAAGTATCATGATACAACATCAAGACGAGTCAACAATCAGAATATATGAAACACAGAAATGATTCATGCAAGCTATAGATATATGGTAGTGCACAAACAAGTATGCTAAAACAAAGTCAGTGACCATTCAAACCAGTCCAAACATGAAACAAAACTCAACAAGATACACAATGAAAATTAGGTAGTCGGCAACTTCAATATGAGTGCAATGAAATTATGAAGTGAATGCAAACAGTCGAAGTCATGGAGCTGCAGCCAATATACAATGATGAACAAAATCATAAGATGCCCAACTCAAATGAACACTACAGCAAAACCTGAATTGATGCAAATGTCCAGATAACATCAACTGGGCACATGAAGACCAACAACATCAAGTATTGAAACCAGCAATATGAAAAAAAGGGCAGCGGATAGGTACAAGGCCAGAAAGATCAAATGCAACACAATTGCAACAGAAAGGGGGTGTAAACACAACAATGAAGTGAATACAACTACAGGTGAACAGAAGACAATTGAACAACTACAAGGTCAGGGAAGCAACAAGAATACCAAAGACTACAAATAATGCAGTGCAGACCAAAAGCAGCGACCAAGTAGCATGTACACAATATTTTAAATCCCAAAGGAACTCAACAGTAATGCATGCAACATGGTGAACTAGACAAAGTGTAGACACAAGAAGTGATACATCAATGACAAATTGGAGCAACAGAATCAATTATGCAACAGTGAAGAATAACCAGTGCTGTACAAGTTCGACACATCATGGTAAAATGCAGATACAACAAGTCTCGACCACTATGCAATGTCCAATGATGGAAACAGTGAATAACATGTTTGAAGTCGAAAGCAATAAACAAGTTCAAGTCGAGATCATGGAAGCATACTGGAGTCAAGTCAGAATAACTCATGAATGCAACAACCAGACCAAGTCAAAGCCGTAATTCACAGTAAAGTCGAAGTTGACAAAAGATTAAAAGTGCAAGGATGACCAAGTAAAAGAAATCAAGTATGTGTAAATTGAAAAAGTCAAAATTCAAAGCAAATTAAAAGAGGAAAGTTCTTTGCCATATGAATCAAGGGAAAATCAAACGTTTGAAAATCAAGGCCGTGCGCATCAAGTTATTACAATATCAGGAAAGGGAAAATTAGGAAAGTATCGAATAGATACGAACGAATTATAGGGTCTCAGAATTCATATAAATACCAACCTGCAAATCATCATCAGAAGGGTGGAAAAATTGAATCGAATAAAAATATAAACCCACAATCATCATCGGCAAGATAATCACATCATCGAGTTCGAGTACAAGAAATCATAAAAGCACAAATAGGAAATTACATACTGAAGCAACAGTGAGCTCGATCAAAGGAGCAGCTGCGAATGAGCGCAAGCAACACAAACCAGAGAATCGATCATTAGAGAAGCCGCGAGCAAGAGCAACACCATAAAATCGAATTTGAAAAAAGCCTCAATTTGGATCGATAGCACAAAACCCTAATTGTTGAAGAGGAATGAACAAGAATAGAGAGCCGACATTGATAAAAAAAATAACAGGACCGCGTTTTTCTTGAGTTTTAATGCTTTGGGCCGGTTATATTTTAAAGGCTTTTGGCTATTAGGGTTTTGGGTTTAATTGTTTTTTATTTGTTGTTTTTACTTTTCGAGTCAAAGTATTGTTAAATCACCACCTAGGTTGTAGGTAGTGTCAGATTGTCTAGTTAGAATTAGTTCAGTGAGCAGGGTGTGCGAGTTTGCAAAACTCTATAGGCGGGAGCAGGGTTTGCGAGTTTGCAAAAATCTATAGGCGGGAGCAGGGGTTGCGAGTCTATTAGAGTGTTTGTAAGCGGGAGCAGGGTTTGCGAGTCTGTTAGAGTGTTTTTAAGCGGGAGACTGTTTAATTCTAATAGAAATCTGGGAATGTAGCAGTAGGCAGGGGTTGCCGAAGCTGGGTAAATTTTGTGTGTGATTTACTTTTCAGCATATTTATTTCTACAGTTTGTTTCTGTGTTTAAATCGAGAAAATTTGCTATAACCCTATTCACACCCCCTCTAGGGTTAATTTAGATCCTACAAGTGGTATCAGAGCACGATATTTTTCTTTAACTCTAGAGTCATGAATTCATCAAATAATGCTTTTTCTGAGGGGCAATCTATTGCTAGGCCACCCATGTTTAATGGGAATGATTATGCTTATTGGAAAGTTAGGATGGGTATTTATCTTAGTTCTGTTGATTATGATGTTTGGGACATTATTGAAACTGGCTATAAAATTCCGACTATAATTGTTGGTGATACTGAGATTCCTAAGCCTAAGGATAGGTGGGATGCTAACAATAAGAAATTAAAAACTACAAATGCTAAATCCATGAATGCTCTGATCTGTGCTCTTGATAAGTCTGAATTTAATAGAATTTCTCATTGTAAAACTGCACAGGAAATTTGGCATACCTTGGAGGTGACACATGAAGGAACTTCTCAAGTCAAGGAGTCTCGTCTAGCACTATTCAGCAATGAATACGAGAACTTTGTGACGGACAAAGGAGAGAGCATAAAAGACATGTTTGGAAGCTTTTCAACATTGGTGTACAACGCTAGAGCACTTGGGAAGGTATTCACTGAGGTAGAGCTTGTGAGGAAGATGCTACGAGTCTTACCGATGAGCTTTGAGGCAAAAGTCATGGCAATACAAGAATCGAAAGATCTGAGTAAACTAAGCATGGTGGAGTTGATCGGCAACTTGATGACATATGAGCTTGAGCTAAAAGGAAAGGAGGAACACAACAACTACGAACCAAAGAATAAGACGATTGCCTTAAAGAGCAAAGAAGAGAGCGATGAAGAAGAAGATCCAATTTAAGAGCTTGCAATGGCTGTCAATAACCCTAGAAAATGTTCAAAATTCAAGCCACGCAAGAAGAAAACAAATGGTAATAGGTCAAAAGATTCTGACAATTCCAATAATGAATCGACATGCTTTAACTGCAACAAGCCTGGCCACTTCAAACAACAATGCCCACTTCTCAAAAACAACAAAGGAAAGAAAAAGAAGAAGAAGGCCTTTGCAGCGACTTGGGATGATGAAGAAGGGGAGGAAGTTTCGAATAGTAGCTCAGAAGAGGCTAACTTGTGTCTTGTGGCAAAATCAGATTCAGAAGCAAGCTCAGAGGAATCTTTTGAGGCGGGTGACTATTTTTATAAAGAACTTGTTTTTATGTGTCTTGATCTTACTAAATAAGTTGATACTCTTGAATCTAAAATTGAAAAACTGAAATCTAATAGGAGAGAACTTGGTCATGAAAATTTTAGGTTAGAAACTAAACTTGAAAATATTCAAAACCTAGAATGTAAAAAACGTAAAATTTTAGATTCAGAATTATCAAGACTTAAGAATAGATTTGAGAATCTTGAAAAAGAAAACTTGAGCCTTAAGGATATCATTGACACTAGGAAAAAGGATTTTATAAATAGATGCATCTCACTTGTAACTGAAAACACAACACTAAAAGCCAAAGTCCAAAATCTTGAGAAATCTCTGAATCACTTTTCAAGAGGCGAAAAATGTTTCAACATGCTATTGGGAAATCAATTTTTTTGCTAACAACAGAAAAGGACTAGGCTTTGGGAAAACACAAGTTGAGGATAATGAAAAAGGTAAGAGTGTCTTTGATAGATGTGAAATAATTGGACATCGTGTTGAAAATTGTAGTCATAGGAACAAGAACACAAAATTTATACAAGTTTGGGTTCCTAAGAATTCTACAAACAAATTTCATGTCTATTGGAACAAGAATGAAATGACAAAACAAGTTTGGGTTCCAAAGGGATTGTTTATTCACAATGCTTCTGCCACTAAAAATCATGGACCTATAAAAAAAATAGGTCACAAAAATCTTTCATCGTGTAGGTATGGTGGCAGGCTAAGGAACAACAACAGTGTTCTCTGGATTTTGGCTGTTCCAGAAACACAACGGGCAACAAAGAAAAGTTCCTTAGCCTAGTACAAAGGTGACAGAATCACAATGGGCAACCATGAAAAATTATCGTAAAGGTAAAACAGGTGAAGGTATATTTATTTGATCAATTTATTAAATGTGATAATCTGCACCATATTCTGAATGAAATCAGCCAACATTGAGATGTTGTAAAGAGATGATTTTTTGATTCTGACTTGTTCGACATAGTTGGCCAATTATATTTATGACAAAAACACTATTCTTTGAATTACTTCATACATATACATGTTTGGATTAAACATAGTGTTTTGTTGCATGATAATATTTTTTTTCGGCTAACTCTATATTCACGGATTTTTGATTATTTACATGGCTTCAATTCAAATTCAAAGAATGTCATTTAAATTGTTGTTAAAATTGAGTTTGAAATTTTTGATGCATTCTTCATGGTCTGGTCTATCAAATTTAGTTAGTGATATTTTGGAGTGAAAGAGAAATTCAGATGCAGATCATACTAGTAACCTAGTTGACAGAAAACTTACTAGTTGAATGTGATTTATGGTGAGACATTTAGTAAACGCATCGTTTTTCAAAGAAAATATCTGCATATTTTTCATTACGAATAATTTTCAATTAGCAAATTTTTTTTTTCATATAACCCCTTCGAGAAAATCATTGTTGACCATATTTTCAGATTAGTATTTTTATTTGATTTTAAATGACAAATTTTGACTAATCCGACTCCTTACTAATTATCAAAAAGATAAATAGTGATTGAAAAGGGGATAAGTGTTGATATTTAACATACATTACTCAAGAGAGTATATTTGGAAAATTTCTTTAGAAATTCAAACAAGAGTTATAAAACTTTTTGTTAGGTAAAAATTCCATGACCATTTCTATATCTATCATATTTCTATCGACCATTGTTTATCAAAGCTTAAATATTGTTTGTCGATATGTGGTACTATAATCAGGGATCATTTGTTTTTCATTTCATATTTTTTTGTAAAAATAAATAAATATCCAAAGTATTCACTCCCATTTAAAGCCCTCACGGTTATGCATGGGTGAATTACTTGGATTTTTGATTATGTGCTTCCATGCTCATTTTAAAGTCCTTACGGTTATACATGTATGGAACGCATATCAAAATTAATTGATTAAATAGACAAGTTGATTCTAATCCCATTTAAAAGTCCTCACGGCCATGCGTGGCTAAAGATACTTGATTTCATTTTTTTTAAAATTAAATTGAAATACTACTAATCTCATTTAAAAGTCCTAACGGTTATGCATGATTAGTAGATATTCAAATTCCTGATATAAATGTACCACAAGTTGATACAATTGTATGATTTTATATTAGAACATCAGTCCATTCTTTCTAAAAGTGGAATATGCGCATAACAAGGGTAGTTATGATTTTTGTTTGATTTTTATTGAAGCTTAATATTTATATTCAATTTGAGTCTAATGTTGGATTAATATTGATCACTTTATCTCTATTTTCTCTAACACTATTATTCTTTTGCTGATAACAAAAGGAGGAGAGAAAAGTTAAGATTTTGTCAAATAGAATCAAGCAAAGGTCAAATAATTTTCCATTTGCATCTAGGCTTATTTATATATTTCTATTTATATGCATATATGTAGGGGGAGCATCATGTAGCAAGGAAGCATTTAAATAGGGGGAGCAACTAGAATGTATCATTGATTAAATACATTTAACACGGTCAAAATCTTAAACATATGTTTGTTATCATCAAAAGGGGGGGTTGTATGAATATGTGCTTATATGATTTTTGTTTGATGATAATAAACATATATATACATTCGTTTAAATGTATTTGTTAATGTACTATTTTATTTTTCATATATTAAATAAATATTTGTTGAATAAAATAAATTACACAGCATTTGAATTCAAACAGAAATAAAATAAATATTCAAGGTGATGGATCGGAGGTATAGGCTGGCGGCAGGATCTGTGAGGAACTTAGCAGATCCTTGTTTTTCTCAATCGAAGATTAGGGATACTCGGCTGCCCTCAAACAGATCTGGACCTACTACTGTGAGATCTCGTATTTCAATTGTCAAGAATAACAATTCCAATAAAGTGAATGTTTTTACTGTTAATTCAAAAGCTTCGCCTAAAAGTTGGTGTGATTTGGTTAAGGAAAAGAAACAAAGTGAAACCCTGAAATTCTTTGATCCAGCAATTGTCAATGATAGGAAAACAGCAATAATTGGAGAGCAGGAGCTTTTAAGTGCGGAGAAGATGTGGTCTAATTCTATTCTGATCTACTTGGTGGGGAAAAGACCGTATTATATGTTTTTTAAAGCATATATCAGGAGAACGTGGCTTCCAAAAGGTAAATTTGAAGTTTTCGCTAGAGACAATGGTTTCTATTTGGTTCAATTTGAATTAGAAGAGGACTGTAATAAAATTCTTGATGGAGGTCCTTGGTTGATGGATGGGAAGTTCATTATAATGAAGAAATGGAATAGTGCGATAAAATATGAAAAAGATCTGTTATTATCGATTCCCATTTGGGTGAGATTCCCTAATCTTAATTTTGCATATTGGAATCACATTTCTTTGTGTAAAATAGCTAGCATAATTGGAAGACCTATTGCAATGGATGAACACACAAAAAATAGAAGTAGAATATCCTTTGCTAGAATGCTTATTGAGGTGGATGCGTCATTTAAATTTGAAAGTGAAGTGCAAATTCAACTGCCTAGGGGAGATTTTGTTATGCAAAATGTTGAATATGAGTTTATCCCTCCAGTATGCCATAACTGTGTATGTTTTGGTCATACGGATAAAGAGTGTCCTATTTCATTCAAGCAACAATGGAAACCAAAGACTACAGCTAGCAATAATGATACTAATAGCATGGAAATTATTACAGAAGAAAATTCAAATCAGCAGAATCTCAATTCAAAAGGAACAGAGCATAACAATACTGAAGTTATTACAATTGATGACGCAAATGTCCAAATTCATACTACAATTAACAAAGCCCTCAGTAACCAAAATACAGACAATTTAATTAAGGGCAATGACATTTCTCCATCAGATATGAATGCTGTGAATACTGAACCAGATCAGAGGTCTATAAAGGAGCCTGCAATTACAATTGCAGCCTCGCCATCAACTAATACAGAAGAATGTGTAGTATCTAACTTGCCATCACATATTAGCATGGCTGCTGCAATTGCAAAGGGATCCTTCAATCAACTTCCTGATATGCCTCATATTCAAAACATTGAAGATGGACCCCCTATGAGTACTGGTACTCTGGATCCAAATCTATCGACATCATCGACAAAAGTCTCTGTCGCTTTATCATCATCAGAGAAAAATTGTAACAGGGAGTTGTTAAATCATAATAATCCAGCCATAATTATTTTAAATTCTCAAGCTTCTAATCTAACAACTGAAGTGCTTAATTCTTTTCAGGTGCTGAAAGACATGAAAGACTCAAATGTGGATGAATCTTCTCTATCTCAATCATGTATCAAACCCACATACCCAACAACCGATGAGTTACCCAACAATATGCCTAAAAACCTCACATCCATCAATCCTGAATATGAAAAAGCAATTGCAGATATAAAAGGCAAGAATATTCAAGAAAAGGAAAAGAACAAATTGTTTCAAGACAGTGTGACTCCCACTATTAGAACCAGGAGTCAAGCAAACCCATCCAAATAATGTCTATCTTGTGTTGGAATGTGCGAGGTCTTAACAAGGCAGCACATATGTTGGAGGTAAAAAATTTAGTGTTTTCTCATAAACCTTCTATTTTTTGCTTAATTGAAAATAAGTTGAGAAGGAATAAACTGCAGCAATATATAGAATCTTGGGATAATAAATGGACATGCATCAATAATATTGAGTTTCATCACAAGTGCAGAATTCTTATCATGATCAATTCAGACATCTGGAGTAGTTATGTTATTTCTAAGAGTAAACAACATATTACTTGTATGTTAAATAACATTGCTGGTGCCCAATGCATAATTACAGTCATCTATGCACTCAATCTAGAATCTGAAAGGAGAGACTTATGGAAACAACTAGTAAAAGAAGCTAATACTTTCATCACCCCATGGTGCATCATTGGGGATTTTAACTGCGTTAGGTTTTTGAAAGAGAAAAGAGGAGGAAATAATTTGTCAATCAGTAACATTCAGGAACTTAACAATTTAGTTAACTCTTCAGGGGTCAAAGAAATTAATATTTCAGGGGTTAATTTTTCTTGGAGATCAGGGCCTACCAAGAATATTGCTACAAAGATTGATAGACTTTTCTGTAATGTTGAATGGATGAATACATTTAAAAAATCTCATGCCAAATATTTAGAGCTATCAACAAGTGATCATGTACCTATTATGTTCTCCTTTAGTTGCATTCAAACATATGAAGGTCCTAAACCATTTAAATTCATGAACCACTGGGTTATGTGTGAAGGGTACAAGGAAGTAGTTGAAAAGTGTTTTATTTTCCCAGAAGGCAACCAGTTATTCAACTTTATTCAAATGCAGAAAAACATCAAAAAGGAAATTAAAAAATGGTGCAATGGAAAAAATGATCTACAATCTCAAGTTTCAAAATGCAAACAAGAAGTCAACATTGCTCTTCAGACATTAGAATTAAATTACAACTCCTCTAATGCCCAAAAATTGTATGATGCTCAAGTTAATTTGGCTAAAAGTATGGAGCTATTAGCAATTGATAACAAGCAGAAATCAAAATGTCAATGGATCAAGTGGGATGATAGTTGCTCCAAATTTTTCTATGCCAAACAAACAAATAGAAGATTTGTAAATAGCTGTCAAAATATGATAAAAGAGAATGGAGATGTTTTAAAGACACAAAAGGAGATAGAGGAAGAGGCAGTGAGGTATTTTATCAACATATATAACAAAAGCCACATGATGAAACAGTTTCCTAACATTATCCCTAAAAGGAAAGTAAATGAATGGGGAAAAAATTTTCTTAATGCAACATTTGATGAAAAAGAATTGAAAAGAGCTATTTTCAGTGTGCATAATGATACTGCTCCAGGTTATGATGGATTCAATGCTAAATTCTATAAAAAACACTGGAATGTATTCAAAAAACCTCTTTTGAAAGCTATGCAAATCTCATTTGATAATGGAAGAATTGTGAGAGAAATAAACCACACCATTATTTCCTTAATTCCTAAGGTAAAATCCCCTGAATCTGTGGCAGATTTCAGACCCATAGCCTGCTGTTCTATGTTGTATAAAATTCTATCCAAATTGTTATGTGACAGAATAAAGTATGTACTTGGAGAATTGATATCTGATAATCAAACAGCTTATTTACCAGACAGACAAATAAAAGATGGGATATTAATTGCACATGAACATATCAGAAATTTTAACAAACAAGGCAGCAACAAAATGTGCATAAAGGTTGACCTGAAGAAAGCATATGATTCAGTCAATAGAAATTTTATTCTTCACATGATGGAAAGAATGGACTTTCCTGTCAAGTGGGTAAAAATTATTCAAGAAATGATAAGCACTCCAAGTTTTTCACTGTCAATTGAAGGATATCATAGGGGATATTTTAAAGGCAGCAATGGTTTAAGGCAAGGAGATCCCCTATCCCCTTATCTATTTACTTTATGCATGGAATATTTTACTTTGTTAATGGATGCTAAAGCCAGTAAAGGAAAAGTGGAATCAGTTATCAAAAACAATTCTAACATAACTCATCTAATTTATGCTGATGATTTGCTTATTTTCATAAATGCCACAGAGGTTGGAGCTAAAGCTATTAAGAATTGTTTCAAAAAATTGAAGAGAGTCACTGGTTTAGAAATGAATAATCTCAAAACTCAAGTATTTTTTAACAAGTTTTGCACTAACAAGGAGAAAGTGCTCAACATTTTGGATATTCAAGAAGGAGAACTACCTGTTAGATATCTTGGGTTACCTCTATCTGTGTCATATATAAAACACTCAAATTGCAAACATTTGATTGACAAAGTGTTAAATAAAATGCAGGGTTGGGAGTGTAAATTTCTCACAGTTTCAGGAAGAATTGAATTAATTAAGGCTGTAGTTTATCCTATGGTCAGTTTTTGGATGCAGTGTTTCATGCTCCCTAGCTTAACTATCCAAAAAATCAATCAACTTTGCAAAAATTTTATATGGAAGGGTAAAAAAAGTAGTGTCCCATGGGAAACAGTTACAAGTGCCAAATCTGAAGGTGGAATGGGATTGAAAAAATTGACAGACATAAACATCACTTTTTGCATCAAAAGAATTTGGGAGGTACTCAACAATTCTTCATATAGTGCTAAGTGGCTGAATGTTAAATATGCCAACAATGAAACTCTATGGGATTCTAATTTCAATAATAATTATTCTTGCACATGGAAAAAAATGCTTTATCATAGAAAAGATGCACAAAAGCTAATTGACAGAAGAATTGTGGATGGAAAATCTACAAGTCTGTGGTTTACACCATGGATTAATGGGTCAACTTTATTGGAAAAGCTAGGATATGAAACTTTATCATATTCAAGGAGTCATAAACATAAGGTAGATCAAATTATATCTGGAAATAACTGGAAGCCTGAAAACATCTCATTTCTTGGTAATGTAAGTGAGGAAATAAAAAAAGTGCCCATCCATTATGACAATACAGCAGATTACTGGTTTTGCAGAAGCAGTAAAAATGGTCAATTTAATTTTCATGATGTTTGGAATGATTTTAGAACTAAACTACAGGAAATCAGTGATTACAAAATCATATGGAACAACATTTCTCTCCCAAAAATGAATGTATGTTTATACAGAGCCATTTTCAGTTTTCTACCCACAAAAGATAAATTAAAAATGCAAGGAGTGACTGAAGATGATGTTTGTGTACTATGCAAGAGAGAAGTGGAAACTTGCAAGCATATATTTTTTAATTGTCCCTTTTCTAAACATATATGGTGTTGGATCAGAATCATGATGGGAGATCCTATAACTCAAAGAAACTTTCAAACTTCTATCTTAGATGCCATTACATATATCAATCGGAAGTTCGCAGCCAACAATATCAAAAAGGAAATCATAATAGCCGCGCTAAGTTCATCTATATGGTTCATTTGGAAAAGCAGAAACTCCATTATTTTTAATAATGAAAAAGCAGATAGAATTAAGATGTGCAATATCATAAAGTACAATGTTCGTGATATCATCATCAACAGATCCAGATTTATCAGACATAGCATGAACAATTTTGAAGAAATCATCGAAAGATGGGAGATTATACCTTTGCGAGTCGATAATAACATTACCTCAATCCTGAACCCTAATTCCCCTTCCATAACATCCTCCTCAAGATACATGATTGATAGAGAAGAAGATGAAGCTGAGAGATCTAGATTGTCCAGACGCACCGAAATTTTTAACGCTAATGTTGAAAGAGAAGAAGACTTGGCAGGAAGGGAAAATGAGCCGCCATGAGAAGCATTGTTGCTAGGTTTACGCAGTGTGTGTAGGGAGGTGTTTGCGGGTTCGAATTAGCAACCCGTATATATTGTATATACTATGTTTGTAATGTTCTATCATTATCAATAATATATTTGACCTTTCTTCAAAAAAAAATATTTATTACATTTATGAATAGTACAAATTCAAGCTCTCACTATACATATACAATTTTGTTTACAATACATCACAACTTCAATTTACATAAATTTCTCACTACATATCACTCACACTCGTAGTGTATCTTCAACTTCATTCCAGTTAGAATCCAGCATCTGAGCAATCTGCAAAAATATTCACTAACACGGTAAAATTGAAAAAGAAATATTTTTGCAATATAAAATGAAATATGATTTTTGAAAATATGATTTGCCTCAGTTATTTGGGTTGTTCGTCATCATTTACATTTGAATTAATCATACACGAACAATGTGACATGCACAGTGTATCATTGTACATGCCACAAGGCCGTGCACATCAATATACACTTGATAATGCTACAGGGACAGGTGAGCACAAGTCAAACCCAAATGAAAAGTCGTGTTCAACTCACGTGCAATATATTTAAAATCATGACTCGAGCACAAGGTCAAACCCGAGTTTTGAAACTGGATTCAACTCAAGTGAAATTTCAAAAATCAACATGAAACGATGCAAAGAACAGAACATCAAACTGACTGAATACAAATGCCATACCAAGCTGCTACAAAATACACATATGAAGACTCGACTACAAGAGCACCACAAGTGCACAACTCAGACCAACAGCTACATGAAGCAAAACTAAAACCAAGACTACAGTGATACAAGTACAGGAAGCAATTCAATACTCAAGAAACCACTGAAATGATGCAAACTGACTCGAAGATTACCACCAACATAAGCAGCAACAATGAAGACCACTATGCAGCAGACATGAATGCAACTTGACTATCAAGACTCGGTAAACGACAACAATATCAAGTATCATGATACAGCATCAAGACGAGTCAACAATCAGAATATATGAAACACAGAAATGATTCATGCAAGCTACGGATATATGGAAGTGCACAAACAAGTATGCTAAAACAAAGTCAGTGAGCATTCAAACCATTCCAAACATTAAACAAAACTCAACAAGACACATAATGAAAATCAGGTGGTTGACAACTTCAATATGAGTGCAATGAAATTATGAAGTGAATGCAAACAGTCGAAGTCATGGAGCTGCAGCCAATATACAATGATGAACAAAATCACAAGATGCCCAACTCAAATGAACACTACAGCAAAACCAGAATTGATGCAAATGTCCAGATAACATCAACTGGGCACATGAAGACCAACAACATCAAGTATTGAAACCAGCAATATGAAAAAAAAAGGCAGTGGACAGGTACAAGGCCAGAAAGATCAAATGCAACACAAGTGCAACTGAAAGGTGTGTAAACACAACAATGAAGTGAATATAACTACAGGTGAACAGAAGATAATTGAACAACTACAAGGTCAGGGAAGCAACAAGAATACCAGAGACTACAAATAATGCAGTGCAGACCAAAAGCAGCGACCAAGTAGCATGTACACAATATTTTAAATCCCAAAGCAACGCAACAGCAATATGCACTATAACAAAACAGTCTTTTTACAACGGGCAATGCCCGTTGTAATATGGTTTTCGCAACGGGCATGTGCCCATTGTAATAGGCCTCGTTGTAATAGATCCATCACATTTTACAACGGGCAAAGCACGTTGCAGTATACCTTTTTACAACGGGTTATGACCGTTGTAATAGACTATAATACAACGGCCATAACCCGTTGCAATAGACTAACCATACTAGTTGCATAGCCTGTTTCACAACATGCATTGACCGTTGTAAAAAGCTCATATAACAACTCACATTGCCCGTTGCAAAATAAATGCAAATTTAAAAAAAAATTACAGCAGCATTCATGCAATACATCCATACTAATACTAAACATTGTCGTAAAATATTAAAATCAGAAAAAACTAAAAGCTAGAGTCATAGAATCCTAACACTTCAAATAACTGCACAGATTATTTAATACCATTCATAGGCACTTTGCCAACAAGGCAGTAAATGTTACATCATGTGTGATGAACAATGGACCCCTAAAATATATCACATAACCATGTCATACCATAATAAAAGTCAATGTCTTCACAATCTTAGATGATATACACCAACCATAAACCCAAAAAACCACCTTAAGTACATTAAGAAAAAAATAAACTAAGATAAACTTCATAAAGAGGACCTACTCACCATGAAGATTTCGCTATTTCATCAAACTTTGCCTTAACAAGCACGCTCTCTTCCTCAACAGCGACCGCAACATTGTTCAGATCCTCGACCTCGGTCTCCCACTGCCTACTGCCTGCCTTCACAACTTCACTGACATGCTCCCCCTTCTCACTGTTTCTCCACCACAAAACCATTTTACTGTTTCTGGCACTGCACATAGCCACCATATAACAATCACTGCCCCACTAAACTTCTGTGCAACTTTACATCCACGATAGCCGTAGATTTTGCACAACTGTAAAGCCCAATACAGACACACTGTTATTGCCTGATCAACTACACTGCCTCACATTTTCACAGCCTTTCACTTCACAATACAAAACTTCAATCACTCAACTTCTTACTTCCTCGCACATATACACACACCTCGCTCATCAACAAACTATCACACATCAAAACACTACATTTCATCCACCTTTACAAACCTGATCACCTTTACTCCTCTCTACCCCTCTGTCTGAAACCAAAAACTCACTACCATACAACACAAACTGTTCAACACCCTGCCACACCTTCCACAACCTCAAAACCACTCCACTGTCATACAACATCAACTCAACTTCATTTCTGTCGCATATTCAACCTATTCTCACTTCGACTACCAACCACTTACATACAACAGCCAACAACCACTCAACTTCCTCACATCATTCACTGCAAAACACTTTTGCCCTGAACATCATCTAAACTTCATTGAATACCCAGTCAAGTGTCATTCCATTTCATCTCCATACACTGTCGTTCCAACCCAAGCCACAGCAACACCTTCTTCATAAAACAACTTACCGAAATCACCTGCCTTCTTCATCCCATCAACACAACTGCAATCACCTGCATCCGCAAGCTTAAAAACATCAGCCCTTTTTCTTACCCCAATACAACTTCATTCATAACTTCATAAACTTCGACTGAACCACTACCACCATACATTGAATATATTATAAGTATTGCCAAACATGCTCTTAGTTACTTCATTTATAGCATGTAGATGAATGGATAGTTGGTAATAAATGTACTTGCCATACTTGAGAATGTTTTTACATAATTCAGTAGTGTAGAGCCATTGCACCCTTTTTTTAGTGTCAATTGCTAATTTAGTTTACCAGTACAATCAATAATGCACCAATAATGAGCAGTTAATTTATCAGTTTATTTAAATGCCAATGTAAATTTCCTCAAAAAAAAGCAGGAGCATAGATTTTTTAAGTTTGGTACATAAAAATCTTCTTAAAAGCATGTTTTAAATTGCATCCGTATTTTTTATTTTCAAATTTTTCTTTGTTTTTTTCGAAAATTTAATCTGAAATAATTGCATGTTTCTATGAGCAAAATGATCTTTTTGAATTTTTTGAAAAAGTGCAAATTTTAGCAGTTTTTACTGTAAATATTTTGCACTTTTTGAAGGTGAAAATATTTGCAGCAGTTTAAACTAAAAATGTGGACGTTCTTTAAAACTTGTTTTTGAGGAGATATGGCTGTGTGTATTTTGAAACTTAAAAAGAGGGGGTTTTACAAAAGTTTCCTAAAATAAACCACTAAATTTAGAAATTGTATTAACTGTGGTGAAACCCATTAATTGCTCAAACGGTTACTTCCGTCTTACTTGTCAATGGATCAATTTGTCATGGGGGCACATCCATTGGATGATAAATTTTACTTGGATGCATCATCAATTGCTCTTCAAATTAAGAATTGAAAATCAAATATAATCCTTTGTGTGGTGTTCCACATGAACAAATCCACAAATGATAGAATTATATTTAAATTTATAATGTCTATTTTGGCAAATACTGGTAGAGCCGCAGTACCAAAGTCGTAATGACAGATAGTAGGACTGAACTACTTTGTTGAGTTTCTTCATAACACAGCCATCATCAATGACCTCCTAGGTAATTTCAGTTTATACTTGGGAAAGTGGCTTTGCAATATGATTTACTTATGATGATGTAGTGCTACAAACCCCAGCCACATATTCATGATGCATAAACACTGTTAAGTGAAAGACACATAGCTATGGTGTTACAGCACAGGAGCAGATTACTTGATCCTAACCTCTTTTGCCTGGGTGTCTCCATCCAGTAGTTATTTGATGCGTAAAAGAACATTTTGCAAAACGATCTGTAATACGAGAGAATGGACTACTTCACCAAGTTTTGAATGATTTAATTGAGTGGGTACACTGGAATGGAGGATTCTAGGACCATAATCAACAATTCACTACCACCATACATTGTTTATCATACCACAGTACTGTTGTAAACTAAACGTCCACGCAGATCACCATTCCACAGACCAACGATAACTCTTACTTGCATATCTCACATTCAATCACCCTACTGCCACAGCTTACCATCCCACTTCCCCTTGATCATAAGCATAACAAATTTCCACTTGCTTCACCACTCAACAACCTCTGCAACTTCACATTCCAACAACTCCCCTCTTTCAGACCAACAACTTCAACCATCACACTGCCTTGTCACAACCAATTGCTACACCATATCCAATTCTAGACCACAGTTCTACCATAATTTCAAACCATGACATCTATCCATACACATAGCAAACATTCACACTGCAGCAAGCATCATTCATCAACCTAAAACACAGACAACACTTCCAGTTATCATCTCCACTGCTCCATCCATATTGAAACCACTGCTGCTACCACTCACTGTTTACCACACAGTTGCATATCCCTATGAACCTTCCATCAACCTCCTCCACCTCAATCATGTAGTCACTGTTGTGCATATCATTATATCCCCTAACCAACATCCTTACTCACCTGACCACCTCCTCCTCGTATACAACCACACACCCATGTCTTCCACTCCGCAACATAGTCCAATGTCCTAAACCCTTCGTCAAATTCTTCATCTGGTGCATTGATCGATAAGTTTTTGATGCTTTTCACAAGTTCAGCAAAATCCATCTTTAAACCGTAGGTTAGGCCTTTCTTCACGAATTTTGCATGGATGAGCAATGGGTCACAATGAGGGTGTTGAGGAAAAAGTTTAAGGTCTTCCTTTGTAGATTCCATGAACTCGGCCATTTCGGTTTCGGAGTCTTGAGATTCAGTGTTATTTGTTGAGCAGGTTACAAATGTTGTTATGTTTTCATTGCTGGTTAAAGATTTGCTCTGAGCATGTTCATTTTCCTTGGCATTTTCCTTGTTACCTCCACTGGAAATGCTTCCATTTTGTATGCCATTGTCGACATCTACAATGTCAAGGTCGATTATGTCTTTGAATATTTCAGCATTTTCAATAACTGAATCTATTAAACTTGCTGTGTTCTCATGGCAGATATCGGTGGCAGTTGAGAAAAGATTTTTTGCCAGGAAGTGGTGTATTTTTCTCGGAATTTAGGCTGAATTTTACATGCCTTGTGGACGAACGAACAGAAATGTGAACTGTTGAGTTTCCTGTGATCGCGGGGAAAAAACAGCATTATAAAAATAATTCATGAAATAAAATATGATGATGCGTTTTACATGTTTACCTTCTTTATCGGAAGGAGATTGTTTATGATTAGATGTAGAATCACTGCGAGCTTTTCTGGATTTTAAAGATTTTTTAAAAGGAGCAGTATTATTGATTCAAGAGTTTTCTAGTAAATAAAATAGGATACGTTTCAGCAATTGAAATTGATACAAAAATGGATTTAATATCATAAATATATATTTACCATCCTTATGATTAGAGGTAGAATCATGATGAGCTTTTCCGGTTATTGAACATTTTTTCAACGAAGGAACGAGATTGTAAACTGGAGAGTTTTCTGCGAAACCTGGAAGATTAATAATAATATAGAATAGGATTCAACAAGTAGAATTGATACAAGAAATGAAATATGATATTGTATTCATACATTTACCATCCTTGTGACTAGAGGTAGAATCATGGTGAACTTTCTTGGAATTATCGCAAACTGTATTACTAACTGGAGAGTGATATGTAGAATAGAAAAATAAATAACATTGTAAGTGTCTCAAGCATTTTATCAAACAATTCAGGGAATATTGGGAACTTCCTCTCTTATTCAACCACCACCGGTAACTACGAACTTCCCAAACACAGCAATCGCAAATCCTTACGAACCATCACCTCGAACTACGCCTTCCAATGCCCAAACCCATCGCCTAGTCAAGCAAACCATAACCAAAATCGAATCGCCTCTTCAAACTTCAAAACATTGAATCACCATACTGTAGCGACCTCAACCTTTTCAAATTATCGCGGCACCCTCAAAAACGAAGAATTAGGGTTGTAGCGACAGAGCTTGTAGCTGGAGGAGCTTGCAGCGGAGGAGCTTACAGAAACGGTCATGGCTTTGTCGATTTAAGAATTAGGGTCTTTGAGAGGTCTGGATTTGGGAGCGTGAGAGGCAAGGAGTAATTTGTTATTTTAATTTTCGGCGAAGAAAAGGAGGGCTTTGAAATTTTGGGGGAACATTGTAAAATTGATGTCAAATGCAACGTGCATTTTATGACCGTTGTAAAATTAGTATCTATTACAACGCGCATTTTGTGAACGTTGTAAAATTGGCATCTATTACAAAGGGCATGAAAGGACTGTTGTAATAGCATTCTGTTACAACGAGCAGTCAATTCCCATTGTAAAAAAGGCGTTGTATAGGGCACCTATTACAACGGGACTAAATGGACCGTTGTAATGGCCTACTATTACAACGGGCAGGCAATGCCGTTGTAAAAAGGGCGTTGTAATAGAGTATTTTTGTTATAGTGGCATGCAACATGGTGAACAAGACAAAGTGCAGACACAAGAAGTGATACATCAATGACAAATTGGAGCAACAGAATCAATTATGCAATAGTGAAGAATAACCAGCGTTGTACAAGTTCGACACAGCATGGTACAATGCAGATACAACAAGTCTCGACCACTATGCAATGTCCAGTGATGGAAACAGTGAATAACATGTTCGAAGTCGAAAGCAATAAACAAGTTCAAGTCGAGATCATGGAAGCATACTGGAGTCAAGTCAGAATAATTCATGAATGCAACAACCAGACCAAGTCAAAGCCGTAATTCACAGTAAAGTCAAAGTTGACAAAAGATTAAAAGAGCAAGGATGACCAACTAAAAGAAATCAAGTGTGTGTAAATTGAAAAAGTCAAAATTGAAAGCAAATTAAAAGAGGAAAGTTCTTTTCCGTATGAATCAAGGGAAAATCAAACGTTTGAAAATCAAGGCCGTGCGCATCAAGTTATTACAATATCAGGAAAGAGAAAATTAGGAAAGTATCAAATAGATACGAACGAATTATAGGGTCTCAAAATTCATATAAATACCAAACCGCAAATCATCATCAGAAGGGTGGAAAAATCGAATCGAATCAAAATATAAACCCACAATCATCATCGGCAAGATAATCACATCATCGAGTTCGAATACGAGAAATCATAGAAGCACAAATAGGAAATTACATACCGAGGCAACAGTGAACTCGATCAAAGGAGCATCTGCGACCGAGCGCAAGCAACACAAACCAGATTGTTAACGCTAAAATTTGAACGCTAACACCCCGGTGTGTGAAGTATAGTTGTGAAAGCACCACCCGTGAATACAGGAATCAAGAGATAACAGTAAGTAACAGAAAATGCAGCAAATGAGCACAGAGTTTATAGTGGTTCGGCTTATGATCAAGCCTACGTCCACTTCAATCCTTTTTATTGCTGACTGAGTTACCACTTATTACAATCTCTTTCAATTACAATCCAATTCAATTCAAAAAAGGCAAGTAGCTAGAGAAAACTTTAATGCCACAGAGTTCTTTGAATCCATGATTGAATATGTCGAATCTTTGTGCGAAGTTTGGTCTAAATTTCTTGCGTGAGCTTGAAGTGATGGAGTAAGAATGTCTTGAAGATAGTAGAGCCTTGATGTCACGAAGAGAATGATCCCCCCCCCCAAAAGTCCTTTTCTAGTTGGAGCTAGGGTCGTATTTAAGGACATTTCTCGGAGTTAGGTCATAACTCGTACACGACTCATGATAAGTCGTAACTCGTAGACGACTCATGGTAGGTCGCGGCCGACCTACTGGGTTTAGCTCATGGCTTGGTTCAAAGTTATGCACCCATTTGAATGAATGATACAAGTTCTAAGTCGTTCCTGAGTTAACCAAATGCAACTTCCTTTATGCTAGCATGAGTCGTACACGACTCATCATAAGTCGTAAGTCGTCAACGAGTCATTTCATTACAGCATGGTATTGAACTTGTCTCCAAGTCTTAGGTCGTGAATGACTTATCTGCAGTTATAAGTCAGCAGCGACTTAAGTGTTGTTGTCTCTTCCTTTTAGTGCTTTGAGTCGTCACTCCTTTAGGTCGTGGACTTTCTTAAGTCGTAAGTTGTGAGCTGTGGTCGCGCACGAGTTAACTGGTTGTAGCTCCTTGTTTGCTTGCTTGAGTCGCTGACGATTCAAGGTAGGTCGTAAGCACAATTCTTTAACTCGTGCAACTCCTCAATTGTTGAGTCGGTAACTTGCTAAGTCGTGAAGTACCTTGAGTCGTGAAGTACCTTGAGTCGTGAAGTACCTTGAGTCGGCCAACACCTTTAAGGCATTAAGGTTATAACCCGGTGAGTCCCTATCCCTCTTGAGTCGTTCAGTCGGCAATCAGTTGAGTCGTCATTCATTTTAGGTTGGCAATGAGCTAAGTCTGTTGAGTCGTGACATTCCCTAAGTCGTTTAGGTCTTAACCTGTTAGGTCGTTAGCTCCTTAACTCGTACGCTCTTTAACTCGAAAGCTCCTTAACTCGTGGTCGAAACGGGGTTAACATTTGCCCCTCGAAGCACACGCTTAAGTCGTAAATCATGTGCTTCGACTCATCATAACCCGGGCGTGCTGATTCGAGTTACAGCGCCTCCAAATATAAAATGCTTGAGTCGTTCCTCTTATCTCACTCTTCTCATTACTTATCCCCTGAGCCATTCCTGCCATTATCACGTCTTCAAGCTTCCAAAGGCGATCTCGACCCAATTTTACTTCCAACTATCTCTAGCTTCACACCACGTAAGCAACTTTCTCTTTTTCCCAATCGCCGATCACCATCATTGATCTTCGCCCACGATTTACATCTTGAGCCTTGCAAATACTACTGCATGGATCATCGGTGGACTTAAGGCTATTTGATTTGATTCACGATAACTCGCGATTTATAACGAGTTCATGGTGTGATAAGATTAAAGTTAAGGATTGTGAAGTTACTGGATTAATGGGTCAGGAGAAAAGACTAACGGGTTAGGAGAAGAAGTTAACGGGTTAAGAGTGAACCGTTGTTTTGAGTATGATTCAGCAGTCTTATGCGACCAAGTATTCTCTGCGACTTCGCAACCTTTACGACTCAAACCCTGAGTCGTAGCCGAGTTAAAGCTTGAAATCTTGAGTCGTGGCCGTGTTAGTACTTTGGAAATTTCCCACTGCTTTTCCACTGGAGTCCTTCCTCTATTTCGCGGCCTTTGACCCAAAGCACTGCCGACTTAGAACATCATTGATTTAAAATTGAAGCAACTTAAACTGACTCGCCCCTTAATCCTTAAGTCGTGGGCAAGCTAGCCAGAAAACTAATGACCTGACCTAACTTTGAACCGTTGCATGGACTTTGAACTGTTGAACTTTATTGCATTCATTCACAGGTCACCTTAACTTGCGAGCTAACAATCTGTCCTATACAACATTTACAGAAAATTGGGACGAATATACTGCCATCGATTGCCCACATCAAATGACATATTAGTTAATAACAGATAATTAACAGAAATAAATTGTGTGAACGAAGTGCTTTCATCAATTTCAAGTAAAATATTAAAGCAACACTGAAATAATCAATTGAAACTGACCAGCTTGCACTAATATTATGCTTGAACTTTTAGATTAACAAGTTCTGAAATTTTGTAGTCGATCAATCATCGACTAGTTTAATTCCAGTTATATTTACTTGCTATTTTTATTAGTTTTGCACGACACTTCACACTTTTAGGAAACGTGCACCTTCACATTTTAATATCCAGTTGCTTGTGTAGAATGACTTCTCAGGAAGAAGATACAACAGTTCAGGTTGGAGAGGCAACTGTTATTCCGGCTCCACTAGTCAATCCTCCCGAAAGAGCCCCTACCACGCTATCATACAAAGTTTTTCGCCAGTTGTGTGCTCAGTTTGGCATTGCTGAATCAGATGCCATTCTTCCCGAGAGAAGTAACACTGCTGACATAGCACCCCCTGGCTTTGTGACAGTTAACCGACAAATGTGCCTGAGCGGGGCCATCCCTCCTTTCAACAACTTTCTCCAGCATCTTCTTCGTCAACTGGCCATCGCTCCATCCCAGCTACATCCCAACAGTTACGCCATTCTAATGGGGTTGGGTGTGCTATTTAGGAGAACGCTTGATCGACTTCCGAGCTTTGATGAAATCTGTTACTTATGTTCCTTTACCCGGACCAAAGATCATCCTTCTATTACTGTTGTGAGAAGCGCCCGAAACCGCAAATTGATCGTTGGCCTTCCAGACACTGCTCACGGGTTCCTAACCCGGTTCTTCTTTGTTCGTTGCCCCCCGGAGTTTTATGCTGTGTGGAGGGAAGGAAGTAAGATCATCCATCTTTGTTACTACGTTTGTTATCCGACTTTTGCGAGACTGAATTGTTAAGTGTTAACTCCGCTTCTTTTTTACTTTCAACGCTCCTCCTTCCTTCTAGGGATCCCAGTCATGGGCCAACTTTCGAGAGGCTCAAGGCCATGCCAGTTGAGGAGAGAGGCATTTAATTTCTGTTGAAAGACGAATTTTTGCATCAGTATGGACTTTTGCATACTTCTCATTCTACACATCCTCATGAAATACCAGACTCCCCGGTTAGAGCGTCGGATGCCCCAGCTTCTACTGACACATCCGTACCAAAAGGACCTGCTCCCGAAGCTTCACTAGTGAAGTGCTCCACTTCTGTTGATGTTGCGGGGCCATCTGACAAACTTGCCCCGGTCATTGAGGAAGAGCCTCAGGGATCTCCCTAATGTTCACAGGAATCTAGCGAAGAAGCTGAGAAAACCAGCCCTGCCAAGCAGAGCGGGGACGATACTTTCGAAGGATTGAGTGGTCTCTTTGCCACCTCACAAGAGATCTTTAAAGATGATCCTATTACTGCCGGGGTTTCTTCTTCAGTAGTTGAAGCGACTTCCATTCTGCAACAGACTTCGTCAACTCAAGAGTTGACGCTAACTACTACACCCACAACTACTCCACAATTAAAGAGTGGTTCGTAGTTTGATGCGCGTAGTTTGCACATTACACACACTTAGAATCTTTTAGCACTTTTATGCTTCTGACTTTTTGTACTTTGAAGAATTCTAAAATTTAGCTCTTTTTATTTCAGATCCTCCGATGGGACGCAGCGGATACAACTATGATGACTTCCAGCGCTACGGGAGGCGTAGCCAATATGATTATAGGCATTACCACCCCTCTTACAGAGAATCCGATGAAGAAAGAGCCGCCCGAAAGGCTCAAGAGAAGAGGGCTCAAGAGGAGCGTTATGAAAGAAGAGAGAGGGAGGAGCGCCACGATTCTTCGCAGAGAGGCGACGATTCCCATAAAAGAAAATCCCATGATGACCGAGGAAAAAGTCATATGGTTGAAGATTCGAGCAAGCGAGCCCGACATGGTGAGAAGCACACCTCTACAACTCCTGAAAAGGTTACTGCCCCCGCCTCGCTTGACATTCCTTCTAGCTCTCCCGCTCTCGGGAAAGCAGATATTCAAATAATAATCAGCAGGCCTAAATTCCAAGTTGGACCGGGCCCGGCCACTTTGCAAAGTCGGTTTCCACAGTGGTGTCTGAAGGGAGTAAGGTTTGACCTTGACTTGGTCCCCATTGACAAGTCTGCCATGTTACGAAACCTCGATGCCGTCAAGCTTGATATTGAGAGGATGTCAAACTGGCAAAAACTTGTTGACGAGCTCCAAAGGGTTAATCGTGCAAATATAGAGGCCATGCTCACTATGGAAAATGATAAAGCCGAATGGCAAAAGGTTCTCGAACAACACGATACTGAAATGAGGAGTATCGCTTCTTACAATGAAGAGCTTGAAGCAAAAGTTGAGGAACTGAAACAAGAGCTTGCTACTTCCTCTACTTCCTATTCTCAAAAAGAAGAAGTGCTTCTAAAACAAGTGAGAGACGCTCATGCCAGCCAAAGAGACGCCGAAGACAGGCTCGAAGTGCAAAAAAGAATCAGTGAGGGCTATATTGCTGATGTTGCAGAGCTTCGGAAGAAAACCAGCTCCCAAGAGGCGGAGATTCAAATGCTTGAGCTTCAACTTTCCGAAGCTGAAAGGGAGCGTGATGAGGCCGTTGTCGGCAAAACTGCAGCTGAAGAATCCCACGAGGCGACGAGGACCAACATCAGCTCAACATTATTTGATTTCTACCTGCATAGCATCTTGGGGCACGGTAGCCTCGCCTTTCTAGGCCCCAAGTATGAAATTACTCTGGCTGAAGTTTGGGAGGCTGCACTCGATATGCTTGGCGATAAAGGCGCTGACTATGCTGAGTCAGCTCTTGAGGAGCATTATCTTGATGATGATGCTCGCGCCGCTCTCGCCAAGGGGAGAGAACAGCTTGCAAAATTAAGGGCCGAAACAGCGGCAGGAGAATATTCGGGAAAAACCATCTCAACCGTTCCAATTCAGCCTTCTCCTTCGGCCGAAATTGACATTATCGGTTCTAGTTCTCATTCTCTATCTCCTACCAAAGTTACCACCGAGATCACAAGCATACACGGTGGAGATGAAGGCGACGAGGGTGCCGAGGCACAGGCTTACGAGGTTGATGTCAGAAAACCGACTTCTGCAGGTAACCCTACTGTTAATCTTGCCCAAGTAGACTGCTCATCTGTTTCTTACGAGCTTGATGAGCTTCTTGACTACTTCTTGAACCTTAGCGAACCTTTATCTCCGCTTTTTACAGACTTGAACTTTTTCCTTTTGTAGAGAAAGCACCGAGCATTGTTCAGGCTTCTCCTCCTCCAATTATTCCTTCTCTGCCTCTTAAGGTCACTCCTCTTTCTGCCTCGCAACCCGGGTCACAAGAGGAGCAAATAGAAGCTCTTCACGGCTTGGATGACCCTGTTGCTTCTCAAGATCCGAGAGGAGAAGAAACTGAAGGAAGCGAGAAGACCCCAGAACCTACTGGCTCCGATGATGAACCGCTATCTAAACTTTTTTCTCCAGGGAGTGGGTCTTCCTCCAAAAAGAGGGGAAAGCAGGGAGTCTCTAAGAAGAAGAAGAAATCTTCGAATGGCGACGAAAAAACGGAAGAAAGTCCAACTGAGCCCCTCTCTCCTTTGTCCCCTACCCTCAGAATCCGACCTGAGAAGTTGGTCATCCGGCCAGGTGCGGGCTCAAAAGGTGGAAAGAAGAAGAAATGATGGCCCTGGTTCTGTGGCTTTCGTATCGCTCTTTGCTTTTTGTATATACTGACCGGTGATTGTGCGGATACCGGCCTCCATTTTTCTTTTACTCTTTACTTTGGAACTTGTATCTATACAAAATTTTAACAGTGTTGAATAAAATAATTCTTTTTCTTCATACAAACTTCTGTCTGTATCTGAAAATGCATTTATTATTCATTTTTGTACAAGTTTCTTTGTACGATATTGCAGTGAGCTTGTAGTATATTGTTTGAGCGCAATTTTACCGATGTAGTTATACCATGTTGCCCCTATACCATAAGCTCGTTGCAATATTTTATATTTTGAGGGGACTTGTACTTTTATTTTCTAGAGAATAATTATTCCATACTCGGGGGAATATTATTTCGTTAGAAAACAGAATACAACTTCCTCCAAATGAGTTTATACGCTTTATCCTTCGAAGATATCCCTTTTTCTTTTGTGCATATACACATTTTACTAAGTGAATTCTCTTATGCGATAAAGTGGGCCTCTGAAGGACACTTTAACTTCTTTTTGAGGAAGATTATTTTCCAGAATAGGTAAATCATTTTCCCTTCGAAAGTTAAAGTGTGCCTTTGATGAGAATTTTTTTTTATACCACAGTAAAGGGCTTTTTGATTTTTGTTTCTTTGAAAAGTTGCACCTCTGAGGAAGGCTCTCTCATGTTTCAACACCTGGAAGTTTTATTTCAATCTTGGTGAAACGTGTGCCTCCGAAGAGATCTTTTTGCTTGATTGTGCCTCCGGGAGGAGGTCTTTTCGTTTCTGCCTCTGGGAAGAGGTCTCTTTTTTTTTTGGTGAAGTGAAACTCCGAAGAGCGGCTGTTGCACTTCAACTCTCGGTGAAATGTGCCTCCGAAGAGGGCTTTATTTTGTCTGGCATTTCAACTCTGGTGAAGTGGGCCTCCGAAGAGGGGCTCTCACACTTCAACTCCTGGTGAAATGTGCCTCCGAAGAGGGCTTTGCTTTGTTTTGCATTTCAACTCTGGCTCATGCATCATGATCTGGTTATATCTGGAGTAGGCATCCATAAAAGATAACAATTCATATCCCGCTGTTCCATCTACCAGTTGATCGATCTTGGGTAATGGGAAGCAGTCTTTGGGGCAAGCCTTGTTTAGATCTGAAAAATCGATGCACACTCTCCATTTTCCGTAGGCTTTCTTAACCAATACTGGATTTGAAACCCAATTCGGATAGGTAGATTCTTTGATAAAGTCATTCTCCATGAGCCGATCAACTTCTTCTTTTAATGCTGCTGACCTTTCTGGACCTTGGGTTCTCCTTTTCTGTTTCACAGGCGTAAATTTTGGATCAATATTCAGAGCGTGTACTGCAACTTCTGGGGATATTCCGCACATATCGGCATGAGTCCAAGCAAAAACATCCAAATTTGCTTTTAAAAAAGATATTAAGATATTTTGAATTGACACATTAAGTTGTGAACCCACATTCAACACCTTATTTGGGTCCTTCGGGTCAACAGGTACTGGTACTGTCGTTTCCACTGGTACCACTCTATTCTCCCCCGCACTGGCTTTTCTAGGATCCATCTCTTTTCGTGCTCCGCTGTGCTCTCCAGTGCAGGGTCCGCCCTGTAATTGCTACAAGGATGGTTCTTTGATGCGGACTGGGGTTGCCGCATCCTTTCCCATTTCTCTTTTCCTTGCCTCTCGCAGCTCTGTCAGATAACACTCCCGCCAGGCATTTTGATCCCCTTTTATAACTCCTACTCCATTGTCTGTGGGGAATTTAATGGTGAGGCACCATGGGGCCAGAACAACTTTGAACGCTGCAAGAGTTGGACGGCCAAGGAAAGCATTATAAGCGGTAAATTCATCAACAATCACAAAAGTTTGCTTGCGGACTACTTTTCTTTCTCCCTCTCCGAGTTCTACAAGCAAATCAATGGTTCCTATCGGCTGCTTTGGCTCCCCAATGAAGCCAGCGATTTTCTGTGACAAGGCTTGCACATCAGCCATAGGGATCTTCATTTAGTCGAATGTTTTCTTAAAGAGGATATTATAGGATGCGCCACAATCAATGAGAACTCTTCTGACAATAGCTGGCCCGATACCAGCCGAGATGACTAAGGGATCCAAGGTAGGAGCTTCAACACCTGTAGAATCCCTGGCTCTGAACACAATATCATCATTGAAAGTTCTTTGTTGTTTCAGGGGCGTAGCATTTTCCAAAACAAAGACATCTTCTTCGGCCGGTACATATTTCAAAGCCCGGGTATACCTTTCCATCTCACCCCAGCTCCTGCCTGCTGGGTGAGGTCCTCCTGTAATGACATTGATAACAAGCCTTCCGGATTCATGCCCTGCAGCCTTCTCACTTGTCCTAGGTTGATGAGCAGGAGCTTGTTGCCCCTGACTAGACGAAGCAGGATTGCTGCTATTCTTTTCCACAAATTGCTACAGCTTGTTTTCCCTTATCAACTCTTCAATCAAAATTTTCAATTGGCGGCATTCATCGGTATCATGACCGGGTTGATTGTGGAAACGGCAGAACTTTCCGCTTTGTACAGCTTTTTTCCCGGTTCTCAGAACGGGAGGTTTTGGATAATCAACAGAATCTTTAGTGGCAAGGTAAATACGCTCCGGCGTATCTGATAAAGGAGTATATTCCGATGGCTTGAAGGAACGAGGCTTCTTCAGATTTTTCTGTTTCTTCCCATCGTTATTTTCCCTTTTCTGTCCTACAGATTCATTCTTGCGTGGAGCAGCAATGTTATCTTCAGCTTTTTCCAATACTGCCTTTACCGGTACAGGACGGCTTTCCAGGCGTATGAACTCATCTGCTTTCTTTTAGAATTTTTCAAGGGAATTTGGTTCCTTCATGTTTAGCCATTTTCCAAATTCGCTCGACTTGTCGATGGCCCTCATCAGATAAGTCAAGATCATCCATGGTTCTGCATTGTCTACCTCGGCCAGCGCTATATTAAAGCGATTCAAGAAAGATCTGATAGTTTCCCCTGGATTCTGTTCTAAACTTGACAATGACATGATATCTTTGGCTTTTGAAGCATATAGTCTGAACTGCTCCTTGAATTTCCGGGGTAGGTCATAAAACTGATCTATAGACCGGATTGGTAGCTTGGTGAACCAAAGCAGAGCTACACCTTCCAAATATACAGGAAAATATCGACACTTTATTTCATCCAAAGCTCTGGCACCTGTCATGTGCCAATCATACTTATACAAGAATTCATTCGGATCACTTGTCCCCTTGTAAGCTGGAATATTTGGAGGGACGAACTTCCTCGGGAACTCAGCCTTTAAGATCCTTTCGGTAAACGGGGTTTTACTTGGAGCTAAACCCCATTCTTTCTCGTCTTCATCCCTTTGCATGCTCTCTTTCATGATTTGTCGAACCATTTCAGAAAGATACCCCTCATCATTTCGAGCTTTAGATCCACCAACTTCAGGAAATGTCTGCTCAAAGGGGCTGGCAGCCTTCTCAGGAACGTTCCTTTCTTCAGCATCATGAACGTTGCCAGAAAAGTTCCTTTCATTACCCGTTGGTTGACGGTTTGCCCTAAGCAAACCGTTCAACTTATTCAAAATTAGGGCATTTTGGGCATTCTGAGCCTCCAATTGTGCACTCTGGGCATTTATCTGCTGGTTCAGCCCTAAGATTACAGCATCCAACTCCGCTTTTGTAAACCCAATAGGTGGAGTGGCTTGATTAGGTACTAGGGAAGAAGAGGTTCCTTCTTGAACATTTCCAGATCTAACAGATCTACTCCTTCTCCTCGGAGCCATGATTTCAGATAAACTTCTAGTCTTCAGAGAGATTCCTTCAACAAGCTTTCGTGGAGCAATGGTGATAATTCACCTGAGTTAAATTCTCAGTGAAAGCACCAAAAATGTTAACGCTAAAATTTGAACGCTAACACCCCGGTGTGTGAAGTATAGTTGTGAAAGCACCACCCGTGAATACGGGAATCAAGAGATAACAGTAAGTAACAGAAAATGCAGTAAATGAGCACAGAGTTTATAGTTGTTCGGCTTATGATCAAGCCTACGTCCACTTCAATCCTTTTTATTGCTGACTGAATTACAACTTATTACAATCTCTTTCAATTACAATCCAATTTAATTCAAAAAAGGCAAGAAGCTAGAGAAAACTTTAACGCCACAGAGTTCTTTGAATCCATGATTGAATATGTCGAATCTTTGTGCGAAGTTTGGTCTAAATGTCTTGCGTGAGCTTGAAGTGATGGAGTATAGAATGTCTTGAAGATAGTAGAGCCTTGATGTCACGAAGAGAATGATCCTCCCAAAAGTCCTTTTCTAGTTGGAGCTAGGGTCGTATTTATAGGCATTTCTCGGAGTTAGGTCGTAACTCGTACACGACTCATGATAAGTCGTAACTCGTAGACGACTCATGGTAGGTCGCGGCGACCTACTGGGTTTAGCTCATGGCTTGGTTCAAAGTTATGCACCCATTTGAATGAATGATACAAGTTCTAAGTCATTCCTGAGTTAACCAAATGCAACTTCCTTTATGCTAGCATGAGTCGTACACGACTCATCATAAGTTGTAAGTCGTCAACGAGTCATTTCATTACAGCATGGTATTGAACTTGTCTCCAAGTCTTAGGTCGTGAACGACTTATCTGGAGTTATAAGTCAGCAGCGACTTAAGTGTTGTTGACTCTTCCTTTAGTGCTTTGAGTCGTCACTGCTTTAGGTCGTGGACTTTCTTAAGTCGTAAGTTGTGAGCTGTGGTCGTGCACGAGTTAACTGGTCATAGCTCCTTGTTTGCTTGCTTGAGTAGCTGATGATTCAAGGTAGGTCGTAAGCACAATTCTTTAACTCGTGCAACTCCTCAATTGTTGAGTCGGTAACTTGCTGAGTCGTGAAGTACCTTGAGTCGTGAAGTACCTTGAGTCGGCCAACACCTTTAAGGCATTAAGGTTATAACCCGGTGAGTCGCTATCCCTCTTGAGTCGTTAAGTCGGCAATCAGTTGAGTCGTCATTCATTTTAGGTTGGCAATGAGCTAAGGCTGTTGAGTCGTGACATTCCCTAAGTTGTTTAGGTCTTAACCTATTAGGTCGTTAGCTCCTTAACTCGTACGCTCTTTAACTCGTAAACTCCTTAACTCGTGGTCGAAATGGGGTTAACACAGAGAATCGATCATCTGAGAATTGCGAGCAAGAGCAACACCAGAAAATCGAATTTGAAGAAAGCCCCAATTTGGATCGACAGCACAAAACCCTAATTGTTGAAGAGGAATGAAAAAGAATTGAGAGCCGACATTGATAAAAGAAATAACAGGGCAACGTTTTTTTCTTGAGTGATAATACTTTGGGCCGGTTATATTTTAAAGGCTTTTGGCTATTAGGTTTTTGGGTTTAATTGTTTTTTATTTGTTGTTTTTACTTTTCGAGTCAAAGTATTGGTAAATCACCACCTAGGTTGTAGGTAGTGTCAGATTGTCTAGTTAGAATTAGTTCAGTGAGTAGGTTGTGTGAGTTTGCAAAACTCTATAGGCGGGAGCAGGGTTTGCGAGTTTGCAAAACTCTATAGGCGGGAGCAGGGGTTGCGAGTCTATTAAAGTGTTTGTAAGTGGGAGCAGGGTTTGCGAGTCTGTTAGAGTGTTTGTAAGCGGGAGACTGTTTAATTCTAATAGAAATCTGGGAAAGCAGCAGTAGGCAGGGGTTGCCGAAGCTGGGTAAATTTTGTGTGTGATTTACTTTTCAGCATATTTATTTCTGCAGTTTGTTTCCGTGTTTAAGTCGAGAAAATTTGCTATAACCCTATTCACCCCCCTCTAGGGTTAATCTAGATCCTACAACAATTAGACCTTTTTTTCACTTGATTGATTTCCAAGGCTACAATCACACCTTTTCTCACTAAATTGATTACAAATAAGTCTATAACTCTGAATAGCACTGAGGATCTTGTGGAGATAGTGACAGAGAATCAAACCAGAAATGATCTAGTTAGATTCAATGTTGATTTCGGCAGAGTAATGGTAAGAATGTGAATAAAGAAATATGGAAGAAGAAAAGGAGAGAAAACCAGAAAAATATGATATAAAATTCGTTGAAGGAAGCCCCTATTTATAGAAGAACAACAGCCATGTCCATTCGTGAAAGGATATGACGAATAAACACTTCTTTTGAAATTTAAATTTTTAAACCAATTGCCACTGTGTCAACATGGGTATCTTGAGTATGTCGACATGCCAAAGGTAATTTTGATGTTTTGTTTTTCTTGAAAATAACTTTATATTATATTAAAACTATTTTATAATTCTATAAATATACTTAACTATTGTTAAAATACATAAATAAATATAGACAATAATATTTTGGTATATATGTAAAATTTTACTATAATTTTATATTTAAATCTAAGTATAAATATTAAACATTAAATATATTATTATTTAAAAGATAGTTTAAAACCAAGGATAATTTTATTTTAAAGTTATAGATTAGTTTGAGGCTAAAAGTATTTAAAATCAAGATAAATGTTTTTGATTTTAAAAGGAAGATTTTGAAATCATTTTCAAAACAGGATAATTATGTAAAATCATTTTGAATAAAAGTTAGCGGATACAACTAGATTTTTCGTAGGTTCCATCCAACTTAGGGTTCCATCCCTTTAACAGACTAGAAATTAATTCCATTCCACGAATAAATTGGATTTTAAGATGCGTGTGCTTTTCTAGGTGTTTTAACAAAATTCCTAACTAAATTACTTATTATTGAAATCTTGAACTCTTAATATTTTGATACTCATGAGTCTTCAATCTTTATATCTTGAATCTCTATACTGTACTCTTCATTCTTAGTACCAGCATGGATAAATCCTACATATACATATATATCTGAATTATAATATTAGTATTTATATTTTATAATCTTATTCTAAGGTTGTTGTCATCATAACCATCATCTGAAGGACTAGCAGGTAGTTCGAGCATCATTGATCACTAGAAAAATTTTCGCAGATTTTCTAGTTGATCATGGCAACGGTGCGATTTGATTTTAGGGTTTAAAATTCATTTTTTCAAACTTGTTCTCGGAAGAACTGCGGCGTCGTCAAGATGATTCAAGAGATCGCACCAGGGGGAATAGGTTTATGGGACATTGGCGAAGCTTGGGAGGCGAAGGCGGGGTGGCCGGTTGACGGAGGCGCCGTGGAAAAGGCTGTTTCTGATGGGTGTTGGGTTCCAGCTTTTGGGTCAGTACATTAAATTTTGATCGACATCGTGTTTGGGGATTCTAGATGCTATAGTGAGGTGAATGGATCTTAGGTGACCGGTAGGTGTCGGCGACGATGATCGGAGTCGCTCTGATCGCGTGTACTCATGCTAGATGGTATTAGACATTTTTGGGTGGTTGAGAAGAAAAGGGGAGGCTCAATATTTGACTCGGGAGTTTAGTTGATTATCTCGAAGTAAATGATGGAGGTGAGAGCCTGAAGTTGAACTTGGGTAAATGTGTGTTTCGCTTGGGTTATCTTACGTGGTTAGCAGATTTTAAACTAATTCAAAAACAAACCTGTTTCCATTTTTTTAAATTTTTTGATAAAACAAGTTTTTAAATTTTAAAACAACCAGGTCTTGAACTATCTTCTTAAAATAAATTTATTTTAAATGATTAATGTTGTTAAGAGTTAAATAATTTGTTTAACTTGAATTAATTAGGCTAATATTCTAGTTTATTTAAAGTAAATTAAATGGTGTAATTAAGAAATGTTTTTAAGTTTTAATTAACTTAAAGGTTTAAGTTAATCTATGGGTTAATAATAAATTTTATTTTAAAGGTTATTTTAAAGATTAATTGTTGATTTGGGTTTAAATAATTTTATTTAAAACCCTAAGTGTTTAATAATGATTGATTTAGTAAGTCTTTGTTAACGCTAAAATTTGAACGCTAACACCCCGGTGTATGAGTTGTAGTTGTGAAAGCACCACCCGATAGCTCGGGAACAGATTACAAGCAGATAATAGTAGAAAAGTGGAAAACAACAACAATTTTATAGTGGTTCGGCTTAAGGGTATAGCCTACGTCCACTTTAAGTACTTTTATTAATAATCTCGTTACAAGCTGATACAATTCTTCCCAAGTACAATACACTTTGAATTACAAGAGACTTAGAACAAGTAGCCTAAACTTCGATGAAGATGAGAGTTTTCGAATCCATGTTGGATGTATGTGATCTCTTCTTGAAGTTGTTTCCAGCGTTCTTAGTGTTTTGAGAGCTTCAAGTGTTAAATTGGTTCGGAATGCAGCAGAGTATCGGCGCTTGAAGAGAGTGAGCCCAAAGTCCCCTTTCTGTTGGAGTTATGGGCGTATTTATAGGCATCTTCGGAGTTAGGTCGTAACTCGTGTACGACTCATGATGAGTCGTAACTCGTGTACGACTCATGATGAGTCGTAACTCGTATACGACTCATGGTAGGTCGCGGCTGATTTACTGGGTTCATGGCTTGGCCCAGAGTTATGCACCCATCTGAATGAATGATACAAGTTCTAAGTCGTTCACGAGTTAACCAAATTCAGTTTCCTTTATGCTAGCATGAGTCGTACACGACTCATCATAGGTCGTAAGTCGTCAGCGATTCTTCTTACTATATCGTGGTGTTGAACTTGTCTCCAAGTCTTAGGTCGTGAACAACTTATCTTTTGAGCCGTAGACTTCCTGTCGCGCCATCTTCTAACTCGTAAGATTGTTATGTCGTAGACTCTTTAACTCGTGGAGGCCTTAAGCCGTAGATCCTTATCTCGTAGACCTTTTAACTCGTAGAGTCTTTAACTCGTAGTGGCCTTAACTCGTAGATCTTTTAACTCGTAGATTCTTTAACTCGTAGATCCTTAACGCGTAGGTCGTTCAACCCTTGAATGGTTAGGTCGTGAAGACCTTGAGTCGCACAGTTCTTGAGTCGTTGATCCACTGAGTCGGCCTGTCTCATGAACCGTTAACCCTCTTGAGTCGCTCCATTCCTCTAAGTCGCCTTGAACCCTAACTCGTTAAGTCGTGGCACTTCTTAGGTCGTCCAATCCATGAGTCGTTAAGCTTATTGAGTCGGCAACCTTGTTAAGTCGGCAACCTTGTTACGTCGGTAAGTCGTATACCGTTTTGGTCGGGGCGCTGCCCCGCACCCCGCCGGGGGCGCTGCCCCCTGGACCCCTGCGACCTGACCGGTCAGGTCGAACACCGTAGGCGGTGGCGTTGCCCCCGCACCCCTACCTCGGGGGGTTGGCACCCCCCCTGGACCCCCCCTCCGTAGGGGATCTTATCTGAAAATTCATTCAACAGAACTTGCTTTATTGGGAGGTTAAATCGACCATCCTTCGAGATGAACTATCATTGGCTTCTCGGTCGATTTTTGATGTCACGGCCTTGCTGAAAAAGCAGAGTTAACACTTGCCCCTCGAAGTATACGCCTAGGGACTAGGTCGTGTGCTTCGATTCTTCTTAACTCGTGCTTTATTGAGCTGCTGAGCTTGTACTTAGGCAGCTTTACTTTGTTTTGTCCTGAAGCCTTTTGAACTTGACCAGAACTTGTTGCATCTCTTTATAGATTATTTTAACAACCTATTAAATGCAACATTTGCGGAAAAATGGGGCGAATATACTCATCACCGATTGCCCATATCGAGTGATGGATTAGATCAAAGAACTGATATTTTACGGTAAGTAAATTAGTATGGATTTGATGAAGTGTTGCGAATCAACTATCTTGAATGAAGTATCAACAAAAAATTTACACAGTGATAACTGCTATTTGCATTGATACTGCACTTATTTTCAAATAACAAGCCTCGAATTTTTCTGAATTGAGATATTTGCCAACCAGTATTATTTCGAGTATTACTTTATTAGCTTGTTATTCAAGTAGCTTTGCACAACACTTCACACGCTTTTAGGAAACGTGCACCTTTATTTTTCGAATACTCAGTTCTTTATGTAGAATGTCTTCTTGATAAGAAGAAATAGTGGAGCAAGCTGGATTTTTTCACTTCTGAGATTTTCAGAATTCGAGTTGTTGAGTGCTAATTTCGTTCTTTACTTTGTAGCATTCCCTTCTCTTTCCGAATATTTCCATCATAAGTCAATTTTTAAAAGACTAAATGCTGTGGCGGTTAAAGAGAGGAGTGTTAAATTTCTGCTGAAAGACGAATTTTTGCACTTAATTCGGACCTTTTTCCCTCTTTTGATTGACTTGGCCTTATGATGCCCCTGATTTTCAAGTAGAGACTTCAGGTGCCCCAGCTTTCGCAGAGGAACTTGCATCTAGGATACCTGCAAATGTGTGAATTTTTTTTATAGTATGGAATGAGATGATTCTTCCTACTTGTACAGAATTTTGTCTGTATTTGAGAATGCAATTATTACTCATTTTCATATAAGTTTTTCATTTTCTTTGCATAATACTGCGGTGAGCTTGTGGTCTTTTGCTTGGGTATTGCTTTGACTAATATAGCGATATTTTATTGTCCCTATACCATAGCTTATTGTAATATTCTCTATTTTTGCGGAGATTTTGGAGGACAATTCTTCTGTTTTGAGAAGACTTGTACTCTTACTTTAGAGAATAACTCTTCCATTTTGAGAAAGCACGCACTCTTTCTTTAGAGAATAATTTTCCATTTTTGAGGAAATATTATTCTTGCTCTGGTAGAGTGCGCCTTGTATTTGAGAAGCCTTTTCTCTTTTTTTTTTTTTTTTTTGTTGTTGTTGCGCCTCGCTGGAGGGCTTTGATTTGACATTTCAACTCTGGAGGAGTGGGCCTCCACAGAGATTGCACTTCATCTCCGGTGAAATGTGCCCCCGAAGAGGTCTTTATCCTCTGAAGGGTTGTGCCTTTGAGTACGGCTTTAGTTTAAGCTTCAAACATGGGAAGCGTGCCTCATTGGAGGACTTTAGTTTGTGCTTCAAACATGGGAAGCGTGCCTCATTGGAGGACTTTAGTTTGTACTTCAAACTTGGGAAGTGTGCCTCATTGGAGGACTTTAGTTTGCGCTTCAAACATGGGAAGCGTGCCTTATTGGAGGACTTGAGTTTGTACTTCAAACATGGGAAGCGTGCCTCATTGGAGGACTTCAGTTTGCGCTTCAAACATGGGAAGCGTGCCTCATTGAGGACTTGAGTTTGTACTTCAAACTTGGGAAGTGTGCCTCATTGGAGGACTTTAGTTTGCGCTTCAAACATGGGAAGCGTGCC
This sequence comes from Allium cepa, assembly GCA_030765085.1. NCBI lineage: Eukaryota > Viridiplantae > Streptophyta > Magnoliopsida > Asparagales > Amaryllidaceae > Allium > Allium cepa. The sequence goes on from CM060928.1 coordinate 1,035,391,786, forward strand.
TCATTGGAGGACTTGTGCCTCCGAAGAGGGCTTGTGTGTTTTCTGTCTGCTTGCCCATGCCTCTTCACCATCTGCTCCTTAGTGATTCCTCGTTATCATTTCCACATCCATGTTCTTTTCTTTGCCAGTTATTTGTCTCTTTTCCAGAGAAATGCTCCTCATTGTTAAGTGAATCCATAGGGCAAACCCAAACTACCTGACTAGATGTCTGTTTGCACAAACGATCTTTGTCGGTTAGCGAGGGCCTGAAACCTCCGCGTTGGGAAGGTGCCCTTTTGGTTGTATCAACTGTTCGTGAGGAACATTTCTTATGCAGGAATTCAATTTGGAACCTTTTTTGGCTTGACATTTATTTGCTCGATGACTTATAGGAATCGCTTTGCTTTGCGATGTGCTGACTAGGTAAGCTTTGCTTTGATTGCCTGCAATATTAAATCGACATTTTAGCAATATATTCAAGATATTTGGCATATCGAAATGAAACAGGTCTTTCATAGTAATAGAAAACACAAGATTTATAGTTCCTATATTTCATTTGCAATGTTTTTACAACGACTTTTAATATGAGAATGATAAATCCATTATTCTTTTACAAATTTGTAACAAAGCCTTAAAGTAAAACATGGATGCAACTCCATGCTGTCCCAAGCTTCTCGGGATCGAATTTCCGGTGTGAGAACAGGAACATTCTCTCCCTTCTGGACTTTTCTTAGAGCATGAGCGTATCCTTCCATCCTATCATGATTCCTGTCTGCCGGGTGAGGGGCTCCCCTGAGTGGATGAGGATGGGTCATTCCTGTCTCTTTTGACATATTGCTGGAGTTTATTCTGTCTCAATAGTTCTTCAATCAAATTCCTTAAATGACGACATTCGTTGGTGTCATGACCAGGTTGGTTGTGGAATTGACAGAACCTCCCATTATGCATAGCATTTTTCCCAACCTTCAACTCAGGTGGCTTAGGATAATCAAAAGCATCCTTGGTTGCGAGAAAGATGTTCTCTAGAGTATCAGTTAAGAGAGTAAAGTCTGAAGGTTTAAAGCGGCGAGCTTTCTTCAAGTCTCTTTGCTTTTTTCCACCATCGTTCTTCCTCTTCTGTCCTCTAGATTCTCTTTTATCAGAAGTAACACCGACATTCAAAATTTCGGCCTCGATTGCTCTTGAAGTCGCAGGAAAGCTTTCCAAACGCATAAATTCATCAGCCTTCTTATAGAATTTCTCAAGTGAGTTTGGCTCCTTCATTTTTAGCCATTTACCAAATTCACTCGATTTATCGATAGCCCGCATTAGATAAGTCAAAACCATCCTTGGCTCTGCGTTCTCGACTTCAGCTAGGGCTATATTGAAACGATTTAAGAATGATCTGGTAGATTCTCCGGGGTTTTGTTCTAGACTAGAGAGAGACATTATATCCTTGGCTTTTGTAGCATATAGCCTGAACTGATCCTTGAACTTTCGTGTTAAGTCAGAGAATTGATCCACGGATCTAACTGGCAGCTTTGTGAACCAAAGTAAAGCCACTCCCTCTAAGTATACCGGAAAGTAACGGCACTTGATCTCATCTGTTGCTCTTGCCCCGGTCATATGCCAATCGTACTTGTAAAGGAATTGGTTAGGGTCACTTGTCCCTCGATAAGCTGGGATGGTAGGAGGTACAAATTTCTTGGGAAACTCTGCCTTTAAGATTTTTTCGGTGAACGGTGTCTTACTCGGGGCAAATCCCTAATCATTTTCATCCTCTTGCCTTTGCATGCTTTCTTTCATAATTTGTCGGACCATTCCAGAAAGATACTCCTCATCATGTCGAGTCCTAGATCCACCAACCTCTGGAAGTGTTCGTTCAAAGGGGCTAGCAGCTCTTTCAGGAGCATTTCTTTCTTCAGCATCACGAATGTTGCCAGCCAAATTCCTTTCATTATCTGCCGGTTGGCGGTTTGCCCCAAGCAAATCGTTCAACCTATTCAGAATTAGGACATTCTGGGCATTCTGAGCCTTAAATTGTGCATTTTGGGCATTGAATTGTTGGTTCAGCCCTAAAATTGCAGCATCCAGCTCTGGCTTTGTAACTCCGACAGCTGGAGTGGCTTGATTCGATATAGGGGAAGCGGAGGTTCCCTCTTGAATATTCCCAGATCTGACAGATCTACTCTTCCTTCCAGGAGCCATAATCTCGGATAGACTTCTGGTTTTCAAGGAAATTCTCTCTACAAACCTCTGTGAAGCAATGATGATAACTTGCCTGAGTTCAATTCTCGGTGAAAGCACCAAAAATGTTAACGCTAAAATTTGAACGCTAACACCCCGGTGTATGAGTTGTAGTTGTGAAAGCACCACCCGATTGCTCGGGAACAGATTACAAGCAGATAATAGTAGAAAAGCGGAAAACAACAACAATTTTATAGTGGTTCGGCTTAAGGGTATAGCCTACGTCCACTTTAAGTACTTTTATTAATAATCTGGTTACAAGCTGATACAATTCTTCCCAAGTACAATACACTTTGAATTACAAGAGACTTAGAACAAGTAGCCTAAACTTCGATGAAGATAAGAGTTTTCGAATCCATGTTGGATGTATGTGATCTCTTCTTGAAGTTGTTTGCAGCGTTCTTAGTGTTTTGAGAGCTTCAAGTGTTAAATTGGTTCGGAATGCAGAAGAGTATCGGCGCTTGAAGAGAGTGAGCCCAAAGTCCCCTTTCTGTTGGAGTTATGGGCGTATTTATAGGCATCTTCGGAGTTAGGTCGTAACTCGTATAGGACTCACGATGAGTCGTAACTCGTGTACGCCTCATGATGAGTCGTAACTCGTATACGACTCATGGTAGGTCACGGCTGATTTACTGGGTTCATGGCTTGGCCCAGAGTTATGCACCCATCTGAATGAATGATACAAGTTCTAAGTCGTTCATGAGTTAACCAAATGCAGTTTCCTTTATGCTAGCATGAGTCGTACACGACTCATCATAGGTCGTAAGTCGTCAGCGATTCTTCTTACTATAGCGTGGTGTTGAACTTGTCTCCAAGTCTTAGGTCGTGAACAACTTATCTTTTGAGCCGTAGACTTCCTGTCGCGCCATCTTCTAACTCGTAAGATTGTTATCTCGTAGACTCTTTAACTCGTGGAGGCCTTAAGCCGTAGATCCTTATCTCGTAGACCTTTTAACTCGTAGAGTCTTTAACTCGTAGTGGCCTTAACTCATAGATCTTTTAACTCGTAGATTCTTTAACTCGTAGATCCTTAACTCGTAGGTCGTTCAACCCTTGAATGGTTAGGTCGTGAAGACCTTGAGTCGCACAGTTCTTGAGTCGTTGATCCACTGAGTCGGCCTGTCTCATGAACCGTTAACCCTCTTGAGTCGCTCCATTCCTCTAAGTCGCCTTGAACCCTAACTCGTTAAGTCGTGGCACTTCTTAGGTCGTCCAATCCTTGAGTCGTTAAGCTTATTGAGTCGGCAACCTTGTTAAGTCGGCAACCTTGTTACGTCGGTAAGTCGTATACCGTTTTGGTCGGGGCGCTGCCTCCTGGACCCCTGCGACCTGACCGGTCAGGTCGAACACCGTAGGCGGTGGCGTTGCCCCCGCACCCCCACCTTGGGGGGTTGGCACCCCCCCTGGACCCCCCCTCCTTAGGGGATCTTATCTGAAAATTCATTCAACAGAACTTGCTTTATTGGGAGGTTAAATCGACCATCCTTCGAGATGAACTATCATTGGCTTCTCGGTCGATTTTTGATGTCACGGCCTTGCTGAAAAAGCAGAGTTAACAGTCTTTAAAGTGAATGTTTAATTATTAATCTCAGTTAATCCATATGATAATAATTAAGATAAATGGTTTATGTTAAGTTAATTAGGATCTTAATTAATTAAAGGATCTTTAATTATTAATAAAGAATAATTACTTAATGTAATAAAAAAATAGTTAATTAAAGTAATTAGAAGGATTAATTATTTAAATTACGTAAATATTTATTAATTAATGTGATTTATTAATTAATGAGATAAATTTAAGGATAATTAATCAAGGTGATTTATTTAAAATATTAATAATTAATGATTAATTAATTTATGAAAGTGATTAAGGAATGATTTATTAATTAAGGGTTAATTAATTCCTGTAATCAATTAAGGATTACTAATTGGAGGATAATCAAATGATTAAAGATAAATTAATCAACTGATTTGTAATTAATTAATATTAATTAACCAGAATTAGTAATTTATTAGTCTGATCTACATAGATCAGAAAATTAATTCATCTTACTTATGAATGTTTGAATTTAATTGAATATTGTATTGTTTGATTTCCCTGTTGTATGATGCTTTGTGACATGAACTGTTTTTTTAGCTGTAATGGGTGTAGTTATTTATCTGTGGTAAATTTATATTATTTATATGTGATCTGTGAATGAAGATAAGCATTATAGATTATAGCGCTTATCGATATTGATATGATTGAAGCTATGATGATTGAATGATGTTGCATTATTGTGTAAAACCCCTTACCACACCATACGCACACAAATATGGATTGCACGAGGAAATTTGTTAAGTTGCAGATTTATGAAATAGTTTTAAAATTGAATTTTGAATCCAAAAGGTTTTGGACATGAAATTGGTAAATATGAAAGGCTTTTGAAAATTTGTTTTGAAGATAAAAGTTATTTTAAATAACTTGATAAAGATTTGAAATTTAAATAGTTGGATTTGAATTTAAATTCAAGAATTGTAATTAAATTCTGTGTTGAGAATTATGATTTAAAAATGTTATGCAAGTTATAAATGTGTTTATATGGGTTTAACCAATTTTAAAAGTATTGTTTTGAGAATTTGAATTTAACCCAAGGAATTTAACTTGTATAAATGAAATCAGATTTTTCCGAAATGAAAACTATTTGTTTTCAAATAATAATAGCTTTCATATAAGGAATGAATTTCCAATTTGTTTTGAAAGGATTTCAAGTTTGAAACAAAAATGGTTTTCCAAGTTATGAATGAATCTTTGGAAACAGTTTTGAAAGCTATGAATAAAATCTTTGATTTAAAAATTGGATAAGTTAATCCAATTTGAAGTGGAAATTGTATTGAAATCTGTGAATGAATATTTGTGAAAATGGGTGAACTTTATGAAGTGAATCTTTTTGTTTAGAAGATTTAAAATGGTAATTTGTTTAAACCATTTGAAGAAAAGATTTAGGTATTAAAGTTGTGACTTAATTGAAATCCCAGTATCCATATGTTTTTAAAATACTGCGCTCATTATTCGGTTTAACCGGGAGAGGACCTTGTGTCATATAACCCATTCTGAATAATGATATGACGTTATGGATAGCATTTGAAGATCGATGGTGAAGACCGGGGATTTTCGAGAATGAAAGGATAACCCATCGAATGACTCTGCTTCGATTAGCGCCCGGTATAGAGATCTCAATATGTGATGGGGAGTCCGATCGGGATTGGGAATTCTCGGAGTGCAAGGGCTTCTTTAGAAGTGTCTTCAGTTCTGTTCGAATCCGAAACAGACTTGTATGGATGTGTGTCTGATATTACAATTTTAGATGTAAAGCCGGTTCCTATCTAACACATTTTTGTTTGGTGGCGGAGATTTATTATCTTAGCTTAACACCCTTCTCTAAGACGTACGAGCTCAGAGGTTATGTAGTTGATGGTTACTAGTGATACATTCTCAATTTGGTAATGTGGTATACGAAGTGCCGCTGATCATTTGTTGATTGAAGCATGGATTTGTGAAAAAGCATAGCTTTGTGGATGAGAATGCATCAGGAACTCACACCCCGAAAAAGGTCGAAACAGGAAAGATGCGGCAAGGTTGCAGGGGTAGTGCCCTTAGGTTATGTCCATTTCTTCTAGAAAAGGGTGGTATCATGGTATGGAACCCAAATACTTAACTTATGTGGACATTGTATATTTATTACTGTGTAATGTTGCTTTGTGATTGAGGATCCTCGGATAAAGGTCGCAAACGACCGGGGTGGAATATCTTAGATGTTACTCCCGGTAAGGGATTACACCGTCCTTGTGTTGGCAGAGAGCTGGATAAGTTCTCGGGGTATCCCTCCAGAGGCATACCCATGTGGCAATGGGAAGTTCCTTGGCCTGACCATTTGTCGGAAAATCCAAAGAAAAAATACGTGCCCTTTACGGTTTTAGTTGTATAACTTGCCATGAAATATGGCGGTAACCTGCTATTGAACATGGTAGCTATAGTAGGCATATGACGAAATGTTGTATGCTGGCTAAGATTAATATTGTACTTTCGAAATATTTTCCACTATGCACTAATAATAATATCAAATGGTTTTCACGTATCAAGCATTTATGACTATCATAAGGAGAAATCCCCTCCAATTTTGCATTTGCATGGTGTGTGCGGCGGGAGGCCTTTTCCAAAAAGCATTGCAGATTTTAATGTTTTAAATTCTTTGTTGTTTGTTTTAAAGAAAACCGTTTTTGTTTGCTTATACTAGTCCCATGACTGACCCAGAGTTTATTGTTCCCTTCCTAAACTCTGGGTGCTCACAATTTTCCACATGGGCAGTCTAGAGTTGGGTTTTTCAGATAATCAAACAGTAGGTGTAGATTCGGTAGCATTCAATCTTTGGACATTGGCAATCGCATTGGGATCAAGTTGCTTCACTTCAGCGATGATGGTGGTATGGTTCGAGCTTATTGAATTGGAGTCTTCGTAGCTATTGGAATGAGCTTTTAGTTTGGAGTTGCAGATTTTGATTCACTCTTTATCGAAGATCATTTTTGAGTTATCTCTTCCGTTGTTATCATATTCAGTTGTTGTATATTTGTCTCTGATATTGTTGGATCATATTGTATCAGATATTGTATCCATTGTGTATCAATGATATTATTCATTTTCTTCCGCTGTGTTGTCGTACTTAATGTGTTATAAGCTCCGGCAAGCAAGATTTGGCGTTTGAATCTGCGACATTCGAGTACAAGTGAAGTACGGGGGCCAATTTTCGAAGGTCGAGTCAGGATCGTTAGAATTGGTATCAGAGCTGAAGGTTGAACTTTAGCTCAGGAGTATAACGCATTAGGTAACTCATTAGAGATAGGGTGAAGTATTGACGCAGCAGATTAAACACTTTGACGTGCTCATAATGTTTCGGTACAAATTGATGCAAGTTTCCTCCTCACGAAATGATTTCGTGTCAAGTATACCAAGATAAATGCCCAAATCCGTTGATCTCTCGAGATACCGGATTCTAGCTATCTTCAACACGTTGATCGTGCACGATTCCACGTTAGAAGATCTACGATTCTTCGACATTGATCTTGCACACTAGATTCCGTGAATCGGCTTCAAGTTCGTTGATTCGAGCGCACTCGAATATCCGAAGATGGAAGAAGAAGGAGATCACACTCAGCTTCAACAAAAGTGGGAAAAACCACACAAACAAATTTTATTCAAAATCAACCCCTTTTACAAACGACCAACACTCCTATTTATAGAAGTTACAACACCCAACACTGGAGCACATAGGCGACCAACGACCTAAGCACAACAACACACGACCTATCAGCAGGCAACTTATAACTCCATGAGACTTAACAACATGACAATATACGAGTTACAAAACATACAACAACGACATAAGTACAACGACATATGACTTAAGAAATTACAACATATTCGACATACCACCATATGCAACTTAACGACATAGCACGGCTTTAAGAAACTTGAGCGACATAACACTGGAGCGACCTAAGAAGATAGCACAGTTGAGCGACTTAAAAGAACAGCGACTTAAGGAAATGGTTTCTGGAACGACATAACAGGAACGACTTAAGAAGAACGAGCGACATAAGAGAACCGTGGCATAGTTAACGCCTTAAGGATTTGCGACATATGCGACCTAACTCTTTAGGTCGTAGCTCGTTAGGTCGTGGCTTGCTGACGACCTAAAGAAATGTGGTAGTAGTGGTTTGGCGCGACTTGCTAGGTCGCTTATCCGGTTGGCTGAGCGACTTAACTCGCTGGGCTTGCTTTCTTGAGCCGTTAACTTGCTGGCTTTGATGTCTTGGACCGTTAACTCGCTATGCCATAGTTCGCTAGGATGTGGGCGACTTAAGCCTAGCTTGCTAGGTCGTGGGCGACTTAAGCCAGACAACTTAGCATCGTTATAGTGCACTGCATCATTCTCCCCTGGTTGAAAAGAATTCGACCCCGAATTCACACTTCCTTCTTCCTCGACCTTCCCATGATATGGAATCAAGTGTTTGACGTTGAAAACGTCAGCGGTGTGGATGTGATATGGCAATCTCAACTGATACGCATTCTCATTAATTTTCTTCACGATCTCCAAAGGACCAATCTTTCTAGCAGCCAATTTGTTATAAGAACCAACATGAAATCGATCCTTAGTCAATACTTCATAAACAAAATCTCCTTCTTTGAATTCAACATTTCGTCGTCTAATATCTACAGATTGCTTATATTTCTCATTCGCCTTAAGCAATCGTTCGTGCACAACCTTGTGGCATTCTTGCAACTCTTTAACAAAATCGCTAGCTCGTTTGATCACTCCTTTCTGCTGTGGTACTGTAGATAAATCTATAGTTCCCTTCGGGATTGTTGAATAAACAACCTGGAATGGACTGAAACCAGTGCTACGATTAACTGCATGGTTGTGTGCAAACTCAGCTTGACACAGCTTGGTATCCCAACTCTTCAAATTATCATTCACGAGGCATCGCAATAGATTACCTAGAGATCTGTTCACAACTTCTGTCTGTTCATCCGTCTGTGGATGATAAGCACTACTAAATTTCAGCGTTGTCCCGACCATTCTCCATAGACTCATCCAAAAATGACTCAGAAAACGAGTGTCTCTATCTGAAACAATAGATTCAGGCAACCCATGGAGACGATAGATCTCTCTGAAGTATAACTGTGCAACATTGACTGCATCTGCCGTCTTCTTGCATGCAATAAAATGTACCATTTTCGAAAAACAATCGACCACCACATAGATAGAATCATTGCCACGCTGCGTTCTCGGCAATCCCAATACAAAGTCCATGCTAACTTCCACCCATGGTTTAGTAGGTATAGACAATGGCAAATATAAACCTGCATTTGTCGCGGTCCCCTTTGAAACTTGACAAATATGGCACCTTTGAACAAACTTTTCAACTTCTTTTCTCATTGGCGGCCAAAAATATGACTTTGCGATCAACTACAAACTATGGTCGCGACCCACGTGTCCTTCCTCATGCAATTCTTTGATAATCTTCATTCGTAAACTGCAATCTGGAATACACGATTGATTTCCTTTAAATAGAAAACCATCAACCAACACATATCCATCCATGCTTCCTTGCTTGACTTTGTCTAAGATCTTGGAAAAATAAGAATCTGGTGTAATCAAATCTGGAAGTAAGTCAAAACCCATCACCTCTACTCGCATGGTTGTTAGTAAACTACTCCTCCTACTCAATGCATCTGCGACGCGATTAGTTACTCCAGACTTATGCTTCACGACGAATGTAAATTGCTGCAAATAAGCTATCCACGATGCATGCCTAGTTGCAATTTTATCCTGCCCTTGTAAATGTTTCAACGCTTCATGATCTGTATACAAAACAAATTCTTTGTGGAACAAAAAATGTCTCCAATGCTTCACAGCTTGCACAATCGCATAAAAATCCACATCATAAGTATTGTATCTCATCTTTGCTACAGAAAGTTTTTCATTAAAATAGCCAATTGGATGACCCTTCTGACTCACACTCCTCCAATTCCAACTTTCGATGCATCCGTATGTAACTCAAATAGCAACTGAAAATCTGCCAATACTAGAATCGGTGCTGAGGTTAAAAGTTCCTTGATCTGCTCAAAAGAAAATCCTGCCTCTTCCGTCCATGAAAATTTATTTCCCTTCATACAATCAGTAACAGGAGCCATCACTCTACTAAAGTGCGGTATAAATCTTCGATAAAATGAAGCTAACCCATGAAACTTCTGACTTTTGTGATAGTTCTGGGCGGTGGCCAATTTCTGATTGCGGAAACTTTACTTTGATCCACCTGTATTCCTTCCTCAGACACAACATAACCCAGAAATAAAACACTTGGCATCATGAACACGCATTTCTTCATTGCTGCATAGAACTTTTCCTGACAAAGATTAATTAACACTTTCCGCAAATGTTGAATATGCTCCTCTGTGCTTGCATTATAGATCAAGATATCATCAAAATAAACAACAACAAACTTCCCAATGTAAGGTCTGAAAATTTGATTCATCACCCTCATAAATGTACTTGGTGCATTAGATAGACCAAACGACATTACCAGCCATTCAAATAATCCTTCCCGTGTCTTGAATGTTGTCTTCCATTCATCACCTGGTCTAATGCGAATCTGATGATAACCACTCTTAAGATTAATCTTTGAAAAGATTACAGACCCACTAAGTTGATCCAATAGATCATTAAGTCTTGGCATAGGAAATATGTATCTGACAGTTATTTTGTTGAGTGCCCTGCTATAGGTACACATCCTCCATGAACCATTTTCTTCGGCACTAACAAAGCTAGTACAGCACAAGGACTGTGACTCTCTCGAACACGCCCTTGCTCAAGCAACTCCTCAACCTGTCTTCTTAACTCTTCGTACTCCTTTGGACTCATCCGATAATGTGGCCTATGCGGTAAAACAACACCTGGCACTAGATCAATTTGATGTTGTATCTCCCTCAATAGCGGTAACTCCTTGGGCATTTCCGTAGGAAAGACATGTTCAAATTCATTCAACACTAGTCTGACCTCCACAGGAATTTCACAATCCTCACTTGCTTCATACCCAATCAACATAAACATTTATTGACTATCCTTCACTTCTTCAACAAATTCTTTCGAAGATAATAAAATAGTCGATTCCACCTTCTTCTCTGACTTGTTCTCACTTTGCTCACGCTTCTTAGGAACCAAAGTAATTTGTGTACCTTTGAACATGAAACTGTAACTGTTGGTGCGACCTTTATGTTGTACAGCTCGATCATACTACCACGGTCTTCCCAATAGTAGATGACACACATCCATATCCACAACATCACACCAAATATCATCTTTGTACTTCTTCCCAATAGAAAATGTAACAAATGCTCTTCTTCCCACTGTACCTTCTCCACCTTTCTTCAGCCATGCCAATTTATAAGATCTAGGATGCTTTTCAGTCTTCAACCCTAACTTCGTAATGGCTTCTTCAGAATTAATGTTATCGCAGCTTCCCACATCAATAACAAACCGATAAACCTTCCCCAAGATAGTACATGTAGACTGAAAGATATTGCTTCTTAGCCAATTAGAATCATTCTCATGCTTTGGCACTAAACAAGACCTTCTTATCATCAAATTACACCTTTCATCTCCTAACACAACTTCTTCAACTTCGTCAAACTTCGATGGTTGAGAATAGTCAACTTCAGCTTCCTCATCCTCATATTCACATTCCTCTGCAACCAATGATCTCCTCTTTGGCTTTGTACATTCATTGTTTTTATGGCCAAACTCCTGACAATTATAGCACTTGATACCGTTGTCGACCTTTGCTTTAGCGGCTTCTTTGACAATTGGTTTACTAACTGCCTTGGAAACATTAGTACTGCTACTAGCTCCCTTACTCTGGTTGTTAGAATTCACAAACACACCACCTCCTCGTCTCCCTTGCTTCTCCCAAGCTAAAGCTTTCTGCTGTGCTTCAGCAAAAGACATTGGATTAAACATATTCACCATGTCCTGAATCTGCATTCGTAACCCTCCAATATATCTAGCTGTTAATTGTTCCTCTGTTTCCATGATATCATTCCTTGCAATCAACTGATAAAATTAATCTGCATAATCATTCACTGTCCTCGTCCATTGTCTCAAATTCTTCAAACGTTGATACATAAGAGACTGATAATTGTACGGCAAGAAAGTTGCTTTCATCATGTTTCTCATTCTCTCTCAAGTGACAACTTTTGATTTTCCCATTCTCTCCCTTGTTAGTTTAGTTTGCTGCCACCAAGCCATTGCTCTTCCCCTTAGTCTCGTAGCAACTAGCTGAACTCTGCGATTCTCTGGCACCTCCTTAAATTCCAAAATTTCATCAATATTGGACAACCAATCAAGAAATTCTTCTGCTTGCATACCACCTTTGAATTCTAGAATTTCCATCCTCATACCTAATTCCCATTATGATCATTCTCTGAATCAAGATATCGATTTCGCACTTGATCTCCATCTCGATAATGAATACTTCCTCTATCACCGTATTCCTCAAAATCGTATGTACTTCGATATCGATCTCGTCCATCTACATCTCTATGACTACGCATGTCCCTTCTATCATGTCTTTCAGCGTCATGATAAGGATCATCTTCAAATCCAGTATGAGTTCTTCTTTCTTCATTTCAATACTCATGGTGTTCTCTTCTCATTGAAACTGAAGATTCTCTCCTATCTCGATAAGATTATGGTGAAATTCTCCTTTCTCCCGGCACCGATGGTGAAACCCTGTTTCCACTATGGTTTGAAACTAGTGAAGTTCTCCTTTGACTTCGATTCATGCCTTTCATCAATTTCTCTTCGAACTTTTCATTGATATGCTGCTCCATCTACTCGGCTTCTTGCCTTTTATATACATCTTCAACAATATGATAGCGGTTGGCACGTCTCGGAGGCATGATCTTCGAACAATCTCTTCTTTGATCTAACTTTGATATGGTTCGACTTAACTCTGAATTAGCTCGGCTCTGCTTAACTTGGTTTAACTCGGCTTCAACTGAATCTTATTCGGCCACGATCTTACTTAGCTCTGATACCAAATGAGTGACACAGCAGATTAAACACTTTGACGTGCTAATAATGTTTCGATGCGAATGGACGTAAGTTTCTTCCTCACGAAATGATTTTGTGTCAAGTAAACCAAGATAAATGCCCAAATCTGTTGATCTCTCGAGATACCAGATTCTGGCTATCTTCAACATGTTGATCGCGCATAAGTACGCGTTAGAAGATCTATAATTCTTCGACGTTGATCTTGCGCACGAGATTCCGTGAATCGGCTTCAAGTTCGTTGATTCGAGTGCACTCGAATATCCGAAGATGAAAGAAGAAGGAGATCACACTCAACATCAACAAAAGTGGAGAAAAGCACACAAACAAATTTTATTCAAAACTCAACTCCTTTTACAAACAACCAACACCCCTATTTATAGAAGTTACAACACCCAGCACTGGCGCACACAGGCGACAAACGACCTAAGCACAGCAACACACGATCTATCATCAGGCGACTTATAACTCCATGCGACTTAACAACATAACAATGTACGAGTTACAACACATACAACGACGACATAAGTACAACGACATACGACTTAACAAATTAAAACATATTTGACATAACACCATATGCGACTTAAGACATAACACGACTTCAAGAATCTTGAGCGACATAACACTAGAGCGACCTAAGAAGATAGCACAGTTGAGCGACTTAAAAGAACAGCGACTTAAGGAAATGGTTTCTGGAACAACATAACAGGAGCGAATTAAGAAGAACGAGCGACATAAGAGAACTGCGGCATAGTTAACGACTTAAGGATTGCGACATATGCGACCTAACTCTTTAGGTCGTAGCTCGTTAGGTCGTGGCTCGCTGACGACCTAATGAAATATGGTAGTAGTGGTTTGGCGCGACTCGCTAGGTCGCTTATCCGGTTGGCTGAGCGACTTAACTCGCTGGGCTTGCTTTCTTGAGTCGTTAACTTACTGGCCTTGATGTCTTGGACCGTTAACTCGCTATGCCATAGTTCGCTAGGATGTAGGCGACTTAAGCCCAGCTCGCTAGTTCGTGGGTGACTTAAGCCAGATGACTTAGCATCGTTATAGTGCGCTGTATCAAGTATACCCTAGAATGAATATATCCCTAAGATATCTGTTCGAATGCCTTAGAAATTATCTTATTATCCACTGATAGTGGGTATGAGTGCAAGGAGAGGGCGAGATAGGGGACAGGGGAGTACCAATACAAACGGTCAATACCTGTAACAACAACGGAAATATCTCTCTCTATCAATCTCCTTTGATCCAATTTGAAATTCTCTGTTGTCTTTGTGCCAGTTCGAGGGAGAAGCTTTAGTGGGTGATGGGTCCTGCGAATCGTGTAGGTAAGTTCCTATCTCGTATTCTCATTATCAGCTTTTCGTTTTTAACTATAACGAAATTGAAATTTTATTGAAATAAATTGGTTAATAGAATATGAATCTGAATTTGAATTGTATCGATAAAACGATTTTGATTAAAACCAAATTTGAAATTCTGTTATAATTTCTTGTGAGTATCAAAGTCCGAAGAGGGACAAATTGGTGTAAACTTTGGGGTATTTCGACCTAAGTTTGTAATCCATACCTAGTGTTTGAGAATTATGGAAGATCAAATCCATTTATCTATTATTTAGGTCTCGGTATATTCTACGAATGGTTAGTTGCCTTTCGAACTAACCAATGCCCCTGCATATTTCATATTATGGATGACCTGAGTTTTCTTGTGAGATCTTTTATGAGTTTGTTCTCATAATTCTTGGTGATATTCTGATTTGGTGAGCCAAATATAGAATAGATAATCGGCTTGATTGATGAGTCGATTCTCTATCCTTGTGTATCCATGCTTTGTTGTCTCCCTTGCAAATTTCGAGGACGAATTTTTTTAAGTGGGGATGTTTAATGATCCCATTTTTGAATCGAATTCAAATTGGTAATTTAAATAAATTTGGATTAGATTGTGAATTAAGTTGAATTTTTTCCTTTCAAAATAAAATGAGATATTTATTTGTTTATATATAAATTGATTATAAATTTAAAATTTGAATTTGAGATTCAAATATAAATGTATTGATATATATAAATTGGATTTAAAACTATATTTTAAAACTAATAGAAATTTGTTTTCTAATTTGTTTTATATATATATATATAATATATATATATATATGTAATCTCTATATTTGAAAGTTATATTAGAATTCAATATAGTAGATTTTCAAAAGCTATTTGAAAGTTAAATTTTTAATTTAATATAAATAATTTTCAAAAGTTGTTTAAAGTCAAAATTTATATTCTAAAAACTTATATATATAATCTATACATACTTGTGTAATTTAATTTTTAAATCAATTGCTTTAAAAGGTTATATAAATGTTAATAAAGAAAAATGTATTTATTTAAATAGGAAATATAATATAAAGTTATATCTAAATGTTATTAACATGAAGATATAATGTGTTTAAAATATTAATATGAGAGAAAATATTACAAAATTTATAAATAAAATTAAGAAAAGGGTTCAAACACAAATTGTTTTCATATAATAAATTAATAAAACAAAGGGGTAAAACATAAAAATATGTAATTTTGACAATTGTGAATTATATAATCCTTGTGTTAACGAAAGTTTAACGAGTAAAACATAGATTAACAAGTGTAAGGATATGAATTCATGCAATTAACAAGTGTAAGCCTTGTTAAAAGTGGCTTAAATTTCTTTTAAAATTAAAACGATAAAAATGACCAGAGGAAATAAATAACCAGGCTCTTCAATTTTTTCATCTTTCTCCAACAAGCCAAAAGAAAAGAAATTTAAAAAGGCTGGAAATTAAATCCAAAAAAATAGATCAAATAGGGAAATCTGTTTAGAAACTGGAAAGAACATCAAAACCAGAATGAAAATCAATTCAAGCAAAATCATCTCAGTCTAATAGAAAACAGATCAACTCAGTTTAAAAACAAGTTTTGAATTCAAACTTAAAACAGAAAAAAAGTCTGGAAGCTACAAACCTGATGCAACTCAAACTTCATCAATAAGCAAGCTTCAGGATTCGAAAAAAAATCAAACAACGGTTTTTTTTCAAAGCACTTCAACATTGGAAAACAAAGGCTTCCACCAGTTTCAAAGACATCAACCTGGAAACTAAAACAAAAGTAAGGAAAAGAAGATCAAAAAATCAAAGTTTAGCTTCAATACATCAGTTTCCAGGAAAACAAATCAAGCCTACTTCTCCACTTCTTTGTTTTGCCAGGTGAGCAAACTCACTAAAGCTATCTATATTTCTTGAATTCCAGATTGATAAAGGAAGTATGTCAAGAAATGGTTTGTTTTTGCCCGCTGTCTATATATAAACATATGAATAATAGTGTGCATGTCTGTGGATATATATTTCAAACTCCATTCTTTACTTTTCAATTTAACTCAATCAAAAACAAATGCATATCTCTCCACAAATACAATATTGGGTTATGACATTCGAAAGAGATTTGTTTGTATTCGTCAAATGCTATTTTTAAAAATATTTGTATGTAAAATCAGCAAGCAATTCTACTCAAAAACAAAATACATTGGAAATTGTCTCAAATCAGTAAAAGTCGATCATTGTAAATTCAGTTTTTGTTATATAAATAGATTGGTGTTTATAAACCATGATTTTTGAAAGTTATTTCAGGATTTTTAATGTGTTGAATGGTGAGAAAACAGAATTGAACGAAAATGTTACTTTTGTCAAATTCTCTTGAACGGCAAGGTGAAGCTCATCATACTTTGATCGGTATGTAGTTCGAGCATCATTAATCACTGGAAAAATGTTCGTAGATTTTCTAGTTGATCATGGCAACGGTGCGATTTGATTTTTGGGTTTAAAATTCGTTGTTGTCAAACTTGTTCTCGGAAGAACAACGGCGTCGTCAAGATGATTCAGGAGATCGCACCAGGGGGAATAGGATTGTCGGATGTTGGTGAAGCTTGGGACGCAAGCGCGAGGTGGCCGGTGATCGAAGGCGTCGCGGCAAAGGCTGTTTCTGATGGTTGTTGGTTTCCAGCTTTTGGGTTAGGACGTTAAATTTTGATCGACGTCGTGTTTGGGGAGTCTGGTTGTTCTGGTGAGGAGAGTGGATCTTAGATGACTGGTAGGTGTCGACGATGATGGTCGGAGTTGCTTCGATCGCGTGTACACGTCCCCGAAGTATAGATGGTATCAGATGTTTTTGGGTGGTTGAGAAGAAAAGGGGAGGTCAAGATTTGACTCGAGGTTTTAATTGATTGTCTCGAAGTAAATGATGGAGGTGAGACCCGAAGTTGAACTCTGGTAAACGTGTGTTTGGCTTGGGTTATCTTGCTTGATTAGCAGATTTTAAAATAATTCAAAAACAAGCTTGTTTCAGTTTTTTTAAATTTTCGATAAATCAAGTTTTTAAATTTTAAAACAATCAGGTTTTGAACTATCTTCTTAAAATAAATTTCTTTTAAATGATTAACGTTGATAAGAGTTAAATAATTTGTTTAACTTGAATTAATTAAGCTAATATTCAAGTTTATTTAAAATAAATTAAATGGTGTAATTAAGAAATGTTTTTAAGTTTCAAATATGTGGAAATTAGCCATAAGGGTCTCTTTAGCAAGTGCAATTAGTTTCTAGGACACACAACCGAAATAATTACTTTTAAGGACAAAATGCAAAATAATTAGTTTCTAAGGCCTAAAAACCTATGAAATTATGTCCTTTAAAATAATTGGACTGTTGACTTTGTCCTTAAAAGTAGTTATTCTGCTGACTTTGGCCTTGAAATTTATTTCTGTGGATGTGTGTCCTAGAAACTAATTGGACTACAAAGTTTGTCCTTCTGGTGAAATGACCCTTTAAAGAACTTAAAGGTTTAATTTAATCTATGGATTAATAATAAATTTTATTTTAAAGGTTAAATTTCAAAGTTTAATTGTTGATTTGGGTTTAAAATAATTTTATTTATAACCCTAAGTGTTTAATAATGATTGTTTTAGTAAGTGTTTAAAGTGAATGGTTAATTATTAATCTCAGTTGATCCATATGATAATAATTAAGATAAATGGTTTATCTTAAGTTAATTGGGATCATAATTAATTAAAGGATCTTTAATTATTAATAAAGAATAATTACTTTACGTAATAAAAAATAATAATTAATTAAAGTAATTAGAAGGATTAATTATTTAAATTACATAAAGATTTATTAATTAATGTGATAAATTTAAGGATAATTAACCAAGGTGATTCATTTAAATTATTAATAATTAATGTTTAATTAATTTATGAAAGTGATTAAGGAATGATTTATTAATTAAGGGTTAATTAATTTATGTGATCAATTAAGGATTACTAATTGGAGGATGATCAAATGATTAAAGATAAATTAATCAGCTGATTTGTAATTAATTAATATTAATTAACCAGAATTAGTAGTTTATCAGTCTTATCTACATAGATCAGAAAATTAATTGATCTTACTTATGAATGTTTGGATTTAATTGAGTGTTGTATTGTTTGATATCTCTATTGTATGATGCTTTGTGACATGAATTGTTTTGTTTTGAGTTGTGATGAATGTAGTTTATTTATCCGTGATAAATTTATATTTTTTATCTGTGATCTGTGAATGAAGATAAGCGTTATAGATTATAGCGCTTATCGATATTGATATGATTGAGTCTGTGATGATTGGATGATGTTGCACTATTGTGTAAAGCCCCAGGACTACATCTTACACACAAAAATATGGATTGCACGAGGAAATTGGTTAAGTCACAGATTTTTGAAATAGTTTTAAAATTAAATTTTGAATCCAAAAGGTTTTGGAAATGAAATTGGGTTAAATATGAATAGCTTTTGAAAAGTTGTTTTGATGATAAAAGTTATCATGAATAACTTCATAAAGATTTGAAATTTAAATAGTTTGATTTGAATTTAAATTCAAGATTTGAAATTAAATTCTATGTTGAGAATTTTGATTCAAAAATGTTATACAAGTTATATATGTATTTATATCAGTTTAAACCAATATTAAAAGTATTGTTTTAGGAATTTGAATTTAACCAGAGGACTATAACTTGCATAAATGAAATCGGATTTTTCCGAAATGAAAACTATTTTTTTTCAAATAATTATAGCTTTCATATAAGGAAATAATTTCCAATTTATGTTGAAAGGTTTCAAGTTTGAAATGAAAATGGTTTTCCAAGTTATGAATGAATCTTTGGAAATAGTTTTGAAAGCTATGAATAAAATATTTGATTTAAAGATTGGATATGTTAATCCAATTTGAAGTGGAATTTTTTTTGAAATTTGTGAATGAATCTTTGTGAAAAGTGGGTGAAGTTTGTGAAGTGTATCTTTTTGTTTAAAAGATTTGAAATGGTAATTTGTTTAAACCATTTGAAGAAAAGATTTGGATATTAAAGTTGTGACATAATTGAAATCGCAATATCCATATGTTTTTAAAATATTGCGCTAATTATTCAGCCTAGCCAAGAGTGGACATTGTGTCATATAACCCATTCCGAATAATGATACGACGTTATGGATAGCATTTGAAGACTGGTGGTGAAGACCGCGGATTTTCGAGAATGAAAGGATAACCCGTCGAATGGCTCTGCATTTATTAGCGCTTGGTATAGAGATCTTCATATGTGATGGGGAGTCCGATCGGGATTGGGAATCTCGAAGTGCAAGGGCTTCTTTAGAAGTGTCTTCGGTTCTGTTCGAACCCAGAAAAGACTTGTATGGATGTGTGTATGACATTACACTTTGAGATGTAAATATGGTTTCTATCAAATACATTTATGTTTGGTGGCGGAGATTTATTCTCTTAGCTTAACACCCTTCTCTGAGACGTATGAGCTCAGAGGTTATGTAGTTGGTGGTTACCAGTGATACATTCCCAATTTGGTAATGTGGCATACGAAGTGCTGCTGATCATTTGTTGGTCGAAGAATGGCTTTGTGAAAAAAGCGTAGCTTTATGGATGAGACAACATCAGGACCTCACACCCCGAAAATGGTCGAAAATGGAAAGATGCAGCAAGGTTGCAGGGGTTGTGCCCCTAGGGTATGTCCATTCCTTCTGGAAAAGGGTAGTGTCATGGTATGGAGCCCAGATGCTTAACTCGTGTGGACACTGTATATTTATTACTGTGTGATGTTGCTTTGTGGTGGAGGATCCTTGGATAAAGGTCGCAAATGACAGGTAATGGCATATCTCAGGTGTTACTCTCGAGAAGGGAGTACACTGGCCTTGTGTTGGCAGAGAGCTGGGTAAGTTCTCGAGGCGTCCCTCTAGAGACGTACCCATGTGGCGATGGGAAGTTTCTAGGCCTGGCCATTTGTTGAAATATCCAAAGAAGCAATACGCGCCATGTACGGTTTTAGTTGTATAACTCGCCATGGAATGTGGCGATAACCTGCTGTTGAACATGGTAGCTATAGCATGCATACGACAAAATATTGTATGTTGGCTAAGATTAATATTATACTTTCGAAATATTTTCCACTATGAACTTATAATATTCGCGTATCAAGCATTTTTTGTTATCATAAGCAGAAATCTCCTCCAATTCTGCATTTGCATGGTGTGTGCGGTGGGTGGCCTTATGGTAGTTTCATTTTCAAAAAAGCATTTCGGATTTCAATGTTTTAAATTCTTTGTTGTTTATTTAAAAAAACTGTTTTTGTTTGCTCATACCAGTCCCATGACTGACCCGGAGTTATTTTTCCCTTCCTAACTCTGGGTGCCCACAATTTTTCACACGGGCGGTCTAGAGTTGTGTTTTTCAGGTAATCAAATAGTAGGTGTAGATTCGGTAGCATTCAATCTTTGGACATTGGCAATCGCATTGGGATCAAGTTGCTTCATTTCAATGAAGATAGTGGTTCGAGCTTATTGAATTGGAGTCTTCCTAGATTTTGGCAAGAGCTTTTGGTTTGGAGTTGTAGATTCTGGATTCAATCTTTATCGAAGATCATCTTTGAGTTGTCTCTTCCGTTGTTATCATATTCTACTGTTGTATATTTGTCCCTGATATTTTTTGTATCATATTGCATCAGATATTGTACTCATTTTTTTCCGCTATGTTATTGTAATTAATGTGTTATATGCTCTAGCGAGCTAGATTCGGCTTTTGAATCTGCAGCATTCGAGTACAAGTGTAGTACGGGTGCCAATTTTCAAAGGTCAAGCTAGGATCGTTAGAATTATCGTTTGTATTGAAAATGTTGATTCGTGTAGTGCGGAATGATTACTCCAATCTATCGAGCATCCATCTTGGTTGAAGGATGGCAAGTTGAAAGTTATAGGCGTGATAAGTAAATGAGACTTAGTTTCTATATGAGGTTGAGGAATGCTTTTGCATTGTTGGTGCAAAGAGACCGAGATCAGATTTATCTGAAAACAACTTCGGACCAACATATATGCGTTCGATTGTGCAGGTTATTGAAGATATTGATATTTAGGATTTTCATAGTGAAGGACTGCTTGTTGATCGTTTGGAGTTAAAATCCTAATATACATCTAGTAGCAGTAGTCTCTTCGTTATGAAATATCCAATGCAAGGACTATTTGCTACTCATGCGAGGGGTTTGCGGACTGGATTTGGTAGGACAGTACGGTCGGTTTGTCCTGTTCCTGGACAACTTATATGGACGAGTGTCTGGCATTGCATTTCTATGATTACGTACATTGGTTTTTACAAACGTACACTTGTTGGTGGTAGAGAAGGTAACTTCTCTTATCTTATCTCCCTTCCTTGAGACATACGAGCTCAAGGGTTGTATTTTTTGTGGAAGGCAACTAGTAGTCAACGGAAATGCCAAGTGGCATTTAAAGATGATGTGATGTGATATGTGAAAGGTAATCGTTACTCGATCCCTCATCGACTGGAGATGACCAGGGTTAGATATAGAAGGGCTACGTGGATCATTCCCAATTAGGATATGATCATTCCCTTCTGGATATATTTCTTCCTTCTATAACATTCATGATGTAAATTAACGCGGTTTGTATGCTAGAGGACCCTCGAAAAGGTCGGTAATGATGGGGAGATGACATTTTCGGTACTACCTAGTTACAGAGGTAGGCCGGCCTAGTGCTGGTGAAGGGCAGATGTTCTGTGCACCGGGACATCCATCAAGAAGTGAACCCATCAGAAGCTAGTCCCTTCACCTAGTCATTTGTATGGAAATCCAAATTCCACTACGTGCCTGCCATTTTGTTTGTAGAGCCTAGTATGTTGGAATTTAATAATGGTAACAATTTCGGCTATTTTAATTATTATTTGTGTACTAGACGCTAGTATGATCTAACATCATTCGATATGAAATGTTTTGGCAATCGTAAGGTAAAAGCATATCCATATATATGTGTGGGCGTGCATTACGAGATCCTTTTGTTTTAAAAAGAATTTTTTTGGTAATTTAATAAATTCAGTTGAGTGTCTTTCTAATGCTGGTTTATTAGACTGATCCGGGCGTTCATCCCTTTTAATTCTTGGGTCTAACCGAGTATATTTACAGGTTCAGATTTGGTGCTTTGGAGCTTCAATGGGTGAGCTTGAGATCATTATGTCATATACATGTATCTTTTTATTTTCCACTGCTTTGTTATTTATATTATTAGCAATTGTAAGGACGAGTTATTATGACTATCTAGGATGATGATTAGTGATTAATTGTTGAAATCGGATTGATGTATGTATATATACTACCATATACAAACTTATCTAAAACAAGCTATAATCATTGATAGACTGCTAATGCAATTTTTAAAAAAGCTATTATGGTCCATAAGATGCCAATAAAAAACAATATTATGTTCAAATTATACGTAACTTTGTTTATTTTAAAATTTTAAAAAGTAATAATACATCGTTGTGTTACTCTATATATCAAAAAAATGCCACAAGTACTAAACCATTACTGAAATTAAAAAATATTAAAATTCATAAACTACTATTAAATTTCACAAAATGCTACTGCAAAATTGCATTATGTCAAAAATATACATAAATAGTTTAATTAAAAATAAAAAAATAAAAATATAAAGAAGCGTTACTGGAACTAAAATAAAGCAAAATGATACTAGAATGTAGAATCATTAAAAAGCTTCAAATAAAAATGATGTCAATCAATAACAATATAAGCAAATGTATGGAATTAATCATTAAAAGATATTACTATAACTCATAATGCTAATACAAAATAGCACTGTAGTATAATATTACATAACTCACTTGTAAAATTCGTAAAATATTACTGAAATGACCCTGAATCGACCTTTGAAAATCGGCACCCGTACTTCACTTGTACTCGAATGCCGCAGATTCAAATGCCGAATCTGTCTTGTCGTAGCTTATAACACATTAAGTATAATAACACAATGGAAGAAAGAACGAATATATCATATAACTCCAATGATAGAATATCCAACGATATACAACAACGATCACAAATACATATCATAGACAATATACAATAGCGGAATATGATAACAACGGAATAGATAACTCGAATAGGATCTTCAATGAAGAGTGAATCCAAAATCTACATCTCCAAACCTAAACATCACCCCAAAATCTACGAGGACTCCAATTCAATAAGCTCGAACCACTATCATCGATGACTTAAGCAAGGTCAGTCATCCGAGATTGAAGAAGATCCCCAAAGATTGAAGGCTACCAAATCTACACCTACTATTTGGTTATCTGAAAACCCAACTCCAGACTTGCCGTGTGGAAAATTGTAGGCACCCAGAGTTTAGGAAGGGAACAATAAACTCCAGGTCAGTCATGGGAATGGTATGAGCAAACAAAAACAGCTTATCTTTGAAACAAACAACAAAGGAATTTAAAACATTGAAAATCGCAATGCTTTTTTGGAAAATGAAACTACCATAAGGCCTCCTGCCACACACACAATGAAAGTGCACGCTTGGAAGAGATTTCTCCTTATGACAGTCAAAAATGCTTGATACACGAAAATCCTTTTGATATTATTAATATTGCATAGTGGAAAACATTTCGAAAGTGTAATATTAATCTTAGCCAGCATAGGTGCCATTATACTATGCCTACTATAGCTACCACCCGAAATGGCAGGTTATACAACTGCAATCGTAAAGGGCTCGTATTGGTGATTGGATTTCCAACAAATGGTCAAGCAAAGAAACTTCCCACACAAAATGGAACGCCTCTGGAGGGACTTCCCCAAGAACCTAATCGGATCTCCACTACACAAGGCCAGGTTACCCCAACTCGGAAGTAACTACTGACACGAGTATGTCATCCCCCGATCGTTACCGACCCTTATCCGATACCTCGATACCAACAATCACAAAGTAAAGCATCTGGGCTCCATACGATGATACCACTTTCCAAATCAACATAAGTAAATATCTGAAATGGTCATACCCTCAGGGGTGCTCCCCCCAAATAATCTTGCTGCAACGATTCCTGTTTCGACCATTACCGGGTTGTGAGGCTCGATGAAGTCACATCCACAAAGCTACACTTTTTCACAAAGTCATGCTTTGATCAACAAATGATCTGCAGCACTTCGTACGCCACACTAACAAATTGGGAATGTATCACTAGTAACCATCAACTACATAACTTCTGAGCTCGTACGTCTCAGAGAAGGCTGTTAAGCTAAGAGAATAAATTCTCCTCCACCAAAAGAAATGTATTTGATAGAAACCAGCTTTACATCTCAAGGTGTAATGTCAGACATACATCCATACAAGTTTGTTCCGGGTTCGAACAGAACCGAAGGAGCTTCCAAAGAAGCCTTTGAAAATCTGGGTATTCACAATCCCGATCGGACTCCCCATCACTTATGGAGATCTCTATACCGACGCGACTCAGTGCAGAGACATTCGAAAAGTTATCCTATCGTTCTCTAAAATACCCGGTCTTCACCACCGGTGTCACTAGTACAAAATGTGCATATTTCTTCGTCTACATTTGCATCCGTTGAAGTAAAAACTGATGCAAATATAACAATTTGCATCAGTTCTATCTTAATAACCGATGCAATTAATACGTGGAAAGCAATAGGTAATAAAAAATCAAATTCACATCAGTTGTCACTAACAACCGATGCAAATATGTCGATGCAAATAGTTTTAGTCGCATCGGTTTTAAGTCAACAGATGCAACTAAATGTTGATGGCAAAGATATGAAATTTAGGTGGGAAATAATGAAAATTGGCTCCAAAGTTACTTTGGACAAATGTACTCCTTCCTCCTCAATAACCCACTCCCAAAAGAAAAATATAATTACGTTGGTCTGCAGCGATAACAAATCTTTCAAAATTGAAGAATCATTGGCGAAGTTGTCCAAAACAATCGCTGACCTAATTGAAGAAGGCATTGATACTGACAAGGGCATCCCAATTCCGGTAGTGCATAGTGCTGCTTTGGCGAAAGTTATCAAGTACTGCAATAAACACGTGGAAGAGGCAAATAAGAAGAAGGAAAAGGCTGCTGAGAATGATGCTTTCGCTGATTGGGAGAAGGAATTCTGGATACTGATTTTGATGAGCTCAGTGCAATTCTTACGGTAAGTTTTGTTTCTGAATTCTTTTTGTTGATGTTATCAATTTTTTGCTTTGAAATGTTTCTTTGCTTTTGCTGATAATCAAGATCTATCATACGTGTTTCTGTAGTGCCTTTAAAAAAGGAAAAGAAGCATGATTTCTTTGAACAAATTGTCAAAATTCCATGCCAGTTTCATGTTTGTCCAAATTACGACAATAGATAAAGATCGATGCATACCAAGTTCGTTACTTGAAGGTATATAACTTGATTATTATTTTCTTTCTGCTAGGCTGCAAATTATTTTAATATAAAGAGTTTATTGACGGTAGCTTCAACTGCGGAAGATGAGACATTAAGATTTTGGAATGTTTTCGGAACACCTCAAGTTGCAAAACGTGCTCCTAAAGCCACTACTGGACCATTCAACAGTAACGACCTTATTAGGTAATTAAATTACCAGTAGCAAATATGACACCGGAGATACAATTCGAGACTTACCACAATCTTCTACATTTGTATACTGAGGTATTTTTGACATTTTTAAACATCTTTCATCATTTGCTTACTTAAATATGTTCTTATGCATGCTGATATACTTTGCTTCATTGATATGCAGGCGGATGATGCATTCGAGTAGGCTTAAAAAGCTAAGTATTCCAACATTATTTATCTTCGATTCTATCTTATATTATAATTAGTGTTTATATTATAGTTTGAATGTCTGGTTTATTTATTTTGGTTACATCTCTCATAGTTCCTCTATGTTTAGGTTTTATTTGCCTTTTTTGCATTTTTGTCTGATAGTTGTTTTAAGTTCATATGTCTAGGTAAGAATCTTATGCGATGTTATGAATGCATACGAGCATATTAAATGCAAATTTATCTTTTTTTCTCAGGGGTGTCCATCATCTTTTCCACTTGATCATTTCACTATGGTTTTCAGGGAGCAGCAGTACGCCGAGGGATTGCCTTATCAGATTTTGGTTTCAGTTTCCAAGGTAATTTGTGAAACTTTTTTTATGTGTTCAAACTTTTCAACTATTTGAGTCGAACGAAAGGTAATACTATAGGTTTAATACATGTAAATAAGTTATATTTCTTGGCTTGTTAGCAACTGTTCAAAATTATAGTCTTGGTTTAATTTAATGGAGTTTATGTTTGTTTCTTTGTAGATGGATGCTTATCTTGTATTCATTGTGTAGGCTTAAAAAATACATATTGCATATACTGAAATTGCTTGGTTTAATAAAAGAATGTTTGATATTTTTGTCTTTATGCCTCTGTTACTGTGCTATTTGATTCTTTTGTTCCAAATTTGGAGGCTAGTAAGAAACAAAAGGTGGAAGATAAAATTATTGAAAACTCTACCTATGCTTCAAGTATCATATAGTTTTTCTCTTCTTAAATTCAAGATGTATTTAATTTTTTTATTTACACAATAAAAAAATATATATTGCATAAAATTTCTTTTACTCTCTTTTAACATTAAAATTTATTTATCATTGTCGCTATCGTTGCATACTTCTCATTACTTTTAGATGCAATAATTTCTTTTTCTTCCTTGCTGTTGCAACTGTTATAGTATAAATTCTTGGATTAGTACAATAATTGTTTAAAAAAGTAGATTAAAATGGGTAAGTTGTACAACTTTGTTTAAACATGCTCTAAAATAGTTAAGTGGTATTTCTAAACTGAATTACCTCATTTACACTTATATGTAGTACGCTGTATTTGAATCAACCAATGTTAATAGTATGACATTATATTTGAGTTTGAGAGTGTTTAGAGAACACATACTGTGAATTTATGCAATGAAATTACAATTATAGGGTGCAAATTGTGTTGTAACTGGGTAAACTACCTCTCTCCCACTCATAAACGGTTATTTTATCCATGTTATGCATCAATTATCAGACATTTTGTTTTGTAAATGCCAACTATAGATGTTTTTAAGGTACTTGAGCATGATGTTCTCTTCCAATTATTGAATTGTAATGCCACAGCTATTGAAAATACTAAGTTTCACCAAATGGAGACTTAGCTGCAGCACTATTGATTGTTGCTGTCTTTTTCATTCGTCGTCCTTCATAAGAAAGTTTGTATGTTATAGTTTTCTTAGGTTCAATGTATTTATTGAAAGCTCCTTTTATTTGTCTACTCATCTCCTTAATTCCAAATCTTTTGTGGTGAATATTTAAAGAAAACATTAGACTTTCTGTTAGATTGTAATCCTGCATAAGCTCGTGGTAAGCTTAAAAACTCTTGTTTTTGCTATCAATGAACCTCTTTTTGGTTCTAAATTAGTTTTACTTGAATTTTTTTATGGGTATAAAGTTAATTAAGAAACATTGAAATGTATAGGTGCAAGTAATATTAATGTTAGATTTTTGTTCTTTTGGACCATACAGTGTTAATTTATATATCTGATTATAGTTTATATACTTCTTTATGCACAAGAACTTACATCGTTAAGAAATGCTCTTTCACTGGTCATATCTCTATTAGAGGTCGCATCATTGCTGGAACATGCCATAATGCAAAGATAAACAGAATTATTATTATCAGACGAAATTATCTTCATTATGTGAGAAAATATCAGAGGCAAGCTCCATCAATCAAAGTTCTAGCCTCCATTTGTCCACTGCATTAAGCCTCCAATATTCTTTTTATTATTATTCCAGGTATGAGAAGAGGCACTCAAACATACCAGCACACGTTTCTCCCTGTTTCCGTGTTAAGGAAGGTGAAGATGTGATCATT
This sequence comes from Allium cepa, assembly GCA_030765085.1. Lineage (NCBI taxonomy): Eukaryota > Viridiplantae > Streptophyta > Magnoliopsida > Asparagales > Amaryllidaceae > Allium > Allium cepa. The sequence continues at coordinate 1,035,419,953 of CM060928.1, forward strand.
GGCCAGTGCAGGTGATGTGTTAATTTTGTGCTTATTTCACTTGCAGTCTTACCTTCTGTTTTTACTTGATATATACTTAAAGTTTGGGTCAATTGTTGGTTACAGCATGTTTGGAAACTCTTTATAAGTAGTGAAAACTATTTTCTAAGAAACTTATTTCAATCTTGATGGTTGGGAACTTCATATAAGCAGCTTGCAAAAGTAGGTGAATGAGTAGAAGTAATATTATCGAAACACTTCAATTTTCAATAATATAAAACTGCCTAGAAGTTACTGTTCAAAACTCAATTTTAAAATTTTAAAAATAAGCTTTTTCCATTTTCTCTTTTATGGCTTGTTTGGATCGACTCATTTAAGTTGTTTTTTGCATTTTGGAAATCAAAACCAATTCATTTTGGCTTTCAAAATGCCAAAAACGACTTATTTAAGTCGATCAAAACAAGAGCTTAACATGGGCTATCCAAGATATATGTTTTTCCTTTTGATTCCTAACAGCCATACTTGTGCATTTCGCCATCTGGTAGTGTTAATTTTGTTAATTCATTCAGGTTAACATTAGAACATCAAGTAGTAGCAAATCAAAATAAGCTTCAGCTCCCTGCAGCTAGTAAAAATAAGCATTTGCTAGTACCATATTAATGTTAGTGTGCAAAACATTATTTTCCAAACAATTTTGAACTGTTCAAAATTTTAATGGCCTCATGAGATGTCATGACAAGGATGGAATGAGTTATTGTTAAAATGTTATAATTTCGTTATTTCATTTTTAATTAAAAGAGTATATAAAGATTAACCCTTCAACCTTGAAATATATATTAACCCATTTACATTCACTTGTTTTAAATTTCATTCAAGCGACTGTCGAAAACAGTGAGGTTCAATGCGTTGAGGGTTATTCCAGCTGGATCTACAGGTGGTGGAAAGAAGGCTTTTGTAGCAGCTTAAGTTTTCATTTAAAGCCAATGATAGATGATATTTGCGTGTCTTGTTTAGATGTATGTTTGATATAAGTGCTTGGTGGTGGTTACTGACTGAAGTGAAGGATTGGTGTAGGAATGGTTTCAGCAAGTATGGGGTTTTGGTTATAAGTAATGTGTTGACAATTGATGACTGTGAGTTTGCGATGTTGTTATGTAGAGGGGAGAGTTGTGTTTGGTGATGATGTACAGATGACACTGGTATATGTTATTCAGTTTAATTTGGTGTTATGTTATTCAGTTTAGTTTGGTGATGATGTATAAATTATTAACACTTTAATTGATATATGTTTATTTTGGTATTATGTTATTATGTTTGTATTTGCCATCAAATTCAATTTTGAATGATTGTAATATTGAATGCAATAATTATTTGTTATAATCAATAATAAAGGGATTAGTTTGCATCGGTTCCCAACAACAACCTATGCAACAAGTTCCTTTGTTGCATCGGTTTTCATTCCAACTGATGCAACATGTTCCTTTGTTGCAACTGTATTTTGCATCAGTTGTTAGTAACAACCGATGCAAAAAGGACTGTTTTGCATCAGTTTTAAAACTGATGCAAAACTGTTAAGCCTGTTGCATCGGTTACATGTGCATCGGTTGCAGAACTGATGCAACTGGGGGGTGAACAACCAATGCAAATGGCCTGTTTTGTAGTAGTGTGTTCAATTGTTATCCATATGGTCGTATCATTATTCGGAATGTGTTATGTGACACAAGGTCCTTTCCCAGCTAAACTGAATAATGAGCATAATATTTAGAAACATATGGATATTGGGATTTTAGTTAAGTCACAACTTATTACCGAAACTTTTTATTCAAATGGTTTTCATTTCGGAAAAATCCGATTACATTTGCACGAGTTAATGCCTTCAAGTATAAAGCTTGGGTTAAATTTCAAATTCCCAAAACAATATCTTCGAGCTTGAATTACATTTGCACGAGTTAATCCCTTCAAGTATAAAGTTTTTAAAATAGTTTAAATCTATATAAACACATTTATAACTTGCAAAATCTTTTTAAACCATAACTTCCAAATATAGAGCTTAATTTCAAATCTTTGAATTTAACTTCAAATCAAACTATTTTAATTTTTCAAAACTTTATTAAGTTATTCAAAATAACATTTATCTTCAAAACTCCTTTTCAAAAAATTTCATATTTAATCCAATTCCATTTCCATAACTATTTGAATTTAAAATTCAGCTTTAAAACCATTTCAAAAATCTATGATTAACCAATTTTTTCATGCAATCCATATTTGTGTGTAAGGTGCAGTCCAGAGGTTTTACCCAATAGTGCAACATCATTCAATCATCACAGATTCAATCATATCAATATCGATAGTGGTATAATCTATAACGCTTATCTTCATTCACAGTTCACAAATAAATAATAAAATTCATCGTAGATAAATAAGTTACATCCTGTGTAGTTAATGCCCCGCTATTACCCCGCTACAACCCCGCTATATCTCATAGCGGATTTCTACGGCTATGATTTTTTCATATAGCACTAGAATATAGCCTTTTCGCTTTAATCCCCGCTATTTCCACTATATCCTGTTATTTCTGCTATATTCCGCTATACCTTTTTTAATAAAATTAATTGAAAATTTGCATTTATACATTATAAAATTATGAAACTAATTTATTTGATTTAATTTTTTAATATTTTTCAGAAATGAAAATACTCTAATGTTCTACCAAATTCAATTATGTTATATAATAGTTTTTCGTTTATTTAAAGTATATTCGCATATGTTTTATTTAAAATTATTTATGTATTATTTATAATTCAATTGAATTATAATTTTTCATTTAATTACCAATTATATATTCATGAAAAAATTAATTACGAGTTTTATATGCTATTTTAGAGCCATCCGCTATATCCTCGGTGTATCCCCGCCATGGCCTTTTGCACCTCCACCGCTTTGAATCTAATGAGCGCATTAACTACACAGACTACATCACAGTTGAATAAGTTGCATCACAGATGAATAAATTATATTACAGTTCACAACATAAATCAGAATAATTCATATCACAAAGCATCACATATCAGGGATATCAAACAATTTAACATTCCATAGAATCCATACATCCATAAGTATGATTTATTAATCATCTGATTAATTTAAATCAGGTAAATTAATTATGAATTTAATTACTAATCTTGGTTAATTAATCATTAATTAATTCAAACCATTTTAATTAATTAACCTTAATCATTTTTAGTTAACCTTTAATTATTAATTAATCAATCTAAATTAATAAATCAAACAATCTTTAATTATTAAATAATTAACCCCTAATTATTTAATTATTCTTTAATTAATTAATCACATTAATTAACCCTTAATTAATATAATTAATCATCTTTAATTAATTACAATAAGTGATTATCGCTAATCACATAAATTAATTAAGGAATTATCCTTTAATCACTTGATTGATTAACTTTAGTCATTAATTAATTCTCTAATCATTTTCATAAATAAATCAATTATTTTGATTAATTATCTTCTTAATTAAATCACATCAACCATCCTTAAGTAAGACCTTAATCATTTTAAGATAAACCTCTTATCTTTATTAATCACTTAATTACACCTTTGAATTTTTGTTGAGATTAATTTACAAACAAAATCAATTAAGATCTTCTTTTGATATAATAAGGTTTAACCCTCTTAACTCAAATCACCTTTCAATTATATATTTAAATTTCATTTGAAAGACATTTGGAAATTTAATTTATTATTACCCCATTATAAAATTATTTTTAAACAAATTTTTTTCTTTTTATTATTATAAAACATTGTAAATCTTTGAAGTTTGATTTAAGCTTGTAATATTATTGTTTTGAAAACTTGGCAATACTCTTTGGAAAATTTAATCTTATTTTAAAAACTGGTTAATTCAGTCTTAAACCAAAAACCCGAGTTAGATCACCAAAAACCCCGAGCATAATGCTATTTCTCCCCGAACCATTTAAAATTCAATTTACTTCGAGCTAAACCTTAAATTTCACGCACACGAACATGAGCCAGCTTCAACTTCCACAATCCCACAAACAACCAGATATTCAGGTGCACGGTGCACATGTACCCACGCTCTGGCAAACTTCAATCAATCTTGCTACCACTAATCCATCGCTGACGATCTCTCTGATCATCCCCAACACTCTTCATTATCGAACTTCATTGGAATCAAAATTGAGCACATCTGTTATTTCCTTGAACCACCCCAAATCAAAAAAACCCAATCATCGCCACCGATCTCCCATCCACGCCATCTTGGCTGGAGCTTCGTCTCGACCTCCGAACTCTATCACCCCTGCACTGGTCCACCCAGATCTATCCACGGCGACGAACAAGCTCGAGAATCATCACTGGACAAAACGAGGTTTTAAACCCTAAATCATCACCAGTCGACACCACAGCAACTTATAATTGCTTCAACTATTTTTCCTATGATCCACAGTCCTCAAGCTAACTCTGACATCAAGCTCGAGATCATATGATCTTGAGATTATCGGAATTGGCCACCTTTCCAACTTCTGTTCAACTTTCAATTCCTTGAAGGATACTGTATTAAAAATCTCGATTCCTCCTTTAAAATTCATGATTCTGGAAGACTAACAAGATTATCTAATTGAAACTCAAATTTAAAAAAATTAAATTTTGAAAAAAAATACGAGTCTACTGTGTTTTCAACTTTTCCAGTAAATCCATCCATTTCTAATGCTTAAAAATATTTTTAAAATTTATATTACATTCGTATAATCTTTTTTTCTTTTATGATCATAACCAAAATTTGATTATGCAGAAAGATACGAATTTTTTTCTTTCTTTCTGGAAGTTTGTTAATCTATTGTTAACAGAGATATATCTATGTATACACACAGGCATGCATTCCACTCTTCTTATGTTTTCATATACAAATATATGCAGATATATTCACAAAATCCCAGGCACAAACTTCAAACACAGATCCAACACAAAAAAATATAACAAGGTCAAGTTTGCTCACTTGTAGTTTCTATAAGCAGAGAACAAGGTTGAACTTGAAACTAGAAAATTTTGAAAAGAATTGATCTGTTTTGAATTGAAATCCTCGATTTGATGCTTGATTCTAGAATTTGATTCTAGGTTTTAGTTTGTAGATGCTTGATTCTTGCATGCATTTCCTATTTCCAGGTTTGCTTTGAATCTTGGTTTAAGGTTGATTCCCAGGCTGTTGATTTTTTTTTTTAAAACTGTTGTTTGATCTTTGAATTACTTCTAGATTTTATTTTCTGGTTTAAGACTTTGATCTTCAGGTTGATGGTTTAAGATTGAAAGATTTTAGTTTTAAAATGCTGAAGTTCTAAATTTTCTTTTTCTTTGATTTGAAATTTTGTTTCAGTTTTGAGCTTCGCTTTAGTTTTTTATTTATTCTTTTCTTTCAGAACTGTTTTGAAGTTTCAGTTTGAAGATAAAGAAAATTGGAAGTGAAAACTAGAAATAGCATGGTTTCTTCTTTGCTAATACTATACTTTTGAAATTAAATTTTTAAAGAAAAATGCCACTTTCCTAATTAATTCAACACTTCCAATATTTGTATAAACACTTGTTAAATTCAAGTCTTAATTGTTATACACTTGTTAATAAAATTAAAATTATGTTTAAACCCATATTTGATTTAGTTTACAAATTTTGTTAAAATCCTATACTTTAAATAATTTATAGATTTAACTTTAAACCCTCTCATTAATTTACTTATATTTACATATGTTTATATTTTACAAAAGTTTATCTTATTAATTTCCAAATATAAAAAAAAAGTAATTTAAATCTTTTATCAAATCTTATTTTACATTTTAAATTCAAGTTATTAGGAATGTTTATATTTATATGTTTATATTTTACACATACTTTTTTTCCATATTTACATTTATATAACTTTATGAAAGAAAGATGATTTAGAAATCACTTATACACAAATATATAATCTTAAACAAGTTTTCCAAATCAATATATACACAACACACACATATATATTAATATGTATGTACCTATATATACATTATAACATTTGAAAGCAAACCAATTTTAAATATGGAGTTTTCAAATCAAACTATTTAAATTTAAAATTCAAAAATTAATATTTTATTCTTATATAATTTTTTAAACAAATGATTTGAATTCAAATTATTCATTACGAATTTTTTATATATTAGTTCCTTAGAAATAATAAGTTAATAAATCCAATTTCTGTTTCAATATATTTATTAAAGTATTTCAAATCAAAATTTATTTGCAATCAATTTGTATACACATATATTTCCATTTTGGAAATTTTCAAATAAATTTATCGTTAAATCCAAAAATTCAAAATTAATTACCAACAATTTCATAATTCAATTCCAAAAATTGAATTTATTATCAAATTATTCCTAGCTAAAATCCGGAAATGTTACGATTACTATAGTGCAAAAATTGTTAAAATGGTTCAAAAACTACTGATGTAGTCCATTACGCTAATATAAAATATTATTATGAGCTAAAATACACACTTCATCTATAAAATGCCATAGTTTCTAAAAAACCACTATTATAATACATAAACTGCCGATACAATCAATAAAATACCAATCCGAAATAACATTTTGAGTTAAAATGTGCCTTTTTTGTATAGAAATGCTATGAAAAAATGCCATTACACTACAACAAAAAACATTTTTTACAACTCTCAAAAAGTTGTAGTAAGTATTTTATGACGTTTTACTAAGCGTAGTCTTAGCCACAGTGGTAACAAGGTCTACTTCTTTTACAACATTTTTAAGATGTTGCAAAAAAAGTTGTAATAAAACTTATTACAACTCGTTTTAGATGTTGCGGTACATTATTTTACAACATTTTACAAACGTTGCTGTATACTTTTTGACAACAATTTACTAAAGTTGTTATATTCTTTTTTGCAACTTTTTCAAACATTGTGGTATATTTCTTATTTTAAAATAAAATACAGAGACATTTCATACTATAATCACCGTAGATATGGTAAATTAGAAATCAATGCATGAATTTCCACAACACACATCCAAATTGTTTCCATTGAAAATAATTCAACAATTTACACAAACAATATTTACACTAATTTCAAAGAAACATTCATATCAAAATTCAAAGTCCAAAAATCCACAAAAGATATTATAGCCCGAATGGTAAAGCGTATAAATTACTTAAATAATAATTGGGCAAAATCTTCGGCATTACTATCTTTTGATTTTTTTCCCGCTTTTGCCCATTAAAGCAAGCATAAGTAATAGTCCATAAATTACAACGGTGCGTAAATTACAACACATTGCGTATTGATGAGTTAACCAATAATAGTGGTTAAATATTTTGATTTAGGTTTAGATGCACAAGAATTAATAACCAAGGATACACTTGAATATATTTTATATATGCAAGAACAAGAAAAGAAACTTGTGGTTAAGATCAGTGGGTTGAAATTAAGCAAGGCATAAAAAAATTGTTGCACTAGTGTTCGAAAAGGAAGAAATATGGCTACCATTGAAATTACAGAAGTAAATAAAACTAGTAATTTTTATTTCATTTAATATATGATTCAATTTTGAACTACGTTTCAACATTTGATTAAAAATGCTTAGGTCTTAACAACATGTATCGTTTTACTATATGTTGATTAATGGGCATAGAAGACTGAAAATGGCATGGGTATGTGGAATTCGAACTAAGTTAATATGCCACCATTTGTGCTATATCAAAGAGTATGTACAGTCAAATAAATACGTTGTCATGTGTAATTGAGATAAACAGGCATGAGCATGCGCAAAATGAGCTTGCATTGATCTGATTAAATTCATTTGATCTCTGAATAGACTCGAAAACTGATGCAAAAGAGTATGGATGAAGCATTTAATGCAATACCATTAGAACCGATGCATTAATTTGTAAAAAACTAAGGGAAACAGACATAAGACTAATGCAATCTAAAACCAAGTGGGAAACTAACTGAAGTAGAAAGCTGAATCTGTAGCATAAATGAACTAATCTAAAAAGTTCTCAATCTGAAGCCAAAGGGTGAATGGAAGCTGCTGTTATTTTAAAATCACTAGTTTTGTACCTAGTGCAACTAAAAGCAACTCAATTCGAAACGACCCGCCTTTCTCCCAACGGAAAGACGCGTCATTTTTAAGAAAGGGATAGAGAAGAGAAAAGATAGAGGAGAAAGAAAGAACAACATCAGAATCTCAACAGCGAAACGAATAAATTATATTAATCACATAATATATTACATAGTATCATATACATCAGAGTTACACAGCATAAACAACACATACTAGACAGTTATAAAAACCTGCCTAGTTATACAACTCCGTATATAAAACAGACAAATGACTCATATAACATACAGCGGAATACAATATATCTACACACTGAAGCCTCCTACTCCATTACTCCTCCAAAATTCGTCAAACCTAACCTAAATCCCTTGGCTACTCGTAAAAATTTGAGTTCCCAAGAGTTTAAGAAAAACAGAATAAACTCCGGGTCAGACATGGGTCTGGTGTGAGTAAACGGGTAAAGTTGCTTAACTTTGAAAACCTTTGAAAGAAAAGGTATCACGTAAGACTTCCCACACATAAACATGGAAATGTTTTAACCTTAAACTAACCAAAACATTTGATAGGAAATCCAGTGATATTGTAATAGGGTCTAGGGTTTTCAAACAAATATGAAATAGCCGAAATTGTTACATTTATTAAATTCCATCTACTAGCCACAAAAGTGGGTAATACAATCAAATCCGAGGGCGCTTATTGGATTCTGGATTCCATACAATGGCAGGGCTACTGGGGTACTGCCCGTCACAGTACGGGGCCTAGATCACCGTACCGAGGATTACTCCCAATCCCCTACAGCACAAAGCTGGAACGATTCCTTACTGAATAGTTCCGAATAAGATAACCCCATGGTTGTAGCTAGCAACCGCCCACACAGCCGATTAAAATGGACTCTAGACAGGGGTTCATCTCATCCTACTTGGGCATGACCCACTTAGCCTTGCTGCACCTCCCCTGTTTTAGCCATTCCCGGTTGATGAGGCTTGAGGCTACGATTACCTTTACAGAACACATCACTTAGAATGCTCATCGTCCCCCTGACGATGTGTTGAAAGCATTCAATCCATACAAGTTCGTTCCTGGTTTGAATGAAACAGAAGGCATTATTTCGTTACACTCATTTTGGAATCACCCTCAGAGTCAATGACAATAACCTTTGCACTCTCAATCTTCATCTTCACTTGAGATTTACGACCTATCTTAAATTTGGTTCGATGTGGTTTACGGATATCCAAATCTGGAAACCCGATCCCCGTCTCATCGAAATCCAAAACGTATCTTTTAGGTCTAAGTTGTTTAAGGTTAAACAATTCAATTCTACTATCTGTATACACACAGATAGATAATCTACATTATCCTTACAACAGATAATTCATATTATCATCATACTTCAACCAAAGCATCTCATATCATATATCACACATATCTCATCAGAGATATCAAACAATCAATCCATCCAATATCAATTAGCCATTCATAAGCAATGATATAATAATCACACCATCTATAATTAATTTAAAATGAATTAAATTAATTAATTCATCTTTAATTAATTTAAAATAAATTAAATTAATTACCTTCATCATAATAAATCTTGCTTACATAAACATTAATTAAACCAATTAATTAATCACCATCTTAATTAATCAACCTTGATTAATTATCCCTTCGATTAATTACACCAAGTAATTAACCCTTAATTACTTCTACTAAGTAATTATCCCTTAATTAATTCCTATTAAATAATTCCCTTTTAATTAATTACATCCTGTAATTATACATTAATTACTTACCTTAAGTAATTACACTTATCTATCTCGTTTAGGTAACTATACTTAATTAATCACCAAATGATTATCTTTAATTAATCAACCTATTTGATTAACCCTAATTAATCATACTTGTTTGATAAATTACAATTGGATAATTCATCCCTTAGTTACCCCTTTTAAATAAATGAATTAATCTTTAATTATAGATTAATTAACACTTAATTATTAATTAATAAACCTTAATTATCAATTAATAAAACTTAATACAAATTAATTAATCCTTAATTAATCAGTTAATCAATCCTTAATTACAAGTAGTTAACCTTAAATAATAGTTAATTAATCCTTAATTAATTTTTAATTATAGATTAATAATCTCTTAATTATTAATTAAGAAAACCCAATTATTACTTAATAAAAATTTATTAAGTACTAATTAATTACTAGTTTAATTAACCCTTAATTAATTAATAAATAGTTTCAATTTAATTAATCTGTAATCATTAATTAATCCATCATAATTATTAGTTAATTTAATTAATTATTCTTAATTAATTACTTAATTAATCCTTATCAATAATTAATTAAATTAATTTATTAAACTTAAATTAATTTCAACTTATAAATTCTAATTATCCTTAAGATAAAACATTATTTTTAATTATATTTTAAAAAACATTTTATCTTAGTTATTAACTTACTTAATTAAACAATTAAATAAGTTTTAAATAAATTAGTCATTAATTACTTTTCTCTAATTATTAATCAAAAATCCTTAATTTCAAATTAATTGATCACCTGAAAACCTTAATTGTTAATTTATAAATCACTAATCATTAACTAATTCAATTAATAAATCACTCTTTAATTATTCCATTAGTTATCAAACTTATGTTAAGTTTTTAAAATAAAACATTTCCTTATTAATTTCCTTTTTATGTTTCAAATTTAAATTTGAAAACAGCTTAAGGATTTAACTTAAAACATTTAAAACAAATCATACAAATTTATTTATACAAACAATTCATTTCAAAGAATGAATCGAAAGAAATTAATTTAACTTAATTATTAAAATTTAAAAACATACTTTCAATTTTATTTTTTTTAAAGACTGGTCAAACATTTTACTTAACCCATATGTACTTGAACTAAAACCAAGTACACCTTCCTCTTTTCTTCTTATTTAACAGTTTAACTTTAATTTTAAAATTGTTTGGTTACAAAATCTGGAAACTGTTAAAAATTTAATAGTTTTACTTAAGTTCTTGCATACGACCCTAGGAATCACTCGAGCCAAAACAAAATCCACGCGAGTCTTCCTCGAGACAACAACCATTCCAAAACTAAAACATTCACTAACACATCTTGCCACCGTGCAACCTGCACCACCTACGATGATCCTCCGACCATTTCCAGAAACTCCTACACACCCACGATCGCTCCAACAACCCATCACAATCATCATCACACTATCACAAGCCATGATTCCAAAACTAGGTATCCAGTTGAAACGGGAACTTCAAACAACTGCCAGAAAAACACATTGCCCTATGGATTCTGACCATCGGAGGATGAATCACCTCGTCCACACCTTGCCGAACACCTACGCAACAAAACCCTTCCACTTCGACCCACTCGATCAACCATTGGTGATGAAATGATTCCCAAATCAGACTCTGAACCAAACTAGGTTTGAAAACTACATCACCAAGCCGCCGTCGCCACGACCATCAGAAACCTTCCCTGACATTTTTTCCAAGCACCCTGATCGTCAACCTAGCTCTAACAGGAACCACGAACTCCCCAGTCACTTAGATCATCATTGATCATCCAAAAAATCCATTTTCGTCATCTAAGAACTGTACCCTTATTTCAAAACTAGAATTATGATTTTTGTTCTAAAAATCTTATTTTCCATAAGTGATTCAAGAATTAAACTTGAACCAGTAATATACTACACTTGAGGTTTAGAAGTTTCAAAGATTTCTGCTTTTTTTCCAAATACAAGCATATTTTAGATCTTACATACTTGTTTATATTTTCAGTACTTAGATTATGCTAAAACTAATTTTTTTTTTTAATCCAAGTGTTAACAATGAATAAATAAAAAGTTATGAATTTTGATACATTAGTAAGCACTAAAACCTATAAACAGAGATATATTTACATGCACAGTTCAAAACTAACATGCATAAAGTGTTCATACCCATATATTCACATGCAAAGATAATTCATCTCAGAAATTGTATGAAAGCAAATTTAAAACTACTTTAGCATTTGAATTAGAATGTTTACTCACCTAAGAAAAATGCAGAGAGCTTTTGGGAAAAACATGATCTGAAACCTGATGTTAACTCCTATGATCAGTGACTCAAAAAGGCTCACGACTTAACAAGAGCAACGACCTAATTGATAGGCGACTCATTGAGAGATACTGACCTAACAGACTTGAGAGGGATGCCGACTTAATGGCTTAACAAGGTTACCGACCTAAGACTTAACAAGGATGCCGACCTAAGACTTAACAGGGATGCCGACCTAAGGCTTAAGTAAGTTATGGATCTAACTACCTAAGGAGGTTGCCAATCTAATTGCCCAGAACAGAGAAAGGTCTACGACCTATGCTTAAGTCGCCACCGACTTACAACATAGAGAAGTCTACGACTTAACGGTTTCTACGACTCAAGGACAGGATGACTTAACGATTCAGGAGGTGGCACGACTTAAGAGGGAAATGAGTTCATGACTTAAAGCTGTCCGCAACCTACGACCTAGCGTGTGTCGTGAACGACTTAAGAAAATGAAACGCTGCAACTTATTTAACACGGTGGCCTCCTATCTCGTTAAAGAGTTAAGACTTTAGCAAGCTTATCAGTTAAATTGTGAATCACGACTTAGCTTAAGTCGTCCACGACCTAAAGTCGCTAAGTTATAGTCCGTTGCCACAATACTCATGCCGGAGGAAGTCTCGACCTAGCAGTTAAGTCGCAAACGACCCACGACCTAGTTTAAGTCGTCCATGACCCAACTTAGGTCGGTTACGAGTTAGGACTTGGTAATGTTTCCTGCCCAGAATTCTCTATAAATACATTGCCATCTCCAACTTTGAGGGGACTTTTTGGCCGATCTCTTTAAGCGCCGATACTCTGCTGAATTCTCGACTCACTCGACACTTCAAATACGAAAGGCATCTCAACAAACTTCAAGAGGAAATCTAACGCAATCAACATGGATTCAAAAAATTCTTCTACATCGGAGTTCTAGTTGTTTGTCTCATCAGTATTGTAATTGAAGATTGTTGTAAAGTTGTAATTGATTCAGTAATAAAGAGGATTAAAGTGGACGTAGGCTTACCTGAAGCCGAACCACTATAAAAACTGTTGTCTTTTCTGCTTTCTCTGTGACTTTTCTACTTGTTTTTAGTTCCCGTGTTCACGGGTGGTGCTTTCACTCAATCTCTATATACACCGAGGTGTTAGCGTTCGAACTTAAGCGTTAACATTTTTGTTGCTTTCACTGAGAACCCAACTCAGGATACTTCCACCATTGCTCCGCAAAGGTCTGTTGAAAGGATTTCTTTTAAAACCAGAAGTTTATTGGAAATAATGGCTCCTGGGAGAAAACGAAGTTCTGTAAGATCTGACAATGTTCAAGAGAATACTGCTACCTCTCCTCCTTCAAGTCAAGCAGCTCCAACTGTTGGAGTTACACGAGCAGAATTGGACGCCGTAGTTTTGGGGTTGAATCAACAATTGAATGCTCAGAATGCGCAGTTGGAAGCCCAGAATGCCCTGATCTTAAGTAAGTTGAATGATCTACTTGGGGCAAACCGTCAACCGGATAATAATGATGGAAACCCTACTGTGGGAGTTCAGGATGTTGAAGGGAACATTTCTCAAAGAGCCGCAGACCCTGTGGAAAGGACACCTCCTCAAGCTGGAGGATCAGGGCCGCAGCCGACCCTCCATGAACGATTGTCAAGACAGAATTCAGAGAGAGTGGCTGATGTTTTCCCTCCAGAGCCTCTAAATGATGAAGAGTATTTTTCGGGTATGGTTCGTCAAATCATGAAGGAAAATATGCGAAGAGATGAAGATGAGAAAGAGTGGGGTTTTGCTCCAAGCAAAACTCCATTTACTGAAAAGATCTTGAAGGCAGAGTTCCCAAGGAAATTCGTTCCCCCTACTATTCCGGCTTACAAGGGGACGCGTGATCCTAACGAGTTTCTGTATAAATACGACTGGCATATGACGGGTGCCAGGGCGTCTGATGAAATCAAATGTCGATATTTCCCGGTATATCTTGAAGGTGTGGCTCTATTGTGGTTTACAAAGCTGCCAGTCAGGTCCATTGATCAATTCTCCGATTTGACCAGGAAGTTCAAGGAGAAATTTCGATTGTATGCTTCTAAAGCAAAGGATATAATGTCGCTGTCAAGTCTAGAGGAAAATCCGGGAGAATCCATCAGATCCTTTTTAAATCGTTTTAACATAGCATTGGCCGAGGTAGATAATGCTGAGCCACGCATGGTCCTAACATACTTGATGAGGGCGATTGACAAATCAAGCGAATTTGGAAAGTGGTTGAAAATGAAAGAACCAAACTCGCTCGACAAATTCTACAAGAAAGCGGATGAATTCATGCGCTTGGAAAGCCTCCAAACACAGGCTAAGGTGGTATCAGTGGAAGCCGGGAACAATGGTGCTGCTTCGAACAAGATAGAACCTAACACCCAGAAAAGGGGAAATGATGGTGGAAAGAAAGAGGGAGATGCTAAGAAAGGCCGTCCTTTCAATTTCACACCCTTGACCAATACCGCTGAGAACATCTTCTTTGCGACCAAGGATGATGTCAGTTATCCGACACCACCTAAAATGAGAGTTGGGAATAAGATGGAAAAAAGTGGAAGGTTCTGCCGATTCCACAACCAACCCGGCCATGACACCAACGAATGCCATCAGTTGAAAGAGGTAATTGAACAACTCTTGAAGGAAAACAAACTCCAGCAGTATGTGAAAAGGAATAGAAATGCCCCAGCCTCGTCGACTCAAGGACAACAAGTTCCCGCTCACCGTCCTGGCTCGAGTGAGAAGGCCGTAGAACATGAATTGGAAAGACCTGTCGTCAATATAATAACTGGAGGACCTCACCTAGCAGGCAAAAGCTGGGGCAAGATGGAAAGGTATGCCCGTGCCTTGAGGCATGTACCATCTGAAGAAAATGTTTTTGTTTTAGAAAATGATGCGCCTTTAAAGCAACAAAAGACTTCCACAGATGATATTGTATTCAGTGCCAGAGATTCTTTGGGTATCGAGGCTCCGACCATAGATCCTTTGGTCATATCCGCTGGTATTGGGCCGGCAACTGTGAGAAGAGTTATAGTTGATTGTGGAGCTTCATGCAACATCCTCTTCAAGAATACCTTTGATGAAATGAAAATTCCAATGGCTGACGTTCAAGCTTCATCACTTAAGATTGCTGGGTTTTCTGGAGAACTCAAACAGCCGATTGGGACCATAGATTTGTTTGTAGAACTTGGAAAAGGACTAAAGAAGGTGGCTCGAAAGCAAACCTTCATAATTGTCGAAGAATTCTCTGCCTACAATGCCTTTTTAGGCCGACCAACTCTTGCTGCATTCAAAGCTGTTCTTGCTCCATGGTGTCTGACTATAAAATTCCCCATGGATAACGGAGTTTGTGTGATTAAAGGAGACCAAGATGCGGGGCGAGAATGTTATCTTACAGAGCTGCGTGAATCAAGGAAAAGAGAGATGGGAATAGGTGCGGCGGCTCCAGTCCACACCAAAGAACCAACCTTGTAGCAATTACAGGGTGGACCCTACACTGGTGAATACAGTGGCACGCGAAGAGAAATGGATCCAAGGAAAGCCAGTGCAGTGGAGAATAGGGTAGTACCGGTAGATGTAACGGTGCCGGTACCCGTTGACCCAAAGGACCCAAACAAAG
Organism: Allium cepa; assembly: GCA_030765085.1. Taxonomy (NCBI): domain Eukaryota; kingdom Viridiplantae; phylum Streptophyta; class Magnoliopsida; order Asparagales; family Amaryllidaceae; genus Allium; species Allium cepa. The sequence goes on from CM060928.1 coordinate 1,035,435,812, forward strand.
TGCTTAATGTGGGTTCACAACTCAACACAACAGTTCAGAATGTTCTGATTTCATTTTTGAAGGCTAATTTGGATGTATTCGCTTGGAATCATGCTGACATGTGTGGAATATCCCCAGAGATTGCAGTGCACACTCTGAACATTGATCCAAAGTTTACACCCGTGAAACAGAAAAGAAGAACTCAGGGTCCTGAGAGGACGATAGCGCTAAAAGAAGAAGTGGATCGGTTCATGGAGAACGGTTTCATCAGAGAATCTACTTATCCAAATTGGGTATCAAATCCAGTGCTGGTTAAAAAAGCTAACGGAAAGTGGAGAGTATGCATTGACTTTTCAGATCTGAACAAAGCCTGCCCCAAAGACTGTTTCCCGCTGCCCAGGATCGATCAGTTGGTGGATGGGACGGCAGGGCATGAATTGTTATCTTTTATGGATGCATACTCCGGATATAACCAGATTATGATGCATGAGCCAGATCAAGAGGATACAAGTTTCATCACAGATGTTGGACTCTACTGCTACAAGGTCATGCCTTTCGGACTGAAGAATGCAGGGGCAACTTACCAAAGGCTTGTTATGCCATGTTTAAACCACAGATTGGCAAGACAATGGAAGTTTATGTTGATGATATGCTAGTGAAGTCTAAGAAAGCAGTGGACTACATGGATCACTTGGCAGAGATGTTCGCAGTACTACGAAAGTACAGAATGAAGCTTAATCCCTTGAAATGTTCATTTGGAGTGGAGTCCAGAAAGTTTTTGGGTTTCATTGTGAGCGCTAGGGGCATTGAAGCTAATCCAGCTCAGATCACTGCCCTGAGAGAGGTCAAGGCTCCTAGAACGAAGAAGGAATTGCAAAGTCTCAATGGAAAGGTTGCTGCCTTGAGTCGATTCATTTCGAAAGCCACTGACAAATGCATTCCATTCTTTGATGCTCTGAAGAAAGGAAGAAAAAACATTGAGTGGACTCTTGAATGTCAGAAGGCATTCGATGAGTTGGTTCGTCATATGGAAGTGCCTCCGATACTTTCAAAGCTTGACAATGGTGAAGATCTCTTCGTATATTTGGCAATTTCATCTCATGCTCTCAGTGCAGTGTTGGTACGGGAAGACACAAGGATTTAGCGCCCAGTCTATTATATAAGCAAAAGATTCGCTGGGACAGAGATGAACTATTCAAGGTTGGAAAAGCTCGCATATTGTTTGTTGATCGCATCGAGAAAATTGAGGCCGTATTTCCAAGCTCATCCCATCAAAGTCCTCACCGATCGACCTCTAAAGAAAGTCCTATTCCGTCCTGAGACTTCCGGCCGTCTTTTGAAATGGAATATTGAACTCAGCCAATATGACATCACTTATCATCCCCGGAAAGCAATTAATGGACAAGCTTTAGCAGATTTCATCGCAGAATGTACGGATAAAGGTGATAGTGAGGAAGAAGTCACTGATAACGTCCCAATCCAATGGAAATTGTATGTCGATGGCGCAAGAAATGATTACTGTTCCGGAGCAGGGGTTGTCCTTGAAACCCCAGAAGGGCGATCGCTATGTTATGCACTGAGACTAGAATTTCCTTCGACAAATAATGAAGCAGAATATGAAGCCCTCATCGCTGGTTTAAGGATCTCTATAGAACTAAACATCAAAGCATTGTAGATCTTCAGTGATTCTCAGCTTATTGTCTGCCAAGTCAAGAAGGAATTTCAAGCTAAAGAAGGGAATCTACCCGCCTATTTATCAAAAGCCTGGGGGCTTCTTCAAGATTTTGACCGCTATTCTATAAACCATATACCTCGAGAGGAGAACATGATAGTGGATTCTCTCGCAAAGTATTCAAGCACTGGTGAAGCTTAACTACTGGGATTAATTCCCGTCGAAGTCTTGTCAGTTCCAAGCACAGATGAAATGGATGTCGATTGGATTATGAATGTATCCCAAGAGCAAGAATCATGGATGACTCCGATATTTGAATATTTTCTCAATGGTTCTTTGCCAGAAAGTTCAAAAGAACGACAGAAGCTGATAAGGAAAGCCTCCAGATATATAGTTCAAGATGGTCGTTTGTACAGACGAGGATTTTCAATGCCACTACTCCACTGTGTAACTAAAGAAGAAGCTAAGACAATTCTGACTGAAGTACACGGAGGGGAATGTGCGGATCATACAGTTGGTCAAACTTTAGCAAAGAAAATCCTCCGTTATGGATACTTTTGGACAGAAATTAATCAGGTTCTGCTGACTATTCCCGAAAGTGTGATAAATGCCAAAGATTTGCCAAAATTCCTAGAGCACCTTCCACTGAGTTAACACAAATGGTCAGTCCATGGCCATTTTCCATCTGGGAATAGATCTCATTGGGCCTTTGCCGACTGCCAAATCGGGGATTAAATATGCTATCGTTGTTGTTGATTATTTCACTAAATGGGCTGAAGCTGAACCATTGGCTACTATTACCTCTAAGAAAATGATAAGTTTTGTGACTAAATGGGCTGAAGCTGAACCAATGATCTGTTAATAACTTCTGACTGTCCATCTGTTTGCGGATGATAAGCGCTGCTAAATTTCAGCATCGTTCCAACCATCTTCCATAAACTTAGCCAAAAGTGACTCAGAAAACGTGTATCTCTATCCGACACAATAGATTCTGGCAATCCATGAAGTCGATAGATCTCTTTGAAAAATAAGTGAGCCACATGAACAGCATCCGCCGTCTTCTTACAAGCAATAAAATGTGCCATTTTTGAAAACCGGTCAACCACCACTAAAATGGAATCGTTTCCCCTTTGAGTTCTAGGCAACCCCAAAACAAAATCCATACTCAAATCAACCCAAGGCTTAGTCGGTACAGGTAACGGCATATATAATCCCGTATTGGTCGCTGTTCCCTTAGAAACCTGGCAAATATGACATCTCTCCACAAACCGTTCAACCTCTTTCCTCATTGACGGCCAAAAATTAGATTGAGAAATTAACTGCAAAGTACGATCTCGACCCACATGTCCTTCCTCGTGTAACTCCTTGATAATCTTCAATCTCAAACTGCTCTCTGGAATACATAACCGATTTCCTTTAAACAGAAAACCATCAACCAACACAAATTCATCAGTACTTCCTTCCTTGACTTTCTCAACAAATTTCACAAAGTAAGGATCTTCTTCAATCAGCTCTGGCAATAATTCAAAACCTGTCACTTCAACTTTCATTGTCGTTAATAAATGACTCCTCTTACTCAAAGCATCAGCTACCCGATTCGTCACCCCAGACTTGTGTTTGACAACAAAAGTAAATTGTTCTAAATAGGCAATCCACGATGCATGCCTTGCTGAAATCTTGTCCTGCCCTTGCATATGCTTCAATGCCTCATGATCAGTGTACAGAACAAATTCTTTCTGAAATAGATAGTGTCTCCAATGCTTAACAGCCTGAACAATTGCGTAAAACTCCACATCGTACATGCTATACCTCATCTTTGCTCCTGATAACTTCTCACTGAAATAAGCAACGGGTTTCCCATTCTGACTCAAGACTCCACCAATTCCCACCTTCGACGCATCAGTATGCAATTCAAACAACAACTGAAAATCTGGTAAAACAAGAATCGGTGCTGTCGTCAATAGTTCCTTGATCTTCTCAAAAGCAACCCCCGCTTCCTCTGACCATGCAAACTGTTTTCCTTTCATGCAATCAGTAACTGGAGCCATCACGCTACTGAAGTGTGGAATGAATCTTCGGTAGAATGACGCTAGCCCATGAAAACTTCTCACTTCCGTAATTGTCTTTGGCTGTGGCCAATTCCTGACTGCTTCAACTTTATTCTGGTCCACCTGTATACCTTCTCCTGACACAACACATCCCAGAAATAAAACACTATGCGTCATGAACACGCATTTCTTCGTAGCAGCATAAAATTGTTCCTCACGAAGAATAATCAGCACTTCCCTCAAAAGTTGAACATGTTCCTCCATACTCCTTCTGTATATCAGAATATCATCGAAATAAACCACCACGAACTTCCCAATGAATGGTCTAAAGATTTGATTCATCACCCGCACGAATGTACTAGGTGCATTTGATAAACCAAATGGCATAACCAACCATTCGTATAACCCCTCTCTCGTCTTGAAGGCTGTCTTCCATTCATCTCCAGGTCTAATCCGAATTTGATGATATCCGCTTTTCAAATCAATCTTTGAAAAGATAGTTGCTCCGCTTAACTGGTCCAACAAATCATCCAATCTGGGCATTGGGAAGCTGTACCTCACAGTGATCTTATTCAACGCCCGACTATCGGTACACATCCTCCATGTTCCATCCTTCTTCGGCACCAACAGGGCTGGAACCGCACAAGGACTTAGACTTTCCTGCACACGCCCTTGCTCAAGTAACTCTTCCACCTGCCTCCTCAACTCTTCATGTTCCTTCGGACTCATTCGATAATGTGGTCTATGTGGTAATACTGCTCCCGGAACAAGATCGATTTGATGTGGAATGTCTCGCAGTGGCGGTAACTCCTTGGGGAACTCTTCTGGAAATACATACTCAAATTCTTTCAAAACTGGCTTCGCTTCTTCTGGGATTTCTACCTCTTCACTAAAATCTCGTCCAATTAACAGGAATACTTCAGGCTCCTCTTCAACTTTCTTAACAAACTCTTTCAATGGTGGCAAAGTTTTTAGCTCTTCAATCTCCTCAGATTTACTCTCTCCCTGTTGTCTCTTCTTTGGAACTAAAATAATCTTAACGCCTTCAAACATAAAACTATAAATATTGGTTCGACCGTCATGCTGCACTACTCGATCGTACTGCCACGGTCTTCCCAAAAGCAAATGACAAACATCCATCTCAACTACATCACACCAGATTTCGTCTTTATATTTCTTCCCAATAGAAAATGGAACTCGAACTCGCTAATCCACCTTCACCTCTCCTCCTTTTCTCAGCCACTCTAACTTGTAAGGATTAGGGTGTTTCTCCGTCTTCAACTTCAGCTTCCTCACAGCTTCAGTAGAAATAATATTGTCACAACTTCCTGCATCAATCACAAACTTACAAACTTTTCCCAGAATAGTGCATGTAGATTGAAAAATGTTGCTCCTCAACCAACTAGCCTCATCCTCTTGTTTCGGTGTTAAATAAGATCTTCTCATCATTAGATTACACCCTTCATCTCCCGACGCGATATCCTCTTCATTCTCCTCCACTGGACTAGAATCACCTTCACCAACATCCTCACCTTCAACTTCAGCAATCATCGTTCTCTTCTTTGGCTTTGGACATTCGTTACTCTTATGACCCACTTCTTGGCAGTTATAACACTTAAAACTGTTAGTAATCTTCGCCTTCGCCACTTCATTCACAACTGGTTTATTGACAGCTTTAGTAACATTGGAATTCCCACTGGCACCCTTCACTTGATTGTTGGAATTTGTAAACACACTACCTCCTCGTCTTCCTTACTTCTCCCAAGTCAACGCTTTCTGGTGTGCTTCCGCCACAGATCTTGGATCAAACATATTAACCATATCCTGGATCCGCATTCTTAGCCCTCCAACAAACCTAGCGGTCAGCTGCTCTTCCGTCTCCATTATATCGTTCCTGGCAATGAGTTGGTAAAATTCATCGGCGTAATCGTTGACTGATTTCGTCCCCTGCCTTAGATTCTGCAATCTCTGGTACATAAGTGATTGATAGTTGTATGGTAGAAATGTAGCTCTCATCAATTTCTTCATCTTATCCCAAGACTCAATCTTTGACTTCCCCATTCTCTCTCTCGTAAGTTTAGTTTGCTGCCACCATGCCAAAGCTCTCCCCCTCAACCTAGTAGCAACCAACTTCACTCGACGATTCTCCGGAATCTCTTTGAAATCAAAGATCTCTTCTACATTAGACAACCAATCAAGAAATTCTTCGACTACCATTCCACCTTTAAATTCAGGAATTTCCATCTTCATACCCGATTCCCATCGACGATCATCCACTACATCACGATACTGACGTCGTGTTGGATCTCTATCTCAGTAATGAACACTTCCCCTATAACCATCGAACTCCTCATCAAAATCTGAAGTATATCGATGTCGATCACGACCTCCAACATCTCTACTACCACTCCTTCGATCAACATTCCTATCATGATTATCAACACTTCTATGATCTTGATCTTCTCTTCTCTCTCGATCTGAATGTATCGAAGCTCTACTCCCCACATGGTTCGATTCAGGTGAAACTCTTCTTCTACTTTGATTCATTTCAAGCATCATTCTCTCTAATCGACCAATTCCTTCGTTCAACTTTTTAGTAAAACTCTCGTGGATTCTTTGCTCCATTTCATCAGCTTCTTCTCTTCCATACAAGGCATTAATATTGCGATGACGTTGAGCTCGTCTCGGTGGCATGATTGAACTTCAAACACTTCAACAAATCAAAACTTCAAAAAAAATCTTTAGACAACAAACTTCAACTTCAAAAGTTTGCACGCTCAAACTCCACTTTAACTCGGCTCGGCTCCCGCTAGTTAGTACAAGCTTGCTTCGACTTAAGGCTTAGGTCTCTCGACTTCTTAACAAAGCACAACTCCAACACTTCAACACAAGAACAAGGCATGGCCTATGCTTGACTCGGCTCGGCCTCAATACCCACTTCAATACTTTGGCGCGCAAAAATCTCCCCCACAAATTCAAACACTTTTGCACACTTTGATCCAAAAGGCTATGGATCAAATACTTCAATCTTGTTGCAACTTCAATATGAACACAGTGAACACAAACTTCAAGCTTCGGCTCAAGATCGACTTAGCTATGATTGGCTAAGAGTCGCTCTGATACCAAACTGACGCAGCGGATTAACAGAAAATCGATATAACGATGAAAATGTAGCAATCGGTGGATTGAGTATACTGCAATGCCCAAATTCATTGATCCGAAGATATCGAATTCTATCTATCTTTGACTCGTTGATCCAAAGATACCAAGAAAGAGATCTACGATTCTTCGATGTTGATCTTGCGCACAAGATTCTGTGAATCGGCTTCACAAACGAAAATTCGAGCGCACTCGAATGACGTAGGTGGAGATAGGAGATCACACTCGACTATCAATTAGAAGAAAGCACAAAGCAATCAAAAGGAATTTTATTCAAAAGTCAACAACCTTTACAAATAACGTGACTTGCCTATTTATAGGCATACAACTCAATACGTGACTTAAAAAAATTACAACACAATGGGTACACGACTTTAAAAAAAATATGCAATGACTTCATGCTAACTCGGCTACGACTCATGCGAACTCGGCAACGACTTAACTGAGGGAAGCGGTACGCGACATAAAAGGAAAGTCATTCCTCTTCTTCGTGACTTACGAAATCAATCAGCGACTCAAGCATGATTCGCGACTTACTGGAATTACTCGCGACTTAGAATTGGATCGGCCGCGACTTAAGGAAATAGGGCACGTCACAAATTCTCGCGACCTACTGGAAATTGGGGAAACGACTCAATGTCGTTCGCGATTTAGGTTTTAGGTCGGGGAAGGGTTCAGTCGCGGCTATGGATTGTGTCGTGGGTCGGGGATGGAATTGAGTCATGGGTCGGGGATGGAATTGAGTCGTGGGTCAGGGATGTAGTTGAGTCGTGGCTCGCGGGTATGGAGTTGAGTCGTAAGTCGCAGTGGGAGGAGTTGAGTCGTGGGTCATGGAATGTGCTTCATCATCGCGAGTCGAGGTATGTGCTTCATCAACTATGGACATATAGAACCACCCACAAAACTGCGACTGGGCATACTCCATTTTCATTGGCATACGGATCAGAAGCGATGATTCCAGTGGAAACTGAAGTCCCCTCACACAGAAGGATCCATTTTGATCAAGATGAGAATGAAAAATTGCAGTTGGAAGCACTTGACCTCCTTGATGATAGAAGAGAAGAGGATAAGCTTAGAATTATAGCTCATCAGCAAAGAATAGCCAGGCACTTCAATTCCAAAGTTCGTCAGCGTAGCTTTGAAGTTGGAGACCTAGTCCTGAAAAGAATTATGACAACCACATGTGTGTTTGGGCCAAACTGGGAGGGGCCGTATGTTATAGGCACAAAACTTCTTGATGGCACGTTCAAACTCACTACTGCCGAAGGAGAACCAATCCCAAGAGCTTGGAACAGCAATCATTTGCGTCCATATTTTACTTAAAAGCTTTGCTCAAATGTTGTAAAAGAATTATGAATATATGATTCTTGTTTTGAAAGCAATTGTAAAGCAAGTGAATAATGAAAAGCTATAAAGTGGATGTAGGCCCAGCTTTTGGCCGAACCACTATAAATCTTGTGTTCTCTACTACTATAAACTGCTTTGTTTTATTTCGACATGTAAAATACGTTAATTGTGTTACTAAAATGTCGATTTAATAATGCAGGCCATAAAAACAAAGCATACCCATCGCAAGACCAAGCGATCTCCGACATCACCCAACAAGCAAACGCTAAACCATTCAAAATTTCCATACTCAAATCCTACGAAAGAAGTGCTTCGAACAAAAGTTAGCGATGTGGATGGAAGTGGAACATCTCTAACTAATTGCGAATGTTTGTACAAACGAGCATCCAGTTAAATAGCCTGTGTCTACCACCACCAACTCGCTTAACTATGAAGTAAATTTCTTTGGATAAGGAAAATTATTGGCAGCTAAAAGGGGATGATACTTGCAAAAGATAATGGGGATCGCCGACATGAATAAATGGCAAAGAGACATGGGCGAGCAAGCATCAAACAGCAAAAGACCTCTTCGGAGGCACAAGCCCTCTTCGGAGGCACAACTCTTCGGAGGATAAAGACCTCGAGCGGGCCTCGCTAAAAAAAGAGAGTTCTTTCTCGACATAAAGTTGTGGAGAGATCGGTGATACACTCCCGTGAATCCGTCCAACTGAGAGAAAGAAACTCCAAACTTCCAGGCAAAAGCGCTACTCAGAGGCACACGTTTCACTGAGATTGAAATAAAACTTCCAAGTGTTGAAACGTGAAAAGCCCTCTTCGGAGGCCCATTTCACCACAGTTGAAATGCTAAAAGACCTCGAGCGGACTTAACCAGAAAAAGAGAGTTCTTTCTCGACATAAAGTTGCGGACTGATCGGTGATACACTCCAGTGAATCCATCCAAGTGAGAGAAAGAAACTCCAAACTTCTAGGCAAAAGCCCTACTCAGAGGCACACATTTCACTGTGATCGGTGATACACTCCCGTGAGTCGAAATGTGAAAAGCCCTCTTCGGAGGATCGCTTCCCAGCGAACAGGAAAAAACTAAAAGCCTCTCGCAAGGGGCAGAAACAAAAAGACCTCTTCCCAGAGGCACAATCGAACAAAAAGACCCCTCCCCAGGGGCACAATCAAACAGAAAGACCTCTTCGGAGGCACAACTCTTCTGAGGCACACGTTTCACCGAGATTGAAATAAAACTTCCAAGTGTTGAAACGTGAAAAAGCCCTCCTCGGAGGTACAACTTTTCAAAGAAGCATTTCATCATAAATGCAAAACAAAGATCAAAAGCCCTCCACCGAGGCGCAATATAAAAAAAGGAAAGAAGAGAAGCCCTCTTCAAAGGCACACTTTAGCTTTCAAAGGAAGACTAGTTCATCTATTCATGAAAATACTCTTCCTCAAAAAGAAGTTAAAGTGCCCTTCAGAGGCCCGCTTTACCACATAGGAGAATTCACTTTGTAAAAAAGTGTGTATGCACAAGAGAAAAAGCGATATCTTCGAAGGTTGAAGCGTAGAAACTCATATGGAGCGAGCTGTACTCTATTTTGAGCGGAATAATATTCCTCCAAGTATGGAATAATTATTCTCCAGAAAATAAGAGTACAAGTCCCCTCAAAGTATAAAATATTGCAACGAGCTTATGCTATAGGGGCAACATGGTATAACTACATTGGTAAAAATTACGCTCGAACAACATACCACAAGCTCATTGCAGTATCATATAAAGAAACTTGTACAAAAATGAAGAGTAAATGCATTCTCAAATACAGATAGAAGTTTGTACAAACAAATAGAATCATTTTTTTCAATACTGTCAAAATTTTGCACAGGTACAGGTTTCAAAATAAAAAGAAAAAAAGAAAAGCGGAGGCCGGTACCCGCACAATCTCCGGCCAGTACATGCAAAAAGCAGAAAGTAAAAATAAATCGAAGCAGGGCCCCTTACTTCTTCTTGCCACCACCTTTAGAGCCTTCACCTGACCTAATAAGCAGTTTTTCAGGACGGCTCGGCAGAGTTGGGGAAGAAGGAGAGAGGGTCTCTGCCGAATCAACCTTCGATTCCTCTTCAGAAACAAGAATGTTTTTCCTTTTCTTGGAAGTGGCATGCTTCCTCCTCCTCCTTGAAGAAGACTCACTTCCCGGGGTAACAAGAGCAGACAGTTTTACGTCATCAGAAACAGTATGCTCCGGGGATTTTTCGCCTCCTTCAGGTCCTTCGTCCTTCTGCTCCTGCGAAGCGATGGGATCAACCAACCCTTGAAGGGCTACTATCAATTCTTCTTGTGATCCCGGCTTGGAAATAGGAGTGATTTGAGGGAATGGAGGAGGGACAGCTGGAGGAGGGGAAGTCTGTGTGGCACTTGGCGTTTTTGCTACAGAAGAAGAAAAGCCAAAAATATTAGTACCTCCTGTGAAGAAAGGAGATAGCGGCTCATTGAGATTTAAGAAATAATCAAAAAGTTCGTCAAACGCTTGAGGAGCAAACAAACAGTCCACTTGGGAAAGATTAACGGTAGAGTTACCTGGAGAAGTCGGCTTCTTAATGTCAACCTCATAAGCCTGTGCTTCGACCCTCTCTTCGCCTTCATCTCCACCCTGCGTACTTGTGATCTCAGTTGTAACTTTAACAGGGGATGGAGAGTGGGAACTAGAGCCTGTGATGTCAACATCGGCCGAAACCGAAGGAAGGAAGGGGGCAGTTAATGGTGCTTCTTTCACAAAGTGCTGCTCCCCTTCCTCAGCTCGTGCTTTGGCGAGCTGCTCTTTTCCCCGGGCTAGGGCAGCTCTGGCGTCATCATCTAGAAAGTGTTCTTCAAGTGATGCTTCAGCATAGCCGGCACCTGTACCTCCAGGCATGTCAAGAATTGACTCCTAAACCTCGGCCAGGGTAATCTCATACTTCGGTCCTAAGAATGAAAGGCTCCCGCGCCCCATAATGCTATGTACGTAGAAGTCAAATAAAGTGGAGCTGATATTGGCTTTAGTCGCCTCATGCGACTGTTTGGCAGCCTGCCTCCCAGCGTTAGCTTCATCGCGCTCCTTCTTGGTCTTTAATAATTTGGCCTTTAGCCTCATAATCTCCAAATCCTGGGAGTTGACCTTCTCCCTTAACTCTGCAACGTCGGCACGATACCTTCCCGTTGTTTTCTGCTCAGCCTCAAGTTGCGCTTCGGCATGTCGCTGAGCAGCGTGAGCATCGCGAACTTTCTTTTGAAGTACTTCTTCTTTTTGGGTATGTGAGGCAGGAGAAGTAGCAATCTCTTGCTTAAGTTTTTCAACTTCCGCTTCAAGCTTCTCGTTGTAATCAGCAATGTTCCTCATTTCGGTATCGTGCTGACTTAAAATTTTCTGCCACTCGGCCTTATCATTTTCCATGGTTAGCATAGCCTCTATATTCACGCGGTTGACCCTCTGAAGCTCATCAACAAGCTTTTGCCACCCTAACATCCGCTCGATATCAAGCCTAACAGCATCAAGATTTTGCAGCGTTGCTTGTTTGTAAATGGGGACCATGTCAAGATTGAACCGCACTCCCTTCAGGCACCAGTGCGGGAATCGGCTTTGCAGAGTGACCTGGCCTGGTCCAATTTGGAATTTAGGCCTATTGACTATTGTCTGAATGTCTGTCTTCCCGAGAGCAGGAGAGCCAGAAGGGATGTCAAGTGAGACGGGGGTAGTGGCCTTTTCAGGAGTTGTAGATGCATGCTTCTCACCGTGCCGGGCACGCTTGCTTGGGTCCTCAACCATATGACTTTTTCCCCGGTCATCATGCGACTTTCTTTTGTGAGAGTCGTCTCCTCTCTGGGAAGAATCATGGTGCTCCTCCCTTTCTTTTCTCTCATAATGCTCTTCTTGAGCCCACCTCTCCTGAGCCTTTCGAGTGGCTCTCTCTTCGTCAGTTTCTCTGTGAATAGGAAGGTAGCGCCTATAGTTATATTGACCACGCCTCCTGTGGCGCTGAAAGTCGTCATAGTAAGAGCCGCTGCGTCCCATTGGAGAATCTGAAATTTAAAAAAAATACAAGTCTTAAGAGTCTTCAGACAAAGGAAGCATAACTTTAGATTCTTCGAAGTACAAAGAGTTAGGTGCGTGAAAGTGCCGAAAGGTTCTAAGTGTGTGTGGTGTGCAAACTACGCGCATCAAACTACGAACCACTCTTCGATTGCGGAAGAATCATGGGGGTAGTAGTTAACGTCAACTCTTGGGTCGACGGAGCTTGTAGCAAAGAAAAAGTCGCTTCCACTACTGAAGAAGAAACCCTAGTAGTGACAGGGTCGTCTTTAAAGAGCTCCTGTGAGGTGACAAAGAGGTCGATCAACCCTTCGAAAGTGTCGTCCCCGCTCTGCTTGACAGGGCATGTTTTCCCGTCTTCTTCACCAGATTTCTGTGAATGTTGGGGAGATCCCTGATTCTCTTATTCCTCAATGACTAGGGCAAGTGCGAATTTGCCAAACGACCCCGCAACATCGACAGTAGTAGAGCACTTCACCAAAGAAGCCTCGGAGGCAGGTTCTTTTGGTATGGGTTCGTCAGAGGAAACTGGGGCATCTAGTGCTTTAGGTGGGGAGTGTGGAACCCCATGGGGATGTGTAGAGCGAGGAGCGTGTAAAGGTCCATACTGATGCAAAAATTCGTCCCTCAACAAAAACTTTATACTTCTCTCTTTAGCAGTCACAGCACTTAATCTCTCAAAAATTTGATTATGGCTTCGATCTCTAGAGGGGAGAGGAAGTGCTGAAAAGAGCAAAGAATGAAATTAGAAATTGGTAATTCGGATCTCGAAAAAGTTTGAAAATGGAGAAAATAGAAATAGGTAATCTTACTTCCTACTCTCCAGATGGCATAAAACCCTGGGGGGCAGCGAGCAAAGAAAAACTGGTTCAAAAATCCATGAACACTTTCGGTAAGATCAGAAATAAGCTTGCGGTTTCTAGCACTTCTCACAATAATAAGGGAAGGATGGTCTTTACTCTTTGCAAACGAGCATAAGTAGCAAATTTCTTCAAAACTTCGCAAGCGATCAAGAGTTCTCCTAAACAAAATACACAACCCCATCAAGATGGCGTAGCCATTAGGATGAAGTTGGAACGGAGAGATTGTCAACCGAAGGAGAAGAGTTCGAAGGAAGTCGTTAAAGGGAGGAATCGCCCCGCTTAGGCACATTTGACGATTGACTGCGACAAAACCGGGGGGAGGACTGTCGGCAGTATCATTTGGCCCGGGAAGTAGGGCATCATTTTCAGCAAAACCAAATTGAGTACGTAGCTGAATAAATGCTCTCAAAGTTAGGATAGTCGAAGTTCTCTCTGGAGGATTCTCTATGGGAACAGCTGTTTGAAAGGTCTCTCCCGCTTAAGCTACCACTTCTTCTTCTTGGAGGGAAGTCATTCTACACAAACAACTGGATATTCAAACATGAAGATGCACGTTTCCTAAAATGTGTGAAGTGTTGTGTAAAATCAACAAAGCAATAAGCAAATATAACTGGAATAAAAACTAGCAAGCATTTGTCAGTTATAAAGTCCAGGGATTGTTGTTTTAAATATGAAAGTGAAATGTAGATGCAAACAAATCAGTTCAAGATAGCGATGCTTTGCATTGATATTTCACTTTAGTTAATTGGTTCACAGCATTTCATACAGTATGTTTAAGTTGATTACTCTATGTTGACTAATCTGTCATTTGATATGGGCAGTCAGTGGCAATATATTCATCCCAATTTTCTGTAAATAATGTATTGAACAGATTGTTAGCTTGCAAGTCAAAAGTAATCTGTGAGAGAATGCAGCAAAGTTTAACATGCAACAAAGTTCAAGCAGTCTATCCTGGCAATTCAAATTGGGGATACAATCAAGTTATATCAAAAGTTTGAAGTTCCTAGGTTGTTCAAGTCGTAAGTGGTATGCAAGACATGGCAGTAGTTCACATCCAAGTTCAAAGTCGTTCACGGCCTAAAAGATAGGTCGTGTTAAGAATCCAAAGGGTTGAATTGCTCATACAACCTAAGTCCTAAGTCGTCAGGAAATCAATATGACCTAAAAGCTAAGTCGTGTGCAGCTGAGATTGCAGGAAATTCCTAAGTCGGTAGATTCAAAAACTAACTAAGCCGTGAGAATTTCAAGTCATCCCCTCAACCAGGTGACTCCACTCCAACCCAATACCCGTTATCTCCTAAATATCATCAATCCATCATCCCCTCAACTAAGCCTATTATCCATTCACCCTATCAGCTTATCAAACACCAATCCAAACCATTATGAAGCCGCCATAAATCAAGCGCGATGCTACAATCTTGAGAGTCGCAACGGCAACGTAGCCAACGGTGATTGAAGCCGATCACAAAAGCTAGGTAAGACATGCGGAGGTGATTTGGGAACAGGAAGTGAAAATTCATGTCTTAGCAATAGTCGCAGTTGGGTTAGAATTCAAGATCACTTACGCAATGAAATGGAAAGGATGGATTGCTAATTAACTAGCTTGGGCTCGCCTTCAGAAAGTTGAGAGGTCGCTAATGGCGGAGAGAAATGATAAAGCAGTAAAGTGAGAAGGAAGAGGTGACTTAACAACTTATGTAGGAGGCAGGGGAGAAGATGGAAGGACAAACGAGTTAACAAGCCTCTTTGAGTCGTTCACGACTCAGGAGCTAGATCGAAGCACACGACTCACGACTTAAGCCTGTACTTCGAGGGGCAAATGTTAACTCCTATGATCAGTGGCTCAAAAAGGCTCACGACTTAACAAGAGCAACGACCTAATTGATATGTGACTCATTGAGAGATACCGACCTAACAGACTTGAGAGGGATGCCGACTTAATGCCTTAACAAGGTTACCGACCTAAGACTTAACAAGGATGCCGACCTAAGACTTAACAGGGATGCCGACCTAAGGCTTAAGTAAGTTACCGATCTAACTACCTAAGGAGGTTGCCGATCTAATTGCCCAGAACAAAGAAAGGTCCACGACCTATGCTTAAGTCGCCACCGACTTACAACATCGAGAAGTCTACGACTTAACGGTTCCGACGACTCAAGGACAGGATGACTTAACGATTCAGGAGGTGGCACGACTTAAGAGGGAAATGAGTTCACGAATTAAAGCTGTCTGCAACCTATGACCTAGCGTGTGTCATGAACGACTTAAGCAAATGAAACGCTGCTACTTATTTAACACGGTGACCTCCTAGCTCGTCAACGAGTTAAGACTTTAGCAAGCTTATCAATTAAACCGTGACTCACGACTTAGCTTAAGTCGTCCACGACCTAAAGCCGTTGAGTTATAGTCCGCTGCCACAATACTCATGCCGGAGGAAGTCTCGACCCAGCAGTTAAGTCGCAAACGACCCACGACCTAGTTTAAGTCGTCCATGACCCAACTTAGGTCGGTTACGAGTTAGGACTTGGTAATGTTTCCTGACCAGAATTCTCTATAAATACGTTGCAACTTTTTGGCCGATCTTTTTAAGCGCCGATACTCTGCTGAATTCTCGACTCACTCGACACTTACGAAAGGCATCTCAACAAACTTCAAGAGGAAATCTAACGCAATCAACATGGATTCAAAGAATTCTTCTACATCGGAGTTCTAGTTGTTTGTCTCATCAGTATTGTAATTGAAGATTGTTGTGAAGTTGTAATTGATTCAGTAATAAAGAGGATTAAAGTGGACGTAGGCTTACCTGAAGCCGAACCACTATAAAAACTGTTGTCTTTTCTGCTTTCTCTGTGACTTTTCTACTTATTTTTAGTTCCCGTGTTCACGGGTGGTGCTTTCACTCAATCTCTATATACACCGAGGTGTTAGCGTTCGAATTTAAGCGTTAACATTTTTGTTGCTTTCACTGAGAACCCAACTCAGGATACTTCCACCATTGCTCCGCAAAGGTCTGTTGAAAGGATTTCTTTTAAAACCAGAAGTTTATTGGAAATAATGGCTCCTGGGAGAAAACGAAGTTCTGTAAGATCCGACAATGTTCAAGAGAATACTGCTACCTCTCCTCCTTCAAGTCAAGCAGCTCCAACTGTTGGAGTTACACGAGCAGAATTGGACGTCGTAGTTTTGGGGTTGAATCAACAATTGAATGCTCAGAATGCGCAGTTGGAAGCCCAGAATGCCCTGATCTTAAGTAAGTTGAATGATCTACTTGGGGCAAACCGTCAACCAGATAATAATGATGGAAACCCTACTATGCGAGTTCAGGATGTTGAAGGGAACATTTCTCAAAGAGCCGCAGACCCTGTGGAAAGGACACCTCCTCAAGCTGGAGGATCAGGGCCGCAGCCGACCCTCCACGAACGATTGTCAAGACAGAATTCAAAGAGAGTGGCTGCTGTTTTCCCTCCAGAGCCTCTAAATGATGAAGAGTATTTTTCGGGTATGGTTCGTCAAATCATGAAGGAAAATATGCGAAGAGATGAAGATGAGAAAGAGTGGGGTTTTGCTCCAAGCAAAACTCCATTTACTGAAAAGATCTTGAAGGCAGAGTTCCCAAGGAAATTCGTTCCCCCTACTATTCCGGCTTACAAGGGGACGCGTGATCCTAACGAGTTTCTGTATAAATACGACTGGCATATGACGGGTGCCAGGGCGTCTGATGAAATCAAATGTCGATATTTCCCGGTATATCTTGAAGGTGTGGCTCTATTGTGGTTTACAAAGCTGCCAGTCAGGTCCATTGATCAATTCTCCGATTTGACTGGGAAGTTCAAGGAGCAATTTCGATTGTATGCTTCTAAAGCAAAGGATATAATGTCGCTGTCAAGTCTAGAGCAAAATCCGGGAGAATCCATCAGATCCTTTTTAAATCGTTTTAACATAGCATTGGCCGAGGTAGATAATGCCGAGCCACGCATGGTCCTAACATACTTGATGAGGGCGATTGACAAATCAAGCGAATTTGGAAAGTGGTTGAAAATGAAAGAACCAAACTCGCTCGACAAATTCTACAAGAAAGCGGATGAATTCATGCGCTTGGAAAGCCTCCAAACACCGGCTAAGGTGGTATCAGTGGAAGCCGGGAACAATGGTGCTGCTTCGAACAAGATAGAACCTAACACCCAGAAAAGGGGAAATGATGGTGGAAAGAAAGAGGGAGATGCTAAGAAAGGCCGTCCTTTCAATTTCACACCCTTGACCAATACCCCTGAGAACATCTTCTTTGCGACCAAGGATGATGTCAGTTATCCGACACCACCTAAAATGAGAGTTGGGAATAAGATGGAAAAAAGTGGAAGGTTCTGCCGATTCCACAACCAACCCGGCCATGACACCAACGAATGCCGTCAGTTGAAAGAGGTAATTGAACAACTCTTGAAGGAAAACAAACTCCAGCAGTATGTGAAAAGGAATAGAAATGCCCCAGCCTCGTCGACTCAAGGACAAAAAGTTCCCGCTCACCGTCCTGGCTCGAGTGAGAAGGCCGTAGAACATGAATCGGAAAGACCTGTCGTCAATATAATAACTGGAGGACCTTACCCAGCAGGCAAAAGCTGGGTCGAGATGGAAACATATGCCCGTGCCTTGAGGCATGTACCAGCTGAAGAGAATGTTTTTGTTTTAGAAAATGATGCGCCTTTAAAGCAATAAAAGACTTCCACAGATGATATTGTATTCAGTGCCAGAGATTCTTTGGGTATCGAGGCTCCGACCATAGATCCTTTGGTCATATCCGCTGGTATTGGGCCGGCAACTGTGAGAAGAGTTATAGTTGATTGTGGAGCTTCATGCAACATCCTCTTCAAGAATACCTTTGATGAAATGAAAATTCCAATGGCTGACGTTCAATCTTCATCACTTAAGATTGCTGGGTTTTCTGGAGAACCCAAACAGCCGATTGGGACCATAGATTTGTTTGTAGAACTTGGAAAAGGACTGAAGAAGGTGGCTCGAAAGCAAACCTTCATAATTGTCAAAGAATTCTCTGCCTACAATGCCTTTTTAGGCCGATCAACTCTTGCTGCATTCAAAGCTGTTCTTGCTCCATGGTGTCTGACTATAAAATTCCCCACGGATAACAGAGTTTGTGTGATTAAAGGAGACCAAGATGCGGGGCAAGAATGTTATCTTACAGAGCTGCGTGAATCAAGGAAAAGAGAGATGGGAAAAGGTGCGGCGGCTCCAGTCCACAACCAACCTTGTAGCAATTACAGGGTGGACCCTGCACTGGTCAATACAGTGGCGCACGAAGAGAAATGGATCCAAGGAAAGCCAGTGCGGTGGAGAATAGGGTAGTACCGGTAGAGGTAACGGTGCCGGTACCCGTTGACCCAAAGGACCCAAACAAAGTGCTTAATGTGGGTTCACAACTCAACACAACAGTTCAGAATGTTCTGATTTCATTTTTGAAAGCTAATTTGGATGTATTCGCTTGGAATCATGCTGACATGTGTGGAATATCCCCAGAGATTGCAGTGCACACTCTGAACATTGATCCAAAGTTTACACCCATGAAACAGAAAAGAAGAACTCAGGGTTCTGAGAGGACGACAGCGTTAAAAGAAGAAGTGGATCGGCTCATGGAGAACGGTTTCATCAGAGAATCTACTTATCCAAATTGGGTATCAAATCCAGTGCTGGTTAAAAAAGCTAACGGAAAGTGGAGAGTATGCATTGACTTTTCAGATCTGAACAAAGCCTGCCCCAAAGACTGTTTCCCGCTGCCCAGGATCGATCAATTGGTGGATGGGACGGCAGGGCATGAATTGTTATCTTTTATGGATGCATACTCCGGATATAACCAGATTATGATGCATGAGCCAGATCAAGAGGATACAAGCTTCATCACAGATGTTGGACTCTACTGCTACAAGTTCATGCCTTTCGAACTCAAGAATACAGGGGCAACTTACCAAAGGCTTGTTAATTCCATGTTTAAACCACAGATTGGCAAGACAATGGAAGTTTATGTTGATGATATGCTAATGAAGTCTAAGAAAGCAGTGGACTACATGGATCACTTGGCAGAGATGTTCGCAGTACTCCGAAAGTACAGAATGAAGCTTAATCCCTTGAAATGTTCATTTGGAGTGGAGTCCGGAAAGTTTTTGGGTTTCATTGTGAGCGCTAGGGGCATTGAAGCTAATCCAGCTCAGATCACTGCCCTGAGAGAGGTCAAGGCTCCTAGAACGAAGAAGGAATTGCAAAGTCTCAATGGAAAGGTTGCTGCCTTGAGTCGATTCATTTCGAAAGCCACTGACAAATGCATTCCATTCTTTGATGCTCTGAAGAAAGGAAGAAAAAACATTGAGTGGACTCCTGAATGTCAGAAGGCATTCGATGAGTTGGTTCGTCATATGGAAGTGCCTCCGATACTTTCAAAGCTTGACAATGGTGAAGATCTCTTCGTATATTTGGCAATTTCATCTCATGCTCTCAGTGCAGTGTTGGTACGGGAAGACACAAGGATTCAGCGCCCAGTCTATTATATCAGCAAAAGATTCGCTGGGACAGATATGAACTATTCAAGGTTGGAAAAGCTCGCCTATTGTTTGTTGATCGCATCGAGAAAATTGAGGCCGTATTTCCAAGCTCATCCCATCAAAGTCCTCACTGATCAACCTCTAAAGAAAGTCCTATTCCGTCCTGAGACTTCGGGCCGTCTTTTGAAATGGAATATTGAACTCAGCCAATATGACATCACTTATTATCCCCGGAAAGCAATTAATGGACAAGCTTTAGCAGATTTCATCGCAGAATGTACGGATAAAGGTGATAGTGAGGAAGAAGTCACTGATAACGTCCCAATCCAATGGAAATTGTATGTCGATGGCGCAAGAAATGATTACTGTTCCGGAGCAGGGGTTGTCCTTGAAACCCCAGAAGGGCAATCGCTATGTTATGCACTGAGACTAGAATTTCCTTCGAAAAATAATGAAGCAGAATATGAAGCCCTCATCGCTGGTTTAAGGATCTCTATAGAACTAAACATCAAAGCATTGTAGATCTTCAGTGATTCTCAGCTTATTGTCTGCCAAGTCAAGAAGGAATTTCAAGCTAAAGAAGGGAATCTACCCGCCTATTTATCAAAAGCCTGGGGGCTTCTTCAAGATTTTGACCGCTATTCTATAAACCATATACCTCGAGAGGAGAACATGAAAGCGGATTTTCTCGCAAAGTATTCAAGCACTGGTGAAGCTTAACTACTGGGATTAATTCCCGTCGAAGTCTTGTCAGTTCCAAGCATAGATGAAATGGATGTCGATTGGATTATGAATGTATCCCAAGAGCAAGAATCATGGATGACTCCGATATTTGAATATTTTCTCAATGGTTCTTTGCCAGAAAGTTCAAAAGAATGACAGAAGCTGATAAGGAAAGCCTCCAGATATATAGTTCAAGATGGTCGTTTGTACAGACGAGGATTTTCAATGCCACTACTCCACTGTGTAATTAAGAAGAAGCTAAGACAATTCTGACTGAAGTACACGGAGGGGAATGTGCGGATCATACAGTTGGTCAAACTATAGCAAAGAAAATCCTCCGTTATGGATACTTTTGGACAGAAATTAATCAGGTTGCTGCTGACTATTCCCGAAAGTGCGATAAATGCCAAAGATTTGCCAAAATACCTAGAGCACCTTCCACTGAGTTAACACAAATGGTCAGTCCATGGCCATTTTCCATCTGGGGAATAGATCTCATTGGGCCTTTGCCGACTGCCAAATCGGGGATTAAATATGCTATCGTTGTTGTTGATTATTTCACTAAATGGGCTGAAGCTGAACCATTGGCTACTATTACCTCTAAGAAAATGATAAGTTTTGTGACTAAAAATATCATTTGCGGGTATGGTGCGCCTCAGAAGATAATCACAGACAATGGTACCCAGTTTGAAAGTGAGGAGTTCCAAGATTTCTGCAAACGATTCAAGATCCGAAAAAGCTTCTCAGCAGTGGCTCATCCGTCGGAAAACGGGCAAGTGGAAGCAGTAAACAAAATCATCAAATCAACCATCAAAAAGCAGCTGGAAAAAGCAAAAGGTGGTTGGATCGATAAGTTACCGCTTGCACTATTGACGCAGCGGATTAACAGAAAATCGATATAACGATGAAAATGTAGCAATCGGTGGATTGAGTATACTGCAATGCCCAAATTTGTTGATCCGAAAATACCGAATTCTAGCTATCTCTGACTCGTTGATCCGAAGATACCGGGAAAGAGATCTACGATTCTTCGACGTTGATCTTGCGCACAAGATTCCGTGAATCGGCTTCACAAACGAAAATTCGAGCGCACTCGAATGACGTAGGTGGAGATAGGAGATCACACTCGACTATCAATTAGAAGAAAGCAAAAAGCAATCAAAAGAAATTTTATTCAAACGTCAACAACCTTTACAAATGACGTGACTTGCCTATTTATAGGCTTACAACTCAATACATGACTTAAAAAAATTACAAAACAATGGGTACACGACTTAAAAAAAATATATGCAGCGACTTCATGCTAACTCGGCTACGACTCATGCTAACTCGGCAACGACTTAACTGAGGGAAGCGGCACGCGACATAAAAGGAAAGTCATTCCTCTTCTTCACGACTTAAGAAATCAATCAGCGACTCAAGCATGATTCGCGACTTACTGAAATTACTCGCGACTTAGAATTGGATCGGCCGCGACTTAAGGAAATAGGGCACGTCACAAATTCTCGCGACCTACTGGAAATTGGGGAAACGACTCAATGTCGTTCGCGATTTAGGTTTTAGGTCGGGGAAGGGTTCAGTCGCGGCTATGGATTGTGTTGTGGGTCGGGGATGGAATTGAGTCGTGGGTCGGGGATGGAATTGAGTCGTGGGTCGGGGATGTAGTTGAGTCGTGGGTCGCGGGGATGGAGTTGAGTCGTAAGTCGCGGTGGGAGGAGTTGAGTCGTGGGTCATGGAATGTGCTTCATCATCGCGAGTCGAGGAATGTGCTTCATCATCCTCCCCTTGTTGGAAGGAATTCGTCCTCGGATTCACACTCTCGTCATCTTCGTCAAGTTCCTCCCCATAATACGGAATTAAGTGTTTGACATTGAAAACATCAGAAGTATGGACCTCTTTCGGCAACCTTAATCGATACGCATTATCATTGATCTTCTTCAAGATTTCTACTGGACCAATCTTTCGTGCTTTCAACTTATTGTAAGTTCCAACTGGAAAACGATCTTTCGTCAATACCACGTAAACAAAATCACCCTCTTTGAAGACAATACTTCTTCGTTTCTTATCCGCCATTTGTTTATACTTCTCATTTGTTTTCTCCAATCGTTCCTGAATGATTCTATGGCATTCTGTCAACCCTTCAACAAAATCAGCAGCCCGCTTAACTGTCCCCTTCAGTTGTGGTACTATTGTCAAATCCAACGGCCCTTTTGGTAAGCTTGAATATACAATCTTAAATGGACTGAAACCTATACTTCGGTTATTTGCATGATTGTGAGCAAATTCAGCTTGACACAACTACATATCCCAACTTTTCAGATTATCTTTCACCAGACATCTCAATAAATTTCCCAATGATCTGTTAACAACTTCTGACGGTCCATCTGTTTGCGGATGATAAGCGCTGCTAAATTTCAGCTTCGTTCCAACCATCTTCCATAAACTTAGCCAAAAGTGACTCAAAAAACGTGTATCTCTATCCGACACAATAGATTCTGGCAATCCATGAAGTCGATAGAACTCTTTGAAAAATAACTGAGCCACATGAACAGCATCCGCCGTCTTCTTACAAGCAATAAAATGTGCCATTTTTGAAAACCGGTCAACCACCACTAAAATGGAATCGTTTCCCCTTTGAGTTCTAGGCAACCCCAAAACAAAATCCATACTCAAATCAACCCAAGGCTTAGTCGGTACAGGTAACGGCATATATAATCCCGCATTGGTCGCTGTTCCCTTAGAAACCTGGCAAATATGACATCTCTCCACAAACCGTTCAACCTCTTTCCTCATTGACGGCCAAAAATAAGATTGAGAAATTAACTGCAAAGTACGATCTCGACCCACATGTCCTTCCTCGTGTAACTCCTTGATAATCTTCAATCTCAAACTGCTCTCTGGAATACATAACCGATTTCCTTTAAACAGAAAACCATCAACCAACACAAATTCATCAGTACTTCCTTCCTTGACTTTCTCAACAAATTTCACAAAGTAAGGATCTTCTTCAATCAGCTCTGGCAATAATTCAAACCCTGTCACTTCAACTTTCATTGTCGTTAATAAATGACTCCTCTTACTCAAAGCATCAGCTACCCGATTCGTCACCCCAGACTTGTGTTTGACAACAAAAGTAAATTGTTGTAAATAGGCAATCCACGATGCATGCCTTGCTGAAATCTTGTCCTGCCCTTGCATATGCTTCAATGCCTCATGATCAGTGTACAGAACAAATTCTTTCTGAAACAGATAGTGTCTCCAATGCTTAACAGCCTGAACAGTTGCGTAAAACTCCACATCGTACGTGTTATACCTCATCTTTGCTCCTGATAACTTCTCACTAAAATAAGCAACGGGTTTCCCATTCTGACTCAAGACTCCACCAATTCCCACCTTCGACGCATCAGTATGCAATTCAAACAACAACTGAAAATCTGGTAAAACAAGAATCGGTGCTGTCGTCAATAGTTCCTTGATCTTCTCAAAAGAAACCCCCGCTTCCTCTGACCATACAAACTGTTTTCCTTTCATGCAATCAGTAACTGGAGCCAACACGCTACTGAAGTGTGGAATGAATCTTCGGTAGAATGACGCTAGCCCATGAAAACTTCTCACTTCCGTAATTGTCTTTGGCTGTGGCCAATTCCTGACTGCTTCAACTTTATTCCGGTCCACCTGTATACCTTCTCCTGACACAACACATCCCAGAAATAAAACACTATGCGTCATGAACACGCATTTCTTCGTAGCAGCATAAAATTGTTCCTCACGAAGAATAATCAGCACTTCCCTCAAAAGTTGAACATGTTCCTCCATACTCCTGCTGTATATCAGATTATCATCGAAATAAACCATCACGAACTTCCCAATGAATGGTCTAAAGATTTGATTCATCACCCGCATGAATGTACTAGGTGCATTTGATAAACCAAATGGCATAACCAACCATTCGTATAACCCCTCTCTCGTCTTGAAGGCTGTCTTCCATTTGTCTCCAGGTCTAATCCGAATTTGATGATATCCGCTTTTCAAATCAATCTTTGAAAAGATAGTTGCTCCGCTTAACTGGTCCAACAAATCATCCAATCTGGGCATTGGGAACCTGTACCTCACAGTGATCTTATTCAACGCCCGACTATCGGTACACATCCTCCATGTTCCATCCTTCTTCGGCACCAACAGGGCTGGAACCGCACAAGGACTTAGACTTTCTTGCACACGCCCTTGCTCAAGTAACTCTTCCACCTGCCTCCTCAACTCTTCATGTTCCTTCGGACTCATTCGATAATGTGGTCTATGTGGTAATACTGCTCCCGGAACAAGATCGATTTGATGTGGAATGTCTCGCAGTGGCGGTAACTCCTTGGGCAACTCTTCTGGAAATACATCCTCAAATTCTTTCAAAACTGGCTTCGCTTCTTCTGGGATTTCAACCTCTTCGCTACAATCTCGTCAATTAACAGGAATACTTCAGGCTCCTCTTCAACTTTCTTAACAAACTCTTTCAATGGTAGCAAAGTTTTTAGCTCTTCAATCTCCTCAGATTTACTCTCTCCCTGTTGTCTCTACTTTGGAGCTAAAATAATCTTAACGCCTTCAAACATAAAACTATAACTATTGGTTCGACCGTCATGCTGCACTGCTCGATCTTACTGCCACGGTCTTCCCAAAAGCAAATGACAAACATCCATCTCAACTACATCACACCAGATTTCGTCTTTATATTTCTTCCCAATAGAAAATGGAACTCGAACTCGCTTATCCACCTTCACCTCTCCTCCTTTTCGCAGCCACGCTAACTTGTAAGGATTAGGGTGTTTCTCCGTCTTCAACTTCAGCTTCCTCACAGCTTCAGTAGAAATAATATTGTCACAACTTCTTGCATCAAGCACAAACTTACAAACTTTTCCCAGAATAGTGCATGTAGATTGAAAAATGTTGCTCCTCAACCAACTAGCCTCATCCTCTTGTTTCGGTGTTAAACAAGATCTTCTCATCATTAGATTACACCCTTCATCTCCCGACGCGATATCCTCTTCATTCTCCTCCACTGGACTAGAATCACCTTCACCAACATCCTCACCTTCAACTTCAGCAATCATCGTTCTCTTCTTTGGCTTTGGACATTCGTTGCTCTTATGACCCACTTCTTGGCAGTTTTAACACTTAAAACTGTTAGTAATCTTCGCCTTCGCCACTTCATTCACAACTGGTTTATTGACAGCTTTAGTAACATTGGAATTCCCACTGGCACCCTTCACTTGATTGTTGGAATTTGTAAACACACTACCTCCTCGTCTTCCTTGCTTCTCCCAAGCCAACGCTTTCTGGTGTGCTTCCGCCACAGATCTTGGATCAAACATATTAACCATATCCTGGATCTGCATTCTTAGCCCTCCAACAAGCCTAGCAGTCAGCTGCTCTTCCGTCTCCATTATATCGTTCCTGGCAATGAGTTGGTAAAATTCATCGGCGTAATCGTTGACTGATTTCGTCCCCTGCCTTAGATTCTGCAATCTCTGGTACATAAGTGATTGATAGTTGTATGGTAGAAATGTAGCTCTCATCAATTTCTTCATCTTATCCCAAGACTCAATCTTTGACTTCCCCATTCTCTCTCTCGTAAGTTTAGTTTGCTGCCACCATGCCAAAGCTCTCCCCCTCAACCTAGTAGCAACCAACTTCACTCGACGATTCTCCGGAATCTCTTTGAAATCAAAGATCTCTTCTACATTAGACAACCAATCAAGAAATTCTTCGGCTACCATTCCACCTTTAAATTCAGGAATTTCCATCTTCATACCCGATTCCCATCGACGATCATCCACTACATCATGATACTGACGTCGTGTTGGATCTCTATCTCGGTAATGAACACTTCCCCTATCACCATCGAACTCCTCATCAAAATCTGAAGTATATCGATGTCGATCACGACCTCCAACATCTCTACTACCACTCCTTCGATCAACATTCCTATCATGATTATCAACACTTCTATGATCTTGATCTTATCTTCTCTCTCGATCTGAATGTATCGAAGCTCTACTCCCCCCATGGTTCGATTCAGGTGAAACTCTTCTTCTACTTTGATTCATTTCAAGCATCATTCTCTCTAATCGACCAATTCCTTCGTTCAACTTTTTAGTAAAACTCTCGTGGATTCTTTGCTCCATTTCATCAGCTTCTTCTCTTCCATACAAGGCATTAATATTGCGATGACGTTGAGCTCGTCTCGGTGGCATGATTGAACTTCAAACACTTCAACAAATCAAAACTTCAAAAAAAATCTTTAGACAACAAACTTCAACTTCAAAAGTTTGCACGCTCAAACTCCACTTTAACTCGGCTCGGCTCCCACTAGCTAGCACAAGCTTGCTTCGACTTAAGGCTTAGGTCTCTCGACTTCTTAACAAAGCACAACTCCAACACTTCAACACAAGAACAAGGCATGGCCTATGCTTGACTCGGCTCGGCCTCAAAACCCACTTCAATACTTTGGCGCGCAAAAATCTCCCCCACAAATTCAAACACTTTTGCACACTTTGATCCAAAAGGCTATGGATCAAATACTTCAATCTTGTTGCAACTTCAATATGAACACAGTGAACACAAACTTCAAGCTTCGGCTCAAGATCGACTTAGCTATGATTGGCTAAGAGTCGCTCTGATACCAAACTGACGCAGCGGATTAACAGAAAATCGATATAACGATGAAAATGTAGCAATCGGTGGATTGAGTATACTGCAATGCCCAAATTCGTTGATCCTAAGATATCGAATTCTAGCTATCTCTGACTCGTTGATCCAAAGATACCAGGAAAGAGATCTACGATTCTTCGACGTTGATCTTGCGCACAAGATTCCGTGAATCGGCTTCACAAACGAAAATTCGAGCGCACTCGAATGACGTAGGTGGAGATAGGAGATCACACTCGACTATCAATTAGAATAAAGCACAAAGCAATCAAAAGGAATTTTATTCAAAAGTCAACAACCTTTACAAATAACGTGACTTGCCTATTTATAGGCTTACAACTCAATACATGACTTAAAAAAATTACAACACAATAGGTACACGACTTTAAAAAAAATTATGCAGCGACTTCATGCTAACTCGGCTACGACTCATGCGAACTCGGCAACGACTTAACTGAGGGAAGCGGTACGCGACATAAAAGGAAAGTCATTCCTCTTCTTCGTGACTTACGAAATCAATCAGCGACTCAAGCATGATTCACGACTTACTGGAATTACTCGCGACTTAGAATTGGATCGGCCGCGACTTAAGGAAATAGGGCACGTCACAAATTCTCGCGACCTACTGGAAATTGGGGAAACGACTCAATGTCGTTCGCGATTTAGGTTTTAGGTCGGGGAAGGGTTCAGTCGCGGCTATGGATTGTGTCGTGGGTCGGGGATGGAATTGAGTCATGGGTCGGGGATGGAATTGAGTCGTGGGTCGGGGATGTAGTTGAGTCGTGGCTCGCGGGTATGGAGTTGAGTCGTAAGTCGCGGTGGGAGGAGTTGAGTCGTGGGTCATGGAATGTGCTTCATCATCGCGAGTCGAGGTATGTGCTTCATCAACTATGGGCATATAGAACCACCCACAAAACTGCGACTGGGCATACTCCATTTTCATTGGCATACGGATCAGAAGCGATGATTCCAGTGGAAACTGAAGTCCCCTCACACTGAAGGATCCATTTTGATCAAGATGAGAATGAAAAATTGCAATTGGAAGCACTTGACCTCCTTGATGAAAGAAGAGAAGAGGCTAAGCTTAGAATTATAGCTCATCAGCAAAGAATAGCCAGGCACTTCAATTCCAAAGTTCGTCAGCGTAGCTTTGAAGTTGGAGACCTAGTCCTGAAAAGAATTATGACAGCCACAGGTGTGTTTGGGCCAAACTGGGAGGGGCCATATGTTATAGGCACAAAACTTCTTGATGGCACGTTCAAACTCACTACTGCCGAAGGAGAACCAATCCCAAGAGCTTGGAACAGCAATCATTTGCGTCCATATTTTACTTAAAAGCTTTGCTGAAATGTTGTAAAAGAATTATGAATATATGATTCTTGTTTTGAAAGCAATTGTAAAGCAAGTGAATAATGAAAAGCTATAAAGTGGATGTAGGCCCAGCTTTTGGCCGAACCACTATAAATCTTGTGTTCTCTACTACTATAAACTACTTTGTTTTATTTCGACATGTAAAATACGTTAATTGTGTTACTAAAATGTCGATTTAATAATGCAGGCCATAAAAACAAAGCATACCCATCGCAAGACCAAGCGATCTCCGACATCACCCAGCAAGCAAACGCTATACCATTCAAAATTTCCATACTCAAATCCTACGAAAGAAGTGCTTCGAACAAAAGTTAGCGATGTGGATGGAAGTGGACCATCTCTTACTAACTGCGAATGTTTGTACAAACGAGCATCGAGTTAAATAGCCTGTGTCTACCACCACCAACTCGCTTAACTATGAAGTAAATTTCTTTGGATAAGGAAAATTATTGGCAGCTGAAAGGGGATGATACTTGCAAAAGATAACGGGGATCGCCGACATGAATAAATGGCAAAGTGACATGGGCGAGCAAGCATCAAACAGCAAAAGACCTCTTCGGAGGCACAAGCCCTCTTCAGAGGCACAACTCTTCGGAGGATAAAGACCTCGAGCGGGCCTCGCCAAAAAAAGAGAGTTCTTTCTCGACATAAAGTTGTGGAGAGATCGGTGATACACTCCCGTGAATCCGTCCAACTGAGAGAAAGAAACTCCAAACTTCCAGGCAAAAGCGCTACTCAGAGGCACACGTTTCACTGAGATTGAAATAAAACTTCCAAGTGTTGAAACGTGAAAAGCCCTCTTCGGAGGCCCATTTCACCACAGTTGAAATGCTAAAAGACCTCGAGCGGACTTAACCAGAAAAAGAGAGTTCTTTCTCGACATAAAGTTGCGGACTGATCGGTGATACACTCCAGTGAATCCGTCCAACTGAGAGAAAGAAACTCCAAACTTCCAGGCAAAAGCCCTACTCAGAGGCACACATTTCACTGTGATCGGTGATACACTCCCGTGACCCGAAATGTGAAAAGCCCTCTTCGGAGGACCGCTTCCCAGCGAACAGGAAAAAAATAAAAGCCTCTCGCAAGGGGCAGAAACAAAAAGACCTCTTCCCAGAGGCACAATCGAACAAAAAGGCCCCTCCCCAGGGGCACAATCAAACAGAAAGACCTCTTCGGAGGCACAACTCTTCGGAGGCACACGTTTCACCGAGATTGAAATAAAACTTCCAAGTGTTGAAACGTGAAAAAGCCCTCCTCGGAGGTACAACTTTTCAAAGAAGCATTTCATCATAAATGCAAAACAAAGATCAAAAGCCCTCCACCGAGGCGCAATATAAAAAAAAGGAAAGAAGAGAAGCCCTCTTCAAAGGCACACTTTAGCTTTCAAAGGAAGACTGGTTCATCTATTCATGAAAATACTCTTCCTCAAAAAGAAGTTAAAGTGCCCTTCAGAGGCCCGCGTTACCACATAGGAGAATTCACTTTGTAAAAAAGTGTGTATGCACAAGAGAAAAAGTGATATCTTCGAAGGTTGAAGCGTAGAAACTCATATGGAGCGAGCTGTACTCTATTTTGAGCGGAATAATATTCCTCCAAGTATGGAATAATTATTCTTCAGAAAATAAGAGTACAAGTCCCCTCAAAGTATAAAATATTGCAACGAGCTTATGGTATAGGGGCAACATGGTATAACTACATTGGTAAAAATTACGCTCGAACAACATACCACAAGCTCATTGCAGTGTCATATAAAGAAACTTGTACAAAAATGAAGAGTAAATGCATTCTCAAATACAAATAGAAGTTTGTACAAACAAAAAGAATCATTTTTTTCAATACTGTCAAAATTTTGCACAAGTACAGGTTTCAAAATAAAAAGAAAAAAAGAAAAGCGGAGGCCAGTACCCGCACAATCTCCGGCCAGTACATGCACAAGGGCAGCTCTGGCGTCATCATCTAGAAAGTGTTCTTCAAGTGATGCTTCAGCATAGCCGGCACCTGTACCTCCAAGCATGTCAAGAATTGACTCCTAAACCTCGGCCAGGGTAATCTCATACTTCGGTCCTAAGAATGAAAGGCTCCCGCGCCCCATAACACTATGTACATAGAAGTCAAATAAAGTGGAGCTGATATTGGCTTTAGTCGCCTCATGCGACTGTTTGGCAGCCTGCCTCCCAGCGATAGCTTCATCGCTCTCCTTCTTGGTCTTTAATAATTTGGCCTTTAGCCTCATAATCTCCAAATCCTGGGAGTTGACTTTCTCCCTTAACTCTGCAACATCGGCACGATACCTTCCCGTTGTTTTCTGCTCAGCCTCAAGTTGCGCTTCGGCATGTCGCTGAGCAGCGTGAGCATCACGAACTTTCTTTTGAAGTACTTCTTCTTTTTGGGTATGTGAGGTAGGAGAAGTAGCAAGCTCTTGCTTAAGTTCTTCAACTTCCGCTTCAAGCTTCTCGTTGTAATCAGCAATGTTCCTCATTTCGGTATCGTGCTGACTTAAAATTTTCTGCCACTCGGCCTTATCATTTTCCATGGTTAGCATAGCCTCTATATTCACGCGGTTGACCCTCTGAAGCTCATCAACAAGCTTTTGCCACCCTAACATCCGCTCGATATCAAGCCTAACAGCATCAAGATTTTGCAGCGTTGCTTGTTTGTCAATGGGGACCAAGTCAAGATCGAACCGCACTCCCTTCAGGCAGCAGTGCGGGAATCGGCTTTGCAGAGTGACTGGGCCTGGTCCAATTTGGAATTTAGGTCTGTTAACTATTGTCTGAATGTCTGTCTTCCCGAGAGCAGGAGAGCCAGAAGGGATGTCAAGTGAGACGGGGGTAGTGGCCTTTTCAGGAGTTTTAGATGCATGCTTCTCACCGTGCCGGGCACGCTTGCTTGGGTCCTCAACCATATGACTTTTTCCCCGGTCATCATGCGACTTTCTTTTGTGAGAGTCGTCTCCTCTCTGGGAAGAATCATGGTGCTCCTCCCTTTCTTTTCTCTCATAACGCTCTTCTTGAGCCCACCTCTCCTGAGCCTTTCGAGCGGCTCTCTCTTCGTCAGTTTCTCTGTGAATAGGAAGGTAGCGCCTATAGTTATATTGACCACGCCTCCCGTGGCGCTGAAAGTCGTCATAGTAAGAGCCGCTGCGTCCCATTGGAGAATCTGAAATTTAAAAAAAATACAAGTCTTAAGAGTCTTCAGACAAAAGAAGCGTAACTTTAGATTCTTCGAAGTACAAAGAGTTGGGTGCATGAAAGTGCCGAAAGGTTCTAAGTGTGTGTGGTGTGCAAACTACGCGCATCAAACTACGAACCACTCTTCGATTGCGGAAGAATCATGGGGGTAGTAGTTAACGTCAACTCTTGGGTCGACGGAGCTTGTAGCAAAGAAGAAGTCGCTTCCACTACTGAAGAAGAAACCCTAGTAGTGACAGGGTTGTCTTTAAAGAGCTCCTGTGAGGTGACAAAGAGGTCGATCAACCCTTCGAAAGTGTCGTCCCCGCTCTGCTTGACGGGGCTTATTTTCCCGACTTCTTCACCAGATTTCTGTGAATGTTGGGGAGATCTCTGATTCTCTTATTCCTCAATGACTAGGGCAAGTGCGAATTTGCCAAACGACCCCGCAACATCGACAGTAGTAGAGCACTTCACCAAAGAAGCCTCGGAGGCAGGTTCTTTTGGTATGGGTTCGTCAGAGGAAACTGGGGCATCTAGTGCTTTAGGTGGGGAGTGTGGAACCCCATGGGGATGTGTAGAGCGAGGAGCGTGTAAAAGTCCATACTGATGCAAAAATTCGTCCCTCAACAGAAACTTTATACTTCTCTCTTTAGCAGTCACTGCACTTAATCTCTCAAAAATTTGCTTATGGCTTGGATCTCTATAGGGGAGAGGAAGTGCTGAAAAGAGCAAAGAATGAAATTAGAAATTGGTAATTCGGATCTCGAAAAAGTTTGAAAATGGAGAAAATAGAAATAGGTAATCTTACTTCCTACTCTCCAGATGGCATAAAACCCTGGGGGGCAGCGAGCAAAGAAAAACTGGTTCAAAAATCCATGAACACTTTCGGTAAGATCAAAAATAAGCTTGCGGTTTCTAGCACTTCTCACAATAATAAGGGAAGGATGGTCTTTACTCTTTGCAAACGAGCATAAGTAGCAAATTTCTTCAAAACTTCGCAAGCGATCAAGAGTTCTCCTAAACAAAATACACAACCCCATCAAGATGGCGTAGCCATTAGGATGAAGTTGGAACGGAGAGATTGTCAACCGAAGGAGAAGAGTTCGAAGGAAGTCATTAAAGGGAGGAATCGCCCCGCTTAGGCACATTTGACGATTGACTGCGACAAAACCGGGGGGAGGACTGTCGGCAGTATCATTTGGCCCGGGAAGTAGGGCATCATTTTCAGCAAAACCAAATTGAGTACGTAGCTGAATAAACGCTCTCGAAGTTAGGATAGTCGAAGTTCTCTCTGGAGGATTCTCTATGGGAACAGCTGTTTGAAAGGTCTCTCCCGCTTAAGCTACCACTTCTTCTTCTTGGAGGGAAGTCATTCTACACAAACAACTGGATATTCAAACATGAAGGTGCACGTTTCCTAAAATGTGTGAAGTGTTGTGTAAAATCAACAAAGCAATAAGCAAATATAACTGGAATAAAAACTAGCAAGCATTTGTCAATTATAAAGTCCAGGGATTGTTGTTTTAAATATGAAAGTGAAATGTAGATGCAAACAAATCAGTTCAAGATAGCGATGCTTTGCATTGATATTTCACTTTAGTTGATTGGTTCACAACATTTCATACAGTATGTTTAAGTTGATTACTCTATGTTGACTAATCTGTCATTTGATATGGGCAGTCAGTGGCAATATATTCGTCCCAATTTTCTGTAAATAATGTATTGAACAGATTGTTAGCTTGCAAGTCAAAAGTAATCTGTGAGAGAATGCAGCAAAGTTTAACATGCAACAAAGTTCAAGCAGTCTATCCTGGCAATTCAAATTGGGGATACAATCAAGTTATATCAAAAGTTTGAAGTTCCTAGGTTGTTCAAGTCGTAAGTGGTATGCAAGACACGGCAGTAGTTCACATCCAAGTTCAAAGTCGTTCACGACCTAAAAGATAGGTCGTGTTAAGAATCCAAAGGGTTGAATTGCTCATACAACCTAAGTCCTAAGTCGTCAGGAAATCAATATGACCTAAAAGCTAAGTCGTGTGCAACTGAGATTGCAGGAAATTCCTAAGTCGGTAGATTCAAAAACTAACTAAGCCGTGAGAATTTCAAGTCATCCCCTCAACCAGTTGACTCCACTCCAACCCAATACCCGTTATCTCCTAAATATCATCAATCCATCATCCCCTCAACTAAGCCTATTATCCATTCACCCCATCAGCTTATCGAACACCAATCCGAACCATTATTAAGCCGCCATAAATCAAGCGCGATGTTACAATCTTGAGAATCGCAACGACAACATAGCCAACGGTGATTGGAGCCGATCACAAAAGCTAGGTAAGACATGCGGAGGTGATTTGGGAACAGGAAGTGAAAATTCGTGTCTTAGCAATAGTCGCAGTTGGGTTAGAATTCAAGATCACTTACGCAATGAAATGGAAAGGATGGATTGCTGATTAACTAGCTTGGGCTCGCCTTTAGAAAGTTGAGAGGTCGCTAATGGCGGAGAGGAATGATAAAGCAGTAAAGTGAGAAGGAAGAGGTGACTTAACAACTTATGTAGGAGGCAAGGGAGAAGATGGAAGGACAAACGAGTTAACAAGCCTCTTTGAGTCGTTCACGACTCAGGAGCTAGATCGAAGCACACGACTCACGACTTAAGCGTGTACTTCGAGGGGCAAATGTAAACTCCTATGATCAGTGACTCAAAAAGGCTCACGACTTAACAAGAGCAACGACCTAATTGATATGTGACTCATTGAGAGATACCGACCTAACAGACTTGAGAGGGATGCCGACTTAATGCCTTAACAAGGTTACCGACCTAAGACTTAACAAGGATGCCGACCTAAGACTTAACAGGGATGCCGGCCTAAGGCTTAAGTAAGTTACCGATCTAACTACCTAAGGAGGTTGCCGATCTAATTGCCTAGAACAAAGAAAGGTCCACGACCTATGCTTAAGTCGCCACCGACTTACAACATCGAGAAGTCTACGACTTAACGGTTCCGACGACTCAAGGACAGGATGACTTAACGATTCAGGAGGTGGCACGACTTAAGAGGGAAATGAGTTCACGACTTAAATCTGTCTGCAACCTACGACCTAGCGTGTGTCATGAACGACTTAAGCAAATGAAACGCTGCTACTTATTTAACACGGCGGCCTCCTAGCTCGTCAACGAGTTAAGACTTCAGCAAGCTTATCAGTCAAACCGTGACTCACGACTTAGCTTAAGTCGTCCACGACCTAAAGCCGTTGAGTTATAGTCCGCTGCCACAATACTCATGCCGGAGGAAGTCTCGACCCAGCAGTTAAGTCGCAAACGACCCACGACCTAGTTTAAGTCGTCCATGACCCAACTTAGGTCGGTTACGAGTTAGGACTTGGTAATGTTTCCTGACCAGAATTCTCTATAAATACGTTGCAACTTTTTGGCCGATCTGTTTAAGCGCCGATACTCTGCTGAATTCTCGACTCACTCGACACTTCAAATGCGAAAGGCATCTCAACAAACTACAAGAGGAAATCTAACGCAATCAACATGGATTCAAAGAATTCTTCTACATCGGAATTCTAGTTGTTTGTCTCATCAGTATTATAATTGAAGATTGTTGTAAAGTTGTAATTGATTCAGTAATAAAGAGGATTAAAGTGGACGTAGGCTTACCTGAAGCCGAACCACTATAAAAACTATTGTCTTTTCTGCTTTCTCTGTGACTTTTCCACTTGATTTTAGTTCCCGTGTTCATGGGTGGTGCTTTCACTCAATCTCTATATACACCGAGGTGTTAGCGTTCGAACTTAAGCGTTAACACCTGACTTGCTTTGAAATTCAAATGCTTTATTTCTTTAAAACTGCAATGCTTTGAAAACTTTTGCTTCCATTTTTTTTTTTAAATACTGGAGTGCTTGCTTTAAAAAAACTGAAATGCTTTGAAACTTTGGCTTCTAGAAAATGGAATGCTATGAACACTTAAAAGTGTTACAGAGTTGACTTGTTAACAGAGCTTGAAAAATGGCTACATGCTTGATCTTAAAACAAAAAAATGGTTGCAGACTTGATTTGTTTACAGGGCTTGAGTTGCATCTGAATTACAGGGTTTTGAAAATGTTTCGAGGAGATTGTTTTCAGGGTTTGGTAATTTGATTGCAAGCTTTGTTTTTGAGGAATAGTTGATAGGTTTTGTGTTTAAACTTGAAGAAGATTTACAGGAAATGATTCTTGCATTTCTGGTTTTGCAATTTATTTTGAGGAGATGAATCAGGTTTTGATTCATGCATTTATAGTTTGAAAAGTTGAGAATTGCACGAAAATTTATGTTTTTTGGAAATGAACTCAGTTTCTTAGATTTAGAACGGAGATTAAAGAAATGAAGGGGAAAGATAAAATTTTATATAAGTTAATTTCAGATTTTACTAAAATTAAAAGAAAATTCAAATAATGTGATACTTGTCCCTAACTCTAATTAATATGCTAACACTTGTTACTTAACTTCTTAATTGAATTACATTTGTCTTTTTCATTTATATTTATCTTTAAAAGAATTTTAAAAGCTCTTTAAAAATGATTTCCTAATTAACAAATACATCTGCAAATAAATAAATGCTTTCTAAATTTTATATAAATAAAATCTTTAAAAGAAAATAAAAATAAACCAATGATTTAAGTAAAAATCATATATAATATTTTAAACTCATTTTTAAATGTAAATTTAAAAGCTTTTGTATTTATTTCTATTAAATAAATACTTTTCCAAATTTCTATAAATAAATTTCTTTAAAGGGAATAATATAAAACAAATCTTATTTTTAAATAAAAACTCATTCATATAATATAAATCCAAATTATATTATTATTTTTATTTTCAGTTATATATACTCCTTTTAAATTCAATTTTTAAATTCAAATTAAAATCGAATTTAAAATCAATTCAAGTAAATATAATATCAATTTTGAACAAACACATTATTAGTTATAAATAATTTATTCTTTTTAAAATAAATCTAAATACAC
The DNA here is from genome assembly GCA_030765085.1 of Allium cepa. NCBI lineage: Eukaryota > Viridiplantae > Streptophyta > Magnoliopsida > Asparagales > Amaryllidaceae > Allium > Allium cepa. The sequence goes on from CM060928.1 coordinate 1,035,472,452, forward strand.
AGATATATATATATATATATATATATATTTAAACATACTTATTAAATTTTAAAATAATAAGTCTATTTATAAGATAACACAAATTAAATAATTCTTCTTATTTAAAATCAATCTATAGCCATAATTAAAACATCACACTATTAATTGTTTGGCTATTTATATTTGAAAATAACAATTTTATCAATTTTAAACAATTTAATTACGAGATCATCACATTTTAAATTCCTTGAAACTCCAGGATATCACACAATTCATTCTTAACACATTAAATTTTAGAAAATATCAATTATCATAAATAATAATTTTTAATATTAGACTACAAACTATAATTTTAAATGACAAAAAAATTGTTTAGCAACGTTTCCATGAATGAATATGTATTCATTCTTCAATACATTACCTTACTACTTTATTTGCCATGGTTTTGGATGGGGAAAAATTGACTCATTCGGTCAAATAATGCCAAATGGGCATGCATATTCTTAACCACAAAATTTTATTGATTAATTCATTTCAAAGCATGACATTAGGAAGAAAAGTTTTAATGTGCTTTTAGCAATACACTATATTCATATTCAAACTATATTAAGCTAACGTGCAAAACTTACTCGAATTTGGCAGTTGCTTTCACTCCCTCCGACAGAAAGGGACTTGCAATTACACCTGGCGAATAGGAATGAATGGTAAGGAAGGAAAATATATAAGGGTAAAGATTATGTGCGGCAAATTCCTAATGTATCATTATGTAGATTAATTATCCTAAAAACCATTCTTAAGCCCATTTAATTATTTAATTGAGCTCGGCCTTAATTATATTTAATAAAATCTCAACTTCCCTTATTACTTAACATTTAGATTATTCTATTCAATATATCTAACTAAATCACCTGAATAATGTTATCAAAAATTAGGGGTATTACAGCATGTTCCAGCTCCTCAAATATTGTCCATCAGCTCCATACGGGACAAAGTTTGTCCTTCATGCACAAAAATAAAGAACGCGTCTTAACGCCTAAAAATTATTGAAAACTTGTTCTTCTTGCAGTTTGATGTCATATTTAATAGTAGTTTTGTGCTACAAACCAAATGTTGTCATTTAGTTTGTTTCCTTATTCCTGTCATATCTACCTGCTTAACATAAGCAATATATTTGCAAATCAACGTCTTTAAAACTCTTTTACCCAACAATCGTAGGGATTTAATTGACCATGTAGCAACCCGTTGTTCCGTACCCCCTTGAGTTGGTAATAATTCTTCCTCGCTCAACATAAAGTGTACGAAAGAGCGAATATTAGGGTGAAGAAGATGAAAGAGGTAGAAAAATAGAAACAATACAGAATCTAACAATCGCAGTGGAACAAAATATAATACATATAATAACAGATTTTATGCAAAAGAATCTGTAAAAGTTTATATATTTACAATCATCAGAGTACAACTATCAATACATCAAACTAGACAATTATATAACTTGTCCTTACACAACGGAGTATAAATCAAGTATGGAAAAGCACGTCTGAAACCCCTCCAGCTAGTCTCCTGAGCTCCATAACATTTATCATGAATCTGTAACACTCGGTCTGAACCGAGCATTATAATAAAACAACACCCGAGTTAGTCTGGAAAAATCAGTGTGAGAAAACAGACTAAATTTGAATTATTAGAGTTATCAAATCCTTTGAAAAGGGATCCCGTATGACCGTGTCATACGTAAAGCCGACGATTTTTTATCTTACGATAACCAAAACATATTTATATAAGATCCAGTGATATTATAGTAACGTTTAAATACAAATACTTATTCAAATAGCCCAAATTATTACATTAATTAAATTCCAGCAAACTACGCTCTACAAATAAAAACGTAAGCTCGTATTGGAGAATGGATTTCAATTGATTGACTAGGCACTGGGGTACCACCTATCACAGTATACCACTAGAACAACATACCGAGGACAACTCCACCATCCCCTGCTACATAAGACCGGACTACCCTTAAAATGGATAGCCCAAATAAGATTACCTCGTGGTTGGAATTAGCAACCGCCACATAGCCGAATAAAAAGGACTCTAGATAGGAGTAACTTGGCGCCAAAACATTGAATTCGAATTTTGAATGAATAGACACTTCAACCACTATAAATAATCCCAACAGTCACCACTTTTCATAAAAGTTTCTCTTCTTCTTTTCCCTTTTTTCTATTTACTATCAAACTTCTAGAAGGCATATCTCCTTCGCTTCTTAACGGAATAGGTTGAAACCATTGATAAATCAAAGAGTAAGGCAAAGGTTACAATCTAGTAATAGTTTGCTGATGTATTTGGACGGTATTGTGATGCAACAGGCTGAACAATAAGAGAAATGCAGGAAATCCCGTACATAGTTTTCAATTTTGGATAGCCAACTTCAAACTGTCATATCTCACTCAATTTTGAACAGAATTTGGTGATCCACCCATCAAAATGGCCGAGGGAACAAGAACTACAATCTGAAAATGGGTTTGGGACAAAATAATCAAATACCTGGATGCAATTTGAAGAATACCATTGATAGTTTTTTTTCTTTTTCTCTTTGTTTATAAAACTTTCATTTGACCATAACTTGGTCATTTCTTAACGGATTCGCACGAAACCATTGGAATTACGAAGCAGATGGAGAGAAGTACAGCATAAAATCAAATTGTAGATGAGAATCAAAAATTTTGTGTTGATCTGGTACCCATTTCATTGTCAATTTCCATTATATATCCATTTGTTCTTCTTATCGACGAATGATTATCTGGTATCTTTTAACCAATAGTCATTTGACTTATCTCTTCTCCTGCAAAACAACATAACTTTTAAAAAATCAAGCGACTTTCCAAAAATAACTACATGTAGTGTTAAACAACAATATCATGATGATTCTGTGACATATTCACATCAAATTTGTGTTAATAATTTTATCAAAAAATTGCCATTTTGAAAATTTTCAAAAGCCAGATTACGAAAATTTTGAAAACTAATGCTCTGATGCCAAATGTGAGAAATGCGGGTTACGGATTTTAAGGCTGGAATAACACTAGAGGAGGGGTGATTTATGGATTTTCTAAACCATTTTGAAACTTATGTATTTTAATTACCAACAAATGTAATTCACAGACACAAATATAATCAAAGAATCAGACACAGATGCAAATATTAAATAAAAGAAGTAAAGGAAAGAAGCTCCAGGATTTTATATTAGTTCATAGTTACCCTACATCTAGTCTCGTAGAATCGTACAGATCAAAATAATCACCAAGATTATACCCTCGGTCTCAAGGCTACAAGGTACACGCTCCTGTATTCGAGGCTAGGGAAAAACTCTTGATTTAACCAGGCTACAAGATCACCTAATTGATTTCCAGTGCTAGAATCACACCAAATTGATTTCATGGCTCAACCGCACCTTTTACTTAACAGTTTGATTTACAATAGATCCTATAACTCTGAATAGCACTAAAATCTTATGGAGAGAATGGCAGTGTAACAGCCCGCAAATCCGTACCCCTTGAATCAACACTATTCAACGACAATCAACTCAAGTTGTACAGAAATACGAACCATTTGGGTTAAAGAAAAGAGGTAGAAGAAAAAAATAGAAATCAATATCAGAATCTAACCATCGAAGTGGAATAAAATATAATAGGTAATAAATGATCTTTACTCAAAAGTCAAATATTTTTGTTTACATATATTACATCATCAGAGTTCAACAATCACGGCTCAACATCAATATTATACAAGTGGATACACAACAACTCAACACAGCGGAATATATATATATAAAACAAGTACGAGTGTATGTATCGTCATCTTGCCTGTCTCTTGAGCTCCACAACATCATATCCTGTATCCTATCATACTCGGAATGACCCGAGAATTACAGTTAAATAACACCCGAGTCAGTCTGGAATACCAGCGTGAGAAAATCACACTCAATTGATTATTAAAGTTTCAAAAATCCTTTGAAAACAAAAGCATTTCGTAAGACTAAGCCACAAATAAACATGTCGGGTTTTTACCTTACGATAGCTAAAACAATTTTTATAGAAATCCTCTGATATTATAATAGGGTCTATATACAAATACTTATAAAATAGCCGAAATTGTTACATTCATTAAATTCCAGCTACTAGCCACAGAGTGGGTAATACAAACAAAACACATACAAGGCTCGTAGGGAGAATGGATTTCCAACTAATGACTAGGCACTGGGGTACCACCTGTCACGGTGCGGGGCCTAGATCACCGTACCGAGGAGTACGCCTGCTCCCCTGCAATACAAGGCCGGGACTACCCCTTACTGGATAATCCCGAGTGAGATCACCCCGCGGTAGGGATCAGCAACCGCCCACTAAGCCGAAATAAAAAAGGGACATCTAGACTGGAATGACCTCACCCTGCTTGGGTGCTACCCACCTAGCCTTGCTGCATAACCCCTGATTTTCAGTCATTCCCATTTGATGAGGCTGTAGGCTAAGCGTTACCTTTTAGAATATAACCCTTAGAATGCCCATCGTCCACCTGACGATGTTTCGCAAGCATTCATCCATACAAGTCCGTCCCGGGTTCGAACGGAACCGAAGGCACTATTCCTACTACATCCATTTTGGAAATATCCTCAGGATTAGTAGCGACTATCCCTTGCACTTCACCGCTCCATCTTCGAATCCAAAATCGTTTTCACGAAACGTACAAACCGGATCGAAGTGGTTTTCGAGAAATAAATCTCGATCCCTGTCTCTTCGAAACGATCAACGTATTTGGCCAATATTGATAGTCGGTTATTTAACTATCAATTAATATTCACAACATCCATCACACAATAAATAATTTTCCAAATTATTTATTTACCTCAAAAATATCTTCTCAAGATATATTTTCACTTTCTAAATTCTTGTGAAAACAGTTTCAAAACCACCTTTCCTTTCACAGAATACCTTTCGCAATTATTTATTTCCACTGAAACGCCAAGTATAAAATACTTTAGATTTTAAATAAATTTAAATCACTTAATTTATAAAATATACTTTATAATATTAAAATTAAAACTTCTTTGATACTTTGTTAAAAATGTATACTTAAGAATACTTTAAATAAAACCACTTTATACAATATAACTACAATAATAATTTTTGAAAACATTTGCTTTAGATGTTAAACATTTAGAGATAATAAATTGCTAAACATGCTTTTTAAACAACATTAAAACTTTAACTTATATTTAAAATTGCTTTGAAAACCATACTTGGCTATCCAGGGAAATACTCTTCTCTTTCACATCCTTTTAAAAATAAATCTCCATTTTTTTTTCTTTTAACAAATTTACCGTTTCTTTAATAAATTCACACCTTGAATTTATATTTCCAAATCCACTTCACCTTTATAAACCCAGTTTATAAATTTCAAAATCTCACTTTTCTTTAATTTCAATTCCAAACACTTAAGTTAATTTACAATTTATTTCTAACTTACTTCACTTTGAAATAAATTCCTTCCCTTACTTCATTTATTTCAAAATCTATTAACTTTAAGATTTTTATTTCGTTATTATTATTTAAACCCTTTAACTAAAAATACCAATTCAAAGTCCCAAATTTCCTCTGTATCTATTAATTAACTTTAAACCGGATATTTAAAAATAAATTCTTTATCCTTTATTCTTTTAATGATATCACTTAAGCTTTAAAATTTATTATTTCTCTGATTATTCAAATTCCATCGTTTCATACCTAGAATTTGATTATTCGAATTTTAAAAAAGAATTACCTTTATTTTTCCTTCAATTCATTCTTTAATTTATTCAAATTCTCTCTATAGTTATTTTACTTAAAATTTTACTCTTTTATTTCATTTCAAAAAAAATCTAATTCTATAGATTCTAATAACTCAGTATACCAAATATTCAATCCAACCATATCATCCAATACATCAATTATCAATAAAATTATCACAGGATATCAAATATTCATAACAGAGAATATCAAACAATTCTAAATAATTTTGAGGAATCCTGTTGGATCCCTCTAACCTGTTTTCCCTGCATCCACAGATGTTAGCACAACATAAAATACCAATCCCAAAATATACCATTCTATAGCACATCAATCAATTCAACCATTCAAAAAATTATTTATATTTAATTATTTAAATTTAAAATTTAACTGAGTGAGATTAACTCACCTTTGCATTTGTTTTGCAGTCCATCCCTGAATAGCTTGTTTTCTTTTCGGATTTCAAACCTTGAATAAATATTAGATGATTTTATTGATATTTGAATTAATTGAACAAATAATTGTCATTCTATAATTTAGTTAACTAGGAATTTTATTTAAACCAATTTTCCTTTAATAAATTATTTTTCTGTTTCACCTATACATTTTTTTTAAATTAATTTCTAAAAAAAACTGTTTAACTGATAACATTCTTTACTGTAACATTCTCTCTCTTTTTTACATATATTTACTAAAACCTTATGAAAATAAAATCTCTTCTAACATATATATACTATAAACAGAAATGGTTGTGTACTTTAAATAAAATTTTCCAAACTAGACAAATTAATTTAAAAAAAAAAATCAGAAAATACCTCGTCGTCTTAACCTCACAATTATTGACCTATTCGAACAGCATCATCAGACAAAGCAGTGGTGCAACTCAGATCTTGGCCATGCCATCGAAGCAATGAAAATCTCGTTTGGAGGCACAACAAAATCAAGCCCAGATCTCTACAAAGTAGATTTAGGCATGGCTTCATCACACTTGCAGCTTCAAGCAATACGATCTTTGATTTGAAAGCTTGATAAATTGGCGATAATTCATTCCTCTACTTAGCGGCGATAGTTGAGCAACTATTCAGGTGACGTTCGAGTTCCAGATGACAGCTTCTAGAATAAACGGTGGCAACAATCTTCGCTCTTCGAATTCCAGATCTCGACCACTATTCAAATACAGGTGGCTGCGATAACTTCTTGGTGGCGTTGGCGAATTAATCTAGCGATGGTGTTGTTATTCGTGAGAACTCAAAGGGCCTAGGGTTGAACAAAGAAAACGAATGGAATTCGAAATCTGATTTTTCGAATTGATTTGAAGCCCAAGCTTGAATCATTTTAACAGAGGCCATATTTTTTTATTTACGAACAGAGATTGAAAAGGTGTAGGGAGGGAAAGAGGGAAACGCGGCCATGATTTATCTTTTTTTTTCTTAGTTTTTTTCCTTCTGAGTATTCCCTTACGAAAGAGGCTTCGGTGAATTTTATTGAAGGGAGATGAAGCTTGCGTGATAAGAGAAAGGAAGACACGATGATGATGGCATGTACGAGAGAGGACAAGGATTTGAGAGAAGGCAGCTGATAGGGATAGTACGTGTATATAAATAGAATTTTAAATAGGATTTTCAACGCGTTTATATCTCGTACGCTCACACAACTGCTCCAATTACTACGAAAATTGAAACCAGATAATAATTTAATATTACGGATCCAATGGAACTGGTTTCGTCGAATTCTGAGACTGCGCCCGGGGAGGCTATTTTAAAATTCAATTTAAACGATATAAAATTTCAAAACTTAATAAAACGCTTTCAAATTCAATTTTTTAAAAAGTTTTATTACCTTCAATATTATTAATATGAATTTTGCAAGCCTTCAAATTATTTTTATCCTGCTTAAAACTCCAGATTCGACATTTAGCTCAACTTCAAATTATTTAATTCCGAAATTAAATTATCAATAAATAGTGATACTTGAATTCAAGTTTAAATAACTCTATTGAATATTTAAAATCAATTAAATATTCCATTTTAAATGCTTGAAAATTCCGAGTCGTCACATTCCTTCCCCCTTAAAAGAATTTCGTCCCCGAAATTACTAATTAGGAAGAATGGTCCAATACCCGTTACTATATTTAACATCTTACCAACTATCCTTTATAAAAGAACCATTACCCTTCTTACTAACTTTCCAAATCTTTCCCTAATTGCAAACTATATCATTTGCTTAATCATTCAAGCTTCAATTTAAAACCAAATTTTGAATTATCAAAATTTTCTCAAAATTTTTCTAACTCTCCAAATTTCCGAAAAATTTCACCAGCGTCTCCTTTGCACGGCTAACTCGGTACAACTACAAAATGGCTCTACGGCCTCCCAAACCCAAAAAGAAAACAAAAAGCCAAGTGGCTCAATTCAAATCCCAATCAAATTTCACACCAAATTTAAATACATACCTTTTTGTCGAGCATTTCAAATTTTATCTTTTTGAAATCAAATCCAACTTTCTTTTCCCTTTATAATACCTGCATATCCTGTTTAGCACCAAAATCCAATCACAATATTCCCAAAACAGTTTATCGACTTTCTCACAAAATGCCAATATCTATTCACTCCAATATTGACTTAAATTATATTAGTAGTATCAATTTTCATTTAAGAATTCACCATTCTCTCTTAAGTTTAATATAAGCATTATATGTTTCTTATACTTATTTTCACCTTACTACTTCAGTTTATATTTATTCCCATTCAAATCGATTCTTTCATTTTCATATGAATCCAATTTATCTTTAATTCTAAATATTGAATTTTATTTATTTTCAACTTTGAACTTTTAATTTTATCTTTCATTTATAACTAATTTATGTCATTACTTTAATTAGTTTCATTTTCTAACTTATTTCGGTTTTCCAGTTTAAACCGTTTTATCTTTAACAAAATTTTCCAAAAATTTTCAAAAATTTTCTAACTCCTAAAATTTTCGAAATTTTTTGGCAGAGTCTCCTTTGTACGGAGGAGCTTTTGCAATTTGACAAAAGATATAAATATATATACATCGACCCACCCGGTTGGAAAAACCAAAAACAGTTCATATTTCCTATTTTTATTGCGTAGGCGTACCTTATTTAGCATTTTAAGCAAGCAGCTTATTTATTTAGCAGTTAATGCAACCCAAATCCAGCCATACGGCTTCTAGGTACCTGTACTTACTCAATTTAAACATGTAAGTTCCAAATATATGAAGTTTAACAGCATATCACTTATTTGCAATAGTTAAAACATATGAATTCTAAAAGAAATGCACATCAAGCATTTTCCGTAAGCAATTTATATAGTTCCCATGCTAATTCAATTGTTTCAACTTATTCACATCCATTTTCATTCAATTTGAATGGTTTTCTGCCCATTCGTTTACAACTCCATCAATTTGAATGGTATAAAACTAAATCGCTTACATTTAATTTATTCTTAAGCAAACTGAACTCATATTTAATTTAATTGCTTTCCAAAATCAATTCATTTTACTTCTATCAATTCATGGGATTTTAATAACTCCTATTTGCATCCAATGACAATTTATTCTATGCAATTTGACGAGATCTATGTGAATAAACAAATATTTAGCTTTATAACCAATTTAAATTGATCCCTTTCTAATTGATTCCGTCCAATTTATTTTGCATGCTATATTCTCATTCATTTTATTTGCATTCATTCATAAATCTTGGAACAATCCATTTCCAAACCATCCTATTCAATTCAAATAATTACACAACTCTCCACCTAACTCAATTTCATTCTTAATCCAAATAAACTCATTTAAATGGAAATAATCCCAAAAGCAATCCAACTCCCATTTTCCGAAGTCAAATTCTTATTAATATAACTTACGTTAATTAACTCAATTAATAATTCCATTTACCAAACAAGTTTTATTAAAATCATTAAATAAAACTCGATACAATAATTTCACAATTTTTTTTTACACCTAAATCAAGCTTTATTCAAATATTACTTAAGCTATTTATTTTCTCGTCAAGTTATTTCAACTCTTAAACTCAAGTTATATATATGTTTTATAAGCACTTTCCAATTTAAATCCTAAATTTGTTTTCAATTACCAATCAATTTTGATTTCAACTCAATTAATAGTCAATTTCTTCCATTCTAATTCATTTGCAATCATTTTAAATTTTATTTTATTTAATTTGAGTTCATGGCCAGCTCCATTCGTTTAAATTAAATTAGTATATCACATTGAATCAATATGAATTTTAATTCACATTCAATAATTTATTTTTGAATTTTTTTCACTTCCTAACGAGGCCATTTCCAAATTATCTCTACTTAGATTTTCTGTTGCAATATAAATCATTTTTATGTTAATTCAATTCTATTCAACTTCAATTCAAATTTAATTCACTTACAATTTCAAGTTGAATTTCTATTAATAACTCAAGCTTTACTTTCAAATTCTATCATTTATTCACAACTAAAATTTTTATTATCCAATTCGAGTTCCATATCCATTTCCATATTTCATTAACTAATTTATTACCAATTAGTTTATTAAAAATTTTATACCCAATATTTGATTTTCATCTCAAAAATCACGATAACTATTTTACTGGGGTTCAGTGTGTTTTATAATTTAAGTTTTGGATTTTATTCACTTCCCGAAATACAAAACAACTTCATTTTGCACATCTAACTTTTTATAAGTCACACATTTATTTATATTCAGGTTTCATCTATCTACAAACAATCCCATTCACATTTTACTTTTTAACTCGGAATTATATCCTTTTGTTTAGCCAATATATTTTATTATTCCATAACATTTTTAAATAAGATTCCAGAGCTTAAACGATTTCCCAAAATTTCAAAATCACCTTTGAAATCAACTATATCCAAAATCCACTGGCAAATTCAATTATCCCTTTAAATTTCAAAACCAAACCCAATTCGCAAACAATTTCAATTTAAAATATTGAGGTAGCAATTCCTCTCTTAGAAAGTCAAAAATGAACACCGATGATGTCGCGATCATCATCAGAATTATTTTCCAGCAACCACAGAGAGTTTAGTGCTTTTATCCCTCTAACAACCTTTCAAATATTTTAAATTTCCAAATCTCACAAGATTTCAAATACAACTCAAAATATTTCCAAAATAATACTATTACTCCAAATCTTTCGGAAACCATTTTCAAACCCAAAGGAATTTATTTATTTTTTAAAAAAAAATTCCAAAATGGAATTCCTTTAAATCTATATTCAAACATTCTCTGGGATTTTATCTCATTTCAATTTCAAACGTTTCTCTGGAATTCTATTCCAAGATTATAATTACCCTTACAGTCTACATTTACAAATCTCATTTATATATGATGTTTATTTCAATTTATAATTTACATTCATAATCTATATTACAAATTCCATTTTGTTATATAAATTTATTCTTCAACTTTGGTTGTAAGTTTTCAAGTTCTTATTCAATTCTATTTCATAATTTAATATTATCATTCCTTAACAATCAAGCATCTAAATACTCTAATATACTTTATAAGAATTATATCTTCTTATATACAAAAATAATTTGGGTAAAATTATTTCAATTACCCTATTTTAAAACAATACTGTGTCGAATTGTTCTATTCAAGTGTTTAGAGAACCCTGTCAATAACGTTAATTACTCGTATTGACCAGAATCCATAAACCACTCAATAAACCAATCAACACAATATAAAAATCATTTTATATTCAGTAACAAATACGCGCTCATATATATTAATACGCTCAGACTCATTTTAGAGTACTATAGACTCTATTTGAAATGAGTAGTTTCCCACCAGAGCCAAGGTTATCGCCAACCTAAGCTCTGATACCAACTTTAACAGCCCACTAATCCGTACCCCTTGAATCAACACTATTCAACAACAATCAACTCAAGTTGTACAGAAATATGAACCATTTGGGTTAAAGAAAAGAGGCGGAAGAAAAAAATAGAAATCAATATCAGAATCTAACCATCGCGGCGGAATAAAATATAATAGGTAATAAATGATCTTTACTCAAAAGTCAAATATTTCTGTTTACATATATTATATCATCAGAGTTCAATAATCACGGCTCAACATCAATATTATACAAATGGATACACAGCAACTCAACACAGCGGAATATATATATATATATATAAAACAAGTACGAGTGTACGTATCGTCATCTTGCCCGTCTCCTGAGCTCCACAGCATCATATCCTATATCCAATTATACTCGGTCTGACCCGAGCATTACAGTTAAATAACACCCGAGTCAGTCTGGAATACCAGCGTGAGAAAATCACACTCAATTGATTATTAAAGTTTCAAAAATCCTTTGAAAACAAAAGCATCTCGTAAGACCATGCCAAAAATAAACATGTCGGATTTTTACCTTACGATAGCTAAAACAATTTTTATAGAAATCCTCTGATATTATAATAGGGTCTATATACAAATACTTATAAAATAGCCGAAATTGTTACATTCATTAAATTCCAGCTACTAGCCACAGAGTAGGTAATACAAACAAAACACGTACAAGGCTCGTAGGGAGAATGGATTTCCAACTAATGACTAGGCACTGGGGTACCACCTGTCACGGTACGGGGCCTAGATCACCGTACCGAGGAGTACGCCTGCTCCCCTGCAATACAAGGCCGGGACTACCCCTTACTGGATAATCCCGAGTGAGATCACCCCGCGGTTGGGATCAGCAACCGCCCACTAAGCCGGAATAAAAAAGGGACATCTAGACTGGAATGACCTCACCCTGCTTGGGTGCTACCCACCTAGCCTTGCTGCATAACCCCTGATTTTCAGTCATTCCCATTTGATGAGGCTTGAGGCTAAGCGTTACCTTTTATAATATAACCCTTAGAATGCCCATCGTCCACCTGACGATGTTTCGCAAGCATTCATCCATACAAGTCCGTCCCGGGTTCGAACGAAACCGAAGGCACTATTCCTACTGCATCCATTTTGCAAATATCCTCAGGATTAGTAGCGACTAGCCCTTGCACTTCACTGCTCCATCTTCGAATCCAAAATCGTTTTCACAAAACGTACAAACCGGATCAAAGTGGTTTTCGAGAAATAAATCTCGATCCCGGTCTCTTCGAAACGATCAACGTATTTGGCCAATATTGATAGTCGGTTATTTAACTATCAATTAATATTCACAACATCCATCACACTATAAATAATTTTCCAAATTATTTATTTACCTCAAAAATATCTTCTTAAGATATATTTTCACTTTTCAAATTCTTGTGAAAACAGTTTCAAAACCACCTTTCCTTTCACAGAATACCTTTCGCAATTATTTATTTCCATTGAAACGCCAAGTATAAAATACTTTAGATTTTAAATAACTTTAAATCACTTAATTTATAAAATATACTTTATAATATTAAAATTAAAACTACTTTGATACTTTGTTAAAACTGCATACTTAAGAATACATTAAATAAAACCACTTTATACAATATAACTACAATAATAGTTTTTGAAAACATTTGCTTTAGAAGTTAAACATTTAGAGATAATAAATTTCTAAACATGCTTTTTAAACAACATTAAAACTTTAAATTATATTTAAAATTGCTTTGAAAACCATACTTGGCTATCCTGGGAAATACTCTTCTCATTCACATCCTTTTAAAAATAAATCTACATTTTTTTTTCTTTTAACAAATTTACCGTTTCCTTAATAAATTCACACCTTGAATTTATATTTCCAAATCCACTATACCTTTATAAACCCAGTTTATAAATTTCAAAATCTCACTTTTCTTTAATTTCAATTCCAAACACTTAAGTAAATTTACAATTTATTTCTAACTTACTTCACTTTGAAATAAATTCCTTCCCTTACTTCATTTATTTCAAAATCTATTAACTTTATGATTTTTATTTCTTTATTATGATTTAAACTCTTTAACTGAAAATGCCAATTCAGATTCCCAAATTTCCTCTGTATCTATTAATTAACTTTAAAATTGATATTTAAAAATAAATTCTTTATCCTTTATTCTTTTAATGATATCACTTAAGCTTTAAAATTTATTATTTCTCTGATTATTCAAATTCCATCGTTTCATACTTAGAATTTGATTATTCGAATTTTATAAAAGAATTACTTTAATTTTTCCTTCAATTCATTCTTTAATTTATTCAAATTTTCTCTATAGTTATTTTACTTAAAATTTTACTCTTTTATTTCATTTCAAAAAAATCTAATTCTATAGATTCTAATAACTCAGTATACCAAATATTCAATCCAACCATATCATCCAATACATCAATTATCAATTAAATTATCACAGGATATCAAATATTCATAACAGAGAATATCAAACAATTCTAAATAATTTTGAGGAATCCTGTTGGATCCCTCCAACCTGTTTTCCCTACATTCACAGATGTTAGCACAACATAAAATACCAATCCCAAAATATATCATTCTATAGCACATCAATCAATTCAACCGTTCAAACAATTATTTAAATTTAATTATTTAAAATTAAAATTTAACTGAGTGAGATTAACTCACATTTGCATTTGTTTTGCAGTCCATCCCTGAACAGCTTGTTTTCTTTTCAGATTTCAAACCTTGAATAAATATTAGATGATTTTATTGATATTTGAATTAATTGAACAAATAATTGTCATTCTATAATTTAATTAACTAGGAATTTTATTTAAACCAATTTTCCTTTAATAAATTATTTTTCTGTTTCACCTATACATTTTTTTAAATTAATTTCTAAAAAAAAAACTATTTAACAGATAACATTCTTTACTGTAACATTCTCTTTTTTTTACATATATTTACTAAAACCTTATGAAAATAAAATCTCTTCTAACATATATATACTATACACAGAAATGGTTGTATACTTTAAATAAAATTTTCCAAACTAGATAAATTAATTTTAAAAAAATAAAATCAGAAAATACCTCGTCGTCCTAACCTCACAATTATTGACCTATTCGAACAGCATCATCAGACAAAGCAGTGGTGCAACTCAGATCTTGGCCATGCCATCGATGCAGTGAAAATCTCGTTTAGAGGCACAACAAAATCAAGCCCAGATCTCTACAAACTAGATTTAGGCATGGCTTCATCACACTTGCAGCTTCAAGCAACACGATCTTTGATTTGAAAGCTTGATAAATTGGCGATAATTCATTCCTCTACTTAGCGGCGATAGTTGAGCAACTATTCAGGTGACGTTCGAGTTCCAGATGACAGCTTCTAGAATCAAACGGTGGCAACAATCTTCGCTCTTCGACTTCCAGATCTCGGCCACTATTCCAATACTGGTGGCTGCGATAACTTCTTGGTGGCGTTGGCGAATTAATCTAGCGATGGTGTTGTTATTCGTGGGAACTCAAAGGGCCTAGGGTTGAACAAAGAAAAGGAATGGAATTCGAAATCTGATTTTTCGAATTGATTTGAAGCCCACGCTTGAATCTTTTTGACAGAGGCCATTTTTTTATTTACGAACAGAGATTGAAAAGGTGTAGGGAGGGGAAGAGGGAAACGCCGCCACGATTTATCTTTTTTTTTCTTAGTTTTTCTTCTTCTGAGTATTCCCTTACGAGAGAGGCTTCGGTGAGTTTTATTTAAGGGAGATGAAGCTTGCGTGATAAGAGAAAGGAAGACAAGATGATGATTGCATGTACGAGAGGGGACAAGGATTTGAGAGAAGGCAGCTGATAGGGATAGTACGTGTATATAAATAGAATTTTAAATAGGATTTTCAACGCGTTTATATCTCGTACGCTCACACAACTGCTCCAATTACTACGAAAATTGAAACCCGATAATAATTTAATATTACGGATCCAATGGAACTGGTTTCATCGAATTCCGAGACTGCACCCCGGGAGGCTATTTTAAAATTCAATTTTAACGATATAAAATTTCAAAACTTAATAAAACGCTTTCAAATTCAATTTTTTTAAAAGTTTTATTACCTTCAGTATTATTAATATGAATTTTACAAGCCTTCAAATTATTTTTATCCGACTTAAAACTCCAGATTCGACATTTAGCTCAACTTCAAATTATTTAATTTCGAAATTAAATTATCAATAAATAGTGATACTTGAATTCAAGTTAAAATTACTCTATTGAATATTTAAAATTAGTTAAATATTCCGATTTTAAATGCTTGAAAATTCTGGGTCGTCACAGGCAGAGAATCAAATAAGAGATAATCAAGTTTGATTCACTTGGTATTTCGGCAGAGTATAGTTTGGAATTCTTTAGAATAAATGTGGAAGATGAAGAGGAGAGAAAACAAGTGAAATCTTCTTAAATTTCGTTCAAAACAACATGTATATATAGTAGAGCAACTTTCATATCTCTTCGCGAAAGGTTACGACGAAAAGACACTGCTTTTGAAAACATGAATTTTGAATTTAACGGACACTATGTCGACATAGGGGGTTGAGGGATGTTGACATGTTCTACGAAAAATTGATGTTTTGAATTTCTTATTTAATATTGGTTTCTATAATTTGTCAAAACAATTTCTAAACTTTATAAATATATTTGAATATAATTTAAACATATGAAAGAGTTTAGAAAGTACTTTTTAATATATAATACTAATCTATAAAGTGATTTAAAGTCTAAGTATATAAATATTTTAAAGATACATATTAAAACAAGAGATGGTTTAAAAACAAGGACAATTTTGAAACCAAAATATTAAAAATGATACAAATAGTTTTGAGGCTAAAATATTTAAAACCAAGAGAGATATCTTTTTGAAAAGAAAGCTTGAAAACATTTTTAAAAATAAGTGATATATTTTTGAAAAGCATTTTTATGTAAAATTATTGGATATCAAAATAGGACCACTATATGTCCCATTAGATATTATCGTTGTTTCCATCCCACTAGGGTTTTATCCCTTTAACAGGCTCGAAGTGGATTCCATTCCATGAATAAATTTCGAATAAATATGTAAATGCTTTCAAGAAGTTTTAATATAAATCTAGACTCAATGCTTATATTTTACTATTGAAATCTTCAACTCTTGATATCTTGATACTCATGAGTCTTCAATGTTGATATCGTCTGTCTTGAACCTTTATATTGTACAGTCTTCATTCTTGATATCTACATGTTTATATCCCGCATATACATATATATCTAAACTATAATGTTAGTATTTATATTTTACAGAAGGTCCTTAGGTTGTTGCCATCAAAATCATCATCTCATGGACTAACACATTCAACCAATAAATCAACACAATATAAAACAATTCAGATTCACTAACAAATACGTGCATATATCTATTAGTACACTAAAACTTATCCTAGAGTATTATGGACTCGATCTCTGTCAACCTCTTCTATCTACGACCCTGCGATCTAGAGAAAGTAGCGACCTAGCGACTTAACTAGTCAGCGACCTACCGAGCTCAACGATCTAGCAACCTAAGGCCCGCGACTTAACAATCTATAACAGGCTGCGACCTAAAGAGTTAAAGCGGTAGCGACCTAACGACTTAAGTACTCCGCGACCTAATAGCTTAACGAGCTAAAGGTTCTAGAGGTATTAGCGACCTAAGGATGGAACGGTCTTAACGACCTAAAGATAAAATGGTCCTAGCGACCTGAGGATGAAGCGACCTAAAGAGCTTATGGCCTAAGGGCTCCTACAACACAGCGACCTAACAAGCCAAGAAGCTCGGTGACCTAAGGGTTGGACGACCTAGCAGGGAAGAAGTTCTGTAGCGAGCTAAGGCGTAACGACCTATTCCTAAGTCACTCACGACCTAAACATACCAAAGGAACTTCCTATGCCGCTTCCTACCTAGGTCGGCCACGACCTATGACCTGTTAGTTTATCCAGAATGATCAAGTGAACCATATTTAAGCCGTAAACGACTCCCACTAGGTCCCGAACGACCTACGACCTATCCAAGGTCGCTTGCAACCTACGACCTAATGCCGAATTCTCCTATAAATACCCCGCCTACTCCAACTAAAATGGGATCTTTTTGGCTCATTTCTGGAACGCCGATACTCTGCTGAATTCTCGACACACTCGACACTTTAAACACGAAAGGCATCTCAACAAACTTCAAGAGGAAATCTAACACAACCGATATGGATTCAAAGAATTCTTCTACATCGGAGTTCTAGTTGTTTGTCTCATCTGTATTGTAATTGAAGATTGTTGCAAAGTTTAATTTATCCAGCAATAAAGGAGATTAAAGTGGACTAGGCTTAACCAGAAGCTGAACCACTATTAAACTGTTGTCTTTTACTGCTTTCTCTGTGACTTTTCTACTTGTTTCCGATTCCCGTATCGACGGGTGGTGCTTTCACATTTACTCTACATACACTGGGGTGTTAGCATTCAATTTTAAGCGTTAACATTTTTGGTGCTTTCACTGAGAACCCAAATCAGGCTATCTTCGTCGTTGCTTCGCAAAAAGTTTGTTGAAAGAATTTCTCTCAAAACCAGAAGTCTATCAGAGATAATGGCTCCTGGAAGAAAGCGCGGATCTTCAAGACCCAGTAATGTCCATAAGAATACTGCTACTTCTCCTTCGTCAAGTCAAGCAGCACCAAGTGCCGGAATTACACGAGCGGAGTTAGATGCTGCGGTATTTGGGTTATACCAATAGATGGAAACCCAGAATGCTTTGGTTCTTGAAAGGTTAAATGCATTGCTCGGAGCTAACCGTCAACCGGTGAATAATGAAGAAAACCTTGCAGATGATGTTCATAATCCTGAAGAGAGGAATATTCCTCAAAGAGCAGATAGCCCCTCCAAAGAAACACCTCCTCAAGCTGGAGGATCAAGACCACAGCCAACTCTCCGCGAACGTTTGTCCAGACAAACTTTCGAGAAAATGGCCGAAGTCTGTCCTGCAGATCCTTTGAATGATGAGGAATATCTTTCGGGCATGATGCGACAAATCATAAAAGAAAGCGTGTAGAGGGATGAAGATGAGAAGGAATGGGGATTCGCTACAAGCAAAACTCTGTTCCCTAAAAAGATGCTAAAGGCGGAATTCCCAAGGAAGTTTATTCCTCCTATCACCTGGCTTATAAGGGAACAAGCGACCCCAATCAATTACTGTATAAGTATGATTGGCACATGACTGATGCTAGAGCGTTTGATGAGATCAAATGACGGTACTTTCTGGTATACTTGGAAGGAGTGGATCTGCTCTGGTTCACAAAGCTTCCGGTCCGATCCATAGACCAGTTCGCCGATTTGACTCGGAAGTTTAAAGAGCAATTCAGTTTATATGCTTCAAAGGCAAAGGATATTATGTCACTGTCAAGCCTGGAACAGAATCCTGGGTAATCTATTAGGTCTTTCATGAACCGCTTCAACATAGCTTTGGCTGAAGTGGACAATGCAGAGCGACGGATGGTTTTGACATACCTGATGAGGGCAATCGACAAATCAAGCGAATTTGGGAAGTGGCTGAAGATGAAAGAACCGAATTCACTTGAGAAATTCTATAAGAAAGCTGATGAATTAATACGCCTGGAAAGCCTTCGGGCACCAGTTAAATTGGCATTGACAGAGGTTAAGAATAATACTATTGCTCCTATCAAAAAGGAACCCGGAAGTCAGAAAAGGGAGAATAATGGTGTGAAGAAACAGAAAGATATGAAGAAACCTCGCTTCTTAAAACCTTCAGATTTCACTCCTTTGACAGACACCCCGGAGAATATCTTCTTTTCTACGAAAGATGCGGTAGAATATCCTAAACCGCCTGAGATGAGAGTTAACAAAAAAGCTGCTCAGAGTGGGAGATTCTATCGGTTTCATAATCAACCCGGTCATGATACCAATGAAAACCGCCATCTGAAAAGTTTGATTGAAGAACTACTAAGAGAGAACAAGTTGCAGCAATATGTTAAGAGAAGTAGAAATGACCTAACTTCATCTACTAAGGGCCAGCAACTTCCTGCTCATCCATCTGGCTCGGGTGAGAGGAATACTGTGCATAAATCAGAAAGGCCTATTATTAATGTGATTACAGGAGGTCCTCACCCAGTAGGCAGAAGCTGGGGCGAGATGGAAAGATATGCCCATGCCTTGAAGTATGCACCAACAGAAGAGATTGTTTTTGTGCTAGAAGATGCTGCACCTTTTAAGCAGCAGAAAACTTTTAATGATGATATAGTGTTCAGAGCCAAGGACTCTATAGGCATTGAAGCTCCAACCATGGATCCCTTGGTCATCTCTGCAAGCATTGCGCCGGCTATTGTGAGAAGAGTGCTTGTAGATTGCGGCGCTTCTTGCAATGTTCTCTTCAAAAAGACGTTTGATCAAATGAAAATTCTGATGGCTGACGTTCAAGCCTCATCTCAGAAGATCGTTGGGTTTACTGGGGAACTGAAGCAACCCATTGGAACTGTCGACTTGTTCATGGAGCTTGGAGAGGGGCAGAAGAAGGTGGTTCGAAAACAGACTTTTATAATTGTTGATGAATTTTCTGCCTACAACGCCTTCCTAGGCCGACCAACTCTTGCGGCTTTTAAGGCAATTCTCGCCCCGTGGTGCCTCACTATGAAATTTCCCACGGATAATGGCGTTGGAGTTACTAAAGGGGATCAGAATGCTGGGCGAGAATGTTATCTAATAGACTTGCGTGAAGCGAGGAAGAGAGAGATGGGAAAAGATGCGACAGCCCCAGTCCGCATCAAAGAACCAACCTTGTAGCAATTATAGGGTGGCCCCTGCACTAGCGAGCATAGCGGGGCACGAAGAGAAATGGATCCTAGAAAAGCTAGTGCAGGGGAGAATAGAGTGGTGCCGTGGATGTAACGGTGCCAGTACTTGTTGACCTAAAAAATCCGAACAAAGTGGTGAATGTGGGTTCGCAACTTAATGTGACGGTTCAAAATTCCTTAATATCATTCTTGAAGGCAAATATAGACGTATTTGCTTGGACTCATGCTGATATGTGCGGAATATCCCCAGAAATTACAGTACATACTCTGAATATTGATCCGAAGTTTACACCGGTAAAACAGAAAAGAAGAACCCAGGGTCCTGAAAGGTCAGCAGCGTTGAAAGAAGTGGTTGACCGGCTTATGGAGAACGGTTTCATCAGGGATTCTACTTACCGTAATTGGGTTTCAAATCCAGTACTAGTTAAGAAAGCTAATGGAAAATTGAGAGTTTGCATTGACTTCTCAGATTTAAACAAAGCCTGCCCCAAAGACTGCTTCCCATTACCCAGGATAGATCAGTTGGTGGATGGAACAGCGGGACACGAATTGTTATCTTTCATGGATGCTTACTCCGGATACAAATAGATTATGATGCATGAGCCGGATTAGGAGGATACAAGCTTCATCACCGATGTTGGTCTTTACTGCTATAGAGTCATGCCCTTCGGACTTAAGAATGCTGGATCAACTTACCAAAGACTCGTCAATGCTATGTTCAAACCGCAGATTGGCAAAACTATGGAAGTTTATGTTGACGATATGTTGGTGAAATCAAAGAAAGCGGTAGACCATACGGACCACTTGGCAGAAATGTTTGCAATCCTCCGAAAGTACGGAATGAAACTTAATCCTTTGAAATGTTCGTTTGGGGTGGAGTCCAGAAAGTTTCTGGGTTTCATTGTGAGTGCTATGGGCATTGAAGCTAATCATACTCAGATTGCTGCCTTAAAAGAAGTAAAAGCCCCTAGAACGTAGAAGGAGTTGCAAAGTCTTAATGGAAAAGTCACTGCCTTGAGTCGATTCATTTCCAAAGCTACTGATAAATGCATTCCATTCTTTGATGCATTGAAGAAAGGAAGTAAAAATTTTGACAGGACTCTTGAATGCCAGAAAGCTTTCGATGAGTTGATTCGTCATATGGAAACGCCTCCAATACTTTCTAAGCCGGACAATGGTGAGGATCTTTTCGTATATTTGGCAATCTCATCTCATGCTCTTAGTGTAGCGTTGGTACGGGAAGAAGCAAAAATGCAACGCCCGGTCTATTATATCAGCAAGAGGTTCACTAAGGCAGAGATGAATTATTCAAAATTGGAAAAGCTCGCCTATTTTCTACTGATTGCATCAAGAAAGTTGAGGCCGTATTTCCAAGCTCATCCTATCAGAGTCCTCACTGATCAACCTCTAAAGCAAGTCCTGTTTCGTCCTGAGACTTCGGGTCGTGTTCTGAAGTGGAATATTGAACTCAGCCAATACGACATCACTTATCATCCCCGGAGAGCAATCAATGGACAAGCTTTGGCAGATTTCATCGCAGAATGTATAGATAATGGTGACAGTAAGGAAGAAGGGACTGATAATCCCCCAATTCGATGGGATTATATGTTGATGGCGCAAGAAACGATTACTGTTCCGGAGCTTGGGTTGTACTTGAAACACCTAAAGGGCGGTCATTGTGCTATGCATTGAGATTGGAATTCCCTTCGACAAACAATGAAGCAGAATATGAAGCTCTTATTGTCGGCTTGAGAATTGCTAAAGAAATGAATGTCAAAGTGTTGCAGATCTTCAGTGATTCACAGCTTATTGTATGCCAAGTCAAGAAAGAGTTTCAAACTAAAGGAGGAAATCTGCCTGCTTATTTGTCAAGAGCCTGTAAACTTCTCGATGGTCTTGACCATTATACGATAAATAATATATCCCGGGAAGAGAATATGAAGGTAGATTCTCTCGCAAAGTACGCAAGCACTGGCGAAGCTCAATTATTGGGATTAGTTCCTATGGAAGTCCTGTCAGCTCCAAGCACTGATGAGATGGATAATGACTGGATCATGACTATATCTCAAGAGCAAGAATCATGGATGACTCCGATAATGGAATATCTGCTCAACGGTTCTCTGCAAGAAAGTTCAAAAGAACGACAGAAGTTGCTAAGAAAAGCCTCTAAGTACATAATTCAAGATGGCCGATTCTATAGGCGGGGATTCTCAATGCCATTACTCCGATGTGTGACCAAGGAAGAAGCTAAGACAATTCTAGACGAAGTACACGGAGGAGAGTATGGAGACCATTCAGGTGGTCAAACTCTAGCGAAGAAAATTCTCCGTTATGGGTATTTTTTGCCAGATATTAATCGTGATGCTGCAAGCTATGCCCGAAAATGTGACCGTTGCCGGAGATTTGCAAAAATCCCAAAAGCACCTTCCACCGAGATAACACAGATGGTCAGTCCGTGGCCATTTGCTATTTAGGGAATAGATCTCATCGGGCCATTGCCAACCGCCAAATCCGGAATCAGATATGTTATTGTTGCTGTTGATTATTTTACTAAATGGTCTGAATCTGAACCATTAGCCACTATTACCTCTAAAAAGATGATAAACTTTGTAACTAAGAATATCATTTGCAGGTATGGTGTGCCTCAAAAGATAATCACAGATAATGGAACCCAATTCGAAAGTGAAGAGTTCCAAGATTTTGGCAAGCGATTCAAGATCCAAAAAAGCTTCTCAGCAGTGGTTCATCCGCAAGCAAACGGGCAAGTGGAAGCAGTAAACAAAATTATCAAATCAACCATCAAAAAACAGCTGGAAAAAGTGAAAGGTGGTTGGGTCGATAAGCTTCCACTAGCACTATGGGCATATAGAACTACCCACAAAATTGCGACTGGGAACACTCCATTTTCATTGGCATATGGATCAGAAGCAATGATTACGGTGGAACTAGAAGTCCCTTCATATAGAAGAATTCATTTCAACCAAGCTGAAAACGAAGAGTTGCAACTTGAAGCACTTGACTTCCTTGATGAAAATAGGGAAGAGCCTCAACTCAGAATTGCAGCCCATCAGCAAAGAATTGCCAGGCACTTCAATTCCAAAGTTCGCCAACGCAGCTTTGAGTTTGGAGATCTAGTCTTGAAAAGGTTCATGACAGCAACATGAGTGTTTGCGCCAAACTGGGAAGGACCATATGTCATAGGCGAAAAACTTCTCGATGGCACTTTCAAACTGACAACTGTCGAAGGAGATCCAATTCCAAGAGCTTGGAACAGCAATCATATGCACCCATATTTTACTTAAAAAGCTTTATTGAAATACCGTAAAAGAATTATGAATGTATGATTCTTGTATTGAAAGCCATTGTAAAGCCAGTACAAGTGAATAATAAGAACTATAAAGTAGATGTAGGCCCAGTTCTTGGCCGAACCACTATAAATCTTATGTTTCCTAGTATTATAAACTGCTTGTTTTATTTCGATATATAAAGTACTTCAATTGAATTGCTAAAATGTCGATTTAATATTGCAGGCCATTAAAACAAAGCTTACCCATCATAAGACCAAGCGATCCCTGACATCACTCAACAAATGAATTTCTAGCCACAAAAATTCCAGGCTCAAATCCTACATAAGAAGTGCTTCAAGCAAACAATTAGTGGTTCCGCCAGAGGTTGACCCTTCCTAACTAATTGTGATCATTTGAGCAAACAAACATTCGATTAATTAGCCTGTGTCTGCCCCTGCGAACTCATGTAACAATGAAGTACACTTCTTTGGATAGAATAAGCTACTTGCAAAAGAAAGGAATGTGTGCTTGGAAATGATAACAGAGAACCGCGGATATGAGCAAATGGTGAAAAGACATGGGCGAGCAGGCAGCAAACAGCAAAAGACCTCCTCGGAGGCACAAGCCCACTTCGGAGGCACAACTCTTCGGAGGATAAAGACCTCTAATGGGACTTGCCAGAAAAAGAAAGTTCTCTTTCTCAACAAAAAGTTGTGGACTGACCGGTGGCACAGGACACTCGTTAACTAGCTGAGAACGTTTGTGCAAATAAACAATCCAAGTAACTTGTGTCCTCCCCGTGAATCCATCCAACCGAGGGAAGGAAACTTTCAGGAAAAAGCCCTACTCGGAGGCACACATTCCACTAGGATCTGAAATAAAACTTCACAAGTGCTGGAATGTGAAAAGCCCTCTTCGGAGGGCCATTTCACCATAGTTAAAATGCTAAAAGACCTCTTCGGAGGCACACATTTCACCGCGATCTGAAACAAAACTTCACACGAGTCGAAATGTGAAAAGCCCTCTTCGGAGGCCCACTTTCCAGCGGACAGGGAAAAAATAAAAGCCTGTCCCCAGAGGCAGAAACAAAAAAAGCCCTCTCCCCAGAGGCACACACACAAAAAAGCCCTCTTCCCGGAGGCACAATCAAACAAAAAAGCCCTCTTCCCGGAGGCACAATCAAACAAAAGCCCTCTTCGGAGGCGCAAACAGGTCGAAGCCCTTTTCCGGAGGTCCACTTTACCACGAAGGAAAATTCACTTGCCAAAATAAAAGTGACTTTCTCCAAAAGTGAAGTGTAAAAACTTCGCAGAAAAAGAAAAAGAAAAGACTTCTCCAATACGAGGCATATTCTACTAAATCGGAAAAATATTTCCTTAAAATAGAAATATTAACCTATAAAGTACAGATGCAAATCTCCTTAAAATGGAACAGTTTTTCCCTAAAGAAAGAGTACAAGTATTCTCGAAACAGAAGAGTTGTTCTCCAAAATTTTGCCAATGTGAAAGAGATTGCAATAAACCATGGTATGAGGGCAATATAATATAGTTGTAAAAATAAAAACAATGCTCAAGCAACATACCATAGGTTTACTGCGGCATCACACAGAGAAAATAAAGAAACTTGTATGAAAAAGAAGAATTAATGCATTCTCAAATACAGACAGAAGTTTGTACAAGTAAAAGAATCATTTTATTCCATGCTATAAATTTTTTATACATGTGCAGCTTTCAAAACAAAAGAAGGCGGGGACCTGTACCCGCACAATTTCGGTCAACACAAGTCTTTATATATACAAGCAAAAAAGCAAAAAGCAAGACGAAAAGCAGAAGTCCTAAACCCATCACTTATTCTTCCTGCCACCTTTTGAGCCTTCGCCTGGCCAGATGATTAACTTTTTGGGCCGGCTTGTGAGAGTAGGGGAAGAAGGAGGAAGGGGTGCAATTGGACTTTCTTCTGTTTTTTCTTCGCCAGCAGAAGCTTCTCTCCTTTTCTTTGAAACTACACGCTTCCCCTTCTTCTTTGAAGAAGAATCACTGCCCGGTGTGAAAAGTGCAGACAACGTTATGTCATCAGAAATAGTCTGCTGCGGGGTTCTTTAGCCTTCTTTAGGTTCCACGGCTTTCTGTTCTTAAGAAGCGACCGGGTCATCCAATCCTTGAGCTTCTATCTTCTCCTCTAGTGACCCCGGTTGAGAAACGGAAGGAGGAGTAATCTGAAGAGGCGGAGAGGAAACAGTTGGAAGAGGGGAAGGCTGAATAACACTTGGCGCTTTCACTACAGGAGAAGAGAAGTTAAAGTCGGTATCTTTCATAAAAAGAGGAGAAAGTGGCGCGTCAAGATTTAAGTAATAATCAAAAAGTTCATCAAGCTCATGTGATGAAAGCAAGTAGTCCACTTGAGCAAGATCAACATTGAGGATACCTGGAGAAGTAGACTTTACAATGTCAACTTCGGAATCCTGCGCTTCAGCGCTTTCTTGACTCTCGTCTCCAGTGTGGGCGGTGGCACCTTCAATAACAGCTTTAGCAGGAGAAGGAAAATGGAAACTGGAGCCAGCAATATCAATATCGGCCAAAACTGAAGGTAGAACTGGGTCGGTTGAGATTGTCTTTCCTAAATGTTCTCCTTCTGTCATTTCGGCTCTCTCTTTGGCGAGTTGCTCCTTTCCCCTGGCAAGAGCGGCACATGCATCATCATCTAGATAGTGCGCCATTAAATCTACTTCGGCATATCCGGCTCCTCCAAGCATATCAAGTATGGCCTCCCACACTTTGGCCAAAGTAATTTCATACTCAGGTCCCAAAAATTTAAGGCTACCGCGCCTCGGAACACTATGGATGTAAAACTCGAATAGAGCGGAGCTGACATCGGCTTTAGTTGCCATATGAGATTCTTCGGCTGCAGCTTTGCTGGCAATAGCTTCATCACACTCCTTTTGAGGTTTAGAAAGTCGAGCTTTTAGCAATTCAATTTCCAGGTTCTGGGAGTTGGTATTTTCTCGTAGATGAGCAACGTCGGCTCGGTAGCTATCCACAACCTGTTGTTGTGCTTCAAATTTAGCTTCAGCATCTCTCTGTGCCGCGTGAGCATCTCTCACTTGTTTTTGAAGCACTTCTTCTCTCTGAGAATAGGAAGTGGAAGAAGTAGCGAGCTCTTCCTTAAGTTTTTCAACTTCCGCTTCAAGCTTCTCATTATAAGCGGCAATACTCTTCATTTCGACATCATGCCGATCGAGTTTTTCTTCCACTCAGATTTGTCATCTTCTAGAGTCAGCATGGCTTCAAGGTTTGCGCGATTCACTCTTTGAAGCTCGTCAACGAGTTTCTGCCAGCCAGACATTCTCTCGATGTCAAGTTTGACGGCATCAAGATTTCGCAACATGGCTTGCTTTTCAATCGGGACCAAGTCAAGATCGAAGCGTACTCCCTTTAAGCATCAGTGCGAAAATCGGCTCTGAAGAGTAGCCGGACCCTGCCCAACTTGATAGGGGGCCTACTTATGATTGTTTGAATATCGGTTCTTGGAAGGGGAGGAGAGCCGGAAGGAATTTCCAAAGTGACAGGAGCAGCTGGCTTTTTAGAGTGTTCGGATGTCAGTTTTTCACCAAGTTTGGCCCGTTTATTGGGTCCTCGGTAACATCGCTTTTCCCTTGTCATCATGGGACTTTCGCTTGTGGGAATCGTCCTCTCTTTGGGAAGAATCATGTCGTTCGTCCCGTCTCCCGTAGCGCTCTTCATAAGCGCGCTTCTCACGAGCCTTCCTCGCAGTTCTTTCTTCGTCAATTTCCCAAGAGGCACGAAGATACCTCCTGGGGTCATAAGAACCGCGCTTCCCATAATGCTGGAAGTCGTCGTAGTAAGAGCCACTTCTTCCCATTGGAGAACCTGAAAATGAAGAAAAATAAACTCAGAAATCTTCAAAGCAGGGAAGTTGAACGCATATAAGTACTGAAAAGTCCTAAGTGTGTGTAACGTGCAAACTACGCGCGTCGAACTACAAACCACTCTTGGGTTGGGAGGTGATGATGGATTTTACAACCAGTTTTAACTCTTGGGCTGATGGAGTTTGTTGCAGAACGGATGTCACTTCAACTGCTGGAGAAGTCACTTTAGCAGTGATAGGATCATCTTTAAAAAGATCCTGTGAAGTAATCATCAGGTCGCTCAACCCCTCAAAAGTATCATCACCGCTGTGCCTGGCGGGACTTGTTCTCTCAGTTCCTTCATCACTGGATTTCTCGGATTGTTGGGGAGGTTCCTCTTCTTCGATGACCGAGGCAAGTGCAAGTTTGCCGGATGACCCCGCAACATCAATTGAAGTAGAACACTTTACCAATGAAGCCTCAACAGTATGTTCTTTCGACGTAAGTTCTCAGACGGAAACTGGGGCATCCGATGTCTTTACTGGAGAGTCGGGGGCTTCATGAGGTTGAGTAGAACAGGAGGGGTGCAGAAGCCCGTATTGGTGAAGAAGTTCATCTTTCGGCAGAAACTTAATACTTCTTTCCTCAACCGGCACTACGCTTAATCTTTCAAAAGTCGTTTTGTGACTGGGATTTCTAGAGGGAGGAGGAAGTGCTATAAAAGAAAAGAGTGAGATTAGCACTTAGCAATTCGGATATCAAAAAACTCAGAATTGGAAAGAACGAGGATAAGCAATCTTACTTCCTATTCTCCAGATGGCATAAAACGCTAGGGGCAGCGAACGAAAAAGAATTGATTCAGAAAACCGTGAGCACTTTCGGAAAGATCGGTGATAAGTTTATGATTTCTGGCACTTCTCACGAGTATGATGGAGGGGTGGTCTTTATTCTTTGCGAATGTGCATAAGTAGCAGATTTCTTCGAAACTCGAAAGACGGTTAAGTCTCCTCCTGAATAAAACACACAATCCCATCAGGATGGCGTAGCCATTGGGATGCAGTTGAAAGGGAGATGGTTAGTCAGAAAAGGAGTTGATGAAGAAATTCATTAAAAGGAGAAATGGCACCACAAAGGCACATCTGACGGTTGACGGCGACAAAACCGAGAGGTGGGCTGTCGGCAGTATCATTTGACCCAGGAAGTATAGCATCCGCTTCGGCAATCCCAAATTGAATACTTAATTGGTTGAATGCCCGCTGACACAGGTTAGTTGGAGTTCTTTCCGGAGGATTATCCAATGGGTCGTCTATCGGGAAGACTCCTTCAGATTGCTCGATTATCTCTTCTTGAGAAGAAATTCTACACAAGGAACTACATATTCAAATATGAAGGTGCACGTTTCCTAAATGTGTGAAGTGTTGTGCGGAACTAATAAAATGACAAGAAAATATAACTGAAATTAAACTAACAGGCATTTGTCAGTTACAAAGTTTTAGGTTTTGTTGTTTTAAGTCCAAGCGCAAGTGCAGTGTTGATGCAAACAAATCAGTTTTAATTGATTAATATTGCTTTGCTTTAATACTTCACTTGAATTTGTTGATTCATAGCACTTCATAAAATTTCTTTAAGTTGATTATCTTGTATCGACTAATCTGTCATTCGATATGGGCAATCAATGGCAGTATATTCGCCCTAGTTTTCTGCAAATGTTGTGTTCAGCAGGTTGTTAGTTTACAAGTGAATATAATCTGTAAAGAAGTGCAGTAAAGTTCAAGCAGTTCATTCTAGCAGTTCAAGATAAAAGTACAATCAAGTTCTATCAAAATTCTGAAGCTTTCAGGTTTTGTTCAAGTCCTTAAGTCACAATCCGAGTCAAGAAGTTCTCTAAGTCCTAGGTCGCTCGTGACCTAACAGGTTGGATTGAAATTGGTCTAGGTCGCAAGAAGCAACTCGGTAGTGAAAAATTGTTTAAGTCCATAGTCGTTCATACGACCTAGGCTCTAAGTCGTTCACACGACCTAAAGACTAGGTCGCTCACGCGATCTAAAGTTTAAGTTGCTATGAGTTAAGTCGCTCAGCCCCTTTTTTGGGTCATAAGAATCCTTAGGTCGCGCCGATTCTTTAAGCCATTTTCCGAGTTAAGTCCCATGATTCACGTCTCGAACCGCTAAAGCCCTAAGCCCTTCAAGGCTCCTAAGTCGAGCACGACCTAACTCCCCTTAACTCGCTAAATCTTCTTCTTTCAACAAATCACCTAACCCGTTAACCCAATAACTTGCTAGCCTCTCTACAATAAAATCCATCATATCTCCACGCCATCGGATCATCCAGAACCAATGCATATCGCCTCAGATCCATCACAAACCCGATGTATTGTTGTACTCTCGTGAATCACAGCGACAACGTGTCCAAAAACGATCAAAAGCTAATCGTAACATGATCCACAGCGAAATGCACCATGCTAAATCGAGGTAGGGCCGAAAATTGGGGTATTCACAATTCGATGATGGTTGTGGTTGAACAATGGTCGAATTCACTTAC
The DNA here is from genome assembly GCA_030765085.1 of Allium cepa. NCBI lineage: Eukaryota > Viridiplantae > Streptophyta > Magnoliopsida > Asparagales > Amaryllidaceae > Allium > Allium cepa. The sequence goes on from CM060928.1 coordinate 1,035,502,715, forward strand.
GTAGTGAGATTGAGGAGATGATGATCAAAGCAACAGGTAGATTCGCTTCAAAAGTTCTCGAGCTCAAAGATAGTAATGGCGGCAGCAGAATACAATAACGTGAAGGAAGAAGAAACGACCTAAAGGCTTATATTCGGGAGAGAAAGGAATACGAACCGCCATGAGCGACCTAACTCTTTCATAAGTCGCTCGCGACTTAACGATCTAAGCAAGCACGGTTAAAAGATATCGAAGCACACGACCTAACTCTTAGGCGTATACTTCGAGGGGCAACTGTTAACCCTCTTCTATCTACGACCCTGCGATCTAGAGAAAGTAGCGACCTAGCGACTCAACTAGTCAACGACCTACCGAGCTCAGCGATCTAGCAACCTAAGGCCCGCGACTTAACAATCTATAACAGGCTACGGCCTAAAGAGTTAAAGCGGCAGTGACCTAACGACTTAAGTACTCCGTGACCTAACAACTTAACGAGCTAAAGGTTCTAGAGGTATTAGCGACCTGAGGATGGAACGGTCTTAACGACCTAAAGATAGAACGGTCCTAGCGACCTAAGGATGAAGCGGCCTAAAGAGCTTACGACCTAAGGGCTCCTACAACACAGCGGCCTAACAAGCCAAGAAGCTCAGCGACCTAAGGATTGGACGACCTAGCAGGGAAGAAGTTCTGTAGCGAGCTAAGGCGTAACGACCTATTAGTAAGTCTCTCACGACCTAAACATACCAAAGGAACTTCCTATGCCACTTCCTACCTAGGTCGGCCATGACCTATGACTTGTTAGTTTATCCAGAATGATCAAGTGAACCATATTTAAGCCATAAACGACTCCCACTAGGTCGTCAACAACCTAAGACCTATCCAAGGTCACTTGCGACCTACAACCTAATGCCAAACTCTCCTATAAATACCCCGCCTACTCCAACTAAAAGGGGATCTTTTTGGCTCATTTCTGGAACGCCGATACTCTGCTGAATTCTCGACTCACTCGACACTTCAAACACGAAAGGCATCTCAACAAACTTCAAGAGGAAATCTTACACAACCGATATGGATTCAAAGAATTCTTCTACATCGGAGTTCTAGTTCTTTGTCTCATCAGTATTGTAATCGAAGATTGTTGTAAAGTTGTAATTGATCCAGCAATAAAGGAGATTAAAGTGGACGAAAGCTTAACCTGAAGCCGAACCACTATAAAACTGTTGTCTTTTACTGCTTTCTCTGTGACTTTTCTACTTTTTTCTGATTCCCGTATCGACGGGTGGTGCTTTCACATTTACTCTACATACACCGTGGTGTTATTGTTCAATTTTAAGCGTTAACAATCTCTAATAAGTAATTCCCACCAGAGCCAAGGTTCTCTCTTAACCTTTAGCTCTGATACCAAATGTAGTAATCTGCAGTTCCGTACCCCTTGAGTTAATAACAATTCTTCCTCATTCAATCCAAAGTGTAGAAAAAGAGCGAATGACTAAGGTGAAAAAGAAGAAAGATGCAGAAGAAAAATAGAAATAACAACACAGAATCAGCAGAAGGAAATATAATATATAACAGATTTTATATAATAGAATCTGTAATAGTTTATATACTTACAATCATCAGAGTACAACTATCAATACATCAAAGTGGACAGTTATATAACTTGTTCTTACACAATGAAATATAAATCAAGTATAGAAAAGTACATTTGAAAAACTTCAACTAGTCTCCTAAGCTCTAGAGCATTTATCCAGAATCTGTAATACTCGGCCTGACTCGAGCATTATAATAAAATAACACCTGAGTTAGTATGGAAAAACCAGCATGAGAAAACACACTCAATTTGAATTATTAGAGTTATCAAATCCTTTGAAAAACAAAGGTATCTCGTAACACCGCATCACACATAAACACGACGGTTTTACCTTACAATAACCAAAACATTTTTATAGAAGATCCACTGATATTATAATAGTGTCTAAATACAAATACTTATTCAAATAGCCGAAATTGTTACATTAATTAAATTCCATCATACTAGGCTCTATAAACAAAACTGTAAGTTCGTATTGGAGAATGGATTCCAACTGAATAACTAGGCACTGGTGTATCACCTGTCACAGTACACCTTTAGAACAGCGTACCGAGAACCACTATGAGGTCCCCTGCAAAACAAAATCGGACTACCCCTTAAACTGGATAGCCCGAATAAGATCTCCCCGCAGTTAGGATCAGCAACCGCTACACAGCAGAATAAAAGGGACTCTAGCTAAGGGTAACCTTACCCTACTTAGGAGCAACCCACTTAGCCTAGCAGCATCTCCCTTTATTTTCAGTCTTTCCCGGTTGGTGAGGTTCAAGGCTAAGTGTTACCTTTTCAGGAACAATTTTACTTCGAATTCTCACTGTCTTCCAATGACGATGTTCTGGGAGGATTCGTTCGTACAATTTGTCCTGGATCTGGACAAACTGAATCAACGTCTTCACCATCTTCACGGTATTCATTCGTTGCGTTCAAACTGCTTCAAAGTGGTGTTGGACAGTTAAATCCGATCACAGTCTCTTCGAAACGATTGACAAAATTGGCCAATATTGTTAGTCGGTTATTTAACTATCACATTAAACATCCATAAAAAATCATCTGTCCTTATATAAATTTTTCCATGATATTTAGTTTCGAAATATCTTTAAAACATTTATAAATCCCTCTCAACATTTGAAAACAAATTTAAAATACTCAAATCCATAACAGGATACTCTCAACATCTCAAACCTTAGAAATATTTCAAATTTCTATTTTTTATAATAAGGAAAATATTACCAGTCCTATTTTCCAAATCCTTTCAATATTAACGTTTCTAGAGAATTTTCTCATGGCTTATTCCAAAATATCTGAAATTCCAGTTCTAATTTCCTCCCCTCAAGCATATCCTTTATAAACCCCTTTTTCGAATCTCGACAGAAGGCTTATTCCAAAATATCTAAAATTCCAGTTTTAATTTCCTCTCCTCAAGCATATCCTTTATAAACCCCTTTTTCGAATCTCGAGAGAATTTATAAAATAAAAATTTCATCACTTCAACTCTCAAATATATATATATGCACACATATATATATAAAATAAGTATTTTAAATAAAAATAATTTTTTAACACATGTTCGAATAAATATTTAGAATATCAAAAAACTTTTATAAACATCAGTAATTCATTTTTTTATATAAATAAATTTTCCACGCTGATTTCAAAAGTTGGAATCTACTAGAAATAAATACCTCATACTTAAAAATCGACTCGCAAGTATTTCAAACTCAATTAGTTTAAAATCACATAGTTTTAAAATAATAAAATTTTCCTTTTTAAACAAATGCACTTCTTAAAATTTAAAATACACTTTTAACATTTCAATAACCAATTTACATTATAGCTTCCTCTCGATATCACAACATATTGAGTCATTGTCGATTTCCTAACCATTCACATTTCAAAAATAGAACCTACTATTTTTCTCGACCCTGTTTCCATATTCCAATATAATTTCACCCAACGAATTTAGATTTCAATTATCACCTGATATTGAATTTCTTTGTTTATAAATATCATTATCAATTATATAACCCCTTTGGTTTTACTTGTTTATAAAAACAAATCTTATTTATGAAAATCCATTATATAAACTTATTTCTTATAAATTCCATTAATACTTCCAATCTATTTTAAATACTGATTTTGATTCTTTTATATATATATATATATATATATATATATATTCCAGAATATCATTTATAATTTCTCTACTATAATTCATTTCAACAAATTTCTATTTATTTATCCGAGATAGTTAATTTTAGCCAAATCAAATTACATTCTTTTGTAATTAATTTTCTTTAAAATAATACCAATTCCAATATATATATATATATATATTCTATTATCAAATTCTCTTCAAATCCAAATTTTTAAATTTATTTATAGTTTTTAAAATTTATCAAAATTCAAGCAGTGCGACAATAGCACCCAGTAATTTCAATCATTGCAATAACCTATGATAGATTATTCTACACAATTCATATATCACCATATAAGAAAAAGAATCAATATATTTTAGGAATGCAGTTAGATCCCTCTAACCTGCTTCCCTATATCCATAGATGTTAATAAAGCATAAAAAATACCAATCCCACTTAGAGGGGGATATCACAGTATGTAAGGTCATCTGCTATTATATGGGGCGCACAGGTTCCTATCCGATGTAATGTTTGGGAATATCACTCCAAATTCTAAAATATATACTACTACATATATAAATATATAACATTCAATAGATAATAATAATTATCGAATTATTCAATCAACCAATAATTTTAAATTTTCAAAACTTTAAATTAAACTGGCAATCTAAAATAGGTGAGATTTAGTCACCTTTATTTTTGTTCGCAATCCACTTCAATCTCGACTTGATTATCATGATTTTTGACCTCCCATAACAATTTACGAATTTGTAAATATTTGATTTAAAATATGATTTAAAGTCCTAATTACCAAAATACATATTTTAAAATTAACAGTAAGTTAAAATATGTGTACATAAATTTCATTTCCTTTTCAAATCCATATATACACACATACGCATATTAATTTTATTTGAAAAAGAAAGTTATACCTCACCGCCACTTCCTAAAGCAACTCGCGATTCAAGCTATCGTCACCATGACTTTGACATCAGCCTCCGTTGTTTCCCTCTGTATAGCACACCCAAACTACCCCATAGAGCATGCAACTACCTCCTTCCATCACCACGACTAGTCGATCGCATTCAACAACTTCTCAACGGAATCATCCAAGCGCGGCGCCTCCACAACTGCTCACCTCAAACATCCCCTCTAGTAACTCCTGTGTTCGCAGACATCGCAAAACCCCAACAAATACCACGTCGTGAACCCATCCAACTAGTGACCTCTCCATGCTCAAGTAGAGCCCAAACAATCGCGACTGAACAATCATTGAGCCTCACCGTCACGAAGTTTATCGAGGCCTAGCGCTCGCTTCTCGAATTCCTTGAACTCGTGCTTCAACAGTCTTCCACATACGAACCAAGTGCTTTAATTTGAAGGCTTGATCAAAGCATTCAAGGGAGTCCACGATTTCGTTCCTCAATGAACCGATTCCATGAAATTTCAATTTTATGAGGAGGCCCAAGGACATTGCGATTCTTCGGTTTAGTTTTTCCCCTATTTCTTTCAATTTTGATTTTCATTTCGTTTGAATGCTTAAAAAGAGACACGATATATATATATATATATATATATATATATATATATATATATATATATTCTCAAATATTTGAGTTGGAATTGTTGCTTAAGGTATGAGATGAAAGAGATGTAAAGTTGCGTGTTTGAATGGATTTGCTACAGTGATTTTGGTAGGAAAGGAAAAAGTGTTGTGAATATATATGTCAATATACATACATACATATATATATTATTTAAAATTTTAAATTGTCTCGAGTCCGTAACTTAAAATTTGACCTCCTATCGAGACGTGTCGCTTGATATACATAATGTTATACCCTTATTCCGAACGCAATGGAAAAGGTTTCGAGTCGTAATTCGATCTTATGAAGAAGATAGCTTTTTGGATTCTGCTATTATACTAAATTTTCAATATTAATTCAATGCGTTTACATCTCGTACTTCTAAACGTTAAATCCAAAAGCTACGAATTTTGAAATCCATTAGTTATTCAACATTAAGGATCCAATGAAACTGGTTTCGCCGAATAACGAGACCGTGCCTCGGAAGGCTATTTTTAAATGTCAATTTAAACAAACTATTCTTAAAATTAAACAAGTCACTTTTAAATTCAACTTTAAAACTTTTATTTTTTTCGTTATTATTTAAATTTTACAAGCCTTTAAATTATTTTTATCGAGCTTAAAACTGAAGATATAAAAAATTTAACCAATATTCAATTATAAAATTAAGTAATTAATTATCCAGTAAATTACTGTATGTAAATTCTGGCATTATTTTATAAACTAAAACACCAAATTTTCATATTCAATATCAATCTATAATTCAAATTCAACATTTAAAACCATTTAAATATTCCAAATCAACCGTCGAAAAATCCGGATCGTCACAAATCAAAATTATAAAAATAGTAACTTTGTTGTTGCTTTTTAATATTGAATGGTTTCTTTATCTAAGGAATGAAAAAATTGTACAAATCAAAGAAAAACAATAAGTTTCTTTCTCCTGCACCAATAAGAAAACTAGATTATTCAAAACACAACCATTAACGAGGAAACGATCATAATAACATTAAAAAATTTAATTGAAAACATAACAACATGGCTAAACAATGAAGAATTATGTGCATACGAGTCTATATATATACATACATAGATACAGAGACATATACAAAAATATGTATATGTAGTCATATCTATATGCATATATCAATATACATATGTATGTAGGCAGATATACATATATGCATATGTATATGTATGCATATTTGCAAATGCAGATGTATGCAGATATGCATATACATATGCGTATGTGTGTACAAACACACACGCATTCATGCACTTGTATACTATGGTAAGTAATTAAGCTATTTATTGTTACTACAGAGGTGTTAGAAAAAATAATGAAAATAGGAGTTAAGAATAAGAGCACAATAATTGTTACCGGCACTATAAATAATCTAATTACTGTTTTCACTATTTGTAGATAAAATTTCTTTATTAGACAATTAAATAGGTAATTAACAAGACAACCCATTGTAAGTTATGATATTAAATTAACTCATTCATAATGCATCCATTAGCTAGGAAACCATCATAATATAATCAAAATTATCGAAAGAAAACATAATAACATGCCCTAAATTTAGAGAATTACGTGTGTGTTTATACATAGACATATATACATATGTGTGTGTATGTACAAATACACAAGCATGTTTATGCACACACCCCCATACAAACATTATTATGCACATGCATACATACGTATATATATATATATATATATATATATATATATGGTAAGGATTGGTGACTCCTCTAATCCTTGCCCTCTGTGTGTAACAACACCTCAAATATGGTAAAATTAGTGGATTTGAGATGAAGCAAAAATAGGTGTAACTAATCCTTGCCCTTTGTGTGTAACAACACCTCAAATAGTACAATATCCCACATGCTCTCTGATTTCTACAATAAGTTTCGTTTTAAATAATAGTTTATTCTCTCTCTTTTACCCACCACTGTCATTTAAATCAGAACTTGTATTGAAATTAAGTGGGCATTTGGGATGTTGTATTATTTGTGGTGGTACCAAACACTCCTTATGTGTTTTTATGTCTATATATAAATATATGTATGTGTGTGTGTGTGTGTGCAAGTGTATATGTGTGTGTGTGTGTGCGTGTGTGCGTATCTATTTATTCAAGTGGAAAAAAAGATATCCACAACATCCAAAATGTAGTTGTTATCTAGCCTGTAGCCAGGAAACCATTACAATAATAGCAAAAATATTAGATGAAAACATAACACCATTGTTTAACTAGGGAAAGTACATATATACATAAATAAATACACACACGCATGTATATTTGTTCGTACATACTATGGTATGCAATTAAGCTAATTGAATTGCCTTTCACTTTGTTATTATTGTATTTATGCTAAAAAAAGTAACGATATTAGGAATTAAGCGAAAAGAGACAAAAATGTTTTTAGTGCTATAAATAATTTAGTTATTGTTTTCAATATTTACAGGTAAAATAATAGTTTGTTTATTGAATAATTAAGCTGGTAATTAACATGACTACCAATACTTTTAATATTGTAATACTGCTAATCAAATCTAGTAAACCCATTCATAAGAAATTCTATGCCATTGTGTCATTCTAAGAATATATAAAACACCAACCATAAATCCATAAGCCCATAAACTAAATCCTAGGGAAAAAATTAAACTAAAAAATAATCATAATTACCATTATGTTATTTAGGTCACCACTACCAAGTAAAGAGACAGCTTTAGCGATGGCTCCATCACTAAAATAGAAATGGTTGACAATGCCTAATTGGACACGTGTAAAATTAGGTAAAACGGTTATGGCGCCATATGTCATCACTAGTCGTTGCTAAGCTGAAATAATTTAGCCGTCCCTAGCCGTCGCTAACCTGGGTAAATAAGCCGTCGCTAACCTGGAATAAATTTCCTGCTCCAATTCTGCCTTTCAGTCAATCCAACTGCACAACCATTTCAAATCACTATATAACACATATTCATTCAATTTCACGACCAATAACACTCCATCCATCATATAATCTCACACATATCACAAATAATCATATATATATATATATATATATATAATGCAACAGATAAATTTACATAGAAATTTGTCCACCATCATATAGATATATCATATCTATCAAATGGAACCACCCAAATGCATCAAAAAATGTAACCATACAACCAAATACTATCTATCAATCACATATATACATAAATGTCCCCTAACCCATCAAACACAACAACCAACTAACATGTATCAAATATATACAAAAATGTCACTTGATTGGAAAACAGGATAATGCAAATCAAGTAGAAACGCAAGCATACCTACTCATCGTCGTCGTCCGACCCGTCCTCTATAGGTATCGTCCCATGCTTTGCCAAGCAGGCAGAAATATGCTCGTCCAGCTATTTCTCCAATGCACTCTTCCTCCAATTGTTTATCTCCTCTAGCTATTTTTCCATTTTATCAATCTCCTCCTCGGCTTGGGATCTCTTGTAAGCCCTCTAATATATTAACGCTTGTGAAATAGTTGATATTTAGTTATAATTTATGAACATTATAAACATTATGAACAAAAATAGTTGATTAATTATGCGACTAATATTTATAATTAATTGCTACACATTGGTTGCAATTTATTTATTTCAATTATTCAGCTTTCTTATTCAATTTATAATTTGTTTACTTAAGTATAAATTCATTTACAAGTATGAGTTTATATATCAGTAAATGAAGAAATTTACCTCCGGGTTTCAATAGTTGTACCGCCTATTTCGCGAATGCGGATCAATAATGGCATCCCAAATACAGTTGACTCCTCAAACATAACCTTTGCCCCATCGGTGGACTGTGCTACTCAAGCCCGCTCCACTTTGTACCTCTTCTACATTTATGAACAACTATTAGACATCATAAATATTCAATATAAAGTTAATAAAATGTGAAATAAAGGAGTATGAAACATTGTCGTTAAGGATAAGCATGTTTACCATTACGAATCTTGATTTATAGTTCGTCCACTCGTAAGAAACATTACCTTCCTCATCTGTCTGTTCAACGGCATGCATTGTCGTGAACACCTCAGCCATAGTAGGCTCATGATTGTTTCTTGCTGCTTGAAAATATATACATATGAATAAACAATGTTACAAATATGATTAAACAACAATTTAGATTTTTATAAACACAATTTATAAATTTACCAACTCTCTACGGTGTTCTTGGAAGGATTTTGACCCACCACTTTCTATTCCCACTAGCATGATTGTAGGTAGATAATTCCTACAAATTTAGATACACGATTAACTAAATTATTGTAACTAACATATGAAATTTTTAAAAAAAATTAACAATAGTGCAAAAGTATATAACTTACTTTCAGTTCTGGAGTGTCCCAGAGCCGGAGATACTCAGCACGCACATCTGCGCCCATCCAAATTGGTTTTTTACCTATATTTTTAGCCTTATACGGAGTATCTCTATAATTTTTTCTCATCCTTTTGTTCCAGTGATTGGTAAATGTCCATATCCTTTGGATCTACAAGCACGACTACCTGCATATTGAAATTTGTTTGAATTATGTAAATTATATTAATTTTCAACTGAAATTCAAACTTATACTTACGAGTACATTAGCCAAAATAACATTCTTGATATGTGTTGGGATGTCGTCCCAATAAGGCCAACAACTGGACATCCTACTCATAAATGCCTTCATAAAAACTTATAGGATAAAATCAGAAGGCTCCACCTCAAAGACCCTATATAAATTTTGATGTAGGTATTGAATAAATTTTAAAAAAACATTTCAAATAAATTTGACACTTGCCTAGTGCTTTTCGGAACTACGTCCGCCAGTAAGCGCAAATCCGGTGTACTGCCACTGGCGCCCGAGCCGGGAGATGGAGAAGGCTTTTAATTCCAAAACCAGGAACATTACTAAACCAACTGCATTTCAATAAAAAACCTTTTCTACAGGTTCTATATAGTATGCCAATTCTAGAACCTACGTTAAGACGCCATAAAAAAATTTATATGCTCATCTGGATCATCGCTCCTTTTGACAAATACACCGCGGTTATATGCTAATTTTTCGACCCCGTTGTCTTTTGTGTTGAACTTAAATCCATTGACGAAAAATATTAGATAAGTCTTCACATTTCTTTTTGGTACGATCGCAAGCAGTAATAAACCTTCATCAATGGCATAGTATCTTGGATCTTAAACGTAGTTCGAAAACCATTTAGCAAATTCATTATTGGGATTGCTAGATGAATGTTGTGATTCATAGATACTATAAATATGTAATTGGGGTTCATATGAAGTCAACAATCTACGAAAATTAGAAGAAGTCCCATCGGGAAATCCCAGTTCTTCCACTCACTTTAGCATGAGTTTTAATTGCTTCCTGTCTAGCTCGTAACAGGATTTTAGTTTTTTATTGTCATTAGGCTTCATATGAAGTTCACGGCATTTACAATAGTTTGCTATATCAAGTCTTGAATTCAAATCGTTCTTAGTTTTTCCCTTTACATTCAAAACTAAATTAAACACGTTATCAGACACGTTTTTCGTTGTGCTGCATGTCAATATTATGTCGGAGTAAGAGATTTTCCCAATAGGGTAACTCCCAGCTTATAATTTTTTTTCACCAATTATGAATTTTCGAATTTCCTGGAATTTCAATCTGCATTCCGGTTTCATGTATCTTTGGATAGTCCTTTACAATTTCGTATAGTCCTTTGCTTGACCAAATCTTTGGTGTTTGCATATTATCTTCTCTGTTTGCTATAAAGTTTTTCTATCTCTTCTAAAAGTATGATTGGGATTTCAAAAACATCGATAACAATCAAACCAAGAAACTTTCTTCCCATGCCTTGAAGAATCGTGTTTCTTCCATGCAATAAGGGCAGGCTAGATGACCGGTTGTACTCCAACCAAAAAGCAACCCATGTGCAGGAAAATCACTAATAGTCCATAATATAGAAGCGAACATATAAAAATTTTCTCTCACGAAATTTCGTATGTTTCAACTCCTTCATTCTAAAGTTTTTTCAACTCTTCGAACAATGGTTGTAAATAAACATCGATTCCTTCTATTGGATCATGAGATCTAGGGACAAAAATAGGGAGAAACATATATAGTTTTTTCATACACATCCATGGTGGTAAATTATACGAAGTAACGATAATTGTTCGGGATGAATATTTGCTACCAAACCAAGAGATTGGTGGAAATCCATCCTCACATAAACCGACATTACGACTTTCTGTAGCAAATGCGGGATAAGTCTTATGGAAATGTTTGTGTGCTTCTCCATCAGATGGATGTATCAAAGTTCCTTCTTCAGGCATTCTCACACTGTGCCATCGCATATGACATGCCGTAGCAGAAGATGCATATAACCTTTGAAGTCTGAGAGTGATAGGTAAATAGTGCATTCACTTGTATGGAACTTCTTTTCCTTTATTCTTTCTTGGTTTGTATCTTTCGTGGTTACATATTCGGCATTTTCTAAGGTCAACGTCCTCTTTCCAATACAACATGCAACCTTTTACACATTTATCTATCTTTTCGTACGGTAGACCGAAAGCGGACATCTGTTTTTTCACTTTATAATAACTATCACACATCAGATTATTCTGTGGCGTGTGACATTTTGCAGCTTGTATAACTGCTGTAAATGTAGCTTCTGTAAGGCTGAATTTTGATTTCATGGTAATGTATTCGACAAATACTGATAGTTCGGTTCTGCTTTTACAACCGTCACACAATGGCCTCTTAGCAGAATCCGGTAAATCATATATTCTTTTAGCTCTCATAGTCGACTCTTCTTCAATATTTACGTCTTCATCGTTGGCTTGAATGGTAGGAAACATTGATCATGTTGCATCTTCCACCATATTTTCTATCGGATTTGTCATAATATTATCTTCTTCTAATGCTACATGATTAGGTGTAGGTTCAACCAATTTTTCATGACAATCCCAAAAATAATTATTGAGCACAAAATCGTATTTATACAAATATACTTCAACTATATCGGGTTTCCAATGCTTCAAATGCTGGAACTTACTATAACGACAACAAATTTCTTTGTTATTTCGATTATCAGATTTAGTGAGTCTAATAAATTCGTGCATACCATTATAAAAATGTTCCTTTATTGAACCTTTCCTACCAGTTCTTATTTCATACATCCAAGTATGATCGGGCAATTTATCGAACATTTTTCCTGATTTGAAAATATATGTTAGTAATTTCGACAGCACTTTAATTCTCTTCTCTTCTACGCATAACGTGCACTCAAATGGTATATTATTGTTGCATTTTCTAAAATAAAGTAAAGCCATTTAGGACTAAAGGCTTCACACACCACATTTCTATCTAATTTCGACAAAACTTCACCTCACTTCTCTTCTATGCATAACTTTGTAGCCAAGGCATGCATTTTTGTTGTTGTATTTTCTAAACTAAATTAAAACCTTTTAGGACTAAAGGCTTTAATATTTTAGCGTCAATTGTTTGTAGAAAAAATATTTAATATTTATTTTCAAATCAACATTATATTCATTTCAATTTTTTTTAAAATCGATTGGGGTAAAATATTTATTCTTGTTATATTTGTGGTAAGGACCCGTAAAATTTTCAGTAATTTAATTTGTAAATTAATAAGTTTTGGTAATTTAATATGAAGAGAGAGGTAGATGAAGTTAACTTGATCGCATGGTAGTAGAAAAGCGATGACTTAACAAAAAGGGATTATAATTGAATCAAATCAGTTATTTGGAATTAATTATAATCGAATGGAATTCCATTCATAATAAATGAAGTTAAATACCATGACAATGGATATTAGAATGAACTGGGTAATATTAATGTAATAAATATAACCAATGTTAATTATACCCGTATGTTAATAATTAATCTGATAACTAGGTTGAGAAATCAAATAAATATATTCATTGGAATTTAAATAAATAATTTATGAATTTAATGGAATAGGAATTTAATACTATAATTGGTGAATTAATTAACTTTAAATTTATATGGAAATTAGTTATAAAGGATTATAAATTACTAAAGTAATCCAAGATGATAAAATTTATTAATTATAGAATTTGAACAGAAATAGTGATTTAATTAATTTAATATTAATTTACTGAAAAATAGCCATTTTGGCCACTGATTCAGATTTCGACGAAACAATTTCATCGGATCCGCAACGGTGAATTATTATAGGATTTTAAGTTTCATAACGATCGGGCTTGTCGTTTGATCGTACGGTCTTAAAATGCCTTGGAATCAACTAAATTGAAATCAATTTGAAATAAACTGATTTTACTGTAAATTCTTCGTACGATGGGATTTGGGCTTAAAACCTGTTCCATGGATTTTAAAATATTTGAAAACATTTATTTCGATATATGGGTTGAACCATTTTCGTTCCGAAGTCGAAACGGGCTTTTGGGCCGCTATCGTTTAATCAAATCTGGTCTTCATTCTGTTTCCAGCTTTATCTATAAATACCATGTTATAAACCCTAGCAGCCTTTCTATTTCTCATTTCTGTATGTACAGAAATTTCTGTTGCTCCTCTTTCTCAATGATAGACAAACCCTAAATTCCCAATTGCAATTTCAAAATAAAATTCAAATCAAAATTCGAATTCCTTAAATAATATCGAATTATATATCGATTTGAAGCTCGCAACGAACGCAACTCAGATCTGTATCGTTGTTCAATTGGAAATTTTGTTTGTCAAGAAATTTAAGAAGAATCCTTGGTTGTTTGTTTGGTGGTTGATGATCGGTGATGGATTGTTGAATCGAGGGTGTAGTTGGATGGAGATGGACGCACGGGGTTCATCGATGACGATCGTTCATCATCTGAGTGGCCAGATCATCATGGATAATTCAACTAGGGTTCGACGTTCTTGTGCATTCGGCGGCGGTGGCTGACGCTAGAGGTGGTCGGAACTATGGCGGCATGGTGAGGGTACCTAGGCGAGCTCCTGGATGGTGGCGACGAAGCCTATGGCGGCACAGGGTGGGAGGAAAACGTGGTCAAAACGACGTACAACGACATGTTCTGAAGGGGTTTTCGTTCCTACATGCGCGATCTTTGCCTGGGAACGATGATAGGATGGGTGATGTGGCAGGGTATGATTCTTTTGTTTTATTTTAATTCGATTCCAACTCGTTTTAATGCAATAGCTTTTACATATAAGGTCCGTTCCATGCGACGTTCTCTCCACTGGGATCGTATTGAAATTTCGAAGATTTTCACGCTAGTTTGGATGAATTCTGAGGCTATTTCAATTTTGGACTTAAATTGAATTTAAATTCAATTTAAATTTCAAAGGTGGGTGTTTTTACCCACTCACAGCTTCTAAAATTTCTTATATTTGTTAAATTGATTGTTGATGTGATTAGAAATTTATTTATGTCTGTTTGGCATGTTTTGAATCATCCTCTCAGTTTATTTGAATTCATTTGGACAAAATAGTTACTTAATTTATTACTGAATATAAACTGCCAGTAAATACCTATTATTTATTATATGTTCTATATTGATGTTATTGATTTAATTGGATGATGATTGTGATAAATGTTTGATATTGATATTGGATGAATGGATGATGTATTTTATATTGTTATAAACTGCAAGTTGTTAGGGATTTTTATTTCATTCGGGATTGCGGTTTGAAATGATATATAACTATATTTATATTTTAAATTACAGATTGAAATGATAAATATCTCTATCACTTGACCATAGGATAGAAAATCATATACAGACACCGTGGTTTATATAAAAAATATTTTTAAATGATTTCTATGGTTTTGTAAATAAATATACGGTATTAGATAAATACTAATTTTAGATATCATATAAATTTTATTTTATCCTTGATTTTGAGCTATATATAATTTCTTTTAATATAGAATAAGCTGAATAATAATTTTGATTTTTATTAAAGACAATATGGTTAAGTATTTAAATTATATTTTAATATAGAGTTTATAATGATTTAAATAAATTAAGGTTGGAAGATGAATTTGATATTTATTTAAAATTGAATTTATTTAAGAATTAAACTCAAATAAGTTTGATGTGAAATTTATTCGATTTGAAATTTTAGAAGGTATGATTTTTATAACTTGATTTTGCTAAAGGTGAATTAAATGAATATTTCAAGTATAAACAAATTGAAGGAAATATTTAGTTGTTTGTAATTTAAGTTTCATTTAAATGATAATGGATATATTATGTAAAATATTTCAAAACTAAATAATAGAAAATTGAGTTGTTGAATCGTAATTGACCCCCTTTCCCGAAAACTTAAACTTTCAAAATTATAATTAACATTATGTAATAATCATTCTAGAAAATTTTTACTTGTTCCAAGTCAATTTACCGCATCAAATTGTCTCATCATAGTGTTTAGGAGATTCCTGTCGATAACTTGATCAAGCGCATCGACCGGAATTCTTAAAGCACTCAACGGGCAAAACAACACAAAATTATCTTCTATATGATAAACATGTCTCTTAAAAAAATTTAAGAATATTCTTTCCTCGTTTTGAGAACAAAACCCGTTTATACTTATAAATATCTTATGAAAAGATTTGCAAATTTTAAATTATTGTTTTCATCCAAAATCAACGAATACAAGGATGGTCTCATCAAAATATTATAGAATACTTGATTAATAAAATGGATGAAATAAGTAGGACAAACCGAATGACATCACGAGTCATTCATAAGAATCATAACGAGTGCAGAATGCGGTAGAGGTAACGTTATCCTCCGCAACTCGTAGCTGATGAAAACTAGTGGCAAGGTCGAGCAAAAGACCTTAGAACTACTTACTAGATTGCTTAGATGGTAATCCTAAGACAAGCTCAAAAATACTGGAATATTCACAAACTACCCAAATGAGAGAAATAACATTTTCCTCATCGTGTAGGTATAAAGAATAAAATGATGCCATCAAATTGGAATCTAAATCTTTAAGAAAAATAGAAATCTGCTTAATAGATTGAGAAAGTTGAAGATGAATAGCCAACCCGGGACATAGGATATGGCTTCATAATGAATAAGCCAATCCTTTCCCAAAAATCAACTCTGAAGCCTAAGTAACGCATAACATCCAAATCGGCTCGGAAAGAATAGTCACATAAAATAATCTCGACATCTTTAAAAGAAACAAACTAGGTATTGCGGATCCACCAACCGGATTAGCAATTCTCAAAGAAGTCATCAAGCCTAAAATATTTAAAGAAAAAGAATCAACAAGTTCTTTTGATATAAAATAATAAGATGAACCCATATCAAAAGAACTTGAATAGGATAATCACAAAACAAATGTCATCAAGGATTGAAGGAGAAATACCTTGACCAAGAGAAGTGTCACCTGGACACGATGTAGATCAATAAGATTCATTCGAGAAAAGATGCGATCGCATGTTCTAAGCCAAGCTTGGATTTCTATAACACTTTCGGATCCCCAGAATGGCCTTCCACCCAAATCGGTATAATCTCTGCATAAGCGTGCAAAACCGGATTTTGCATTCTATACAAGATCTAAAATCTGCTGGGCAGGCATGAATACTCCATCCTGAGGAGTAGCACTGGATTGACCGACACTAGAACAACCTAGTCTAACCATTTCTCTTCTTGAAGAAAGAAAGAAAGAAGAAGAAAAAGGTTATTCTCAGAATGAATATCAAACAAACATGATTGATAAAACAAGGCATCATAAAAGAAAATAGGATAGAACATGTCCAATGACTCGAATTAAATCCTAAGGAACGATTCCTAAAAGAAACTTAGGACAATGGTCCTTTCTATAATATTCTATATTGTTCCAAAGTTTGGCTTTGATACCAAGCTGCGATGCCCCACCTCTATACTTACATTAGCCAAGAACACTACGGGGTAATGTCGTCGACTAGCATAGAGAATAAAGCTGTTGAGGAGCGACCATCTATGAAATTTCTTTGCGCGAGTGCCGATATGTCAGATAGTATAAAATGCATTTCATTTCAAGGGGAAATCCGACATATCAAATACAAACTCAAAGCCACTACACAGTGGCTATATGACCTTCGAAAACAAATATAAAATAAGCATAACACAAATCAGTCATAGATATTCATATCACTAAGGCAGAAACAGATATGAATATAACACATTAAAGTGTACATCAAAGTAGTGGTCATACAAGATCCACTATATCACAAAAGCATAGGTACAAGTGTGTTAACGCCGAGCGACTCAAGGAGCTTACGACTCATGATAGTTACCGACTCATGTAAAGGAGCGACTCAGTGGCTTTAGCGACTTAAAATGCTTTGCGACCTAGTGTGTTAAGATGCGAACGACTCATGGGATATGCGACTCATTGAGTTATCATAAGCTAGCAACTAAGGAATGAAGCGACATAGTACTCAGCGACTTACCAGTAAAGCAACTTAGCGACTCAATACTTCTAGCGACTCATGAGTGAAGTGGTTCAACGACTCAGTGGCCCACCGACTCATGGCACACCGGCTTAGCGACTCATCGTATGAAGCACTTGGCGAGACATCAATGAAGTACTGACAAATGCTTCAACTACAACCCAAAGACATGATCTACGACTTATTATGAGTCGTTGCCGACTCATGCCTCATCGCGATGAGTCGCGTGCGACCTAACACTTTGAGAAATAGTGATGCCGCTTCTCATAAGGTGTGAGCCGGTACTCGTAAGCAAAGAGGAGTTAAGGGGTGATACTTATCTCATGACTCGATGACTCGTGACTCGCGAACGACCTATTGAGCAATATGAGTCGCGTACGACTCATAGGGGGGGGCGACTCAACTCCGAGAATTTCTATAAATAGGCAGCCACCTCCAACATTCAAAGGACCTTTTGCTCATTCTCTTCAAGCGCTGATACTCTGCTGCATTCCAAACCAATTCAACACTTGAAGCTCTCGAGACACTAAGAACGCTACAAACAACTTCAACAAGAGATCACGTACATCCAACATGGATTCGAAGACTCTCATCTCCATTGAAGTTTAAAATACTTGTTCTAAGTTTCTTGTAGTTCAAAGTGAATTGTACTTGGGAAGAATTGTATCAACTTGTAACGAGATCATCAATAAAAGTACTTAAAGTGGACGTAGGCTGTACCCATAAGCCGAACCACTATAAAATTGCTGTTGTTTACTGCTTTTCCGTTATTACTTGCTTGTAATTCTTTCCCGATCTATCGGGTGGTGCTTTCACAACTACACTTCACACACCGGGGTGTTAGCGTTCAAATTTAAGCGTTAACATTTTTGGTGCTTTCACCGAGAATTGAACTCAGGACAACTGTCATCATTGCTTCACAGAGATTTGAAGAAAGAATTTCCTTAAAAACCAGAAGTATATCTGAGATTATGGCTCCTGGAAGGAAAAGTAGATCTATCAGATCTGGAAACATTCAAGAGGGAACCTCCGCTTCCCCTGTACCTAATCAACCCACTCCGTCTGTTGGAGTTACGAAAGCGGAATTGGATGCTGTGATTCTAGGGCTAAACCAGCAGATAAACGCCCAAAATGCACAACTAGAGGCTCAAAGTGCCCAGAATGCTCTGATTCTGAATAAGTTGAACGATTTACTTGGGGCAAACAATCAACCAGCTGGTAATGAAAGGAACTATGCTGGCAACATTCATGATGTTAGTGAGAGGAATGCTCCTGAAAGGGCTACTAGTCCCTTTGAGCAGGCAGTTCCTGAGGCTGGTGGATCTAGAACTCGGCATGATGAGGAATATCTTTCTGGAATGGTCCGGCAGATCATGAAAGAAAGTTTGCAAAGGGTTGAAGATGAGAAGGAATGGGGTTTCGCCCCAAGTAAAACTCCGTTTACTGAAAAAATCTTGAAGGCGGAATTTCCAAGGAAGTTTGTCCCTCCGACTATTCCAGCTTACAAAGGGACAAGTGATCCGAACGAGTTCTTGTATAAATATGATTGGCACATGACAGGTGCCAGGGCCTCCGACGAAATAAAGTGCCGATATTTCCCCGTATACCTGGAAGGCGTGGCTTTACTGTGGTTCACCAAGTTGCTAGTCCGATCTATCGATCAGTTTTCAGACTTGACCAGAAAATTCAAGGAGCAGTTTAGACTATATGCTTCGAAGGCCAAGGACATTATGTCACTATCGAGTTTAGAGCAGAATCCTGGTGAGTCTATCAGATCCTTCTTGAACCGCTTCAATATAGCACTGGCTGAGGTGGACAATGCTGAACCACGAATGATATTGACTTATCTGATGAGGGCTATTGATAAGTCAAGCGAATTTGGGAAATGGTTAAATATGAAGGAGCCAACCTCTCTCGAAAAGTTCTACAAAAAAGCAGATGAATTCATTCGCTTGGAAAGCCGTCCTTTACCAGTAAAGACAGTGTTGGAAAAAGCAGAAGACAACACTGTCGCTCCACGCAAGAATGAATCGGTGGGGCAAAAAAGGGAGAATAGTAATGGGAAGAAACAGGGTAATCTGAAGAAGCCCCGATCCTTCAAGCCATCAGAATATAGTCCATTATCACATACACCGGAGCACATCTACCTGGCCACTAAAGATTCCGTCGATTTCCCTAAACCTATCCCTTTGAGAACCGGGAAAAAAGCCATACAGAGTGGGAAATTCTTCCGCTTCCACAATCAACCAGGTCATGAAACTGATGAATGCCGCCAGCTGAAAAATCTGATCGAAGAGTTGCTAAGAGAAAACAAGTTGCAGCAATTCGTGAAAAAGAATAGCAACAATCCTGCATCGTCGAGTCAGGGGCAGCGGGCTCCTGTTCATCAGCCTGGGGCAGGTGAGAAAGCTACGGGGCATGAATCTGGAAGGCCCGTTATCAATGTCATTTCAGGAGGACCTCACCCAGCTGGCAAGAGTTGGGGTGAGATGGAGAGATATTCCAGGGCTTTGAAATATGCTCCAGCCAAAGAAGACGTCTTTGTTCTAGAAGAAACTACGCCCCTTAAACAACAGAAAACTTTCAGCGATGATATTATTTTCAGAGCCAGAGATTCTACAGGTATTGAAGCTCCTACTTTAGATCCCTTGGTCATCTCGGCTGGTATTGGACCAGCCATTGTCAGAAGAGTCCTCATTGACTGCGGAGCATCATGTAATATCCTCTTCAAAAAGACATTTGACCAGATGAAAATCCCTATGATCGATGTGCAAGCCTCATCACAGAAAATCGTTGGCTTCACTGGGGAGCCAAAGCAACCAGTAGGAACCATCGATCTGTTTGTAGAACTTGGGGAAGGAGAAAGGAAAGTGGTCCGAAAGCAAACCTTTGTGATCGTCGATGAATATTCTGCTTATAATGCTTTTCTTGGCCATCCAACACTCGCAGCATTCAAAGCTATCCTAGCCCCGTGGTGCCTCACTATTAAATTCCCTACTGACAATGGAGTAGGAGTTATAAAAGGGGATCAAAATGCTGCGCGAGAATGTTACTTGACAGAGCTGCGAGAGTCAAGAAAAAGAGAAATGGGAAAGGATGCGGCAACCCCAGTCCGCATCAAGGAACCAGCCTTGTAGCAATTACAGAGCGGACCCTGCACTGGCGAGCACGGCGGGGCACGGAAAGAAATGGATCCCAGAAAAGCCAGTACAGGGGAGAATAGAGTAGTACCGGTGGAAACGACAGTTCCGGTACCTGTTGACCCGAAGGACCCAAATAAGGTGTTGAATGTGGGTTCACAGCTTAATGTGTCAATTCAGAATATCTTGATATCTTTCCTGAAAGCAAACCTGGATGTCTTTGCTTGGACTCATGCCGATATGTGTGAAATATCCCCAGAAGTTGCAGTACACGCTCTGAATATTGACCCAAAGTTTACGCCAGTTAAACAGAAAAGAAGAACCCAAGGTCCAGAAAGGTCAGCAGCATTTAAAGAAGAAGTTGATCGACTCATGGAAAATAACTTCATCAAAGAATCTACATATCCGAATTGGGTTTCAAATCCTGTGTTGGTCAAGAAAGCTAATGGAAAATGGAGAGTGTGCATCGATTTTTCTGATCTAAACAAGGCTTGCCCCAAAGATTGCTTCCCATTACCCAGGATCGATCAACTGGTAGACGGAACTGCGGGACATGAATTGTTATCTTTCATGGATGCCTACTCCGGTTATAACCAAATCATGATGCATGAGCCGGATCAGGAGGATACAAGCTTTATTACAGATGTTGGACTTTATTGCTACAGAGTTATGCCCTTCGGATTGAAAAACGCAGGGGCAACCTACCAAAGACTTGTTAATGCTATGTTCAAACCGCAATTGGGCAAAACTATGGAAGTCTATGTCGACGACATGTTAGTGATGTCCAGGAAAGCAGCGGATCACATTGAACACTTAGCAGAAATGTTCGCAGTCCTCCGGAAATACAGAATGAAGCTTAACCCCCTGAAATGTACATTTGGGGTCGAATCCGGAAAGTTCTTAGGTTTTATCGTCAGTGCTAGGGGCATTGAGGCTAGTCCAGCTCAAATTACCGCCTTAAAGGAAGTTAAAGCTCCTAGAACGAAGAAGGAATTGCAAAGTCTCAACGGAAAGGTCGCCGCTTTGAGTCGGTTCATTTCTAAAGCTACTGATAAATGCATCCCATTCTTCGATGCCCTGAAAAAAGGAAAGAAGAACTTTGAATGGACTCCCGAATGCCAAAAAGCTTTTGAAGAGTTGATCCGTCATATGGAAACGCCTCCGATACTTTCTAGACCAGGCAATGGTGAGGATCTTCTTATATACTTGGCAGTATCATCTCATGCTCTAAGTGCAGCGTTGATACGGGAAGACAAAAGGATTCAACATCCAGTTTACTATATCAGCAAAAGACTCACTGGGGCAGAGCTGAATTACTCCAAGTTGGAAAAACTCGCCTATTGCCTACTAGTTGCATCGAGGAAACTGAGGCAATATTTCCAAGCTCATCCTATCAAAGTGCTCACTGATCAACCTCTAAAGCAAGTCCTATTTCGCCCAGAAACTTCGGGTCGCCTTCTAAAATGGAACATTGAACTCAGTCAATATGACATCACTTATCATCCCCGAAAAGCAATCAACGGACAAGATTTAGCTGATTTCATTGCAGAATTCACAGAGAAAGATAACGGTGAGGAAAAAGCGATCAATGATTCTCCAATCCAGTGGAAGATGTATGTTGATGGCGCAAGAAATGACTACTGTTCTGGAGCCGGAGTGGTACTTGAAACTCCTGAGGGTCGATCATTATGTTATGCACTAAGATTGGAATTTCCTTCAACAAACAATGAAGCAGAATATGAAGCTCTTATCGCAGGTCTGAAAATCGCTAAAGAGCTAAACATTCGAGCATTACAAATCTTCAGTGATTCTCAGCTTATTGTATGCCAAGTCAAGAAGGAATTTCAAGCAAAAGGTGGAAACCTGCCTTCCTACTTGTCAAAGGCTTGGGAACTCCTATGTGAACTCGATCACTATTCAATAAGCCACATTCCTCGGGAAGAGAATATGAAGGCAGATTCCCTCGCAAAGTATTCAAGTTCTGGTGAAGCTCAACTATTGGGATTGGTCCCTGTAGAAGTCCTTTCAGCACCAAGTATAGACGAGATGGATATAGACTGGATTATGAATGTATCTCAAGAACAAGAGTCATGGATGACTCCAATATTAGATTACCTACTCAGAGGTTCTCTGCCAGAAAACTCGAGACAGAGACAGAAGCTACTAAGGAAAGCCTCTCGTTATGTAATCCAGGATGGCCGATTGTACAGACGGGGATTCTCAATGCCTTTACTTCGATGTGTATCCAGGGAAGAGTCCAAAACAATCCTAGCTGAGGTTCATGGAGGAGAATGTGGTGATCATTCAGGTGGCCAAACATTAGCAAAGAAAATTCTCCGATACGGATATTTTTGGCCAGAAATTAATCGAGATGCCGCAGATTACTCCCGAAAATGTGACAGATGCCAAAGATTTGCCAAAATTCCTAGAGCACCTTCTACCGAACTCACACAGATGGTCAGTCCATGGCCGTTTGCAATTTGGGGAATGGATCTCATCGGGCCGCTACCAACTGCCAAGTCAGGGATTAAATATGCTATTGTTGCAGTTGATTACTTTACTAAATGGGCTGAAGCTGAACCATTGGCTACTATCACTTCTAAGAAAATGATAAGCTTTGTGACCAAGAATATCATTTGCAGATACGGTGCGCCTCAGAAAATAATCACAGACAATGGTACTCAGTTTGAAAACGAGGAATTCCAGGATTTTTGCAAACGATTCAAAATCCAGAAAAGCTTTTCGGCAGTAGCTCATCCGCAGGCAAACGGGCAAGTGGAAGCAGTGAACAAGATCATCAAATCAACCATCAAAAAGCAACTCGAAAGAGCATAAGGTGGTTGGGTCGATAAACTACCGCTTGCACTATGGGCATACAGAACTACTCACAAAACTGCGACTGGGCATACTCCTTTTTCGTTAGCATACGGATCGGAAGCAATGATTCCGGTTGAAGCAGAGGTCCCTTCACACAGAAGAACCCATTTCAATCAGGCAGAAAATGAAAAGCTACAACTTGAAGCGCTAGATCTCCTTGATGAAAAAAGAGACGAAGCTAATCTCAGAGTTGCAGCTCATCAGCAAAGGATAGCCAGACATTTCAATTCCAAAGTTCGTCAACGCAGCTTTGAAATTGGAGATCTAGTCCTGAAAAGAATTATGACCGCGACAGGTGTGTTTGGGCCAAATTGGGAAGGACCATATGTAATAGGTCAGAAGCTTCTTGACGGCACATTCAAGCTCACCACTGTTGATGGAGATCAAATTCCAAGGGCATGGAACAGCAACCATTTGCGTCCATACTTTACTAGAAAATTTTGTTGAAACATTGTAAAAAGAATTGAAAGCAATTGTGAAACTGATGCAAGTAAATAATGAAAGAATATAAAGTGGATGTAGGCCCAATTTCATGGCCGAACCACTATAAATCTTGTGTTCCTTATTATTATTATATGTTTGCTTTGTTTTCGATATAAAAATACATAAAATGTATTGCTGAAATGTCGATTTAAATTTTTGCAGACAATGGAAATAAAACTTGCGCATAATAAGACCGAGCGATTCTCACCATCATTCAACAAGCAAATTTCAA
Organism: Allium cepa; assembly: GCA_030765085.1. Lineage (NCBI taxonomy): Eukaryota > Viridiplantae > Streptophyta > Magnoliopsida > Asparagales > Amaryllidaceae > Allium > Allium cepa. The sequence continues at coordinate 1,035,527,210 of CM060928.1, forward strand.
GTCACAAAGACCTCGAATTCAAATCCTAGATAGGAAATACTTCAATTGAACGGCTAATGATTTCGATAGAAACGAGCCCTTGCTGATAAATTGAGATTGTTTGAACAAACAAACATCCAATTAGGAAGCTAGTGCCCGTTCTCACGAACTTGCCTGGCAATGAAGTACACTTCCTTGGATTAAATAAGCTACTTGCAAGAAAAGGGGGATGAAAACTTAAAAAAAAAAAAAGAGAGAGGATCGCTGAAAAGGCATAAGCAAGTGAACAGAGGAACAACCAAAGCTACCATCAGCAGCACAAGTCCTCTTCGGAGGATAAAAGACCTCTAATGGGTCATACGCCACAAAAAAGAAAGTTCTCTACTCAACAAAAAAGATTGGAGGAGTCATGACCCTCCAACCATGAGAGAGTAACTTCCAGGCGATGAAAACCCTCTCTGAGGCACATTTCACCAGGAGTTGAAGTGTTATGACCGCTCTTCAGGATTTCACTTCACCAGAGTTGAAATGCCAAAAAATAAAAGCCCTCTTCGGAGGCCCATTTCACCAGGAGTTGAAGTGTTATGACCGCTCTTCGGGATATCACTTCACCAGAGTTGAAATGCAAACAAAATAAAAGCCCTCTTCGAAGGCACATTTCGCCAGGAGTTGAAGTGTAATAACCGCTCTTCGGAATTTCACTTCACCAAAGTTGAAATGCAAAAACAAAATAAAGACCTTCCTGAAAGCCCACGTTTCACCAAGATTGAAATAAAACTTCCAAGTGTTGAAACGCGAAAAGGCTTTCTTCGAAGGCACAACTCTTTGGAGGTACACGTTTCACCAAGATTGAAATAAAACTTCCAAGTGTTGAAACGTGAAAAATCCCTCCTTAGAGGTACAACCCCCTCCCGGGGACGCAATCAAGAAGAAAGACCCCTTCGGAAGCCCACGTTTCACCAAGATTGAAATAAAACTTCCAAGTGTTGAAACGTGAAAAGGCTTTCTTCAAAGGCACAACTCTTTGGGGGTACACGTTTCACCGAGATTGAAATAAAACTTCCAAGTGTTGAAACGTGAAAAATCCCTCCTCAGAGGTGCGACTTTGTATAAAAAAAAATTCTCATCAAAAGCGTACTTTAACTTTCAAAGGGAGAGTAATTTACCTACTATAAAAAAAAAGGAAAAAGAAAAGAAGTTAAAGTACCCTTCAGAGGTCCGCTTTACCACATAGAGGAATTCACTTGGTAAAATAGGCACATAAGCAAAAAAAAAAAAAAAAAAAAAGTGATTTCTTCGAACGACAAAGCGTAGAAACTTATACGAAGGGAGTTGTACTCTACAAAAATTTTCTTTAAAGAATAAAATAATTATTCTTTAGCAAATATGAGTGCAAGTCCCCTCGAAGTATAGAATATTGCAGCAAACTTATGGAATGGGGGCAATATAGTATAATTACACACAATATGGTATAGCCAAATCAGCAAAAGGTAACGCTCAAGTAACATGCCATAAGCTCGCTGCAATATCGTGTAAATAAACTTGTGCAAAAAAAAATAAAAAAAAATAGTAAATGCATTCTCAAATTCAAACAGAAGTTTGTACAAACGAAGAATCATTTTATTCAACTATAATGCAGATACAGGTTCTCAAAATAAAAGCGGGGGCCGATACCCGCACAACTCTCGGCCAGTTCATACAAAAGACAAAAAGCTAGAGTCTTCACTTCTTTTTACTGCCTTTGGACCCTTTACCCGGCCGAATGACCAGCTTTTCAGGTCGACCAGTGGGTATAAGGGAGGAAGGAGAGGTAGGCGCAGCTGGCCCAACTTCTGGCTCCTCTTCAGTGGCAGTGATTATCTTCCCTCTCCTCTTTGATGCTCCTTGCTTCCTTCTCCTCTTTGAGGAAGACTCACTGCCTGGAGTGACAAGTTTAGATAGAGTTATATCGTCAGAAGGAGTCCGCTCCGGAGATATATCGCCTCCCTCAAGTCCCTCATCTTTCTGCTCTTGCGAAGCAATGGGGTCATCCAGGCCATGGAGAGCCTCTATTTGTTCCTCCTGTGATCCAGGCTGCGAAGCAGAAGGAGGAGCCACTTGAAGAGATGGAGGAGGGATTACCGGAGAAGTAGAGATTTGAGCAGTGCTTGATACTTTTTCTACAGAAGAAAAGAGGTTAAAGTCAGTAAAGAGAGGAGATGAAGGTTCACCAATGAAGTCAGTAAAGAGAGGAGATGAAGGCTCATCAAGGTTGAGAAAATAGCCAAGGAGCTCATGAAACTCATGCGAAATAAATGAGTAACCCGCTTGAGCAGAATTGACAGTAGCGAGATTAACAGTGAAATTACCTGGAGAAGCTGGTTTCCTGATATCGACTTCATAAGCTTGCGCATCAGCGCTCTCATCACCCTCATCTCCACCTTGCATGCTTGTAATCTCAGTGGTAACTTTGGTGGGAGATGCAAGATGGGAACTGGAACCAATAATGTCGACTTCAGACGAAGAAGGTGGCTGGACTAGAGTAGTTGAAGTGGTTTTCCCCAGCCGGTCCCCTTCCGTCACTTCAGTTCTTAATTTGGCAAGTTGTTCCTTTCCCTTGGCAAGGGCAGCGCGAGCGTCATCATCGAAATAATGCCTTTCCAGGGCTGATTCGTCGTAACCGGCACCTTCAGCACCAAGCATCTCAAGAGCGGCCTCCCATACTTCAGCTAAAGTGATTTCATACTTAGGACCAAGAAAAGCGAGGCTTCCACGCCCCAAGACGCTATGCAAGTAGAAGTCGAATAATGTTGAGCCGAAGCTGTTTTTGGTCGCCTCATGAGATTCTTCGGCTGCGATTTTGCCGGCGACAGCCTCATCACGCTCCCTTTCAGTTTTGGCAAGCTGAAGCTTAAGCATTTGTATCTCCGCTTCCTGGGAGTTGTTTTTCTTTCGAAGCTCGGCAATATCAGAGCCATAGCCGTCACTGATTCTTTTTTGTGCTTCTAGCCTGTCTTCGGCATCCCTTTGGCTAGCGTGAGCATCTCTCACTTGTTTCAGAAGCACTTCTTCTTTTTTAGAGTAGGAAGTAGAGGAAGCAGCAAGTTCATGTTTCAATTTCTCGACTTTTGCTTCAAGCTCCTCATTGTAAGAAGCAATGTTCCTCATCTCGGTGTCGTGTTGCTCAACGACCTTTTGCCATTCGGCCTTATCGTTTTCCATAGTAAGCATGGCCTCTATGTTGGCACGGTTAACTCTTTGAAGCTCATCGACAAGCTTCTGCCAGTTTGACATCCTCTCGATATCGAGCTTGACTGCATCAAGATTGCGCAACATAGCAGACTTGTCGATGGGGACCAAGTCTAGGTCGAATCTCACCCCCTTAAGGCACCATTGAGGAAATCGGCTCTGCAGAGTGGCAGGACCCGGTCTAATTTGAAATTTGGGCCTGCTAATTATCGTTTGAATATCTGATTTCCCAAGAGCGGGAGAGTCAGAAGGGATGTCGAGTGAGGCAGGAATAGTAACTTTCTCAGGAGTAGTAGAGGCCTGCTTTTCACTGTGACGGGCTCGTTTACTTAAGTCTTCACTCATGTGACCTTTTCCTCGATCGTCATGAGATTTTCTCTTGTGAGAGTCATCGCCTTTTTGCCAAGAATCATGGCGCTCTTCTCTCTCCCTTCTTTCGCGACGTTCTTCTTCAGTCCTCCTTTCATGAGCCTTTCGGGCAGCCCTTTCTTCGTCAGATTCTCTGTAGGAGGGAAAGTAACGCCTATAATCATATTGACCACGCCCCCCGTAGCGTTGGAAATCCTGATAATATGATCCGCCGCGTGTCATTGAAGGATCTGAAATAAGAAAAGATAAGCTTTAGAAACCTTTAAAGTATGAGAAGATAAGTGCATAAATGTGCTGGAAAATCCTTAGTTGTGTGTGAAGTGCAAACTACTCGCGTTGGACTAACGGACCACTCCTCAGTTGGGGGGAAGTAATAGGTCCCACTGTCGGTGACAATTCTTGGGATAAAGGAGTTGGAGTCTGTTGAAGGGCAGATGTCGCTTCAATCATCGGGGGTACAGTTTTACCACAGGCAGGGTCATCTTTAAAGAGCTCTTGGGAAGTGACGATTATGTCACTTAAATCCCCAAAAACGTCATCACCGTCATGCCCAACCTGATTCCCTCCATCAGCTCCTTTGTCAGCACTCTTCCTGGTTTGGGAAAGGGGCTCCTCTTCTTCTTCAATTATGGGAGCAAGTGCGGGCTTTTCGGAGGGTCCCGTATCGTCTCTTGGAGTAGAGCACTTTACTAGTAAGGTTTCTGCAGAAATTTCTCCTCGCATGTGCTCTTTAGTGGAGATCGGAAGATCAGGAGTTTTCACCGGAGAATCAGGAACCTCCGTTGGAGCTTCACGAGGCCGAGTAAAGCGAAAGGGATGGAGGAGTCCGTATTGATGTAAAAATTCATCGTTTAGCAGAAACTTTATGCTCCTCTCTTCTACCGGCACGGCATTTAATCTTTCAAAAATTTGCCTAAGACTTGGGTCCCTAGCAGGGGGTGGAAGTGCTAAAACAGGAAAAGAACGAAATTAGCAATTGAGAGTTCAGATCTCGAGAAAGTTTCAAAACGGAAAAAGTAAAGACAGGAAATCTTACTTCCCACTCTCCAGATGGCATAAAACCCTGGAGGGCAGCGAACAAAGAAAAACTGATTCAAAAATCCGTGAGCGCTTTCAGAGAGATCAGTAATAAGTTTGCGGTTTCGAGCGCTTCTTATAACCACGATGGAGGGATGGTCTTTAGTTTTCGTGAATGAACAAAAATAGCAGATCTCCCCGAAGCTTGGTAATCGATCCAAAACTCTCCTAAATAGAACACATAACCCCATCAGAATGGCGTAGCCATTGGGGTGTAATTGGAATGGAGAGATAGACAACCGAAGCAGGAACTGTTGGAGAAAGTCATTAAAGGGAGGAATAGCGCCGTTCAAGCACATTTGGCGATTAACAGCAACAAAGCCAAGAGGGGGCCTATCCGCGGTGTCATTTGGCCCCGGAAATAAGATGTCAGCATCATCAATGCCAAACTGGACGCGCAGTTGGTTAAACACCCGCTGATTCAAAGTTGTGGATGTTCTCTCCGGAGGGTTGTCTATGGGGATGGCTACTGGGAAGACATCTTCAGCCTGGCCCATCGGCTCTTCTTGATGAGAGGTCATTCTACACAAGCAACTGGATGATCAAATGTGAAGGTGCACGTTTCCTAAAAGTGTGAAGTGTTGTGTAAAACTGACAAAAATAAACAAGTAAATATAACTGAAGTTAGGCTAGTTGGCAGTTGATTGACTACCAAATTTCAGGACTTGTTAATTTAGAAATTCAAGCATGGTGTTAGTGCAAACCAGTCAATTTCAGTTGACTGTTTCGATATTGCTTTAGCATTCTACTTGAATTCGGTTATCTAGAGCACTTCGTTTACACAGTTTGTTTAAGTTAATTGTCTATTATTAACTAATCTGTCATTCGATATGGGAAGTCAATGGCAGTATATTCGTCCCGTTTTTCTGCAAGTGTTATATTTAACAGGTTATCAATATTAAAGGTAGCATAATCCAGCGGCAAAGCATAACATAGTTATTGGAGTTGTCACAGCAATTCAAACTTCAGGATAGAAACATAAGCTAGTTCTGTCAAAATTTCAAGTTCCCAAAGTCGCTTAAAACTCAAGGCAATCTAAATCAAGTTAAGAGACACAAGGCACGACACCATGCATCCAAACCTAAAGTTGCTCATAGCTTAACGGGAAGATCACTGCATCAGTAAGTCGCATTGTATGAGTCAAGGGGTCTCGGTTCAAGGGCATGCGGAATTCTCTAAGTCCTAACTCGGCAGCGACTCAGGATGTCTTGGCCACGACTCATGGCTCCTAGCTGACTCGACCAGCGACTCAAAACCTAATTTGCTAACTCGTGGAATTCATCGCCACGCCTCATCTCACAGCCCCCCTTTCTCTGCCTCAATCCGCTAACCCGTTAGTGCTAAGGCAACAAAGATCTATCACATTCCCAATGAAACCCATCATCCGTCCATACCAACAAATCACCCGAAAAACAATCTGAAATGTTTCGCATCGATCTTAAATTCAATGCATTGCTAAGCTCGCGTATCGGATAGTGATCTAGAATCGATTATAACAATTCGAAGTGAATCGCAACGCATGAAAACAAACTAAAGCCGAAAGATGAGAATTTGTGATTCAACGTTGATTATTATGGATTAAGATCGGATTTGCTTACGAGGTATAATGGTTGGGATGAATCGGAGAGTAACAGGGTTGAATTCGCCTTCGGAAATGAGATTGGAAGATTCGTTAATGGCGGCACAAGGTGTTGAGGCAATGATTAAGTGAGGAAGAAGAGCAACGCATTATCTTACATACAAGACAGGGGAGAATAAGAAAGGACTCACGAGTCATAAGCCGCCTTGAGTCGATCACGACTCAAGAAGAAAGTCGAAGCACACGACTCATGATCTAAGCGTATACTTCGAGGGGCAATTGTTAACGCCGAGCGACTCAAGGAGCTTACGACTCATGATAGTTACCGACTCATGTAAAGGAGCGACTCAGTGGCTTTAGCGACTTAAAATGCTTTGCAACCTAGTGTGTTAAGATGCGAACGACTCATGGGATATGCGACTCATTGAGTTATCATAAGCTAGCGACTAAGGAATGAAGCGACATAGTACTCAGCGACTTACCAGTAAAGCAACTTAGCGACTCAATACTTCTAGCGACTCATGAGTGAAGTGGTTCAACGACTCAGTGGCCCACCGACTCATGGCACACCGGCTTAGCGACTCATCGTATGAAGCACTTGGCGAGACATCAATGAAGTACTGACAAATGCTTCAACTACAACCCAAAGACATGATCTACGACTTATTATGAGTCGTTGCCGACTCATGCCTCATCGCGATGAGTCGCGTGCGACCTAACACTTAGAGAAAAAGTGATGCCGCTTCTCATAAGGTGTGAGCCGGTACTCGTAAGCAAAGAGGAGTTAAGGGGTGATACTTATCTCATGACTCGATGACTCGTGACTCGCGAACGACCTATTGAGCAATATGAGTCGCGTACGACTCATAGGGGGGGGCGACTCAACTCCGAGAATTTCTATAAATAGGCAGCCACCTCCAACATTCAAAGGACCTTTTGCTCATTCTCTTCAAGCGCTGATACTCTGCTGCATTCCAAACCAATTCAACACTTGAAGCTCTCGAGACACTAAGAACGCTACAAACAACTTCAACAAGAGATCACGTACATCCAACATGGATTCGAAGACTCTCATCTCCATTGAAGTTTAAAATACTTGTTCTAAGTTTCTTGTAGTTCAAAGTGAATTGTACTTGGGAAGAATTGTATCAACTTGTAACGAGATCATCAATAAAAGTACTTAAAGTGGACGTAGGCTGTACCCATAAGCCGAACCACTATAAAATTGCTGTTGTTTACTGCTTTTCCGTTATTACTTGCTTGTAATTCTTTCCCGATCTATCGGGTGGTGCTTTCACAACTACACTTCACACACCGGGGTGTTAGCGTTCAAATTTAAGCGTTAACAAAGTGCTAGACAAAAGAATAAGTATACATCAAGGAGTCTCTATCTCAAATGTATACTAACAAAAATTACCACGCTAAAGTAGTTAGCCCAAAAGTTAGAACATGGTCCCAGATAAGAAGTCAAGTGGAAGCACCTGTAATACCTCGGTCTAAACCGAGTGTTATTTAAGAAAAAAATAACAAACGGATCAATCTAGCTGTAAATATCATGTAAAATGAGACAAGGTAAGAGATATGATAAAAACGTATGATAACGAAACTGCCATACTGTGAAAAGTATACATTAGAAAATCAACAAAAAACATACAATATCTCAAGAATCTTAAAGCACCGAAAAGATTATCATATTCTTTATTTTATTCACCAAAACCAAATATTGAAAAACATATCATTGCTAATCGCAAAAATTGGTGAAACATAAATTCCAGAAATCAACAATTAGAAATCAAAAAATCACAAAAAGGGAGGCCTATCATAAACGGGAGCATGAAAATTCACCAATACGTGTATCACAAACGGAACGTTATTCCATGGCCGCTAACCATAGAGCCGGTGCAATGACGTAGTACAATAATGGTATATCCATTGAATAGGAAACTCAAACGATTCGGGACAACGACGCAGTACAATAACGGTACGTCCAATGAACCGAAACTCAAATAATTCAGAACACTGACGCAGTACAATAACGGTACGTCCAATGAACCGAAACTCAAACAATTTGGAACACTGACGCAGTACAATAATGGTACGTCCAATGAACCGAACATCATAAAAGAATATGGGTCGCTATCCCATAAAATTGAGTCGAAACTCAATATAACGAGGTACTGTCCCATACGTGGACAAAGAGAGACGTCGCACATCGCTAGTCTAAATCACAAAACGATCATCATTGATTGGTAAGTGTAAATTACCCTTAACTAGTAAATAAATGAGTTTAGCTTCATGTCCCATAATCACTGGCTTAACTTAAATATTTACGAACAAATGGTAGATTTCCACTAGATAATTGTCACAAGATTTCAATCGAACTAGTCCAAGAATTAACCGACGAAGTAAACACAAGCGTTTTGTACCAGTTGTTTTACTAAGCCGATTAATTAGATTTCTCATACTAGTGAGGTACAGATTTGTATATACTAATAGATTGGAAAACGGTTTTAAAAGCGAGTTTGATATTGAATGTAAATGTTGAAATCATTTTGATGAAAGATTTTTGATATTTACTACTAGTATAGAAACTTATGTATTTTAAAGTGAAAAACTATTGAAATAATTGTCGAAACAATCAATCACCAGAAGTTCACATTCAAAGACGTGAACCAAATCCATAGAAATCGATACCAAATCCATCAAAATGGATGTTCCCAAAAATCCCCAAAAAGAAATTATCAAAGTTAACAAAAGTGATAAAACTAATCGGACACACGAGAATCGATTTAAAATTGGAAATCCACACAAAAATAGCAAAATTGGCCGAGTTTAGTAGATTCAATCGACTGAACTGTGTAGTCAGTCGACTGATTCTATGCTTGGAAATTTTCGGTTTCCTGGTTCAATGGACTGAACCCAGAGGTCAGTCGACTTAATCTATGCCTGGAAACTTTCTGTTTCCAGGTTCAGTCGACTGAACTCTGTAATCAGTCGACTGACATGGGGACAAGAATTTTCTGTCCCCCAGATTCAGTCGATTGAATATACAATTCAGTCGATCGAACTGCAATTTGCAATATCCTCAGCCTAGCCCAAAGAAGGGCAAAATCCTACCGGAAACAGAGCAATGGAGACTAGGGATTTAGCCAAGCGACAACTCAGCCTTCTGGCTCTTTGATACACCCCAAAAACATGTTAAAACATCAAAGAAAGGATTTTTGAAGATTTTGACTCCAAAACACCAAAATTGGAATATTGATCAAACCAATTCAATTCAAAGGAAAATGAAAAAGAAATAGATGTTAGGAATTGCTTCCTAACAACTATCAAAGATATAGACATAGATGTGAGTTCAAAAACTCACCTTTTACTCAAAAACACAAGTGAGAAGCCATAAGGCAAGGCTAGAACAACCACTCTTCAATTTTAACCCAAGAAGCTTTAATCTAAGCTCATAAGAAAGACATTTTCTAAGTTAGGGTTTAGGAAATTTCTGAAATTAAAGAGAAATTGAGATGGAGAAGATGAAGAGAATGCTTACCTAAGCTTCTCCTTGATTTATAGCTTGAAATTGATAATTCCTAAGAGAATTAGGGCTTAGGAATTCCTAATTTCTTTTCTTTTCCCCCATGTTTAATAAAGCTTGAGTATTAGGAAATATTATGAAGGAATGAAGAGGAGTGGAGTGGAGTTCGGTTAATATGTTGGGTTAATGGGCTGAAACCCAAAGCCCTGAATGAAAATATCAAAATTTTAATCAACTCCAAACATATCGATGTTTATACTCAAAAAGGTCACAAGCGCCATTTTGAACTCAATGGAAGTGGTCTCGAGTCCTAATTTGACTGTTTGCAAAAAGTATTATTTCGGACTTTAATCCGACCAACGATGCTATATTTAAATAAAATATTTAAATATATAATCGTAAAATATGCGGGTTGTTACATCTTTGCATGGCCTAATGCATTTGGACCAGCCAAAGCTTCAGTATCAGCTCTAGTAATGGCAACATTTATGTGACCAGAATCGCCTTTCCTTCTTCAACTTTCAAAATGTCCCAAACATCAAGATATTTGGCTTTTAGCTCATCTTCAATGAGGCCTTTATCGAGCGCGTTTACACTGCATAGTATCTCTTTTAAGGCATTAACATGAATAATGGCGTATATACCCCCAGCCACTACAAGTTCTCGTAATGGATGATGTTAGCAAAGAACTTTTGAAAGGTGGAGTTCAACTCTTCTCTTTTCCTGGCCCTTGACTCTTTTAGCTCATTTAGATCATGCACAAAGTGTTGTCAACCTGAACCTCTAGCCCTCTATTTTCACTAGGAGAAGTTCAGATTCAAGCCTCTTCATTTTGAAGCAAAACTGCTGGATCTCAACTTCTCTTCCCTTGATGGACAAATCTTTCTCTAGGAGGGCCGCGTCCTTGGATGTTAACTATGTTTTAAGTGGTGTATCTTCACAAGTAGATTTCATAATGTTATTCATCATAATCTCAGCCTGATTTTGAGCCTTTGTCAATTTTGTAACCAATTATTTGGCCTTCTACTAGGATTCTCGGCTTGCACCTCTTTCCATTTCAACTTCTCATATCCCTGCTTGCATCCTTCTAGGAAATAATCATTATTATTCTTCTGTAATTCAAATGATTTGATGATCTTGTGATTGATTTGCTTCACGTTGGAGAAGGCAAAACAAAGTTTATTCCACTTATAACCCTATTCAATGAGCTCTAGGATACCTTTGACCCGACGATTTTCACCCTCCTTAAGAATGTCTTTAATTTTGCGATTAACCATAACCGTGGTCAAGCAATGTTCTATTAACGCAGCTTGCATGCGGCTCATTGGGGCTGGAGGAGGAGGTGGATAGACATAAACACCATTTGATTCATGATGTAGGAACAGTAGCGGCTATAGAGAATAATGTTGGAATTTATTCTTGTGGAAGGAGCTATGTTTGGAATCAAGGTAGAGGAATAGCGAAGGAGGAACCGCATTAGTCATGTGAATCTATATGCCTTTTCCCTTGATGATATGATCCTCTCTCCTCTGTCTGCCCTTTCTTTTTATCCCTCTCAACCTGATAGTCTTTTTTTGCCTCTTGAAATCCTTCTTTTTCCATGGGCCCTGTTATTTTCTATTTCTCACCCCCAACGATAGCTTGGGTGATGTCGTTATGGATCTGGAGTACGTTTCATTTTCTCACAAAGGCTATGCTTGAGATAGCTGAATCAGTCTCTACCTGTTGTACTTGAAATGAAAAAAGGATTATATTAGCTTGGAAGATTAGAATGTGAACGGATGCAAGGAATGTGTGGCCGTGATTGTAGAAGTGTGTGGAGTGCTGGTGTCCCCCTAAGTACTCTGTAGATAATGTTCAAAAGGAAGCAAGCATGGAGTTTCGTTGAAGCCAGGAGAGCGCTCTTTAAGGAGATCAACATATGGAATGTCGAAGTAGTTCAGTGAGCCAAAAATATATTTTGAAGAACCAGTTGGAGGGATCGCCTTGGTTGTTGCCCTTGTGTTAGCTTCTACAGCTTGCTAAAAACTCTTGAGGATTTTTCATATCAAGAACGGTAAGGTAAGAAGATTAATGCCTTTTGGAGATGTCTATCCATACGAATTATCTCCTCCTTTGTCAAGATCCTTATCATCCTCGTCTTCTTTGTTTTCTCTTATTTCTTCCCATTCTTCACCGTCTTTTTCCCTTATTCCTCCCTCCTCACTGATTGTCTCCATTTTGTATTTTTCCTCTCCTTCTACTTGCACATGGCTATAACCTGTATTTCCGACCCTATCCACAAACTTACTAATATTTACTAAGCCGAATATTCCTTCAACAACCCTTTGGATGTCATTGCTGTAACTACGAATAAGGGTAGAAGAGCAAGTTGGAATCTTGGAACAACTTAGTGGAGTCGCAACATGAACGATAAAGCGATTAGATATATATGATTGCATCAACGAAGGTTCTCTTTTGTCAGGAGATAGGTGGAGCATTGGAATCGGATGGGGATATTGTTAAGGATTTTTAGAGCTCGTAGTATTTAGTTCTTGTATCACAGGCAGGAATATTTGTGAAGGAAGGACATAAAAGATCAAATTCTCAGAAGGTTAAAATCAAAGAACAAAGAAGAACAAAAAGGAAGATATCTTATTTTAGAAAACCCATGGCCTTTTGAAGCCACACAGGCATGGAATAAAGAAATATTCATTCTTGAAATATGAATTTTTGTTGTGGATCACTTTGATGACCTTACACCTACACCAAGATTTAATGGTTATATAAGAAGGTGATTTGCACTATTGTGTGAAGCTTAGGGCATGAGTTAGCTCTTTAAAAACTAGGAGTTACTAAAATTGGATTATGGGAAAAATACACAAAGAACTCTACAACACGTAGTCATTGGGATGGACTAGAGTAGGAGAAAGCCGCTTTTGAAGAAACATCCATAGAACAAGATTAAAAGGTGGTATAACGCCTCCTAAGTACATGTATCTGTTATAAGATATACAATCGGTCGAAGAGTTACGCGCCCGTGGATCATATGGTTGGAGTAGGGCATCGTCTTAAGGAATTCTGTGTTGCAGACATATGGCCTGGAAGCTTTTGGCAGTTAGAACTATCGACATTTTCTCTAGAGGGTCATCTAAAATCTTAAGCCCACGTAGACATCAGTAGGAAGGGCCTGGTCTTAGATAGGCACCGTCGATACTATCATTCTCTATAACTCAACAGTGATTGAGCACCTAGGTTCGAAAGGCAGGGAATTTGAAGCTAGAGCTTTTGTGGACCTGAAACTGTGACGAGTTGATGCCTGGACACCGACGGTAAATCATAAAGGTGGGTGTGTTGTTCTAGACAAGAAAACTTGATGTTTAACAAAGTCAAATATCTCTAATTTTAGAACTCAATTTCAAATGTGAAACATTATGGCTGATGCATAAAATCCAAAGGATGTCAACATGTATTAACCAATCAGATTCTAAATATCAACCGAGGCTGTTGAAAGTGTTAATATATATACAGTGTGAGTCCTTTGTCCTACACATGACAAACATACATTTCTTTATAGATAGTCCTCTTATGCTCGAAAACAAGTCAAGTCTAATGACAGAACTATGCATCAAGTCTTACCCATTATCGATTGATAATATATAACATGTAGTGCCCATTATCTTAAGTCCCAAAGCTAAGTGCTACATATGGTGCAGTCGTCTATAGTATTTAACTTTCAGTGAAAAAATACGATCACGGTAATAGTATGCATAATACAAGAAATGAATATGAAAATCACATATTTCATAAACAACTTTTCTGATTACATTTCAAATCAATATTTCATATTCAGATATATAATCTTAAAAAAATTCCCAAGTTTCAATCAAATATAGTTATTACAAATTACATGAAGAGTGGTATATAAAGATGCCCCCTTGAGTTATCAAAGTACTAAATAGATAAATATATCAGTCATAAATACATCACAGCGAAAATACTACTAACCTACTTCTGCATAGCTAGCTTTTCCTCTTGCACGTCTTCCGAAGCTTATTCGTTCGTCCTACTAAACCTAAATAAACCTTAACTACTAATCTGCTCAAATTAAATTTTGAGCATCCAGAGAGCTTTAGAGGAAAACATAAACTTTAAGTCAGACATAAAACCTGGTGTGAATAATGCATCACATCTCATTTTTTTGATATAATGTGAGGCCACGTCGCTTAGCAGAATGGGTATCCCTTCACTAATATTCTTTTAAAAGCATGTCTTTAGCAAATCAAAATTCGGCGATCAAATTGATTTTAAAAATAATAGCAAATATATGTATGTATGTATGTATGTATGTATGTATGTATGTATTTATGTATGTATGTATGTGTATATATATGTGTGTGTGTGTACATATACATATATATATATATATATATATATATATATATATATATATATATATGCATAATAATCAGGTAATCAATGGACTACATGTCCACACTATAATTTTATTTAGCGAACCATTAACCATTGGCTGACTTAGGCTTACCAGACGTAATTTATAATCTAACTTCTATTAGACAAAATACTCGACCATCTTCCCTTAACTATCTTCTACTATGGTCAATTAATCCTAATGATTTTTATATATTCCATTCTGTGTATAACATCATTTTAGTCCCATCCATGACAAAGTCCCACACACTGAAATTTTAGACTTATTTTAGTTAAGGTTTAATAGCTAAAGCATAGGGCACGACCCTACACAAGTCCCATTTGGTCTTCTAATACCTGAATCATAAACTTATGGTTGACTACACTCTTCAAAATATCATTTCCATGTAACTAATCTTTACAAATGATTTAACCTTAAATTATATCTTTATAAAACAAGGAATGGTACTCTTTGCTTTACTTAAGAAACTTATGCCATGATATTTGCTTTACACAAAACAATATCGATGAAGTCTAATCAATGAGATTATCTATCCCTTCAAAATAAGTTAAACTCTTTTTAACTTGGAAAACTTTAGGCCATGAAGCCAAAGCAATAACTTTAAAGCCATTGTTTAAAACTTTAAACAATAGCTTTCGAAATTATTGAAAACAGCCCATTTGAAAGCATTAGTTAAAACCTTAGAAACCACTTTTAGAACCACTTACAATTAACTTACGAAATCGTTAGAACCTTTCTTTCAAAATACATAAAACATTTTTTTTTGGAACATTCATAATATCCATCTTTCGAAAGCATTATGCTCAAGTAAAAGGTTATGAAAACATTACTTCAAGGCCATTTAAAATTATTCGTTTCAAAACCATTGGGTTAACAATGTATAAAACCATTAGGTCAAAGAAAACAGAGCAAAAGTATCCTTTTCAAAATCTTTTAATCCAAGTAAAGGAATTAGGAAAGAGGATAGTTTTGAAACCTACCCTTTCAAAACCGTTCAAAAGCGGCTATATGACCCTTTCAAAAGCTTCGAGAAAGCGGCTTCAAATTCAAAGGCGAAAGAACTCCTTTAGAATATGTAGTGATTCGAAAGATATGAATGCGGCAGCTAGATAACGAATAGGTTCAAATTCGGGTATCCTTTTGAAGTAAACAAAAGTTGCAACTCATTCGAAAGCTCTTTTCTAAAAAAAAGGAAGTCAAAAACTTGTTCAAAAGCTTCCTTTTAAAAATAAAGACAAGTTAAAAGCAGCCCCTTCAAAAGCATATTTTTAAAAAAAGGTAAGTAATGTATTAGAAAGCTTATAAGAAGGACATCAACCCCTTCAAAATCATGGTTTCAACACGTTCCCTTTTGCCTTTCTCCAAAGCACTACATACCAATTGCTTGATACCACGTGCATTGGTTTTAGATGGATACATAAGTAGAGATATAGTGACGAAAGCTAGCAGAAGGAAGTGGCGAAGTGGTGAATAAAAAAAACCGATTTTATGCCTTTCTAAGTAATTTCTTTTCACCTAACTTGCTTAGTTTTTGAAAATGTAATTGATTACCATTTCTTTATCATAATCTTTTTTCTAAAAGGATGCCGAATTGTAACAACCCGCATTTTCAGATTTTAAATAACCAAAATAATTATAAATAGTGTGTTAACCCCGTTTAGTCAACGAGTTAAGGCCGGGGACGATCCACGACTTAAGATGCTTAACGGTTCAAGCGGGATCTACGATTTAGTAAACCTCATGACTTAAGGTGTGTGACAACTTAACAAGTTAAGGCATGAACGACTTACGGCTTAAGGTCACCACGATCTAATAGCTCAAAGTACACCACGGCATAACAACTTAAGGATTGAATGACTTAACGAGTTGAAAGACTCAGCGACTTATGACATAGAGAAGTCTACGACTTAACGGTTTAAAAGAGAAGGGATGGTTCATGACCTAAGGCCTCCACGACTTAAGGTTTCTATGACTTAAGGAAGTATACAATCCACGACTTAAGGAAGTCCACGACTCAAGGACATGATGACTTAACGATTCAAGAGATGGCACGACTTAAGAAGGAAATGAGTTAACGACTTAAAGCCATCCGCGACTTACGCCTAGCACGTGTCATGAGCGACTTAAGCAAATGAAGCGCTGCTTCTTATTTAACACGGTGGCCTCTTAGCTCATACAAGATTCAGGACTTGTGTTATTACTGAAATAAACGAGCTTACCAGTTAAGCCACTACTCATGACCTAGCTTGAGTCGTCCATGACCTAAAGCTACTGAGTAAAAGTCCGATGCCACGTTACTTATACAAGAGGATGTTGACTCGTGGGCAACTTAGGACTTGTAACATAAATTCTGATAGATGAGTGAACCTTTGTGAGACCATGGGCTTGGCCGGATAAGTCGGCCACGACCTACCATAAGTCGATCAAGACTTACGACCCAAGGGGGGAATTTCCCTATAAATACCAACCTACCTCAAGCATGAAGGGGACTTTTTGGACAATCACTTCAAGCGTCGATACTCTGCCAGTTTCTAAACCGACTTTATACTTGAAGTTTCGAAGAACACTACAAGCTACTTTGAAAGACTTTCACACATCCGACATGGATTCGAAGACTTCATCTACATCGAAGCTTAAGCTACTTGCTCAAAGTGTTTTGTAACTAAAGAGATTTGTACTTGAAGGGCATTGTATCGTTTTGTAACAAGATCAGTAATAAAGACACTTAAAGTGGACGTAGGCTACTCCTTAAGCCGAACCACTATAAAATTGCTGTCTCTTACTGTATTTTCTGTTATTTTAGCCGATATTCTGTTCCCGAACCATCGGGTGCTGCTTTCACATTCACACTTCACACACCGGGGTGTTAGCGTCCAATTTTAAGCGTTAACATTTTTGGTGCTTTCAATGAGAACACTGAACTCAGGTTGGTCTCACCATTGCTTCTCAAAAAGTTATCGAAAGGAATTCTTTTAAAACCAGAATTTTATTGGAAATAATGGCTCCTGGGAGAAAACGAAGTTCTCTAAGATCCGACAATGTTCAAGAGAATACCGCTACGTCTCCTCCTTCAAGTCGAGCAGCTCCAACTGTTGGAGTTACACGAGCAGAATTGGACGCCGTAGTTTTGGGGTTGAATCAACAATTGAATGCCTAGAATGCACAGTTGGAGGCTTAGAATGCCTAGAACACCCTGATCTTAAGTAAGTTGAATGATCTACTTTGGGCTTACCGTCAACCGGTTAATAATGATGGAAACCCTACTGCGGGAGTTCAAGATGTTCTAGGAGGGAACGTTTCTCAAAGAGCCGCAGACCCTGTGGAAAAGACACCCCTCCAGGCTGGAGGATCAGGACCGCAGCCGACCCTCCATGAACGGTTGTCAAGGCAGAATTCAGAGAGAGTGGCTGATGTTTTCCCTCCAGAGCCTTTAAATGATGAAGAATATTTCTCATGCATGGTTCGTCAGATCATGAAGGAAAGTATGCGAAGGGATGAAGATGAGAAAGAATGGGGTTTTGCTCCAAGCAAAACTCCATTTAATGAGAAAATCTTAAAGACAGAATTACCAAGAAAATTCGTTCCTCCTACTATTACGGCATACAAAGGGACAAGTGATCCTAATGAGTTTCTGTATAAGTACGATTGGCATATGACGGGTGCCATAGCGTCTGATGAAATCAAATGTCGATATTTCCTGGTATATCTGGAAGGTGTGGCTCTATTGTGGTTTACAAAGCTGCCGGTCAGGTCCATTGATAAGTTCTCTGATTTGACCAGGAAATTCAAGGAGGAATTTCGATTGTATGCTTCAAAAGCAAAGGATAAAATGTCGCTGTCAAGTCTAGAGCAAAATTCAAGAGAATCCATCAGATCATTTTTGAATCGTTTTAACATAACATTGGCTGAGGTAGATAATGCTGAGCCACGCATGGTCCTAACATACTTGATGAGGGCGATTGACAAATCAAGCGAATTTGGAAAATGGTTGAAAATGAAAGAACCAAACTCGCTCGACAAATTCTACAAGAAAGCGGATGAATTCATGCGCTTAGAGAGCCTCCAAACACCGGCCAAGACGGTATCAGTAGAAGCCGGGAACAATGGTGCTGCTTCGAACAAGAAAGAACCTAACACTCAGAAAAGGGGAAATGATGGTGGAAAGAAACAAGGAGATGCTAAGAAAGGCCGTCCTTTCAATTTCACGCCCTTGACCGATACCCCTGAGAACATCTTCTTTACGACCAAGGATGATGTCAATTATCTGACACCACCTAAAATGAGAGTTGGAAGTAAGATGGAAAAAAGTGGAAGGTTCTGCCGGTTCCACAACCAACCCGGACATGACACCAACGAATGCCGTCATTTGAAAGAGGTAATTGAACAACTCTTGAAAGAGAACAAGCTCCAACAGTATTTGAAAAGGAATAGAAATGCCCCAGCCTCGTCAACTCAAGGACAACAAGTTCCCGCTCACCGTCCTGGCTCAAGTGAGAAGGCCGTAGAACATGAGTCAGAAAGACCTGTCATCAATATAATAACTGGAGGGCCTCACCCAGCAGGCAAAAGCTAGGGCGAGATGGAAAGGTATGCCCGGGCCTTGAGGCATGTACCGTTGAAGAGAATGTTTTTGTATTAGAAAATGATGCACCTTTAAAGCAACAAAAGACTTCCACTGATGATATTGTATTCAACGCCAGAGATTCTTTGGGTATCGAGGCTCCTTCCATAGATCCTTTGGTCATATCCACTGGTATTGGGCCGGCTACTGTGAGAAGAGTTCTAGTTGATTGTGGAGCTTCATGCAACATTCTCTTCAAGAAGACTTTTGATCAAATGAAAATTCCAATGGCTGTCGTTCAAGCTTCATCACTTAAGATTGCTGGGTTTGCTGGAGAACCCAAACAGCCGATTGGGACCATAGATTTGTTTGTAGAACTTGGAAAAGGGCTGAGGAAGGTGGCTCGAAAGCAAACCTTTATAATTGTTGAAGAATTCTCTGCCTACAATGCCTTTCTAGGCCGACCAACTCTTCCTGCATTCAAAGCTGTTCTTGCCCCATGGTGTCCGACTATGAAATTCTCCACAGATAATGGAGTTGGCGTGATTAAAGGAGACCAAGATGCGGGGCAAGAATGTTATCTTACAGAGTTGCGTGAATCAAGGAAAAGAGAAACGGGAAAAGGTGCGGCGGTTCCAGTCTGCATCAAAGAACCAACCTTGTAGCAATTACAGGGTGGACCCTGCACTGGTGAATATAGTGGCGCATGAAGAGAGATGGATCCAAGGAAAGCCGGTGCATGGGAGAATAGGGTAGTACCGGTAGAGGTAACAGTGCCGGTACCCGTTGACCCAAAGGACCCAAACAAAGTGCTGAATGTGGGTTCACAACTCAACACAACAGTTTAGAATGTTCTGATTTCATTTTTGAAGGCAAATTTGGATGTATTCGCTTAGACTCATGCTGACATGTGTGGGATATCCCCAGAGATTGCAGTACACACTCTGAACATTGATCCAAAGTATACACCCGTGAAACAGAAAAGAAGAACTCAGGGTCCAGAAAGATCAGCAGCATTGAAAGAAGAAGTGGATCGGCTCATGGAGAACGGTTTCATCAAAGAATCTACTTATTCAAATTGGGTATCAAATCCAATGTTGGTTAAAAAAGCTAACGGAATATGGAGAGTATGCATTAACTTTTCGGATTTGAACAAAGCCTGCCCCAAAGACCGCTTCCCGCTGCCCAGGATCGATCAATTGGTGGATGGGACGGCGTGGCATGAATTGTTATCTTTTATGGATGCATACTCCGGATATAACCAGATTATGATGCATGAGCCGGATCAAGAGGACACAAGCTTCATCACAGATGTGGGACTCTACTGCTACAAGGCCATGCCTTTCGGACTTAAGAATGCAGGGGCAACTTACCAAAGGATTGTTAATGCCATGTTTAAACCGTAGATTGGCAAGACAATGGAAGTTTATGTTGATGATATGCTAGTGAAGTCTAAGAAAGCAGTGGACCACATGGATCACTTGGCAGAGATGTTCGCAGTACTCCGAAAGTACAGAATGAAGCTTAATCCCTTGAAATGTTCATTTGGAGTGGAGTCCGAAAAGTTTTTGGGTTTCATTGTGAGCGCTAGGGGCTTTGAATCTAATCCTGCTCAGATCACTGCCCTGAGAGAGGTCAAAGCTCCTAGAACGAAGAAGGAATTGCAAAGTCTCAATGGAAAGGTTGCTGCCTTGAGTCGGTTCATTTCGAAAGCTGCTGACAAATGCATTCCATTCTTTGATGCTATGAAGAAAGGAAGAAAAAACTTTGAGTGGACTCCTGAATGTCAGAAAGCATTTGATGAGTTGGTTCGTCATATGGAAGTGCCTCCGATACTTTCAAAGCCTGACAATGGTGAAGATCTCTTCATATATTTGGCAATTTCATCTCATGCTCTCAGTGCAGTGTTGGTATGGGAAGACGCAAGGATTCAACGCCCAGTCTATTATATCAGCAAAAGATTCACTAGGGCAGAGATGAACTATTCACGTTTGGAAAAGCTTGCCTACTGTTTATTGATCGCATCAAGAAAATTGAGGCCGTATTTCCAAGCTCATCCCATCAAAGTCCTCACTGATCAAACTCTAAACCAAGTCCTATTCCGTCCTGAGACTTCGGGCCGTCTTTTGAAATGGAATATTGAACTTAGCCAATATGACATCACATATCATCCCCGGAAAGCAATCAATGGACAAGCTTTAGCAGATTTCATCGCAGAATGTACGGATAAAGGAGATAGTGAGGAAGAAGCCACTGATAACATCCCAATCCCATGGAAATTGTATGTCGATGGCGCAAGGAATGATTACTTTTCTGGAGCAGGGGTTGTCCTTGAAACCCCAGAAGGGTGATCGCTATGTTATGCACTGAGACTAGATTTTCCTTCGATAAATAACGAAGCAGAATATGAAGCTCTCATCGCTGGTTTAAGGATCGCTAAAGAACTAAACATCAAGGCATTGCGGATCTTCAGTGATTCTCAGCTTATTGTCTGCCAAGTCAAGAAGGAATTTCAAGCTAAAGGAGGGAATCTACCTGCCTATTTATCAAAAGCCTGGGAGCTTCTTGAAGATTTTGACCGTTATTCAATAAGCCATATACCCAAAGAAGAGAACATGAAGGTAGATTCTCTCGCAAAGTATTCAAGTACTGGTGAAGCTCAACTATTGGGATTAGTTCCCGTCGAAGTCTTGTCAGCCCCGAGCACAGATGAAATGGATGTTGATTGGATTATGAATGTATCCCAAGAGCAAGAATCAGGGATGACTCCGATATTTGAATATTTGCTCAATAGTTCTTTGCCAGAAAGTTCAAAAGAACGACAGAAGCTGTTAAGGAAAACCTTTAGATATATGATCCAGGATGGCCGATTGTACAGACGGCGATTTTCAATGCCACTACTCCGCTGTGTAACTAAAGAAGAAGCCAAGACAATTCTAACTGAAGTACTACAGAGGGGAGTGTGGAGATCATACAGGAGGTCAAACTTTAGCAAAGAAAATTCTCCGTTATGGATATTTTTGGCTAGAGATTAATCGAGATGCTGCTGACTATTCCCGAAAGTGTGATAAATGCCAGAGATTTGCCAAAATTCCTAGAGCACCTTCCACTGAGCTAACACAAATGGTCAGTCCATGGTCGTTCGCCGTCTAGGGAATACATCTCATTGGGCCTTTGCCGACTGCCAGATCGGGGATTAAATATGCTATCGTTGTTGTTGATTATTTCACTAAATGGGCTGAAGTTGAACCATTGGCTACCGTTACCTCTAAGAAAATGATAAGTTTTGTGACTAAAAATATCATTTGCAGGTATGGTGTGCCTCAGAAGATAATCACAGACAATGGTACGCAGTTCGAAAGTGAGGAATTCCAAGATTTCTGCAAACGATTCAAGATCCGAAAAAGCTTCTCAGCAGTGGTTCATCCGCAGGCAAACGGGCAAGTGGAAGTAGTAAACAAAATCATCAAATCAACCATCAAAAACCAGCTGGAAAAAGCAAAAGGTGATTGGGTCGATAAGTTACCACTTGCACTATGGGCATAACAGAACAACCCACAAAACTGCGACTGGGCATACTCCATTTTCATTGGCGTACGGATCAGAAGCGATGATTCCAGTGGAAACGGAAGTTCCCTCACACAGAAGGATCCATTTTGATCAAGATGAGAATGAAAAACTGCAATTGGAAGCGCTTGACCTCCTTGATGAAAGAAGAGAAGAGGCTAAGCTTAGAATTGCAGCCCATCAGCAAAGGATAGCCAGGCACTTCAATTTCAAAGTTCGTCAGCGCAGCTTTGAAGTTGGGGACTTAGTCCTGAAGAGAATTATGACAGCCACAGGTATGTTTGCGCCAAACTGGGAGGGGCCATATGTCATAGGCACGAAACTTCTTGCACATTCAAACTCACAACTGTCGAAGGAGAACCAATTCCAAGAGCTTGGAACAGCAATCATTTGCGTCCATATTTTACTTAAAAGCTTTGCTGAAATGTTGTAAAAGAATTACGAATATATGATTGTTGTATTGAAAGCAATTGTAAAGCAAGTGAATAATGAAAAGCTATAAAGTGGATGTAGGCCCAGCTTTTGGCCGAACCACTATAAATCTTGTGTTCTCTACTGCTATAAACTGCTTTGTTTTATTTCGACATATAAAATACGTTAATTGTGTTACTAAAAATGTCGATTTAATAATGCAGGCCATAAAAACAAAGCTTACCCATCGCAAGATCAAGCGATCTCCGACATCACCCAGCAAGCAAACGCTAAACCATTCAAAATTTCCATACACAAATCCTACGAAAGAAATGCTTCGAACAAAAGTTAGCGATATGGCTGGAAGTGGACCATTTCTAACTAACTGCGAATGTTTGTACAAAGCATCCAGTTAAATAGTTTGTGTCTACCACCACCAACTCGCTTAACTATGAAGTATATTTCTTTGGATAAGGAAAATTATTGGCAACTAAAAAGGGATGATACTTGGAAAAGATAACGGGGATCGCCGACATGAATAGACATGAAAAGATGGCAAAGAGACATGGGCGAGCAAGCATCAAACAGCAAAAGACCTCTTCGGAGGCACAAGCCCTCTTCAGAGGCACAACTCTTCGGAGGATGAAGACCTCGAGCGGGCCTCGCCAGAAAAAGAGAGTTCTTTCTCGACATAAAGTTGCGGACTAATCGGTGATACACTCCCGTGAATTCATCCAACTAAGAGAAAGAAGCTCCAAACTTCAGGCAAAAGCCCTACTCAGAGGCACACGTTTCACCGTGATCTGAAATAAAACTTCACACGAGTCGAAATGTGAAAAGCCCTCTTCGGAGGCCCATTTCACCACAGTTGAAATGCTAAAAGACCTCGAGCGGGCCTCGCCAGAAAAAGAGAGTTCTTTCTCGACATAAAGTTGTGGGCTGATCAGTGATACAGTCCTGTGAATCCATCCAACTAAGAGAAAAAAGCTCCAAACTTCCAGGCAAAAGTCCTACTCATAGGCACACATTTCACCGTGATTTGAAATAAAACTTCACACGAGTCGAAATGTGAAAAGCCCTCTTCGGAGACCCTCTTCCCAGCGAACAGGGAAAAGATAAAAGCCTCTCCCAAGAGGCAGAAACAAAAAGACCTCTTCCCAAAGGCGCAATCAAACATAAAGACCTCTTCCCAGAGGCACAATCAAAAACTCTCATCAGCGGCTCAAGCAGGTTGAAACCCCTTTCTCTTTCTGAAAGGCCCACTGCACTATGAAGTGAAACTCACTAGCCAAAGAAAAAGTGACTTTTTTCAGAAAAAAGAAAAAAGAGGATTGCAAAAACTTTACAATAAAAAAAAGGAAGCCCTCTTTGAAGGCACACTTTAGCTTTTAAAGGAAGATTGGTTCATCTATTCTTGAAAATACTCTTCCTCAAAAAAGTTAAAGTGCCCTTCGGAGGCCCGCTTTACCACATAGGAGAATTCATTTTGTGAGGATTTATATCTGCAAAAGAAAAAGTGATATCTCCGAAGGATGGAGCGTGAAAACTCATATGAAACGAGCCGTACTCTATTTTGAGCAGAATAATATTCCTCCAATTATGGAATAATTATTCTCCAGAAAATAAGAGTACAAGTCCCCTCAAAGTTGAAAATATTGCAACGAGCTTATGGTATAGGGGCAACATGGTATAGCTACATTGGTAAAAATAACGCTCGAACAACATACCATAAGCTCACTGCAATATCGTATAAAGAAACTTGTACAAAAACGAAGAGTAAATGCATTCTCAAAAAAAGACAGAAGTTTGTACAAACAGAAAGAATCATTTTATTCAATGCTGTCAAAAATTTTGTACATGTACAGGTTTCAAAATAAAAAGAAAAGCGGAGGCTGGTGCCCGCACAATCTCCGGCCAGTACATGCATAAAGCAAAAAGTAAAAATAAGGGGAAGCAGGGCCCGTTACTTCTTCTTGCCACCACCTTTAGAGCCTTCACCTGACCTAATAGGCAGTTTTTCAGGACGGCTTGGGAAAGTTGGGGATGAAGGAGAGAGGGTTACTGCCGGATCAACCTTCGCTTCCTCTTCAGAAACAAGAATGCTTTTCCTTTTCTTCTTGGAAGTGGTACGCTTCCTCCTCCTCCTTGAAGAAGACTCACTTCCCGGGGTAACAAGAGCAGCCAGTTTTACATCATCAGAAATAGTATGCTCCGGGGATTTGTCGCCTCCTTCAAGTCCTCCGTCCTTCTGCTCCTGCGAAGCGATTGGATCATCCAAGCCTTGAAGGGCTCCTATTAATTCTTCCTGTGATCCCGGTTGGGAAATAGGAGTGATTTGAGGGAATGGAGGAGGGACAGCTGGAGGAGGAGAAGTCTGTGTGGCACTTGGCGTTTTTTCTACAGAAGAAGAAAAGCCAAAAATATTAGTATCTCCCGTGAAGAAAGGAGATAGAGGCTCATTGAGACTTAGGAAATAATCAAAAAGTTCGTCAAACTCATGAGGAGCAAACAAACAGTCCACTTGGGCAAGATTAACAGTAGAGTTACCTGGAGAAGTCGGCTTCCTAATGTCAACTTCATAAGCCTCTGCTTCGATGCTCTCTTTGCCTTCATCTCCATCCTGCGTGCTTGTGATCTCAGTTATAACTTTAACAGGGGACGGAGAATGAGAACTGGAGCCTGTGATGTCAACATCGGCCGAAACCGAAGGAGGGACGAGGGCAGTTAATGGTGCTTCTTTCACAAAGTGCTGCTCCCCTACCTCAGCTCGTGCTTTGGCAAGCTGCTCTTTACCCCGGGCTAGAGCAGCTATGGCGTCATCATCTAGAAAGTGTTCTGCAAGAGATGCTTTAGCATAGCCGGCGCCTGCACCTCCAAGCATGTCAAGAATTGAATCCCAAACCTCGGCCAGGGTAATCTCATACTTCGGTCCTAAGAATGAAAGGCTCCCACGCCCCATAACGCTATGCACGTAAAAGTCAAATAAAGTGGAGATGACATTGGCTTTAGTCGCCTCATGCGACTGTTCGGCAGCTTGCCTTCCAACGATAGCTTCATCACGTTCCTTCTCGGTCTTTAATAATTGGGCCTTTAGCCTCATAATCTCTAAATCCTAGGAGTTGACCTTCTCCCGTAACTCTGCAACGTCAGCACGATACCTTTCCGTTGTTTTCTGCTCAACCTCAAGTAGTGCCTCGGCATGTCGCTGAGCAGCGTGAGCATCGCGAACTTGCTTTTGAAGTACTTCTTCTTTTTGAGTATATGAGGTAGAAGAAGTAGCAAGCTCTTGTTTAAGTTTTTCAACTTCTGCTTCAAGCTTTTCGTTATAATCAGCGATGTTCCTCATCTCAGTATCATGCTGGCTTAAAGTTTTGTGCCACTCGGCCTTATCATTTTCCATGGTCAGCATGGCCTCTAAATTCACGCGATTGACCCTCTGAAGCTCATCAACAAGCTTTTGCCACCCTGACATACGCTCGATATCAAGTCTAACAGCATCAAGATTTTACAGCATTGCTTGTTTGTCAATAGGGACCAAGTCAAGATCGAACCGCACTCCCTTTAGGCACCAGTGCGGGAACCAGCTTTGCAGAGTAGCCGGGCCTGGTCCAATTTGGAATTTAGGTCTGTTGACCATTGTCTGAATGTTTGTCTTCCCGAGAGCAGGAGAGCCGGAAGGGATGTCAAGTGAGACGGGGGCAGCGGCCTTTTCAGAAGTTGTAGATGCACGCTTTTCACCGTGCCTGGCACGCTTGCTTGGGTCCTCAACTATATGACTTTTTCCCCGGTCGTCATGCGACTTTCTTTTGTGAGAGTCGTCACCTCTCTGGGAAGAATTATGGTGTTCCTCCCTTTCTCTCCTCTCATAACGCTCTTCTTGAGCCCTCCTCTCCTGAGCCTTTCGAGCGGCTCTCTCTTCGTCATTTTCTTTGTAAACGGGAAGGTAGCGCCTATAGTCATATTGATTACGCCTCTCGTAGCGCTGAAAGTCGTCGTAATAAGAGTCGCTGTGTCCCATCGGAGAATCTGAAATTGAAAAAAAGACAAGTCTTAAAAGTCTGTGGAGAAAAGAAGTTAAGTAGGAATAAGTGCTGAAAATCCTATGTGTGTGTGGTGTGCAAACTACACGCGCCAGGCTACAAACCAGTCTTCGGCACAGGGGTGGTAGTGACTTGAGTGGCAGGCGTCAAAATTTGCAGAAAAGTGGATGTCGCCTCGACAACAGGAGAAGCAGCTTTAGGGACATCATCTTTAAAAAGTTCCTATGAAGTTATGATTAGGTCGCTTAGCCCCTCAAAAGTATCATCACAGCCATGCCTGGCGAGAGTTTCTTTTTCGGCTTCCAGATCGGCCGCATCTTCAGAGCAATGAAGAGTTTCTTCCTCCTCAATAACTGGGGCAAGTGCCGATTTGCTGGATGGACCCGCAACATCGGTAAGTGTGGGGCACTTCACCAGTGAGGTTTCATTAGAGGGCTCCTTCGGCATAAGCTTTTCAGCAGGGCTTGAGACATCTGGTGCCTCCGCTGGAGAATCGAGGACTTCATGAGGCTGAGTGGAGCCAGAAGGGTGAAGAAGTCCGAACTTGTGAAGGAATTCGTCGTTCAACAAAAGTTTCATATCCCTCTCTTCAATCGGCATAGCCACGAGCCTCTCCAGAGTTGGCTTGCGGCTGGGATCTCTAGAAGGAGGGGGGAGCGCTGAAATGAAAAAAACGAAGTTAACACTTGGCAATTCGGACTTCGCAAAACTCAGAGAATAGAAGAAGTAAAGGTAGATGATCTTACTTCCTTTCCTCCACACAGCATAAAATCTCTGGGGGCAACGGACAAAAACGAACTGAGTTAAGAACCCATGAGCAGTGTCGGGAAGTCCAACGATCAATTTGCGATTTCGGGCGCTTCTCACGACGGTGATAGAAGGGTGATCCTTAGTCCTGGTAAAGGAGCATAAGAAGCAAATCTCGTCGAAGCTTGGAAGTCGATCAAATGTTCTCCTAAATAGCACACACAGCCCCATCAGAATGGCGTAGCCATTGGGGGTGTAGCTGGAATGGGGAGATGGCTAGTTGACGAAGAAGATTCTGGAGAAAGTTGTTGAAATGGGGAATGGCCCCGCTCAGGCACATTTTCCGATTAACCGCTACGAAGCCAGGAGGTGCCACATCAGCCGTGTTAGTTTTTTCAGGAAGAATGGCATCTGCTTCAGCAATGCCAAACTGAGTGCATAACTGACGAAAAACTTTGTATGATAAAGTAGTAGAGGCTCTCTCTGGAGGATTAACTAGGGGAGCCGGAATAAGAGTGGCTTCTCCAGTCTGGGCTGTTATCTCTTCTTGTTGAGAAGTCATTCTACACAAGCAACTGGATATTCAAATGTGAAGGTGCACGTTTCCTAAAAGTGTGAAGTGTTGTGCAGAACTAATAAAAATAACAAGTAAATATAACTGGAATTAAACTAGTCGACAATTGATCGATTACCAAATTTCCGGTCTTGTTAATTTAAAGTTCAGGTGTAGTATTAGTGCAAACTGGGTAGTTTCAGTTGGCTATTTCAATGTTGCTTTAATACTTTACTTGAATTTGATGATTTAAAAGCACTTCGTTCACACAATCTATTTAAGTTGATTATCTGTTGTTAACTAATCTGCCATTTGATGTGGGCAGTCAGTGGCAGTATATTCGTCCCAATTTTCTGTAAATGATGTATTGAACAGATTGTTAGCTTGCAAGTCAAAAGTGATCTGTGAAAGAATGCAACAAAGTTTAACAGTTCAAAGTGCAACAACTCAAGGTTCAAGCAAAGTTTAAAAGTACAAGTGCTAAGTCGCCGATGACTCAAGTGCTAACTCGGCGACGACTTAAGTGCTAACTTGTCGACGACTTAAGAAATTTTTCCTACAGGTTAAGTTAAGTCTTTGGTTCTGCAAGTTAAGTCGTTGGCTCCTTAAATCATTGGTCCTATAAGCCGCAAAGCGTGTTGAGGAGAAAAGGCTTCGGTTCAAAGCGATGAGAATTTCTCTAAGTCTTAGCTCGGCCGCGACTCAAAGCTTATGTCGTATCTAATTAAGTCGTTCACAAGAGTTAAAGGCTATGCTGCTCATGTAACCTAAGAGTTAAGTCGTTAATAGGACTCAGAGGTTAAGTCGTTCACATGATCTCAAGGGTAAGATTACATTATTCGAACCAAGGAGGTCAAGGAAGTCCAAATTTGCTTAAGTGAAAAGTCGTTTACACGACCTAAAGGATAAGTCGTAAAGTTTCTAACCAAGGTAATAAGAATCCTACTAAGTCCTAATTCCTAAGTCGTTTGATTTGAAAAACCGGTTAACTCCTATCCAACCCGATACCCGTTAACACCATCAATCTAGTATCTTCCCGTCTTCCCCAAACACCTAAAAACTCCGTCATCTCCTCCAAGTTTCCGAAAAACTCTGCTTCACCCACAAATTCGACAACCAGTTGATCCGTGACCCAATAACCCATCATCCTTCAACATCATTAAATCACCAAAAGTCGGTTCAAACTATCCCAGATCCATCATGGATCCAACACATCACCGCGTTCTCATGAAATAGGATGCCAGCGTATCTGATAACTCCTAAAGACTGGTTATGATGTGATTCACAGTAAGGTGTAACACATTAAATTGGATTAGGATTGGAAAAAAGGGAGAAACGCGTTTCCGAGATGGTTGTGATTGAGTCTTGACTAAGATTACTTACGAAATTTGATTATAACGATGGATCGATGAACTGATTGATTGAATTTACTCTTGGAGGCTTGAAAGATTGTTAATAGCGGCGACAAAATGCAATAGGGCGAAGGAGGAAGAGACGACTTAATGGCTTATATAGGGGAGAGAAAGGAACACGGATCGACACAAACGACTTAACTCTTCCATGGGTCGTCCACGACCTAACGATCTAAGCAAATACAGGTTAAGGGAAGTCGAAGCACACGACTTACGACTTAGGCGTGTACTTCGAGGGGCAAATGTTAACCCCGTTTAGTCAACGAGTTAAGGCCTGGGACGATCCACGACTTAAGATGCTTAACGGTTCAAGAGGGATCTACGATTTAGGAAACCTCACGACTTAAGGTGTGTGACGACTTAACAAGTTAAGGCATGAATGACTTACGGCTTAAGGTCACCACGATTTAACAGCTCAAAGTACTCCACGGCTTAACAACTTAAGGATTGAACGACTTAACGAGTTGAAAGACTCGGCGACTTACGACATAGAGAAGTCTACGACTTAACGGTTTAAAAGAAAAGGGATGGTTCACGACCAAAGGCCTCCACGACTTAAGGTTTCTACGACTTAAGGAAGTATACAGTCTACGACTTAAGGAAGTCCACGACTCAAGGACAGGATGACTTAACGATTCAAGAGATGGCATGACTTAAGAAGGAAATGAGTTAACGACTTAAAGCCATCCGCGACTTACGACCTAGCACGTGTCGTGAGCGACTTAAGCAAATGAAGCGCTGCTTCTTATTTAACACGGTGGCCTCTTAACTCATACACGATTCAGGACTTGTGTTATTATCTGAAATAAACGGGCTTACTAGTTAAGCCACGACTCACGACCTAGCTTGAGTCATACACGACCTAAAGCTACTGAGTAAAAGTCCGATGTCGCGTTACTTATACAAGAGGATGTTGACTCGTGGGCGACTTAGGACTTGTAACATAAATTCTGATAGATGAGTGAACCTTTGTGAGACCATGGGCTTGGCCAGATAAGTCGGCCACGACCTACCATAAGTCGATCACGACTTACGACCCAAGGGGGGAATTTCCCTATAAATACCAACCTACCTCAAGCATGAAGGGGACTTTTTGGACAATCTCTTCAAGCGCCGATACTCTGCCAGTTTCTAAACCGACTTTATACTTGAAGTTTCGAAGAACACTACAAGCTACTTTGAAAGACTTTCACACATCCGACATGGATTCGAAGACTTTCATCTACATCGAAGCTTAAGCTACTTGCTCAAAGTGTTTTGTTACTAAAGAGATTTGTACTTGAAGGGCATTGTATCGTTTTGTAACAAGATCAGTAATAAAGATACTTAAAGTGGACGTAGGCTACTCCTTAAGCCGAACCACTATAAAATCGCTGTCTCTTACTGTATTTTCTGTTATTTTAGCTGATATTCTGTTCCCAAACCGTCG
Source organism: Allium cepa (assembly GCA_030765085.1). Lineage (NCBI taxonomy): Eukaryota > Viridiplantae > Streptophyta > Magnoliopsida > Asparagales > Amaryllidaceae > Allium > Allium cepa. Next base: position 1,035,558,123 of record CM060928.1, read on the forward strand.
GGTGGTGCTTTCACATTCACACTTCACACACCGGGGTGTTAGCGTCCAATTTTAAGCGTTAACATAGTGAAAATAATAATTTCTTGAATTTTCAAAATATGGCCTAGAAACTTATACCATTGTGTTCGTGGCGATTTTTTGATTAATTTACATATATAATATGCCTCAAGCGGACTTCGTAGGAAAAAGTTATTGACGTTCGAAGTTCCATACCGAATAATAATTATACATGTAAATGTGCATAAATATATTTGTTTATAAATATATGCACGTATAAACTCCAGAACTAACGCGTGTTTGTATTTTAAAATAGACGGGGGTTATAAAGGAAATTAATTGACATCAGTAATTAGAGGTTATTAATTAAAATTAGTGGGCAACGTTAATCAAATCGGCAATTAAACGAAATTAATTTCATTAATTAGTAATGCTTGAATTTCAAAATAAACATGTGTTATAAAGGGAATTAAATTTGCAATTGATTGAAATTAAATATAATGAATATGCAGCGGTTAAAATTAATGTTTAATAATTTATAACATATAAAAAGAGAGGAAATAAATTAATGAGTATAAAAAAAAGGCTAGACACATCAAAACTTACGCATTGTTCTTGTTTTTAATGGCTAGATTTCAACCGCTTTAAATGAACAGATGATGTTGCTTTGGCTCTCCAAAATAAACGTGCTTGGCTAGCCTTCAAACCCATATTTTTCTCAATGGGCATGGAAGCCCTGCAACTTCTCATTCTCCTACAATTCTTCATAAATCAAGTATACTAGATTTAGGTTTTCTAATTTGCAATTTGGAGGTAAAAACTGTAGATCTAGAGAAGAGATGTCCAAATTAAGTCATCCGTATAAGGTGTGTTTTTAGATCTGGTTTTCTAGTTTATATGTTTTTTTTCATCAATAAGATCCAGATCTATATATCCATACGAATTCTGGTTTGTGGATCCAAATAGGGTTGCAAAGGGAAAGGCTATGGATAATAGGACTGGAGTAAAGAAAATCAGATTTGGAATTTGGAGTGTTTTCTTTCAGGTGAGTGGATTTAAATTATATATCTTTTATGTCGATGATATACAATATCGTTAGATTCACGTTAAATATTTTAGTTCAGCATTTGAACTAATTTCAGTAATTAGTTCTACTACTTAGTTATGTTGAAACTGTACATTTTATAAGAGAAGTATACTTATATTTAAACGTCATTTATATGGAAAAAGAATGGAATACAATTAAATATAAGTAATATTAGGCTTAAAAATTATAGAGAAAGGCATAAGCCTAAAAGAGAGAAATTTACAGTAAATTTGTTAAAATTCGAGGAATGAAATAAGCAGGGGAAATCTAATAACATGATTTGGAAGTTAGTGATAGATTAGTTGGTTTTAGAAAAGGGAATACGTTTCCATAGTTTAATATTGTAAGAAAAATGGTAAACGTAACTGCAAGAAAAATGGAATTAGTGCATAATAGAGACATTACTGTTTTTCGCATTATCCAACAATTAAAGAAACAATAAAAGAAATATCTTGCAATTACGAGTTATTATTTATGGCATTATTTAGTATTCAATAATGGAAATGGACTTTAGTACAGTTTTTATAACTAACCAAATAGAATTGAATAACTTCCTAGAATAAAAGTGAATAATGTGAAGCGTTAAAGAAATTGATGAAGAGGAAATAATCAAGTTAAATATTTGACAAGACTAGAAATAATAAACATAAAATGTGACTAGTTCTGCATTTACTGCGCAGATAGTAGAATAAAAGTAAAGCGGTAATTATGACAAGTAATTTATGATAGTTGGACGTAGTCCCAAGCCAAGACAGTCATATAATAAAAGATAACTAAATAAAAATTAGTTACATGATAAAAGAAAAAACAAGAATAGAAAAGAGGCACTTGCAATTACATTTATAACACATATGTTATAAAAAGAAAGAAAAGAATATAAAAGTGACAATTGCAAGTATAATTGCAACATGTAGGTTATTATTAAAAAGAAATAAATAGAAGAGGCTTACTTTATCAAAATTTGATCATGGTTAGGTTAATAATAAAAAATAATAGAAGTGGCCCGTACCGGTAACAATCCATCTTAGGTCTAGGACTGATAGTCTCACACATGGGTAGGCTGGGCATGTTGATTTGGGTAAATAAGTAGTCAACATAATAAGAAAAGTAAACTCAATGCATAATAAAATATTAGACGTAGGGTCTAATAAAATAGTAAGGTGCGTCAGGAGTATCCTAAAGAGAATCTAGATTAAGAGCCTAATGAAGCAGTTCATCGTAGATTTTTAGTACAGAAAGAGTACGTCCAACATAGTTATTTTGTGCTAGAAGAAAGTACAAGATTTCAACGGGACCTCAGGATACTCCAGGATAGCCCTCCGGGGCAGGCCTAACGAAGCTGCACCCTTGGAGGCGGGTCTGCAGTTGTTCCATCAAGAGAGTATGCCTTGACCGCTTTTGCATTGCAGGCCTAATGAAGTGGACCTTTGTAAGTAGTCAAAGGGTTAATGATGGAGTAGGATAAACACTACACCAAAACAGGCAAATTCTAACATTTATAAGTGTTACAAATAATTTCAGTAACACTTTTTAAGTGTTACAAATGGACTGTAAGGAGTGGAGCGATCAAATTTGTAACACTTATAAGTGTTACAAACATATGTATTACTAACACTTATAAGTGTTGGTACCTAAATATACGGTAACGCTTATAAATGCTGGTAACGAAATATATGGTAACAATTGTAAGCGTTGGTACAGAAATATACGGTAACGCATATAACTGTTGGTAACGAAATATACGGTAACACTTAAAAGTGTTGGTACAGAAATATATGGTAACGCTTATAAGTGTTGGTAACGAAATATACGGCAACACTTATGAGTGCTGGTATAAAAATACACGGTAACGCTTATAAGTGTTGAAAAATGATTATTTAGTAACACACATATATATATACACCAAAACTTAAATGCAAAGTTTAAATATAAACAGGCTGCAAATAATGGTTTCCATATCATAAATAATTCATCATACATATTCAATGCAAAGTTTAAACGCTCTGCAAATGTAGTATAATATATCATAAACATTATTTACATATATAAAATACCACAATGTCATATATTCAGATATTATTACAACATAAGCTTCAAAAAATATATTTCAAAATACACTTAAAGTTTAACTTACGGTTAACCTAACCATTCCTGATCATCCATTACAAATTCTAATGGTTTTGAATATTCTTCGACGTCTAATATAACAATCCAAAGCATCCTTCTTCAAGTACCTACATTAATATAAACACTCGATTAAAACTTACACCTTCAAAATCAAAAGGTTAAAGACTGAGTTACAACTAAGGTTCTAATTTTTTTTTGTATTTATGAATTCTCTAACTTAGTATGCAAAATACATGTTAATCAAACCACATCAGCACTTAGTATGCAAAATACATGTCAATCAAACTACATGAAGATAAAATGGGGTAGCAATACGTATAGGCAAAGTACTGATCAATGGCATCTTTCTGCAACACTTCCAAGATTTCATAGCTACTACCACTACATCAGCACTTAGTGATCACAACCCTATCATCATTAAACTACATTCATAAGGTGCCCAAGGAAAGGGGATACATTCCAGATATATCAATATTTGGCATATGGCAACAGATTATGTAGTGCTCATCTTATTAGATTTTACTTAGGGCAGTGGTATTTAGAAATTTATAATAAAATTTAGAAGAATTAAATAAAATCTGGAAACTTGGAACAAAACAAGGGAATAAGATACTGAAACAGTGCTAAACTGGAAATATATTATAATGATAAATTGCTGATAGCAGATAATAATCCAGAGGATGCATTTGCATATGAGGAACTGATTACGCAGGAAATATTCTATAAAGGAAAACGCATGAAAAATATGTACAGGCAGTCCATAAATCAAAAATTAGTTGGCTTACTAAGTGGATTCAAACTTAAGATTTTTTTGTTCAAAAATGTCGATGAGAAAATGTAGAAATAATATCAAAGCATTATTTAGGACAACTGATTATTGATACAATGCATATTCAAGATGAAGCATTTCAGTATTTTTATGATCTGTACAATGGGGACCACCAATATATTCATCAGTTTGAGGAAATTAACTGCAATGATTTGGGAAAGGATTACTAGTTACACATGTTACAGTGAAGGAATTAAAGGATGCAACCTTCTCAATTAAAGAAGAAAAACTACTAGGACCTCATGGCTTTTCTTCCAAATTCTTCAAACTGCATTGGCAACTTCTTAATGAGTTTGAATTTATTTTATAAATTCTCCAAATGCTCCAATTTCTTTATAAATCTTCCATTACTTCCTACTGCAAATTTATAAGTTTGAATTTATTTTTCTGTAAGCTTATAAGGTTTTTGATAGCATTTCGGCAGGGCAACCATCCAAGTTTTGTACAGCTACATGACTCTTCCACTTTATTCTCTTGTATCATAGGTTTTCTATTCATTAAAATATAGAGAGTAATGTTATTTAATAAAGCGACATATAATTATATCAAAGTACATCAATTGTGTCATTCATAAATATTACTATCATAGCTTTTTTGATAGGTTTAATTTTTAGTGTTTTTCTGAAATGAACATGATCCTGGAATCAAATTTTCATAACCTTGTAAAATATTGAAACATAGAATGTGTGATGTAGATTCACACACACAAACACACACACATACACACACTTAAATATAGAACTAATTTTAGTTGGTTGTGCATCATAACCTTGTCAAGTGTCTTTTTTAAATCATATATGAACTATGTGTTATTCAATTGTTAGGCAAATGATACTTTCTTACTAAACAAATCTTGCAATATGAATGTTCTTGTAGTAGTTAAAGAAGGTTTAACAAACTAGACACTCAACTATTCCCCATTATAAATTTCTTAACAGCTTAATTTCCATTTTTTTAATTTTTTAATTTTTTATTTACAGAAATATTTTGTTTGAGAAGAACGTGCACAAGGATGGAATGAACAATTAGGTCTGTCATTTCGTAATAGCAACATCAGGTAATATAAGGGAAGCTACTTCTATGGTGGACATATATGAGGTATCTATTTTATAGATAATAGTTATTTAAATTATTTAAAAATATTTATCTGGATATGGGTTGTACTAAATAATGAACATGTTTGTGTTAATTAAATTCAAAGGTTGAAAGTATGAAAATTCGGGGAATTGATATTTAATAACCTTACGGTGTATGACATAAATTCAATCATCTGTTGGTTTTATTTTTGTACTTCTATTCACAATTTTATTAACCCTCTCTTGTATTTGTATGTGCATGTGCCATTATTATTGCAAATTAATAATGCGGTATAACATCACTTGGTGATTCGAGGGGCACGAGTAATTCAAATTCATTCCAATTAACTTGGACCATCAAGCACCCTCTGCTCCGCTTCTTTCAACTAATAATTATTAGTTTTTTTTAGCATTCATATTTTGTTTGCTAAAAAGATTAATACACATTTGAAACATAGTTCAACAAGACAAATATCTTGATACACTAAGGTGCACATGTACACGAGCGAGTGTATGGAGAAGAAGATGGTAAATGGTTTTGAAAAAAGAAGTAAAAGGTAAACAACCTCATATTAAACTAATATATTGTGTGCTACTAAAGGTACTCTGTTGCACATGAACTGAGGAAGCTGATGCATATTTGTCGAGGAAGGTGATGAGTTGAAAATGGATGGGGGGTTGATGAGGCAAAGGTATGCTGCTGCACATAAAGCTAGTCTTCTGCACGAGGGTAACTTGAGACAGCTTCTGGTACCGCAAAAGTTGTTTTGGAACGAATGGTGACTAGATTAGTTTGTATTATATGAAGTTAAGCAATCTAATCATATACAATAGCAAGAAAATTGGCAGCAAGTTGCATGGAGTAACCGAGGCAGGTGTGCAATCAACAAGAAGGCAAATAAGCCAGCGAACCATAGTGTATCAGGTTGAGATTGTGAAGCATCAAAGTATATTGGAAATGCAAAGTTCAAAGGCTGGAGCAGGAAGGCCATGCATGGTTATAAGTGCATGAAGGTGTTCAGGAGAGAAGTTCTGGCATAATGAGTGTTGAATAGCATATGAATGAGTGTAGGCAGAAAGCACGGTGAATTGCTCTTGCAGTGTATAGGTAAGCATGAACACACATATGAATGTCCAATACCAATGTACAGGTGAGTGCACATGCAGACTAGAAGTAGCTGGGAAGAATGATGATGTAGCGGCCATGATTGTTGATGATGCTATGAGGACATGATAAGCTGGATGTATGCTCAAGTTCAAGAGTTGTAGATAAGCATATATTATTGATGACTTGTTTTGGCCGTCGATTTGGTTTGTGTGATTACATTGGTTTTTTCAACATAAGTTTGTGTAAAAAATGTTTATACGAACAATATTTGCAAATATTTGTGGACAATAGAACTTACACACACACACACACATAATATTATTGTTGTTATCCCATTTTTGGTCAAAACTGGAATATCAATGTTGTGTGCATTTCCACCATGACCGAACCAAGAAGAAGCAGCCAGCAAGCGTATATAAGTCTGGGATTTCACTCATGATTCAAGTATAAAAGTCCATTCGGTATCAAAGGTTTAAAGTTTCATTCGGCAATGTAGAGCGAAATCTCATTCGGCATTCAAGATGCCTTGGTTCATCCGGCATTCCCAACTCACTACCGAACCAAGTACACCCCTTCAATACCGAACCAATTCGTCTCCCCCGTCCTGCCAAACCAACTGCCACCGAACCACAACTCCAACAACCCACTACCGGACGAGAACCAACACCGGACCACCCTACACCGAACCAAAGCTTCTCCATCCTTCTCTCCAAGCACGGCCGAACCAAGGAACGCCGAACCAGATGTGCCAGGCCAGATTGCTTCAGCCCAGGCCCACCAGCAGCTATAAACATCCAAGACCCCTGCCCCCAACATCACTCTATAAATAGAGGGGCAGGGGCATAACAATGGCAGACAAGTTTGAGAGCTCAAGCACGGAAGGAACTTTCAAACAACTTTCATATACTTGTATGCAAAGCTTTGTACTTGTAATCTGAAAGAAAAAGGAGAATAACATATAAAGTGGACGTAGGCACGTTCTGGCGGAACCACTATAAATCTGTGTGTATTTTACAGTTTAGTCCCTGCTTTTCATATATTTGCATAAATCACCCAAATCACTAAAAACAACATATAATCAACTAACTCATACGACTTGGAGGTGTTTGCCCATTTTTTGCGCAAACATTTTTGGTGCTTTCACCGAGAATTGAACTCAAGGATTCAACCGCTTGGAATTCGAACTTCAGAGTTTAGAGATTCAGATTGGAAGAGTCATGGCAAGACAATCAAGCAGAAGGCCAAGGCCAGAGAGATGTGAACATGGAGGAAAATCAAGAGGCTTCTTCAGAAGCTAATCAGGCATCGATCCTGCATGGGGGCACCACACATGGAGCATGTTGATCCAATCCCAGAGAGAGAGATAGGGGCCTCTGAGCAACCTGGTAAGGAATGAACGCTCATCCAGGGGGCATGTAAAATTCCCTCCTAAACTTGGGGGGCAGGTCGAAAGCGATGAACAAGTCGCAAACCTCTCACTAGCACGGTTAGATCATTTACACATGTAAGCGATCGCGCACGATCCATAGGCATGCTCTGAATGACTACTGACCGCACCATAGTAAGAATTTACGCTTTGACATCCTCGTCTTGCTCTTGCTTTGATCTTTACTTGAAAATTCCTGTTGTGGAATTCGTATGGTTATTGCTTTGATATTTGCAAATTTACTCGTATGCCTGTTGGATCGCGAACGGTCAACAAGCACCTCTTGTATGGCGATGAACCGACAAAGTATTTGATTAAGAAACTCCACCAAACATGAAATCTGGCAAACGATCCAGGGACCCACTCGAACGTGAACCTGGTATCAACAATACCAAGCCCCCCCCCCCCCGGCACACTTACTCGCCTCCAATAGGCACACAAATGATCCAAGGACCCACTCGAACGTGAGCCTGGCATCAGTAATACCAAGCCCTCCTGGGCACACTTTCTCGCCTCAAACGGCACCCCAAGCCCTCCTGGGCACACTTTCTCGCCTCGAACGGCACCCGACTTCGAACAGTCACAATTCGCCTCGAACGGCACCCGACTTCGAACAGTCACAATTCGCCTCGAACGGCACCCGATCGCGAACGATCACAACTCGCCTAGAACGGCACCCGACCTCGAACGGTCACAACTCGCCTTGAATGGCATCCGACCTCGAACGGTCACAATTCCCCTCGAACGGCTCCCGACTTCGAACGGTCAAAAACTCGCCTCGAACGGCACAACTCATCTCTCCACAAATGGCTCGATCGCGAAACGTCGCCATTTGAGGTCCACCCCCTGACCGGCAACAGTCGCACCTTACCACGAATGGCTCGATCTCGAACGATCGTCATCCGAAGTAAGGCGCTTGACCACGAACGGTCCCATTTCATCTTTTGCCGCGAACGGCACCGGCCGTGAACGGTCACATTTCACCCCAAGTGGCTTGATCGCAAACGGTCGCCATTTGAGGTCCGCCCTCTGACCGGGCTCGGTCGCACTTTACCTCGAATTGCTCGATCCCGAACGGTCGTCATTTGAAGTAAAGCGCTTGACCGTGAACAATCACATTCCACCGCAAATGACTCGATCTCGAACGATCGTCGCATGGATTTAGACGCTTGACCGCAAACGGTCGCACTTCACCTCAAATGACTCGATCGCGAACGGTCGTCATTTGAAGTTAGGCGCTTGACCATGAACGGCCGTGCGTCATCCCAAATAGCTCGATCCCGAACGGTCGTCATTTGGGGCCATATAAAATATCAAGCTCTTTACAGGTTGTCAACAGGATATGAACATCCAGCTCATGGCATTACAAAACACGCCTTCCTACAGCAAGGACATAAACTGGATATGAACATCCAGCTTATGGCATTACAAAACACGCCTTCCTATCGCAAGGCATGTTTTGGGGGGTAAACTGTTATCCCATTTTTGGTCAAAACTGGAATATCAATGTTGTGTGCATTTCCACCACGACCGAACCAAGAAGAAGCAGCCAGCAAGCGTATATAAGTCTGGGATTTCACTCATGATTCAAGTATAAAAGTCCATTCGGTATCAAAGGTTTAAAGTTTCATTCGGCAATGTAGAGCGAAATCTCATTCGGCATTCAAGATGCCTTGGTTCATCCGGCATTCCCATCTCACTGCCGAACCAAGTACACCCCTTTAATACCGAACCAATTCATCTCCCCCGTCCTGACAAACCAACTACCACCGAACCACAACTCCAACAACCCACTACCGGACGAGAACCAACACCGGACCACCCTACACCGAACCAAAGCTTCTCCATCCTTCTCTCCAAGCACGGCCGAACCAAGGAACACCGAACCAGATGTGCCAGGCCAGATTGCTTCAGCCCAGGCCCACCAGCAGCTATAAACATCCAAGACCCCTGCCCCCAACCTCACTCTATAAATAGAGGGGCAGGGGCACAACAATGGTAGACAAGTTTGAGAGCTCAAGCACGGAAGGAACTTTCAAACAACTTTCATATACTTGTATGCAAAGCTTTGTACTTGTACTCTGAAAGAAAAAGGAGAATAACATATAAAGTGGACGTAGGCACGTTCTGGCCGAACCACTATAAATCTGTGTGTATTTTACAGTTTAGTCTCTGCTTTTCATATATTTTCATAAATCACCCAAATCACTAAAAACAACATATAATCAACTAACTCATACGACTTGGAGGTGTTTGCCCATTTTTTGCGCAAACAATTGTCAAAGATATTGTTTGTGAAATGTTATATAAAACATGTTTACTAGTTTTACGGATTACTTTTATGCAGTGTTGTAACAGTTTTTAGAATAGTTATAAAAATTTGTTAAAAGTATGTCTCCAATGCATGTTAAGCATGATTTAAATAACTAACACAACATTCAAAAATAATTTACTTATGAATTTTTTATGATGGAATTTTTTGATAAGGGAAAAATGTTAAATGGCTATGCTTTGTTCAATAACAGTTATTGACCAAACTACACACACACATAATTTAATGAAAAATGAAAACTTAAAATTTTAGAAAAAAATCAAAATTTTAAGCAGTTTTCAGAGTTCACTTAATATACAAAGTCTTTGAAGCTTATCAAAAAAATTGAGATTCACTATTACTTTCCAAATGCTTACTTTTTATTTAACAATATAACTTCTCCCGAAACTCCACCCAAAAATATATGCGGCAATCATCTTCGCCGTTAAATTACACTGCACCTTTGATATCCAAATTATAATTAATACTTAGAATTTATTTATAATTAGCCTTTATAAAAAAATTATTTATCAATAATTGTAATTAATAATAAATAATTAATAATTAGTAGTTGTAAATAACAACTGATAATGGTGGGTAGATCCACATCCACTGACATATTTGTTCTCACAGCATGGCACAAGCTACAAGCAAAGACGATGCTAGTGGGGGGTCAAGTAGAGGCCATGGCCTCCCTTAATTTTTAAAGTTTTCTATAGGAAATGAACTTGTATCGGCTTTTCTAAAAAAAAGCTTTATTGATCTTTCATCATTTGTAACTCATTTTATCATAAAAGGTTATGTCCCTTTTCCTCATTCTTCTCATGCTTCCAAGTTTCCAATTTTTACAGATAATAAATTCACTTCTTAAGGAAACTAAGGTAATTACTTTCTACTTTTAATTTTTAGTTTCCAAATCTATTATTGATATATGTGTTTTAGTTCATTAATTTACTAAACTGGGAATGTTTGCTCAATTTGGAATGATGAAATTGATCTGATTTGAACGCTCATTTTGCTGTACTGTCAAAAATTAGGTTGATAAAATTAGTATAATTAAATTGGATACCTTAAGAATACTGATCAAAATTATGAAATCGCCAGTATAATTAAGTTAGATACCTTATACGCATCGCTCTCCTCCTCCTTGGATGCCGATGGTGCCATTGGGTAGAGCAGCTTGCAACCGCGTCTCTCTTCTTGGTCGCCTCTACTCGATATTTTTTAAATACGAGTCATGATTTAGATAGAAGGAATTAGGGCAAGATATCGAGCTGAAGAGTTAAATAGGTATTGGGTTTGCAATTGAGGGAGAAGGAGGATTCTAAAACATAGTGGAAAGAAAATAGGCTTGGGAGCGGCTGAAATAATTTTTGGGCCTGGATTTAATTTAGTGCGATTGAGGGAGAAGAAGGACGTTGGTTTTTTGTGAGGAAGAGCAAACCCTAAATTAAATTTTAGGTGGCCAAAATCTGTTTAGGAATGGGAAAGCGTGGGAAAAGGGACAGTATTTACAAATTAGAAAAGACTCCTTTTGTTATTAAATTATTTACATTTTTACCGATTGTTGTAACACTTATATTCATTAGCAAAATTAATGTAGAAGACTATTTATTTTTATTAACACTTTTTTGGTATCCTAACACTTTTTTACTATTAGGGGTCTGTGACATTCATAAGTGTTAGCAATTGACAAATATAAAATGTTACAAAATCACTTATTTGGAGTAGTGATATTCATATGACACCGTACGCTAGTTTGCTAGTGGGTAATAGTGGGTAGGACCCATAATGACAGTCGCATGTGGATATTTGCCATCATCAGTCAGAGCGAGTTCGGGAAAGACTAGAGTTAATCCAACAGACCAATGATTCTTTTACTATCGAGACATTGGATGAAGGGCACAACCAATTGGATGTTTAGATTGTTTGCAATAGGGCACAACCACTTGGCTCTTGAAAGGTCTTTCGGTTAGTTAAGGGCGACGGCGTGGGGCCATAGCCACGATGAGAATAGAGACAAACGAAGTAGAATATCTGTATTGTAGGCCGAACGAAGCGGACCTTTATAGATATAGAGAATCCTCGATCAAGTTCCGTTCAAGATAGACCTTGTTGGCAGAGCTCAGGGAGTAGATAGAACGATTATGTATAGTCCTCAATGTATGCGATGGGTGAAACATTGTGGATGTCAGAGCAATAGTATAAGGTAGTGCAGATGCAATTTGTAATGATCCGTCATCCGTCTCCACAGAATGATGCATCATTAATAAGAAAGAAAGAGATATAAAAGAGAAAAGAAAGAAGAGAAAGAAGAAACAACATCAGAATCTAAACAGCGGAATAAATAAATTATATTAATAACATAAATATTACATAGTTTACAATCATTATCAGAGTTACACAGATAAACAATACATACTAGATAGTTATAAATACCTGTCTAGTTATACAACTCAATACAATACAAGAGAACTACTCACAGAAATCAACAAAGCGGAAATATATATATCTACTCGCAGAAGCCTCCTGCTCCATTGCTCCTCCACAATTCGTCAAAGCTAACCTGAATCTCTTGGCTACTCGTAAAAATTTGAGTACCCAAGAGTTTAAGAAAAATAGAAGGTAAACTCCAGGTCAGACATGGGTCTGGTGTGAGTAATAGGTTAAGGTTGCTTAATTTTCAAAACCTTTAGAAAAGAAAGGTATCGCCTAAGACTTCCCACACATAAACATGGAAAAGTTTTTACCTTATGCTAACCAATACATTTGATAGGAAACCCAGTGATATTATAATAGGTCTAGGGTTTTCAAGTAAATATGAAATAACCGAAATTGTTACATTTATTAAATTAATACAATCAAAACCGTTGGCACTTATTGGATTTTGGATTCCATACAATGACAGGGCTATTGGGGTACCACCCTTCACAGTACGTGGCCTAGATCAATGTACCGAGGAGTACGCCCGCTCCCCTGCAACACAAGGCCGGAACCATCCCTTACTGGACAGTTCCAAACAAGACAACCCCGACAGTTGGAGCTCACAACCGTCCATAAAGCCGAAATAAAAGGGACCTCTACACAGCCGAAACAAGACAACCCCGACAGTTGGTTTTTTTCTTTCAGGATTTAAACCTAGAATGTTAGAACAGGCAGAAATAAATCAAAAATAAACATGCATTCTATCGTACATATATACAGGGAATTTAATCATATTTATCCACACACAATTCATATTTATCTCAAGAAAACAATCAAGAAATATATTTACTTAAATTAGCAATAAAATAAAATGTTACTCAGAAATTTTATGAGCAGAGTATCCATGCTTTGACAAGCCTAAACTAGAATTGCTTGAAACTGAATTGTGTTTTCTATTTCCAAAACTTTGAGTTGGTTCTAGTTTTGTTTCTTTAAAAACTTTAGTTTTCTCTTGCTTTTTAAAAGACTTAAATCTTGATTTATTGCTTTTCTCCCTAATGCATGCATGTTTGTTTCCAGGTGAAAAATGCAGACTTGGTTGATTTTTAAACAGAAAAGCAGAGACCTTTAGTTGCAAGTAGGCATGATGAAGTTTAAAACAGAAATGCAGAATAAATTTCAGGCATTTGAATGGAGGTTGCAGTTGCATGTAATTCTTTTGAGTTGCAGAATGATTTGCATTTCAAACATGAGGAAAATTTTCAAACAGTTTTGGGTTTTGAGGGGAAAACAAATTTGTTTGAACAGATTCTGATTTGATTAAAATTTCTGTTGGAAGAAAGATGCAGATTTTTGTTTTCATCTTGGCTTTTTTAATTGAATAAGAATATTAGAAAAGAATATGAGGTGGGAAAAATATGAGTTTATAAAAGAAATCTTTTGATTTCATAAGATTAGAAGAAAAAGAAAATATAGGTGTAACAACCCGCATATTTATCAATTGTATGTTTAAATATTTTATTTAAATATTTTATCGTTCATCGGATTTTGGTCTGAAAAGCTACTTTTTGCAAACAGTCGAATTAGGACTCGAGACCCTTCCCATTGAGTTCAAAATGTCGTTCGCAACCTTTTTGAGTATAAACATTGATATGTTTGGAGCTAGATAAAAATTTGACCTTTTTCACTTTGGGTTTGGGTTTGGGTTCAGCCCACTAGCCAACTTAATACCCAAATCTGAACCACTTCTCCCCATTCACTCTTACTTCCTCCTCTTTTCAGTTCTAAAGCAAAAATGGTGGAAGGGAATGGGAAATAGAAATCCAAAACCCTAGTTCATTTGCAAAATCCAAGATCTAGCTCCAAATTCTAAGAGAACCCATTGGTAAGCATCCTGTTCATCTTCTCCAACTCTTTCTCCATTCCATTTCAGAAATTCCTAAACCTAACATAGGAAATATTTTACTTGTAAGCTTAGATTGAAGCTTCTTGAGTTGTTATTGAAGAGGAATTGATCTTAGCTTGTTTTAAAAGCTTCTCCTTCATTGATTTGGGTTCAGAGGTGAGATTTTTATCTCACATCTATGACTATAATTATCTTTGGTGGTTAGGTATGAATTCCTAACACCTCTTCATGTGAATTTGCTTTTGATTTGGATTGGTTGTGTGAATATTCCACTTTTTGGGTTTTTAAGTCAAATTTATGTGAAAATCCTTTTATGGATGTTTGATCATGCTTTGGATGATGCATCTAGGAGGATAAAGGGCCGGGTTGCCAATTGGCATAAACCCTTAGAGCCAATGGTCGTTCGGTTGCATTTTGGAAGATTTTGCTCTTCATTTAGATAGGCTGAAAAACAGCCCAGTCCTTGATTCAGTCGACTGAAAAGTCTGTTCAGTCGACTGAACCTGGAACCCGAAAGTTTCCAGGCATGATTCAGTCGACTGAATCCTCTGTTCAGTCGACTGAACCTGGAACCCAAAAGTTTCCAGGCATGATTCAGTCGACTTAATCCTCTGTTCAGTCGACTGAACCTGGAGATGGAAAATTTCCTGAACCTGGAAAATTTCCACGTACAGCGTCAGTCGACTGAAAACTCTGTTCAGTCGACTGAACCCCGTAGCGGGGGTGTTGCCCCCGCACCCCCACCTTGGGGGGTTGCCACTCCCCCTGTACCCCCCCCTCCGTAAGGGATCTTATCTAAAAAACATTCAACAGAACTTGCTTTGTTGAGATGCTGAGTTGACCATTCGTCGAGATAAACTATCTTGGGCTTCTCGGTCGATTTTATGGATTTTTGAATATCTATTTCGATGGATTCTTTATCGGTTTCTTTGGATTTTATTCACATCTTTGAATGTGAATTTTTATGATTGATTATTTCTACAATCACTTCTATGATTTGTCACTTTAAAATATAAAGGTTTTCTATACTAGTAGTAAATATCAAAACTCTTTCTTCAAATGATTTCAACACTATTTTATAGCAAAGCTCGTTTTCTCAAACCGATTTCCAATCTATTAGTATATACAAACCTTTACGTAACTCGTATGAGAAATCTAATTAAACAACTTAGTAAAACAAGTGGTATGAAACTCTTGTGTTTACTTCGTCGGTTAATTCTTGGACTTGTTCGATCGAATCTCTTGTGACAATTTTCTAATGGAGATCTACAATTTGTTCATAAATATTTAAGTTAAGCTAGTGGTTATGGGACATGAGGCTAAGCTTTTATATTTACTAGCTTAGTGTAATTGACACTTCTCGTTGATCATGACGATCAGTTTATGATTTAGACTAGCAATTGTGCGATGTTTCTTTGTTTGCAAGGTTAGACTAGACCTCATGGGTGTGATTCCGACTCACACATATCTCTTCGTCCGCAAGGTTAGTCTAGGCACCATTTGTGTGATTCCACTCACACATACCTTTTTATTGCGAGGTTAGGCTAGACACTATTTGTGTGATTCCACTCACACATACCTTTTTGCTTTTTGGTTAGCCTAGACCTCATCTGGGTGATTCCAGCTAACCCATATGGGGTAGCTCCCCATGGTCTTTGGACTGTCACGTGATAGGCCTCATTCCCTTTTTCTGTGATTTCTGGATTTCTTGTGTTGACTTCTGGAATTTATGTCATTGGCTTGTTATGAGTACAAGTTTAGGGTATGATGCCCTCTTTGGATCTTTGAGAAGATTCCCGTGATATTGATTTATCTCTTATTTATTGATCTTCTGTTGAACATCATTTGCATACTTATAATAGTATGTCAGTATGGATATTTTGTGTTTATGCCATATCTTTTATTTTATACCATGTTATCTAATATTTATAGCTAGACTGATCCGTTTATTATTTTCTTAAATCATACTCGGGCCAGACTGAGATTTTACAGGTGCTTCTGCTTGACTTCTTCCCAGGATTTGCTACTCTGACTTTCGGCTAACTATTTAGATTAATAGTTTTTGTTGTATACACTAGAGATATAAACTCATAGTTGTATTCTTTTGTATAGCATGTGTCGCTATTCTTTTGTATTATTGTGGATCTTTTTGACCACTACTCTGATGTACACTTTCATGTGTTAGTTATATATTCATATCTTCTTCCGCCTTTGTGATATGGATGTCTATGACTGATTTGTGTTATGCTTATTTCTATATTTGTTTTCGAAGATTATTTATAGCCACCGTGTGATAAGCAATCACATGGATGGTCGCTCCTCAACAGCCTTATTCTCCGTGCTAGTTGACAGCACTACACCATAGTGTTCTTGGCTAGCGTGGGTATAAAGGTGGGGCGTCACAATAGGACACTTGTTTCAATTTTAAACATTTGTCACAATTCTTATTTCATAACTAACACATGTCATTTAGTTGTTTTAAGAGATTACACATGTTTTAAGTATCTTTATTTTAATTTAAAATTGTTTATAAACTTTTAAATCTTAATTTACTATTTCTTATGTATAAATAAATGAATTTCTTCCTTTTTCTAATTAAAAAGAAATGAAACAAAATAATTTATAATTAAAAGCTTATTCTAATATTTTTAATATTTATTCTTTAAATTCAAGGCATTAAATTCAAATTTTAAATTAATTTATCAAATCAAATTTTAAAAATCAAGTTATATATGTATGCATATATAATTCTTATTAAATTTAAAAATAACAATCTATTTCTAAAAATTTAGTTATGATTATAAAAACTGAATATTATCATTGTCATTTGAAAATAACAATTTAAATAAATTAAACAATTTTAAACTAATTTTATAAAAGAGATTTCAAATCACTTCTATTACTTAATAAATTAATATCATTTGTAATTTGTATTTTAATTCTTACATATAAATTTCAAGCAATATTTTAAAAAGAAAATAAACAAAGCTTTTATGTTATATCTAATTTAAATTCATATTTAAGTTAAATAAAAATAATTTTAAAACTTAAGCATAAACCATAAAATTATTTATTGAATTGCTTTGAAAAGTTAAATGTTAAATTTAAATCCAATTTCAACTTTTCCAAATATAAATTAAAATTAGAAAATTAATTCATTTACTAAATTCCAAATCAAAGCTTATCAATTTATAATATACACAATTATATATATTATAAACAGAAAACCATTTATTAGCTTTAAAAAGATAAATTATACAAATTTAAATATTTATTAAAAGATGATTATTTGATCGATTCAAAATTTATTATCAAAATGATCAAATCAATTCAATTTTTAACATAGATTTTTAAATTTATATTGCCAAATTTCCGGGATATCACACAATTTCACATTTTCATAGTAGGTGACAAACATTTGTATTGTGGGCGTCACGAAGCTGTCCTTTACAAATGTAGTTACAATATGCTCAAGTAGCGAGACGATGAGGTCCTTTTCGAGGAGGATAGGGAAGGTACTACGGATAGTACTTATGGCTGATGTGGTCTTTGGGCAAGCAGCTACATAGGTATATTGGTTATTAGGTCTTAATCTAATAGGGAGAGGATGGTACGATTCAGCATAGAGGCGAGAGTATTATAAGCCTAATATAACAGAAAATGGAAATTGAACGGCATATATAGAAATAGGATTAGAAGTGTATATTTGTCCGTTCGCCAGAACTTTAGTTCAGACCCTCTTCTCATATCATCCCACAGGTTAGATAGATGGCAGACATTTTCCACCTTTGAGAAGAATTTTTGGTTAGTTAAAATTGTTTATTTAATTGATTTTAAATAATGAAGAGTAAATCTCATAAATTTAATAACTTGAATTCCAAATATAATGATTTATTGGACAATCTTATTATTTAATTTAATAATTAAAAATTGGTTTAAATATTGAATCTTGAGTTTTAGGCCAGATAAATATAATTTCAAAGCTTATCTAATTTCTATTTATAAGAATGAAGGTAAATAAAATTTAAAATTAAAAGTGATTTACTGAAATTTTAAAATTACTCGTTTAAATTAGAAAATAAAAGATAGTCTTCCAGGGAACAGTCTTGGATTTCAACGAAACCATTTTCACTGGATCCATGCTAGAATATCATTTTCAGATTTTAAATTTCGTAACGTTTGGAGTTATCGTTTGGTGAAACGGGATAAAAAGCATTGACTTTAACATCGAAAATTCAACATAATAAATGGGTCTAAAACGCTATCTTCTCCATTCGATCGAATTGGGACTTGAAACTTGTTCCATTGCATTTGGAATAGGGGTGTAAAATAATGAACACCTAGCGGCATGCCACAATAGGGGTTAAAATTTTTAAGTAACTTAAGTCAATATATTTGAAAATTAATTAATATATATGTTTTAAGTCAACCCTTCACATCAGCCACTTTCTTTCTTTTCCAGGCACCCTACAATATACCCACCTTCTTTTTAAAGTGGTCCTTCCCTCACTCATTCATTCAAGCTTTTCACGAAAAAAAAAATTAGAAGAAGAGAACTTCAAAAATCGATTTCTCCATATATACTCAATAATAATTTATGAAACCACCTTTAAAATTCTTGTTTAGGCATTAGCTTCGATTTGGTATGCTTATCGAAGGGTGCGGCTTCGCATTTGAATGCGTCAGTGGCGGGACAGCTGACTAGGGTTGGTGATTCTAGGGATACAAGCATTGCATTGAAACTTATTTGGACGGATTTACAGACTAACAAAATTTGGGATAAAATCGGACGTTGTTCAATTTTAGTTTCAAACTGGAATGTCTCGGCATCAACAGAAAATAAAAGGCAAGTGTTTCATAACGCTCACAAGTACTAGGATATTTTTATGATAGTTAAATTTGAATTTATGTAGTGATATAAACTTATTGTTCGTTGTTTCTTAAATTTAATTGTCATTTGAATTAACTATTAAAAATTAAGTTTAACAGTTAGATTTGAAATTGAGATTTAATTGTTAGCAAATTATCTGATATTAATAATAATGAAATGAGTGTGAAATATTTTGACTATTTGATGATTGATTGTGATAGATGCCAATTGATTGATATTTGGATGATTGGATGTTTATTTATTTATATATATATATATATATATCTTATTATCACCCTATAATTTATTTACAGTATTTAGTATTGTAAGTTGAATCAATCCGAATAAATTAAGAAATGGGTTGTAATGATATATATACCTATGACATTTATTTTGGATTGAAACGATATATATCCATCCTTGAATTAAAACTAAAATAACTGATCACTTGAACATAGGATAGAAAATTTTATACGTACACCAAACTGGCTAAATTAAATGATTTTAATGTTTTTGATTTGAAATTATTTAAATTATTTGATTTATAGTAGTAAAAATCCAATTTATGGAAATCGAATTTTTTTCAAACTTGAGCTCGAATTGTTAAAAGTAATAATTTGGTAATCAAAATTGTTTAAATAATCAAAGTTGAGATTTTGAAGTTATAATCGAAAAATGATTTGAATTTTGAAAATTGATTTGTTTTAAAAGGATTTGAAATTTCATTTGAACTTTGAAATTTTGCTAAATAAATGTAATTTATTGGATATATAGATTTAGACTCAAGAATGGAATTTGTTTTATTATTAGAATTTTAATTCAAAAATTTAAGTTTAATTTGAATTCAGTGATTTTAATTTAATGGGAATTGAGATCCAAATTTAATTAATTTGGAAATGAAATTGAAATTGAAATTGATTTGAATATAAACTGAAATCATAGTTAATTCTTATTGAAATCGGAGTTGAATCTATATAAATGGGAATGGAAATTGAATTGATTTTAAATGGGAAGTTGGAATTGAATCGGCTTGACTTTGAAACTATTTTCAAAGGAATTATTTTAGTATAAACTGTCTAAAATCTACATTCCTTAAATATTCACATTATTTTGATTTTCTAAACTATTTTACTATATACACCATTTTAATACTCAAATTATTTTAATTATCAAACTATTTTAACTATTTAGCCATTTTAAAATAATTTAAAATATTTTAAAAAATTCAAACTGGTCGGAGTGGAAATTTTTAATATTTTAATCATGGATTTAAATAGGAATTAGGCTAAGTTAAAGTAATAACCCAAATAGAAATTCGAAACAATTTTGGAATCGTAATCGAGATAATAAGATGAAAAGGATTTTGAAATGAAATGTTATTTTTTGAGTAAATATGATAATTTTGAAAGGGATTTTATTTTGAAGCAAATATGATATTTTGATATCAAGTACGAACTGTTTTCGAAATGTAAAAGAACCAACCGATGTGTAAACGACATTTGGCTATTAAAAAGATCGGGGCCGGATATGGGCATACACTTTGTCGATACTTTAACCGTTTTAACAACCATGTACGTGGAGTGGTGGTCCAAAATAAAGGGGTCGAATTTGGCATCGTTTGCTGGATTTGAAGAAGGAGCACGATGATGGACTAGCCTGGCACTTATGCTAATTTGAAATGACTAAAACATGAGCCGTACTGGTCAAGTAGATTAGCTACCCGGAGTGGACGCACTTCTTCGTATTACCATCATTTACGTTGTGATTGATCGGTGCGCATCCTCCGAATTATGGGACTGTTGGACGTGGTGGACGATCATAGCTATAATGCATTACCACCAATCAAGAAGGATAAACTGGTAGTATCCTATCTTGGGCATTGCCTCGCTTGCCTTATCATACTTTTATCTCTATATAAAACCCTTATGATTTTAGTTTAGTGTTTTTGAATCACGACGCATCCCTATGCACCGATGGTTTACTGGTGTTTTATATGCAAACTTTATGGAAACGCTTAAAACGCATTAAAAGGGTTTACCTAAAGCTTTAATGCTAAGGAAAATATTTAATATATTGATTATACATTATATGTAGCGTATTCTACTATATATATATATATATATATATATATTGACGGACCATTAAGAGATGGAAAATCCCATAACATCTCTTGAGTTATTGCACACACATTATACACTGGATAGAAGATGTGAAATCCCGTAAACATCTCTAGTGCCACGACACTCATGTTATATGTGATATCGATTTGACTCATATAAGAATATTTTGGTCCTGAATCAAGTGTTTTGTCTTTTCATTATGCTTGGGTCAGTCTTGATTTTTTCAGCTTATTGAAGATTTATTCCGGAGGACGATGATGAAAATTTTGTATATTATTACTATTAGTATTCCTGCATCATGTTGTCTGCTGCATTACTTTATTTAAAACAGCTTCATAAACTTTTTATTTGATTATTATATTTTGTCGTTACCCTGCGAGATTCTGTGTTTGTTTTCTTTTTCTTTCCCTATTTTTCTTAATTTACCCCACGTTAACCTCGTTTCACCCACGAGTTAAAGAGCCCACGAGTTAAGGAGTCTACGAGTTAAAGAGCCCACGAGTTAAGGAGTCTACGAGTTAAAGAGCACACGAGTTAAGGAGTCTACGAGTTAAAGAGCCCACGAGTTAAGGAGTCTACGAGTTAAAGAGCACACGAGTTAAGGAGTCTACGAGTTAAAGAGCCTGCGAATTAAAAGCTTATGAGTTAAGGAGCTAATGACCTAACAGGTTAAGACCTAAACGACTTAGGGAATGTCACGACTTAAGAAAGTCCACGACTTAAAGACGTTACGACCTAACGACCTAAAGGAGTGACGACTCAAAGCACTAAAAGGAAGAGTCAACAACACTTAAGTCGCTGCTGACTTATAACTGCAGATAAGTCGTTCACGACCTAAGACATGGAGACAAGTTCAATACCATGCTGTAATAAGATGACTCGTTGACGACTTACGACCGATGATGAGTCGTGTACGACTCATGCTAGCATAAAGGAAGTTGCATTTGGTTAACTCGTGAACGACTTAGAACTTGTATCATTCATTCAAATAAGTGCATAACTTCGGACCAAGCCATGAGTTAAACCCAGTAGGTCGGCCGTGACGTACCATGAGTCATCTACGAGTTACGACTTATCATAAGTCGTGTATGAGTTACGACCTAACTCCGAGAAATGTCTATAAATACGACCCTAGCTCCAACTAGAAAAGGACTTTTGGGACTCTTTTTGGCTGATTCTTTTCAAGCGCTTATATTCTGCTGCATTCCAAACCGACTCTACACTCAAGGCTTTCAAGACACGTAGAACGCTACCAACAACTTTAAGAAGGAATCTCTTACATCCGACATGGATGGGAAGACTTTCACTTACATTGAAGTTTAAGCTATTTGTTCAAAGTGTTTGGTAATCCAAAGTGTATTGTACTTGGGAAGAATTGTATCGACTATTAACGAAATCATCAATAAAGATATTCAAAGTGGACGTAGGCAAACTATTGAGCTGAACCACTATAAAATCGTTGTTGTTTGCTGCTTTTTCTGCGGTTTTCTGCTTATACTCTGTTCCCGAATCATCGGGTGGTGCTTTCACAACTACACTTCACACACCGGGGTGTTAGCGTTCAAATTTTAGCGTTAACATTTTTGGTGCTTTCACTGAGAAACTGAACTCAGGTGAATTATCATCATTGCTCCACGAAATTTTGTTGACGTAATCTCTCTGAAGACTAGAAGTTTATCTGAAATCATGGCTCCAGGGAGAAGGAGTAGATCTGTTAGATCTGGAAATGTTCAAGAAGGAACCTCCGCTTCCCCAGTACCTAATCAAGCCACTCCACCTGTTGGGGTTACAAAAGCAGAGTTGGATGCTGTAATCTTAGGGATGAACCAGCAGATAAATGCCCAAAATGCACAATTGGAGGTTCAGAATGCCCAAAATGCTCTAATTTTGAATAGGTTGAACGATTTGCTTGGGGCAAACCGCCAACCAACGAGTAATGAAAGGAACTTTGCTGGCAACGTTCACGATGCTAAACAAAGGAACGTTCCTGAGAGGGCTGCCAACCCCTTTGAGCAGACACTTCCTGAAGTTGGTGGATCTAAAGCTCGAAATGATGAGGGGTATCTTTCTGAAATGGTTCGACAAATCATGAAAGAGATCATGCAAAGGGATGAAGACGAGAAAGAATGGGGTTTCGCTCCAAGTAAAACCCCGTTTACCGAAAGGATCTTAAAGGCTGAGTTTCCGAGGAAGTTCGTCCCTCCAACCATTCCAGCTTACAAGGGGACAAGCAATCCGAACAAATTCTTGTATAAGTATGATTGGCACATGACAGGTGCCAGAGCTTCTGATGAAATAAAGTGCCGATATTTTCCTGTATATCTGAAAGGTGTAGCTCTGCTTTGGTTCACCAAGCTACCAATCCGGTCTATAGATCAGTTTTCTGACCTAACCCAGAAATTCAAGGAGCAGTTCAGACTATATGCTTCAAAAGCCAAAGATATCATGTCGTTGTCAAGTTTAGAACAGAATCCAGGGGAGAATAAAGTGGTACCGGTGGAAACGACGGTACCGGTACCTGTTGACCCGAAGGATCCAAATAAGGTGTTGAATGTGGGTTCACAACTTAGTGTGTCGATTCAGAATATCTTAATATCTTTTTTGAAAGAAAATTTGGATGTTTTCACTTGGACTCATGCCGATATGTGTGGAATATCCCCAGAAGTTGCAGTACACGCTCTGATTATTGATCCAAAGTTTACGCCTGTGAAACAGAAAAGAAGAACCCAAGGTCCAGAAAGGTCAGCAGCATTAAAAGAAGAAGTTGATCGGCTCATGGAGAATGACTTTATCAAAGAATCTACCTATCCGAATTGGGTTTCAAATCCAGTGCTGGTTAAGAAAGCCAACGGAAAATGGAGAGTGTGCATCGATTTTTCAGATCTAAACAAGGCCTGCCCCAAAGACTGCTTCCCATTACCCAGGATCGATCAACTGGTAGATGGAACAGCAGGATATGAATTGTTATCTTTTATGGATGCCTACTCCAGATATAACCAGATCATGATGCATGAGCCAGATCAGGAGGACACGAGCTTTATCACCGATGTTGGTCTTTACTGCTACAGAGTTATGCCCTTCGGGCTGAAGAATGCGGGGGCAACCTACCAAAGACTTGTTAATGTTATGTTCAAACCGCAATTGAGAAAGACTATGGAAGTCTACGTCGACGACATGTTAGTAAAGTCTAAGAAAGCAGTGGATCACATAGAACACTTAGCAGAAATGTACGCAGTCCTCCGTACATACGGAATGAAGCTTAACCCTTTAAAATGTTCGTTTGGGGTGGAGTCCGGAAAGTTCTTAGGTTTCATCATGAGCGCTAGGGGCATTGAAGCTAGTCCAGCTCAAATTACTGCCTTAAAAGAAGTCAAAGCTCCTAGAACGAAGAAGGAATTGCAGAGTCTCAATGGAAAAGTCGCCGCCTTGAGTCGGTTCATTTCCAAAGCTACTGATAAATGCATCCCATTCTTTGACGCTCTAAAGAAAGGAAAGAAAAACATTGATTGGACTCCCGAATGCCAAAAAGCCTTTGATGAATTGATTCGTCATATGGAAACGCCTCCAATACTTTCTAGGCCCGGCGATGGTGAGGATCTTCTTATATACTTGGCAGTATCATCTCACGCTCTAAGTGCAGCGCTGATACGAGAAGACAAAAGGATTCAACATCCGGTTTACTATATCAGCAAAAGACTCACTGGGGCAGAGATGAATTACTCCAAGTTGGAAAAACTCGCCTATTGTCTACTGATTGTATCGAGGAAGTTGAGGCAATATTCCCAAGCTCATCCTATCAGAGTCCTCACTGATCAACCTCTAAAGCAAGTCCTGTTTCGCCCTGAGACTTCGGGTCGTCTTCTAAAGTGGAACATTGAACTCAGTCAATATGACATTACTTATCACCCCCGAAAAGTAATCAACGGACAAGCTTTAGCGGATTTCATTGCAGAATTCACAGATAAGGGTAACGGTGGGGAAGAAACGATCGATGATTCCCCAATCCAGTGGAAGTTATATGTTGATGGCGCGAGAAATGACTACTGTTCAGGAGCCGGGGTTGTACTTGAAACCCCTGAAGGTCGGTCATTATGCTATGCGCTAAGATTGGAATTTCCTTCAACGTACAATGAGGCAGAATACGAAGCTCTTATCGCTGGCTTGAGAATTGCTAAAGAACTAAACATCCGAGCATTATAGGTCTTCAGTGATTCTCAGCTTATTGTATGCCAAGTCAAGAAGGAATTTCAAGCGAAAGGGGGAAATCTGCCTGCTTACTTGTAAAAGGCCTGGGAAATTCTATGTGACTTCGATCACTACACGATAAGCCATATTCCTCGAGAAGAAAACACGAAAGCAGATTCTCTCGCAAAGTACTCTAGCACAGGCGAAGCTCAATTTCTGGGGTTAGCTCCAGTGGAAGTCCTGTCAGCTCCAAGCATTAATGAGATGGATATTGATTGGATCATGAGTGTGTCTCAAGAGAAAGAATCATGGATGACTCCAATAACAGAATAACTGCTCAATGGCTCTTTACCGGAAAATTCAAAAGAACGACAGAAGCTACTGAGGAAAGCCTCTCGCTATATAGTCCAGGATGGCCAATTATACAGACGGGGATTCTCAATGCCATTACTTCGATGTATATCCAGGGAAGAGTCCAAAACAATCCTAGCTGAGGTACATGGAGGAGAATGTGGTGATCATTTAGGTGGTCAAACTTTAGCAAAGAAGGTTCTCCGATACGGATATTTTTGGCCAGAAATTAATCGAGATGCTGCAGACTATTCCCGAAAATGTGACAGATGCCAAAGATTTGCCAAAATTCCTAGAGCACCTTCTACTGAACTCACACAGATGGTCAGTCCATGGCCATTTGCAATCTAGGGTATAGACCTTATAAGACCTTTACCAACTGCCAAATCTGGAATCAAATATGCCATTGTTGCTGTAGATTATTTTACTAAATGGGCTGAAGCTGAACCATTGGCTACTATCACCTCTAAAAAGATGATAAATTTTGTGACTAAAAGTATCATTTGCAGATATGGTGTGCCTCAAAAGATAATTACAGACAATGGTACTCAATTAGAAAGTGAAGAATTTCAAGATTTTTGCAAGCGATTCAAAATCCGAAAAAGCTTCTCAGCAGTGGCTCATCCGCAGGCAAACGGGCAGGTGGAAGCAGTAAACAAAATTATCAAGTCAACCATCAAGAAGCAACTCGAAAGAGCAAAAGGTGGTTGGGTCGATAAGCTACCATTAGCACTATGGGCATACAGAACTACCCACAAAACTGTGACTGGGCATACTCCGTTTTCATTGGCATACAGGTCAGAAGCAATGATTCCGGTAGAAACAGAGGTCCCTTCACATAGAAGAATCCATTTCAATCAAGCGGAGAATGAAAAACTACAGCTTGAGGCACTAGATCTCCTTGATGAAAAAGAGAAGAGGCTAAGCTCAGAATTGCAGCTCATCAGCAAAGGATAGCCAGACATTTCAATTCCAAAGTTCGCAAACGCAGCTTTGAGATTGGAGATCTAGTCCTGAAGATAATTATGACGTCGACAGGTGTGTTTGGGCCAAATTGGGAAGGACCGTATGCCATAGGTCAGAAGCTTCTTGATGGCACATTCAAACTCACTACTGTCGAAGGAGATCAAATTCCAAGGGCTTGGAACAGCAATCACTTGCGTCCATACTTTACTTGAAAGCTTTGTTGAAATATTGTAAAAAGAATTATGAATGTATGATTTTTGTAATTGAAAGCAATTGTAAAGCCGATGCAAGTGAATAATGAAAGACTATAAAGTGGATGTAGGCCCAAATTCTTGGCCGAACCACTATAAATCTTGTGTTCCTTATTATTATTACATGTTTGCTTTATTTTCGATATGAAAAGTACATTAAATGTATTGCTGAAATGTCGATTTAAATTTTTGCAGACAATGAAAATAAAACTTGCACGTTACAAGACCAAGTGATTCTTGTTATCATTCAACAAACAAATTTCGAGTCACAAAAGCCCCGAATTCAAATCCTAGATAGGAAGTGCTTCAATTGAACGGCCAATGATTTCACTGGAAACGGGCCCTTGCTAATAAATTGAGATCGTTTGAACAAACAAACATCTAATTAAGAAGCTTATGCCCGTTCTCGCGAACTTTCCTAGCAATGAAGTACACTTCTTTGGATTAAACAAACTACTTGTAAGAGAAGGGAGTGTGAGCTTGAAAAGAAAAACAGAGGATCGCTGCAAAGGCATAAGCAAGTGGACAAGGAACAACTAAAGCCCTCTTCGGAGGCACAACTCTTCGGAGGATAAAGACCTCTAACGAGGCATATGCCGTAAAAAAGAAAGTTCTCTACTCAACAAAAAAGATTGGATGAGTCATGACCCTCCAACCATGAGAGAGTAACTTCCAGGCAATCAAAGCCCTCTTTGGAGGCACATTTCACCAGGAGTTGAAGTGTAAGAGCCCCTCTTCAGAGGCCCACTTCACCAGAGTTGAAATGCCAAACAAAATAAAGCCCTCTTCGGAGGCACATTTCACCAAGAGTTGAAGTGTAAGAACCGCTCTTCGGAGGTCCACTTCACCAGAATTGAAATGCAAAACAAAGTAAAGCCCTCTTCGGAGGCATATTTCACCAAGAGTTGAAGTGCAACAGCCGCTCTTCGGAGTTTCACTTCACCAAAGTTGAAATACAAAACAAAAAAAAATATAAAAGACCTCTTCCCAGAGGCAGAAATGAAAAGACCTCCTCCCGAAGGCACAATCAAGCAGAAAGACTTCTTCGAAGGCACACGTTTCACCAAGATTGAAATAAAACTTCCAGGTGTTGAAACGTGAAAAAGCCTTCCTCAGAGGTGCAACTTTTCAAAGAAACAAAAATCAAAAAGCCCTTTACTGTGGTATAAAAAAATCCTCATCAAAGGCACACTTTAACTTTCAAAGGAAGAATGATTTATCTATTCTGGAAAATAATCTTCCTCAAAAAGAAGTTAAAGTACCCTTCAGAGGCCCGCTTTACCACATAGAAGAATTCACTTGGTAAAATGTGTATATACACAAAAGAAAAAGTGATTTCTTCGAAGGATGAAGCGTAAAAACTTATATGGAGGGAGTTGTACTCTGTTTTTTTTAACGAGATAAAATTTCTCCAAGTATGAAATAATTATTCTCCAGAAAATAAGAGTACAAGTCCCCTCGAAGTATAAAATATTGCAACGAGCTTATGGTATGGGGGCAGCATGGTATAGTTACATACAACATGGTATAGCTACATTGGTAAAATTACGCTCGAACAACATACCACAAACTCACTGCAATATCATATAAATAAACTTATACAAAAATGAATAATAAATGCATTCTCAAATTCGAACAGGAGTTTGTACAAATAAAGGATCATTTTATTCAATTGTATTACAGATACAAGTTTCGAAATAAAGAAAGCGGGGGCCGGTACCCGCACAATCCTCGATCAGTACATGCAAAAGTAAAAAGTGATATGAAAGCCACAGAACCAGAGCCATCATTTCTTCTTCCGTCCACCTTTTGAGACCGCAGCTGGCCGGATAACCAGCTTCTTAGGCCGGCTTGTAAGAGTAGGGGATGAAGGAGAAAGGGGCTCAATCGGACTTTCTTCCGTTTTTTCTTCGCCAGTTGAAGATCTCTTCTTCTTCTTGGAGACTCCCTGCTTTCCTCTCTTCTTGGAGGAAGATCCACTACCTGGAGAAAAAAGTTTAGCTAATGGTTCATCATTGGAACCAGTTGCTTCTGGAGTCTTCTCACTCCCTTCAGTTTCTTCTCCCTTGTGTTCTTGTGAAGCAATGGGATCGTCCAAGTCTTGGAGAGCTTCTATTTGCTCCTCTTATGATCCCCGTTGCGAGGCAGAAGGAGGAGTCACCTGAATAGATGGAGGAGGAATAATTGGAGGAGGCGAAGTTTGAACAATGCTCGACGTTTTCTCTACAGAAGGAAAAAAGTTCAAGTCAGTAAAAAGAGGAGATAAAGGTTCGCTGAGGTTCAATAAGTAGTCAAGAAGCTCATCAAGCTCGTAAGAAACAGATGAGCAGTCTACTTGGGCAAGATTAACAGTAGGGTTACCTACGGAAGTCGGTTTCCTGACATCAACTTCGTAAGCCTGTGCCTCGGCATTCTCGTCGCCTTCATCTCCACCTTGTATGCTTGTGATCTCGGTGGTAACTTTAGCAGGAGATAGAGAATGAGAACTGGAACCGATAATGTCAATTTCGGCCGAAGGAGAAGGCCGAATTGGAGAAGTTGAGATAGTTTTTCCCGAATATTCTCCTACCGCCGTTTCGGCCCTTAATTTTGCAAGCTGTTCTCTCCCCCTGGCGAGAGCGGTGCAAGCATCATCAGCAAGGTAATGCTCCTCAAGAGCTGACTCGGCATAGCCAGCGCCTTTACCACCAAGCATATCAAGTGCAGACTACCAAACTTCAGCCAGAGTAATTTCATAATTGGGGCCTAGAAAGGCGAGGCTACCGCGCCCCAAGACGCTATGCAGGTAGAAGTCAAATAATGTTGAGCTGATGTTGGTCTTCGTTGCCTCATGAGATTCTTCAGCTGCAATTTTTCCGGCAACGGCCTCATCACGCTCTCTTTCAGCTTTGGAAAGTTGAAGTTTAAGCATTTGAATTTCCGCCTCCTGGGAGCTGACTTTCTCCTGTAGTTATGTGACCTCAGCACGGTACATTCCTGCTATTTTTTGCTCAGCTTCAAGTTGTGCCTCGGCATATTGCTGAGCTGCGTGAGCATCACGAACTTGCTTTTGAAATATTTCTTCTTTTTGAGAATATGACGTAGAAGAAGTAGCAAGCTCCTGTTTAAGCCCCTCAACTTTTGCTTCAAGCTCTTCATTGTAAGCAGCAATACTCTTCATTTCGGTATCATGCTGCTCGAGAACCTTCTGCCATTCGACTCTATCGTTCTCCATAGTAAGCATGGCCTCTATATTTGCACGATTGACCCTTTGGAGATCGTCAACAAGCTTTTGCCAGTTCGACATCCTTTTGATATCAAGCTTCACGGCATCAAGATTTCGTAGCATGGCAGGCTTGTCAATAGGGATCAGATCAAGGTCGAACCGCACTCCCTTCAGGCACCACTGTGGAAACCGGCTTTGCAAAGTGGCTGGGCCCGGTCCAAATTGAAATTTAGGCCTGCTGATTATTGTTTGAATGTCTGTTTTCCCAAGAGCGGGAGAGCTGGAAGGAATGTCTAGCGAAACGGGGGCAGTAACCTTTTCAGGAGTGGTAGAGGTATGCTTCTCACCATGTCGGGCTCGCTTGCTTGAATCCTCAACCATATGACCTTTTCCTCGGTCATCATGGGATTTTCTCTTGTGGGAATCGTCGCCTCTCTGCGAAGAATCGTGGCGCTCCTCCCTCTCTCTTCTTTCATAACGCTCCTCTCGAGCCCTCTTCTCTTGAGCCTTTCGGGCGGCTCTTTCTTCATCGAATTCTCTGTAAGAGGGGAGGTAGCGCCTATAATCATATTAGCTACGCCTCCCGTAGCGCTGGAAGTCATCATAGTAGGATCCGCTGCGTCCCATCGGAGAACCTGAAATAAAAAGAGATAAGCTTGAGAAGTCTTCAAAGTACAGAGAGTCAAAAGCATGAAAGTGCCAAAAAATTCTAAGTGTGTGTAATGTGCAAACTACGCGCATCAAACTACGAACCACTCTTTAATTGTGGAGTAATTGTGGGTGTAGTAGTTAGCGTCAACTCTTGAGTTGACGGAGTCTGTTGCAGAATGGAAGTCGCTTCAACTACTGAAGATGAAACCCCGGCAGTGATAGGATCATCTTTAAAGATCTCTTGTGAGGTGGCAAAGAGATCACTCAGTCCTTCGAAAGTGTCGTCTCTGCTCTGCTTGGCAGGGCTGGTTTTCTCAGCTTCTTCGCCAGATTTCTGTGAACATTGGGGAGATCCCTGAGGTTCTTCCTCAATAACCGGGGCAAGTTTGTCAGATGGTCCCGCAACATCAACAGAAGTGGAGCACTTCACTAGTGAAGCCTCGGGAACGGGACCTTTTGGTATACATGTGTCGGTAGAAGCTGGGGCATCCGACGCTCTAGTCGGGGAGTCTGGGATTTCATGAGGATGTGTAGAACGAGAAGTATGCAAAAGTCCGTACTGATGCAAAAATTCGTCTTTCAACAGAAAATTGAATGTCTCTCTCCTCAACTGGCACGGCCTTGAGCCTCTCGAAAGTTGGCTTGTGACTGGGATCCCTAGAAGGAGGAGGGAGCGCTAAAAAAAAGAGCGGAGTTAACACTTAGCAATTCTATCTCGCAAGAGTCGGATAACAAACGAAGTAAGAATGGTTAATCTTACCTCCTTCCCTCCATACAGCGTAAAACCCCGGGGGACAGCGAACATAGAAAAATTGAGTCAAAAACCCATGAGCGCTGTCAGGAAGACCGACGATCAATTTACGATTTCGAGCACTTCTCACGACAGTAATAGAGGGGTGATCTTTAGTCCTGGTGAAAGAGCATAGGAAGCAAATCTCTTCAAAGCTTGGGAATCGATCAAGCGTCCTCCTAAACAGTACACACAACCCCATTAAAATGGCATAGCCATTGGGGTGTAATTGGGATGGGGCGATGGCCAATTGACGAAGAAGTTGTTGGAAAAAGTCATTGAAAGGAGAAACGCCTCCACTCAGGCACATTTGTCGATTGACCGTTACAAAGCCAGAGGGTGCTATGTCAGCAGTGTTACTTCTCTCGGGAAGAATGGCATCTGATTCAGCAATGCCAAACTGAGCACACAACTGGCGAAATTTTTTGTATGATAGCGTGGTAGGGGCTCTTTCGGGAGGATTGACTAGTGGAGCCGGAATCACAGTTGCCTCTCCAGTCTGAACTGTTGTACCTTCTTCCTGAGAAGTCATTCTACACAAGCAACTGGATATTCAAATGTGAAGGTGCACGTTTCCTAAAAGTGTGAAGTGTCGTGCAGAACTAATAAAAATAACAAATAAATATAACTGGAATTAAACTAGTCGATGATTGATCGACTACAAAATTTCAGAACTTGTTAATCTAAAGCTCAAGCATAATATTAGTGTAGGCTGGTCAGTTTCAATTGACTATTTCAGTGTTGCTTTAATATTTTACTTGAAATTGATGGGTTGAAAGCACATCGTTCACACAATTTATTTAAGTTAATTATCTGTTATTAACTAATCTATCATTTGATGCGGGCAGTCGATGGCAGTATATTCGTCCCGATTTTCTGTTAATGTTGTATTGGACAGATGGTTAGCTTGCAAGTTAAAGTGACCTGTGAATAAATGCAATAAAGTTCAACAGTTCAAAGTCCATGCAACGGTTCAAAGTACGAACAAAATTCATACAAGTCATGACTCGCCAACGACTCAAAGATTTTCCTTTTAATTTCTTATGGGTTAAGTCAGGCCATTGGTTTTCTGGCTAACTTGCCCACGACCTAAGGATTAAGAGACGAGTCAGTTTAGGTTGCTTCAATTTTAAGTCAATGATGTTCTAAGTCGGTAGTGCTTTGAGTCAAAGGTCGTGAAACAGAGGAAGGACTCCAGTGGAAAAGCAGTGAGAAATTTCCTAAGTACTAACACGGCCACGACTCAAGATTTCAAGCTTTGACTCGGCTACGACTCAGGGCTTGAATCGTAAAGGTTGCTATGTCGCAGAGAATACTTGGTCGCATAAGACTGCTGAATCATACTCAAAACAACGATTCACTCCTAACCCGTTAACTTCTTCTCCTAACCCGTTAGTCTTTTCTCCTAACCCACAAGCTTTTTTCTCCTGGCCCATTAATCCAGTAACTTCACAGTCCTCAACCTTAATCTTATCACACTACGAAATCGTTATAAATCGTGAGTTATCCTGAATCAAATCAAATAGCCTTAAGTCCACCG
Organism: Allium cepa; assembly: GCA_030765085.1. NCBI lineage: Eukaryota > Viridiplantae > Streptophyta > Magnoliopsida > Asparagales > Amaryllidaceae > Allium > Allium cepa. Next base: position 1,035,591,343 of record CM060928.1, read on the forward strand.
ATGATCCATGCAGCAGTATTTGCATGGCTCAAGGATGTAAAACGTGGGCGGAGATCGATGATGGTGATCGGCGATTGGGAAAAAGAGAAAGTTGCTTACGTGGTGTGAAGCTAGAGATGGTTGGAAGTAAAATTGGGTCGAAATCGCCTTTGAAAGCTTGACGGCGTGATAATGGCAGGAATGGCTCAGGGGATAAGTAATGAGAAGAGTGAGATAGGAGGAACGACTCAAGCATTTTATATTTGGAGGCGCTGGAACTCGAATCGGCGTGCCCGGGTTATGATGAGTCGAAGCACACGACTTAAAGAGCCCACGAGTTAAGGAGTCTATGAGATAAAGAGCACACGAGTTAAGGAGTCTATGAGTTAAAGAGCCCACGAGTTAAGGAGTCTACGAGTTAAAGAGCACACGAGTTAAGGAGTCTATGAGTTAAAGAGCACACGAGTTAAGGAGTCTATGAGTTAAAGAGCCCACGAGTTAAGGAGTCTACGAGTTAAAGAGCACACGAGTTAAGGAGTCTACGAGTTAAAGAGCCTGCGAATTAAAAGCTTACGAGTTAAGGAGCTAAGGACCCAACAGGCTAAGACCTAAACGACTTAGGGAATGTCACGACTTAAGAAAGTCCACGACTTAAAGATGTTACGACCTAACGACCTAAAGGAGTGACGACTCAAAGCACTAAAAGGAAGAGTCAACAACACTTAAGTAGCTGCTGACTTATAACTGCAGATAAGTCGTTCACGACCTAAGACTTGGAGACAAGTTCAATACCATGCTGTAATAAGATGACTCGTTGACGACTTATGACCGACGATGAGTCGTGTACGACTCATGCTAGCATAAAGGAAGTTGCATTTGGTTAACTCGTGAACGACTTAGAACTTGTATCATTCATTCAAATGGGTACATAACTTCGGACCAAGCCATGAGCTAAACCCAGTAGGTCGGCCGCGACCTACCATGAGTCATCTACGAGTTACGACTTATCATAAGTCGTGTATGAGTTACGACCTAACTCCGAGAAATGTCTATAAATACGACCCTAGCTCCAACTAGAAAAGGACTTTTGGGACTCTTTTTGGCTGATTCTTTTCAAGCGCTAATACTCTGCTGCATTCCAAACCGACTCTACACTCAAGGCTTTCAAGACACGTAGAACGCTACCAACAACTTTAAGAAGGAATCTCATACATCCGACATGGATGGGAAGACTTTCACTTACATTGAAGTTTAAGCTATTTGTTCAAAGTGTTTGGTAATTCAAAGTGTAATGTACTTGGGAAGAATTGTATCAACTATTAACGAAATCATCAATAAAGATATTCAAAGTGGACGTAGGCAAACTATTGAGCCGAACCACTATAAAATCGCTGTTGTTTACTGCTTTTTCTGCGGTTTTCTGCTTATACCCTGTTCCCGAATCATTGGGTGGTGCTTTCACAACTACACTTCACACACCGGGGTGTTAGCGTTCAAATTTTAGCGTTAACACCCCATTGATTATTTATATTATTGATTGTTTAAGTTGGGCATGAGTGGACTATTGTCAATTTAAACCTTCCAAAATATATGTCGTCACTGGACACTTGTTTAGAAAGTGTTATTATCATGATGAGTATTTATTTCCTATTATATTTTAGTCAGTTCCGCTGTGAGATATTTATCTCTGCCTATTTTTAGGATACCAAATACCAAACTCGGGCTTTAGTGAGCTTGGATTTTAGCATTTTTGTGAAAAATCTGGACACAGTGGAATTTGGATTGTTACTTGAATTCACAACTTAACCGTTTAAAATGTTTTAAGCAAATTAGCCCTTTCCCTTGATAAAACATATAAAACATTTAACTCCCTTAACTTAAATTATTTTATAACCATAGCAAAATACTTAGGAAAATTCCCCAAAATCACCGTAATCCCATTTTAATATGTTTTCTGACTTTCAGAACTGTAATCATTATGTGTTTGACTTAAATGATTTAAACTTAATATTATCGATTTTCTCTCAAAGAAAATATATAATAAATCCACAGTAACATAGGAAATTATGAAACTTGAAATTTACTTTTAAAAAAATGTGTTTGATCACGTATTAAAAACACAAATCATTTGGAATTCATTTGATAGGTTTTCTAGTCTAAACCTATCAAAAAATCTACATGAAATAATGCAAATCATCAACAAGCAAATACATATATTTTAAAAACATAACATGGCATGTTACTTGCAAAATAATTTGAACATAAACAAGAAACCGAATAGTTATCAAAAGTGAGATGTAAATCATTTATTCAACTTGGCTCTGTATTGTGAAGCTTGAGACTTGCGCTTTGGTCAATTTCTTCAAGCTTTCCACTTGATTCCTTGTTTTTTTTCTTCTTGAACTTCCTTAATGGTGGTCGGCCGAGCTCACTAGTGTTTTCATTTTGTATGTGAATGTTTGAATGAAAGATAGAAGGGTTTAGGTTATAGGAACAAAGTCTAATCCTATTTTACCCATACAATATTCCTCCTACTTCTTTTTAGTTCTCTTTTCCTTATACCTTCATTAATTCTTCTTTTTTCCCTATTTTTCTTAATTTAACCTACTGATTATTTATATTATAGATTGTTTAAGTTGGACATGTGTTGATTATTGTCAATTTAAACCTTCCAAATTATGTGTCGTCACTGGACACTTGTTTAGAAAGTGTTATTACCATGATGTGTATTTATTTCCTATTATATTTTAGTCCGTTCCGCTATGAGATATTTATCTTTGCCTATTTTTAGGATACCAGATACCAAACTCGGGCTTTAGTGAGCTTGGATTTTAGCATTTTTGTGAAAAATATGGACCTACTGGAATTCGGGTTGTTACTTTAATTCACAACTTAACCATTTAAAATATTTTAAGCAAATTAGGCCTTCCCCTTGATACAACATATAAAACATTTAAGTCCCTTAACTTAAATTATTTTATTACCATAGTAAAATACTTAGGAAAATTCCCAAAAATCACCGTAATTCCATTTTAATACGTTTTCTGAATTTCAGAACTGAAATCGTTATGTGTTTTGACTTAAATGATTTAAACTCAATATTATCTATTTTCTCTCGAAGAAAATATATAGTAAATCCACAGCAACATAGAAAATTATGAAACACTTTTAAAATAACGTGTTTGATCACGTATTAAAAATGCAAATTATTTGGAATTCATTTGATAGGTTTTCTAATCTAAACCAATCATAAAATCTACATGAAATAATATAAATCATCAACAAGCATATACATATATTTAAAAAACATAACATGGCATGTTGCTTGTAAAATAATTTGAACATAAACAAGAAACCGAATAGTTATCAAAAGACGTAAATCAATTATTCAACTTGGCTCTGTATTATGAAGCTTGAGACTTGCGCTTTGATCAATTTCTTCAAGCTTTCTACTTGATTCCTTGCTTTTTTCTTCTTGAACCTCCTCAATGGTGGTCGGCCGAGCTCACTAGTGTTTAATTTTGTATGTGAATGTTGAAATGAAAGATAGAAGGGTTTAGGTTATAGGAACAAAGGCTAATCCTATTTTACCATACAATATCTGTAACAACCCGCATATTTAACGATTACATATTTAAATTTTTGATTTAAATATAGCGTCGTTAGTCGGATTTAGGTCCGAAATGTTACTTTTTGCAAACGGCCAAATTGGAGCTCGAAACTACCTCCATTGGTTCCAAAATGGCGTTTGCGATCTTTTTGAGTATAATCTTTGATATGATTGGAGTAAGTGAAATTTTGACCTTTTCTATTGGGCTTTGGGCTTGGGTTTCACCCAAACTGTTCTATTAACCTCAACTCAGCCCTTCTCTCCTCTCATTCACTTATTCATTTCATAAACTCAAGCTAAAAACTGAAATGGGGGAAAGGAAGTGGAAATAGAAATTAGCAAGCCCTAGCTTCTTCTTGTAAACTTGATTCTTGCTCCAAAATCAAAGGGAATCCATTGGTAAGTTCATCTCCATCTTCTCCATCTCTTATCCTCTTCAATTTTAGTAATTTCCTAACCCTAATTTAGGAAATACTTGCTTTGATTCTAGATTGAAGCTTGTAGTGTTGAAGTGGAGTGTAGTTGGTTGATTCCTTGCATTTGTGCTTCTTCATCTTCTTTGTTTTGTGTAAAAAGGTGAGTTTTGAACTCACGTCTACTTCTCTTGATATCATGGGTGTTGGTATGAATTCCTAACAAGTATGCATGTGCCATTGTTTTGGATTTGGAAAGATATTGCATTTCATTGAAATAGGGCAAGAAGTGCTGGAAAACAACATTCGGCCGACCGAGTGCAGGCTTCGGTCGACCGACCTGCTGCCCCGAGCCATACTTGGTTTTCTGCATCTGGCCGGCCGACCGAGCCCTGTAGTCCGGTCGACCGACCTGCTCTGTTCTGCCTATTTTGCATATTAGATTGATTTTTCCGTACCTTATCGATTCAAGTTGCTTTTTAGTGGTTGTTATTGCATATTTGGCTTTGATAACTTACTCTTGACTTCATCGACGGGTTTTTATAAAATAATCTCTCGAATCGCATTTAAAAGCTCGTTTCTCCTATTTATAAATTTTATTTAAAACACACACTTTCGCATGTCGAGCGAAATGGAAGGGTGATTAAATGGTTGGGCAAAAAACGGACCATGAATCCATGCGTTTATCTTTCCGATTAATCCCCGACCTATTCAATTGATCGTTTTGACCTTCGGGTTTGGTTTATCGATGATATGAGGTAAACTTTGTACTGCTTTGAGTGAGAAAGTGACTGACGGATAGTAAACTGTTTAGTGCGAACGAGTGGTTATGGGACATACGTTAACACTTTTCGGATTCCTTTTCGAGAGTTGTGACACATTCCGCCAGTTAGTGGTGTCCAGAACTGGGTCTTCGACCTTCACCACTACGGTTTGCCACCCTATAGTATCGCTTACGATGTTAGTCTTTATGAGCCGCATGGGTGATATTGGGTTTGTGCCTTTAGTATCGCTTTTGGAGTTGGTCCTTTACCCTAGCTCAAGGGATATTTGAGTGGTTTCTTCACCACCGCTCAAGGGATATTGGAGTGGTTTCTTCACCACCGCTCAAGGGATATTGGAGTGATTTCTTCACCACCGCTCAAGAGATAACGGAGCGGTTTCTTCACCACCGCTCATGATGTTTCATTCATATGTATATTTCCTAGGTATTGCTTTTCTATATTGGTTCTTTGAAGCCACACGAAATATAGCGTTTACCTTGCGGAACTCGTATTTATCGGTATTTGTTGTTTGCCTTTATGGCTTGCTTTGGGATATTCTTATCCTTTGTTTCTATATGTTGCCGATGATATGAGGCTTGATTTGTATGATTCATCTTTCGTTAGATGATTGTGTTATCTCTTTCAGAGATATCTATTATGCTTTGTAACCTTGCAGGTTTATGATTGTTCAGTTTATTTAACTGATTTGTTATCTAGACTGACCCATGTATTTTATACTCGGGTCAGACCGAGATGTTTCAGGTTAGGTGCTTTGACTTAGCCTCTTTTGCTTCCGCATGGACTATTCCGCTGACTCCTTTTTGTCTTAAGCTTTTTGTGTAGTCCTTTCTGTTATAACTTTGATATGTATTCTATTGACTCGTCTGTATAATGTGATTTGATATACCACTTGACATGTATTATTTTGTATACTCTGTTATGTATCTATATATGTGTATATGATGGTTTACTGTTCTGTGATGTAGATTGCATTTGAGTTGTTATATTCTGTTCTGATAGATCCTATAGCCATTGTAGTCTTGCTTTAAATATTTATTGAATACGTCGAACTGTTTGTAAATCTACTTTTCGACGTGTTTAGTGAATAGTTAAGGTAAGATTACACATGGTCGCTCCTATCCAGCCTTATTCTCCGTGTTAGCAGACGGTATTATCTATACAATACTCTTTGCTAACGTGGGTATAGAGGTGGGGCGTCACAGCTTGGTATTAGAGCTGAGTTCAAAACAAAATATGATAAACACAGAACAGAAGCACATATTACGATACATCAGAGTGTGACAAGTGTTACAGATCTTTGAATAATTGTGTCTCTTTATTCCATCAAGGTTAGATAGAGTTTGGGAATACGTCTAGGAATGCATTTTATTCCGTAGTATTCCATCTTGAATCATCTACCTTGGGAATAATCTTGTTCTTATCTTACCTTTAGCGTTTGGCTGGAAGAGGTAGGGGACGACGTTCGGGTATTGGGCAATCCAGTGGCTCACATCCGGATGGTGTTTATATGTCTGCCGATCAGTTTATGGAATTGTTTAGGTGCATTCAGCCTCCAGCTCCTACTCGGGTATCTCCACCTCGCAAGTCTACCTTTGCACGCCTGTGCAGTGATTTTGTTCATCTTGGAGGGAAGCCGTTTAAGGGCTCCGAGTCTGTTCTTGAAGTCCAAGCTTGGGTTCGCACGTGCGAGCGTATCTTTTCTCGCATGGATCTTTCCGACCATGATAGAGTTCTTGTAACTTCTAGCTTATTACAAGAGCGTGCTCTTGATTGGTATGAGCTTCTTGTAGCCGAGATTGATGAGTCTGCTCTTTCTTGGACTCAGTTTCGGGAATGATTCGAACTCAAGTTCGTCCCTGAATCTGAGAAAGCTTTGTTGTCCCGGCGCTTTCTTGAGTTGAAGCAAGGGGAGTCTTCCGTTTCTGAATATGTTGCATCATTCGAGGCTTTATCTAAGTATGGTCTCGAATTCATTAGCACTTCATATAAGAAGAATCTGAAGTTTGTCTCTGGTCTTAAGAAATATCTTAAGAAGTCTTTGTTGCTCCAGCTTAAGCTTTCTTTTGAGGAGTTGGTAGATTCTGCACTTCATCTTGAAACCGTCGAGAAGGAGTGTGATAGTGGTAATGAGGTTGAGGTTCGTAAGAACCCCAACAAAAAGCAGTCTCCCTTGGATGAGCCGGAATTTTTCCCTTCCAAGAAGAAAAAGTCCGTTGAATCTGATTCTCAGTCTCAGCCTGCTAGAACACCTTCCATTCGGAAGTGTTTCAATTGTGGTTCCCCTGATCATATGATTCGAGCTTGTCCTAAACCTCTCTTCTGCCGTTATTGCAAGAAGGAAGGTCATCGTAGTTCCACTTGTCCCATTGCTCCGAATAATTCACCATCTGGCAAGTTAAAGGTAACAGGTGCTTCTGGAGGCCCTTCTCGGGCATAAGGTATGTCTCCATCTATTTTGGTAGGTCTCTATTTTCTTTGTGATTTCGATTCCAATTTGATGGTATCATTTTATTCTTTAATCCCCCATGACGAGGAAAGTGTTGTTTTCCTCATTCTTGTAGTTTGAGAATTTTCTGGTATTTTTGAGCTTTTCTTAGGATTATCACCTAAGCAAATCTTTTTGAGTAGTGTTAAGGTCTTTTCAGCTCGACCTTGCCACCGGTTTTGATTTGGTTGCGAGTTGCGGAAGTTAACACTCCATTTACCGCATTCCGCACTCATTGTGATTCTTATGAATGATTTGTTATGTCATTCAGTTTGTCTAGCTCATTTCGTCCATTTTATGAATCGAGTATTCTGTGAATATCTCGATGATTCCATTTTGGCATTTATTGATTTTGGATGGAAAATAGCAATTTAAAGAATTTTGCAAATCTTTTTCATAAGATTTATTTATAAGTATAATTGGATTTTTGTTCTTTAAACGAACGAAATATTTTTAAAAGTTTTTAGAAACATGTTTATCATATAGAAGATGATTTTGTGATTGTATTGCCCATTGAGTGCTTTAAGAATTCTGGTCGATGCGCTTGATCAACGTTATCGATAGGAATCTCCTAAACGCTTTGATGAGACAATTTGACACAATAAATTGATTTGAAATAAGAAAATTTTTCTCGAAAAATGATTTCATGAAGATAATTGAAATTTTGAAGCTTTAGCTTTTTGGTAAAGAATTTTATTTGAAAGTTTAGCTTTTAAGAAAGTAGATTATTTGAAAGGACTCTTTTCCGATACTCTTATCTTGGGATTCCCGAAGGGAACCAAGATTTTGTCTTTTTACCAATACTAGTCGTGTTGGTTTGAATGTCGTTCTCTTGCAAAAGAAAACGTGCTATCACTTGTGCTTCTAAATCATTAAAGCCGATAGAGACTAGGTATGCCACTCATGATCTAGTGCTCGCAACTGTTGTTTTCGCTTTTTGTAATTGACATCATTACTTTTGGGGGAGGGATTTTTGCTCTCCTTACCAATTATAATTTTGAAATGTTTATTTCTCATAGGGAACTTAATGTTGGTTCGAGTTCCTAGCATCTTATGATCTTGATACTTTAATTCCGGTAAGAGGGATCGTGTTGCCAATGCATTTAGTTGTAAGCAACAAGTGATGGTTTCTTTGTTGATGTCCGAATGGAATGATCTTTTTACCAATTTCATTGGACGTTTTATTGTGCTTCTTTTTGTTGAGCTTCGGATCATTTGACGTATTGTTTGTACCACGTCGGTGTTCCAAATTATTTTGAGCTTAGGAATCCATAGAATTCTCTGAGCAAGCAAGTTCGAACTTATCCTTTTGTGCACTTTATGGTGAATTTCTTATTCTGATATTCTTTTGTGTTGATATGCCTTTTGGTTGTTACTATTTATTTTCTTCTTAAGAATTGCGAGGATGCAATTTTGTAAGGAGGGGAGATCTGTAACAACCCGTATATTTAACGATTACATATTTAAATGTTTGATTTAAATATAGCGTCGTTAGTCGGATTTAGGTCTGAAATGTTACTTTTTGCAAACGGCCGAATTGGAGCTCGAAGCTACCTCCATTGGTTCCAAAATGGCGTTTGCGATCTTTTTGAGTATAATCTTTGATATGATTGGAGTAAGTGAAATTTTGACCTTTTTTATTGGGCTTTGGGCTTGGGTTTCACCCAAACTGTTCTATTAACCTCAACTCAGCCCTTCTCTCCTCTCATTCACTTATTCATTTCTTAAACTCAAGCTAAAAACTGAAATGGGGGAAAGGAAGTGGAAATAGAAATTAGCAAGCCCTAGCTTCTTCTTGTAAACTTGATTCTTGCTCCAAAATCAAAGGGAATCCATTGGTAAGTTCATCTCCATCTTCTCCATCTCTTCTCCTCTTCAATTTCAGTAATTTCCTAACCCTAACTTAGGAAATAGTTGCTTTGATTCTAGATTGAAGCTTGTAGTGTTGAAGTGGAGTGTAGTTGGTTGATTCCTTGCAGTTGTGCTTCTTCATCTTCTTTGTTTTGTGTAAAAAGGTGAGTTTTGAACTCACATCTACTTCTCTTGATATCATGGGTGTTGGTATGAATTCCTAACAAGTATGTATGTGCCATTGTTTTGGATTTGGAAAGATATTGCATTTCATTGAAATAGAGCAAGAAGTGTTGGAAAACAGCATTCGGCCGATCGAGTGCAGGCTTCGGGTCGACCGACCTGCTGCCCCGAGCCATACTTGGTTTTCTGCATCTGGCCGGCCGACCGAGCCCTGTAGTCCGGTCGACCGACCTGCTCTGTTCTGCCTGTTTTGCCTATTTTGCATATTTAATTGATTTTTCCGTATCTTATCGATTCAAGTTGCTTTTTAATGGTTGTTATTGCATATTTGGCTTTGATAACTTACTCTTGACTTCATCCACGGGTTTTTATAAAATAATCTCTCGAATCGCATTTAAAAGCTCGTTTCTCCTATTTATAAATTCTATTTAAAACACACACTTTCGCACGTCGAGCGAAGTGGAAGGGTGATTAAATGGTTGGGCAAAACACGGACCATGAATCCATGCGTTTATCTTTCCGATTAATCCCCGACCTATTCAATTGATCGTTTTGACCTTCGGGTTTGGTTTATCGATGATATGAGATAAACTTTGTACTTCTTTGAGTGTGAAAGTGACTGACGGATAGTAAACCGTTTAGTGCGAACGAGTGGTTATGGGACATACGTTAACACTTTTCGGATTCCTTTTCGAGAGTTGTGACACATTTCGCCAGTTAGTGGTGTCCAGAACTGGGTCTTCGACCTTCACCACTACGGTTTGCCCCCTATAGTATCGCTTACGATGTTGGTCTTTATGAGCCGCATGGGTGATATTGGGTTTGTGCCTTTAGTATCGCTTTTAAAGTTGGTCCTTTACCCTAGCTCAAGGGATATTGGAGTGGTTTCTTCACCACCGCTCAAGGGATATTGGAGTGGTTTCTTCACCACCGCTCAAGAGATGACGGAGTGGTTTCTTCACCACCGCTCATGATGTTTCATTCATATGTATATTTCCTAGGTATTGCTTTTCTGTATTGGTTCTTTGGAGCCACACGAAATATAGCGTTTACCTTGCGGAACTTGTATTTATCGGTATTTGTTGTTTGCCTTTATGGCTTGCTTTGGGATATTCTTATCCTTTGTTTCTATATGTTGCCGATGATATGAGGCTTGATCTGTATGATCCATCTTTCATTAGATGATTGTGTTATCTCTTTCAGAGATATCTATTATGCTTTGTAACCTTGCAGGTTTATGATTGTTCAGTTTATTTAACTGATTTGTTTTCTAGACTGACCCGTGTATTTTATACTCGGGTCAGACCAAGATGTTTCAGGTTAGGTGCTTTGGACTTAGCCTCTTTTGCTTCCGCATGGACTATTCCGCCGACTCCTTTTTGTCTTAAGCTTTTTGTGTAGTCCTTTCTGTTATAACTCTGATATGTATTCTATTGACTCGTCTGTATATTGTGGTTTGCTATACCACTTGCCATGTATTATTTTGTATACTCTGTTATGTATCTATATATGTGTATATGATGGTTTACTGTTCTGTGATGTAGATTGCATTTGAGTTGTTATATTCTGTTCTGATAGATCTTATAGCCATTGTAGTCTTGCTTTAAATATTTATTGAATACGTCGAACTGTTTGTAAATCTAATTTTCGACGTGTTTAGTGAATAGTTAAGGTAAGATTACACATGGTCGCTCCTATCCAGCCTTATTCTCCGTGTTAGCAGACGGTATTATCTATACAATACTCTTTGCTAACGTGGGTATAGAGGTGGGGCGTCACAATATTCCTCCTACTTCTTTTTAATATCTTTTCATTATACCTTCATTAATTCATGGCCTCCTTTTTAATTTACAAATCTCAATCCCTTAACTATTAACATTATTTTATTTTATTTATCAAATTAATTGTTATAAATGATGTAGCTCAAAAATTAGTGTAATTGCAGACTCCCCTTCTTAATGAATTTCGTCCTTGATATTATGATAAAGTACTCACAACAATCAAACATAAAGGTAAAAAATACTATATAAACGTCAGGACAAGTATCTCTAATCCTACTAGTTTCTCAAGTGTAGTTTCTTTTGTCATCACTCTATTGGACTTTAACTATTCTGACTATCTTGTTCCTTAGTTTCTTCTCATCTCTTGTGATTATACAAACTATTTTTCTAACAAAGTCATATCCGGCTCCACTACTATATCATCAAACGCGGTTGGTGAAATAACACTCTTTGGATCTCAAACACTCATCCTCAGATGAGAAATATGAAAAACATTTTGGAATTCTGCCAAAATATTCGATAACTCTACTCTATACGTGATTTTCCTGAACCTTTCTATAATTGGAAACGGTCCAATGAATCTCGCCGCTAATTTTCTAGATTTTCCAAATTGGACTTAACCATTTATTGGTGATATCTTAATGAAAACAAGATCTCCAACTAAGAACTCTAAGTCTTTCCAAAAGGGAATGCGGATCTTTTGGCTAGATTAATACTAGAGGGGGCTGAATAGTGTTTAATGGATATTATGGAATTTCTAGAAAAATTTGAGATTAAACACAAACAAATGCGATTCACAAACGCAGACACAATCATTGAATCAGACACAGATGCAAATAGTAAATAAAAAGCAATAAAAGGGAAGAACACACCGCAATTTTATAATGTTTCGGAGTTACCCTATGTCCAGTCCCACACAATTTCTTGTGCAGATTTCTTCTTAAATATATTATAAATATTACAACCTCGATTTCAAGGCCACGATATACACCCTCATATCTTTGAGTCCAGGGCTAACTCTCTTGATTTAACCAGGCCGTAAGATCGCCTAATTGGTTTACTGGCTATAATCATAATTGGTTTACGGGCTATAATCATACAAAATTATTTACAGGCCACAGACACACCGTTCCAATATCACTTTGATAGATAAAGAGACTCGATTTACACTTCTTTGATTATAAATGATCCTATAACTCTGAGTAGCACTAAGATCTTTGTGAGAGAATGGCAGAGAATCAAACCAGAGATAATCGAGTTCGATTCACTTAGGATTTTGGCAGAGCTTATTTAAAATATAAGAGAATACTTGAGTGGAGAAGGAGTGAAGAAATTAATAAAAACCAAATTAAAATTCATTGAAAACAACTGATATTTATAGAAGAACAACAGCCATGTCGTTCGTGAAAGGTTGTGACGAATAGACACTTCATTTGAAAATCTGAATTTTAAATTCTATGGCTACCATGTCGACATATGGGGATGGGAGATGTTGGCATGCCTATGTATATTTTGAAAATTGTTTTTTTTTTTAAAAATGATTTCTAATCTAAAAATTTTCAAAACAATTTCTAAACTTTTTAAACCATTTTGAATATAGTTTAACCATATAAAAGAGATATAAAAAATAATCTTAAAAATGTATAATCTATAATATAAAAGTAACATTAAAACTATGTATAAACTTCTTTTAAAATGTATTTTCTAGATTTAAAGTTTAAATATTAAAACCAAGAGATAGTTTAAAAACAAGAAAATATTTGGAAATGAATACGATTTAAAAACAGTTTTTTTAAATTAAGGCTAAAATATTTAAATAGAGAGAGAGATGACTTTTTAAAAAGGTAGTTTTTGGAAAAATTGTTAAAATAAATTATTTTGAGAATTTTGGGGATTCCATTACACTTGAGAAGGTCGTGAGTTTCATCCCACTAAAGTGGTTGTGGGTTCCATCCCACTAATAAGGCGAGAAGGTGGATCTGTTCTACAATTAAAATCTGAATAAAGATTTTTGTGCTATTATGAAGTTTTAACATAAATCTAGACTCCATTACTTATTTTGATGTCTTGAACTCTTGAACGCTTGGAATCTTGGACTCTTGATACTCATGATTCTTCATTCTTTGTTTCTTCAATATTGAATTCGTCAATCTTGAATCTCGATACCCAGTCTTGAATCTTTATATTGTACATTTTTCATTCTCGGTACCTATATATATCCTGCATATACATATATATCAAGACAAGAATATTAGTATAATAACTTATAACAAGTCCTAAGGTTGTTGTCATCAAAACCATCATCTCAGGAACTAACAATCTCCCCCTTTTTTATGTTGACAATCTTTATTTATAAAATCTACTCCACCAAACTTTGATTCTACTCTAACTCCTCATTATTCCAACAACTCGCCCTTAGTCTGCTAACTCCCCTTTAATGTAAGCCTAACAGCCTAACTATCCTATTTTATAATTCTCCCTCGTTGTCGTCAACAAAAAACTAATCTTAAACTACATAACTCCCCTTGAATCTTATACTATAGCTCTATATAGGATAATAATATAGTATATTGGAATATAAATTAGATAGATAGTTATATGAGTAAAATATAGCAAGGTAAATGTGAGGGAAATGGAGATTTCAAACATTATCAATCGGTATATGCATCATAATTCTTATCACACCAAACCATTGTTTAATTACATACCATGTTCAAATCAAATCAAACAAAAAACAAACAATTCAAAACAAATCAGACAATTCAAATCAAAATGAATTAAACCGTACAAGCCAAATCAAACATTTCTTTGAACTTAAACCCATCCTTCTTCATCAGAAATAGGGTATGCCTTTATAGAATCCCAATCTTCATTATCCTTGTTAGAGTTCCTTCTAAATTTTCTTTGATTTCTTCTTTGCTGAGGGTTGAAATCATCCATCGAATGGTATCGAAGTACCTTTCTTGTTCTTTAATCATTTGCATTTGGCTTAGTTGTAAGTGGCGTTGATTGCAAAGGATAAAAGTAAGCATGTTCTTGAAAGATTTGAGAGTTTCTTCAAGATTCTCACTTATATTATGAGTAGGAAAGGCCATTATTGATAAAATAAGAAGATATTAAATAGAAAATGAAGGGAATTGAAAATGTACATTTTTCTAGAAGAAACATGTATTTAAATAGATAGAAGTCATTTGAAATGAAAAGGCACAAGGCAGTTATGTCAAACTCATATTCAAAACAAAAATTATTTTTGAGGCCGTTACATGTCAACATGGGGGTATGGAGATGTCGACATGCCTCTGTTGAATTTGAAAATTTGCTTTATTCTTTCTAATGTATATGTCTATATATACAAACTTATATAATATAGTAACAAGCATTCCAGAGATATTTTAGAGCTAATAGACAATAATCAAAGATTTTTCATTGATAAATTTGGTTAATATTAGATAAACAATACACAACATTAACTAGTCAAAAGATTCAAACTAATACATCTTGAAATGAACTAGAATTCCATAGAGGATGAAGAGGATGAAGAAGATGATGATAATCCAAGATCGAGACTCACTTTCTCAAAGAACTTGTTCATTTTGGTGGAAATTTTATCCAATTTTTTGCTAATGGATCGTTTGAGAATCCGTTGGTTTTCCACTATTAACTTTTGGTTTTGAGAAGTGTCTAATTCGATGGATTGTTAGGAGCGATAGGGTATTCAATACTTTCCAATGATGTCTCTTCCTCCTCCTCTCCTACTTCTTCAATCTCCATCTCCTCCCCTTCTTCCTTCTCCTCCTCTTCTTCTTCCATTTCTTCATGAGCCAAGCTTTCATCTTCTTCTACAAGTGTTTTATATGGTTGAAACACTAGTGGGATTTTTATAAAAGAGATATTTCCATGGTTAAACTCTTTTCGAGAAAAAAATCCTCTCCCTTGTACTCAACTCCAAAATAATTAAAAATCTGAGTAAGATAAATTCCATGATACAAAGCGTTTTCTCCTAAGGTAAAATTTTTGGGACGAAGTTCATCCAAAATTACTTGCGCCCAATTAATGTCATAATGCCCAAAATTAGCCAAAAGATCCTTACAAACTTTTAAGGTCGGGTGAATGAAATTTCCCGATCTTGGAGTTATGGTATGTTGCAAAACAAGATTAACAATTCTTGCTTTTGGATGAAAATTTCGATTTATAAATTCAAATTTATCATCTCCTTCAAAAATGTGGTAAAATGTCTTGCGATCTTGTTCATCAATTTGAAAACCTGAAAGACTCATTCTCGTGTACTGACAACCCAAAATATTTCCCAAAAGCTCTTTATTCAAAATAATTTGTGTTCCTTTAACACTACTCCAAACTTCCCCCTTATTACCATCATAAAAACAATGATTCAAATTGAATCATTAATTGAACTGAGAATTTGATTCTCTTCGAAAAGATCATTGAGTTCATAAGAAGGAAAATCATTAAAGAGAGCAAATTTTTCCGTATGGAATTTTCCAAAGTTTACATAACTTATGTAAGCTTTGATAGCTTCGGGGTCATTGTAAAGGAATTCTTTGATGGCCTTGGACAGCCTAATGGTGGACGGAGTGCTTATGGAAGCCATTTTTGAAGAGAGTAGAGAGCTTGAGAGTTTGAATTTTGAAATAAAAGTCAAAATATGATAAAGATAAGGAGAAAAATAGATATCCAATATTCATGTTCTCTTATTAAGAGACAAATTTTCAGAGCTTTACAGTTGGTGAAAAGGTGGAGCGAAATTCAAAGTTTTTGAATTCAAATTCGAATTTCAAATTTCTAGGTGGATGTCGACATAGGGGTTGGGCCATCTCAACCTGGTCCTGTAATACGTGTGACTAATTTTTCTTATTTTTCTTAATATATATATATATATATACATACATACATACATATATATCTTATAATCTAATTTATACTTTATCTGAAATAATATTAAATATAATCACACTTTAATATTAATATTTTAATATTTAAAATATTATTAAAATAATATTATTTTGAAAATAAATTTTTTAATTTCAAACAACAAGCAATTTTAAAACATGCAAACAATCAAACATTCAAACAAACAATTTCAACCAATATAATTCAAATGCGTACCTATTTTTACATCCATATTTAACAAACAATTTCAACCAGTATAATTCAAATGCGTACCTATTTTTACATCCATATTTCCAAGATCAACAGATTCTTGAATAGCTATAAAACACATATTTGAATTTTCTTTCTTCTGATCTTCATCATTAGAGGATGAATCTGAATCATCTAGTGTTGTAGTATATGCTCTCTTCCTTTTATTTGATGAATCATTATTTAGAGGAAATTTCTGCTTATCCAGATGCGGATAGTCTCTTTTTAAATGGCCTGGCTCATCACAATTATAGCATTTGACATTGTTAAGAGTCTCAATATTATTCCCAAAATACTTGTGATCATTTCTCTTGTAGTTGTTCATCTTCCTGTATTTCAGAAAGTTTATAAAATTCCTTGTCGTCGACTCTATTTCTTCATCGTCATCACTGTTTGAGTCTGAACCATCTGCTATTGCATTGAACAGTATTGACTTCTTTTCGAAGGCCTTGATTTCTCTTCTCCCTTACTTTGTACTTCAAACAACGTCAAATTCCCAATTATTTCTTTAATTTTCAGCGTACTGCTACGATTAGCCTCTTCAATTGTTAAAGTCTTCTGATCCTATTGCGAAGTGAGTGAATTCAGAATTTTTCTAACCTGATCTTCTTCCGCAAAGTTCTTTGCTAATGCAATTAGTGAGTGCACAATGTCTTGAAACCGACTGTACATGTCTGTAATGGACTCATTTGGATTCATCTTGAATAATTGAAACTTACTGGTCCAAATGGATATTTTGGTCTATTTAACTTTGCTTGTTCCTTCATGAATAACTTGCAAAGTTTTTCAGATCTCATATGCAGACTTATAAACAGATACTCTATTAAACTCATTCCTATCAAGTGAACAGAATAGAATATTCATGGCTTTGGAATTGTTCTATGCAACAATCATTTGTTCAAAAGTCCACTGTGCAAAATCCATTGTTGGTTCAATGTACTCAGTTTGTGTGATATTCCAAGCGTCTAATCCTATTGATTGTAAATATATTTTCAACCTACATGCCTAATATGCATAGTTACGACCATTAAAAAATGGTGGTCTGGCAATAGATTGACATTCTACAAATGAACTAGTGATAGTGTTGACTTTACCAGTGTTGGCAGCCATGGAAAACTTTTTCAAAAAGCAGATTACGAAAACTTTGAAAGCCAATGCTCTGATACCAAATGAAAGGAATGTGGATTACAGATCTTAAGGCATGATTAACACTAGAGGGAGGGTGAATAATGTTTAATGGATTTTAGGGAATTTTTGAAATATTTTGAGATTAAACATAGACAGATGCAATTCACAAACATATACACAATCACAGAATCAGACACAGATGCAAATAGTAAATAAAAAGCAGTAAAAGGAAAGAACACAACAAAATTTTATACTAGTTCGAATTTACACTACATCCAGTCCCACGCAATTTTTCGTGTAGAATTCTTTTCAAACGTAATGTCCATATTACAACCATGATTTTAAGGCCACGAGATACATTCTCCTGTCTTCGAGTCCAGAGAAAATTCTCTTGATTTAACTAAGCTACAAGATCACCTAATTGATTTACGGGCTACAATCACACCCAATTGGTTTACAGGCCACAATCACACCGTTTTCAATATCACTTTAATAGATAGAGAGACTCGATACACTTCTATGATTACAAATGATCCTATAACTCTGAATAGCATTGAGATCTTTGATAGAGAGAGGAGGAGAATCAAACTAGAGATAATTGAGTTTGATTCACTTAGGATTTTGGTAGAGTTTTGTAGAAATATAAGAGAATACTTGAATGGAGAGGAAGGAGTGAAGAAATGAATAAAAACCAACTTAAAATTCGTCGAAAACAACTGGTATTTATAGAAGAACAACAGTCATGTCCATTCGTGAAAGGTTATGACGAATACATATTCCATTTGAAAATCTGAATTTTAAATTCTACGGCTACCATGTCGACCTTTTCATATCCTTATACATAATATTTCTTCCTAGGTGAATGCTAAACTTTGAACAATGGCATTCTCTAAGAATTTCCTTCCCAATACTTGCCACATTCGGAACACATACTCTTCCTTTCTTCTTCAACCCTCCATTCTAGTCAAGACTAAAACCTTTCAAGTTATTGCTCTCTACTCCATCCCTTAACTTTTTGATCCTTTTAGCTAATAATGGATCCTCTCTTTGTTTAGAAGCAATCCGTTCGATCATTACTGATCGAACTTCTACACACGAGACCATAGCGGTTTCTCGACTACAACTAGCCTTAGATCGTCATTGTGTTCCACATGTAGTCAATGCTACTAGGTCCATTCCTTCCATTTTGTTAACATAGCTAACACCACATTTTGATGTTTTCTACTAAGTGCATCTGCAACCGTATTGCCTTTTTTTGATCTGTACTCAATACCAAAGTCATAAGCGACTATAGAATCTAGCTACCTTTGCTATCTCATATTGAACTCTTTCTGCAAGAATAAATACCTTAGTGACTTATGATACATGTATAGCTTGAATCTTTCCCCCAAAATTAAATGTCTCCACACCTTCAACGCGAAAATCACCACTGCTAACTCTAGATCATGGGTAGGATATTTCAATTCAGGCGGTCTGAGCTGTTGAGAAACATAGGCAATCACATTATCCCTCTACATTAACACAGCTCCTAATCCTGTTCCACATACTTCCATGTAAACAACCAAGTCCTGATCTCCCTTAGGATCAACTAACACAGGTCTACTGGTAACTAGATGCTTTAATTTAAATAATGATTCCTCACGTTTGTCTGACCAAATAAATTTAACGTCCCTCTTGGTTAGCTCCAAGGTCATTGTTATCTGTGAGAAATCCTTAATGAATCTCCAGTAAAAGCCAGCAAGTCCAAGTAAACTTCTGATCCTAGTCTGTATCTTGGGTCTCTTCCAGTTGTTAACAGCTTCAATCTTATCCGGATCAATTGAAAAACCCTTCCCTGGAACCATGCGACTACGAAACTTAGACAGTGTTTGGTTTAAAAACGAATTTTTTGTTTTCGATTTTTAATAAGTATGCCAAATATGAAAAGAATGTAGGGTAATCGAAGGGGATGAAAGAAAGAAGGATGGGAGGATGAAGGTGATAGAGGAATGACATAAGAATGTATTGTTTCAAGTGCTTGTATTATTTCCAAAAATGCGAAAATTGAAAAAAAGCTTGTTTATTACTTTGTATGTTAACTTCATTTTCTTAATTGGTCATTCTCAACAATATACATGCATTTGTGTGTATTTTTGTACGGATGTAAACCCAAAACTGAAAATAAAAACCAAACACTATCTTAACTTCTTTCTTCTAGAAATGACACTTCGAATACTTCGCATTCATTTGATGCTACCTCAGCCTCTCGATCTCCACTCTAAGATGAACTTCATGCTCTCTTTCTTCCTTAGAGTATGTTAAAATGTCGTATATGAATACTAACGTGAACCAATCCAGAAGTATTCAAAATATTATATTCATTTAGTCCATGAAGAATGTTGGCACATTAATTAGACCAAACGGCATTGCTAACTATTCGTATGATCCATACCTTGTCCTAAACACCGTTAAAGGAATATTATCCTCTGCTACTCTAAGCTGATGGAACACCATTACCAAATCCAACAAAAAATACTTTGGCCTTACTCAAATGTTGGATAATCATCAATTCTAGGTAACGGATATCGATTCCTTTTGTCTTCTCATTCAATTTATGATAATCGATACACAACCTTAACGATCGATCCGATTTCTTTACAATTGCAACAACTACTCCTCAAGGCAAACTACTTGGTCTAATAAAGTACTTACCATCTAAGTCTACTAATTGCACCTTTAAATTCTTCATCTCGGTAGGTGTCATCCTAGTTGACGGTCTACTCATAGGTTGCACACTTTGTACTAAATCTAATCGAAACTCAATATCTCGTTTCGGCGGTAGCCCTACAACGGGCTCAAAGACATCTGTGAGTTTTCTAACAGTGAAAACTTGGTTTAACTCATCTTCTGCCTCCATAACACCCAACAAAGTATTAACCTCAAAACTTGGGCATTCTACAGAGTATATAATTCAATCGCTGCAACTAAGGTGTTTAATTGGTATTTTCCTATCATGGAAAATTATCACAGCATCGTACTTAGTTAACCAATCCATATCCAAAATAATTCTGAACCTACGAAATCAAATACATGCAAACTGTAAGAAAATACCTGACCTAACAATTTAAACACTAGTTCGTCATATCCCATCCAAGTGTCGCATATCCTCCTATTGGATTGGTAACCTTTGAGGATGTAACTAGGTATGAAGGTCCTAGGTTAAGCTTATCTATCGAACAATGAGATACAAACGAATGTGATGCACCAGTCTCGAATATAAATCTAACTGATGCACCCTGAATCAAAAGCATACCTCCCAAAGCAACTTTTCCTTTCTCCTCTGCTGTTGGTCTTAAAATAGCTGTTTCCGATGCAAACACTTTGACATTTCCATTCTTGGTCGGTTCCTTTGCGCTGGTTCTTATAATGTCCAATCTGGTCATAATTGAAACACCTCACTTCTTTCTTGTCAACAACCTTCTTCCCTTTGCTTGTCCAACACTCAAAAGCGAAATGTCCCTTCTTGTCACACTTAGAGCAAACAACATTGGCCTTCCTTTTCTTGACTGCTTCTCCTTTCTTAGTGCCTTTTTTATAGAAAAAATTCCTCTTCTGGTTCTGCCCCCTTTTAGTTTCCCTTACTTTGTTACTATTATAGAAAGTGAATCCCCTTATGCCTTGAATCCATCTCAATAATAACATTATATGGATCTCTAATATATAGAAAAGTTACTTTAGTAAGCTTGAGTTTCAATCCACAGATGAAATTTTCGTTCTTTTGATATTGGTGTCCACCATGCCATAACCATGTCTTAATAACTCCTCAAATCTTGCAGCTTACTGAAGCACTGTCATGTCTTCCTGCATCAACTCAACAAACTTCCTGAGCAGAGTTGACTTAGCGATCTCTGACATGAATCTTTCCTCAAACCTCCTTTTGAATTCCGGCCAAGTCATGGTCTCCTCATTTACTCCTACAGTAACGCTGTTCTACCAGTACAATGATGCTCCTTGCAACTTTTTTCCACTCTTCTTTTCTACTCATCGTTAAGTCCGAAATAAAAAAATATTCTTTCACAAGAAGCAACCAATTCGCTACTTCTAATGTGCCCTCGGTCTCGATGAATGGTCTCCCTCCAAAGCAAGCATGGTCTCTGCTTAATACTGCATAGTTGTTGACCATCGAAGTTTCCTGATTTCCTTCTCCTTTATTTCCTCCAACTAATCTCATAGCAGCGCTCCAGCTTGCGTCAAGCTGACAAAGAACTGATACATAACTCCTATATCGAATTGCGGCACTTCAATACCCACATTAACAGCTAGTTTCCGACCTAGATTCCTTCTAGTGTTTGGTCTTACATTTCCATTAGTGGTGTTGCTTCCTCCACCAAAGTTAACTCTTTCATTCTAAGCATCCATATCTTACTTCTGTAAAATCTGCACTTGATTTTTTGTAAGGTATAAAAGAATAGCCTAAGATAGATGGGAGAACGGAAATAAAGCGTATACTTATATATAGCATATACAAGTACATTAACATAACGTTATCCTATACCTTATTCTTTTAACTAGTTCCTTATGATTATGTTTTAAAAATCATTTATAATTTTATAATTTCTTTTAAGTTTTCACAAACCTATACCGTGATACCATGTTGTAACATCTTCTATCTTGAGGCCCAAAGCTATGTGCTATAGATGCTACAGTCATCTATAGTATTTAACTTTCGGTGATAAAATACAGTCGCGTTAATGGTATCCATGATATCAGAAGCATATGAATAAGAAATAAAATTACAGATTTCAAAAACAGCTTTTCTAATCACATTTCAAACCAATATTTCATATTCAGTTACATAATCCCAAAATGATTCCTAGGTTTTGATAAAATATAATTATCACAAATAACGCTAGGAGCAACATATGAAGATGCTCCCTTGGATGAGCAGAGTACTAATAAACAGACATATCAATCAAAAATACATCATGGTAGAAATACTACTAAACTACTCCTATAAAGCTAGCTTTGCCTCCTATACGTCTTTAGAAGCTTATTTGTCCAACGTGCTAAACCTAAAAGGACCTTAACTTCCAATCAACTTAAATTAACTTTTGAGCACCTAAGAGTTTAAGAGGAAAACATAAACTTCGAGTCAAATATAAAGCCTAGTGTGAATAATACTACTATGTCTCGGTTTGTTGATATTAAGTGAGACCGTGCCACTTAGCAGAATGAGTTTTCCCTCGCTGATATCCATTTAAAAGCATATTTTTTGTAAACCAAAATCCTACAATCAAACTTATTTTAACAACGATAGAAAATACATATATGCATAACAACTATGTATTCAATGGACTATCTATTCACACTATAGTTTTATTTGGATAAATATTAACCATTGGCTGAAGTGGGCATACCAAACATTGTCAATAATCAAACTTCTATTAGGCACAACGCTAGGTCATCTGCCTTTAACTATCTTCTTCTAGGGTCAACTGATCCTAATGTTTTTTGTGGGCTCACCTATAACCTATCTTTTCTCTGTATATTCTCTTCTCTGAATAACATCAATTTAGTCCCATCTATGACAAAGTTCTAAGCACTAGAATTTCAGACTAATTTTAGCTAGAATCTAATAGCTAAAGTATAGGGCGTGACCCTTCACCAGTCCCATCTAGTCTGCTAATACCTGAGTCATAAACTTAAGATTAACTACACTGTTCAAAATATCATTTCCTTGTGACTAATCTTTACAGATGATTTACCATAGAAATCATACTCTTTGCTTTACTTAAAAAACTCATGCCATGATATATTCTTTACACAAAACAATGTCGATGAAGTCTAATCAATTGGATTATCTATCCCTTGAAAATAGATTAAACCCTTTTTAACTTAGAAAACTTTAGGCTATGAACCCAAAGCAATAACTTCGAAAACCATGTTTAAAACCTTAAATAACACCTTCCAAAATCATTGAAAACAACCCTTTTTAAAGCATTATTTAAAACCTTAGGCATCCACTTTCAAAACCATTTACACTTATCTTTCGAAATCATTAGAACCATCTTTTCAAAATATTTTAAAACTTGTTTTTCAAACACTTACAATATATACCTTTCGAAAGCATTGGGCTCAAGTGAAGGGATATGGAAATATTGCTTTGAAACCAATTAAACTTATTCCTTTCGAAACCATTGGGTTTAACATTTTATACAAACATTGGATCAAAGAAAATAGAGAAAAAGTATCCCTTTCGATAGCATTTAATCCAAGTACAGGAATTGGGAAAGAGGATAGTTTCGAAACTCGCCCTTTCAAAACAGTTTAAAAGTGGCTACATGACCATTTCAAAAGCTTTGAGAAAGCGGCTTCAAAGTTAAAAGGAAAAAGCACCACTTATGAATATGTTGTGATTCGAAAGGTGTTAATGCAGTGGTTAGATATTGAATAGGTTCAAATGTGGCTATCCTTTCGAAAGAAAACAAAAGTAAGCAATAACTTATTCAAAAGCTCTTTTCTAAAAGCAAAGACAACAAACAACTTGTTTGAAAGCTTTCTCTTAAAAACAAAGATAAGTTAAAAGCAACCCCTTCGAAAGCATCTTCTAAAAACAAAGGCAAGTAATGTATTTGAAAGCTTATAAGAAGGAATTCGACCCCTTCGAAAGTATGGTTTCGAGATGGTTCCTTTTGCCTTTCTCCAATACACTATATACCAACTGTCTTATACCATGTACATTGGTTTTAAATGGGTTCATAAGCAGACGTACGTTGATGAAAGCTAACAGATGGAAGTGGCAAAGTGGCAAATCAAAATAATACTGATTCTATGCCTTTCTAAGTAATTTTTTTCACCTAACTTGCCTAAATTTTCAAAATGTAACTTTATCATAATCCTTTTTCTAAAAAGGCTGTTGAATTTACAAATTAACCATTTAAAACATTTTAAGCAAATATTCCCTTACGCATTGGATTTTACTTGAAAATTATCCAATGATACAACCTTATGTTCTAATACATAATGTTGAAACATGACTTCTAAATGATGATTTAGAAGAGACCATTTTCCTACAATAGCACAATATCTCGAAGCTAGTGAGATCAATAGGAGAGATGGGTTTTCAGATAGATCCAAGAGCTAATACAATAATGGCATCTAAAAAGCATCTAGAGTTTGGGCAAGTATTTTAACATAAAATTCAAATAGTTAAATTTCAATTAAAATGCAGAGAAAGCATTATTACTAAGAAAGAAAATCAAAGGTACTAAATCAGTTAGAAATATTATAAGTAAATAACATGCTACCGATTGTTAGCGATGTACTCTGATAAAATCACATAAAGTGCGGTTCTTCAATTCTCGACGAATGATTTGGAAGAAACATTATTTACACTTATTTTAAGAGGATGTTGAGATTGTCCCAGTTGATAAACGTAGAAAGGATGTTAAAATGTTTGATATGTAGCATATGAGATAAGATCCTTTTTCCATCAACAAGAGGAAGAATCATACTTGTTATGCTGTGTCTAGATTGGAAATTGCTTAGGCATTTGGTGCTTTGACTGAATTGAAAATCTAAGTTAAAATTTCTAAAGTGTAATTAAGTGTATTCTCGAACAAATATAAGAGAAATATTTACGAAAACAACAAAATTTTATAAGGAGTGTTTTGACTCAAATTTCATAAGTGACATCGAACATTGTAGATCAATTTAAATTCATATTCACCTTGATTATGGAATTTTGAGTTAGAAATGTACTAAATGAGAGGATGTGGCAAATTCAACAATGAAGGCAATGTACATTGCCATGAGTAATGCCATGACGAAAGCAATATATGTTCCCAAATTTAGAAAGAAGCCAGGAGTGGTTACCTTTATTGTAAATCCAACAACATATTATAATTAAAATAAGTCAATATAAATACAATAGGAACTAGAAGCATGATAAGAAATCGCGATATATTCTTTGTAACTAACACATGTAAAATGATACAATGATTAACAGGGAAGCACAATGAAAAAGTGGACATAAAAACAAATTATCGTAGATTTATCACTAAGGCCCCATCCCAGTGTACGGTTGTGTAATTGATGACGTACGCATAAGTCTTCATAATTAGTCACAAATGTAAGTAAAAGATCGATGGTGTTAAGGGTGTTCCCTAGAAGCAATTATGTAATTCGATTATATAACTTAAGTCTTATAGAGAATTTATTCAAAATATTGGTTTTATTTTCTTTAATATATTTTGTTATATAGAGATACAAATAAAGAAACAAACCGTGAAAAATATCCTTATAAGATAATGTTTGTCAATTGCAGCTACAAATGTATTTATGACTATGATTTGGAATCAACATTTAAATATTTAATCTAAAATCTTTCTAGTCAAGATGTATTGAGAAAACGATACCGATATGACTATTGGGATTACTATAAATTATGCTCTCCATATGGTGGTCAGTGCATTACTCATGACCATTCATAGTACCAAGGGGTTACGTACTTTTGGTGTGGCCTTCTATAAGTTAATACGCCAAGTCAAAACTTAAAATCTCATGGCAATGATGTCTAGTAATCTTCAGACTTGAGGGTAAACTTTATCATTTGAAGCTAAGTTGTATTTTGGTTATGGTTAATCATGTGGCATCGCGATCATGTTAAGGCTATAGTTTGGTATGCAGGGAAATATATAGGTTAAAAACTTAAGAGAGAATAGTCACCTCTTTGTAGAAGGTTAGTATCATAGTAATTGTTAGTCGGTTCAAAGTTAATTCTCTAGCCAAAGCATATCAGTAAATCAATTATTGTTACCAGAATGAACCAATGACTTTAATGCAATCTATGTAATTAACTACAGATGTTAGCTAATGTTTTGACCACATAACTTACTCTTAATATCTTAGTGACATAGTGTTGAAAAAAGAATATATACATAAAATGTCATTTCTAAGTGCATTTTTAATAAAGGTTCAAAATTGGATTTTGCTTGAACGTTTTTTAAGCAATTGAAATTATACTCGATACTTCACTTTATCTTAATCCATACAAGTTTCGGTATTTAAATTGTTTAAATATTGGATTAGGACTAAGTTCACACTAGAGAGTCAACATAACTATGTTGTTGGTTCGTTTACGATTTCAACCAATGTAAAATAAATTTAAAATTTTATAAATGAATAATAAAATTATATATAAATGTTGTATTAAATTTCAATGCCATTGCAAATATTTATTAAAGTCTTACAATTAATTAAAGCAATGTGTATAAGTTATATGTTGACTAGTTAAAGAGCGGGATAAAATAAATTAGTTAAAAGTTTATTTAATGGTTGAATCAAATAAGCCGAAGTTTGAAAGCCTAAACAACAGGAATGGTGGCCATGGCGAGCAGCGGAAAGGGGAGACTTTCTCTCTCCAGATCTGGAGAGAAAGGATTGAGGTATTTATGGTTTAGTTGGCTAAAAAGCGACCCAATTCATTCTCTCTAAGGATCGTTAAAAAGTCCAAACCATAACCTCCATTGTTGATCATTGACAAAGCCTTGTAGAAACAATTTCTCCTTATAGCCCAAGAGAAATATGAGTTTAAAGAAAGAAAAAACTAACAAACAAGGCGTTCGATGTTTGGAGGATCGAAAGGTCGAAACCCTATATTTAAATTACAAATTGTTGCATTAAGTGAAATGGCAATAGTGGTAAAAATGTGAGTTTCAAAAGGAAAATCATTTTTTTAAGTTATGGAGGATTTTAACTTGTGCTTATATATATTTGTTAATGCAATATCAAATATAGTACTTTGATTAATAAAAGATGGTATTAGTACATCAAATTATTTTATTAATAAAAATATTTATTTTTTTAACAAAGTTTACTTATAATTAATTTATAAGTAATTAATTTAAATTAAACATCTTAATATCTATGCTCAAAGTAAAGATGTCAAAACTATATATGTATTTGTATGTGTGTACATATGCCCTAATTAGGGTTCATGGGGGAGTTGATCATTGTGAACTACAGTGAATAGGTTGTCTTGCCTGATATAATGTATGCATAATAATCAGTAGATAATATATACATACTTACATGCATACATAAATAACACACACTAAGATATAATTTTTTTGTTACATACTCTTGGGTGAGTCATTTCATAGTTACACGCAACCCTTTGATGCCATTAGCAACCATGCGTAATACAATGCACAACATTTGAAAAGCGTTACATGCTCTAGTCTCAACTAATTTGTAAACATTTTATTATGAAACAACTCGACTAGAAATATTTAAAATGATGTGTTTTTTTTGTTGTGATAATTTATGATTGTTCACATTGTGATTACTTTCACATAACATATCATTTAGGGATTTTCTATAAAATATACTCAAATTAAATGATTAGTTAACATAGCATGGTATGATAAATATATGATAAAAGGATAAAACACCTTTTATATCCAAAGAGGATTTATTGTAGAATTAATATTTTACAATGAATTATTGAATTTCTATAAGGCATATCGCTAATTATATTAGTGAGCGTATAAGGATGGATGATGTATTTTGCAAAATATTAATGAGTAGGAAAAGGAGTGGGCGATAAAAGGAGATGGGTTTCTATTGCAACACACATGGGGAAAGAAAAGGGAGTCCATATATCTTTCGTAGATCATCTCCATGCCATTGCCTATTATCGACGTGGAGCCTATATGACGTTAGGATGATTCATAAAATTCTAGATAGAAAATTATTTTTTCTACTAGTGATTAGGTTTCTAAATTTTGAACATATCGAACTATTTCAAATTTAGACAATTAAGATCAATGATCTAAATCTCATTCAAATGAAATGAAAACATGTATTTCAAATTTCTTAACAATGTAGATCCATATGATGGATCTAAAACTAGTAAACTTGACATGCCTTCTATTTAGGAGAATTAGTTTAAAGGATAAATTTGGAAAAAAAATTGGCCCCTAAAGCAGCAGCTTTAATATTTACTCAAAAGGATATCACTCCTCACTTATAGAGACAATAATGGGGTGTGTTGGGATGGGCTTTTTTGTAATCACTTATAAGGCATATCGTTAATTCTGACCAGTAAAAAATGCTTACAAAAATATTTATTTTGAAGAAACATCGATAATGTGATCAAAAATTGTTTTATCGATAAATGGCTTCTTACTGGTCATAATTTGTTCAAACTTTTTTACATAAAATTGTTTTCTTAGAAAATCAATAATAAGAAATAAAAATATTTTACCATTTGTAAAGGGAAAATGTGATGATATCATGGGTGATGTCCTAGGAAGATATTTTGTGTCTAATGTTAAAAGGGTAATTTGCTAAGGGTATGAGGTATAAAGTTAAAACCATGTAAGGTAAATGTAAGGAGAGTTCTTAGCCATGCAAAGGAAGCTAAAGGAAGTGCATTAGCATGGGTATTCACTCATATTTCACTAAAGCTTCAAAAGAAATAAAAACTCAAAAATGGTGGAAGGGAAATATCATTAATCCACTTTGTTCTTTACTAATCTTTCTTCAATTAGTTCAAATCTCTTCCGAGCTCCACCAAAATTTCACCAAGATCTTAGAATAACATATGAAACTTGGATCTAAATTAAAAGGTAGAAAAAGTGTAGACTAAGGTGGGATTCCTCTTTAGTTCATGTGCTTCGAAGGTGGACAGAAGGCGTGGTTTGGCTTGGATGTGCTAAAGGTTTGACCTTTAGGAGTTTGGCGATGGTAGAAAGTGATTTTTTATTATTGTGTTTTTGAGCAATTATTTAGCTTGGAATTGGATGAATTATCTCACTATCTTTTATGCAGATGTTGTGAATATATGTATGTGAGTGCAAATACTCACTTTAATTAATTAAAATTATAAACTTTAGACCCTCTTCCTTTTGAAAGTAAAGACAACTTTATTTTTTATAACATCACTACTATTAATTTCGATAATATATGTGTGTTATTAACTTGATGTTTAACTTGTTGTTTGGATTGTCTGTTCAATTGAAGTATGTTTGAAAGTGTTTGAAACGAGAATAGTCGCTATAAGTGCACTTTGATAATCCTTAACTTTACTTGTGTAAATGGAAGATTTGTGATATTAACTTGCTATAAATTGTTTTACACATATTTTGGTATACGGAACAGTGATGAAATGGTTTGGAAAGTTAAAGAAATTATGAAACTAACTTTTGAAAGTTAGAAGCGAAAAAGTCGCTATAGGTACACTTTGAAAATGCTTTATGTTCGTGATTTTCAAAATCAACTTTGAGAGACATCTTAGAGTCTTGTTTGAGTATTTAATAAGCACTATAAGTATATTTATTGCAAGAAAATATTAAACTTATGAAACAAAGTTGGAAAAAGTTATAGCGAGAAGGTAGTTATATGACCACTTTGAAATACCTTGTTTTTGGGAATTTTTGTAATTATTTTAAAAGCCACCCTTCTTGCTTTCTTTGCACTTTTAATAATTAATATATGTGTACTTATTAAGGGAAAAAAATCAATGTTTAAAAAATTGTGGAACTGATCAAACAAAGTGGCTAAATTTAGAGCAAAAAGATAGTTATAAATACATTATGAAATATACATTGTTTTGTGAAATTTTTATAAATAAATTGATAGCTATTATTGGGTATCTATTTCCCTAGTTTCCAAGTAACCTAGGGTAGTACTCACTACAAAAATTTCAAGTCTTAAATGTTTAGTTTGAGTGGTTGAATCTGGTCGCAAATATCATGCTTTTCATCAAAGACTTTTAGTAGCATATATAAGTGCTGTAGTTAGTTTCTCATGGTTTATAATATTAAAAATTACTTTTAAACTTTTTTAATTTTCTTTAGTCATTTTAATGATGTTTTATAAAAGATTTTGCAGTATTTTCAATTTAGCTTCAATTTTAAACATATTTTTGATATTCACTTATGAATTTTCAAAGTAAAGGGATTTATAATATAAAACAGTTTTTTCATTATTTTTCATTAAATTATAAATTAGTCATTTTTATATAATTTTTTACATAGATATTCGAAACTTATTTATAAGTGTGTTTAAAAAGTGTGTGTATGTATAAGTTTGGTAAAGTGAGTTAAGTGTTTTATAAAAGAACAAATGATGTTTTGAATTATAACACTTATGTTATAACAAACGGTTTAATGAAGTTATGTAAAAGTGTAGTATCTTATTAATAAGTATACATAGATCTTTAAAAATAATGTTTAAAATATAGTGAAAAATATGAAATTGTTCTGGGTTTGTTGTGACAATGTGTTAACAACATTTTTCTTTTACCCTTTTCGATTATACTTATGAATATAAATACATGTTTAAAAAGAATGTTTTAAATATAAGCATAAGTGAAACTATTTTTGTTTTGTAGTGATAATGTTTAAGTGGAATTTGTCTTAAACCTTTTGAATAAGATTTGTGAATGCATTTAGCCCTTTAAATGGATATTTCAAAGGTAATAAAAAATATAGAGTCTTTTAAAAAGAAAGAAAAAGTAAAGATTTAATGCAAGAAACTTGTTAAATATTCGTGAATATACATATACGATTTGAGATAGGCATTGAATTTTTTTTTTAAGTACTAAAAGGGTACAAATGTATAGTAGTGACTTACAAATGAAGTTTTAGTAGACAAAATAAATTTTACTAATAAAAGAGGTTTTAATGGGTATTATAGGCTCAAGGAAAAGTTGTAGAAAAATTTAGTTTTGGGGACAAGAAGTTTTCTTTTAAGGCTGAA
Organism: Allium cepa; assembly: GCA_030765085.1. Lineage (NCBI taxonomy): Eukaryota > Viridiplantae > Streptophyta > Magnoliopsida > Asparagales > Amaryllidaceae > Allium > Allium cepa. The sequence goes on from CM060928.1 coordinate 1,035,622,461, forward strand.
GGATACTTTTTAGTGTAAATCACAGAATGGTAGTTGTAACTATCATTTTCTGTTTACACTAAAAAGCGTCCATCAGACTAAAAAACAAACTTGCTGTCTCCGAGACTAATTTTTTTTGCATCTTCCTCCCTATGTCTCTTTTTCTGAGGTTTTAATTAATAAATCATTAATTAAATAAAAAGGGGATTAGAAGTCTCTTATGTGACTTGATCGTGCTTTGTGTGTTTACTCATTCATGAAAAGTATTTAGTCGTCTACTTAGCGCAAAAATCCGTTGAAGTGGACTTGCCTATCTACGAGAGTCAAGTGTGAGTTGTCTGGGCAAGGGTTTAATGCAACAAGCGCTCTGACTTACCTGGCTTCACTCTTGACAGAAGGATGGTGTGAGTTGAAAATATCAAAAATGTGATAAGTATACAAGAGTTGGTTTCCATATTAGATTGCCTATTTTAAAACCGATAGTCGATTATTCGACTACCCAACTTGACCAAATATTCATAAAATTATTTTTGAAGGGATCAAAATTAATAAGTATTTTACTTTTCAAATACCACTTCAAAACTGATATATGGGTTCTGTGTTTTGGAAGTGGTTATGAAGTGGAATATTATAGAGTTGAATTGTCATCTTAAGGTTATGTCCAAGTGAGAGGTCGACATTAACATTCCTTGGAGGACTTATGTTGGGATCTATATGGAGATAAGAGATCTATACAAGATGCTCAAGTCTATGTAGTGATTAGTGACTGTTCGAGTTGTTGGAATCTATTTAGGGATTCGTGTAATATTTGAGCGCTGAAGACTCGCGCGAGAGATGCCGAACGTGAACTCGGCATCGAAAATGACAGAGAACATTTTCTAGATATAGCTTGTGGTTTAGCTGACTAGCGATAGGATATTATCACTCCATATCTAGGGTATGCTTAACGATGTTACATGTGGATGGTGATGACATTTAGGATCACGTGTTTTAGACATGGACCGACTATGTTTTCCTTAATAGTATATTTTATCTAGAGATATACATCGCTCAAATGTAGTTTTCCACCTGTGTGTAGGAGATTGGATTTTGGCTTGGCCGAAGGTATCTCCACAGAAAATTCATTATATGAACATACCTTAGTTGTTTTGATTGTACCCCAATATTGTTGTAGCATGATCAATGTAAGCATCATAGCTATTTTTGATTTATATTCTTCACCCTAGAAATTACCTATTATATCAGTACTTATTAGACGGTGGTCCTTAAGATGGGACACAGGGTCATTCGATCAAGTTGGAGTGGGCCGACCAGATCCTAGACTCAAAGCTCTTAAGAACGTGATATTGATCTACCTGCCCTGATAATCCAATGGGGCTGGTCTTGGCATGTCAGAAAAGGGGCGGGTCTAATGAGTTTAAATCCTAGACCACCCCACTATCATCCCTACACACATATCCACTGCCAAATCTACGTTTCGATGCTAGCACGACCCACTTCATCGCACCCCATGTCACTGCACCCCCATGTCGTCCTCCATCCATGCTCTACCACTACTAATAACCGTCACTACCCATAGCTTCCACATCCCTAATCGGTGCCTCCTTAAAAAGACAATCCTGAAAACCTTAATTTGGCCTCCACTCATCGCCTACCATAACATCTATATCTTTTAGCACATCAGAACATTATTGCTCACCACATTATGTGCACCAGTCATCAATTACAGTATAAATATCAACATGTAAAAAAATCATATTGTATAGTACAATTATATGAGAAAATGATGTAAAATATATATAACAAGTACAAAATGCTACCCAGTCGTTTCATATGACCAAAAAATGATAATGTAGGATAAGATCAATTATTACACGATAAAACTGAAATATAGTGGTGGTATTGTTTCGTTTTGGTTAGTAAATACCAAACTCATAACAAGTGGTAGAATTATAAAATAATCTATTAAAAATATCATGATAAATTTTCTAAAAACTAAATAAAAATGATGCCACATTTACAAGCAATGCAGTGCCGTTATAAGTTAATTTCTGCAAATAGTAGTACAAACTATCAAAAATAGAACAAAAATGATATCTTACAAAATATCATAAAATGATACTCGAAAGTTAAATTTAAAAATATTAATTCCAAAATTATGCTGCAATTCATAAAACCTACTACAAACCAAAAGCATAAATATGCATCATAAACTAATATTATAATATATAAACTTATCTAAAAGATGCTACAATTATCCATAGATTGCTAATGTAATTTTTAGAAAAGCTACCGCGATTCATAAGATGCTACTAAAAAACAATATTATGAACAAATTATACATAATTTAATTTATTTTAAAAAATCAAAAAGTAATAATCATTGCTAGAACGATTTCGTATAATGACGGGCTTTTGCGACGGCTGGCGATGGATAAAAAATGCGGCCGTCGCTATACGAAATATACAGGCTGCTTCCCGCGAGAAGAACTTTCATTCCTTACCCACCGAAATGAAACCCTCCTTCCCCCAATCCTCCGCCCCCCGTCACCGCAGCCGCCGTCCCGCCTTCCGCCGCCTCTAAATCACCTAAATTCGCCTAGGTATGCTTCTAATCTCTATTTTGAATGTAAATTTGATGTTTTTTAGGTTTAGTTTAAACCCTAATTAAATTAGGATTTGTTGTTAAATTAGGTATTAGTAGTGTTGTTAAATTAGGTATTAGTAGTGTTGTATGTTGATTTGGTAGATTAATTAGTTTATCATCATGAAGTTAGATTAGGTATTAGATTAATTAGTTTATCATGAAGTTGAATAAATGGCTGATGTAGATAATTAATGTTGGCGATTAACATGGTTAGTTGTGTTAGGTGAAAAGTTTATGTATATTAATGATTAACTTGGTTATTGATAAATTTACATGAAAGTATTTCATCGTTTATGAAATTGATAAATTACAAATTTAAGTTGTTAAGTGAATTTAAATTGACAAATTTTTATTTAATAATTAGATTTTTATTGTTTTCTAATTATCCATTTGATAATTAGATTTTGTTGTTTTATAAATATCTTAATTGATAATTCTTCTATTTATCTTGTTGATTTAGCGACGGCCATTTTAATAATTTTAGCGATGGCTAGCGACGGCCAAAACGCAAAAGGTTGTATATATTGTACAAAAATAAAGTTTATACAAAAAATAAAAAAGAATATGAGAACATTAAAAGTTCTACAAATATCTAGTTTTAAAAAAAAATTAGGACATGGCTTTAAAAACAACCGATATTGTACTAAAATCGATTTTGCAAAGAAATTAAGAAATGAATATAAAAACAACAAATATTCCGCCAAAATCTATGTCGTAAAAAAATAAAGAAATGAATATTGGACTAAAATTGTTAATTTAATGTTGAACTAAAATTTAAATACACAAATTTATGAAATAAAATTTAAATAGTTGTAACATTGTCAAAATTTAAAAAGAACAACAATATTTGATAAAATTTAAAGAAATATTTTTATCCCTTAGATTGGCTTTGGCCCGTCTGGCAAGTGTTGTATACGATCGTTATATGGATGTTCGCTTTGTAACGGAACGGACATTTATGTTCTTCTGATATAGTATTTGTCGGATTTGTCTCTGTATTGGACAAGTTACAAACACAACAAAGTAATTACATATTATAAATCATTTCATTTTAAACGGTTACAAAATTTCGACAGCACTTCCTTTACGTTCCCTGTGTACACGCATTTATGTACGATACATGAAACAGAAGGGAAGTGCTGCCGAAATTTTGTTGGACCATTTAATCTGAAATGATTTATAAAATGTAATTATATTTTTGTGTTTATAATGGGAAGCAGGATGACTGACCACCGAAGTGAAAACAAAAATACCAAAAAATAAAAAAATAAAGTGAAGTTTTTATTTTGAATTTTCTACAACGATGAACTGTTTATAATGGAGAATGGTTGAAAATTAATGATTTAAATTGTCTAACATACATTTTCAAATCAGGAAAAATGTTCAATTATTTTCTCGACCGTACTTAGATGTATGAAGTCAGAACTGGAAAGAAGGGATCAATAAAGCAACATTTCGACAACGGTGTACACGAATTTATTAGATTTGCTAAATCTAATAACCGCAACAACACAGAAATTCGTTGCCCGTGTAGTAAGTGCCAATATTTGAAGCATTGGAAACCAGATATAGTTGAAGTACATTTGTATCAATATGGTTTTATGCCTGATTATTATTTCTAGGATCGTCATGGAGAAGTTGTTGAACCTACACCTAATACTGAAGTGTTAAAGGACGGTAATATGATGACGAATCCGATAAAAAATATGGTGGATGATGTAGCACGATCAATGTTTCCTACAACTGAAGCTTTCGATGAAGACGAAAATATCGAAGAAGAACCGACTGCGGGAGCTAAAAAAATATATGACTCATTGGATTCTGCTAAGAGACCGTTGTGGGACGGATGTAAAAGCGGAACCGAACTTTCAGTAACCGTCGAATACATAACTATGAAATCAAAATTCATCCTTACGAAAGTTGCATTTACAACAGTTGTACAAGCTGCAAAACGACACATGCCACCCAATAATCTGATGCACGATAGTCATTATAAAGTAAAAAAATTGATGTCCGCTTTCGGTCTTCCATACGAAAAGATAGATGCATGTGTAAAAGGCTGCATGTTGTATTGGAAAGACGACGTTGACCTCAGAAAATGTAAAATACGTAACGAAGAAAGATACAAACCAAGAAAGAAGAAAGGGAAAGAAGTCCCGTACAAGAGAATGCATTTTTTACCCATCACTCTCAGACTTCAAAGATAATATGCATCTTCTGCTACGGCCTATCATATGCGATGGCATAGTGTGAGAACAGCGGAAGAAGGAACTTTGATACATCCATCCGACGGAGAAGCATGGAAACATTTAGATAAGACTTATCCCGCATTTGCTGCGGAAAGCCGTAATGTCAGACTTGGTTTATGTACGGATGGATTTTCACCATTTTCACAGTTTGGTAGTAAATATTCTTCCTGGCCAATTATCGTTACTCCGTATAATTTACCTTCATGGATGTGTATGAAGACACCATATATGTTTCTCACCACTGTCGTTCTCGACCCTCGTGATCCAACCCAAGGAATTGATGTTTATTTACAACCATTGATCGAAGAGTTGAAGAAACAGTGGAATGAAGGAGTCGAAACTTATGATGTATCAACGAATTTTTTTTCTCTTATTCGCTTCTTTGTTATGGACTATTAATGATTTTCCTGCATACGAGATGCTTTCCGGTTGGAGTACGGCCGGTCTTTTAGCATGCCCTTATTGTATGGAAGAAACACGAGCATTTTCGTTACGATATGGGAAGAAAGTTTCTTGGTTTGATTGTCATCGGTGTTTTCTTCATCCCAATCATACTTTTAGAAGAGATAAGAAAATTTTCATAGCTAATAGAGAAGAGAATTTAAAACCTCCCAAGGTTTGGTCAGGCGAGGAAATATACGAAATTGTAAGGGACTATTCAAAGATACATGAAACTGGAGTCCATACTGAAATCTCAGGAAAGTCAGACATTCATAATTGGTGCAAACAAAGTATATTTTAGGAGTTACCATATTGGAAAGATCTCTTACTCCGACATAATATTAACGTGATGCACAACAAAAAGAACGTGTTTGATAATCTGTTTAATACAATTTTGAATGTAAAGGGCAAAACCAAGGACGATTTGAATTCAGGGCTTGATATAGCAAACTATTGTAAGCGCCCGGAACTTCATATGAAGCCTAATGACAATAAAAAACCGAAAGCATGATATGAGCTAGACAATAAGCAAGTAAAACTCGTGTTAAAGTGGGGGGAAGAATTAAGATTTCCCGATGGGATTTCTTCCAATCTTCGTAGATGTATTGACTTCAAAAATAGTAAACTGAGTGGGATGAAAAGTCACGATTGTCATATCATGATGGAATATTTACTACCCGTGGCTTTCAAAGAACCGTTGCCCGTAAAAGTATGGAAGTTATAATAGAGTTATGTTTGTTTTATAAACAGCTTTGTTCGACAACATTAAAGGTGGATCGTATACGTAAACTTGAAGTAGAAATACCCATACTGCTATGCAAACTGGAGAAAATACTTCGCCTGGTTTCTTTAACGTAGTGGAGCATTTACCAATTCATCTTTCATCCGAAGCACTTCTTCGGGGTCCTGTGCAATATGGATGGATGTATCCGTTTAAGAGGTAAATTAACATGTGTAATGTTCAAGTCAATTTCAAATTCAAATTTGTATATCTAAATATGTAATAAATATCTTAATAGGTACTTGAATCATCTGAAGAAGAAGATTCGACAAAAAGCGCCCGAGTTGAGGGTTCGATATGCAAATCGTATCTTGAAGAAGAAGCCTCATTTTTTTCTCTCACTACTTCAAGGACGATGTGAACTTATCATCTGTAATTGTTCCTCGAAATGATGAAGTCGTTGAACAAAATTCTTCTCAAACAATGTTATCTGTTTTTAGACAACATGGTAGACCTGGTGGAAAATGTGTGGAAATATGGTTGGACGATAGAGACCACCATGTAGCACACACGTATGTTCTTTTAAATTGTGTCGAAGTCGCATCATTTGTCAGGTAATAATTAATTCACTTGTAATTTACTTGTACGTACATAATAATTATAACACATATTACATATATGCAGTATCTACGAATCACAGTATCCGTCTAGAGATCTCAGTAAAGAATTTGCCAAATGGTTTTTCAACTATGTTTATGAGCCAAGAAACCGTGTCATTGATGAAGGCTTAAGACATCTTGCGATTGGACCGAAAAGAAATGTGAAGACTTATCCAATATTCTTCGTCAATGTGTTTACATTTTATTAAAATATTTTATAATCAGATTAGCAATAATATTTATATATTTTCAGGCTGCGAGATACAACCGCGAACCTACTATGGCCGAGTTGTTGAAGGTGACGCATGCCGTGGAGATGACTGATGAAGAAGGCAATGTTTCGTATGAGTGGACGGATGACAAATCCCAATCCGTAATGGTAAACTAATTTATTGTTAATAACAATATTTTGTCTTATTTTATTTTCAAAAATTTGAAATTCGGTTTTTATCGTGTAAAACAATTGTTTGTAATCGCAGGAGAGGCATGAAACTGAGCGGGCTTGGGTAGCACAGTCCCCTGGTTGGGAAGAGCTTACGCTAGAGGAGGCGAACAATATCTGGGATGCTATTATTGATCTGCCTTCTCGGACCGATGCGCGGTATAGCTATGGAAATCTGTAGGTAAATTTTGACATGTACTAATATATAAATTTACACATTCATATGAATAGTTAAATAATTTTAATAATATTATATATATACTAATATATAAATAATTAAGAACTATTTTACAGGCGATGAGATTGCAGAGTGGATACAGGAGGTCCCAGCAAGAAGAGGAGATTGCTCAGTTGAAGAAAATAGTGGATGAAATAAATGATTGGAGGAAGAGTTTCTTTGAGCAACAACTAGATGAGCGGATTGCAGGTTATTTGCAACAGCATGGGAGGATGCTTGGAGAGGATGACAGCGATGGTGAGGAGTAGGTATGCTTGTTTGCTCATGTTACAGTTTGGTATATACACATTTTGGTTGGTTTGGTGTATGTATATTTTGGGATATTAAGTACATATTTTGATGACTTGTACTTGTGTTAACGGTTTGTTTGGGTTAACGGTTTGTAGTTGTGGTTGGAAAACTATGTACACAGTTTGGTTGGGAAACTATGTACATATTTTGTTGATTTGTATCGGTTGACATGATATGTATTGTTGTTGGGATTGTATATGATTTTGCTTGGCTTTGTTGGATTTAATATTGTTTGAATGTATAGTGATGTTATATGACGGATATATGATGGTTATAGTTGATGAATATAATGTGTAGTGGCTATGATAATGGTATTTGATGGTTATTGTTTGAAGTGTATATGGGCTGTGCAAATGCACAGAATTTTGTTCAGTATAGCGACGGCTATCGACGGCTGGCGACGGCCATTTTGTTCAGATTAGCGACGGCTAGCGACGGCCATTTTGTTCAGATTAGCGACGACTAGCGACGCCAATTAGACGTTGAAAAATTTCTATGTGGCATATTTACAGTCGCGAGCCGTCGCTATTTATGTGACGGAGCCGTCGCTAAAGCCGTCGCGATTCTATTGGACGACGAGGTAAATAGCGACGGCATTTTGCGTCGGCTAGCGAGGGCCGGCGACAGCTAAAAGCCGTCGCTATCAGGTGCTGTTCTGGTAGTGAATACATAGTTGCATTACTCCATATATCCAGAAAAATGCTACAAGTATTAAACCGTTAATGCAATTTAATAAAAAAAACTAAAATTCATAAACTATTATTGCAATTCATAACATGCTGCTCAAAATTACATTATGAACATATGCATAAATAGTTTAGCTAAAAATCAAAAAATAAAACTATAAAGTAGCATTACTACAGAAAAATAAAATAAAATGGTACTGGAAGATAGAATCATTAAAAAGCTTCAAATAAAAATGCTACCAATCAATAACAATATAAGAAAATGTATGTAATTAATACATTTGAAAAATATTATTATAACTAGAATGCTAATACAAAATAGCATTGTAGTATAATATTACATACTTCACCTATAAAATTCATAAAATATTACTACAGAGCAAATATTGTTAAAATGGTTCGAAAACTACTAATGTTGTTCATAATGCTAAAATAAAAATTAGTATGATCTAAAATACACACTTAACCTACAAAATACCATAGTTGCTCAAAAACCGCTACTATAATAGATAAACTACCAATACAATTTATAAAATAGCATTATGAAATAAGATTGCGACCTCAAATATGCATTTTTGTTTAAAAATGCTAGCATTAGGAGCAGAAATATAAATAACTATTGTGCTTTTTAAAAAATGTTTATGCACACTATTATCTTCTTCCATAAATTCATGTCGCTTCTCCTCTATACCCTGCTTTAATCATACAAAACATCATTTCTCCATCACCGTATCAACATGTTAATGCTCCGATCATCTTCATTTCGATCTGCATCACCATCTCCATTTTCCATCATCATCAAACTCATCATGCCAATCTCCATCATAGTCACCGGGCTCGACTCCTCCACCATCAAGAGTTGTCGCATCATCATCGAGAACTATCCACCCTTTCTTTCCCATCCATAGTCCATCATGTGAAAAAATGCAACGCTTATTTGGTATGTCCTAGCGCATCAAAAATTGTCTATGAGCTCCATTATGGGATAATGTTTGTCCTTCATGCACAAAAATGAAGCGCGTGTCTTAACGCCTAAAAGTTATTAAAAAAAATTCCTTCTTACAATTACATGTTCTATTTAAAAGTAGTTTTGTGCAACGAATCAGTCGTTGTCACTTAGTTTGTTTCCGTAATCCCGCCCTATCTAGCTGCTTAACATAAGCAGTAAGTTTGCAAATCAATATCTTTAAAACCCTTTTCCCAACAGTCGTAGGGATTCAATTAATCAAAATTATAAAAATAGTAAATTTGTTATTGCTTTTTAATATTGAATGCTTTCTTTATCTATGGTATGAATTTTTTCTTTTTACAAATTGTAGAAAAATAACAAGTTATTTCCTCCTTCACTAAGAAGAAAACCAAATTATTCAAAACATAAGCATTAACAAGGAAACCATCATAATAACATCAAAAATATTAAATGAAAAACATAACACCATGGCTTAACTTTGAAGAATTATGTGCGTAAGAGTATAGATATGCATACACATATACACATGCATGCGCTTGCACACTATATGGTAAGTAATTAAACTAATTAAATTGTCTTTAACTTTATTGTTACTATGGAGGTGTTTGAAAAATAATTAGAATAGGAACTATGAATAAAAGCACAACAATAGTTAACGGCACTATAAATAATCTAGTTACGGTTTTCGCTATTTGTAGAAAAAATTTCTTTATTAGATAATTAAATAGGTAATTAACAAGAGAACCAACTGTAAGTTAGAAAAATGATATTAAATTAACTCACTAATAATGCATCCATTAGCTAGGAAACCATCATAATGTAATAAAAAATATTGAAAGAAAACATAATATCATGCCCTAAATTTGGAGAATTATGCGTACGTCTATACATAGACATATATACACATATGTGTGTGTATGTATAAATACACTAGCATGCATACCATAGAAACTTTCTTACATACCTATGTATACATACATACATACATACATACATACATACATATATATATATATATATATATGGTCAGGACTGATTACTCCTCTAATCCACTTGATTTCAACTGCAAGCTCTGAATTAAACAATAGAGTTGAGTGGTAAGAGGAGGAAAGTATAATTATTTAAGGTGGAACATGTATTTGAAATTAGTGGTTTGAGTGAAGCAAAAATAGGTGCAACCGATCCTTGCCCTCTATGTGTGTAACACCACCTTAAACAGTACTAAGTTTCAATTTAAATAATAGTTTATTCTCTCTCATTCCACCACCACTCTTATTTAAATCAGAACTTGTAATAGAAATAAGTGGTCATTTGGGATGTTATACTGTTTGTGGTGGCACTGAACACACTTTATGTGTACGTGACAGTTATTTGAATCAGAACATGTAATGGAAATAAGTGGGCATTTGGGATGCTATACTATTTGGAATAGTATCGAACACTCCTTATGTGTGTGTGTCTGTAGGTGTGTGTGCGTATATATATATATATATACATACATACATATATATATATATATATGTATATATATATACATACATACACATATATAGATATATACATACATATATATATACACACATATGTATATATATATGTATGTACATATATGTATGTATATATGTATATGTATGTATATGTATATATATATATATATATATATATATATATATATCTGTGTGTATGTGTCTATATATATGTGTGTTGTGTGTGATATATATATGTGTGTGTGTGTGTGTCTATATATATATGTGTGTGTGTTGTGTGTGTTATGTATATATGTATGTGTGTGTGCCCATGCACGTAAATACATACATACAAATGTACATACGTATATACGTGCGCACGTACGTACGTATGTATGTGTGCATTTATTCATTTATTTAAGTAGCAAAAAGAAATCCAAAATATCCACAATGTAGCCATTAGCGAGCCACTAGCTAGGAAACCATTACAATAACAACAAAAATATTAAATGAAAACATAACACCATTGTTTAAACTAGGAAATTACATATGTACATAAATACAGTCGACGTTTGTCCGTACAGACTATGGTATGTAATTAAGCTAATTGAATTTTCTTTAACTTTATTATAATTGTATATGTGCTAAAAAAAGTAATGAGATTAGGAATTAAGACGAAAAACACAAAAATGTTTTCAGCGCTATAAATGATTTCATTATGATTTTCTATATTTGCAGCTAAAAAAGTTTGTTTATTTAATAATTAAGCTGGTAATTAACATGACAACCAATACTTTTAATATTGTAACAGTGATAATCAAATCAAATAAACCCATCCACAAGATATTCTATGCCACCTAAGAACATATAAAACGCCATTAAATGAACCATAAATCCATAAACCCATAAACAAAATCCTATGGATAAAATTAAACTGAAAAAATAATCATAATTACCATTATGTTATGTATTCAACAGTAAATGGTTGACATATCATGTAAAACCCCCTAAATATATACAATAGAAAATAAATACACACGATGCATATGTTTATGTGTACGTTACAAATAGCTTGCAATATTCAGAAATTTATTTAATACAGAGTTAAGTAGGCAATTAAAACTAAATTAATTGATATTTCAACATTGTAGCTGTCGAATGTGAAACCAATAAACAAAATTAAATACACATTCCATAATATGTTTTACCAAAAAAGAGTATACATGCAATTAACCTAGAGTTCTCTGACCGTTGCTATATAGGAAAATGTCATAATGGCCACATAAATTGTCATAAATACGCCTACGAAATGCTGTAATTCTTCTTCCCTAAAGAATGCTATAAATACCTAATCTCACCATTCCTTGCAAACAGTCTTAAACTAAAAACCTTCATACACAATGGCGAGGAAAGTAAAAAGGTCCTGGTGCCTAGATTGTCTGAAGATCAGGAACAGGAAAATCGGAAAGGTAAAGGCACGTTGGGCGCGTTTCTGGAAATTGCGAACCGGATTGTTCAAAGAGGCAAAAGAAATTTCAATCCTTTGTGGTGCAAAAGTAGTTGCAGTTGTCATCTCTCCTAGTGGAAAATCTTTTACTTTCGGGCACCCCACTGATGGCGACTCCATCATCAATGGCTTCATCAATGAGTTCCGGGACAAGACTATAGCTGAGATGGAATGTTTGTTGGAGAAGGAAAAGAGGAGAAGGAAGATGCTGGAAGAAGAGTTGAAAAGGAGTACAATGGAGTTGAGCATGGTAGATGTGGAGGAGCACGAGAGGAGGTTGATGGAGCTGAGGGAGAACCTTGCCAAGCGTGTGGAGCGTTTACCCATATGGTGATTTTTCTGTTTTTATGTATGATTATGATTATGTTCTTGTGGTTCAGTTTAGCCAGTCATGAAAGATTGGTGAGGAAGATTTGATATTCTACTATGAGATATTTGAAAATTCTCTTTTTATTTGGATTGTTGTCGTTTGAGAACTTTTTAATTTGATGTTCAAGTTTGCAGTGTTAATCATGTACGGTGAGATAACTTATTTTAACCTAGTTATTAAAAAATTTTGAAAATTTTCATATTAGACCCCTGAAATTAACTTATTTCAATTTTAAGTTTCATCCAAAACTTAATAGAAAATACACCTCGTTTTCTGCATGCAACATTTTTACTTGCGCATTTCAAAATTGTGCAAGCAATTTTTTTTTTCAAACTCGCGCATTCCGTAAATACTCAAACACAATTTTCTTTTTAATCAAAAATAACATTTGCGCGATTCAAAAATGCTCAAGCACAAATTTTTTAATAACACTTGCGCATTACAAATTTGCGCATGTACAAATTTTTTTTTTTTTTTAAATACACTTGCGCAATTAATATTTGCGCAAAACCAGACCTAATTTTGTAATAAGTTTTTCACAAAGCTTAAAATCGAAATAAACTATTTTTTGTTGCTTTTTTAGAAAGTTTGTCCTATGCTATTTTAGAAAGTCCACCAATATTAATGTCCATATTTGTGTCTGAGGAAGCTTAATTTCAACGCATTAAAATAAATGGTCAGGAAAAAAACAACCAAACAAGTCGTACTTGATTAGTTTTTTTTTTTTTTTTTTTTTTTTAACTTTTTTTTCATTTATGCATTAACTATTTATTGTATTGGGGTTGGGTAAGTTACAAATAATATAAAATTGCTTGAAAACAACTATATTTACCTAAATATGAAAGTGATATTGGACATGAGGGGTAAGATTCCGTTTCCCTATGGTACAATAGCAAATATCTTTTGATGAAAAGTTAATTATAAGAAGATGATCTTAATCGCATAAGGCTGCGGAATATGCTGCAAAAAAGGATAGACAAATCATGTGGAACTCCATAAATTGTCACAACTTGTGTGCATGTTGTGTGATCCAAGTGTAGGAGGACTACGACTAATTATTTTTTAGTTTCCAATCCATTAAAATTATTTGCTGCTTATTAAAGAATAAAGCGGGTAAGGTGAAAATTTTACTTGTAAGTTGGAAGATGGGATTTTTTTTTTATTTTTTTTCCACATATAAGAACAAAGCTCAAGTTAAAAAATGTTGTTCGTACTTGCTTCATTGTTCATATACTTCCTGCTCCAAAGGGAAGAAATATAATGAGATATTTAAAAAATACAAAAATGATAAAATTTAAAGTCTGTAGGTTGTTGATGGGGGATGTAAAGATTCTCATGAATAAGCTTTCACCGGTGCCGTAGAGCACATATTAGCAGTGATTGATTTAAACTAAATTAATAGAAGAAAAAAGCTTGTTGACGTACCCATTTAACTTAAAAATTTAACAGGTGAAATTCCAGGCAACTTAGTTAGTTTAACAAATTTTACATACGCCATTTGGGTAATTGATAGCATTTAATCTAGTTTTCCAACACATCGTTAACTTGAATAATAAAAAATAATATGAACCCGTTATTTCGTAACCCGACCCAACCACTGTCCAACCTCAAATAAACCGGGATCATGGACCACCACGGTCTGAAACTTAAGCAGACATCTGTTTTACACGAACCCAGGCCAGTCCTTCGAATAGCGGTCCAATCGTCAATTTTACTAGTTAAACCGTGTTTCTTTTATTTTTCCTTACTTTTTCACAGTGTAATTCTCACTTATTTTCATACTCTGTATTGAATTAAAGAATATAAATAATTCGATATTGCAAAATCATAATCGTACCAAAATTTAAATAACTAATTGTACCGCTTCTTTTTTCACGACTGCAACCTCCTCCAGGACAACTCCAAGATTCGTTAAGTTTGCCGTCACTAAATTTCTATCGTTGTGCACCGCTCTACTGTTTACAAAAATATACTTGCGTTGGTGCAATTGCACACAATATCGATTGCAGACCATAAAGAATCTTATATCTTGCCCACTGGCATTTTTATCTCAATATTTTGACATATAACTTGTTGCTAACTCAGTATATTTTCAAGAAAAAATTCCACGGTTCTAAAGATTTGACCAGTTTAATCATAAAAACCTTAAACCTTAAGTCGTTACGGTTCGACTTACGGTTCGTTCTAAAAACTATGATATCCAGGATTCATGTGGCACGTAGTAGAATACAAGCAATCACTTGGCCCACAATACCAAAATAGCAGAACAATAAACATTGAGGTAAAGTCACACTCAAATTTTGGTACTATTTCAAACTTATTACTTCTAATTAACATAAAATTTTCAACTTATTTGATGAATATACCAAAAATCACGGTGAGCTTAATTTCCAAGGACACTATTCTAATCAATCACCATAGACATCCGTTTTCATTCAAAATCATTATTTCAAATTTTGAAAAGCTATTGGGACTTAATTTATATTCAATTCAATTATGTAATTTATTTTAATTTTATTTTTAAAGTAATGAATTATGACTTAATTTTAATGGTTATTAATGGTAATTTAGTTTATCCGAAAAGTTAGTGCGGTTTATATTCATTATAAAAGTTATATGGTTTAATTTTTATTTCATCAGTTATTTAATTCGATTTCAGCTTAAATATAATTTTTAATTTTTTTTCCAAATTTAACTTAAATACTTCATCCTATAAAGTTTAGTTATTGGTCGGTGTTGGCTAAACATCTACAGAAAAAATTAACATATCGGAAAAACAGGGTAGAGATGAAATATGTAAATAAGCCATGCATAGGGAAGTCGTAGAGAATTTAAATATGGCATAGGAAATGCATACAAAATCACCTACATTATTCCTACACCGCAAAAAAATTTCATTTTAGAAACTTTGGGAATAAAATGCCTTATAGGGAGTGTAGGGAATTCCTATGTCATTTCTACATCTAATATTTTACTAATGGCACACCATGGTATAGGTATGGCAATAAGAATTTTGGGATAGAAAAACAAGCCTAAGTTGTGAAAATACAAAATTCTTTCACTTTTCTCAATGCACATCAATTCCTTTGCTCCCTAATTGGTGCCTTTTCCTTTGAAATCCATCATTTTAAATGTCTTTCCCTTTAATTATTATTTTTTGTAAATTAAAGATGGCTATGATTTGGCTGATTATGTGAAGACATATCGCCAGGATTATGAATTGGTCTTATCTCCATTGGAATTTAATCAATTAACATGTTTTATCTCCACCGGAATTTAATTAATTAACCTTATAAAAATAATTGGAATTAAATATGATTGGAGGAAATGTCTGCTGCTTTCTTAATTTTGAATGCTTAATTTATGTATGGTACAAAAAGGAAATTGTACAAACTTGTGGAAGAATACTAAGTTTCTTTTCCTTTACAAAAAACAAAACAAAAACCAAAATATCGGCAATGTAGCAATTAACTTGCCGCTAGAAAACATTTCCATAACAAAAAAATTATTAAATGAAAACATAACACCATGGTTTAAATTAGGAAAATTACGTATTCACATACACACACACGTGAATGTATGTTTGTCCGTACACATTATGTTATGTAATTAAGCTTACTAGTACGACCATCCAACGGTGAGAACCAACCATTCAATCACGATTTTGTTTAAGAAGACATATTAAAGACATGCATATTTTTGTTCGGCTTTACATAATACGGTTTTGCAAGTTTACAATAGAAAAACTTATCCATGGTCATTTGATTAAATTGTCTTTAACTTTGTTATTATTGTAGAGTTGCTAAAAAAGTAGTGACTTTAGGAATTAGGTAGAAAAAACAACAAATGTTATAAAATAAATAAAGCAGAAGCTGTTAGAGAGAATAATTTTATTCATTCAGAGATTAGTAATCCATTTTCATTACATTAGCACCTTGATATAAAGGTCTACGAGCTTGTGATAGACTAATCCCACGATGTGGGACTAAATACAAAACAGTATGTAGCATATTCACTATTTATATTTACATAAATTATAACACTCCTTCTTGAATATGTGTCTGCAAAATCTTAAATCCTCTAATAACTTGAAATTGTCCCTTTTGTAACATGTATGATGATTGCTTCCCCTCATTGTTGTCATGCTTGTATTTATTCGTTCAGTCGATCTAGATATTGTCCGTTGCCTCATTAAAAAAAACTTTTGTTAGGAAAACCTGATGGAAAAACCTTGAACGAGGAAAATGGTGCAACTTGAGATCATAGATATCATACAATGATATTCCTTTTTAAGAGTTTTATATCAGGATCAATATAATGCCTCATTAAAACCCTTACTAAGAAAAACATAGTAGGAAAAATCTTAGTGAAGGAAAAAAAGAGCATAATGACATATCTCATTTTCTCATTTCATCAAATGAATTTTGATACTTCTAGATCAAACTAATGCCTCATTAAAACCTTACTAAGAAAAACCCCATGGGAAAAATCTTAGTGAAGGAAAAAGAGTACAATATAGTATGAGATATTTCAATAATTTACAGAATCAAATAGAGTTTGATACTTCTGGATCAATATAATACTTCATTAGAAACCTTATAAAGGAAAACCCGATGCGAAAAACCTTAGTCAAGGATAAAAATACAATTTAGCTTAAATAACATATTTGAAATGTTATTCCTTGAAAATACGTTTGATTCTTCTAGATCAAGACAATGCCTCGTAAAACCTTAGTAAGAAAAACCCAGTGGGAAAAATCTTAAATAAGGTAATAGAGTACATTATAACTTATTTTCAAATGTTACTGGGGAGTTTATACTTCTGGATCAAGATAATGCCTCATTAAAACCTTGCTAATAAATCCCAATGGAAAATCTTAGTTAAGTAAAAAGAGTGCATTATACAATACTTATAGATGCTTTCCCTAATTTAAAATTTTCCTCTGAATCCATATTCGTCTTTCGATAACTCAAATTGGTTATAGATACTTCTAGATCTATAAATATAAATCTCGTTAATGATACAATTTATTAATAGTTTCCTTCGATACAATCAAATTTCCTAAGATTGTTTCTTCATAATATGGTTTGCAGTTTATGCATTATGTATGCTAGTTTTATGAAAAACACTTCATATGCTTTTATTTTTTTGCTTCAAATTAGTTTTGCGCATTGCAACTATACATCTTTCATGAATATTAAAAAATTCTTTACAACATTACTAGAAAGAAGGAAGTAATCTACTCATCTTGAAGTATATCAATATTTTTATTACAACAATACTTAGAAGAAATTTGTAATCTACACTTCATGTCTTTTGCATTCTTTCTAATTACAAAAGTTATATATATCTTCAAAAATTTGTATACTTTAATAAGTATTTTCATATCGCAACTATCACTTCAATGGAGACTAAGAGTTTCATTAAACGATACTTAAAATAGGAAGTAATCTACTCATCGTGAATTATATCAAGATTTTCATTACAACAATACTTAAAACTAGGTTGTAATCTTTGCTCATTTTTCTTTGCCTTCTTTGGAACCACAAAACTTATTTATATTCTTTAGGAATTTGTATACTTTCATCATTTAATATGATTTAAACCATATTTATACCTTCGGGGTATATTAAGCATCTCAAGTACTTTCGCTACTTTGCGGAAACATGTCCATGTTCTCTATTAGTAAAGGATTCATTATGGCCAGTCATGTTTTCCCTTAATTCAAGATTCTTAATATATTTATAAACAAAAGCGCTTTATTATTTACAAATTTATCCTGGATGATTTCTTGTCAGTTCTATATATGATTTATTGAGATCTCTTTAATTATCATGTGTAGGTACGTAAACCACTTCTAGGGTTATTTGACAATTATGTCATGGATCTCTTCCAGAGCATCCATAAGTGTTTCTTCAAGAACACTCAACTTTTTTTATTTGGCATCTTTATTACTTACTCCAAAAGTATTTCGAACTGATATTTGTACCATATTTCAGATATGGTTCACACATTTTGATTCTTCAGGGATTCAAACCTATATTGGAGAAAGTCTACTAGGGATATTATTAATAATTTATTCAAGTTACTTAATATTTTGCATCATTATACATGTTAACAAATATTTGACATTGATGATCAAAATGAACTTGAGTTCCTTTATCCTTCCCCTCAATGTTGACAAACATTGTCACATTAAATAATAATCATCTTTGGATTCACATTTTGATCCATTATCATATTGCTACTAGAAAATACACCATACATATTAAAGATATGAGGATAATTCATTTATCAATTGGTAAGTGCATTCAAGTGACATTTGTGAGCTTTTGGCTCAAGTTTAAATACGAAATTCATTTATACAAAATTTCGTGAAATATATCCAGTTGAAATTGCACCAAATTTTTCTGAAATAAGCTTTTGGCTTTCAATTTTAGAAACAACACCAAGATATTCTTTGGCGTTTTCATTATAGTTCCAATATGGTAGCCATTCATTAATATATCCTCAAAACTCAACAAATTTCTTTTAAATTTGCTTGAGTACAATGCATTTTGAATCAAGATATATGTACCATTTGGTAATACTATATGGGCTCTTCTAGACCCTTCAATTATATTAGCAAATTTGCTATGGTTGAAAGTTTTAGCTAAATATTTTCAGACGGTCCGGAGAAAAAACTTATGGTTTTTCAAAATAATGTGAGTAGTTGCACAATCTAGTAGGCATATATTATCACTGAAATATTGATAGTCCATATCTTAAGAACTAAAGACAATATAGTTAGTCAACTTCTACATTTATAAGCATAAATAAATGCTAGTACTTTTCAAAAATTTAAAATAGGCTACTGATTAAAGCCAACATTATCGGTACATTACTTCAATTAATTATGAAAGGAAAAAAATACAAGCACCAACTTCCAACTGATTTATTGAACTGAAATAAAATAAAATTCACATAGCAAACTTCAGGCTGCTGCTATTGGTCAATTCGACCATATGATTTATTATTGCACTTAATTTTTTATCCTTAATGAAGTTTCCGTCATCAACTTCGAAGAAATGATCTAACTTCAGGTTAGTATTACTAGACAAACCTTTCACATAATTTTAGTTTGGAAGTAATTCTAAATATAGAGGAATTGTATTTCCTAACAGATTTAATGACTTAAAACTTCAAGTTCAACCACTCGTGTCTAGTATATAGAAGTGTGACCATATTTTGGTGGTCATAACGCTCCTTTAGGGAGTTTCATAGGTAAAGATGATCTTTTTCAGTTAAATGTTTTGTTTTAAGTTTGTCATGGATATGACACCTTAAAAATATAAAAGCCATTGTTTTATCCTATTGAGTTATCATTTTTATGGAATTTTCTAAGCAACGAGATTGTAGTTGACGTCAGCATCCAATATCTATGACAAAAAGTTATCTTCTAATAAGTCCAAAGCTTTAAATTCAAGCTTGGCCGTGTTTATCATATTATCAAGTATAAGGGGAAATAAAAATGCATAAGCATCAAAATATTTTTCATAGGTATATAATCAATGCATTTCATAAAATAAAAAATCATATCTGATAGTAGTTACAGTGAAAGAACAAAAATATTAATGCAAAATAGAAGAAGACAAACAAATATAATTTATAAAAGCGACTATAATTTCTTATTTACACCCTTTTGATAATTCTAGATCTAATCTCATTAGTTGCATTCATTAATTTCCCTGAAAATGCAAAACTTCCCTTAAAATATGGAAATGCCTTTATATGGATTGATTGGTGGAGAAGGGATGAATTATAATCAAAGATTACACTGACTTTATTATATTTACTTTCATACTATAGGCAGATTTAAGAATATGAATAGGTAGTACCGAATACCATTTATTAATTCATAACAACTGCAATAGTGAGAAACATAAACATATACCATGTATATACGTCATTTTCCTTGTCAACAATAAGAGACATAAAAGAAGAATAAATGTATGAAGTATTCATACGCATCTTTGTTGGACTATTCTCATTAATCAATTAATTTTATTTAATGATTTATTAATTGCTATTGATTAATATATGAATTAATATATGCAGTTATTTACATATTGTAAGCTAAACAGAGAATGGAAATTTGTACATCACATAGTGAATGAAAAATATCATGAAAAACAAAATAGTTTGACTTGACAATTAAAAAGTATGTTGTATGAGTTACAGCTATTGATAACATCAATAAGTACGTTTTTCTGACATGACAATAATAGGTAAAATCTTAAGCATATGAAATTATAAACATTGGAATACCTCTTTGCTGAAAGAGGAAAGATAATATAACAGAATTAATGGGTGTACAAGTATTAACATTCATTTTATGAACAATCCAAAATACTTACTTGATAAGCCAAAGGAATGAAACTTGATCTATTACATATTTTACCTTTTGGAAGGAATGATTGGATGAATGGAAGAAGGAAAAAACATTAGGAAATAAACTTCATGTTAAAATACCTTATTTTCTATTAAAAAGAAAGAGGGCGAGAGAGTAGATATATTTCTATGTATTAATAGGTTTAATAAAAACACCAAATATATCAACAAATCTCTTCTAGATACATTTTATCATTATATACAAATCTCTTCTGGAGATTTTTTTTATTAGTATTATCACCACTTCTGGAGTGAAATTTTATACATTTATTTGGTTTAGTAGTTAAAACTATTGGTATAAATTTTTAGAACTTCAGGTTCCAATTTTACTTTAAAATAAAGTCTTTGTTTAGTATTTTAGATCCTAAATGGTACAACTTGATTTTCATTATCAAACTATAGGTTTGATTGCAATTGGAATTTACCATAACCTGAATTAGCTTTTCTAATAACTCAAAGCTTCACTTCTCAAATTTATATATTTGAGTTTTGATATATAAACTTTTTTTAGGAATACAAAGTTATATGCATAAATTTTATTTGAGAACTTTAGGTCTCCAGTATTAAATAAACACAATGAAACACTAGGACTCTTCATAATTGTATTCAAACATAAGAATCATAATACTATTTCTCTTCGAGGAAATAGTATTTACCACATTTGCAATGTTATTTCAACATATTATTTTTATATTATGTCTTCTGGACATATTAACATTGATGCAGCACGACCTACAGAAGCACAAGGCTTAGGTCGTTCACAAGTTAATGAAGGTCGGCCCCGACCTAACGGGTCACGTGAGGAGGAGGAACGACCTAACAGGTCACATGGGAAGGAGCAACGACTTAACCAAGCCTTAAGTCGCTCGGCATATTTAGGTCGTCTACGTCCTATAGCTACAAGCACTAACAAAGGGACAAAACAACCTAACTAAGGGACAACACGAGTTAACAAAGCTTCGGTTTTAGGTCGTTCAGAAGTTTTAGGTCGGCAACGACCTAAGAAAGAAGACTTAGGTCGGCAACGACCTACTGAAGATGTTTTAGGTTGGCAATGACCTAGTGTAAGTCGTATCATTTTAAGTCGTCGTATGTTGAGTCGTTGGTAACAGTGAAGTCGTTGTTGTAATGTATTTTCTTAAGTCGTGACTCGTAGGTCGTCTTGTATTGAGTCGCTGTGTGTTTGTTAAGTCGTGTAATCAGTTGAGTCGTATATGGATAGGTCGCTAGCGACCTAAGTTGAGTCGGCATTGTGTGTAACTGATAAGCCGTGTACGTTGAGTCGCTGCCGACATATGATGAGTCGTAAGTCGTGAACGACTTAAGGCACCGGTTGTGAAATGCTATAAATAGGGAGTGTGTTGTACATTTTGGGAGGTTGATTGTTGAATAAAATTCTTATTTGATTGCTGTGTGCTTTCATCTAAATTGGTAGTTGAGTGTGATCTCCTATCTCCACTTTCGGTTATTCGAGTGCGCTCGAATCAACGATCGTTGAAGCCAATTCACGGTATCAAGTGCGCTTGATCAACGTTTGATGAATTGTAGATCTTCTTTCACGGTATCGTGCGCGATCAACGTGTCGAAGATAACTAAAATTCGGTATCTTTGTGATTAACGAATTTGGGCATTTCAGTATCTTCAATCCACCGTTTGCTACTTTCATCGATCTATATCGTTTTGTTATTATCTGCTGCGTCAGTTTTGGTATCAGAGCTAGACTTAGTCAATCATAGCTAAGCCGAGTCTTGGAGCCAAGGAGTTTGAAGTTGGTGTTCATCGTGTTCATCTTGAAGTTGCAACAAGTTAGAAGCTTCCATTTCATTTTGGATCAAAGTTGGAAAGTTGTTTGAATTTGGTCGTGAGAGTTTGCGCGCCAAAGTTTGATATTGAAATCGTGCTTTGTTGAAGCCGAGCCGACCTATGCCTTAGGTCGTTGCATATTGTTCGAGCTAGTGGTATCCGTGACTTGTTGTTCAAGTTTGAGTTGAAGATTTGTGAAGTTTGGAAGTGTTTGTGTTGATTCAATCATGCCACCAAGGAGAGCTAATCGTCATCAAAATGTTGAAGCATTGTATAGAAGAGAAGAAGCCGAGCAAATGGAACAACGCATTAATGAGAAATTTGATGAAGGCATTGGAAAGTTAGAGAAGTTGATGAATGATTTGAATCAAAATCGAGGAGATCACCAATCTCGAACCATGGAGGAAACAGAGTTTCGCCATCGGTTACGGAAGCGAGAAGGGTATCGCCACAATCTTTTAGAGAAAGAAGAGAAACATCAATTTCATCGAGAAGAGATCACCATGACTATGGACATGAAGAGAGAAGAACTCCACATAAGTATGAAAATGAGCCATATCGAGATGAAGAGAGACATAGTAGAGGAGACATGCGTGACCGAAGGGATGTTGATGGTCGAGATCGATATAGACATACATTTGATTTTAATGAAGAGGGTGATAGAGCTAGTTTTCATTATCGAGATCGAGACCAAGTTCAAAATTTATATAGGGATGTAGATGATGATCGTCGATGGGAATTGGGTATGAAGATGGAAATTCCAGAATTCAAGGTTGGAATGGTAGCGGAAGAATTTTTGGATTGGTTGTCCAATGTTGAAGATATCTTTGATTTCAAAGAGGTTCCGGAAAATCGTCGAGTGAAGTTGTTTGCTACTAGGTTGAGGGGGAGAGCTATGGCGTGGTGGCAGCAAACCAAACTTACACGGGAATGGATGGGGAAGTCGAAGATTGAGTCATGGGAGAAGATGAAGAAGTTAATGAAGGCTACATTCTTGCCTTACAATTATCGATCACTCATGTATCAGAGATTGCAGAATCTGTGGCAAGGGATGAAGATTGTTAATGATTATGCTGATGAATTTTATCAACTGATAGCTCGAAACGACATTATGGAGACAGAGGAACAGCTGACTGCTAGATTTGTTGGGGGGCTGAGGATACAGATCCAGGATATGGTGAATATGTTTGATCCAAGATCTGTAGCAGAAGCACATCAGAAAGCGTTGGCTTGGGAGAAGCAGGGAAGACGTGGAGGTGGTGTGTTTACAAGTTCCAATATTCAGAACAAAGGTGCTAGTGGGAGTTCCAATATTTCGAAAGCTGTCAGTAAACCAGTTGTGAATGAAGTTGCGAAGGCAAAGGTCAACAACAGTTTCAAATGTTACAATTGCCAGGAAGTGGGTCACAAGAGTAATGAATGTCCGAAGCTGAACAAACGAACTATGATTGCTGAAGTTGAAGGTGAGGATGTTGGGGAAGGTTATTCTAGTCCATTTGAGGAGGATGAACATGATATTGCGTCAGGAGATGAAGGATGTAATCTAATGATGAGGAGGTCTTGTTTAATACTGAAGCAGGAAGAAGAAGCTAGTTGGTTGAGGAGTAACATCTTTCAGTCAACCTGCACCATTCTGGGAAAGGTTTGTAAGTTTATGATTGATGCAGGAAGTTGTGACAATATTCATTCTACTGAAGCCATGAGAAAGTTGAGCTGAAAACGGAGAAGCGTCCAAATCCTTACAAGTTAGCGTGGTTGAGAAAAGGAGGAGAGGTGAAGGTGGACAGACGAGTTCGAGTTCCATTCTCCATTGGAAAGAAGTATAAAGACGAGATTTGGTGTGATGTTGTGGAAATGGATGTTTGTCACTTGCTTTTGGGAAGACCATGGCAGTATGATCGAGCAGTACAGCATGACGGTCGGACCAATAGCTACAGTTTTATGTTCGAGGGTGTTAAGATCATTTAGGTTCCAAAGAAGAGACAACAAGGAGAAAGCAAGTCAGAAGAGATTGAGGAGCTGAAGACTTTATTGACTTTGAAAGAATTTGTTGAAGAAGTAGAGGAGAGTCCAGAGGTATTTTTGTTGATTGGACGTGAAACGACTGAATCTGTTAAAGTTCCAGAGGAAGTAAAGCCAGTATTAGAAGAATTCAGTGATGTGTTTCCTGAAGAGTTGCCATCGGAGTTACCACCGTTGAGGGATATTCAACATCAGATTGATCTTGTGCCAGGGGTAGTATTACCACACAGGCCACATTACCGAATGAGTCCAAAGGAACATGAGGAGTTGCGAAGACAAGTGGAAGAGTTATTAGAACAGGGGCGTGTTCAGGGGAGCTTAAGTCCTTGTGCAGTGCCAGCTTTGTTGGTGCCGTAGAAGGATGGTTCGTGGAGGATGTGTACGGATAGTCGGGCTCTAAACAAGATCACTGTGAGATACAGATTTCCTATGCCGAGGTTTGATGATTTGATTGACCAGTTGAATAGAGTTGTTGTATTCTCAAAGATTGACTTGAAGAGCGGATACCATCAGATTCGTATTAGACCGGGTGATGAGTGGAAAACTGCTTTTAAAATGAGGGAAGGTTTATACGAATGGCTGGTTATGCCGTTTGGCTTATCAAATGCTCCGAGTACTTTTATGAGAGTGATGAACCAGATTTTCAGACCATTCATTGGGAAGTTTGTGCTAGTTTACTTTGATGATATTTTGATATACAGTGGGAGTATGGAAAAGCATGTCCAGCATTTGCGTGAAGTACTGTTGATTCTACGACAGGAGAAATTTTATGCTGCAACAAAGAAGTTTGTGTTCATGGCGCACAGTGTTTTGTTTCTGGGGTATGTTCTGTCAAAGGAAGGCATTCAAGTGGATGAAAGTAAAGTGGAAGCTGTCAGGAGTTGGCCACAACCCAAGACAATTACTGAAGCGAGGAGTTTTCATGGGTTGGTTTCATTCTACCGAAGATTCATTCCACACTTTAGCAGTATAATGGCACCTGTAACCGATTGCATGAAAGGAAAGAAGTTTGAGTGGTCAGAGGAAGCAGGGGTTGCTTTTGATAAAATAAAGTCACTATTGACGTCAGCGCCAATTCTAGTTTTACGGGATTTTCAGTTGTTGTTTGAATTACATACTGATGCATCTAAAGTTGGGATTGGTGGAGTTTTGAGTCAGAAAGGAAGACCAGTTGCTTATTTCAGCGAGAAGTTATCTGGAGCTAAGTTGAGATATAGCACTTATGATGTTGAGTTTTACGCAATTGTTCAAGCAGTGAAGCATTGGAGACATTATCTGTTTCAGAAGGAGTTTGTTCTCTATACGGATCATGAAGCTTTGAACCATTTGCAAGGGAAGGATAAAATTTCATCTAGGCACACTTCATGGGTCGCGTATTTACAACAATTTACTTTTGTTGTGAAACACAAGTCGGGGGTGACGAATCGCGTGGCTGATGCATTAAGCAGGAGGAATCATTTGTTGACGACAATGAAAGTTGAAGTGATAGGGTTTGAATTATTGCCAGAATTGCTTGAAGAAGATCCTTACCTTATGAAATTTATTGAGAAAGTCAAGGACGGGAGTACTGACGAATTTGTGTTGGTAGATGGGTTCTTGTTCAAGGGAAATCAATTATGCGTACCAGATTGCAGCTTGAGAATGAAAATTATGAAAGAGTTGCATGAAGAAGGGAATGTGGGTAGAGATCGAACATTGCAGTTGATTTCTCAGTCTTATTATTGGCCGTCAATGCGAAGGGAAGTTGAAAGGTTTGTGCGTAGATGTCATGATTGTCAGGTTTCGAAAGGGACAGCTACAAATGCGGGATTGTATATGCCATTACCTGTTCCTACAAAACCATGGGTAGACATTAGCATGGATTTCGTGCTGGGTTTTCCAAGAACTCAAAGGGCGAATGACTCTATATATGTTGTGGTGGATCGTTTCTCGAAGATGGTACATTTTATTGCTTGTAAGAAGACGGCGGATGCTGTTCATGTTGCTCAGTTATATTTCAAAGAGATCTATAGACTTCATGGGTTACCAGAATCTACCGTTTCGGACAGGGATACCAGATTTTGAAGTCATTTTTGGCTAAGTTTATGGAAGATGGTGGGAACGAAGTTAAACTTTAGCAGCGCTTATCATCCGCAGACAGATGGACAGACCGAAGTTGTTAACAGATCGTTGGGGAATTTGTTGCGATGTCTTTTGAAGGACAATCTGAAGAGTTGGGACATGAAGTTATGCCAAGAAGAGTTTGCTCATAATCATGCAGTGAATCGTAGTACGGGATTCAGTCCATTTCAGTTTGTATATTCAAATTTACCAAGGGGACCGTTGGATTTGGCGGTAGTACCACAACCGAAGGGGACGGTTAAACGGGCTGTTGATTTTGTTGATGAATTAACTGAATGTCATAAAATCGTTCGGGAATGATTGGTGAAGGCAAATGAGAAGTATAAGCGAACTGCAGATTTGAAGCGATGAAGTGTTGAATTTAACGAAGGTGATTTGGTTTACGCAGTGTTGACAAAAGATCGATTTCCGGTGGGAACATACAATAAATTGAAGGCGCGGAAAATTGGTCCAGTTGAAATTCTAAAGAAAATCAATGAGAATGTGTATCAATTGAAGTTACCAGAAGATGTTCATACTTCTGATGTTTTCAACGTCAAATATTTAATTCCGTACCATGGAGCTGAACTTGTTGTGGAAGAAGATGGTGAAAATTCGAGGTCGAATTTCTGTCAACCAGGGGATGATGATGCAGCAGACCTACGGAAGCACAAGGCTTAGGTTGTTCACGAGTTAATGAAGGTCGGCCCAGACCTAACGGGTCACGTGAGGAGGAGGAACGACCTAACAGGTCACATGGGAAGGAGCAACGACTTAACCAAGCCTTAAGTCGCTCGGCATATTTAGGTCATCTACGTCCTATAGCTACAAGCGCTAACAAAGGGACAAAACGACCTAACCAAGGGACAACACGAGTTAACAAAGCTTCGGTTTTAGGTCGTTCAGAAGTTTTAGGTCGGCAATGACCTAAGAAAGAAGACTTAGGTCGGAAACGACCTACTGAAGATGTTTTAGGTCGGCAACGACCTAGTGTAAGTCGTATCATTTTAAGTCGTCGTATGTTGAGTCGTTGGTAACAGTTAAGTCGTTGTTGTGATGTATTTTTATAAGTCGTAACTCGTAGGTCGTCTTGTATTGAGTCGCTGTGTGTTTGTTAAGTCGTGTAATCAGTTGAGTCGTATATGGATAGGTCGCTAGTGACCTAAGTTGAGTCGGCATTATGTGTAACCGATAAGCCGTGTACGTTGAGTCGCTGCCGACATATGATGAGTCGTAAGTCGTGAACGACTTAAGGCACCGGTTGTGAAATGCTATAAATAGGGAGTGTGTTGTACATTTTGGGAGGTTGATTGTTGAATAAAATTCTTGTTTGATTGCTGTGTTGTAACGCCCCGGAAATTTTCGACTTTCGAAAATTCAACATCGATACTCACTTTATCGACTGCCGAGCAATCGAAGGCCGAAAACCCGAAATGTTATGGTTTAAGAAAAAGAAAAGAGGGAGAAGAAGAGATAAGATAGTAGAAAATAGAGAGAAAATGGAGAAGAAAGAAAATAGAGAATAGAACGGAACAGAAAAACAACTGATAGAATAGAAAATAACTGAACAACAACAGAATCTCACAATTCGCAGCGGAACAACATATAATAATAATAAATGAAAAATCTTTAAACAAAGAACTATATCAGTTATTACATTTTATACATTACATTTAATCATATCATTAGAGTGTACAACAACAACAACAAACAGTGCAGCGGAAAAGAAATACTATATACTAATAATACGCCATGCCATCCAGCTTGCCTCCAGCAACTCCAGAATATCCAGAATATCCTGATAAACCTAACTCTTGACTGCCCGTGTGGAAATTGGTGGGCACCTAGAGTTTAGGAAGGGAAAACAATAAACTCCGAGTCAGTCATGTGCATGGTGTGAGAACTCAAAACAGTTTATTTATCTTTAAAATCAAAAATAGAGGAATATTTTTAAAGTTAATTCGCAATGCTTTTAAAAATGAGACTACCATAAGGCCTCCCGCACACACACACAATGCAAACGCAGAATCGGAGGAGATTTCTCCTTATGATAGTCAAAGATGCTTGATACGCATTAAAAAGAACATTTTATATTATTACTAGTGCATAGTGTAGAGAAAAATTCATTTCGAAAGTAGAATATAAATCTTAGCCAACATACGACCATTATCGTATGCCTACTATAGCTACCATCCAAACAGTGGGGCGCCACCATAAGTGAATGATAGGTTCTACAACTAATACCGTACAAGTCTCGTATTGTTTCTTTGGATTTCCAACGAATGATCAGGCCAAGGAACTTCCCATTGCCACATGAGAATGCCTCTGGATGGACATCCCCGAGAACCAAACCGGATCTCTACCAGCACAAGGCCGGGTTACCCCTAACTGAGTAACAACTGACCGAATATGCCATCCCCCGGTCCTTTGGGACCTTTCACCGAGCGCTCGCAATCAATTCACACAATCATAAAGTGTTTTCAACATGAGTAAGTATCTGGGCTCCATACCATGATACCACCCTTTTCCAGAAGGAAATGCACATATCCTAAAGGGCGCTACCCCTCATAACCTTGCTGCATCTTTCCTGTTTTGACCATTCACGGGGTGTGAGGCTCGACGAAGTCACGTCCACAAAAACATACTTTATACAAAAGCCATGCTTTGGGTCAACAAATGATCATAGAAATGATCACCAAGATAGACGATCAAATAAACGATCCTATGACAAATAATCAACACAATGATCATTTACAGCAACACTCAGCATGTCACATTACCAAATTGGGAATATATCGCTGATAACATTCAACTACATAACCTCTGAGCTCGTACGTCTCAGAGAAGGGTGTTAAGCTAAAAGAACAAATTCTCCGCCACCAACAAAAATATATTTGAAAGAAATCGGCTTTATATCTCAACTTGTAATGTCAGACATACAATCCATACAAGTCTGTTCCGGGCTCGAACAAAACCGAAGGCACTTACAAAGAAGTCCTTGCAATCCGGATATTCACGATCCTGATCGGATTCACCGTCACATATGGAGAACTCTATATCGGAGCAACTCGGTGCAGAGTCAATCGACAGGTCATCCTATCGCTCTCGCAAATACCGGGTCTTCAACACCGATCTTCAATGCAATTCATAACGACGTATCACATATTCGGAATGGGTTATACGACCCCATGGTCCTTTCCCGGTTAACCCGAATAGTGAGCGCTTATTCAAAAATAAGTGTGGCATTCAAATTCAAACAAAACACATCAATTACCCATTCAAAGGTAAATATTGATAGTCGGTTATTGAATTATCAATGGATATGCACTACATCACCAGATTCCAAATAATTTTCCAAATTATTTATTTTCCAAAATATCTTTACAAGATATAAAATTTTCACACTTCAAAAATAAATCAATATTTATTTTTAAACAACTTCCCCTTCTATTCATAAATTCCATAGTGAATTTATAATCCAAAATATCTATGAATATTCGATTTCAATTATTCATTTCAATTTATCTTCAAAAAGATAAATTCTCAAAATATTCACTTTATATTGGAAAAAAATTTCCATACTTATTTATTCATAAGTAATTCACAAATTTTATTTATTTTCAACCTTTGGAAAATATTCAATATACTCAAATCGAAATTAAGTTATATTTCATTCTTTAAGGAAATCATTCTCTTAAACATATTTATTTGGGCCAAAACGAATGTTACATAAAACATCGTTACGACAACCCAAAATCACTAGTATAGGGATTTAAAGTTTAAATAGATATATAAATCCCAATACTATACAAAGCATTTCCTTTCGGAAATCATTTACTATAACAACAGTGTTATAGTCCACCATTTCCTTCTATTTCTCGAAAACGTCTATTTCAACAATAAAAGTTGAAATCTATGGTTTCGAATCTCAATCCAATTGAAACATCGTTAACTTGTTTTTAATTCTATTTAAAACACCACATTCAAACATTTTCTTTAACATATTATTCACTATTCAAAAACGTGAATATACTACGTTAACAACTTTCATCACTTCTATTCATTTTATTTTAAAGGATCATTCACAGTCAAAAATGTGAATATAACTCCATTAATAGGTTTCAACAATTTACTTATCAAAATAAGTAGTTTGCGAATTTATAAAACAACGTTTATAAATTCCATTTCTTAACCTGTTCAATTTATATCTCAATGATATACTAAAAATTAATATTATAAGTCAAATGCTCATAATACGATTATTTTACAAAATCCTTCCTTTAAACTTCATAATTATAAATCTTATAACTTATAAGATTCAATTATTTATCCAAATATATTCTTTCAATAACTTTATAAATTTTATAAACCTACTGCTTATAAAATTCTCTTTATAACTTCACCGTTTATAATTCTATAAATTTCATTCATTTATGAAATCCATTCACAATTCATTCTAACACTTATAAAACTCGTTTTATAATT
This sequence comes from Allium cepa, assembly GCA_030765085.1. Taxonomy (NCBI): domain Eukaryota; kingdom Viridiplantae; phylum Streptophyta; class Magnoliopsida; order Asparagales; family Amaryllidaceae; genus Allium; species Allium cepa. The sequence goes on from CM060928.1 coordinate 1,035,653,966, forward strand.
CAAATGTTTTAATTTATAAATATCAATTTATAAATCCTTTATAAAAATCAATTTATACTATTATTTTAAAACGTCTTTAATCTCCTTTATAATTTCATCATTCTGATTTATAAAATAATTAAATCTCATAAATCCTATAAAAAAATCAATTTATAATAAATTCAAAAATTCCGATTTAACTATTTTATCAAATCGTTAGCATCATATTCTCAAAAATCAATCTTTAACTATATTTCTCAAAAATCATAATTAATTTTTTTTTATAACATTAAAAATTATAACGTTTATTTATTTAAAATGGATCAATTCCAAAAATATAGTATGTTTTCAAAAATCACTTTAAAATCCCTTTTAAAATTCCAAATTTGGTCCAATGATGCTACACACCAAATAGTCAATCACGACAACAACGATATCACATATCGTATATGATAATCAACGAATATCAAAATATCTGAAATCAAATAAATACTGTTGAGGAATCCAGTTGGATCCCTCCAACCTGTTTTCCTGCATCCAAAAACATTAGCACAATACCAATTTCGCTCCAGTACGAAATTATCGCGGTATATGGGATTTAAAATATTATCCGCTTAATAGACGGCGCAATAGGGTCTCATCCGCTAAACAAAAAATGCGGGAAATCAATAACTCCAATATATACATATGCCAATATATATATATATTGCTATCATATATAATACCAATTTCACTGTTTATGAAATATTCGCGGTATATGTTTTTAATAAATAACATCCGCTTACTAACGGCGTATAATGTCTATTTTAACAATCAATATATATCAATCATCATTCAAACATGCATTCAAATATTTTAAATCTAACTATTTAATACAAAATCGAAACTGATTCGAATGAGTGAGAAGTTCTCACCTTGATTTTATTTCCGTTTTTTAGCGATTTATTTCGAATAAAATTAAACGGACGTTTAATTTTACCCAAAATTCTCACTAACTCCAGAAGACTCCAATCCAATTCCATCGCGTAGTGCTCGTCCATACGATTCCAACGCAACTGGTTTCGCGCGTTTTCGACCTCGTATGAAAAAGATATGAATTTTCTAAGATTATACGAATTAAAACATAACCAAATTACAATTTCTTTTTTTATTTCTAACCCTAGCTTAATCATGACCATTAGATCCCTCAACCTGCAGATCACAGTCGTCCCCCTCATCTTCTTCCTTCATCAGGTAAACACGCACCAAACTCAACCCATGGCCGCCCATTAGGGTTAAATTATACTCCACCCACACGCAATTTCAACTCGATCAGCTACTTCCACTTGAACAAGCATCTCGATCACCACCTTCGGCTGTAATACCATAAAGCTCGGCCCCCCCCCCATCTGCACGCAGTTCGAGGCCGAACGCGCCTCCTTCAAACCCCTCCTCACGTCGATCCATGGCTCCAAACGCGATCATAACCGTTGATCTTGTAGTTCTCTTCATGCTCTACCTCTTTGTAGTTGGAAGTTTCGTCTAATTGCTGATGGATTTGGAGTAATCGAGGGAGGAACGTGGAGTAATCGAGGGAGGAACGTGGGTGTTTTCTGGCCATTGGTGCTTGAACTGGCGGCTAGGGTTTTAGATTAGGTTAATTTTTTTTTTAATTTTATGAAGGGTAGGGGGCTATTTATAAGGAAATATCGAACACTATTCATCCGGAAATTCCGAACTCCGATTTACGCGCCGTAACTAGCGTTTCTAGGGTTTACCCTGCGTTCCGGACACAATGGAACAGGTTTCGGAAGCTAATTCGGACATCTGTGCGAGTTATGGCAACAAACGTTCAATTTAAATTAAACTGATTTAAGCGATTTTCTAGGCGTTTTAATTTGTACCAGACAAACGGTAAATCCAATTAACACGAAATTTGAATCCTTACAATAATATCACATTACGGATCCGATGAAACTGGTTTCGTCGAAATCCGAGACTTTTTGAAAATGGCTATTTTAACTCGCCAAATTAATATTAAAAATAATTCGATGCGTTTCGAGCTGCCACGATCAAACGATAACTCCGATTGACACGAAAATTGAAATCCAGTAATAGCTAACTATTACGGATCCAATGGAACTGGTTTCGTTCAATTCTGAGACTGTTCAAAAATTGACTATTTTCACTAGTCGATTTTAGTATTAAAATATTCAATTTTCACAAATTAATTCTTAATTCGATTTTAAAAGTTCTAAAATATCGTTCTAACTCCAACATGATAAAATAAAATTTTACAAATCATTTTCAATCATATTTAACCCAATTTTCAATTATTTCCATTATTTAACATATTAAATTATCGATTTAATTATCCAATTAAATCCAATAATTCAAATAAAAATTTATTCGACTTATAAATTTACTTATTAATACTTAAAATTAATTAAATATTCAAATTTTAATTACTAAAAATCCTGGGTCGTTACAATCTTTTCCCCTTAAAAGAATTTCGTCCTCGAAATTATTAAGTAAGAAAAATTACAGAATATATTAATTTTCCAAAATTCATAATTAAGCTCTTACAATACTTTACTAAGTTTTCAAATCATACTTAGTTATTTTTTCAAAAACAACTACTATTGTTTAACTTTCAATTCCAAATCAAAGTTATAGTTTTCAAAAAAATTTCCGATTTTCTCAAATTTTTTTCTAACGCCTTAAATTTTCGGAAAAATTCGCCATAGTCTCCTTTGCGCGGCTCGATCCGAAAAAAATGACAGTATATATATCACAAATATACATCTCATCAAGTAATGAGGCATCCCGCAGGGAAAAAAATGTAAAAGTACGATATTTAATCCGAGATATGTACCTTATATTTTATTAGCGAGCATATACGGCTAATATAGCGCGAAAGCGAGCTCCAAATGCGAAGCAAACGCGATCCGCACCTACTAATCACTCAACAAACAACATGAGAACATGCATATAGACAATAGTATCAATATACAACATATAGTAACATAATAACTATATATGCCAACATAGCAAATGCAACAAAAGCAATATATTCAACCATCAACCAACTAACATCCATAACCAATTTATATTCATTCATATTCTCATTGATATTCAATGAAATAGGTTTTCAATTTTAATCACATTTGATTCTTTAACAGTGGATGTTTTTACTAACATTCATTTTCTATTAGTTTATATTCACTAATTCATATTCAAGTTGGTACACTTCCAAATCAAATTCAATTTTATTTAAGATTCATATTATCCATTTGAATTCAATTACATAGCTTCCAATTTCGCTAATTCAATTTCATTAACACTTAATGAATTATATAAAATCAACTAACAATCATATAACAATCAATGTATATTAATTACAACCAAATTCCTTTGCTTACAATTGGTTTAATTAAATTGATTTTTATCCAATTATTCAACTTTCTATAACATTAGATTTTAATGAATTTCACTTACATTCATTATTTCTATCAACTAAATTCACATTCAATTGATTAACATTCAATCCATCAATTCAATTCAATTTCTAAAGTTGAATTTCATTTATATAACTTAAGTTCACATTTATTTGATTAACATTTAATCCATTAATTCAATTCAATTTCATTCAATATCTCTTAAGTTATACTCCATTTATAAACATCACTTAGTTTTACATAACTTAAATTCCCACTTGTAAATAAATTCATTTTTATTTACAACTCATATTCATAAATATATTCACATAGTTTCACTTCTTACATATATAAGTTTATTTCACAATGGTAAATCACATTAATTATAATTTAATTCTTATAATTCTTGCACGTATACAATTATTCTTTTATTTAGATTATTCAAACATCTAAACAATCAACTTATATACACTTTAATAATTCTAAAAAATTATTCCTTTATATATAAAAATATACTCAAGGTAAAATTATTTCATTTACCCAATTTAAAACAATATTATGTCGAATTGTTCTATTCAAGTGTTTATAAAACCCCTTCGGCATAGTTGTACAGACCGTGCTGACGAAGGTTCATATGCCACTCAACAAACCAATCATCACAATATAAAACAATTTTATATTCACTAACAAATACGCTCTCATAGCTATTATTACACTCAAATCATTCTAGAGCACTACTGACTCTATCTCTAATGAGTAATACCCAACAGAACCATGGTTGTCGCTTAACCATATGCTCTGATACCAAATGTAACGCTCCGGAAATTTTCGACTTTCGAAAATTCAACATCGATACTCACTTTATCGACTGCCGAGCAATCGAAGGCCGGAAACCCGAAATGTTATGGTTTAAGAAAAAGAAAAGAGGGAGAAGAAGAGATAAGATAGTAGAAAATAGAGAGAAAATGGAGAAGAAAGAAAATAGAGAATAGAACGGAACAGAAAAACAACTGATAGAATAGAAAATAACTGAACAACAACAGAATCTCACAATTCGCAGCGGAACAACATATAATAATAATAAATGAAAAATCTTTAAACAAAGAACTATATCAGTTATTACATTTTATACATTACATTTCATCATATCATCAGAGTGTACAACAACAACAACAAACAGTGCAGCGGAAAAGAAATACTATATACTAATAATACGCCATGCCATCCAGCTTGCCTCCAGCAACTCCAGAATATCCAGAATATCCTGATAAACCTAACTCTTGACTGCCCGTGTGGAAATTGGTGGGCACCTAGAGTTTAGGAAGGGAAAACAATAAACTCCGAGTCAGTCATGTGCCTGGTGTGAGAACTCAAAACAGTTTATTTATCTTTAAAATCAAAAATAGAGGAATATTTTTAAAGTTAATTCGCAATGCTTTTAAAAATGAGACTACCATAAGGCCTCCCGCACACACACACAATGCAAACGCAGAATCGGAGGAGATTTCTCCTTATGATAGTCAAAGATGCTTGATACGCATTAAAAAGAACATTTTATATTATTACTAGTGCATAGTGTAGAGAAAAATTCATTTCGAAAGTAGAATATAAATCTTAGCCAACATACGACCATTATCGTATGCCTACTATAGCTACCATCCAAACAGTGGGGCGCCACCATAAGTGAATGATAGGTTCTACAACTAATACCGTACAAGTCTCGTATTGTTTCTTTGGATTTCCAACGAATGATCAGGCCAAGGAACTTCCCATTGCCACATGAGAATGCCTCTGGATGGACATCCCCGAGAACCAAACTGGATCTCTACCAACACAAGGCCGGGTTACCCCTAACTGAGTAACAACTGACCGAATATGCCATCCCCGGTCCTTTGGGATCTTTCACCGAGCGCTCGCAATCAATTCACACAATCATAAAGTGTTTTCAACATGAGTAAGTATCTGGGCTCCATACCATGATACCACCCTTTTCCAGAAGGAAATGCACATACCCTAAAGGGCGCTACCCCTCATAACCTTGCTGCATCTTTCCTGTTTTGACCATTCACGGGGTGTGAGGCTCGACGAAGTCACGTCCACAAAAACATACTTTATACAAAAGCCATGCTTTGGGTCAACAAATGATCATAGAAATGATCACCAAGATAGACGATCAAATAAACGATCCTATCACAAATAATCAACACAATGATCATTTACAGCAACACTCAGCATGTCACATTATCAAATTGGGAATATATCGCTGATAACATTCAACTACATAACCTCTGAGCTCGTACGTCTCAGAGAAGGGTGTTAAGCTAAAAGAATAAATTCTCCGCCACCAACAGAAATATATTTGAAAGAAATCGGCTTTATATCTCAACTTGTAACGTCAGACATACAATCCATACAAGTCTGTTCCGGGCTCGAACAAAACCGAAGGCACTTACAAAGAAGTCCTTGCAATCCGGATATTCACGATCCTGATCGGATTCACCATCACATATGGAGAACTCTATACCGGAGCAACTCGGTGCAGAGTCAATCGACAGGTCATCCTATCGCTCTCGCAAATACCGGGTCTTCAACACCGATCTTCAACGCAATTCATAACGACGTATCACATATTCGGAATGGGTTATACGACCCCATGGTCCTTTCCCGGTTAACCCGAATAGTGAGCGCTTATTCAAAAATAAGTGTGGCATTCAAATTCAAACAAAACACATCAATTACCCATTCAAAGGTAAATATTGATAGTCGGTTATTGAATTATCAATGGATATGCACTACATCACCAGAATCCAAATAATTTTCCAAATTATTTATTTTCCAAAATATCTTTACAAGATATAAAATTTTCACACTTCAAAAATAAATCAATATTTATTTTTAAACAACTTCCCCTTCTATTCATAAATTCCATAGTGAATTTATAATCCAAAATATCTATGAATATTCGATTTCAATTATTCATTTCAATTTATCTTCAAAAAGATAAATTCTCAAAATATTCACTTGATATTGGAAAAACATTTCCATACTTATTTATTCATAAGTAATTCACAAATTTTATTTATTTTCAACCTTTGGAAAATATTCAATATACTCAAATCGAAATTAAGTATATATTTCATTCTTTAAGGAAATCATTCTCTTAAACATATTTATTTGGGCCAAAACGAATGTTACGTAAAACATCGTTACCACAACCCAAAATCACTAGTATAGGGATTTAAAGTTTGAATAGATATATAAATCCCAATACTATACAAAGCATTTCCTTTCGGAAATCATTTACTATAACAACAGTGTTATAGTCCACCATTTCCTTCTATTTCTCGAAAACGTCTATTTCAACAATAAATGTTGAAATCTATGGTTTCGAATCTCAATCCAATTGAAACATCGTTAACTTGTTTTTAATTCTATTTAAAACACCACATTCAAACATTTTCTTTAACATATTATTCACTATTCAAAAACGTGAATATACTACGTTAACAACTTTCATCACTTCTATTCATTTTATTTTAAAGGATCATTCACAGTCAAAAATGTGAATATAACTCCATTAATAGGTTTCAACAATTTACTTATCAAAATAAGTCGTTTGCGAATTTATAAAACAACGTTTATAAATTCCATTTCTTAACCTGTTCAATTTATATCTCAATGATATACTAAAAATTCATATTATAAGTCAAATGCTCATAAAACGATTATTTTACAAAATCCTTCCTTTAAACTTCATAATTATAAATCTTATAACTTATAAGATTCAATTATTTATCCAAATATATTCTTTCAATAACTTTATAAATTTTATAAACCTACTGCTTATAAAATTCCCCTTATAACTTCACCGTTTATAATTCTATAAATTTCATTCATTTATGAAATCCATTCACAATTCATTCTAACACTTATAAAACTCGTTTTATAATTCAAATGTTTTAATTTATAAATATCAATTTATAAATCCTTTATAAAAATCAATTTATACTATTATTTTAAAACGTCTTTAATCTCCTTTATAATTTCATCATTCTGATTTATAAAATAATTAAATCTCATAAATCCTATAAAAAAATCAATTTATAATAAATTCAAAAAGTCCGATTTAACTATTTTATCAAATCGTTAGCATCATATTCTCAAAAATCAATCTTTAACTATATTTCTCAAAAATCATAATTAATTTTTTTTTATAACATTAAAAATTATAGCGTTTATTTATTTAAAATGGATCAATTCCAAAAATATAGTATGTTTTCAAAAATCACTTTAAAATCCCTTTTAAAATTCCAAATTTGGTCCAATGATGCTACACACCAAATAGTCAATCACGACAACAACGATATCACATATCGTATATGATAATCAACGAATATCAAAATATCTGAAATCAAATAAATACTGTTGAGGAATCCAGTTGGATCCCTCCAACCTGTTTTCCTGCATCCAAAAACATTAGCACAATACCAATTTCGCTCCAGTACGAAATTATCGCGGTATATGGGATTTAAAATATTATCCGCTTAATAGACGGCGCAATAGGGTCTCATCCGCTAAACAAAAAATGCGGGAAATCAATAACTCCAATATATACATATGCCAATATATATATATTGCTATCATATATAATACCAATTTCACTGTTTATGAAATATTCGCGGTATATGTTTTTAATAAATAACATCCGTTTACTAACGGCGTATAATGTCTATTTTAACAATCAATATATATCAATCATCATTCAAACATGCATTCAAATATTTTAAATCTAACTATTTAATACAAAATCGAAACTGATTCGAATGAGTGAGAAGTTCTCACCTTGATTTTATTTCCGTTTTTTAGCGATTTATTTCGAATAAAATTAAACGGACGTTTAATTTTACCCAAAATTCTCACTAACTCCAGAAGACTCCAATCCAATTCCATCGCGTAGTGCTCGTCCATACGATTCCAACGCAACTGGTTTCGCGCGTTTTCGACCTCGTATGAAAAAGATATGAATTTTCTAAGATTATACGAATTAAAACATAACCAAATTACAATTTCTTTTTTTATTTCTAACCCGAGCTTAATCATGACCATTAGATCCCTCAACCCGCAGATCACAGCCGTCCCCCTCATCTTCTTCCTTCATCAGGTAAACACGCACCAAACTCAACCCATGGCCGCCCATTAGGGTTAAATTATACTCCACCCACACGCAATTTCAACTCGATCAGCTACTGCCACTTGAACAAGCATCTCGATCACCACCTTCGGCTGTAATACCATAAAGCTCGCCCCCCCCCCCCCCCATCTCCACGCAGTTCGAGGCCGAACGCGCCTCCTTCAAACCCCTCCCCACGTCGATACATGGCTCCAAACGCGATCATAACCGTTGATCTTGTAGTTCTCTTCATGCTCTACCTCTTTGTAGTTGGAAGTTTCGTCTAATTGCTGATGGATTTGGAGTAATCGAGGGAGGAACGTGGGTGTTTTCTGGCCATTGGTGCTTGAACTAGCGGCTAGGGTTTTAGATTAGGTTAATTTTTTTTTTTAATTTTATGAAGGGTAGGGGGCTATTTATAAGGAAATATCGAACACTATTCATCCGGAAATTCCGAACTCCGATTTACGCGCCGTAACCAGCGTTTCTAGGGTTTACCCCACGTTCCGGACATAATGGAACAGGTTTCGGAAGCTAATTCGGACATCTGTGCGAGTTATGGCAACAAACGTTCAATTTAAATTAAACCGATTTAAGCGATTTTCTAGGCGTTTTAATTTGTACCGGACAAACGGTAAATCCAATTAACACGAAATTTGAAACCTTACAATAATATCACATTACGGATCCGATGAAACTGGTTTCGTCGAAATCCGAGACTTTTTGAAAAATGGCTATTTTAACTCGCCAAATTAATATTAAAAATAATTCGATGCGTTTCGAGCTGCCACGATCAAACGATAACTCCGATTGACACGAAAATTGAAATCCGATAATAACTAACTATTACGGATCCAATGGAACTGGTTTCGTTCAATTCTGAGACTGTTCAAAAATTGACTATTTTCACTAGTCGATTTTAGTATTAAAATATTCAATTTTCACAAATTAATTCTTAATTCGATTTTAAAAGTTCTAAAATATCGTTCTAACTCCAACATGATAAAATAAAATTTTACAAATCATTTTCAATCATATTTAACCCAATTTTCAATTATTTCCATAATTTAACATATTAAATTATCGATTTAATTATCCAATTAAATCCAATAATTCAAATAAAAATTTATTCGACTTATAAATTTACTTATTAATACTTAAAATTAATTAAATATTCAAATTTTAATTACTAAAAATCCTGGGTCGTTACATGTGTGCTTTCATCTAAATGGTAGTTGAGTGTGATCTCCTATCTCCACTTTCGGTTATTCGAGTGCGCTCGAATCAACGATCGTTGAAGCCAATTCATGGTATCAAGTGCGCTTGATCAACGTTTGAAGAATTGTAGATCTTCTTTCACGGTATCGTGCGCGATCAACGTGTTGAAGATAGCTAAAATTTGGTATCTTTGTGATCAACGAATTTAGGCATTTCAGTATCTTCAATCCACTGTTTGCTACTTTCATCGATCTATATCGTTTTGTTATTATCCGCTGCGTCAAACATCTTCTTCTGGAATTTCTCACTTATTATTATTATTATTATTTTTCATGGCTTTATTTTAGCTTATGAAAACTTTAATATTTCACCTTCGCACATATGAACTTCAGATTCTTATTCTTTTATATAGACTTAATACTATCTTCTACATACGTATTATCCTTATATTTGTTTCTCTAAGAAACAATGAAATATTTCTTTTGGAATATAAATCAAGTGGTAAAATTATTTCTACAGTTCTCATTAAAACCGAAATCCAAATAAAAAAGTATCAAAATGATACCCTTTTTATTTTACCAAACAATGGAATGATATCTAAAAGTTTAGATCTGCGGTAAAATGAGACCTGAAATGATAGTATTAATAGAGTAAGATCTATAAGATATATATATATATATATATATATATATATATAATGAAATCTGCAAAATAAGATATACGATAGATGAGATCTAAAAAGAATACTAACAGAATAAGGTCTGAAATTACATTTTAATCTATGAAACAATTTTAGTTTCAGATCAAACTCAAAATTATCACAAAAACTGGATATACATTAATAAAAATTAATAAAAGATCCGATGATTAAAATCTATAGATCTAAAAAATATATCATTTGAACATGGTATTAAAATCTACAAGAGATCTAAAAAATTAAAATTAAAAAAAATAAGATCTGCAACAAAACGAGATCTAAAATACAGGGACAAAAAAATTATGATGTACAAATAGAATCTGGTCTAAATAATTAGATCAGTGATACAATGAGATCTAAAAAAAGAAAATTAATAAAATGAGATCCGAAAGATTTGATTAATTAGATCAGAAATAGCTTACCGCGTCGACGATTTATAATCAGATCTGAAATTTTCCTTTTATTTAGAGATCGTGCTCATAACTTGTTATTAAATAAAGAAAGCAGAAGCCATTAGAGAGAACAATTTTATTCATTCAGAGATTAGTAATCCATTTTCATTACATTGTCACCTTTATATAAAGGTCTAGGAGCTTGGGATAGAACTAATCCCACGATGTGGGACTAAATACAAAACATTATTAGCATATTCACTATTTATATTTACATATATTATAGCAACAAAAATGTTTTCTGCGCCATAATGATAAAATTATCATTTTCTATATTTGTAGGAAGAAATCTGTTTATTGCATAATTAAACCATTAACTAACATGACGACCAATAGTTCCAATATTGTAACAGTGATAATCGAATACATTCACATGAAAATTATATGCATTATTCTCATTCTAATACATATGCACATCTATTAAATGAACCATAAACCCATAAACAAAAGTCATAGGAAAAAATCAAATTAAAATAGTATATATAATATGATATTAATCTTGGGTCCCTATTTCAAAATTGAATTGTAAAATGGGTCCAACTTTCACTAATTATATAAATTTAGTCCCTTCATCTCCAACATCAACACCCAATAGCATTCGCCAAGTAATTTATTTAAATCTTTGATATTTGATAACCTTTTGCAAATTAATCGAATTTAACAATTGTTTTCACCATTAAATCACCACTCTAATAAACTTTTCAATCAGATTCATTTTTTATATCTAAAAATAAAATTCCAAATCATAATTTTACATAGAAATTTTATTTGCATTTCGGTAATGCAGTTAAAAACTGCATTACAAAAATACAGTTATTTAACTGCATTTCTAAAATGCAGTTAAAAAGCACACCAATAAAATATAGTTTTTACTGCATTTTAAGTACGCAGTAAAAGATGTAACTAATGCAGATAAAAATTGCAATATAATAATGCAGTTTTTAACTGTATTTATGAAATGCAATAAGAAACTGCACCATGAAAATGCCATTAATGCAGTTATAACAACATTACTAAAGTGGTTAAAAATTGCATGTCTTGTAAGCAATTATAATAACATCAATAAGATGCAATTTTAACTACATCAATTATTATAATTGTTATAATGTCATCAATAATAAGCAGTTTTGCAACACTTTTAACTATTTAAAATTAATAAACTTAATATGATTATTGAATAAAAATGGTTAGACATAAAATTTTATGTTTCATTTATGTACTTTATTGAATATTAACTTGAATAAAATTTTGAATTAACCAATTTCGAAGATTTAGGAAATAACAGGTATTAAAATGAATTTCGTATATTTAGTTATTTATAATCAATAGTTGGAAATGAATAATAAATTTTGAATTATTTAATGAAAATAAAATAATTGTTGATCAGTAAAATTCTTTGGAAATTTAATGAATTTTTAACGTAATCTATTGGATAACTAATTCTTTAAATTTAATATTGGAAATTGTTTAAATAATCGAGTCTTGAATTTAATATGAATGAAAATGATGTCAAAAGTAGATTTAAATTTTATTTGAACAAGAATGAAGATTGTTTACTTTTAAAATTGAATTTAAAAGCGTATAAACATAAATTAGAAATTTCACATTATAATTAATGTGTAAAAATAGTCTTTTTGGGCACCGTCTCAGATTTCAACAAAAGTAGTTTCATCGAATTCGTAATACTAAGTTATTATAGGACTTCAAGTTTTGTAGCGATCAAAATTATCGTTTAGCCGTACGAACTTGGAATGCATAGAATTTAATTTAAGAATTTTAATTAAAATAATTTGATTTTGAAAGTTATCTTCTGGATATGATGGAATTATCTCCCGAGACTAGTTCTATTGAGTTCCAAATAGGAGTATAATACGTAGAGCGCTAGGCGACACGTCTCCATTGGGGTACGAAATTATATAGCTTGATAATTTAAATTTTAATAATATATATAGTAGAAATTAGCCATAAGATTCTAGGACTCACAACTGAAATAATTATTTTTAAGGACAAAATGCGAAATAATTAGTTTCTAAGGCCTAAAAACTTATGAAATTATATCCTTGAAAGTATTTGGACTACTGACTTTGTCCTTAAAAGTAACCATTCTGCTGACTTTGGCCATGAAATTAATTTTTTGGATGTGTGTCCTAGAAACTAATTGGACAACAAAGTTTGTCCTTCTGGTAAAATGCCCCATATATATACATATACATATACATATACATACATACATATATACATACAAACATACATACATACATACATACATACATACATACATATATAATTGGATTAGGCCATATAAACCATGCTCAATCACATCCTATACATAGTCCACACCCCCTACTTGCTCATGTCCAACCCATTTTCCTTTTAAAAAAACACCACCTTCCCTCTCATTTAAGTTTTACGGGGAAAGGGGAAAAAATAAAAGTAAAGGAAGAACAAGGTCGCGAGTAGAAGGAAGCAAACGATGAGCTAAATTGGTTACATGTTGAGGGAGGGAAGAGATATAGGACTGAGGTTGGCATGGCGATTCATTCGATCGATTTTAGGGTTTTGGAGTGTCGCGATTTTTTCTCTGGACACGGGCTAGCGGCGCAGTGGTTTTGGCGAAGGCGCGATGTCAATGGGGAGGAGGGGCATGGCGCTGGCACAGGATTTGATTCAGGTGGGATTCACAAACGTTGATTCTCGCACGTGGATGAGGCACAACTATGGTTGTTCGGGGTTGATGATGCGAAGACGCGGCGATAGTTCACTTATTTATATAAAATATACCGAGGTCGTGATCTAGAAGAAGGAAACGCGTGCGGGTCTGGGAATGAGTCGAAGTTGTGATAAGTTAGATTTATTTATTTATTTATTTTAGTTAACTAATTTTAGTTATATCACTATATTAATTATTGCGAATTTTTTAATGCGAGGTCTATTTCGAGTGAAACGAGTCGCATAGCGATCATATCGACGAAGGCTACATCATGATATTGGATTAATATTTATTTAAAGATGAAATTTTTTCAATTTCAAATAAAATATGAGTGTTTTAAGCGCTTATGATGTACTAAAATATTTTTATGTTAGTTAAATTGAATTATTAAGTAATTTAATTTTATTGACTATTTTTTGACATTTTAGCCGACATTCAAATTGACACCTGAATTGAACTAAAATGCATTTAAATTGACAGTTCAATTTAAAATTAAAATTAATTGCCAGTTAATACTCGATTTTGATAGCTAGTTAATTGTTGCGATATTTTATCTGTTTGGATGTTGATTTTGATGAATGTCTATTGATTAACATTTCGATGATTGGATGTTTATTTATTTTAATATATTACTGTTATCACTCCGTATGTTCTTGATAGTATATAAGACTATACCTTGAATTAATTTGAACAAATTAAGAAAAAAGACTTAACATGTTGTCGCCTTTGTCGAAAGGCATGTTGGTCCTCCTCTTCTTTAAGTTGTCTTGTAAGTGCTTCCGACTTTGTCGATAGCCCTAGGTCATAGGTTTTGATGATGTTGGTTACACCTTATATTCTCATTTCTGATCTGACGCGCCTAGGCCATATCGGTTTTGACCGATCCGAAAGGCTTACTATAGCTTTCGAAGGGGTTGCTCAAGATAATACTTGCTTTTTAGCAGTTCGATTGAAGGCGAAACCACTAGTTTCGAATGGTTTGGCGTATATTCAATGAGCTATTCATCATTATCTTTGGAAAGTGTGTCTTCGACTTGATCGAAAGGTATTCACTTAATTAAAATGTTGTTAATGAAGGAGGAAGATTGCTCTCGACTCCTTTATTTTCTTCAAAAAGTACGTACCTTTTGGATATTGATTCGTAAAGCCTTTCGATAGCTTCGAAACATCATGTCGCTTCTAGACATCGATGGCATCATCCCTTCGACTCTCTCGAAAGATTTATTTGGTTTCTTTCTTTATTCTTTTCTTTTGCTATCTACTTGGAATGTTTTCAACTGAGTCAAAAGGTGATTTTTGGAGTAACAACATATATATATATATATGTATATATATATATATTATAAAGTATGCTTCGTATGTTGTAAAATTAGATTAATATTTAACAAATTCTTGGTGGAAAAATAAAAAAATTATTTAAAATATTTAGTTAGCAACCAAGAATTAAAATTAAATCTTAAATTTTGGCTTGAATTATAAACTTACATAACAAAACATTCAAAATTAAAAAAAATTCATTTATAGTCTTGCTAAAATTTAAAATTCAAAATTTTGTTAGCAATTAATTTTTATTAATTTTTAACTAATATCCATACACATATATTTCTTCTTCTTAATATAGTTAAAAATTTAAACTAAAAGAAAAAATATTTATCTATGCACATGGCATTATGTGCACGTATTTTAAATATATATATTTAGTGTATTCTAAAATATTAATATACGTATTATTATACTATTTATACACATATATAAATGTTTAATATGTACATGTGTGTGTATGTTTAAATTTATATATATATATATATATATATATATATATATTTACATATATTGTTTTTAACTTTACCGCATCAAAAAGTTATATTTCATATATTTTATAAATGATTTAAACATACTCATATAGTTAAAAAAATATATTATGCTAATATTTTGTAATTTGTATGTAAATATGTATTTAAATATTCATACAAAATTATTTAAATAAAATATTTGGTTTCCATATATGTTTGACTGTATTTGCAACATTATATATGTATATTTATATATACATTAGTATATAAATATACATTTGGACAATATATTTGTATGTTAGATTGAGCCATTGTGCCTATTGCGGTGTAAATTCAAGCATGTATACAAGAACTTATTTAACCTTGCATGGATTTATATTTTATGCATACACATACCATATATATTTATATATATGATACACGTGTGTATATAATGTAGCATAAATTAGATAATTGAAAATCATTTTGTAAATTTAAATAAAATAAAGATTTTATTTAAATGATATTTAGACATGTTCAAGTTCCAACAATACATACTCTTTCCTTCTTTATAGCATATAAGGAAAATTAATTCTCATGTTGTTATTTTCTTCTTCCTATTTTTGTTTATTTCTTAGACCATGGGAACTACTGTTTATTATTTATATTCCATTTAATTACTAGAAAAATACTTATTATTGAAAAGCAACATTGCCCCAGTGGTTGATTCGACTTTGGTGCAAGAGATCATAAGTTTGAAACTTGTGTAGAGCATGACTCAAACATTTATTGACACATGATTTGTGGCTTATTGTCCTAGTGATATTGCGATAAATGGGGATTACAAATCTTAAGGCTGCAATAACACTAGAGGGAGGGTGAATAGTGTTTTATCGATTTTCTAAATCTTGTTGAAACTTATGTAGTTTAATCACCAACAAATGCAATTCACAGACACAGATATAATCACAGAATCAGACATAGATGCAAATACTAAATAAAAGCAATAAAGGAAAGAACACACCAGGATTTTATACCAGTTCGAAGTTACCCTACATCTAGCCCCGTACAATCGTACGAATTTCTTATCAAAATAATCTTACAGATTACGCCCTCGGTTTCAAGGATACAAGTTAAACCCTCTTGTATTCGAGTCCAGGACAAACTCTCTTGATATAACCAGGCTATATAATCACCTAATTGATTTCCGGGGCTACAATCACACCCAATTGATTTCAAGGCTCAGTGACACCTTTTACTTAATAGTTTGATTTACAAAAGATTCTATAACTCCGGATAGCACTAAGACTTATGCAGAGAGTGGCAGAGAATCAAACAAAAGATAATCAAGTTTGATTCACTTGGTATTTCGGCAGAGCATAGTTTAGGATTCTTTAGAATCAAAGTGGAAGATGAAGAGGAGAGAAAATAAATGAAATCGGGTAAACAATTTGTTTAGAACTTACTGGTATTTATAGTAGAGCAACAACCATATCTATTTGTGAAAGGATACGACGAATAGACAGTTCTTTCGAAAATTAAAATTTGAACTAATGGTGACATGGGGGGTTGAGGGATGTCGACATGTTCAAGGCAAAATTGATGCTTTGATTTTCTTATTAAATTTGGTTTCTATAATTGTCAAAACAATTTCTAAACTTTGTAAATATGTTTGAATATAGTTTAAACATATAAAAGAGTTTAGAAAGTAATTTTTAATATATATGTAATCTTAATCTATAAAGTGATTTAAAATCTGAGTATATAAATATTTTAGAGCTAAATATTTAAACAAGAGATGGTTTAAAAACAAGGACAATTTTGAAATCAAAATATTAAAAATGATAAAAATAGTTTTGAGGCTAAAATATTTAAAACCAAGAGAGATGTCTTTTTTAAAAGAAATTTTTGAAAACATTTATTTAAAAACAAGGGATATATTTTTGAAAAACATTTTTATAAAATTAGTGGATGTCAAAATAGGACCACTATATGTTCCACTGGATATTGTCATAGGTTCCATCCCTTTAACATGCTCGAAGTGGATTCCGTTCCACGAATAAATTCTGCATAAAGATGTAAGTGCTTTCAAGAAGTTTTAACATAATTCCAGACTAAATACTTATCTTGTACCATTGAAATCTTGAACTCTTGATAACTTGATTTCTTGATACTTATGAGTCTTCAATCTTGATATCTTCAATCTTGAATCTCTATATTGTACAGTCTTCATTCTTGGTACCTGCATGTTTATATTCTGCATATACATATATATCTAAACTATAATGTTAGTATTTATATTTTGTAACAAGTCCTTAGGTTGTTGTCATCAAAACCATCATCTCAAGGACTAACGATCTCCCCCTTTCTAATGTTGACAACCTATTTTATAAAATATACTTCTCCTTTCACTATAACTCCTCCTAAAAATAATAACTCCCTCTTAGTCTAAGACCAAGTACTTTAACCACTCTATTTTATATTTCTCCCCCTTTGTCAAAAAAATTATCTTCATCTAATATAACTCCCCCTTAGTCTTATACCAGAGTACCGTTGACAAATTATGATGGGGTGTACGTATATATAAAATAACATGTGTTAATAAGAAAGACATGAAAAATATGAAAGTTCAAACCCAATAAATAGATACTATGTTTCATATAATGTTATACAATCCATTCAAATCAAATCAATTCTAATCAAAGCAAAGCAAATCAAATCAAATCACACAACTCAAAAACAAGAAATTCATACCATAAGGAGATCAAATATTTCTTGAAACTTCAACCCATCCTTCTTCTCCAAAGATAGGATCATTTTTAATAAATTCTCATTCTTCATTATCTTGAATCAAAGTTCCTACAGGATTTTCATCGAGATCATCTTTGTTTAGGGCAAAAATCATCCAACGGAGGGCATAAAAATACTTCTCTTGTTTTTTATCATCTTCATTTGACTTACTTCTAAGTTCCTTTGATTGTGGAGAATAAAGTAAGTATACTCTTGAATGAATTGAGAGTTTCTTCAAGATTATCACTTAGAGCTCGAGAAGAGGAAGCCATTTTTGATAAATAGTGAAAGATGCAAATAGAGATAAGTAGAAATGAAAAGATTAAAAATTTATGGAAGAAAAAGGTGTTTAAATAGGCAGAAATTCGTTTAAAATGAAGAGATACGAGTTGGTTATTTTAATTTCAAAATTTAAAAAATAACAAAATCTGACAGTTATATGTCAACATGAAGGGTAGAGGCATGTCGACATGGGTCTGTTAATTTATGTGTCTTATTTATTTTATGAATAAGTAAGTATATATATAAACTTATATATTACACTAACATTTATTCCAAAGACATGATAATGTAGAAAAACATAAGAAAGATAATTTTTACAAATAGATGAGATGATACGTAAGGTACTACATATTATGATAAAAAGAACAATACATGCTCACACAAACCAAACTAATACATCACAACCGAGTTCTTAGAATGTGCTAGAGGATGAGGAGGATGATGATAAGCCAAGTTTTCGACCAACTTTAGCAAAGAATTTGTTCATATTAGTGGACATTTTATCCAATTTTTTACTAACGGATCTTTTGAGAATCCGTCGATTTTCCACTACAATCTTTTCATTTTTTAGGAGAGTTTTGTTGGAAGGATTGTTAATATTGGTAGGATATTACATACTTTCCAAGGAGGTTTCTTCATTACCTTCTTCAATTTCCATTTCCTCCCCTTTTTCTTCTTCTTCATCTTCCTCTCCATATCTTCATGTTCCAATCTTTCATCCTTTTCTACATGAGATTCATATTTTTGAAATATGAAAGGAATTTTCATGAGAGAAATATTGGCATGATTAAACACTTTTCCTGAAACAAATTCTTCCCTTTTGTAATCAATGCCAAAATAATTAAAAATCTGAGTGAGATAGATTCCATGATACAAGGTATTCTCACCTATTTCCAAATTCTTAGGACGAAGTTCATTCATAATCACTTGCACACAATTAATGTCATAATGAACAAAGATAGCAAAAGATATTTACAAACTTTTAAATTTGGGTTATTAAAATTTCCCGATCTAGGAGTGAAATTATGTTGCAAAAGAAGATTGACAATACGTACCTTCAGACGAAAGTTAGGATTTTTAAATTCAAAGTTGTTATCTCCTTCTAAAATGAGATGAAATGTCTCACATCATGTTCATCAATAGTAAAAGTAGAAAGATCTATTTCCAGATTCTTGCAATTAAGAATGTTAACCAAAATTTCACAATTTAATTTTTTTTAATGCATTTAACACTACTCCAAATTTCATCTTCATTTCCTTCATAAAAACCGCGATTCAAATTCCCATAAAAACATTTTAACAAGATTTGGGTAACAAACAAAATCATTTTGAGAATTGTTAAAAAGACTAAGGATATGATTCTCTTCAAGAAGAGTATTGATTTCATATGTAGAGAAATCACTAAAGATAAAAACTTTCCCGTATGAAATTTTCGAAATTAGCATAGCTTATATAAGCCTTGATTGCTTCTAGATCATTATAAGATACTCTTTAATGGTTTTACACAGCCTCATTGTGGATGGAGTGCTTGAAGAAGCCATTTTTGAAGAGAGTAGAATGAAAGAGAGTTTTAATTTTAAAATAAAAATGAAAAGGTATGATAAGATAATGGAAATAAATAGATATTCGATAGACATGTTCTCTGGTCAAGAGGCACAATTCCAGAACATTGGATTTGGTGAAAAGGTGAAGGGAAATTCAAAGATTTGAATTCAAATTCAAATTTCAAATTTCTGGCAGCGATGTCGACATCATGGGTAGGGCCATGTCGACATGGGTTAGAGAATTCAAGTGACATAAATTTTCCTATATACTTCAATAACTGTATACACATATTATTTTTAACGTCTATATATTTTCTGAAGTAATATTAAATATAATAATACTCTTTTAATGAAAAATATTATAATATTAAAAATAAAAATAAACATAATAATAAAAATTTTAAAATTCAAACAATACATAATTTCAATAACAATCAAACAATTTTAAGCAAACAATTTCGAACAATATATTGTAAACGTGTACCTTTTTTCAAGATTCGTGTCTTCGAGATCATCGGAATCATGAATAGCTGTAAAGCACAAATTTGAATTTTATATCTTCTAATGATCATCGCTTGAGGGCTGAATCATCTAATGTAGCATACGCTCTTTTCCTTTTATTTGTATAATCATTGCTTGTAGGAAACTTTTGCTCATCAAGATGCAGTCAGTCTCTTTTGAGATGGTATGTTCATTACAGTTGAAACATTTGACGTGGTTTGCTACTTCATTACGATTTCCAGAATTCCTATGATCATTTTTTTAATGTTGTTCATCTTTCTGTATTTCAGAAACTTTTGAAAATTCTTTGTCATGAAAGCTATTTCTTCATCATCATCACTTCCCATGTCTGATCCATCTGTTAATGCATTGAATGCAGTTGACTTCTTTTCAAATGCCTTGATATCTCTTTTCCCTTTCATTTGTACTTCGAGTGACGTTAGATTTCCAATCATTTCTTCAATCTTTAAAGTACTGATATCATTTGCGTCTTTGATTGCAAGTGTTTTCTGATCCCGTTCTAGAGTAAGAGAATTTAGAATTTTTCTGACTTGATCTTCTTCGAAGAAACTTTTTCCCAATGATATTAGAGAATGCACAGTGTCCTGAAATCTACTATACATATCTAAAATGGACTCATTGGAATTCATTTTGAATAATTGAAACTGATTTGTGAGTATGGATATTTTGGTCCATTTGACTTTGCTTGTTCCTTCATGAGTAACTTGCAAATTTTTCCAGATATCATATGCAGACGTACAAATAGATACTCTATTGAATTCATTCCTATCAAGTGAACAAAATAAAATAATCATGGCTTTGGAATTATTTTGCACAATATTCTTTTGCTCAGCAGTCCACTGTGCAAAACTAGTTGTGGGTTCAGAATATTAAGTTTGTGTGATATTCCAAGTGTCTAATCCTATTGACTATAAATATGTTTACATTCTATATCCCCTATATGCATAGTTACTACCATTAAAAAGTGATGGTCCTGCAATAAACCGACCATCTACAAATGAACTAGTGATAATGTTGACAAAACCAGTGTTGGTAGCCATTTTTAAAACTTTTCAAAATTTATATTATGAAAACTTTGAAAACCAATGCTCTGATACGAAATGAAAATGCGGATTAAAGATCTTAAGGCTGGAATAACACTAGAGAGGGGCTGAATAGTGTTTTATGGATTTTCTAGATCTTTTTAAAATTTATGTAATTTAATCACCAACAAATGCAATTCACAGACATGGATATAATCACAGAATCAGACATAGATGCAAATACTAAATAAAAGCAGTAAAGGAAAGAACATGTCAGGATTTCGTACTTGTTCGGAGTTACACTACATCTAGTCCCGTACAATCGTATAGATTTAATATCAAAAATAATATCCTAGATTACACCCTCGGTCTCAAGGCTACGAGGTACACCCTCTTGTAATCGAGTGCAGGGAAAACTCTCTTGATTAACCAGGCTACAAGATCAAATAATTGATTTCTGGGGCTACAATCACACCCAATTGATTTCAAGGCTCAACCGCACCTTTTACTTAACAGTTTGGTTTAGAAAAAATTCTATAACTCTGAATAGCACTGAGATCTTATGGAGAGAGTGGCAGAGAATCAAGCAAAAGATAATCAAATTTGATTCAATTGGTGTTTCGGTAGAGTATAGTTTAGGATTCTTTAGAATAAATGTGGAAGATGAAGAGGAGAGAAAATAAATGAAATCTAGTAAAAATTCGTTTAGAACTTACTGTTATTTATTATAGAGCTACATCCATATCTACTCGTGAAAGGATACGATGAATAGACACTTCTTTTGAAAATTGAAATTTGAAAATAACGGACACCATGTCGACATGGGGGTTGAGGGATGTCGATATGCTCAAGGAAAAATTGATGTTTTGATTTTCTTACTAAAATTAGTTTCTATAATTTGTCAAAACAATTTCTAAACTTTGTAAATACGTTTTAATATATTTTAAACATATAAAGAGTTTACAATATAATTTTTAATATGTAAAATCTTAATCTATAAAGTGATTTAAAATCTGAGTATATAAATATTTTAAAGCTAAATATTTAAAACAAGAGATGGTTAAAAACAAGTACCTTTGAAATCAAAATATTAAAAATGATAAAAATAGTTTTGAGGCTAAAATATTTAAAACTAAGAGAAATGTCTTTTTGAGAAGAAAGTTTGGAAAAAAAAAATTTGAAAACAAGAGATATATTTTTGAAAAGCATTTTTATAAAATTAATGGATGTCAAAATAGGACCACTATATGTTCCACTAGATATTGTCTTGGTTTCCATTCCACTAGGGTTCCATCCCTTTAACTGGCTCGAAGTGGATTCCATTCTGTGAATAAATTTCAAATAAAGATGTAAGTGCTTTCAAGAAGTTTTAATATAATTCTAGACTCAATACTTATCTTGTAATATTGAAATCTTGAACTCTTGATAACTTGATTTCTTGATACTCATGAGTCTCCAATATTGATATCTTCAGTCTTGAATCTCTATACTGCACAATCTCCATTCTTAGTACCTGCATGTTTATATTTTGCATATACATATATATCTAAACTATAATGTTAGTATTTATGTTTTATAACAAGTCCTAAGGTTGATGACATCTAAACCATCATCTCAAGGACTAACATACATGCTGTATCTAAGTACCATTTCAAAAAAAAGTAATATTTTTTCAAGATTTATTATTTCATGGAGTTCAAGTAGGTTCTTGTTCAATAAAATAGCCATCTTAAACTTTTTAACTTTGTTTCTATTAAATTGAATCTTATGGAAAAGTATCTTGATAAATTTAAGGAAGTTGTCATTTTGGTTTAGATTAGCAGATCTGAAATTATGTATATGTAGTTCCCCTTGAGCTATTGAGATCTTATCTTTTGATACAAATGCGTTGAATGAAATTATTCAAACCTTATGAAATGATAATGTGAAGGTTTCAAATCTCCAGAGTAAGACAAATAACAACTTCTTATAATTTGTTATAGTTTCCTTTGGTTTCTTTTACATACGGCAGCTTCGATTAAGCATGCATATTAACATTTTTGATGCTTTAAGCAGCTGAACATTTCAATGCTTTTATTTGAAGAGAGCGATTAGATTTTCAATGCAATTTCATAATATGAAAATTTATTAATAAAAAACCATAATTTTTATTTGATCACCGAGGTTTTGATTATGATCAATCAATATGATTATTCTAAGAAAACTAATGTAACTCTTAGTGAAAATTTTATAAACCCAAATTTTATCTAATCTAATTCACAAATACTATAAAAAAAACATAGAATTACAAAACCATTCTTATCTAAGATAAAATGATAAGGAAGTGGATGTGCTTACAATAAGTTTATAGAGAACTAGATGCCGTAGATTTATCATACATTATGAACTGACTAAACATGTAACAAATTATTGGAAAACGTCCATGTCACATTTGGTTAGGCTACACATATTTGAATTAATGTTGGGTCATGATTGCCACAATGTACATGGAAACATTCCTAACATATATGACTCAACCCGATCCAGGTTGGCATAGCTCTTAAACTTATTTTAGTGGCTTAATATGTCTATTTGCTTGAAGGGATATTTTTTTTATTGTTGGAATCAAAGATGTCTATTATACACTATTACAAGATTAACACTTCTACCAAATGCAATAATAAATATGCATACCTAAACTCATTGGGCTTGGAAGTTTGAATGTTATCTTTTCGTCCTACTTTAAATCAACAATAAATAAATTTATGGACATGCTAATTCGATGTCATCCTCAATGATTTAGCAAATACAAGTGATGCATGCACTTTATCAGAAGCTAAATAAAATTTTATAATGCTTCCTTCTAACTTTTTCCTCTTTATGTTTCACTGTCCTATCTTTGATAATGGAAAATTTCAAATCTATAATTTCTTGAAAGAAAAGAATAAGTGGAGATTATTTAATCTTAATCAGTTTTACCAATTATCAATAATATTTATGCTACTCTCTCCTCTCTCCCTTTCTCCCTCAAACCGTCCTTTTGATTGTGTAATGACCCATAAATTTCTAGTGGTTCTATTTACTTAATTAATTGAAATTTTGTGAAATTTTAAACAATTTAATTTTGGAATAAAAATTTAGTATTTGAAATACTTCTAGTTAAACATAGCAAATGGTAAATTTTCATCAAATAATATGAAAGTTTATTCTTTTGTGTAATTCTATTTCTTTTTAATCAGTTAATATTTGATGATAATAAAATGACTTCCAAACCTGAATATTTTTCTATAGAAAATTTATAAATCATCTTCTGAGTGAGACATCATATTTTATTTCTTCAAATTTGGACTGTTATTGCTCCGTCAATCTTAATTTCGACGTAATAGCAGCATTTTCATATCGATATCAAATTTTGATAGGATAACTATACCATTGATATCTACATAAGATTTTGATCGTCGTCATGTTGATCTCAGCGGTATATTCATTTCTGATTTTCGAACTCCGTTATGCAGTGAAATTAGTAAAACTATTTCATACCAGTGTCCATATTTTTGACTTTTGGTTTCTCTTTGAACATTCATATCTCTACCTATTGCATACAAAACAACCAATAGCCATTTGGATTTTGAATTTCCCTGGCTTTTGCGTTTTTCTACGGCTTTAATTTGTTTCATTTTTCCTTTCTATGCCTCTATTGCCTTGTTTAAAAAAAAGGGAGGAAATCAATTCATTTGTTCGGTCACGTTTCCTTTCTCAATGCACCACATAATCATCTCACACAGCCATGCCTTCTCTTTTCTTCCACCTTTGACTTTTGCTCCGATCCATCGCCTCACTGGCCTCCACACTCACAGCCATCGATCATCTTCACCAGCGACAACCTCACCGTGCCTGTCTCACCACCCTTCTCATCGCACACCACTCCTCCACGTTACGCGACCTAGCTCCGATCGACGTCCGCTTCAATCCCTGACCTGCCATCGTCAGCTGCACCACCACCATCCAGCTTTCATATAAGTTTGAAAGATGCTTGTTAGAAATAGGTATATATATTATATGGTTGTTGTATTTTTTACGTTACATATGTTTATATATATATTCATATTTGAATTTTGAACTGTATAAGATTTAGAATGATGTAAATATAAGTTTTGCTAGTCTATACTTTGTTTCTTGGGAAACCGTACTTGCCTGTTTATATATATATATATACATATATATATATATACACACACACATATATATATGAAAGGTATATGTAAATTTATATATGATTGTAGCTTCTATATTTGTTTACAGAGGTTTTAAAGGATATGTTTGTTTCATATACAAAGTTTATATATAAGTATACATTTTAAAGCTAGTTGTATATATATATATATAACTGAGCTTGCATATATTTTATATATATGCCTATAGCTTGTAAGATGCTAGTGTATATATCGTATTAGGTTTGTACATAGATGACCTGAAAGACTTGTATATATTTTGTATGTGAGATTATGAATTTGTTTATATATTTTATATGTAGATAAAGCTGTTTATAATATATACAAATATAATATATATGAATGTTGTAATATTTACATTTGCTATGATTTCTGTAAAGCATATAGATGCAGTGTTTATATATGTGTCTTATATGTGTATTTGTATATATAAAGTCATAGACTAGTATTACATATGTATATTGTATGTGAGTTTATATGATGTTGTTGCAATTTTATATATATTAGTTAACATGTTCAAATAAATATGTATAACAGTTTTGTTATATTTTGAGTATACTTGGTTATAATATATAGTGTTATACTGTAGTTATATATTATAAGGAATATATATACGTATATAATGTATGTTATATGAACTGTCAATATATTAATATTTTGATTTTCAACATGTATATATATTGATTTATAAATGTAGGTGAATTTTAAAATCTTAATATTTGGTTTTACGAAAATTTTATTATGATATACATCCCGTTTAAATTTTCATCAAACCAATTCTGATTTGTTCTCATTGATTTCTATATCAGCCTTGTCCGTCGTATTCACGCCAACTTTGTTGTTGTGGATTCGTGCTTGGATTCGCAACTTCTCCCATCTTCGTTCCTCTCTCTAACCTCGAAAGGTAAGCGATCGCTCATGATTAACGTTCTTATATTTATTAAATTTGATTTCAATTGAAATATGCTGCTGTTAGTTATTTACATTGCTATATATATGCTAGCTGTTTACCTATGACATCTAACACCATTATATGTTATTTATATTTATAATATATGCCTGTTATATTATTATCATATGTGTTATCACTCTGCAAGTTCCCTGTTAGTATAGAATTCACTATGGGTTGAAATGATACATACCCGAACGATCTTTAGAATAGGAGAAAATCGTTATGGGTTGAATTGATAAACCCAAGCGGTTTTCATTGAATTGAATTTGGGATAGCAGGTTGAATGATATATACCCTTATATTTATTTAATTTGTGGATTGAAATTGTAAATATCTATATCGCTTGACCATAGGATAGAAAATTATATACAGACACCGTTGGTCTATATATAAATATTTTGAAAATAATTTCTATGGTTTTGGAAAGAAATATATGGATTTATATCAATATTGATTTCAGATATTATATAAATGTTATTTTTATGTATATTTAAATTCTTGATTTTAAGCTATGTATAAATTTGTTTTATTATAGAATAAGTTTAATAATCAAGTTTGATTTTATTGAAATATAATATGTTTAAGTATTTATTTAAATATTTAAATATAGTGTTTATAATGATTTTAATAAACTACGGTAGAGAAGATAAATTGAATTGATTTAAAAATAGTATTTAATTATGATTTAATTTAATTTAATAGGTTTGGAACTTATGGAATTTTAAATTTTTAAAGGATATGATTTTATAACTTGATTTTGGTTTAGTGATTAATGAATATTTCAAGTTTGAGTTTTATTTAAAGGATATTGGATTTATTAAGTTAATATTTTCAAAGCTAGATAATATTAAAGTGAATTTGAGGTATATATGAAGTTATCAAATTTAGTTTGAAAACGTGGAATATTTAAAGCTATGAAATATATTGAATTTGAAATGGTTTAATGTGGCTCAAATCAGTATTTGAAATCGATATAATTTGAAATGGGTTAATTGAATGGAAATTGAAATTGTTGATTTGAGATTTGATTTAAATTTGAATTTTGGAATTCGAATTGATTTGGAATTGACTTGTGAAATTTAAGGAAGCTATTTTATTATATAATTATTTTTAAATTATATTTGAAACTATCAATGTATTTTACTTTATAAATTATTTTAATACAAATCATTTTAATATATACTATTTTAACTTATAACTCTTTTATATAAACTATTTTACTTTATAAACTATTTTATTATATAAACTATTTTAATATCTAAACTGTTTAAATGGTGGAAGTTATGTTTTCAAAGTTATGAATTCCAAAAGTATTATGATTTCAAAGTGTTATAATTTCAAGTGTTTGGTTTCGAAAATGTTATAACTTTGAAAGTGCTATGTTTTGGAAAAGGGATATATTTGAAACGGAAGTGATATCGTATAGATATGGTTTTGAAATGGCAATGATATTTGATTTTGAAGTATAAACTATTTTGAAATGACCACAGTGTTATTATAACATTTGGTTATTAAAGAGACCGGGATCGAAAGTTGTCATACTCTCTGCCAACTTCGAAAACCTCTTTAACAACCGTGTATGCGGTGGAGATTCCAAAATGAAGTAGGATGGTGGCGACGATCCTACAAGGCATATACGTGGGCCCGACTCCCGTGAGTTGGCACAAGGTGGCTGAAACAGGAGCAATCGACGGGCTAATGAGGTAGCTCCTCTGATAGGACACACTCTTTTGATACTGTTCTTTTACTTTATGATTGATTGGGTGCACCTTTGACTTTTTAGGAGTGTGGCTCGAGGTGGGTGGTAGTGGCTGCTACGCTTTACCACCGGTCCGGAAGTGCAATTGGTATATCTACCCTGGCATTGCCTAGTTGTGCCGTGTCACCTACCCTAGCGTGCTTTACTACGAGTTTGATTTGGGTCGTACCTATGGAGTATCCTCCGGTGGCTTCCCGATCAGGAGGGACTATGGTACCGTATAGACTATTGACACTATAAAATGTGTTAAGGGGGATATGGGTAACGCCTTAACGCTATTTTTAAATATATTGTACTTTACTTTAGACATTATTATAATAGCGTATATTACTACATAGTAGATAGTTTAACGGACCTTAGAGGATCGTTGTCCCAAACATCCTTTGAGTTACTTCTATTCCAATTGTTATTTCACTTGAGTTGGATTTATTGATATAAAATGTTTCCTGACTCGGGTGTTTTGTAATTTTATCTACACTCAGGTCAGACTGAGTGGTTCGGTTTCTTTTGGCTCACCTTCGGATTTGGAGCTTCTCTTGGAGATATAACTATCTATATAGCTCTTAGATATAGTTGATTCTAGTGATGTATTCTAATCTTGTATTTGACTATTGTATTCGAGACTTTTGTTGTACCTTATTTAACTCACTTATGTATATATAGTAGCCTCATTAACTACTATTCTCTTGTTTCCGCTAATTATTTTATTATTCTGTGTCTGTGATTCAGTGATTTATTTATTTACTGTATATGTTGAGTTTTGCCAAATATAAATTAACAATCTGGTATTTTGAGCATTTCAAATCCGGCATGTATAGATGCGAATGTTTGAAAATATCAGGTCGTTACATGTGGTATCAGAGCTTTGGTTTTAGGCAAAACTCAACATATAAGGTAAATTCAATTGCGGGATCACTTTCGCTCAAGTTTGAATCTCTTCCTCTTTGACTCGGTTTCATTTGGATTTTGGAACGTTCCTCTCGATTCCAAAATCCTTGTCTCCCTCTATTCGTGTTTCTGATTCTGGAGTATCACATAACTCCACTACGAATGATTTCTATAATAAATAGGTGGTCTTTCCAATCTTTGAATGATGTGTAAAGGGGTGGAACTCCTTTACAACAAACATCGATTAACCGAAGATTTCTATATACACAGTTTACAATGCTATATTTATCTCTTGCTATGCCTGAATTTTATCTCTTGCGATCGAATACTGATTTGCCTTAGAATTCTTCATCAATCTTATTTTTGAAATCACGGTTGACTCGGTTAAGGTCACCCACTATTAATATTAGTATATCCATCTTCCTATTTTGTTATTTAATCGTTTTATCATTGTTTTGAACCTTACTTCGAATCAAAATTCTCTTTGATTTGAGTCCATCAAATATGAATCTCTATCCTTGCATCGAAATCCATTCTTTTATCATCGAGGGACGAAGTGTATTTGTAAATTAATATTAAAATATTATATATAAATATATATTGTGTTGTTGAGTTGTTGATGTTGATTTGGGTTTTCGATCGATTCGTCTGATCAACGCTATCGACAGGATTCCCAAAATAGTTGAACAGAGCAAACCGACACAATATTAGTTTCAAATTAGGTAAATAGAATAAACTTTGTATAATTGTATTTTATATAAGTATAAATTATCTAAAATTTTAAATAGTTAACTGAATTGGTTCTTAGAAATGATAATATTTGATTATCATTTGTTGCTCTGTAAAACATTGACTATTGTAATTATATATTGATTTAGAATTGAAAAGAATTTAAATTACAAATTTGAGAATTTAATTTTCGGTGATTTCAAACTTTAGCTTTAAAATTTTAAAGGGTATATTATTTAAATTATTTTCAAATATAAATTATTCCCAAAGAAATTTTAAATGTTTAAAATCAATGCTCTCCTCTTTTGTCGCTGAGAAATAATTTCGATAATGGCGGCCGCGTCATCGACATTCATTTTCGAGTTTCGAAATGGAGAGACAATTGAGTAGCCTTGCTACTCTTTTATTTTGAAACATAAATCTGATTTGAATTTCTAAAGTATGACTTGATTTATAATATATATTGGTATATGATTATAAATTTGATTTGATATATATAATATATATACATATTTATCTCTAAATTGTTTGAAGTCAATCGGAAATTTAATTTTTAAATTTTGTTAAAGGAGATTTCCATTATAAAATGAAGCAAAAATTTGAATAAATATTTAACTTGAAATAATTGAATTGGGAAATCACTTGTATAATACCCAATTACATTCCAATATAACTTACCTAAATTATTCAAAAGTTAAACATGAATTGGATAATATACAATATAAAATGATTTTTTTTATAAACAAAATTTGAGTGTTTATAATAAATGCTATACACTTAAATTTTAATTATAAAAATATTAATAGAGTTAAATAGAATAATACATTAATTGAATAATATATGTGATTAAAAAATAAATTTTTGTTTTGAAATTTAATAAAGTGAAAGTAATTCAACTTAATGAAATACCTTGAATTTAAGATCAGTTGTTGAATATAAATTAATTCAAATTGAAATTTATATGGATAAATTAATTTTTTTTATTTTTTTTCAATCTATTTTTCTTCTGCTAGCTTCTATTTTCCTACCCCGTCCCTTTTCGGGGACGAAAAGTATTGAGTGGGGGAGAGTGTAACGACCCGTAAATTTCTAGTGGTTTTATTTATTTAATTAATTGAAATTTTGTGAAATTTTAAACAATGGAATTTTGAAATAAAAAATTAATACTTGAAATACGTCTAGTAAACATAGCAAATGGTAAATTTTCGTCTAATAATATGAATGTTTATTCTCTTGTGTAATTCTATTTCAATTTAATTAGTTAATATTTGACGATAATAAAATGTTTTTCAAACCTGAATATTTTTCTACAGAAAATTTGTAAATCATCTTCTAAGTGAGGCGTCATATTTTGTTTCTCCAAATTTGGAATGTTATTGCTCTGTCGATCTTAATTTTGGCGTAATAGCAGCATTTTCGTACCGACATCGAATTTTGATAGGATAATTGTACCATTGACATCTGTATACCATTTTGATCGTCTCATCGTGCTGATCTCAGCGGTATATTCATTTCTGATTTTCAAACTCCGGTATGCAATGAAATCAATAAAACGATTTCGTATCGGCGTCCATATTTTTGCCTTTTGGTTTCTCTTTCAACATTTATATCTCTACCTGTTGAATACAAAACAACCAATAGCGATTTGTCTTTTGAATTTTCCGTGGCTGTTGCGTTTTTCTCTGGCTTTAATTCGTTCCATTTTCCTTTTCTATGCCTCTACTGTCTTGTTTAAAAAATGAAAGGAAATCAATTCATTTGTTCGTTCACATTTCCACTCTCAGTCCACCAAATAATCATCTCGCACAGCAATGCCTTCTCTTTTCTTCCACCTACAACTTTTGCTCTGATCCATCGCCTCACCTGCCTCCACACTCATAGCCACCAATCATCTTTTCCAGCAACAACCTCATTGCACCTGTCTCACCATGCTTCTCACCGCACACCACTCCTCCATGTTCCACGACCTAGCTCTGATCGACGTTCGCTTCACTCCCTGACCTGCCATCATCAAACCCACCGCCGTTCCCAGCTGCGTTTCAGTTTACCCATAATCCGATCTCAGCCCTGCTTTCCTTTCTCTCTATTGTGCTTTGATAGGTGAGTATATACATGATTATATATATATATGTTCATATATAATGAGATAAAGTATGTATATTAGTTTTGTATAATATGTTAGTGGTATAGATTATATATATTCATATACTAGTTTATACAAGTTTTAAAATCTGTTATTTATAGTATGTTAGCTATATGAGTTTATTTATAAACTATATAATATGAGGTATGAGTTTATTTTCATAGTTACATTTGCTGTATATGTATAAGATAAGGTAGTATATATGTCCATAAGTATAAGAGACAAATTTTTACAGGTTGTGTATGACCTGTTAGAATTTATGCATATTTATATATAAGTTTGAAAGCTTCTTGTTAGACATAGGTACATATATATTATACGGTTGTTGTATTTTTTTTATGTTACATATGCTTATATATATATTTATATTCGAATTTTTGAACTGTATAAGATTTAGAATGATGTAAATATAAGTTTTGGTAGTCTATACTTTGTTTCTTGGGAAACCCTAATTGCGTGTTTATATATATATATATATATATATATATATATATATATATATGTATATATATATATAAGGTATATGTAAATTTATATTTGCTTGCAGTTTCTATATTTGTTTACAGAGGTTTTAAAGGATATGTTTGTTTCATATACAAAGGTTATATATATATATAAGTGTACATTTTAAAGCTAGTTTTATACATACATACATACATGCATGCATGCATGCATGCATGCATGCATACATACATACATACATACATACATACATACATAGATACATATAAATCTAACTGAGCTTGTATATATTTTATACATATGCCTATAGCTTGTAAGATGCTAGAGCATATATCATATATAGGTTTGTACATAGCTGACTTGAAAGACATGTATATATTACGTATGTGAAATTATGAATTTGTTTATATATTTTATATGTAGTTAGTTTATAAAGCTGTTTATAATATATATAAATATAATGTATATGAATGTTGTAATATTTACATTTGATGTGATTTCTGTAAAGTATATATATGCAGTGTTTATATATGTGTCTTATATGCGTATTTGTATGTATATAGTTATAGACCAGTTATATATATATACACACATATATATATTATATGTGAGTTTATATGATGTTGTTGCACTTATATATATATTAGTTAACATGCTTAAATAAATATGTATAATAGTTTTGTTATATTTTAAGCATAGTTAGTTATACTATATAGTGTTATATTATAGTCATATATTATATGGAATATATATACATATATAATGTATGTTATATGACTTGTCGATATATCAATATTTTGATTTTGAACATGTATATATATTTATGAATATTTATTTATAAATGTAGGTGTATTTTAAAATTTTAATATTTGGTTTAAGGAAAATTTTATTATAATATACATCTCGTTTAAATTTCTATCAAACCAATTTTGATTTGTTCTCATTGATTCCTATATCTGCCTTATTCGTCGAATTCGTGCCAACTTTGTTGTTTTGGATTCGTGCTTGGATTCGTAACTTCTCCCATCTTCGTGCATCTTTCTAACATCGAAAGGTGAGCAATCAATCATGATTAACGTTCTTATATTTATTAAATTTGATTTCAATGGAAATGACAATTGAAATATGCCGCTGTTAGTTATTTACATTGCTATACATATGCTATTTGTTCGCGGTGGCATCTGACACCGTTATGTGTTATTTATATTGATGATATATGCCTATTATATTACTACCATATATGTTATCACTCTGCAAGTTCCCTGTTAGTATAGAATTCACTATGGGTTGAAATGATACATACCCGAACGATGTTTAGAATAGGAGAAAATCGTTATGGGTTGAAATGATAAACCCGAGCGATTTTCATTGAATTGAATTTGGGATTGTGGGTTGAAATGATATATACCTGTATATATATTGAAATTGTGGATTGAAATGATAAATATCTGTATCACTTGACCATATGATAGAAAATTATACACAGACACCGTTGGTCTATAGATAAATATTTTTAAAACGATTTCTATGGTTTTTGGAATGAAATATATGGTTTTATATCAATATTGATTTCAGATATTATATAAATGTCATTTATATATATATATTAAATTCTTGATTTTAAGCTATGTATAAATTTGTTTTAATATAGAATAAGTTTAATTATAAAGTTTGATTTTATCAAAATATAACATGGTTAAGTATTTATTTAAATTATATTTAAAATAGAGTTTATAATGATTTTAATAAATTAAGGTTGAGAAGATAAATTGATTTAAAAATAGTATTTAATTATGATTTTATTTAATTTAATAGATTTGGAACTTATGGATTTAACGACCTGACTCGACCTTCGAAAATCGGCACCAAATATATCACCCATATTCGAATGCCGCAGATTCAAACGTCGAATCTGGTTTGCCGGAGCTTATAACACATTAATTACAACAACACACCGAAAGAAAAATGAACAACTTTATCGTTGATGCACAATAGATAAAACATTCTAATACAAACTAATTATCAATATCGGAGATAAGAAACAATAACGGAAATATAATAGCACCAGAAGAAGAGATAACATCAGTAGCGGAAAGATATCTCACAAATGCCCAAGCTCCAAAGATTCCAATCCAAAAGCTCCAGCCACCATCAAACTGAATTAAGCAAACTCAATCCCCAACGCGATTGCCAAACCAATGACTTCGAAGGCTATCGAATCTACAAACACTAGCTGATTATATGAAAATCTAACTCTAGGCTGCTCGTGTGGGAAATTGTGGGCGCCCAGAGTTTAGAAAGGGAACAATAAACTCCAGTTCAGTCATGGGACTGGTGTGAGCAAACAAAAACAGTTTTATTTGAAACAAAAAAACAAAAGAATTTAAAAAAGAAATCTGCAATGCTTTTTGGAAAATGAAACTACCATAATGCCTCCCGCCACACACTCAATGCAAACGCACAATTGAAGGAGATTGCTCCTTATGATAGTCAAACATGCTTGATAAGCGAAAACCTTTTTCATATTATTATTAGTGCATTATGGAAAATATTTGCAAGTATAATATTAATCTTAGCCAGCATACGTTGTATGCCTACTATAGCTACCACCTAAACAGTGGGCCATCACCATAAGTAAATGGCAGGTTATACAACTAAAACCATACAAGGCTCGTATTGGTGATTGGATTTCCAAAAAATGGTCAGGCTAAGGAAATTCCTAGGCCACATGGTTATGCCTTTGGAGGGACGCCTTGAGAACCTAACCGGATCTCTGCCAACACAAGGCCGGGTTATCTCTGTAACTAGGTAACTACTACACGAGTGTGTCATCCCCCGGTCGTAACCAACCTTTATCCAAGAGTTCTCAACCAACAACCACAAAGCAACAGATTTGTAGCAACCACATAGATTAAGTATCTGGGCTCCATATCATGATACCACCTCTATCCATAAGGAAGTGGACATACCCTCGGGGGGCGTTACCACCAAATAACGTTGCTGCATCTTTCCTGTTTCGACCATTCCGGGTTGTGAGGTCCGACGAGGTCAGGTCCACAAAGCTACGCTTTTCACAAAAGCCAAGCTTCGATCAACACATGGTCAACAGCACTTCGTATGCCACATTTACAAAATTGGGAATGTATCACTAGTAACCATCAACTACATAACCTCTGAGCTCGTATGTCTCAGAGAAGGGTGTTACAATAAATCTCCGCCACCAAACAGAAATGTATTTGATAGAAACTAGCTTTACATCTCAAAGTGCAACGTTAGACATACATCCATACAAGTTTTTTCCAAGTTCAAACAGAACCGAAGGCACTTCAAAGAAGCCCTTGCAATCTTGATAATCCCTAATCACGTCTGGACTCCACATCACAAAGGGTGATTAAATCTCTATACCGGGGATCAGCCGGTGCAGAGACATTTGACAGGTAATCCTTTTGCTTTCGAAATTATCCGGTCTTCACCAACGGTCTTCACCACCGGTCTTCAAATGCAATCCATAACGTCGTATCATTATTCGGAATGGGTTATATGACAAAAATTCCTTCCTCGGCTAAGCCGAATAATAAGCGCTTAATTTAAAAAGCATATTGATATAGTGGGATCTTAGTTAAGTCACAACTTAAAGCCCAAAACCTTCATCAAATGGTTGAAACAAATTACCATTTCAAATCTTTAAACAAAAAGATTAACTTCACAAAGTTCACCAATCTTTCACAAAGATTAATTCATAGCTTTTAAATCAATTCTATTTCAAGTCTTTTATACAAAAGATACACCTTTAAGATCCTCTTCATTTCAATACAAAGTTCAACAATCTTTCACAAAGATTCATTCATAGCTTTCAAAACAATTCTATTTCGAACTTGAAATCTTTTCAATACAAATTGGAAATCCTTTCTTTATTTGAAAGCTATTATTATTTGAAAAACAATCCTTTTCGTTTAGGAAAAATCCGATCAAATATGCACAAGTTATTTCTTTAAAGTTTAAACTTGGGTTAAATTCAAATCACAAAATAATACTTTTAAAAATGGTTTAAAACCCATATAAATACATTATATAACTTGTACAACCATAATTTCTAAACATATATTTACTGAACTCAAGTTCAAACTTTGAATTCAAATTCAAATCAAACTATTTAAATTACCAAACTTTAACAAGTTATTCAAACTAAAAATCCTTTTCAAAAGTTTTTCATACTAAACCCAATTCCAATTCAAAACCATTTTTGGATTTACAATTCAACTTTTCAAACCATTTTGAATAAAAAAAAATTAAATCTAAATATCTGTGACTTAATCGATTTCCTCGTGAAATCCGTATTTATGTGCATAACGACCCGCAGATCCATACCCCTTGAGTCAACACTATTCTACAACAATCAACTCAAGTTGCACGGAAATACGAACCATTTGGGTTAAAGAAGAAGAGGTAGGAGAAGAGAATAGAAAACAACATCAGAATCTAACCATCATAGCGGAATAATATATAATAGATAGTAAATAAACTTTACTCAAAAGTAAATGCATCTGTTTACATATTACATCATCAGAGTACATCAGTCACAGCTCAACGATATCATATAACTCGATACACAACTACTCAACATTGCGGAATATACATAAACAAATACGGGAGTACGTATCGTCATCCTGCTCGTCTCCTGTGTTCCACAGCATCATATCCTGTATCCTATAATACTCGGTCTGACCCGAGCATCATAGTTAAATAACACCGAGTCAGTCTAGAATACCAGCGTGAGAAAATCACACTCAGTTGATTATTAAAGTTTCAAAAATCCTTTGAAAACAAAAGCATCTCGTAAGACCACGCCACAAACAAACATGTCGGGATTTTCCTTATGATAGCTAAAGCATTTTTATAGTAATCCTCTGATATTATAATAGGGTCTATATACAAATACTTATAAAATAGCTGAAATTGTTACATTATTAAATTCCAGCTACTAGCCACAAAGGGGGTAATACAAACAAAACTCATACAAGGCTCGTAGGGAGAATGGATTTCAAACTAATGACTAGGAACTGGGGTACCACCCGTCATAGTATGGGGCCTAGATCACCGTACCGAGGAGTACGCAAGCTCCCTTTCAACACAAGACCGGGACTGCCCCTTACTGGATAATCCCGAGTGAGATCACCCCGTGGTTGGGATCAGCAACCGCCCACTAAGCCAAAATAAAAAGGGACATCTAGGCAGGAATGACCTCACCCTGCTTGGGTGCTACCCACCTAGCCTTGCTGCATAACCCTTGATTTTCAGTCATTCCCAATTGATGAGACTTGAGGCTAAGCGTTACCTTTTTAGAACATATTCCTTAGAATGCCCATCGTCCACCTGATGATGTTTCGCAAGCAT
The DNA here is from genome assembly GCA_030765085.1 of Allium cepa. Lineage (NCBI taxonomy): Eukaryota > Viridiplantae > Streptophyta > Magnoliopsida > Asparagales > Amaryllidaceae > Allium > Allium cepa. Next base: position 1,035,692,077 of record CM060928.1, read on the forward strand.
TCATCCATATAAGTCCGTCCCGGGTTCGAACGGAACCGATGGCACTATTCCTACTACATCCATTTTGGAAATATCATCAGGATTAGTAGCGACTAGCCCTTACACTTCACTGCTCCATCTTCGAATCCAAACTCGTTTTACGAAACGTACAAACCGGATCGAAGTGGTTTTCGAGAAATAAATCTCGATCCCGACCTCTTCGAAACGATCAGCGCATTTGGCTAATATTGATAGTCGGTGATTTAACTATCAATTAATGTTCACAAAATCCATCACATAATAAATAATTTTCCAAATTATTTATTTATCTCAAAAATATCTTCATAAGATATATTTTCACTTTTCAAACTCCTTTGAAAACATTTTTCAAAACTATCTGCCTTTCTCAGAATAAATTTAAAGTATTTCTATTTCCACTAGAATCACCAAGCACAAACTTTAGATTTTTAAATAATTTAAAAACACTTTATTGTAAAATATATTTAACATTTAATATAGAAAATGTAACGCTTCGATTTTTCGTTGCCGAAAAACCGAATAGTTATGGGTTTAAGAAAAAGAAAAGAAAAAGAAAAAGAGAGAAAAGAAAATAGGGATAGGGAAAAGAAGATAGAAAATTTTAAAATAGAAGAAAAAGAGAATAGAGGAAAAAGAAAAACAGAAGAAAATAGGACGGGACAGAAAACAACAGAACAACATCAGAATCTCACAATTCGCAGCGGAACAACATATAATAATAAATGAATAATCTTTAAACAAAGAACTATATCAGTTATTACATTACATCACATTTCATTACATCATATCATCATCAGAGTGTACAACAATATACAACAACAAACAGCGGAAAAAGAAATACTATATACTAATAATACGCCATGCCATCTAGCTTGCCTCCAGCAACTCCAGAATATCCAAAATATCCTGATAAACCTTACTCTTGACTGCCCGTGTGAAAATTGGTGGGCACCCAGAGTTTAGGAAGGAAAACAATAAACTCCAAGTCAGTCATGTGACTGGTGTGAGAACTCAAAACAGTTTATTTATCTAAAAATCAAAATAGAGGAATATTTTTAAAGTCAATTCGCAATGCTTTTAAAAATGAGACTACCATAAGGCCTCCCGCACGCACACACACATGCAAACGCAGAATCGGAGGAGATTTCTCCTTATGATAGTCAAACATGCTTGATACGCATTAAAATCAAATCAATTTGATATTATTATTAGTGCATAGTGTAGAAGAAATTCATTTCGAAAGTAGAATATAAATCTTAGCCAGCATAGACATTTCGAACTATGCCTACTATAGCTAACTATGTTCAATAGCAGGTTACCGCCACATTCCATAGCAGGTTATACAACTAAAACCGTACAAGTCTCGTATTGTTTCTTTGGATTTCCAACAAATGGTCAGGCCAAGAAACTTCCCATTGCCACATGAGAATGCCTCTGGAAAGACATCCCCGAGAACCAAACCGGAACTCTGCCAACACAAGGCCGGGTTACCCCTAACTGGGTAACTACTGACACGAGCACGCCATTCCCCGATCGTAAACGACCTTTCTCACGGGATCCCGAAAGCCAATAACCACAAAGTAATAAATTCGTAGTAACCACATAGGTTAAATATCTGGGCTCCATACCATGATACCACCTCTATCCAGAAGGAAATGTACATACCCTAAAGGGTGCTACCCCTCATAACCTTGCCGCATCTTTCCTGTTTCGACCATTTCCGGGGTGTGAGGTTCGACGAAGTCACGTCCACAAAAACATACTTTATACAAAAGCCATGCTTTGGGTCAACAAATGATCAACACAATGATCACTAAGATAGACGATCAAATAAACGATCCTATCACAATAATCAACACAATGATCATTTCAGCAACACTCAGCATGTCACATTACCAAATTGGGAATATATCGCTGATAACTTCAACTATATAACCTCTGAGCTCGTACGTCTCAGAGAAGGGTGTTAAGCTAAAAGAATAAATTCTTCGCCACCAACAGAAATATATTTGAAAGAAATCGGCTTTATATCTCAACTTGTAATGTCAGACATACAATCCATACAAGTCTGTTCCGGGCTCGAACAAAACCGAAGGCACTTACAAAGAAGTCCTTGCAATCCGGATATTCACAATCCTGATCGGATTCACCATCACATATGGAGAACTCTATACCGGAGCAACTCGGTGCAGAGTAAATCGATAGGTCATCCTATCGCTCTCACAAATACCGGGTCTTCAACACCAATCTTCAATGCAATTCATAACGACGTATCACATATTCGGAATGGGTTATACGACCCCATGGTCCTTTCCCGGTTAACCCGAATAGTGAGCGCTTATTTAAAAATAAGTGTAGCATTCACATTCAAACAAATCATATCAATTACCCATTCAAAGGGAAATATTGATAGTCGGTTATTGAACTATCAATGGATATGCACACATCACCAGATTCCAAATAATTTTCCAAATTATTTATTTTCCAAAAATATCTTTACAAGATATATTATTTCATACTTCAAAAATAAATCAATATTTATTTTTAAACCAATTCCACTTTCTTTTATAAATTCCTTAGTGAATTTACATTCCAAAATATTCATGAATATACGACTTCAATTCGATTTCTAATATTCATTTTCAATTTATCTTCAAAAAGATAAATTCTCTAATATTCACTTTATATTGGAAAATGTTTCCAAACTTATTTATTCATAAGTAATTCACAAATTTTATTTATTTTCAACACTTAGAAAATATTTAATATACTTAAATTGAAATTAAGTATATATTTCATTCTTTAAGGAAATCATTCTCTTAAACATATTTATTTGGGCCAAAACGAATGTTGCGTAAAACATCGTTACAACAACCCAAAATCACTAGTATAGGGATTCGAAATTAAAATAGATATATAAATCCCAATACTATACAAAACATTTCCTTTCGGAAATCATTTACTATAACAACAGTGTTATAGTCCACTATTTCCTTTTCATTTCTCGAAAACGTCTATTTCAACAATAAATGTTGAAATCTATGGTTTCGAATCTCAACACATTTTAAAACATTGTTCGATCGTTTTAATTCTATTTAAAACATCCAAATCCAAAACAATTTCTTTAACGTGTTATTCACTATTCAAAAACGTGAATATACATCATTAACAATTTCATCCTTTTATTCATTTTAATTCAAAGGATTATTCACTATTCAAAAATGTGAATATAACTCCATTTATAGGTTTCAACAAATTTTCTTGTCAAAATAAGTCATTTGCGAATTTATAAAACAACGTTTATAAATTTCATTTCTATTTATTTATAAAAACTTCCTTTTTATAAATTCTTTTATTAACCTATTCCAGTTTGTAACTCAATTATAAACTAAAAGTTCATATTATAAGTTAAATACTTATAATCTATTTGTTTGCAAAAATCGTTCCTTTGAACTTCATAATTATAAATCTTATAACCTATAAGACTCAATTATTCACCCAAATCTATTCCTCAATTAACTTCACCAATTTATAAATCTTACTATTTATAAATTTTATTTATAACTTCACAGTTTATAATTCTATAAATTTCATTCATTTATGAAATTCATTTTCACTTCATTCAAACACTTATAAAAACTCGTTTTATAATGTTTATATTTCAATTTATAAATATCCATTTATAAATCACTTAATATAAATCAATTTATATTATTCTTTTAAAACATCTTTAATCTCCTTTAAAATTTCACCATTCTCTTGATTTATAAAATAATTAAATTTTATAAATCCTATATTTAAACTTTTCACAATAAATTCTAAAATCCCGATTAAACTCTTTTATAAAATCAATAGCATCATATTCTCAAAAATCAGTTTTTAACTATTTTTCTCAAAAATCATAATTTTTTATAACATTAAAAATTATAACGTTTATTTATTTAACATGGATCAGTTTCAAAAATATAGTATATTTTCAAAAATCACTTTTAAAAAATCATTTTTAAATTTTCAAAGTTTGGTCCAATGATGCTACATACCAAATAGTCAATCACGACAACAACGATATCATATATCAATATGAAAATCCATCAAATATCAAAATATCTGAAATCAAATAAAAACTGTTGAGGAATCCAGTTGGATCCCTCCAACCTGTTTTCCTGCATCCAAACACATTAGCACAATACCAATTTCGCTCCAGTACGAAATTATCGCGGTATATGTTCTTATTAAATATTATCCGCTTAATAACGGCGCAATAGGGTCTCATCCGCTAAACAAATAAATGCGGGAAATCAATAACTCCAATATATACATATGCCAATATATATATTGCTATTATATATAATACCAATTTCACTGTTTATGAAATATTCGCGGTATACGTTTTTAATAAATAACATCCGCTTACTAACGGCGTATAATGTCTATTTTAACAATAAATAGATATCAATCAACATTCAAACATGCATTCAAATATTTTAAATCTAACTATTTAAAATAAAATCGAAACTAATTCGATTGAGTGAGAAGTTCTCACCTTGATTTTATTTCCGTTTTAGCGATTTATTTCGAATAAAATTAAACGGACGTTTAATTTTACCCAAAATTCTCACTAACTCCAAAAGACTCCAAACCAACTCCATCGCGTAGTGATCGTCCATACGATTCCAACGCAACTGAGTTTGTATTTTTTCGACCTCGTATGAAAAAGATATTGATTTTACAAGTTTTACACAAATTTATATAACAATTTACAACTAAATTTGTAATTTTTAATACCCTAAACAACTACAGCCGTGAGATTCATCAAATGCCATCATGACCGTGCATTCCATCTTCCATCTCCCTCACGCAAATTACAGACAATAGCCGAACCCAACTTCCAAATCTAGGGTTAAACTTTGAGCCATCTCCTTCCATCTTCACTTCGATCAAGATGCGCCATCGCGAACGCCATCACATGCTCTAAGTTCGGCCTCAATCCCCAGGAGCTCGGCCTCCTGTAGAACTCGAACGACGTGCATAAACTAGAGGAGAACGCGGCCATCCTGCCCTTCACCTACTCCACTTCACGCCATCATCTCCGTATGGATTTCAAGTGCTCGACGAGTGCTACAACTTTCATGTTGGAGGTATCACGAATTGTTGCTTGGATTTAGAGAGATTAAGAGGAGAAAGAGGATGATTTCTGGGCGTTCAATTTGATGGTGGCGGCTAGGGTTTGATTTGTTATTTTTTTTTTTAATTTGTGAAGGGGTAGGGGCTACTTATAAGAGAACGAACGACACTATTCATCCGGAAATTCCGAACTCCGATTTACGTGCCGTAACCAGCGTTTCTAGGGTTTACCCCGCGTTCCGGACACAATGGAACAGGTTTCGGAAGCTAATTCGGAAGTATGTGCGAGTTATGGCTATAAACGCTCAATTTAAATTAAACCGATTTAAGCGATTTTCTAGGCGTTTTAATTTGTACCGGACAAACGGTAAATCCAATTGACTTGAAATTTGAAACCTTACAATAATATCACATTACGGATCTGATGAAACTAGTTTCGTCGAAATCCGAGACTTTTTGAAAAATGGCTATTTTGACTCGCCAAATTTAAATTAAAAACGATTCGATGCGTTTCGAGCTGCCACGATCAAACGATAACTCCGATTGACACGAAAATTGAAATCCGGTAATAACTAACCATTACGGATCCAATGGAACTGGTTTCGTTCAATTCTAAGACTGTTCAAAAATTGACTATTATTACTAGTCGATTTAAATATTAAAATATTCAATTTTCACAAATTAACTTTTAATTCGATTTTAAAAGTTCTAAAATATCATTCTAACTTCCATATGACAAAATAAAATTTTACAAATCATTTTCAATCATATTTAACCCAATTATAAATTATTTTCATAATTTAACGTATTAAATTATCGATTTAATTATTCAATTAAATCCAATAATTCAAATAAAAATTTATTTGGCTTATAAATTCACTTATAAATATTTAAAATTAATTAAATATTCATATTTTAATTATTAAAAATTCTGGATCGTTACAATCTTCCCCACTTAAAAGAATTTCGTCCTCAAAATTAACTAGTAAGAAAAGTTATATAATCTATTAACTTTCCAAAAATTTATAATTAAACTTCTTACAATAACTTTACTAAGTTTCCAAATCATACTTAGTTATCTTTTCAAAAACAATTACTATCGTTTAACTTTCAACTTCAAATCAAAGTTTAAAGTTTTCAAAATTTTCCCAATTTTCTCAAAATTTTTCTAACGCCTTAAATTTCCGGAAAAATTCGCCATAGTCTCCTTTGCGCGGCTCGATCCGAAAAAAAATGACAGTATATATATCACAAATATACATCTCATCAAGTAATGAGGCATCCCGCAGGGAAAAAAGTGTAAAAGTACGGTATGTAATCCGAGATATGTACCTTATATTTTATTAGCAAGCATATACGGCTAATATAGCGCAAAAGCGAGCTCCAAATGCAAAGCAAACGCGATCCGCACCTACTAATCACTCAACAAACAACATGAGAACATGCATATATGAAAATAATCTCAATATACAACATATATCTCCATAACAACTATATATGTCACATAGCAAATGCAACATATTCAAACATCAACCAACTAGCATTCAACAAATTCAAAATCAATATATATTCATTTATATTCTCATTAATATTCAATGAAATAGGTTTTCCATTTAATCACATTTGATTCATATACAGTGGATGTTCTTTACTAACATTCATTTTTAATTAGCTTATATTCACTAATTCATATTCAAGTTGGTTCACTTCCAAATCAAATTCAATTCCATTCAAATTTATTTACTTCTAATTTCATTAATACTTAATGAATTATAAACAATCAACTAACAATCATATGACAATCAATGTATATTAATTACAACCAAATTCCTTTGCTTACAATTGGTTTAATTTAATTGATTTTTCATTCAATTATTCAACTTTCTAATAACATTAGAGTTTAATGAATTAATACTTATATTCATTATTTCATATCAATTATTCACATTCAATTGATTAACATTCAATTCATTAATTCAATTCAATTTCAAAAGTTGAATTTCATTTCTCTTTGAATTCACATTCATTTACAACTCATATTCATATAATTTTAATTCTTATATATATAAGTTTATTCACAATTGTAATTCACATTAATTATAATTCAATTCTTATAATTCATTTGCTTATACAATTATTCTTTTATTTAGATTATTCAAACAACTAAACAATCAACTTATATACACTTTAATAATTCTGAAAAATTATTTCTTTATATATAAAATATACTCAAGGTAAAATTATTTCATTTACCCAATTTAAAAAAATCAATATTGTGCCGAATTGTTCTATTCAAGTGTTTAGAAACCCCTTCGATTCAGTTTCGAAGCTGCGCCGACGAAGGTTCATATACCACTCAACAAACCAATCATCACAATATAAAACAATTTTATATTCACTAATAAATACGCTCTCATAGCTATTATTACTCTCAAACTCATTCTAGAGTACTGCTGACTCTATCTCTAATGAATAATACCCAACAGAACCATGGTTGTCGCTTAACCATAAGCACTGATAACAAATGTAACGCTTCGATTTTTCGTTGCCGAAAAACCGAATAGTTATGGGTTTAAGAAAAAGAAAAGAAAAAGAAAAAGAGAGAAAAGAAAATAGGGATAGGGAAAAGAAGATAGAAAATTTTAAAATAGAAGAAAAAGAGAATAGAGGAAAAAGAAAAACAGAAGAAAATAGGACGGGACAGAAAACAACAGAACAACATCAGAATCTCACAATTCGCAGCGGAACAACATATAATAATAAATGAATAATCTTTAAACAAAGAACTATATCAGTTATTACATTACATCACATTTCATTACATCATATCATCATCAGAGTGTACAACAATATACAACAACAAACAGCGGAAAAAGAAATACTATATACTAATAATACGCCATGCCATCCAGCTTGCCTCCAGCAACTCCAGAATATCCAGAATATCCTGATAAACCTTACTCTTGACTGCCCGTGTGAAAATTGGTGGGCACCCAGAGTTTAGGGAGGAAAACAATAAACTCCAAGTCAGTCATGTGACTGGTGTGAGAACTCAAAACAGTTTATTTATCTTTAAAAATCAAAATAGAGGAATATTTTTAAAGTCAATTCGCAATGCTTTTAAAAATGAGACTACCATAAGGCCTCTCGCACACACACACACATGCAAACGCAGAATCGGAGGAGATTTCTCCTTATGATAGTCAAACATGCTTGATACGCATTAAAATCAAATCAATTTGATATTATTATTAGTGCATAGTGTAGAAGAAATTCATTTCGAAAGTAGAATATAAATCTTAGCCAGCATAGACATTTCGAACTATGCCTACTATAGCTAACTATGTTCAATAGCAGGTTACCGCCACATTCCATAGCAGGTTATACAACTAAAACCGTACAAGTCTCGTATTGTTTCTTTGGATTTCCAACAAATGGTCAGGCCAAGGAACTTCCCATTGCCACATGAGAATGCCTCTGGAAAGACATCCCCGAGAACCAAACCGGAACTCTGCCAACACAAGGCCGGGTTACCCCTAACTGGGTAACTACTGACACGAGCACGCCATTCCCCGATCGTAAACGACCTTTCTCACGGGATCCCGAAAGCCAACAACCACAAAGTAATAAATTCGTAGTAACCACATAGGTTAAATATCTGGGCTCCATACCATGATACCACCTCTATCCAGAAGGAAATGTACATACCCTAAAGGGTGCTACCCCTCATAACCTTGCCGCATCTTTCCTGTTTCGACCATTTCCGGGGTGTGAGGTTCGACGAAGTCACGTCCACAAAAACATACTTTATACAAAAGCCATGCTTTGGGTCAACAAATGATCAACACAATGATCACTAAGATAGACGATCAAATAAACGATCCTATCACAATAATCAACACAATGATCATTTCAGCAACACTCAGCATGTCACATTACCAAATTGGGAATATATCGCTGATAACTTCAACTATATAACCTCTGAGCTCGTACGTCTCAGAGAAGGGTGTTAAGCTAAAAGAATAAATTCTTCGCCACCAACAGAAATATATTTGAAAGAAATCGACTTTATATCTCAACTTGTAATGTCAGACATACAATCCATACAAGTCTGTTCCGGGCTCGAACAAAACCGAAGGCACTTACAAAGAAGTCCTTGCAATCCGGATATTCACAATCCTGATCGGATTCACCATCACATATGGAGAACTCTATACCGGAGCAACTCGGTGCAGAGTAAATCGACAGGTCATTCTATCGCTCTCGCAAATACCGGGTCTTCAACACCGATCTTCAATGCAATTCATAACGACGTATCACATATTCGGAATGGGTTATACGACCCCATGGTCCTTTCCCCGTTAACCCGAATAGTGAGCGCTTATTTAAAAATAAGTGTAGCATTCACATTCAAACAAATCATATCAATTACCCATTCAAAGGGAAATATTGATAGTCGGTTATTGAACTATCAATGGATATGCACACATCACCAGATTCCAAATAATTTTCCAAATTATTTATTTTCCAAAAATATCTTTACAAGATATATTATTTCATACTTCAAAAATAAATCAATATTTATTTTTAAACCAATTCCACTTTCTTTTATAAATTCCTTAGTGTATTTACATTCCAAAATATTCATGAATATACGACTTCAATTCGATTTCTAATATTCATTTTCAATTTATCTTCAAAAAGATAAATTCTCTAATATTCACTTTATATTGGAAAATGTTTCCAAACTTATTTAGTCATAAGTAATTCACAAATTTTATTTATTTTCAACACTTAGAAAATATTCAATATACTTAAATTGAAATTAAGTATATATTTCATTCTTTAAGGAAATCATTCTCTTAAACATATTTATTTGGGCCAAAACGAATGTTGCGTAAAACATCGTTACAACAACCCAAAATCACTAGTATAGGGATTCGAAATTAAAATAGATATATAAATCCCAATACTATACAAAACATTTCCATTCGGAAATCATTTACTTTAACAACAGTGTTATAGTCCACTATTTCCTTTTCATTTCTCGAAAACGTCTATTTCAACAATAAATGTTGAAATCTATGGTTTCGAATCTCAACACATTTTAAAACATTGTTCGATCGTTTTAATTCTATTTAAAACATCCAAATCCAAAACAATTTCTTTAACGTGTTATTCACTATTCAAAAACGTGAATATACATCATTAACAATTTCATCCTTTTATTCATTTTAATTCAAAGGATTATTCACTATTCAAAAATGTGAATATAACTCCATTTATAGGTTTCAACAAATTTTCTTGTCAAAATAAGTCATTTGCGAATTTATAAAACAACGTTTATAAATTTCATTTCTATTTATTTATAAAAACTTCCTTTTTATAAATTCTTTTATTAACCTATTCCAGTTTATAACTCAATTATAAACTAAAAGTTCATATTATAAGTTAAATACTTATAATCTATTTGTTTGCAAAAATCGTTCCTTTGAACTTCATAATTATAAATCTTATAACCTATAAGATTCAATTATTCACCCAAATCTATTCCTCAATTAACTTCACCAATTTATAAATCTTACTATTTATAAATTTTATTTATAACTTCACAGTTTATAATTCTATAAATTTCATTCATTTATGAAATTCATTTTCACTTCATTCAAACACTTATAAAAACTCGTTTTATAATGTTTATATTTCAATTTATAAATATCCATTTATAAATCACTTAATGTAAATCAATTTATATTATTCTTTTAAAACATCTTTAATCTCCTTTAAAATTTCACCATTCTCTTGATTTATAAAATAATTAAATTTTATAAATCCTATATTTAAACTTTTCACAATAAATTCTAAAATCCCGATTAAACTCTTTTATAAAATCAATAGCATCATATTCTCAAAAATCAGTTTTTAACTATTTTTCTCAAAAATCATAATTTTTTATAACATTAAAAATTATAACGTTTATTTATTTAACATGGATCAGTTTCAAAAATATAGTATATTTTCAAAAATCACTTTTAAAAAATCATTTTTAAATTTTCAAAGTTTGGTCCAATGATGCTACATACCAAATAGTCAATCACGACAACAACGATATCATATATCAATATGAAAATCCATCAAATATCAAAATATCTGAAATCAAATAAAAACTGTTGAGGAATCCAGTTGGATCCCTCCAACCTGTTTTCCTGCATCCAAACACATTAGCACAATACCAATTTCGCTCCAGTACGAAATTATCGCGGTATATGTTCTTATTAAATTTATCCGCTTAATAACGGCGCAATAGGGTCTCATCCGCTAAACAAATAAATGCGGGAAATCAATAACTCCAATATATACATATGCCAATATATATATATTGCTATTATATATAATACCAATTTCACTGTTTATGAAATATTCGCGGTATATGTTTTTAATAAATAACATCCGCTTACTAACGGCGTATAATGTCTATTTTAACAATAAATATATATCAATCAACATTCAAACATGCATTCAAATATTTTAAATCTAACTATTTAAAATAAAATCGAAACTAATTCGATTGAGTGAGAAGTTCTCACCTTGATTTTATTTCCGTTTTAGCGATTTATTTCGAATAAAATTAAACGGACGTTTAATTTTACCCAAAATTCTCACTAACTCCAAACGACTCCAAACCAACTTCATCGCATAGTGCTCGTCCATACGATTCTAACGCAACTGAGTTTGCATTTTTTCGACCTCGTATGAAAAAGATATTGATTTTACAAGTTTTACACAAATTTATATAACAATTTACAACTAAATTTATAATTTTTAATACCCTAAACAACTACAGCCGTGAGATTCATCAAATGCCATCATGACCGTGCATTCCATCTTCCATCTCCCTCACGCAAATTACAGACAATAGCCGAACCCAACTTCCAAATCTAGGGTTAAACTTTGAGCCATCTCCTTCCATCTTCACTTCGATCAAGATGCGCCATCGCGAACGCCATCACATGCTCTAAGTTCGGCCTCAATCCCCAGGAGCTCGGCCTCCTGTAGAACTCGAACGACGTGCATAAACTAGAGGAGAACGCGGCCATCCTGCCCTTCACCTACTCCACTTCACGCCATCATCTCCGTATGGATTTCAAGTGCTCGACGAGTGCTACAACTTTCATGTTGGAGGTATCACGAATTGTTGCTTGGATTTAGAGAGATTAAGAGGAGAAAGAGGATGATTTCTGGGCGTTCAATTTGATGGTGGCCGCTAGGGTTTGATTTGTTTTTTTTTTTTTAATTTGTGAAGGGGTAGGGGCTATTTATAAGAGAACGAACGACACTATTCATCCGGAAATTCCGAACTCCGATTTACGCGCCGTAACCAGCATTTCTAGGGTTTACCCCGCGTTCCGGACACAATGGAACAGGTTTCGGAAGCTAATTCGGAAGTATGTGCGAGTTATGGCTATAAACGCTCAATTTAAATTAAACCGATTTAAGCGATTTTCTAGGCGTTTTAATTTGTACCGGACAAACGGTAAATCCAATTGACTTGAAATTTGAAATCTTAAAATAATATCACATTACGGATCCGATGAAACTGGTTTCGTCGAAATCCGAGACTTTTTGAAAAATGGCTATTTTGACTCGCCAAATTTAAATTAAAAACGATTCGATGCGTTTCGAGCTGCCACGATCAAACGATAACTCCGATTGACACGAAAATTGAAATCCGGTAATAACTAACCATTACGGATCCAATGGAACTGGTTTCGTTCAATTCTGAGACTGTTCAAAAATTGACTATTTTTACTAGTCGATTTAAATATTAAAATATTCAATTTTCACAAATTAACTTTTAATTCGATTTTAAAAGTTCTAAAATATCATTCTAACTTCCATATGACAAATTAAAATTTTACAAATCATTTTCAATCATATTTAACCCAATTATAAATTATTTTCATAATTTAACGTATTAAATTATCGATTTAATTATTCAATTAAATCCAATAATTCAAATAAAAATTTATTTGACTTATAAATTCACTTATAAATATTTAAAATTAATTAAATATTCATATTTTAATTATTAAAAATTCTGGGTCGTTACAGAAAAATTACTTTTGTACTTAATTTAAAATAGTACTCTAGAAATAACTAAAATAAGGTTACCTTATAACTAGACATTAGAGCTTCTTCTTTAGATAAAATACTAAATCATTCTTTAAATAATCATTACGATAATAGGTTATCAAATTACTTACTTTAGTGTTTACTTTAAAATATTTAAATTAAAACTACTTTAGTACTTGATTAAAAATATATACTATATGAATATTTGAAAATAAGGTTACTTTATAAATATAAACTAGGTTTTCCCCTTTAAAACAGAATTACTAAGTCACTCTTCATAAATTATTACTGCGGTAATAGATTTGAATAAATATTTACTTTAGAATTTTAAACATTTAGAAAAAATAAATTTCCAAGAACATACTTTGAAAACATACTTGGCTATCTAGAGAAATATACTTCTCTTCACAACCTTTAAAAATAAATCACTATTTATTTTAAAACAATTTTTATCATTCCTTTAATAAATTCCCAACTTGAATTTATTCTTCCTAATATCCAATTTCAAACACTTAAATCAATTTCCAAATTGATTTCCAATCTACTTCATTTATTCAAAAATCCTTTAATTTCAGATTTTATTCCTTAATTATGATTTAAAATACTTTTAATTGAAATACCAATTTAGATTTCTCAATTTACTTCTTATTCCTGTAAATAAATTTAAAACTTTAAGTTTTAAAATAATTCTTTATTCATTTAAATTAATATCACTTAATTTCACAATTCATTAATTACTGTTTATTCAAACCCCTTTCTTTTCATACTTGAAGTTATTTATTAGTATTTAACAAACTTCAATTTCTTTTTCAATTCATTCTTAATTTTATTAAATTTTCTAAGATTATTTCGTTTACAACTTTACTTCCTTTATTTTCTTTTCAAAACCCAATTTATATATTTTTGGTAATTCATTATACCCAAATATATCCAATCAAATCATAACATTCAATATTCCAATATATTCATCATAGAATATCAAGTAATCACAACAGAGAATATTAAATAATAAATGTTGAGGGATCCAGTTGGATCCTTCCAACCTGTTTTCCCTGCATCCACAGAAGTTAGCACAATAATATGCCAATTCCAGAATATACCATACTATAGCACATCAATCAATTTCAACCATTCAAACAATTATTTAAATTTAATCATTTAAATTTAAATTTAAATTAACTGAGTGAGATCAACTCACCTTTAACCATTTAATTTGCAGTCTGATCCAATCTTGACTCGAGTTTTCGATATTTGACCTTAAAAAAATATTAGACGATTCATAAATATATGAAATAATCGAACAGTCAATTACCATTTATTAATTTAATATAAACGAATTGTTCCTCTAAATAATTTCATAGAGGTTAAAGTAATTAAGTAAGCTAATTTAATAAATTAACCCCCATTTATTCAAAATCAACAAGTAATTGGAAATTGATGTATATGTATATATTATTTCTTACTGCGTTTAAATATATCCATATATATATATATCAATCACTGTTTTATAAAATCTATTGTTGCTTTATTTTCTTGAGTAAATAACAAAACTATGGTTTTGTTTACAACAAAACTCTTCAATGTATGTATATCTCTCGCTGTTAAATTCAACATCAGTTTTACAAATTTAAACTTTTAGTAACACTAAAAAAAAAATTGAAAATAAAAATCACCTTAACCCTGAACAACGCAGATCAAAACAACGAACCGACTATGCTGAGCCTCGACTTCACATCGTCGACACCCCCAAAACCTCGCATTCACACGTTGCCTGAAGACCACCTGAACCCTTGCCTTCCTCCAAAGAACCAGCTTCTAACCCACCGATCGCCGCTTCCCTCAGCGCCAACTTGCGCGTCTTCCCACGAAGCCTTGCGACCTCCAGCCTCGAATCACTCTCGAGTAGAAGAAAGGAACGGTGATTCCTTTTTTACTGAGATGTTTTTGGGTTTGGGGAGACGAATCGCGAGCAACTGAAGAACGAGGGGAAAAGAAGCTCGCGTTATTATATATATGTTTTTTTAACTGAAGCGGATTCGATTTCGTGAATGAAATTTGAAAGAGGGAAGGGGATGAGCGATTTACTTTTTTGAAACAAGGCAGCCATTTTTTTCTTGGCCTGGGTTTTAAATTTTCAACTGAAGATAGTGAAGATAAAGAAGGCTCGGCTGAAAGATAAAGAAGAAGACGCGATGAAAAGATGGAAGGTGGCTTCACAGAGAAGGTGACAATAGAGACAGGCTAGGTCTACTTATAGGGTGGGTAAAGGATTTGAAATTTACATTTTTATATTCAAAATATCCCGTGGTCCAAATTCTAACCCCTAACCCCAATTTAAATGCAATGACCAGCGTCCATAGCGTTATATCGTTATATTTTCAAAACTGAACCAAAACATCTTTAAATTCGAATTTAAAAGTTCTATCACCGTCCATATTATTAAAGTAAATTTTCCAAACCTTCAAACTATTTTTAACCGGCTTAAAACTCCAGATTCAATATTTAGCTCAACTTCAAATTATTTAAATCAATAATTTAATTATCAAATAAATGGTGATATTTGAAATTCAAGTTAAAAGTTAACTTTTGAATATTCAAAATCAATTGAATATTCAAATTTTAAAGGTTTAAAAATTCCGGGTCATCACATTCCTCCGCCTTAAAAGAATTTCGTCCCTGAAATTACTAGTTATAAAGAATGGTCCAATACCCGTTTACTTTTCCTAAACCAATCAGTTCAACTTCTAACCAACTATCTTTACCCATTACCATTCTTACTAACTTCCCCAACTTTCCCATAGTTTTCAAAACAATATTACTTACTCAATCATTCAAATTTCAATTTAAAATCAGATTTTGAATTATCAAAAAAATTTCCAAAAATTTTCTAACTCCCTAAACTTCTGAAAAATTTCGCCAGCGTCTCCTTTGCGCGGCTAGCTCGGTACAACTACAAAATGGCTCTACGGCCTTCCAAATCCAAAAAGAAAACAAAAAGCCAAGTGGCTAGATTAAAAACCCAATCAAATTTCATTCAGAAATTTTAATTACATACCTTTTTGTCGGGCCATTCAATTTATCTTCTGAACATCAAAACAATTTTCCTTTTCCTTTATAGTACATTTTAATCCTATTTAGCAATAACATCCAATCACAACATTCAAAATCATTTATTTGACTCCTTTTCAAAATTTCAATATTCATTTCCATTTAAGTCCGTAAAATGTACATATATCAATCGTACGCAATACCGAATCCGATCGCCTACCCGATCACACAATTTCACTTCCGAACTAGTATCGTCCACCTGACTTCCTAGTGCGGACTCAGATCTGGTTTCTTGATTAGAAACCGTCATTCTCCTTGCATAGTCATAACTATGATAGAGAATTTCCAGGATCAATCAAAATTCCATATCCAGGTTTGCCGTTGAAAATCGAGTGAAAAATCCTAACTCGGATCGATATAACTATCTCGAAATTCTATGCTCGAATCCGGATCAAATAGCTATGAGAATAAAATAATATACGTTCATCCTACGTATTCACATTCATTTTGTTTTATATTCACTTATCCATAACCATCCCCATTTCACAACCTTCAGTTCAATTTCCATTCAATTATTCACTTGGAACAATTTTCCTCAATACCAATTTACTTAAGAATCTCACCATTCATTTCCTAAGTTTAATATAATTATTTTATACAATTCCTACATTAATTTTTGCTTCACTACTGAAGTTTATATTCAAGTTGAATTTCAAATCTATGTAAGTTTCAATTTGCTTCAATTTACAAATAAATTCCAAATCTAAATACCCTTTTATTAGTTTACTTATTAATTTATTTAAAAACTTAAATAAAAATTTATTTGCAAACCTTTTTCTTTCCTTAATTAATTTTTTTTCAAACCATTTCTTTAATTCATCTTACTTTACTTATACAGTTGTAATTCCATTTGCTTACAAATTTAATTCATTTGTCGTTAGTGAAAATTTCAAAAGATTCAAAAAAATTCTAACTCCCAAAATTTTCGAATTTTTTTGGCAGAGTCTCCTTTGTACGGAGGAGCTTTTGCAATTTGACAAGAGATATAAATATATTTTCATCGACCCACCTGATCGAAAAATAGAAAAACAGTTCATATCCCCTATTTGTATTGCGTAGGCGTACCTTATTTAGCATTTTAAAGCAAGTAGCTATTTATTTAAGCAATTAGCGCGGAAAAACCAATCAAACGGCTTCCAAAACCTGTACTTACTCATTTTAAACATGTCGGTGTCAATTATACAAAGTTTATTAACAACTTTCTTAATTTCAATAGCTAATACTTGTATAACATAAGCAATATCCACTAAACCTTTCCATAAGCAAATTTATACGGTTCCAATGCAAATTTAAATGCTTTCATTTAAATGGTTTACACTTCATTGCTTGCATTCAATTCATTTTAAATCCAAATAAACTCATGTTTATTACAATTGATTCAAAAACCAATTTTATTTCTTATATTAACTCATTTGCGTGAACGACGACCATTACTATGCAGATTCAATGACATTCACTTAATAAAATATCCATTCTAGTTTATAACTACTTAAAATTGATACCAATTCAATTTTTACTTTATTTTGTTCCATTTCTAATTGATTCCATTCAATTTATTTCATGTTCCATATTCATATTTATCTTATTTGAATCCATTTATAAATCTTGGAACAATCCATTTTCAAACCATCCTATTCGATTCAAATGATTACACAACTCTCCACTTAACTCAATTTCATTCTTAGTCCAAACAAACTCATTTAAAATGAAATAATCCCAAAAGCAATCCAACTCCCATATTGTTTCTTACTGCGTTTAAATGTATGCATATATATATATATATATATATATATATATCAATCATTGTTTTATTTTCTTGAGTAAATAACAAAACTATGGTTTTGTTTACAACAAACTCTTTAATGTATGTATATCTCTCGCTGTTAAATTCAACATCAGTTTTACAAATTTAAACTTTTAGTAACACCAAAAAAAATTGAAAATAAAAAGCACCTTAACCCTGAACAACGCAGAACAAAACAACGAACCGAGTACGCTGAGCCTCGACTTCACATCGCTGACACCCCAAAACCTCGCGTTCGCACGTCGCCTGAAGACCACCTGAACCCTAGCCTTCCTCCAAAGAACCAGCCTCTAACCCACCGATCGCCACTTCCCTCAGCGCCAACTTACGCGTCTTCCTACGAAGCCTTGCGACCTCCAACCTCGAATCACTCTCGAGTAGGGGAGAGGAATGGTTATTCCTTTCGTACTGAGATGTTTTTGGGTTTGGGGAAACGAATCGCGAGCAACTGAAGAACGAGGGGAAAAGAAGCTCGCGTTATTATATATATATATATTTTAACTGAAGCGGATTCGATTTCATGAATGAAATTTGAAAGAGGGAAGGGGATGAGCGATTTACATTTTTGAAACAAGGTAGCCATTTTTTTCTTGGCCTGGGTTTTAAATTTTCAACTGAAGATAGTAAAGATAAAGAAGGCTCGGCTGAAAGATAAAGTAGAAGACGCGATGAAAAGATGGAAGGTGGCTTCACAGAGAAGGGTGACGATAGAGACAGGCTAGGTCTGCTTATAGGGTGGCTAAAGGATTTGAAATTTATATTTTTATATTCAAAATATCCCGTGGTCCAAATTCGAACTCCTAACCCCAATTTAAATGCAACGACCAGCGTTCATAGTGTTATATCGTTATATTGTCAAAACTGAACCAAAACATCTTTAAATTCGAATTTAAAAGTGCTATTACCGTCCATATTATCAAAGTAAATTTTCCAAACCT
Organism: Allium cepa; assembly: GCA_030765085.1. Lineage (NCBI taxonomy): Eukaryota > Viridiplantae > Streptophyta > Magnoliopsida > Asparagales > Amaryllidaceae > Allium > Allium cepa. The sequence continues at coordinate 1,035,711,202 of CM060928.1, forward strand.
TCAAACTATTTTTAACCAGCTTAAAACTCCAGATTCAATATTTAGCTCAACTTCAAATTATTTAAATCAATAATTTAATTATCAAATAAATGGTGATATTTGAAATTCAAGTTAAAAGTTAACTTTTAAATATTCAAAATCAATTGAATATTCAAATTTTAAAGTTTTAAAAATCCCGGGTCATCACCATGTGTGTATGGTGTAGTCCAGGGACAATAGTGCAACATCATCAATAATCACAATCCAAACACGTCCATATTGATAAGCGATATAATCCTATTACGCTTTCTTCATTCACAGATTCACAGATTAATAATATAAATTCATCACAGATAAATAAATTACATTCATCATAGCTCAAATCAAAATAATTCATATCACAAAGTATCATACTAGAATCCAAACATTCATAAGTAAAATTTATTAACATCTGATTAATTTAAACCAGATTAATTACTTATGAATAAACTACTAATTTTGGTTAATTAATATTAACTAATTACAAGCCATTTTGATTAATTTTCCTTTAATCATTTATTAATTAACCTTTAATAATAAATTTACCAACCTTTAATTATTAATTAATCAACCTTAATAAATAAATTAATCTTTAATCATTAAATAATTTAACCTTTAATTATTTAATTATTCTTTAAATTAATTATCCTTAATTACATTAATTAATTAACCCTTAATTCTTTACCATTTAATTAATTATTCTTAATTAATAAATTAATCTTAATTAATCTCATAAATAAATTAACTCTTAATTAATTATCTTTTAGTTAATTACCCAAATTAATTAACGTTTGATTACTCGATCACTTTAATTACATTCAGTAATTATCCATTAATAAATCACCTTAATTAATTACACAAAGTAATTAATCTTTAAATACTTCCACTAAGAAATCATCCTTTTCATTAATTAATCTTTAATCATAAATAATTATCCTTGATTGCTTTTATTAAGTAATTAACCTTTAAACTAAATTAATATTTTATATAGCAAAAAAAACATTTCATCTTTAATTAATTATAATATTAAGTTTATTTAAATTAAACTTTTAAAACAAATTAAGGTTATATATATGTATATATATTGAAATACTTAAAACTCAAAATAATTTATTTCCAAACCTTTAATAAATTCCAACTTAAATAAACATTACTTATTTTAAAAAATGGTTAACTAATTGTTTAAACTTGGTTGATTTTTAACAAAACAAATCTGAAACATGTTTTCTTCCCAAATTTTTAAAACCTGGAATTTAAAAAAACAAAATACCCAGGCCCAAAGTAAAAATCCCTGAGCCAACACTCATCCACTACCTCGATACCACTCGCGTGCGAACCCGAGAAATTATTCGAGCCACCACTTCATTTCCTCGAGATCAAACTCAAGTTTACCTTCTTCTTCCTCGAACTTTGGTTAATCCAGATGCGAACATCAACCCGTGCACATGTACAGGTGGCCACTGACGTTCTGACCAACGTTGTCATCGTTGACAAGTCCGCTTCGATCACCATACTCAATTCCGACCACCAAAATCACAAGACATTCACGAATGCGAGTTTAAGCATATCAGCTACCACCTGGAACAAAATCAGTCGCCAAAAGCCACTTTTTCACGACGTCTTCGACCTCCGGTCACCCCACCTTCGAGTCCAAACCCTCACCACTCACCCACGAAGCTTTTCCATTGGGTGCGATCGACCAAAAACCCACAGTTTAACAAATTCTGACCCTACCTAAAAATTAGATCTAAACCCTAAAATCAAGTCGTGCCATCGCCACCATCATTAGAAAATCCTCTAGACAATTTTCTGATGTTCATTATTCCACCAGCCTCCTTCATCATCGATCGTGACATCCCATTCGTCGTTGTGATCGGAATTTGCCAAAAGATTGTATTCCGTTCAACTTAAAAATTCACCACAACTACCAAATTAAAAATCACAATATTATTTTTAAAATTCATCCTTTAGAATTCGAATTTGATTGTATATAAACAAAGTATGGAAATTCAACACTCAGGTTTTTGACTTGAGTTGATTTTCTTTGACATTTCTTATACCCAGCAATCCTATATGTTGATAATACTTAATAATATTTTTAAAATTTATATTGCGATCACTCAAACACATTTTATTCGAACATTAAAGCCTAAAAGGGATAAGGAGATTAGATTTAGGATTTTGAATAGGTTTTAGAACCTATTGTGTTTGAACAGAAGCATGGTTTTGCCTGTTCCTAGGCATATATACAGAGATTACCATACATACATATACAAAAAAAATCATTTTTAAACAACATGCACACCCTAATCCATATCATATTTTCAAAGATCACCACATGCTAATCAGGTATAACAAGCTTTAAGAATTAATAAGGGTGGTTTGCTCACCTGACACAAAAACAGAAAACAGGTTTCAAATTTGTAAATCTGGAAATTGATGATTTGTACAGAAGCTTTTAATCTGATCTTTGCTTGAATATTGAGTTGATCTTGCTTTTACTTAAATTTGTACTACCCCTTGATCTTTACTTAGATTAAAAGTTTTGAGCAGGTGGAAGATTATTTGTCTGAATCCTTATAGTTTCCAGGTTTGATTTTATCGTCTGGTTTATGCTTTATTTTCCAGGTTTGTAATCTGTTTTTGAGAAAACTGTTGTTTGATTTTCATTCCTAGTTTTAGAAAGTTCAAGAGGTTTGACTGCTTTTTTTTTAATTTTTCTTCCTTGGTTTTGATTTTTGAAGATGAAAGATGAAGAGAAAGTTTTTAACTAAAATAAGTAACCATGCTTCTTCTTTTAAAACATGTTATTCGATTCAAAAGAAAATAAAATGGCACTTATATTTTTAAACTAACACTTGTATTTTGCAGGGTTTAAATCTTTTACGCTTGTTGAAAATAAATATTTTTATGTTTAAACCCTTTTCTTTAATCTATTTAAAATTTTGTTTTAAATCCCTACTTTAAATAAATTTACAAATTTTGTTCTTAAACCCTTTGTTTAATATATTTCTATTTGGTTTAAATATGTACAAAACTAATTTATTTCAAGTACAAAAGAAAAGTATTTTAAACTTCTTATTAATTTAAGCAAATTATACTTTTATATATTTACAAACTGTATTTTAAAAGAAAATGTTCTAATCTTTATAACCAATACTATTTTAAACTTAGTTTATTATACTTTTATATGTATACGTGTACATAGAAATTTCATTTAGTTATGTATAAATTTAAAATTAAACTTAAGTTATTATTCTTATGTTTATATAAATAATACTAGTGTTGAAAATGTTCAAATTTAACTTTTAGAAAATTATTGTATTAATTTCAAAATATAACTTCCAAATAATTATATTAAAATTAGAAAACAAACTTTTTAAAATATAGAGTATTAAATCCAATTAATTCATAATATACTTATTATTGAATTTCAAATCCAATATATTATCTAAAACATTTATTTTTAAATTTCAAAAAAATTAATATACAATCAATTTGTATTTATAAGTGAATAAATAAAGAAATGTCTTTTTACAAATATATATTTTATTCCATTCACAATCTATTTATTTTCCAAAATTTTAAAATAATTCACAATTTAATTCCAAAAATTAGATTAATTACCAATTTATATTCAATTTAAAAAACAAGAATTTTACAGATTCCACCCCTTAGTAAAATTTCATCCCCGAAATTTGCTAGACAGGGAGACCATCAGATAAACACACAAAGAAATGGTTTACTAGATCAAATTAAATATCGATCCTGCATTTGGCTTACCAAATCAAAATATCATTAATAAATACAAGAATGAACTCATTCAATACTACACAAGATACTCGGGTCATTAGATCTACGAAATACGTAGGGGCATTGGTTAGTTCGGAGGATAACTAACCATTGGTAGAATATATCGGACCCCAATAAAATAGACAAATGGATACTCAACTGAGGTCGGAATATCCCAAAGTATAAACTCGCGTGACCCTCTTTGAACTTGGATCCACACAAGAAATTACAACAAAATTTTCGAATTTGGTCCTGACCAAAATCATTATTGACACAAATTAATCTATCTTTATATTTTGTTAACCAATTTATTCCAATTTCAAATTTCAAATTCATTGAAGTTAAAATAAAAAGCTGATAAGAAACCAATGAAGAGAATACAAAATAGGAATTAGAACCTTTTCTACAATGATTCGCATGGCCACCATCACACCAAAGCTTCTTCTTGCACCTGCCACGAAGCAATCAAAAAATTGATATCGGAGATGATCAGAAGAGATTGATAGAGAAGGTTTGTTCCTTGCAGTTACAGGTACACAATAGATACAATAATCTAATACAAACGAATTGTCAATATCAAATACAAGATATAACAGCAGAAATATAATAGCACCAGAAGAAGAGATAACATCAGTAGCGGAAAGATATCTCACAAATGCCCAAGCTCCAAAGATTCCAATCCAAAAGCTCGAACCACCATCAAAATGAATTAAGCAAACTCGATCCCCAACGCGATTGCCAAACCAAAGACTTCAAAGGCTATCGAATCTACAAGCACTAGCTGATTATCTGAAAATCTTACTCTAGGCTTCCCGTGTGGAAAATTGTGGGCACCTAGAGTTTAGAAAGGGAACAATAAACTCCAAGTCAGTCATGGGACTGGTGTGAGCAAACAAAAACAGTTTTATTTGAAACAAAACAAACAAAAGAATTTAAAAAAGAAATCTGCAATGCTTTTTGTAAAATGAAACTACCATAAGGCCTCCCGCTACATACATAGTGCAAACGCATAATTGGAGGAGATTTCTCCTTATGATAGTCAAACATGCTTGATACATGAAAACCTTTTTGATATTATTATTAGTGCATAGTTGAAAACATTTGCAAGTATAATATTGATCTGAGCCAGCATACAACCATTACTATATGCCTACTATAGCTACCATCTAAACAATGGGCCACCACCATAAGTAAATGACAGGTTGTACAACTAAAACCGTACAAGGCTCGTCTTGGTGATTGGATTTCCAACCAATGGTCGAGCTAAGGAACTTCTTGTGCCACATGGGTACGCCTTTGGAGTTACGCCCCGAGAACCTAACAGGATCTCTTCCAGCACAAGGCCGGGTTACCTCTGTAACTAGGTAACTACTACATGAGTGAGCCATCCCCTGGTCATAACCAACCTTTATCCGAGAGCTCTCAACCAACAACCACAAAGCAATAGATTTGCATCAACCACATATGTTAAGTATCTGGGCAACATACAACGACGCCACCTCTAACCAGAAGGAAATGGACATAACCCCGGGGGCGCTACCCCCAAATAACCATGCCACATCTTTCCTGTTTCGACCATTTCGGGTTGTGAGGTCCAACGAGGTCACATCCACAAAGCTACGCTTTTCACAAAAGCCATGCTTCGATCAACACATGATCAACAGCACTTCGTATGCCACATTACCAAATTGGGAATGTATCACTAGCAACCGTCAATAACATAACCTCTAAGCTCATACATCTCAGAGAAGGGTGTTAAGCTAAGAGAATAAATCTCCGCCACCAAACATAAATGTATTTGATAGAAACTAGCTTTACATCTCAAAGTGTAACGTCAGACATACATCCATACAAGTTTGTTCCGGGTTTGAATAGAACAGAATGCACTTCAAAGAAGCCATTGCAATCCGGATAATCCCTATTCACGTCCGGACTCTCCATCACAAAGGGTGATCAAATCTCTATACCAGGGATCAGCTGGTGCAGAGATATTCGACAGGTAATCCTTTCGCTTTCGAAAAGATCCGGCCTTCACCACTGGTCTTCAAATGCAATCCATAACGTCGTATCATTATTCGGAATGGGTTATATGACACAAAGTCCTCTCCTGGCTAAACCAAATAATGAGCACTTAATTTAAAAAGCTTATGGATAAAGTAGGATCTTAGTTAAGTCACAACTTAAATCCCAAAACCTTTCTTCAAATGGTTTAAATAAATTGTCGTTTCAAATCTTTAAACGAAAAGATTCACTTCACAAAGTTCACCAATCTTTCACAAAGATTAATTTAAAGCTTTTAAAACAATTCTATTTCAAATCTTTTATACTAAAAATACACCTTTAAGATCCTCTTCAGTTTCAAAACATAGTTCAACAATCTTTCACAAAGATTCATTCATAGTTTTCAAAACAATTCTATTTCAAACTTGAAATCTTTTCAACACAAATTGGAAATCCTTTCTTTATATGAAAGCTATTATTATTTGAAAAATAATCCTTTTCCTTTCGAAAAATCCGATCAAATATGCACAAGTTATATCTTTCAAGTATAAACTTAGGTTAAATTCAAGTCCCAAAATAATACTTTTAAAAATGGTTTAAAACTCATACAAATGCATTATATAACTTGTATAACGATAATTTCTAAACATATATTTATAGAACGCAAGTTCAAATTTTGAATTCAAATTCAAATTAAACTATTTACATTAGCAAACTTTAACAAGTTATTCAAACTAAAACTCCTTTTTAAAAGTTTTTCATATTAACTCCAATTCAAATTCAAAACCATTTTTTGGATTTAAAATTCAACTTATAAAACCATTTTGAATGAAATAATATTAAATTTAAATATCTTTGACTTAACCGCTTTCCTCATGAAATCCATATTTTTGTGTGTATGGTGTAGTCCAGGGGTTTTACACAATAGTGCAACATCATCAATCATCATAATCCAAAAATAGCAATTGATAAGCGGTATAATCCTACAACACTTATCTTCATTCATAGATTCACAGATAAATAATATAAATTCATCACAGATAAATAAATTATATACATCACAACTCAAATCAAAATAATTCATATCATAGAGTATCATACATCAGGGATATCAAATAATTCAGCATTCAATAGAATCTAAACATTCATAAGTAAAATTTATTAACATCTGATTAATTTAAACCAAATTAATTACTTATGAATAAACTACCAATCCTGGTTAATTAATATTAATTAATTACAAACCATTTTGATTACTTATCCTTTAATCATTATTAATTAACCTTTAATAACAAAATAATCAACGTTTAATTATTAATTAATCAACCTTAATAAATAAATAAATCTTTAATCATTAAATAATTTAACCTTTAATTATTTAATTATTTTTTAAATTAATTATCCTTAATTACATTAATTAGTTAACCCTTAATTAATTACCATTTAATTAATTATTCTTAATTAATCTTATAAATAAATTAACTCTTGATTAATTATCGTTTAATTAATTACCCAAATTAATTAACCTTTGATTACTTAATCACTTTAATCACATTCAATAATTATCCATTAATAAATCACCTTAATTAATTACACAAATAATTAACCTTTAAATATTTCCACTAAGAGATCATCCTTTTCATTAATTAATCTTTAATCTAAACTAATTATCCTTGATTACTTTTATTAAGTAATTTACCTTTAAACTAAATTAATGTTTTATATAGCAAAAATAAACATTTCATTTTTAATTAATTACAATTTTGTGCACGTGTGCAGGTAGCCGCCGACATTCTGACCAGCGTCACCATCGCTGGCAAGTCCGCTTCGGTAACCATACACAATTCCGACCACCAAAATCACAAGACATTCACGGTTGCGAGTTTGAGCAGATCAGCTACCACCTGGAACAAAACCGGTCGCCAAAAGCCATTTCGTCACGACGTCTCCAACCTCCGGTCACCACGCCTTCGAGTCCAAACCCTCACCACTCACCTACGAAGCTTTTCCCCTGGATTCGATCGACCAAAAACCCTCGACGATGATGCAGTTTAACAAATTCCAACCCTATCTAAAACTTAGGTCTAAACCCTAAAATCAATTAATGCTATCGGCACCGTCATTAGAAAATCCTCCAGACAATTTTTTGATGATCACTATTCGACCAGCCTCCTTCCCCATCGATCGCGACATCCCATTCATCGCCGTTGATCGGAATTTGCCAAAAGATTGAATTTCGTTCGACTTAAAAATTCACCACAACTTCCAAATTAAAAATCACAATATTATTTTTAAAATTCATCATTTTAGAATTCGAATTTGATTATACAATCAAAGTATGAAAATTCAACACTCAACTTTTTGACTTGTGTTGATTTTCTCTGACATTTCTTATACCCAGCAATCCTATATTTTGACAATACATAATAATATTTTTATAATTTAGATTATGATCATTCAAACACATTTTATTCGAACATCAAAGCCTAAAGGGAATAAGGAGATTAGATTTAGGATTTTGAACAGGTTTTAGAACCTGTTATGTTTGAACAGAAGCATGGTTTTGCCTGTTCCTAGGCATGTATACAGAGATTACCACACATATATATACAAAAAAATCATTTTTAAACAACATGCACACCCTAATCCATATCATATTTTCAAAGATCACCACATGCTAATCTGATATAACAACCTTTAAGAATTAATAAGGGTGGCTTGCTCACCTGACACAAAAACAGAAAATAGGTTTCAGATCTGTAAATCTGGAAATTGATGATTTGTACTGAAGCTTTTAATCTGATCTTTGCTTGAATATTGAGTTGATCTCGCTTTTATTTGAATTTGCGCTACCCCTTGATCTTTGCTTAGATTAAAAGTTTTGAACATGTTCAAGATTGTTTGTCTGAATCTTTATAGTTTCCAGGTTTAATTTTATCTTCTAGTTTGTGCTTTTTTTCTAGGTTTGTAATTTTTTTGACAAAATTGTTGTTTGATTTTCGTTGCTGGTTTTAGAAAGTTCAAGAGGTTTGATCGCTTTAGTTTCAATTTTTCTTTCATGGTTTTTTTTTGAAGATGAAAGATGAAGAGAAAGTTTTTAACTGAAATAAGTAACCAGGCTTCTTCTTTTAAAATATTTATATAAATTCAATTTAAAATAAAATAAAGTTCCACTTGTATTTTTAAACTAACACTTGTATTTTGCATGGTTTAAATCTTTTACACTTGTTGAAAAGAAATAATTTTATGTTTAAACACTTTTCTTTAATCTATTTAAAATTTTGTTTTAAAACACTACATTAAATAAATTTACAAATTTTGTTTTTAAACCCTTTGTTTAATATAATTTCTATTTGGTTGAGATATATACAAAACTAATTTATTTTAAGTATAAAAGAAAAGTATTTTAAACTTCTTATTAATTTAAGCAAATTATACTTTTATATATTTACAAACTATATTTTTAGAAGAAATTGTTCTAATCTTTATAACCAATACTATTTTAAATTTAGTTTATTATACTTTTATATGTATATGTATGCATACAAATTTAATTTAATTATGAATAAATTTAAAATTAAATTTAAGTTATTATTCTTATATTTATATAAATAATACTAGTGTTGAAATATTCAAATTTAACCTTTTGAAAATTATTATATTAATTTCAAAATATAACTTCCAAATAATTGTATTAAAATTAGAAAAAAAACTTTTTAAAATATAGAGTATTAAATCCAATTTATTCATAATATATTTATTGTTAAATTTCAAATCCAATATATTATCTAAAACATTTATTTTTAAATTTCAAAAAAATTAATATATAATCAATTTGTATTTATAAGTGATTAAACAAACAAATATCTTTTTATAAATATATATTTTATTCCATTCACAATCTATTTATTTTCCAAAATTTTAAATTAATTCACAATTTAATTCCAAAAATTAGATTAATTACCAATTTATATTATATTTAGAAATAGGAATGTTACAATGGAATTTGAAATGTTTAATGTGACGACCGCCCATGACTCCCGCACCAAAACAAGAGAATAGTGCGCTGAAAGGTGTGCCAGGCAGCCATGGACGATAGTCAGGGTAAAATAAAATCGAAGAATCTCTATCGTAACTCACAGCGCATGGATAAAATACAATAGAGAAATATATAGTGAAGTCTCATAACAGGAAATCATCATATAAGCATCACAGAAGTTTTATACAATCATCTCAACAAATCCATACATCAAGACCTCACTACAAGCACTCATCAAATACAGCAGCGGATACCCAGTACATATAAGAAAATAATATGCATAGCCTCCTGCTCGTCTTCGTCATCTTCAACGTAGAAACTCCAAGCACAGCACCTGTCACCTGCTTACCTAGTCTGCCCATCCCAACATGGATGAACAGCCCAAGGTAATAAGAGGAGACATAAAACCTTGAGTCAGACAAAGTCTTAGTGAGCAGTAAATTAACTATCAAACATACCAAAAGAGCATAAGGAATAAAAGGAATAGGAACCAAACCATCCCACTCCACCTCTTTCTACAGTGATAGCCCCAGACATACACTAAGGAGAAGCAAGCATAACAACATAGACAATTAAGGTAAAGCGAATACCACTCGAGTCAAGGACGATGTTTTCCAAATACAAACCCCCAAGGCCTAAACCAAGATCAGATAAGCACCCAGAAAACACCGCTCTTGAAGCCGAATGATGATACAACCAAACATCCAAACATCCATGACTCTGGCTATCACTGTTAACCTTGCTTCGAAATCACCGTTAATTGAATGACCGACTCCTTCCTGAGCCATCTGTCAAGGGCTAATGGTAACCCCGGTTCTAGACAAAACCCCGCACACTGCCTTGTGCCTAGGACTTATCTTCTTGGCCCAGAGTACTCGACTAACTGCCTGTAGTCTTTTAGGCGTCCCTATGTACTCTTGCTTTAGGTTTGCTAGAACCTTCAATAACGATGAGATCCAAGCCTCCTTGTCATCCTTCTTGACGACTTCTTTCAACTTAGCCCAAGCTTCCTCTTGAGCAATCCATTATCAACCAACTTGAACTACCCTTCAAGTTATCAACATGCTTGGAATGATCCCTGCCTGGATTAAGCCAAGACTCACATCATACTTCGCTTCATCGTACCAAAGCAAAGTCTCAACTCAACCATACTTTGCCTTTTCGCATCCTGACAAAGTCCCATCTCGATCTCATACTTCGCCTCTTCGCATCACGGCAAAGTCCCATCATCGAATCCATCCATATGAGCTTCCACATCCGCTTCATATGCCATCGGCAGCTTTCACCATTCAAGAGCCTTTCCACTTAGCTTTTGAATCATCTTCAACCATCTTGTTCCAAATCAACTACAAGCTAACTTGGAGCAATCAAATCTAACATACATTCAAACATTCAAGCATTCAAACAAGATATATTAAGCAATATCAACTATAATGGCAATTTCGTAATTAAGTGAGCAAAAGTCCAACATATGTGAAATCATAGTTTTTAGCATAGATCTATCAAATCTAAAACATGGGTTTTGTCTCTAATACTTGTTAAATAGCTTCTATAGATAAACATCTTCAAATATGATGGATCTACATGCAGACTTAAGGAAAATACGAGAAAACGCTAACTTTAACACATAAACATATCACCAATCCCATATACTCCTTTGGATCCGCGTGAGAGATAACTACCACTCACCAAATCACCCAAACACCTCAAAATCACAACACTTCAGATCTGGACAGCGGAGATCACGGCTTGATCCGGCGAAATCTCACTTGAAACGATGAATTCTAGCTCAAACGGATGAAGATCTTCAACTTGGACACTTGGATCTTCGATCTTGATCTTCGATCTTCAAAGGATGTTAGCACTTGATAGAAGTAGAGAAAGAAGTGAAGAAAATACTGTAGTCGAGTCTTCAAAATGGCAGCACTTCGTCGCTTCAAAAACCGGTGCCAAAAAGTGAGCCAAAGTCCACTATTTATAGGCTGGAATTCCCCCTAGCTCGGCCACCTTCATAACTCGGAGCTCGCTATTAGGTCGTTGCCGACCTAAAAGATTCCGACCTAACATAGGTCGCTGCCGACCTATGCGACACAACTACTAACACCTTGCCGACTTATCAACTCAATACAAGTGCTAACCCCTAGCCGACTCAACACACAGCCGCTAATACACCTAAGCCTTAAGTCGTATGACGACTCAACCAAACACACACGGGTTAACACACACGACTTATTCCTATATGCGACTTAACGAACACAGCACCATACGAGATAAGCTTTATCTCGTCTACGACTTAACAAAAACACTGCAACCTGCTAAGTCGCTTACGACTTAAGACTTCAACACTAAGTCCTACGACTCACGACTCAACATACTCAACGACCTAAAGCCTTCAAGCGACTCAACTACCCAACGACACATCATAAACCGACCTAAGCCTTAACACTAAGTCGCCCCAGCGACTTATGACTCAACTTCCATTCGACACATGCCTTAACTCGTATCCAGCGACCTACAAAACTGCTAACTTAGTTAATCACGCTAACTCGTTAGGAATTATAAGTCGCTCACTTCACTAGGTCGGCTACCCCTATAGGTCGGTCATTCTATAGGTCGGATACAACCTTAACTCGTAAAAAACTAACTTGTGCTAACCTGGTCACTTCCTTAGGTCGCTTCCATCAACCCAAGCTACCTTACGACCTAAGCTAACATCCATACGACCTAAACTCCCTAAGTCGCTAACCTCTTAACTCGGCCATACCCATAACTCGCTAACACCTATAAGTCGTTAACGACTCAACTCTTAGCATGTTAACTCGGCTCAAAACACTAAGGTCGTCTACGACCTAACTATAGGTCGGTCACCATCTTGACTCGGCTAAGCCTATGAGTCGGCCCTCTATGAGTCGGCCACGACTCATCACTTGACCCCTACCTCGCCTCTCTTCTTAAGTCGGCAACTACTATGCCGTTCTATCCCCTTAAGTCGTCTACGACTTATCTATGAGTCGGTCACGACTCATCACTTGCACTCGGGTCAACTCCTAAACGACTCAAGCTAGAGGCCACACAAACAACACTATCGACCTGCAAATTCTACGTTTTATCGACACGTAAAATACGGGTCGTTACATTCTCTCCCCCTTAGGAATTTCGCCCCCGAAATTCCAAGCAAACAACAGCAATCACAATTATTCCGCATGCCTACCATCCATAGCAATCAACAAACCATGCATCCAATTCTAACCTAGCATGCAGAATTCTATGACTTAGAACAAGCTACAAATTCATGAGATGTCACGACACTTTAGGGCCATACCTCGAAGAGTCCGGGATGAGCTGCCTTCATCCTCTCTTCCTCCTCCCACGTACAGTCGTTAACATCATCACTCCATTGTACCTTGAGCAACGTAATCGTCTTCCTCCTGAGCTGTTTCGTATCAGTTTCAACAATACGAAGCGGCTTACGAGGTCTTGTAACAACTGGATCAACCTCCAAATCTTCACAGCTATCAGCAGAAACCACCGTAGTTGGGTCGTGCATATACTTCCGTAGATAAGATACATGAAAAACACTGTGCACACCCGCCATCTTTTCCGGTAACTCCAATCTATAAGCGAGCTTTCCAATACGCTCGATAATCGGGAATGGTCCAACAAATCTCGGAGTTAACTTTCCTTTGTTCCCGAATCTAATAACATTCTTCAATGGAGAAATCTTCACAAAAACCCTATCACCCACGTCGAATTCCAAATCCTTTCGACGATTATCTGCATAACTTTTCTGACGATCTTGGGCTGCCTTCATTCGTTGCCGAATGGTCTCTATACAACCTGAAGTCTGTCGAATCATCTCTGGCCCAAGTATCAGCTTTTCTCCAGTTTCCAACCAACATGTCGGAGAGTTACACGGTCTTCCATATAATGCCTCATATGGTGCCATACCAATACTCGACTGATAACTGTTATTATAAGCAAACTCCACCAAATGAAGGTGATCTTCCCATGATCCTCCGAAGTCCAAAACACATGCTCTAAGAAGATCTTCCAAAACTCGGTTGACTCTCTCAGTCTGACCATCTGTTTGAGGGTGATAAGCTGTACTCAAACACAACTCAGTTCCCAAAACTTCCTGGAAGCTCTTCCAAAATCCACTAGTGAACAACGGATCTCGATCGCTCACTATACTCTTCGGAACACCATGGAATCGAACAATCCACTTCACATACAACTCAGCCAACTTCGATGCAGTCCTATTCGATCGAACAGGAATGAACCTTGCACTCTTGGTCAAACGATCTACTATGACCCAAATCCCTTCATTCCCTGTCCTAGTTCTAGGTAGACCATCGATAAAATCCATCGACACTTGCTCCCACTTCCACGTAGGAACCTCTAATGGCTGAAGTAATCCACTGGGCTTCTTCTGCTCAGCTTTTACCAACTGACAATTCATACACTTGGAAATAAAATTTCCAACATCCTTCTTCATACCTTCCCAGTAGTAAGCTCTCTTCATATCCCGATACATCTTATTTCCACCTGGATGAATTGTCAACTTCGAGTGATGACTTTCCCTCAGAACTTCATCTCTCAATCCATCAATATCGGGAACAACTAGTCGCCCTTGCTTTCGAAGCCAACCCTCTCGATCGACCTCGAATCCCTTATCCTTCTCCGGGTCCAATCCAGATTCCAAATCACAGATAATCTTGACAAGCTTATCATCTCCCCTTTGCCTCTCACCAATTCTTTCCACAAGAGTAGGCCTTATCGATAAGTTTGCCAACATCTCAGGTTCCAATTCACATCTGGGCCTGAAATCAAATCCAGCCAAATACTCGAGATTCTTCCATTCCGAAAACATGGCTCCCAATCCTGCATGTCTTCGACTTAACGCATCAGCCACTGCGTTACCTTTTCCCGGAGTATAGGCTATACCAAAATCATAAGATGCTAGAAACTCTAGCCACCGTTGCTGTCGAAGATTCAAATCCTTTTGGGAGAACAGATACTTCAACGACTTATGATCTGTAAACAACTCGAATCTAACTCCCAATAGATAATGTCTCCACATCTTCAAAGCAAACACAATCGCCGCTAACTCCAAATCATGAGTCGGATAATTCCTTTCATGCGACTTCAGTTGTCGACTAGCATACGCAACAACTTTATCTTTCTGCATTAGCACTGCTCCAAGTCCAGTGCCACATGCATCGGTGTAAACCACCATCTCATCATTCCCACTTGGAATAGTCAAAACAGGAGCACTCGTCAGTCGCTCTTTTAGGATTTCAAAGGCTTGCTCACACTTAGCATCCCATCTGAACACTTGGTTCTTTTTCGTCAATCCTGTTAACGGTGCAGCTATCTTGGAAAAGTCTTTGATAAACCGACGATAATATCCTGCTAATCCAAGAAAACTCCTCACATCAGATGCATTCTTAGGCCTAACCCAATCCTGGATCGCTGCCACCTTAGCGGGATCAACCGCTATTCCATTTCCAGAAATAACATGACCTAAGAACCTCACTTCATTCTTCCAGAAGTGACACTTCGAAAACTTAGCCTTCAGCTGATGTTTCCGCAGGATTTCCAAAACAACCCTCAAGTGCGTCTTGTGCTCTTCCTCAGTTCTGGAATAAACCAAAATATCATCCACGAACACAAGCACGAACTTATTCAACTGATCTCTGAATACTCTATTCATAAGATCCACAAAATATGCTGGCGCGTTAGTCAACCCAAATGGCATCACCAGCCACTCATAAAATCCGGATGGTGTCCTGAAAGCAGTCTTCGGCACACTATCCCTCGCCACTCTTAACTGGTGAAATCCCGTTGCCAAATCCATCTGAGAAAACACCTTAGCCTCGTGAAGCTGATCAAACAAGTCATCTATTCTCGGCAATGGATACTTGTTCTTCTTAGTCACCTTATTCAGCTCACGATAATCAACACACAACCTCAACGATCCATCCGCTTTGGTTGCGAACACAACGGGCGCACCCCATTCGGACACACTTCTCCGAATGAATCCTTTCTGCAAAAGGTCATCAACTTGCACCTTCAGCTCTTGCTGCTCCCTCGGTGCCATCCGCCTAAGAGGCATCACAACAGGTCTGGCTCCCTCAACTAGATCGATACAAAACTCGATCTCCCTATGCGGCGGCAACCCTTTGACTTCGTCAAAGACATCCTCAAATCCATTCACGATTGGCATCGATGACAGTCCATCCCGTGGAACAACCAGCGAATACATGAAGCTCATGAAGACGCCTTCTTCATGCTTACATCGTATCACAACCTTTCGCCCCTCCACATTCCCGACTGTCACCTCCAATCTCTCACAATCAATCCTTGCCGCATACTTCCTAAGCCAGTCCATACCCAAAATAATTCCGAACCCCGCAAAGTTCAGAACAAAGCAATCACAAAAAAACGAGCAATCATGACTCGACACAACTAGACCACGACATAACATACACAAACATGACGAACCCCCTACCGGATTAGTCACAACCAATGGCCTATCAACAATATCCGGTTTCATACCTAACCGGCTTACCAAATCATCACAAACAAAAGAATGCGACGCTCCAGTATCAAACAACACTCTAACTGGAACACCACAAATAGAAAGAGTACCTTGAACCACCACACTCTTCCCCTTCTCCTCAGCAGTAGGAGCTTTCGAAGACGATGGAACAGCCCCCAAAGCATAGGCTTGCACAACCTGCCTATCTCTCCTCGGTTCTGGACAATCCTTCTTGATATGTCCCAGCTTATCACAGTTGTAACACTTTCCCGGCACTTTGGGATTCTTACAATCTTTGTAAAGATGGCCCTTCTGTTGGCAGTTGTAGCAGGTCACTTCGCCCTTCGGCTTCTTCTGGCCATTCTTCCCCTTCTGCTGTTGATGTTTCCTCTTCTTAAATCCACCCTGCTGTGGTTTAGATTCCTCCTTAGTCACAGCAACAACAGTCATCTCCTTAGGAAACAAACTCTCATGCCTGAGAGCTTTCTCCACAAGCCTCTCAAATGGATCGTCCAAATGATCCACCAACTGCCTCCCAAGATAAGCATCCAGGCCTGTCACAAACTTTTCGTTCTTCTGATAGGGAGAATCAATATAAGATCTGGCATACTTAGACAAGGCCTCAAACTCAGAAACATATTCCAAAACCGTCCTCCCATCTTGTTTGAGCTCCACAAACTTTTTGAACAAGACAGACTTCTGGGAAGTAGAGATGAACTTAGCTTCAAATCTAACTTGGAATTGCTCCCAAGTAATCTCTTCTTCTGGAGTATCGATGGTGATAGAATTCCACCAATCAGCAGCTCTTCCCTGAAGCTGTCTCGATGCAAGCTTTCTCTTAGTTGCATCCTCAATCCCTAAGTCACCAAAGATCCTTCGACATGCATCAATCCATCTCTGCACCTCAATAGTCGACTCCGTCCCCAAGAAAGCTTTTCCTCCAAGAGAAGTATAATCCTTGCAAAGCTTAGCAAAATCCACCGGTCTTGGAGCTTGAACTTGAACTCCCACATCCACTGATGATCCTGAAGCTGGTATCCTTCTCATGATCGAAGTCATCATCGCTTCGAACATAGTTCCATAATCAACAGCTCCTTCATCAGCACGGCTTTCCCTTGCAGCTGGTCTCCCTTTTCGACTCATCCTTAATATCTGTAATAAGAATGATTAGAACACCTTAAGAAACGACTGCATAAGGAGTTCAAATCCTTCTAGGCTACTATATTATATATAGTAATCATCCATCAAAATACAATTACGTCTCTCATACGTAGTTACGTCAGCGAGCGTTGGCTGAAATCGATTAACCAAAGCTCTGATACCAAATGTGACGACCGCCCATGACTCCCGCACCAAAACAAGAGAATAGTGCGCTGAAAGGTGTGCCAGGCAGCCATGGACGATAGTCAGGGTAAAATAAAATCGAAGAATCTCTATCGTAACTCACAGCGCATGGATAAAATACAATAGAGAAATATATAGTGAAGTCTCATAACAGGAAATCATCATATAAGCATCACAGAAGTTTTATACAATCATCTCAACAAATCCATACATCAAGACCTCACTACAAGCACTCATCAAATACAGCAGCGGATACCCAGTACATATAAGAAAATAATATGCATAGCCTCCTGCTCGTCTTCGTCATCTTCAACGTAGAAACTCCAAGCACAGCACCTGTCACCTGCTTACCTAGTCTGCCCATCCCAACATGGATGAACAGCCCAAGGTAATAAGAGGAGACATAAAACCTTGAGTCAGACAAAGTCTTAGTGAGCAGTAAATTAACTATCAAACATACCAAAAGAGCATAAGGAATAAAAGGAATAGGAACCAAACCATCCCACTCCACCTCTTTCTACAGTGATAGCCCCAGACATACACTAAGGAGAAGCAAGCATAACAACATAGACAATTAAGGTAAAGCGAATACCACTCGAGTCAAGGACGATGTTTTCCAAATACAAACCCCCAAGGCCTAAACCAAGATCAGATAAGCACCCAGAAAACACCGCTCTTGAAGCCGAATGATGATACAACCAAACATCCAAACATCCATGACTCTGGCTATCACTGTTAACCTTGCTTCGAAATCACCGTTAATTGAATGACCGACTCCTTCCTGAGCCATCTGTCAAGGGCTAATGGTAACCCCGGTTCTAGACAAAACCCCGCACACTGCCTTGTGCCTAGGACTTATCTTCTTGGCCCAGAGTACTCGACTAACTGCCTGTAGTCTTTTAGGCGTCCCTATGTACTCTTGCTTTAGGTTTGCTAGAACCTTCAATAACGATGAGATCCAAGCCTCCTTGTCATCCTTCTTGACGACTTCTTTCAACTTAGCCCAAGCTTCCTCTTGAGCAATCCATTATCAACCAACTTGAACTACCCTTCAAGTTATCAACATGCTTGGAATGATCCCTGCCTGGATTAAGCCAAGACTCACATCATACTTCGCTTCATCGTACCAAAGCAAAGTCTCAACTCAACCATACTTTGCCTTTTCGCATCCTGACAAAGTCCCATCTCGATCTCATACTTCGCCTCTTCGCATCACGGCAAAGTCCCATCATCGAATCCATCCATATGAGCTTCCACATCCGCTTCATATGCCATCGGCAGCTTTCACCATTCAAGAGCCTTTCCACTTAGCTTTTGAATCATCTTCAACCATCTTGTTCCAAATCAACTACAAGCTAACTTGGAGCAATCAAATCTAACATACATTCAAACATTCAAGCATTCAAACAAGATATATTAAGCAATATCAACTATAATGGCAATTTCGTAATTAAGTGAGCAAAAGTCCAACATATGTGAAATCATAGTTTTTAGCATAGATCTATCAAATCTAAAACATGGGTTTTGTCTCTAATACTTGTTAAATAGCTTCTATAGATAAACATCTTCAAATATGATGGATCTACATGCAGACTTAAGGAAAATACGAGAAAACGCTAACTTTAACACATAAACATATCACCAATCCCATATACTCCTTTGGATCCGCGTGAGAGATAACTACCACTCACCAAATCACCCAAACACCTCAAAATCACAACACTTCAGATCTGGACAGCGGAGATCACGGCTTGATCCGGCGAAATCTCACTTGAAACGATGAATTCTAGCTCAAACGGATGAAGATCTTCAACTTGGACACTTGGATCTTCGATCTTGATCTTCGATCTTCAAAGGATGTTAGCACTTGATAGAAGTAGAGAAAGAAGTGAAGAAAATACTGTAGTCGAGTCTTCAAAATGGCAGCACTTCGTCGCTTCAAAAACCGGTGCCAAAAAGTGAGCCAAAGTCCACTATTTATAGGCTGGAATTCCCCCTAGCTCGGCCACCTTCATAACTCGGAGCTCGCTATTAGGTCGTTGCCGACCTAAAAGATTCCGACCTAACATAGGTCGCTGCCGACCTATGCGACACAACTACTAACACCTTGCCGACTTATCAACTCAATACAAGTGCTAACCCCTAGCCGACTCAACACACAGCCGCTAATACACCTAAGCCTTAAGTCGTATGACGACTCAACCAAACACACACGGGTTAACACACACGACTTATTCCTATATGCGACTTAACGAACACAGCACCATACGAGATAAGCTTTATCTCGTCTACGACTTAACAAAAACACTGCAACCTGCTAAGTCGCTTACGACTTAAGACTTCAACACTAAGTCCTACGACTCACGACTCAACATACTCAACGACCTAAAGCCTTCAAGCGACTCAACTACCCAACGACACATCATAAACCGACCTAAGCCTTAACACTAAGTCGCCCCAGCGACTTATGACTCAACTTCCATTCGACACATGCCTTAACTCGTATCCAGCGACCTACAAAACTGCTAACTTAGTTAATCACGCTAACTCGTTAGGAATTATAAGTCGCTCACTTCACTAGGTCGGCTACCCCTATAGGTCGGTCATTCTATAGGTCGGATACAACCTTAACTCGTAAAAAACTAACTTGTGCTAACCTGGTCACTTCCTTAGGTCGCTTCCATCAACCCAAGCTACCTTACGACCTAAGCTAACATCCATACGACCTAAACTCCCTAAGTCGCTAACCTCTTAACTCGGCCATACCCATAACTCGCTAACACCTATAAGTCGTTAACGACTCAACTCTTAGCATGTTAACTCGGCTCAAAACACTAAGGTCGTCTACGACCTAACTATAGGTCGGTCACCATCTTGACTCGGCTAAGCCTATGAGTCGGCCCTCTATGAGTCGGCCACGACTCATCACTTGACCCCTACCTCGCCTCTCTTCTTAAGTCGGCAACTACTATGCCGTTCTATCCCCTTAAGTCGTCTACGACTTATCTATGAGTCGGTCACGACTCATCACTTGCACTCGGGTCAACTCCTAAACGACTCAAGCTAGAGGCCACACAAACAACACTATCGACCTGCAAATTCTACGTTTTATCGACACGTAAAATACGGGTCGTTACATTTAAAGGTTATGATTTTATAACTTGATTTTGGTTTAAGGTTTAATGAATACTTCAAAGATAATATGCATCTTCTGCTACAGCCTATCATATGCGATGGCATAGTGTGAGAATAGCGGAAGAAGGAAATTTGATACATCCATCCAACGGAGAAGCATGTAAACATTTAGATAAGACTTATCCCGCATTTTCTGCGAAAAGCCATAATGTCAGACTTGGTTTATGTACGGATGGATTTTCACCATTTTCACAGTTTGGTAGTAAATATTCTTCCTGGCCAATTATCGTTACTCCGTATAATTTACCTTCATGGATGTGTATGAAGACACCATATATGTTTCTCACCATTGTCGTTCCCGACCCTCATGATCCAGCCCAAGGAATTGATGTTTATTTACAACCACTGATCGAAGAGTTGAAGAAGCAGTGGAATGAAGGAGTCGAAAATTATGATGTATCAACGAATTTTTTTTCTCTTATTCGCTTCTTTGTTATGGACTATTAATGATTTTCCTGCATACGAGATGCTTTCTGGTTGGAGTACGGCCGGTCGTCTAGCATGCCCTTATTGTATGGTAGAAACACGAGCATTTTCATTACGATATGGGGAGAAAGTTTCTTGGTTTGATTGTCATCGGTGTTTTCTTCATCCCAATCATACTTTTAGAAGAGATAAGAAAATTTTAATAGCTAATAGTGAAGAGAATTTGAAACCACCCAAGGTTTGGTCAGGCGAGAAATATATGAAATTGTAAGGGGCTATCCAAAGATACATGAAACTGGAGTCCAGACTGAAATCTCAGGAAAGTCAGACATTCATAATTGGTGCAAACAAAGTATATTTTAGGAGGTACCATATTGGAAAGATCTCTTACTCCGACATAATATTGACGTGATGCACAACGAAAAGAACGTGTTTGATAATCTGTTTAATACAATTTCGAATGTAAAGGGCAAAACCAAGGACGATTTTAATTCAGGGCTTGATATAGCAAACTATTGTAAGCGCCCGGAACTTCATATGAAGCCTAATGACAGTAAAAAACCGAAAGCATGCTATGAGCTAGACAATAAGCAAGTAAAACTCGTGCTAAAGTGGGGCGAAGAATTAAGATTTCCTGATGGGATTTCTTCCAATCTTCGTAGATGTATTGACTTCAAAAATAGTAAACTGAGTGGGATGAAAAGTCACGATTGTCGTATCATGATGGAATATTTACTACCCATGGCTTTCAAAGAACTGTTGCCCGTAAAAGTATGGAACGTTATAACAGAGTTATGTTTGTTTTATAAACAGCTTTGTTCGACAACATTAAAGGTGGATCGTATATGTAAACTTGAAGCAGAGATACCCATATTACTATGCAAACTGGAGAAAATACATCGCTTGGTTTCTTTAACGTAATGGAACATTTACCTATTCATCTTCCATCCAAAGCACTTCTTCGAGGTCCTGCGCAATATGGATGGATGTATCCGTTTGAGAGGTAAATTAACATGTGCAATGTTCAAGTCAATTTCAAATTCAAATTTGTATATCTAAATATGTAATAAATATCTTAATAGGTACTTGAATCATCTGAAGAATAAGATTCGACAAAAAGCGCCCGAGTTGAAGGTTCGATATGCAAATCGTATCTTGAAGAAGAAGCCTCATTTTTTTCTCTCACTACTTCAAGGACGATGTGAACTTATCATCTGTAACTGTTCCTCGAAATGAGAAAGTCGTTGAACAAAATTCTTCTCAAACAATGTTATCTGTTTCTAGACAACATGGTAGACCTGGTGGAAAATGTGTGGAAATATGGTTGGACGATAGAGACCACCATGTAGCACACACGTATGTTCTTTTAAATTGTGTCGAAGTCGTACCATTTGTCAGGTAATAATTAATTCACTTGTAATTTACTTATACGTACATAATTATTATAACACATATTACATATATGCAGTATCTACGAATCACAGTATCCGCCTAGAGATCTCAGTAAAGAATTTGCCAAATGGTTTTTCAACTATGTTTATGCACCAAGAAACCGTGTCGTTGATGAAGGCTTAAGACATCTTGCGATTGGACCGAAAAGAATTGTGAAGACTTATCCAATACTCTTCGTCAATGTGTTTACATTTTATTAAAATATTTTATAATCAGATTAGCAATAATATTTATGTATTTTCAGGCCGCGAGATACAACCGCGAATCTACTATGGCCGAGTTGTTCAAGGTGACGCATGCCGTGGAGATGACTGATGAAGAAGGCAATGTTTCGTATGAGTGGGCAGATGACAAATCCCAATCCGTAATGGTAATGTAACAACCCGCATATTTATCGAGTTTGTATTTAAATATTTTATTTAAATATTAACTCGTTAATCGGATTTTGGTCCGAAAAGCTACATTTTGCAAACGGTCAAATTAGGACTCGAGACCACTTCCATTGAGTTCGAAATGTCGTTTACAACTTTTTTAAGTATAAACATCGATAGGTTTGGAGTTAGTGAAATTTCACTAACTTTCCCCGCTTTGGACTTTGGGTTAGTTTAGCCTATTAAGCCCAAGTTCCAACCCTCTTCTCCTCACTCTTCATAAATTTCCTAACTAATCAAGCTTTGGCATTAATGGTGGAGGGAATGGGAAATTAAAATTCCAAAACTCAAATTCAATTGCAATCCATCTTTCTACTCCAAATTCAAGAAGAAGACATTAGATTCGAGCTTCTTGTGCTTAGATAGAAGAAGGATTGATTCTTGCTTGCTTAAAACTTCATTTTCATTGATATTTGGTGCAAAGGTGAGATTTTTATCTCACAATTCTAGCCTATAACTATATTGGACTGTTGGGAATGATTCCCTATCATTTTTGTATGCATGTTAGCATTTGGTTTGGATTGGATTGGCGAAAAACTCCAATTTTCAGCGTTTTGTTGAATTTTCTGCACTTGAGTCGTTCTGGCCATTTTTAGGTCGTTCGGAGTTAAGTCGTTCGTCCATAGGTCGTGAGTCGTTCACGAGTTAACCCTAGGTCGTTCTGGCCATTTTTAGCTCGTTCGGAGTTAAGTCGTTCGTCCATAGGTCGTGAGTCGTTCACGAGTTAACCCTAGGTCGTTCTGGCCATTTTTAGCTCGTTCGGAGTTAAGTCGTTCGTCCATAGGTCGTGAGTCGTTCACGAGTTAACCCTAGGTCGTTCTGGCCATTTTTAGCTCGTTCGGAGTTAAGTCGTTCATCCATAGGTCGTGAGTCGTTTACGAGTTAACCCTTAAGTCGTGCAGCCCTTCAGTCACGCAACCCTTAAGTCGGTTACGAGTTATCCCGATAGGTCGCTGGACCCTTAACTCGTAGGTCGTTGGACCTTATCTCGTTAGGTCGCTCCTGGCCTAACCCTTAAGTCGTGCAACCCTTAAGTCGTTGGACCCTTGAGTCGTTGGGTCGTTGGACCCTTGAGTCGTTGGGTCGTTGGACCCTTGAGTCGTTGGGTCGTTGGACCCTTGAGTCGTTGGGTCGTTCGACCCTTGAGTCGTTGGGTCGTTCGACCCTTGAGTCGTTAGGTCTATGACCCTTGAGTCGTTAGGTCGTTAGACCCTTGAGTCGTTAGGTCGTATGACCCTTGAGTCGTTAGGTCGTTAGACCCTTGAGTCCTTAGGTCGTTAGACCTCATTTTATCTTCACTAGGTCGTACCGTTTTGGTCGGGGCGCTGCCCCCTGGACCCCCGCGACCTGACCGGGCAGGTCGAACCCCGTAAGCGGTGGCGTTGCCCCCGCACCCCCACCTTGGGGGGTTGCCACCCCCCCTGGACCCCCCCCCCCCCCCGTAGGCGATCTTATCTGAAAAAAATTCAATAGAACTTGCTTTGTTGAGATGCTGAGTTGACCATTCTTCGAGACAAACCATCTCTGGTTATCTCGGCCACGTTTGGTCGTTGGGGAAATTCCACTTTGATGCTTTTGAGCTGATTTCCTTGGATTTTATTCACATCTCCGAATGTGATCTTTGTGATGATTGTTTCTACAATCTCTTCTGTGATTTGTCATTTTAAAAATATAAAGGTTTCAATACTAGTAGTAAATATCAAAACTCTTTTAACAAACAATTTCAACTCTATTTTTAATAACAAAGCTCTTTTCTTAAACCGTTTTCCAATCTATTAGTATATACAAACCTTTACCTCACTCGGATGAGAAATCTAATTAAATGACTTAGTAAAACAAGTGGTATGAAACGCTTGCGTTCACTTCGTCGGTTAATTCCTGGACTTGTTCGATTGAACCTCTTGTGACAATTTTATTAGTGAAGATTTACAGTTTGTTCATAAATATTTAAGTTAATAAAGTGGTTATGGGACATGAAGCTAAACTTTTATATTTACTAGCTTAGTGTAATTGACACTTCTCGTTGATCATGACGATCATTCTGATGATTTAGACTAGCAACTGTGCGATGTCTCTTGTTGCGAGGTTAGACTAGACACCACTTGTGTGATTCCACTCACACATACCTTTTTGCTTTTTGGTTAGTCTGGACCTTAATCTGTGTGATTCCATTCACACATGTGGGGTAGCTCCCCTTGGTCTTCGGACCGTCATGTGATAGGCCTCTTTCTCTTTTCTATGATTTCTGGACTTCTTGCATTGATTTCTAGAATTTATGTCATTGACTTGTTATGAGTACAAGTTTGGGGTATGATGCCCTTTCCGAATCTTTGAGAAGATTCTTGTGATATTGATTATCTCTTATTGATTGATCTTCTGTTGATCATTATTTACATACTTATAGTGGTATGTCATTATGGATGTTTATGTTTATGCCATATCTTTTATGTTATATCATGTCATCTGATATTTATAGCTAGACTGACCCGTTTATTATTTTCTTAAATAATACTCGGGTCAGACCGAGATGTTACAGGTGCTTCTGCTTGACTTCTTCCCATGGATTCATCACTCTGACTTTTGGCTAACTGTTTAGATTAGCAGTTTTTGTTGTATACACTTGAGATATAGACTCATAGTTGTATTCTTTTGTATAGCATGTGTTGCTATTCTTTTGTATTATCGTGGATCTTACTGACCACTACACTGATGTACACTTTCATGTGTTAGTTATATATTCATATCTTCTTCCGCATTTGTGATATGAATATCTGTGACTGATTTGTGATTTGATTATTTCTATGTTTGTTTCCGAAGATTATTTATAGCCACCGTGTGATAAGCAATTACATGGATGGTCGCTCCTCAACAGCCTTATTCTCCGTGCTAGTTGACAGCACTACTCCGGAGTGTTCTTGGCTAGCGTGGGTATAGAGGTGGGGCGTTACAGCTTGGTATCAGAGCCAAACTTCGGAACAATGTAGAATAACTTAACAAGGATCATCGTCCTAGGTCTATCTTAGGAGTCATACCATAGGATTAATTCGAGTCTTCGTACCGATTCATCCTATTTCCTTTATGATTCCTTGTATTATCTATCAAGATTGCTTGATGTTCATTGGTAAATAACCTTCTTCCTTCTCTTCTTTCTTTCTTTAAGGAAGAGAATGTCTAGACCAGGCCGTCCCAGAACTGGATCATCTGGTGCTGCTCCTCCGGATGGAGTTTTTATGACTGCTCAACAGCTTCTTGATTTAGTAACTAATGCTCAAGCAGCTGGAGCTAACCCGGAACCTACCCACCCAAAGTCGGGATTTGCACGCTTGTGCAGCGATTACACCAACTTGGGTGGGAAGCCCTTCAAAGGTTCGGAAAATATCATCGAGGTCCAGGCTTGGTTAAAATCATGCGATCGAATCTTTTCTCGCATGAACCTTATCGATCTCCACCGCGTTCAGGTGGCTTCCAGCATGCTCCTGGAGAGAGCATTGGACTGGTACGAACTCCTTATTTCAGAAATTAATGAAGCAGATCTCACCTGGGAGCAATTTCAGGGACGCTTCGAGTTAAAGTTTGTACCAGAAGCTGGGAAAGTAACCTTGGCTCGACGTTTTATAGACCTTGTTCAAGGTCAATCCTCTGTGACTGATTACGTCGCAGCCTTCGAGTCGCTTTCCAAATATGGGGTTGAATACATCAACACCTCATTGAAGAAGAACCAGAGGTTCGTTTATGGCTTAAATAAGAATCTTAAGAAGCCACTGCTCCTGAAACTAGAAGTCGCATTTGATCAACTCGTCGATATCGCTCTTCGTCTTGAAGAGGCTGATAGAGAGAGTGATGTTGAAGTGGAAGGCGCTAAACCAAACTTCAACAACAAGAAGAGGCCAAACAAATTCAAGGGTCCTTATCCCAACAAAAAGGGTAAGCAGGCAACCCTTGCGGCAAAGTCTCCTTCTCCTAGTGGTGCGAGTTGCTTCAACTGTGGGTCTGGGGATCATTATGCGAATAAGTGCTCTAAGCCCAAATCTTGTCGCTATTGTAAGAGCCCAGGTCATTACATACATCAATGCCTCAAGCGTAAAGGCAAGAAGGAAGGAAAGTTGAATGTGGCTCAAGCCCCTGGCAACACATCTCGTGGCCAAGGTATTTCTCATTCCATTCTTGATGGTATTATTTTATTTCATGATCAACCTATTAGAGTTCTCTTTGATACGGGTGCATCCCATTCTTTTATATCAAAGGAACTGGTAGACACTTTTTCCTTAAGTGTTACTGCATTGATGACTTCTTTAAAAATTGCGAATCCTGTTGGTGGATCCGCAACTCTTAGTTTGCTTTGTAAAGATGTGGAGATTATTTTTTGCGATTTTTCTTTCCTAGCCGATTTGCATGTCATGCGTTACTTAGGCTTTGGAATAATTTTGGGAATGGATTGGCTTAACCGCTATCAAGCCCATATCCTATGTCCTGAGCGGACTATTCATCTCCGACATCCACTATCTGTTAATCAGATTTCTGTTAATCTTAAAGATTCAGAATCCTGTTTGGTGGCATCTTTATATTCTTTAAATCCTCGTGATAACGATGATGATGATGAAGATGATATTATTTCTCGTATTCATGTTGTTCGTGAATTTTCCGACATATTCGAGCCCGTTTTAGGTTTACCACCTAAACGAGCAATTGAGTTCAGAATTAATCTTGTTTCTGGAGCTCAACCTATTACTCGTCCTCCTTATCGCATGTCCAATAAGGAAAATGAGGAGATGCGTAAACAATTATCTGAGTTGGAGACGAGGCAATTTATTCGCTCTAGTTCCTCGCCTTGGGGAGCTTCGGCTATTTTCGTAAAGAAATCCGATGGTACTCTTAGGCTCTGCGTTGATTATCGCAAGCTTAAGGATCTTACTATTAAAAATAAATATCCTCTACCTCGGATTGATGATCTATTCGATCAGCTAAGTGGTGCTAAGGTCTTTTCACAATTGGACTTGGCTACCGGTTTCCATCAGCTTCGTATCGCTGAGGATAGCATTCCTTTGACATCATTCCGTACTCGCTATGGATCTTATGAATGGCTTGTTATGCCATTTGGGTTAACGAATGCTCCAGCTTATTTCGTTGACCTCATGAATCGAGTTTTCAAAGATTTCCTCGATCGGTTTGTTCTCATATTCATTGATGATATTCTTGTGTATTCAAAAACCGAGGAGGAACATGAGAAACATCTTCGGATTGTATTGGAAACACTTAGGAGTAATCAATTAAAGGCGAAATTTTCTAAATGCCACTTTTGGCAATCTCGTGTGAAGTTTCTCGGTCATATTATTTCCGAATCCGGGATATCCGTGGATCCTTCAAAGATTGAAGCGATTCAAGATTGGAAGAGACCGGAGAGTGTGACAGAGATTCGTAGTTTTCTCGGATTGGCGGGCTATTACCGTCGTTTTATTAAAGACTTTTCTAAGATTGCCGTGCCTCTTACTGGCTTGACTAAGAAGGGAGTTAAATACATTTGGTCGGACAAATGTGAAGCCTCTTTTCAGAAATTGAAAGAACTCCTTTCCGATGCTCCTATTCTTGTTATTCCCGAGGGGAATCAAGATTTTGTTTTTTATACCGATGCTAGTCACGTTGGTTTGGGTGCCATTCTTATGCAAAAAGAACGTGTTGTTGCCTATGCTTCTAGGCAATTGAAGCCGGCCGAGACTAGATATGCCACACATGATCTAGAGCTTGCGCTATTGTTTTCGCCCTTCGAATGTTGCGTCATTATCTATTGGGAGAGAAATTTATTCTTTACACGGATCATAAGTCTTTGAAATATTTATTTTCTCAAAAAGAACTTAATTTACGTCAACAGCGTTGGCTCAAGTTCCTTGCACCTTATGATCTTGATATTCTTTATACCCCCGGTAAGGGTAATCGTGTCGCCGATGCTCTTAGCCGTAAGCAACAAGCAGTTGTTTCTATGATGATATCCAAATGGAACGATCTCGAGATCTTATCCACTTGTGAGATTCGAGAGCGCGTATCCGATTTATGCTCATCGCTTGTTTTATGTAGCCTTGAGGCTCATCCTTCTCTTTTAGACCGCATTCTTGAAGCTCAAGGGCTAGATTCTGAATTGGCTCTTCTTGGCAAAAATGTTAAGGATAAAATTGATATTGAAGGTTTGAAAGACTTTGATATTGATTCTCGTGGCGGCATTCGAAAATTTGGTAGACTTATCGTACCAAATATTGGAGATCTTCGTAAAAATATTTTAGAAGATTCCCATCGTTCTAAATTCACCATTCATCCCGGTAGTAGTAAAATGTACGCTGATATGAAGCGACTTTATTATTGGGAGGGAATGAAATCTGATATTGCTAACTTTGTTAAGTGTTGCATGACTTGCCAACTTGTCAAGGCCGAACATCAAAGGCCTGGTGGGTTATTGCAACCTTTAGAAATTCCAATTTGGAAGTGGGATCAAATTTCCATGGACTTTATAGATGGCCTTCCCCGTTCTCGTTCGGGTCATGATAGCTTATGGGTGATTGTTGATAGACTTACTAAATCCTCCCATTTTATTCCGGTTCGGTCTAACCGAACCGTTCCTCTTTTGGCCAAACTATTTGTCAAGGAAATTGTAAAATTGCATGGAGTCCCTACTTCTATTGTTAGCGATCGTGATCCATTGTTTACTAGTGGATTTTGGAAGAGTCTTCAAAAAGCTTTAGGAACGAAGCTTAATTTTAGCACCGCTTATCACCCCCAGTCCGATGGACAAACCGAGCGTGTGAATCAAACTCTTGAAGATCTTCTTCGTGCTTGTGTGCTTGATTTTGGTGGAAGTTGGGAAGATCATATTTCACTTTTTGAATTTTCCTATAATAATAGCTTCCAATCTAGTATTGGTATGGCACCTTTCGAGGCACTCTACGGAAGGCCATGCCGATCTCCTTCTTGTTGGCTTGAGGGCGGTGAGAAGCTGGTTTTAAGTCCAGACTTTATTCGTGATTCCACGGAAAAGATTGAACTTATTCGACATAGGATGAAAGAAGCCCAGAGTAGACAAAAATCCTATGCCGATAATCGAAGAAGGAAATTAGAGTTTTCTGTTGGGGATCCTGTTTTTATTCGTGTTTCACCTATGAAGGGTGTTGTACGTTTCAGTCGATCGGGGAAGTTAGCGCCTCGATATATTGGGCCATTTCCTATCACTGAACGTATTGGTTCCATGGCTTATCGCCTTGCATTGCCGGCTCAGTTTTCTGCTATGCATGATGTATTTCACGTTTCTCAATTACGGAAATGCCTTCGGGATTCTGATTCTATTCTTGAGCCTGCTGTTGTGGAAGAAATAGAAGTTTCGCCGAATTTAACTTATGAGCAGCATCCTATTCAAATTATAGCTTCTGAGGTTAAACGACTTCGAAATAAAGATGTTCCGCTTGTGAAGGTTCAATGGTCCTCAAATCCTAAGGATTGTTCTTGGGAATCCAGAGAATTCATCGAGCATACACATCCGGACTTGCTTACTCCTGCTCCTTGAGGTGAACTTCTTATTTCAAAATTCCTCTTGTGTAAATATGCTTTTATGGTTGTTACTTTTTATTTCCATCTTATATATATTGCGAGGACGCAATTTCTTTAAGGAGGGGGGGGTCTGTAACAACCCGCATATTTATCGAGTTTGTATTTAAATATTTTATTTAAATATTAACTCGTTAATCGGATTTTGGTCCGAAAAGCTACATTTTGCAAACGGTCAAATTAGGACTCGAGACCACTTCCATTGAGTTCGAAATGTCGTTTACAACTTTTTTAAGTATAAACATCGATAGGTTTGGAGTTAGTGAAATTTCACTAACTTTCCCCGCTTTGGACTTTGGGTTAGTTTAGCCTATTAAGCCCAAGTTCCAACCCTCTTCTCCTCACTCTTCATAAATTTCCTAACTAATCAAGCTTTGGCATTAATGGTGGAGGGAATGGGAAATTAAAATTCCAAAACTCAAATTCAATTGCAATCCATCTTTCTACTCCAAATTCAAGAAGAAGACATTGGATTCAAGCTTCTTGTGCTTAGATAGAAGAAGGATTGATTCTTGCTTGCTTAAAACTTCATTTTCATTGATATTTGGTGCAAAGGTGAGATTTTTATCTCACAATTCTAGCCTATAACTATATTGGACTGTTGGGAATGATTCCCTATCATTTTTGTATGCATGTTAGCATTTGGTTTGGATTGGATTGGCAAAAAACTCCAATTTTCAGCGTTTTGTTGAATTTTCTGCACTTGAGTCGTTCTGGCCATTTTTAGGTCGTTCGGAGTTAAGTCGTTCGTCTATAGGTCGTGAGTCGTTCACGAGTTAACCCTAGGTCGTTCTAGCCATTTTTAGCTCGTTCGGAGTTAAGTCGTTTGTCCATAGGTCGTGAGTCGTTCACGAGTTAACCCTAGGTCGTTCTGGCCATTTTTAGGTCGTTCGGAGTTAAGTCGTTCGTCCATAGGTCGTGAGTCGTTCACGAGTTAACCCTAGGTCGTTCTGGCCATTTTTAGCTCGTTCGGAGTTAAGTCGTTCGTCCATAGGTCGTGAGTCGTTCACGAGTTAACCCTAGGTCGTTCTGGCCATTTTTAGCTCGTTCGGAGTTAAGTCGTTCATCCATAGGTCGTGAGTCGTTTACGAGTTAACCCTTAAGTCGTGCAGCCCTTCAGTCACGCAACCCTTAAGTCGGTTACGAGTTATCCCGATAGGTCGCTGGACCCTTAACTCGTAGGTAGTTGGACCTTATCTCGTTAGGTCGCTCCTGGCCTAACCCTTAAGTCGTGCAACCCTTAAGTCTTTGGACCCTTGAGTCGTTGGGTCGTTGGACCCTTGAGTCGTTGGGTCGTTGGACCCTTGAGTCGTTAGGTCGTTGGACCCTTGAGTCGTTCGGTCGTTAGACCCTTGAGTCGTTAGGTCGTATGACCCTTGAGTCGTTAGGTCGTTAGACCCTTGAGTCGTTAGGTCGTATGACCCTTGAGTCGTTAGGTCGTTAGACCCTTGAGTCCTTAGGTCGTTAGACCTCATTTTATCTTCACTAGGTCGTACCGTTTTGGTCGGGGCGCTGCCCCCTGGACCCCCGCGACCTGACCGGGCAGGTCGAACCCCGTAAGTTGTGGCGTTGCCCCCGCACCCCCACCTTGGGGGGTTGCCACCCCCCCTGGACCCCCCCTCCGTAGGCGATCTTATCTGAAAAAAATTCAACAGAACTTGCTTTGTTGAGATGCTGAGTTGACCATTCTTCGAGACAAACCATCTCTGGTTATCTCGGCCACGTTTGGTCGTTGGGGAACTTCCACTTTGATGCTTTTGAGCTGATTTCCTTGGATTTTATTCACATCTCCGAATGTGATCTTTGTGATGATTGTTTCTACAATCTCTTCTGTGATTTGTCATTTTAAAAATATAAAGGTTTCAATACTAGTAGTAAATATCAAAACTCTTTTAACAAACAATTTCAACTCTATTTTTAATAACAAAGCTCTTTTCTTAAACCGTTTTCCAATCTATTAGTATATACAAACCTTTACCTCACTCGGATGAGAAATCTAATTAAATGACTTAGTAAAACAAGTGGTATGAAACGCTTGCGTTCACTTCGTCGGTTAATTCCTGGACTTGTTCGATTGAACCTCTTGTGACAATTTTATTAGTGAAGATTTACAGTTTGTTCATAAATATTTAAGTTAAGAAAGTGCTTATGGGACATGAAGCTAAACTTCTATATTTACTAGCTTAGTGTAATTGACACTTCTCGTTGATCATGACGATCATTCTGATGATTTAGACTAGCAACTGTGCGATGTCTCTTGTTGCGAGGTTAGACTAGACACCACTTGTGTGATTCCACTCACACATACCTTTTTGCTTTTTGGTTAGTCTGGACCTTAATCTGTGTGATTCCATTCACACATGTGGGGTAGCTCCCCTTGGTCTTCGGACCGTCATGTGATAGGCCTCTTTCTCTTTTCTATGATTTCTGGACTTCTTGCATTTATTTCTAGAATTTATGTCATTGACTTGTTATGAGTACAAGTTTGGGGTATGATGCCCTTTCCGAATCTTTGAGAAGATTCTTGTGATATTGATTATCTCTTATTGATTGATCTTCTGTTGATCATTATTTACATACTTATAGTGGTATGTCATTATGGATGTTTATGTTTATGCCATATCTTTTATGTTATATCATGTCATCTGATATTTATAGCTAGACTGACCCGTTTATTATTTTCTTAAATAATACTCGGGTCAGACCGAGATGTTACACGTGCTTCTGCTTGACTTCTTCCCAGGGATTCATCACTCTGACTTTTGGCTAACTATTTAGATTAGCAGTTTTTGTTGTATACACTTGAGATATAGACTCATAGTTGTATTCTTTTGTATAGCATGTGTTGCTATTCTTTTGTATTATCGTGGATCTTACTGACCACTACTCTGATGTACACTTTCATGTGTTAGTTATATATTCATATCTTCTTCCGCATTTGTGATATGAATATCTGTGACTGATTTGTGATATGATTATTTCTATGTTTGTTTCCGAAGATTATTTATAGCCACCGTGTGATAAGCAATTGCATGGATGGTCGCTCCTCAACAGCCTTATTCTCCGTGCTAGTT
This sequence comes from Allium cepa, assembly GCA_030765085.1. Lineage (NCBI taxonomy): Eukaryota > Viridiplantae > Streptophyta > Magnoliopsida > Asparagales > Amaryllidaceae > Allium > Allium cepa. The sequence continues at coordinate 1,035,745,099 of CM060928.1, forward strand.
GACAGCACTACTCCGGAGTGTTCTTGGCTAGCGTGGGTATAGAGGTGGGGCGTTACAGGTAAACTAATTTATTGTTAATAACAATATTTTGTCTTATTTTATTTTCAAAAACTTGAAATTCGGTTTTTGTCATGTAAAACAATTGTTTGTAATCGCAGGAGAGGTATGAAGCTGAGCGGGCTTGGGTAGCACAGTCCACTGGTTGGGAAGAGCTTACGCTAGAGGAGGTGAACAATATCTGGGATGCTATTATTGATCCGCCTTCTCGGACCGATGCCCGGTATAGCTATGGAAATCTGTAGGTAAATTTTGACATGTACTAATATATAAATTTACACATTCATATGAATAGTTAAATAATTTTAATAATATTATATATATACTAATATATAAATAATTATGAACTATTTTACAGGCGATGAGATTGTAGAGTGCATACAGGAGGTCTCAGCAAGAAGAGGAGATTGCTCAGTTGAAGAAAACAGTGGATGAAATAAATGATTGGAGGAAGAGTTTCTTTGAGCAACAACTGGATGAGCGGATTGCAGGTTATTTGCAACAGCATGGGAGGATGCTTGGAGAGGATGACAGCGATGGTGAGGAGTAGGTATGCTTGTTTGCTCATGTTACAGTTTGGTATCTACACATTTTGGTTGGTTTGGTGTATGTATATTTCGGGATATTATGTACATATTTTGATGACTTGTAGTTGTGTTAACGGTTTGTTTGGGTTAACAGTTTGTAATTGTGGTTGAAAAACTACGTACACATTTTGGTTGGGAAACTATGTACATATTTTGATGATTTGTATCGGTTGACATGATATATATTGTTGTTGGGATTGTATATGATTTTGTTTGGCTTTGTTGGATTTAATATTGTTTGAATGTATAGTGTTATATTATGGATATATGATGGTTATAGTTGATGAATATAATGTATAGTGGCTGTGATGATGGTATTTGATGGTTATTGTTTGAAGTGTATATGGCTGTGCAAGTGCACAGAATTTTGTTCAGTATAGCGACAACTATCGACGGCTGGCGACGGCCATTTTGTTCAGATTAGCGATGGCTAGCGACGTCAATTAGACGTTGGAAAATTTCTATGTGGCATATTTACAGTCACGAGCCGTCGCTATTTATGTGACGGAGCCGTCGCGATACTATTGGACGACGAGATAAATAGCGACGGCATTTAGCGTCGGCTAGCGAGGGACGGCGACGGCTAAAAGCCGTCGCTATCAGGTGCCGTTCTTGTAGTGAATACATAGTTGCATTACTCCATATATCCAGAAAAATGCTACAAGTATTAAACCGTTGATGCAATTTAATAAAAAAAACTAAAATTCATAAACTATTATTGCAATTCATAAAATGCTGCTGCAAAATTGCATTATGAACATATGCATAAATAGTTTAATTAAAAATCAAAAAATAAAACTATAAAGTAGCATTACTACAGCAAAAATAAAATAAAATGGTACCGGAAGATAGAATCATTAAAAAGCTTCAAATAAAAATGCTACCGATCAATAACAATATAAGAAAATGTATGTAATTAATTCATTGAAAAATATTATTATAACTAGAATGCTAATACAAAATAGCATTGTAGTATAGTATTACATACTTCACCTATAAAATTCATAAAATATTACTACAGAGCAAATATTGTTAAAATGGTTCGAAAACTACTAATGTTGTTCGTAATGCTAAAATAAAATATTAGTATGAGCTAAAATACACACTTCACCTACAAAATACCATAGTTGCTCAAAAACCGCTACTATAATAGATAAACTACCAATACAATTTATAAAATAGCATTATGAAATAAGATTGTGAGCTCAAATATGCATTTTTGTTTAAAAATGCTAGCATTAGGAGCAGAAATATAAATAACTATTGTGCTTTTTAAAAAATGTTTATGCACACTATTATCTTCTTCCATAAATTCATGTTGCTTCTCCTCTATACCCTGCTTTAATCATACAAAACATCATTTCTCCATCACTGTATCAACATGTTAATGCTTCGATCATCTTCATTTTGATCTGCATCACCTTCTCCATTTTCCATCATCATCAAACTCATCATGCCAATCTCCATCATAGTCATCGGGCTCGACTCCTCCACCATCAATAGTTGTTGCACCATCATCGAGAACTATCCACCCCTTCTTTCCCATCCATAGTCCATCATGTGAAAAAATGCAACGCTTATTTGGTATGTCCTAGCGCATCAAAAATTGTCTATGAGCCCCATTATGGGATAATGTTTGTCCTTCATGCACAAAAATGAAGCGCGTGTCTTAACACCTAAAAGTTATTAAAAATTTGTCCTTCTTACAATTACATGTTCTATTTAATAGTAGTTTTGTGCTACGAATTAGCCGTTGTCATTTAGTTTGTTTCCGTAATCCCGCCATATCTAGCTGCTTAACATAAGTAGTATGTTTGCAAATCAATGTCTTTAAAACCCTTTTCCCAACAGTCGTAGGGATTCAATTAATCAAAATTATAAAAATAGTAAATTTGTTATTGCTTTTTAATATTGAATGCTTTCTTTATCTATGGTATGAATTTTTTCTTTTTACAAATTGTAGAAAAATAACAAGTTTTTTCCTCCTTCACTAAGAAGAAAACCAAATTATTCAAAATATAAGCATTAACAAGGAAACCATCATAATAACATCAAAAATATTAAATGAAAAACATAACACCATGGCTTAACTTTGAAGAATTATGTGCGTATGAGTATTGATATGCATACACATATACACATGCATGCGCTTGCACACTATATGGTAAGTAATTAAACTAATTGAATTGTCTTTAACTTTATTGTTACTATGGAGGTGTTTGAAAAAATAATTAGAATAGGAACTATGAATAAAAGCACAATAATTGTTACCGGCACTATAAATAATCTAATTACGGTTTTCGCTATTTGTAGAAAAAATTTCTTTATTAGATAATTAAATAGGTAATTAACAAGAGAACCAACTGTAAGTTAGAAAAATGATATTAAATTAACTCACTAATAATGCATCCATTAGCTAGGAAACCATCATAATGTAATAAAAAATATTGAAAGAAAACATAATACCATGGCCTAAATTTGGAGAATTATGCGTACGTCTATACATAGACATATATACACATATGTTTGTGTATGTATAAATACACTAGCATGCATACCATAGAAACATTCTTACATACCTATGTATACATACATACATACATACATACATACATACATACATACATACATACATACATACATATATATATATATATATATGGTCAGGACTGATTACTCCTCTAATCCACTTGATTTCAACTGCAAGCTCTGAATTAAACAATAGAGTTGAGTGGTAAGAGGAGGAAAGTATAATTATTTAAGGTGGAACATGTATTTGAAATTAGTGGGTTTGAGTGAAGCAAAAATAGGTGCAACCGATCCTTGCCCTCTATGTGTGTAACACCACCTTAAACAGTGCTAAGTTTCAATTTAAATAATAGTTTATTCTCTCTCATTCCACCACCACTCTTATTTAAATTAGAACTTGTAATAGAAATAAGTGGTCATTTGGGATGTTATACTGTTTGTGGTGGCACTGAACACCCTTTGTGTGTGTGACGATTATTTGAATCAGAACTTGTAATGGAAATAAGTGGGTATTTGGGATGCTATACTATTTGGAATAGTATCGAACACTCCTTATGTGTGTGTGTGTGTCTGTAGGTGTGTGTGCGTGTGTGTGTATATATATATATATATATATATATATATATATATATATATGTATATGTGTGTGTGTGTGTGTATGTATATATATATATGTGTGTGTGTATATATATGTATATATATGTATATATATATATATATATATGTATGTGTGTGTGTGTGTCAATATATATGTGTGTTGTGTGTGATATATGTGTGTGTGTGTGTGTGTGTGTGTGTATGTATGTATGTACGTGTGTGTCTGTGTGTGTGTGTATATATATGTGTGTGTGTGTTGTGAGTGTTATGTATATATGTATGTGTGTGTGCCCATGCACGTAAATACATACACACAAACATACATACGTATATACGTGCGCACGTACGTATGTGTGCATTTATTCATTTATTTAAGTAGCAAAAAGAAATCCAAAATATCCACAATGTAGCCATTAGCTAGCCACTAGCTAGGAAACCATTACAATAACAACAAAAATATTAAATGAAAACATAACACCATTGTTTAAACTAGGAAATTACGTATGTACATAAATACAGTCGACGTTTGTCCGTACAGACTATGGTATGTAATTAAGCTAATTGAATTTTCTTTAACTTTATTATAATTGTATATGTGCTAAAAAAAGTAACGAGATTAGGGATTAAGAGGAAAAACACAAAAATGTTTTCAGCGCTATAAATGATTTCGTTATGGTTTTCTATATTTGCAGCTAAAAAAGTTTGTTTATTTAATAATTAAGCTGGTAATTAACATGACAACCAATACTTTTAATATTGTAACAGTGATAATCAAATCAAATAAACCCATCCACAAGATATTCTATGCCACCTAAGAACATATAAAACACCATTAAATGAACCATAAATCCATAAACCCATAAACACAATCCTATGGATAAAATTAAACTGAAAAAATAATCATAATTACCATTATGTTATGTATTCAACAGTAAATGGTTGACATATCATGTAAAACACCTTAAATATATACAATAGAAAATAAATACACACGATGCATATGTTTATGTGTACGTTACAAATAGCTTGCAATATTCAGAAATTTATTTAATACAGTGTTAAGTAGGCAATTAAAACTAAATTAATTGATATTTCAACATTGTAGCTGTCGAATGTGAAACCAATAAACAAAATTAAATACACATTCCATAATATGCTTTACCAAAAAAGAGTATACATGCAATTAACCTAGAGTTCTCTGACCGTTGCTATATAGGAAAATGTCATAATGGCCACATAAATTGTCATAAATACGCCTACGAAATGCTGTAATTCTTCTTCCCTAAAGAATGCTATAAATACCTAATCTCACCATTCCTTGCAAACAGTCTTAAACTAAAAACCTTCATACACAATGGCGAGGAAAGTAAAAAGGTCCTGGTGCCTAGATCGTCTGAAGATCAGGAACAGGAAAATCGGAAAGGTAAAGGCACGTTGGGCGCGTTTCTGGAAATTGCGAACCGGATTGTTCAAAGAGGCAAAAGAAATTTCAATCCTTTGTGGTGCAAAAGTAGTTGCAGTTGTCATCTCTCCTAGTGGAAAATCTTTTACTTTCGGGCACCCCACTGATGGCGACTCCATCATCAATGGCTTCATCAATGAGTTCCGGGACAAGACTATAGCTGAGATGGAATGTTTGTTGGAGAAGGAAAAGAGGAGAAGGAAGATGCTGGAAGAAGAGTTGAAAAGGAGTACAATGGAGTTGAGCATGGTAGATGTGGAGGAGCACGAGAGGAGGTTGATGGAGCTGAGGGAGAACCTTGCCAAGCGTGTGGAGCGTTTACCCATATGGTGATTTTTCTGTTTTTATGTATGATTATGATTATGTTCTCGTGGTTCAGTTTAGCCAGTCATGAAAGATTGGTGAGGAAGATTTGATATTCTACTATGAGATATTTGAAAATTCTCCTTTTATTTGGATTGTTGTTGTTTGAGAACTTTTTAATTTGATGTTCAAGTTTGTAGTGTTATGTATGGTGAGATAACTTATTTTAACCTAGTTATTAAAAAAATTTGAAAATTTTCAAATTAGACTCCTGAAATTAACTTATTTCAATTTTAAGTTTCATCCAAAACTTATTAGAAAATAGACATCGTTTTCTGCATGCAACATTTTTACTTGCGCATTTCAAAATTGTGCAAGCAATTTTTTTTTTCAAACTCGCGCATTCCTTAAATGCTCAAACACAATTTTTTTTTAATCAAAAATAACATTTGCGCGATTCAAAAATGCTCAAGCACAAATTTTTTAATAACACTTGCGCATTTCAAATCTGCGCATGTATAAATTTGTTTTTTTTTAAATACACTTGCGCAATTCATATTTGCGCAAAACCAGACCTAATTTTGTAATAAGTTTTCCACAAGGCTTAAAATCGAAATAAACTATTTTTTGATGCTTTTTTAGAAAGTTTGTCCTATGCTATTTTAGAAAGTCCACCAATATTAATGTCCATATTTGTGTCTAAGGATGCTTAATTTCAACGCATTAAAATAAAAGGTCAGCAAAAAATCAACCAAACAAGTCGTACTTGATTAGTTTTTTTGTTTTTTTTGTTTTTTTTTTGTTACTTTTTTTTCATTTATGCATTAACTATTTATTGTATTGGGGTTGGGTAAGTTACAAATAATATAAAATTGCTTGAAAACAACTATATTTACCTAAATATGAAAGTGATATTGGACATGAGGGGTGAGATTCCGTTTCCCTATGGTACAATAGCAAATATCTTTTGACGAAAAGTTAATTATAAGAAGATGATCTTAATCGCATAAGGCTACGGAATATGCTGCAAAAAAGGATAGACAAATCATGTGGAACTCCATAAATTGTCACAACTTGTGTGCATGTTGTGTGATCCAAGTGTAGGAGGACTACGACTAATTATTTTTTAGTTTCCAATCCATTAAAATTATTTGCTGCTTATTAAAGAATAAAGCGGGTAAGGTGAAAATTTCACTTGTAAGTTGGAAGATGGGATTTGATTTTTATTTTTTTTCCATATATAAGAACAAAGCTCAAGTTAAAAAATGTTGTTCGTACTTGCTTCATTGTTCATATACTTCCTACTCCAAAGGGAAGAAATATAATGAGATATTTAAAAAATACAAAAATGATAAAATTTAAAGTCTGTAGGTTGTTGATTGGGGATGTAAAGATTCTCATGAATAAGCTTTCAAACGTGCCATAGAGCACATATTAGCAGTGATTGATTTAAACTAAATTAATAGAAGAAAAAAGCATTTTGAAGTACCCATTTAACTTAAAAAATTTAACAGGTGAAATTCCAGGCAACTTAGTTAGTTCAACAGATTTAACATACGCCATTTGGGTAAATGATAGCATTTAATCTAGTTTTCCAACACATTGTTAACTTGAATAATAAAAAATAATATGAACCCGTTATTTCGAAACCCGACCCAACCGCTGTCCAACCTCAAATAAACCGGGATCATGGACCACCACGGTCTGAAACTTAAGCAGACATCTGTTTTACACGAACCTAGGCCAGTCCTTCGAATAGCGGTCCAATCGCCAATTTTACTAGTTCAATCGTGTTTCTTTTATTTTTCCCTTACTTTTTCACCGTGTAATTCTCACTTATTTTCATACTTTGTATTTCATTAAAGAATATAAATAATTCGATATTGCAAAATCATAAACGTACCAAAATTTAAATAACAAATTGTACCGCTTCTTTTTTCACGACTGCAACCTCCTCCAGGGCAACTCCAAGATTCGTTAAGTTTGCCGTCACTAAATTTCTATCGTTGTGCATCGCTCTACTGTTTACACAAATGTACTTGCGTTGGTGCAATTGCACACAATATCGATTGCAGACCATAAAGAATCTTATATCTTGCCCACTTGCATTTTTATCTCAATATTTTGACATATAACTTGTTGTTAAATCAGTATATTTTCAACAAAAAATTCCACGGTTCTAAAGATTTGACCAGTTTAATCATAAAAACCTTAAACCTTAAGTCGTTACGGTTCGACTTACGGTTCGTTCTAAAAACTATGATATCGAGGATTCATGTGGCACGTAGTAGAATACAAGCAATCACTTGGCCCACAATACCAAAATAGCAGAACAATAAACGTTGAGGTAAAGTCACACTCAAATTTTGGTACTATTTCAAACTTATTACTTCTAATTAACATATAATTTTCAACTTATTTGATGAATACACCAAAAATCATGGTGCGCTTAATTTCCAAGCAAACTATTCTAATCAATCACCAAAGACATCCCTTTTTATTCAAAATTATTATTTCAAATTTTGAAAAGCTATCAGGCTTTAATTTATATTCAATTCAATTATGTAATTTTATTTTATTTTTATTTTTAAAGTAATGGATTATGACTTAATTTTAATGGTTATTAATGGTAATTTAGTTTATCCGAAAAGTTAGTGCGTTTATATTCAATATAAAAGTTATATGGTTTAATTTTTATTTCATCAGTTATTTAATTCGATTTCAGCTTAAATATATTTTTTAATTTTTTTTTCCAAATTTAACTTAAATACTTCATCCTATAAAGTTTAGTTATTGGTCGGTGTTGGCTAAACATCTACAGAAAAATTTAACATATCGGAAAAACAGTGTAGAGATGAAATATGTAAATAAACCATGCGTAGGGAAGTCGTAGAGAATTTAAATATGGCATAGGAAATGCATACAAAATCACCTACATTATTCCTACACCGCAAAAAAATATTCATTTTAGAAACTTTGGGAATAAAATGCCTTATAGGGAGTGTAGGGAATTCCTATGTCATTCCTACATCTAATATTTTACTAATGGCACACCATGGTATAGGTATGGCAATAAGAATTTTGGGATAGAAAAACAAGCCTAAGTTGTGAAAATACAAAATTCTTTCACTTTTCTCAATGCACATCAATTCCTTTGCTCCTTAATTGGTGCCTTTTCCTTTGAAATCCATCATTTTAAATGTCTTTCCCTTTAATTATTATTTTTTGTAAATTAAAGATGGCTATGATTTGGCTGATTACGTGAAGACATATCGCCAAGGATTATGAATTGGTCTTATCTCCATTGGAATTTAATCAATTAACATGTTTTATCTCCACCAGAATTTAATTAATTAACCTTATAAAAATAATTGGAATTAAATATGATTGGAGGAAATGTCTGCTGCTTTCTTAATTTTGAATGCTTAATTTATGTATGGCACAAAAAAGAAATTGTACAAACTTGTGGAAGAATACTAAGTTTCTTTTCCTTTACAAAAAACAAAGCAAAAACCAAAATATCGACAATGCAGCAATTAACTTGCCGCTAGGTAGAAAACATTTCCATAACAAAAAATTTATTAAATGAAAATATAACACCATGGTTTAAATTAGGAAAATTACGTACTCACACACACACACACGTGAATGTATGTTTGTCCGTACACATTATGCTATGTAATTAAGCTCACTAGTATGACCATCCAACGGTGAGAACCAACCATTCAATCACAATTTTGTTTAAGAAGACATATTAAAGACATGCATATTTTTGTCCGGCTTTACATAATACGGTTTTGCAAGTTTACAATAGAAAAACTTATCGAAGGTCATTTGATTAAATTGTCTTTAACTTTGTTATTATTGTAGAGTTGCTATAAAAGTAGTGACTTTAGGAATTAGGTAGAAAAAATAACAAATGTTATAAAATAAATAAAGCAGAGGACATTAGAGAGAACAATTTTATTCATTCAGAGATTAGTAATCCATTTTTATTACATTAGCTGTAACAACCCGGAATTTTTGACAGCGTATTTTAATAAATATTTAATCTAATTTAAATTAAATACAAGCTTTACATTTTATAAACAAATAAGATCTTTGTATATTTATCAGTATATTTGTGTCAGTAAAAGAAATTTTGATTTGCAAATTTAAAATAGAATGCTTCAAAACCATTTAAAACAAAATCTGTCTTATTCAATAAAATCAAATCAAAGACTCAACATTTTTATTATTTGATAATATATATGGATACAATTCTGGTTTTTAAAATGATAAAGCTTAGAATAAACAAACATAGTAATATTAAACATAAACATGGAAATCTTACACATGAGTATAAAACAATATAAATAATTATAAACGTAAACATACAAAATAAGTATAAAAAAATAATTATAAATTATACAATATAACTAAAGAGATAAATGTACAAATATAAATTATAACTTGAAGTATAAAAATGCAAGTATATGATATAAATCAATGTTTGATATTAAAATATAAATAGGATAAATTTAGAAAGCATAAACATGGAAATCATACATGAACAACATAAATTTTAATAAAAATCATATCAAGTTGCTGTGCAAACAAGGGTGTAAAGAAGTCAAAGTATACAAATTTAATATAAGATATCTTTATGCATTGCCTATGTACACATATACATATGTAGAGCAATCAAGTGTTTTGTCCAGAGAAAAAAATATATAAACTAAAAATAAAACTTATGTGTTGCTGGAAATTTATATGCATAAGAAAAACAAAGTTTCACTTCAAATATAATAAAACAAAATATGTGTCTTACAAAATATGCTTGGCCGAAATAATAATAAAAAATATAAATATCTTTGTACAGCGCATAAGAACTATCAGTAAACATTAATTATATGTTATCATAATTAAGAGCATGAACATTAATTAGCACAACTTCTTGTTAAACTAGTACTGCAGCCGAAATTCTTGTAATAATTTCTTTCTGCAGAATACTACTTAGCCAATAAAAAGAAAGAATAGCAATACAAATACCAACTGCCTAGATACAACCCATACTGTTAAGTAGCTTCTATATATATATATATATATATATATATATATATATATATATATATATCCACCATATCTCTATATTCGTTGATAAAAACTTGACTAAACCTACAAACAAACCTGAGAATCAAATAAGGAGAGAAGATAAACATTTGTTGCTTGGTAAACTTAAATAAAATTCAAGACAGAAAAACTAAAGAAGGCTTCAGGAAATTCTTCTGCAGTGTTCTTCATCAATACCTTACCTTCTGTTTTAAAGTTTACTTGGTGAGTAAACTTACTTATTTTCAATCTAAACATGTATCTGTAGCTTATAAATTGTGTGTGTTTTGATCTTTGTTTAAATAAGTAGCCTTAAGTAATTGCTGTTGCTCTGGAAAATTTGATATGGCTGTTCTTCATTGTTTTTCCCAAGTTTTTGAACATAATAAGCAAAGAAATTGTAAATACTTCAAATGTTTTAACCTTGGATATTAATGCTAATCTAAGTTGTTTATCCAAATCAAGTCCTGCAACTTTGTTAGAGTTTTACAGTAATCTATACATATTGTATTTCAAGTTACAGGTAAAATAATTAAAAGGATCAAATTTCAAATGTTTAAATTTGTTAATTCAATAGTATATTTAGATTTCATACACATAATTATGATTTTTAAGCAAGGGTATGAGGAGCAGTTTTAAAATGAAACTAAAATGGATTTTTGTCAATTCTAGATTATTGATTAATTTTAATTTCTATAAATTGATAGGAAGCAAGCTTGTAATCCATTTGATTCCAGAAAAATGTCAAAATAATTTTCGAATGCATAGATTTTGAGATTGTGATTAAGGTAGGGTTTTAGTGCTTATATTTTTAATGCTCTGTATAAATTTGTTTTCGGCATCATTAGGCAACCGAGTTGATCGCGATTTCAGGTGGTGTTAGGGAGGAATGTGATCGAAGTTTTGGTGGAGTTCCATCACTCCGGTGATGGATGGTGGCCGCATGAAGGAATTTTCGATAGGTGTTTGTTGTTGCATGTTCGAGCTACAGGGAAATTTTTTCCTTCGACCGAATCGTGATGATTTGAGTGGTGTATTCGTATGAGCAGAAGATTTGGGGTCTGTGGGGGCTGGCGCGAGTCGCCGGAGGCAAAGCGAACCACCTTGAACGTGCTCGGTGGTGATCAGTGCCCGTAGAGTTTTCTTTTTGGTTATCGCGTGTGGGTTGCTCGAGGTCCTTGAGAGGTCGCTTCGAGTTTTCCTTGGGTTTCCTCCGAGTCGTTTACGTGAGTGGCTTCAGCAGTAATTTATAACTTTACTTAAAATGTTACTTAAAAAAATGATAAGAAGAAAGGAATCAGGGAGAGGGAGAAGAAGATAGAGTGTGAGGGAGGGAGACGCACGGGAAAAACTCGAGACTGTCTCGAGTAGGAAAGGGTGCTGGCTCGGGTCTTTTACCAATTGAACGTGCAAATTTTGTGTTTTTTTATAACTAAGTAACAAAACAATTAGTTAGTTAGGCTAATATTTGTTTTAAAAGTTTAATAAGGTAAGTATGTAAAGATAGGTGATTAATAATAAGTAATTAGAATGTTAATTAATTTATATTTGAAATTTAATTGATAACTTTAAATTAATTTTGTAATTAAAAATAAATCATATGTTAAATCAATCTAAGACTTAATAACGTAGCTAATTACTTGAAGTTAATTAATGGAAATTAACTTAAGTGATTAATTAGGAATTATACTTCAATTAAATTGATAATAATTGATTTATTAAAGTAATTTGTGATAATTAAATAAGTAATAAATTTTTAATAAGTAAGTTATTAATTAACAATTAAAAACAAATTAATTAACTAAGTAATTAAGTAACAATTGATGAGTAAAGGTAAATTAATTAAACAATTACCTAAAGATTAGATGACAAATAAATTAATAATTAATGATAACTAAGTAATTAATTGATCATTAGTAAGTTAATTAATCAGTAATTAATTAAACAGAATAAAATAGTTTATTCTTAAGCAATTAATTAAGTTAAGTAAAACCAAACTATTTGGTATACGTTGATAATTCTGTTTGATTGACTTTAACATCTGTTTGATGATGTCTCTGTGATATGTTGTGATATATTATGGATATCTGTGATAATTGTGTATGATTTATCTGTTATATCTGTTATGTGAATTCTGATATTAAATTGAACTGTTAAGTTAAATAGACAACTTGGCCCTTAAAATGGCATTTGGATTTCGATGAGACCGGGATCGGAAGAATCAATTTTGATTCTCCAAAAACCACATCGATCCAAATTAAACGATAGGTCGTGACTTATCATTTGGTGATCGAGATGGTGTTTCAGAATGCAAGGGTTATCGTCGTTTACTCTAAGGGTGATTCCAAAATGAGAGTAACGAGATAATGCCTTCGGTTTCGTTCGAACCCGGAACGAACTTGCATGGGTTGAATGCTTTCAACACATCGTCAGGCGGACGATGAGCATTCTAAGAATATTGTTCAATAAAGGTAATCGCAGCCTCAAGCCTCATCAACCGGGAATGGCTAAAACATGGGAGATGCGGCAAGGTTAGGTGGGTCATGCCCAAGCTGGACCAGATATTCCCCTGTCCAGATGTCCCTTTTTATTTCGGCTGTGTGAGCAGTTGTTGGCCACAACTACGGGGTTATCTTGTTCGGGACTATTCAGTAAGGAATGGTTCTGGCCTTGTGTTGTAGGGAGTCGGGAGTGATCCTCGGTACGGTGATCTAGGCCCCGTAACATGACAGGCGGTACCCCAGTAGCCCTGCCATTGTTCGAAACCGATTTTCCCTACGAGACCCTACGGTTTTGATTTGTATTACCCACTTTCGTGGCTAGTAGCTGGAATTTAATCATGTAACAATTTTGGCTATTTTCTATTTACTTGAAAACCCTAGACACTATTATAATATCACTGAATTTCCTAAAAAATGTTTTGGTTAGCGTAAGGTAAAAACTTAGCCGTACTTATTTGTGGGGAGTCTTACGTGATACCTTTATTTTCAAATGATTTTCAAAGTTAAGCAATTTTAACATGTTTACTCATACCAGACCCATGTATGACCCGGAGTTTATATTTTGTTCTTCGTAAACTCTTGGGTACTCAAATTTTTATGAGTAGCCAAGTGATAGGTATTTGGGAGTGTTGATTTTCTGGAGAAGCTTTTGGGAAGAAGACCAGACGTATGTATCTATATATGTAGTTCCGCTGTGTAGTTAGTGTATGCTGTATTTTGGATGTTTGTATGGACATATATGTATATGACAGTCCTGTTATGTGATATTGTATAACTCTGATGCATGTATAACTATGTAATAGTTATGTGATGTATTATATTTTGTTCCATTCCGCTGTGAGATTCTGATGTTGTTGTTCTTTCTTTCTATTCTTTTCTATTTCTATCCCTTACTTTCTTAATGATGATACGTCTTTTTGGGTTGATAAGGGCGGGTCATCACAGTTGGTGTCAGAGCGCTTGGTCGAGCAAGTACCTAGGCCCTTGTGTTATATTTATCTTGAGAGTGCGTATTTGTATTTTCATATAATTATATAAGTCTATCTAAATTGGTTGAGTTACCTGTTCATGTGACCGACATGAGTTTAGGAAGAAGAGGCAGAGTCAGGGCCATCACTTCAACAGATAATGGACAGAGTCAAAATGTTAGTGAGGCTGTCAATCCAGTACCGTCTCAAGTTAGTTTTGCAACTTTATGCAAGGATTTCAAAAACCTTGGAGGCCAACCATTCAAAGGTTCAGAGTCAATAATTGAAGTTGAAGACTGGCTATGCTCTTGCGAACGTATTTTGAAGAGCATGAATTGACTGATGAGCGTAAGAGGCATATGGCATCGTGGCAATTGCAAGTTGGTGCAGCAGCATGGTGGGATTCAACTATTGCAAATATTTTTGAGGATGACATTTCATGGGACAGATTTAAGGAGTTGTTTGAAGAGAAGTTGGTGCCAACGACAGGAAGAGCCCAATTGTATCAGGATTTTCTGTATTTGAAGCAGGGTATATGTCTATTTCGGAGTATTAAACCAGATTCAACGAACTCTCTTGTTATGGACTGTAACAACCCGCATATTTAACGATTTTATATTTAAATGTTTAATTTAAATATAGCGTCGTTAGTCGGATTTGGGTCTCAAATGTTACTTTTTGCAAACGGGCGAATTGGGACTCGAAACCATTTCCATTGATTCCAAAATGGCGTTTGCGATCTTTTTGAGTGTAAGCTTTGATATGTTTGGAGTAAGTGAAATTTTGGCTACTTTTTCTACTTGGGCTTGAGTTTGGGCTCAGCCCAATCTCCACTTAACCCTCTAGCTTAGCCCCTTCTCTTCATTCATCTCCATTTCATTTCATTTCTCAAGCAAAAACTGAAATGGGGGAAGAGAAAGGAAATTAGAAACTCCTAGCCCTAAATCCATTTGCAAAATCCAAATTCTTGCTCCAAAATCAAAGAGAATCCATTGGTAAGTTCTTCTTCATCTTCTCCAACTCTTCTCCTCTTCAATTTCAGAAAATTTCCTAGAACTAAATTGGGAAATCTGTGTTTTATTCTTAGATTGAAGCTTGTTGAGTTGAAGTAGTGTTTGTTGGTCTTCTCCTTGCAAATTGAACTCCTTCTTCTTTGTTTTGAGATAAAAGGTGAGTTTTGAACTCACATCTACTTCTCTTGATTTCATTGATGTTGGGTATGAAATCCTAACACCTTGTTCATATGCATTTGCCTTTAGTTTGAATTGAATTGGTGAACATTTCATTTTTGGAGTTTTGGAGTCAAATCCTTGAAAATCATAACTTTGATGTTTGATCATGGTTTTTGGTGGTAAATCGGAGTCAATGGTGTTGGGTTATCGATTGGCAAAATCCTCTTAAGTCCATTGCTCGATATGTTGCAAATGGGGTGAGTTGCTCCTCCATTTGCTAGGCTGGAAAACAATTCCAGCTACAGCCAGTCGACTGACCCCCTACAGTCAGTCGACTGACTGCAGAGAGTAAAAACTCTCGGGTTGTGGTTCAGTTGACTGACTGGAGTAGGCCAGTCGACTGACCTGCTTCATTTTGTCCAGTGTGCCCATCTGTTTGTGATTTTCACTTTTATCGATTTAAATTGATTCCAATAAGTTGTTTTTGCATATTTGACCTTGATGATTCCTTTTTGACTTCATTCATGGGTTTTGTAAGTGATTTCTTCAAATCGTATTAAAAATTCGCTTCTTCGATTTATAAATTCTATTTAAAATACACGCATAATTTCGCACTTCGAGCGAAGTGGAAGGGTGATTAAATGGTTAGGAAAAACACGGACCATGAATCTGTGTGTTTATCTTTCCGATTAGTCCCCGACCTATTCGATTGATCGTTTTGACCTTCGGGTTTGGTTTACCGATGATATGAGGTAAACTTTGTACTGCTTTGAGTGTGAAAGTGGCTGACGGATAGTAAACCGTTTAGTGCGAACGAGTGGTTATGGGACATACGTTAACACTTTTCGGATTCCTTTTTGAGAGTTATGACACATTCCGCCAGTTAGTGGTGTCCAGTACTGGGTCGCTGACCTTCACCACTATGGTTTGTTGCCTTCGGGTATGTTGCCTTCGAGTTTTACCTTCGGGTTTGTGCCTTCGGGTTTGTTGCCCTTTAGTATCGCTTCCGATGTTGGTCGTTATGAGCCGCATGGGTGATATTGGGTTGCCCTTTAGTATCTCTTTCGATGTTGGTCGTTATGATCCGCATGGATGATATTGGGTTTGGAGTCTTCAGGCTCATGGATCCTTGTTTGTACAGTACTGAGCTCGAGCAATTTTCTGATGTTTCATTCATATGTATATTCCCTTGTTATCGCCCTTCGGTGTTGGTCTTTTTGAGCCGCATGATGAGTAGCGTTTACCTTGTGGAACTTGTATACCTTATTGGTATTTGTTATGGCCTTTTTGGCTTGATTTGGGATATTTGTATCCTTTGTTTCTATATGTTACCGATGATACGAGGCTTGTTATCATATGATTCATCTTTTGTTAGATGATTGTGTTATCTCCTTTAGAAATATTGTTATACCTTTTAACCTTGCAGGTTAATTGTTGTTCAGTTTATCTAACTGATTTGTTTAGCTAGACTGACCCATGTATTTTATACTCGGGTCGGACCGAGATGTTTCAGGTTAGGTACCTTTGGACTTAGCCTATTTTGCTTCCGCATGGACTACTTCGCTAGCTTCTTTTTGTCATAGCTTTTGTATAGTCCTATCATGTTGTAACTCTGATATTTATTCTTGTGAACTCGTCTGTATATTGTGGTCTGCTATACCACTTGACTTGTATTATTTTGTATACTCTGTTATGTATCAGTATATGTGTATATGATGATTTACTGTTCTGTGATGTATATTACATTTGAGTTCTCATATTCTGTTTTGATAGATCCTTCAACCACCTATGGTTTTGTTTTAAGTATTCATTGGGTATGTCGACCTGTTTATTGTCGATGTATTCAATAGATAGTTAGAGCAAAGCTATAGATGGTCGCTCCCAACCAGCCTTATTCTCCGTGTTTGTTGACGGCATCACCCTGTAGTGTCCTTGGCTAGCGTGGGTATAGAGGTGGGGCGTCACATGGACCAGGACTCATCGATACTCCTCTTAAAAAGAATGAGAAATTTGTGCAAGGATTGAGGCCTGAATTCCATGGAAAACTGACGGTACTTCTGAAGGGATCTTTTGTTGATTTGATTGATATGACATTGAGATATGAAAGTTTGATGAGTAAGAAACCGGTGGCTCCAGTTGCAGCTTCAGGTGGGAATTTCACCAATTCGAATTAGCGAAAGTTCGATCCTAAATGGAGAAAGCCGAACAAGAAGAAACCTGAAAATAACAACAGACCCCGAAAGTGCTACATTTGTCAACAGGAAGGGCATTTGGCAAATAAATGTCCTAGAAAAGGATTCCAGCAACAGCAACCGCATAAGAGTGGCCCAGGATCAGCTATGGTTCAGAGATCATTGTGCTTTAATTGTCATCAGCCATGACACATGATCAAGAATTGTCCACTTCTGCAGAGGACGCCTCAGAATAAAGTTTTTTCATTGGAAGCCGGACCATCTTCTTCTTCGATGGGCAATGGAGTATTAGTAGGTACTTTACTTTTAGATGGAAAATATATTAGAGTTTTGTTTGATTCGGGTGCTTCCTTGAGTTTTATTTCTTTGGACTCTGTTGAAAAGTTCTCTCTTACCCCTAGTTCTGTAGATAGTCCTATCTTGGTATCTAATCCTATAGGAGGGGTGATCAAATTAGACACCATCTGTAAGGACTTGAAGATTTCTTATCTATCTCACAGTTTTTCTTGTGACCCATATGTGTTGAATTTTAAGGGATTTGATCTTATTTTAGGAATGGATTGGTTGGACAAGTATAAAGTCGTTTTGAGTTGTGATGAAAGAACAGTTTCGCTGGAAACTGATCTGGGTAGAATTGCCAGAGTGTCATGTGATAATTCTGGAATTCACTTGAGTAGCCTTTTGCATGGAATTGAGACTTCTGAAGAGAGAGTTGAAGACATCGATGTGGTTCAAGATTTTGCTGATGTATTTGAAGAAGTTAAGTGTCTGCCACCACATCGAGAAATAGAGTTCCGTATTGATTTGATTCCAGGAGCTGTGCCAGTGATTCAGCCCAGTAGGAGAATGGCTACTAGGGAAAGAGAAGAATTGATTAAGCAGACTCAGGATCTTTTAGAGAAGGGATTGATTAGACCCAGTTTCTCTTGTTGGGGTTCGGCAGTAGTGTTTGTGACCAAATCGGATGGATCATTAAGGTTCTGTGTGGATTATAGAGAATTGAACAAAGTGACTATCCGTAATAAATATCCTCTTCCTCGCATCGATGATCTTTTTGACCAGTTGCATGGTGCTTCTATCTTTTCTCAATTGGATCTAGCTTCAGGTTTCCACCGGTTGAGGGTAGCCAAAGACAGTATTCCCTTGACTGCATTTAGGGGACCAAATTGTTTCTGTGAGTGGTTGGTTATGCCGTTCGGATTAACCAACTCTCCTTCCTACTTCGTTGACCTCATGAATCGAGTCTTTAGTGATGTATTGAATAAGTTTGTGCTAGTATTCATTGATGATATCTTGGTCTATTCCAAATCCGAAGAAGAGCACAGGGAGCATTTGAGGATTGTATTGAAGACTATGAGGAAGCATGTGATGAAGGCGAAGTTCTCGTAGTGCCATTTGTGGAAATCGGATGTTAAATTTTTAGGGCACATTGTTTCGGGTGAAGGCATTTCTGTAGACCCAGCGAAAGTTGAAACTATTCTGGAATGGAAACAGCCAGAGACACCGACGGAAGTTTGCAGTTTCCTAGGATTGGCTAGCTACTACAGGGAATTTATCAGGGACTATTCCAAGATTTCTTCACATCTGACCAAGCTGACCAGAAAAGGAGCAAAATTCAAATGGACACCTCAGTGTGAAGAAGCTTTTCAGGAATTAAAGATAAGGTTAACTGGTGCAATAGTACTTGCTATTTTGGATGGGAAAAGCAAATTCGAGGTTTACGCTGATACTTGTATAGTTGGTTTGGGAGCAGTTCTGATGTAGAACGGAAGGGTTATTGCATATGCTAGTCGGCAGTTGAAGACTCATGAGAAAAACTACGCTACGCATGATCTTGAATTGCTAGCCATTGTTTTTGCGTTGAAAATTTGGAGACATTATCTTTTGGGAGAGAAATTCGAGTTGTCCACGGATCACAAACCGTTGAAATATCTATTCTCTCAAAAAGATCTTAATCTGAGACAGTAGCGGTGGGTTGAATTTCTTGCATCTCATGATTTGGACATTCTGAACACCCCGGGAAAAGTGAATGTCGTAGCTGATGCTCTCAGTAGGAACGCGGTTCTATCTCTTCTGGAAGTGGTTCCATCTCTTATTGAAAGGATCTCAAGCAAGTAAGAATCTGATAAGAAGTTGAGGAGGATCATTAAAAGAGTCAGGAAGGGTCAATGTCCTAGTTTTGAAATCGATGATCAAGGAACACTAAGGATTAACAGGAGAATCTGTGTCCCGAATGATAAGGATTTGAAGCAGGAAGTCTTATAAGAGAGTCATCGTTCCAAATTGAATATTCATCCGGGAATTTCAAAGATGTATAAAGATATGAGGGGAGTATTCTGGTGGCCGGGCATGAAGAAAGATATTGCTACATTTGTGAACAGTTGTGCCATCTGCCAACAAGTTAAAGGTGTTCAACAGAAATCTGCCGGGTTATTGCAACCTCTAGAAATTCCGAATAGGAAATGGGAAATGATCTCGATGGATTTTATCGATGGTTTGCCTAGAACCAGGAAAGGGAATGATGGTATATGGGTTATTTTGGATCGTTTAACTAAGAGTGCCCATTTTATACCAGTTAAGGCAACCCGCACTGCAGTTTCTTTGGCGGAAATTTTCTTGAAGGAGATAGTTAGATTGCATGGTGTCCCAGTCAGCATAGTAAGTGATAGTGATCCTATTTTCACTAACAAATTTTGGGAAGCTCTGCAATCAGCTATTGGAACAGATTTGAGATTGAGTACAGCCTATCATCCTCAAACGGACGGATAGACGGAGAGGCTTAATCATATTCTTGAGGATATGTTGCGGGCTTGTGTTTTAGATTTTGGAGGATCTTTGGAGGACCATCTTCATCTAGTGGAATTCTCTTATAATAACAGTTATCAAGCGAGTATTAAGATTGCTCCTTATGAAGCTTTATACGGAAGACCGTGTAGATCCCCATCTTGTTGGATTGAATCGAAGGATCGTCTTGTGCTCGGACCCGATCTTATTCGAGAAGCTTCTGCGTAGGTTGAGCTTATCAAGAAAAGGATGAAACCTGCTCAAGATCGTCAGAACAAATATGCTGACCGAAGACGAAGGCCATTGGAATTTGAGATCGGAGACTTGGTTTTTGTCAAAGCTTCCCCAATTAAAGGTGCCATAAGATTTGGAAAAACGGGAAAACTTGCTCCGAGATACATTGGACCATTCCGAGCGTTGGAAAGAATTGGAGCTGTAGCCTACAGGATTGAATTGCCAGAGCGGATGTCTAGGATTCACAATGTGTTTCATGTATCGCATTTGAGGAAATTTGTTCATGATCCATCACTGGTTGTAGAACCGGTAATTCAAGAAGACTTGGTAGTGGAACCCAATTTAACTGTGGTCAGAAATCCAGTTCAGATTGTGGATCGAGACGAGAAGCAACTCAGGAACAAAGTGGTGAAACTCGTCAAGGTGTAAAGGAGAGAGGATCCCAGAGATTGTACCTGGGAAACTCTCGATAGTTTTAAGAATGCTTATCCGGATTTATGTTCGAATAACTAGTGATGTTTGTTAGAATAGACTGTTTGTTTGTTTGCTATTGTATGATTGATATGTATGTTTTGATTGTTAATATAAAGGTTTTGAATTAACTGTTGTTTTAAATTTCGGGGACGAAATTCTTTTAAGGGGGGAGGAATGTAACAACCCGAAATTTTTGAGAGCATATTTTAATAAATATTTAATCTAATTTAAATCAAATACAATCTTTACATTTTATAAACAAATAAGATCTTTGTATATTTATCGGTATATTTGTGTCAGTAAAAGAAATTTTGATTTGAAAATTTAAAATAGAATGCTTCAAAACCATTTAAAACAATATCGGTCTTATTCAATAAAATCAAATCAAAGACTCTACATTTTTATTATTTGATAATATATATGGATAAAATTGTAGTTTTTAAAATGATAAAGCTTAGAATAAACAATCATAGTAATATTAAACATAAACATGGAAATCTTACATATGAGTATAAAACAATATAAATAATTATAAACATAAACATACAAAATAAGTATAAAAACATAGTTATAAATTATACAATATAACTAAAGAGATAAATGTACAAATATAAATTATAACTTGAAGTATAAAAATGCAAGTATATGATATAAATCAATGTTTGATATTAAACTATAAATAGGATAAATTTAGAAAGCATAAACATGGAAATCATAAATTTGAATAAAAATCATATCAAGTTGTTGTGCAAACAAGGGTGTAAAGAAGTCAAAGTATACAAATTTAATATAAGATATCTTTATGCGTTGCCTATGTACACGTATACATATGTACAGCAATCAAGTGTTTTGTCCATAGAAAAAAATATATAAACTAAAAATAAAACTTAGGTGTTGCTGGAAATTTATATGCATAAGAAAAACAAAGTTTCACTTCAAAGATAATAAAACAAAATCCGTGTCTTACAAAATATGCTTGGCCGAAATAAAATAATAATATAAATATCTTTGTACAACACGTAAGAAGTATCAGTAAACATTAATTATATATTATCATAATTAAGAACATGAACATTAATTAGCCCAACTTCTTGTTAAACTAGTACTGCAGCCAAAATTCTTGTAATAATTTCTTTCTGCAGAATACTACTTAGCCAATAAAAAGAGAGAATAATAATACAAATGCCAACTGCCTAGATTCAACCCATACTGTTAAGTAGCTTCTATATATATATCCACCATATCTCTATATTCGTTGATAAAAACTTGACTAAACCTACAAACAAACCTGAGAATCAAATAAGGAGAGAAGATAAACATTTGTTGCTTGGTAAACTTAAATAAAATTCAAGACAGAAAAACTAAAGAAGGCTTCAGGAAATTCTTCTGCAGTGTTCTTCATCAATACCTTACCTTCTGTTTAAAGTTTACTTGGTGAGTAAACTTACTTATTTTCGATCTAAACTTGTATCTGTAGCTTATAAATGGTGTGTGTTTTGATCTTTGCTTAAATAAGTAGCCTTAAGTAATTGTTGTTGCTCTGGAAAATTTGATATGGCTATTCTTCAGTGTTTTTCCCAAGTTTCTGAACATAATAAGCAAAGAAATTTTAAATACTTCAAATGTTTTAACCTTGGATATCAATGCTAATCTAAGTTGTTTATCCAAATCAAGGCCTGCAACTTTGTTAGAGTTTTACAATAATCTATACATACTGTATTTCAAGTTACAGGTAAAATAATTAAAAGGATCAAATTTCAAATGTTTAAATTTGTTAATTCAATAGTATATTTAGATTTCAGACACATAATTATGATTTTTAGCATAAAAATTTTGATTTTAAAGCAAGGGTATGAGGAGAAGTTTTAAAATGAAACTAAAATGGATTTTTGTCAATTCTAGATGATTGAGTTAATTTTAATTTCTGTAAATTGATAGGAAGCAAGCTTGTAATCCATTTGATTCCAGAAAAATGTCATAATAATTTTTGAACGCATAGATTTTGAGATTGTGATTAAGGTACGGTTTTAGTGCTTATATTTTTAATGCTATGTATAAATTTTTTTTCGGCATCATTAGGCAACCGAGTTGATTGCGATTTCAGATGGTGTTAGGGGGGAATGTGATCGAAGTTTTGGTGGAGTTCCATCACCTCCGGTGATGGATGGTGGCCGCACGAAGGATTTTTGGGTGGGTGTTCGTTGTCGCATGTTCGAGCTACAGGGAAATTTTTGCCTTCGACCGAATCGTGATGGTTTGAATGATGTATTCATATGAGCGGAAGATTTGGGGTCTATGGGGGCTGGCGCGAGTCGCCGGAGGCAAAGCGAACCACCTTGCACGTGCACGGTGGTGATCAGTGCCCGTAGGGTTTTTTTTGGTTATCGCGTGTGGGTTGCTCGAGGTCCTTGAGAGGTCGCTTCGAGTTTTCCTTGGGTTGCCTCCGAGTCGTTTACGTCAGTGGCTTCAGCAGTAATTTATAACTTTACTTAAACTGTTACTTAAAAAAAAATGATAAGAAGAAAGGAATCAGGGAGAGGGAGAAGAAGATAGAGAGTGAGGGAGGGAGACGCACGGGAAAAACTCTAGACTGTCTCGAGTAGGGAAGGGTGCTGGCTCGGGTCCTTTACCAATTGAACGTGCAAATTTTGTGTTTTTTTTATAACTAAGTAACTAAGCAATTAGTTAGTTAGCCTAATATTTGTTTTAAAAGTTTAATAATGTAAGTATGTAAAGATAGGTGATTAATAATAAGTAATTAGAATGTTAATTAATTTATATTTGAAATTTAATTGATATCTTTAAATTAATTTTGTAATTAAAAATAAATCATATGTCAAATCAATCTAAAATTTAATAACGTAGCTAATTACTTGAAGTTAATTAATGGAAATTAACTTAAGTGATTAATTAGGAATTATACTTTAATTAAATTGATAATAATTGATTTATTAAAGTAATTTGTGATAATTAAATAAGTAATAAATTTTTAATAAGTAAGTTATTAATTAACAATTAAAAATAAATTATTTAACTGAGCAATTAAGTAACAATTGACGAATAAAAGTTAATTAATTAAACAATTACTTAAAGATCAGATGACAAATAAGTTAATAATTAATGATAACTAAGTAATTAATTGATCATTAATAAGTTAATTAATTAAACGGAATAAAATAGTTTATTCTTAAGCAATTAATTAAGTTAAGTTAAACCAAACTGTTTGGTATACATTGATAATTCTGTTTGATTGACTTTAACATCTGTTTGATGATATCTTTGTGATATGTTGTGATATATTATGGATATCTGTGATTAGGTGTATGATTTATCTCTTATATCCGTTATGTGAATTCTGATATTAAATTGAACTGTTAAGTTAAATAGACAACTTGGCCCTTAAAATGGCGTTTGGATTTCAATGAGACCGGGATCGGAAGAATCAATTTTGATTCTCCAAAAACCACATCGATCCAAATTAAACGATAGGCCGTGACTTATCATTTGGTGGTCGAGATGGTGTTTCAGAATGCAAGGGTTATCGTCGTTAACTCTGAGGGTGATTCCAAAATGAGTGTAACGAGATAATGCCTTTGGTTTCGTTCGAACCCGGAACGAACTTGTATGGATTGAATGCTTTCAACACATCGTCTGGCGGACGATGAGCATTCTAAGAATATTGTTCAATAAAGGTAATCGCAGCCTCAAGCCTCATCAACCTGGAATGGCTAAAACAGGGGAGATGCAACAAGGTTAGGTGGGTCATGCCCAAGCAGGACAAGATATTCCCCTGTCTAGATGGCCCTTTTCATTTCGGCTGTGTGAGTAGTTGTTGGCCACAACTGCGGGGTTATCTTGTTCGGGACTGTTCAGTAACGAATGGTTCCGGCCTTGTGTTGCAGGGGGTCGGGAGTGATCCTCGGTACGGTGATCTAGGCCCCGTACTGTGACGGGCGGTACCCCAGTAGCCCTGCCATTGTTGGAAACCCTTTTCCCCTACGAGACCCTACGGTTTTGATTTGTATTACCCACTTTCGTGGCGAGTAGCTGGAATTTAATCATGTAACAATTTTGGCTATTTTCTATTTACTTGAAAACCCTAGACACTGTTATAATATCACTGAATTTTCTAAAAAATGTTTTGGTTAGCGTAAGGCAAAAACTTACCCGTACTTATTTTTGGGGAGTCTTATGTGATACCTTTATTTTCAAATGATTTTCAAAGTTAAGCAATTTT
Source organism: Allium cepa (assembly GCA_030765085.1). Taxonomy (NCBI): domain Eukaryota; kingdom Viridiplantae; phylum Streptophyta; class Magnoliopsida; order Asparagales; family Amaryllidaceae; genus Allium; species Allium cepa. Next base: position 1,035,770,287 of record CM060928.1, read on the forward strand.
AACCTGTTTACTCATACCAGACCCATGTCTGACCCGGAGTTTATATTTTGTTTTTCATAAACTCTTGAGTACTCAAATTTTTATGAGTAGCCAAGTGATAGGTATCTGGGAGTGTTGATTTTCTGGAGAAGCTTTTGGGAAGAAGACCAGACGTATGTATCTATATATGTAGTTCCGATGTGTAGTTAGTGTATGCTGTATTTTGGATGTATGTATGGACATATATGTATATGACAGTCCTGTTATGTGATATTGTATAACTCTGATGCATGTATAACTATGTAATAGTTATGTGATGTATTATATTTTGTTCCATTCCGCTGTGAGATTCTGATGTCGTTGTTCTTTCTTTCTATTCTTTTCTATTTCTATCCCTTTCTTTCTTAATGATGATACGTCTTTTTGGGTTGATAAGGGTGGGTCATCACAGTTGGTGTCAGAGCGCTTGGTCGAGCGAGTACCTAGGCCCTTGTGTTATATTTATCTTGAGAGTGCGTATTTGTATTTTCATATAATTATATAAGTCTATCTAAATTGGTTGAGTTACCTGTTCAGGTGACCGACATGAGTTTAGGAAGAAGAGGCAGAGTCAGGGCCATCACTTCAACAGATAATGGACAGAGTCAAAATGTTAGTGAGGCTGTCAATCCAGTACCGTCTCAAGTTAGTTTTGCAACTTTATGCAAGGATTTCAAAAACCTTGGAGGCCAAACATTCAAAGGTTCAGAGTCAATAATTGAAGTTGAAGACTGGCTATGCTCTTGCGAACGTATTTTCAAGAGCATGAATTGACTGATGAGCGTAAGAGGCATATGGCATCGTGGCAATTGCAAGTTGGTGCAGCAGCATGGTGGGATTCAACTATTGCAAATATTTCTGAGGATGACATTTCATGGGACAGATTTAAGGAGTTGTTTGAAGAGAAGTTTGTGCCAACGGCAGGAAGAACCCAATTGTATCAGGATTTTCTGTATTTGAAGCAGGGTGTATGTCTATTTCGGAGTATGAAACCAGATTCAACGAACTCTCTTGTTATGGACCAGGACTCATCGATACTTCTCTTAAAAAGAATGAGAAATTTGTGCAAGGATTGAGGCCTGAATTCCATGGAAAACTGACGGTACTTCTGAAGGGATCTTTTGTTGATTTGATTGATATGACATTGAAATATGAACGTTTGATGAGTAAGAAACCGATGGCTCCAGTTGCAACTTCAGGTGGGAGTTTCACCAATTCGAATTAGCGAAAGTTCGATCCTAAATGGAGAAAGCCGAACAAGAAGAAACTTGAAAATAACAACGGACCCCTAAAGTGCTACATTTGTCAACAGGAAGGGCATTTGGCAAATAAATGTCCTAGAAAAGGATTCCAGCAGCAGCAACAGCAACCGCATCAGAGTGGCCCAGGATCAGCTATGGTTCAGAGATCATAGTGCTTTAATTGTCATCAGCCAGGACACATGATCAAGAATTGTCCACTTGTACAGAGGGCGCCTCAGAATAAAGTTTTTGCTTTGGAAGCCGGACCATCGTCTTCTTCGATGGGCAGGGGAGTATTAGAAGGTACTTTACTTTTAGATGGAAAATATATTAGAGTTTTTTTTGATTCGGGTGCTTCCTTGAGTTTTATTTCTTTGGACTCTGTTGAAAAGTTCTCTCTTACCCCTAGTTCTGTAGACAGTCCTATCTTGGTATCTAATCCTATAGGAGGGGTGACCAAATTAGAAACTATCTGTAAGGACTTGAAGATTTCTTATCTATCTCACAGTTTTTCTTGTGACCCGTATGTGTTGAATTTTAAGGGATTTGATCTTATTTTGGGAATGGATTGGCTGGACAAGTATAAAGCCGTTTTGAGTGGTGATGAAAGAACAGTTTCGCTGGAAACTGATCTGGGTAGAATTGCCAGAGTGTCATGTGATAATTCCGGAATTCACTTGAGAAATCTTTTGCATGGAATTGAGACTTCTGAAGAGAGAGTTGAAGACATCGATGTGGTTCAAGATTTTGCTGATGTATTTGAAGAAGTTAAGTGTCTGCCACCATATCGAGAAATAGAGTTCCGTATTGATTTGATTCAAGGAGCTGTGCCAGTGATTCAGCCCAGTAGGAGAATGGCTCCTAGGGAAAGAGAAAAATTGATTAAGCAGACTCAGGATCTTTTAGAGAAGGGATTGATTAGACCCAGTTTTTCTTGTTGGGGTTCGGCAGTAGTGTTTGTGACCAAATCGGATGGATCATTGAGGTTCTGTGTGGATTATAGAGAATTGAACAAAGTGACTATCCGTAATAAATATCCTCTTCTACGCATCGATGATCTTTTTGACCAGTCGCATGGTGCTTCTACCTTTTCTCAATTGGATCTAGCTTCAGGTTTCCACCAGTTGAGGGTAGCTGTAGACAGTATTCCCTTGACTGCATTTAGGGGACCGAATTGTTTCTGTGAGTGGTTGGTTATGCTGTTCGGATTAACCAATGCTCCTGCCAACTTAGTTGAACTCATGAATCGTGTCTTTAGGGATGTGTTGAATAAGTTTGTGCTGGTATTCATTGATGATATCTTGTTCTATTCCAAATCCGAAGAAGAGCACAGGGAGCATTTGAGGATTGTATTGGAGACTCTGAGGAAGCATGTGCTGAAGGAGAAGTTCTCGAAGTGCCATTTATGGAAATCGGAGGTTAAATTTTTAGGGCACATTGTTTCGGGTGAAGGCATTTCTGTAGACCCAGCGAAAGTTGAAACTATTCTGGAATGGAAACAGCCAGAGACACCGATGGAAGTTCGCAGTTTTCTAGGATTGGCTGCCTACTACAGGAAATTTATCAGGGACTATTCTAAGATTTCTTCACATCTAACCAAGCTGACCAGAAAAGGAGCAAAATTCAAATGGACACCTCAGTGTGAAGAAGCTTTTCAGGAATTAAAGATAAGGTTAACTGGTGCAATAGTACTTGCTATTTTGGATGGGAAAAGCAAATTCGAGGTTTACGCTGATACTTGTATAGTTGGTTTGGGAGCAGTTCTGATGTAGAACGGAAGGGTTATTGCATATGCTAGTCGGCAGTTGAAGACTCATGAGAAAAACTACGCTACGCATGATCTTGAATTGCTAGCCATTGTTTTTGCGTTGAAAATTTGGAGACATTATCTTTTGGGAGAGAAATTCGAGTTGTCCACGGATCACAAACCGTTGAAATATCTATTCTCTCAAAAAGATCTTAATCTGAGACAACAGCGGTGGGTTGAATTTCTTGCATCTTATGATTTGGACATTCTGAACAACCCGGGAAAAGCGAATGTCGTAGGTGATGCTCTCAGTAGGAATGCGGTTCTATCTCTTTTGGAAGTGGTTCCATCTCTTATTGAAAGGATCTCAAGCAAGCAAGAATCTGATAAGAAGTTGAGGAGGATCATTAAAAGTGTCAGGAAGGGTCAGTGTCCTAGTTTTGAAATCGATGGTCAAGGAACATTAAGGATTAACAGGAGAATCTGTGTCCCGAATGATAAGGATTTGAAGCAGGAAGTCTTATCAGAGAGTCATCGTTCCAAACTGAATATTCATCCGGGAATCTCGAAGATGTATAAAGATATGAGGAGAGTATTCTGGTGGCCGGGCATGAAGAAAGATATTGCTAGATTTGCGAATAGTTGTGCCATCTGCCAACAAGTTAAAGGTGATCAACATAAATCTGCCGGGTTATTGCAACCTCTGGAAATTCCGAATTGGAAATGGGAAATGATCTCGATGGATTTTATCGATGGTTTGCCTAGAACCAGGAAAGGAAATGATGGTATATGGGTTATTGTGGATCGTTTAACTAAGAGTGCCCATTTTATACCAGTTAAGGCAACCCGCACTGCAGTTTCTTTGGCGGAAATTTTCTTGAAGGAGATAGTTAGATTACATGGTGTCCCAGTCAGCATAGTAAGTGATCGTGATCCTATTTCCACTAGCAAATTTTGGGAAGCTCTGCAATCAGCTATGGCAACAGATTTGAGATTGAGTACATCCTATCATCCTCAAACAAAGGGACAGACGGAGAGGCTTAATCGTATTCTTGAGGATATGCTGCGGGCTTGTGTTTTAGATTTTGGAGGATCTTGGGAGGACCATCTTCATCTAGTGGAATTCTCTTATAATAACAGTTATCAAGCGAGTATTAAGATGGCTCCTTATGAAGCTTTATACGGAAGACCGTGTAGATCCCCATCTTATTGGATTGAATCGAAGGATCGTCTTGTGCTCGGACCCGATCTTATTCGAGAAGCTTCTGCGAAGGTTGAGCTTATCAAGAAAAGGATGAAGCTGCTCAAGATCGTTAGAAGAAATATGTTGACCGAAGATGAAGGCCACTGGAATTTGAGATCGGAGACTTGGTTTTTGTCAAAGTTTCCCCAATTAAAGGTGCCATAAGATTTGGAAAAACGGGAGAAATTGCTCCGAGATACATTGGACCATTCCGAGTGTTGGAAAGAATTGGAGCTGTAGCCTACAGGATTGAATTGCCAGAACGGATGTCTGGGATTCACAATGTGTTTCATGTATCACATTTGTGGAAATTTGTTCATGATCCATCACTGGTTGTAGAACCGGTAATTCAAGAAGACTTGGAAGTGGAACCCAATTTAACGGTGGTCAGAAATCCAGTTCAGATTGTGGATCGAAGCGAGAAGCAACTCAGGAACAAAGTGGTGAAACTCGTCAAGGTGCAATGGAGTAAGGATCCCAGAGATTGTACCTGGGAAACTCTCGATAGTTTTAAGAATGCTTATCCGGACTTATGTTCAGATAACTAGTGATGTTTGTTAGAATAGACTATTTGTTTGTTTGCTATTGTATGAATGATATGTATGTTTGGATTGTTAATATAAAGGCTTTTGAATTAACTGTTGTTTTAAATTTCGGGGACGAAATTCTTTTAAGGGGGAGGAATGTAACAACCCGGAATTTTTGACAGCATATTTTAATGAATATTTAATCTAATTTAAATTAAATACATGCTTTACATTTTATAAACAAATAAGATCTTTGTATATTTATCAGTATATTTGTGTCAGCAAAAGAAATTTTGATTTGAAAATTTAAAATAGAATGCTTCAAAACCATTTAAAACAAAATCTGTCTTATTCAATAAAATCAAATCAAAGACTCTACATTTTTATTATTTGATAATATATGGATACAATTGTAGTTTTTAAAATGATAAAGCTTAGAATAAACAAACATAGTAATATTAAACATAAGCATGGAAATCTTACTGTCACGACCCAACTTCCTATCTCTAGGAAGTCGCATCACTAATAAGAAAGAAAGGGATAGAGAATAGAAAGAAAGAGAAGAAAGAAGAAACAACACATCAAAATCTAAACAGCGGAACGAATAAATTATATTAATAACATAAAATATTTACATAGTTTACAATCACTATCGGAGTACACAGATAATACAACACATACTAGACAGTTATAAATACCTGTCTAGTTATTACTACTCAAATCAGTACAAGAAAGAACTCAGAGAAACACACAGCGGAAAACTATATATATCTACACGCAGAAGCCTCCTGCTCCATTTGCTCCTCCATAATTCGTCAAAGCTAACCCGAATCCTAACCTGAATCCCTTGGCTACCCATAAAAATTTGAGTACCCAAGAGTTTATGGAAAACAAAAATAAACTCCGGGTCAGACATGAGTCTGGTGTGAGTAACAGGTTAAAGTTGCTTAACTTCAAAAACCTTTTAAAAGAAAGGGTATCACGTAAGACTTTCCACACATAAACATGGAAAAAAATTTACCTTACGCTAACCAAAACATTTGATAGGAAATCCGATGATATTATAATAGTGTCTAGGGTTTTCAAATAAATATGAAATAGCCGAAATTGTTACATGATTAAATTCCAGCTACTAGCCACAAAAGTGGGTAATATAATCAAAACCGTTGGCACTTATTGAATTTTGGATTCCATACAATGGCAGGGCTACTGGGGTACCGCTCGTCACAGTACGTGGCCTAGATCACCGTACCGAGGAGTACTCCCACTCCCCTGAAACACAAGGTCGGACTCGTTCCTCACTGAACAGTTCCGAAAAAGACAACCCCGGCAGTTTTCGCGAATCAACCGCCCACACAGCCGAATAAAAAGGGACCTCTAGACAGGGATCAATCTTGCTCTCCAGTAGGGGCTACCCACGAAGCCTTGCTGCACCTCCCCTGTTTTAGCCATTCTCGGTTGATGAGGCTTGGGGCTAGATTACCTTTATAGGACACATCTCTTAGAATGCTCATCGTCCACCTGACGATGTTCTGAAAGCATTCAATCCATACAACTTCGTTCCGGGTTCGAACGAAACCGAAGGCACTATCTCGTTGCACTCATTATTGGAATCACCCTCAGAGTCAACGACCATTGCCCTTGCACTCTGATTCACCATCTCGAATCTATAAGCACTATCCCGTCAAACTCATTACGGAATCACCCATAGAGTTATACTGACGTATAGCCCTTACACCTCAAGTCTTCACTTGCTCCACTTGGATTCACGACCTAATGCAAATTGGAATCGATGTGTTTTTCGGATATCCAAATATGGAAACCCGATCCCGGTCTCATCGAAATCAAAAGCGTGTCTTTTAGGTCCAAGTTGTTTTAAGTTTAAAACAATTCAATCTAATTATCCATATACACACAGATAGATAATTCATATCACCATAATAGATAATCTATATTATTATCATAAACAGGTAACATCACAAATTGATAATCTATATTATCACTGTCAAAAGATACTAATATCATCATCACAATGCAACCAATGCATCCATAACACACAATACTATTTATCTCATGTCTAAGATCCAAACTATTCAGGGTAAACCGTATCATCCATTCATAAGCATAGATCTATAATCACACCATCTATAATTAATTTAAAATGAATTAAATTAATTACTTCTATCTCTAATTAATTTAAAGTGAATTAAATTAATTAGCTATCTTTAATTAATCTAAAATGAATTAAATCAATTACTTCACCATTTAAAACTTGTTTACTTAACCCTTAATTGATTTCCAATCAATCAAATAATTATCCTTAAATTAATCACCTTAATTAATCACCCTTGATTAATTATCCCTTAATTACATTCAAGTAATTAACTTTAATTAATTTTACAAATTAATTGTCCTTAACCAAAATAGTAATTAACATTTAATTACTTCATTAATTAATTAATTATAATTAATTACTTTAATGCTCTATTAATTACATTAATTAATTACTTCCTTAATCACTTATCATTGATTAATAAATCTTAATTAATTAATCCTTAATTACATCATAAATCATATTAATTAATGATCCTAAATTAATTTAAAACAATTACTTATTTAAATTAATTACATTAAGTAATTAACCTTAATTAAACCAAAATTATTAATCACACTTGATTAACTACATTTAGTAATTAATTATCCTTAAGTACTTCCTTGATTACTTCTAAATTAATTACATTTAATAATTAATTGTATTTATCAATCATCCTTGATTAATCTCATTAGTAATTAATTCTCTTAATTAATAACATCTCTTAATTATTTCCCAATGTCTTAATCAATTATGCTTAAATTAATTACACTAAGTAATTAATTATTAATTACTTCACAAAGAAATTACCTTCCATATTAATTACACAAAGTAATTAATTCCCAAAACTCTTCTCTACTTTAATTAATTACCTCTAGTAATTTACTTATCTTAATTACTTCTTTTAGTAATTATTCATCATTGGTTACTTATCAACCCATTCAATGATTATTCTAAATTAATTAAACTTAATTAGTCAATTTAAACTAATCAAATAAATTAATTAACTGAATGAGTAATTAATAACTTTAATTATTTCCATAAAGTAATCATACTTAATCAAGTTCCATAATTGATTATCTAAATTAATTAATCCAATTAATTTATCAAAATTAATTACATTAATTAATTAATAAATATCCCAAGTTAATGACCTTTATTAACTTATCATTAATTCTTTTATAAGTAATTAACTTAAATTAATTAATATTAACTACAAATTTAATTAATCTTAATTAATTTATTTCAAATCTTTAATTAATTAAACAAATTAATTAATTAAATTACTTAAATTGCCTTACTAATTTAATGAACAAAAATCATTAAAATTTTAATTTACTTTAAAATAAAACATTTCTTATTCATTATTACTATATCATAAATAAAGTAACTTAAAACAATTTAACTTAAGATTGTTTTCAAATTACATTTTAAATTTTAAAATTTAAAATGAAATCAAACTTAACATAGTTTTTATAAAAACATTTTAAAATCCTTTAAAAACTTATGCTAAAGATTTTCTTATTTTATCAAGAAGTTAAAAGAAATTTAAACCCAAATTCATTTCAGAATACAAATCATATTTAAATATGATTCAACAACCAAATTTGTTTAAACATATAAATTTTCCTTTAAAACTTCCTTTATTTCCAAACTATTGTTTCAAATTGGAATTTGATTTCAGATTTAAACTCATGTTTGAATCTCTACTTAAATTTAAGCTTTATCCTAAATTAAAATATTTAAACTCTTTGAAGTTGTTTTAAACATTTTGTTTCAAAGTTTAAATTTAAATTTCAAACCTGGATTCAAATCTCATTTGAAATTCATACCTTAAATTTTTATTTAAATTCTGTTTCAAAACCCTGCATTTAGATTTTAAAACAAACTTTTAAATTAAATCTACAGGTTTCAAAAACCTATGATTACAGAAAGTAAACCCGAGCCACTCTTCAGTTTACTTCGAGTAAACCCCAGGCTATCTTTGAGCAAAACTCGAATTAACTCAAGTATAACCCGAGTAAAACAAAGCACAGCAAACCCAAACAATACCCTGACATTCCTTCTTCACCGTGCATATGCACGGTGGCTGTAGCCACCTCCGACCACCACTAAATCAACCAGCAAGTCGACGTCCATCTATGCATCACCATGCGACCGTCAAACCCCTCAATTCCACTCGAAAACGAATTCGAGTTTTCCCCATTCCAAACCTGTCAGCAACAACATGCAAACTCCACCCAAAACCTGAAAAACATCACGTCCTCGCTTAACCGGTCACCGACGGCCTAGCAACTCCGTCCAACCCCTCTTCGACACCAAAGCCACCACCTCCACAAAAATCACCGCACTTGGTCACCTGAAACCCCCATACAAATGAAATCACTGCAGTACCTAAAAAACTAGGTTTATAAACTTTGCCCACCTCCCATCGCCTTCACCAAGCCCTATTCAACTTCCTGACATTTTTTCCACATCCCCTGATCACTGCTCTACCATCACCAAGTATCCCAAACACTCAAATTAACTTGGTCATCATAGATTGTCCAAAACCCAATTTCAGTTCACATGGGTACTGCAGTCTCAATCCCTAACTAAACAATATGATTTTAGTTTTAAAAATCATCTTTTTGTTTAAGTTTTCAGATTATAACACTGAATTTTACTTAATAAGTTTTAAACTAAACTACAGTATCTTTAACATAATTATTTCAGGACCTTAACAAAGTATTTAACTAGAGCAAGAATTTTTTTTTTTAGATACAGGACCAGAAACTAGAATCAGAGGAAGCACAGTCACAAACATTCAAACATTATATGCATACATTCAGCAATATATTTAAAATCATATGCACAGGCAAACAAATCAACATGCAATCCAAATAACATACACAAACATACCTATTTAAGCAACAATTTATATTTAAATTTCAAAAAGAGTTACTCATGAGTCTCCAATATTGATATCTTCAGTCTTGAATCTCTATACTGCACAATCTCCATTCTTAGTACCTGCATGTTTATATTTTGCATATACATATATATCTAAACTATAATGTTAGTATTTATGTTTTATAACAAGTCCTAAGGTTGATGACATCTAAACCATCATCTCAAGGACTAACATACATGCTGTATCTAAGTACCATTTCAAAAAAAAAGTAATATTTTTTCAAGATTTATTATTTCATGGAGTTCAAGTAGGTTCTTGTTCAATAAAATAGCCATCTTAAACTTTTTAACTTTGTTTCTATTAAATTGAATCTTATGGAAAAGTATCTTGATAAATTTAAGGAAGTTGTCATTTTGGTTTAGATTAGCAGATCTGAAATTATGTATATGTAGTTCCCCTTGAGCTATTGAGATCTTATCTTTTGATACAAATGCGTTGAATGAAATTATTCAAACCTTATGAAATGATAATGTGAAGGTTTCAAATCTCCAGAGTAAGACAAATAACAACTTCTTATAATTTGTTATAGTTTCCTTTGGTTTCTTTTACATACGACAGCTTCGATTAAGCATGCATATTAAAATTTTTGATGCTTTATGCAGCTGAACATTTCAATGCTTTTATTTAAAGAGAGCGATTAGATTTTCAATGAAATTTCATAATATGAAAATTTATTAATAAAAAACCATAATTTTTATTTGATCACCGAGGTTTTGATTATGATCAATCAATATGATTATTCTAAGAAAACTAATGTAACTCTTAGTGAAAATTTTATAAACCCAAATTTTATCTAATCTAATTCACAAATACTATAAAAAAATAACATAGAATTACATAACCATTTTTATCTAAGATAAAATGATAAGGAAGTGGATGTGCTTACAATAAGTTTATAGAGAACTAGATGCCGTAGATTTATCATACATTATGAACTGACTAAACATGTAACAAATTATTGGAAAACGTCCATATCACATTTGGTTAGGCTACACATATTTGAATTAATGTTGGGTCATGATTGCCACAATGTACATGGAAACATTCCTAACATATATGACTCAACCCGATCCAGGTTGGCATAGCTCTTAAACTTATTTTAGTGGCTTAATATGTCTATTTGCTTGAAGGGATATTTTTTTTATTGTTGGAATCAAAGATGTCTATTATACACTATTACAAGATTAACACTTCTACCAAATGCAATAATAAATATGCATACCTAAACTCATTGGGCTTGGAAGTTTGTATGTTATCTTTTCGTCCTACTTTAAATCAACAATAAAGAAATTTATGGACATGCTAATTCGATGTCATCCTCAATGATTTAGCAAATACAAGTGATGCATGCACTTTATCAGAAGCTAAATAAAATTTTATAATGCTTCCTTCTAACTTTTTCCTCTTTATGTTTCACTGTCCTATCTTTGATAATGGAAAATTTCAAATCTATAATTTCTTGAAAGAAAAGAATAAGTGGAGATTATTTAATCTTAATCAGTTTTACCAATTATCAATAATATTTATGCTACTCTCTCCTCTCTCCCTTTCTCCCTCAAACTGTCCTTTTGATTGTGTAATGACCCATAAATTTCTAGTGGTTCTATTTACTTAATTAATTGAAATTTTGTGAAATTTAAACAATTTAATTTTGGAATAAAAATTTAATATTTGAAATACTTCTAGTCAAACATAGCAAATGGTAAATTTTCATCAAATAATATGAAAGTTTAATCTTTTGTGTAATTCTATTTCTTTTTAATCAGTTAATATTTGATGATAATAAAATGACTTCCAAACCTGAATATTTTTCTATAGAAAATTTATAAATCATCTTCTGAGTGAGACATCATATTTTATTTCTCCAAATTTGGACTGTTATTGCTCCGTCAATCTTAATTTCGACGTAATAGCAGCATTTTCATATCGATATCAACTTTTGATAGGATAACTGTACCATTGATATCTACATAAGATTTTGATCGTCGTCATGCTGATCTCAGCGGTATATTCATTTCTGATTTTCGAACTCCGTTATGCAGTGAAATTAGTAAAACTATTTCGTATCAGTGTCCATATTTTTGACTTTTGGTTTCTCTTTGAACATTCATATCTCTACCTATTGCATACAAAACAACCAATAGCCATTTGGATTTTGAATTTCCCTGGCTTTTGCGTTTTTCTATGGCTTTAATTTGTTTCATTTTTCTTTTCTATGCCTCTATTGCCTTGTTTAAAAAAAAGGGAGGAAATCAATTCATTTGTTCGGTCACGTTTCCTTTCTCAATGCACCACATAATCATCTCACACAGCCATGCCTTCTCTTTTCTTCCACCTTTGACTTTTGCTCCGATCCATCGCCTCACTGGCCTCCACACTCACAGCCATCGATCATCTTCACCAGAGACAACCTCACCGTGCCTGTCTCACCACCCTTCTCACCGCACACCACTCCTCCACGTTACGCGACCTAGCTCCGATCGACGTCCGCTTCAATCCCTGACCTGTCATCGTCAGCTGCACCACCACCATCCAGCTTTCATATAAGTTTGAAAGATGCTTGTTAGAAATAGGTATATATATTATATGGTTGTTGTATTTTTTATGTTACATATGTTTATATATATATATATTCATATTTGAATTTTGAACTGTATAAGATTTAGAATGATGTAAATATAAGTTTTGCTAGTCTATACTTTGTTTCTTGGGAAACCGTACTTGCCTGTTTATATATATATATATATATATATATATATATATATATATATATATATATATAGACACACACACACACATATGTATATGAAAGGTATATGTAAATTTATATATGATTGTAGCTTCTATATTTGTTTACAGAGGTTTTAAAGGATATGTTTGTTTCATATACAAAGTTTATATATAAGTATACATTTTAAAGCTAGTTGTATATATATATAACTGAGCTTGCATATATTTTATATATATGCCTATAGCTTGTAAGATGCTAGTGTATATATCGTATTAGGTTTGTACATAGATGACCTGAAAGACTTGTATATATTTTGTATGTGAGATTATGAATTTGTTTATATATTTTATACGTAGATAACTTGTTTATAATATATACAAATATAATACATATGAATGTTGTAATATTTACATTTGCTATGATTTCTGTAAAGCATATAGATGCAGTGTTTATATATGTGTCTTATATGTGTATTTGTATATATAAAGTCATAGACCAGTATTACATATGTATATTGTATGTGAGTTTATATGATGTTGTTGCAATTTTATATATATTAGTTAACGTGTTCAAATAAATATGTATAACAGTTTTGTTATATTTTGAGTATACTTGGTTATAATATATAGTGTTATACTGCAGTTATATATTATAAGGAATATATATACGTATATAATGTATGTTATATGAACTGTCAATATATTAATATTTTGATTTTCAACATGTATATATATATTGATTTATAAATGTAGGTGAATTTTAAAATCTTAATATTTGGTTTTACGAAAATTTTATTATGATATACATCCCGTTTAAATTTTCATCAAACCAATTCTGATTTGTTCTCATTGATTTCTATATCAGCCATGTCCGTCGTATTCACGCCAACTTTGTTGTTGTGGATTCGTGCTTGGATTCGCAACTTCTCCCATCTTCGTTCCTCTCTCTAACCTCGAAAGGTAAGCGATCGCTCATGATTAACGTTCTTATATTTATTAAATTTGATTTCAATTGAAATATGCTGCTGTTAGTTATTTACATTGCTATATATATGCTAGCTGTTTACCTATGACATCTAACACCATTATATGTTATTTATATTTATAATATATGCCTGTTATATTATTATCATATGTGTTATCACTCTGCAAGTTCCCTGTTAGTATAGAATTCACTATGGGTTGAAATGATACATACCCGAACGATCTTTAGAATAGGAGAAAATCGTTATGGGTTGAATTGATAAACCCAAGCGATTTTCATTGAATTGATTTGGGATAGGAGGTTGAATGATATATACCCTTATATTTATTTAATTTGTGGATTGAAATTGTAAATATCTGTATCGCTTGACCATAGGATAGAAAATTATATACAGACACCGTTCGTCTATATATAAATATTTTGAAAATAATTTCTATGGTTTTGGAAAGAAATATATGGATTTATATCAATATTGATTTCAGATATTATATAAATGTTATTTTTATGTATATTTAAATTCTTGATTTTAAGCTATGTATAAATTTGTTTTATTATAGAATAAGTTTAATAATCAAGTTTGATTTTATTGAAATATAATATGTTTAAGTATTTATTTAAATATTTAAATATAGTGTTTATAATGATTTTAATAAACTACGGTAGAGAAGATAAATTGAATTGATTTAAAAATAGTATTTAATTATGATTTAATTTAATTTAATAGGTTTGGAACTTATGGAATTTTAAATTTTTAAAGGATATGATTTTATAACTTGATTTTGGTTTAGTGATTAATGAATATTTCAAGTTTGAGTTTTATTTAAAGGATATTGGATTTATTAAGTTAATATTTTCAAAGCTAGATAATATTAAAGTGAATTTGAGGTATATATGAAGTTATCAAATTTAGTTTGAAAACGTGGAATATTTAAAGCTTTGAAATATATTGAATTTGAAATGGTTTAATGGGGCTCAAATCAGTATTTGAAATCGATATAATTTGAAATGGGTTAATTGAATGGAAATTGAAATTGTTGATTTGAGATTTGATTTAAATTTGAATTTTGGAATTCGAATTGATTTGGAATTGACTTGTGAAATTTAAGGAAGCTATTTTATTATATAATTATTTTTAAATTATATTTGAAACTATCAATGTATTTTACTTTATAAATTATTTTAATACAAATCATTTTAATATATACTATTTTAACTTATAACTCTTTTATATAAACTATTTTACTTTATAAACTATTTTATTATATAAACTATTTTAATATCTAAACTGTTTAAATGGTGGAAGTTATGTTTTCAAAGTTATGAATTCCAAAAGTATTATGATTTGAAAGTGTTATAATTTCAAGTGTTTGGTTTCGAAAATGTTATAACTTTGAAAGTGCTATGTTTTGGAAAAGGGATATATTTGAAACGGAAGTGATATCGTATAGATATGGTTTTGAAATGGCAATGATATTTGATTTTGAAGTATAAACTATTTTGAAATGACCACGGTGTTATTATAACATTTGGTTATTAAAGAGACCGGGATCGGAAGTTGTCATACTCTCTGCCAACTTCGAAAACCTCTTTAACAACCGTGTATGCGGTGGAGATTCCAGAATGAAGTAGGATGGTGGCGACGATCCTACAAGGCATATACGTGGGCCCGACTCCCGTGAGTTGGCACAAGGTGGCTGAAACAGGAGCAATCGACGGGCTAATGAGGTAGCTCCTCTGATAGGACACACTCTTTTGATACCGTTCTTTTACTTTATGATTGATTGGGTGCACCTTTGACTTTTTAGGAGTGTGGCTCGAGGTGGGTCGTAGTGGCTGCTACACTTTACCACCGGTCCGGAAGTGCAATTGGTATATCTACCCTGGCATTGCCTAATTGTGCCGTGTCACCTACCCTAGCGTGCTTTACTACGAGTTTGATTTGGGTCGTACCTATGGAGTATCCTCCGGTGGCTTCCCGATCAGGAGGGACTATGATACCGTATAGACTATTGACACTATAAAATGTGTTAAGGGGGATATGGGTAACGCCTTAACGCTATTTTTAAATATATTGTACTTTACTTTAGACATTATTATAATAGCGTATATTACTACATAGTAGATAGTTTAACGGACCTTAGAGGATGGTTGTCCCAAACATCCTTTGAGTTACTTCTATTCCAATTGTTATTTCACTTGAGTTGGATTTATTGATATAAAATGTTTCCTGACTCGGGTATTTTGTAATTTTATCTACACTCAGGTCAGACTGAGTGGTTCGGTTTCTTTTGACTCACCTTCGGATTTGGAGCTTCTCTTGGAGATATAACTATCTATATAGCTCTTAGATATAGTTGATTCTAGTGATGTATTCTAATCTTGTATTTGACTATTGTATTCGAGACTTTTGTTGTACCTTATTTAACTCACTTATGTATATATAGTAGCCTCATGAACTACTATTCTCTTGTTTCCGCTAATTATTTTATTATTCTGTGTCTGTGATTCTGTGATTTATTTATTTACTATATATGTTGAGTTTTGCCAAATATAAATTAACAATCTGGTATTTTGAGCATTTCAAATCCGGCATGTATAGATGCGAATGTTTGAAAATATCAGGTCGTTACATGTGGTATCAGAGCTTTGGTTTTAGGCAAAACTCAACATATAAGGTAAATTCAATTGCGGGATCACTTTCGCTCAAGTTTGAATCTCTTCCTCTTTGACTCGGTTTCATTTGGATTTTGGAACGTTCCTCTCGATTCCAAAATCCTTGTCTCCCTCTATTCGTTTTTCTGATTCTGGAGTATCACATAACTCCACTACGAATGATTTCTATAATAAATAGGTGGTCTTTCCAATCTTTGAATGATGTGTAAAGGGGTGGAACTCCTTTACAACAAACATCGATTAACCGAAGATTTCTATATACACAGTTTACAATGCTATATATATCTCTTGCTATGCCTGAATTTTATCTCTTGCGATCGAATATTGATTTGCCTTAGAATTCTTCATGAATCTTATTTTTGAAATCACGGTTGACTCGGTTAAGGTCACCCACTATTAATATTAGTATATCCATCTTCCTATTTTGTTATTTAATCGTCTTATCATTGTTTTGAACCTTACTTCGAATCAAAATTCTCTTTGATTTGAGTCCATCAAATATGAATCTCTATCCTCGCATCGAAACCCATTCTTTTATCATCGAGGGAGGAAGTGTATTTGTAAATTAATATTAAAATATTATATATAAATATATATTGTGTTGTTGAGTTGTTGATGTTGATTTGGGTTTTCGATCGATTCGTCTGATCAACGCTATCGACAGGATTCCCAAAATAGTTGAACAGAGCAAACCGACACAATATTAGTTTCAAATTAGGTAAATAGAATAAACTTTGTATAATTGTATTTTATATAAGTATAAATTATCTGAAATTTTAAATAGTTAACTGAATTGGTTCTTAGAAATGATAATATTTGATTATCATTTGTTGCTCTGTAAAACATTGACTGTTGTAATTATATATTGATTTAGAATTGAAAAGAATTTAAATTACAAATTTGAGAATTTAATTTTCGGTGATTTCAAACTTTAGCTTTAGAATTTTAAAGGGTATATTATTTAAAGTATTTTCAAATATAAATTATTCCCAAAGAAATTTTAAATGTTTAAAATCAATGCTCTCCTCTTTTGTCGCTGAGAAATAATTTCGATAATGGCGGCCGCGTCATCGACATTCATTTTCGAGTTTCGAAATGGAGAGACAATTGAGTAGCCTTGCTACTCTTTTATTTTGAAACATAAATCTGATTTGAATTTCTAAAGTATGACTTGATTTATAATATATATTGGTATATGATTATAAATTTGATTTGATATATATAATATATATACATATTTATCTCTAAATTGTTTGAAGTCAATCGGAAATTTAATTTTTAAATTTTTTTAAAGGAGATTTCCCTTATAAAATGAAGCAAAAATTTGAATAAATATTTAACTTGAAATAATTGAATTGGGAAATCACTTGTATAATACCCAATTACATTCCAATATAACTTACCTAAATTATTCAAAAGTTAAACATGAATTGGATAATATACAATATAAAATGATTTTTTTATAAATAAAATTTGAGTGTTTATAATAAATGCTATACACTTAAATTTTAATTATAAAAATATTAATAGATTTAAATAGAATAATACATTAATTGAATAATATATGTGATTAAAAAATAAATTTTTGTTTTGAAATTTAATAAAGTGAAAGTAATTCAACTTAATGAAATACCTTGAATTTAAGATCAGTTGTTGAATATAAATTATTTCAAATTGAAATTTATATGGATAAATTAATTTTTTTATTTTTTTTCAATCTATTTTTCTTCTGTAGCTTCTATTTTCCTACCCCGTCCCTTTTCGGGGACGAAAAGTATTGAGTGGGGGAGAGTGTAACGACCCGTAAATTTCTAGTGGTTTTATTTATTTAATTAATTGAAATTTTGTGAAATTTTAAACAATGGAATTTTGAAATAAAAAATTAATACTTGAAATACGTCTAGTAAACATAGCAAATGGTAATTTTTCGTCTAATAATATGAATGTTTATTCTCTTGTGTAATTCTATTTCAATTTAATTAGTTAATATTTGACGATAATAAAATGTTTTTCAAACCTGGATATTTTTCTACAGAAATTTGTAAATCATCTTCTAAGTGAGGCGTCATATTTTGTTTCTCCAAATTTGGAATGTTATTGCTCTGTCGATCTTAATTTTGGCGTAATAGCAGCATTTTCGTACCGACATCGAATTTTGATAGGATAATTGTACCATTGACATCTGTATACCATTTTGATCGTCTCATCGTGCTGATCTCAGCGGTATATTCATTTCTGATTTTCAAACTCCGGTATGTAATGAAATCAGTAAAACGATTTCGTATCGGTGTCCATATTTTTGCCTTTTGGTTTCTCTTTCAACATTTATATCTCTACCTGTTGAATACAAAACAACCAATAGCGATTTGTCTTTTGAATTTTCCGTGGCTGTTGCGTTTTTCTCTGGCTTTAATTCGTTCCATTTTTCTTTTCTATGCCTCTACTGTCTTGTTTAAAAAATGGAAGGAAATCAATTCATTTGCTCGTTCACATTTCCATTCTCAGTCCACCAAATAATCATCTCGCACAGCAATGCCTTCTCTTTTCTTCCACCTCCAACTTTTGCTCTGATCCATCGCCTCACCTGCCTCCACACTCATAGCCACCAATCATCTTTGCCAGCAACAACCTCACTGCGCCTGTCTCACCATGTTTCTCACCGCACACCACTCCTCCATGTTCCACGACCTAGCTCCGATCGACGTTCGCTTCACTCCCTGACCTGCCATCATCAAACCCACCGCCGTTCCCAGCTGCGTTTCAGTTTACCCATAATCCGATCTCAGCCCTGCTTTCCTTTCTCTCTATTGTGCTTTGACAGATGAGTATATACATGATTATATATATATATATATGTTCATATATAATGAGATAAAGTATGTATATTAGTTTTGTATAATATGTTAGTGGTATAGATTATATATATTCATATACTAGTTTATACAAGTTTTAAAATCTGTTATTTATAGTATGTTAGCTATATGAGTTTATTTATAAACTATATAATATGAGGTATGAGTTTATTTTCATAGTTACATTTGCTGTATATGTATAAGATAAGGTAGTATATATGTCCATAAGTATAAGAGACAAATTTTTACAGGTTGTGTATGACCTGTTAGAATTTATGCATATTTATATATAAGTTTGAAAGCTTCTTGTTAGACATAGGTACATATATATTATACGGTTGTTGTATTTTTTTTATGTTACATATGTTTATATATATATTTATATTCGAATTTTTGAACTGTATAAGATTTAGAATGATGTAAATATAAGTTTTGGTAGTCTATACTTTGTTTCTTGGGAAACACTAATTACGTGTTTATATATATATATATATATATATATATATATATATAAGGTGTATATAAATTTATATTTGCTTGCAGTTTCTATATTTGTTTACAGAGGTTTTAAAGGATATGTTTGTTTCATATACAAAGGTTATATATATATATATATATAAGTGTACATTTTAAAGCTAGTTTTATACATACATACATACATACATGCATGCATGCATGCATGCATGCATGCATACATACATACATACATATATACATACATACATACATACATACATACATACATATATATATATATAAATCTAACTGAGCTTGTATATATTTTATACATATGCCTATAGCTTGTAAGTTGCTAGAGCATATATCATATATAGGTTTGTACATAGCTGACTTGAAAGACATGTATATATTATGTATGTGAAATTATGAATTTGTTTATATATTTTATATGTAGTTAGTTTATAAAGCTGTTTATAATATATATAAATATAATGTATATGAATGTTGTAATATTTACATTTGATGTGATTTCTGTAAAGTATATATATGCAGTGTTTATATATGTGTCTTATATGCGTATTTGTATGTATATAGTTATAGACCAGTTATATATATATATATATATATATATGTATATATATATTATATGTGAGTTTATATGATGTTGTTGCACTTATATATATATATTAGTTAACATGCTTAAATAAATATGTATAATAGTTTTGTTATATTTTAAGCATAGTTAGTTATACTATATAGTGTTATATTATTGTCATATATTATATGGAATATATATACATATATAATGTATGTTATATGACTTGTCGATATATCAATATTTTGATTTTGAACATGTATATATATTTATGAATATTGATTTATAAATGTAGGTGTATTTTAAAATTTTAATATTTGGTTTAAGGAAAATTTTATTATAATATACATCTCGTTCAAATTTCTATCAAACCAATTTTGATTTGTTCTCATTGATTCCTATATCTGCCTTATTCGTCGAATTCGTGCCAACTTTGTTGTTTTGGATTCGTGCTTGGATTCGTAACTTCTCCCATCTTCGTGCATCTTTCTAACATCGAAAGGTGAGCAATCAATCATGATTAACGTTCTTATATTTATTAAATTTGATTTCAATGGAAATGACAATTGAAATATGCTGCTGTTAGTTATTTACATTGCTATATATATGCTATTTGTTCGCGGTGGCATCTGACACCGTTATGTGTTATTTATATTGATGATATATGCCTATTATATTACTACCATATATGTTATCACTCTGCAAGTTCCCTGTTAGTATAGAATTCACTATGGGTTGAAATGATACATACCCGAACGATGTTTAGAATAGGAGAAAATCGTTATGGTTTGAAATGATAAACCCGAGCGATTTTCATTGAATTGAATTTAGGATTGCGGGTTGAAATGATATATACCTGTATATATATTGAAATTGTGGATTGAAATGATAAATATCTGTATCACTTGACCATATGATAGAAAATTATACACAGACACCGTTGGTCTATAGATAAATATTTTTAAAACGATTTCTATGGTTTTTGGAATGAAATATATGGTTTTATATCAATATTGATTTCAGATATTATATAAATGTCATTTTTATATATATATTAAATTCTTGATTTTAAGCTATGTATAAATTTGTTTTAATATAGAATAAGTTTAATTTAAAGTTTGATTTTATCAAAATATAACATGGTTAAGTATTTATTTAAATTATATTTAAAATAGAGTTTATAATGATTTTAATAAATTAAGGTTGAGAAGATAAATTGAATTGATTTAAAAATAGTATTTAATTATGATTTTATTTAATTTAATAGATTTGGAACTTATGGATTTAACGACCTGACTCGACCTTCGAAAATCGGCACCAAATATATCACCCATATTCGAATGCCGCAGATTCAAACGTCGAATCTGGTTTGCCGGAGCTTATAACACATTAATTACAACAACACACCGAAAGAAAAATGAACAACTTTATCGTTGATGCATAATAGATACAACATTCTAATACAAACTAATTATCAATATCGGAGATAAGAAACAATAACGGAAATATAATAGCACCAGAAGAAGAGATAACATCAGTAGCGGAAAGATATCTCACAAATGCCCAAGCTCCAAAGATTCCAATCCAAAAGCTCTAGCCACCATCAAAATGAATTAAGCAGACTCGATCCCCAACGCGATTGCCAAACCAAAGACTTCGAAGGCTATCGAATCTACAAACACTAGCTGATTATATGAAAATCTAACTCTAGGCTGCTCGTGTGGGAAATTGTGGGCGCCCAGAGTTTAGAAAGGGAACAATAAACTCCAGTTCAGTCATGGGACTGGTGTGAGCAAACAAAAACAGTTTTATTTGAAACAAAAAAACAAAAGAATTTAAAAAAGAAATCTGCAATGCTTTTTGGAAAATGAAACTACCATAATGCCTCCCGCCACACACTCAATGCAAACGCACAATTGAAGGAGATTGCTCCTTATGATAGTCAAACATGCTTGATAAGCGAAAACCTTTTTCATATTATTATTAGTGCATTATGGAAAATATGTGCAAGTATAATATTAATCTTAGCCAGCATACGTTGTATGCCTACTATAGCTACCACCTAAACAGTGGGCCATCACCATAAGTAAATGGCAGGTTATACAACTAAAACCGTATAAGGCTCGTATTGGTGATTGGATTTCCAAAAAATGGTCAGGCTAAGGAAATTCCTGGGCCACATGGTTATGCCTTTGGAGGGACGCCTTGAGAACCTAACCGGATCTCTGCCAACACAAGGCCGGGTTATCTCTGTAACTAGGTAACTACTACACGAGTGTGTCATCCCCCGGTCGTAACCAACCTTTATCCAAGAGTTCTCAACCAACAACCACAAAGCAACAGATTTGTAGCAACCACATAGGTTAAGTATCTGGGCTCCATATCATGATACCACCTCTATCCAGAAGTAAGTGGACATACCCTCGGGGGGCGTTACCACCAAATAACGTTGCTGCATCTTTCCTGTTTCGACCATTCCGGGTTATGAGGTCCGACGAGGTCAGGTCCACAAAGCTACGCTTTTCACAAAAGCCAAGCTTCGATCAACACATGGTCAATAACACTTCGTATGCCACATTTACCAAATTGGGAATGTATCACTAGTAACCATCAACTACATAACCTCTGAGCTTGTATGTCTCAGAGAAGGGTGTTACAATAAATCTCTGCCACCAAACAGAAATGTATTTGATAGAAACTAGCTTTACATCTCAAAGTGCAACGTTAGACATACATCCATACAAGTTTTTTCCAAGTTCAAACAGAACCGAAGGCACTTCAAAGAAGCCCTTGCAATCTTGATAATCCCTAATCACGTCTGGACTCCATATCACAAAGGGTGATTAAATCTCTATACCGGGGATCAGCCGGTGCAGAGACATTTGACAGGTAATCCTTTTGCTTTCGAAATTATCCGGTCTTCACCAACGGTCTTCACCACCGGTCTTCAAATGCAATCCATAACGTCGTATCATTATTCGGAATGGGTTATATGACAAAAATTCCTTCCTCGGCTAAGCCGAATAATAAGCGCTTAATTTAAAAAGCATATTGATATAGTGGGATCTTAGTTAAGTCACAACTTAAAGCCCAAAACCTTTCATCAAATGGTTGAAACAAATTACCATTTCAAATCTTTAAACAAAAAGATTAACTTCACAAAGTTCACCAATCTTTCACAAAGATTAATTCATAGCTTTTAAATCAATTCTATTTCAAGTCTTTTATACAAAAGATACACCTTTAAGATCCTCTTCATTTCAAAACAAAGTTCAACAATCTTTCACAAAGATTCATTCATAGCTTTCAAAACAATTCTATTTCGAACTTGAAATCTTTTCAATACAAATTGGAAATCCTTTCTTTATTTGAAAGCTATTATTATTTGAAAAACAATCCTTTTCGTTTAGGAAAAATCCGATCAAATATGCACAAGTTATTTCTTTAAAGTATAAACTTGGGTTAAATTCAAATCACAAAATAATACTTTTAAAAATGGTTTAAAACCCATATAAATACATTATATAACTTGTACAACCATAATTTCTAAACATATATTTACTGAACTCAAGTTCAAACTTTGAATTCAAATTCAAATCAAACTATTTAAATTACCAAACTTTAACAAGTTATTCAAACTAAAAATCCTTTTCAAAAGTTTTTCATACTAAACCTAATTCCAATTCAAAACCATTTTTGGATTTATAATTCAACTTTTCAAACCATTTTGAATAAAAAAAATTAAATTTAAATATCTGTGACTTAATCGATTTCCTCGTGAAATCCATATTTATGTGCATAACGACCCGCAGATCCATACCCCTTGAGTCAACACTATTCTACAACAATCAACTCAAGTTGCACGGAAATACGAACCATTTGGGTTAAAGAAGAAGAGGTAGGAGAAGAGAATAGAAAACAACATCGGAATCTAACCATCACAGCGGAATAATATATAATAGATAGTAAATAAACTTTACTCAAAAGTAAATGCATCTGTTTACATATTACATCATCAGAGTACATCAGTCACAGCTCAACGATATCATATAACTCGATACACAACTACTCAACATAGCGGAATATACATAAACAAATACGGGAGTACGTATCGTCATCCTGCTCGTCTCCTGTGTTCCACAGCATCATATCCTGTATCCTATAATACTCGGTCTGACCCGAGCATCATAGTTAAATAACACCGAGTCAGTCTAGAATACCAGCGTGAGAAAATCACACTCAATTGATTATTAAAGTTTCAAAAATCCTTTGAAAACAAAAGCATCTCGTAAGACCACGCCACAAACAAACATGTCGGGTTTTTACCTTACGATTGCTAAAGCATTTTTATAGTAATCCTCTGATATTATAATAGGGTCTATATACAAATACTTATAAAATAGCTGAAATTGTTACATTATTAAATTCCAGCTACTAGCCACAAAGGGGGTAATACAAACAAAACTCATACAAGGCTCGTAGGGAGAATGGATTTCAAACTAATGACTAGGAACTGGGGTACCACCCGTCATAGTATGGGGCCTAGATCACCGTACCGAGGAGTACGCAAGCTCCCTTTCAACACAAGACCGGGACTACCCCTTACTGGATAATCCCGAGTGAGATCACCCCGTGGTTGGGATCAGCAACCGCCCACTAAGCCAAAATAAAAAGGGACATCTAGACAGGAATGACCTCACCCTGCTTGGGTGCTACCCACCTAGCCTTGCTGCATAACCCTTGATTTTCAGTCATTCCCAATTGATGAGACTTGAGGCTAAGCGTTATCTTTTTAGAACATATTCCTTAGAATGCCCATCGTCCACCTGACGATGTTTCGCAAGCATTCATCCATATAAGTCCGTCCCGGGTTTGAACGGAACCGATGGCACTATTCCTACTACATCCATTTTGGAAATATCATCAGGATTAGTAGCGACTAGCCCTTGCACTTCACTGCTCCATCTTCGAATCCAAACTCGTTTTACGAAACGTACAAACCGGATCGAAGTGGTTTTCGAGAAATAAATCTCGATCCCGGTCTCTTCGAAACGATCATCGCATTTGGCTAATACTGATAGTCGGTGATTTAACTATCAATTAATGTTCACAAAATCCATCACATAATAAATAATTTTCCAAATTATTTATTTATCTCAAAAATATCTTCATAAGATATATTTTCACTTTTCAAACTCCTTTGAAAACATTTTTCAAAACTATCTGCCTTTCTCAGAATAAATTTCAAGTATTTCTATTTCCACTAGAATCACCAAGCACAAACTTTAGATTTTTAAATAATTTAAAAACACTTTATTGTAAAATATATTTAACATTTAATATAGAAAAATTACTTTTGTACTTAATTTAAAATAGTACTCTAGAAATAACTAAAATAAGGTTACCTTATAACTAGACATTAGAGCTTCTTCTTTAGATAAAATACTAAATCATTCTTTAAATAATCATTACGATAATAGGTTATCAAATTACTTACTTTAGTGTTTACTTTAAAATATTTAAATTAAAACTACTTTAGTACTTGATTAAAAATATATACTATATGAATATTTGAAAATAAGGTTACTTTATAAATATAAACTAGGTTTTCACCTTTAAAACAGAATTACTAAGTCACTCTTCATAAATTATTACTGCGGTAATAGATTTGAATAAATATTTACTTTAGAATTTTAAACATTTAGAAAAAATAAATTTCCAAGAACATACTTTGAAAACGTACTTGGCTATCTAGAGAAATATACTTCTCTTCACAACCTTTAAAAATAAATCACTATTTATTTTAAAACAATTTTTATCATTCCTTTAATAAATTCCCAACTTGAATTTATTCTTCCTAATATCCAATTTCAAACACTTAAATCAATTTCCAAATTGATTTCCAATCTACTTCATTTATTCAAAAATCCTTTAATTTCAGATTTTATTCCTTAATTATGATTTAAAATACTTTTAATTGAAATACCAATTTAGATTTCTCAATTTACTTCTTATTCCTGTAAATAAATTTAAAACTTTAAGTTTTAAATAATTCTTTATTCATTTAAATTAATATCACTTAATTTCACAATTCATTAATTACTGTTTATTCAAACCCTTTCTTTTCATACTTGAAGTTATTTATTAGTATTTAACAAACTTCAATTTCTTTTTCAATTCATTCTTAATTTTATTAAATTTTCTAAGATTATTTCGTTTACAACTTTACTTCCTTTATTTTCTTTCCAAAACCCAATTTATATATTTTTGGTAATTCATTATACCCAAATATATCCAATCAAATCATAACATTCAATATTCCAATATATTCATCATAGAATATCAAGTAATCACAACAGAGAATATTAAATAATAAATTTTGAGGGGTCCAGTTGGATCCCTCCAACCTGTTTTCCCTGCATCCACAGAAGTTAGCACAATAATATGCCAATTCCAGAATATACCATACTATAGCACATCAATCAATTTCAACCATTCAAACAATTATTTAAATTTAATCATTTAAATTTAAATTTAAATTAACTGAGTGAGATCAACTCACCTTTAACCATTTAATTTGCAGTCTGGTCCAATCTTGACTCGAGTTTTCGATATTTGACCTTAAAAAAATATTAGACAATTCATAAATATTTGAAATAATCGAACAATCAATTACCATTTATTAATTTAATATAAACGAATTTTTCCTCTAAATAATTTCATAGAGGTTAAAGTAATTAAGTAAGCTAATTTAATAAATTAACCCCCATTTATTCAAAATCAACAAGTAATTGGAAATTGATGTATATGTATATATTGTTCCTTACTGCGTTTAAATGTATCCATATATATATATATATATATATATATATATATATATATATATATATATATATATATATATATATATATCAATCACTGTTTTATAAAATCTATTGTTGCTTTATTTTCTTGAGTAAATAACAAAACTATGGTTTTGTTTACAACAAAACTCTTCAATGTATGTATATCTCTTGCTGTTAAATTCAACATCAGTTTTACAAATTTAAACTTTTAGTAACACTAAAAAAAATTGGAAATAAAAATCACCTTAACCCTGAACAACGCAGATCAAAACAACGAATCGACTATGCTGAGCCTCGACTTCACATCGTCGACACCCCCAAAACCTCGCATTCGCACGTTGCCTGAAGACCACCTGAACCCTTGCCTTCCTCCAAAGAACCAGCTTCTAACCCACCGATCGCCGCTTCCCTCAACGCCAACTTGCGCGTCTTCCCACGAAGCCTTGCGACCTCCAGCCTCGAATCACTCTCGAGTAGAAGAAAGGAACGGTGATTCCTTTCGTACTGAGATGTTTTTGGGTTTGGGGAGACAAATCGCGAGCAACTGAAGAACGAGGGGAAAAGAAGCTCGCGTTATTATATATATGTTTTTTTAACTGAAGCGGATTCGATTTCGTGAATGAAATTTGAAAGAGGGAAGGGGATGAGCGATTTACTTTTTTGAAACAAGGCAGCCATTTTTTTCTTGGCCTGGGTTTTAAATTTTCAACTGAAGATAGTGAAGATAAAGAAGGCTCGGCTGAAAGATAAAGAAGAAGACGCGATGAAAAGATGGAAGGTGGCTTCACAGAGAAGGTGACAATAGAGACAGGCTTGGTCTGCTTATAGGGTGGGTAAAGGATTTGAAATTTACATTTTTATATTCAAAATATCCCGTGGTCCAAATTCTAACCCCTAACCCCAATTTAAATACAACGACCAGCGTTCATAGCGTTATATCGTTATATTTTCAAAACTGAACCAAAACATCTTTAAATTCGAATTTAAAAGTTCTATCACCATCCATATTATCAAAGTAAATTTTCCAAACCTTCAAACTATTTTTAACCGGCTTAAAACTCCAGATTCAATATTTAGCTCAACTTCAAATTATTTAAATCAATAATTTAATTATCAAATAAATGGTGATATTTGAAATTCAAGTTAAAAGTTAACTTTTGAATATTCAAAATCAATTGAATATTCAAATTTTAAAGGTTTAAAAATTCCGGGTCGTCACATTCCTCCGCCTTAAAAGAATTTCGTCCCTGAAATTACTAGTTATAAAGAATGGTCCAATACCCGTTTACTTTTCCCAAACCAATCAGTTCAACTTCTAACCAACTATCTTTACCCATTACCATTCTTACTAACTTCCCCAACTTTTCCATAGTTTTCAAAACAATATTACTTACTCAATCATTCAAATTTCAATTTAAAATCAGATTTTGAATTATCAAAAAAATTTCCAAAAATTTTCTAACTCCCTAAACTTCTGAAAAATTTCGCCAGCGTCTCCTTTGCGCGGCTAGCTCGGTACAACTACAAAATGGCTCTACGGCCTTCCAAATCCAAAAAGCAAACAAAAAGCCAAGTGGCTAGATTAAAAACCCAATAATTTCATTCAGAAATTTTAATTACATACCTTTTTGTCGGGCCATTCAATTTATCTTCTGAACATCAAAACAATTTTCCTTTTCCTTTATAGTACATGTTAATCCTATTTAGCAATAACATCCAATCACAACATTCAAAATCATTTATTTGACTCCTTTTCAAAATTTCAATATTCATTTCCATTTAAGTCCGTACAATGTACATATATCAATCGTACGCAATACCGAATCCGATCGCCTACCCGATCACACAATTTCACTTCCGAACTAGTATCGTCCACCCGACTTCCTAGTGCGGACTCAGATCTGGTTTCTTGATTAGAAACCGTCATTCTCCTTGCATAGTCATAACTATGATAGAGAATTTCCAGGATCAATCAAAATTCCATATCCAGGTTTGCCATTGAAAATCGAGTGAAAAATCCTAACTCGGATCGATATAACTATCTCGAAATTCTATGCTCGAATCCGGATCAAATAGCTATGAGAATAAAATAATATACGTTCATCCTACGTATTCACATTCATTTTGTTTTATATTCACTTATCCATAACCATCCCCATTTCACAACCTTCAGTTCAATTTCCATTCAATTATTCACTTGGAACAATTTTCCTCAATACCAATTTACTTAAGAATCTCACCATTCATTTCCTAAGTTTAATATAATTATTTTATACAATTCCTACATTAATTTTTGCTTCACTACTGAAGTTTATATTCAAGTTGAATTTCAAATCTATATAAGTTTCAGTTTGCTTCAATTTACTAATAAATTCCAAATCTAAATACCCTTTTATTAGTTTACTTATTAATTTATTTAAAAACTTAAATAAAAATTTATTTGCAAACCTTTTTCTTTCCTTAATTATTTTTTTTTCAAACCATTTCTTTAATTCATCTTACTTTACTTATACAGTTGTAATTCCATTTGCTTACAAATTTAATTCATTTGTCGTTAGTGAAAATTTCAAAAGATTCAAAAAAATTCTAACTCCCAAAATTTTCGAATTTTTTTGGCAGAGTCTCCTTTGTACGGAGGAGCTTTTGCAATTTGACAAGAGATATAAATATATTTTCATCGACCCACCCGATCGAAAAATAGAAAAACAGTTCATATCCCCTATTTGTATTGCGTAGGCGTACCTTATTTAGCATTTTAAAGCAAGTAGCTATTTATTTAAGCAATTAGCGCGGAAAAACCAATCAAACGGCTTCCAAAACCTGTACTTACTCATTTTAAACATGTCGGTGTCAATTATACAAAGTTTATTAACAACTTTCTTAATTTCAATAGCTAATACTTGTATAACATAAGCAATATCCACTAAACCCTTCCATAAGCAAATTTATAAGGTTCCAATGCAAATTTAAATGCTTTCATTTAAATGGTTTACACTTCATTGCTTACATTCAATTCATTTTAAATCCAAATAAACTCATGTTTATTACAATTGATTCAAAAACCAATTTTATTTCTTATATTAACTCATTTGCGTGAACGACGACCATTACTATGCAGATTCAATGACATTCACTTAATAAAATATCCATTCTAGTTTATAACTACTTAAAATTGATACCAATTCAATTTTTACTTTATTTTGTTCCATTTCTAATTGATTCCATTCAATTTATTTCATATTCCATATTCATATTTATCTTATTTGAATCCATTTATAAATCTTGGAACAATCCATTTTCAAACCATCCTATTCGATTCAAATGATTACACAACTCTCCACTTAACTCAATTTCATTCTTAATCCAAACAAACTCATTTAAAATGAAATAATCCCAAAAGCAATCCAACTCCCATATTGTTTCTTACTGCGTTTAAATGTATGCATATATATATATATATATCAATCATTGTTTTATAAAATCTATTATTGTTTTATTTTCTTGAGTAAATAACAAAACTATGATTTTGTTTACAGCAAAACTCTTTAACGTATGTACATCTCTCGCTGTTAAATTCAACATCAGTTTTACAAATTTAAACTTTTTGTAACACCAAAAAAAATTGAAAATAAAAATCACCTTAACCCTGAACAACGCAGAACAAAACAACGAACCGACTACGCTGAGCCTCGACTTCACATCGCTGACACCCCAAAACCTCGCGTTCGCACGTCGCCTGAAGACCACCTGAACCCTAGCCTTCCTCCAAAGAACCAGCCTCTAACCCACCGATCGCCACTTCCCTCAGCACCAACTTACGCGTCTTCCTACGAAGCCTTGCGACCTCCAACCTCGAATCACTCTCGAGTAGAGGAGAGGAATGGTTATTCCTTTCGTACTGAGATGTTTTTGGGTTTGGGGAAACGAATCGCGAGCAACTGAAGAACGAGGGGAAAAGAAGCTCTATATATATATATATATATATATATATATATATATATATTTAAACTGAAGCGGATTCGATTTCATGAATGAAATTTGAAAGAGGGAAGGGGATGAGCAATTTACATTTTTGAAACAAGGTAGCCATTTTTTTCTTGGCCTGGGTTTTAAATTTTCAACTGAAGATAGTGAAGATAAAGAAGGCTCGGCTGAAAGATAAAGTAGAAGACGCGATGAAAAGATGGAAGGTGGCTTCACAGAGAAGGGTGACGATAGAGACAGGCTAGGTCTGCTTATAGGGTGGCTAAAGGATTTGAAATTTATATTTTTGTATTCAAAATATCCCGTGGTCCAAATTCGAACCCCTAACCCCAATTTAAATGCAACGACCAGCGTTCATAGTGTTATATCGTTATATTGTCAAAACTGAACCAAAACATCTTTAAATTCGAATTTAAAAGTGCTATCACCGTCCATATTATCAAAGTAAATTTTCCAAACCTTCAAACTATTTTTAACCGGCTTAAAACTCCATATTCAATATTTAGCTCAACTTCAAATTATTTAAATCAATAATTTAATTATCAAATAAATGGTGATATTTGAAATTCAAGTTAAAAGTTAACTTTTAAATATTCAAAATCAATTGAATATTCAAATTTTAAAGTTTTAAAAATCCCAGGTCATCACCATGTGTGTATGGTGTAGTCCAGGGACAATAGTGCAACATCATCAATCATCACAATCCAAACACATCCATATTGATAAGCGATATAATCCTATAACGCTTTCTTCATTCACAGATTCACAGATTAATAATATAAATTCATCACAGATAAATAAATTACATTCATCATAGCTCAAATCAAAATAATTCATATCACAAAGTATCATACTAGAATCCAAACATTCATAAGTAAAATTTATTAACATCTGATTAATTTAAACCAGATTAATTACTTATGAATAAACTACTAATTTTGGTTAATTAATATTAACTAATTACAAGCCATTTTGATTAATTTTCCTTTAATCATTTATTAATTAACCTTTAATAATAAATTTACCAACCTTTAATTATTAATTAATCAACCTTAATAAATAAATTAATCTTTAATCATTAAATAATTTAACCTTTAATTATTTAATTATTCTTTAAATTAATTATCCTTAATTACATTAATTAATTAACCCTTAATTCTTTACCATTTAATTAATTATTCTTAATTAATAAATTAATCTCAATTAATCTCATAAATAAATTAACTCTTAATTAATTATATTTTAGTTAATTACCCAAATTAATTAACGTTTGATTACTCGATCACTTTAATTACATTCAGTAATTATCCATTAATAAATCACCTTAATTAATTACACAAAGTAATTAATCTTTAAATACTTCCACTAAGAAATCATCCTTTTCATTAATTAATCTTTAATCATAAATAATTATCCTTGATTACTTTTATTAAGTAATTAACCTTTAAACTAAATTAATATTTTATATAGCAAAAAAAACATTTCATCTTTAATTAATTATAATATTAAGTTTATTTAAATTAAACTTTTAAAACAAATTAAGGTTATATATATGTATATATATTGAAATACTTAAAACTCAAAATAATTTATTTCCAAACCTTTAATAAATTCCAACTTAAATAAACATTACTTATTTTAAAAAATGGTTAACTAATTGTTTAAACTTGGTTGATTTTTAACAAAACAAATCTGAAATATGTTTTCTTCCCAAATTTTTAAAACCTGGAATTTAACAAAACAAAATACCCAGGCCCAAAGTAAAAATCCCTGAGCCAACACTCATCCACTACCTCGATACCACTCGCGTGCGAACCCGAGAAATTATTCGAGCCACCACTTCATTTCCTCGAGATCAAACTCAAGTTTATCTTCTTCTTCCTCGAACTTTGGTTAATCCAGATGCGAACATCAACCCGTGCACATGTACAGGTGGCCACCGACGTTCTGACCAACGTTGTCATCGTTGACAAGTCCGCTTCGATCACCATACTCAATTCCGACCACCAAAATCACAAGATATTCACGAATGCGAGTTTAAGCATATCAGCTACCACCTGGAACAAAATCAGTCGCCAAAAGCCACTTTTTCACGACGTCTTCGACCTCCGGTCACCCCACCTTCGAGTCCAAACCCTCACCACTCACCCATGAAGCTTTTCCATTGGGTGCGATCGACCAAAAACCTACAGTTTAACAAATTCTGACCCTACCTAAAAATTAGATCTAAACCCTAAAATCAAGTCGTGCCGTCGCCACCATCATTAGAAAATCCTCTAGACAATTTTCTGATGTTCATTATTCCACCAGCCTCCTTCATCATCGATCGTGACATCCCATTCGTCGTTGTGATCGGAATTTGCCAAAAGATTGTATTCCGTTCAACTTAAAAATTCACCACAACTACCAAATTAAAAATCACAATATTATTTTTAAAATTCATCCTTTAGAATTCGAATTTGATTGTATATAAACAAAGTATGGAAATTCAACACTCAGGTTTTTGACTTGAGTTGATTTTCTTTGACATTTCTTATACCCAGCAATCCTATATGTTGATAATACTTAATAATATTTTTAAAATTTATATTGTGATCACTCAAACACATTTTATTCGAACATTAAAGCCTAAAAGGGATAAGGAGATTAGATTTAGGATTTTGAATAGGTTTTAGAACCTATTGTGTTTGAACAGAAGCATGGTTTTGCCTGTTCCTAGGCATATATACAGAGATTACCATACATACATATACAAAAAAAATCATTTTTAAACAACATGCACACCCTAATCCATATCATATTTTCAAAGATCACCACATGCTAATCAGGTATAACAAGCTTTAAGAATTAATAAGGGTGGTTTGCTCACCTGACATAAAAACAGAAAACAGGCTTCAAATTTGTAAATATGGAAATTGATGATTTGTACAGAAGCTTTTAATCTGATCTTT
The DNA here is from genome assembly GCA_030765085.1 of Allium cepa. NCBI lineage: Eukaryota > Viridiplantae > Streptophyta > Magnoliopsida > Asparagales > Amaryllidaceae > Allium > Allium cepa. The sequence continues at coordinate 1,035,804,182 of CM060928.1, forward strand.
GCTTGAATATTGAGTTGATCTTGCTTTTACATGAATTTGTTCTACCCCTTGATCTTTACTTAGATTAAAAGTTATGAGCAGGTGGACGATTATTTGTCTGAATCCTTATAGTTTCCAGGTTTGATTTTATCGTCTGGTTTATGCTTTATTTTCCAGGTTTGTAATCTGTTTTTGAGAAAACTGTTGTTTGATTTTCATTCCTAGTTTTAGAAAGTTCAAGAGGTTTGACTGCTTTTTTTTAATTTTTCTTCCTTGGTTTTGATTTTTGAAGATGAAAGATGAAGAGAAAGTTTTTAGCTGAAATAAGTAACCATGCTTCTTCTTTTAAAATATGTTATTCGATTTAAAAGAAAATAAAATGGCACTTATATTTTTAAACTAACACTTGTATTTTGCAGGGTTTAAATCTTTTACGCTTGTTGAAAATAAATATTTTTATGTTTAAACCCTTTTCTTTAATCTATTTAAAATTTTGTTTTAAATCCCTACTTTAAATAAATTTACAAATTTTGTTCTTAAACCCTTTGTTTAATATATTTCTATTTGGTTTAAATATGTACAAAACTAATTTATTTCAAGTACAAAAGAAAAGTATTTTAAACTTCTTATTAATTTAAGCAAATTATACTTTTATATATTTACAAACTGTATTTTAAAAGAAAATGTTCTAATCTTTATAACCAATACTATTTTAAACTTAGTTTATTATACTTTTATATGTATACGTGTACATAGAAATTTCATTTAGTTATGTATAAATTTAAAATTAAACTTAAGTTATTATTCTTAAGTTTATATAAATAATACTAGTGTTGAAAATGTTCAAATTTAACTTTTAGAAAATTATTGTATTAATTTCAAAATATAACTTCCAAATAATTATATTAAAATTAGAAAACAAACTTTTTAAAATATAGAGTATTAGATCCAATTTATTCATAATATACTTATTATTGAATTTCAAATCCAATATATTATCTAAAACATTTATTTTTAAATTTCAAAAAAATTAATATACAATCAATTTGTATTCATAAGTGAATAAATAAAGAAATGTCTTTTTACAAATATATATTTTATTCCATTCACAATCTATTTATTTTCCAAAATTTTAAAATAATTCACAATTTAATTCCAAAAATTAGATTAATTACCAATTTATATTCAATTTAAAAAATATGAATTTTACAGATTCCACCCCTTAATAAAATTTCATCCCCGAAATTTGCTAGACAGGGAGACCATCAGATAAACACACAAAGAAATGGTTTGCTAGATCAAATTAAATATCGATCCTGCATTTGGCTTACCAAATCAAAATATCATTAATAAATACAAGAATGAACTCATTCAATACTACACAAGATACTCGGGTCATTAGATCTACGAAATACGTAGGGGCATTGGTTAGTTCGGAGGATAACTAACCATTGGTAGAATATATCGGACCCCAGTAAAATAGACAAATGGATACTCAACTGAGGTTTGAATATCCCAAAGTATAAACTCGCGTGACCCTCTTTGAACTTGGATCCACACAAGAAATTACAACAAAATTTTCGAATTTGGTCCTGACCAAAATCATTATTGACACAAATTAATCTATCTTCATATTTTGTTAACCAATTTATTCCAATTTCAAATTTCAAATTCATTGAAGTTAAAATAAAAAGCTGATAAGAAACCAATGAAGAGAATACAAAATAGGAATTAGAACCTTTTCTACAATGATTCGCATGGCCACCATCACACCAAAGCTTCTTCTTGCACCTGCCACGAAGCAATCAAAAAATTGATATCGGAGATGATCAGAAGAGATTGATAGAGAAGGTTTGTTCCTTGCAGTTACAGGTACACAATAGATACAATAATCTAATACAAACGAATTGTCAATATCAAATACAAGATATAACAGCAGAAATATAATAGCACCAGAAGAAGAGATAACATCAGTAGCGGAAAGATATCTCACAAATGCCCAAGCTCCAAAGATTCCAATCCAAAAGCTCGAACCACCATCAAAATGAATTAAGCAAACTCGATCCCCAACGCGATTGCCAAACCAAAGACTTCAAAGGCTATCGAATCTACAAGCACTAGCTGATTATCTGAAAATCTTACTCTAGGCTTCCCGTGTGGAAAATTGTGGGCACCTAGAGTTTAGAAAGGGAACAATAAACTCCAAGTCAGTCATGGGACTGGTGTGAGCAAACAAAAACAGTTTTATTTGAAACAAAACAAACAAAAGAATTTAAAAAAGAAATATGCAATGCTTTTTGTAAAATGAAACTACCATAAGGCCTCCCGCTACATACATAGTGCAAACGCATAATTGGAGGAGATTTCTCCTTATGATAGTCAAACATGCTTGATACATGAAAACCTTTTTGATATTATTATTAGTGCATAGTTGAAAACATTTGCAAGTATAATATTGATCTGAGCCAGCATACAACCATTACTATATGCCTACTATAGCTACCATCTAAACAATGGGCCACCACCATAAGTAAATGACAGGTTGTACAACTAAAACCGTACAAGGCTCGTCTTGGTGATTGGATTTCCAACCAATGGTCGAGCTAAGGAACTTCTTGTGCCACATGGGTACGCCTTTGGAGTTACGCCCCGAGAACCTAACAGGATCTCTTCCAGCACAAGGCCGGGTTACCTCTGTAACTAGGTAACTACTACATGAGTGAGCCATCCCCTGGTCATAACCAACCTTTATCCGAGAGCTCTCAACCAACAACCACAAAGCAATAGATTTGCATCAACCACATAGGTTAAGTATCTGGGCTACATACAACGACACCACCTCTAACCAGAAGGAAATGGACATAACCCCGGGGGCGCTACCCCCAAATAACCTTGCCACATCTTTCCTGTTTCGACCATTTCGGGTTGTGAGGTCCAACGAGGTCACATCCACAAAGCTACGCTTTTCACAAAAGCCATGCTTCGATCAACACATGATCAACAGCACTTCGTATGCCACATTACCAAATTGGGAATGTATCACTAGAAACCGTCAATAACATAACCTCTAAGCTCATACATCTCAGAGAAGGGTGTTCAGCTAAGAGAATAAATCTCCGCCACCAAACATAAATGTATTTGATAGAAACTAGCTTTACATCTCAAAGTGTAACGTCAGACATACATCCATACAAGTTTGTTCCGGGTTTGAATAGAACAGAATGCACTTCAAAAAAGCCATTGCAATACGGATAATCCCTATTCACGTCCGGACTCTCCATCACAAAGGGTGATCAAATCTCTATACCAGGGATCAGCTGGTGCAGAGATATTCGACAGGTAATCCTTTCGCTTTCGAAAAGATCCGGCCTTCACCACCGGTCTTCAAATGCAATCCATAACGTCGTATCATTATTCGGAATGGGTTATATGACACAAAGTCCTCTCCTGGCTAAACCAAATAATGAGCGCTTAATTTAAAAAGCTTATGGATAAAGTAGGATCTTAGTTAAGTCACAACTTAAATCCCAAAACCTTTCTTCAAATGGTTTAAATAAATTGTCGTTTCAAATCTTTAAACGAAAAGATTCACTTCACAAAGTTCACCAATCTTTCACAAAGATTAATTTAAAGCTTTTAAAACAATTCTATTTCAAATCTTTTATACCAAAAATACACCTTTAAGATCCTCTTCAGTTTCAAAACATAGTTCAACAATCTTTCACAAAGATTCATTCATAGTTTTCAAAACAATTCTATTTCAAACTTGAAATCTTTTCAACACAAATTGGAAATCCTTTCTTTATATGAAAGCTATTATTATTTGAAAAATAATCCTTTTCGTTTCGAAAAATCCGATCAAATATGCACAAGTTATATCTTTCAAGTATAAACTTAGGTTAAATTCAAGTCCCAAAATAACACTTTTAAAAATGGTTTAAAACCCATACAAATGCATTATATAACTTGTATAACCATAATTTCTAAACATATATTTATAGAACGCAAGTTCAAATTTTGAATTCAAATTCAAATTAAACTATTTACATTAGCAAACTTTAACAAGTTATTCAAACTAAAACTCCTTTTTAAAAGTTTTTCATATTAACTCCAATTCAAATTCAAAACCATTTTTTGGATTTAAAATTCAACTTATAAAACCATTTTGAATGAAATAATATTAAATTTAAATATCTATGACTTAACCGCTTTCCTCATGAAATCCATATTTTTGTGTGTATGGTGTAGTCCAGGGGTTTTACACAATAGTGCAACATCATCAATCATCATAATCCAAAAACAGCAATTGATAAGCGGTATAATCCTACAACACTTATCTTCCTTCATAGATTCACAGATAAATAATATAAATTCATCACAGATAAATAAATTATATACATCACAACTCAAATCAAAATAATTCATATCATAGAGTATCATACATCAGGGATATCAAATAATTCAGCATTCAATAGAATCTAAACATTCACAAGTAAAATTTATTAACATCTGATTAATTTAAACCAAATTAATTACTTATGAATAAACTACCAATCCTGGTTAATTAATATTAATTAATTACAAACCATTTTGATTACTTATCCTTTAATCATTTATTAATTAACCTTTAATAACAAAATAATCAACGTTTAATTATTAATTAATCAACCTTAATAAATAAATAAATCTTTAATCGTTAAATAATTTAACCTTTAATTATTTAATTATTTTTTAAATTAATTATCCTTAATTACATTAATTAGTTAACCCTTAATTAATTACCATTTAATTAATTATTCTTAATTAATCTTATAAATAAATTAACTCTTGATTAATTATCGTTTAATTAATTACCCAAATTAATTAACCTTTGATTACTTAATCACTTTAATCACATTCAATAATTATCCATTAATAAATCACCTTAATTAATTACACAAATAATTTACCTTTAAATATTTCCACTAAGAGATCATCCTTTTCATTAATTAATATTTAATCTAAACTAATTATCCTTGATTACTTTTATTAAGTAATTTACCTTTAAACTAAATTAATGTTTTATATAGCAAAAATAAACATTTCATTTTTAATTAATTACAATTTTGTGCACGTGTGCAGGTAGCCGCCGACATTCTGACCAGCGTCGCCATCGCTGGCAAGTCCGCTTCGGTAACCATACTCAATTCCGACCACCAAAATCACAAGACATTCACGGTTGCGAGTTTGAGCAGATCAGCTACCACCTGGAACAAAACCGGTCGCCAAAAGCCATTTCGTCACGACGTCTCCAACCTCCGGTCACCACGCCTTCGAGTCCAAACCCTCACCACTCACCTACGAAGCTTTTCCCCTGGATTCGATCGACCAAAAACCCTCGACGATGATGCAGTTTAACAAATTCCAACCCTATCTAAAACTTAGGTCTAAACCCTAAAATCAATTCATGCCATCGGCACCATCATTAGAAAATCCTCCAGACAATTTTTTGATGATCACTATTCGACCAGCCTCCTTCCCCATCGATCGCGACATCCCATTCATCGCCGTTGATCGGAATTTGCCAAAAGATTGAATTTCGTTCGACTTAAAAATTCACCACAACTTCGAAATTAAAAATCACAATATTATTTTTAAAATTCATCATTTTAGAATTCGAATTTGATTATATAATCAAAGTATGGAAATTCAACACTCAACTTTTTGACTTGTGTTGATTTTCTCTGACATTTCTTATACCCAGCAATCGTATATTTTGACAATACATAGTAATATTTTTATAATTTAGATTATGATCATTCAAACACATTTTATTCGAACATCAAAGCCTAAAGGGAATAAGGAGATTAGATTTAGGATTTTGAACAGGTTTTAGAACCTGTTATGTTTGAACAGAAGCATGGTTTTGCCTGTTCCTAGGCATGTATACAGAGATTACCACACATATATATACAAAAAAATCATTTTTAAACAACATGCACACCCTAATCCATATCATATTTTCAAAGATCACCACATGCTAATCTGATATAACAACCTTTAAGAATTAATAAGGGTGGCTTGCTCACCTGACACAAAAACAGAAAATAGGTTTCAGATCTGTAAATCTGGAAATTGATGATTTATACTGAAGCTTTTAATCTGATCTTTGCTTGAATATTGAGTTGATCTCGCTTTTATTTGAATTTGCGCTACCCCTTGATCTTTGCTTAGATTAAAAGTTTTGAACATGTTCAAGATTGTTTGTCTGAATCTTTATAGTTTCCAGGTTTAATTTTATCTTCTAGTTTGTGCTTTTTTTCTAGGTTTGTAATTTTTTTGACAAAATTGTTGTTTGATTTTCGTTGCTGGTTTTAGAAAGTTCAAGAGGTTTGATCGCTTTAGTTTCAATTTTTCTTTCCTGGTTTTTTTGAAGATGAAAGATGAAGAGAAAGTTTTTAACTGAAATAAGTAACCAGGCTTCTTCTTTTAAAATATTTATATAAATTCAATTTAAAATAAAATAAAGTGCCACTTGTATTTTTAAACTAACACTTGTATTTTGCATGGTTTAAATCTTTTACACTTGTTGAAAAGAAATAATTTTATGTTTAAACACTTTTCTTTAATCTATTTAAAATTTTGTTTTAAAACACTACATTAAATAAATTTACAAATTTTGTTTTTAAACCCTTTGTTTAATATAATTTCTATTTGGTTGAAATATATACAAAACTAATTTATTTTAAGTATAAAAGAAAAGTATTTTAAACTTCTTATTAATTTACGCAAATTATACATTTATATATTTACAAACTATATTTTTAGAAGAAATTGTTCTAATCTTTATAACCAATACTATTTTAAATTTAGTTTATTATACTTTTATATGTATATGTATACATACAAATTTAATTTAGTTATGAATAAATTTAAAATTAAATTTAAGTTATTATTCTTATATTTATATAAATAATACTAGTGTTGAAATGTTCAAATTTAACCTTTTGAAAATTATTATATTAATTTCAAAATATAACTTCCAAATAATTGTACTAAAATTAGAAAAAAAACTTTTTAAAATATAGAGTATTAAATCCAATTTATTCATAATATATTTATTGTTAAATTTCAAATCCAATATATTATCTAAAACATTTATTTTTAAATTTCAAAAAAATTAATATATAATCAATTTGTATTTATAAGTGATTAAACAAACAAATATCTTTTTATAAATATATATTTTATTCCATTCACAATCTATTTATTTTCCAAAATTTTAAATTAATTCACAATTTAATTCCAAAAATTAGATTAATTACCAATTTATATTAGATTTAGAAATAGGAACGTTACAATGGAATTTGAAATGTTTAAAGGTTATGATTTTATAACTTGATTTTGGTTTAAGGTTTAATGAATACTTCAAAGATAATATGCATCTTCCGCTACAGCCTATCATATGCGATGGCATAGTGTGTGAACAGTGGAAGAAGGAAATTTGATACATCCATCCAACGGAGAAGCATGTAAACATTTAGATAAGACTTATCCCGCATTTGCTGCGGAAAGCCGTAATGTCAGACTTGGTTTATGTACGGATGGATTTTCACCATTTTCACAGTTTGGTAGTAAATATTCTTCCTGGCCAATTATCGTTACTCCGTATAATTTACCTTCATGGATGTGTATGAAGACACCATATATGTTTCTCACCATTGTCGTTCCCGACCCTCATGATCCAGCCCAAGGAATTGATGTTTATTTACAACCACTGATCGAAGAGTTGAAGAAACAGTGGAATGAAGGAGTCGAAAATTACGATGTATCAACGAATTTTTTTTCTCTTATTTGCTTCTTTGTTATGGACTATTAATGATTTTCCTGCATACGAGATGCTTTCTGGTTGGAGTACGGCCGGTCGTCTAGCATGCCCTTATTGTATGGTAGAAACACGAGCATTTTCATTACGATATGGGGAGAAAGTTTCTTGGTTTGATTGTCATCGGTGTTTTCTTCATCCCAATCATACTTTTAGAAGAGATAAGAAAATTTTCATAGCTAATAGTGAAGAGAATTTGAAACCACCCAAGGTTTGGTCAGGCGAGAAATATATGAAATTGTAAGGGGCTATCCAAAGATACATGAAACTGGAGTCCAGACTGAAATATCAGGAAAGTCAGACATTCATAATTGGTGCAAACAAAGTATATTTTAGGAGGTACCATATTGGAAAGATCTCTTACTCCGACATAATATTGACGTGATGCACAATGAAAAGAACGTGTTTGATAATCTGTTTAATACAATTTTGAATGTAAAGGGCAAAACCAAGGACGATTTGAATTCAGGGCTTGATATAGCAAACTATTGTAAGCGCCCGGAACTTCATATGAAGCCTAATGACAGTAAAAAACTGAAAGCATGTTATGAGCTAGACAATAAGCAAGTAAAACTCGTGCTAAAGTGGGGGGAAGAATTAAGATTTCCTGATGGGATTTCTTCCAATCTTCGTAGATGTATTGACTTCAAAAATAGTAAACTGAGTGGGATGAAAAGTCACGATTGTCGTATCATGATGGAATATTTACTACACGTGGCTTTCAAAGAACTGTTGCCCGTAAAAGTATGGAACGTTATAACAGAGTTATGTTTGTTTTATAAACAGGTTTGTTCGACAACATTAAAGGTGGATCGTATATGTAAACTTGAAGTAGAAATACCCATATTGCTATGCAAACTGGAGAAAATACATCGCTTGGTTTCTTTAACGTAATGGAACATTTACCTATTCATCTTCCATCCAAAGCACTTCTTCGAGGTCCTGCGCAATATGGATGGATGTATCCGTTTGAGAGGTAAATTAACATGTGCAATGTTCAAGTCAATTTCAAATTCAAATTTGTATATCTAAATATGTAATAAATATCTTAATAGGTACTTGAATCATCTGAAGAATAAGATTCGACAAAAAGCGCCCGAGTTGAAGGTTCGATATGCAAATCGTATCTTGAAGAAGAAGCCTCATTTTTTTCTCTCACTACTTCAAGGACGATATGAACTTATCATCTGTAACTGTTCCTCGAAATGAGAAAGTCGTTGAACAAAATTCTTCTCAAACAATGTTATCTGTTTTTAGACAACATGGTAGACCTGGTGGAAAATGTGTGGAAATATGGTTGGACGATAGAGACCACCATGTAGCACACACGTATGTTCTTTTAAATTGTGTCGAAGTCGTACCATTTGTCGGGTAATAATTAATTCACTTGTAATTTACTTATACGTACATAATAATTATAACACATATTACATATATGCAGTATCTACGAATCACAGTATCCGTCTAGAGATCTCAGTAAAGAATTTGCCAAATGGTTTTTCAACTATGTTTATGCACCAAGAAACCGTGTCGTTGATGAAGGCTTAAGACATGACCGAAAAGAAATGTGAAGACTTATCCAATATTCTTCGTCAATGTGTTTACATTTTATTAAAATATTTTATAATCAGATTAGTAATAATATTTATGTATTTTCAGGCCGCGAGATACAACCGCGAATCTACTATGGCCGAGTTGTTCAAGGTGACGCATGCCGTGGAGATGACTGATGAAGAAGGCAATGTTTCGTATGAGTGGACGGATGACGAATCCCAATCCGTAATGGTAAACTAATTTATTGTTAATAACAATATTTTGTCTTATTTTATTTTCAAAAACTTGAAATTCGGTTTTTGTCGTGTAAAACAATTGTTTGTAATCGCAGGAGAGGTATGAAGCTGAGCGGGCTTGGGTAGCACAGTCCACTGGTTGGGAAGAGCTTACGCTAGAGGAGGTGAACAATATCTGGGATGCTATTATTGATCCGCCTTCTCGGACCGATGCCCGGTATAGCTATGGAAATCTGTAGGTAAATTTTGACATGTACTAATATATAAATTTACACATTCATATGAATAGTTCAATAATTTTAATAATATTATATATATACTAATATATAAATAATTATGAACTATTTTACAGGCGATGAGATTGCAGAGTGCATACAGGAGGTCCCAGCAAGAAGAGGAGATTGCTCAGTTGAAGAAAACAGTGGATGAAATAAATGATTGGAGGAAGAGTTTCTTTGAACAACAACTGGATGAGCGGATTGCAGGTTATTTGCAACAGCATGGGAGGATGCTTGGAGAGGATGACAGCGATGGTGAGGAGTAGGTATGCTTGTTTGCTCATGTTACAGTTTGGTATCTACACATTTTGGTTGGTTTGGTGTATGTATATTTCGGGATATTATGTACATATTTTGATGGCTTGTAGTTGTATTAACGGTTTGTTTGGGTTAACAATTTGTAATTGTGGTTGAAAAACTACGTACACATTTTGGTTGGGAAACTATGTACATATTTTGATGATTTGTATCGGTTGACATGATATATATTGTTGTTGGGATTGTATATGATTTTGTTTGGCTTTGTTGGATTTAATATTGTTTGAATGTATAGTGTTATATTATGGATATATGATGGTTATAGTTGATGAATATAATGTATAGTGGCTGTGATGATGGTATTTGATGGTTATTGTTTGAAGTTTATATGGTTGTGCAAGTGCACAGAATTTTGTTCAGTATAGCGACGACTATCGACGGCTGGCGACGGTCATGTTGTTCAGATTAGCGATGGCTAGCGACGCCAATTAGACGTTGGAAAATTTCTATGTGGCATATTTACAGTCGCGAGCCGTCGCTATTTATGTGACGGAGCCGTCGCTAAAGCCGTCGCGATACTATTGGACGACGAGATAAATAGCGACGGCATTTAGCGTCGGCTAGCGAGGGACGGCGACGGCTAAAAGCCGTCGCTATCAGGTGCCGTTCTTGTAGTGAATACATAGTTGCATTACTCCTTATATCCAGAAAAATGCTACAAGTATTAAACCGTTGATGCAATTTAATAAAAAAAAACTAAAATTCATAAACTATTATTGCCATTCATAAAATGCTGCTGCAAAATTGCATTATGAACATATGCATAAATAGTTTAATTAAAAATCAAAAAATAAAACTATAAAGTAGCATTACTACAACAAAAATAAAATAAAATGGTACCGGAAGATAGAATCATTAAAAAGCTTCAAATAAAAATGCTACCGATCAATAACAATATAAGAAAATGTATGTAATTAATTCATTGAAAAATATTATTATAACTAGAATGCTAATACAAAATAGCATTGTAGTATAGTATTACATACTTCACCTATAAAATTCATAAAATATTACTACAGAGCAAATATTGTTAAAATGGTTCGAAAACTACTAATGTTGTTTGTAATGCTAAAATAAAATATTAGCATGAGTTAAAATACACACTTCACCTACAAAATACCATAGTTGCTCAAAAACCGCTACTATAATAGATAAACTACCAATACAATTTATAAAATAGCATTATGAAATAAGATTGTGAGCTCAAATATGCATTTTTGTTTAAAAATGCTAGCATTAGGAGCAGAAATATAAATAACTATTGTGCTTTTTAAAAAATGTTTATGCACACTATTATCTTCTTCCATAAATTCATGTTGCTTCTCCTCTATACCCTGCTTTAATCATACAAAACATCATTTCTCCATCACTGTATCAACATGTTAATGCTTCGATCATCTTCATTTCGATCTGCATCACCTTCTCCATTTTCCATCATCATCAAACTCATCATGCCAATCTCCATCATAGTCATCGGGTTCGACTCCTCCACCATCAATAGTTGTTGCACCATCATCGAGAACTATCCACCCCTTCTTTCCCATCCATAGTCCATCATGTGAAAAAATGCAACGCTTATTTGGTATGTCCTAGCGCATCAAAAATTGTCTATGAGCCCCATTATGGGATAATGTTTGTCCTTCATGCACAAAAATGAAGCGCGTGTCTTAACACCTAAAAGTTATTAAAAATTTGTCCTTCTTACAATTACATGTTCTATTTAATAGTAGTTTTGTGCTACGAATCAGCCGTTGTCATTTAGTTTGTTTCCGTAATCCCGCCATATCTAGCTGCTTAACATAAGCAGTATGTTTGCAAATCAATGTCTTTAAAACCCTTTTCCCAACAGTCGTAGGGATTCAATTAATCAAAATTATAAAAATAGTAAATTTGTTATTGCTTTTTAATATTGAATGCTTTCTTTATCTATGGTATGAATTTTTTCTTTTTACAAATTGTAGAAAAATAACAAGTTTTTTCCTCCTTCACTAAGAAGAAAACCAAATTATTCAAAATATAAGCATTAACAAGGAAACCATCATAATAACATCAAAAATATTAAATGAAAAACATAACACCATGGCTTAACTTTGAAGAATTATGTGCGTATGAGTATTGATATGCATACACATATACACATGCATGCGCTTGCACACTATATGGTAAGTAATTAAACTAATTGAATTGTCTTTAACTTTATTGTTACTATGGAGGTGTTTGAAAAAATAATTAGAATAGGAACTATGAATAAAAGCACAATAATTGTTACCGGCACTATAAATAATCTAATTACGGTTTTCGCTATTTGTAGAAAAAAATTCTTTATTAGATAATTAAATAGGTAATTAACAAGAGAACCAACTGTAAGTTAGAAAAATGATATTAAATTAACTCACTAATAATGCATCCATTAGCTAGGAAACCATCATAATGTAATAAAAAATATTGAAAGAAAACATAATACCATGGCCTAAATTTGGAGAATTATGCGTACGTCTATACATAGACATATATACACATATGTTTGTGTATGTATAAATACACTAGCATGCATACCATAGAAACATTCTTACATACCTATGTATACATACATACATACATACATACATACATACATACATACATACATACATACATACATACATACATACATATATATATATATATATATATATGGTCAGGACTGATTACTCCTCTAATCCACTTGATTTCAACTGCAAGCTCTGAATTAAACAATAGAGTTGAGTGGTAAGAGGAGGAAAGTATAATTATTTAAGGTGGAACATGTATTTGAAATTAGTGGGTTTGAGTGAAGCAAAAATAGATGCAACCGATCCTTGCCCTCTATGTGTGTAACACCACCTTAAACAGTACTAAGTTTCAATTTAAATAATAGTTTATTCTCTCTCATTCCACCACCACTCTTATTTAAATCAGAACTTGTAATAGAAATAAGTGGTCATTTGGGATGTTATACTGTTTGTGGTGGCACTGAACACCCTTTGTGTGTGTGACGGTTATTTGAATCAGAACTTGTAATGGAAATAAGTGGGTATTTGGGATGCTATACTATTTGGAATAGTATCGAACACTCCTTATGTGTGTGTGTGTGTGTGTCTGTAGGTGTGTGTGCGTGTGTATGTATATATATATATATATATATATATATATATATATATATGTATGTATGTATGTATGTATGTATGTATGTATGTATGTATGTATATGTGTGTGTATATATATATGTATATATATGTGTATATATATATGTATGTACGTGTGTGTCTGTGTGTGTATATATATATGTGTGTGTGTGTGTGTGTTGTGAGTGTTATGTATATATGTATATGTGTGTGCCCATGCACGTAAATACATACACACAAACGTACATACGTACATACGTGCGCACGTACGTATGTGTGCATTTATTCATTTATTTAAGTAGCAAAAAGAAATCCAAAATATCCACAATGTAGCCACTAGCTAGCCACTAGCTAGGAAACCATTACAATAACAACAAAAATATTAAATGAAAACATAACACCATTGTTTAAACTAGGAAATTACGTATGTACATAAATACAGACTATGGTATGTAATTAAGCTAATTGAATTTTCTTTAACTTTATTATAATTGTATATGTGCTAAAAAAAGTAACGAGATTAGGAATTAAGAGGAAAAACACAAAAATGTTTTCCGCGCTATAAATGATTTCGTTATGGTTTTCTATATTTGCAGCTAAAAAAGTTTGTTTATTTAATAATTAAGCTGGTAATTAACATGACAACCAATACTTTTAATATTGTAACAGCGATAATCAAATCAAATAAACCCATCCACAAGATATTCTATGCCACCTAAGAACATATAAAACACCATTAAATGAACCATAAATCCATAAACCCATAAACACAATCCTATGGATAAAATTAAACTGAAAAAATAATCATAATTACCATTATGTTATGTATTCAACAGTAAATGGTTGACATATCATGTAAAACCCCTTAAATATATACAATAGAAAATAAATACACACGATGCATATGTTTATGTGTACGTTAAATAGCTTGCAATATTCAGAAATTTATTTAATACAGAGTTAAGTAGGCAATTAAAACTAAATTAATTGATATTTCAACATTGTAGCTGTCGAATGTGAAACCAATAAACAAAATTAAATACACATTCCATAATATGTTTTACCAAAAAAGAGTATACATGCAATTAACCTAGAGTTCTCTGACCGTTGCTATATATGAAATGTCATAATGGCCACATAAATTGTCATAAATACGCCTACGAAATGCTGTAATTCTTCTTCCCTAAAGAATGCTATAAATACCTAATCTCACCATTCCTTGCAAACAGTCTTAAACTGAAAACCTTCATACACAATGGCGAGGAAAGTAAAAAGGTCCTGGTGCCTAGATCGTCTGAAGATCAGGAACAGGAAAATCAGAAAGGTAAAGGCACGTTGGGCGCGTTTCTGGAAATTGCGAACCGGATTGTTCAAAGAGGCAAAAGAAATTTCTATCCTTTGTGGTGCAAAAGTAGTTGAAGTTGTCATCTCTCCTAGTGGAAAATCTTTTACTTTCGGGCACCCCACTGATGGCGACTCCATCGTCAATGAGTTCCGGGACAAGACTATAGCTGAGATGGAATGTTTGTTGGAGAAGGAAAAGAGGAGAAGGAAGATGCTGGAAGAAGAGTTGAAAAGGAGTACAATGGAGTTGAGTATGGTAGATGTGGAGGAGCACGAGAGGAGGTTGATGGAGCTGAGGGAGAACCTTGCCAAGCGTGTGGAGCGTTTACCCATATGGTGATTTTTCTGTTTTTATGTACGATTATGATTATGTTCTCGTGGTTCAGTTTAGCCAGTCATGAAAGATTGGTGAGGAAGATTTGATGTTCTACTATGAGATATTTGAAAATTCTCCTTTTATTTGGATTCCTTTTATTTGGATTGTTGTTGTTTGAGAACTTTTTAATTTGATGTTCAAGTTTGTAGTGTTAATCATGTATGGCGAGATAACTTATTTTAACCTAGTTATTAAAAAATTTTGAAAATTTTCAAATTAGACCCCTGAAATTAACTTATTTCAATTTTAAGTTTCATCCAAAACTTATTAGAAAATAAACCTCGTTTTCTGCATGCAACATTTTTACTTGCGCATTTCAAAATTGTGCAAACAATTTTTTTTTTCAAACTCGCGCATTCCGTAAATGCTCAAACACAATTTTTTTTTAATCAAAAAAAACATTTGCGCGATTCAAAAATGCTCAAGCACAAATTTTTTAATAACACTTGCGCATTTCAAAATTGCGCATGCACAAATTTGTTTTTTTTTTAAATACACTTGCGCAATTCATATTTGCGCAAAACCAGACCTAATTTTGTAATAAGTTTTCCACAAGGCTTAAAATCGAAATAAACTATTTTTTGATGCTTTTTTAGAAAGTTTGTCCTATGCTATTTTAGAAAGTCCACCAATACTAATGTCCATATTTGTGTCTGAGGAAGCTTAATTTCAACGCATTAAAATAAAAGGTCAGCAAAAAATCAACCAACCAAGTCGTACTTGATTAGTTTTTTTTTTTTTTTTTACTTTTTTTTCTTTTATGCATTAACTATTTATTGTATTGGGGTTGGGTAAGTTACAAATAATATAAAATTTCTTGAAAACAACTATATTTACCTAAATATGAAAGTGATATTGGACATGAGGGGTAAGATTCCGTTTCCCTATGGTACAATAGCAAATATCTTTTGACGAAAAGTATAGATGATCTTAATCGCATAAGGCTGCGGAATATGCTGCAAAAAAGGATAGACAAATCATGTGGAACTCCATAAATTGTCACAACTTGTGTGCATGTTGTGTGATCCAAGTGTAGGAGGACTACGACTAATTATTTTTTAGTTTCCAATCCATTAAAATTATTTGCTGCTTATTAAAGAATAAAGCGGGTAAGGTGAAATTTTTACTTGTAAGTTGGAAGATGGGATTTGATTTTTATTTTTTTTACATATATAAGAACAAAGCTCAAGTTAAAAAATGTTGTTCGTACTTGCTTCATTGTTCATATGCTTCCTACTCCAAAGGGAAGAAATATAATGAGATATTTAAAAAATACAAAAATGATAAAATTTAAAGTCTGTAGGTTGTTGATTGGGGATGTAAAGATTCTCATGAATAAGCTTTCAAACGTGCCGTAGAGCACATATTAGCAGTGATTGATTCAAACTAAATTAATAGAAGAAAAAAGCATTTTGAAGTACCCATTTAACTTAAAAATTTAACAGGTGAAATTCCAGGCAACTTAGTTAGTTTAACAGATTTAACATACGCCATTTGGGTAAATGATAGCATTTAATCTAGTTTTCCAACACATTGTTAACTTGAATAATAAAAAATAATATGAACCCGTTATTTCGTAACCCGACCCAACCGCTGTCCAACCTCAAATAAACCGGGATCATGGACCACCATGGTCTGAAACTTAAGCAAGCATATGTTTTACACGAACCTAGGCCAGTCCTTCGAATAGCGGTCCAATCGTCAATTTTACTAGTTCAACCGTGTTTCTTTTATTTTTCCCTTACTTTTTCACCGTGTAATTCTCATTTATTTTCATACTTTGTATTTCATTAAAGAATATAAATAATTCAATATTGCAAAATCATAATCGTACCAAAATTTAAATAACAAATTGTACCGCTTCTTTTTTCACGACTGCAACCTCCTCCAGGGCAACTCCAAGATTCGTTAAGTTTGCCGTCACTAAATTTCTATCGTTGTGCACCGCTCTACTGTTTACACAAATGTACTTGCGTTGGTGCAATTGCACACAATATCGATTGCAGACCATAAAGAATCTTATATCTTGCCCACTTGCATTTTATCTCAATATTTTGACATATAACTTGTTGTTAAATCAGTATATTTTCAAGAAAAAATTCCACGGTTCTAAAGATTTGACTAGTTTAATCATAAAAACCTTAAACCTTAAGTCGTTACGGTTCGACTTATGGTTCATTCTAAAAACTATGATATCGAGGATTCATGTGGCACGTAGTAGAATACAAGCAATCACTTGGCCCACAATACCAAAATAGCAGAACAATAAACGTTGAGGTAAAGTCACACTCAAATTTTGGTACTATTTCAAACTTATTACTTCTAATTAACATATAATTTTCAACTTATTTGATGAATACACCAAAAATCATGGTGAGCTTAATTTCCAAGGAAACTATTCTAATCAATCACCAAAGACATCCCTTTTTATTCAAAATTATTATTTCAAATTTTGAAAAGCTATCGGGATTTAATTTATATTCAATTCAATTATGTAATTTTATTTTATTTTTATTTCTAAAGTAATGAATTATGACTTAATTTTAATGGTTATTAATGGTAATTTAGTTTATCCGAAAAGTTAGTGCGGTTTATATTCAATATAAAAGTCATATGGTTTAATTTTTATTTCATCGGTTATTTAATTCGATTTCAGCTTAAATATAATTTTTAATTTTTTTTCCAAATTTAACTTAAATACTTCATCCTATAAAGTTTAGTTATTGGTCAGTGTTGGCTAAACATCTACAGAAAAATTTAACATATCGGAAAAACAGTGTAGAGATGAAATATGTAAATAAACCATGCGTAGGGAAGTCGTAGGGAATTTAAATATGGCATAGGAAATGCATACAAAATCACCTACATTATTCCTACACCGCAAAAAAAAATTCATTTTAGAAACTTTGGGAATAAATTGCCTTATAGGGAGTGTAGGGAATTCCTATGTCATTTCTACATCTAATATTTTACTAATGGCACACCATGGTATAGGTATGGCAATAAGAATTTTGGGATAGAAAAACAAGCCTAAGTTGTGAAAATACAAAATTCTTTCACTTTTCTCAATGCACATCAATTCCTTTGCTCCCTAATTGGTGCCTTTTCCTTTGAAATCCATCATTTTAAATGTCTTTCCCTTTAATTATTATTTTTTGTAAATTAAAGATGGCTATGATTTGGCTGATTATGTGAAGACATATCGCCAAGGATTATGAATTGGTCTTATCTCCATTGGAATTTAATCAATTAACATGTTTTATCTCCACCAGAATTTAATTAATCAACCTTATAAAAATAATTGGAATTAAATATGATTGGAGGAAATGTCTGCTGCTTTCTTAATTTTGAATGCTTAATTTATGTATGGTACAAAAAAGAAATTGTACAAACTTGTGGAAGAATACTAAGTTTCTTTTCCTTTACAAAAAACAAAACAAAAACCAAAATATCGACAATGCAGCAATTAACTTGCCGCTAGGTAGAAAACATTTCCATAACAAAAAAATTATTAAATGAAAACATAACACCATGGTTTAAATTAGGAAAATTACGTACTCACATACACACACACGTGAATGTATGTTTGTCCGTACACATTATGTTATGTAATTAAGCTTACTAGTACGACCATCCAACGGTGAGAACCAACCATTCAATCACAATTTTGTTTAAGAAGACATATTAAAGACATGCATATTTTTGTCCGGCTTTACATAATACGGTTTTGCAAGTTTACAATAGAAAAACTTATCAAAGGTCATTTGATTAAATTGTCTTTAACTTTTTTATTATTGTAGAGTTGCTATAAAAGTAGTGACGTTAGGAATTAGGTAGAAAAAATAACAAATGTTATAAAATAAATAAAGCAGAGGACATTAGAGAGAACAATTTTATTCATTCAGAAATTAGTAATCCATTTTTATTACATTAGCTGTAACAACCCGGAATTTTTGACAGCATATTCTAATAAATATTTAATCTAATTTAAATTAAATACAAGCTTTACATTTTATAAACAAATAAGATCTTTGTATATTTATCAGTATATTTGTGTCAGTAAAAGAAATTTTGATTTAAAAATTTAAAATAGAATGCTTCAAAACCATTTAAAACAAAATATGTCTTATTCAATAAAATCAAATCAAAGACTCTACATTTTTATTATTTGATAATATATATGGATACATTCTAGTTTTAAAAATGATAAAGCTTAGAATAAACAAACATAGTAATATTAAACATAAACATGGAAATCTTACACATGAGTATAAAACAATATAAATAATTATAAACGTAAACATACAAAATAAGTATAAAAAAATAATTATAAATTATACAATATAACTAAAGAGATAAATGTACAAATATAAATTATAACTTGAAGTATAAAAATGCAAGTATATGATATAAATCAATGTTTGATATTAAACTATAAATAGGATGAATTTAGAAAGCATAAACATGGAAATCATACATGAACAACATAAATTTTAATAAAAATCATATCAAGTTGCTGTGCAAACAAGGGTGTGAAGAAGTCAAAGTATACAAATTTAATATAAGATATCTTTATGCATTGCCTATGTACACATATACATATGTAGAGCAATCAAGTGTTTTGTCCAGAGGAAAAAAATATATAAACTAAAAATAAAACTTAGGTGTTGCTGGAAATTTATATGCATAAGAAAAACAAAGTTTCACTTCAAATATAATAAAACAAAATCCGTGTCTTACAAAATATGCTTGGCCGAAATAATAATAAAAAAATATAAATATCTTTATACAACACATAAGAAGTATCAGTAAACATTAATTATATGTTATCATAATTAAGAGCATGAACATTAATTAGCACAACTTCTTGTTAAACTAGTACTGCAACCGAAATTCTTGTAATAATTTCTTTCTGCAGAATACTACTTAGCCAATAAAAAGATAGAATAGCAATACAAATACCAACTGCCTAGATACAACCCATACTGTTAAGTAGCTTATATATATATATATATCCACCATATCTCTATATTCGTTGATAAAAACTTGACTAAACCTACAAACGAACCTGAGAATCAAATAAGGAGAGAAGATAAACATTTGTTGCTTGGTAAACTTAAATAAAATTCAAGACAGAAAAACTAAAGAAGGCTTCAGGAAATTCTTCTGTAGTGTTCTTCATCAATACCTTACCATATGTTTTAAAGTTTACTTGGTGAGTAAACTTACTTATTTTCAATCTAAACATGTATCTGTAGCTTATAAATGGTGTGTGTTTTGATCTTTGCTTAAATAAGTAGCCTTAAGTAATTGCTGTTGCTCTGGAAAATTTGATATGGCTGTTCTTCAGTGTTTTTCCAAGTTTCTGAACATAATAAGCAAAGAAATTGTAAATACTTCAAATGTTTTAACCTTGGATATTAATGCTAATCTAAGTTGTTTATCCAAATCAAGGCCTGCAACTTTGTTAGAGTTTTACAGTAATCTATACAAAATGTATTTCAAGTTACAGGTAAAATAATTAAAAGGATCAAATTTCAAATGTTTAAATTTGTTAATTCAATAGTATAATTAGATTTCATACACATAATTATGATTTTTAAGCAAGGGTATGAGGAGCGGTTTTAAAATGAAACTAAAATGGATTTTTGTCAATTCTAGATGATTGATTAATTTTAATTTCTGTAAATTGATAGGAAGCAAGCTTGTAATCCATTTGATTCCAGAAAAATGTCAAAATAATTTTCGAATGCATAGATTTTGAGATTGTGATTAAGGTAGGGTTTTAGTGCTTATATTTTTAATGCTCTGTATAAATTTGTTTTCGGCATCATTACGCAACCGAGTTGATCGCGATTTCAGGTGGTGTTAGGGGGGAATGTGATCGAAGTTTTGGTGGAGTTCCATCACCTCCGGTGATGGATGGTGGCCACATGAAGGAATTTTCGGTGGGTGTTTGTTGTTGCATGTTCGAGCTACAGGCAAATTTTTGCCTTCGATCGAATCGTGATGATTTGAGTGATGTATTCGTATGAGCGAACAATTTGGGGTTTGTGGGGGCAGGCGCGAGTCGTCGGAGGCAAAGCGAACCACCGTGCACGTGCACGGTGGTGATCAGTGCTCGTAGAGTTTTCTTTTTGGTTATCGCGTGTGGGTTGCTCGAGGTCCTTGAGAGGTCACTTCGAGTTTTCCTTGGGTTGCCTCCGAGTCGTTTACATGAGTGGCTTCAGCAGTAATTTATAACTTTACTTAAACTGTTACTTAAAAAAAATGATAACAAGAAAGGAATCAGGGAGAGGGAGAAGAAGATAGAGAGTAAGGGAGACGCACGGGAAAAACTCGAGACTGTCTCGAGTAGGAAAGGGTGCTGGCTCGGGTCCTTTACCAATTGAACGTGCAAATTTTGTGTTTTTTTATAACTAAGTAACAAAACAATTAGTTAGTTAGGCTAATATTTGTTTTAAAAGTTTAATATGGTAAGTATGTAAAGATAGGTGATTAATAATAAGTAATTAGAATGTTAATTAATTTATATTTGAAATTTAATTGATAACTTTAAATTAATTTTGTAACTAAAAATAAATCATATGTTAAATCAATCTAAGACTTAATAACGTAGCTAATTACTTGAAGTTAATTAATGGAAATTAACTTAAGTGATTAATTAGGAATTATACTTCAATTAAATTGACAATAATTGATTTATTAAAGTAATTTTTGATAATTAAATAAGTAATAAATTTTTAATAAGTAAGTTATTAATTAACAATTAAAAACAAATTAATTAACTAAGTATTTAAGTAATAATTGATGAGTAAAAGTTAATTAATTAAACAATTACCTAAAGATTAGATGACAAATAAATTAATAATTAATGATAACTAAGTAATTAATTGATCATTAATAAGTTAATTAATCAGTAATTAATTAAATAGAATAAAATAGTTTATTCTTAAGCAATTAATTAAGTTAAGTAAAACCAAACTGTTTGGTATACATTGATAATTCTGTTTGATTGACTTTAACATCTGTTTGATGATGTCTCTGTGATATGTTGTGCTATATTATGGATATCTGTGATAACCGTGTATGATTTATCTGTTATATCTGTTATGTGAATTCTGATATTAAATTGAACTGTTAAGTTAAATAGACAACTTGGCCCTTAAAATGGCGTTTGGATTTCGATAAGACCGGGATTGGAAGAATCAATTTTGATTCTCCGAAAACCACATCCAAATTAAACGATAGGTCATGACTTATCATTTGGTGATCGAGATGGTGTTTCAGAATGCAAGGGTTATCGTCGTTAATTCTAAGGGTGATTCCAAAATGAGTGTAACGAGATAATGCCTTCGGTTTCGTTCGAACCCGGAACGAACTTGTATGGATTGAATGCTTTCAACACATCGTCAGGCGGACGATGAGCATTCTAAGAATATTGTTCAATAAAGGTAATCGCAGCCTCAAGCCTCATCAACCGGGAATGGCTAAAACATGGGAGATGCAGCAAGGTTAGGTGGGTCATGCCCAAGCAGGACCAGATATTCCCCTGTCCAGATGTCCCTTTTTATTTCGGCTGTGTGAGCAGTTGTTGGCCACAACTGCGGGGTTATCTTGTTCGGGACTGTTCAGTAAGCAATGGTTCTGGCCTTGTGTTGTAGGGGGTCGGGAGTGATCCTCGGTACGGTGATCTAGGCCCCGTACTATGACGGGCGGTACCCCAGTAGCCCTGCCATTGTTGGAAACCCATTTTCCCTACGAGACCCTACGATTTTGATTTGTATTACCCACTTTCGTGGCTAGTAGCTGGAATTTAATCATGTAACAATTTCGGCTATTTTCTATTTACTTGAAAACCCTAGACACTATTATAATATCACTGAATTTCCTAAAAAATGTTTTGGTTAGCGTAAGGTAAAAACTTACCCGTACTTATTTGTGGGGAGTCTTACGTGATACCTTTATTTTCAAATGATTTTCAAAGTTAAGCAATTTTAACATGTTTACTCATACCAGACCCATGTCTGACCCGGAGTTTATATTTTGTTCTTCATAAACTCTTGGGTACTCAAATTTTTATGAGTAGCCAAGTGATAGGTACTTGGGAGTGTTGATTTTCTGGAGAAGCTTTTGGGAAGAAGACAAGACGTATGTATCTATATATGTAGTTCCGCTGTGTAGTTAGTGTATGCTGTATTTTGGATGTATGTATGGACATATATGTATATGACAGTCCTGTTATGTGTTATTGTATAACTCTGATGTATGTATAACTATGTAATAGTTATGTGATGTATTATATTTTGTTCCATTCCGCTGTGAGATTCTGATGTTGTTGTTCTTTCTTTCTATTCTTTTCTATTTCTATCCCTTTCTTTCTTAATGATGATACGTCTTTCTGGGTTGAGAAAGGCGGGTCGTCACAGTTGGTATCAGAGCGCTTGGTCGAGCGACTACCTAGGCTCTTGTGTTATATTTATCTTGAGAGTGCGTATTTGCATTTTCATATAATTATATAAGTCTATCTAAATTGGTTGAGTTACCTGTTCAGGTGACTGACATGAGTTTAGGAAGAAGAGGCAGAGTTAGGGCCAGTACTTCAACAGATAATGGACAGAGTCAAAATGTTAGTGCGGCTATCAATCCAGTACCGTCTCAAGTTAGTTTTTCAGCTTTATGCAAGGATTTCAAAAACCTTGGAGGCCAACCATTCAAAGGTTCAGAGTCAATAATTGAAGTTGTAGACTGGGTACGCTCTTGCGAACGTATTTTCAAGAGCATGAAATTGACTGATGAGCGTAAGAGGCATATGGCATCGCGACAATTGCAAGTTGGTGCAGCAGCATGGTGGGATTCAACTATTGCAAATATTTCCAAGGATGACATTTCATGGGACAGATTTAAGGAGTTGTTTGAAGAGAAGTTTGTGCCAACGGCAGGAAGAACCCAATTGTATCAGGATTTTCTATATTTGAAGCAGGGTAGTATGTCTATTTCGGAGTATGAAACCAGATTCAACGAACTCTCTTGCTATGGATCAGGACTCATCGATACTCCTCTTAAAAAGAATGAGAAATTTGTGCAAGGATTTAGGCCTGAATTCCATGGAAAATTGACGGTGCTTCTGAAGGGATCTTTTGTTGATTTGATTGATATGGCATTGAGATATGAAAGTATGATGAGTAAGAAACTGGTGGCTCCAGTTGCAGCTTCAGGTGGGAATTTCACCAATTCGAATAAGCGAAAGTTCGATCCTAAATGGAGAAAGCCAAACAAGAAGAAACCTGGAAATAACAACAGATCCCGAAAGTGCTACATTTGTCAACAGGAAGGGCATTTGGCAAATATATGTCCTAGAAAAGGATTCCGATGAGACCGGAATCGGAAGAAACAATTTTGATTCTCCGAAAACCATATCGATCCAAATTAAATGGTAGGTTGTGACTTATCATTTGGTGATCGAGATGGTGTTTCAGAATGCAAGCGTTATCGTCGTTAACTCTGAGGGTGATTCCAAAATGAGTGTAACGAGATAATGCCTTCGGTTTCGTTCGAACCCGGAATGAACTTGTATGAATTGAATGCTTTCAACACATCGTCAGGCGGACGATGAGCATTCTAAGAATATTGTTCAATAAAGGTAATCGCAGCCTCAAGCCTCATCAACCTGGTATGGCTAAAACAGGGGAGATGCAACAAGGTTAGGTGGGTCATGCCCAAGCAGGACAAAATATTCCCCTGTCTAGATGTCCCTTTTCATTTCGGCTGTGTGAGCAGTTGTTGGCCACAACTGCGGGGTTATCTTGTTTGGGACTGTTCAGTAAGGAATGGTTCCGGCCTTGTGTTGTAGGGGGTCGGGAGTGATCCTCGGTACGGTGATCTAGGCCCCGTACTGTGACAGGCGGTACCCCAGTAGCCCTGCCATTGTAGGAAACCCATTTTCCCTACGAGACCCTACGGTTTTGATTTGTATTACCCACTTTCGTGGCGAGTAGCTGAAATTTAATCATGTAACAATTTCGGCTATTTTCTATTTACTTGAAAACCCTAGACACTGTTATAATATCACTGAATTTCCTAAAAAAATGTTTTGGTTAGCGTAAGGCAAAAACTTACCTGTACTTATTTTTGGGGAGTCTTACGTGATACCTTTATTTTCAAATGATTTTCAAAGTTAAGCAATTTTAACCTGTTTACTCATACCAGACCCATGTCTGACCCAGAGTTTATATTTTGTTTTTCATAAACTCTTGAGTACTCAAATTTTTATGAGTAGCCAAGTGATAGGTATTTGGGAGTGTTGATTTTCTGGAGAAGCTTTTGGAAAGAAGACCAGACATATGTATCTATATATGTGGTTCCGCTGTGTAGTTAATGTATGCTGTATTTTGGATGTATGTATGGACATATATGTATATGACAGTCCTGTTATGTGATATTGTATAACTGTGATGTATGTATAACTATGTAATAGTTATGTGATGTATTATATTTTGTTCCATTCCGCTGTGAGATTCTGATGTTGTTGTTCTTTCTTTCTATTCTTTTCTATTTCTATCCCTTTCTTTCTTAATGATGATACGTCTTTTTGGGTTGAGAAAGGCGGGTCATCACAGTTGGTGTCAGAGCGCTTGGTCGAGCGAGTACCTAGGCCCTTGTGTTATATTTATCTTGAGAGTGCGTATTTGTATTTTCATATAATTATATAAGTCTATCTAAATTGGTTGAGTTACCTGTTCAGGTGACCGACATGAGTTTAGGAAGAAGAGGCAGAGTTAGGGCCAGTACTTCAGCAGATAATGGACGGAGTCAAAATGTTAGTGAGGCTGTCAATCCAGTACCGTCTCAAGTTAGTTTTGCAACTTTATGCAAGGATTTCAAAAACCTTGGTGGCCAACCATTCAAAGGTTCAGAGTCAATAATTGAAGTTGAAGAACGGCTATGCTCTTGCGAACGTATTTTCAAGAGCATGAAATTGACTGATGAGCGTAAGAGGCATATGGCATCGTGGCAATTGTAAGTTGGTGCAGTAACATGGTGGGATTTAACTATTGCAAATATTTCCGAGGATGACATTTCATGGGACAGATTTAAGGAGTTGTTTGAAGAGAAGTTTGTGCCAACGGCAGGAAGAACCCCATTGTATCAGGATTTTCTGTATTTGAAGCAGGGCATATGTCTATTTCGGAGTATTAAACCAGATTCAACGAACTCTCTTGTTATGGACTGTAACAACCCGCATATTTAACGATTTTATATTTAAATGTTTAATTTAAATATAGCGTCGTTAGTCGGATTTGGGTCCAAAATGTTACCTTTTGCAAACGGCCGAATTGGGACTCGAAACCATTTCCATTGATTCCAAAATGGCGTTTTCGATCTTTTTGAGTGTAAGCTTTGATATGTGTGGAGTAAGTGAAATTTTGGCTACGTTTTCTACTTGGGCTTGAGTTTGGGTTCAGCGCAATCTCCACTTAACCCTCTAGCTTAGCCCCTTCTCTTCATTCATCTCCATTTCATTTCATTTCTAAAGCAAAAACTGAAATGGGGGAAGAGAAAGGAAATTAGAAACTCCTAGCCTTAAATCCATTTGCAAAATCCAAATTCTTGCTCCAAAATCAAAGAGAATCCATTGGTAAGTTCTTCTTCGTCTTCTCTAACTCTTCTCCTCTTCAATTTCAGAAAATTTCCTAAACCTAAATTGGAAAATATGTGTTTTATTCTTAGATTGAAGCTTGTTGAGTTGAAGTAGTGTTTGTTGGTCTTCTCCTTGCAAATTGAACTCCTTCTTCTTTGTTTTGAGATAAAAGGTGAGTTTTGAACTCACATCTACTTCTCTTGATTTCATTGATGTTGGGTATGAATTTCTAACACCTTGTTCATATGCATTTGCCTTTAGTTTGAATTGAATTGGTGAACATTTCATTTTTGGAGTTTTGGAGTCAAATCCTTGAAAATCATAACTTTGATGTTTGATCATGGTTTTTGGTGGTAAATCGGAGTCAATGGTGTTGGGTTATCGATTGGAAAAATCCTCTTAAGTCCATTGCTCGATATGTTGCAAACGGGGTGAGTTGCTCCTCCATTTGCTAGGCTGGAAAACAATTCCAGCTACAGCCAGTCGGCTGACCCCCTGCAGTCAGTCGACTGACTGCAGAGAGTAAAAACTCTCGGGTTGTGGTTCAGTCGACTGACTGCAGTAGGCCAGTCGACTGACCTGCTTCATTTTGTCCAGTGTGCCCATCTGTTTGTGATTTTCACTTTTATCGATTTAAATTGATTCCAATTAGTTGTTTTTGCATATTTGACCTTGATGATTCCTTTTTGACTTCATTCATGGGTTTTGTAAATGATTTCTTCAAATCGTATTAAAAGTTCGCTTCTCCGATTTATAAATTCTATTTAAAATACACGCATAATTTCGCACTTCGAGCGAAGTGGAAGGGTGATTAAATGGTTAGGCAAAAAACGGACCATGAATCTGTGTGTTTATCTTTCCGATTAGTCCCCGACCTATTCGATTGATCGTTTTGACCTTCGGGTTTGGTTTATCGATGATATGAGGTAAACTTTGTACTGCTTTGAGTGTGAAAGTGGCTAACGGATAATAAACTGTTTAGTGCGAACGAGTGGTTATGGGACATACGTTAACACTTTTCGGATTCCTTTTTGAGAGTTATGACACATTCCGCCAGTTAGCGGTGTCCAGTACTGGGTCGCTGACCTTCACACTACGGTTTGTTGCCTTCGGGTATGTTGCCTTTGGGTATGTTGCCTTCGGGTTTGTACCTTCGGGTTTGTGCCTTCGGGTTTGTTACCCTTTGGTATCGCTTCCGATGTTGGTCGTTATGAGCCGCATGGGTGATATTGGGTTGCCCTTTAGTATCGCTTCCGATGTTGGTCGTTATGAGCCGCATGGGTGATATTGGGTTTGGAGTCTTCGGGCTCATGGATCCTTGTTTGTACAGTACTAAGCTCGAGCAATTTTCTGATGTTTCATTCATATGTATATTCCCTTGTTATCGCCCTTCGGTGTTGGTCTTTTTGAGCCGCATGATGAGTAGCATTTACCTTGTGGAACTTGTATACCTTATTGGTATTTGTTATGGCCTTTTTGGCTTGATTTGGGATATTTGTATCCTTTGTTTCTATATGTTGCCGATGATAGGAGGCTTGTTATCATATGATTCATCTTTTATTAGATGATTGTGTCATCTCCATTAGAAATATTGTTATACCTTGTAACCTTGCAGGTTAATTGTTGTTCAGTTTATCTAACTGATTTGTTTAGCTAGACTGACCCGTGTATTTTATACTCGGGTCAGACCGAGATGTTTCAGGTTAGGTACCTTTGGACTTAGCCTATTTTACTTCCGCATGGACTACTTCGCTAGCTTCTTTTTGTCATAGCTTTTGTGTAGTCCTATCATGTTGTAACTCTGATATTTATTCTTGTGAACTCGTCTGTATATTGTGGTCTGCTATACCACTTGACTTGTATTATTTTGTATACTCTGTTATGTATCAGTATATGTGTATATGATGATTTACTGTTCGGTGATGTATATTACATTTGATTTGTCATATTCTATTTTGATAGATCCTTCAACCACCTATGGTTTTTTTTTAAGTATTCATTGGGTATGTCGACCTGTTTATTGTCGATGTATTCAATAGATAGTTAGAGCAAAGCTATAGATGGTCGCTCCCAACCAGCCTTATTCTCCGTGTTAGTTGACGGCATTACCCTGTGGTGTCCTTGGCTAGCGTGGGTATAGAGGTGGGGCGTCACATGGACCAGGACTCATCGATACTCCTCTTAAAAAGAATGAGAAATTTGTGCAAGGATTGAGGCCTGAATTCCATGGAAAATGGACGGTACTTCTGAAGGGATCTTTTGTTGATTTGATTGATATGACATTGAGATATGAAAGTTTGACGAGTAAGAAACCGGTGGCTCCAGTTGCAGCTTCAGGTGGGAATTTCACCAATTCGAATTAGCGAAAGTTTGATCCTAAATGGAGAAAGCCGAACAAGAAGAAACATGAAAATAACAATGGACCCCGAAAGTGCTACATTTGTCAACAGGAAGGGCATTTGGCAAATAAATGTCCTAGAAAAGGATTCCAGCAACAGCAACCGCATCAGAGTGGCCCAGGATCAGCTATGGTTCAGAGATCATTGTGCTTTAATTATCATCAGCCATGACACATGATCAAGAATTGTCCACTTCTGCAGAGGGCGCCTTAGAATAAAGTTTTTGCTTTGGAAGCCGGACCATCTTCTTCTTCGATGGGCAACGGAGTATTAGTAGGTACTTTACTTTTAGATGGAAAATATATTAGAGTTTTGTTTGATTCGGGTGCTTCCTTGAGTTTTATTTCTTTGGACTCTATTGAAAAGTTCTCTCTTACCCCTAGTTCTGTAGACAGTCCTATCTTGGTATCTAATCCTATAGGAGGGGTGACCAAATTAGACACCATCTGTAAGGACTTGAAGATTTCTTATCTATCTCACAGTTTTTCTTGTGACCCGTATGTGTTGAATTTTAAGGGATTTGACCTTATTTGGGGAATGGATTGGATGGACAAGTATAAAGCCGTTTTGAGTTGTGATGAAAGAACAGTTTCGCTAGAAACTGATCTGGGCAGAATTGCCAGAGTGTCATGTGATAATTCTGGAATTCACTTGAGTAGTCTTTTGCATGGAATTGAGACTTCTGAAGAGAGAGTTGAAGACATCGATGTGGTTCAAGATTTTGCTGATGTATTTGAAGAAGTTAAGCGTCTGCCACCACATCAAGAAATAGAGTTCCGTATTGATTTGATTCCAGGAGTTGTGCCAGTGATTCAGCCCAGTAGGAGAATGGCTCCTAGGGAAAGAGAAGAATTGATTAAGCAGACTCAGGATCTTTTAGAGAAGGGATTGATTAGACCCAGTTTCTCTTGTTGGGGTTCGGCAGCAGTGTTTGTGACCAAATCGGATGGATCGTTGAGGTTCTGTGTGGATTATAGAGAATTGAACAAAGTGACTATCCATAATAAATATCCTCTTCCTCGCATCGATGATCTTTTTGACCAGTTGCATGGTGTTTCTATCTTTTCTCAATTGGATATAGCTTCAGGTTTCCACTGGTTGAGGGTAGCTGAAGACAGTATTCCCTTGACTGCATTTAGGGGACCAAATTGTTTCTGTGAATGGTTGGTTATGCCGTTCGGATTAACCAACGCTCCTTCCTACTTCGTTGACCTCATGAATCGAGTCTTTAGGGATGTGTTGAATAAGTTTGTGCTGGTATTCATTGATGATATCTTGGTCTATTCCAAATTCGAAGAAGAGCACAAGGAGCATTTGAGGATTGTATTGAAGACTCTGAGGAAGCATGTGCTGAAGGCGAAGTTCTCGTAGTGCCATTTCTGGAAATCGGATGTTAAATTTTTAGGGCACATTGTTTCGGGTGAAGGAATTTCTGTAGACCCAGCGAAAGTTGAAACTATTCTGGAATGGAAACAGCCAGAGACACCGACGGAAGTTCGCAGTTTTCTAGGATTGGCTGGCTACTACAGGAAATTTATCAGGGACTATTCCAAGATTTCTTCACATCTGACCAAGCTGACCAGAAAAGGAGCAAAATTCAAATGGACACCTCAGTGTGAAGAAGCTTTTCAGGAATTAAAGATAAGGTTAACTAGTGCACCAGTACTTTCTATTCCGGATGGGAAAAGAAAATTCGAGGTTTACGCTGATGCTTGTATAGTTGGTTTGGGAGCAGTTTTGATGCAGAACGGAAGGGTTATTGCATATGCTAGTCGACAGTTGAAGACTCGTGAGAAAAACTACGCTACGCATGATCTTGAATTGCTAGCCATTGTTTTTGCTTTGAAAATTTGGAGACATTATCTTTTGGGAGAGAAATTCGAATTGTTCACGGATCACAAACCGTTGAAATATCTATTCTCTCAAAAAGATCTTAATCTGAGACAGCAGCGGTGGGTTGATTTTCTTGCATCTTATGATTTGGACATTCTGAACACCCCGGGAAAAGTGAATGTCGTAGCTGATGCTCTCAGTAGGAACGCGGTTCTATCTCTTCTGGAAGTGGTTCCATCTCTTATTGA
This sequence comes from Allium cepa, assembly GCA_030765085.1. Classification (NCBI taxonomy): domain Eukaryota; kingdom Viridiplantae; phylum Streptophyta; class Magnoliopsida; order Asparagales; family Amaryllidaceae; genus Allium; species Allium cepa. The sequence goes on from CM060928.1 coordinate 1,035,835,395, forward strand.
AAGGATCTCAAGCAAGTAAGAATCAGATAAGAAGTTGAGGAGGATCATTAAAAGAGTCAGGAAGGGTCAGTGTCCTAGTTTTGAAATCGATGATCAAGGAACACTAAGGATTAACAGGAGAATCTGTGTCCCGAATGATAAGGATTTGAAGCAGGAAGTCTTATAAGAGAGTCATCGTTCCAAATTGAATATTCATCTGGGAATTTCAAAGATGTATAAAGATATGAGGGGAGTATTCTGGTGGCCGGGCATGAAGAAAGATATTGCTACATTTGTGAACAGTTGTGCCATCTGCCAACAAGTTAAAGGTGTTCAACAGAAATCTGCCGGGTTATTGCAACCTCTAGAAATTCCGAATTGGAAATGGGAAATGATCTCGATGGATTTTATCGATGGTTTGCCTAGAACCAGGAAAGGGAATGATGGTATATGGGTTATTGTGGATCGTTTAACTAAGAGTACCCATTTTATACTAGTTAAGGCAACCCGCACTGCAGTTTCTTTGGCGAAAATTTCCTTAAAGGAGATAGTTAGATTGCATGGTGTCCCAGTCAGCATAGTAAGTGATCGTGATCCTATTTTCACTAGCAAATTTTGGGAAGCTCTACAATCAGCTATTGGAACAGATTAGAGATTGAGTACAGCCTATCATCCTCAAACGGACGGACAGACGGAGAGGCTTAATCGTATTCTTGAGGATATGTTGCGGGCTTGTGTTTTAGATTTTGGAGGATCTTGGGAGGACCATCTTCATCTAGTGGAATTCTCTTATAATAACAGTTATCAAGCGAGTATTAAGATGGCTCCTTATGAAGCTTTATACGGAAGAACGTGTAGATCCCCATCTTGTTGGATTGAATCGAAGGATCGTCTTGTGCTCGGACCCGATCTTATTCGAGAAGCTTCTGCGAAGGTTGAGCTTATCAAGAAAAGGATGAAACCTGCTCAAGATCGTCAGAAGAAATATGCTGACCGAAGACGAAGGCCATTGGAATTTGAGATCGGAGACTTGGTTTTTGTCAAAGTTTCCCCAATTAAAGGTGTCATAAGATTTGGAAAAATGGGAAAACTTGCTCCGAGATACATTGGACCATTCTGAGTGTTGGAAAGAATTGGAGCTGTAGCCTACATGATTGAATTGCCAGAGCGGATGTCTGGGATTCACAATGTGTTTCATGCATCGCATTTGAGGAAATTTGTTCATGATCCATCACTGGTTGTAGAACCGGTAATTCAAGAAGACTTGGAAGTGGAACCCAATTTAACTGTGGTCAGAAATCCAGTTCAGATTGTGGATCGAGACGAGAAGCAACTCAGGAACAAAGTGGTGAAACTCGTCTCAAGGTGCAAAGGAGTGAGGATCCCAGGGATTGTACCTGGGAAACTTTCGATAGTTTTAAGAATGCTTATCCGGATTTATGTTCGAATAACTAGTGATGTTTGTTAGAATAGACTGTTTGTTTGTTTGCTATTTTATGATTGATATGTTTGTTTTGATTGTTAATATAAAGACTTTTGAATTAACTGTTGTTTTAAATTTCGGGGACGAAATTATTTTAAGGGGGGAGGAATGTAACTACCCGGAATTTTTGACAGCATATTTTAATAAATATTTAATCTAATTTAAATCAGATACAAGCTTTACATTTTATAAACAATTAAGATCTTTGTATATTTATCAGTATATTTGTGTCAGTAAAAGAAATTTTGATTTGAAAATTTAAAATAGAATGCTTCAAAACCATTTAAAACAAAATATTTCTTGTTCAATAAAATCAAATCAAAGACTTTACATTTTTATTATTTGATAATATATATGGATAAAATTGTAGTTTTTAAAATGATAAATCTTAGAATAAACAAACATAGTAATATTAAACATAAACATGGAAATCTTACACATGAGTATAAAACAATATAAATAATTATAAACATAAACATACAAAATAAGCATAAAAACATAATTATAAATTATACAATATAACTAAAGAGATAAATGTACAAATATAAATTATAACTTGAAGTATAAAAATGCAAGTATATGATATAAATCAATGTTTGATATTAAACTATAAATAGGATAAATTTAGAAAGCATAAACATGGAAATCATACATGAACATAAATTTTAATAAAAATCATATCAAGTTGTTGTGCAAACAAGGGTGTAAAGATGTAACGACCCGATATTTTCAACCATTCGCATCCATTATAAGTGTATAGGTAGACACTCATGCCGGAATTGGATAGCACAAAATACCGCGTTGTAAATAAAAATTTGGCAAATCTCAGAATATACATTAAATGAAATCACAGATCACAGACACAGAGTATATAATAATGCAGCGAAAGAAAAAGAGATAGTAGTTCATGAAGCTACTATATAAATATGAGATACATCAGAGTTAAATAAGATACAACAGAAGAGTAACAAGATACATCACTGAGACACTGGATACTGAAACAAAATAGAAGGCTGGATCTTCAAGGAAAGCTCCAACGCCGAAGGTGAATCTGGAATGCTAACTCACTCAATCTGACCCGAGCGTAAAGCAAAACATAAAACCCTCGAGTCAGGACATAAATACTTATAAACTGTAAATCAACTCAAGTGAACAGTAACAAAATGCATCAGTAACTTAAAGGATGCTTGGGACTGCCCATCCTCTAAGGATCCGTTAAACTATTTACTATGTAGTAATATACGCTATATACGGTAGTGTCTAATCAGTAAAGTATAATCATATAGAAAATAGCGTTAAGGGGATGGTGAACCTTAACGCGGTCGGATCTTTAAAACCAAAATCGTAGTGGGCTCGATATAAGGATATGACACGGCACGCGAGGCAATGCCAGGGTGGATACACCGTTTGCACTCCCGGACCGGTGGTGACGGCAAGCCAGCAGCTTCCGCCCACCTCGAACAATACCCCCGAATCAAAGTGGCGCCACCGAATCGAATCACAACAGTAATAGAATAGTTTCCGATGGAGCATGCTCGATGAAAGGGTGCGACCCTTTGTGTAGCCCGGTATAGCTTCTGTTTTAGTCATATATGCCAACTCACGGGAGTTGGGTCCACGTAATATACCTTTAGAACGTCGCCACCATCCTACTTCATTCTGGAATCTCAACCGCGTACATAGTTGTTAAAGTGGTTTTCGGTATTGGCCGGCTATAAGATAATATCCGATCCCGGTCTCTTTAACAACCAATCGTTATTATAACCCATGGATATTTATTTCAAATAATTTATACTTCCAAGACCAAAATATCATACTCATTTCAAAACAATATCACAATTGTATCATTTCCATTTCAAAAATAATTCAATATTATATCATTCAAATAAAACCCAAATTTTCAAATCATTGAATATTTCTTTAAATTTATTAACTTGAAATATTCCTTTAAATTATCATAGCATTTTGGAAATGTTACCTTAAGGAATCATAGCATTTTTGGAATGTACTACTTTCCACTTTACATTGTATATAATCAAAATATTGATAAGCTTAAAGTTTTAACATGTCAATTTATCATAGCCTTATAGTTAAATAAACTTTCTTACTGTAATATACAATTTAAACCGAAATTCTTATGTTAAGTTAAAAGCACCTTATTAACTTACATTATTATTACAATAAGTAACATTTATCATTTTAATCAATTTAAAATACACCATTACATTGATTAAAATCTACGTGTCAAATGTACGTTTTAAATTTTATATTCCTATTACAATAATGAACATTTATTAATTAAATCAATACCACACTACTTAAAACTTTACATGTTTCTTTCTTAATTAAAACTTTACATGTTCTTGCATTAATTAAAACTTTCATGTTCTCTCATTAATTAGGACTTTACACGTTTCTTTCATTAATTAAAAACTTATACGTTTCTTTCATTAATTAAAACTTATACCTTCTTTCATTAATTAGGAATTTACATGTTCCTATCATTAATTAGAACACTATACGTTCTTTCATTAATTAAAACCTATACGTTTCTTTCATAAATTAAAACCTATACGTTCCTTTCATAAATTAAACCCTATACGTTTCTTTCATAAATTAAAACCTATACGTTCCTTTCATAAATTAAACCCTATACGTTTCTTTCATAAATTAAAACCTATACGTTTCTTTCATAAATTAAAACCTATACATTTCTTTCATAAATTAAAACCTATACGTTTCAGATTTATATTACCATTTTACAAATTTAACTAAACTTCCAGTTTATTTGATTAATTTAACATCTTTAGTTAAAACTCAAATTTCACATTTTCAAGTCAAGTTATATTTTAAAATTTCATTTTCAACAGTATTTATTCAACCACTTAAATTTATAGAAAATCAATAATTCTTTAATAAATCACTTAAATTCAAATATAAATCAATTTATCATATTTACCATTTCCAGATAAAATTAAAGTCCATTTTATTCATGTAACTTAAATATCATTTTTAGTCAAAATTCCAAATTTCAAACATAAATTATATTTCAAAATCCAGTTAATCCATTCATAAATTACATTTTTAACACATAGAAAAATCATAATTTATTTATTTTAAAACCTTTAAAAATCTATTTAAATCAAATTTCATAATTTTATATTTTTAAAATACTTAAAATATTCAAAGCACTTTATAGAATAACCACGGGTCTGTACATAGTTTTCTAACCTAGGTCAAGTCATACAGATATGTATCATTTCAATCCGCAGTTTAAAAGGTAAAAATCCGGGTTCTATCATTTCAAACCCGCAATCCCAAGTTTAAATAAATAAATAAATAAAATAACTCAGGCCTATCATCTCAGCCCATAATGATTTTTTATCCTAACAGGGAACTTGCAGTGTGATCATATACAGAAATAATATAAACAATGTCAATATCACAATATACAGTCATGCATCAGATGTCAGGTGAAAATTAACAGTTTTAACATGGTAATAACATGGTAATAATACGGCATAGCATATCATATGATCATCATTAACTTGCATAAACATTTTACATTACTAAACACTTGTCATCAATCCACTTTTCATAAGTATATATGTCAGAGTGAGAAAGACTCACCTTTTCGAAGCTAGAGACCAAAACAACAAACACAAGAGCGATTCCAAAAGCACGACAAACACGATTTGAATTGAATGAATGGAAAGCCTTGATAATGATCTTGTATACAACAAATAAACAAGACCATATAAACATATGCATACAATATAAAGATTTGTTGAACAATAGAAAAGTAGAAGCAGCAAATGACATTACCAAGCTTTTCAACCACTTTTGCTTGACTACAACTCCATGTATGCTCGGCTATACATGCTTAGGGCTAGGCCACACATGTTTTCAGGTGGAAAAGGATCTGGTTTGGCATCACAAAGGCATGGCAAGCAAAAAAATGTGAAGTGGTAGGAGATGATATGAGGAGATGTTAGGGTTAATTGGTGAAAAGTTAGGTTAAAAGTAAAAGGGTGGACTATAAAGGCCCATAGAAAGATAGAAAGTTTAAGGCCTTTCAAATTTCCTTTTCTATTTAATTTTATAAAAACAAAATAAACTATGACTTCAAAAATACAAGACCACTTTTAAAATAGTCTATAACTTCAAAACAAAGGCGACAAAAATGGAATTTTTTCATTCCTTTTTTTTTCAAACAAAAGGGCAGAGGGAATATAGATTAGAATGCCAAATTATAGAGGTGACAAAACAAATTTTTTTTTTCTCATTTCTTTTTTCCAGAACAAGGGCCAGTGGAAAAATAGATTATAACTTCAAAAATACAAAGCGACAAAAGCAACTTTTTTTTTCATTTCCCTTTTTTTTTCAAAACAAGGCTCGGTGGAAATATTACTTCAAAAACAAAATACAAAGGCGACAAAAATGGAATTTTTTTTCATTCCTTTTTTTTCTCAAACAAGGCTCGGTGGTCTGGCATGCGTAGGGTCGGAAAAATATGGTGAATAGCCAAGCACGGTGACAGGCAATAGGATAAAGCAAAACAATGAAAGGAGAACAAATGAAATAAAACAAGAGTGAAAAGAAGAAAGAAAGAAAGAAGAGAAAAAAAATGAATGGAAAAGCATGCGCCGGTTCATACCTTCAGGAGATGCTCACGCAAATTTTGATGGACGCAAAATGAATAATTTGTGGTATGGAACTTTTGAACGTGAAATATATATTAACATTTGCTCACTAATTTATGTAGAGGGCAGGCAAGAGTAAAATGCTTGAATGGTAGAGGCAATTTAATTCTATCCAATAGGTGGAAACGTATGGGAGGCAAGAGGGAAAGAAATAATTCACACACGGAAATGATTTAAGGCAAGATTTGAGCAAGATTTTGGATTCTCAAAAGAGAATATACGGCTGAAAACTTTGCATTGTTAACGCAAGAAAAAAATCAAATAGATAACGAAAAGGCAAGAGCAACAATTAAATATATGCCCAAAGTAACGTACAAATTATTTTGTTTCTCTTATTAAATAAATTTAAAATACTAACATTTCTATTAGGAAAAATAAACCATCACTTTAAACCAAAATTTAATAGCTGTTATACCATAATTAATAACATTTGATTTAGCTTCATCCAATTGATTGTTAAATATAAAGTTAAGAAACAGATGTAAACATATGTAAAAGAAATGTAAAGTTTATTTCCCGTTTCACACTAATTATTACTAACTTTTTTTAAAAAAAAAGTATACAACAAACCTGACCAAAACAAAAGTGAAACAAATGTTACACAATTGTATACAGTTCAAGATGAAAATTTTGCCTTTAGAATTATAAAATTTAGAATTTCTATTAAAGTTACCTTTTTATCCAAATCAAATTTTCAGACATTGTTTATTTTTATTTGGAAAAATGATCAGAAATCATTTCAAGAAAATTTCCAAAATTAGATTTTTAAGAAAACAAAAGCCAAAGTCTTTAACAAAATGAAAATTTTTAAACTTCTAAAATTTTAAGTTGAAAGTCACAGTTTGACTATTTTGACCAAAATCAGCATTTCAGGCAAATATTCAACTTACACAAGTTTGGAATTATAACTCATAAAAATCAAGATTATATTTAAATAATAAATTTAATCATTTAAAATAAGTAAAATAAGTTTTTAAATCAAAAGCTTACATTAAAAATAATTAAAATATACAATAAAATAATTACACAATACAGGATTGTTACAAAAGAAGTCAAAGTATACAAATTTAATATAAGATATCTTTATGCGTTGCCTATGTATACATATACATATGTATAGCAATCAAGTGTTTTGCCCAGAGAAAAAAATATATGAACTAAAAATAAAACTTAGGTGTTGCTGGAAATTTATATGCATAAGAAAAACAAAGTTTCACTTCAAATATAATAAAACAAAATCCGTGTCTTACAAAATATGCTTGGCCGAAATAAAAAAAATATAAATATCTTTGTACAACACATAAGAAGTATCAGTAAACATTAATTATATATTATCATAATTAAGAGCATGAACATTAATTAGCACAACTTCTTGTTAAACTAGTACTGCAGCCGAAATTCTTGTAATAATTTTTTTCTGCAGAATACTACTTAGCCAATAAAAAGAGAGAATAACAATACAAATACCAACTGCCTAGATACAACCCATACTGTTAAGTAGCTTCTGTATATATATCCACCATATCTCTATATTCGTTGATAAAAACTTGACTAAACCTACAAACAAACCTGAGAATCAAATAAGGAGAGAAGATAAACATTTGTTGCTTGGTAAACTTAAAAAAAATTCAAGACAGAAAAACTAAAGAAGGCTTCAGGAAATTCTTCTGCAGTGTTCTTCATCAAAACCTTACCTTCTATTTAAAGTTTACTTGGTGAGTAAACTTACTTATTTTCGATCTAAACTTGTATTTGTAGCTTATAAATGGTGTGTGTTTTGATCTTTGCTTAAATAAGTAACCTTAAGTAATTGCTGTTGCTCTGGAAAATTTGATATGGCTATTCTTCAGTGTTTTCCCCAAGTTTCTGAACATAATAAGCAAAGAAATTGTAAATACTTCAAATGTTTTAACCTTGGATATCAATGCTACTCTAAGTTGTTTATCCAAATCAAGGCCTGTAACTTTGTTAGAGTTTTACAGTAATCTATACATACTGTATTTCAAGTTACAGGTAAAGTAATTAAAAGGATCAAATTTCAAACGTTTAAATTTGTTAATTCAATAGTATATTTAGATTTCATACACATAATTATGATTTTTAGCATAAAAATTTTGATTTTTAAGCAAGGGTATGAGGAGAAGTTTTAAAATGAAACTAAAATGGATTTTTGTCAATTCTAGAAGATTGAGTTAATTTTAATTTCTGTGAATTGATAGGAAGCAAGCTTGTAATCCATTTGATTCCAGAAAAGTGTCATAATAATTTTCGAATGCATATATTTTGAGATTGTGATTAAGGTACGGTTTTAGTGCTTATATTTTTAATGCTCTGTATAAATTTGTTTTCGGCATCATTAGGCAACCGAGTTGATCGCGATTTCAGGTGGTGTTAGGGGGGAATGTGATCGAAGTTTTGGTGGAGTTCCATCACCTCCGGTGATGGATGGTGGCCGCACGATGGAATTTTCTGTGGGTGTTCGTTGTCGCATGTTCGAGCTACATGCAAATTTTTGCCTTCGACCGAATCGTGATGGTTTGAGTGATGTATTCGTATGAGCGGACGATTTGGGGTCTGTGGGGGCTGGCGCGAGTCGCCGGAGGCAAAGCGAACCACCTTGCACGTGCACGGTGGTGATCAGTGCCCGTAGAGTTTTTTTTGGTTATCGCGTGTGGGTTGCTCGAGGTCCTTGAGAGGTCGCTTCGAGTTTTCCTTGGGTTGCCTCCGAGTCGTTTACGTGAGTGGCTTCAGCAGTAATTTATAACTTTACTTAAACTGTTACTTAAAAAAATGATAAGAAGAAAGGAATCAGGGAGAGGGAGAAGAAGATAGAGAGTAAGGGAGGGAGACGCACGAGAAAAACTCGAGACTGTCTCGAGTAGGGAAGGGTGCTGGCTCGGGACCTTTACCAATTGAACGTGCAAATTTTGTGTTTTTTTATAACTAAGTAACTAAACAATTAGTTAATTAGCCTAATATTTGTTTTAAAAGTTTAATAAGGTAAATATGTAAAGATAGGTGATTAATAATAAGTAATTAGAATGTTAATTAATTTATATTTGAAATTTAATTGATATCTTTAAATTAATTTTGTAATTAAAAATAAATCATATGTCAAATCAATCAAAAACTTAATAACGTAGCTAATTACTTGAAGTTAATTAATGGAAATTAACTTAAGTGATTAATTAGGAATTATACTTTAATTAAATTGATAATAATTGATTTATTAAAGTAATTTGTGATAATTAAATAAGTAATAAATTTTTAATAAGTAAGTTATTAATTAACAATTAAAAATAAATTAATTAACTGAGCAATTAAGTAACAATTGACGAATAAAAGTTAATTAATTAAAAAATTACTTAAAGATTAGACGACAAATAAATTAATAATTTATGATAACTAAGTAATTAATTGATCATTTATAAGTTAATTAATCAGTAATTAATTAAACGGAATAAAATAGTTTATTCTTAAGCAATGAATTAAGTTAAGTAAAACCAAACTGTTTGGTATACATTGATAATTCTGTTTGATTGACTTTAGCATCTGTTTGATGATATCTTTGTGATATGTTGTGATATATTATGGATATCTGTGATAACTGTGTATGATTTATCTCTTATATCCGTTATGTGAACTCTGATATTAAATTGAACTGTTAAGTTAAATAGACAACTTGGCCCTTAAAATGGCGTTTTGGATTTCAATGAGACCGGGATCGAAAGAATCAATTTTGATTCTGCGAAAACCACATCGATCCAAATTAAACGATAGGCCGTGACTTATCATTTGGTGATCGAGATGGTGTTTCAGAATGCAAGGGTTATCGTCGTTAACTCTGAGGGTGATTCCAAAATGAGTGTAACGAGATAATGCCTTTGGTTTCATTCGAACCCGGAACGAACTTGTATGGATTGAATGCTTTCAACACATTGTCAGGCGAACGATGAGCATTCTAAGAATATTGTTCAATAAAGGTAATCGCAGCCTCAAGCCTCATCAACCTGGAATGGCTAAAAAAGGGGAGATGCAACAAGGTTAGGTGGGTCATGCCCAAGCAGGACAAGATACTCCCCTGTCTAGATGTCCCTTTTCATTTCGGCTGTGTGAGCAGTTGTTGGCCACAGCTGCGGGGTTATCTTGTTCGGGACTGTTCAGTATGGAATGGTTCCTGCCTTGTGTTGTAGGAGGTCGGGAGTGATCCTCCGTACAGTGATCTAGGCCCCGTACTGTGACGGGCGGTACCCCAGTAGCCCTGCCATTGTTGGAAACCCGTTTTCCCTACGAGACCCTACGGTTTTGATTTGTATTACCCACTTTCGTGGCGAGTAGCTGGAATTTAATCATGTAACAATTTCGGCTATTTTCTATTTACTTGAAAACCCTAGACACTGTTATAATATCACTGAATTTCCTAAAAAATGTTTTGGTTAGCATAAGGCAAAAACTTACCCGTACTTATTTTTGGGGAGTCTTACGTGATGCCTTTATTTTCAAATGATTTTCAAAGTTAAGCAATTTTAACCTGTTTACTCATACCAGACCCATGTCTGACCCGGAGTTTATATTTTATTTTTCATAAACTCTTGAGTACTCAAATATTTATGAGTAGCCAAGTGATAGGTATTTGGGAGTGTTGATTTTCTGGAGAAGCTTTTGGGAAGAAGACCAGACGTATGTATCTATATATGTAGTTCCGCTGTGTAGTTAGTGTATGCTGTATTTTGGATGTATGTATGGACATATATGTATATGACAGTCCTGTTATGTGATATTGTATAACTCTGATGTATGTATAACTATGTAATAGTTATGTGATGTATTATATTTTGTTCCATTCCGCTGTGAGATTCTGATGTTGTTGTTCTTTCTTTCTATTCTTTTCTATTTCTATCCCTTTCTTTCTTAATGATGATACGTCTTTTTGGGTTGAGAAAGGCGGGTCATCACAGTTGGTGTCAGAGCGCTTGGTCGAGCGAGTACCTAGGCTCTTGTGTTATATTTATCTTGAGAGTGCGTATTTGTATTTTCATATAATTATATAAGTCTATCTAAATTGGTTGAATTACCTGTTCAGGTGACCGACATGAGTTTAGGAAGAAGAGGCAGAGTTAGGGCCAGTACTTCAACAGATAATGGATGGAGTCATAATGTTAGTGAGGCTGCAATCCAGTACCGTCTCAAGTTAGTTTTGCAACTTTATGCAAGGATTTCAAAAACCTTGGAGGCCAACCATTCAAAGGTTCAGAGTCAATAATTGAAGTTGAAGACTGGCTATGCTCTTGCGAACGTATTTTCAAGAGCATGAAATTGACTGATGAGCGTAAGAGGCATATGGCATCATGGCAATTGCAAGTTGGTGCAGCAGCATGGTGGGATTCAACTATTGCAAATATTTCTGAGGATGACATTTCATGGGACGGATTTAAGGAGTTGTTTGAAGAGAAGTTTGTGCCAACGGCAGGAAGAACCCAATTGTATCAGGATTTTCTGTATTTGAAGCAGGGTATATGTCTATTTCGGAGTATGAAACCAGATTCAACGAACTCTCTTGTTATGGACCAGGACTCATCGATACTCCTCTTAAAAAGAATGAGAAATTTGTGCAAGGATTGAGGCCTGAATTCCATGGAAAATTGACGGTACTTCTGAAGGGATCTTTTGTTGATTTGATTGATATGACATTGAGACATGAAAGTTTGATGAGTAAGAAACTGGTGGCTCCAGTTGTAGCTTCAGGTGGGAATTTCACCAATTTGAATTAGCGAAAGTTCGATCCTAAATGGAGAAAGCCGAACAAGAAGAAACCTGAAAATAACAACGGACCCCGAAAGTGCTACATTTATCAGCAGGAAGGGCATTTGGCAAATAAATGTCCTAGAAAAGGATTCCAACAGCAGCAACAGCAACCGCATCAGAGTGGCCCAGGATCAGCTATGGTTCAGAGATCATTGTGCTTTAATTGTCATCAGCCACGACACATGATCAAGAATTGTCCACTTCTATAGAGGGCTCCTCAGAATAAAGTTTTTGATTTGGAAGCCGGACCATCTTCTTCTTCGATGGGCAGGGGAGTATTAGAAGGTACTTTACTTTTAGATGGAAAATATATTAGAGTTTTTTTTTGATTCGGGTGCTTCCTTGAGTTTTATTTCTTTGGACTCTGTTGAAAAGTTCTCTCTTACCCCTAGTTCTGTAGACAGTCCTATCTTGGTATATAATCCAATAGGAGGGGTGACCAAATTAGACACTATCTGTAAGGGCTTGAAGATTTCTTATCTATCTCATAGTTTTTCTTGTGACCCGATGTGTTGAATTTTAAGGGATTTGATCTTATTTTTGGAATGGATTGGCTGGACAAGTATAAAGCCGTTTTGAGTTGTGATGAAAGAACAGTTTCGCTAAAAACTGATCTGGGTAGAATTTCCAGAGTGTCATGTGATAATTCTGGAATTCACTTGAGCAATCTTTTGCATGGAATTGAGACTTCTGAAGGGAGAGTTGAAGACATCGATGTGGTTCAAGATTTTGCTGATGTATTTGAAGAAGTTAAGTGTCTGCCACCATATCGAGAAATAGAGTTCCGTATTGATTTGATTCAAGGAGCTGTGCCAGTGATTCAGCCCAGTAGGAGAATGGCTCTTAGGGAAAGAGAAGAATTGATTAAGCAGACTCAGGATCTTTTAGAGAAGGGATTGATTAGACCCAGTTTTTCTTATTGGGGTTCGGCAGCAGTGTTTGTGACCAAATCAGATGGATCATTGAGGTTCTGTGTGGATTATAGAGAATTGAACAAAGTGACAATCCGTAATAAATATCCTCTTCTACGCATCGATGATCTTTTTGACCAGTTGCATGGTGCTTCTATCTTTTCTCAATTGGATCTAGCTTCAGGTTTCCACCAGTTGAGGGTAGCTGTAGACAGTATTCCCTTGACTGCATTTAGGGGACCGAATTGTTTCTGTGAGTGGTTGGTTATGCCGTTCGGATTACTCTTAATTAGCCAATCCAATAAAGTATTGGGTCCACTCTACTACTTCTGAACTCCTTCTTCAGAAACTACTCAGGCAGTCAACTTCTGCCAACAAAGACACTCCGAGTTGCACTGCTGACACCAATGCCAAAACTTCCTAAGCTGAAGTTCTTCGAGAAACTCGGCCCTCAAAGCCAATCACAAACAACCAGCTAAAATCATCCACATCACCGAAGAAGATACACTTCCCAACTCGTTTCAGAGAAAACATCTTCGGAAACATCCATATACACTTCATCTCATCTCGCAGTTACTACTACCTGAGGTATCAAAATAACATTACACTCTTCTGCCAACCAACAGATCCAACTCTACTCATCCATCTTTAAAGCCAAACTCTGAAACTTTATAGGTTACCTTCAGAGATCGATGAAATCTCTACACCACTGCACAACTCACTCGAGACGGTATTAGATCTACAGTCTCGACAAATACACTTCCAACCTCAAACATTCAAACTCCAACCAATGGTAGTAATCGTGTTACACACACCACTACCTTATCTACCTTTATAACTTATGTTGGAAAACCTGAACAGGTAACCCAACAGATAGGTAGAAATAATAAATATATATATAGATATATATCAAATTACAAATATGCTCTCTCAAGATAGACACCCCTATAGAGCCTAGGTATTCACTCAACCTAATGCTCTGATACCACTGTCACGACCCAACTTCCTATCTCCAGGAAGTCGCATCGCTAATAAGAAAGAAAGGGATAGAGAATAGAAAGAAAGAGAAGAAAGAAGAAACAACACATCAAAATCTAAACAGCGGAACGAGTAAATTATATTAATAACATAAAATATTTACATAGTTTACAATCACTATCAGAGTACACAGATAATACAACACATACTAGACAGTTATAAACACATGTCTAGTTATTACAACTCAAATCAGTACAAGAAACAACTCAGAGAAACACACAGTGGAAAACTATATATATCTGCACGCAGAAGCCTCCTGCTCCATTTGCTCCTCCATAATTCGTCAAAGCTAACCCGAATCCTAACCTGAATCCCTTGGCTACTCATAAAAATTTGAGTACCCAAGAGTTTATGGAAAACAAAAATAAACTCCGGGTCAGACATGGGTCTGGTGTGAGTAACAGGCTATAGTTGCTTAACTTCAAAAACCTTTTAAAAGAAAGGGTATCACGTAAGACTTCCCACACATAAACATGGAAAAGTTTTTACCTTACGCTAACCAAAACATTTGATAGGAAATCCGATGATATTATAATAGTGTCTAGGGTTTTCAAATAAATATGAAATAGCCGAAATTGTTACATGATTAAATTCCAGCTACTAGCCATAAAAGTGGGTAATACAATCAAAACCGTTGGCACTTATGGAATTTTGGATTCCATACAATGGCAGGGCTACTGGGGTACCGCCCGTCACAGTACGTGGCCTAGATCACCGTACCGAGGAGTACTCCCACTCCCCTGGAACACAAGGCCGGACCCGTTCCTTACTGAACAGTTCCGAACAAGACAACCCCGGCAGTTGTCGCGAATCAACCGCCCACACAGCCGAATAAAAAGGGACCTCTAGACAGGGATCGATCTTGCTCTCCAGTGGGCGCTACCCACGAAGCCTTGCTGCACCTCCCCTGTTTTAGCCATTCCCGGTTGATGAGTCTTGAGGCTACGATTACCTTTATAGGACACATCTCTTAGAATGCTCATCGTCCACCTGACGATGTTCTGAAAGCATTCGATCCATACAAGTTCGTTCCGGGTTCGAATGAAACCGAATGCACTATCTCGTTGCACTCATTAATGGAATCACCCTTAGAGTCAACGACCATACCCCTTGCACTCTGATTCACCATCTCGAATCTATAAGCACTATCCCGTCAAACTCATTACGGAATCACCCAAAGAGTTATACTGACGTATAGCCCTTACACCTCGAGTCTTCACTTGCTCCACTTGGATTCACGACCTAACGTAAATTGGAATCGATGTGGTTTTCGGATATCCAAATATGGAAACCCGATCCCGGTCTCATCGAAATCCAAAGCGTATCTTTTAGGTCCAAGTTGTTTTAAGTTTAAAACAATTCAATCTAATTATCCATATACACACAGATAGATAATTCATATCACCATAATAGATAATCAATATTATTATCATAAACAGGTAACATCACAAATTTATAATCTATATTATCACTGTCAATAGATACTAATATCATCATCACAATGCAACCAATGCATCCATAACACACAATACTATTTATCTCATGTCTGAGATTCAAACTATTCAGGGTAAACCATATCATCCATTCATAAGCATAGATCTATAATCACACCATCTATAATTAATTTAAAATGAATTAAATTAATTACTTCTATCTCTAATTAATTTAAAGTGAATTAAACTAATTAGCTATCTTTAATTAATTTAAAATGAATTAAATCAATTACTTCACCATTTAAAACTTGCTTACTTAACCCTTAATTGATTTCCAATCAATCAAATAATTATCCTCAAATTAATCACCTTAATTAATCACCCTTGATTAATTATCCCTTAATTACATTCAAGTAATAATCTTTAATTAATTTTACAAATTAATTACCCTTAACCAAAATCAGTAATTAACCTTTAATTACTTCATTAATTAATTAATTATAATTAATTACTTTAATGCTCAATTAATTACATTAATTAATTACATCCTTAATCACTTATCATTGATTAATAAATCTTAATTAATTAATCCTTAATTACATCATAAATCATATTAATTAATGATCCTAAATTAATTTAAAATAATTACTTATTTAAATTAATTACATTAAGTAATTAACCTTAATTAAACCAAAATTATTAATCATACTTGATTAACTACATTTTGTAATTAATTATCCTTAAGTACTTCCTTAATTACTTCTAAATTAATTACATTTAATAATTAATTGTATTTATCAATCATCCTTGATTAATCTCATTAGTAATTAATTACTCTTAATTAATTACATCTCTTAATTATTTCCCAATGTCTTAATCAATTATGCTTAAATTAATTACACTAAGTAATTAATTATCAATTACTTCACAAAGAAATTACCTTCCATATTAATTACACATAGTAATTAATTCCCAAAACTCTTCTCTACTTTAGTTAATTACCTCCAGTAATTTACTTATCTTAATTACTTCTTTAAGTAATTATTCATCATTGGTTACTTATCAACCCATTCAATGATTATTCTAAATTAATTAAACTTAATTAATCAATTTAAACTAATCAAATAAATTAATTAATTGCAATAAGTAATTAATAACTTTAATTATTTCCATAAAGTAATCATACTTAATCAAGTTCCATAATTGATTATCTAAATTAATTAATCCAATTAATTTATCAAAATTAATTACATTAATTAATTAATAAATATCCCAAGTTAATGACCTTCATTAACTTATCATTAATTCTTTTAATTACTTTTCTTAAGTAATTAACTTAAATTAATTAATATTAGTTACAAATTTAATTAATCTTAGTTAATTTATTTTAAATCTTTAATTAATTAAACAAATTAATTAATTAAATTACTTAAATTACCTTACTAATTTAATGAACAAAAATCATTAATTTTTAATTTAATTTAAAATAAAACATTTCTTATTCATGATTACTTTATCATAAATAAAGTAACTTAAAACAATTTAACTTACGATTGTTTTCAAATTACATTTTAAATTTTAAAATTTAAAATGAAATCAAACTTAACTTAACAAAGTTTTTTTAAAAACATTTTAAAATCCTTTAAAAACTTAGGCTAAAGATTTTCTTATTTTACAAAGAAGTTAAAAGAAATTTAAACCCAAATTCATTTCAGAATACAAATCATATTTAAATATGATTCAACAACCAAATTTGTTTAAACATTTAAATTTTCCTTTAAAACTTCCTTCATTTCCAAACTATTGTTTCAAATTGGAATTTGATTTCAGATTTAAACTCTTGTTTGAATCTCTTCTTAAATTTAAAGCTTTATCCTAAATTAAAATATTTAAACTCTTTGAAGTTATTTTAAACATTTTGTTTCAAAGTTTAAATTTAAATTTCAAACCTAGATTCAAATCTCATTTGAAATTCATACCTTAAATTTTGATTTAAATTCTGTTTCTAAACCCTGCGTTTAGATTTTAAAACAAACTTTTAAATTAAAACTACAGGTTTCAAAAACCTGTGAGTACAGAAAGTAACCGAGCCACTCCTCAGTTTACTTCGAGTAAACCCCAGGCTATCTTCGAGCAAAACTCGAATTAACTCGAGTATAACCCGAGTAAAACAAAGCACAGCAAACCCAAACAATACCCTGACATTCCTTCACCGTGCATATGCACGGTGGCTGTAGCTACCTCCGACCACCACTAAATCAACCAGCAAGTCGACACCCATCTCCGCATCACCATGCGACCGTCAAACCCCTCAATTCCACTCGAAAACGAATTCGAGTTTTCCCCATTCCAAACCTGTCAGCAACAACAGGCAAACTCCACCCAAAACCTGAAAAACATCACGTCCTCGCTTCACCGGTCACCGGCGGCCTAGCAACTCCGTCCAACCCCTCTTTGACACCAAAGCCACCACCTCCATAAAAATCACCGCACTCGGTCACCTAAAACCCCCATACAAATGAAATCACTGCAGTACCTAAAAAAACTAGGTTTATATACTTTTCCAACCTCCCATCGTCTTCACCAAGCCCTATTCAACTTCCTGACATTTTTGCCACATCCCCTGATCACTGCTCTACCATCACCAAGTATCCCAAACACTCAAATTAACTTGGTCATCATAGATTGTCCAAAACCCAATTTCAGTTCACATGGGTACTGCAGTCTCAATCCTTAACTAAACAATATGATTTTAGTTTTAAAAATCATCTTTTTATTTAAGTTTTCAGATTATAACACTGAATTTTACTTAATAAGTTTTAAACTAAACTATAGTATCTTTAACATAATTATTTCAGGACCTTAACAAAGTATTTAACTAGAGCAAGAGATTTTTTTTTTAGATACAGGACAAGAAACTAGAATCAGAGGAAGCACAGTCACAAACATTCAAACATTATATGCATATATTCAGTAATATATTTAAAATCATATGCACAGGCAAACAAATCAACATGCAATCCAAATAACATACACAAACATTCCTATTTAAGCAACAATTTATATTTAAATTTCAAAAAGAGTTACTCACTTGTCATTTGAAAGACGGAGCATAAATTTTGAAAACTGTTTTGAGAGCTCTTGAAATATTTAATTTGAAATGCCATGTCTTCATTGCTTTTGATAAAACTTTGAGTAGCTTGCTGTTAAAAACCTGTATGCATGCCTGATTTTATTTTAATTGGAAATGCAGGCTTCAGATTTTACTTTATTCCCAGGTTAAAAGAAATGCAGAGACATATGCTTGATTCCATTAGCATTTAAATTTTTAATTTGAAAAACTTGAAGTTGCATGCTTAGATGGCTTGATTTCCCGGTTGTAAAGACAAAAACCCAGATTCATTTTGCTTTTGAATTGGACTTGAATTTCTTCTACTTCTTTGAATTTCAGATTGAAAGATGCATGCACATTTTCATTATGCATTTGAATGAATTTCAAGTGCAGGCTTTGATTTTGAAAAAGAAATAAAAGATATTGATTTCAGGTTTGAGAGTTTTCTCAAACAAATTTGTTTCAGCTGAGATTTTTCTTTTCTTAGAAGAAAATGAACATAAAAAATGAGGGAATAAAGAAACATATTTATATAGGTATAAATGATTTATTTAAAAATTAAAAGAAAATCAAAATAAAAAGGACACTTGTTAAAATCTTCAACACTTGTCAAATTAAGTAGTTTAATTGTTTACACTTGTCTCATTAATTGATTAAAATGTAATATTTGTTTTATACTTATGTTACTTATTATTTTTAATTTAAAGATAAATAAAAATCCTCTTTTCTTTATTAAATACATATATAGTAGTTTCATTAACAAATGTATATATATTTCTTTTTAATGAAATAAAACAATTTATTAAACATGAAAGCCCACTTACAAAATTTAAATATGGTTATTCATTTGAATTTCAAAATGAATTCAAAATCAAATTCTATTTATACATTTTAAAAATCCACTTTAAACTAGTTTATATTAAAATATTTTTAAATTTTAAATTAATAATATTATCTTATTAAAATCTATCTATATTTATATATTTATCATTATTATTATTATTTTGAAAATAACATATTTATCCAATTTAAATCATTTATAAAAGAAATGATAAATTTCTTATCTTATTTATCTTAATTACATACATTAATGTTTAATGTTTAAGGGTATTTTAAAATTTTAAAATAATTTCAAATTATAATTATTAAGCTATATTTAAAAAGAAATAAAATAAACTTTTATTTATCTTATTAAAATTTAAACTATATTTAAAATACAATTATACAATTTAAAACAATTACTTTAAGTATTTTAAACCAATTAGTTATTTGTTAAATAAAATAAAAATCTTCAAATTATCAAATGAATATTTAGAATTTTAAAAACAAGATTTTATTTGTTCATTTAACTTCAAATCAAACTTATCCATTCACAATATATATATATATATATATATATATATATATATATATAAATACATATACATACATTATAAATAGGAATACAATTATTAGCTTTTAAAAGATAAAATTCATCAATTAAACATTTATTTAATTGGATTATTAAATCAAGTAAATTTTTATTAAAATTTTATCAAATCAATTTAATTTTAAATATAGATTATTCAATTGATATTGCTAAAATTTCCGGGATATCACACCTACACATGAGTATAAAACAATATAAATAATTATAAACATAAACATACAAAATAAGTATAAAAACATGAGTATAAATTATACAATATAACTAAAGAGATAAATGTACAAATATAAATTATAACTTGAAGTATAAAAATGCAAGTATATGATATAAATCAATGTTTGATATTAAACTATAAATAGGATAAATTTAGAAAGCATAAACATGGAAATCATACATGAACAACATAAATTTTAATAAAAATCATATCAAGTTGCTATGCAAACAAGGGTGTAAAGAAGTCAAAGTATACAAATTTAATATAAGATATCTTTATGCATTGCCTATGTACACATATACATATGTACAGCAATCAAGTGTTTTGTCCAGAGAAAAAAATATATAAACTAAAAATAAAACTTAGGTGTTGTTGGAAATTTATATGCATAAGAAAAACAAAGTTTCACTTCAAATATAATAAAACGAAATCTATGTCTTACAAAATATGCTTGGCCGAAATATTTTTTTTTTTTGTAAATATCTTTGTACAACACATAAGAAGTATCAGTAAACATTAATTATATGTTATCATAATTAAGAGCATGAACATTAATTAGCACAACTTCTTGTTAAACTAGTACTGCAACCGAAATTCTTGTAATAATTTCTTTCTGCAGATACTACTTAGCCAATTAAAAGAGAGAATAGCAAAACAAATACCAACTGCCTAGATACAACCCATACTGTTAAGTAGCTTCTATATATATATCCACCATATCTCTATATTCGTTGATAAAAACTTGACTAAACCTACAAACAAACCTGAGAATCAAATAAGGAGAGAAGATAAACATTTGTTTCTTGGTAAACTTAAATAAAATTCAAGACAGAAAAGCTAAAGAAGGCTTTAGGAATTTCTTCTGCAGTGTTCTTCATCAATACCTTACCTTCTATTTTAAAGTTTACTTGGTGAGTAAACTTAATTATTTTCAATCTAAACTTGTATCTGTAGCTTATAAATGGTGTGTATTTTGATCTTTGCTTAAATAAGTAGCCTTAAGTAATTGCTGTTGCTCTGGAAAATTTGATAAGGCCGTTCTTCAGTGTTTTTCCCAAGTTTCTGAACATAATAAGCAAAGAAATTGTAAATACTTCAAATGTTTTAACCTTGGATATTAATGCTAATCTAAGTTGTTTATCCAAATCAAGGCCTGCAACTTTGTTAGAGTTTTAAAGTAATCTATACATACTATATTTCAAGTTACAGGTAAAATAATTAAAAGGATCAAATTTCAAATGTTTAAATTTGTTAATTCAATAGTATATTTAGATTTCATACACATAATTATGATTTTAAGCATAAAAATTTTGATTTTTAAGCAAGGGTATGAGGAGCAGTTTTAAAATGAATCTAAAATGGATTTTTGTCAATTCTAGATGATTGAGTTAATTTTAATTTCTGTAAATTGATAGGAAGCAAGCTTGTAATCCATTTGATTCCAGAAAAACGTCAAAATAATTTTCTAATGCATAGATTTTGAGATTGTGATTAAGGTAGGGTTTTAGTGCTTATTTTTTTAATGCTCTGTATAAATTTGTTTTCGCCATCATTAGGCAACCGAGTTGATCGCGATTTCAGGTGGTGTTAGGGGGGAACGTGATCGAAGTTTTGGTGGAGTTCCATCACCTCCGGTGATGGATGGCGGCTGCATGAAGGAATTTTCGGTGGGTGTTTGTTATCGCATGTTCGAGCTACAGGCAAATTTTTGCCTTCGACCGAGTCATTATGGTTTGAGTGATGTATTCGTATGAGCGGACGATTTGGGGTTTGTGGGGGCTGGAGCGAGTCGCCGGAGGCAAAGCGAACCACCGTGCACGTGCACGGTGGTGATCAGTTCCCGTAGAGTTTTTTTTTGTTATCGCGCATGGGTTGCTCGAGGTCCTTGAGAGGTCGCTTCGAGTTTTCCTTGGGTTGCCTTTGAGTCGTTTACGTGAGTGGCTTCAGCAGTAATTTATAACTTTACTTAAACTGTTACTTAAAAAAATGATAAGAAGAAAGGAATCAGGGAGAGGGAGAAGACGATAGAGAGTGAGGGAGGGAGACACACGGGAAAAACTCGAGATTGTCTCGTGTAGGGAAGGGTGCTGGCTCAGGTCCTTTACCAATTAAATGTGCAAATTTTGTGTTTGTTTTTTCTATAACTAAGTAACTAAACAATTAGTTAGTTAGGCTAATATTTGTTTTAAAAGTTTAATAAGGTAAGTATGTAAAGATAAGTGATTAATAATAAGTAATTAGAATGTTAACTAATTTATATTTGAAATTTAATTGATATCTTTAAATTAATTTTGTAATTAAAAATAAATCATATGTTAAATCAATCTAAAACTTAATAACGTAGCTAATTACTTGAAGTTAATTAATGGAAATTAACTTAAGTGATTAATTAGGAATTATACTTTAATTAAATTGATAATAATTGATTTATTAAAGTAATTTGTGATAATTAAATAAGTAATAAATTTTTAATAAGTAAGTTATTAATTAACAATTAAAAATAAATTAATTAACTGAGTAATTAAGTAACTATTGATGAATAAAAGTTAATTAATTAAACAATTACTTAAAGATTAGATGACAAATAAATTAATAATTAATGATAAATAAGTAATTAATTGATCATTAATAAGTTAATTAATCAGTAATTAATTAAATAGAATAAAATAGTTTATTCTTAAGCAATTAATCAAGTTAAGTAAAACCAAACTGTTTGGCATACATTGATAATTCGGTTTGATTGACTTTAACATCTGTTTGATGATATCTATGTGACATGTTGTGATATATTATGGATATCTGTGATAACTGTGTATGATTTATTTGTTATATCTGTTATGTGAATTCTGATATTAAATTAAACTGTTAAGCTAAATAGACAACTTGGCCCTTAAAATGGCGTTTGGATTTCGATGAGACCGGGATCGGAAGAATCAATTTTGATTCTCCGAAAACCACATCGATCCAAATTAACCGATAGGTCGTGACGTATCATTTGGTGATTGAGATGGTGTTTCAGAATGCAAGGGTTATTGTCGTTAACTCTGAGGGTGATTCCAAAATGAGTGTAACGAGATAATGCCTTCGGTTTCGTTCGAACCCAGAACAAACTTGTAAGGATTGAATGCTTTCAGCACATCGTCAGGCGGACGATGAGCATTCTAAGAATATTGTTCAATAAAGGTAATCGCAGCCTCAAGCCTCATCAACCGGGAATGGCTAAAACAGGGGAGATGCAGTGTAACGACCCGGAATTTTGGGCAATATCAATTTAATAATCTACAATAATAATTTAATTGATTTAACGATTTTCTTTGTAATTTTAATTTAAATTGGTGAAATTAATTTTATTAAGAATAACAAGTATTTAATCTAGTAAGTGTGATCAATATCTTTTAACAATTTAAAAAAAAATTGGTTAGAATTGTTTTTCAAAAGATAATAAATTTTATTCTATTTATAATATATATGTTTAATATATATTGTGAATGAGAATATCTTTTGTTTTAAATTGAAAATTTAATTTAATCTATAATAAATTATATATGAATAAATATTGTAAATGAAGCTTTGTTTTAAAACATAATATTTTTCAAAAGATAATTTAAAGATTAATTTAATCTGTTTCCAAAAATATAAGATTGTTACTGTAACGACCCGCAAATCCGTACCCCTTGAGTGAACCCTATTCTACAACAATCAACTCAAGTTGCACAGAAATACGAACCATTTGGGTTTAAGAAGAAGAGGTAGAAGAAGAGAAAATAAAAACAACATCAGAATCTAACCATCGCAGTGGAATAAAATATAATAGATAATAAATAATCTTTACTCAAAATCAAATATATCAGTTTACATATTACATCATCAGAGTACATCTGTCACAGCTCACATCAATAACATACAATGGGTACACAACAACTCAACACAGCGGAAATATATATATATATATACAAGTACGAAATACGTATCGTCATCCAGCTCGTCTCCTGAGCTCCATAGCATCATATCCTGTATTCTATAATACTCGGTCTGACCCGAGCATTATAGTTAAATAACACCCGAGTCAGTCTGGATTACTAGCGTGAGAAAATCACATCCAATTGATTATTAAAGTTTCAAAAATCCTTTGAAAAACAAAAGCATCTCGTAAGACCACGCCACAAATAAATATGTCGGGTTTTTACCTTACGATAGCTAAAACAATTTTTATAGAAATCCTCTGATATTATAATAGGGTCTATATACAAATACTTATAAAATAGCCGAAATTGTTACATTCATTAAATTCCAGCTACTAGCCACCGAAGTGGGTAATACAAACAAAAATCGTACAAGGCTCGTAGGGAAAATGGATTTCCAACAATGACTAGGCACTGGGGTACCACCTGTCACAGTACGGGGACTAGATCACCGTACCGAGGATTACTCCCTTCATCCCCTGCAACACAAGGCCGGAACCATTCCTTACTGAACAGTCCCGAACAAGATAAACCCCGTGGTTGTTGCGACCAACCACCCACTAAGCCGAAATAATAAAGGGACATCTAGACAGGGGAAATATCTTGTCCTGCTTAGGTATGACCCACCTAACCTTGCTGCATATCCCCTGATTTTCAGTCATTCCCGGTTGATGAGGCTTGAGGCTAAGCATTACCTTAAGAACGTTTTCACTTAGAATGCCCATCGTCCACCTGACGATGTTTCGCAAGCATTCGTCCATACAAGTCCGTCCCGGGTTCGAACGGAACCGAAGGCACTACTCCTTCTACATCCATTTTGGAAATATCCTTAGGATTTGTAGCGACTAGCCCTTGCACTTCACTGCTCCATCTTCGACTCCGAACATGTTTTTCGCACGAAACGTACAAACCGGATCGAAGTGGTTTTCGAGAAATTAATCTCGATCCCGGTCTCTTCGAAACGATCAACGCATTTGTCCAATATTGATAGTCGGTGATTTAACTATCAATTAATATTCACAGACAACCATCAACCATAAATAATTTCCCAAATTATTTATTAATCTCCAAAAATATCTTCACAAGATATATTTCTATTTTCAACCCTTTGAAAATAGTTTTCAAAACCATCTTTCTTTTCCGAATCAACTTTCTCAAATATTTTCTACCTCCTCTGAAATCACCAAGCACAAAACTAGATTTTTAAAATAATTTAAAACACTTTTCCTTGAAATATACTTTAAATTTTTTAAGTTAAAACTACATTAATAATTTATTAAAAATACCATACTACATGAATATTTGAAAATAAGGTTACTTAATAAGATATAAAACTAGATTTATACTTTTAAAACATAATATTAAGTCATTCTTTAAATAATTACTAATATAATAGATTAAGAGAAAATATTTACTTTAGAATTTAAATATTAGAAATAGTAAATTTTTCAAAACATACTTCTTAAAACAACTTTAAAACTTTTAATTTATATTTAAAAATTTACTTTGAAGACATACTTGGTTATTCAGAGAGAAATTTCCAATCTCAATCACTTAAATCAATTTTTCCCAATTGATCCCGATTTATTCCATTTAGAATAAATTTTCTTTACTTATCAGTTCATTTCAAAATTCATTAATTATGGACTTTATTATTACTTTTAGTTTGATTTTTAAATCCCTTAGCTGAAATATACAAATTTCAGGTTATTTCCAATTTCTTCTTTATTCTTCCTAAATAAATTTAAATCCTAAATTTAAAATAAATGTTTTGTTCTTTAAAACAATAACATTGAAGTTTTAACTTTCATTGACTTTCTGTTTATTTAAATTTTCCTTCCATACTTCATAATTTATTTATTAGAAATTTAAAGTCACATTATTTCTTCTCCAATTCATTCTTAAATTTATTCAAACTTTCTATAATTATTTCGCTTACAAATTTACTTCCGTTTAATTTCTTTTCAACAATCCAATTCATATATTTTGGGGATTCATTATAACCGAATATCCAATCAAACCACAACATTCAATATTCCAATATAACTCATCATAGGATATCAAATAATTACAACAGAGAATATTGAATAATTTAAATATATGTGATGGGTCCAGTTGGATCCCTCCAACCTGTTTCCCCTGCATCCACAGCCGTTAGCACAATATAAATATTTCCACTATAAAATGTGGGAAATTAATCATTTCAAGGTGTAGTATATACTACTATATAACACAACAACCATTTCAACCATTCAAACACTTATTTAAATTTAATCATTTAAATTTAAATTTAAACTGAGTGAGATTAACTCACCTTCAGGTTTGTTGATGTTTGCAATCCATTCCAAACTGGCTTGTTTCCATGATATAAAACCTTGTATCAACAGTTACACGGTTTATTAAAATTCGAAGTAAATCGAATAATCCATTACCGTTATAATTTAATTAACTCTTGATTTAATTTAAATGAATACTTTAACTTAACCTAATTTCCCTTTTATAAATTTCAAAATTATATTTCACAGAAACTTACTTTTAAAATCTCTATATTATATTTCCAAAATTTCTGTTTAAACCTTTCCTATTTGCAGTATACATACACATACATATATTTATTAATTTAAAAACAGAATCAATTTTTCCTTACAGTAAATATTATTTGTAAAATAAACATCTGGTTCTTAAAATCCCTTAATCCCCTCCCCGTTGACGAATATGATTAAGTATAAATCGAATCGTACCTCCTGCAGAAGAAACCCTTCCACCAGGACGAACTAAAACGACCTCACTACAGCTAAGCACGTTCCCAAAACCTCCTACAGACAGGCCCTAATTCGAACTTCGACGCGCCCTAAAGCAAGAGCGAACCCTAGCAACCATCTCCCAAAAATTGCGACTGCCAACATGAACAACGGAGCCGCCCACTCCCTCGCGAACTCCACGATACTGAAAAGAACTCGCAATACTCGGCGTGACTTCCCAGAGACGACGACTCACCCACAATGCGACAACCCCAAACCGTGATTCCTCAATTCGACCGATCTGCAGCGCCACCCAGTCTTCGCGAAATCGATATGAAGCAGCTACGATTTGTGGAGGAGCTTTAGCTCGACCATTAAAACTGATTTGATATTTTTTTTTTACATAGAGACCTCGAATTTGATTAACAGAAGGAGGAAGGATATATCGGCTTTGAATGAACTTCGATGGATTTGGAAGTTGCGTTCGGCCATAGATTCCATTTGCTGAGATATATTTTTTTGTTTTCAAAGAGAAATCATTTGAACGAAACGGATTCAGTGAAAATATCTAAGGAAAAGAATCTTGCGTGAAAAGCCAAAGGGAGACACGATGATGATAATATGTACGAGAAGAGGAAGCGATTTGAAAGAAAAACAGTGGATGGTGATTTGCACGTGAATATATAATTAAAATTTAAATAGAATTTTCGATGAAAATTTCCAACGCGTTTATGTATCGTACACTCACACAACAAGCCCAATCAATACGAAATTCAAAATCCGATAATGATTCAATATTACAGACCCAATAGAACTGGTTTCGTCGAATTCCGAGACTGCGCCTCGGAAGACTATTTTTAAATTCAATTTAAACGACATAAAATTTTAAAACTGAACAAACCACGGTTCATTTCAATTTTACAACTTCTATTATCTTCAGTGTTATCAATATAAATTTTATAAGACTTCAAATTATTTTTAACAAGGTTAAAATTCCAGGTTCAATATTTTATCCAACTTCAAATAATTTAATTCAATAATTTAATCATCAAATAAATTGTGATATTCGTAATTCAAGTTAAAATTATTCTATTGAATATTTAAAATAAATTAAATATTCCGATTTTAAATGCTTGAAAATTAAGGGTCGTCACAGTTACTTATTTTTAAATAAGGTAGTTTAAAAATGATTCAAACAAGCTTTGTTTTGTTTCTATTAAAAGTTTGAATTTAAAATGGTTATAAGTATATACATAAATGTTTTAAATTTTAAAAATACATATATCATACATTTATTTGTTTTAAAAACATAAGCTATGTATAAAACCAATGTTTATAAAATATCTTTAACACT
This sequence comes from Allium cepa, assembly GCA_030765085.1. Lineage (NCBI taxonomy): Eukaryota > Viridiplantae > Streptophyta > Magnoliopsida > Asparagales > Amaryllidaceae > Allium > Allium cepa. Next base: position 1,035,863,556 of record CM060928.1, read on the forward strand.
TGTATATTTATCTAAATTCAAAAGTTTATTAACATTAAAAATACAAATATTCATATTACATAGATATAAGATATAAATATTATTTTTATAAGGTTTAAAAAGAAATTTTGCAAATGTCTTTAACACACGTAAAGTAATTAAGTAAATTAAATGACAAATGTAAGTAAATTAGGATATAAATGACAAGTGTAATCTTTAAGAACAAGTGTCTTTATTTTTTTATTTTTTTATAAACATAACTTTCTTTAATTTTTTCCTTTTGTTTATTTTCTTTCAAATGTTTATGGCAAAACAATAAACCACTTCCTAAAATCTGAAATCAAAACTAAAAGTAAAGATAAAATCTGCTTTTCAATGTGATGATTCAACTGCAAATTAAAAATCTACAACATAAAATCAACCTCCATTTCTAATAAGGAGCAACAACACTTCAACCTGCAATTCTTAAAGGAGTTCAACTGCAACTTCAACCTATTATGCATGGATTCAATTTCAACAGCAAAGCACTTTTACAGATCAAAATTTTAAAGCTTGCAAAAAAAGAAAACCTGTTCTGTTCTCTGCCTTCTTAAAAAATGGTGAGTAAACTATTTTAAAGACAGTTGAATTTTAGATTTTCATTTTGATTTTATGATGATATCATGTTGTTACCTGGAAATTTATTTAGAGTGGATTGCATGTATTTAATTACCTATAGGAGGATTAAAAGGAATACTGGAATTAATAGGATCGGTCCAATTCTTTCAAAAACTCTAAATAACTTTGGTTTTATCATGAATTGGACTATGGTATGTTAATGAATGTTGTTTGTAATCATATAGTATATCATTTAAAAATAATTATAAGATTTTAAATTGTAGAAGTTACTCAGAATTTCAATTTTACAGTAAAATACTTTTACACTTCGAAAATTTAAAATCTTGTTTGCTGATTTTGAATACAAGAATGCATTAGTGATAAGAAACCATGATTTTTAATACCAATTTCATGATTTTTAGTTTGACAAATCATGAGAAATTTAGATTTATGTGATTTTGGGAGTTTTGAGGATTGCCAATGATCGGCACATGGATTTAAGCTAAATTTTTGGTGGAAGCTCGCTTAGATGTGGATGATATTGGGAAAAATGCAAAATAATTTTTCTAATAAGTGAATTAAGGGAATTTGGAGGAGTTAGGGTTTAGCATGTTTCTGATTTTGGTTCGTCTGTAGTGGTTTCTGAGACTTGAATTGGAGACCGGAACAGTGTGCACATAGGGGAATTTGAAGTTTGTGTCGTAGCGTCTCGATGGTGAGGTCAGCGGAGCATATCGTCGATGTGGTGGTCGGTGTTGGGAGTTTGGTGTTGGGTTGCTGCTGCAATGGTTCGAGCCTTGGGTCAAATTTCGCTTCGTGATAAGATTTTTGGTTTGGGTTGGTCGTAAGGCACGTCGTGGTAGCTCCTGACTTAGGGATGGTCTGAGGGAAGATCGGCGATGCTTGGCTCGCCATGCACGCATGTACGCTGTGTTCCTAGAAGCTCATGGGTTTAGACAGGGGAGTTTGTTTGGGGAAGACGAGTGATTGTCTCGGTGCGGAACTCGCGATATCATAGTGGTGTCTCGAAGCAGTTAGGTTTAGGTTGTGTCTTGAGGCTAGCATGGGGTAACTAGGGGTTGAACTCAAGATTTTTTTCGGCTGAGTTCTAGTGATAATGCAGGTTTGGTTTGTTGTTTTAAATAAACATAAAATCAAGCTTAAGTTAGAAAACTAGTTAAAGGAAGCAACATATATAAGCTAAACTTGTTGTTTTCAAAGTGAAAGTGAATCAAACCTTTAAAAGTAAAATTTTGACTCATATTTAAATTTTAAAATGATTTAAGATGTTTGATTTTAAAAATAGTTATCTTAAATTAAGTTTTAAAATTTCAAATTTTAAAAGAGAAGTTGAATTTAATTATTAAATCAAAGTTTTAAAGTATTCTATGTTTTGAAATTTGTTTCTAAATTTCCTATTTTCAAATAAGATTATCATTATGATTTTAAAAACTAAATAGGATAATTTGTTTAAGATATAAAATTTGATTTATTCAAATAATTCATTACAAGATGAATAAGGTTAATTTATCCTTGATTTGGATATAAAAATGTTAAATTTGGTTTGTAATAAATAAAGTTTAATTAAGATTTAAAGTTTTCTTAATTAATTAAGGATTTCTAAATATAAGTAATTAATTAATTAATTGTTTAATTAATTTTAAATAATTAGTTGATTATTTATTTAATTTTAAATATCCACTAAATTATGAATTAATTAAGTGTAATTACTTAATGAAGTAATCAATGGTTAATTTTTGAATGTAATTAAGAAAGTAATTACTTATGGAAGTAATTAAAGTGGAAGTGATTAAAGGTTAATCACTTAATGTTATCAATTAAGAAATTGATTAATATAATTGTTGAAGTTAATTAATTGTGAAATAATTAATTAATAAAAGAATTAAGGATTTTGGTTAATGATGAAATAATTACTTGTTAAAGTAATTAATTAAGGAAGTAATTAAGATTTATTAAATAAGTAATTAGAGATAATTACTTATGTAAGAAATTAAGAGTTAATTACTTAAATTATTTTAGTTAATTAATTAATGTGATTAATTAATTAATAAATGGGATTAATTTAAGATTAATTACTAAGTGTAATTAATTAATTAATAAGGAAATTAATTAAGGATTTATTTATTAAACTTAATTGTTTAATAATTACTTAATGAAGTAATTAAAGATTAATTAATTAAAGTAATTAATCAAAAGGTTAATATAATTAATTAAGAAGTTAATTAATTAAGATAAGTAATTACAAATTGTTAATTACTGTTTATGATTAATGAGGTGAATAATTACAAGTTAATTATTTAATTAAAGGATTATTAATTAATAAGAATTATTAATTCATATAATTAATGGAAGTAATTAATTTAAGTAAATGATTTAAAGTATGATTAATCAATTGAAATTAATTGAGAATTAATGTAATTAATTATAGTTAATTAATTAATGAAGGATCATTAATTATTATAATTAATGATAGTAATTAAAGGTTAATTACTGAATATTGTTAGGGTTAATTACTTGAATGTAATTTACAGATGATTAATCAAGGAAGATTAATTAAAGAAGATCAATAAGGAATGATAAATGAATTTGATTTGTAATAAATCAATGAAGCAGGAGTTAGGATAATCCAAGTGATTAAAGGATAGTTATTAATTTAATTAGAGATTAATTAAATTTATTAAGAGTTAATCAATTATGCTATGGGTGATTGATTAATATTGAATGGTTGGTATTGAGTGATTGATGTTGAATGATATTGGATGATTGATATTGGGTGATTGGTTGATGCTGGATGATTTGGATATCTATGTTATGTTATGCTGCATTGTGAGATGAATATTTGTTATGAATTATCTGATATGATAATGTGATCCATCTATCTGTTTATATCATCCTGAATAAGTTAAACTGTTTAAAACCCTTAAGTACAACTTGGACAATAAAATGGCGTTTCGTTTCGGTGAGACCGGGATCGGGTTTCCATATTTGGAATCCGAAAACCACATCGATTTCAATTAAAGGTTAGGTCGTTAATCCAAGTGGAGCAAGTGAAGACTCGAGGTGTAAGGGCTATACGTCAGTATAACTCTGTGGGTGATTCCGTAATGAGTTTGACGGAATAGTGCTTATAGATTCGAGATGGAGATTTAGAGTGCAAGGGCTATGGTCGTTGACTCTGAGGGTGATTCCAAAATGAGTGCAACGAGATAGTGCCTTCGGTTTCGTTCGAACCCGGAACGAACTTGTATGGATTGAATGCTTTCAGTACATCGTCAGGCGGACGATGAGCATTCTAAGAGATGTGTCCTATAAAGGTAATCGCAGCCTTAAGCCTCATCAACCGGGAATGGCTAAAACAGGGGAGGTGTAGCAAGGCTTCGTGGGTCGCTCCCACTAGAGAGCAAGATTTACCCCTGTCTATAAGTCCCTTTTATTCGGCTGTGTAGGGCGGTTGATCCGGACAATTGCCGGGGTTGTCTTGTTTGGGACTGTTCAGTAAGGAATGGTCCCGGCCTTGTGTTGCAGGGGAGTGGAAGTACTCCTCGGTACGGTGATCTAGGCCACGTACTGTGACGGACGGTACCCCAGCAGCCCTACCATTGATGGAAACCCATTTTCCCTACGAGACCCTACGGTTTTGTTTGTATTACCCACTTTTGTGGCTAGTAGCTGGAATTTAATAATGTTACAATTTCGGCTATTTCATATTTACTTGAAAACCCTAGACACTATTATAATATCACTGGATTTCCTATCAAATGTTTTGGTTAGCGTAAGGTAAAAACTTTTCCATGTTTATGTGTGGGAACTCTTACGTGATACCTTTTCTTTTCAAAGGTTTTCTAAAGTTAAGCAATTTTAAACCGTTTACTCACACCAGAACCCTGTCTGACCCGAGTGTTTATTTTCTGTTTTATTAAACTCTTGGGTACTCATATTATGTATGAGTTGTCAAGTGATTCAGGTTTGCTTGACGAATTTTGGAGGAGATATGGAGCAGGAGGCTTCGACGTGTAGATATATATTGATTCCGCTGTGTATGTTGTGTTTGTATCTAGTATACTTGAGTTGTATGAATTAGACAGATGTTTATAATTGTCTAATGTGTGTTGTAAGATGTGTACTCTGATGTATTATGATACTATGTATTAATTTATTTGATATATTATATTTTATTCGTTCCGCTGTGAGTTCTCTGATGTTGTTGTCTTTCTTCTTTCTCTTTCTTTTCTTCTTCTATCCCTTTCTTTCTTCACTAGTGATGCGATTTCCTGGAGATAGGAAGTCGGGTCGCTACATTTGGTATCAGAGCATTAGGCTGAGCGAATACCTAAGCTTTGAAGTGTGTCTTTCTTTAGGGAGCGTTAGGTTGAGTGAATACCTAGGCTCTGAAGTGGTGTTTTTCTTGAGAGAGCGTACTTGTAATTTTTATATATAACTATATATATATATATATATTTATATCTACCTGATCTGTTGGGTTATCTGTTCGGATTTTCCAGCATAAGTTTTAAAGGTAGATGGAGTAGTGGCATGTGTGTGTAACACGATTACCACTGATGGAAGAGGTCCGTATATTGAGGTTAGAAGTATTTGTCGAGACTGTAGACCTAATACCGTCTCGAGTGAGATTTGTTGTTTGGAGTAAGGATTTCTTTTATATCCGAAGGATTTTTTTTTAAAGATTCAAAATTTATCTTTGAAGTGTAAGTTTGGATTTCGCTCAGGTAAGCGAATTATTCTTGAGTTTGGATTTTGGTAGTGCAGAAGTAAGTGATGGTATCTTGATAACTGTTTGGTGAGATGCAGTATCTTTGGATATTTTCAGAAGGTGTTTTCTCTTGAAGCAGTTTTAAAAATGGTTGAGGAGCAGTCTTTACCTGCCTCAGGCAAGGCTCGTCTGTATAGAAGTTATCTGGATCTTCAGTATGGAAGTTGACTGTTCTGGAATATGAGACTAAGGTCTATGAGTTGCTTCGCTTCGGCATGGTCTCATTTGTCATTTTTAAGGAGAGTGAGGTGTTGATGCTTGGTTTGGAGTCCAAGTTTCTTGAGAAGTTTTCTGCCATCTTGGAGTCAGTTGTGTGGTTTGTTGAAGGTTTTGGAGTTGAGCATTTGGATTAGAAGTCTGTGGATAGCTGTGGTAGCAGTTCAGCTCGAAGTGTTCGGTGTGCTGACGAGAAGGTATTTTAGCTTTGCAGTATCATCAAAGTTGAGATTGGAAGCCGCAGTGTTGGTTGTTTTTCCGATGATTTGGGAATCTTGGTGTTTATTCAATCAGCAGCCGAGCAGTTGGTGGAAGTTTTCTTGAAGAATTAACTTTGTTTGGAAAAGCTTTAAGCTGTTCTAATTGGTAAAGAGAGGACAGTTTCTTAGGAATTCGAATTAGGTTGGATCGCAAAAGTGACTTGCGATTGGTTTGGAATTTTCTTGAGCATTCTTTTGTTTGAGACTGAGGATTCTCATGAGGAAGTAGGAGCTGCTGGAGTAATCAAAAGGTTGTCTGCATCTGGAGTTGAGTTCCATATTGTTTTGGTAGTTAGCCTGGTAGTAGATGGTTCTTGAGAAGTAGAGATTGGTGTAGCAGCTCAAGAAATTATTTTTCGAATTTGTATTTGGTTAGATCTAGCTTTTGAGTTGGATTCTGTGCAAGGTTGTGTGACCAAGTCGGATGTGTCACTAAGATTATATGGATTTGATGAACAAGGTTTCTCATATATTGGATAAGTTTGTATTCGTGTTCATCAACAGTATTCTCCTCTATTTCAGAATCAGAGTTGTGCAGCGAAAGCGAGCTAGCAGCTGTGCAAGGAAGGAAGCAAGTTCTTTTGCCATTGCTTGTATAATAGAGTTTGTGTCCTGGATTTCGACGGATTATAAAGATTTTTCTATTGAATAGAATCCAGGAACTGTTCGCTTTGGTTTAGTGGTTTCAGAAAGTACCAGCATAGGTTGAGCTGATCAGGATGAGATTGGCAGCCCAGGATTTGTCTGTTGAGATATACGGATATGAGATGAGGAGTTTGGAGTTTGAAGTTGGGGACTTCATTGTTGTTGAGATTTCTCTGGGTAAGAGAACAGAAATTGTATAAGATTGGTGGGTTAGTGCTTTGGCATTTGAGATTTCTTATCTGGGTACTGATAAGATAAGATTTTTTGTCTATGAGATTGAATTGCCAGTTTGGATAGCTGGAGTTTATTTTATTTCACATACCTCTAAGGGAGTATGTGTATGATTTATTGTTGCTCGTTAAATCTGTAGTTCAGTTGGAGTTGGATGTTGAGCTGAAATTGAGGGTAATCTGATTTGTTCAGATTGATGAATCTAAAAAGGAGAGAAGCTCTGGATTTTGGTAGTATAGTAGTTAGTTGTTAGCTGCTGTAGAGCGAGTCTGCCGATTATTTTTACTTGGGAAACTCGAAATAGTATTAGAGTTTTATTCTGACGTATGTCAGGATAATTAGTTAGGTTTGTTTGTATGATTGATTGCTTTGGTTTTTAGTAACTGATTGTTAGGAATGCTTTACTAATTGAAATTAAAATCTTTGTTGGATTATTAAATTAACTTTGCTTTTAAATTTCGGGGACGAAATTCTTTTAAGCGGGGAGGATTGTAACGACCCGGAATTTTGGGCAATATCGATTTAATAATCTGCAATAATAATTTAATTGATTTAACGATTTTCTTTGTAATTTTAACTTAAATTGGTGAAATTAATTTTATTAAGAATAACAAGTATTTAATCTAGTAAGTGTGATCAATATCTTTTAACAATTTAAAAAAAAATTGGTTAGAATTGTTTTTCAAAAGATAATAAATTTTATTCTATTTATAATATATATGTTTGATATATATTGTGAATGAGAATATCTTTTGTTTTAAATTGAAAATTTAATTTAATCTATTGATAAATTATATATGAATAAATATTGTAATTGAAGCTTTGTTTTAAAACATAATGTTTTTCAAAAGATAATTTAAAGATTAATTTAATCTGTTTCCAAAAGTATAAGATTGTTACTTATTTTTAAATAAGATAGTTTAAAAATGATTCAAACAAGCTTTGTTTTGTTTCAATTAAAAGTTTGAATTTAAAATGGTTATAAGTATATACATAAATGTTTTAAATTTTAAACATACATATATCATACATTTATTTGTTTTAAAAACATAAGCTATGTATAAAACCAATGTTTATAAAATATTTTTAACACTTGTATATTTATCTAAATTCAAAAGTTTATTAACATTAAAAATACAAATATTCATATTACATAGATATAAGATATAAATATTATTTTTATATGGTTTAAAAAGCAATTTTGCAAAGGTCTTTAAGACATGTAAAGTAATTAAGTAAATTAAATGACAAATGTAAGTAAATTAGGATATAAATGACAAGTGTAATCTTTAAGAACAAGTGTCTTTTTTTTTATAAACATAACTTTCTTTCATTTTTCCCTTTTGTTTATTTTCTTTCAAATGTTTATGGCAAAACTATAAACCACTTCCTAAAATCTGAAATCAAAACTAAAAGTAAAGATAAAATCTGCTTTTCAATGTGATGATTCAACTGCAAATTAAAAATCTACAACATAAAATCAACCTGCATTTCTAATAAGGAGCAACAGCACTTCAACATGCAATTCTTAAAGGAGTTCAACTGCAACTTCAACCTGTTATGCATGGATTCAATTTCAACAGCAAAGCACTTTTACAGATCAAAATTTTAAAGCCTGGGAAAAAAGAAAACCTGCTATGTTCTCTGCCTTCTTACAAAAAGGTGAGTAAACTATTTTAAAGACAGTTGAATTTTAGATTTTCATTTTGATTTTATGATGATATCATGTTGTTACCTAGAAATTTATTTAGATGGATTGCATGTATTTAATTACCTGTAGGAGGATTAAAAGGAATACTGGAATTAATAGGATCAGTCCAATTCTTTCAAAAACTCTAAATAACTTTGGTTTTATCATGAATTGGACTATGGTATGTTTATGAATGTTGTTTGTAATCATATAGTATATCATTTAAAAATAATTATAAGATTTTAAATTGTAGAAGTTACTCAGAATTTCAATTTTACAGTAAAATACTTTTACACTTCGAAAATTTAAAATCTTGTTTGCCGATTTTGAATACATGAATGCATTAGTGATAAGAAACCATGATTTTTAATACCAATTTCATGATTTTTAGTTTGACAAATCATGAGAAATTTAGATTTATGTGATTTTGGGAGTTTTGAGGATTGCCAATGATCGGCACATGGATTTAAGCTAAATTTTTGGTGGAAGCTCGCTTAGATGTGGATGATATTGGGAAAAATGCAAAATAATTTTTCTAATAAGTGAATTAAGGGAATTTGGAGGAGTTAGGGTTTAGCATGTTTTTGATTTTGGTTCATCTGTAGTGGTTTCTGAGACTTGAATTGGAGAACGGAACAGTGCGCACATAGGGGAATTTGAAGTTTGTGTCGTAGCGTCTCGATGGCGAGGTCAGCGGAGCATATCGTCGATGTGGTGGTCGGTGTTGGGAGTTTGGTGTTGAGTTGCTGCTGCAATGGTTTGAGCCTTGGGTCAAATTTCGCTTCGTGATAAGATTTTTGGTTTGGGTTGGTCGTAAGGCACGTCGTGGTAGCTCCTGACTCGGGGATGGTCAGAGGGAAGATCGGCGACGCTTGGCTCGCCGTGCATTGTGCACGCATGTACGCTGTGTTCCTGGAAGCTAATGGGTTTAGACACGGGAGTTTGTTTGGGGAAGACGAGTGATTGTCTTGGTGGGGAACTCGCGATATCATAGTGGCGTCTCGAAGCAGTTAGGTTTAGGTTGTGTCTTGAGGCTAGCATGGGGTAACTAGGGGTTGAACTCGAGATTTTTTCCGGCTGAGTTCTAGTGATAATGCAGGTTTGGTTTGTTGTTTTGAATAAACATAAAATCAAGCTTAAGTTAGAAAACTAGTTAAAGGAAGCAACATATATAAGCTAAACTTGTTGTTTTCAAAGTGAAAGTGAATCAAACCTTTAAAAGTAAAATTTTGATTCATATTTAAATTTTAAAATGATTTAAGATGTTTGATTTTAAAAATAGTTATCTTAAATTAAGTTTTAAAATTTCAAATTTTAAAAGAGAAGTTGAATTGAATTATTAAATCAAAGTTTTAAAGTATTCTAAGTTTTGAAATTTGTTTCTAAATTTCCTATTTTCAAATAAGATTATCATTATGATTTTGAAAACTAAATAGGATAATTTGTTTAAGATATAAAATTTGATTTATTCAAATAATTCATTACAAGATGAAAAAGGTTAATTTATCGTTGATTTGGATATAAAAATGTTAAATTTGGTTTGTAATAAATAAAGTTTAATTAAGATTTAAAGTTTTCTTAATTAATTAAGGATTTCTAAATATAAGTAATTAATTAATTAATTGTTTAATTAATTTTAAATAATTAGTTGATTATTTATTTATTTTAAATATCCACTTAATTATGAATTAATTAAGTGTAATTACTTAATGAAGTAATCAATGGTTAATTTTTGAATGTAATTAAGAAAGTAATTACTTATGGAAGTAATTAAAGTGGAAGTGATTAAAGGTTAATCACTTAATGCTATCAATTAAGAAATTGATTAATATAATTGTTGAAGTTAATTAATTATGAAATAATTAATTAATAAAAGAATTAAGGATTTTGGTTAGTGATGAAATAATTACTTGTTAAAGTAATTAATTAAGGAAGTAATTAAGATTTATTAAAAAGTAATTAGAGATAATTACTTATGTAAGAAATTAAGAGTTAATTACTTAAATTATTTTAGTTAATTAATTAATGCGATTAATTAATTAATAAATGGGATTAATTTAAGATTAATTACTAAGTGTAATTAATTAATTAATAAGGAAATTAATTAAGGATTTATTTATTAAACTTAATTGTTTAATAATTACTTAATGAAGTGATTAAAGATTAATTAATTAAAGTAATTAATCAAAAGGTTAATATAATTGATTAAGAAGTTAATTAATTAAGATAAGTAATTACAAATTGTTAATTACTGTTTATGATTAATGAGGTGAATAATTACAAGTTAATTTGTAACAACCCGGAATTTATAACAATTAAATTTCGTCATTAAAACGATTTAATTTGGTTGATACTTGTTGTTAGGAATTTATGTAATCGGTTGAATTCTTTTAAAACTTTTCAAGTGATGTTTGGGCATTAACTAAAATATTGGCCCAATACTCCTTTAATATTCTCGATGCCGTTCCCTTTTTAACCCAATTCGACCGTCCCCATTTCTTTTTCTGATTCGTTTGTAAACCCTAAATTAAACGAACGAAGGAAGTAAAAATGGCGGCTTCTTCATGGTTCCTCTTCCTCCATTTAATTTTGTAGCACTAGCTAAATCAGACGAGAGGAGAGAGTGGCCATTTGCTAGAGTTTCGATCACGGCCTTGCTTGGTTTGAGTTCGTCTTTGGCCTCGTTCGATTCTTGAGTGCCACGGCTGCTTCGATGTCAAAGGGGAGTGAACTTTTTTACTCACATCTTCTTCAACTCGCATTTCGACAGTTGAATTTTGTTCAATTATGTTTTGAAGATGATAATTACTTTGGCCACTTTATTTCGTTTTATTGATCTTTGACCTCAGGTGTTTATTTTGTTTGTGGCCTTCAATTTCGACTGTTCGAGTTTGATGATGTTGTTTGCTTTTGACTTCGGCCATTTCTGATTTCCTGAATTTCTAATGGCTTCGGCCTCGATTTGAAACTACTACATACTGAACTGTTGTTGCATTATACACCGTTTGTTTACTTTAATTCTGCGGTGTCTTTGATGTTGACATTGTGCTCGAGTTATTGGTTCATGGGTTATTTCATTACTTTTATGTTGTTACTGGGAGTTTGTTATACTCTGGTTTGCATCGTGTTCATAAACATGGCTCACCTCCCAGGTCTGGTGCACTGTAACTGTTGAGACAGTGGCATTTATATTTGATTCTTCATTTGGTCTTCAAGTCTATAGGCGTTAGTGCTTTGATCCTGACTCGTTCACTGTCACTTGCTTATGATTTGTTCACTTGTTCGAACTTGCTACTGTCTTGCATTCATTTGTTCTTCATTATTGATGCCGGTATAGTTGTCGTATATGCAGCTTACTTTGATTCTACCAGTTCAATGTTGAACTCTTTTACATGATGTGCTTGAGTCCTTGCTTTAGTGGTTCAGGTTGCACATTATAACTGACCATGTTTGTTGTCGTGTTGGTGTACCCCTTTGGGCTTCTATCTGGTCTGAGTTGATGCTTGACTACTCGTACATTTATATTGAGCCTGCACTTGTATCATCCTGTCTCTTGTGCCATTTACTTGGTATAGTCCCATGTTGTCACCTTTGTTTCATTCTTGTTCATGTGGCAATTACTGTTTTGCGGCATCAAGGTTGGGTAGTTTATGCCTATGCATGTTTCAATGTGTTCACTTTGGGCTTCAACTTTACCACTACCTGACTTGTGCCCTGCCTTCATGTTTTGTACATAAGTTACGGTTGCATTTTATCCCGTTTCATGAAGTGGTACTAGTTCTTTGCTTAGTGCATTAGTTTGCATTGCTTTTGGTCATATACCATTGTGTATAGCTGCAGGTTGTATTTGCACCATTAGATGCAAGTATTCATGTAACATTAGCTTGACCTCTGCAATTGGTTAATGATTTTGGCCATATCTCTGTAGCTGTCACCTTATTCCTCTGTGTCTTCATGTTAGTACCATTGCCTTTATTTGGTTGTTAGCACTGTTTCATCATGTCACTGCCATGTGCAGTTTCATGTGCACATCTGATTCATTTGTCCCTGTGCTGTGTTATTACATTCACATAGTGGCATTTGGTTTGCATACCATTTGCACTGCGCAGCCTTACCCACTGATGCGTTTGTTTCGATTGTGCATCTGAGTTTTTGTTTTTAGTCTGGCCCTTGTGACCTTGAGGTGGCTGCCGTTTTGTTGCAGTTTGTCCTTGAGTTCTTGTGGTGACTGCAGTACATCTGATTTTTTGTTGTTGCACTGAAATTGATTCTTCATCGATTTTGGTTCGTTGAGCTTTTGGGTACATTATTACTGTAGTGGCAAGGCAGTACACGCAAGCGTGAACTGCAGCCACACGGAATTGAGTTTTGGGTACATTATCACTGTAGTGGCAAGGCAGTGCACGCAAGCGTGAACGGTAGCCACACGGTATGGCTTTTATGATATTCTATTTTTTTATGATTTATTGATCTTTGGCATATTCCATATGTAGTAGTGGCGAGGCCGTACACGCGTGCGTGTACTGCAGCCCTACTCGAAGTGTCGTTTCAATTGATATTTAAATTGTTTGAACTGTTTCGTTTATTCCATTCAATATGTTTTGAATCATATTTTGATTGGTTTAATTTGATGATTTTGTTGTTAATTGCCGATTAGGCAATTTTGATGTTTTCCATATTATCTTCATTGATATCCGTTTCACATATCTTAGTTCATAATTTGAATCTGTTGATTTATTGTTTAACACCGTTAAGGGTTATATTTATCGTTATCCGATTTCTTTATTTAAGGATCGGACATACGAGATTTATCATGACTATCGTCTATTCATTATTTAATTATTATTGCTTCTGTGCACTAATAATTGAGTTTGAATTAGACTGACTCGGGTATTATTTTCTTTTGAATGTAGTACTCGGGTCAGACCGAGTATTTACAGGTTGTAGATTTTTAGCTGTGGGTTGTTGCTAGAGCTATGAAGTCTTTTCATATCTTTTTGGAGTAGTCGTCGTTATTGTAGTAGTCAGTGTATTTGTATAGGATGTTGTATATTCATGTATATTGTTCACGACAATGTACTTGTATATGTAAATTCCAGAGTCGACAGTTATAGTTGTATCATATGTATTGTATTACATGTATATCAACTGACATCAGTTATATATATATGAGACTTTCTGTTATATTTGTGTTCCGCATTTCCTTATCTGTGTTATTATTATGTATATTGTCCTAAACTATTATGAACCATCGTAGTTCGTTTTATACAAGGATTGGGTATGCCAATGGGAGTAAATAAATATGAGATGAAAAATAAAAATATATACCACTCCTATCGAGGTAACCAATACTAGTGTAAGGCCTAACTACGGATGGCCGCTCCTATCCAGCCTTATTCTTCGTGATAACAGACAGTATTTCTTTTAATACTCTTTGTTATTGCGAGCATAGAGGTGGGGCGTCACAGTTGGTATCAGAGCTTGGGGTTTATGGACATAATATAAAACATGACTTAGATGAAACATGTGTTACAACTAATTGTCGATGTTTTAGTCGTGTTTTGAGTCAAATATTTAAGTTTTGAAATTTTGATGAAATTTTTAAATAGCTTTATTTAAAAATAAAAGTGAATTGTGTTTTGTTTATCAGAGTGCGCAGCGAAAACATTGTGACTGCTTCAACTGAGTACAGCTGATAATTATTTTGATTTACAAATCAAAATATGAGAATGAATTTAATTTCATTATGTTGTTTAACCAGTGATTCTGAATTGTTGAAATTCTTGTTGATTTTCTTTGATGCTAATCATATCTGATTAGATTTTTGTTGTTTTAAAATATCTTCATCGAAGATATATTTGAGTAATTTCTTTGTTTATTTTGTAGTGTGCGTGCAAACATGAGTTGCACGTTACTACATTAATTTTACGTTGAACCGATGCTTGGTTATGAAACGTATTTGGTTGCCGTTATTTTTATAACGGGATTTTAACACTTGTGCTAAATTGTTGAAGTACGGTGTTTTGTTGACATTTTTGATGAATGAAAATTCACTAGTGTTATATTTTGATGCAAATTATTTAGATGAGAATTTGACGTTTAAAAAAAAATTACTGTCGCTTTGACTTCAGTATCCGTCATATTTTAAAGTGGATTTTCAAGCGGTTATCCCGCAATGCTGATTTTGAGATCCGTTTCTACGGTGTTTTGAGAGGTACAATTTTCTTATTGAAACTGTCACTAATGTTGCTATTTTATCACGGATTTGCAAATTGTTTTAAAAATAAAATTTGTTTTTCAAAATTTTTATAGTTTGCGCTTTCAAAACAATGACGAAGCGATTTAAACGGTTCAGCAAAATCGAGGACTATGAACCCTTTCTTTTACTGATTTGCTTAACTCCGGACTTGTTCGTTTGAGAATGTAAATTATTATTTTTATAAAATAAATGAAATTGTTTTCAGAATTTTTACAGTTTGCGTTTTCAGAAGAATGAGAAAGTGACTTAAACGTTTCAGAAAAATCGAGGACTATGACCCCTTTCTTTTACTGATTCGTTTAATTCCGGACTTGTCCGTTTGAGAATGTGAAATGTTATTTTTGGAATACACAATTTGCACTTTCAAGGAAACGATGAAGAGATTTAAACGATGTAGCAAAAGTGCGGAGTATGAAACCACACTTTTGCTATTTCGGTTAATTCCGGACTCGTTAATTGAATATATGATGATTTTCGTGTGCTTTTGAGCCACTATGAGGACCTTCGGGTCATATGATGGACCTTCGGGTCAAATACCAGTACCAGACCTTCGGGTCATATGTTGGACCTTCGGGTCATATGATGGGCGCCAAAATTATGATGGGTACTTGGTAGGCTTCGGCCATATGAGATGCACGTGCGGCGTGGCTAAAACTCGCCATCTGATGGGATCGATCCAACCTTTTATGTTGATTTTCTAGAGTATCTTAATTGATTTCGAGATATTTGTTGTTTCCAATTATCTGCAGGTAATTGGATATTTGTTGATATGAGTTCTGATTATCGTTTTTGATAATCGGATAATTGTTGATTTGATTATCGTTTTTGATAATCGAATATTTGTTGATATGAGTTCTGATTATCGCTTGTGATAATCAGATATTTGCCGATTTGATTATCATTTTTGACAATCGAATATTTGTTGTTTCTGATTATCGCTTGTGATAATCGGATAATTGTTGATTTGATTATCGTTTTTGATAATCGAATATTTGTTGATTTGTTGATTTGATTATCGTTTTTGATAATCGAATATTTGTTGATTTGTTGATTTGATTATCGTTTTTGATAATCGAGTAATTGTTGATTTGAGATTTGATTATCGTTTTTGATAATCGAATATTTGTTGATTTGATTATCGTTTTTGATAATCGAATATTTGTTGATTTGAGATTTGATTATCGTTTTTGATAATCGAATAATTGTTGATTTGAGATTTGATTATCGTTTTTGATAATCGAATAATTGTTGATTTGAGATTTGATTATCGTTTTGATAATCGAATATTTTTTGATTTGTTGATTTGATTATCGTTTTTGATAATCGAATATTTGTTGATATGAGTTCTGATTATCGCTTGTGATAATCAGATATTTGCCGATTTGATTATCATTTTTGACAATCGAATATTTGTTGTTTTTGATTATCGCTTGTGATAATCGAATAATTGTTGATTTGATTATCGTTTTTGATAATCGAATATTTGTTGATTTGATTATCGTTTTTGATAATCGAATATTTGTTGATTTGTTGATTTGATTATCGTTTTTGATAATCGAATATTTGTTGATTTGAGATTTGATTATCGTTTTTGATAATCGAATATTTGTTGATATGAGTTCTGATTATCGTTTTTGATAATCGGATAATTGTTGATTTGATTATCGTTTTTGAGTGTGGAACCCTGAACAGACTGCCGGTGATAAGCCGGAGGAAGGTGAGGATGACGTCAAGTCATCATGCCCCTTATGCCCTGGGCGACACACGTGCTACAATGGGCGGGACAAAGGGTCGCGATCCCGCGAGGGTGAGCTAACTCCAAAAACCCGTCCATTTCACAATTGTATCTAGAATAACTGGAAAAGTGGAAACAAGACCAGATATAATTTGCTCATTATGAGCCAATCCAAAATCATTATAGATCGAACCAATCATTAGTTCCCAACCATGGGTTGAGTGAAATCCAATCCATAAATCAGTAACTAAAAGAATAGAAAAAGCTTTTATTGTGTCACTTAAGTTATCAACCCTTTGCTTTGAGCGAAATGCGGCAAAAGGAAGGAAAATCCATGGACCAACCCCATCGTCTCCACCCCTTAGGAACTACGAGATCGCCCCAAGGACGCCTTCGGCATCCAGGGGTCACGGACCGACCATAGACCCTGTTCAATAAGTGGAACGCATTAGCTGTCCGCTCTCCGGTTGGGCAGAAAGGGTCGGACCACCACCCAATAGCATGTTGCCACCAAAAGCAGAACCCCGTATCTCTTCCAGAGAATCTCCTAATTGTTCCAGAGCAACTAGAAAGAGATTCTTTAACCAAAAAGAATTCAGTTCAGATGTAGGATACCTATCCTTGTTCCTCTTGAACACCCCGATTCAGGGCCAAAGAATTTCCTGCAGCTACCATATAATATTCATCTCTATTTGGTGATAAATAAATTATCTACGCCTCTTTTGATCTCTCAGACATTTCATAAAGTGGACTCTCTATAGATCCCCAAGGACCAACCCTCACATGAATAGCTAAAGATCCAATAAGTCCAACATTGATTCCTTCAGACGTGTCAATTGGGCAAATACGCCCATAGTGGCTCGGGTGGATATCTCGAGCGATATTGCTCATCATCATTTAGCTATTGCAATTCTTTTCTTGATCGCGGGGCATATGTATAGGACCAACTGGGGTATTGGTCATGGCCTTAAAGACATTTTAGAGGCTCATAAAGGTCCATTTACAGGCCAGGGCCATAAAGGCCTTTATGAAATCCTAACAACGTCATGGCATGCTCAATTATCTCTTAATCTAGCTATGTTAGGTTCTTTAACTATTGTTGTAGCTCACCAAGTATTTGTTTGTTAGAACTCCTTATAACAACCTATGTCTTCTGTTATCATTTCCAATTGGACGATCCATTAATTCAATTAGAAGAGGATGCTAAATGGATAAATGTCTTCAATTTTCACTGGAGACTGGGAATCGACGGACTTTCCATAGGACCTATTTTACTAACAGGATTTATCACTACTTTAGCTACTTTAGCAGCTTGGCCTGTTACTCGAAATTCGCGATTGTTCTATTGCGATAATCAGATATTTGCCGATTTTATTATCATTTTTGACAATCGAATATTTGTTGTTTCTGATTATCGCTTGTGATAATTGGATAATTGTTGATTTGATTATCGTTTTTGATAATCGAATATTTGTTGATTTGTTGATTTGATTATCGTTTTTGATAATCGAATATTTGTTGATTTGAGATTTGATTATCGTTTTTGATAATCGAATATTTGTTGATTTGAGATTTGATTATTGTTTTTGATAATCGAATATTTGTTGATTTGTTGATTTGATTATCGTTTTTGATAATCGAGTAATTGTTGATTTGAGATTTGATTATCGTTTTTGATAATTGAATATTTTATTGATTTGAAATTTGATTATCGATTGTGATAATTAAATATTTGTTGATTATATTGAAATGCTGTTTTCTATCTATCTCTGTTGATAATTAGATTTTGCTATTTTCTAATTACCGTATCGATAATTAGATATTGCTGTTTTGTGACTTCTGTGTTCTGATTATCTTTTAATAATTAGACTTTGTTGATAATTTGTGAATTTCTTGTATTAAAAATTTAAAATATTTCTTTGATGTTTAAATTCTCTGCCTTCATTTTCTAGCTTAACCAGTTTATGTTAAAAAATTTATTGTTATTGACGACTTTACTTATGAAAATTGCGGGGACGCAATTTTTATAAGGAGGGAAGTCTGTAACAACCCGGAATTTATAACGATTAAATTTCATCATTAAAACGATTTAATTTGGTTGATACTTGCTGTTAGGGATTTATGTAATCGGTTGAATTCTTTTAAAACTTTTCAAGTGATGTTTGGGCATTAACTAAAATATTGGCCCAATATTCCTTTAATATTCTCGATGCCGTTCCCTTTTTAACCCAATTCGACCGTCCCCATTTCTTTTTCTGATTCGTTTGTAAACCCTAAATTAAATGAATGAAGGAAGTAAAAATGGCGGCTTCTTCGTGGTTCCTCTTCCTCCATTTAATTTCGTAGCACTAGCTAAATCAACGAGAGGAGAGAGTGGCCATTTGCTAGAGTTTCGGTCACGTCCTTGCCTGGTTTGAGTTCGTCTTTGGCCTCGTTCGATTCTTGAGTGCCACGGCTGCTTCGATGTCAAAGGTGAGTGAACTTTTTCACTCACATCTTCTTCAACTCGCATTTCGACAGTTGAATTTTGTTCAATTATGTTTTGAAGATGATAATTACTTTCGCCACTTTATTTCGTTTTATTGATCTTTGACCTCAGGTGTTTATTTTATTTGTGGCCTTCAATTTCGATTGTTCGAGTTTGATGATGTTGTTTGCTTTTGACTTCGGCCATTTCTGATTTCCTGAATTTCTAATGGCTTCGGCCTCGATTTGAAACTACTGCATACTGAACTGTTGTTGCATTATACACCGTTTGTTTACTTTAATTCTGCGGTGTCTTTGATGTTGATATTGTGCTCGAGTTATTGGTTCATGGGTTATTTCATTACTTTTATGTTGTTACTGGGAGTTTGTTATACTCTGGTTTGCATCGTGTTCATAAACACGGCTCACCTCCCAGGTCTGGTGCACTGTAACTGTTGAGACAGTGGCATTTATATTTGATTCTTCATTTGGTCTTCAAGTCTATAGGCGTTAGTGCTTTGATCCTGACTCGTTCACTGTCACTTGCTTATGATTTGTTCACTTGTTCGAACTTGCTACTGTCTTGCATTCATTTGTTCTTCATTATTGAGGCCAGTATAGTTGTCGTATATGCAGCTTACTTTGATTCTACCAGTTCAATGTTGAACTCTTTTACATGATGTGCTTGAGTCCTTGCTTTAGTGGTTCAGGTTGCACATTATAACTGACCATGTTTGTTGTCGTGTTGGTGTACCCCTTTGGGCTTCTATCTGGTCTGAGTTGATGCTTGACTACTCGTACATTTATATTGAGCCTGCACTTGTATCATCCTGTCTCTTGTGCCATTTACTTGGTACAGTCCCATGTTGTCACCTTTGTTTCATTCTTGTTCATGTGGAAATTACTATTTTGCGGCATCAAGGTTGGGTAGTTTATGCCTATGCATGTTTCAATGTGTTCACTTTGGGCTTCAACTTTACCACTACCTGACTTGTGCCCTGCCTTCATGTTTTGTACATAAGTTACGGTTGCATTTTATCCCGTTTCATGAAGTGGTACTAGTGCTTTGCTTAGTGCATTAGTTTGCATTGCTTTTGGTCATATACCATTGTGTATAGCTGCAGGTTGTATTTGCACCATTAGATGCAAGTATGCATGTAACATTAGCTTGACCTATGCAATTGGTTAATGATTTTGGCCATATCTCTGTAGCTGTCACCTTATTCCTCTGTGTCTTCATGTTAGTACCATTGCCTTTATTTGGTTGTTAGCACTGTTTCATCATGTCACTGCCATGTGCAGTTTCATGTGCACATCTGATTCATTTGTCCCTGTGCTGTGTTATTACATTCACATAGTGGCATTTGGTTTGCATACCATTTGCACTGCGCAGCCTTACCCATTGATGCGTTTTTTTCGATTGTGCATCTGAGTTTTTGGTTTTAGTCTGGCCCTTATGACCTTGAGGTGGCTGCCGTTTTGTTGCAGTTTGTCCTTGAGTTCTTGCGGTGACTGCAGTACATCTGATTTTTTGTTGTTGCACTGAAATTGATTCTTCATCGATTTTGGTTCGTTGAGCTTTTGGGTACATTATTACTGTAGTGGCAAGGCAGTGCACGCAAGCGTGAACAGCAGCCACACGGAATTGAGTTTTGGGTACATTATCACTGTAGTGGCAAGGCAGTGCACGCAAGCGTGAACTGCAGCCACACGGTATGGCTTTTATGATATTCTATTTTGTTATGATTTATTGATCTTTGGCATATTCCATATGTAGTAGTGGCGAGGCCGTACACGCGTGCGTGTACTGCAGCCCTACTCGAAGTGTCGTTTCAATTGATATTTAAATTGTTTGAACTGTTTCGTTTATTCCATTCAATATGTTTTGAATCATATTTTGATTGGTTTAATTTGATGATTTTGTTGTTAATTGCCGATTAGGCAATTTTGATGTTTTCCATATTATCTTCATTGATATCCGTTTCACATATCTTAGTTCATAATTTGAATCTGTTGATTTATTGTTTAACACCGTTAAGGGTTATATTTATCGTTATCCGATTTCTTTATTTAAGGATCGGACATACGAGATTTATCATGACTATCGTCTATTCATTATTTAATTATTATTGCTTCTGTGCACTAATAACTTAGTTTGAATTAGACTGACCCAGGTATTATTTTCTTTTGAATGTAATACTCGGGTTAGACCGAGTATTTACAGGTTGTAGATTTTTAGCTGTGGGTTGCTGCTAGAGCTATGAAGTCTTTTCATATCTTTTTGGAGTAGTCGTCGTTATTGTAGTAGTCAGTGTATTTGTATAGGATGTTGTATATTCATGTATATTGTTCACGACAATGTACTTGTATATGTAAATTCCAGAGTCGACAGTTGTAGTTGTATCATATGTATTGTATCACATGTATATCAACTGACATCAGTTATATATATATATATATATATATATATATATATATATGAGACTTTCTGTTATATTTGTGTTCCGCATTTCTTTATCTGTGTTATTATTATGTATATTGTCCTAAACTATTATGAACCATCGTAGTTCGTTTTATACAAGGATTGGGTATGTCGATGGGAGTAAATAAATATGAGATGAAAAATAAAAATATATACCACTCCTATCGAGGTAACCAATACTAGTGTAAGGCCTAACTACGGATGGCCGCTCCTATCCAGCCTTATTCTTCGTGATAGCAGACAGTATTTCTTTTAATACTCTTTGTTATTGCGAGCATAGAGGTGGGGCGTCACATAATTATTTAATTAAAGGATTATTAATTAATAAGAATTATTAATTCATATAATTAATGGAATTTATTAATTTAAGTAATTGATTTAAAGTATGATTAATTAATTGAAATTAATTGAGAATTAATGTAATTAATTATAGCTAATTAATTAATGAAGGATCGTTAATTATTATAATTAATGATAGTAATTAAGGTTAATTACTGAATATGATTAGGGTTAATTACTTGAATGTAACTAACATATGATTAATCAAGGAAGATTAATTAAAGAAGATCATTAAGGAATGATAAATGAATTTGATTTGTAATAAATCAATGAAGTAGGAGTTAGGATAATCCAAGTGATTAAAGGATAGTTATTAATTTAATTAGAGATTAATTAAATTTATTAAGAGTTAATCAATTATGCTATGGGTGATTGATTAATATTGAATGGTTGGTATTGAGTGATTGATGTTGAATGATATTGGATGATTGATATTGGGTGATTGGTTGATACTGGATGATTTGGATATCTATGTTATGTTATGCTGCATTGTGAGATGAATATTTGTTATGAATTATCTGATATGATAATGTGATCCATCTATCTGTTTATATCATCCTGAATAAGTTAAACTATTTAAAACCCTTAAGTACAACTTGGACATTAAAATGGCGTTTCGTTTCGGTGAGACCGGGATCGGGTTTCCATATTTGGAATCCGAAAACCACATCGATTCCAATTAAACGTTAGGTCGTTAATCCAAGTGAAGCAAGTGAAGACTTGAAGTGTAAGGGCTATACGTCAGTATAACTTTGTGGGTGATTCCGTAATGAATTTGACGGAATATGCTTATAGATTCGAGATGGAGATTTAGAGTGCAAGGGCTATGGTCGTTGACTCTGAGGGTGATTCCAAAATGAGTGCAACGAGATAGTGCCTTCGGTTTCGTTCGAGCCCGGAACGAACTTGTATGGATTGAATGCTTTCAGCACATCATCAGGCGGACGATGAGCATTCTAAGAGATGTGTCCTATAAAGGTAATCGCAGCCTCAAGCCTCATCAACCGGGAATGGCTAAAACAGGGGAGGTGCAGCAAGGCTTCGTGGGTCGCTCCCACTGGAGAGCAAGATTTACCCCGTCTAGAAGTCCCTTTTATTCGGCTGTGTGGGGCGGTTGATCCGGACAACTGCCGGGGTTGTCTTGTTTGGGACTGTTCAGTAAGGAATGGTCCCGGCCTTGTGTTGCAGGGGAGTGGGAGTACTCCTCGGTACGGTGATCTAGGCCACGTACTGTGACGGGCGGTACCCCAGTAGCCCTGCCATTGATGGAAACCCATTTTCCCTACGAGACCCTACGGTTTTGTTTGTATTTCCCACTTTTGTGGCTAGTAGCTGGAATTTAATAATGTAACAATTTCGGCTATATCATATTTACTTGAAAACCCTAGACACTATTATAATATCACTGGATTTCCTATCAAATGTTTTGGTTAGCGTAAGGTAAAAACTTTTCCATGTTTATGTGTGGGAAGTCTTACGTGATACCTTTTCTTTTCAAAGGTTTTCTAAAGTTAAGCAATTTTAAACCGTTTACTCACACCAGACCCCTGTCTGACCCGAGTGTTTATTTTCTGTTTTATTAAACTCTTGGGTACTCATATTATGTATGAGTAGTCAAGTGATTTAGGTTTGCTTGACGAATTTTGGAGAAGATATGGGGCAGGAGGCTTCAACGTTTAGATATATATTGATTCCGCTGTGTATGTTGTGTTTGTATCTAGTATGCTTGAGTTGTATGAATTAGACAGATGTTTATAATTGTCTAATGTGTGTTGTAAGATGTGTACTCTGATGTATTATGATACTATGTATTAATTTATTTGATATATTATATTTTATTCGTTCCGCTGTGAGTTCTCTTATGTTGTTGTATTTCTTCTTTCTCTTTCTTTTCTTCTTCTATCCCTTTCTTTCTTCACTAGTGATGCGATTTCCTGGAGATAGGAAGTCGGGTCACTACATGCAGCAAGGTTAGGTGGGTCATGCCTAAGAAGGACAAGATATTCCCATGTCTAGATGTCCCTTTTTATTTCGGCTGTGTGAGCAGTTGTTGGCCACAACTGCGGGGTTATCTTGTTCGGGACTGTTCAGTAAGGAATGGTTCCGGCCTTGTGTTGTAAGGGGTCGGGAGTGATCCTCGGTACGGTGATCTAGGCCCCGTACTGTGACGGGCGGTACCCCAGTAGCCCTGCCATTGTTGGAAACCCATTTTTCCTATGAGACCCTACGGTTTAGATTTGTATTACCCACTTTCGTGGCTAGTAGCTGGAATTTAATCATGTAACAATTTCGGCTATTTTCTATTTACTTGAAAACCCTAAACACTATTATAATATCACCGAATTTCCCAAAAAATTTTTTGGTTAGCGTAAGGTAAAAACTTACCCGTACTTATTTGTGGGGAGTCTTACGTGATACCTTTATTTTCAAATGATTTTCAAAGTTAAGCAATTTTAACCTGTTTACTCATACCAGACCCATGTCTGACCCGGAGTTTATATTTTGTTTTTCATAAACTCTTGAGTACACAAATTTTTATGAGTAGCCAAGTGATAGGTATTTGGGAGTGCTGACTTTCTGGAGAAGCTTTTGGGAAGAAGACCAGACGTATGTATCTATATATGTAGTTCCACTATGTAGTTAGTGTATGCTGTATTTTGGATGTATGTATGGACATATATGTATATGACAGTCCTGTTATGTGATATTGTATAACTCTGATGTATGTATAACTATGTAATAGTTATGTGATGTATTATATTTTGTTCCATTCCGCTGTGAGATTCTGATGTTGTTGTTCTTTCTTTCTATTCTTTTCTATTTCTATCCCTTTCTTTCTTAGTGATGATACGTCTTTCTGGGTTGAGAAAGGTGGGTCGTCACATTAGCACCTCTATATAAAGGTCTAAGAGCTTGGGATAGAACTAATCCCACGATGTGGGACTAAATACAAAACAGTATGTAGCATATTCACTATTTATATTTACATAAATTATAACACTCCTTTTTGAATATGTGTCTTCAAAATCTTAAATCCTCTAATAAATTGAAATTGTCCCTTTTGTAACATGTATGATGATTGCTTTCCCTCATTTTTATCTTGCTTGTATTTATTCGTTCAGTCGATCTAGATATTGTCTGTTGCCTCATTAAAAAAAACTTCTGTTAGGAAAACCTAATGGAAAAACATTGAACGAGGAAAATGGTGCAACTTGAGATCATAGATATCATACAATGATATTCCTTATAAGAGTTTTATACTTCAGGATCAATATAATGCCTCATTAAAACCCTTACTAAGAAAAACATAGTGGGAAAAATCTTAGTGAAGGAAAAAAAAGAGCATAATGACATATCTCATTTTCTCATTTCATCAAATGAATTTTGATACTTCTGGATCAAACTAATGCCTCATTAAAACCATACTAAGAAAAATCCCATGGGAAAAATCTTAGTGAAGGAAAAAGAGTACAATAAAGTATGAGATATTTCAATAATTTACAGAATCAAATAGAGTTTGATACTTCTGGATCAATATAATACTTCATTAAAAACCTTATAAAGGAAAACCCGATGGGAAAAACCTTAGTCAAGGATAAAAATACAATTTAACTTAAGTAACATATTTGAAATATTATTCCTTGAAAATACGTTTGATTCTTCTAGATCAAGACAATGCCTCGTAAAACCTTAGTAAGAAAAACCCTGTGGGAAAAATCTTAAATAAGGTAATATAGTACATTATAACTTATTTTCAAATGTTACTGGGGAGTTTATACTTCTAGATCAAGATAATGCCTCATTAAAACTTTGCTAATAAAAACCCAATGGGAAAAATCTTAGTTAAGTAAAATGAGTGCATTATACAATACTTATAGTTGCTTTCCCTGATTTAAAATTTTCCTCTGAATCCATATTCGTCTATCGATAACTCAAATTGGTTATAGATACTTCTGGGTCTATAAATATGAATCTCGTTAATGATACAATTTATTAATAGTTTCCTTCGATACAATCAAATTTCCTAAGATTGTTTCTTTCAAATATGGTTTGCATTTTATGCATTATGTATGCTAGTTTTATGAAAAACGCTTCATATGCTTTCATTTTTGTGCTTCAAATTAGTTTTTCGCATTATACATCTTTCATGAATATTACAAATTTCTTTACAACATTACTAGAAAGCAGGAAGTAATCTTCTCATCTTGAAGTATATCAATGTTTTTATTACAACAATACTTAGAAGAAATTTGTAATCTACACTTCATGTCTTTTGCATTCTTTCTAACTACAAAAGTTATGTATATCTTCAGAAATTTGTATACTTTAATAAGTATTTTCATATCGCAACTATCACTTCAATGGATATTAAGAGTTTCATTAAACGATACTTAAAAATAGGAAGTAATCTACTCATCATGAATTATATCAAGATTTTCATTACAACAATACTTAAAACTAGGCTGTAATCTATGCTCATTGTTCTTTGCATTCTTTGTAACCACAAAAGTTATTTATATTCTTTAAGAATTTGTATACATTCATCATTTAATATGATTTAAACCATATTTATACCTTCGGGGTATATTAAGCATTTCAAGTACTTTCGCTACTTGGGGGAAACATGTCCATATTTCTCTATTAGTAAAGGATTCATGATGGTCAGTCACGTTTTCCCTTAATTCAAGATTCTTAATATATTTATAAACAAAAGCGTTTTATTATTTACAAATTTATCCTCGATGATTTCTTGTCAGTTCTGGATATGATTTATTGAGATCTCTTTAATTATCATGTTTAGGTACCTAAACCATTTCTAGAGTTATTTGACAATTATGTCATGGATCTCTTCCAGAGCATCCTTAAGTCTTTCTTCAAGAACACTCAACTTTTTTTATTCGGCATCTTAATTACTTACTCCAAAAGTATTTCGAACTGATATTTGTACCATATTTCAGATATGGTTTAGATTCAAACCTATATTGGAGAAAGTCTACTAGGGAAATTATTAATAATTTATTCAAGTTACTTAATATTTTGCATCATTATACATGTTAACAAATATTTGACATTGATGATCAAAATGAACTTGTATTCCTTTATCCTTCCGCTCAATGTTGACAAACATTGTCATATTAAATAATAATCATCTTTAGATTCACATTTTGATCCATTATCATATTGCTACTAGAAAATACACCATACATATTAATGATAGGAGGATAATTCATTTATCAATTGGTAAGATGCATTCAAGTGACATTTGTGAGCTTCTGGCTCAAGTTTAAATACGAAATTCAATTATACCAAATTTCGTGAAATATATCCAGTTGAAATTGCACCAAATTTTTCTTAAATAAGCTTTTGTCTTTCAATTTTAGAAACAACGCCAAGATATTCTTTGGCGTTTTCATTATAGTTCCAATATGGTAGCCATTCATTAATATATCCTAAAAACTCAACAAAATTTCTTTTAAATTTGCTTGAGTATAATGCATTTTGAATTAAGATATATGTACCATTTGATAATACTATATGGGCTCTTCTAGACCCTTCAATTATATTAGCAAATTTGCTATGGTTGAAATTTTTAGCTAAATATTTTCGGACAGTTCGGAGAATAAACTCATGGTTTTTCAAAATAATGTGAGTAGTTGCACAATCTAGTAGGCATATATTATCACTGAAATATTGATAGTCCATATCATAAGAACTAAAGACAATATAGTTAGTCAACTACTAAATTTATAAGCATAAATAAATGCTAGTACTTTTGAAAAATTTAAAATAGACTACTGATTAAAGCCAACATTATCGGTACATTATTTCAATTAATTATGAAAGGAAAAAAATACAAGCACCAACTTCCAACTGATTTATTGAACTGAAATAAAATAAAATTCACATAGCAGACTTGAGGCTGCTACTATTGATCAATTCGACCATATCATTTATTATTGCACTTAAATTTTTATCATTAATGAAGTTTCCGTCATCAACTTCGAAGAAATAATCTAACTTCAGGTTAGTACTACTAGACAATCCTTTCACATAATTTTAGTTTAGAAGTAATTCTAAATATAGAGGAATCGTATTTCCTAACAGATTTAAAGACTTAAAACTTCAAGTTCAACCACTCGTGTCTAGTATATAGAAGTGTGACCATATTTTGGTTGTCATAACGCTCCTTCAGGGAGTTCGATAGGTAAAGATGATCTTTTTCAGTTAAATGTTTTATTTTAAGTTTTTCATGGATATGACACCTTATAAATATAAAAGCCATTGTTTTATCCTATTGAGTTATCATTTTTATTGCATTTTCTAAGCAACGAGATTGTAGTTGATGTCAACATCCAATATCTATGACAAAAAGTTATCTTCTAATAAGTCCAAAGCTTTAAATTCAAGCTTGGCCATGTTTATCATATTATCAAGTATAAGTGGAAATAAAAATGCATAAGCATCAAAATATTTTTCATAGGTATATAATCAATGCATTTCATAAAATAAAAAATCATATCTGATAGTAGTTACAGTGAAAGAACAAAAATATTAATGCAAAATCGTAGAAGACAACCAAATATAATCTATAAAAGCGACTATAATTTCTTATTTACATACTTTTGATAGTTCTAGATCTAATCTCATTAGTTGCATTAATTGATTTCCCTGAAAATGCAAAACTTCCCTTAAAATATGGAAATGCCTTTATATGGATTGATTGGTGGAGAAGGGATGAACTATAATCAAAGATTACGCTGACTTTATTATATTTACTTTCATAATATAGGCAGATTTAATAATATGAATAGGTAGTACTAAATACTATTTATTAATTCATAACAACTGCAATAGTGAGAAACATAAACATATACCATGTATATACGTCATGTTCCTTGTCAACAATAAGAGATATAAAAGAAGAATAAATATATGAAGTATTCATACGCATCTTTGTTGGACCATTCTCATTAATCAATTAATTTTATTTAATGATTTATTAATTGCTATTGATTAATATATGAATTAATATATGCAGTTATTTACATATTGTAAGCTAAACAGAGAATGGAAATTTGTACATCACATAGTATTTGAATAATATCATGAAAAACAAAATAGTTTGACTTGAAAACTAAAAAGTATGTTGTATGAGTTACAGATATTGATAACATCAATAAGTACGTTTTTATGACATGACAATAACAGGTAAAAGATTAAGCATATGAAATTATAAACATTGGAATACCTCTTTGCTGAAAGAGGAAAGATAATATAACAGAACTAATGGGTGTATAAGTATTAATGTTCATTTTATGAACAATCCAAAATACTTACTTGATAAGCCAAAGGAAAGAAACTTGATCTATTACATATTTTACCTTTTGGAAGGAATGATTGGATGAATAGAAGAAGGAAAAAACATTAGGAAATAAACTTCATGTTAGAATACCTTATTTTCTATAAAAAAGAAAGAGAGCGAGAGAGTAGATATATTTCTATGTATTAATTGGTTTAATAAAAACACCAAATATATCAAAAAATCTCTTCTATAGACATTTTATCGTTATATACAAATCTCTTCTGGAGATTTTTTTTATTAGTATTATCACCACTTCTGGGGTGAACAAATTTTTATACATTTATTTGGTTTAGTAGTTAAAACCATTAGTATAAATTTTCAGAACTTCAGGTTCCAATTTTACTTTAAAATAAAGTCTTTATTTTGTATTTTAGATCCTAAATGGTACAACTTGATTTTCATTATCAAACTTTAGGTTTGATTGCAATTGGAATATACCATAACCTGAATTTGCTTTTCTAATAACTCAAAGCTTCACTTCTCAAATTTATATATTTGAGTTTTGATACATAAACTTTTTTTAGGAATACAAAGTTATATGCATAAATTTTATTTGAGAACTTTAGGTCTCCAGTATTAAATAAACACAATGAAACACTAGGACTCTTCATAATTGTATTCGAACATATGAATCATAATACTATTTCTCTTCGAGGAAATAGTATTTACCACATTTGCAATGTTATTTCAACATATTATTTTTATATTATGTCTTCTGGACATATTAACATCTTTTTCTGGAATTGCTCACTTATTATTATTTTTCATGGCTTTATTTCAGCTTATGAAAACTTTAATATTTCACCTTCGCACATATGAACTTCAGATTCTTATTATTTTATATAGACTTAATACGATCTTCTACATACGTATTATCCTTATATTTGTTTCTCTAAGAAACAACGAAATATTTCTTTTGGAATATAAATCAAGTGGTAAAATTATTTCTACAGTTCTCATTCAAACCGAAATCCAAATAAAAAAGTTTCAAAATGAAACCCTTTTTATTTTACCAAACAATGGAATGATATCTAAAAGTTTAGATCTATGGTAAAATGAGACCTAAAACGATAGTATTAATAGAGTAAGATCTATAAGATATATATATAATGAAATCTGCAAAATTAGATATACGATACATAAGATCTAAAAAGAATACTAACAGAATAAGGTCTGAAATTACATTTTAACCTATGAAACAATTTTAGTTTCAGATCAAACTCAAAATTATCACAAAAAATGGATATACATTAATAAAAATTAATAAAAGATCCAATGATTAAAATCTATAGATCTAAAAAATATATCATTTGAACATGGTATTATAATCTACAAGAGATCTAAAAAATTAAAATTAAAAAAAATAAGATCTGCAACAAAATGAGATCTAAAATACAGGGACAAAAAAATATGATGTACAAATAGAATCTGGTCTAAATAATTAGATCGGTGATACAATGAGATCTAAAAAAGAAAATTAATAAAATGAGATCCGAAAGATTTGATTAATTAGATCAGAAATAGTTTACCGCGTTGACGATTTATAATCAGTTCTGAAATTTTCCTTTTATTTAGAGATCGTGCTGATAACTTGTTATTAAATAAAGAGAGCAGAAGGCATTAGAGAGAACAGTTATATTCATTCAGAGGTTAGTAATCCATTTTCATTACATTATCACCTTTATATAAAGGTCTAGGAGCTTGGGATAGAACTAATCCCACGATGTGGGACTAAATACAAAATTTTATTAGCATATTCACTATTTATATTTACATATATTATAACAACAAAAATGTTTTCAGCGCCATAATGATCAAATTATCATTTTCTATATTTGTAGGAAGAAATCTGTTTATTGCATAATTAAACCATTGACTAACATGACGACCAATAGTTCCAATATCCTAACAGTGATAATCAAATACATTCACATGAAAATTATATGCATTATTCTCATTATAATACATATGTACATCTATTAAATGAACCATAAACCCATAAAAAAGTCATAGGAAAAAATCAAATTAAAATAGTATATATAATATGATATTAATCTTGGGTTCCTATTTCAAAATTGAATTGTAAAATGGAACCAACTTTCACTAATTATATAAATTTAGTCCCTTCATCTCCAACATCAACACCCAATAATCATTAGCATTCGCCAAGTAATTTATTTAAATCTTTAATATTTGATAACCTTTTGCAGATTAATCGAATTTAACAATTGTTTTCACCATTAAATCACCACTCTAATAAACTTTCCAATCAGATTCATTTTTGATATCTAAAAATAAAATTCCAAAATCATAATTTAACATAGAAATTTTAATTGCATTTCAGTAATGCAGTTAAAAACTGCATTACAAAAATACAGTTATTTTACTGCATTTCTAAAATGCAGTTAAAAAGCGCACTAATAAAATATAGTTTTTACTGCATTTTAAGTATACAGTAAAAGATGTAACTAATGCAGATAAAAATTGCAATATAATAATGCAGTTTTTAACTGTATTTATGAAATGCAATTAGAAAATGCACTATGAAAATGCCATTAATGCAGTTATAACAACATTACTAAAGTGGTTAAAAATTGCATGTCTTGTAAGCAATTATAATAACATCAATAAGATGCATTTTTAACTACATCAATTATTATAATTGTTATAATGTCAGCAATAATAACCAGTTTTGCAACACTTTTAACTATTTAAAATAATTAAACTTAATATGATTATTGAACAAAAATGGTTAGACATAAAATTTTATGTTTTATTTATGTACTTTATTGAATATTGACTTGAATAAAGTTTTGAATTAACCGATTTTGAAGATTTAGGAAATAACAAGTATAAAAATGAATTTCGTATATTTAATTATTTATAATCAATAGCTGGAATTGAATAATAAATGTTGAATTATTTAATGAAAATAAAATAATTGTTGATTAGTAAAATTCATTGGAAATTTAATGAATTTTTAACGTAATCTATTAGATAACTAATTCTTTAAATTTAATATTGGAAATTGTTTAAATAATCGAGTCTTGAATTTAATATGAATGAAAATAATGTCAAAAGTAGATTTAAATTTTATTTGAACAAGAATGAAGATTGTTTACTTTTAAAATTGAATTTAAAAGCGAATAAACATAAATTAGAAATTTCATATTATAATTAATGTGTAAAAATAGCCTTTTTGGGAACCGTCTCAGATTTCAACAAAAGTAGTTTCATCGGATTCGTAATACTAAGTTATTATAGGACTTCAAGTTTTGTAGCGATCAAAATTATCGTTTAGCCGTACGAACTTGAAACGCATAGAATTTAATTTAAGAATTTTAATTAAAATAATTTGATTTTGAAAGTTATCTTCTGGATATGATGGAATTATCTCCCGAGACTAGTTCTATTGAGTTCCTAATAGGAGTATAATATGTAGAGCGCTAGGCGGCACGTCTCCATTGGGGTACGAAATTATATAGCTTGATAATTTAAATTTTAATAATATATATAGTAGAAATTATCCATAAGTTTCTAGGACTCACAACTGAAATAATTATTTTTAAGGACAAAATGCGAAATAATTAGTTTCTAAGGCCTAAACTTATGAAATTATATCCTTGGAAGTATTTGGACTGCTGACTTTGTCCTTAAAAGTAACCATTCTGCTGAGTTTGGCTATGAAATTAATTTTTGTGGATGTGTGCCCTAGAAACTAATTGGACAACAAAGTTTGTCCTTCTGGTAAAATGCCCCACATATATACATATACATATACATATACATATATATATATGCATACATACATAGATATATATATATATATATATATATATATATATATATATACTTGGATTAGGCCATATAAACCCATGCTCAATCACATCCTATACATAGTCCACACCCCCTACTTGCTCATGTCCAACCCATTTTCCTTTTAAAAAAACACCACCTTCCCTCTCATTTAAGTTTTACGGGGAAAGGGAAAAAAAATAAAAATAAAGGAAGAACAAGGTCGTGAGCATAAGGAAGCAAACGACGAGCCAAGTTGGTTCCATGTTGAGGGAGAGAAGAGATATAGGACTGAGGTTGGCGTGGCGATTCGTTCGATCGATTTTAGGGTTTTGGAGGGTCGTGATTTTTTCTCTAGACACGGGCGAGCGGCGCGGTGGTTTTGGCAAAGGCGCGATGTCAATGGGGAGGAGTGGCATGGCGCTGGCACAGGATTTGATTCAGTTGGGATTCACGAACGTTGATTCTCGCATGTGGATGAGGCACAACTATGGTTTTTCGGGGTTGACGATGCGAAGACGCGGCGATAGTTCACTTATTTATATAAAATATACCGGGGTCGTGATCGAGAAGAAGGAAACGCGTGCGGGTCTGGGAATGGGTCGAAGTTGTGATAAGTTAGATTTATTTATTTATTTATTTTAGTTAACTAATTTTAATTATATCACTATGTTAATTATTGTGAATTTTTTCATGTGAGGTCTATTTCGAGTGAAACGAGTCGCATAGCGATCACATCGATGAAGGCGACATCATGATATTGGATTAATATTTATTCGAGGATGAAAAATTTTCAATTTCAAATAAAATATGAATGTTTTAAGCGCTCATGATGTACTAAAATATTTTTATGTTAGTTAAATTGAAATTATTAAGTAATTTAATTTTATTGATTATTTTTTGACATTTTAGCCGACATTCAAATTGACACCTGAATTGAACTGAAATGAATTTAAATTTACAGTTCAATTTAAAACTAAAATTAATTGCCAGTTAATATTTGATTTTGATAGCTAGTTAATTGTTGCGATATTTTATCTGTTTGGATGTTGATTTTCATGAATGCCTATTGATTAATATTTTCGATGATTGGATGTTCATTTATTTTAATATATTACTGTTATCACTCTTTATGTTCTTGATAGTATATAAGACTATACCTTGAATTAATTTGAACAAATTAAGAAAAAGGTTGAAATGATATATACCCATGGCACCTTAATTTGGATTGAAATGATATATGTACATCCTTGAAATTAAATTGAAATAACTGATAATTTGATCATAAGATAGAAAATTATATACGAACCCTAGATTAGTTAAATTTAATCATTTTAAATTCTTGGATTGAATTTATTCAAATTATATCATTTTATGAAAATAAAATTGAATTGAAATGTTGAGATTTGTTATTCTATAAAAAGAATTAAGATGTACAAGATTGTTATAAATTTATGTTAATGAATTGATATGCCTAGAAATTGAATTGAGCATGAATACTATAAGTAAATGGTTATAAACTTAAGTAATGTTTGAAGCCAATCATAATTGACGTATATAGTAAATTTGAATACTACATTAATAGAATGATATAACTTCTGAAAACACTGAAGTGATTTAGAAATGGATTAAATATTCAACAATACTATATATTGAAGAAATGAACGTGAAAAAGAAATAATCTATTAATGGTGAATTAAACTGTAAAGAGACTTACATAATAATGAATAATCTAATAATTGAAATGGAAATAACTTATGTAAGCAATGAATGCAAAGTAATGAAAAGAGAAAATGAAATTGTATAAACGAATGGGAAATGAATTGTAAGTAATGAATGTAAACTAATTAAATAAACGTTGAATGAATGAATGAAACTGAAAAACAGTAAATATTATGAAACGAAATTAGTAAGAATGAACTTGAATAATATTTGAAATTATTATTTGCATTGGCTTATGGATATTTGGGAAATGATGCTTCAAATTGTTTATGATGTATAATAATCTATTAAGTTTTATCTAAGACTGTTGAGTGTGTGGTATACTTAGTAGTTGTTTATAATTCTATATGACTAAAAGTGTCTAAAACGAAACAAACAATTTGTTTTGGATGCCACGAATATATTGATTGATTACATTGATTTCATGTGATGATTGCGTGCTTTGAGTTGCAAGTGATTGTTGTTATGTTATATTGATTTAGTTTGTTATTAATTATAATTACTCGGATTTTTAGCCATTTGATTTTGCAGTAATTAATTGATTTAATTATTGGAATAGTAATTTTTATTAGTCTAATAGACAAATTTTCAAACAAATAAAATATATGAATCTATAAATTAATTTGAAACTACATACATTTAAATTTTTTGGGTATGATTGATTTTATTATATATGTTTATAAACTTTACCATTTAAGTTAAGGTAAAATATCCATAAATGTGTGTGTGTACACGCAAGCTTTATGATGTATAAAAATAAATATAAGTACATGAATGAATAAACTTCATTGTGGAAAATTTCAAAACCTATGATTTTACACATATATATGTTCATAAGATATAGCGCATATGGGAATATAAATATTAATATATTTAAAGGTGTATATCTAATATATATATATATATTTATGTATGTATGTGTGTGTGCATATATGTATATATATATTTATATATATATATATGCACACATATATATAGAATTCATGATGTAAGTAAATAAAAATAATAAAATAAATATATGTATATATATATAAGTGAAGACGTATATAGCATAAATAAATGTGTAAGTATGTGTAGTAAATATATATATATATATGTGTGTGTGTGTGTGTGTGTGTGTGTGTGTGTGTTGTATATGAAAACATATGTTATAAAAGTAAAAAGTAAAAAAAAATATGTATTGTTATATAAGCTATAAAAGTAATATATATATATATATATATATATATATATAAAGATGTAAGATAGGAATTAAATAAATATGTACATTGTATTGATATGCATATCTATATATATGTGTTAACTCCGCTTTGAAAATAACCCCACTACCTAATGACTTAAGAAATGGGACGACTTAACTGCTTAGAGAAGTAAGCGACCTAACACATGAAGCGACTTACAAGAAGCCATGACCTAACGACTTAAGAAGTGGACCACT
Source organism: Allium cepa (assembly GCA_030765085.1). Lineage (NCBI taxonomy): Eukaryota > Viridiplantae > Streptophyta > Magnoliopsida > Asparagales > Amaryllidaceae > Allium > Allium cepa. The sequence goes on from CM060928.1 coordinate 1,035,899,565, forward strand.
TAGCGGCCTAAGTACTTCATGACCTAAAGAGATAAAGCGGCACTGGCCTAAGTGCTTCGCGACTTAAAGAGATAAAGCGACAGCGACCTAGTGCTTTCACGACCTACTTTAAGTCGTTCACGACTTAGCACTTAGTGATTGAATCGTGCCGCTTTCCGTTAGGTCGCTAGAACCTACTAGTTAGTTTAGATGGCCAGGTGCGAACCAGTTAGGTCGTAACCCATACCCCCTTAACTTGCTGACGACTTATATCTATCTTAGGTCATAACCTACGACCTACGACCTACTTTAAGTCGCTCACGACATAAGGCATGTCCAGAATTTCCTATAAATACGGCCTAAGCTCCAACATAAAGGGGACTTTTTTTTGGATCATTCTTCAAGGCACGGACACTCTGTCATTTTCTCAACTCGAACAGTATTTCAAGCACTCCAAACACCAAGGACATTATGGCAAACTGGAAGAGGAAATCTACATCATTCGACGTGAATTCAAAAGACCATTCTTCATCGAAGTTTGAGCTACTAGTCTAAAGTGTGTTGTAATTGAAGAAAGTTGTATAAGTTGTACTTGGATCAGCAATAAAGAGATATAAAGTGGACGTAGGCTTGTCAATAAGCTGAACCATTATAAAAAATGTGTCTTTTATCGCTTTACTGTTAATTTTTGCTTATTTCTAATTCCCGTATTGACGGGTGGTGCTTTCACACTTACACTACTTACATCGGGGTGTTATCGTCTGATTTTTTACGTTAACATTTTTGGTGCTTTCACTAAGAACCCAACTCAGGAAACTGTCATCATAGCTTCGCAGAAATTTGTGGAAAGGATCTCTCTATAAACCATAAGTTTATCGGAAATAATGGCTCCTAGAAGAAAGCGCAAGTCTGGGAGATCCGACGATGTTCGCGAGACTACTGCCACTTCTCCTCCCTTAAATCAAACAACTCCAACTGTTGGAGTAAACGCGAGCAGAATTGGATGCTGCGATTTCTAGGCTATATCAGCAGATGGAAGCCCAAAACAATCTGATGATGGAAAGGTTGAACGCTTTGCTTGGGGCTAACCGTCAACCGGTGAATAACGAACCAAACTTTGCCGGGAATGTTCATGACGTTGAAGAAAGAGATGTTCCTCAAAGGGCAGCTGGCCCAGTCAAAGACACACCTCCCCAAGTTGGAGGATCGGGACAACAGCCAACTTTCTGTGAGCGCCTGTCGAGGCAAACTTTTGAGAAGATGGCCGATGCCTGTCCTGCTGAGCCCCTTAATGATGAGGAATATTTCTCAGGGATGGTCCGACAAATCATGAAGGAAAGTATGCAAAGAGAGGAAGGCGAAAAAGAATGGAGGTTCGCTCCAAGCATGACTCCATTCACTGAAAGGATTTTGAAAGCAGAGTTTCCTAGGAAGTTCGTTCCTCCTACCATTCCGGCTTATAAGGGGACAAGCGACACTAATGAATTCTTGTACAAGTATGATTGGCACGTGACGGGTGCTAGAGCATCTGATGAGATCGAATGCCAGTATTTTTCGGTATACCTAGAAGGAGTTCTCTACTCTGGTTCACAAAGCTGTCGGTCCGGTCGATAGACCAGTTTTCTGATTTGACTCGAAAGTTCAAGGATAAGTTAAGATTGTATGCTTCGAAGGCGAAAGATATAACGTCGTTATCCAGCTTGGAGCAGAATCCTGGAGAATCCATTAGATCTTTCTTGAATCGTTTCAATATAGCTTTGGCTGAAGTAGATAACGCAGAGCCGAGAATGATCTTGACGTACCTGATGAGGGCTATTGACAAGACAAGGGAGTTCGGGAAGTGGTTGAAAATGAAAGAACCGAATTCGCTTGACAAGTTTTATAAGAAAGCCTATGAATTCATGCGCTTGGAAAGCCTCCAAGCACTGGCTAAGGTGGTATCGACAGGGGCTGGAAATAGTAATACTGTACCGAATAAGAAGGAATCTGGAAATCACAAAAGGGGAAACGATGGTCAGAAGAAGCAAGGAGATGCAAAGATAAGTCGTCCCTTCAACTTCACCCCTCTGACTGATACCCTGGAAAACATCTACTTTGCAAACAAAGACGCGATCGAATTCCCCGCACTAGCTTAGCAAAGGGTTAATAAGAAAGTCGAGAAGAATGGATGGTTTTGCCGGTTCCACAACCAACCCGGGCATGATACCAATGTGTGCCGTAACTTGAAGGAGTTGATTGAGGAACTATTGAAAGAAAACAAGCTCCAGCAATATGTAAAGAGGAACAGGAATGGCCCAACTTTGTCAACTCAAGGACAACAGGCTCCAGTTCATCGTCCTAGTTCAAGTGAAAAGGCAGCAGCTCATGAATCCGAGAGGCCCGTTATTAATGTGATTACAAGAGGACCTCACCCAGTTGGCAGAAGCTGGGGTGAGATGGAACGATACGCTCATGCATTGAAATATGCCCCAACAGAAGAGAGTGTTTTTGTGTTGGAAGATGCTGCACCTCTGAAGCAGTAGAAAACTTTTAATGATGACATTGTCTTCAGAGTCAGGGATTCTATGGGTGTTGAAGCCCCTACCATAGATCCCTTGGTTATTTCTGCTGGCATTGGGACAGCTATTGTAAGAAGAGTACTTGTTGATTGTGGTGCTTCTTGCAATATTCTTTTCAAAAAGACCTTGATCAGATGAAGATCCCAATGGCTGATGTTCAAGCTTCGTCGCAAAAGATTGTTGGGTTTACTGGGGAACCCAGGCAGCCGATTGGGACTATTGACCTGTTCGTGGAACTTGGAGAGGGGCAGAAGAAGGTCGTTCGAAGGCAGACTTTTGTGATTGTTGATGAATTTTCTACTTACAACGCCTTCCCAGGCCGTCCAACTCTTGCAGCCTTTAAAGCAATCCTCGCCTCGTGGTGCCTTACCATGAAATTCCCCACAAATAATGGAGTTGGTGTTGTAAAAGGGGATCAGAATGCGGGGCGGGAATGTTATCTGATAGAACCGCGTGAGGCAAGGAAGAGAGAGATGGGAAAGGATGCGGCAGCCCCAGTCCGCATCAAAGAATCGACCTTGTAGCAATTATAGGGTGCACCCTGTACTGGCGAATGTAGCGAAGCACGAAGAAAAATGGATACCAGAAAAGCCAGTGCAGGGGAGAATCGAGTGGTGCCAATGAAAGTAACGGTACCAGTACGTGTTGACCCAAAAGACCCAAACAAGGTGCTGAATGTGGGTTCACAACTTACTACGGCAGTTCAGAATGTTTTGATATCATTCCTGAAAGCAAATCTGGATGTATTCGCTTGGACCCATGCTGATATGTGTGGAATATCACTTGAAGTTGCAGTACATACTTTGAATATTGATCCGAAGTTTACACCTGTGAAGCAGAAAAGAAGAACCCAGGGTCCCGAGAGGTTAGCGGCATTAAAAGAAGAGGTAGATCGGCTCATGGAGAATGACTTTATCAAAGAATCTACTTATCCGAATTGGGTTTCAAATCCAGTACTGGTTAAAAAAGGTAATGGAAATTGGAGAGTATGTATCGACTTTTCAGATTTAAACAAGGCCTGGCCCAAAGATTGTTTCCCGTCACCTAGGATAGATCAGTTGGTGGATGGAATAGCGGGGCATGAATTGTTGTCTTTTTTGGATGCTTACTCCGGATATAACCAGATCATGATGCATGAGCCAGATCAAGAGGACACGAGCTTCATTACCGATGTCGGTCTTTACTGCTACAGATTCATGCCCTTCGGACTGAAGAATGCGGGGGCAACTTGCCAAAGACTTGTTAATGCGATGTTCAAGCCACATATTGGAAAGACTATGGAGGTTTATGGTGACGATATGTTGGTTAAATCAAAGAAAGCAGTAGACCATATGGACCACTTGGCGGAGATGTTCGCCGTCCTCCGAAAGTATGGAATGAAGCTTAATCCCTTGAAGTGTTCATTCGGGGTGGAGTCCGGAAAGTTCTTGGGTTTCATTGTGAGCGCTAGGGGCATTGAGACTAATCCTGCTCAAATCATTGCCTTAAGAGAAGTCAAATCTCCTAGAACGAAGAAGGAACTGCAAAGTCTCAATGGAAAAGTTGCTGCCATAAGTCGATTCATTTCCAAAGCTACTGATAAATGCATTCCATTCTTTGATGCTCTGAAGAAAGGAAGGAAAAACTTTGACTCGACTCCAGAATGCCAGAAAGCTTTCGATGAATTAATTCGCCATATGGAAATGCCTCCGATACTTTTTAAGCCCGACAATGGTGAAGATCTTTTTGTATACTTGGTGGTCTCAGCTCATGCTCTTAGTGCGGCACTGGTACGGGAAGACGCCAAAATTTAGCACCCAGTCTACTATATTAGCAAAAGGTTTACTGGGGTAGAAATGAATTATTCAAAGTTGGAGAAGCTCGCCTATTGTCTACTGATCGCATCAAGAAAATTGAGGCCATATTTTCAAGCTAATCAAATAAAGTCCTCACTGATCAGCCTCTGAAGCAAGTCCTCTTTCGCCCTGAGACATCGGGTTACCTTTTGAAGTGGAATATTGAACTCAGCCAATATGACATCACTTATCATCCCCGGAGAGAAATCAATGGACAAGCTTTGGCAGATTTCATCGCAGAATGTACAGACAAAGGTGATAGTGAGGAAGTAGTGACTGATAATCCCCCAATTCGATGGAAATTGTATGTTGATGGCGCAAGAAACGATTACTGTTACGGGGCTGGGGCTGTGCTTGAAACCCCTGAAGGGCGATCATTCAGCTATGCTTTAAGATTGGAATTCCCTTCGACAAACAATGAAGCAGAGTATGAAGCTCTTATTGCCGTTTTGAGAATTGCTAAAGAATTGAATGTCAAAATAGTGCAGATCCTCAGTGATTCACAGCTTATTGTATGTCAAGTCAGGAAAGAGTTTCGAACTAAAGGAGGAAATCTGCCCACTTACTTGTCAAGAGCCTGGGAGCTTCTCGATGACCTTGACCATTATATGAAAAATCATATACCCCGGGAAGAAAACATGAAGGCAGATTCTCTCGCAAAGTATGAAAGCACTGGTGAAGCTCAATTATTGGGACTAGTTCCTGTGGAAGTCCTGTCAACTCCAAGCATTGATGAGATGGATATTCACTGGGTGATGACTATATCGCATGAGCAAGAATCATGGATGACTCCGATATTGAAATATCTGCTCAACGGTTCTCTACCGGAAAACTAAAAAGAACGGCAGAAGTTGTTAAGAAAGCCTTTAGAAACATAACTCAAGATGGCCAATTGTATAGGCGGGGATTCTCAATGCCATTACTCCGATGTGTGACCAAGGAAGAAGCTGAGACAATTCTAACTGAAGTACACAAAGGAGAGTGTGGAAATCATTTAGGTGGTCAAACTCTAGCAAAGAAAATTCTCCGTTATGGGTATTTTTGGCCAGATATTAGTCGTGTGCTACAAGTTACGCCCGAAAATGTGACCGATGCCAGAGATTTGCAAAAATCCCAAGACCACCTTCCATTGAGATAGCACAGATGGTCAGTCCATGGCCATTTGCTATTTGGGGAATAGATCTCATTGGGCCTTTGACAACTGCCAAATTCGAAATCAGATATACTAAATGGGCTGAATCTGAACCATTAGCTACTATTACCTCTAAGAAGATGATAAACTTTGTAACTAAGAATATCATTTGCAGGTATGGTGTGCCTCAAAAGATAATCACAGACAATGGAACCCAATTCGAAAGTGAAGAGTTCCAAGATTTTTGCAAGAAATTCAAGATTCAGAAAAGCTTCTCAGCGGTAGCTCATCCGTAGGCAAACGAGCAAGTGGAAGCAGTAAACAAAATTATCAAATCGACCATCAAAAAACAGCTGGAAAAAGCGAAAGGTGGTTGGGTCGATAAGCTTCCACTAGCAGTATGGGCATATAGAACTACACATAAAACTGCGACGGGGCACACTCCATTTTCATTGGCATATGGATCAGAGGCAATGATTCCGGTAGAAGTAGAAGTCCCTTCACATAGAAGAATTCATTTCAACCAAGCAAAAACTGAAGAGTTGCAACTTGAAGCACTTGACTTCCTTGATGAAAGAAGGGAAGAGGCTCAGCTCAGAATTGAGGCCCATCAGTAAAGAATTGCCAGGCACTTCAATTCCAAAGTTCGCCAACACAGCTTTGAGATTGGAGATCTAGTCTTGAAGAGGGTCATGACAGCAACAGGAGTGTTTGCACCAAACTGGGAAGGGCCGTATGTCATAGGCAAAAAACTTCTTGATGGCACTTTCAAACTAATAACTGTCGAAGGAGATCCAATTCCAAGAGCTTGGAACAACAATCATTTGCGCCCATATTTTACTTAAAGGCTTTAATGAAATATTGTAAAAGAATGATGAATTTATGATTCTTGTATTGAAAGCCATTGTAGAGCCAGTGCAAGTGAATAATAAGAACTTTAAACTGGATGTAGGCCCAGTTCTTGGCCGAACCACTATAAATCTTGTGTTCTTTACTATTATAAACTGCTTGTTTTATTTCGACATATAAAATACATCAATTGTATTGCTAAAATTTCGATTTAATACTGCAGGCAATTAAAACAAAGCTTACCCATCATAAGACCAAGCAATCCCTGACATCACCCAACAAGCAAATGCTAAGCCATTCAAAATTTCCATGCTCAAATTCTACGAAAGAAGTGGTTCAAGCAAAAAAGTTAGTGATTCTGCTGGAAGTGGGCCCTTGCTAACTAATTGTGGTTGTTTGTACAAACAAGCATCCAATTAAATAAGCCTGTGTCTGCCCCTACCAACTCACTTAACTATGAAGTATACTTCTTTGGATAAAGGAAATTATTGGCAATAGAAAGAAAGGTGTGTTTGAAAAAGATAATGGGGATCGCCGATATGAATCAATGGCAAAGAGACATGGGCGAGCAAGCATCAAACAGCCAAAGACCTCTTCGAAGGCATAAGCCCTCTTCGGAGGCATAACTCTTCGGAGGATAAAGACCTCGAACGGGGCATGCCATAAAGCGAAAGTTTTCTTTCTCAACAAAAAAGATTGGTACAGAATGACCGGGAGCACCTTCCTAACTGGAAGGCAAGGCGCTTGTTCACTAGCTAAGACAGTTTGCGCAAACAAACGTTCAAGTAACTTGCGTCCGCCCCGTGAATCCATGGGATGATCGAAGGTACCTTCCCAAGTGGAAGGCAAGGCGCTTGTTCACTAGTTGAGACAGTTTGCGCAAATAAACGTCCAAGTAACTTGCGTCCGCCTCGTGAATCCAGCCAACCACAAGGAAGAACCTTCCAGGCATACTTGGAGGCACACATCTCACCAAGATCTGAAATAAAATTTCACAAGAGATGAGATGTGAAAAGCCCTCTTCGGATCCCCATTTCACCAGGAGTTGAAGTAATTTACCGGAGCTGAAATGATAACAAGACCTCTTCGGAGGCACACATTTCACCATGATCTAAAATAAAACTTCACACGAGTCAAAATGTGAAAATCCCTCTTTGGAGGCCCGCTTCCCAGCGAACAGGGAAAAGATAAAAGCCTCTCCCAAGAGGCAGAAACAAAAAGACCTCTTTCCAGAGGCACAATCAAACAAAAAGACCTCTTCCCAAAGGCACAATCAAACAAAAAGACCTCTTCCCAGAGGCGCAATCAAACAAAAAGACCTCTTCCCAGAGGTGCAATCAAACAAAAAACCCTCTTCGGAGGCACAAGCAGGTTGAAGCCCTTTTTCGGAAGGCCCACTGTACTATGAAGTAAAATTCACTTGCCAAAGCAAAAGTGACTTTTTCCAAAAGTGAAGTGTAAAAACTTCGCAACAAAAAAAAGACTTCTTCAATATGAAGCATTCTACTAAATCAGAAAAATATTTCCTTGGAATGGAAATATTATCCTATAAAGTACAAATGCAAACCTCCTTCAAATGGAAGAGTTGTTCTCTAAAGGAAGAGTACAAGTCTTCTCGAAACAGAAGAGTTGTTCTCCGAAACTTTGCCGATGTGAAAGAGATTGCAATAAACCATGGTATAGGGGCAATATAATATGGTCGTTGCAAAAATAAAAACAATGCTCAAGCAACATACCATAGGTTTACTGCAACTTCACATAAAGAGAATAAAGAAACTTGAATGAAAACGGAAAACAAATGCATTCTAAAATACAGACAGAAATTTGTATAAGTAAAAGAATCATTTTATTCCATACTATGAGAATTTTATACATGTGCAGGTTTCAAAGTAAAAGAGGGCAGGGACTGGTACCCGCACAATCTCAAGTCAACGCAAGCTTATACACAAGCAAAAAGCAAAAAGAGAGATAAAAAGCACAGGACCAAAGCCATCATTTCTTCTTTCTTCCACCTTTTGAGCCTACGCCTGGCCGGATGACCAACTTCTTGGGCCGGCTTGAAAGAGTAGGTGAAGAAGGAGAAAGGGGAACAATTGGACTTGCTTCTGCTTTTTCCTCGTCGGTTGAAGCTTCCTTCTTCTTTGAGACTCCACTTTTCCCCCCTTTCTTAGAAGAAGACCTGCTTCCTGGAGCAAAAAGTGTGGTTAACGGCGTATCGTCAGAACCAGTTAGTTCCGGAGTCTTTTCACCCTCTTTAGGTTCTTCCCCCCTATGTTCTTGTGAAGAAATGGGACCGTCCAAGTCTCGGAAAGCCTATATTTGCTCCTCTTGCGATCCTGGTTGAGAGGCGGAAGGAGGAGTGACCTGAAGAGACGGAGGAGGAATAACTGGAGAAGGGGAAGTTTGAACAATACTTGGTGTTTTTTCTACAGGAGAAGAAAAGTTGAAGTCAGTATTCCTCATAAAAAAGGGGATAATGGTTCATCGACACTTAAGAAATAAGCAAGAAGCTCATCGAACTCAGTCGAAGCGAACAAGCAGCCCGCTTGAGCGAGATCAACATTAAGGTTACCTGGAGAAGTAGACTTCACTATGTCGATTTCGAAATCCTATGCTTCGGTGCTTCCTTGAGCCTCATCTCCAGTGTGGGCGGTGGTGCTTTCGGTAACGACCTTAGTAGGAGGAGGAGAATGGGAACCGGAACCAACAATGTCGATATCGGCTGCAACCGAAGGTTGAACTAGGTCGTTTAAAGTTGCCTTTCCTACATGTTCTCCTTCGGCCATTCCGGCTCTCTCTTCGGCCAGTTGCTCCTTTCCTCTGGCAAGAGAGGCGCGGGCATCGTCATCAAGATAATTTGTCTCTAAATCCGCCTCAACATAGCCAGCACTACCAAACATGTCAAGTATGGCCTCCCACACTTCGGCCAGAGTTATTTCATATTTGGGGCCTAGAAAGGAGAGACTACCACGCCCCAGGACGCTATGCAAGTAGAAGTAAAACAAATTGAGCTGATATTGGCCTTCGTTGCTTCGTGAGACTCTTCAGCTGTAATTTTGCCGGCAACAGCCTCATCACGCTCTCTTTCAGCTTAAAGAGTTGAAGTTTTAGCATTTCGATCTCCACGTCCTTGGAGCTAGTCTTCTTTCGCAGCTCTGCGATGTCAGCAATATGGCCCTCATTAATTCTTTTTTGCCCATCAAGCCTATCTTCGGCATCTCTTTGAGCGGCATGAGCATCTCACACTTGTTGTTAAAGCACTTGCTCCCTTTGCAAATAGGAAGTGGAGGAAGTGACAAGCTCTTCTTTAAGTTTTTCAACTTCCGCTTCGAGCTTTTCATTATAAGTAGCAATGCTTCTCATTTCCGTATCATGTTGCTCAAGAATCTTCTGCCACTCAGATTTGTCGTTTTCCATTGTTAACATGGCTTCAAGATTCGCGCGATTTACCCTTTGGAGCTCATCGAAAAGCTTTTGCCAACCTAACATTCTTTCGATATCAAGTTTGACAACATCAAGGTTGCGCAGCATAGCCTTCTTATCGATCGGGACCAGGTCAAGATCAAAGCGCACTCCTTTCAGGCACTAGTTCGACTCTGAAGAGTAGCTGGGCCAGGACCAACTATTTATGGGGGCCTTCTAAGGATTGTTTGAATATCGGTACGTGCCAGGGCAGGAGATTGAGATAGTACAGGAGCAACAGGTTGTTCGAAAATCACGGATGCTGGTTTTTCGCCATGTTTGGCTCTTTTACTCATGTCTTCGGCAATTTGAGTTTTCCCCTTGTCGTCACGGGACTTCCGTTTATGAGAATCATCTTCCCTCTGGGAAGAATCATGTCGCTCGTCCCGTCTTTAATGGCGTTCTTCGTGGGCACGTCTTTCACGAGCATTTTGTGCGGCTCTTTCTTCATCAGTCTCCCTATAAGAAGAAAGATATCTTTTGGGATCAAAAGTGCCGCGTCTCCCGTAGCTCTGAAAGTCGTCGTAATAAGAGCGTCGCCCCATTGAAAGACCTGAAAATGGAAAAGAGGCAAAGCTTGAGAATCTTTGAAGTAAAATGCGTGTAAGTGCATAAGAATGCTAAAAATCCTAAGTGTGTGTAACGTACAAACTACGCGCATCAAGCTACGAACCACTCCTTGGTTGCGGGGAAATGATGGGTCTTATAGCTAACGTCAACTCTTGAGCTGATGGAGTCTGTTGTAAAGTGGATGTTGCTTCAACTGATGAAGAGGTAACTCTAGTAGAAACAGGGTCGTCTTTAAAAAGTCCTGTGAAGTGATCATCAGATCGCTTAACCCTTCAAAAATGTCATCCCCACTCTACTTGGCAGGACTCGCTCTCTCAGTTCCCTCATCACCGGATTTCTCTGTATGACGAAAAGGCTCTTCCTCTTCGATAATTGGGGCAAGTGTAAGTTTGTCAAATGGCCCCGCTATATTAGTAGAAGTAGAGAACTTCACCAGTAAAGCCTCATAAGTAGGTTCCTTCAGTATAGGTTCCTCAGCAGAAACGGGGGCATCTGGCGATTTGGTCGGAGAATCGGGAACTTCGTGAGGTTGAGTAGAGCGAGAAGGGTGCAAAAGCTCATATTGGTGCAGAAGTTCATCTCTCAGCAACAACTTAATACTTCTTTCTTCAGCCGGCACGACACTTAATCAATCAAAAGTCGTCTTGTGACTAGGATTTCTAGAGGGAGGAGGAAGTGCTGTAAAAGAAAAGAATGAAGTTAGCGCTTAGCAATTCGAATCATGAAAAGCTAAAACGGAGAAACGGGGATGAGCAATCTCACTTCCTTTCCTCCAGATGGCATAAAACCCTAAAGTACAGCGGACGAAGAAGAATTGATTCAGAAAGCCGTGAGCACTTTCGGAAAGATCAGTAATAAGTTTGCGATTTCTGGCACTTCTCACAAGTATAAAGGAGGGGTGGTCTTTATTCTTTGCAAATGTGCATAAGTAGCAGATTTCTTCGAAGCTCGGGAGACGGTTAAGTGTCCTCCTAAATAAAACACACAATCCCATCAGGATGGCGTATCCATTGGGATGCAGTTGAAAGGGAGAGATGGTTAGTCGGAAAAGGAGTTGATGAAGAAACTCATTGAAAGGAGAAATGGCGCCACAAAGGAACATCTGACGGTTGACGACAATAAAACCATGAGGTGGCCTGTCGGCAGTATCATTTGGGCCAGGAAATCTAGCATCCTCTTCGGCAATCCCAAATTGAACACGTAGATGATTGAATGTCCGCCGACTCAAGGTAGTTGGAGTTCTCTCCGGAGGATCAACCAATGGCTCAGGTATCGGGAAGACTCCTTCAGATTGATCAATTATCTCTTCTTGAGAAGACATTCTACACAAGGAACTGGATATTCAAATGTGAAGGTGCACGTTTCCTAAATGTGTGAAGTGTTGTGAAAAACTAACAAAGTGATAAGCAAATATAACTGAAATTAAACTAATTAATAATTGTCAGTTAAAAAGCTTCAGGGCTTGTTGTTTTAAGTTCAAGTACAGTGTTGAAGCAAACAAATTAGTTTTGGTTGGTTAATTCAACATTGCTTTAATACTTCACTTGAATTTATTGATTCATAGCGTTTCACATTATTTCTTTAAAGTTGATTATCTTTTATCGACTAATCTGTCATTTGATGCGGGCAATCAGTGGCAGTATATTTGCCCTAGTTTTCTGCAAATGTTGTATTTAACAGGTCATTAGCATTAAAGTTGATTTAATCTGTTAAGAAGGCATAGCAAGGTCATGCAAGTTATCTCGGCAGTTCAAAGTTCAAGTTGGAAGTGCAGTCAAGTTATATCAAAATTTTGTAGCCCTTAAGTTGTTCAAGTCCTAGGCTGTATGGTTTGAGTTAGAGAACACAAGGCATGACAGTGTGCGTCCAAGTCCTAGGTCGCTCACACGATCTAAAGGTTGAGTCACACAGCTTCAAATCAAGACATTAAAAATCTGACCAAGTCCTAGGTCGTCAGGAAACTAACACGAGCTAAGAAGTTAAGTCGCGTGCAATTAAGGTCGTCAGGAAACTAACACGACCTAAGAAGTTAAGTCGCGTGCAATTAAGGTCACAAAAGTTCTTAGGTCGGTCAATTCGAAAACCGTGCAAATCAATTAAATGACAAGAATTTCAAGGTTGTCCAAAATCTGTTAGGTCGCTTCTGGTGATTATTCGGCAATTTCAAGTTATCTCTTTAGCCCGCTAACTCTTCTCCAACCCGATAACCCGCTATCGCCTAAACAACGAAAAATCCATCATCGTCTCCGCTAAGTCCGTTATTTTTACCACCAGCTCACCCAACTCCGATTCGAATCATCTCAAATCCATCTCACTACTTTGCTCCTATGAACTGCAATAGCAGCATAACTCATCGCGATTGAAAGTGAAGCGAAGCACACAAAGTTGGATTGGATCAAACGATGAGGTTTCGAGGTTCAAAGGTGATCGTGGTTGGATAAAAGTTGAATTCACTTACACAATGTGAAAGTAGGGATGAATCGACGGCTTGATTGGAGCGGATTTGCCTATGGAAACTCGAGAAAATCGCTAATGGAAGAAAGGGTTATGGAAGCAGTTAAGGGGAAAGAAACGAGCTAACAGTTATATAAGGCATAGGCAAATGGATATGCGAGTTAAGCTATCTCTTAGGTCGTTCACGACCTAAGCATGTTAAGTCGAAGCACACGACCTACGACCTAGGCGTGTACTTCGAGGGGCAAGTGTTAACTCCGCTTTGAAAATAACCCACTACCTAATGACTTAAGAAATGGGACGACTTAACTGCATAGAGAAGAAAGCGACCTAACACATGAAGCGACTTACAGGAAGCCATGACCTAACGACTTAAGAAATGGACTACTTAGCGGTCTAAGTACTTCACGACCTAAAGAGATAAAGCAGCAGCGGCCTAAGTGCTTCGTGACTTAAAGAGATAAAGCGACAGCGACCTAGTGCTTTCATGACCTACTTTAAGTCGTTCACGACTTAGCACTTAGTGGTTGAACCATGCCGCTTTCCGTTAGGTCGCTAGAACCTACTAGTTAGTTCAAATGGCCAGGTGCGAACCAATTAGGTCGTAACCCATATCCCCTTAGCTCACTGACGACTTATAACCTATCTTAGGTCATAACCTATGACCTACGACTTACTTTAAGTCGCTCACGACTTAAGGACTGCCCAGAATTTCCTATAAATACGGCCTAAGCTCCAACATACAGGGGACTTTTTTTTGGATCATTCTTCAAAGCACGGACACTCTGCCATTTTCTCAACTCGAACAGTATTTCAAGCACTCCAAACACCAAGGACATTATGACAAACTAGAAGAGGAAATCCACATCATTCGACATGAATTCAAAAGATCATTCTTCATCGAAGTTTGAGCTACTAGTCTAAAGTGTGTTGTAATTGAAGAAAGTTGTATAAGTTGTACTCGAATCAGCAATAAAGAGATATAAAGTGGACGTAGGCTTGTCAATAAGCTGAACCACTATAAAAACTATGTCTTTTATCGCTTTACTGTTAATTTATGCTTATTTCTAATTCCCGTATTGACGGGTGGTGCTTTCACACTTACACTACTTGCATCGGGGTGTTATCGTCTAATTTTTTACGTTAACAATATGCATATAAATGTTTACACAAGGGAACACGGCAATAAGTGCATATCAATTCATATACATAAAATATCATAGCAACCTAAAACTCAAATCATTCACTCAAGTTTTCAAATCAACTAGGGGAAAAACCAACTCGACAATTTATCAAAATCAAATCGGTTTTTTTTTAAATCAAAAGGTAAATAAGAAAAATAAAATGAAGAAAAAAATAATAAAGCACGTGCCCTCTAACTTGCTCTATACATATCCTCCTCTTCTATGTATTCATAGCCTCGCTTTGCCTTATTCAGTTTGCTTGCACACACACACACACACACACACACACACACACACATATATATATATAAAGAACTTGCTAACGAAAAGAATAAAAGATCAAAAACAGTAAAGGATTAAAGCAGCAGTTAAGCATAGTAGAAGTTCATCCATTACTAACCGTGAGTAAAAAATTTGCTTACTGGAAAATTTGTATGTGTCTTTATGCTTGTAAATTTGATGAACCCTTTAAGTATGTCAAGCATTCATGTGCCATTAGATTTCTCTGACTTGTATATATGTAAGATAATGCATCCTGTAACTCACAGAAGCTATGATCCTCTATTTTGTTCTTTTTTTTGGTCAAAAACAGAACAACCTTTAACTTCAAAATTTAACATCTTGCCGTTCAGTAAGTTTTAGATGCTTGTTTTTGTGTATAGATCATTTTAAAATTTATTTCATTCAATCTCATGAAGCATAGAGAGATGAAATCAGATTCTATAGTAAGTAACTTAAGTTGGTTAAATTTTCGTATATCATGATTTAACGTTTGGATTATACGTTCATGATCTTTGTTGGAAATGGTGAATTTTGGAGGTGGTTTGGTGATTTTTAGTGTGCTGTGGGGTGATAAATTTAAAGATGAATGGTTTTGTGTCTACAACTCAATTTAGGTGCCTTGGTTGATTTGGGGGCACGGTACTTTGCGTGGAGGGACGTTAGGGGTTGGCGAACCCAAGAAAAATGGGAGATGATTTATCTGTAACATGGGGGAACATAACGAACTTGAAGTAGGGTTTAGCAGTGGGTTTGTATGGGTTCGAGTTTGGGGTCAGTGGCGACGGCGAGGCAACAAGAGGGAGGTATGGTCCTGAGGAATAAGGAGGAGAGGGACATGGGGCTCATTTCATCGAAGTTTGGTGGTTGAGGGAAGGCTGTGGTGGTGAGGGGTGAGGAGTTTGGACCTCGTGGTTGTTCTTGTTCAATGTTCAATATTTTTGAACGTAAGGTTTGCCGCGTGTTTCAAGTAATGCCACGGTGGCCTTGGTCGAGCGTGGCTGGTGTAAGGGACCTGCGTCGTACGGTAGTAGCCAGAGGCAGCATGCACGTGTACGTGCATGCCTACGTGCAAAATGGATGGGGTAATCCAAATGAAGAAGGGAGAGGTGAAGCGGGAAAAGGAAAAAGGAAAAGAAAAAAAGGAAAAGGGAGAAAATAAAAAATGGAATGTATACTCTCTTTCATGTAATTAATTAAGTTTTCAAAAACTCTAATTCTATTTGTCATTTTAAAATCCAAATCAGCAGGAAGATTTTTGCGGCTTAAATCCTACTACTCGATATTATAAATTGGTAATACAGATTTTTCCATAATTTAAGGTTTAATGATATTCTATAATTAGTGGGTAATTAATTATATTATTATTTGCCTAAAATCTTATAGTAAATAATAAAGGGTTTACTAAATAGAGTGTCTAATTTAATTAACTAATAATAAATTGTTTTATAATTTCTTTAATTTATAATTAAATTGGATTAAAAATATAAGTGAATTTGGTTTAATTTAAGTTGATTAAACATAGATTGTGAATTGTTTAATATATGCTTTGGTTTGCTGTTATTAGATATTTATTTCAATCGTTCTTGTTAGTACAATGAAAGGGTCAAACGAATTGAAAAGTTGGA
This sequence comes from Allium cepa, assembly GCA_030765085.1. Lineage (NCBI taxonomy): Eukaryota > Viridiplantae > Streptophyta > Magnoliopsida > Asparagales > Amaryllidaceae > Allium > Allium cepa. The sequence continues at coordinate 1,035,915,495 of CM060928.1, forward strand.
ATAAAATGTTAGCACACTTTAATTAAAATATACATATGTAACAATTTTCCCATATATGAATATTGTCAACCTAAATGTAAATTATTTATTTTAAACAATTTATCCTTTTAAATTCATCTTTGAGATTCGAAAAGACCATAATCAGATTTCAGTGTTATCCGGAACCGCTTCGATTTGATAATAACTACGAACCCCTACAATTTTGACTATAGAGTCTAATATGCTGGAATTGTATAAATTTAATAAATTCGACCGTTTTAAATAAGTATTGTATCTAAGCATTATTATAATATCGATGGATTTCTGTAAAAGTATTTTGGTTATAATCGGATAAAAACTTGTCATTTTCGTACGAGTTACCTTGGTTTCAAAGATTTTTCATAACTTAAGTATTTCTGGTTTAGTGGGTTTTATGCACACTGGTTTCCAGCCTGACTCGGATGTTACTTTATTGTAATGCTCGGGTCAGATCAAGTATTATAGAATTTCAGGTAAGGATGCTTTTGGAGTTCAGAAGACGAGCTGGATGGCAGAGACATATTGCACGTATTTAACTATGTTCTGTTATGTATTGTGGGCTTTATATTTAGCATTTAGGGACAAGTTATTACGACCATTCATATTTATTTTGTTGATAATTGTACTCTGATAACTTGTATATATATTAACAGTTGCAGCTTTCCTTTGTATAAAATGTTGTTATTCTATAATTTTGTTCCGCTGCGATGTGAGATTCTGTGTTGTAGGCGTTTTGTGTTTTCTTCCTCTATCTCTTTTCTTTTTAAACCCTAACAACCTAGTGTTTTCAGCACTCGATTGCTCGTCACTCTATATAGTAAATGTATTAGTTTCGATTTTTAGGGGTCGAAATCACTCGGTCGTTACATATGCGATTTTTGAAATAAAACTGGTTTCGAATTCTGGAAATTTAAAATGAACCATATTATCAAATGAGTGGGGAAAAATAACCAAAAACAAATAAAAGGATATTTGGAAATAAGAATAAAAACTGAAATTTCAACTAATCGATGTTTTAACCGTAGGTTAGGAAGTCCTACTAGAATCTAGTCTATGTCGTAAGAGTTGGCAAAAGGAGAAGAATGGAAGGCAAGGCTTAAGGAGCGGAGAGCAGCTGCACGTAAACCACGGGAACAAGCAATAAATAGACATGAGAAACGGGTTAGGGAAAGGGATGAACATAGTCCTTATGATAATTTCATATGTTACAAATGTCATTGTAAGGGACATTACACAACTAAGTGCAGTAAACAAAGAAAAGAAAAAGAATGAATAGGTCAAATGGTTTCGCTCTGAGATTTTATGCTTTAAGTGTCAAAATAAAGGACATTTTCAAAACCATTGCTCTAAAGTGAGGAAGATGAAGCATAAACGCATAATAGCAGTCGACCGATCAACCATTTTCTACCAATATAAAATGACGGGACACATCACTAGGGACTGTCCCAAGAGACAAAAGAAAGAGAAAGTCGTGGAAAGCTCCGGGAGGTGTGAAAATTATCCAAGAAGATATGAATATAAAATTCTTTTGTGGAAAATGCAATAAGTGGGGAAACCCAGATACGAATTGCATGGATGAGTTTGGCAAGTTGGTAGGAAGTCCTTAAGGAAGTCTTTATGAAGGTTGCTAGGGCTCTGCTCTTTTCTAAACCACTAGGTAGTTTTTTAAGTCGTTTAGATTTATGACCTTTTGAAAGACTTTTTATATGGATTAATGGATGTAATATTTGAACTCACTAATGTTGTCGTCTATCGATGTTGTGAAATAGTTTGTAGAAATATGAACTAATATAAAATCATTCTTATATTGATTGAAATGAAAATTTATAATTACTAAATTACTAATGTGGAAATTGAAATAGATTTGAACTGGAATTTTGGGAATTGAATCAGTTTGACTCTGACACTATTTTCAAATAAATTATGTTAACATAATGTATTTAAAATCTATCTTCTTAAATATTCAAATTATTTTGGATTTTCCAAGCTATTTAATATACGACCATTCTTTTTAATATTCAAACTATCTTATAAGAACTATTTAACTATTTTAAAACTATTCAAGCTATTCTCTAAATTCAAACTAGTCAAAGTGGAAATTTTTATATTTAAATCATGGATTTAAATACGAATTGGGATAAAATTGTAGAAATTACCCAAATTGAAATTCGAAGCAAATTTTGAATTGGAACCAAAATCGAGATATTATGGAAAAATGATTTTGAAGTAAAATAGTATATTTTGAGCAAGTATGATGTTTTTAAAACAAAGATTTAACAGTTACTATAACTGAAACCTATTTCGTAAGAAGTAAGAAATGTTACAAATAACTTTGAAAAGAAATTGAGCTTTCAAATTTGATTTTTCATACACAAGTTTATATATTAGTTATATATATCAAACTCCCCTTATTGAATTTATAAGCAGAAAGAGATGAATCTTTGAAAAATATTTAAAAGTACCAAATGGAACATATATAAGTATGTAGTGCACTTAGAAATTTTTGATTAGAATATTATTTGAGCGGGAAAGAACAATTTTATATGTATATGAGAATGAATCTGAAAAAGTTTTGGAACCGATTGATTTTTTTAAGACTTTTGATTTTAGCAAAAAGTCAATTTTGGAAATTGGGTAAACCAAATTTGAAAAACTGTCAATTTGAAGATGTTGATATTATATAGATAAAGTTTATATGTGATACATTTAAAGAGTATGATTTGAAAGGTACTATGTATATAGTATGATATGTTTTGAGACAAAATTATGGAAAGGCGGCCCATGAAAGTTGAAACTTAGAATAGGAGATCCACTGGGTAGTTTTGCCTAGGAGTCACAGCATGAGTTTAATGAGAATTGGGATCCTTGAGAACATTCGGACAAAACTCATGAGTTATCGGTGATCATTTGTTTGGTAGCGTAAGTCGAGTGGTGTTGATGCCTACGGTTACATTGGGTTTTGCTATGATGGCAACGTAACCTTCGTGCGATCTATCGAAGTTCCATAGCGTAAGTCGGGTGGCGGTGATTGCCTACAATCTATGTTTAATTTTGTTGGGATTGCAACGTAACATCGGTAGATTGCGTTCTATGTGGTTGGCTCTATAGCGTAATTCAGGTGGCAGCGAGTGCCTGCAGCCTACATTGGATTTCACTGGGACAGTGACGCAACCTTTATGTAACCTGCGATCTATGTGGTACAGTTTCGTTTGGTAGCATAATTCGAAGGGAAGTGATTGCCTACAGACTACTACTGTATTGCTATGATAGAAATGCAACCTCAATGTAGCTGTGGACAATGGTATCTCCATGGTGTAAGTCGAGGAGTATTGATGCCTACAATCGTCTTATGATTGCATCGGGATAGTGACGCAATTATCGGGTTAACTGCGATCCATCGTGGAAATGGGGGGTGATAATTTCCATCGCATTTTTGAAAAAGGTTTTCAAGTATTTTCAATAGGCGTTGAAATAGGTCTACTAAATACTTAGATATTTTTAGTCCTACGCCTGATCGACGTATGTCCAAATTTCTGTAAGAACAAGGATGGACTTGTTAAGACATTGACTTATGAATTTTTTTAAAAATATAAAACTATTTTGGTAATACTATGTGATTTAAAGTGTATGTATTTAAAAAAATGTTTGATAAAGGAGTAAGGAATTGAAAAAGTTAAAGGAATGATTTATTTAGTATATACATCAAAAATTCAAATTCTTGCTTCGTTTCTTTTCGAGGATGAAAAGTTATAATGGGGGACGAATGTAATGACCCGAATTTTTAACCATTTGATTTTATGTTAGTTAACTTAATTAATTATTGGAATATTAACTTTTATTAGTCGAATCGATAAATTTTCTGACAAATAAAATATCTACATATATAAATTTATTTAAAAATTATATGAATTTTAAATTATAAAATTTCTGGGTATAATTGATTTATGTGTATAAAAAACACCAATTAAGTTAGGGTAAAATATCCATAAATGTGTGTATATATATACGTACAAGATTTATGATGCATAAAAATAAATATATATACATGAGTGATAAACTTCATAGTGGAAAATTTCAAAACTATATATATGTTTATAAGATAAGTGCATATGGGAATATATATATATATATATATATAAAGGTGTGTATGTAAAATGGATATATGTATGTATGTGTGTGTATGTATATATATATGCATATATATATATAGACTTCATGATGGAAGAAAATAAAAATAATAAAATAAATATATGTACATATATATAAGTGAAGATGTATATAACATATATATATATATAAAGTAAGTATGTATAGTAAAAATATATATATATATATGTATATATATATGTATGTATATATATATGTTGTATATGAAAACTTATGCTGTAAAAGTTTATACACAAGGGAACACTGTAATAAATGCATATCAATTCAAGCACATAAAATATCATATCGACCTAAAACTCAAATTATTCACTCAAGTTTTCAAATCAACTGAGGAAAAATCAAACTCAATAATTTATCAAAATCAAATCTGTTTTTTTTTTCAAATCAAAAAGTAAATAAGAGAAAATAAAATTCAAGAAAAAATAATTATGAAGCTTGTACATGTGCAAGCCTCTACCTTTCTTTATACACTTCCTCCTTTTCTATATATTCATAGCCTAGCCTTGCCTTATTCAGTTTGCTCATGTATATATATAAAAAGAACCTACCATTGAAAAGCATAAAAGACCAAAGACAGTGAAGGCTTAAAGCAGGAGTTAAGCATAGGAGAAGTTCATCCATTACTAACTGTGAGTAAAACTTAAACGTTTTTACTTATTGGAAAATTTGTATGTGTCTTTATGCTTGTAAATTTGATGAACCCTTTAAGTTTGTCAAGCATTTGTGTGCTATGAGATTTCTCTGACGTGTATATATGTAAGATAATGCACCCTGTAACTCACAAAAGCCATGATCCTTCTTCTGTTCTTTATTTTTGTCAAAAACAGAAAAACCTTTAACTTCAAAATTTAACTTCATGCCATCCAATAAGTTTTAGATCATGATTCAAAAATGAAAGTTGTTTTTTTTGTGTATAGATCATTTTAAAATTTATTTCATTTAATCTCATGAAGCATAGAGAGAGAAAATCAGATTTTACAGTAACTTAAGTTGGTTAAATTTTCTATATAATGATTTAACGTTTGGATTATACATTCATGATCCTTGTTGGAAATGGTGAATTTAGGAGGTGGTTAAGTGATTTCTAGGGCGGAGTTGGGTGAGAAATTCAGAGATGAACGGTTTAGAAAACAAAGTGGGTTCTTCTAGAGTTTTAGAAAAGGACGATGGCGATCAAGTTGAATTTCCTAAAAAGATCCATCGCCTCAAAAGGATGTTCCACCTGCATCCCTTGGTCCTTCTACTACTCCAGAAGGCGAGCCTACTCTGCCCAAACTATGGATCCGAAAGAAGAAGAGCAGGTCTTCCAGGCTTCTGTTCAGTTTCCTAGGTATGGAATTCCCTGTTTAAATATCTTTCTCTTCGAAGGTAATCATTAGCGTAAAATCATTCATTTTAGATAAAGGGGAAGTCTTAACTTCCCTATAAAAAAACTTGAAAGAAAACAAGAAGAAATTACTAAGTTATATAGGGAGTTAGACATATATATAAAGGAGAATAACATCTTCACTGAAAAGTATCACAGTCTCGATTGGATTGCTTCTATTCTAGCATCTTTTAAAAATCAAAGGGCTGTCCTATTAAAGTGAGCGTGCCTCCAATACGACGCTCTCTTAATGGAGCATTGGGAGTCATTTACTTTATTTTGGATGATGATCGAAGAAAGGGATATTTTAATTAACTTTTTGTACAAAGCGTAAGACATTCTATTATAGACTTTTCGTACATACATGAATTCAGTGAGGGTTTACTAAAATGTTTCCATAAAGATACTTAGATGATTTCGCATCTGACTTGGATGCCGGAGCTTCCTGGACCTTCCGAGGTCAGGTCGGTTCCTCAAGACCGCCCCTTGAAAAGCCAAAGTACTATAAAGATAAATTTGTTTTTGAATTTATTCTAAATCTATTTTTTATGAACCAAATGAATGATTGTACATATGTAACAATTAGTTGATTCATTAATATATGTTATAGCCCTATTTTCTATGCTTAAATACTCTTTAACCATTACAGAATGATAGTTCTATAGGTCGACTCATCCCTAGAGACCACTTATGCTAATATTTTAAATTTAGAAGGTTTTATTCTAAAAATGCATCAATTTTAAAGAGTTCGAAATTAGAGAGATATTGCTTTCTTCGTGATTTACAACAATTGTTCTTGGAATACCTTCGCCTCGATTTTGACATCCACGACAATGAGAAGGAAACATTCCTTAAAGAGATCGGAACATTTCACTCCAAACTAATTTGCGGTCGCGATAGTCCCCCAACTGGGAAATGGGTCTATATCAAATGTCTGCCAGTCATAACCCTTGAAGGAGTTACTATGCCTTCTGATTTGATGGTTATGATTTTAGCTAATTCTCTTGATAAATTTTGGAAAGTAGTTTCTTAGCTTTAAATGTAATCAAAATTTTTGTTGTATCTTTTAACTTTATTTCTATTTGAGTAGAAGCCTGTCATTATAGTAATAAAGATATTTTTCATCCTGAACTTGACTTTATTTTATTTCTTAGCACAAATAGGATCTACAACTATTTTCAAGTTTCCTTTCTTTCACTTTGTCATCATGCTCGTGATGTGCACGTAAATTTGCATATTCTTGCCACCATATTTACTCTATTTGAATTAAATAAATGATCATATCAGGTATTTTAACTTGTTTAAACCAAAAATTCAAATTATTTAAAATTGTCACATATTCATCTTTATATAATGGTAAAATGATCATTTTTGTGCATATATTATATTGAGAAAATTTAATTGGAAAATTCCATATTATTTTGTAGGAAATTAAAATCAATTACAAGTAGTTTTATGAAGGAATATGAATGCACAAAGAAGTTACAAAAGAACAAACATGAAAATAATTCAAAGTGAAGAACATGGAGGATCCCACTTACCTACCTACCTTAATGTACAAATTAGAGGCTAATGCATATGCTTATCAAATTAATGACTTCATTTACACTTAAATGATGATTAGTAGAAGTTAATGATGACTTGGCCTTCACACTACCTCAAGGGCATTTTGGGCATTCTCTAAAAATATGAATTAGGGTTTAACACATGTATATATACCCCTTATGTTTCATGTAACCCTCTTCTTCCTTAGTTCCTCTTACTTAGTTTTTAGCTTAGGAAATAAATCAAAGCTCTTCTCCGCTTTTCATGGCTACTTAGCCATTTTCTTTTCATATAAATTTTTTATGCAATTTAATACATGTTTTTTTTTTCCTTTTCTTGTTTATTTTCTTTCATGTTGTAGTGTAGATCTCTATTATTTTATGCAAGTAGAATAGTTTTTTATTTAACTTTTCTCTCTTTTCCTTTAGTGTTGCAAGTTATGTTTGTTAATCAAATGAAAAATATGAGAGGCTAAATCCCTTCAATTTAGGGGTAATGAAGCTCTCTAATTATGTAGCTCCAACTATTTGTTAATTCATGCCCTCTTTTGTGCTTAATGATCATGATAGAAATGGTTTACTAGTTGTTTTTGCTTTGAACTTTATAGCCCATATTGTTGACACAAAATAGGCTACCCTTAAACAATCACTAACACTAATTGTCTTTTCATCAAACTATAATTATGTCAAAAGAAAGTGATTTGAAATTAAAATTTAATGGTCTATATTTCTATTCAATAGTCAATAGGCCATAATTAAAATAGATTTCATTTTCATTTTCTTTGTCAAGTTTCATTAAAGTTAGTAGGTGCTTTAAGGGATGTGTTATAGTTTAATGGCTTATGTTGGCTAATCAATAGCGCAAATCGGTCATACTTATGATAAGCACATCAATTAAAGCACTATAAAAGAGAGATCATGATTTCATATGAATGTCCTGAAAACTAGATTCGGGTATTAATAGATGAGATTTCAGTTAGAGAGACCCATGACCCTAATTTGGGTAATAGTAGATGATGCTTATAAATGAATATCCCAAAACCCAGATTTAGGTATTTATAAGTGGAGCTCGGTTCTACTCCTTTGACATTGAACCCTCTAGGTCTTGTATAGAAGTAATTTGTCGAGTTTCCTCTTGAGCAAGGACATCTTTGTCCATAATTTGATAAGCATCTTTTCGGGCTTAGACATCTTAGTTCATGATCTGATCGGCCTCTTTTCGAGTATAGACATCTTAGTCTATTACTTAATGTGTCTCCGCTAAGGCTTGGACATCTCAGTCCATTGTTTAACAGGCCTCCTCTTGGGCCTGGATGTCTTAGTCCATTGTTGTCTGGTGCTTTTTGTTAGATCATCATAGAAACTGGAACTAAGGACTTATCAAACTCCTTTCAGGAGGCGCCTTATCCTAGCCCTTTTGCGGCACAGACAGGGGCTTGTTTGGTGCTTTACCCTGGCCAACTTATGGCCTGGATAAAGGCTTACTCCATTCATCCTCCAGGAGGTGCCTTACCCTTGCCATAGCGTGGTGCAGATAAGGGCTTGTTCGGTGCTTTAACCTTGCCATCTTATGGCGCGGCTAAATCTTACTGCGTCTCCCCTCCAAAAGGTGCCTTAACTTTATAAGAGGCATGGGCAAAGGCTTGTGCGGTGCTTTAACCTGGCCATCTTATGGCACGGCTAAAGGCTTACCCATCCTCCCTCCAAGAGGTGCTCCGCCCTAGACATGTTGGCGCAGACATAGGCTTTTCTACCATCTTAGGCAGCATACAAATATAAGGAGCATTTCACCCCCAACCATGTGGATTTTCTCTTTATGAAATGTAGCTCTTTATTGATTTTGTCTCAATTTCTTTTTACATGTTCTTTGTTCTTTCCTTGTCGAAATAAATTTATGATCATAGCCTCAAGGGCTCTGCAATGGTTAGATCTGTGACCATTCATCAAGTGGTAATGACAGTTGAATCCAACCTGTTTTCTTTCATATTTTTTCCTTTTCTTTTGTGATAGCTAGTAGTTAAGCTCATCCTTTGTAAGCAAGTAGACATTCTCTATGGAAGTTATCAAGTTGCACTCTTTTGGAAGTCTAGACTTGAAATTTGATTCTTGCGAATGGCCTTTCAACATTTTATTTCTTAGCCTTATTGTTTCACACTCTTTGATTGCTTTTCTTTTTACCACCCTTTGAATTTCATGAGTTGGAAGTGCTTTTGCTGTACTTGGTTGCCACTTATGCGCAAAGGCATAGTAATCATCCATTGTCTCATTCTCAAAGATGGTGCATTTGGAATAATGATGGATTTCTCTTTTCATTTGGTTGAAGATATAGTCAATCTCATTTTTTTTCTTTCCCAATGCAAAGATGGGGGTGGGGCCAACATGAAAGGGATTTAGGCTCCATTTCTCAGGATCATAAGATTCATCTTTTTTCTTGTTTATTATTCTAAGAGCTTCTAGCCTCAGTCTTTGCTCATCATCTTGATTGGAATTCTTGATCAACCTTGAAGAGAACTTTATCTCGTGGGGCTTAGAGGATCATTGTTTCTATCTTATGATTCCTCTTGCCAAGATTTTCCAAAGTTGATAAACTCAAAGTAGGATTGCACTAAGTAGGGTTAGAGAATAGCAATGTTGGCTATTTAACCAAGTTGGAGGTTCGATCCCTCCTTCTAGCACTAGAAATGTTAAAAAAATCTGGTCAACATCCCAAAGATGTGTTAAATAATAGAGGTTATCCTTTACGCACTTTGGGAAGAAAAGGAGGCATGAACCCTTCCCGAATTTCCATTTTGAGAAAGCCACAATTGATAATATGCTTCAAATGACCTTTGGACTATGTCAGAAGGGTTATTTTCTGTATTAAATGACCTCTCAATCCAGTTGAGTTAATAATGTTTCTTCTTTAAAAGATTACCTTTTTATCCACCTGAGCCATAATTGATAATATCCTTCAAATGACCTTTGGACTATGTCAGAAGGGTTATTTTCTGTATTAAACGACCTCTCAATGCAGTTGAGTTAATAGTGTTTCTTCTTTAAAAGATTACCTTTTTATCCACCTGAAGTAGTCTGAGTTAGGTTCACTTTGGTAGATTTAGACCTAGGCCGAGGCCTTAAACTATTGAATAGTTTGGACATTGATTAATGAAAATGGGGTTTTTAACATGTTGAAAGCTTGAGCCATAAGTTCGTTATGTTAGTTGTGGGTTAAAATGTCTCATGGCCTAGTTTTGATCTTGTCGAAAGTAAAGGTTCCAGAGGAAAGTAGCTTAGGATAGATATTTATAATTACTTGATTATAAGTGGTTTCAATTGTGTTGATGGAGTCCTATCGGTTCAGACGAAACCTTAAGTACAAAGGTGAATCCAGCAAAAGCTTAACTGGAACTGTAAAGAAAACTAAATTATTCGTGACTTCCCTTTATCCAGCAAATAAGACTTTATTTCTTTAAATCCCCAAATTGATTTACAAACACGGGTTACAACACTTTATTTAAGAGTACACAATTTAAGATGAGAGGAATTGGATCCCAAAAATGTAACCTCTTGGTTTTATATATAGATGCAGCTCGGCACCTTTCGACCCTGATGTTTTCGACTGGGTTGGATGGTGGCGTTGGAGAGACTTAAGCATGTTGTCGCCTTTGTCGAAAGTCATGTTGGTCCTCCTCTTCTTTGAGTTGCCTTGTAAGTGCTTCCGACTTTATCGATAGCCCTTGGTCATAGGTTTTAATGATGTTGGTTACACCTTATATTCTCATTTCTGATCTGACGCACCTAGGCCATATTGTTTTTGACCGATCCGAAAGGCTTACTATAGCTTTCGAAGGGGTTGCTCAAGATAATACTTGCTTTTTAGCAGTTCGATTGAAGGCGAAACCACTAGTTTCGAATGGTTTGGCGTATATTCAATGAGATATTCTTCATTGTCTTTGGAAAGTGTGTCTTCGACTTGATCGAAAGGTATTCACTTAATTAAAATGTTGTTAATGAAGGCGAAAGATTGCTCTCGACTCCTTTACTTTCTTCAAAAAGTACGTACCTTTTGGATATTGAATTGTAAAACCTTTCGATAGCTTCGAAACATCATGTCGCCTCTAGACATCGACGGCAGCATCCCTTCGACTCTCTCGAAAGATTTATCTGGTTTCTTTCTTTATTCTTTTCTTTTGCTCTCTACTTGGAATGCTTTCAAATGAGTCAAAAGGTGATTTTTGGAGTAACAACACACACACACACACACACACATGCACATATATATATTATAAAATATGCTTCGTATGTTGTAAAATTAGATTAATATTTAATAAATTCTTGGTGGAAAAATAAAAAAATTATTTAAAATATTTAGTTAACAACCAAGAATTAAAATTAAATTTTAAATTTTGGCTTGAATTATAAATTTACATAATAAACATTCAAAATTAAAAAAAATTCATTTATAGTCTTACTAAAATTTAAAATTCAAAATTTTGTTAGCAATTAATTTTTATTAATTTTTAACTAATATCCATACACATATATTTTTCTTCTTAATATAGTTAAAAATTTAAACTAAAAGAAAAAATATTTATCTATGCACATGGCATTATGCGCACGTATTTTAAATATGTATATTTAGTGTATTTTGAAATATTAATATACGTATTATTATATTATGTATACACATATATAAATGTTTAATATGTACATGTGTGTGTATGTTTAAATATATATACACACACACACACACACACACACACATATATTGTTTTTAGCTTTACCGCATCAAAAAGCTATATTTCATATATTTTATAAATGACTTAAACATACTCATATAGTTACAAAAATATATTATGTTAATGTTTTGTAATTCGTATGTAAATATGTATTTAAATATTTATACAAAATTATTTAAATAAAATATTTGGTTTCCATATATGTTTGACTGTATTTGTAACATCATATATGTATATTTATATATACATTAGTATATAAGTATACATTTGGACAATATATTTGTATGTTAGATTGAGCCATTGTGCCTATTGCGGTGTAAATTCAAGCATCTATACAGGAACATATTTAACCTTGCATGGATTTATATTTTATGCATACACATACCATATATATTTATATATATGATACACATGTGTATATAATGTAGCATAAATAGATAATTCAAAATCATTTTGTAAATTTAAATAAAATAAAGATTTTATTTAAATGATATTTAGACATGTACAAGTTCCAACAATACATACTCTTTCCTTCTTTATAGCATACAAGGAAAATTAATTCTCATGTTGTTATTTTCTTCTTCCTATTTTTGTTTATTTCTTAGACCATGGGAACTATTGCGTATTATTTATATTCCATTTAATTACTAGAAAAATACTTATTATTGAAAAGCGACATTGCCCTAGTATTTAAGTGATTCGACTTTGGTGCAAGTGGTCATAAGTTTGAAACTTGTGTAGAGCATGACTCAAACATTTATTGACACATGATTTGTGGTTTATTGTCCTAGTGCTATTGCGAGAAATGAGGATTAGAAATCTTAAGGCTGCAATAACGCTAAAGGGAGGGTGAATAGTGTTTTATGGATTTTCTAAATCTTGTTGAAACTTATGTAGTTTAATCACCAACAAATGCAATTCACAGACACTGATATAATCACAGAATCATACATAGATGCAAATGCTAAATAAAAGCAATAAAGGAAAGAACACACCAGGATTTTATACTGGTTCGAAGTTACCCTACATCTAGTCTCGTACAATCGTACGAATTTCTTAACAAAATAATCTCACAGATTACACCCTCGGTTTCAAGGCTACAAGTTAAACCCTCTTGTATTCGAGTCCAGGGCAAACTCTCTTGATTTAACCGGGCTATATAATCACCTAATTGATTTCCGGGGCTACAATCACACCCAATTGATTTCAAGTCTCAATGACACCTTTTACTTAACATTTTGATTTACAGAAGATTCTATAACTCCGGATAGCACTAAGATCTTATGGAGAGAGTGGCAAAGAATCAAACAAAAGATAATCAAGTTTGATTGACTTGGTATTTCGGTAGAGCATAGTTTAGGATTCTTTAGAATCAATGTGGAAGATGAAAAGGAGAGAAAATAAATGAAATCGTGCAAACAATTTGTTTAGAACTTACTGGTATTTATAGCAGAGCAACAACCATATCTATTTGTGAAAGGATACGACAAATAGACAATTCTTTCGAAAATTGAAATTTGAACTAATGGACACCATGTCGACATGAGGGGTTGAGGGACGTCGACATGTTCAAGGCAAAATTGATGCTTTGATTTTCTTATTAAAATTGGTTTCTATAATTTGTCAAAACAATTTCTAAACTTTGTAAATATGTTTGAATATAGTTTAAACATATAAAATAGTTTAGAAAGTAATTTTTAATATATATATAATCTTAATCTATAATGTGATTTAAAATCTGAGTATATAAATATTTTAGAGCTAAATATTTAAACAAGAGATGGTTTAAAAACAAGGACAATTTTGAAATCAAAATATTAAAAATGATAAAAACAGTTTTGAGGCTAAAATATTTAAAACCAAGAGAGATGTCTTTTTGAAAAGAAAGTTTTGAAAACATTTATTTAAAAACAAGGGATATATTTTTGAAAAACATTTTTATAAAATTAGTGGATGTCAAAATAGGACCACTATATGTTCCACTGGATATTGTCATAGGTTCCATCCCTTTAATAGGCTCGAAGTGGATTCCGTTCCACGAATAAATTCTGCATAAAGATATAAGTGCTTTCAAGAAGTTTTAACATAATTCTAGACTCAATACTTATCTTGTACCATTGAAATCTTGAACTCTTGATAACTTGATTTCTTGATACTTATGAGTCTTCAATCCTGATATCTTCAATCTTGAATCTCTATATTGTACAGTCTTCATTCTTGGTACCTGCATGTTTATATTCTGCATATACATATATATATATATATATATCTAAACTATAATGTTAGTATTTATATTTTGTAACAAGTCCTTAGGTTGTTGTCATCAAAACCATCATCTCAAGGTCTAATGATCTCCCCTTTCTAATGTTGACAACCTATTTTATAAAATACACTTCTCCTTTCACTATAACTCCTCCTAAAAATAATAACTCCCTTTTAGTCTAAGACCAAGTACTTTAACCACTCTATTTTATATTTCTCCCCCTTTGTCATAAAAGACTTATCTTAATCTAATATAACCCCCCCTTAGTCTTATACTAGAGTACCTATGACAAATTATGATGGGGTGTACGTATATAAAATAACATGAGTTAATAAGAAAGACATGAAAAATATGAAAGTTCAAACCCAATAAATATATACTATGTTTCATATAATGTTATACAATCCATTCAAATAAAATCAACTCTAATCAAAGCAAAGCAAATCAAATCAAATCACACAACTCAAAAACAAGAAATTCATACCATAAGGAGAACAAATATTTCTTGAAACTTCAACCCATCCTTCTTCTCCAGAGATAGGACCCTTTTTAATAAATTCTCATTCTTCATTATCTTGAATCAAAGTTCCTACAGGATTTGCATCGAGAACATCTTTGTTTAGAGAAAAAATCATCCAACGGAGGACATCAAAATACTTCTCTTGTTTTTTATCATCTTCATTTGACTTACTTCCAAGTTCCTTTGATTGTGGAGAATAAAAGTAAGTATACTCTTGAATGAATTGAGAGTTTCTTCAAGATTATCACTTAGAGCTAAAGAAGAGGAAGCCATTTTTGATAAATAGTGAAAGGTGCAAATAGAGATAAGTAGAAATGAAAAGATTAAAAATTTATGGAAGAAAAAGGTGTTTAAATAGGCAGAAATTCGTTTAAAATGAAGAGATACGGTTGGTTGTTTTAGTTTCAAAATTTTAAAAATAACAAAATCTGACAATTATATGTCAACATGAGGGGTAGAGGCATGTCGACATGGGTCTGTTAATTTATGTGTCTTATTTATTTTATGAATAAGTAAGTATATATATAAACTTATATATTATACTAACATTTATTCCAGAGACACGATAAGGTAGAAAAACATAAGATAGATAATTTTTATAAATAGATGAGGTGATATGTAAGATACTACATATTATGATAAAAAGAACAGTACATGCTCACACGAACCAAACTAATACATCACAACCTAGTTCTTAGAATGTGCTAGATGACGAGGAGGATGATGATAAGCCAAGTTTTCGACCAACTTTAGCAAATAATTTGTTCATATTGGTGGACATTTTATCCAATCTTTTACTTACAGATCTTTTGAGAATCCGTCGATTTTCCACTACAATCTTTTCATTTTTTAGGAGAGTTTTATTGGAAGGATTGTTAATATTGGTAGGATATTCCATACTTTCCAAGGAGGTTTCTTCATTACCTTCTTCAATTTCCATTTCCTCCCTTTTTTCTTCTTCTTCATCTTCCTCTCCATATCTTCATGTTCCAATCTTTCATTCTTTTTTACATGAGTTTCATATTTTTGAAATATTAAAGGAATTTTCATGAGAGAAATATTGGCATGATTAAACACTTTTCTTGAAATAAATTCTTCCCTTTTGTAATCAATGCCAAAATAATTAAAAATCCGAGTGAGATAGATTCCATGATACAAGGTATTCTCACCTCTTTCCAAATTATTAGGACGAAGTTCATTCATAATCACTTGCACACAATTAATGTCATAATGAACAAAGATAGAAAAAGAGCTTTACAAACTTTTAAAGTTAGGTTATTAAAATTTCCCGATCTAGGAGTGAAAGTATGTTGCAAAAGAAGATTGACAATACGTATCTTCGGACGAAGTTAGGATTTTTAAATTCAAAGTTGTTATCTCCTTCTAAAATGAGACGAAATGTCTCACATCATGTTCATCAATAGTAAAAGTAGAAAGATCTATTTCCAAATTCTTCCAATTAAGAATATTAACCAAAATTTCACAATTTAATTTTTTTTAATGCATTTTACACTACTCCAAATTTCATCTTCATTTCCTTCATAAAAACCGCGATTCAAATGCCCATAAAAACATTTTAATAAGATTTGGGTAACAAACAAAATCATTTTGAGAATTGTTAAAAAGACTAAGGATATGATTCTCTTCAAGAAGAGTATTGATTTCATATGTAGAGAAATCACTAAAGATAACAAACTTTCCCGTACGAAATTTTCGAAATTAGCATAGCTTATATAAGCCTTGATTGCTTCTGGATCATTATAGAGATACTCTTTAATGGTTTTACACAGCCTCATTGTGGACAAAGTGCTTGAAGAAGCCATTTTTGAAGAGAGTAGAATGAAAGAGAATTTTAATTTTAAAATAAAAGTGAAAAAGTATGATAAGATAATGGAAATAAATAGATATTCGATAGACATGTTCTCTGGTCAAGAGGCACAATTCCAGAACATTGGATTTGGTGAAAAGGTGAAGGGAAATTCAAAGATTTTAATTCAAATTCAAATTTCAAATTTTTGGCAGGGATGTCGACATCATGGGTACGGCCATGTCGACATGGGTTAGAGAATTCATGTGACATAAATTTTCCTATATACTTTAATAACTGTATAAACATATTTTTTTTAACGTCTATATATTTTCTGAAGTAATATTAAATATAATAATACTCTTTTAATGAAAAATATTATAATACTAAAAATAAAAACAAACATAATAATAAAAAATTTAAAATTCAAACTATACATAATTTCAAAAACAATCAAAAAATTTTAAGCAAACAATTTCAAACAATATATTGTAAACGTGTACCTTTTTTTAAGATTCACGTCTCCGAGATCATCGGAATCATGAATAGCTGTAAAGCACATATTTGAATTTTATATCTACTGATGATCATCGCTTGAGGTTTGAATCATCTAGTGTAGCATACGCTCTTTTCCTTTTATTTGTATAATCATTGCTTGTAGGAAACTTTTGCTCATCAGGATGCAGTCAGTCTCCTTTGGGATAGTCTGTTCTTCACAATTGAAACATTTGACGTGGTTTTGCTACTTCATTACGATTTTTAGAATTCCTATGATCATTTTTTTAATGTTGTTCATCTTTCTGTATTTCAGAAACTTTTGAAAATTCTTTGTCATGAAAGCTATTTCTTCATCATCATCACTTCCCATGTCTGATCCATTTGTTAATGCATTGAATGCAGTTGACTTCTTTTCAAATGCCTTGATATCTCTTTTCCCTTGCATTTGTACTTCAAATGACATTAGATTTCCAATTAATTCTTCAATCTTAAAAGTACTGATACCATTTGCGTCTTTGATTGCAAGTGTTTTCTGATCCCGTTCTAGGGTAAGAGAATTTAGAATATTTCTGACTTGATCTTCTTCGAAAAAAAATTTTCCCAATGATATGAGAGAATGCACAGTGTCCTGAAATCTACTATACATATCTGAAATGGACTCACTGGAATTCGTTTTGAATAATTGAAACTGATTTGTGAGTATGGATATTTTGGTCTATTTGACTTTGCTTGTTCCTTCATGAGTAACTTTCAAATTTTTCCAGATATCATATGCAGACATACAAATAGATACTCTATTGAATTCATTCCTATCAAGTGAAAAAAATAAAATAATCATGGCTTTGGAATTATTTTGCACAATATTCTTTTGCTCAGCAGTCCACTATGCAAAACTAGTTGTGGGTTCAGAATATTCAGTTTGTGTGATATTCCAAGTGCCTAATCCTATTGACTGTGAATATATTTCCATTCTACATCCCCTATATGCATAGTTACTACCATTAAAAAGTGATGGTCCTGCAATAGACTGACCATGTACAAATGAACTAGTGATAATGTTGACAAAACCAGTGTTGGTACCATTTTTAAAACTTTTCAAAATTTATATTATGAAAACTTTGAAAACCAATTCTCTGATACGAAATGAAAATGCGGATTAAAGATCTTAAGGCTGGAATAACACTAGAGAGGGGCCGAATAGTGTTTTATGGATTTTCTAAATCTTTTTGAAATTTATGTAATTTAATCACCAACAAATGCAATTCACAGACATGGATATAATCACTGAATCAGACATAGATGCAAATACTAAACAAAAGTAATAAAGGAAAGAACATGTCAGGATTTCATACTTGTTCGGAGTTATGCTACATCAAGTCCCGTACAATCGTACGGATTTAATATCAAAATTAATATCCTAGATTACACCCTCGGTTCAAGGCTACGAGGTACACCCTCTTGTAATCGAGTGCAGGGAAACTCTCTTGATTTAACCAGGCTACAAGATCAACTAATTGATTTCTGAGGCTACAATCACACCCAATTGATTTCAAGGCTCAACCGCACCTTTTACTTAACGGTTTGGTTTAGAAAAAATTCTATAACTCTGAATAGCACTGAGATCATATGGAGGGAGTGGCAAAGAATCGAACAAAAGATAATCAAGTTTGATTCAATTGGTGTTCCGGTAGAGTATAGTATAGGATTATTTAGAATAAATGTGGAAGATGAAGAGGAGAGAAAAAAAAATGAAAACTAGTAAAAAATTCGTTTAGAACTTACTGGTATTTATTATAGAGCTATAGCCATATCTGCTCGTGAAAGGATACGATGAATAGACACTTCTTTTGAAAATTGAAATTTTGAAATAACGGATTCCATGTCGACATGGAGGTTGAGGGATGTCGATATGCTCAAAGAAAAATTGATGTTTTGATTTTCTTATTAAAATTAGTTTATATAATTTGTCAAAACAATTTCTAAACTTTGTAAATATGTTTGAATATATTTAAACATATAAAGAGTTTACAAAATAATTTTTAATATGTAAAATCTTAATCTATAAAGTGATTTAAAATCTGAGTACATAAATATTTTAAAGCTAAATATTTAAAACAAGAGATGGTTAAAAATAAGTACAATTTTGAAATCAAAATATTAAAAATGATAAAAATAGTTTTGAGGCTAAAATATTTAAAACCAAGAGAAATGTCTTTTTGAAAAGAAAGTTTGGAATTTTTATTTTGAAAACAAGAGATATATTTTTGAAAAGCATTTTTATAAAATTAATGGATGTCAAAATAGGACCACTATATGTTCCACTAGATATTGTCGTGGTTTCCATTCCACTAGGGTTCCATCCCTTTAACTGGCTCGAAGTGGATTCCATTCTATGAATAAATTTCGAATAAAGATATAAGTGCTTTCAAGAAGTTTTATTATAATTCTAGACTCGATACTTATCTTGTAATATTGAAATCTTGAACTCTTGATAACTTGATTTCTTGATACTCATGAGTCTCCAATATTGATATCTTCAATCTTGAATCTCTATACTGCACAATCTCCATTCTTAGTACCTGCATGTTTATATTTTGCATATACATATATATCTAAACTATAATGTTAGCATTTATGTTTTATAACAAGTCCTAAGATTGTTGTCATCAAAACCATCATCTCAAGGACTAACATACATGCTGTATCTAAGTACCATTTCAAAAAAAAGTAATATTTTTTGAAGATTTATTATTTCATGGAGTTCAAGTAGGTTCTTATTCAATAAAATAGCCATCTTAAACATTTTTAACTTTGTTTCTATTAAATTGAATCTTATGGAAAAGTAGCATGTTAAATTTAAGGAAGTTGTCATTTTGGTTTAGATAAGCAAATCTGAAATTATGTATATGTAGTTCCCCTTGAGTTGTTGAGATCTTATCTTTTAATACAAATGCGTTGAATGAAATTATTCAAACCTTATGAAATGATAACGTGAAGGTTTCAAATCTCCAGAGTAAGACAAATAACAACTTCTTATAATTTGTTATAGTTTCCTTTGATTTCTTTTACATACGGCAGCTTCGATTAAGCAGCATATTAACATTTTTGATGCTTTAAGCAGCTGAACATTTCAATGCTCTTATTTGAAGAGAGCGATTTGATTTTCAATGCAATTTCATAATATGAAAATTTATTAATAAAAAACCATAATTTTTATTTGATCACCGAGGTTTTGACGATGACCAATCAATATGATTATTCTAAGAAAACTAATGTAACTCTCAGTGGAAATTTTATAAACCCAAATTTTATCTAATCTAATTCACAAATACTATAAAAAAATAACAACATAGAATTACATAACCATTGTTATCTAAGAAAAAATGATAAGGAAGTGGATGTGCTTACAATAAGTTTATAGAGAACTAGATGCCGTAGATTTATCATACATTATGAACTGACTAAACATGTAACAAATTATTGGAAAACGTCCATATCACATTTGGTTAGGCTACACATATTTGAATTAATGTTGGGTCATGATTGCCATAATGTACAGGGAAACATTCCTAACATATATGACTCAACCCGATCCATGTTGGCATAGCTCTTAAACTTATTTTAGTGGCTTAATATGTCTATTTGCTTGAAGGGCTATTTTTTTTATTGTTGGAATCAAAGATGTCTACTATACACTATTACAAGATTAACACTTCTACCAAATGCAATAATAAATATGCATACCTAAACTCATTGGGCTTGGAAGTTTGTATGTTATCTTTTCGTCCTACTCTAAATCAATAATAAATAAATTTATGGACATGCTAATTCGATGTCATCCTCAATGATTTAGCAAATACAAGTGATGCATGCACTTTATCAGAAGCTAAATAAAATTTTATAATGCTTCCTTCTAACTTTTTCCTCTTTATGTTTCAATGTCCTATCTTTGATAATGGAAAATTTCAAATCTATAATTTCTTAAAAGAAAAGAATAAGTGGAGATTATTTAATCTTAATCAGTTTTACCAATTATCAATAATATTTATGCTACTCTCTCCTTTTCTCCCTCAAACCGTCCTTTTGATTGTGTAATGACCCATAAATTTCTAGTGGTTCTATTTACTTAATTAATTGAAATTTTATGAAATTTTAAACAATTGAATTTTTGGAATAAAAATTTAATATTTGAAATACTTCTAGTGAAACATAGCAAATGGTAAATTTTCATCAAATAATACGAAAGTTTATTCTTTTGTGTAATTCTATTCCTTTTTAATCAGTTAATATTTGATGATAATAAAATGACTTCCAAACCTGAATATTTTTCTATAGAAAATTTATAAATCATCTTCTGAGGAGACATCATATTTTATTTCTCCAAATTTGGACTGTTATTGCTCCGTCAATCTTAATTTCGACGTAATAGCAGCATTTTCATACCGATATCAACTTTTGATAGGATAACTGTACCATTGATATCTACATAAGGTTTTGATCGTCTCGTCATGCTGATCTCAGCGGTATATTCATTTTTGATTTTCGAACTCCGTTATGCAGTGAAATCAGTAAAACGATTTCATATCAGTGTCCATATTTTTGCCTTTTGGTTTCTCTTTGAACATTCATATCTTTACCTATTGAATACAAAACAACCAATAACCATTTGGATTTTGAATTTCCCTGGCTGTTGCGTTTTTCTATGGCTTTAGTTCGTTTCATTTTTCTTTTCTATGCCTCTATTGCCTTGTTTAAAAAAAAGGGAGGAAATCAATTCATTTGTTCGGTCACGTTTCCTTTCTCAATCCACCACATAATCATCTCACACAGCCATGCCTTATCTTTTCTTCCATCTTTGACTTTTTCTCTGATCCATCGCCTCACCGGCCTCCACACTCACAGCCACCGATCATCTTCGCCAGCGACAACCTCACCGTGCCTATCTCACCACCCTTCTCACCGCACACCACTCCTCCACGTTACGCGACCTAGCTCCGATCGACGTCCGCTTTAGTCCCTGACCTGCCATCGTCAGCTGCACCACCACCATCCAGCTTTCATATAAGTTTGAAAGATGCTTGTTAGACATAGGTATATATTATATGGCTGTTGTATTTTTTTATCTTACATATGTTTATATATATATTCATATTCGAATTTTGAACCGTATAAGATTTAGAATGATGTAAATATAAGTTTTGCTAGTCTATACTTTGTTTCTTGGGAAACCGTACTTGCCTGTTTATACATACATACATACATACATATATATATATATATATATATATATGAATGGTGTATGTAAATTTATATATGATTGTAGCTTCTATATTTGTTTACAGAGGTTTTAAAGGATATGTTTGTTTCATATACAAGTTTATATATAAGTATACATTTTAAAGCTAGTTATATATATATATATATATATATATATATATATATATATATATAACTGAGCTTGCATATATTTTATACATATGCCTATAGCTTGTAAGATTCTAGTGTATATATCATATATAGGTTTGTACATAGATGACTTGAAAGACTTGTATATATTTTATATGTGAGATTATAAATTTGTTTATATATTTTATATGTAGATAAAGCTGTTTATAATATATACAAATATAATATATATGAATGTTGTAATATTTACATTTGTTATGATTTCTATAAAGCATATAGATGCAGTGTTTATATATGTGTCTTATATGTGTATTTGTATATATAAAGTCATAGACCAGTATTACATATGTATATTGTATGTGAGTTTATATGATGTTGTTGCAGTTTTATATATATTAGTTAACATGTTCAAATAAATATGTATAACAGTTTTGTTATATTTTGAGTATACTTGGTTATAATATATAGTGTTATATTGCAGTTATATATTATAAGGAATATATATATGTATATAATGTATGTTATATGACCTGTCAATATATTAATATTTTGATTTTCAACATGTATATATATATATAAATATTGATTTATAAATGTAGGTAAATTTTAAAATCTTAATATTTGGTTTAAGGAAAATTTTATTATGATATACATCCCGTTTAAATTTTAATCAAACCAATTTTGATTTGTTCTCATTGATTTCTATATCAGCCTTGTCCGTCGTATTCACGCCAACTTTGTTGTTGTGGATTCGTGCTTGGATTCGTAACTTCTCCCATCTTCGTTCCTCTCTCTAACCTCGAAAGGTAAGCAATCACTCATGATTAACGTTCTTATATTTATTAAATTTGATTTCAATTTAAATATGCTGCTGTTAGTTATTTACATTGCTATATATATGCTATCTGTTTACCTATGACATCTGACACCATTATATGTTATTTATATTGATAATATATGCCTGTTATATTATTATCATACGTGTTATCACTCTGCAAGTTCCCTGTTAGTGTAGAATTTACTATGGGTTGAAATGATACAAACCCGAACGATCTTTAGAATAGGAGAAAATCGTTATGGGTTGAAACGATAAACCCAAGCGATTTTCATTGAATTGAATTTGGGATAGCAGGTTGAAATGATATATACCCTTATATTTATTTAATTTGTGGATTGAAATTGTAAATATCCCTATCGCTTGACCATAGGGTAGAAAATTATATACAGACACTGTTGGTCTATATATAAATATTTTGAAAATAATTTCTATGGTTTTTGGAAACAAATATATGGATTTATATAAATATTGATCTCAGATATTATATAAATGTTATTTTTATGTATATTTAAATTCTTGATTCTAAGCTATGTATAAATTTGTTTTATTATAGAATAAGTTTAATAATCAAGTTTGATTTTATTAAAATATAATATGTTTAAGTATTTATTTAAATATTTAAATATAGTGTTTATAATGATTTTAATAAACTAAGGTAGAGAAGATAAATTAAATTTATTTAAAAATAGTATTTAATTATGATTTTATTTAATTTAATAGGTTTGGAACTTATGGAATTTTAAATTTTTAAAGGATATGATTTTATAACTTGATTTTGGTTTAGTGATTAATGAATATTTCAAGTTTGAGTTTTATTTAAAGGATATTGGATTTATTAAGTTAATATTTTCAAAGCTAGATAATATTAAAGTGAATTTGAGGTATATATGAAGTTATCAAATTTAGTTTGACAACATGGAATATTTAAAGCTATGAAATATATTGAAATTGAAATGGTTTAATGTGGTTCAAATCAGTATTTGAAATCGATATAATTTGAAATGGGTTAATTGAACGGAAATTGAAATTGATGATTTGAGATTTGATTTAAATTTGAATTTTGGAATTCGAATTGATTTGGAATTGACTTGTGAAATTTAAGGAAGCTATTTTATTATATAATTATTTTTAAATTATATTTAAAGCTATCAATGTATTTTACTTTATAAATTATGTTAATATAAATCATTTTAATATATACTATTTTAACTTATAACTCTTTTATATAAACTATTTTACTTTATAAACTATTTTATTATATATACTACTTTAATATCTAAACTGTTTAAATGGTGGAAGTTATGTTTTCAAATTTATGAATTCCACAAGTATTATGGTTGAAAGTGTTATAATTTCAAGTGCTTGGTTTCGAAAATGTTATAACTTTGAAAGTGCTATGTTTTGGAAAAGGGATATATTTGAAATGGAAGTGATATCATTTCGATATGGTTTTGAAATGACAGTGGTATTTGATTTTGAAGTATAAACTATTTTGAAATGACCACGGTGTTATTATAAAGTTTGGTTATTAAAGAGACCGGGATCAGAAGTTGTCATACTCTTTGCCAACTTCGAAAACCACTTTAACAACCGTGTATGCGATGAAGATTCCAGAATGAAGTAGGATGGTCGCGATGATCCTATAAGGCATATACGTAGGCCCGACTCCCGTGAGTTGGCACAAGGTGGCTGAAACAGGAGCAATCGACGGGCTAATGAGGTAGCTCCTCTGATAGGACACACTCTTTTGATACTGTTCTTTTACTTTATGATTGATTGGGTGCACCTTTGACTTTTTAGGAGTGTGGATCAAGGTGGGTGGTAGTGGCTGCTACGCTCTACCACCGGTCCGGAAGTGCAATTGGTATATCTACCCCGGCATTGCCTAGTTGTGCCGTGTCACCTACCCTAGCATGCTTTACTACAAGTTTGATTTGTTTCGTACCTATGGAGTATCCTCCGGTGGCTTCCCGATCAGGAAGGACTATGGTACCGTATAGACTATTGACACTATAAAATGTGTTAAGGGGGATATGGGTAACGCCTTAACGCTATTTTTAAATATATTGTACTTTACATTAGACATTATTATAATAGCATATATTACTACATAGTAGATAGTTTAACGGACCTTAGAGGATGGTTGTCCCAAACATCCTTTGAGTTACTTGTATTTCAATTGTTATTTCACTTGAGTTGGATTTATTGATATAAAATGTTAATCCTGACTCGGGTGTTTTGTAATTTTATTTACACTCGGGTCAGACTGAGTGGTTCGGTTTCTTTTGACTCACCATTGGATTTGGAGCTTCTCTTGGAGATACAGCTATCTATATTGCTCTCAGATATAGTTGATTCTAGCGATGTATTCTAATCTTGTATTTGACTATTGTATTCGAGACTTTTGTTGTATCTTATTTAACTCACTTATGTATATATAGTAGCCTCATTAACTACTATTCTCTTGTTTCCGCTATATTATTATATTATTCCATGTCTGTGATTCTGTGATTTATTTATTTACTGTATATGTTGAGTTTTGCCAAATATAAATTAACAATCTGGTATTTTGAGCAATTCAAATCCGGCATGTATAGATGCGAATGGTTGAAAATATCAGGTCGTTATATGTGGTATCAGAGCTTTGGTTTTAGGAAAAACTCAACATATAAGGTAAATTCAATTGTGGGATCACTTTCGTTCAAGTTTGAATCTCTTCCTCTTTGACTCGGTTTCATTTGGATTTTGGAACGTTCCTCTCGATTCCAAAATCCTTGTCTCCCTCTATTCGTGTTTCTAATTCTGGAGTATCCCATAACTCCACTACGAATGATTTCTATAATAAATAGGTGGTCTTGCCAATCTTTGAATGATGTGTAAAGGGGTGGAACTCCTTTACAACAAACATCGATTAACCGAAGATTTCTATATACACAGTTTACAATGCTATATATATCTCTTGCTATGCCTGAATTTTATCTCTTGTGATCGAATATCGATTTGCCTTAGAATTCTTCATCAATCTTATTTTTGAAATCACGGTTGACTCGGTTAAGGTCACCCACGATTAATGTTAGTATATCGATCTTCCTGTTTTGTTATTTAATCGTCTTATCTTTGTTTTGAACCTTACTTCGAATCAAAATTCTCTTTGATTTGAGTCCATCAAATATGAATCTCTATCCTTGCATCGAAATCCATTCTTTTATCGTCGAGCGAGGAAGTGTATTTGTAAATTAATATTAAAATATTACATATAAATATATATTGTGTTGTTGAGTTGTTGATGTTGATTTGGGTTTTCGATTGATTCGTCTGATCAACGTTATCGACAGGATTCCCAAAATAGTTGAACAGAGCAAACTGACACAATATTAGTTTAAATTAAGTAAATAGAATAAACTCTGTATAATTATATTTTATATAAGTATAAATTATCTGAAATTTTAAATAGTTAACTGAATTGGTTCTTAGAAATGATAATATTTGATTATCATTTGTTGCTCTGTAAAACATTGACTATTGTAATTATATATTGATTTAGAATTGAAAAGAATTTAAATTACAAATTTGAGAATTTAATTTTCGGTGATTTCAAATTTTAGCTTTAAAATTTTAAAGGGTATATTATTTAAAGTATTTTCAAATAGAAATCATTCCCAAAGAAATTTTAAATGTTTAAAATCAACGCTCTCCTCTTTTGTCGCTGGGAAATAATTTCGATAATGGCGGCCGCATCATCGACATTCATTTTCGAGTTTCAAAATGGAGAGACAATTGAGTAGCCTTGCTACTCTTTTATTTTGAAACATAAATCTGATTTGAATTTCTAAAGTATGACTTGATTTATAATACATATTGGTATATGATTATAAATTTTATTTGATATATACAATATATATACATATTTGTCTCTAAATTGTTTGAAGTCAATCAGAAATTTAATTTTTAAATTTTGTTAAAGGAGATTTCCATTATAAAATGAAGCAAAAATTTGAATAAATATTTAACTTGAAATAATTGAATTGGGAAAATTTCACTTGTATAAACCCAATTACATTCCAATATAACTTACCTAAATTATTCAAAAGTTAAACATGAATTGGATAATATACAACATAAAATGATTTTTTTTATAAATAAAATTTGAGTTTTTATAATAAATGCTATACATTTAAGTTTTAATTATAAAATTATTAATAGAGTTAAATAGAATAATAAATTAATTTAACAATATATGTGATTAAAATATAAATTTTTGTTTTGAAATTTAATAAAGTGAAAGTAATTCAACTTAAGGAAATACCTTGAATTTAAGATCAGTTGTTGAATATAAATTAATTCAAATTGAAATTTATATGGATAAATTAATTTTTTTTATTTTTTTTTCAATCTATTTTTCTTATGGTAGCTTCTATTTTCCTGCCCCATCTCTTTTCAGGGACGAAAAGTATTGAGTGGGGGAGAGTGTAACAACCCGTAAATTTCCAGTGGTTTTATTTATTTAATTAATTGAAATTTTGTGAAATTTTAAACAATGTAATTTGAAATAAAGATTTTGTAACGACCCGACTTCCTATCTCCAGGAAATCGCATCACTAGTGAAGAAAGAAAGGGATAGAAGAAGAAAAGAAAGAGAAAGAAGAACACAACAGCAACAGATAACTCACAACGGAACGAATAAAATATAATAATTAACATAAAATATTACACAATATCATGATACATCAGAGTACCCAACTTAAACAACAAATAATAGACAGTTATAAACTTCTGTCTGACTATACAACTCAAGATACAAGAGAAACAGATACCAAACAAACACAACGGAATCAATATATATATCTACACGTCGAAGCCTCCTGCTCTATATCTCCTCCAAAATTCGTCAAGCAAACCTGAATCACTTGACTACTCATACATAATATGAGTACCCAAGAGTTTAATAAAACAGAAAATAAACACTCGGGTCAGACAGGGGTCTGGTGTGAGTAAACGGGTTAAAATTGCTTAACTTTAGAAAAACCTTTGAAAGAAAAGGTATCACGTAAGACTTCCCACACATAAACATGGAAAAGTTTTTACCTTACGCTAACCAAAACATTTGATAGGAAATCCGGTGATATTATAATAGCGTCTAGGGTTTTCAAGTAAATAAGAAATAGCCGAAATTGTTACATTATTAAATTCCAGCTACTAGCCACAAAAGTGGGTAATACAAACAAAACCGTAGGATCTCGTAGGAAGAAAGGGTTTCCATCAATGGCAGGGCTACTAGGGTAGCGCCCGTCACAGTACGTGGCCTAGATCACCGTACCGAGGAGTACTCCCACTCCCCTGCAACACAAGGTCGGGACCATTCCTTACTGAACAGTCCCGAGCAAGACAACCCCGGCAGTTGTCCGGATCAACCACCCCACACAGACGAATAAAAAGGGACTTCTAAACAGGAGTAAATCTTGCTCCCCAGTGGGAGCTACCCACGAAGCCTTGCTGCACCTCCGCTGTTTTAGCCATTCCCGGTTGATGAGGCTTGAGGCTACGATTACCTTTATGGAACACCTTTATCTTAGAATGCTCATCGTCCACCTGACGATGTTCTGAAAGCATTCAATCCATACAAGTTCATTCCGGGTTCGAATGAAACCGAAGGCACTATCTCGTTGCACTCGTTTTGGAATCACCCTTAGAGTCAATGACCATAGCCCTTGCACTTTGATTTGCCATCTCGAATTTATAAGCACTATTCCGTCAAACTCATTACGAAATCACCAACAGAGTTATACCGACGTATAGCCCTTACACCTCGAGTCTTCACTTTCTCCACTTGGATTAACGACCTAACGTTTAATTGGAAACGATGTGGTTTTCGGATTCCAAATATGGAAATCCGATTCCAGTCTCACCGAAACCAAACGCCATTTTAATGTTCAAGTTGTACTTAAGGGATTTAAACAGTTTAACTTATTCAAGATGATATAAACAGATGGATGAATAACATTATCACAATAGATAATTCATATCAACATTCATCTCATAAAGCAGCATATCACATATCTCATAGACATCCAAATCATCCAGTATCAACCAAACACCCAATATCAATCATCCAATATCATTTAACATCCAATATCAATCACTCAATATCAACCATTCAATATTAATCAATCACTCATAGCAGAATTGATTAACTCTTAATTAATTTAATTAATTTCTAATTAAATTAAATACTATCCTTTAATCACTTGGATTATTCTAACTCCTGCTTCATTGATTTATTACAAATCAAATTCATTGATCATCTCCTAATGACCTTCTTTAATTAATCTTCCTTGATTATTTATCCTTTAATTATATTCAAGTAATTAACCCTAACCATATTCAGTAATTAACCTTTAATTACTATCATTAATTACAATAATTAATGATCCTTCATTAATTAATTAACTATAATTAATTACATTAATCTTTAATTGATTACAATTAATTAATCCTATTTAAATTAATTACTTCATAAATTATATTAATTAATGATCTTCATTAATTAATAATCCTTTAATTACCTAAATAATTAACTTGTAATTAATCATCTCATTTATCATAAACAGTAATTAACAATTTGTAATTACTTATCTTAATTAATTAACTTCTTAATTAATTATATTAACCTTTTGATTAATTACTTTAATTAATAAATCTTAATTACTTCATTAAGTAATTATTAAACAATTAAATTAATAAATAAATCCTTAATTAATTACTTTATTAATTAATTACAATTTTAATTAATTACACTTAGTAATTAATCTTAAATAATCTCATTCTTTAATTAATTAATCACATTAACTAATTAACTGAACTAATTCTTAATTACTTACATAAGTGATTATCTCTAATTACTTCCTTTAATAAATCTTAATTACTCTCTTAATTAATTACCTAACAAATAATTAATCCCATTATTAAATAAATCTTAATTCATTAACTAATTAATTACTCCATAATTAATTAACTTTTGAAAAAACAATTATATTAATTAATTCTTAATTAATAACATTAAGTGATTAACCATTATTCACTTCAATTAATTACTCCCATGAGTAACTTCTCTAATTACTTCCATAAGTAATTACCATTTTAATTGCATTCAAAAATTACCATTGATTACCTCATTAATTAATCTCACTTAATTAATCCATAATTAAGTGATTATTTAAAATTAATAAATAATTAACTAATTATTTTAAATAAATTAAACAATTAATTAATTAATTTCTTATATTTCAAAATCCTTAATCAATTAAGAATTCATTTATCTTAATTTACAAATCATAACTATTAAGTACTCTCAAATTCATATCCAAATAGTTTAACATTTATTTATCTTTATAATTAAGTTATTTGAAATTAATCAAATTTTAATAACTTAATTAATTTATCCTATTTGGTTTCCAAATTATAATAATAATAATAATAATATCCTTATTTGAAATTAAGGCATTTAGAAATCAAAATTTAAAATACTTTAAACATCTTTTTTTAAACCTATAAATTTTCAATATAAATTGAAACTTAAGTTTTTGAACACTTCTTAAAAATTTAACTTAAGACTTGATTCAATATTCAATTGCAAAACATTCCCCCTTTTAAATTTAAAATTTAAATTACTTCCAATAAGTAATCATTTTAACCAATTTAAATTAAAAAATAAATTCAATTTACACCTTTTTAAAAGTTCGATTAATTTTGTTTCAAACAACCAGTTTTTAACTTGCAAATCTATTTCCTTTATAAAATCTTAAACATGATTTCTATTTATTTATTCAAAAAGTTAATTCTGAAATTTCACCTCTCTACACAGTACAATCAAACAGGCATCTCCTAAACTCGAGTTACCCACTTACGAACTCCGTGTTCTCCTCGCGTTACTCTCCATTCTTTACTGCATCGAGTCGCCTGCAAGTAAATACGAGAAGCTCTTCGAGTCGACCACGATACTCAACATCTTCCCCAAAACTCCCATCCAAGCTCAAAGCTTCCCCGTGCACACAACTTTGGTCGTGCACCTAGCACGCCATCTCCGGCCAACGACGGTCATCACGACCCTTTACCACCATCACACGATCGCGTGTGTGCTCGAAAACATTCCCAGATACTAAAATAATTAATCGAATCGAAATTCGACTCAATTGTCGAAAATACTGAAGAACCCATTACTACAAAACCACCCACGGCCATCCACCTGATGCCGTCCAACTCCTACCGTTCTCACCATCGAGACATCATGACTCAAGCTTCCTTCTCCCCAAAAGCAAGCGCCTCCGGTCCCACCTTCATATCGCAAGGCTCACGACATCTAAGCCCAGCCGAAACAAAATAAAAACCCTACTCATACAAATTCCCATAGATTCAACCAATATAAAAATTCTTTTGTATTTTTCCTAACATCCACATCCTACAAACAAGCTTCAATCCAAGTTTCACACCAAATCACAGTATGGATAATCGGTAATTCACTAAAACCCAATTTACGAATAAACCCCAAATTCTCCCTATTTACACAACTAAAATTCATGATACAAGTATTAAAAATCATGAATTTCCATTGCTATTCCAATCATACAATCAAAACTTAAGTTTAAATTCATAATTATTTTAGCTCAAACTGATTTTCTACTGTAAATTTAAAATTCTGAGAAACTCATCCATTTTTAAATCTATGATTATTTTTAGATGATAATTTATGTGATTACAAACAGTTTTCATTTACCAATCAATATCAAATTTGCATCCAAAATCAAGTTACTGATTTTTGAAGGATTTGAATTATTTTAGTAAACACAGTATCTATTTTGAATTTATACAGGCAATTCAATATTTAAATTCAACATGCATTCCAACGTAAAACGAATTTTCATATAACATAATATAGATTAACACATGCATCAACATTCAATCACAAGTTGAACCAAAGCCGTTTTTAAAATTATTTACTCACCTCTGATATTTGCAGAACAACAGACTTAAATTGCCTTTAATTTGCTTTTGAAAATCCCTTTGCATGCTTTAGTTTGATTGTTGTACATTATGCAGGTTGAAACAGAACTCAATTTTGCAGATTTTAGTTGATAAGAAATTGCAGGTTGAAGATGCATGTTGATTTGCAGACTGTAGATTTGAGTTGTAGTATTTTTTTTCCAAATTTTGCAAGTTTTAATTTGAACTCAAATTTGATTTATTTTGGTTTATAAAATTTCAGATTGAAGAACAAATTTTTCTGGTCTCCATTAGAATTAAGAAAAGAAACAAGAATGAAAGTGTTTTGAAAAAAATAAAATAGTTTCTTCTTTAATCATTTATTAAAAATATGTTGCCACTTGTTATTGGCTTGAACAAATGCCACAAACATATTTTTAAAAGTTAACAAGTGTTATTGAGATAATTAATAGAGTTACACATGTCATTAAGTATTTTTTTTAAATTGAATTTATTTAATTTTAAATGTAAATATATATTTACATATTTACTTACTTAATTGATAAATACTTACATGTATATAAATAAGTTTTACTTTTAAAAGAAAATATCCTAAACTAATTATAATATAAATATAATCTTATACATGTATTAAAAAAATCTAAAACTTATACCAAAACAAAGCTTGTTCGAATCATTTTTAAACTATCTTATTTAAAAATAAGTAACAATCTTATAATTTTGAAAACAAATAAATTAATCTTTAATTTTTCTTTTGAAAAACATTATGTTTTAAAACAAAGCTTCAATTTCAATATTTATTCATATATAATTTATTAATAGATTAAATTAAATTTTTAAAACAAATATCAAATTATAACATATGCTTACATATATTACAATTTGAAAATTCAACTTTTAATTTAAAACAAAAGATATTCCCATTTAAAATATATATCAGACATATATATTATAAATAGAATAAAATTTATTAGCTTTTCAAAAACAAGTCTAACCAATTTTTAAATTGTTAAAAGATATTGATCACACTAACCAGATTAAATATTTTTTATTCTTAATAAGATCTATTTTACCAATTTGAATTAAAATTATAAAGAAAATCATTAAATAAATTAAATTATTATTGCAGATTATTAAATTGATATTGCCCAAAATTCTGGGTCGTTACAATCCTCCCCCCTTAAAAGAATTTCGTCCCCAAAATTTAAAAGAAAAGTTAATTGAATAACCCAGCATAGATTTTAATTTCAATTAGCAAAGCATTCCTAACAATCAGTTACTAACAACCAAAGCAATCAACCACACAAACAAACTTAATTAATTATCCTGACATACGTCAGAATAAAACTCTACTACTATCTCGAGTTTCCCAAATATAAATCACTGGGAGACTCGCTCTACAGAAGCTAACAAACTAACTACACTACCCAAAATCCAGAGCTTCTCTCTTCTCTAGATCCACCAATCTGAACAGAATATCAGATTACTCTAAAATCCAGCTTAACATCCAACTCCAACTGAACTACAGATTTAACAACCAACGATGAATCATACACGTACTCCCTCAGAGATACGTGAAATAAAATGAACTCCAGCTATCCAAACTTGCAATTCAATCTCATAGACAACAAATCTTATCTTATCAGAACACAAATAAGAAATCTCAAATGCCGTAGCACTAACCAACCAATCTTACTCAATTTCTTCTCTCTTAACCAGAGAAATCTTAACAACAATGAAGTCTCCAACTTCGAATTCCAAAACTCCTTATCTCATATCTGTATAACTCGACAGACAATCCAGGGCTGCCAATCTCTTCCTGATTAGCTCATCCTATGCTGATACTTCGAGAAACAACTGACCAAAGCAAACTAGCTTCAGGATCCTATCCAATGGAAAAGTCTTCCAAAATCCGTCGAAATCTAGAACACAAACTTTACTATTCAAGCAATAACAACCAGACCTTGCTTCCTTCCTTGCACAGCTGCTACCTTGCTTCCGCTGCACAACTCTGATTCTCAAATAGAGGAGAATACTGTTGATGAACACAAATACAAACTTATCCAATATATACCAGAAACTCTGTTCATCAAATCCATATAATCTTAGTGACACATCCAACTTGGTCACACAACCTTACCACAGAATCCAATTCAAAAACAAGATCTAACCAAATCCAAATTCCTAAAATTCCTGAGTTGCTACACCAATCTTCCTACTAGGCTAACCACTCTAAATCGCTTCTGGAACCAAAACAATATGGAACTCAACTCCAGATGCAGAAAACCTTCTGATTACATCAGTAGCCCTACTTCCTCATGAGAATCCTCAGCCTTAAACAAATGAATGCTCAAGAAAATTCCAAACTAATTGCAAGTCACTTTTGCGATCCAACCTAATCCGGATTTCGAAGAAACCGTTCTCACTTTACCAATTAGAACAGCTTAATGCTTTTCCAAACAAGGTTAATTCTTCAAGAAAACTTCACCATCTGCTCGGACTGCTAAAAGAAAAACCACAAGATTCTAGAACCATTGGAGAAACGAGCCACACTGCTGCTTCCAATCTCTACCTCGATGATACTACGAAGCTAAAAGATTCACTCGTCAGCACACCGATCTCTTCGAGCTGAAGTGCTACCACAGTTATCCAAAGACTTCTAACCCAAATGCTTCTCGAAAACCAAAACCATCAACAAACCACACAACAGAACCTTCGAAATGGCAAACAACCCAAAAGAAACTCGGACTCCAAACCAAGCATCTACATCTCGCTTTCCCTAGGGGATAACAATGAGACCATGCCGAAGCAAAGCAACTCATAGACCTTAGTCTCATATTCCAAAACAGCCAACCTTCATTACTGAAGATCCAAACAACTTCTACTCAGATAGGTCTTCTCTGAGGTAGGCAAAGACTGCTCCTCAATCACCTTCAAAACTATTTCAAGAGAAAACATCTTCGAAAAATATCAAAGGATACCGCATCTCATCTCTCAGTTATCAAGATACCATCACTTACTCCTGCACTTCAGATAGATCCAAACTTACACTTCAAAGATAAACTCCGAATCTTTAAAAAGATTTCCTTCGGATATCAGAGAAATCCTTACTCCAAACAACAAATCTCACTCGAGACGGTATTAGGTCTATAGTCTCGACGAATACTTCAGACCTCAACATATGGACCTTTTCCATCAGTGGTAATCGTGTTACACACACATACCACTACTACTACACTATCTACCTCTATAACTTATGTTGGAAAATCCGAACAGATAACCCAATAGATTAGGTAGATATTGATATATATATATATATATATATAGTTATATACAAAAATTACAAGTACGCTCTCTCAAGGAAGACAATACTACAGAGCCTAGGTATTCACTCAACCTAACGCTCCCTAAAGAAAGACACACTTCAGAGCTTAGGTATTCGGTCAGCCTAATGCTCTGATACCAACTGTAACGACCCGACTTCCTATCTCCAGGAAATCGCATCACTAGTGAAGAAAGAAAGGGATAGAAGAAGAAAAAAAAGAGAAAGAAGAACACAACAGCAACATATAACTCACAACGGAACGAATAAAATATAATGATTAACATAAAATATTACACAGTATCATGATACATCAGAGTACCCAACTTAAACAACAAATAATAGACAGTTATAAACTTCTGTCTAACTATACAACTCAAGATACAAGAGAAACAGATACCAAACAAACACAGCGGAATCAATCTATATATATCTACATGTCGAAGCCTCCTGCTCCATATCTCCTCCAAAATTCATCAAGCAAACCTGAATCACTTGACTACTCATACATATTATGAGTACCCAAGAGTTTAATAAAACAGAAAATAAACAATCGGGTCAGACAGGGGTCTGGTGTGAGTAAACGGGATAAAATTGCTTAACTTTAGAAAAACCTTTGAAAAGAAAAGGTATCACGTAAGACTTCCCACACATAAACATGGAAAAGTTTTTACCTTACGCTAACCAAAACATTTGATAGGAAATCCGGTGGTATTATAATAGTGTTTAGGGTTTTCAAGTAAATAAGAAATAGCCGAAATTGTTACGTTATTAAATTCCAGCTACTAGCCACAAAAGTGGGTAATACAAACAAAACCGTAGGGTCTCGTAGGAAGAATTGGTTTCCATCAATGGCAGGGCTACTGGGGTACCGCCCGTCACAGTACGTGGCCTAGATCACCAAACCGAGGAGTACTCCCACTCCCCTGCAACACAAGGCCGGGACCATACCTTCCTGAACAGTCCCGAACAAGACAACCCCGGCAGTTGTCCGGATCAACCTCCCCACACAGCCGAATAAAAAGGGACTTCTAGACAGGAGTAAATCTTGCTCTCCAGTGGGAGCTACCCACGAAGCCTTGCTGCACCTCCCCTGTTTTAGCCATTCCCGGTTGATGAGGCTTGAGGCTACGATTACCTTTATAGAACACCTTTATCTTAGAATGCTCATCGTCCACCTGACGTTGTTCTGAAAGCATTCAATCCATACAAGTTCGTTCCGGGTTCGAACGAAACCGAAGGCACTATCTCGTTGCACTCGTTTTGGAATCACCCTTAGAGTCAACGACCATAGCCCTTGCACTTTGATTCGCCATCTCGAATCTATAAGCACTATTACGTCAAACTCAGTACGGAATCACCCACAGAGTTATACAGACATATAGCCCTTACACCTCGAGTCTTCACTTGCTCCACTTGGATTAACGACCTAACGTTTAATTGGAAACGATGTGGTTTTCGAATTCCAAATATGGAAATCCGATCCCGGTCTCACCGAAACCAAACGCCATTTTAATGATCAAGTTGTACTTAAGGGATTTAAACAGTTTAACTTATTCAGGATGATATAAACAGATGGATGAATAACATTATCACAATAGATAATTCATATCAACATTCATCTCATAAAGCAGCATATCACATATCTCATAGACATCCAAATCATCTAGTATCAACCAAACATCCAATATCATTCAACATCTAATATCAATCACTCAATATCAACCATTCAATATTAATCAATCACTCATAGCAGAATTGATTAACTCTTAATTAATTTAATTAATTTCTAATTAAATTAAATACTATCCTTTAATCACTTGGATTATTCTAACTCCTACTTCATTGATTTAGTACAAATCAAATTCATTGATCATCTCCTAATGACCTTCTTTAATTAATCTTCCTTGATTATTTATCCTTTAATTATATTCAAGTAATTAACCCTAACCATATTCAGTAATTAACCTTTAATTACTATCCTTAATTAAAATAATTAATGATCCTTCATTAATTAATTAACTATAATTAATTACATTAATCCTCTATTAATTACAATTAATTAATCCTATTTAAATTAATTACTTCATTAATTATATTAATTAATGATCTTCATTAATTAATAATCCTTTAATTAATTAAATAATTAACTTGTAATTTATCATCTCATTTATCATAAACAGTAAATAACAATTTGTAATTACTTATCTTAATTAATTAACTTCTTAATTAATTATATTAACCTTTTGATTAATTACTTTAATTAATAAATCTTAATTACTTCATTAAGTAATTATTAAACAATTAAATTAATAAATAAATCCTTAATTAATTACTTTATTAGTTAATTACAATTTTAATTAATTACACTTAGTAATTAATCTTAAATTAATCTCATTCTTTAATTAATTAATCACATAAACTAATTAACTGAACTAATTAAGTAATTAATTCTTATTTACTTACATAAGTGATTATCTCTAATTACTTCCTTTAATAAATCTTAATTACTCTCTTAATTTATTGCCTAACAAATAATTAATCCCATTATTAAATAAATCTTAATTCATTAACTAATGAAATACTCCATAATTAATTAACTTTTAAAAAAACAATTATATTAATTAATTCTTAATTAATAACATTAAGTGATTAACCATTAATCACTTCAATTAATTACTCCCATGAGTAACTTCTCTAATTACTTCCATAAGTAATTACCATTTTAATTGCATTCAAAAATTACCATTGATTACCTCATTAATTAATCTCACTTAATTAATCCATAATTAAGTGATTATTTAAAATTAATAAATAATTAACATATTATTGGAAATAAATTAAACAATTAATTAATTAATTTCTTATATTTCAAAATCCTTAATTAATTAAGAATTCATTTATCTTAATTAACAAATCATAACTATTAAGTACTCTCAAATTCATATCTAAATAGTTTAACATTTATTTATCTTTATAATTAAGTTATTTGAAATTAATCAAATTTTAACAACTTTATTAATTTATCCTATTTGGTTTCCAAATAATAATAATAATAATAATATCCTTATTTGAAATTAAAGCATTTAGAAATCAAAATTTAAAATACTTTAAACATCTTTTTTTAAACCTATAAATTTTCAATATAAATTGAAACTAAAGTTTTTGAACACTTCTTAAAAATTTAACTTAAGACTTGATTCAATATTCCAATGCAAAAGATTCCCCCTTTTAAATTTAAAATTTAAATTACTTCCAATAAGAAATCATTTTAACCAATTTTAATTTAAAAATAAATTCAATTTACACCTTTTTAAAAGTTCGATTAATTTTCTTTCAAACAACCAGTTTTTAACTTGCAAATCTATTTCCTTTATAAAATCTTAAACATGATTTCTATTTATTTATTCCACAAGTTAATTCTGAAACTTCACCTCTCCACACAGTACAATCAAACAGGCATCTCCTAAACTCGAGTTACCCACCTACGAACTCCGTGTTCTCCTCGCGTCAATCTACATTCTTTAGTACATCGAGTCGCCTGCAAGTAAATACGAGAACCTCTTCGAGTCGACCTCGATACTCAACATCTTCCCCAAAACTCCCATCCCAGCTCAAAGCTTCCCCGTGCACACAACTGTGCTCGTGCACCTAGCACGCTATCTCCGGCCAACGACGGTCATCACGACCCTCTACCACCATCACACGATCGCGTTTGTGCTCGAAAACATTCCCAGATACTAAAATAATTAATCGAATCAAAATTCGACTCAATTGTCAAAAATACTGAAGAACCCATTACTACAAAACCACCCACGGCCATCCACCTGAAGCCGTCCAACTCCTACCATTCTCACCATCGAGACATCACGACTCAAGCTTCCTTCTCCCCAAAAGCGAGCGCCTCCGGTCCCACCTTCATGTCGTAAAGCTCACGACATCTAAGCCCAGCCGAAACAAAATATAAGCCCTACTCGTACAAATTCCCATAGATTCAACTAATATAAAAATTCTTTTGTATTTTTCCTAACATCCACATCCTACAAACAAGCTTCAATCCAAGTTTCACACCAAATCACTATATGGATAATCGGTAATTCACTAAAACCCAATTTATGAATAAACCCCAAATTCTCCCTATTTACACAACTAAAAATCATGATACAAGTATTAAAAATCATGAATTTCCATTGCTATTCCAATCATACAGTCAAAATTTAAGTTTAAGTTCATAATTATTTTAGCCCTAATTGATTTTCTACTGTAAATTTAAAATTCTGAGAAACTCATCCATTTTTAAATCTATGATTATTTTTAGATGATAAGTTATGTGATTACAAACAGTTTTCATTTACAAATCAATATCAAATTTGCATCCAAAATCAAGTTACTGATTTTTGAAGGATTTGAACTATTTTAGTAAACACAATATCTATTTTGAATTTATACAGGCAATTCAACATTTAAATTCAACACGCATTCCAATGTAAAACGAATTTTCATATAAAATAATATAGATTAACACATGCATCAACATTCAATCACAAGTTGAACCAAAACTGTTTTTAAAATTATTTACTCACCTCTGATATTTGCAGAACAGCAGACTTAAATTGCCTTTAATTTTCTTTTGAAAATCCCTTTGCATGCTTTAGTTTGATTGCTGTACATCATGCAGGTTGAAACAAAACTCCATTTTGCAGATTTTAGTTGATAAGAAATTGCAGGTTGAAGATGCATGTTGAATTGCAGACTGCAGATTTGAGTTGCAGTATTTTTTTTTTCCAAATTTTGCACGTTTTAATTTGAACTCAAATTTGATTTATTTTGGTTTATAAAATTTCAGATTGAAGAACAAATTTTTCTGGTCTCCATTAGAATTAAGAAAAGAAACAAGAATGAAAGTGTTTTGAAAAAAATAAAATAGTTTCTTCTTTAATCATTTATTAAAAATTTGTTGCCACTTGTTATTAGCTTGAACAAATGTCACAAACATATTTTTAAAAGTTAACAAGTGTTATTGAGATAATTAATAGAGTTACACATGTCATTAAGTAATTTTTTTTAAATTGAATTTTATTTAATTTTAAATGTAAATATAAATTTACATATTTACTTACTTAATTGATAAATACTTACATGTATATAAATAAGATTTACTTTTAAAAGAAAATATCCTAAACTAATTATAATATAAATATAACCTTATACATGTATTAAAAAAAATCTAAAACTTATACCAAAACAAAGCTTGTTTGAATCATTTTTAAACTATCTTATTTAAAAATAAGTAACAATCTTATAATTTTGAAAACAAATAAATTAATCTTTAATTTATCTTTTGAAAACATTATGTTTTAAAATAAAGCTTCAATTTCAATATTTATTCATATATAATTTATTAATAGATTAAATTAAATTTTTAAAACAAATATCAAATTATAACATATGCTTACATATATTACAATTTGAAAATTCAACTTTTAATTTAAAACAAAAGATATTCCCATTCACAATATATATCAAACATATATATTATAAATAGAATAAAATTTATTAGCTTTTGAAAAACAAGTCTAACCAATTTTTAAATTGTTAAAAGATATTGATCACACTAACCAGATTAAATATTTGTTATTCTTAATAAGATAAATTTTACCAATTTAAATTAAAATTATAAAGAAAATCATTAAATAAATCAAATTATTATTGCAGATTATTAAATTGATATTGCCCAAAATTCTGGGTCGTTACAAATTTAATACTTTAAATACGTCTAGTAAACATAGCAAATGGTAG
Organism: Allium cepa; assembly: GCA_030765085.1. NCBI lineage: Eukaryota > Viridiplantae > Streptophyta > Magnoliopsida > Asparagales > Amaryllidaceae > Allium > Allium cepa. The sequence continues at coordinate 1,035,956,758 of CM060928.1, forward strand.
TAAATTTTTGTCTAATAATATGAATATTTATTCTCTTGTGTAATTCTATTTCAATTTAATTAGGTAATATTTGACGATAATAAAATGTTTTTCAAACCTGAATATATTTCTATAGAAAATTTGTAAATCATCTTCTAAGTGAGGCGTCGTATTTTGTTTCTCCAAATTTGGAATGTCATTGCTCGTTCGATCTTAATTTCAGTGTAATAGCAGCATTTTCGTACCGATATTGACTTTTGATAGGATAACTTTACCATTGACATCTATATAACATTTTCATCGTCTCATCGTGCTGATCTCAGCGGTATATTCATTTCTGATTTTCAAACTCCGGTATGCAATGAAATCAGTAAAATGATTTCGTATCAGTGTCCATATTTTTGCCTTTTGGTTTCTCTTTCAACATTTATATCTCTACCTGTTGAATACAAAACAACCAATAGCGATTTGTCTTTTGAATTTTCCCTGGCTGTTGCGTTTTTCTTTGGCTTTAATTCGTTCCATTTTTCTTTTCTATGCCTCTACTGTCTTGTTTAAAAAATGGAAGGAAATCAATTCATTTGTTCGTTCACATTTCCATTCTCAATCCACCAAATAATCATCTCGCATAGCCATGCCTTCTCTTTTCTTCCACCTCTGACTTTTGCTCTGATCCATCGCATCACCGGCCTCCGCACTCATAGCCACCAATCATCTTTTCCAGCAACAACCTCACTGTGCCTGTCTCACCATCCTTCTCACCGCACACCACTCCTCCATGTTCCACGACCTAGCTCCGATCGACGTTCGCTTCACTCCCTGACCTGCCATCGTCAACCCCACCGCGTTCCCAGCTGCGTTTCAGTTTACCCATAATATGATCTCAGCCCTGCTTTCCTTTCTCTCTTTTGTGCTTTGATAGGTGAGTATATACATGATTATATATATATATATGTTCATATATAATGAGATAAAGTATGTATATTAGTTTTGTATAATATGTTAGTGGTATAGATTATATATATACATATACTAGTTTATACAAGTTTTAAAATCTGTTATTTATAATATGTTAGCTATATGAGTTTATTTATAAACTATATAATATGTGGTATGAGTTTATTTTCATAGTTACATTTGTTGTACATGTATAAGCTAAGGTAGTGTATATGTCCATAAGTATAAGAGAGAAATTTTTACAGGTTGTGTATGACCTGTTAGAATTTATGTATATTTATATATAAGTTTGAAAGCTTTCTTGTTAGACATAGGTACATATATATTATACGGTTGTTGTATTTTTTTATGTTACATATGTTTATATATATATATATATATATTTATATTCTAATTTTTGAACTATACAAGATTTAAAATGATGTAAATATAAGTTTTGGTAGTCTATACTTTGTTTCTTGGGATACCCTACTTGCGTGTTTATATATATATATATAAAAGGTATATGTAAATTTATATTTGCTTGCAGTTTCTATATTTGTTTACAGAGGTTTTAAAGGATATGTTTGTTTCATATACAAAGGATAGATATATAAGTGTACATTTTAAAGCTAGTTTTATACATACATACATACATACATATATATATATATATATAAATCTAACTGGGCTTGTATATATTTTATACATATGCCTATAGCTTGTAAGATGCTAGAGCATATATCATATATAGGTTTGTACATAGCTGACTTGAATGACATGTATATATTATGTATGTGAAATTATGAATTTGTTTATATATTTTATATGTAGTTAGTTTATAAAGCTGTTTATAATATATATAAATATAATGTATATGAATGTTGTAATATTTACATTTGATGTGATTTTTGTAAAGTATATATATGCAGTGTCTGTATATGTGTCTTATATGCGTATTTGTATGTATATAGTTATAGACCAGTTATATATATATATATATATATATATATATATATATATATATATATATTATGTGAGTTTATACGATGTTGTTGCAGTTATATGTATATTAGTTAACATGCTTAAATAAATATGTATAATAGTTTTGTTATATTTTAAGCATAGTTAGTTATACTATATAGTGTTATATTATAGTCATATATTATATGGAATATATATACATATATAATGTATGTTATATGACTTGTCGATATATCAATATTTTGATTTTTAACATGTATATATATTTATGAATATTGATCTATAAATGTAGGTGTATTTTAAAATTTTAATATTTGGTTTAAGGAAAATTTTATTATAATATACATCTCGTTTAAATTTTTATCAAACCAATTTTGATTTGTTCTCATTGATTCCTATATCTGCCTTATTCGCCGAATTCGTGGCAACTTTGTTGTTTTGGGTTTGTGCTTGGATTCGTAACTTCTCCCATCTTCGTGCATCTTTCTAACCTCGAAAGGTGAGAAATCAATCATGATTAACGTTCTTATATTTATTAAATTTGATTTTAATTGAAATGATAATTGAAATATGCTGCTGTTAGTTATTTACATTGCTATATATATGCTATTTGTTCGCCGGTGGCATCTGACACCGTTATGTGTAATTTATATTGATGATATATACCTATTATATTACTATCATATATGTTATCCCTCTGCAAGTTCCCTGTTAGTATAGAATTCACTATGGATTGAAATGATACGTACCCGAAAGATGTTTAGAATAGGAGGAAATCTTTATGGGTTGAAATGATAAACCCGAGCGATTTTCATTGAATTGAATTTGGGATTGCGGGTTGAAATGATATATACCCGTATATATATATATATATATATTTAAATTGTGGATTGAAATGATAAATATCTGTATCACTTGACTATATGATAGAAAATTATACACAGACACGTTGGTCTATAGTTAAATATTTTTAAAATGATTTCTATGGTTTTTAGGAAGAAATATATGGTTTTATATCAATATTGATTTTAGATATTATATGAATGTTATTTATTTATATATATATATATATATATTAAATTCTTGGTTTTAAGCTATGTATGTTAACTCCTATGATCAGTGACTCAAAAAGGCTCACGACTTAACAGGAGCAACGACCTAATTGATATGCGACTCATTGAGAGATACCGACCTAACAGACTTGAGAGGGATGCCGACCTAAGGCTTAAGTAAGTTACCGATCTAACTACCTAAGGAGGTTGCTGATCTAATTGCCCAAAATAGAGAAAGGTCCACGACCTATGCTTAAGTCGCCACCGACTTACAACATAGAGAAGTCTACGACTTAACGGTTTCTACGACTCAATGACAGGATGACTTAACTATTGTCCCGCTTTTTGGCAAAGCCGTGATGCCAAAAGATTGATCAAAAGCAAAAGATAATTCACCTCAGAGATTGGTTATACTTCACTTTGCTATGGATATCGATGAATTTTGTCTGAGTCCGGAACGGGCCACAATTGATAGGGCATGACAAGAAAGATCGTAAGAGTCGTCATTTCAAATTTCAAGTCAATCCGAGGTCGTATGCTCAAGTTATGATGGATCCAAGTTAAGAGGGATGGACGTTGCTCAGTTCGAACCCATCACCTTTCGTACGTTCGAACCCATCTAGCTCGAACCCATCATGTTCGAATCCATACGAAGGGGTGACGTTCGAATCCATGAACTAAACCTTTGCTTCGACTCCATCAAGCAAGCCCCCAGATAACCTTGTTTCGAATCCATCTTCACACGACCACAAACCCATTATACGGCTTCAGGCTGTCTTCGAATCCAACATGTTAGAGACGACTTCGAATCGATCCGAAGTGGCGCAGTTGGATCGATTCGAATGAATACCATTCCATCGATTCGAAGGCGACCTTCGAATCCAACAATCGAACCACTTGGTCAACACGGCAAAGAACTCGGAGTCGACCCAATCAACTCGGCGAAAAATATGGATCGACTCGAAGAAGGCGCGCCACGTCAACCCACTTGCACGCCCTGAGATCGATTCGAAGTGCTCGATTCGAATTGATCGAATCGAAGACGACAACCAACCGAAAATCATCATTTCGAACCGATCATATCTCCTTAACCACTGACTCAAATGCAACCAAATTTTCACAGTAGCTTCCATACAAGATAAAGATTGTTCCTGCCAAGTTTCAGCTCGATTGGACCATTTCTTGATGGGTTCGAAATGACTTCGAATCGATGTCAGATCGAGACGAAACTTGGTGGGGCCGGTCGCGTGGGCCCACTCACGTGCCAGAAGAGGTCTCCCGAAGTTTCAGCAAGATCTGGGCCTCCAACGCCTATAAATAGCACCCTGAAGCCTTCAGAAAAGGGAGGTTCCGAGAACTTCTGCCATGGAACACCAAGACTCTACCAGATTCAAATCTATTCATCAGAATCACTATTGTATTCAGATTTCAAAGATGTTATCAACTATAATCCGTTGTAACCGATTTAATCAAGCAAAGCAATAAAGAGAAAATCTTCAAAGTGGACGTGGGCACGAACGCCGAACCACTATAAATCCTGTGTTTGTGATTGTTGTTTGTGAACTACCGTGATTTGTTACTTAGAGTTGAATTCTATATTGATTGTTGCTGAGTTCTGTGTTGATTATTATCGAGTTGAGTACGTAAACGGGTGCTTTCGTGATATTGGGTGTTTGTGACCAATTTTGGCGCAAACATTTTGGTGCTTTCACTGAGAACCGCTAACTCGGAAGTTCTACCAATTGATAGCAAATTCAAAGAGAGTTTGAAAGTTCAAATTTGAGAAATTATGACGAGACAATCAAGCCGAAGGCCAAGACCAGAGAGAAGTGAACAACAAGGAAGTCAGGAGGCTTCCTCAGGAGCGAATCAACCATCGATCTACATCACTAGGGACGAGATGGAGACGATGATAAAGAAGCAAGAGGAGTTGATCCAGAGTTTATTTCAACAGATAGGACAGCTTGGAGCACAGAATAGAGAAGCCAATGGAGTCCAGAACGGAGCAGGACCATCCGGCATAGCACCCGAGCTAGGGGGCACGCATATGGAAAATGTTGACCCAATCTTGGAAAGAGAGAGAGAGAGAAGGATCTGCGCAACCTAGGAGTAGTAGAGGAGCGAACGCTCAGTCAAGGGGGCAGATTCCAGAGTTCCCTCACGAACTCGGGGGGCAGGATGAAATTAACGAACGAAGGTTACATCTTGGAGACACCGACAAGTTGGCAGAGATGGTTAGGCGAGCAATGAGAGGCGGTTTGGTGAACAAAGACCTAGAGGATGTTAATAGGAGTCCTTTCACTCCGGCAATCAGACGAGCTAGAAACCCACCGGATTTCAAATTACCATCGTTGGATATGTATGACGGGAGAACGGACCCCACGGTCCATCTAACAAAATATATGAGACATATGGAGGTGCTGGGGGCATCAGAGGAGGTTATGGCCCGGTGCTTCCCATTGTATTTAACGGATATTGCGGCGTTATGGTTCAGGCAACTAGATAGTGGGTCCATCGAAACATGGAACGATTTAACTGAGAGATTTATGAGGCAATTCAGGGTTCACATTACAAGACCCAAGAATGTGATGACGTTGGCAACTTCAAAACAGAAGGCTGGAGAAACATTGAGAAGTTTCCTGACATGGTTCAATGCGGTAGCAGCTTCGGTGGATCGACCGGATCCATCCATGGTTATGATGGCGGCTGTGTCCGGAATAGCAGACGGAACGGAGTTCAAAAATTCATTAACTAAGGACCCACCCGTGGATCTGGGAGAATTTTATCATGAGGCGGAAAAGTTTTTACGATTAGAGGATGCGAATGCAGAAAGAGAAGAAGGAGATGGGATAGAAGTTTATGCACTTAAAGACGAAAAGCCTCTTAAAAAGGATTCGGACAAGGATAAAGGTAAAAGAAAGATTGAGAATGATGGAGACAGATCAAAGCGGCACCGGAGGGAGCCGCGATTCACCACCTACACTGAGATGAACGAGAACCTGGAACGAATTTATCAAGGTACCAAAGAACAGATTCTGTATCGTAGGCCGATGCGAAGGGATCCTACCTCTGACGAAAGGAAATCAGATAAGTTTTGTGTATTCCATGAATTAAACAGTCATAACACTAACGATTGTAGGCACCTGAAGGACGAAGTGGAAGGGAATGTCAGGAACGGTATGCTTCTTCAATATGTAAGGAGGCGAGCTCCTACGGCGGAACCGGAGCGACCACCGTCCACATCAGCTAGAGGGGACCCTGAATCAAGGCACCGTTTGGTTATCAATTGAGTGAAATAACGATGAACAAGTTGTAAACTTCCACTAACGCAATTAAGTCATTTACACATGTGCGAGATCGCGAACGATCTCCAGGCATGCTCTGAATGATCATTGACTGTTTCGTAGTGGGAACTTACGCTTCGACATCCATGCTTTGCTTTCATATCATTTTAATTTGAACATTTAGACTCTGTTTGTTTGGACATTGTTTTTGAAACTCATTCGTTTAATAGACATTTGATTCTGATAATTATGAAATGGCTAAGCTACTTGCTCATGTACGGGGTCGCGAACGGTCCTTAGGCATGCTCTGAGATGGCGATGAACCGCCCTGACAAACGATCCAGGAACTCACCCGAACGTGACCCTCGCATCGATAATACCAAGCCCTCCCGGGCACACAACTCGCCTCGAACGGCACTCAACTTCGAACAGTCACAACTCACCTCACCTCAAACGGCTTGATCGCGAACGGTCGTCACTTGAGGTCCAACACCCGACCGCGAACGGTCACAAATTCGCCTCGAAAGGCACACGATCGCGAACGATCACTTTCTGCCTTGAATGGCACCGACCGCGAACGGTCATGGTTCACTAATTATAAAATCCGACCTCGAACGGTCACCATTCGCCCTGAACGGCACTTGGTCGCGAACGATCATCATTTGCCACGAACAGCAGTCGACCGCGAACGGTCCCATCTCATCATTTGCCGCGAACGGCATCGACCGCGAACGGTCCTATTCCATCCTATGCCACAAACGGCACGGACCGCGAACGGCCCCGATTCACCTCAAACAGCATACGATCCCGAACGATCGACGCATGGATTTATACACTCGACCGCGCACGGTCGCACTTCATCTCGAATGACTCGATCACGAACGATCGTCATTTGAAGTTGAGCGCTTGACCACGAACGGCTGCGCTTCATCCCAAATAGCTCGATCCCGAACGATCGTCATTTGAGGCCATATGAAACTATCAAGTCCTTTGCAGGTTGATGATCGGATACGAACGTCCAACTTGAAACATTACAAAACACACCTTCCTACCGCAAGGCATGTTTTGGGGGGCAAAATGTTATCCCGCTTTTTGGCAAAGCCGTGATACCAAAAGATTGATCAAAAGCAAAAGATAATTCACCTCAGAGATTGGTTATACTTCACTTTGCTATGGATATCGATGAATTTTGTCCGAGTCCGGAACGGGCCACAATTGATAGGGCATGACAAGAAAGATCGTAAGAGTCGTCATTTCAAATTTAAAGTCAATCCGAGGTCGTATGCTCAAGTTATGATGGATCCAAGTTAAGAGGGATGGACGTTGCTCAGTTCGAACCCATCACCTTTCGTACGTTCGAACCCATCTAGCTCGAACCCATCATGTTCGAATCCATACGAAGGGGTGACGTTCGAATCCATGAACTAAACCTTTTCTTCGACTCCATCAAGCAAGCCCCCAGATAACCTCGTTTCGAATCCATCTTCACACGACCATAAACCCATTATACGGCTTCAGGCTGTCTTCGAATCCAACATGTTAGAGACGACTTCGAATCGATCCGAAGTGGCGCAGTTGGATCGATTCGAATGAATACCATTCCATCGATTCGAAGGCGACCTTCGAATCCAACACTCGAACCACTTGGTCAACACGGCAAAGAACTCGGAGTCGACCCAATCAACTCGGCGAAAAATATGGATCGACTCGAAGAAGGCGCGCCACGTCAACCCACTTGCACGCCCTGAGATCGATTCGAAGTGCTCGATTCGAATTGATCGATTCGAAGACGACAGCCAACCGAAAATCATCATTTCGAACCGATCATATCTCCTTAACCACTGACTCAAATGCAACCAAATTTTCACAGTAGCTTCCATACAAGATAAAGATTGTTCCTGCCAAGTTTCAGCTCGATTTGACCATTTCTTGATGGGTTCGAAATGACTTCGAATCGATGTCAGATCGAGACGAAACTTGGTGGGGCCGGTCGCGTGGGCCCACTCACGTGCCAGAAGAGGTCTCCCGAAGTTTCAGCAAGATCTGGGCCTCCAACGCCTATAAATAGCACCCTGAAGCCTTCAGAAAAGGGAGGTTCCGAGAACTTCTGCCATTGAACACCAAGACTCTACCAGATTCAAATCTATTCATCAGAATCACTATTGTATTCAGATTTCAAAGATATTATCAACTATAATCCGTTGTAACCGATTTAATCAAGCAAAGCAATAAAGAGAAAATCTTCAAAGTGGACGTGGGCACGAACGCCGAACCACTATAAATCCTGTGTTTGTGATTGTTGTTTGTGAACTACCGTGATTTGTTACTTAGAGTTGAATTCTATATTGATTGTTGCTGAGTTCTGTGTTGATTATTATCGAGTTGAGTACGTAAACGGGTGCTTTTGTGATATTGGGTGTTTGTGACCAATTTTGGCGCAAACATTAACGATTCAGGAGGTGGCACGACTTAAGAGGGAAATGAGTTCACGACTTAAAGCTGTCCGCAACCTACGACCTAGCGTGTGTCGTGAACGACTTAAGCAAATGAAACGCTGCTACTTATTTAACACGGTGGCCTCCTAGCTCGTCAATGAGTTAAGACTTTAGCAAGCTTATCAGTTAAACTGTGACTGACGACTTAGCTTAAGTCGTCCACGACCTAAAGCTGCTAAGTTATAGTCCGCTGCCACAATACTCATGCCGGAGGAAGTCTTGACCCAGCAGTTAAGTCGCAAACGACCCACGACCTAGCTTAAGTCGTCCACGACCCAACTTAGGTCGGTTACGAGTTAGGACTTGGTAATGTTTCCTGCCTAGAATTCTCTATAAATACGTTGCCATCTCCAACTTTGAAGGGACTTTTTTTGGTCGATCTCTTTAAGCGCCGATACTCTGCTGAATTCTGACTCACTCGACACTTCAAATACGAAAGGCATCTCAACAAACTTCAAGAGGAAATCTAACGCAATCAACATGGATTCAAAGAATTCTTCTACATCGGAGTTCTAGTTGTTTGTCTCATCAGTATTGTAATTGAAGATTGTTGCAAAGTTGTAATTGATTCAGTAATAAAGAGGATTAAAGTGGACGTAGGCTTACCTGAAGCCGAACCACTATAAAAACTGTTGTCTTTTCTGCTTTCTCTGTGACTTTTCTACTTGTTTTTAGTTCCCGTGTTCACGGGTGGTGCTTTCACTCAATCTCTATATACACGGAGGTGTTAGTGTTTGAACTTAAGCGTTAACATTTTTGGTGCTTTCATTGAGAACTGAACTCAAGATACTTCCAACATTGCTCCGCAAAGGTTTGTTGAAAGGATTTCTTTTAAAACCAGAAGTTTATTGGAAATAATGGCTCCTGGGAGAAAACAAAGTTCTGTAAGATCCAACAATGTTCAAGAGAATACTGCTACCTCTCCTCCTTCAAGTCAAGCAGCTCCAACTATTGGAGTTACGCGAGCAGAATTGGACGCCGTAGTTTTGGGGTTAAATCAACAATTGAATGCTCAGAATGCGCAGTTGGAAGCCCAGAATGCCCTAACCTTAAGTAAGTTGAATGATCTACTTGGGGCAAACTGTCAACCGGGTAATAATGATGGAAACCCTACTGTGGGAGTTCAGGATGTTGAAGGGAACATTTCTCAAAGAGCCGCAGACGCTGTGGAAAGGACACCTCCTCAAGCTGGAGGATCAGGGCCGCAGCCGACCCTCCGTGAACAATTGTCAAGACAGAATTCAGAGAGAGTGGCTGAAGTTTGCCCTCCAGAGCCTCTAAATGATGAAGAGTATTTTTCGGGTATGGTTCGTCAAATCATTAAGGAAAATATGCGAAGAGATGAAGATGAGAAAGAGTGGGGTTTTGCTCCAAGCAAAACTCCATTTACTGAAAAGATCTTGAAGGCAGAGTTCCCAAGGAAATTCGTTCCCCCTACTATTCCGGCTTACAAGGGGACGAGTGATCCTAACGAGTTTCTGTATAAATACGGCCGGCATATGACGGGTGCCAGGGCGTCTGATGAAATCAAATGTCGGTATTTCCCGGTATATCTTGAAGGTGTGGCTCTATTGTGGTTTGCAAAGCTGCCAGCCAGGTCCATTGATCAATTCTATGATTTGACTAGGAAATTCAAGGAGCAATTTCAATTGTATGCTTCTAAAGCAAAGGATATAATGTCGCTGTCAAGTCTAGAGCAAAATCCGGGATAATCCATTAGATCATTTTTAAATCGTTCTAACATAGCATTGGCCGAGGTAGATAATGCTGAGCCACGCATGGTCCTAACATACTTGATGAGGGCGATTGACAAATCAAGCGAATTTGGAAAGTGGTTGAAAATGAAAGAACCAAACTCGCTCGACAAATTCTACAAGAAAGAGGATGAATTCATGCGCTTGGAGAGCCTCCAAACACCGGCTAAGGTGGTATCAGTGGAAGCCGGGAACAATGGTGCTGCTTCGAACAAGAAAGAACCTAACACTCAGAAAAGGGGAAATGATGGTGGAAAGAAACAGGGAGATGCTAAGAAAGGCCGTCCTTTCAATTTCACACCCTTGACCGATACCCTTGAGAACATCTTCTTTGCGACCAAGGATGATGTCAGTTATCTGACACCACCAAAAATGAGAGTTGGGAATAAGATGGAAAAAAGTGGAAGGTTCTGCCGATTCCACAACCAACCCGGCCATGACACCAACGAATGCCGTCAGTTGAAAGAGGTAATTGAAAAACTCTTGAAGGAAAACAAACTCCAGCAGTATGTGAAAAGGAATAGAAATGCCCCAGCCTCGTCGAATCAAGGACAACAAGTTCCCGCTCACCATCCTGGCTCGAGTGAGAAGGCCGTAGAACATGAATCGAAAAGACCTGTCATCAATATAATAACTGGAGGACCTCAGCCAGCAGGCAAAAGCTGGAGCGAGATGGAAAGGTATGCCCGGGCCTTGAGACATGTATCAGCTGAAGAGAATGTTTTTGTTTTAGAAAATGATGCGCCTTTAAAGCAACAAAAGACTTCCACAGATTATATTGTATTCAATGCCAGAGATTCTTTGGGTATCGAGGCTCCGACCATAGATCCTTCGGTCATATCCGCTGGTATTGGGCCGACAACTGTGAGAAGAGTTCTAGTTGATTGTGGAGCTTCATGCAACATCCTCTTCAAGAAGACCTTTGATCAAATGAAAATTCCAATGGCTGACATTCAAGCTTCATCACTTAAGATTGCTGGGTTTGCTGGAGAACCCAAACAGCCGATTGGGACCATAGATTTGTTTGTAGAACTTGGAAAAGGACTGAAGAAGGTGGTTCGAAAGCAAACCTTCATAATTGTCGAAGAATTCTCTGCCTACAATGCCTTTTTAGGCCGACCAACTCTTGCTACATTTAAAGTTGTTCTTGCTCTATGGTGTTTGACTATAAAATTCCCCACGAATAACGGAGTTGGTGTGATTAAAGGAGACCAAGATGCGGGGCGAGAATGTTATCTTACAGAGCTGCGAGAATCAAGGAAAAGAGAAATGGGAAAAGGTGCGGCGGCTCCGGTCCGCATCAAAGAACCAACCTTGTAGCAATTATAGGGTGGACCCTACACTGGTGAATACAGTGGTGGACGAAGAGAAATGGATCCAAGGAAAGCCAGTGCGGGGGAGAATAGGGTAGTACTGGTAGAGGTAACAGTGCCGGTACCCGTTGACCCAAAGGACCCAAACAAAGTGCTAAATGTGGGTTCACAACTCAACACAACAGTTCAGAATGTTCTGTTTTCATTTTTGAAGGCATATTTGGATGTATTCTCCTGGACTCATGCTGACATGTGTGGAATATCCCCAGAGATTGCAGTACACACTCTGAACATTGATCCAAAGTTTACACCCGTGAAACAGAAAAGAAGAACTTAGGGTCCTGAGAGGACAGCAGCGTTAAAATAAGAAGTGGATCGGCTCATGGAGAACGGTTTCATCAGAGAATCTACTTATCCAAATTGGGTATCAAATCCAGTACTGGTTAAAAAAGCTAACGGAAAGTGGAGAGTATGCATTGACTTTTCAGATCTGAACAAAGCTTGCCCCAACGACTGTTTCCTGCTGCCCAGGATCGATCAGTTGGTGGATGGGACGGTAGGGCATGAATTGTTATCTTTTATGGATGCATACTCCTGATATAACCAGATTATGATGCATGAGACAGATCAAGAGGATACAAGCTTCATCACAGATGTTGGACTCTACTCCTACAAGGTCATGCCTTTCGAACTCAAGAATGCAGGGGCAACTTACCAAAGGCTTGTTAATGCCATGTTTAAACCACAGATTGGCAAGACAATGGAAGTTTATGTTGATGATATGCTAGTTAAGTCTAAGAAAGCAATGGACCACATGGATCACTTGGCAGAGATGTTCGCAGTACTCCGAAAGTACAGAATGAAGCTTAATCCCTTGAAATGTTCATTTGGAGTGGAGTCCGGAAATTTTTTGGGTTTCATTGTGAGCGCTAGGGGCATTGAAGCTAATCCAGCTCAGATCACTGCCCTGAAAGAGGTTAAGGCTCCCAGAACAAAGAAGGAGTTGCAAAGTCTCAATGGAAAGGTTGCTGCCTTGAGTCGGTTCATTTCGAAAGCCACTGACAAATGCATTCCATTCTTTGATGCTCTGAAGAAAGGAAGAAAAAACTTTGAGTGGACTCCTGAATGTTAGAGGGCATTCGATGAGTTGGTTCGTCATATGGAAGTGCCTCCGATACTTTCAAAGCCTGACAATGGTGAAGATCTCTTCATATATTTGGCAATTTCATCTCATGCTCTCAGTGTAGTGTTGGTACGGGAAGACACAAGGATCCAACGCCCAGTCTATTATATCAGCAAAAGATTCACTGGGGCAGAGATGAACTATTCAAGGTTGGAAAAGCTCACCTATTGTTTGTTGATCGCATCAAGAAAATTGAGGCCGTATTTCCAAGCTCATCCCATCAAAGTCCACACTGATCAACCTCTAAAGCAAGTCCTATTCCGTCCTGAGACTTCGGGCCGTCTTTTGAAATGGAATATTGAACTCAGCCAATATCACATCACTTATCATCCCCGGAAAGCAACCAATGGACAAGCTTTAGCAGATTTCATCGCAGAATGTACGGATAAAGGTGATAGTGAGGAAGAAGTCACTGATAACGTCCCAATCCAATGGAAAGTGTATGTCGATGGCGCAAGAAATGATTATTATTCCGGAGCAGGGGTTGTCCTTGAAACCCCAGAAGGGCGATCGCTATGTTATGCATTGAGACTAGAATTTCCTTCGACAAATAATGAAGCAGAATATGAAGCCCTCTTCGCTGGTTTAAGGATCGCTAAAGAACTAAACATCAAAGCATTGCAGATCCTCAGTGATTCTCAGCTTATTGTCTGCCATGTCAAGAAGGAATTTCAAGCTAAAGGAGGGAATCTACCCGCCTATTTATCAAAAGCCTGGGAGCTTCTTCAAGATTTTGACCGCTATTCTATAAACCATATACCCCGAGAAGAGAACATGAAAGCGGATTCCCTCGCAAAGTATTCAAGCACTGGTGAAGCTCAACTACTGGGATTAATTCCCGTCGAAGTCTTGTCAGCTCCAAGCACATATGAAATGGATGTCGATTGGATTATGAATGTATCCCAAGAGCAAGAATCATGGATGACTCCGATATTTGAATATTTGCTCAACGGTTCTTTGCCAGAAAGTTCAAAAGAACGTCATAAGCTGATAAGGAAAGCCTCCAGATATATAGTTGAAGATGGTCATTTGTACAGACGAGGATTTTCAATGCCACTACTCCGCTGTGTAACTAAAGAAGAAGCCAAGACAATTCTGACTTAAGTACACGGAGGGGAATGTGGGGATCATACAGGTGGTCAAACTTTAGCAAAGAAAATCCTCCGTTATGGATACTTTTGGCCAGAAATTAATCAGGATGCTGCTGACTATTCCCGAAAGTGTGATAAATGCCAAAGATTTGCCAAAATTCCTAGAGCACCTTCCACTGAGTTAACACAAATGGTCAGTCTATGGCCATTTGCCATCTGGGGAATAGATCTTATTGGGCCTTTGCCGACTGCCAAATCGGGGATTAAATATGCTATCGTTGCTGTTGATTATTTCACTAAATGGGCTGAAGCTGAACCATTGGCTACTATTACCTCTAAGAAAATGATAAGTTTTGTGACTAAAAATATCATTTGCAGGTATGGTGTGCCTCAGAAGATAATCACAGACAATGGTATCCAGTTTGAAAGTGAGGAGTTCCAAGATTTCTGCAAACGATTCAAGATCCGAAAAAGCTTCTCAGTAGTGGCTCATCCGTAGGCAAACGGGCAAGTGGAAGCAGTAAACAAAATCATCAAATCAACCATCAAAAAGTAGCTGGAAAAAGCAAAAGGTGGTTGGGTCGATAAGTTACTGCTTGCACTATGGGCATACAAAACCACCTACAAAACTGCGACTGGGCATACTCCATTTTCATTGGCATACGGACCAGAAGCGATGATTCCAGTGGAAACTAAAGTCCCCTCACACAGAAGGATCCATTTTGATCAAGATGAGAATGAAAAATTGCAATTGGAAGCACTTGACCTCCTTGATGAAAGAAGAGAAGAGGCTAAGCTTAGAATTGTAGCTCATCAGCAAAGAATAGCCAGGCACTTCAATTCCAAAGTTCGTCAGCGCAACTTTGAAGTTGGGGACCTAGTCTTGAAAAGAATTATGACAGCCACAGGTGTGTTTGGGCCAAACTGGGAGGGGACGTGTGTTATAGGCACAAAACTTTTCGATGGCACGTTCAAACTCACAACTGTCGACGGAGAACCAATCCCAAGAGCTTGGAACAGCAATCATTTGCGTCCATATTTTACTTAAAAGCTTTGCTGAAATGTTGTAAAAGAATTATGAATATATGATTCTTGTTTTGAAAGCAATTGTAAAGCAAGTGAATAATGAAAAGCTATAAAGTGGATGTAGGCCCAGCTTTTGGCCGAACCACTATAAATCTTTTGTTCTCTACTACTATAAACTGCTTTGTTTTATTTTGACATATACAATATGTTAATTGTGTTACTAAAATGTCGATTTAATAATGCAGGCCATAAAAACAAAGCATACCCATCGCAATACCAAGTGATCTCCGACATCACCCAGCAAGAAAACGCTAAACCATTCAAAATTTCCATACTCAAATCCTACGAAAGAAGTGCTTCGAACAAAAGTTAGCGATGTGGATGGAAGTGGACCATCTCTAACCAACTGCGAATGTTTGTACAAACGAGCATCCAGTTAAATAGCCTGTGTCTACCACCACCAACTCGCTTAACTATGAAGTAAATTTCTTTGGATAAGGAAAATTATTGGTAGCTAAAAGGGGATGATACTTGCAAAAGATAACGGGGATCGCCGACGTGAATAGATGGCAAAGAGACATGGGCAAACAAGCATCAAACGGCAAAAGACCAATTCGGAGGCACAAGCCCTCTTCAGAGGCACAACTCTTCGGAGGATAAAGACCTCGAGCGGGCCTCACCAGAAAAAGAGAGTTCTTTCTCGACATAAAGTTGCGGACTGATCGGTGATACACTCCCGTGAATCCGTCCAACTGAGAGAAAGAAATTCCAAACTTCCAGGCAAAAGCCCTACTCAGAGGCACACGTTTCACCGAGATTGAAATAAAACTTCCAAGTGTTGAAACGTGAAAAGCCCTCTTCGGAGGCCCATTTCACCACAGTTGAAATGCTAAAAGACCTCGAGCGGACTTAAACAGAAAAAGAGAGTTCTTTCTCAACATAAAGTTGCGGACTGATCGGTGATACACCCGTGAATCCGTCCAACTGAGAGAAAGAAACTCCAAACTTCCAGGCAAAAGCCCTACTCAGAGGCACACATTTCACTGTGATCGGTGATACACTCCCGTGAATCGAAATGTGAAAAGCCCTCTTCGGAATCCCGCTTCCCAGCGAATAGGGAAAAAATAAGAGCCACTCCCAAGGGGCAGAAACAAAAAGACCCCTTCCTAGAGGCACAATCGAACAAAATGACCCCTCCCTAGGGGCACAATCAAACAGAAAGACCACTTCGGACGCACAACTCTTCGGAGGCACACGTTTCACCAAGATTGAAATAAAACTTCCAAGTGTTGAAACATGAAAAATCCCTCCTCAGAGGTACAACTTTTCAAAGAAGCATTTCATCAGAAATGCAAAACAAAGATCAAAAGCCCTCCACCGAGGCACAATATAAAAAAAGGAAAGAAGAGAAGCCCTCTTCAAAGGCACACTTTAGCTGTCAAAGGAAGACTGGCTCATCTATTCATGAAAATACTCTTCCTCAAAAAGAAGTTAAAGTGCCCTTCAGAGGCCCGCTTTACCACATAGGAGAATTCACTTTGTAAAAATGTGTGTATGCACAAGAGAAAAAGTGATATCTTCGAAGGTTGAAGCGTAGAAACTCATATTGAGCGAGCTGTGCTCTATTTTGAGCGGAATAATATTCCTCCAAGTATCGAATAATTATTCTCCAGAAAATAAGAGTACAAGTCCCCTCAAAGTATAAAATATTACAACGAGCTTATGGTATAGGGGCAACATGGTGTAACTACATTGGTAAAAATTACGCTCGAACAACATACCACAAGCTCATTGCAATATCATATAAAGAAACTTGTACAAAAATGAAGAGTAGATGCATTCTCAAATACAGATAGAAGTTTGTACAAACAAAAAGAATCATTTTATTCAATACTGTCAAAATCTTGTACACGTACAGGTTTCAAAATAAAAAGAAAAAAAGAAAAGCGGAGGCCGGTACCCGCACAATCTCCGGCCAGTACATGCAAAAAGAAAAAAGTAAAAATAAATCGAAGCAGGGCCCCTTACTTTTTCTTGCCACCACCTTTAGAGCCTTCACCTGACCTAATAGGCAGTTTTTCAGGACGGCTTGGGAGAGTTGGGGAAGAAGGAGAGAGGGTCACTGTCGAATCAACCTTCGATTCCTCATCAGAAACAAGAATGTTTTTCCTTTTCTTGGAAGTGGCATGCTTCCTCCTCCTCCTCGAAGAAGACTCACTTCCTGGGGTAACAAGAGCAGACAGTTTTACGTCATCAGAAGTAGTATGCTCCGGGGATTTGTCGCCTCCTTTCGGTCCTTCGTCCTTCTGCTCCTACGAAGCGATGGGATCATCCAACCCTTGAAGGGCTCCTATCAATTCTTCTTGTGATCCCGGCTGGGAAATAGGAGTGATTTGAGGGAATGGAGGAGGGATAGCGGGAGGAGGAGAAGTCTGTGTGGCACTTGGCGTTTTTGCTACAGAAGAAGAAAAGCCAAAAATATTAGTACCTCCCGTGAAGAAAGGAGATAGCGGCTCATTGAGATTTAAGAAATAATCAAAAAGTTCGTCAAACTCTTGAGGATCAAACAAATAGTCCACTTGGGCAAGATTAACGGTAGAGTTACCTGGAGAAGTCGGCTTCTTAATGTCAACCTGATAAGCCTGTGCTTCGGTGCTCTCTTCGCATTCATCTCCACCCTACGTGCTTGTGATCTCAGTTGTAACTTTAACAGGGGATGGAGAGTGAGAACCAGAGCCTGTGATGTCAACATCGGCCGAAACCGAAGGAAGGATTGGGGCAGTTAATGGTGCTTCTTTCATAAAGTGTTGCTCCCCTTTCTCAGCTCGTGCTTTGGCGAGCTGCTCTTTTCCCCGGGCTAGGGCAGCTCTGGCGTCATCATCTAGAAAGTGTTCTGCAAGAGATGCTTCAGCATAGCCGGAGCCTGTACCTCCAAGCATGTCAAGAATTGACTCCCAAACCTCGTCCAGGGTAATCTCATACTTCGGTCCTAAGAATGAAAGGCTCCAGCGCCCCATAACGCTATGTACGTAGAAGTCAAATAAAGTGGAGCTGATATTGGCTTTACTCGCCTCATGCGACTGTTCGGCAGCCTGCCTCCCAGCGATAGCTTCATCGCGCTCCTTCTCGGTCTTTAATAATTGGGCCTTTAGCCTCATAATCTCCAAATCCTGGGAGTTGACCTTCTCCCTTAACTCTGCAACGTCAGCACGATACCATCCCGTTGTTTTCTGCTCAGCCTCAAGTTGCGCCTCGGCATGTCGCTGAGCAGCGTGAGCATCGCGAACTTGCTTTTGAAGTACTTCTTCTTTTTGGGTATATGAGGTTAAAGAAGTAGCAAGCTCTTGCTTAAGTTTTTCAACTTCCGCTTCAAGCTTCTCTTTGTAATCAGCAATGTTCCTCATTTCGGTATCGCGCTGACTTAAAATTTTCTGCCACTCGGCCTTATCATTTCCCATTGTTAGCATAGCCTCTATATTCACGCGGTTGACCCTCTGAAGCTCATCAACAAGCTTTTGCCACCCTGACATCCGCTCGATATCAAGCCTAACAGCATCAAGATTTTGCAGCATTGCTTGTTTGTCAATGGGGACCAAGTCAAGATCGAACCGCACTCCCTTCAGGCACCAGTGCGGGAATCGGCTTTGCAGAGTGGCCGGGCCTGATCCAATTTGGAATTTAGGCCTGTTGACTATTGTCTGAATGTCTGTCTTCCCGAGAGCAGGAGAGCTAGAAGGGATGTCAAGTGAGACGGGGGCAGTGGCCTTTTCAGGAGTTGTAGATGCATGCTTCTCACCGTGCCAGGCACGCTTGCTTGGGTCCTCAACCATATGACTTTTTCCCCGGTCATCATGCGACTTTCTTTTGTGAGAGTCGTCTCCTCTCTGGGAAGAATCATGGTGCTCCTCCCTTTCTTTTCTCTCATAACGCTCTTCTTGAGCCCTCCTCTCCTGAGCCTTTCGAGCGGCTCTCTCGTCGTCAGTTTCTCTATGAATGGGAAGGTAGCGCCTATAGTCATATTGACCACGCCTCCCGTAGCGCTGAAAGTCGTCATAGTAAATGCCGCTGTGTCCCATCGGAGAATCTGAAATTTAAAAAATAAAGAGACAAGTCTTAAGAGTCTTCAGACAAAAGAAGCGTAACTTTAGAATCTTCAAAGTACAAAGAGTTAGGTGCATGAAAGTGCCGAAAGGTTCTAAGTGTGTGTGGTGTGCAAACTACGCGCATCAAACTACAAACCACTCTTCGATTGCGGAAGAATCGTGGGGGTAGTAGTTAACGTCAACTCTTGGGTTGACGGAGCTTGTTGCAAAGAAGAAGTCGCTTCCACTACTAAAGAAGAAACCCTAGTAGTGACAGGGTCGTCTTTAAAGAGCTCCTGTGAGGTGACAAAGAGGTCGCTCAACCCTTCGAAAGTGTCGTCCCCGCTCTGCTTGACAGGGCTTGTTTTCCCGACTTCTTCACCAGACTTCTGTGAATGTTGGGGAGATCCCTGAGGCTCTTCTTCCTCAATGACTGGGGCAAGTACGAATTTACCAAACAACCCTGCAACATCGACAGTAGTAGAGCACTTCACCAAAGAAGCCTCGGAGGCAGGTTCTTTTGGTATGGGTTCGTCAGAGGAAACTGGGGCATCTGGTGCTTTAGGTGGGGAGTCTGGAATCTCATGGGGATGTGTAGAGTGAGAAGCGTGTAAAAGTCCATACTGATGCAAAAATTTGTCCCTCAACAAAAACTTTATACTTCTCTCTTTAGCAGTCACACCACTTAATCTCTCAAAAATTTGCTTATGGCTTGGATCTCTAGAGGGGAGAGGAAGTGCTGAAAAGAGAAAAGAATGAAATTAGCAATTGGTAATTTGGATCTCGAAAAAGTTTGAAAATGGAGAAAATAGAAACAGGTAATCTTACTTCCTACTCTCCAGATGGCATAAAACCCTGGGGGGCAGCGAGCAAAGAAAAACTAGTTCAAAAATCCATGAAAACTTTCGGTAAGATCAGAAATAAGCTTGCGCTTTCTAGCACTTCTCACAATAATAAGGGAAGGATGGTCTTTACTCTTTGCGAATGAGCATAAGTAGCGAATTTCTTCAAAACTTGGCAAGCGATCAAGAGTTCTCCTAAACAAAACACACAACCCCATCAAGATGGCGTAGCCATTAGGATGAAGTTGGAACAGAGAGATTGTCAACCGAAGGAGAAGGGTTCGAAGGAAGTCGTTAAAGGGAGGAATCGCCCCGCTTAGGCACATTTGACGATTGACTGCGACAAAACCGGGGGGAGGACTGTCGGTAGTATCATTTAGCCAGGGAAGTAGGGCATCATTTTCAGCAAAACCAAATTGATTACATAGCTGAATAAACGCTCTCGAAATTAGGATAGTCGAAGTTCTCTCTGGAGGATTCTCTATGGGAACAGCTGTCTGAAAGGTCTCTCCCGCTTGAGCTACCACTTCTTCTTCTTGGAGGGAAGTCATTCTACACAAACAGTTGGATATTCAAACATGAAGCTGCGCGTTTCCTAAAATGTGTGAAGTGTTGTGTAAAATCAACAAAGCATAAGCAAATATAACTAGAATAAAAATTAGCAAGCATTTGTCAGTTATAAAGTCCAGGGTTTGTTGTTTTAAATATGAAAGTGAAATGTAGATGCAAACAAATCAGCTCAAGATAGCGATGCTTTGCATTGATATTTCACTTTAGTTGATTGGTTCACAGCATTTCATACAGTATGTTTAAGTTGATTACTCTATGTTGACTAATCTGTCATTTGATATGGGCAGTCAGTGGCAGTATATTCGTCCCAATTTTCTGTAAATAATGTATTGAACAGATTGTTAGCTTGCAAGTCAAAAGTAATCTGTGAGAGAATGCAGCAAAGTTTAACATGCAACAAAGTTCAAGCAGTCTATCCTGGCAATTCAAATTAGGGATACAATCAAGTTATATCAAAAGTTTGAAGTTCCCAGGTTGTTCAAGTCGTAAGTGGTATGCAAGACACGGCAGTAGTTCACATCCAAGTTCAAAGTCGTTCACGGTCTAAAAGATAGGTCGTGTTAAGAATCCAAAGGGTTGAGTCGCTCATACAACCTAAGTCCTAAGTCGTCAGGAAATCAATACGATCTAAAAGCTAAGTCGTGTGCAGCTGAGATTGCAGGAAATTCCTAAGTCGGTAGATTCAAAACCTAACTAAGCCGTGAGAATTTCAAGTCATCTCCTCAACCAGTTGACTCCACTCCAACCCAATACCCGTTATCGCCTAAATAACATCAATCCATCATCCCCTCAACTAAGCCTATTATCCATTCACCCCCATCAGCTTATCAAACACCAATCCGAACCATTATGAAGCCGCCATAAATCAAGCGCGATGCTTCAATCTTGAGAATCGCAACGGCAACGTAGCCAACGGTGATTGGAACCGACCACAAAAGCTAGGTAAGACATGCGGAGGTGATTTGGGAACAGGAAGTGAAAATTCGTGTCTTAGCAATAGTTGCAGTTGGGTTAGAATTCAAGATCGCTTACGCAATGAAATGGAAAGGATGGATTGCTGATTAACTAGCTTGGGCTCGCCTTCAGAAAGTTGAGAGGTCGCTAATGGCGGAGAGGAATGATAAAGCAGTAAAGTGAGAAGGAGAGGTGACTTAACAACTTATGTAGGAGGCAGGGGAGAAGATGGAAGGACAAACGAGTTAACAAGCCTCTTTGAGTCGTTCACGACTCAGGAGCTAGATCGAAGCACACTACTCACGACTTAAGCGTGTACTTCGAGGGGAAAATGTTAACTCCTATGATCAGTGACTCAAAAAGGCTTACGACTTAACAAGAGCAACGACCTAATTGATATGCGACTCATTGAGAGATACTGACCTAACAGACTTGAGAGGGATGCCGACCTAAGGCTTAAGTAAGTTACCGATCTAACTACCTAAGGAGGTTGCCGATCTAATTGCCCAGAACAGAGAAAGGTCCACGACCTATGCTTAAGTCGCCACCGACTTACAACATAGAGAAGTCTATGTCTTAACGGTTTCTATGACTAAAGGACATGATGACTTAACGATTCAGGAGGTGGCACGACTTAAGAGGGAAATGAGTTCACGACTTAAAGCTGTCTGCAACCTACGACCTAGCGTGTGTCATGAACAACTTAAGCAAATGAAACGCTACTACTTATTTAACACGGTGTCCTCCTAGCTCATCAACGAGTTAAGACTTTAGCAAGCTTATCAGTTAAACCGTGACTGAGGACTTATCTTAAGTCGTCCACGACCTAAAGCCGCTAAGTTATAGTCCTCTGCCACAATACTCACGCCGGAGGAAGTCTCGACCCAGTAGTTAAGTCGCAAACGACCCACGACCTAGTTTAAGTCGTCCACGACCCAACTTAGGTCGGTTACGAGTTAGGACTTGGTAATGTTTCCTGCCCAGAATTCTCTATAAATACGTTGCCATCTCCAACTTTGAAGGGACTTTTTTTGGCCGATCTCTTTAAGCGCCGATACTCTGCTGAATTCTTGACTCACTCGACACTTCAAATACGAAAGGCATCTCAACAAACTTCAAGAGGAAATCTAATGCAATCAACATGGATTCAAAGAATTCTTCTACATCGGAGTTCTAGTTGTTTTTCTCATCAGTATTGTAATTGAAGATTGTTGTAAAGTTGTAATTGATTCAGTAATAAAGAGGATTAAAGTGGACGTAGGCTTACCTGAAGCCGAACCACTATATAAACTGTTGTCTTTTCTGCTTTCTCTGTGACTTTTCTAATTGTTTTTAGTTCCCGTGTTCACGGGTGGTGCTTTCACTCAATCTCTATATACACCGAGGTGTTAGCGTTCGAACTTAAGCGTTAACAATGTATAAATCTGTCTTAATATAGAATAAGTTTAATTATAAAGTTTGATTTTATCAAAATATAACACGGTTAAGTATTTATTTAAATTATATTTTAATATAGAGTTTATAATGATTTTAATAAATTAAGGTTGAGAAGATAAATTGAATTGATTTAATTATGATTTTATTTAATTTAATAGATTTGGAACTTATGGATTTAACGACCCTGACTAGACCTTCGAAAATCGGCACCAAATATATCACCCATATTCGAATGCCGTAGATTCAAACGTCGAATCTGGTTTGCCGGAGCTTATAACATATTAATTACAACAACACACCGGAAGAAAAATGAAAAACTTTATCGTTGATGCACAATAGATACAACATTCTAATACAAACGAATTATCAATATCAGAGATAAGAAACAATAGCGGAAATATAATAGCACCAGAAGAGGAGATAACATCAGTAACGGAAAGATATCTCACAAAAGCTCGAACCACCATCAAACTGAATTAAGCAAACTCGATTCCCAACGCGATTGCGAAACCAAAGACTTCGAAGGCTATCGAATCTACAAACACTAGCTGATTATATGAAAATCTAACTCTAGGCTGCTCGTGTGGGAAATTATGGGCGCCCAGAGTTTAGAAAGGGAACAATAAACTCCAGTTCAGTCATAGGACTGGTGTGAGCAAACAAAAACAGTTTTATTTGAAACAAAAAAAACAAAAGAATTTAAAAAAGAAATCTGCAATGCTTTTTGGAAAATGAAACTACCATAATGCCTCTCGCCACATACTCAATGCAAACGCACAATTGAAGGAGATTTCTCCTTATGATAGTCAAACATGCTTGATAAGCGAAAACCTTTTTCATATTATTATTAGTGCATAGTGGAAAATATTTGCAGGTATAGTATTAATCTTAGCCAACATACATTGTATGCCTACTATAGCTACCACCTAAACAGTGGTCCATCACCCTAAGTAAATGGCAGGTTATACAACTAAAACCGTACAAAGCTCATATTGGTGATTGGATTTCCAAAAAATGGTCAGGCTAAGGAACTTCCTGGGCCACATGGTTATGCCTTTGGAGGGACGCCTTGAGAACCTAACCAGATCTCTGCCAACACAAGGGCGGGTTATCTCTGTAACTAGGTAACTACTACATGAGTGTGTCATCCCCCGGTCGTAACCAACCTTTATCCGAGAGTTCTCAACCAACAACCACAAAGCAACAGATTTGTAGCAACCACATTGGTTAAGTATCTGGGCTACATATCATGATACCACCTCCATCCAGAAGGAAATGGACATACCCTCGGGTGGCGTTACCACCAAATAACGTTGCTGCATCTTTCCTGTTTCGACCATTCTGGGTTGTGAGGTCCGACGATGTAACGGCCCGCAAATCCGTACCCCTTGAGTCAACACTATTCTACAACAATCAACTCAAGTTGCACATATATACGAACCATTTGGGTTTATGAAGAAGAGGTAGAAGAAGAGAAAACAAAATCAACATCAGAATCTAACCATCGCAAAGGAATAAAATATAATAGATAATAAATAATCTTTACTCAAAATCAAATATATCAGTTTACATATATTACATCATCAGAGTACATCAGTCACAACTCATATCAATAACATACAATGGGTACACAACAACTCAACTCAACGGAAATATATATGTACAAGTACGAGAATACGTATCGTCATCCAGCTCGTCTCCTGAGCTCCACAGCATCATATCATGTATCCTATAATACTCGGTCTGACCCGAACATTACAGTTAAATAATACCCGAGTCAGTCTGGAATACCAGCGTGAGAAAATCACACCCAATTGATTATTAAAGTTTCAAAAATCCTTTGGAAACAAAAGCATCTCGTAAGACCACGCCACAAATAAACATGTCGGGATTTACCTTATGATAGCTAAAACAATTTTTATAGAAATCCTCTGATATTATAATAGGGTCTATATACAAATACTTATAAAATAGCCGAAATTGTTACATTCATTAAATTCCAGCTACTAGCCACAAAAGTGGGTAATACAAACAAAACTCGTACAAGGCTCGTAGGGAGAATGAATTTCCAACAATGACTATGCACTGGGGTACCACCTGTCACAGTACGGGGCCTGGATCACCGTACCGAGGATTACTCCCTTCATCCCCTGCAACACAAGGCCGGAACCATTCCTTACTGAACAGTCCCGAACAAGATAAACACCGTGGTTGGCGCGACCAACCACCCACTAAGCCGAAATATATAAAAAGGGACATCTAAACAGGGGAATTATCTTGTCCTGCTTGGGTATGACCCACCTAACCTTGCTGCATATCCCCTGATTTTCAGTCATTCCCATTTGATGAGGCTTGAGGCTAAGCGTTACCTTTAGAACGTTTTCACTTAGAATGCCCATCGCCCACCTGACGATGTTTCGCAAGCATTCGTCCATACAAGTCCGTCCCGGGTTCGAACGGAACCGAAGGCACTACTCCTACTACATCCATTTTGGAAATATCCTCAGGATTAGTAGCGACTAGCCCTTGCACTTCACTGCTCCATCTTCGACTCCGAACACGTTTTTCGTACGAAACGTACAAATCGGATCGAAGTGGTTTTCGAGAAATTAATCTCGATCCCGGTCTCTTCGAAACGATCAACGCATTTGTCCAATATTGATAGTCAGTTATTTAACTATCAATTAATATTCACAAACAACCATCAACCAATAAATAATTTCCAAATTATTCATTAATCTCCAAAAATATCTTCACAAGATGTATTTCTATTTTCCACCCTTTGAAACAAGTTTTCAAAACCATCTTTCTTTTCAGAATCAACTTTCCTAAATATTTTCTATCTCCTCTGAAATTGCCAATCACAAACTAGATTTTTAAAATAATTTAAAACACTTTACTTTAAAATATACCTTTAAAACATTTAAGTTAAACTATTTCAATAATTTGTTAAAAATATGTACTATATAAATATTTGAAAATAAGGTTATTTTACAAAATATAACTAAATTTTTAATCTTAAACAAAATACTAAGCCACTCTTAAATAATTATTTTCTATAATATATTACAAGGAAATACTTGCTTTAGAAATTAAATATTAGAAATAATAAATTTTACAAAACTTGCTTTCTTTAACAACAACTTTAAAACCATTTAATTTATTTTTACAAATTTACTTTTAAAAACGTGTACTTGGCCATCAAGAGAAAATTCCAACTTCAAGCACTTAAATTAATTTCCCGAATTGATTTTCAATTCATTCTATTTTAAATGAATTTCCTTACTTGCTCAGTTTATTTCAAAAATCATTCATTATGGACTTTATTTTTGTTATTATTATTTGCTATTTGATTTTAAATCTTTTAACTGAAATATACAAATATCAGGCTTTTCCATTTCTTCTTTATTCCTTTCAAAATTTAAAATCTTAAATTTCAAATGTTCTGTTCTTTTAGATATTAGCATTGGAGTTTACAATTCATTAACTTTCTATTAATTCAAAAATCTCCTTCCTATATTCAAGATTTATTAATTAGAATTCTTATGTCACTTTATTTTATTTCATTCTTAAATTTATTCAAATTTTCATAATTATTTTACTTACAAATTCACTTCCTTTCTTTTCTTTCCAACGTCTTTCTGGAAATTCATTATACCCAATTATCCAATCAACCATAGCATTCAATATTTCAACATAATCCACCATAAAATATCAAATCATCATAACAGGGTAATTTAAATAATATAAATAAATGTTGAGGGATCCAGTTGGATCCCTCCAACCTGTTTTCCCTGCATCCACAGACATTAGCATTACATAATATGCCAAATTTAAATTATACTATACTCTATCACATCAATCAATCCAACCATACAATCAATTATTTAAATTTAATCATTTAAATTTAAATTTCAACTGAGTGAGATTAACTCACCTTTGACCTTTACTTTGTAATCCAATCCAAACCAGCTTGTTTTCTTCACGTTTTAGACCTTAAATAAATATTATATAATCTATTAATATTTGAATTGACTGAACAATTACTTATTGTTTTTACTAATATTTTTATTTTTATTTTTTACTTAAAGTTAATAATTTGGTTTTTAACCTAATAATTTATTAACTAAAAAGAATTCTAATCTTAACTAATAATTAAATTTTAAACTAGTTTTCCTTTAATAATTTCTATGAAGCTAAAATAATTAAATAAGCTAATTAAACAAGTTAATCACCTTAGCATATATCCTAAAGTTTAAACAGTAGGCTTAATGTGTATACTAAAATATTATAAATGTTAACTAACAGTGATTTGTTCATAGAAACAGTGATTTGTTAAAACAGTGATTTGTCAATGAAATGTTAATTTCTATGAAGCTAAAATCTTATCTATATACATTTATATTCTGATAATATAAAAGTCCTTTAAACTTAAATATATATACAAAATTTAACACACTATTTCCTATATCTTCTAACTGTAAAACATTATTATCCTTTCAAAAAGAAATAAAAACAGTGATGAACTTGAAAATAATAACTGTCCCCGGTAATAACAGTGATTACCTTATCGCCTAGACTAAAACCACCACAACTTGCTGCCGCAGCCCTCACGCACGCTTCGCCTCGAAAACCCTAACTCAAACCTCACTGCGCTGCCATGCCCTCACAACCTAGGCTTCGATAATCCTCTTACCATCGCGTCAATGCTCGAACGACCCAGCTGCCGTACGTGAGCCCCAAATCTCGCGAGCGCAAGCATTTTCCCACTCGCTTCGATCGATCGAGCTTCAACTCACCAGAATCGCGCAACAGTACGGACCCCAAATCGTTGAATCCCTGGCCTCGATGCTTTCTCTGTCTTCGCTGAAGGAATTCGAGAGGGAAACGACCTCGATCAACTTGAATTTGGAAGTCGCGAGCCCCCACACTCGAGACGAGGCACGATGATTTCAGATTGTCCGCCATTCCCCTTTTATTTTATTTAGCTCGAACGATTTTGACTTCGTGAACGAGAGTTAGAAAAGAATGCATCCCTTTCCTTCGAATAGATCTGGATGGAAACAAAAAGACATCGTATTGAAGAGTAGAGGCTTCGGCCATTATATATTTTATGCTTTTATTTCGTTAAAGCTGTCAATAAAGGAGAAAGAATGACAGGCCCCTTCATATTTTACTTCTGAAAGTGGCGTGTGGGGAAAGCTTGCGTGAAGTAAATATCGAGCTACAGTAATTCGAAATGATATGAAAGATTTTGACCGATGATAAGATGTAGGATATTTTATATTAGAACGATAATTATTTACGAAGTGTTTTTACCTCATACGATCACACTAAGATTCCAAAAATTATGAAAATTGAAATCCGACAATAATTCAATATTATGGATCCAACGGAAATGGTTTCATCGAATTTCGAGACTGTGCCTCGGAAAGATATTTTTAAATTCAATTTAAACGATATAAATTTCAAAATCGAACAAAACACTTCCAACATTAATTTTAACACTTTTACTATTTTCCATATTGTCGATATAAATTTTATAAGCCATTAAATTACTTTTAACAGGCACAAAATTCCAGATTCAATAATTTACTCAACTTCTAATTATTAAATTCTATTATTTAAGTATCAAATAAATAACGATATTTGTAATTCAAGTTAAAATTATTATATTGAACATTTAAAATCGATTTAATATTCCGATTTAAATAGCTTAAAAATTCCGGGTCGTCACATTCCTCCCCCCTTAAAAGAATTTCGTCCCCGAAATTACTAGTTAGGAAGAATGGTTCAATACCCGTTACTTTTCCTCAAAACCAAACAATTCAATATCCAACCAACTATCTTCTATAAAAGACTATTATCATTCTTATTAACCTTCCAATCCTTTCCCTAGTTTGCAAACCATCCTATTCTCTTAATCATTCAAGTTTTATTCTTAAAACCAGTTTTGAATTATCAAAATTTCTCAAAAATTTTCTAACTCTCTAATTTTCCAAAAAATTTCACCAGCGTCTCCTTTGCGTGGCTAGCTCGGTACAACTACAAAATGGCTCTAAGGCCCTCCAAATCCAAAAAGAAAACAAAAAGCCAAGTGGCTCAATCCAAATCCAAATCCAAATCCCAATCAAATTCCATACGAAATTTAAATGCGTACTCTTTTGTCGGGGAATTCAAATTTATCTCTTGAAATCAAATCCAATTTCATTTTCCCATTTTATAATACCTGCATATCCTGCTTAACACTAATATCCAATCAAAATATCCCAAAATATTTTATCGACTTTCTTACAAAATGTCAATATCTATTCATTTCAATATTATCTTAGATTATATTTGTAATATCAATTTCCAATCTAGAATTTACCACTCCTTTCTTAAGTTAGTATAAACATTTTATATGTTTCTTATCTTTATTTCTCTTTACCTCTTTTAGTTTATACTTATTTCTATTCAAATCGATTTCCACATTACATATGTATTTCATTTATTTCCAACTTTAAATTTTAAAATTTTATTCTTCATTTATAACTAATTTAAGTCATTACTTTAATTAGTTTCATTTACTAACTTATTTTAGTTTCCAATTCTAAATAGTTTTGTCGTTAACAAAAATTTTTTCAAAAATTTCAAAAATTTTCTAACTCCCAAAATTTCTAAAATTTTCTGGCAGAGTCCCTCTTGTACGGAGGAGCTTTTGCAATTTGACAAAAGAGATAAATATATATACATCGACCCACCCGGTCGGAAAAATCAAAAACAGTTCATATTTCCTATTTTAATTGCGTAGGCGTACCTTATTTAGCATTTTTAAGCAAGCGGCTTATTATTTTTAGCAAATAGCCCAACCCAAATCTAACCATACGGCTTCCAGGTACCTGTACTTACTCAATTTAAACATGTAAGTGCCATACAACTGAAGTTTAACAACATTTCACTTATTTGCAATAGTTAACACATGAATTCTAAAAGAAATTCACTCCAAACATTTCTCCATAAGTAACTCATATAATTGCATACTAATTCCACTATTCCAATTAATTTACAAACCATTTCATTCAATTTGAATGGTTTAAAACCCAATCGCTTACATAATTTATTTATTTTTAAGCAAACTGAACTCATATTTAGTTCAATTACTCTCAAAATCAAAATATTTTACTTCTATCAATTCATAGAAGTTTAATTACTTCCATTTACATCAAATGAAAATTTATTCTATGCAATTCGATGAGATTTATGTGAATAAATAAGCACTTGAGTTTAATAATCAATTTAAATTGACTCCAACTCAACTTACGCTTAATTCTATTCCATTTTTAAATTTATCCACAATCCATATATTCTCAGTTTCATTGCATTTCAATTTTATTAACCAAACTAGTTCATTCAAAACCATTAACAACTTAGATCCATCTTCATTACCAATTAAATTCCCTTTTAATTTTAATTCATTCACATCCATTCATTTCCATTTAAAACCATTCCGTGATTGTTTATTCCAAATTATTTTATTTAGCTAAAAACAACCAAGCCATATCATTCAATAACCACTTCTCAACTTATTTAAACCATACTTCATTTGATTCTTATTTATCTCATCCATTCATTTATTCAATAAAATTAGTTTAGCCACATCCACTTAAACCATTCTAATAAACTTGAAACATTCTATTTTTCTTATTGCCTCAAGTTATTCAATCCCTTAATAATTTGAATGGTTTACAATTATTTATTTAAGCATTTTCACTCCATTAAATATCATCGGCATCACACCAAATTTTATTTCAATTAACATTTATTCTTAATTGATTTAAATCCAATTTACTATTATTAAACTTAATTTTAAGTTGAATGCAATTCAACTCGTTTCCATTTTTTTTCTATTCTTAAGCTCATTTCCTTTTTACAATTAAATTTCTCTTTTAAATTCAATTTGATTCTATCTCAATCCAATCTCATTTCAAACTTATTTGATTAGTTATTATAAAATATAACTTTTCAGATTTAACCCATTCAATTTTTTCTCTGGCTATTTCCAAGTTATCTTCACTTATGGATTTTATTTGCACATTCAAACATGCTATTTTAATCCATTTACATTTTTATCCGATACATTTCAATTATATTTAATTTGTTAACACTTCAAGCTAAATTTTCAATTTATAACTCAAGTTTTAAATCCACTATCCATTTTCAATTTACCACCCAATTTTATTTACTCATAATTCAGCTTCATTCTCAATTACTTTCACTCCATCAACAATTTGAATCAATTTTAATTTATAACTTAAGTTTATTTCCAAACTTCATCGTACTCACAATTCAATCTCATTAACTAATTTATTATCTAATTAGTTCTCCCCTTATTCATAATCCAACACTTGAAATTTTATTCAAAATATCACTCCATTTAATTTTCTTATGTTCAATATTTATTATATACTTCAAGTTTGGATCCTCATTTCATTTTTCAATTTATCAAAATATTGATTTTGGGCATTGTATTCCATTTTCAATTTAATAAGTCACAACTTATTATTTTATACAATTCCATTCATCATAAGCTGGAATATATTCATATTTTATTTTTAACTCAAACCTTCTACTTATTTATAGCCCAAACATATTTTATTTCCATGGATCTTTAATTCTCTTATAAGTTATTCTGATTTATTAATGTCAATTCAATCCTTATCCAACTTATTTCCCATTTATTCAGGTAAAATTTTAATTTCATTCAATAATTCAGCTGAATTTTTATTCCCATTCAATTTTATTTTAACTCGGATTTATTTAACCTCAATTCGATTTCAATTTAATTCGAATACAACTGGATATTATTGTCAGCCTATCCAATTATTGTCAATCCAGTCAAATTTCTATTTCCCATTCAAGTTAATTTCATTTTTAACTCTTCTCTTTAAATTTAAATTCCATTATCCAAAGCTTAAATTTCTTTCTGATTTACAAATCCTTTCCATTTATAAGCTTACAACTTATCTTATCCGGATTTTTTTTTTAAACACCCAGCTTTGGTTTCAAATTGTTTTAAAATCTCCAACATCTCAAATCATACTTCTCAAAAATTAAACCAATCCTGGTTTTTATTCCCCAGCAAATTTCCTTCGCAATTTACAAAAACAACTAACTTTTCTGAGCAAATCAATTTTTGGTAGCAATCCATCACTTAGAAACTCGAAAATGAATACTGATGATGCGGCCGTCATCATCAGAATTATTTTCCAACAATCCAAGTGATTTCAGTGCTATATCACTTTCAAAATCCATTTAAAACAGATTTCTTTTCAGAAATATCTCCAAAACAATAATGCTATCATTTATCTTTAAAAATATTTCCAAAATCTTCGACTTTTAAATTTCCAAATCCTGCTTAAATCAGTTTTGTTTCTATAATTCATTTGCATAGCTTATGCTCATACAAATTCTCATGTGATTATATTTCAATTATAATTTACATCTATAATTCTTATTTATAAATTTTATTTTATAATGAATTCATTCCCTTAAACTTGGGTTATATTTACAATTTCTAGTTAAATTTTCACTTAACAGTGATGATACTTAAATATTATTCATCCTAACATCCAAACAACCATATATTAGCTAAAATAGTTTACAAAACTTTTATTTATATCAAAATACATTTTTGGGTAAAATTATTTCATTCACCCACATTTAAAACAATACCGTGTCGATTGTTCTATTCAAGTGTTTAGAAACCTCTTTGATATAGTTGTACGGACTGTGCCGACGAAGGTTCATATGCCACTCAATAAACCAATCAACACAATATTAAAACAATTTATATTCACTAACAAATACGCGCTCATATTTATAAATTCGCTCAAACTCATTTTAGAGTACTATAGACTCTATTTTATGAGTAATTCCCACCAGAGCCAAGGTCATCCCCAACCTATGCTCTGATACCAAGTGTAACGGCCCGCAAATCCGTACCCCTTGAGTCAACACTATTCTACAACAATCAACTCAAGTTGCACAGAAATACGAACCATTTGGGTTTAAGAAGAAGAGGTAGAAGAAGAGAAAACAAAATCAACATCAGAATCTAACCATCGCAGCGGAATAAAATATAATAGATAATAAATAATCTTTACTCAAAATCAAATATATCAGTTTACATATATTACATCATCAGAGTACATCAGTCACAGCTCACATCAATAACATACAATGGGTACACAACAACTCAACTCAACGGAAATATATATATACAAGTACGAGAATACGTATCGTCATCCAGCTCGTCTCCTGAGCTCCACAACATCATATCCTGTATCCTATAATACTCGGTCTGACCCGAGCATTACAGTTAAATAATACCCAAGTCAGTCTGGAATACCAGCGTGAGAAAATCACACCCAATTGATTATTAAAGTTTCAAAAATCCTTTGGAAACAAAAGCATCTCGTAAGACCACGCCACAAATAAACATGTCGGGTTTTTACCTTACGATAGCTAAAACAATTTTTATAGAAATCCTCTGATATTATAATAGGGTCAATATACAAATACTTATAAAATAGCCGAAATTGTTACATTCATTAAATTCCAGCTACTAGCCAGAAAAGTGGGTAATGCAAACAAAACTCGTACAAGGCTCGTAGGGAGAATGAATTTCCAACAATGACTAGGCACTGGGGTACCACCTGTCACAGTACGGGGCCTAGATCACCATACCGAAGATTACTCCCTTCATCCCCTGCAACACAAGGCCGGAACCATTCCTTACTGAATAGTCCTGAACAAGATAAACCCCGTGGTTGGCGCGACCAACCACCCACTAAGCCGAAATATATAAAAAGGGACATCTAGACAGGGGAATTATCTTGTCCTGCTTGGGTATGACCCACCTAACCTTGCTGCATATCCCCTGATTTTCAGTCATTCCCATTTGATGAGGCTTTAGGCTAAGCGTTACCTTTAGAACGTTTTCACTTAGAATGCCCATCGCCCACCTGACGATGTTTTGCAAGCATTCGTCCATACAAGTCCGTCCCGGGTTCGAACGGAATCGAAGGCACTACTCCTACTACATCCATTTTGAAAATATCCTCAGGATTAGTAGCGACTAGCCCTTGCACTTCACTGCTCCATCTTCGACTCCGAACACGTTTTTCGCACGAAACGTACAAATCGGATCGAAGTGGTTTTCGAGAAATTAATCGCGATCCCGGTCTCTTCGAAACGATCAACGCATTTGCCCAATATTGATAGTCGGTTATTTAACTATCAATTAGTATTCACAAACAACCATCAACCAATAAATAAGTTCTAAATTATTTATTAGTCTCCAAAAATATCTTCACAAGATGTATTTCTATTTTCAATCCTTTGAAAACAGTTTTCAAAACCATCTTTCTTTTCAGAATCAACTTTCCCAAATATTTTCTATCTCCTCTGAAATTGCCAAACACAAACTAGATTTTTAAAATAATTTAAAACACTTTACTTTAAAATATACCTTTAAAACATTTAAGTTAAACTATTTCAATAATTTGTTAAAAATATATAGTATATAAATATTTGAAAATAAGGTTATTTTATAAAATATAACTAAATTTTTAATCTTAAACAAACTACTAAGGCACTCTTAAAATAATTATTTGCTATAATATATTACAAGGAAATACTTGCTTTAGAAATTAAATATTAGAAATAATAAATTTTACAAAACTTGCTTTCTTTAACAACAACTTTAAAACCATTTAATTTATTTTTACAAATTTACTTTTAAAAACGTGTACTTGGCCATCCAGAGAAAATTCCAACTTCAAGCACTTAAATCAATTTCCCGAATTGATTTTCAATTCATTCTATTTTAAATAAATTTCCTTACTTGCTCAGTTTATTTCAAAATTCATTCATTATGGACTTTATTTTTGTTATTATTATTTGCTGTTTGATTTTAAATCTTTTAACCGAAATATACAAATATCAGGCTTTTCCATTTCTTCTTTGTTCCTTTCAAAATTTAAAATCTTAAATTTCAAATGTTCTGTTCTTTTAGATATTAGCATTGGAGTTTACAATTCATTAACTTTCTATTAATTCAAAAATCTCCTTTCTATATTCAAGATTTATTAATTAGAATTCTTATGTCACTTTATTTTATTTCATTCTTAAATTTATTCAAATTTTCATAATTATTTTACTTACAAATTCACTTCCTTTCTTTTCTTTCCAACGTCTTTCTGGAAATTCATTATACCCAATTATCCAATCAACCATAGCATTCAATATTTCAACATAATCCACCATAAAATATCAAATCATCATAACAGGGTAATTTAAATAATATAAATAAATGTTGAGGGATCCAGTTGGATCCCTCCAACCTGTTTTCCCTGCGTCTACAGACATTAGCATTACATAATATGCCAAATTTAAATTATACTATACTCTATCACATCAATCAATCCAAACCACCACAATTACATAATATGCCAAATTATACTATACATAACAAGATTAACTCACCTTTGACCTTTACTTTGCGATCCAATCCAAACCAGCTTGTTTTCTTCACGTTTTAGACATTAAATAAATATTATATAATCTATTAATATTTGAATTGACTGAACAATTACTTACTGTTTTTACTAATATTTTTATTTTTATTTTTTACTTAAAGTTAATAATTTTGTTTTTAACCTAATAATTTATTAACTAAAAAGAATTCTAATCTTAACTAATAATTAAATTTTAAACTAGTTTTCCTTTAATAATTTCTATGAAGCTAAAATAATTAAATAAGCTAATTAAACAAGTTAATCACCTTAGCATATATCCTAAAGTTTAAACAGTAGGCTTAATGTGTATACTAAAATATTATAAATGTTAACTAACAGTGATTTGTTAAAACAGTGATTTGTCAATGAAATGTTAATTTCTATGAAGCTAAAAACTTATCTATATACATTTATATTCTGATAATATAAAAATCCTTTAAACTTAGATATATATACTAAATTTAACACACTGTTTCATATATCTTCTAACTGTAAAACATTATTATCCTTTCAAAAAGAAATAAAAACAGTGATGAACTTGAAAATAATAACTGTCCAAAATAATAACAGTGATTACCTTATCGCCTAGCCTAAAACCACCACAACTTGCTGCCGCAGCCCTCACGCACGCTTCGCCTCGAAAACCCTAACTCAAACCTCACTATGCTGCCATGCCCTCACAACCCAGGCTTCGATAATCCTCTTACCATCGCGTCAATGCTCGAACGACCCAGTTGCCCTAATGAGCCCCAAATCTCGCGAGCGCAAGCATTTTCCCACTCGCTTCGATCGATCGAGCTTCAACTCACCAGAATCGTGCAACAGTACGAACCCCAAATCATCGAATCCCTAGCCTCGATGCTTTCTCTGTCTTCGCTGAAGGAATTCGAGAGGGAATGGAAGTCGCGAGCCCCCACATGCGAGACGAGGCACGATGATTTCAGATTGTCCGCCATTCCCCTTTTATTTTATTTAGCTCGAACGATTTTGACTTCGTGAATTAGAGTTAGAAAAGAAAGCATCCCTTTCCTTCGAATAGATCTGGATGGAAACAAAAAGACATCGTACTGAAGAGTAGAGGCTTCGGCCATTATATATTTTATGCTTTTATTTCGTTAAAGCTGTCAATAGAGGAGAAAGAATGACAGGCCCCTTCATATTTTACTTCTGAAAGTGGTGTGTGGGGAAAGCTTGCGTGAAGTAAATATCGAGCTACAGTAATTCGTAATGATATGAAAGATTTTGATCGATGATAAGATGTAGGATATTTTATATTAGAACGATAATTATTTACGAAGTTTTTTTACCTCATACGATCGCACTAAGATTCCAAAAATTATGAAATTTGAAATCCGACAATAATTCAATATTATGGATCCAACGGAAATGGTTTCATCGAATTCCGAGACTGTGCCTCGGAAAGCTACTTTTAAATTCGATTTAAACGAC
This sequence comes from Allium cepa, assembly GCA_030765085.1. Lineage (NCBI taxonomy): Eukaryota > Viridiplantae > Streptophyta > Magnoliopsida > Asparagales > Amaryllidaceae > Allium > Allium cepa. The sequence continues at coordinate 1,035,993,749 of CM060928.1, forward strand.
ATAAATTTCGAAATCGAACAAAACACTTCCAACATTAATTTTAACACTTTTACTATTTTCCATATTGTCGATATAAATTTTATAAGCCATTAAATTATTTTTAACAGGCATAAAATTCTAGATTCAATAATTTACTCAACTTCTAATTATTAAATTCTATTATTTAAGTATCAAATAAATAACGATATTTGTAATTCAAGTTAAAATTATTATATTGAACATTTAAAATCGATTTAATATTCCGATTTAAATTGCTTAAAAATTCCGGGTCGTCACAGACGAGGTCAGGTCCACAAAGCTACGCTTTTCACAAAAGCCAAGCTTCGATCAACATATGGTCAACAGCACTTCGTATGCCACATTTAACAAATTGGGAATGTATCACTAGTAACCGTCAACTACATAACCTCTGAGCTCGTACGTCTCAGAGAAGGGTGTTACAATAAATCTCCTCCACCATTCAGAAATGTATTTGATAGAAACCAGTTTTACATCTCAAAGTGCAACGTTAGACATACATCCATACAAGTTTTTTCCAAGTTCAAACAGAACCGAAGGCACTTCATAGAAGCCCTTGCAATCTTGATAATCCCTAATCACGTCTGGACTCCCCATCACAAAGGGTGATTAAATCTCTATACTAGGGATCAGCCGGTGCAAAGACATTCGACAGGTAATCCTTTTACTTTCGAAATTATCCGGTCTTCAAATGTAATCCATAACGTCGTATCATTATTCGGAATGGGTTATATGACAAAAAGTCCTTCCTCGGCTAAACCAAATAATGAGCGCTTAATTTAAAAAGCATATTGATATAGTGGGATCTTAGTTAAGTCACAACTTAAAGCCCAAAACCTTTCATCAAATGGTTTAAACAAGTTACCAATTCAAATCTTTAAACAAAAAGATTAACTTCACAAAGTTCACCAATCTTTCACAAAGATTAATTCATAGCGTTTAAATCAATTTTATTTCAAATATTTTATACAAAAGAAACACCTTTAAGATCCTCTTCATTTCAAAACAAAGTTCAACAATCTTTCACAAAGATTCATTCATAGCTTTCAAAACAGTTCTATTTCGAACTTGAAATCTTTTCAATACAAATCGGAAATCCTTTCTTCATTTGAAAGCTGTTATTATTTGAAAAACAATCCTTTTCGTTTAGGAAAAATCCGATCAAATATGTACAAGTTATTTCTTTAAAGTATAAACTTGGGTTAAATTCAAATCACAAAATAATACTTTTAAAAATGATTTAAAACCTATATAAATACATTATATAACTTGTATAACCATAATTTCTAAACATATATTTACCGAACTCAAGTTCAAACTTTGAATTCAAATTCAAATCAAACTATTTAAATTACCAAACTTTAACAAGTTATTCAAACTAAAAATCCTTTTCAAAAGTTTTTCATACTAAACCCAATTCCAATTCAAAACCATTTTTTGATTTACAATTAAACTTTTCAAACCATTTTGAATAAAAAAAAAGATAAATTTAAGTATCTGTGACTTAATCGATTTCCTCGTGAAATCCATATTAATGTGTATAACGACCCGCAGATCCGTACCCCTTGAGTCAACACTATTCTATGACAATCAAATCAAGTTGCACAGAAATACGAACCATTTAGGTTAAAGAAGAAGAGGTAGGAGAAGAGAAAAGAAAACAACATCAGAATCTAACCATCGCAGCGGAATAATATATAATAGATAGTAAATAAACTTTACTCAAAAGTAAATGCATCTGTTTACATATTACATCAGCAGAGTACATCAATGACAGCTCAACGGTATTATATAACTGGATACACAACTACTCAACACAGCGGAATATACATAAACAAATACCGGAGTACGTATCGTCATCCTGCTCGTCTCCTGAGTTCCACAACATCATATCCTGTATCCTATAATACTCGGTCTGACCCAAGCATTATAGTTAAATAACACCCGAGTCAGTCTGGAATACCAGCTTGAGAAAATCACACTCAATTGATTATTAAAGTTTCAAAAATACTTTGAAAACAAAAGCATCTCGTAGGACCACGCCACAAACAAACATGTAAGGTTTTTACCTTACGATAGCTAAAGCATTTTTATAGAAATCCTCTGATATTATAATAGGGTCTATATACAAATACTTATAAAATAGCTGAAATTGTTACATTATTAAATTCTAGCTACTAGCCACAAAGTGGGTAATACAAACAAAACTCGTACAAGGCTCGTAGGGAGAATGGATTTCCAACTAATGACTAGGCACTGGGGTACCAACTGTCGCAGTACGGGGCCTAGATCACCTAACCGAGGAGTACGCCCGCTCCCCTGCAACACAAGACTGGGACTACCCCTTACTGGATAATCCCGAGTGAGATCACCACGCGGTTGGGATCAGCAACCGCCCACTAAGCCGAAATAAAAAGGGACATCTAGACAAGAATGACCTCACCCTGCTTGGGTGCTACCCACCTAGCCTTGCTGCATAACCCCTGATTTTCAGTCATTCCCATTTGATGAGGCTTGCGGCTAAGTGTTACCTTTTTAGAACATATTCCTTAGAATGCCCATCGTCCACCTGACGATATTTCGCAAGCATTCATCCATACAAGTCTGTCCCGGGTTCGAACGGAACCGAAGGCACTATTCCTACTACATACATTTTGGAAATATCCTCAGGATTAGTAGCGACTAGCCCTTGCACTTCACTGCTCCATCTTTGAATCCAAACTCGTTTCATGAAACGTACAAACCAGATCGAAGTAGTTTTCGAGAAATAAATCTCGATCCCGGTCTCTTCGAAACGATCAGTGCATTTGGCCAATATTGATAGTCGGTGATTTAACTATCAATTAATGTTCACAAAATCAGTCACATAATAAATAATTTTCCAAATTATTTATTTATCTCAAAAATATCTTCACAAGATATATTTTCACTTTTCAAACTCCTTTGAAAACAGTTTTCAAAGCTATCTGCCTTTCTCAGAATAAATTTCAAGTATTTCTATTTCCACTAGAATCACCAAGCACAAACTTTAGATTTTTAAATAATTTACAAACACTTTATTGTAAAATATATTTAACATTTAATATAGAAAATTACTTTAGTACTTAATTTAAAATAGTACTCTAGAAATAACTAAAATAAGGGTAACTTGACATTAGAGCTTCTTCTTTAGATAAAATACTAAATCATTCTTTAAATAATCATTACGATAATAGGTTATCAAATTACTTACATTAGTGTTCACTTTAAAATATTTAAATTAAAACTACTTCAATACTTGATTAAAAATATATACTATATGAATATTTGAAAATAAGGTTACTTTATAAATATAAACTAAGTTTTCACCTTTAAAACAGAATTACTAAGTCACTCTTCATAAATTATTACTGCGGTAATAGATTTGAATAAATATTTACTTTAGAATTTTAAACATTTAGAAAAAATAAGTTTCCAAGAACATACTTTGAAAACGTACTTGGCTATCCAGAGAAATATAATTCTCTTCACAACCTTTAAAAATATATCACTATTTATTTTAAAACAAATTTTCTCATTCCTTTAATAAATTCCCAACTTGAATTTATTATTCCTAATATCCAATTTCAAACACTTAAAACAATTTCCTAATTGATTTCCAGTCTACTTCATTTATTCAAAAATCCTTTAATTTCAGATTTTATTCCTTAATTATGATTTAAAATACTTTTAATTGAAATACCAATTTAGATTTCTCAATTTACTTCTTATTCCTGTAAATAAATTTAAAACTTTAAGTTTTAAAATAATTCTTTATTCATTTAAATTAATATCACATAATTTTACAATTCATTAATTACTGTTTATTCAAACCCCTTTCTTTTCATTCCTAAAGTTATTTATTAGTATTTAACAAACTTCCATTTCTTTTTCAATTCATTCTTAATTTTATTAAATATTTTCTAAGATTATTTCGTTTACAACTTTACTTCCTTTATTTTCTTTTCAAAACCCAATTTATATATTTTTGGTAATTCATTATACCCAAATATATCCAATCAAATCATAGCATTCAATATTCCAATATATTCATCATAGAATATCAAGTAATCACAACAGAGAATATTAAATAATAAATGTTGAGAGATCCAGTTGGATCCCTCCAACCTGTTTTCCATGCATCCACAGACGTTAGCACAATAATATGCCAATTCCAGAATATACCATACTATAGCACATCGATCAATTTCAACCATTCAAACAATTATTTAAATTTAACCATTTAAATTTAAATTTAAATTAACTGAGTGAGATCAACTCACCTTTGACCTTTTAATTTGCAGTCTGATCCAATATTGACTCGAGTTTTCGATATTTGACCTTAAAAAAATATTAGACGATTCATAAATATTTGAAATAATCGAACAGTCAATTACCATTTATTAATTTTAATATAAACGAATTTTTCCTCTGAATAATTTCTAAGAGGTTAAAGTAATTAAGTAAGCTAATTTAATAAATTAACCCGCATTTATTCAAAATCAACAAGTAATTGGAAATTGATGTATATGTATATATTGTTTCTTACTGCATTTAAATGTATCCATATATATATATATATATATATATATATATATATATATATATATATATATATATATATATATCAATCACTGTTTTATAAAATCTATTGTTGCTTTATTTTCTTGAGTAAATAACAAAACTATGTTTTTGTTTACAACAAAATTCTTCAATGTATGTATATCTCTTACTGTTAAATTCAATATCAGTTTTACAAATTTAAACTTTTAGTAACACTAAAAAAAAATTGAAAATAAAAATCACCTTAACCCTGAACAACGCAGATCAAAACAACGAACCGGCTATGCTGAGCCTCGACTTCACTTCGCCGACACCCCGAAAACCTCGCGTTCGCACGTCGCCTGAAGACCACCTGAACCCTTGCCTTCCTCCAAAGAACCAGCCTCTAACCCACCGATCGCCGCTTCCCTCAGCGCCAACTTGCGTGTCTTCCCACGAAGCCTTGCGACCTCCAGCCTCGAATCACTCTCGAATAGAGGAGAGGAACGGTGATTCCTTTCGTACTGAGATGTTTTTGGGTTTGGGGAAACGAATCGCGAACAATTGAAGAAAGAGGGGAAAAGAAGCTCGCGTTATTATATATTTTTTTTAACTGAAGCGGATTCGATTTCGTGAATGAAATTATAAAGAGGGAAGGGGATGAGCGATTTACTTTTTTGAAACAAGGCAGCCATTTTTTACTTGGCCTGGGATTTAAATTTTCAACTGAAGATAGTGAAGATAAAGAAGGCTCAGTTGAAAGATAAAGAAGAAGACGCGATGAAAAGATGGAAGGTGGCTTCACAGAGAAGGGTGACAATAAAGACAGGCTAGGTTTGCTTACAGGGTGGCTAAAGGATTTGAAATTTATATTTTTATATTCAAAATATCCCGTGGTCCAAATTCTAACCCCTAACCCCAATTTAAATGCAACGACCAGCGTTCATAGAGTTATATCGTTATATTTTCAAAACTGAACCAAAACATCTTTAAATTCGAATTTAAAAGTGCTATCACCATCCATATTATCAAAGTAAATTTTCCAAACCTTCAAACTATTTTTAATCGGCTTAAAACACCAGATTCAATATTTAGCTCAACTTCAAATTATTTAAATCAATAATTTAATTATCAAATAAATGGTGATATTTGAAATTCAAGTTAAAAGTTAACTTTTGAATATTCAAAATCAATTGAATATTCAAATTTTAAAGGTTTAAAAATTCCGAGTCGTCACATTCCTCCCCCCTTAAAAGAATTTCGTCCCCAAAATTACTAGTTATGAAGAATGGTCCAACACCCGTTTACTTTTCCCAAACCAATCAGTTCAACTTCTAACCAACTATCTTTACCCATTACCATTCTTATTAGCTTCCCCAACTTTCCCATAGTTTTCAAAACAATATTACTTACTCTATCATTCAAATTTCAATTTAAAATTAGATTTTGAATTATCAAAAAAATTTCCAAAAATTTTCTAACTCCCTAAACTTCTGAAAAATTTCGCCAGCGTCTCCTTTGCGCGGCTAGCTCGGTACAACTACAAAATGGCTCTACGGCCTCCCAAATCCAAAAAGAAAACAAAACGCCAAGTGGCTAGATCAAAAACCCAATCAAATTTCATTCAGAAATTTTAATTACATACCTTTTTGTCGGGCCATTCAATTTATCTTCTGAACATCAAAACAATTTTCCTTTTCCTTTACAGTACCTGTTAATCCTATTTAGCAATAACATCCAATCACACATTCAAAATCATTTATTTGACTCCTTTTCAAAATTTCAATATTCATTTCCATTTAAGTCTGTACGATGTACATATATCAATCGTACGCAATATCGAATCCGATCGCCTACTCGATCACACAATTTCACTTCCGAACTAGTATCGTCCACCCGACTTCCTAGTGCGGGCTTAGATGTGGTTTCTTGATTAGAAACCGTCATTCTCCTTGCATAGTCATAACTATGATAGAGAATTTCCAGGATCAATCAAAATTCCATATCCAGGTTTGCCGTTGAAAATCGAGTGAAAAATCCTAACTCGTACCGGTATAACTATCTCGAAATTCTGTGCTCGAATCCGGATCAAATAGCTATGCCAATAAAATAATATACGTACATCCTATCACATTCATTTTGTTTTATATTCACTTATCCATAACCATCCCCATTTCACAACCTTCAGTTAAATTTCCATTCAATTATTCACTTGGAACAATTTTCCTCAATACCAATTTACTTAAGAATCTCACCATTCATTTCCTAAGTTTAATATAATTATTTTATACACTTCCTACATTAATTTTTTCTTCACTACTGAAGTTTATATTCAAATTGAATTTCAATTCTATATAAGTTTCAATTTGCTTCAATTTACTAATAAATTCCAAATCTAAATACCCTTTTATTAGTTTACTTATTAATTTATTTAAAATCTTAAATAAAAATTTATTTGCAAACCTTTTTCTTTCTTTAATTATTATTTTTTCAAACCATTTCTTCAATTCATCTTACTTTACTTATATAGTTGTAATTCCATTTTCTTACAAATTTAATTCATTTGTCGTTAGTGAAATTTTCAAAAGATCCAAAAAATTTCTAACTTCCAAAATTTTTGAAAATTTTTGGCAGAGTCTCTTTTGTACGGAAGAGCTTTTGCAATTTGACAAGAAATATAAATATACATACATCGACCCACCCGATTAGAAAACAGAAAAACAGTTCATATCCCCTATTTGTATTGCGTAGGCATACCTTATTTAGCATTTTAAAGCAAGCAACTATTTATTTAAGTAATTAGCGCGGAAAAACCAATCAGACGGCTTCCAAAACCTATACTTACTCATTTTCAACATGTCAGTGTCAAATATACAAAGTTTATTAACAACTTTCTTAATTTCAATAGCTAACACTTGTATAACATAAGCAATATCCACTAAACCCTTCCATAAGAAAATTTATAAGGTTCCAATGCAAATTTAAATGCTTTCATTTAAATGGTTTACACTTCATTGCTTGCATTCAATTCATTTTAAATCCAAATAAACTCATTTTTATTACAATTGATTCAAAAACCAATTTTATTTCTTATATTAACTCATTTGCTTGAACGACGACCATTACTCTGTAGATTCAATGATATTCACTTAATAAAATATCCATTCTAGTTTATAACTACTTAAAATTGATATCAATTCAATTTTTACTTTATTTTGTTCCATTTCTAATTGATTCCATTCAATTTATTTCATATTCCATATTCATATTTATCTTATTTGAATCCATTTATAAATCTTGGAACAATCCATTTTCAAACCATCCTATTCGATTCAAATGATTACACAACTCTCCACTTAACTCAATTTCATTCTTAGTCCAAACAAACTCATTTAAAATGAAATAATCCCAAAAGCAATCCAACTCCCATTTTTTCGAAGTCAAATTCTCATTAATATAACTTACGTTAATTAACTCAATTACTAATTTCATTTCATTTACCAAACCAGTTTTATTTAAAATCATTTCATAAAACTTGACACCACCATATCTCAAATTTACTTAAGTCAATCTTTTATTCGAATATTACTTAGTTATTCATTTTTCTTCATATTATTTCAACTTCAAAAAAAAAAAGTTTATAAGCACTTTCCAATTTAAATTCTTAATTTGATTTCAGTTACCAAACCAATTTCAAATTCCATTTCCATATTCCATTAACTAGTTAATTATCAATTTGTTTATTCTAATTTTATTTTTATCTTAGAAAATAACTTTAACTATTTTACTGGATTTCAATCTATTTCTAATTTAAGTTTTGGATTTTATTTATTTCCAAATTACAAAACAATTTTATTTGGCTTATTTATCTTACTTCCAATTTTTATAAGTCACCACTTATTTATTTTCATATTTTCATCAATGGACAACCAATCACATTCATGTTTTACTTTTTAACTCGGAATTATACATTTTATTTCAATGCACTTTCAATTCTTTTATAAGCTTTCGAAGCTTATTTATTCCAATTCGATACTTACTTAGTTTACATTTATTTATGTCAGTGTGAATTTATTTCAACCCAATTTTATTTAGCTCAACTCTAGTTAAATCTAGCTACACACACTTTATATATATATATATATATATATATATATATATATATATATATACACTCGTATTCACTAGATTCTGTTACTTTCAATTTCCATTCTAATCTTCTCTTTTTTTTAAATTTTTTTTACATTTCCAACTTATCTACACTCCGTTCACAATTCTTTTTAATTTAATACATTGAATTGGTTTTCTAACTTATTTTCTTTCCTACTCTCTTTTAATTTAACTCCTTCAAGTTGAATTTTATTTCAACAAATTCCAAATTAACAAGTTATCAAACTTATTATATGCCATAACATTCTTAGTAAAGGTTTCAGAGTTTAAACAATCTTTTAACATTTCAAATTTCCATTGAAACCACCTATATCCAAAATTCTTTGGTAAATTCAATTATCCCTTTGAATTTCGAAACCAAACCCAGTTCGCAAACAATTCCTTTAAAATAATTTGGTTGCAATTTCTCTTCTAGAAACTCGAAAATGAACATCGATGATGCTGCAGTCATCACCGACGTTATTTTCCAGCGACCGAAAGAGAACTAGATGCTTTTATCTCTTTAAAATCCCTTTCAAATATTTTTAAATTCGAAATTGCAATTCATTTAAGTCTATATTCAAACATACCTTGGAATTTTATCTCATTTTGATTTCAAATGTTTCTCTGGAATTCTATTCCAAAATTATAATCACCTTTACAGTTTACATTAACAAATCTCATTTGTATATGAGGTTTATTTCAATTTATAAATTTCATTTATAATCTATATTTCACATTCCATTTTGTTATATAAATTGATTCTTCAACTTTGGTTATAAGTTTCAATTTCTTATTCAATTTCTACACAACATTTTTATTAATTTCATATTATCATTCCTTAACAATCAAGCATACAAATACTATAATGCTGTTCAAAAATTATATCCTTTTTATATACAAAAATAATTTGGTTAAAATTATTTCATTTACCCTACTTTAAAAAATTATTGTGTCGAATTATTTTATTCAAGCGTTTAGAGATCCCTATCAATAACGTTAATCACTCGTGTTGACCAGAATCCATAAACTACTCAATAAACCAATCAAGACAATATAAAATCATTTTATATTCACTTACAAATACCCGCTCATATCTCTTAATAAACTCACTCATTCTAGAGTACTATTGACTCTATTTCAATGAGTAATTCCCATCAGAGCCAAGGTTATCACCAACCTGTGCTCTTATACCAAGTATAACGACCCGCAAATCCATACCCTTTGAGTCAACAGTATTCTACAACAATCAACTCAAGTTGCACAGAAATACGAACCATTTGGGTTAAAGAAGAAGAGGTAGGAGAAGAGAATAGAAAACAACATCAGAATCTAACCATCGCAGCAGAATAATATATAATAGATAGTAAATAAACTTTACTCAAAAGTAAATGCATTTGTTTACATATTACATCATCAGAGTACATCAATCACAGCTCAACGATATCATACAACTGGATACACAACTACTCAACACGGTGGAATATAAATAAACAAATACGGGAGTACGTATCGTCATCCTGCTCGTCTCCTGAGTTCCACAGCATCATATCCTGTATCCTATAATACTCGGTCTGACCCGAGCATTATAGTTAAATAACACCTGAGTCAGTCTGGAATACCAGCGTGAGAAAATCACACTCAATTGATTATTAAATTTTCAAAAATCCTTTGAAAGCAAAAGCATCTCGTAAGACTACGCCACAAACAAACATGTCAGGTTTTTACCTTACGATAGCTAAAGCATTTTTATAGAAATCCTCTGATATTATAACAGAGTCTATTTACAAATACTTATGAAATAGCCGAAATTCTTACATTATTAAATTCCAGCTACTAGCTACAAAGTGGGTAATACAAACAAAACTCATACAAGGCTCGTAGGGAGAATGGATTTCCAACTAATGACTAGGCACTGGGGTACCACCTGTCACAGTACGGGGCCTAGATCACCGTACCGAGGAGTACGCCCGCTCCCCTGCAACACAGTATTGGGACTACCCCTTACTGGATAATCCCGGGTGAGATCACCCCGCGGTTAGGATCAGCAAACGCCCACTAAGCCGAAATAAAAAGGGACATGTAGACAGGAATGACCTCACCCTGCTTGGGTGCTACCCACCTAGCCTTGCTGCATAACCCCTGATTTTCAATCATTCCCATTTGATGAGGCTTGAGGCGAAGTGTTAACTTTTTAGAACATATTCCTTAGAATGCCCATCGTCCTCCTGACGATGTTTCGCAAGCATTCATCCATACAAGTCCGTCCCAGGTTCGAACGGAACCGAAGGCACTATTCCTACTACATCCATTTTGGAAATATCCTCAGGCTTAGTAACGACTAGCCCTTGCACTTCACTGCTCCATCTTCGAATCCAATCTCGTTTCACGAAACATACAAACCGGATCGAAGTGGTTTTCGAGAAATAAATCTCGATCCCAGTCTCTTCGAAACCATCAACGCATTTGGCCAGTATTAATAGTCGGTGATTTAGCTATCATTAATGTTCACAACATCCATCACATAGTAAATAATTTTCCAAATTATTTATTTATCTCAAAAATATCTTCACAAGATATATTTTCATTTTTCAAACCGCTTTGAAAACAGTTTTCAAAACTATCTTCCTTTCTCAGAATAAATTTCAAGTATTTCTATTTACACTGGAATCACCAAGCACAAACTTTAGATTTTTAAATAATTTAAAAACACTTTATTGTAAAATATATTTAACATTTAACATAGAAAAATTACTTTAGTACTTAATTTAAAATAGTACTCTAGAAAAAACTAAAATAAGGTTAACTTATAACTAGACATTAGAGCTTCTTCTTTAGATAAAATACTAAATCATTCTTTAAATAATCATTACGATAATAGGTTATCAAATTACTTACTTTAGAGTTTACTTTAAAATAATTAAATTAAAACAACTTCAATACTTGATTAAAAATATATACTATATGAATATTTGAAAATAAGGCTACTGTATAAATATAAACAAGGTTTTCACCTTTAAAACAGAATTACTAAGTCACTCTTTATAAATTATTACCGCGGTAATAGATTTGAATAAATATTTACTTTAGAATTTTAAACATTTAGAAATAATAAATTTCCAAGAACATACTTTGAAAACGTACTTGGCTATCCAAAGAAATATACTTCTCTTCACGACCTTTAAAAATGAATCACTATTTATTTTAAAATAATTTTTCTCATTCCTTTAATAAATTCCCAACTTTAATTTATTCTTCCTAATATCCAATTTCAAACACTTAAATCAATTTCCAAATTGATTTCCAATCTACTTCATTTATTCAAAAATCCTTTAATTTCAGATTTTATTCCTTAATTATGATTTAAAATACTTTTAATTGAAATACCAATTTAGATTTCTCAATTTACTTCGTATTCCTATAAATAAATTTAAAACTTTAAGTTTTAAAATAATTCTTTGTTCATATAAATTAATATCACATAATTTTACAGTTCATTTATTACTGTTTATTCAAACCCCTTTCTTTTCATGCTTGAAGTTATTTATTTGTATTTAACAAACTTCCATTTCTTTTTCAATTCATTCTTAATTTTATTAAACTTTCTAAGATTATTTCGTTTACAACTTTACTTCCTTTATTTTCTTTCCAAAACCCAATTTATATATTTTTGGTAATTCATTATACCCAAATATATCCAATCAAATCATAACATTCAATATTCCAATATATTCATCATAGAATATCAAGTAATCACAACAGAGAATATTAAATAATAAATGTTGAGGGATCCAGTTGGACCCCTCCAACCTGTTTTCCCTGCATCCACAGACGTTCGCACAATAATATGCCAATTCCAGAATATACCATACTATAGCACATCAATCAATTTCAACCATTCAAACAATTATTTAAATTTAATCATTTAAATTTAAATTTAAATTAACTGAGTGAGATCAACTCACCTTTGACCTTTTAATTTGCAGTATGATCCAATCTTGACTCAAGTTTTCGATATTTGACCTTAAAAATATATTAGATGATTCATAAATATTTGAAATAATCGAACATTCAATTACCATTTATTAATTTAATATAAACGAATTTTTCCTCTGAATAATTTCCTAGAGGTTAAAGTAATTAAGTAAGCTAATTTAATAAATTAACCCCCATTTATTCAAAATCAACAAGTAATTGGAAATTGATGTGTATGTATATATTGTTTCTTACTGCGTTTAAATGTATGCATATATATATATATATATATATCAATCACTGTTTTATAAAATCTATTATTGTTTTATTTTCTTGAGTAAATATAAAAACTACGGTTTTTTTTACAGCAAAACTCTTTAATGTATGTATATCTCTCGCTGTTAAATTCAACATCAGTTTTACAAATTTAAACTTTTAGTAACACTAAAAAATTTGAACATAAAATCACCTTAATCCTGAACAACGCAGATCAAAACAACGAACCGACTATGCTGAGCCTCGACTTCACATCGCCGACACCACCAAAACCTCGCGTTCGCACGTCGCCTGAAGACCACCTGAACCCTTGCCTTCCTCCAAAGAGCTAGCCTCTAACCCACCGATCTCCACTTCCCTCGGCGCCAACTTACACGTCTTCCCACGAAGCCTTGCAACCTCCACCCTCGAATCACTCTCGAGTAGAGCAGAGGAACGGTGATTCCTTTCGTACTGAGATGTTTTTGGGTTTGGGGAAACGAATCGCGAGAAACTGAAGAATGAGGGGAAAAGAAACTCGCGTTACTATATATATTTTTTTAACTGAAGCGGATTCGATTTCGTGAATGAAATTTGTAAGAGGGAAGGGGATGAGCGATTTACTTTTTTGAAACAAGGCAGCCATTTTTTCTTGGCCTGGATTTTAAATTTTCAACTGAAGATAGTGGAGATAAAGAAGGCTCGGCTGAAAAATAAAGAAGAAGACGCGATGAAAAGATGGAAGGTGGCTTCACAGAGAAGGGTGAAGATAGAGACAGGCTAGGTCTGCTTATAGGGTGGCTAAAGGATTTGAAATATATATTTTTATATTCAAAATATCCCGTGGTCCAAATTCGAACCCCTAACCCCAATTTAAATGCAACGACCAGCGTTCATAGTGTTATATCCTTATATTGTCAAAACTGAACCAAAACATCTTTAAATTCGAATTTAGAAGTGCTATCACCGTCCATATTATCAAAGTAAATTTTCCAAACCTTCAAACTATTTTTAACCGGCTTAAAACCCCAGATTCAATATTTAGCTCAACTTCAAATTATTTAAATCAATAATTTAATTATCAAATAAATGGTGATATTTGAAATTCAAGTTAAAAGTTAACTTTTAAATATTCAAAATCAATTGTATTCAAATTTTAAAGGTTTAAAAATTCCAGGTCGTCACAATGTGTGTATGGTGTAGTTCAGGGGTTTTACACAATAGTGCAACATTATCAATCATCACAATCCAAACACATCCGTATTGATAAGCGGCATAATCCTATAACGCTTTCTTCATTCATGGATTCACAGATTAATAATATAAATTCATGACAGATAAATAAATTACATTAATCATAGCTCAAATCAAAATAATTCATATCACAAAGTATCGTACATCAAGGATATCAAACAATTCGGCATTCAATAGAATCCAAACATTCATAAGTAAAATTTATTAACATCTTATTAATTTAAACCAGATTAATTACTTATGAATAAACTACTAATTTTGGTTAATTAATATTAACTAATTACAAGCCGTTTTGATTAATTTTCCTTTAATCATTTATTAATTAACCTTTAATAATAAATTAACCAACCTTTAATTATTAATTAATCAACCTTAATAAATAATTAATCTTTAATCATTAAATAATTTGACCTTTAGTTATTTAATTATTCTTTAAATTAATTATCCTTAATTACATTAATTAATTAACCCTTAATTCTTCACCATTTAATTAATTATTCTTAATTAATAAATTAATCTTAATTAATCTCATAAATAAATTAACTCTTAATTAATTATCTTTAGTTAATTACCCAAATTAATTAACGTTTGATTACTTGATCACTTTAATTACATTCAGTAATTATCCATTAATAAATCACCTTAATTAATTACATAAAGTAATTAATCTTTAGGTACTTCCACTAAGAAATCATCCTTTTCATTAATTAATCTTTAATCATAAATAATTATCCTTGATTACTTTTATTAAGTAATTAACCTTTAAACTAAATTAATATTTTATATAGCAAAAAAAACATTTCATCTTTAATTAATTATATTATTAAGTTTATTTAAATTAAACTTTTAAAATAAATTAAGGTTATATATATGTATATATATTGAAATACTTAAAACTCAAAATAATTTACTTCCAAACTTTTAATAAATTCCAAATTAAATAAACATTACTTATTTTAAAAAATGGTTAACTAATTGTTTAAACTTGGTTGATTTTTAACAAAACAAATCTGAAACATGTTTTCTTCCCAAATTTTTAAAACTTGGAATTTAACAAAACAAAATACCCAGGCCCAAAGTAAAAATCCCTGAGCCAACACTCATCCACTACCTCGATACCACTCGCGTGCGAACCCGAGAAATTATTCGAGCCACCACTTCATTTCCTCGAGATCAAACTCGAGTTAACCTTCTTCTTCCTCGAACTTTGGTTAATCCAGATACGAACATCAACCCGCGCACACGTACAGGTGGCTGCCGACGTTCTGACCAACGTCGACATCATTGACAAGTCCGCTTCGATCACCATACTCAATTCCGACCACCAAAATCGCAAGACATTCACGAATGCGAGTTTAAGCGTATCATCTACCACATGGAACAAAATTAGTTGCAAAAAGCCACTTTTTCACGATGTCTTCGACCTCCGGTCACCCCACCTTCGAGTCCAAACCCTCACCACTCACCCATGAAGCTTTTCCATTGGGTGCGATCGACCAAAAACCCACAGTTTAACAAATTCTGACCCTACCTAAAAATTAGATCTAAACCCTAAAATCAAGTCGTGTTGTCGCCACCGTCATTAGAAAATCCTCTAGACAATTTTCTGATGTTCACTATTCCACCAGCCTCCTTCATCATTGATCGTGACATCCCATTCGTCGTCGTGATCGGAATTTGCCAAAAGATTGTATTCTGTTCAACTTAAAAATTCACCACAACTACCAAATTAAAAATCACAATATTATTTTTAAAATTCATCCTTTATAATTCGAATTTGATTGTATATAAACAAAGTATGGAAATTCAACACTCATGTTTTTGACTTGAGTTGATTTTCTTTGACATTTCTTATATCCAGCAATCCTAGATGTTGATAATACTTAATAATATTTTTAAAATAGATTGTGATCACTCAAACACATTTTTTTCGAACATTAAAGCCTAAAGGGGATAAGGAGATTAGATTTAGGATTTTGAATAGGTTTTAGAACCTATTGTGTTTGAACAGAAGCATGGTTTTTCCTGTTCCTAGGCATATATACAGAGATTACCACACATACATATACAAAAAAATCATTTTTAAACAACATGCACACCCTAATCCATATCATATTTTCAAAGATCACCACATGCTAATCAGGTATGACAAGCTTTAAGAATTAATAGGGTGGTTTGCTCACTGACACAAAAACAGAAAACAGGTTTCAGATTTGTAAATCTGGAAATTGATGATTTGTACAGAAGCTTTTAATCTGATCTTTGCTTGAATATTGAGTTGATCTTGCTTTTACTTGAATTGTTCTACCCCTTGATCTTTGCTTAGATTAAAAGTTTTGAACAGGTGGAAGATTATTTGTCTGAATCCTTATAGTTTCCAGGTTTGATTTTATCGTCTGGTTTATGCTTTATTTTCCAGGTTTGTAATCTGTTTTTGAGAAAACTGTTGTTTGATTTTCATTCCTAGTTTTAGAAAGTTCAAGAGATTTGACTGCTTTTTTTTTAATTTTTCTTCCTTGGTTTTTTTTTTGAAGATGAAAGATGAAGAGAAAGTTTTTAACTGAAATAAGTAACCATGCTTCTTCTTTTAAAATATGTTATTCGATTTAGAAGAAAATAAAATGCCACTTATATTTTTAAACTAACACTTGTATTTTGCAGGGTTTAAATCTTTTACACTTGTTGAAAATAAATATTTTTATGTTTAAACCCTTTTCTTTAATCTATTTAAACTTTTGTTTTAAATCCCTACTTTAAATAAATTTACAAATTTTGTTCTTAAACCCTTTGTTTAATATCTTTCTATTTGGTTTAAATATGTACAAAACTAATTTATTTCTAGTACAAAAGAAAAGTATTTTAAACTTCTTATTAATTTAAGCAAATTATACTTTTATATATTTACAAACTGTATTTTAAAAGAAAATGTTCTAATCTTTGTAACCAATACTATTTTAAACTTAGTTTATTATACTTTTATATGTATATGTGTACATATAAATTTCATTTAGTTATGTATAAATTTAAAATTAGACTTAAGTTATTATTCTTATGTTTATATAAATAATACTAGTGTTGAAAATGTTCAAATTTAACTTTTAGAAAATTATTGTATTAATTTCAAAATATAACTTCCAAATAACTATATTAAAATTAGAAAACAAACCATTTAAAATATAGAGTATTAAATCCAATTTATTCATAATATATTTATTATTGAATTTCAAATCCAATATATTATCTAAAATATTTATTTTTAAATTTCAAAAAAATTAATATACAAGCAATTTGTATTTATACGCGAATAAATAAAGAAATATACTTTTACAAATATATATTTTATTCCATTCACAATCTATTTATTTTCCAAAATTTTAAAATAATTCACAATTTAATTCCAAAAATTAGATTAATTACCAATTTATATTTAATTTAAAAAACATGAATTTTACAGATTCCACCCCTTAATAAAATTTCATCCCCGAAATTTGCTAGACAGGGAGACCATCAGATAAGCACACAAAGAAATGGTTTACCAGATCAAATTAAATATCGATCCTGCATTTGGCTTACCAAATCAGAATATCATTAGTAAGTACAAGAACGAACTCATTCAATACTACACAAGATACTTGGGTCATTAGATCTACGAAATACGTAGGGGCATTCGTTAATTCGGAGGATAACTAACCATTGGTGGAATATATCGGAACCCAATAAAAACAGACAAATGGATACTCAACTGAGGTCGGAATATCCCAAAGTATACACCCGCGTGACCCTTTTTGGACTTGGATCCACACAAGAAATTACAACCAAATTTTGGAATTTGGTTCTGACCAAAATCGTTATTGACACAAATTAATCTATCTTCATATTTTGTTAACCAATTTATTCCAATTTCAAATTTCAAATTCATTGAAGTTAAAATGAAAAGATGATAAGAAACCGATGAAGAGAATACAAAATAGGAATTAGAACCTTTTCTACAACGATTCGCATGGCCACCATCACACCAAAGCTTCTTCTTGCAGCTGCCATAAAGCAATCAAAAAATTGATATCAGAGATGATCAGAAGAGATTGATAGAGAAGGTTTGTTCCTTGCTGTTACAGGTACTAACCATTTGTAGTGGTACTTCCCTGTCCCCTACCTCGTCTTCTACTTGCATTCATACTTACTATCAGTGAATAGTAAGAGAATTTACTGAGGCATACAGACGGATATCTTAGGGATATACTCATTCTAGGGTATACTTCACCCTATCTCTAGTGAGTTACATAATGTGTTATACTCCTGACCTAAAGTTCAACCTTCAACTCTGATACCACTGTAACGACCCAGACTCGACCTTCGAAAATCGGCACCAAATACATCACTTATATTCGAATACCGCAGATTCAAGCGTCGAATCTGCTTCGTCGGAGCTTATAACACATTAAGTACAACAACACAGCGAAAGAAAAATAAATAAATTTACCATTGATACACAATAGATACAATAATCTAATACAAACGAATTGTCAATATCAAAGACAAGATATAACAGCGGAAATATAATAACACCAGAAGAAGAGATAACATCAGTAGAGGAAAGATATCTCACAAATGCCCAAGCTACAAAGATTCCAATCCAAAAGCTCGAACCACCATCAAAATGAATTAAGCAAACTCGATCCCCAACGCGATTGCCAAACCAATGACTTCAAAGGCTATCTAATCTACAAGCACTAGCTGATTATCTGAAAATCTAACTCTAGGCTTCCCGTGTGGAAAATTGTGGGCACTTAGAGTTTAGAAAGGGAACAATAAACTCCAGGCCAGTCATGGGACTGGTGTGAGCAAACAAAAATAGTTTTATTTGAAACAAAACAAACAAAAGAATTTAAAAAGGAAATCTGCAATTCTTTTTGTAAAATGAAACTACCATAAGGCCTCCCGCCACATACATATTGAAAACGCATAATTGGAGGAGATTTCTCGTTATGATAGTCAAACATGCTTGATACACAAAAACCTTTTTGATATTATTATTAGTGCATGGTTGAAAACATTTGCATGTATAATATTAATCCGAGCCAGCATACAACCATTATTATATGCCTACTATAGCTACCATCTAAACAGTGGGTCACCACCATAAGTAAATGACAGGTTGTACAACTAAAACCGTACAAGGCTCGTCTTGGTGATTGGATTTCCAACCAAAGGTCGAGCTAAGGAACTTCTTGTGCCACATGGGTACGCCTTTGGAGTTACGCCCCGAGAACCTAACAGGATCTCTTCCAGCACAAGGCCGGGTTACCTCTGTAACTAGGTAACTACTACATGAGTGAGCCATCCCCCGGTCATAACCAACCTTTATACGAGAGCTCTCAACCAACAACCACAAAGCAATAGATTTGCAGCAACCACATAGGTTAAGTATCTGTGCTACATACAATGACACCACCTCTAACCAGAAGGAAATGGACATACCCCCGGGGGTGATATCCCCAAATAACCTTTCCGTATCTTTCCTGTTTCAATCATTTCGGGTTGTGAGGTCCGACGAGGTCACATCCACAAAGCTACGCTTTTCACAAAAGCCATGCTTCAATCAACACATGATCAACAGCACTTCGTATGCCACATTACCAAATTGGGAATGTATCACTAGCAACCGTCAATAACATAACCTCTAAGCTCTTACATCTCAGAGAAGGGTGTGAAGCTAAGAGAATAAATCTCCGCCACCAAACATAAATGTATTTGATAGAAACTAGCTTTACATCTCAAAGTGTAATGTCAGATATACATCCATACAAGTTTGTTCCAGGTTTGAATAGAACCGAATGCACTTCAAAGAAGCCCTTGCAATCCGGATAATCCGTAATCACGTCTGGACTTTCCATCACAAAGGGTGATCAAATATCTATACCGGGGATTGGCTGGTGCAGAGATATTCGACAGGTAATCCTTTCGCTTTCGAAAAGATCCGGCCTTCACCATCGGTCTTCAAATGCAATCCATAACGTCGTATCATTATTTGGAGTGGGTTATATGACACAAAGTCCTCTCCTGGCTAAACCAAATAATAAGCGCTTAATGTGAAAAGCTTACGGATAAAGTAGGATCTTAGTTAAGTCACAACTTAAAGCCCAAAACCTTTCTTCAAATGGTTTAAACAAATTGTCGTTTCAAATCTTTAAACGAAAAGATTCACTTCACAAAGTTCACCAATCTTTCACAAAGATTAATTTAAAGCTTTTAAAACAATTATATTTCAAATCTTTATACCAAAAATACACCTTTAAGATCCTCTTCAGTTTCAAAACATAGTTCAACAATCTTTCACAAAGATTCATTCATAGTTTTCAAAACAATTCTATTTCAAACTTGAAATCTTTTCAACACAAATTGGAAACCCTTTCTTTATATGAAAGCTATTATTATTTGAAAAACAATCCTTTTCGTTTCGAAAAAATCCGATCAAATATGCACAAGTTATATCTTTCAAGTATAAACTTAGGTTAAATTCAAGTCCCAAAATAATACTTTTAAAAATGGTTTAAAACCCATGCAAATGCATTATATAACTTGTATAACCATAATTTCTAAACATATATTTATAGAACGCAAGTTCAAAATTTGAATTCAAATTCAAATTAAACTATTTACATTAGCAA
The DNA here is from genome assembly GCA_030765085.1 of Allium cepa. Classification (NCBI taxonomy): domain Eukaryota; kingdom Viridiplantae; phylum Streptophyta; class Magnoliopsida; order Asparagales; family Amaryllidaceae; genus Allium; species Allium cepa. The sequence goes on from CM060928.1 coordinate 1,036,014,628, forward strand.
ACTTTAATAAGTTATTCAAACTAAAACTCCTTTTTAAAAGTTTTTCATATTAAATCCAATTCAAATTCGAAACCATTTTTTGGATTTAAAATTCAACTTATAAAACCATTTTGAATGAAATAATATTAAATTTAAATATCTATGACTTAACCGCTTTCCTCATGAAATCCATATTTTTATGTATATGGTGTAGTCCAGGGGTTTTACACAATATTGCAACATCATCAATCATCATAATCCAAAAAGAGCAATTGATAAGCGGTATGATCCTACAACACTTATCTTCATTTATAGATTCACAGATAAATAATATAAATTCATCACAGATAAATAAATTATATACATCACAGCTCAAATCAAAATAATTCATATCATAGAGTATCATACATCAGGGAAATCAAATAATTCAGCATTCAATAGAATCTAAACATTCATAAGTAAAATTTATTAACATCTGATTAATTTAAACCAAATTAATTACTTATGAATAAACTACCAATCCTGGTTAATTAATATTAATTAATTACAAACCATTTTGATTATTATCTTTTAATCATTTATTAATTAACCTTTAATAACAAAATAATCAACGTTTAATTATTAATTAATCAACCTTAATAAATAAATTAATCTTTAATCACTAAATAATTTAACCTTTAATTATTCTTTAAATTAGTTATCCTTAATTACATTAATTAATTAACCCTTAATTAATTACCATTTAACTAATTATTCTTAATTAATCTCATAAATAAATTAACTCTTAATTAATTATCTTTTAATTAATTACCCAAATTAATTAACCTTTGATTACTTAATCACTTTAATCACATTCAATAATTATCCATTAATAAGTCACCTTAATTAATTACATAAAGTAATTAACCTTTAGATATTTCCACTAAGAAATCATTCTTTTCATTAATTAATCTTTAATCATAGATAATTATCCTTGATTACTTTATTAAGTAATTTACCTTTAAACTAAACTAATGTTTTATATAGCCAAAAAAAAAATTCATTTTTAATTAATTACAATTTTGTGCACGCGTGCAGGTAGCCGCCGACATTCTGACCAGCGTCGCCATCGCTGGCAAGTCCGCTTCGATAACCATACTCAATTCCGACCACAAAATCACAAGACATTCACGATTGCGAGTTTGAGCAGATCAGCTACCACATGGAACAAAACCAGTCGCCAAAAGCCACTTTGTCACGACGTCTCCAACCTTCGGTCACCACACCTTCGAGTCCAAACCCTCACCACTCACCTACGAAGTTTTTCCCCTGGATTCGATCGACCAAAAAGCCTCGACGATGATGCAGTTTAACAAATTCCAACCCTATCTAAAACTTAGGTCTAAACCCTAAAATCAATTCATGCCATCGGAACCGTCATTAGAAAATCCTCCAAACAATTTTTTAATGATCACTATTCAACCAGCCTCCTTCCCCATCGATCGCGACATCCCATTCATCGCCATTGATCGGAATTTGCCAAAAGACTGAATTCCGTTCGACTTAAAAATTCACCACAACTTCCAAATTAAAAATCACAATATTATTTTTAAAATTCATCATTTTAGAATTCGAATTTGATTATATAATCAAAGTATGGAAATTCAACACTCAACTTTTTGACGGTGTTGATTTTTTCTGGCATTTCTTATACCCAGCAATCCTATATGTTGACAATACTTAATAATATTTTTATAATTTAGATTATGATCATTCAAACACATTTTATTCGAACATCAAAGCCTAAAGGGGATAAGGAGATTAGATTTAGGATTTTGAACAGGTTTTAGAACCTGTTATGTTTGAACAGAAGCATGGTTTTGCCTATTCCCAGGCATGTATACAGAGATTACAACACATACATATACAAAAAAAATCATTTTCAAACAACACGCACACCCTAATCCATGTCATATTTTCAAATATCACCACATGCTAATCCTATATAGCAACCTTTACGAATTAATAAGGGTGGCTTGCTCACCTGACACAAAAACAACAAATAGGTTTCAGATCTATAAATCTGGAAATTGATGATTTGTACTGAAGCTTTTAATCTGATCTTTGCTTGAATATTGAGTTGATCTTGCTTTTATTTGAATTTGCGCTACCCCTTGATCTTTTCTTAGATTAAAAGTTTTGAACATGTTCAAGATTGTTTGTCTGAATCTTTATAGTTTCCAGGTTTAATTTTATCTTCTAGTTTGTGCTTTGTTTTCTAGGTTTGTAATTTTTTTTGACAAAACTGTTGTTTGATTTTCGTTCCTGGTTTGAGAAAGTTCAAGAGGTTTGATCGCTTTAGTTTCAATTTTTCTTTCCTGTTTTTTTTTTTTTTGAAGATGAAAGATGAAGAGAAAGTTTTTAACTGAAATAAGTAACCAGGCTTCTTCTTTTAAAATATTTATATAAATTCAATTTAAAATAAAATAAAATGCCACTTGTATTCTTAAACTAACACTTGTATTTTGCACGGTTTAGATCTTTTACACTTGTTGAAAAGAAATAATTTTATGTTTAAACACTTTTCTTTAATCTATTAAATTTTTTTGTTTAAAACCCTATATTAAATAAATTTACAAATTTTGTTTTTAAACCCTTTGTTTAATATAGTTTCTATTCTGAAATATTTATAAAACTAATTTATTTTAAGTATAAAAAAAAGTATTTTAAACTTCTTATTAATTTAAGCAAATTATACTTTTATATTTTTACAAACTATATTTTTAAAAGAAAATGTTCTAATCTTTATAACCAATACTATTTTAAATTTAGTTTATTATACTTTTACATGTATATGTATACATACAAATTTAATTTAGTTATGAATAAATTTAAAATTAAATTTAAGTTATTATTCTTATATTTATATAAATAATACTAGTGTTGAAAATGTTCAAATTTAACTTTTTGAAAATTATTATATTAATTTCAAAAATATAACTTCCAAATAATTGTATTAAAACTAGAAAAAAAAACTTTTTAAAATATAGAGTATTAAATCCAATTTATTCATAATATATTTATTGTTAAATTTCAAATCCAATATATTATCTAAAACATTTATTTCTAAATTTCAAAAAAAGTAATATACAATCAATTTGCATTTATAAATGAACAAAAAAACAAATATCTTTATATAAATATATATTTTATTCCATTCACAATCTATTTATTTTCCAAAATTTTAAATTAATTCACAATTTAATTCCAAAAATTAGATTAATTACCAATTTATATTTGATTTAGAAATAGGAATGTTACAATGGAATTTGATACGTTTAAAGGATATGATTTTATAACTTGATTTTGGTTTAAGGTTTAATGAATATTTCAAGTTTGAGTTTTATTTAAGGGATATTTGGTTTATTAAGTGAATATTTTCAAAGCTAAATAATATTAAAGTGAATTTTAGGTATATATGAAGTTATCAAATTTAGTCTTGAAAACGTGGAATATTTTAAAGCTTTGAAATATATTGAAATTGAAATGGTTTATTGTGGTTCAAATCAGTATTTGAAATCGATATAATTTGAAATGGGTTAATTGAATGGAAATTGAAATTGATGATTTTAGATTTGATTTAAATTTGAATTTTGGAATTCGAGATGATTTGGTATTGACTTGTGAAATTTAAGGAAGCTATTTTGTTATATGAGTATTTTTAAATTATATTTAAAACTATTCATGTATTTTAATTTATAAATTATTTTAGTATAGACCATTTTGATATAAACTATTTTTGCTTATAACTCTTTTATATAAACTATTTTACTTTATAAACTGTTTTATTATATATACTATTTTAGTATCTAAACTATTTCGGTGGTGGAAGTTTTGTTTTCAAAGTTATGAATTCCAAAAGTATTATGATTTTAAAATGTTATGATTTCAAGTGTTTGGTTCCGAAAGTGTTATAACCTTGAAATTGCTATGTTTTGGAAAAGGGATATATTTGAAATGGAAGTGATATCGTATTGATATGGTTTTGAAACGGCAAAGATATTTTGGTTTTGAAGTATAAATTATTTTGAAATGACAACGGTGTTATAGTAACGTTTGGTTGTTAAGGAGAGCGGGATTGGAAGTTGTCATACTCTCTGCCAACTCCGAAAACCACTTTAGCAACCGTGTACACGGTGGAGATTCTAGAATGAAGTAGGATGGTGGCGAAGATCCTATGAGGTATATACGTGGACTCAACTCTCTTGAGTTGGCATAAGGTGGCTAAAATAGGAGTAATCGATGGGCTAATGAGGTAGCTCCTTTGATCGGACACACTCCTTCGATACCATATTATTACTTTGTGATTGATTGGGTGCACCTCTGATTTTATGGGAGTATGGCTCGAGGTGGCCGGTAGTGGCTGCTATGCATTACCACCGGTCCAGAAGTGCAATTTGTATATCTACTCTGGCATTGCTTAGTTGTGCTGTGTTACCAACCCTAGCGTTCTTTACTACAAGTTTGATTTGTGTTGTACGTATGGAGTATCCTCTGGTGGCTTCCCGATCGGGAGGGACTACAGTACTTATAGACTATAGGCACTATAAAATGTGTTAAATGGGATATGCGTAATGCCTTAACGCTATTTTTAAATATATTATACTTTACTTTAGACATTTTGTAATAGCGTATATTAATACATAGTAGATAGTTTAACGGATCCTTAGAGGATGGTTATCCCAAACATCCTTTGAGTTACTTGTATTTCAGTTGTTATTTCACTTGAGTTGATGTGACGACCCCGAATTTTTGATCATTTGAAATTGGAATATTTAATTGACTTTAAATATTTAAAGGTTAATTTTTAACTTGAATTCAAATACCACTATTTATTTGATAATTAAACTATTGAATTAAATAATTTGAAATTGAGTAAAATTTTGAATCTGGAGTTTTAAGCCTGTTAAAAATAATTTGAAGGCTTATAAAATTTATATTGATAATACTTAAGAAAATAAAAGTGTTAAAAATTTAATTTAACAGTGATTTGTTCAGTTTTTAAATTTCATCGTATAAATTGAATTTAAAAATAGCCTTCCAAGGCACAGTCTCGGAATTCAACGAAACCAGTTCCATTGGATCCGAATATTGTATTATTATCGAATTTAAAATTTCGTATTGATCGGAGTTGTTGTGTGAGCGCACGATATATAAACGCGCTAAAAATTTAATTGATAATAATTGATTCGGAAAGCTATCTTCTCCATACAATTGAATTAGGACTTGAAACCTTTTCTGTTGCATCCGTAATAGGGATATAACATTAGGAACGCCTAGCGTCACGTGTGACGCCCCACCTCTATACCCACGCTAGCCAAGAACACTCCGGAGTAGTGCTGTCAACTAGCACGGAGAATAAGGCTGTTGAGGAGCGACCATCCATGTAATTGCTTATCACACGGTGGCTATAAATAATCTTCGAAAACAAACATAGAAATAATCATATCACAAATCAGTCACAGATATCCATATCACAAAGGCGGAAGAAGATATGAATATATAACTAACACATGAAAGTGTACATCAGAGTAGTGGTCAGTAAGATCCACGATAATACAAGAGAATAGCAACACGTGCTGTACAAAAGAATACAACTATGAGTCTATATCTCAAGTGTATACAACAAAAACTTCTAATCTAAGCAGTTAGCCAAAAGTCAGAGTGATGAATCCCTGGGAAGAAGTCAAGCAGAAGCACATGTAACATCTCGGTCTGACCCGAGTATTATTTAAGAAAGTAATAAACGGGTCAGTCTAGCTATAAATATCAGATGACATGATATAACATAAAAGATATGGCATAGACATAAACATCCATAATGACATACCACTATAAGTATGTAAATAATGATCAACAGAAGATCAATCAATAAGAGATAATCAATATCACAAGAATCTTCTCAAAGATTCGGAAAGGGCATCATACCCCAAACTTGTACTCATAACAAGTCAATGACATAAATTCTAGAAATCAATGCAAGAAGTCCAGAAATCATAGAAAAGAGAAAGAGGCCTATCACATGACGGTCCGAAGACCAAGGGGAGCTACCCCACATGTGTGAATGGAATCACACAGATTAAGGTCCAGACTAACCAAAAAGCAAAAAGGTATGTGTGAGTGGAATCACACAAGTGGTGTCTAGTCTAACCTCGCAACAAGCGACATCGCACAGTTGCTAGTCTAAATCATCGGAATGATCGTCATGATCAACGAGAAGTGTCAATTACACTAAGCTAGTAAATATAGAAGTTTAGCTTCATGTCCCATAACCACTTGCTTAACTTAAATATTTACGAACAAACTGTAAATCTTCACTAATAAAATTGTCACAAGAGGTTCAATCGAACAAGTCCAAGAATTAACCGACGAAGTGAACGCAAGCGTTTCATACCACTTGTTTTACTAAGTCGTTTAATTAGATTTCTCATCCGAGTGAGGTAAAGGTTTGTATATACTAATAGATTGGAAAACGGTTTAAGAAAAGAGCTTTGTTATTAAAAATAGAGTTGAAATTGTTTGTTAAAAGAGTTTTGATATTTACTACTAGTATTGAAACCTTTATATTATAAAGTGACAAGACACAGAAGCAATTGTAGAACAATCAGTCACAAAAATCGCATACGGAGATGTGAATAAAATCCAAGGAAATCAGCTCAATGTTTTTCAGATAAGATCCCCTACGGAGGGGGGGTCCAGGGGGGTGGCAACCCCCCAAGGTGGTGGTGCGGGGGCAACGCGGCCTAACACAATGGCCGAGCGACCTAACTGGAGTTAAGGGAGGCAAGCGACTTAAGGTCCAACGACCTACGACTCAAGCAAGCCGAGCGACCTAGTGTGGAGGGGTCGAGCGACTTAAGGAAGGCGAACGACTTAACAAGGTTCGCGGGCTAAGGACGAGCGACCTAACAAGGTTCACGACCTAACGGAGATGAGGTCATGCGACCTAAAGTGGTTCGCGACCTAAAGGGGAACGACCCATCGAGTTATAGGTCTAACGACCTAACGGTTTAAAGGTCATGCGACCTAAAAGTGAAACGACCTAAGGTCGAAAACAAGGCCACGCGACCTAACAGGAAACAAGGTCAAGCGACCTAAGGGGTTACGCGACCTAACGTAACACGGGTCAAACGACCTAAGGCATCACAGGACGAATGACCTAACTGCTTAAGCGACAGGCGACCTAAAGTGGTTCGCGACCTAATAGGGTTCGCGACCTAAAGGTGCACGACCTAAGGTCTTTCATCCTAAGGGTATATAGGTAACGCGACCTAAAGATGTCGCGACCTAAAAATAGAAAGCATGGCCGAACGACCTATCGAAGTAGAAAGGCATGCGACCTAACGGTCAAAAGGCCAACGACCTACGACCTAAAAGCCATACGACTTACGACCTAAAAGCCATACGACCTATGACCTAAAAGCCATACGACCTACGACCTAAAAGCCATACGACCTAACGTGAAACGACCTAACTCCGAAGTGAAGATTCAAGGCAGTGCGACTTAGCGCGATAACACGCGAACGACCTAAGGGTTAGGTCGCGAGCGACCTAACTCCGAACACCAAAAATGGCCAGAACGACCTAAGTGCAGAAAATTCACCAAAACGCTAAAAATTGGAGTTTTTCGCCAATCCAATCCAAACTAAATGCTAATGTGCATGCAAAAGTGATAGGGAATCATTCCCAATAGTCCAATATAGTTATAGACTAGATTTGTGAGATAAAAATCTCACCTTTGCACCAAATATCAATGAAAATGAAGTTTTAAGCAAGCAAGAATCAATCCTTCTTCTATCTAAGCACAAGAAGCTTGAATCCAATGTCCTCTTCTTGAATTTGGAGTAGAAAGATGGATTGCAATTGAATTTGAGTTTTGGAATTTTAATTTTCCATTCCCTCCACCATTAATGACAAAGCTTGATTAGTTAGGAAATTTATGAAGAGTGAGGAGAAGAGGGTTGGAACTTGGGCTTAATAGGCTAAACTAACCCAAAGTCCAAAGCGGGAAAAGTTAGTGAAATTTCACTAACTCCAAACTTATCGATGTTTATACTTAAAAAAGTTGTAAACGGCATTTCGAACTCAATGGAAGTGGTCTCGAGTCCTAATTTGACCGTTTGCAAAAAGTAGCTTTTCGGACCAAAATCCGATTAACGAGTTAATATTTAAATAAAATATTTAAATACAAACTCGATAAATATGCGGGTTGTTACATCACGCCTCGATAGGAATTCAAAATTCTGAGTTGCATTTTCGAGACTATTAGAATTTGAATTTAAAAATAAGTAAATACTGTACTTGATTAGTCAAACCTCTTTTACCTCACAATCTTTCCGGTTCATTCCTTAGCACGCTACCTTGTCTTCCTTTAGAAGCAATTCGACCCTTAAAGATTCGTCTCTATCGAAAAAATCAGTGCGATCCCTAATAAAAAATAAATATGGCCGAAAGTAAAATGAAGTAGTCGAAGTCTCGGATAAAAAAAGAAAAGAAATCAAGGCCGAGCATTTCTCAAAATCACGGCTGCTCGTTCCTTTTAATTGCAATTCGAAAACAAATCGAAATTAATCCTCCACTTAGTCAATCGATTTCACAAATAAATAGGGGAAGTATGGATATGGGTCGCGGCGGCTTCGAAGTGACATCGGGAAGGAGTCGTTCTCGAGGGTTAGGGTTTTGTGGAGTCGCGTACTCGATTCAAGATGGGGTAAGCTCCAGGCGGTGGAAGGCAATGAATTCACGAGCTCGATTCACGTGAAGCTTAGCCGGGAGCCGCTTGAAGCAGGGTGGAGGCGGCATGGAAGTCGAGTATCGTGAGGCAAGGCGATGCTGGCCGATGGTCGGCCTGTAGAGATTGTCGCGAGCAAGGGGGCGAACGGGGGAAACTTGGTTCAGGATGTAAGGTAATCTGAATTTTGAACATTTTAGGATTTAACGACACTTAGGTTTAAACGTACAAAAATAGTAAAGTATATAGGATGTTTATTTTTAAATATTTAATTTAATAAGTATATATATATATATATATATATGTACAGGTTGAAATATATGTTTATAAAGTTAAAGTTGAATTTTTTTTAGAGGAAATATATAGATTTGTGTATATAGTTAAATTTAGATTTTTGGAATGTGTATGAGCAATTATTTATCTATGCACATAAATAAACAGGAATAAAAAGTATATAAATAGATAAGATTTCGGGAACGAAAATATTAAACGTTGAGGAGTTTATATAGAAAATTAGATCTATATAGATTATTTTATAAAAATATGTGTAGTTCCAAAAGGGAAAATTATTAGTTTAATTTTTAAAACATCGATTAAATTATTGCTTGATTTGTTCGAATATAGATAAAAATTATAAATGTTTATACAAGGTTATAACCCAGAAAACCAAGATTAAATTGAAGTGGGTTGCAAAAGAAAATCAAAGGTGAGTTAATCTCACTCATCTGGTTTGATTCAAATTTAAATAGTTAAATTTATATAATTGATTGGATGTCTGAATTGCTTGGATGTGCTATATTATACATAGTAGTACATAGTATATCTTGGAATGATTGATTTCCCGCATTATATAGCGGATGAGACCCTATGCGCCGCATAATAGTGGGTTGATTTTTATATTTAAAACCCATATACCGCGATATTCCACCGCGAAGTGGAATTGGTATTTTATGTTGTGCTAACGTCAGTGGATGTAGAGAAAATAGGCTGGAGGGATCCAACTGGATTCCTCAACATTTATTTAAATTATTTAATATTCTTTATTGTGATTATTTTATATTTTATGATGAATTATATTGGAATATCGAGTGTTATGGTTTACCTGAATATATTCTGGTACACTAAGTTATCAAAATATATAGAATTGGATTTTTGAAAATAAAAGGAAGAGAATTTGCAAGTGGAATAATTATAGTGAATTTAAATAAATTAAAAATTAACTGGATAAGAATATTAGTGATTTTAAATTCTAATAAATAAATTCCATATATGAAAAGGAAATTTTGAATAAACAGAAAATTAATGAATTATAAACTTCGGTATTATTATTTAAAAGAACAAAGCATTTATTTTAAATTTAAGATTTAAATTTTGAAAAGAATAAAGAAGAAATTGGGAAAAATCTGAAATTTGTATATTTTAGTTAAAAGATTTAAAATCAAACGGAAAATAATAATATAAAGTCTATAATTAATGAATTTTGAAATGAATTGAGTAAGTAAAGAAATTTATTTCAAATGGAGTAAATTGGAAATCAATTTGAAAAATTGATTTAAGTGATTGAAATTGGAAATTCCCCATGGATAACCAAGTACGTTTTCAAAGTAATTTTTAAATATAAATTAAAGGTTTTAAAGTTGTTTTAAAAAGCAAGTTTTGGAAAATTTATTATTTCTAAATATTTAAATTCTAAAGTAAGTATTTTCTTTTAATCTATTATGGGAGTAATTATTTAAAAGTGATCTGGTATTTCTTTTAAAAGAGAAAATCTAGGTTTATATTTTATAAAAGTAACCTCATTTTTAAATATTCCTAAAGTATATATTTTAATAAGATATTGAAGTAGTTTTTAATTTAAATATTTTAAAGCATATTTTCTAATAAAGTGTTTTTTAAAACTATTCTAAAATCCAAGTGTTTGTCCCTAGTGATTTCAGTGGAGATAGAAATATTTGGGAAAGTTTATTCTGAAAAGGGAGATGGTGTGAAACTGTTTTCAAAAGGATTGAAAATAGAAATATATCTTGCGAAGATATTTTGAGGTTAATAAATAATTTGGGAGATTGTTTATTGTTTGATGGATGATTGTGAATGTTAATTGATAGTTAAATAACCGACTATCAATATTGGACAAATGCGCGGATCATTTCGAAGAGACCGGGATCGGGATTAATTTCTCGAAAACCACTTCCATCCGGTTTGTATGTTTTCGAGAGGAAGGCGAGTTTGGATTCGAAGATGGAGCAGTGAAGTGCAAGGGCTAGTCGCTACTAATCCTGAGGATATTTCCAAAATGGATGTAGTAGGAATAGTGCCTTTGGTTCCGTTCGAACTCGCGACGGACTTGTATGGACGAATGCTTTCAGAACATCGTCAGGTAGACAATGGGCATTCTAAGTGAAATGATCTAAAAGGTAACGCTTTTCCTCAAGCCTTATCAACCGAGAATGAATGAAAATCAGCAGTTATGCAGCAAGGCTAGGTGGGTAGCACCCATTTCAGGGTGAGGTCATCCCTGTCTAGATGTCCCTTTTATTTCGGCTTATTGGTGCGGTTGTTGATCACAACCATGGGGTGATCTTATTCGGGATTATCCAGTAAGGGGGTAGTCCTGGCCTTGTGTTGCAGGGGAGTTAGGGTGGCTCCTCGGTACGCTGATCTAGACCAGGTAATGTGACAGGTGGTACCCTAATGCCTAGTCATTAGTTGGAAATCCATTCTCCCTACTCGCCTTGTACGAGTTTTGTTTGTATTACCCACTCCGTGGCTAGTAGCTAGAATTTAATCATGTAATAATTTCGGCTATTTTAATAAGTATTTGTATATAGACCCTATTATAATATCAGAGGATGTAACGACCCAGAATTTTGAATAATTTAAATTGAAAATATTTAATCAATTTTAAATATTTGAATGATTGTTTGGATTGAAATTTTCAAAATAACTTTGAATATGGCAATTAAATTATAGAATTTAATCTATTGAGAGTTGAATAAAAAAATTTGAATCTTCAATTTTAAGCCGATTAAAAATATTTCAAAGGCTTGTAAAATTCATATTGATAATACTGAAGATAATAGAAGCTTCAGAATTGAAATTGAAAGTGAAACGTTCAGTTTTGAAATTTAATCGTTCGAATCGATATTTAAAATAACCGTCCGAGGCACAGTCTCGGAATTCGACGAAACCAGTTCCATTGGGTCCGTAATATTGAATTATTACCGGATTTCAAATTTCGTATTTTTCGGAGTTGATATGTGAGCACACGGCGATCAAACGCGTTGAAATTAAATTCGATTTAAACTTGAATTTAAATTTAATTTATTAACAAACGCACGTTATCTTCCTTTTACCACGCCTAAATCTTTGCCTAAAATCACGCTGAGAAATCGTGTAAACCATACTTCTTTCAATTGTAAATACCCCCTCCCTCTCTCAGAAATCAAAATCACGAAACAAAATCATGGCCGCTGTTCAAATTCAAAATCATGTCCCCTGCTTATCTTTAGATCGTTTTACAGCCAAGCCCTTCTCCTTTGAGACCCTTCTTTCCCAAATTGAAATCGCGATTCGTTAATTAGTATAAAAAAAAAAAAACAAAAAAAAAACAAAAATCAATGGCGCGCGTTGGATGAGGGGCGAAGCAATCGCGGCTGTAGGAGAGCGGCTACTGGCGTTCGAGTTGAAGCGACACGGTGGCGCAAGTGGAGGCGACGCGGTGTTCGTGCGCGAGCGCGCGATGGAGGCGCGGCGCGTAAGTAGACGGTGTCGCGATTCATGAAGGGGGCGAATTCGAGGTGATGGAGTTAGGGTTCATGGAGGTGGGAGTCACGATCGCGTGGGGATTGGAGATGGCGCGGCGGCGCTCGAAGGTTGATGGAGGCGCTCACGCGCGAGGTGAATGAGTGGGCTCGCGGCGGTGATGTTCAAGCATGGTGCAGCGGCGTCGAGTGTGGCTTAGGGTAGTAGCGGCAGCAAAGGGGTTGGGGGACGAGCTGATGATCTTCACAGTAAGGTAAAAATTTTGGTTTCAATAATTTGGTTAATTCGAAGTTTTAATTACAATACTCATTTAAATTTAAAAAGTGATATATATGTAATATACACACATGAACAGAAATTAAGAATAAAGTAAATTATTAGTTTATAGATGTTAAATTAAAATTTATAAATGCAGTTCTATATATATATATATATATACATTTTAAAAATCACCGATTAGTTTAAAAATTTGCAAAAGGAAGTTTAATTGTTTAAATTTTAAATAGTTGTTAAAAGAAAAATATTAATTTTTTTTTTATAAAACAAAATTTGTTGAATGAAAAATAAATATTCATACAAATCGATTTGATAATTGTTGAAGTTAAAATTTTAAAGACAGGAATATTATTTGTTTTAGAATGTGAAAAGTTTATATAAAGGAGAATTAGTTAAAAATATAATTTTTGATAAGAAGAAAGGAAATTAAATAATTAGTTAAAATAAATTTATTTAAAGGGAAGAATAATTTATTTAAGTGAATTTAGTTGAAATTAAATTGTTAGTTAGGTAAATTTATTAAAAGAAATGGATTTAAAGATATTAATTTAAGGTAAAAGATTAGTAGAAATGAATTTTAAAGAAAATTTAATTTTTAACTTTTAGTTAAATAAATTTGCTAAAGAAAATTTGTTTGAAGTTATATCATTAGACAATTAAAATTATTAAACAGGAATTTGGTTTAAAAGAAAATAAATTTTATTAAAGAAAAAAAATTTGTTAAAGATAAATTTAGATTAATTTATTAAAGAGAAAGAATGCTTCGAATTAAATAGTTAGTTAAGAAAGTTTATTAAAAGGAATTGATATAAGGATATTAAACAAATATGATTAGTTCAGTTGTTATAAAATAAATAGTTTACGATAATAAATTTGTTTTATCTATTATAGTTACTAAAAAGAAATTTTTAGTCAAATTTGAATTTATAATCAACTAAGTTATTAAAAGAGAGTTTGGTTAGTTAAATTTAAATTTTTAGTTAAAATAAAATTTTTAAAGAAGAAACTGATTTAAATAAAACTATTGATTTATTTAACAATCAAGAACGAAATTTATTATTCGATTATTTCGAATATTAATAAATTGTGTAAATATTTATACAAGGTATAAATGAAGAAAACAAGTTGAATTGGAAGTGGATTTCAAACGGGAATAAAGGTGAGAACTTCTCACTCAAAAGGATTTATTTAAATTTTGAATAGTTAGATTTAAAATTTGTTGATTGAATGATTGAATGCTTGAATGATGATTGATATATATATTGGATGTGAATAGACCCTATACGCCGTTAGTAAGCGGAGGTTATTTATTACACACATATACCGCGATATTCCACCTCGAAGTGGAATTGGTATTATATTAGATATATAGCAATATATATATATTGGCATATGTATATATTGCAGTTGATTGATTTCCCGCATTTTCTTTTAGCGGATGAGACCCTATGCGCCGTTAGTAAGCGGATATATATTTATAAAATCCCATATACCGCGATATTCCGTCTTGAAACGGAATGGTATTGTGCTAATGTCTGTGGATGCAGGGAAACAGGTTGGAGGGATCCAACTGGATTCCTCACAAATATTTATTGATTTTAAATATTGTGATGTTTGATTGTTTATCATATCGATATATGATATTGGAAAATCGTGATTGACTATTTGATGTGTTGCATCATCGGATCCAATTTTTGAAATTTAAAAACAACGATTTTAATTTCTAAAGGGATTTTTGGAAATATACGTTTATTAAATATTTTTGGAATTAATCCATTATAATAAATAAACGTTATAATTTTTAATGTTATAAAAATTAGATTTTTGAGAAATATAGTTAAAAAAATTGATTTTTGAAAATATGGGATTGATGATTTTATAAAATAATTTAAACTGAGATTTTTGAATCTATTATAAAAAGTTTAAAATAGGATTTATGAAATTGGATTATTTTATAAATCAAAATGATGGAATTCTAAAGGAGTTTAAAAGATGTTTTAAAATAATAATACAAATTCATTTGTATTAAAAGATTTATAAATTAATATTTATAAATTAAAAGTATTAGAAGTGTAAAACGAACTTTTTTAAGTGTTAGAAAAAAAAATTGTAAATGAATTTCATAAATTGGAATTATAGAATTATAACGGTGAAGTTATAAATAGAATTTTATAAGCAGTAGGTTTATAAAATTTATAAAGTTATTAAAGGAATGAGTTGGATAAATAAATGAATCTTATAAGTTATAAAATTTATAAATTTGAGAAGTTCAAAGAAACAATTTTGTAAATAAATAAATTATAAGTATTTGACTTATAATATGAATTTTTAGTATATCATTGTGATATGAATTGAGATAGGTTAATAAAGGAAATTTATAAAAGGAAGTTGTTATAAAATAAATAGAAATAGAATTTATAAACGTTGTTTTATAAATTCGAAATGACTTATTTTGATAAGTAAAATTGTTGTAGTTTATTTATAGAGTTATATTCATGTTTTAGACAGTGAATAATTCCTTAAAATAAAATGAATAGAAAGATGAAATTTGTTAACGTAATATATTCACGTTTTTGAATAGTGAATAATATGTTAAAGGAATTATTTTGAACATGATGTTTTAAATAGAATTAAAACGATCTAATGATGTTTTAAAATATGTTGAGATTCGAAATCATAGATTTCAACATTTATTGTTGAAATAGATGTTTTCGAGAAATAGAAGGAAATAATAGATTATAACACTGTTGTTATAATAGATAATTTCCGAAAGGAAATGTTTTGTATAGTATTGGGATTTATATATCTATTTTAATTTCGAATCCCTATACTAGTGATTCTGGGTTGTTGTAACGATGTTTTACGCAACATTCGTTTTGGCCCAAATAAATATGGTTAAGTGAATGATTTCCTTAAGGAATGAAATATATACTTAATTTCGATTAGAGTATATGGAATATTTTCCAAGGTTGAAAATAAATAAAATTTGTGAATTACTTATAAAATAAATAAGTATAGAAATTGTTTTTTTTCAATGAGAAATGGAAAGTTTAGAGAATTTATCTTTTTGAAGATAAATTGAAAATGAATATTTGAAATCGTATATTCATAAATATTTTGGAAGTATAAATTCAATATGGAATTTATAAATGGAATTGGGAAAATAGGTTTAAAAATAAATATTGATTTATTTTTGAAATATGGAAAGTTATATCTTCTAAAGATATTTTTGGAATTAAATAATTTGGAAAATTATTTGGATTCTGGTGATGTTGGCATATCTATTGATAGATCAATAACCGACTATCGATATTTACCTTTGAATAGGTATTTGTTGTGAATTGTTTGAAATTGAATGCCACACTTATTTTTTTTAAAATAAGCGCTCACTATTCGGGTTAACCGGGAAAGGACCATGGGGTCGTATAACCCATTCCGAATATGTGACACGTCGTTATGAATTGCATTCGAAGACCGGCGTTGAAGACCGGATATTTTCGAAAATGAGAGGGTTTCTTGTTGATTGTCTCTGCACTGGCTGATCCCCGGTATAGAGATCTCCATAAGTGATGGGAAATCCGAACGTGATTAGAAATTATTCGGATTGCAAGGACTTCTTTGTAAGTGCCTTTGGTTCTGTTCGAGCCCGGAACAGACTTGTATGGATTGTATGCCTGACATTACAAGTTGAGATATAAAGCCGATTTCTTTCAAATATATTTCTGAGGTGGCGGAGAATTTATTCTTTTAGCTTAACACCCTTCTCTGAGACGTACGAGCTCAGAGGTTATATAGTTGAAGTTATCAGCGATATATTCCCAGTTTGGTAATGTGACATGCTGAGTGATGCTGAAATGATCATTGTGTTGATTATTTGTGATAGGATCATTTGTTTGATCGTCTATCTTAGTGATCATTGTGTTGATCATTTGTTGACCCAAAGCATGACTTTTGTATAAAGTATGTTTTGGTGGACGTGACTTCGTCGAGCCTCACACCCCGTGAATGGTCAAAACAGGAAAGATGCGGCAAGCTTATGAGGGGTAGCGCCCTTTAGGATGTGTCCATTTCCTTCTGGAAAAGGGTGGTATCATGGTATGGAGCCCAGATACTTACTCATGTTGAAAACACTTTATGATTGTGTGAATTGATTACGAGCGCTCGGTTGATAAAGGTCCCAAAGGACCGGGGGATGGCATATTCGGTCAGTTGTTACTCAGTTAGGAGTAACCCGGCCTTGTGTTGGTAGAGATCCGGTTTGGTTCTCGGGGATGTCCATCCAGAGGCATTCTCATGTGGCAATGGGAAGTTCCTTGGCCTGACCATTTGTTGGAAATCCAATTCTCAATACGAAACTTTTACGGTATTAGTTATAGAACCTGCTATTCACTTATGGTGGTCACCACTGTTTGGATAGTAGCTATAGTAGGCATACGATAATGGTCGTATGTTGGCTAAGATTTATATCTTTATTTTCGAAATAATTTCCTACACTATGCACTAATAATAATATCAAATGTTATTTTAAAATGCGTATCAAGCATCTTTGACTATCATAAGGAGAAATCTCCTCCGATTCTGCGTTTGCATGTGTGTGTGTGCGGGAGGCCTTATGGTAGTCTCATTTTTAAAAGCATTGCGAATTGAATTTGAAAATATTCCTCTATTTTGATTTTAAAGTAAATAAACTGTTTTAAGTTCTCGCACCAGTCACATGACTGACTCGGAGTTTATTGTTTTCCTTCCTAAACTCTGGGTGTCCACCAATTTCCACACGGGCAGTCAAGAGTTAAGGTTTATCAGGATATTCTGGAATTCAGGAGTTGCAGGAGGCAAGCTGGATGGCGTAGCATATTACGAGTATATAGTATTTCTTTTCCGCTGTTTATTGTTGTTGTTGTACACTCTGATGATTTGATGCAATGTAATATAATGTGATGTAATAACTGATATAGTTCTTTATTTAAAGATTATTCATTTATTATTATATGTTGTTCCGCTGCGAATTGTGAGATTCTGATATAGTTCTGTAGTTGTTCTATTCTGTTCTATTTTCCTTGTTCTCTGTTTTTCTTTTCTCTTCTACCTCTTTCTTCTTCTTAAAACCCATAACTATTTGGTTTTTCGGCAACGAAAATCCGAAAACGTTACATTTGGTATCAGAGCTGATGGTTAAGCGACAACCATGGTTCTGTTGGGTATTACTCGTTAGAGATAGAGTCAGCAGTACTCTAGAATGAGTTTGAGTGTAATAATAGATATGAGCGCGTATTTGTTAGTGAATATAAAATTGTTTTTGAATCGGGTAAATAAGATAATTTTGCCCAAAACTATTTTGTATAGAAAAAAAAATGATTTTCTATGAATTATTATAGTATATGGTTGCATGATTGCTAGGAAATAATAATATTGGATTATTATCATCAGTATGGAATTGAATAAGTAAAATGGATTGAATTCAAGTAAATTAACTTAATAATTTATTCATTTGTGAAATAATTTCAAATGGAATGAAATTTGAAATGCAAAGTTGAATTGAGTAATTAAGTAATTCGAGATGAATTGAATATGGAAATGGAAATTTGAAATGAATTAGTAAATGAAACTAATTCAGTGTAGTAATGTGAATGTACAAATTGAATTAAATTAGTTAATCAATAGAATTCAATATTTAAAATTGAGAATTGAATTCGAATGAATTTGAAATCGTGAATTGAATTGAAATGTGAAATTGAATAAAATTGGATATGTAACTTCAATAGTGAAGTAAAAACGTATAAGAAACATATGTTGAAAAATTTTGTAATGAAATTAGCAAAATGGTTTGAATGTTGGATTTGGATGCTACTACTAGCAGATTGTACAGGTTATATAGGTATATAAAGAAATTGAGATTTTGATTTCAAAGATAAAATTGAATTGCTCGACAAAAAGGTACGTATTTCAATTTTTATATGGGATTTGATGACTTTCTTCTCTAGCCACTTGGCTTTTCTTTTTCTTTTTGATTCTGAGGGGCCGTGGTGCCATTTTGTAGTCGTACCGAGCTAGCCACGCAAAGGAAACGCTGGCGAAATTTTTCGAAAATTTAGGGTGTTAGAAAATTTTTGAGAAATTTTGAAAGTTTGAAATTTGAATTTGAATTTAAATTTGAATGGTTAGTAAAACAATATTGTTTAAAACCTATAAGTGAAGTAGGAAAGCTAGTTGAAATGAAAATGAAACTCTAGTAAAAAGATTTAGGTTAGTAAGTTGATAAAACTATTTGAAATGTGAAAAGTAGCTAATGGGAATAAGGGCATTCTTCTTAACTGGTAATTTCGGGACGAAATTCTTTTAAGGGGGAAAGATTGTAACGACCCAGAATTTTGAATAATTTAAATTGAAAATATTTAATCAATTTTAAATATTTGAATGATTGTTTGGATTGAAATTTTCAAAATAACTTTGAATATGGCAATTAAATTATAGAATTTAATCTATTGAGAGTTGAATAAAAAAATTTGAATCTTCAATTTTAAGCCGATTAAAAATATTTCAAAGGCTTGTAAAATTCATATTGATAATACTGAAGATAATAGAAGCTTCAGAATTGAAATTGAAAGTGAAACGTTCAGTTTTGAAATTTAATCGTTCGAATCGATATTTAAAATAACCGTCCGAGGCACAGTCTCGGAATTCGACGAAACCAGTTCCATTGGGTCCGTAATATTGAATTATTACCGGATTTCAAATTTCGTATTTTTCGGAGTTGATATGTGAGCACACGGCGATCAAACGCGTTGAAATTAAATTCGATTTAAACTTGAATTTAAATTTAATTTATTAACAAACGCACGTTATCTTCCTTTTACCACGCCTAAATCTTTGCCTAAAATCACGCTGAGAAATCGTGTAAACCATACTTCTTTCAATTGTAAATACCCCCTCCCTCTCTCAGAAATCAAAATCACGAAACAAAATCATGGCCGCTGTTCAAATTCAAAATCATGTCCCCTGCTTATCTTTAGATCGTTTTACAGCCAAGCCCTTCTCCTTTGAGACCCTTCTTTCCCAAATTGAAATCGCGATTCGTTAATTAGTATAAAAAAAAAAACAAAAAAAAAACAAAAATCAATGGCGCGCGTTGGATGAGGGGCGAAGCAATCGCAGCTGTAGGAGAGCGGCTACTGGCGTTCGAGTTGAAGCGACACGGTGGCGCAAGTGGAGGCGACGCGGTGTTCGTGCGCGAGCGCGCGATGGAGGCGCGGCGCGTAAGTAGACGGTGTCGCGATTCATGAAGGGGGCGAATTCGAGGTGATGGAGTTAGGGTTCATGGAGGTGGGAGTCACGATCGCGTGGGGATTGGAGATGGCGCGGCGGCGCTCGAAGGTTGATGGAGGCGCTCACGCGCGAGGTGAATGAGTGGGCTCGCGGCGGTGATGTTCAAGCATGGTGCAGCGGCGTCGAGTGTGGCTTAGGGTAGTAGCGGCAGCAAAGGGGTTGGGGGACGAGCTGATGATCTTCACAGTAAGGTAAAAATTTTGGTTTCAATAATTTGGTTAATTCGAAGTTTAAATTACAATACTCATTTAAATTTAAAAAGTGATATATATGTAATATACACACATGAACAGAAATTAAAAATAAAGTAAATTATTAGTTTATAGATGTTAAATTAAAATTTATAAATGCAGTTCTATATATATATATATATATATATATATATATATATATACATTTTAAAAATCACCGATTAGTTTAAAAATTTGCAAAAGGAAGTTTAATTGTTTAAATTTTAAATAGTTGTTAAAAGAAAAATATTAATTTTTTTTTTATAAAACAAAATTTGTTGAATGAAAAATAAATATTCATACAAATCGATTTGATAATTGTTGAAGTTAAAATTTTAAAGACAGGAATATTATTTGTTTTAGAATGTGAAAAGTTTATATAAAGGAGAATTAGTTAAAAATATAATTTTTGATAAGAAGAAAGGAAATTAAATAATTAGTTAAAATAAATTTATTTAAAGGGAAGAATAATTTATTTAAGTGAATTTAGTTGAAATTAAATTGTTAGTTAGGTAAATTTATTAAAAGAAATGGGTTTAAAGATATTAATTTAAGGTAAAAGATTAGTAGAAATGAATTTTAAAGAAAATTTAATTTTTAACTTTTAGTTAAATAAATTTGCTAAAGAAAATTTGTTTGAAGTTATATCATTAGACAATTAAAATTATTAAACAGGAATTTGGTTTAAAAGAAAATAAATTTTATTAAAGAAAAAAAATTTGTTAAAGATAAATTTAGATTAATTTATTAAAGAGAAAGAATGCTTCGAATTAAATAGTTAGTTAAGAAAGTTTATTAAAAGGAATTGATATAAGGATATTAAACAAATATGATTAGTTCAGTTGTTATAAAATAAATAGTTTACGATAATAAATTTGTTTTATCTATTATAGTTACTAAAAAGAAATTTTTAGTCAAATTAGAATTTATAATCAACTAAGTTATTAAAAGAGAGTTTGGTTAGTTAAATTTAAATTTTTAGTTAAAATAAAATTTTTAAAGAAGAAACTGATTTAAATAAAACTATTGATTTATTTAACAATCAAGAACGAAATTTATTATTCGATTATTTCGAATATTAATAAATTGTGTAAATATTTATACAAGGTATAAATGAAGAAAACAAGTTGAATTGGAAGTGGATTTCAAACGGGAATAAAGGTGAGAACTTCTCACTCAAAAGGATTTATTTAAATTTTGAATAGTTAGATTTAAAATTTGTTGATTGAATGATTGAATGCTTGAATGATGATTGATATATATATTGGATGTGAATAGACCCTATACGCCGTTAGTAAGCGGAGGTTATTTATTACACACATATACCGCGATATTCCACCTCGAAGTGGAATTGGTATTATATTAGATATATAGCAATATATATATATTGGCATATGTATATATTGCAGTTGATTGATTTCCCGCATTTTCTTTTAGCGGATGAGACCCTATGCGCCGTTAGTAAGCGGATATATATTTATAAAATCCCATATACCGCGATATTCCGTCTTGAAACGGAATGGTATTGTGCTAATGTCTGTGGATGCAGGGAAACAGGTTGGAGGGATCCAACTGGATTCCTCACAAATATTTATTGATTTTAAATATTGTGATGTTTGATTGTTTATCATATCGATATATGATATTGGAAAATCGTGATTGACTATTTGATGTGTTGCATCATCGGATCCAATTTTTGAAATTTAAAAACAACGATTTTAATTTCTAAAGGGATTTTTGGAAATATACGTTTATTAAATATTTTTGGAATTAATCCATTATAATAAATAAACGTTATAATTTTTAATGTTATAAAAATTAGATTTTTGAGAAATATAGTTAAAAAAATTGATTTTTGAAAATATGGGATTGATTATTTTATAAAATAATTTAAACTGAGATTTTTGAATCTATTATAAAAAGTTTAAAATAGGATTTATGAAATTGGATTATTTTATAAATCAAAATGATGGAATTCTAAAGGAGTTTAAAAGATGTTTTAAAATAATAATACAAATTCATTTGTATTAAAAGATTTATAAATTAATATTTATAAATTAAAAGTATTAGAAGTGTAAAACGAACTTTTTTAAGTGTTAGAAAAAAAAATTGTAAATGAATTTCATAAATTGGAATTATAGAATTATAACGGTGAAGTTATAAATAGAATTTTATAAGCAGTAGGTTTATAAAATTTATAAAGTTATTAAAGGAATGAATTGGATAAATAAATGAATCTTATAAGTTATAAAATTTATAAATTTGAGAAGTTCAAAGAAACAATTTTGTAAATAAATAAATTATAAGTATTTGACTTATAATATGAATTTTTAGCATATCATTGTGATATGAATTGAGATAGGTTAATAAAGGAAATTTATAAAAGGAAGTTGTTATAAAATAAATAGAAATAGAATTTATAAACGTTGTTTTATAAATTCGAAATGACTTATTTTGATAAGTAAAATTGTTGTAGTTTATTTATAGAGTTATATTCATGTTTTAGACAGTGAATAATTCCTTAAAATAAAATGAATAGAAAGATGAAATTTGTTAACGTAATATATTCACGTTTTTGAATAGTGAATAATATGTTAAAGGAATTATTTTGAACATGATGTTTTAAATAGAATTAAAACGATCTAATGATGTTTTAAAATATGTTGAGATTCGAAATCATAGATTTCAACATTTATTGTTGAAATAGATGTTTTCGAGAAATAGAAGGAAATAATAGATTATAACACTGTTGTTATAATAGATAATTTCCGAAAGGAAATGTTTTGTATAGTATTGGGATTTATATATCTATTTTAATTTCGAATCCCTATACTAGTGATTCTGGGTTGTTGTAACGATGTTTTACGCAACATTCATTTTGGCCCAAATAAATATGGTTAAGTGAATGATTTCCTTAAGGAATGAAATATATACTTAATTTCGATTAGAGTATATGGAATATTTTCCAAGGTTGAAAATAAATAAAATTTGTGAATTACTTATAAAATAAATAAGTATAGAATTTTTTTTTTCAATGAGAAATGGAAAGTTTAGAGAATTTATCTTTTTGAAGATAAATTGAAAATGAATATTTGAAATCGTATATTCATAAATATTTTGGAAGTATAAATTCAATATGGAATTTATAAATGGAATTGGGAAAATAGGTTTAAAAATAAATATTGATTTATTTTTGAAATATGGAAAGTTATATCTTCTAAAGATATTTTTGGAATTAAATAATTTGGAAAATTATTTGGATTCTGGTGATGTTGGCATATCTATTGATAGATCAATAACCGACTATCGATATTTACCTTTGAATAGGTATTTGTTGTGAATTGTTTGAAATTGAATGCCACACTTATTTTTTTTTAAAATAAGCGCTCACTATTCGGGTTAACCGGGAAAGGACCATGGGGTCGTATAACCCATTCCGAATATGTGACACGTCGTTATGAATTGCATTCGAAGACCGGCGTTGAAGACCGGATATTTTCGAAAATGAGAGGGTTTCTTGTTGATTGTCTCTGCACTGGCTGATCCCCGGTATAGAGATCTCCATAAGTGATGGGAAATCCGAACGTGATTAGAAATTATTCGGATTGCAAGGACTTCTTTGTAAGTGCCTTTGGTTCTGTTCGAGCCCGGAACAGACTTGTATGGATTGTATGCCTGACATTACAAGTTGAGATATAAAGCCGATTTCTTTCAAATATATTTCTGAGGTGGCGGAGAATTTATTCTTTTAGCTTAACACCCTTCTCTGAGACGTACGAGCTCAGAGGTTATATAGTTGAAGTTATCAGCGATATATTTCCAGTTTGGTAATGTGACATGTTGAGTGATGCTGAAATGATCATTGTGTTGATTATTTGTGATAGGATCATTTGTTTGATCGTCTATCTTAGTGATCATTGTGTTGATCATTTGTTGACCCAAAGCATGACTTTTGTATAAAGTATGTTTTTGTGGACGTGACTTCGTCGAGCCTCACACCCCGTGAATGGTCAAAACAGGAAAGATGCGGCAAGGTTATGAGGGGTAGCGCCCTTTAGGATGTGTCCATTTCCTTCTGGAAAAGGGTGGTATCATGGTATGGAGCCCAGATACTTACTCATGTTGAAAACACTTTATGATTGTGTGAATTGATTACGAGCGCTCGGTTGATAAAGGTCCCAAAGGACCGGGGGATGGCATATTCGGTCAGTTGTTACTCAGTTAGGAGTAACCCGGCCTTATGTTGGTAGAGATTCGGTTTGGTTCTCGGGGATGTCCATCCAGAGGCATTCTCATGTGGCAATGGGAAGTTCCTTGGCCTGACCATTTGTTGGAAATCCAATTCTCAATACGAAACTTTTACGGTATTAGTTGTAGAACCTGCTATTCACTTATGGTGGTCACCACTGTTTGGATAGTAGCTATAGTAGGCATACGATAATGGTCGTATGTTGGCTAAGATTTATATCTTTATTTTCGAAATAATTTCCTACACTATGCACTAATAATAATATCAAATGTTATTTTAAAATGCGTATCAAGCATCTTTGACTATCATAAGGAGAAATCTCCTCCGATTCTGCGTTTGCATGTGTGTGTGTGCGGGAGGCCTTATGGTAGTCTCATTTTTAAAAGCATTGCGAATTGAATTTGAAAATATTCCTCTATTTTGATTTTAAAGTAAATAAACTGTTTTAAGTTCTCGCACCAGTCACATGACTGACTCGGAGTTTATTGTTTTCCTTCCTAAACTCTGGGTGTCCACCAATTTCCACACGGGCAGTCAAGAGTTAAGGTTTATCAGGATATTCTGGAATTCAGGAGTTGCAGGAGGCAAGCTGGATGGCGTAGCATATTACGAGTATATAGTATTTCTTTTCCGCTGTTTATTGTTGTTGTTGTACACTCTGATGATTTGATGCAATGTAATATAATGTGATGTAATAACTGATATAGTTCTTTATTTAAAGATTATTCATTTATTATTATATGTTGTTCCGCTGCGAATTGTGAGATTCTGATATAGTTCTGTAGTTGTTCTGTTCTGTTCTATTTTCCTTGTTCTCTGTTTTTCTTTTCTCTTCTACCTCTTTCTTCTTCTTAAAACCCATAACTATTCGGTTTTTCGGCAACGAAAATCCGAAAACGTTACAGAGGATTTTAATAAAAAAATATTTTAGCTATCGTAAGGTAAAAACCCAACATGTTTATTTGTGGCGTGGTCTTACGAGATGCTTTTGTTTTCAAAGGATTTTGAAACTTTAATAATCAATTTGAGTGTGATTTCTCACGCTGGTATATACAGACCGACTCAGGTGTTATTTAATTATAAGGCTCGGGTCAGACCGAGTATTATAGAATTTAGGAAAAGATGCTGTGGAGCTCAGAAGACGAGCTAGATGGCGATACGTACTTCTGTACTTGCTATTATTATTCCGCTGTGTATCCAATTGTATGTTATTGATGTTGTTGAACTCTGATGATGTACTTTGATAATGTATGTATAAATAGATATAGTATTTGTTTTTGTCTAAAGATCATTGAATATCTATTATATTTTATTCCGCTGCGATGGTTAGATTCTGATGTTGTTTTCTATTTTCTTCTTATACCTCTTCTTCTTTAACCCTAATGGTTCGTATTTCTATTCAACTTAGGTTGGTGATAACCTTGGCTTTGGTGGGATGTACTCAAATAGAGTCCGTAGTATTCTAGAATAAGTTTGAGCGTATTAATAGATATGTGCGCGTATTTGTTAGTGGGTATAAAAATGGTTTTATATGGTGTTGATTGGTTTATTGAGTGGCATATGAACCTTCGTCGGCACAGTCTGGACAACTTTATCGAAGAGGTTTCTAAACACTTGAATAGATCAGTTTGACACGGTATTGTTTTAAATGTTGGTGAATGAAATAATTTACCCAAAATTATATTTTGATACAAAAAGAAATGTTTTTGTAAACTATTTTAGCTAATATATGGTTGCTTGGATGTAAGGAAGAATAATATTAAATTTTTATCATTGTTGAGTGGAAATTTAACTAGAAATTGGTTGAGGAAAATAAATTCATTTATAAAAAGAAATTTATAAATGTAAATTAACAACGTGATTTATAAATTGAAATATGATCAAATGGGAATTTATACAAATGAATTATATTTAAAATTGATTTAAGCAGGATTTGGAAATTTAAAGTCCCAGAGATTTTGGAGGTGTTTGTCGTAGTGTTTTGAAGATAAATAATAGCATTATTGTTTTAGAGGTATTTCTGAAAGTAAAATTCTTTTAAATGGATTTTGAAAGTGATACAACATTGAAATAACTTGGATTATTGGGAAATAATTCTGATGATGATAACCGCATCATCAGTATTCATTCTCGAATTCTAAGTGACGGATTGCTGCCAAATTGATTTGTTCAGAAAAGCTAGTTGGTTTTGAAAATTTCAAAGGAAATTTGTTAGGGGTAAAAACCAGGATTGGTTTAAAATTTTTGAGAGGTGTCATTTAAAGACGTTCGAGATTTCGAAATGATTTGCAACCAAAAGCTGGGTGATTAAAAATCCGGATGAGATAGGTTGTAAGCTTATAAATTGAGATGATTTTTAAACAAGGAAGGAAATATATGAGTTTGAATGTTGGAATTAAATTTTAAAGTGAAAAGGTTAAATAAATTTAACATGGAGAAATGGGAATTGAAATGGATGGAGAAACAAAATTAAGTTGAAATGAATGAACTTAAGTTAAGTTAATACTGAGTTGGATTTGACTTAAACTGAAGAAAAAAAATCTGGTTGTATTGGAATTAAGTTAAAATGGAATTAAGTTGAGTATAAATGATATTGAAAAGTTAAATTCTTACTGAAATAAATGAAAGTAAGTTGAATAAGAAAATTAAACTGGAATAAATAAATTCCAACAGCTTATAAAAGAATTGAAACCCGTTGAATAAAATATACTTGGCTAAGTAAAAATATATAATCCCTAATTACAAAAAGGGTATAGTGTGAATGAGATTAATCTTAAATGGACAAAGGTGTGGATATAAAAGAGTGTGTGACTTATAAAATTTAAAGGTGGAATGATAAGTCCAGAATAGTATTTGTTTCATATTTTGGGAAAATGAATAGAAATACAAATAGAATTTGAACTTAAGTAAAATAATGAGATGGTTTTGAAGAAAAAATCAAAAATTGAATTGTAAGTTGGAAGGAGACTAATTTGAAATAAATGAGTTAGTTGGATATGTTAATGAGTTTTAAATTGGTTAAATGAAGGTTGAATTGTGAGTTAGTAATGGAGTTGGAAATGTACTTGAGTTAAATAAAATAGAGTTGGATCGAAATGGTGATGGTTTGAATTAAAAATAAACTTCAAGTGAGTAACCCTCACACTACTACTTCTAAATCCAAATTTTTATGAGTGAACTAAGTTGAAGTCTCTGGAATATTTGTTCTTGCTGTGTGTGATTCCCCATGCGAGCCTGGTCCTTCTTTGATTTCTTGCTTCATGTACAAACATATTACAGTGTATGATTATGGTATTATAGTTATTACTTACTAATGTATTCATGAATAATTATTTAGTATAATTATTGTTTAAACCTGGTAAGTTTCCTAGTTTAGAAACTATATATATAACTTTTAAACTATAATTATATTCAAGTAATCTAGTTAGTGTAGCAGCACATCTAAGTCATATTTTGTTTAAACTGGTAAGTTTGATGGGTATGCTTACATTTTGGATGATCAGGTTTTGTAATAAAAAGTATACATAAGTTTGTAAATTTTCATGCACTAGTTTATAGCCTTGTAGTATTAACAGCCACTGGAAATGATAAAGGTGAGTTAATTACTCACAAAACCAATCTTTGAAATTCTAAGCATTGAATAATTTAAGCTCTGCATTTATTTTATGCCTCCCTGCATTGTTGGTTTGTAATCAGTCATGTATATGCCTTGTTGTTTAAAATTTTGTCATGCTGTTATCCTAGATTTGCACTGTCATTTATTAAAATAAGCTGCCTAGACATTGCTAGTCGTTCATATGCTCCGTTAGTTTGAAATACGCCTAATTCCCATTACCTGCTACCTTTACTTTGTGCATCACTAGTATTAATTGTTTCCTTAGTTTGTACTTCCCTTTCCATGCGTAATTGACTATATTTGCATGGGCCTATGTGCAAATCGTTATTGGTAAATAGTGTTGTTTGTTATTTTGATTTTCCTTGGCATGTTCTTCAATTTTCTTAATACTTCGAAATTTTTTTATGTACCGATTTCCCTGTCACTTGAGAATCTTGCAGTTACATTAATAATTAGTAAATCCATGACATGTGTTATGTGGTTGCTTCCTTTTTGATTATGTATGATTTCACTTTCATTTTATTTCATGCATTACTAGCCCTGCTACAAAAAAATAAGGTCACGCATACCGTGTTTTGTCCATTGCCTTGAGTTTTTTTAGCACACTATTAGCTGCTACCTATAGCCTTGAAATTGGTTACGTCCCTCACCTTGTTGCCTTAAATTGTTCATGTATTCACTATATTCCTGTTGCTTTATTTTCGTGCATTTGCTCTGTTGTTCGATTTATTGACGGTGCCTCCTTTTCTTAATGATTTTATATGTCTCTTTTAATATTTTGCCGCTTCCAATTTTGAAAAAAATTAATTTAACAAAGGAAAGTTTAATATAATTTATCGATTTCAAAATTGATTTGCAAATAAAATTAATTCCTTCTATGAATGATTTTATAAGTAAATAAATTAATCCTATGAATTGATGAAAATGAAATAAAATTGATTTTTGAAATAAATTGAATTAAATATGAGCTTGTTTGGATTAAAAATAAATTGAATGTAATCAATTGAGTTGTAAACCATTAAAATTGAACGAAATGGCATATGAATTGGTTAAAAGCAATTGAATTAGTTTTGAAATCATATAAATTGCTCATGGAAAGTGTTTGGTGTATGTTTCTTATGAGATGCATGTGTTTAGCTATTGAAAGTAAATGAAATGTTAATAAATTCGTATATTTAGTACTTATCTGTTGGAATTGAGTAAGTACGGGTATCGGGAAGCCGTTTGGCTGAATTCGGACACGCTAATTGCTAAAATAATAAGCCGCTTGCTTAAAAATGCTAAATAAATGTACGTCTACGCAACAAAAATAGTAAATATGAATTGTTTTTGTTTTTCCGACTAGGTGGGTCGATGTATATATATTTATATCTTTTGTCAAATTGCAAAAGCTCCTCCGTACAAAGGAGACTCTGCCATGATTTTCGGAAAATTTTGGCGGAGTTAGAAATTTTTTGGAAAATTTTGGAAAATTTTGGTAACGACAAAACGATTTCAAACTAGAAATTGAAAGGAATTAGTGAATGAAACTAATTTAAAATAATGATATGAATCAGCTATAAATGAAAGATGAAATTTTATATTCAGCGATGAGAATAAATTGAATTCATATGGAAATGAGAGAACCAATTTGAATAAAAATATATTTAAACTAAAGTGGTGAAGTGAAAATAAATAAAGAAGCATATAAAATGCTTATACTAAACTTAAGGAATAGTAAATTCTTAATTTGAAATTGATATTACGAATATATTCTAAGTTAATATTTGAATGAATAAATATTGACATTTTGTAAGGAAGTCAATAAAAATGTTTTTGGAATATTGTGATTGGATATTATTGCGATGTAAGATATGCAGGTATTATAAGGGAAAGGGAAAACTGGTTTTGGTTTCAAAAGATAAATTTGAATTGTTCGACCAAAAAGGTATGTGTTTAAATTTTAGTATGAAATTCAATTGGGTTTTTGATATAGCCACTTGGCGTTTTGTTTTCTTTTGGAATTTGGGAGCCCGTAG
Organism: Allium cepa; assembly: GCA_030765085.1. NCBI lineage: Eukaryota > Viridiplantae > Streptophyta > Magnoliopsida > Asparagales > Amaryllidaceae > Allium > Allium cepa. Next base: position 1,036,044,851 of record CM060928.1, read on the forward strand.
AGGCCTTTTGTGGTAGTACCAAGCTAGCCGCGCAAAGGATACGCAGGCAAAAAATTTCGAAAATTTAGAGAGTTAGAAATTTTTTGAGAAAGTTTTGATAATTTAAATTTGGATTTAAATTTAAATTTGAATAAGTAGAGTAAATAAAGTTGTTTGGAAACTATGGAAGGTTTTGGGGAGTTGGTTAAAGTAATAGCGGGACTTTAATAAAAGATATGTTATAGTAAGTTGATAAAACTGTTTGGTTTTGGAAAAATAGTATCGGGTATGGGACCATTCATCCTAACTAGTAATTTCGGGGATGAAATTCTTTTAAGGTGCAGGAATGCGACGACCTAGAATTTTTGAGAATTTGAAATTGGAATATTTAATTGACTTTAAAAATTTATAAGTTAATTTTTAGCTTGAATTCAATTATCACTATTTATTTGATAATTAAACTATTGAATTAAATAATTTGAAATTTTATAAAATGTTGAATCTGGAGTTTTAAGCCTGTTAAAAATAATTTGAAGACTTATAAAATTTATATTGATAATACTGAAGATAATAAAAGTGTTTAAAATTTAATTTAACAGTGATTTGTTCGGTTTTGAAATTTCATCGTATAAACTGAATTTAAAAATAGCCTTTCGGTGCACAGTCTCGGGTTTCAACGAAACCATCCGAATATTGTATTATTATGGATTTAAAACTTCGTATTGAACGGAGTTGTTGTGTGAGCGTACGATACATAAACGCGCTGAAAATTTAATTGATAATAATCGATTCGGAAAGCTATCTTCCCCATACGAACGAATTAGGACTCGAAACCTTTTCCGTTGCGTCCAGAATAGGGATATAACATTAGAAACACCTAGCGGCACGCCTCGATAGGAATTCAAAATTGTAAGTTGCATTTTCGAGACTATTCGAATTTGAATTTAAAAATAAGTAAATACCGTACTTGATTAGTCAAACTTATTTTACATCAGAATCTTTCCAGTTCTTTCCTTAGCACGCTACCTTGTCTTCCTTTGGAAGCAATTCGACCCTTAAAGATTCGTCTCTATCAAACAAATCAATTCGATCCCTAATAAAAAATAAAAATGGCTGAAACTAAAATGAAGTAGTCGAAGACTCAGATAAAAAAAAGAAATCAAGGCCGAGCCTTTCTCAAAATCATGGCTGCTCGTTCCTTTTCATTGAAATTCGAAAACAAATTGAAATCAATCCTCCTCTTAGTTAATCGAATGCAAATAAATGGGGGAAGTATGGATATGGGTCGCGGCGGCTTCGAAGTGACATCGAGAAGGAGTCGTTCGTGAGGGTTAGGGTTTTGTGGCATCGCGTACTCGATTCGAGATGGGTAAGCTCGAGGCAGTGGAAGGCAATGAATTCGCGAGCTCGATTCGCGCGAAGTTTAGTGGGCAGCCGCGTGAAGCAGGGTGGAGGTGGCATGGTAAGTCGAGTATCGCAAGGCAAGGCGATGCTGGCCGATGGTCGACCTGTAGAGATTGTCGCGAGCGATTGTGACCAGGGGGCGAACGAGGGAAACTTGGTTCAGGATGTATGGTAATCTGAATTTTGAACATTTTAGGATTTAATGACACTTAGGTTTAAACGTACAAAAACAGTAAAGTACATAGGATGTTTATTTTTAAATATTAAATTTAATATATATATATATATATATATATATATACAGGTTTAAATATATGTTTATAAAGTTAAAGCAAAAAATCTTTTAGGGGAAATATATAGATTTGTATACATAGTTAAATTTAGATTTTTGGAATGTGTATGACCAATTATTTATCTATGCATATAAATAAACAGGAATAAACAATATATAAATAGATAAGATTTTGGGAATAAATTTTTTAAATGTTGAGGTATTTATATAGAAAATTAGATCTACATAGATTATTTTATAAAAATATATGTAGTTCCATAGGGAAAATTATTAGTTTAAAATTTAAAACATTGATTAAATTATTCCTCGATTTGTTCGAATATTGATAAAAATTATAAATGTTTATACAAGGTTATAACCAAGAAAACCAAGATGAAATTGAAGTGGGATGCAAACGAAAATCAAAGGTGAGTTAATCTCACTCATCTGGTTTGATTCAAATTTAAATAGTCAAATTTAAATAATTGATTGGGTGTCTGAATTGTTTGGATGTGCTATATTATATATAGTAGTATGTAGTATATCTTGGAATGATTGATTTCCCGCAGTATATAGCGGATGAGACCCTATACGCCCCATAATAGCGGGTTGATTTTTATATTTAAAACCCATATACCGCGATATTCCACCTCGAAGTGGAATTGGTATTTTATGTTGTGCTAACACCTATGCATGCAGGAAAAACTGGTTGAAGGGATCCAACTGGATTCCTCAATATTTATCTAAATTATTTAATATTATTTGTTGTGATTATTTTATATTTTGTGATGAATTATATTGGAATATTGAATGTTATGGTTTACCTGAATATATTCCGGTACACTGAGTTATCAAAATATATAGAATTGTATTTTTGAAAATAAAAGGAAGACAATTTGTAAGTGGAATAATTATAGAGAATTTAAATAAATTAAAAATTAACTGGATAAGAATATTAGTGATTTTAAATTCTAGTAAATAAATTCCATATATGAAAAGGAAATTTTGAATAAATAGAAAATTAATGAATTTTAAACTTCGGTATTATTATTTAAAGGAAGAAAGCATTTATTTTAAATTTAAGATTTAAATTTTAAAAAGAATAAAGAAGAAATTTGGAAAAATATGAATTTGTATTTTTCAGTTAAAAGGTTTAAAATCAAATGGAAAATGATAATAAAGTCCATAATTAATGAATTTCGAAATGAATTGAGTAAGTAAAAAAATTATTTCAAATGGAGTAAATTGGAAATCAATTTGGAAAATTGATTTAAGTGATTGAAATTGGAAATTCTCCTAGGATAACCAAGTACGTTTTCAAAGTAATTTTTAAATATAAATTAAAGGTTTTAAAGTTGTTTTAAAAAGAAAGTTTTGGAAAATTTATTATTTCTAAATATTTAAATTCTAAAGTAAGTATTTTCTTTTAATCTATTATGGGAGTAATTATTTAAAAGTGATTTTGTATTTGTTTTAAAAAGAAAATCTAGGTTTATATTTTATAAAAGTAACCTCATTTTTAAATATTCCTAAAGTATATATTTTAATAAGATATTGAAGTAGTTTTTAATTCAAAAATTTCAAAGTATATTTTCTAATAAAGTGTATTTTAAAACTACTCTAAAATCCAAGTGTTTGTCCTTGGTGATTTTAGTGGAGATAGAAATATTTGGGAAAGTTTATTCTGAAAAGGGAGATGGTTTGAAACTCTTTTCAAAAGGGTTGAAAATAGAAATATATCTTGCGAAGATATTTTGAGGTTAATAAATAATTTAGGAGATTATTTATTGTTTGATGGATGATTGTGAATGTTAATTGATAGTTAAATAACCGATTATCAATATTGGACAAATGCACTGATCGTTTCGAAGAGACCGGGATCGGGATTAATTTCTCGAAAACCACTTCGATCCGGTTTGTACGTTTTCGAGAGGAAGACGAGTTTGGATTCGAAGATGGAGCAGTGAAGTGAAAGGGCTAGTCGCTACTAATCCTGAGGATATTTCAAAAATGGATGTCGTATGAATAGTGCCTTCGGTTCCGTTCGAACATGGGACGGACTTGTATGGACGAATGCTTTCAGAACATCGTCAGGTGGACGATGAGCATTCTAAGTGAAACGATCTAAAAGGTAACGCTTAGCCTCAAGCCTCATCAACTGGGAATGACTGAAAATCAGGGGTTATGCAGCAAGGCTAGGAGGGTAGCACCCATTTCAGGGTGAGGTCAACCCTGTCTAAATGTCCCTTTTATTTCGTCTTAGTGATGCGGTTGTTGATCACAACCATGGGGTGATCTTTCTCGGGATTATCCAATAAGGGGTAGTCCCGGCCTTGTGTTGCAAGGGAGTTAGGGTGGCTCCTCGGTACGCTGAGCTAGACCTGGTACTGTGACAGATGGTACCCAAGTGCCTAGTCATTAGTTGGAAATCCATTCTCCCTACGCGCCTTGTACGAGTTTTGTTTGTATTACCCACTCTGTGGCTAGTTGCTGGAATTTAATCATGTCACAATTTCGGCTATTTTAATAAGTATTTGTATATACACCCTATTATAATATCAGGAGATTTTAATAAAAAATGTTTTATCTATCGTAAGTTAAAAACCCGACATGTTTATTTGTGGCGTGGTCTTACGAGATGCTTTTGTTTACAAAGGATTTTGAAACTTTAATAATCAATTTGAGTGTGATTTCTCACATTGGTATATCCAGACTGACTCGGGTGTTATTTAACTATAATGCTCGGGTCAGACCGAGTATTATAGAAATCAGGAAAAATGGTGTGGAGCTCAGAAGACGAGCTGGATGGCGATATGTACTTCCGTACTTGCTATTGTTATTCCGATGTGTATCTAGTTGTATGTTATTGATGTTGTTGAACTCTGATGATGTACTCTGATAATGTATGCATAAACAGATATAGTATTTGTTTTTGTGTAAAGATCATTGAATATCTATTATATTTTATTCCGCTGCGATGGTTAGATTCTGATGTTGTTTTCTATTTTCTTCTTTTACCTCTTCTTCTTTAACTCTAATGGTTCGTATTTCTGTTCAACTTGAGTTGATTGGTAAAGAATAGTGTTGATATAAGAATGCTAATCCTGACTCGAGTGTTTGGTTTACGCTCGGGCCAAACCGAGTGGATTTGTTTTTTTGACTCGCCTTTGGAGTTGGAGCTTCGCTTGGAGATCCAGCTATCTATCTAGCTCTCAGATATTCGGTTGATTCTAGAGATGTATTCTGATCATGTATTTGACTATTGTATTCGAGACTTTTGTTGTATCTTATTTATCTCTGTTATATATATTGTAGCTGTCACAACCCGTCTTCCACTAACCAGAAAGACGTATCATGAATTAAGAAAGAAAGGGATAGAAAGAGAAAGAAAGAGAAGAAAGAAGAAAAAACAATAGAATCCCAACAGCTGAATGAACAAATTATATTAATAACAAAAGTATTACATAGATATACATCAACTATTAGAGTTACACAGATTATATGTCACATACTAGACAGTTATAAACACCTGTCTAGTTATTACAACATAGTACAAACAACTCAACAAACGACTAAGAGATACCAACACAGCGGAACACTATATAACTATAACGTAGAAGCCTCCAGCTCCATTGCCCCTCCACAATTCGTCAAGTAACCTGAATCCCTTGGCTATTCGTAAAAATTTGAGTACCCAAGAGTTCAAGAAAAACAGAAATATACTCCGGGTCAGACATGGGTCTGGTGTGAGTAACAGGTTAAAGTTGCTTAACTTTAGAAAAACCTTTGAAAAGAATGGTATCACGTAAGACTTCCCACACATAAACATGGAAAAGTTTTACCTTACGCTAACCAAAACATTTGATAGGAAATCCGGTGATATTATAATAGTGTCTAGGGTTTTCAAGTAAAATACAGAAATAGCTGGAATGCTTACATCTCATGTTCCAACATAGTTGGGCACAACTAATACGTACGGCACTCATTGGATTTTGGATTCCATACAATGGCAGGGCTACTAGGGTACCGTCCGTCACAGTACGTGGCCTAGATCACCGTACCGAGGAGTACGCCCGCTCCCCTACAACACAAGGCTGGAGCCATGCCTTACTTGATAGTCCCGAACAAGACAACCCTGACAGTTGTCGCGATCAACTGCCCACACAGCCGAATAAAAAGGGTCCTCTAGACAGGGAAAATCTTGTCCTACTTGGGCATGACCCACTTAGCCTTGCTGCACCTCCTCTGTTTTAGCCATTCCCGGTTTTTGAGGCTTGAGGCTAAGATTACCTTTAGAGAACACATCTCTTAGAATGCTCATCGTCCACCTGACGATGTTCTGAAAGCATTCAATCCATACAGGTTCGTTTCAGGTTCGAACGAAACCGTAGGCATTATCTCGTTACACTCATTTTGGAACCACCCTCAGAGTTAATGACGATAACCCTTACACTCTGAATCTTCACCTTCACTTGAGATTCACGACCTATCGTTAATTTGGATCGATGTGGTTTTCAGATATCCAAATATGGAAACCCGTTCCCGGTCTCATCGAAATCCAAAACGTGTCTTTTAGGTCCAAGTTTTTTTAAGTTTAAAACAATTTAATTTAAACTATCTATATACACACAGATAGATAATTCACATTATCACAATAGATAATCATCACAAAAGATAATCCCCATTATCATTATCAGAAGATAATCCAAATCATCATCACAATGCAGCTAATGCATCCATATCACACATCATCACTAATCTCATATATGAGATTCAAACCATCCATGGAAATCTATATCATTCATATATAAACAAGGATTAATAATCACAACATATATAATTAATTTAAAATGAATTAAATTAATTACATCATCTCTAATTAATTTAAAGTAAATTAAATTAATTACCTCAATCTATAAATCCTACTATTATAACCATTGATTACAAACTAATCAACTAATTAATTAACCACCAATTAACTCCCTTTGATTAATCATTCTTTAATTACATTCAAGTAATTAATCTCACAAATTAATTATCCTTAATCAAATATAGTAATTAACCTTAATTACTTCATTAATTAATTAATTATAATTAATCACGTTAATCCTTAATTAATTATATTAACTAATTGCTTTAATCTCTTGTCATTAATTAATTAATCTCAATTAATTAAACCTTAATCACATCATTAATTATATTAATTAATGATTCCTAATTACATATAAATTAATTAACTCAATTAAGTAATTAACCTTAATTATTAATCACTTTGACTAATTAGCTTCAGTAATTAACTATTTTTAGTCACTACATTGAGTAAATTGATTACCCCTAAATTAATTATGTTTAATATTTAATTATATCATTTTATTAATAATTAATACCCTTAATTAATTACATTCTTAATTATTTTCCAAATGACTTAATCAGTCAATGCTTAAATTAATTACACAAAGTAATTAATTATTAATTACTTCTCAAAGTAATTATTCTCCATAATGATTACACAAGCAAATAACCTCAAACTCTTCCATACTTCAATACATTAAGTAATTACTTATCTTAATTACTTCCTTAAGTAATTATCCTTCATTAATTACTTATCAACCCATCAATGATTATTCTAAATTAATTAAACTAAATTAATTTATTTAAACTAATCAAATTAATAAATTAATTACAACCTGTGTAGTTAATGCCCCGTTATTACCCCGCTATAACCTCGCAATATCTCATAGCGGATTTCTACCGCAACGATTTTTCCATATAGCCACAAAATATAGCCTTTCCGCTTTAATCCTCGCTATTTCCGCTATATCCCGTTATTCCCGCTATATTTTGCTATTTCCGCTGTATCTTCTTTAATAAAATAAATTAAAAAATTGCATTTATACATTATAAAAATTATGAAATTAATTTATTTGATTTAATTTTTAATATATTTTTAGAAACGAAAATGCCCTAATATTCTACTAAATTCAATTATGTTATATAACGGTTTTACATTTATTTAAATTATATTCGCACATGTTTTTTGTTTAAAATCATTTATGTATTAATTATAATTCAATTGAATGATAATTTTCATTTAATTACCATTTATATATTTGTAAAAACATTAAGCACAAGTTTTATATGCTATTTTAGAGCTATCTGCTTTATCGCGCTATATCCTCGCTGTATCCCCGCTATGACTTTTTGCACCTCCACCGCTTTCAATCTGTCGAGCGCTTTAACTGCACAGATTACAACGTGTAATTAATAACTTTTATTACTTTCACAAAGTAATCATACTTAACCAAATACCATAATGATTATTTAATTAATTAATCAAATAAATTATCAAAATTAATCACTTTAATTAATTAATAAATAATCCTAAGTTAATGACCTTCATTAACTTATCGACAATTTTCCTTAATTACCTTACTTAAGTAATTAACTTAAATTAATAAATATTAATCACAAATTTATTAATCTTTAATAATCATTTAATTAATCACTAATTATTTAATTAATTAAGTTTTTAACTTAATTAATCCTAACCTCTTGATTACTTTCTAATCATTAATTAAAATCATAACTAAATTAATTAATGATCTTATTCCCAAATTAATTAATCTTAATTAATTAACCTCAAACTTAATTAATTAATTTCAAAATCCTTACTTAATTAATTAAATAAATTATTTAATTAACCATCTAATTACCTTATTAATTTAATAAACCAAATAATTAAATCTTTGATTTATTTTAAGTAAAACATTTCATATTAATAATTTCATTATCATTAACAAAGTAATATTCAAACAATTTACTTTGAAATTTGTTTCTAAATTTCATTTTAAAATTTAAATTTAAAATGAAAACCAAAATTAACTTTAACAAAGTTTTAAAAACATTTTAAAACCTTTTTAAAACTTCTACTAAATAATTTCTTATATTATAAAGAAGTTTAAAGGAAATTTAAACCCATATTAAATTTTAAGATACAAATCATATTTAAAATATGTTTCAACATCAAAAGTTGTTTAAACATTTAAAATATTTAAAACTTCCTTTATTTTCAAACATGGATTCAAATTGGATCATGATTCCCAGATTTAAAACTTATATTTAAATCTTCTACTCCAACTCTTAAAACCTTATCTTTAAATTCAATTTATTTAAACTTCTTTAAAGTTGTTTAAAAATTTTAATTTACAAAGTTTAAATTAAATTTAAAACTGGAAATCAAACTCAGACTGAAAACCATACTTTTCAAATTTAAGTTTTAAATTCCTGTCTAAAACAGCTTCAGATTTTAAATCAAATCTTGAATTGGAAAAAAAGGTTTCCAAAACCTGTAACTACAGAAAAAAATGAATACCCGAGTCTCCCTCTGTTTTTCTTCGAGTAAAACCATGAACTACTTCGAGTAAGAACTGTAATTACTCGAGTACGACCAAAGTACAAAATTACTGCAAAACCAAAACCTTTCCTGTCACCATTTCTTCACCGTGCACATGCACGGTGGTCTTGGCCACCTTTGGCCACCACTCGGATAACAAACAAATCTCGACCACTGCTGGAACACATTCCGATCATCAGAAACCCAAAATCATCAAAAAAATCGAATTTTGGTTTCCAATTCAAAACCCGAAACGAAATGGCAACCCTTCACCATCAAACTCACAAAACTGGAAAATCCCCCATTCACTCTTTTCTGGCCATCGAAGGCTATGGGACTCCGACCATCTCCTCTTCAATACTCTAGCATTCATCTCCCCAAAAATATAAGCACTCGATCCCCTGAAGCCTTCATGCCAATCAAAACTTTGCATAGCCCCGAAACTAGGTTTACAAACTTACGACCGTCGCCGCCGCCACCATTCCTTAATCACCACCGCAATAATTTTCCCAGCATCACTGTTCTCCCCACCATCACCAGAAGCAACCACGACCACCCTGACCCTTGAGAGCATCAGCAAAAACTCCAAAAATCAATTTCCAATATAAACAAAACTGCTCTTTCAAAGTACCATTAAAATTTGTAATTTGATTTTTAAAAATCATGATTTGGAATAAGCATTCATAATTTAATCCTGAATTAATGATTTCAAGAGTTTGAATTTTCCCAAAATTTTAAACTTCACTGCTTATTTTATTTTCCTGAACAATGCCCAGTTTAATTTGATTCGAATAAATTTTTAATCCTTGATTTAAGATTAAACATACAAGTTTTGTTCATAACATAAATCCTAATAGTGACTAAATCCATAGTTAATGAAATTTAAAACAAAGGTTGAATCTTTTTCTTAAAATTGTAAAACGGAGAAGTTTTACTGACATTCATCTACATGCATTTATTATACATCCACAATGCACAGAAATCTATCAATACACAGTTACAAAACATATTTAATTCAATGGAAATCATGCGATAGATCATACTAAAGTTTTAAATAAGAAGTGTTACTCACCTGAACAAATGAGGGCAGTGCCTTCTAATTTGAAAACTGTTTTGAAAGCTTTTACTTCCATGATTTAAAACCGAGTTGCTGAAATTTGATTTAACTTGAGTGTTTGTTGTTGCTTTGCATTTAGATTTGCATGCAGGCCATGCTTGGATTTTTCTCAAACTTGTATTGCAGATCCCTCCTTATTTTCCAGGTTATAGATGCATGTAGGCTAGCTTCCATATGCATTTAAATCTCTTGAATTTGAATGCTTTAAATTTGAAAATTTTGTAGTTGTATGCAAATGAAATTTGTTACAGACAAACCCAGATTGAAAAATGCATGCAATTTTTCATTTTGCTTTTGAAAATGATTTTTACAGAGGATTTGCTTTAGAAAGGGATTACAGATTGATTTGGTTTTTGAGAATTTTGGAAACAAATTTGTTTCTGATTTGATTCAGCTGAAAACAAATCTTTTTATCTTTGCAAAAAAAAATTGAAGATTAGAAAAGAAGAAGATTGAAAAAAATATGCTTTTATAAGTGAAATGGGTTTATTTAAAAACTAAAAGAAAACTAAAAATATAAGACACTTGTTATATTAATCTCTTAACTCTAGTACGCTTGTCATTATGCCCCTTAAAGTAATAACATGTGTCTTAAGTAATTTTATTTATTTTACTTATTTTAAAAGTAAGTGAAATCCTCTTTCTTTATTTATTAAATACATATATATAAATTATTTTCATAAATAAATGTATATGCATTCCTTTTTAAAGAAAATGAAATAAAATAATTTATATAAAATGAAATCTTACTTACAAGATTTATATATGTTTATTCATTTGAATTCAAAATAAATTCAAATTCAGATGCTATTCATATATTTAAAAATCCTATTTTAAAACTAATTTATCAACATATTTTAATTTTAAAATAATAATATTGTCTTTTAAAATCTATCTATACTTATACAATCATTATTATTTGAAAATTAAATATTTATTAATTTAAATCATTTAAAAGAAACCATATATTACTTATCTTATTTATCTTAATTAAATGAATTAATGTTTAATATATAAATGGTATTTAAATTTCCATATATAATTCCAAATTATAATTATTAAGCTATATTCAAAAAGGAATAAAATAAACTTTTGTTTCTCTTATTAAAATTTAAACTATGCTTTAAAATATATTTAAACAATTTAAAACAAATTCTTTAAGTATCTAAAAAACCAAATAGTTATTTATTAAATAGTTTTGAATAGTTATTTATTAAATAAAATAATAATTTTTGAATTATCAAAATGAATATCAGAATTTAAAAATAAGATTTTATTTGTTTATTAAACTGCCATCAAAACTTATCTATCTACAATATGTATAAATATATATATATATATATATATATATATATATATATACACACACACATTATAAATAGAAAGAAATTCTTAGCTTTTAAAAGATAAAATTCACCAATTAAACATTTATTTAATTGGATTACTAAACCAAATCAAATTTTATTAATAGAATTTATCAAATCAATTTAGATTTAAATACAGATTATTAAATTGATTTTGCCAAAACTTCCGGGATATCACAGTAGCCTCATGAACTACTATTCTCTTGTTTCCGTTGCATTACTGTTACAGTACTCTTTATCTGCGATTCGGTGATTTATTTATATACTGTATATGTTGAGCTTTGTCAAATATAAATTAACAATGTGGTATTTTGAGCAGTACAAATCCGGCATGTATGGATGTGAATGGTTGAAAATATCAGGTCGTTAAAGATTGTAACTCTTATGAATTAAATTTCATTTCATATATGACATATGTATTTGTTTTATGTTCTTAAAATTTTGGTAATGTATTATTCCTTAGCGATATAAATTGGATTAATTTGGATCGCATTCTATTTTAGTTTGTCGAGATTATTTGTAATGCACTTTCTTATCCAAATAAGCATTGTTCTGTACTTGATATTTTATACCTTGGTTGTTCATTACTCGAATATGGGATAAAATTAATCCTATAAGTTTTAAAAATGTTATATATTTTTTGGTGCAAATTTTATAGAGCTTGCAAGCAAAGTTTGTGTCAAGTTTGAACTTGGGTAAAACCATAAGCCTTGAAAATATTGAAAGGAAGAAAAATGCAATAATAAAATTGATGTGTATTTCTGATGTTGTAATTCTAGTTAATACCAAGTTATATCTAGGTGATAGATGCACACATATAGGCATAGATTGTAACGACCTGATTTTACGACTTCCGAAAGTCGACATTTGCACATCCACTGTATCAAATGCCACACAATCGAATGCCGGAAAACCGAACCGTTAGGGTTTAAAGAAGAAGAAGATATAAGAAGAACAGAAACAATAACAGAATCCCACATTTCGTAGCGGAACAATATATACTAGATAATTGATAATCTTTAAAACAAAAACACTATATCAGTTTATACATCACATTATCAGAGTTTACAACAACAAAAAGGGGAAAAGATAATAGTATACAGAAGTACGCTTCACCATCTGCTCATCTCTTGAGCTCCACAACAACTCCTGAATTCCAGAATGACCTGATAAACTAGCTCTAGGCTGCCCGTGTAGAAAATTATAGGCACCTAGAGTTTAGAAAGGGAATAATAAACTCCAGGTCATTCATGAGACTTGTGTGAGATCTTAAAAACAGTTATACTTTTACAACGGAATTTAAAAGAAATCCGCAATGCTTTTTGGAAAATGAAACTACCATAAGGCCTCCCGACACACACACAATGCAATCGCACACTTGGGGGATATTTCTCCTTATGATAGTCAAACATTCTTAATATGCAAAATCTTTTTAATATTATCATTAGCGCATAGTGCAAAAAACATTTGCATGTATAATATTAATCTTAGCCAGCATACGTACCATTATAGTTTGCCTACTATAGATACCATATTAGATGGCAGGTTATACAACTAAAACCGTGCAAGGCGCGTATTGGTAATTGGATTTCCAACAAATGGTCAGGCAAAGGAACATTCTGGGACACATGGGTACGCCTTTGGAGGGATGCCCCGAGAACCTAACCATATCTCTGCCAACACAAGGCCGGGTTACCTCTACAAAAATAGGTAACTACTACATGGGTATGCCATCCCCCGGTCGTAAACAACCTTTATCCGAGGATCCTCAATACCAACAACCACAAAGCAATAAATTTGCAGCAACCACATAGGTTAAGTATCTGGGCTCCCTACCATGATACCACCTCCATCCAGAAGGAAATAAACATAACTTAAGGGGCGCTACCCCCCATAACCTTGCTGCATCCTTCCTGTTTCGAACATTCCAGGGTGTAAGGTCTGACGAAGTCTCGTCCACAAAGCTATGCTTTTCACAAAAGCCATGCTTTGATCAACAAATGATCAGCAGCACTTCGTATGCAACATTACCAAATCGGTAATGTATTACCGGTAACCATCAACTACATAACCTCTGAGCTCGTACGTCTCAGAGAAGGGTGTTAAGCTAAGAGAATAAATTCTCCGCCACCAACAGAAATGTATTTGATAGAAACCAACTTTATTTCTCAAAGTGTAACGTCAGACACACATCCATACAAGTCCGTTCCGGGATCGAACTGAACCAAAGGCACTTCCAAAGAATCCTTGCAATCCAGCTGTGACGCCCCACCTCTATACCCACGCTAGCCAAGAACACTATGGTGTAGTGCTGTCAACTAGCGCGGAGAATAAGGCTGTTGAGGAGCGACCATCCATGTAATTTCTTATCACACGGTGGCTATAAAATAATCTTCGGAAACAAATATAGAAGTAAGCATAACATGCGAATCAATCACAGATATCCATATCACAAAGGGGGAAAGAGATATGAATATATATCACACAAAAGTGTACATCAGAGAAGTGGTCTAAAAAGATCCACGATAATACAAAAGAATAGCAACGCGTGCTATACAAAAGAATACAACTATGAGTCTATAACTCAAGTGTAAACAACAAAAGCTGCTAATCTAAACAAGTAGCCAAAAGTCTGAGTAGTGAATCACTGGGGGAGGAGTCAAGCAGTAGCACCTGTAACATCTCGGTCTGACCCGAGTATTATTTATAAGAAAATAATAAACGGATCAGTCTAGCTATAAATATCAGATGACATGATATAACATAAAAGATATGGCATAAACATAAAATATCCATACTGACATACTACTATAAGTATGCAAATAATGATCAACAGGAGATCAACCGATAAGAGATATATCAATATCACAAGAATCTTCTCAAAGATCCAAAGAGGGCATCATACCCTAAACTTGTACTCATGACAAGTCAAAGAGATAAATTCCAGAAATCAACACAAGAAATCCAGAAATCATAAAAAGGGAAAGAGGCCTATCACATGACGGTCCGAAGACCATGGGGAGCTACCCCATATGGATGAGTCTGAGTCACCCGAATGAGGTCAAGGCTAACCAAAAAGCAAAAAGGTATGTGTGAGTGGAATCACACAAGTGGTGTCTAGCCCAACCTTGCAATGAAAGAGACATCGCGCAATTGCTAGTCTAATTCATAAAGCGATCATCAAGATCAACGAGAAGTGTCAATTACACTAAGCTAGTAAATATAGAAGTTTAGCTTCATGTCCCATAACCACTTGCTTAACTTAAATATTTACGAACAAACTGTAAATCTTCACTAATAAAATTGTCACAAGAGGTTCAATCGAACAAGTCCAAGAATTAACCGACGAAGTGAACGCAAGCGTTTCATACCACTTGTTTTACTAAGTCGTTTAATTAGATTTCTCATCCGAGTGAGGTAAAGGCTTGGATATACTAATAGATTGGAAAACGGTTTAAGAAAAGAGCTTTGTTATTAAAAATAGAGTTGAAATTGTTTGTTAAAAAGTTTTGATATTTACTACTAGTATTGAAACCTTTATATTATAAAGTGACAAAACACAGAAGCAATTGTAGAAACAATCAGTCACAAAAATCGCATATGGAGATGTGAATAAAATCCAAGGAAATCAGCTCAATGTTTTTCAGATAAGATCCCCTACGGAGGGGGGGTCCAAGGGGGGTGGCAACCCCCCAAGGTGGGGGTGCGGGGGCAACGCCACCGCTTACGGGGTTCGACCTGCCCGGTCAGGTCGTGGGGGTCCAGGGGGCAGCGCCCCGTCCAAAACGGTACGACCTAATGAAGACAAGCAACCTAGTGAAGCCAAGCGACCTAAGGGGCCATGCGACCTAATGGGTCATGCGACCTAAGTTTAAAAAGGTGGGCGACTTAACAAAGTGGCCGAGCGACCTAACTGGAGCATGTGGCCATAGGTCATGCGACCTAAAGGTAAGCGACCTATCACGGTCACGCGACTTAAGGGATAGGACCGACCGACCTAACGACCTAGGCAAGGTCGACCGACTTAATGGTTGCGAACTAAAAATACAACAGGGTCGAGCGACCTAGTGGGATGCGCGACCTAAGAAGGTACGCGAGCTAAGGGTGAGCGACCTAACAAGGTCGTGCGACCTAAGTGGTCACAATGCCAAGCGACCTAAGGACTTAAATACTCGCGACCTAGCGCGTGCATCGGCCGAGCGACCTAAGGGTTTAACACGCGAGCGACTTAAGGTTTTAACACACGAGCGACTTAAGGTTTTAACACGCGAGCGACCTAAAGTGATGCGCGACCTACGACCTAGCAGGATCGAGCGACCTAGAGCCGCCTTGTGATATAAGGTCGAAAACGACCTAATTCCGAGGCTAACGACCTAACGCTGCAGGGGGGATTTAAGGCCAGAAACGACCTACGACATAAAGTGAAACGACCTAACTCCGAAGTGAAGATTCAAGGCAGTGCGACCTAGCGCGATAACACGCGAGCGACCTAAGGGTTAGGTCGCGAGCGACCTATACGCGAACGACCTAAAGTCCAACGACCTACAACCTAAATCCGAGGCGAACAAAATATGCAGGCCGTGACTTTTCCACGCACGCGAGCTAATGATTCCGAGCGACCTAACCTAGGCAGAGCGACCTAAGCTCAGGAAATTCACCAAACAACTAAAAAATGGAGTTTTTCGCCAATCCAATCCAAATCAAATGCAAATGTACATGCTAAAGTGATGGGGAATCATTCCTAACAGTCCAATATAGTTATAGACTAGAATTGTGAGATAAAAATCTCACCTTTGCTCCAAAACCCAATGAAAATGAAGAACAAAGCTTGAAGGCAAATGGAGAAGCAACCACAAGCTTGAATCCGATGTCTTCTTCTTGAATTTGGAGTTGAATGTTGGAGTTGCAATAAAACAAAGACTTTGGAGTTTTAATTTCTCATTCCATTCACCATTTTTGTTGAAGCTTTAGTGTTAGGAAATGAAATGAAGCAATGAAGAAGAAGGGGGGTGGAACTTGGGCCTAATGGGCTAAAAGTCCAAACCAAAGGCTCGAGTGAAAAAGTGGTGAAATTCCACTCACCCCAAACATATCAATGTTTATACTTAGAAGATTGCAAACGACGTTTCGAACTCAATGGAAGTGGTCTCGAGTCCTAATTTGACCGTTTGCAAAAAGTAGCTTCGGACCAAAATCCGATTAACGATAAAATATTTAAATAAAATATTTAAATATAAAAATCGATAAATATGCGGGTTGTTACAGACTCCCCTCCTTAAAGAAATTGCGTCCTCATAATATATAAGGTGGAAATAAGAAGTACAACCATAAAAGCATATTAATACTAAAGAAATTTGATATTAGAAGTTCACCTCAAAGAGCAGGAGTAAGCAAGTCCGGATGTGTTCGCTCGATGAATTCTCTGGATTCCCAAGAGCAATCCTTAGGATTTGTGGACCATTGAACCCTCACAAGTGGAACATCTTTATTTTGAAGCCGTTTACCCTCCGAAGCAATAATTCGAATAGGATGCTGCTCATAAGTTAAATTCGGCGAAACTTCAATTTCTTCCACAACAGCAGGCTCAAGAATGGAATCGGAATCCCGAAGGCATTTCCGTAATTTGAGAAACGTGAAACATGTCGTGCATAGCAGAAAACTGAGCCGGTAATGCAAGGCGACAAGCCATGGAATCTATACGTACGGTGATAGGGAATGGCCCAATATATTGAGGCGCTAATCTTTCCCTATCAACGGGAACGTACAACACCTATCATAGGTGAAACACGAGTAAAATTCTGGACCTAAAACCAGCTTCTCACCGACCTTAAGCCAACAAGAAGGAGATTGGCATAGCATTCCCTAGAGCGCCTCGAAGAATGCCATACCAATACTAGATTGGAAGCTATGATTATAGGAAAATTCAATAAGAGAAATATGATTTTCCCAACTTCCACAAAAATCAAGCACACAACACGAAGAAGGTCTTCCAGAGTTTAGTTCACACGCTCTACTTGTCCATCGGACTGGGGTAATAAGCGGTGCTTAAATTAAGCTTCGTTTCTAAAGCTTTTTGAAGACACTTCTAAAAATCCACTAGTAAACAATGGATCACTATCGCTATCGATAGAAGTAGGAACTCCATGTAATTTAACATCTCCTTTAACAAAGAGTTTGGGCCAAAAGAGGAACGGTTCGGTTAATCCGAACGGGGAATAAAATGGACGGATTTAGTAAGTCTATTTACTATAACCCATAAGTTATCATGACCCGAACGGGAACGGGGAAAGACATCTATAAAATCCATGAGGATTTGGTCTTACTTCCAAATTGGAATTTCTAAAGGTTGCATTAACCCACCAGGCCTTTAGTGTAGGGCCTTGACAAGATGGCGAGTCATACAACACTTAACAAAGTTAGCGACATCAGATTTCATTCACTCCAAATAATAAAGTCGCTTCATATCTACGTACACTTTACTACTTCTAGGATGAATGGTGATTTTGGAACGATGTGAATCTTCTAAAATATATTGACGAAGATCACAAATATTTGGTACGATAAGTCTACCAAACTTTTCAAGGTCGCCACGAAAATCAATACCGAAGTCTTTCTAACTTTCAATAATAATTTTATCCCTACAACATTGGCTAAGAAAAGCCAATTCAGAATCTAGCCCTTTGAGCTACAAGGATGCAGTCTAAAAAGAATAAAGAACCTCTAGACTACATAAAACAAGGGATGCATATAAATCGGATTTCGCGATCTCGAATCTCTCAAGTGAATAGAGTCTCGAGATCGTTCCATTCGGATATCACCATAGAAAACAACTACTTGTTGCTTACGACTAGTGCATTGGCAACAAGATTTCCCCTTTCAGGGAGTATATAGAATATCAAGATCATAAGATGCAAGAAATTCGAGCCAATATGGTTGACGCAACTTAATTATGAGAAATAGATATCCCAATGATTTATAATTGAGGTAGAGAACAAATTTCTCCACCAAAGACGATAATGCCACATATTGAAAGCAAAATCAATAGCCGCGAGTACCAGATCATAAGTGGCATTCCTAGTCTCGATCGGCCTTAAAGATTTAGAAGCAAAAGTGATTGCACGTTCTCTTCGGGAATCACAAGAATAAGAATATTGAAAAGAAGGAATTTTGTCCTCTTTCCCAAAAAGCTAAAACTTTAAAAATCACAATTACCTTTATAGAAAAATTTATATTTTACAAGTCAATTTATTGTGTTTGATTGTCTCATCAAATCGTTTAGGAAATCCCTATCGATAGCGTTGATCAAGTGCATCGACCAGAAATCTTAAAACACTAAATGGGCAATACAACACAAAATTACCTTTTTATAGGAATTTAAAATATCTTCTTAAAAGATTTGTAAAATTTTAAATTTCTATTTTCATCCAAAATTAATAAATACAAGATTGGAATTATTGAGATATCCATAGAATACTTGATTTATAAAATGGATGAAATAAACTGGATAAACTGAATGACACAATATGTCATTCATATAAATCATAATGAGTGCGGAATGCGGTATGTGGAAGGCTAACTTCCGCAACTCGTAGTGATTGAAATTCGGTGGCAAGGTCAAACTAGAAAGACCTTAACACCACTTAAAAGGTTGCTTAGGTAACGATCCTAAGACAAACTCAAAAATATCGGAGAATTCTCAACCGATATGAATGAGAGAGATATCTCTTTATTCAACATGTGAGCTTAAAGAATAAAATGATGCCATCGATTTGAAATCGAAATCACAAAGGAAAAATATGAATCTGCTTAACAGATTGAAAATGTCGAAAAAGGAATTGTCCATTCGGAACAATTGGATATGGGCTTCAAAGTGATTAAGCCAATCCTTTCACGCAAATCAATTCTGAAACCTAAGCAATGCACAATAAGCAAATCGGTTCGGAAAGAAAAATCACATGTAATAATTTCGACATCAATAATAAGCAAATTGAGTGTTGCGAATCCTCTGATTCGGATTCACAATCCTCAAAGAAGTCATCAAGCCCAAAATATAAAAATAAAGAGAATCAACAAGTTCTTCTGATAAATAAAAATGATGAGGGAAACCATATCAAAAAGAACTCGAATCGGATAATCGCAAACAAATGAAATCAAGGATTAAATAAGGAATACCTTGATCCAGAGAAGTTTCGTTAGAAGCTTTTAGCTTTCCTTCTCTCTTACTAGGTCGTGTGGGACATGTAGACAAGTAATGGCCCGAGCCCTTGCAATAGCGGCAATAGAGGGGTTCCGGGCACTTGGTTACATAATGGTCTGAGGAACCACAATTGTAGCATCGTTTACGACTAGAGGTAGATGGCTTGGCTACCGAAGTTTCTGGTCCCACCTTCTTCTTACTTAGAAGTATGGGGCAGACAGAAATATGATGACTGGAATCTTTGCAGTAACGACAAAAGAGTGGTTCCGGACACTCCTTCGCATAGTCGTCCCTAGAACCACAGTTGTAGCATTTTCCACAATTAAGGAATGGAGTCTTTGCTCCAAAAATAGGTTGCTTCACCTTCTTATCGGGATGAGGGCTTTTGAATTTAATACGCCTCTTCTTGGAAATCCCAATAACACTATCAATTCCTCTATCAGCCTCTTCCTCTTGTAGAGTGATATCTACAAGCTGGTCGAAAGGAACTTCTAGTTTCAAAGGTAAGATCTTTGTGGTATTCTTACTCAAAGCACAGATAAACTCTTGATTCTTTACAAGATCCAAAAGTTGTTGGGCAGACATGAATGCGCCATCCAGAGAAGGACTACTGGATTGACCAGCGCTAGGACTGCTAGAACTAACCATTTCTCCTCCTTTAGAAAGAAAGAAGGAAGAAGAAGAAGGTTATTCACAAAATGAATATCAAGCAATCTTGATAGGTAAAACAAGGAATCATAAAGAAAATAGGATGAATCGGTACGAAGACTCGAATTAAATCCTAAGGCACAACTCCTAAGAAAGACTTAGGGCATGATCCTTGCTAGATTATTCTACATTGTTCCGAAGTTTGGCTCTGATACCAAGCTGTGACGCCCTACCTCTATACCCACGCTAGCCTAGAACACTACGGTGTAGTGCTGTCAACTAGCGCGGAGAATAAGGCTGTTGAGGAGCGACCATCCATGTAATTTCTTATCACACGGTGGCTATAAAATAATCTTCGGAAACAAATATAGAAGTAAGCATAACATGCGAATCAATCACATATATCCATATCACAAAGGCGGAAAGAGATATGAATATATATCACACAAAAGTGTACATCAGAGAAGTGGTCTAAAAAGATCCACGATAATACAAAAGAATAGCAACGCGTGCTATACAAAAGAATACAACTATGAGTCTATAACTCAAGTGTAAACAACAAAAGCTGCTAATCTAAACAAGTAGCCAAAAGTCTGAGTAGTGAATCACTGGGGGAGGAGTCAAGCAGTAGCACCTGTAACATCTCGGTCTGACCCGAGTATTATTTATAAGAAAATAATAAACGGATCAGTCTAGCTATAAATATCAGATGACATGATATAACATAAAAGATATGGCATAAACATAAAATATCCATACTGACATACTACTATAAGTATGCAAATAATGATCAACAGGAGATCAACCGATAAGAGATATATCAATATCACAAGAATCTTCTCAAAGATCCAAAGAGGGCATCATACCCTAAACTTGTACTCATGACAAGTCAAAGAGATAAATTCCAAAAATCAATACAAGAAATCCAGAAATCATAAAAAGGGAAAGAGGCCTATCACATGACGGTCCGAAGACCATGGGGAGCTACCCCATATGGATGAGTCTGAGTCACCCGAATGAGGTCAAGGCTAACCAAAAAGCAAAAAGGTATGTGTGACAACCTGGAAATTTTAACGAATTAAATTGGAATAATTAATCGATTTTAAATTATTTGAAAGTTAATTTAAAACTTGAAAACAAGATATCAATATTTACTTGATAATTAAATCATTGAATTATATGTTTTAAATATTGAATTTAATAAATGAAAATTGGGTAAAATGCTGAATCTGAAATTTTTTAAGCCTGTTTAAATAATTTGAAGGCTTATAAAATTTATAATGATGATACTAAGGATAATAGAATGGTTAAAATTTAATATAAAGGTGATCTGTTCAGTTTTAATAATATATCGTTTAAATTGAATCTTAAAAATAGCCTTCCGAGGCACAGTCTCGGAATTCGACGAAACCAGTTCCATTGGATCCGTAATAGATAGTTATTATCGGATTCCAATTTTCGTAGCGTTTGGAGTTACCGTTTGTCCGAACGGATGAGAAACGTGTTGAATTAAAATCGGAAAAATTTATATAAGACTAAATAAAGAGTTAAATATAAATTACCAAAGATTTTTTTTTAACTGTACAAGATATTTTTGTAAGTCACAATCGTGCGCAGGAAGCCATTTTCCAAGCTATATACATCTTTGTCTTCCTCAAGCTTCCTGATGGGAATCGAATTCGAGAAAAAGAACAAAAAAATGATGAATGACCGATACCTCAGTAAACTTCCATCGTCTCGTTTGATAAACGAAATCACATAAAGGGCCAAACCCCTCTTCTTCCAAATCAAAATCAAGCTCCCCGTTCTCTCTCTTCGAACGATTTCCAGTTCTCGAAAAAAAAAAAAAAAAGAGGTGAACGAGCGATGCTCGAAGTCGTGAGGCAGAGGGGTTCAAGGTCAAAGTTATTTGATTTCGCTCCGATTAGAGGGAGTTGGAGCGGCGGTGGCTATAGGCGTATGAGAGAAGCCGTGAGGCCGCGACTTGGTTGCATTTGGGGTTAGGGTTGTGAGGAGGCTCGATCGCGACTTGTACGGCGACAGCGCGAGGCTTCGAAGTCGAGCTTAAGGGAGGAGCGTGGGACCGGAGATAAGTATGGTGATGGTTGTGGAATTGGCTCAGGGAACTCAACGTCTCCACGCGTGCGAGCAACTTAGTCGAAGTCGAAGTCAACAGTGAGGTATAGCTTTAATAAATTATTATTATTATTTTTCCATCTCTGTGTTTTATCTGAAGAAAACAAATTTTATAAATTCATTTACAGTAAGTATATGTAAAGGCAATTTATATATATATATATTTATGAATACGATGTTCGAATATGAGAGAATTTATAAAGGTTAGATTTTGGAAATCTATAAATTATTTTTATGAATGTACAAGTAGTTTAAAAAGGAAAATTTCTAGTTTAAATTTTAATCATTAATTTAATCAATACATGGGAAATCACTGTTCTCTTGCTTCAAATATTGACATGTTATATAATGTTTATTTAAGGTCCATATACCGTGAAGAAAATAGTCGGGAATGAAGTGGATTTACAAATTTAAGGGGCATAGGTGAGTAAATCTCACTCTGTCTGGTGCTTATTTAAATTTATAGGGTTAGATTTAAATAATTGGTTGAATGTTTAAGTTGATTGGATGCATATGGATGATGATGTGATTTTGGTTTTGATTGATTCTCGAGTTAATTGTAAATTAACTTGAAGTATATGGGGTTTTAAATTGTTTCAAACATAAATCATAAATAAGAAAATGATTTCATTTTAAATTTAGTAAGGGCTTGATGTGTCGTGATTCATTTAAATTAGTAAGGAATTTGAAATGAATAATTTATAGATTTTATTAATTAATGATTTGGGTTATTTGACTTAGTAATTAACGAGTTGAATAAAAAAGGGATTGAGTTGTAAGTTAATTAAATAAGTAGAAGGAATTCAGAATAATCATTTGATGGTGTGATAAATAATTACTTAATGTAAGTAATAAAATATAATTACTTGGTGAAATTAATCAAGAGTTTAATTAAGATAGTTAAGTAAGAAATAGTTAATTTATGAATAAAGTAAAATGAAGGATAGTTAATTATAGTTTAGGATTAATCGAAAATGGTTAATACTGTGGTTTCATTAATATGACGAAATTTGATAGAATAACTTAAAATATAATTGAAAATCCTTAATTTGTATAATTAATGAAGTAATCAAAAATTGATTAATTAAGATTGATAAATCTATAATAAGTAACTTATGGGAAATTATTTAGTTTAAGCAATTAAGGATTAATGTAATTAAATAAATAATTAATTCATGAAGAAATTAGGATTTCTTAGTAATCTCGGTTGAGAATAATTAATATTGTGAAGTTAATTTAAGATAATTACTCGAATGCAATTGATAGATAATTAATCCCGAGTGATTAAATTAAGATGGATAATGATGGTTTGACCAACAATTTGATTTAGAATTAATTAACATTAAATAAAGTAATCTACGTGATTGAGATTTGAACTTTCAATTTGAATAAATTGAATTGATGTGTATGGGATTAGGCTTTGCTTATGAATGATGGAATGGTATTGGATGGTTTGAATAAGTTGATGTCTCTAATATGAAATGTTGTGAATTTCATTTGAATAATTTGGGATTAGGATAATATGAGTCTCGAGGAGACCGGGGTCAGGGATTTGGGAAATACCCGAAACCACTTCAAATATTTATATATTGATTTGTGAAATCAATAGGCTGGATTGAAATGATTTAAGTAGACCGGAACATTTATCTAAGTTTAGTACATAGAAATTAATATGTGAATAAGTGTTGTCTATAGCAAATTGTGAATTGGTTAAATTGATACAAGTTACACCGGGTTTATATAAGTTGTTTGCTTAGGTATTTCATGTTAGTTGAGTTTACTCACGCTGGAGTCCAGCCTGACCCGGGTGTTACTTTGGTGTAATGCTCGGGTCAGACCGAGTATTACAGATTTTCAGGTAGGTACGTTTGGAGCTCCGGAAGCGAGCTGGATGGCAAGTACGTATGGAGTATTTCCGCTGCAGTATATTATTGTGTATCTGGGTCATGATTTATATGTCTAGTGTCTGTATATATATGTGAAACTCTGATGTATATTAAATGTAATCAACAAATATAGTATTCTTTTGTAGACTATTATTTATTATTATATTTTATCCGCTGCGAATGTGAGTTGTTGATGTTTCTTTTCTTCTTCTTCTTCTATCTCTTCTTCTTTTTCATAACTATCTGGAATTTTCGGGTTAGAAAATTTTGGGTCATTACATTTGGTATCAGAGCTAAAGGTTAAGCGAGAACCTTGGCTCTGGTAGGGATTACTCATTAAATAGAGTTCGTAGAACTCTATAATGAGTTGAGTGTAGATATATATGAGCGCGTACTTGTTATTTTCTTATATAAAGGTTTTAAATGGTTTTATATAAAAGTATATTTTGATATATAAAACATTATTTTCTTCTAATAAATATTAAGGTGATTGGGTGTTAAATTATTGGAATTAAGTTAAGAAGGACTATAATACAACCGAATTAAAATTAAATTAATTAAAAATGAAATTCTAGAATTAGAACTCAGAAACTAGAATTGTTTGAAACTTTAAATGAACAAAGTTAAATTTGGTTTAAAAAGGTTAAACCAATCTTTGAGAATTTGGCTCGAATTATATAATTCGAGATGGTTTAAATGTGAAGTTGGAATTGAACTCATTCAAATTTGAATCCGATTTGAATTAATTTGATTTGGATGGAAGATGTATAAGTTCAAAAATTAAATGGAAGATTGGAATTGGATTGAATTGAAATGATTGAAATTGAAGTGGGTTCAATTGAATGGATATTAGTCCAAAGCAATTGGAATAATTTTGGAATTGTAATTTAAGTGAAATTGGTTTAGAAAAAAAAAAGGAATTTGAAATATAGATTGTAAATGTAATTTATTAATTGAAATGAACTTCATAAATAAATGAGATTATAATTTGAAATAGAATTCCAGAGAATATTTGAAATAGAGTAAGATGAAAATTCCAGAGTAATGTTTAAATATGAATTTGATGGATTGGGAATTTGGAATTTTGGGAAAAATTTAAAATCCCTTTGGATTTGAAAGTGATTTCAAAAGGTTTTGGAGAAATAATAGTATTATTTCAAAATAAAAAATAAAAAATAAACAAATAAATTTGGTGATGAATTTGAAATTTGGGAGATTTGAAATCAAAAATATTTGGAAGTGTTTTTAGAGAGATTAAAGCATTGAACTCTTTTGGTCACTGGAAAATAAGTCGGTGGTGACTGCAGCATCATCGATATCCATTTTCGAGTTTCTAGAAGAGAAATTGCTACCAAATTGTTTTAAATTGGAATTGTTTGTGAACTGGGTTTGGTTTTGACATTCAAAGGGATAATTGAATTGGAAATTTGTTTAAACTCTGGAATCTTGATTAAATGTTTATGGCATAATAAAAATATATTGGCTAAATAAAATGTATAATTCTGAGTTAAAAGCAAAATGTGAGTGTAATTAATTATAAATAGAAGATGTAAAATTGAAATTATACTTAAAGTTGTACAAGCTTAAAGATCAAATGGAATTTGATTTGAAGTTGGAAGGAAATTGAGAATCAATTTAATTTAAATTGGGGATGAATCAAGTCCAATGGAAATTGGAGTTAATTAAATTGAGATTGGGTTAATTTAAATGGAGTGGAAATTTAAATTTGAATTGTTGGGGAAGTGAACAAATTTGACTCTAGACCATTTTCGATGTAAATTGTTTTAATATAAATAGTTTTAAATCTATTTTCTGATCTAATTACTATACAACTTTCTTTTTAAAACCTAAACTATTTTATACTGGTTTTGCCACTACTTTTGGAACTCTTTACCTATTTTACAACTTTTTATACACTAATTACTAATTTTCAACTAAGTTATGAATTAATTTCTATTTTACAACTATTTCGCAATTATTTAAGATTTCTATAACTGTTTAACTATTTTCCAACTCTTTTACAATTAGTCAATCATTTTACAACAATTTTCCAAACTATTGATTATTTTTCAACTACTTATCTATTTTTAAAATTTTCAAACTATTTTCTAAATATAAACTGGTCGGATTTCAAACTGTTTATGATTTAATACCCAACTGGGATGAGGATTGAGGAAATAATCCAAATGGGGATAAAGGCAAATGTGAATAAGTGAATGTGAATAGAAAGGAAATTGATATTGGGAAGAGTAATCAAATGAGAATATTTGATTTTGGATACACAAAGTTATATCTTTGTTATATATTCTTTGTTGAATCTATTGCTGGAAGAAAAGGATTTTGGAAATGTTTGAAGTATAAAAAGGAGTTTTATACAAGTTTGAAAGGATCCAAAGTTTTAAAATTTTTATATTTATATATATATATATATAAAGGATCCTATAAGAATTTTGGAAAAGGTTTTGAAAACCTTTAAATTTGAAAAGGCTTTTGATTTTTGGGTAAAATCAATATTGAATTTGGAAAGCCTAGTTTGAAAATTATCGATTTTGGATAATAGATTTTGTGTAAAGAAGCTTTGTATAATATCATACTAGGTGTATGATTTGAAGATACTATACGTATAGTATATAATGTTTTGATGATAGCTCTGGAGAAAAAGGCGCTTCCTTGAAATGGACTTCTCAGGAGTGCCACTGGGTGGTGCTGCCTTGAGCCCCAAGGGGGGTTCTAAAGTTGATCCTGTGAGGAGTCCGGACAAAACTAGTTCCTGAGGATTACGAGTTGAGTTACCATAGCGTAAGTCATGTGTGCCGCGGAGAGCCAACAGTTACATGGACTTTTGCTGTGACTGCAACGTAACCCAGGATGTAACTGCGACCTATGGTAACATTGCGAAAGTCGTGTGTGCCGCTGAGAGCCAACAGTCTGCGGTTGAGTTTATCTCGGTAGACTGCGACCTATGTAAGAGTGGAGAAGTTTCATTTCGACAGCGAAATCAGAGGCCGCGGAGAGCCTGCAGTTACATGGACTTTTGCTGCGATGGCAACGTAACCCTGGATGTAACTGTGATCTGTTGTGTGGGTTCCATGGCGTAATCGAGAGTGCCGCGGAGAGCCTGCAGTTACACGGACTTTTGCTGCGACTGCAACGTAACCCTGGTATGTAACTGTGACCATGGAATGGGGGTGATGATTTTCAGAGCATTGTCACCAAAGATATTTCCTTTATTTCAAAATACTTTCAATATTTTCAATAAAATTATTTTCCAAATATTTTCACTGGGTGTTGAAAACGGGTTTACCAAGTACTTATAGATTTTCGGTCCTACGCCTGATCAACGTATGACTGAATTTCTATGAGAATAAGGATGGACTGGTTGAGACATCGAGTTATAAGAAATATTTTATAAAAGCTATTTCAATATTACTATGAGATTTTATAGACATTTCTAAAGTTTTAAAATTTAAAATTGAAACTCGAGAAATTTTAATGAAGTGATTCTTTGTAATTAAAAATCGAATATTGATTTAAAAGTTGGAAGTAAGCTAATTAATAAAATAATTATTTAATTGAATATGTTAATAAAATTTAACTCGGTTAACTAAAATGGATTGTAAGTTGATAATGAAGTTTGAAAATGAATTCAATTTATAAATAGAATTCGACTTGGGTTTGATAATAGATTAAATAAGAAGAGATGGTGTAAAAATAAAATTGTATTGTATTGGAAGGTGATAGTTTGAATTACAAATAAAATTCAAGTGATTTGAATAATATTTAATGAAATTTGCAAGCAAATTTAGATATTATGGAAGAAAAATAGGTAAGTTGTCGAATAAAATGGAATTGGATGATAATAGAAATGTTTAAAGTTGCAAACAAAACCCAGGTGAGCAGAACTAATTGAGAATGGCCTTGTATTAATAAAATAAATTTGATAATGAATTGGATGGTAAATTAAAAAGTTAAAATGAGTTAATTGAATTAGATAATAATGGATGAAGTCTGATTTAATAAAAGACTAAATCAAAGATGTGATTGAAATTGGATTATTAGACTGGACTTAAGTCGGTGGCATATTAATTTGAAGTATAAATGAGTTAAGTAGGTGCTTGGGTATTATTTTGATATATTGAGAAGTGAATTTGAAATTAAAATTTAAAATGGATGGGCTAATTGTATTTGATGGAAATTGCTTAAATAAGAATCATATAGAAGCAAACTTAAGTTTGATGTTGGAATAAATTAAAGTAAGTTAATGTAAGTTTAAAATTTTGGAAACTTGACTTCGAATAAGGATGAAAGCCCATTAATTAAAGCTTGGATAAAAGTAATTTGGAAATGGTTATAAATTTAGAAATATTGAATATGCTAAGCTTAATAAATAGTCTGAATGAAGTCAATAAGGTGATGAAATGAAATGTGTATGTATGGTTGGTGAATAATTTAAAATGGAATTGAATTAAATAAAACTGAGTTGGAATCAATTTTAATTTGTTATAAAACTTAAATAATTAATTATTCACATGGATATTATCAAATTGCGTAGAAATGATTATCGTTTAACGAAAGCGAGATTTAATCAAATGAAATGCTATGAATTAGGGGAAGCGATATAATTGATTTTTGAATAAATTGAAGTGAATATGAGATTGTTTCGCTTAAAATGAGTTGAATGCAAGTAATTGTGGGTAAACCATTAAAATTGAATGAAAAGGGATATAAATTTGGTTGGAAACAATTGGATGTGCTTTAAATAATATAAATTGCTTATTGGAACTGTTTGGTGCTTGTTATTTATGTAATGCTTGTGTTTAGCTATTAAAAGTAAGTGAAATGTTAATGGATTTTCTATGTATGACAATTACGTATTTAAATTGAGTAAGTACAGGTGCAGGAAAGCCGTTGGCTAGATTTGGGGTATGCTAATTGCTTAAATTTATAAGCTGCTTGCTTAAAATGCTAAATAAGGTACGCCTATGCAATAAAAATAGGAAATACGAACTGTTTTTGTTTTTCCGACCGTGTGGGTCGATGTATACATATTTATATCTCTTGTCAAATTGCAAAAGCTCCTCCGTACAAAGGAGACTCTGCCAAAAATTTTTGGAAATTTTGGGAGTTAGAAAATTTTTTGGAAAATTTTGATTAACGGCAAAACAATTTCAAACGGGAAACTTAAAGTAAACTAGTAAATGAAACTAATATGAATCAATTTAAATGAATGATATAACTCAATATTAGAAATCGAAAATGAATTGAATTCATATGAAATGGCGAAAACTAATTTGAATAGAAGTGGATATGAAACTTATCTAAAGAGATGTATAAAATGATTTTGGGATATTGTGTCTGAATATTAGTGCTAAGTAGGATATGCAGGTATTATAAAAGAGAAGGAAATTGGATTTGATTCCAAATGATAAATTTGCATTGCCCGACTAAAAAGGTAAGTATTTTGATTCCGTATGATATTGGATTGGGTTTTTGATGTAGCCACTTGGCTTTTGTTTTCTTTTTGGAATTTGGGAGCCCGTAGAGGCCTTTTGTAGTCGTACCGAGCTAGCCGCGCGAAGGAGACGCTGGCAAAAAATTTCGGAAATTTAGAGAGTTAGAAAAATTTTGAGAAAATTTTGATAATTCAAAATTTGGTTTTAAATTGAAATTTAAATAATTGAGCAGAAGGGTATTGTTTGATACTATAGAAGGTTTTGGGAAGTTGGTTAAGGTGATAGTGGGTCTTTAATAAAAGATAGTTGGTAGGATGTTGAATTGTGAGTTTTGGGGATGGTAAACGGATATTGGGCCGTTCTTTCTAACTAGTAATTTCGGGGACGAAATTCTTTTAAGGGGGGAGGAATGTGACGACCCGGAAATTTTAACGAATTAAATTGGAATAATTAATCGATTTTAAATTATTTGAAAGTTAATTTAAAACTTGAAAACAAGATATCAATATTTACTTGATAATTAAATCATTGAATTATATGTTTTAAATATTGAATTTAATAAATGAAAATTGGGTAAAATGCTGAATCTGAAATTTTTTAAGCCTGTTTAAATAATTTGAAGGCTTATAAAATTTATAATGATGATACTAAGGATAATAGAATGGTTAAAATTTAATATAAAGGTGATCTGTTCAGTTTTAATAATATATCGTTTAAATTGAATCTTAAAAATAGCCTTCCGAGGCACAGTCTCGGAATTCGACGAAACCAGTTCCATTGGATCCGTAATAGTTAGTTATTATCGGATTCCAATTTTCATAGCGTTTGGAGTTACCGTTTGTCCGAACAGATGAGAAACGTGTTGAATTAAAATCGGAAAAATTTATATAAGATTAAATAAAGAGTTAAATATAAATTACCAAAGATTTTTTTTAACTGTACAAGATATTTTTGTAAGTCACAATCGTGCGCAGGAAGCCATTTTCCAAGCTATATACATCTTTGTCTTCCTCAAGCTTCCTGATGGGAATCGAATTCGAGAAAAAGAACAAAAAAATGATGAATGACCGATACCTCAGTAAACTTCCATCGTCTCGTTTGATAAACGAAATCACATAAAGGGCCAAACCCCTCTTCTTCCAAATCAAAATCAAGCTCCCCATTCTCTCTCTTCGAACGATTTCCAGTTCTCGAAAAAATAAAAAAAAAAGAGGTGAACGAGCGATGCTCGAAGTCGTGAGGCAGAGGGGTTCAAGGTCAAAGTTATTTGATTTCGCTCCGATTAGAGGGAGTTGGAGCGGCGGTGGCTACAGGCGTATGAGAGAAGCCGTGAGGCCGCGACTTGGTTGCATTTGGGGTTAGGGTTGTGAGGAGGCTCGATCGCGACTTGTACGGCGACAGCGCGAGGCTTCGAAGTCGAGCTTAAGGGAGGAGCGTGGGACCGGAGATAAGTATGGTGATGGTTGTGGAATTGGCTCAGGGAACTCAACGTCTCCACGCGTGCGAGCAACTTAGTCGAAGTCGAAGTCAACAGTGAGGTATAGCTTTAATAAATTATTATTATTATTTTTCCATCTCTGTGTTTTATCTGAAGAAAACAAATTTTATAAATTCATTTACAGTAAGTATATGTAAAGGCAATTTATATATATATATTTATGAATACGATGTTCGAATATGAGAGAATTTATAAAGGTTAGATTTTGGAAATCTATAAATTATTTTTATGAATGTACAAGTAGTTTAAAAAGGAAAATTTCTAGTTTAAATTTTAATCATTAATTTAATCAATACATGGGAAATCACTGTTCTCTTGCTTCAAATATTGACATGTTATATAATGTTTATTTAAGGTCCATATACCGTGAAGAAAATAGTCGGGAATGAAGTGGATTTACAAATTTAAGGGGCAAAGGTGAGTAAATCTCACTCTGTCTGGTGCTTATTTAAATTTATAGGGTTAGATTTAAATAATTGGTTGAATGTTTAAGTTGATTGGATGCATATGGATGATGATGTGATTTTGGTTTTGATTGATTCTCGAGTTAATTGTAAATTAACTTGAAGTATATGGGGTTTTAAATTGTTTCAAACATAAATCATAAATAAGAAAATGATTTCATTTTAAATTTAGTAAGGGCTTGATGTGTCGTGATTCATTTAAATTAGTAAGGAATTTGAAATGAATAATTTATAGATTTTATTAATTAATGATTTGGGTAATTTGACTTAGTAATTAACGAGTTGAATAAATAAGGGATTGAGTTGTAAGTTAATTTAATAAGTAGAAGGAATTCAGAATAATCATTTGATGGTGTGATAAATAATTACTTAATGTAAGTAATAAAATATAATTACTTGGTGAAATTAATCAAGAGTTTAATTAAGATAGTTAAGTAAGAAATAGTTAATTTATGAATAAAGTAAAATGAAGGATAGTTAATTATAGTTTAGGATTAATCGAAAATGGTTAATACTGTGGTTTCATTAATATGACGAAATTTGATAGAATAACTTAAAATATAATTGAAAATCCTTAATTTGTATAATTAATGAAGTAATCAAAAATTGATTAATTAAGATTGATAAATCTATAATAAGTAACTTATGGGAAATTAATTAGTTTAAGCAATTAAGGATTAATGTAATTAAATAAATAATTAATTCATGAAGAAATTAGGATTTCTTAGTAATCTCGGTTGAGACTAATTAATATTGTGAAGTTAATTTAAGATAATTACTCGAATGCAATTGATAGATAATTAATCCCGAGTGATTAAATTAAGATGGATAATGATGGTTTGACCAACAATTTGATTTAGAATTAATTAACGTTAAATAAAGTAATCTACGTGATTGAGATTTGAACTTTCAATTTGAATAAATTGAATTGATGTGTATGGGATTAGGCTTTGCTTATGAATGATGGAATGGTATTGGATGGTTTGAATAAGTTGATATCTCTAATATGAAATGTTGTGAATTTCATTTGAATAATTTGGGATTAGGATAATATGAGTCTCGAGGAGACCGGGGTCAGGTATTTGGGAAATACCCGAAACCACTTCAAATATTTATATATTGATTTGTGAAATCAATAGGCTGGATTGAAATGATTTAAGTAGACTGGAACATTTATCTAAGTTTAGTACATAGAAATTAATATGTGAATAAGTGTTGTCTATAGCAAATTGTGAATTGGTTAAATTGATACAAGTTACACTGGGTTTATATAAGTTGTTTGCTTGGGTATTTCATGTTAGTTGAGTTTACTCACGCTGGAGTCCAGCCTGACCCGGGTGTTACTTTGGTGTAATGCTCGGGTCAGACCGAGTATTACAGATTTTCAGGTAGGTACGTTTGGAGCTCAGGAAGCGAGCTGGATGGCAAGTACGTATGGAGTATTTCCGCTGCAGTATATTATTGTGTATCTGGGTCATGATTTATATGTCTAGTGTCTGTATATATATGTGAAACTCTGATGTATATTAAATGTAATCATAAAATATAGTATTCTTTTGTAGACTATTATTTATTATTATATTTTATCCGCTGCGAATGTGAGTTGTTGATGTTTCTTTTCTTCTTCTTCTTCTATCTCTTCTTCTTTTTCATAACTATCTGGAATTTTCGGGTTAGAAAATTTTGGGTCGTTACAGTATGTGTGAGTGGAATCACACAAGTGGTGTCTAGCCCAACCTTGCAATGAAAGAGACATCGCGCAATTGCTAGTCTAATTCATAAAGCGATCATCAAGATCAACGAGAAGTGTCAATTACACTAAGCTAGTAAATATAGAAGTTTAGCTTCATGTCCCATAACCACTTGCTTAACTTAAATATTTACGAACAAACTGTAAATCTTCACTAATAAAATTGTCACAAGAGGTTCAATCGAACAAGTCCAAGAATTAACCGACGAAGTGAACGCAAGCGTTTCATACCACTTGTTTTACTAAGTCGTTTAATTAGATTTCTCATCCGAGTGAGGTAAAGGCTTGCATATACTAATAGATTGGAAAACGGTTTAAGAAAAGAGCTTTGTTATTAAAAATAGAGTTGAAATTGTTTGTTAAAAAGTTTTGATATTTACTACTAGTATTGAAACCTTTATATTATAAAGTGACAAAACACAGAAGCAATTGTAGAAACAATCAGTCACAAAAATCGCATACGGAGATGTGAATAAAATCCAAGGAAATCAGCTCAATGTTTTTCAGATAAGATCCCCTACGGAGGGGGGTCCGGGGGGGGGGGGGGGGGTGGCAACCCCCCAAGGTGGGGGTGCAGGGGCAACGCCACCGCTTACGGGGTTCGACCTGCCCGGTCAGGTCGCGGGGGTCCAGGGGCCAACGCCCCGTCCAAAACGGTACGACCTAATGAAGACAAGCAACCTAGTGAAGCCAAGCGACCTAAGGGGCCATGCGACCTAATGGGTCATGCGACCTAAGTTTAAAAAGGTGGGCGACTTAACAAAGTGGCCGAGCGACCTATCTGGAGCAAGTGGCCATAGGTCATGCGACCTAAAGGTAAGCGACCTATCACGGTCGCGCGACTTAATGGATAGGACCGACCGACCTAACGACCTAGGCAAGGTCGACCGACTTAATGGTTGCGAACTAAAAATACAACAGGGTCGAGCGACCTAGTGGGATGCGCGACCTAAGAAGGTATGCGAGCTAAGGGTGAGCGACCTAACAAGGTCGTGCGACCTAAGTGGTCACAATGCCAAGCGACCTAAGGACTTAAATACTCGCGACCTAGCGCATGCATCGGCCGAGCGACCTAAGGGTTTAACACGCGAGCGACTTAAGGTTTTAACACACGAGCGACTTAAGGTTTTAACACGCGAGCGACCTAAAGTGATGCGCGACCTACGACCTAGCAGGATCGAGCGACCTAGAGCCGCCTTGTGATATAAGGTCGAAAACGACCTAATTCCGAGGCTAACGACCTAACGCTGCAGGGGGGGATTTAAGGCCAGAAACGACCTACGACCTAAAGTGAAACGACCTAACTCCGAAATGAAGATTCAAGGCAGTGCGACCTAGCGCGATAACACGCGAGCGACCTAAGGGTTAGGTCGCGAGCGACCTATACGCGAACGACCTAAAGTCCAACGACCTACGACCTAAATCCGAGGCGAACAAAATATGCAGGCCGTGACTTTTCCACGCACGCGAGCTAATGATTCCGAGCGACCTAACCTAGGCAGAGCGACCTAAGCTCAGGAAATTCACCAAACAACTAAAAAATGGAGTTTTTCGCCAATCCAATCCAAATCAAATGCAAATGTACATGCTAAAGTGATGGGGAATCATTATTAACAGTCCAATATAGTTATAGACTAGAATTGTGAGATAAAAATCTCACCTTTGCTCCAAAACCCAATGAAAATGAAGAACAAAGCTTGAAGGCAAATGGAGAAGCAAGCACAAGCTTGAATCCGATGTCTTCTTCTTGAATTTGGAGTTGAATGTTGGAGTTGCAATAAAACAAAGACTTTGGAGTTTTAATTTCTCATTCCATTCACCATTTTTGTTGAAGCTTTAGTGTTAGGAAATGAAATGAAGCAATGAAGAAGAAGGGGGGTGGAACTTGGGCCTAATGGGCTAAAAGTCCAAACCAAAGGCTCGAGTGAAAAAGTGGTGAAATTCCACTAACCCCAAACATATCAATGTTTATACTTAGAAGATTGCAAACGACGTTTCGAACTCAATGGAAGTGGTCTCGAGTCCTAATTTGACCGTTTGCAAAAAGTAGCTTTGGACCAAAATCCGATTAACGATAAAATATTTAAATAAAATATTTAAATATAAAAATCGATAAATATGCGGGTTGTTACACCGGATATTCAATAATCACGTCCGAAATCCCCATCACAAAGGGTGATAAAATCTCTATACCTGAGCAACCCGGTGCAGAGACATTCGACAAGTAATCCTTTCGCTTTCGAAAATAACCGGTCTTTAACACCATCTTCAAATGCAATCCCATTTCATCGTATCATTATTCGAAATGGGTTTTCTAACACAAGGTCCTCTCCCGGCTAATCCGAATGACGAGCGCTTATATTTAAAAATAAGTGTTCATTCAGATTCAAACAAATCACACCAAATTCCACTTTGAGCTTTTAACAAAAGATTCATCACAATCACAAAGGTTCGATGTGTGTTTCGAATATCCATTTGGAATTCGACTCTCGGTCGCATCAAAATTCAAATGCCATTTAAAAAGGCCAATATTGATAGTCGGTTATTTAACTATCAATCATCATTCACAACAATCACAGGATTTCAAATAATTTTCTCCCAATTATTATTTTCAACATATCTTCACAAGATAAATTTTCACTCTTCAACACTTTGAAAACAAATTCAAATCAATTTTTCACACTTCACTTCTTTGAAATAAATTTCAAATCAATTGTTTTCCTTACGCGGAAAACATTTTCAATATTTATTCATTTCCGCTGAAAATCTACCGAGTTCAAATATTTTAAAATAATATAAAATATTTATTCAAAATATACTTGGAAACATCTAAAATAAACTATTTTAGAATATTTGCTTAAATATTAGTTATGAAAAATATTATACTAATATCTCATATAAAAATTCAGATCCAAAACTAATTTTAAAATAAAATTAGTAGATAGAGTATAAATATTTAAATATCCAATTTCTAAAACAAATATCAATTTAAAACTTTAAATAATCACTTCAATAATAGTTTAAAGTACATCTTAACTTTAAAGATTTTTCAAAATAACTTAAGTAAATAATTTTTCCAAAACATTCTTTCCTTAAAACCATCTTTACAACTTCAATCTATATTTATAAACTATTGAAAATGCTCTCGGCTTTCAGGTAAAGTACACATTCCATTCTAAAATGGTTCATTCAAATCAATTTATAAATCTTTCTGACTTATTTAAAATTTACGTCCCAAATCCATAAATTCTTTCCCAACTTTTAAAAATAAAACGATATTTATTTCTAAAATAAATTTCCCTTTCGTTTATAAAATTCCCATGGTGAATTTTAATTTTTAAATATCACTAATGTAACAACCCGTATATTTGTACCATTTAATTGACGGTATTCAATACATGTCAACTTAAATAATACAAAACACGAATCATTAATGGAGTGTGTGTGTGTGTGTCTATATATATATATATAAGAATTATCATAGAATCACAGAAATATAACATCACAGAATAGTGCAGCGGAAACACAACATAGCCATAAGAGTAGTTCATGAAGCTACCCATAAATACGACAATGTCTCAGATAAAATAAAATAGAATAACATAGATGTACAGTAGTCAAAATAGAAAGAGCAATACTGATAAGATAAGATAATAATAGTCTTCGGTCTTCAGCTCCAAGTAGAACAGCAACAGCAATCCTCCGTCTGATCCGAGCATAAGCATAAACAAACACTCGAATCAGGACATATATTCTTATACAGATAATATGATTCAAATTCAAATAAAAATAACTCAAAGATGAATGGAATAACATCTTTCAGGATCCGTTAAACTATTTATATATAGTAATGTACGATAAACAGATAATGTCTAACAGTAAAGTAAAATATCAAAATAGTGTTGAGGCATTACCATTTTCCCCCTTAACACATTTTATATAGCATTATAGACTATACAATACTATATACTCCACCGTAAACTAGTGGGATATCTGGTAGTACTCCATAGGTATAATACAAAACAAAATCGTAGTTGTCGCGTATATGGGAATACAATTATGACAAGGCACTTGAGGCAATACCCAAGGTAGTGAAACTACCGTTTGCCTGATCCGGACTGGTGAGAACACATCACCGCAACGATCGCAACACCGCGAAATAACACTTCAAATTCAAGGGTGTGCACCAATCAATAACAAAGTAATGAGTAGTTTACGAAGAAGTGTGTTCGCTCGAGGTAGCTAACCCCATTTGGCCCGGCATAGCTCCTGTTTTAGTCATTTCCAATTTGACACAAGTGTCAAAGCTATCCATTATCGTTCTCTTTCTTCAGTAATCACATTCATAATTCCAACCACTTCATTCTGGATCACACTCCGCGTATAGTTATTAGAGTGGTTTTCGGTTTAGACAATGAGTATGTCCCTAACCGATTCCTGTTCCTTTAATAACCTTCGTAATTAATTTACCGATTGGTCGTTCAATATATTTCAAACCAATTCAAATTCAACTTCAATTAGAATTCGTAATTCAACATTTGTTTATCTTTCCAAAACAATTTCCAAAATTTATGTTTCATAACTTTCAATTCCATTTCCGAATTCTATTATTCAATTTCAAAAGTTAAATTTAAACAATTCAAATATACACTTAAAATTTGTATATAAGTTCCATATCATAACCATTTAAACTTAATTTAACGTTCAAATCTATTTAACTCATTTATCGATTTCATTCGATATTCATTACATTAATTATCATTTAAACAATTTCTGTTAAATTTCTAATTCATTAAATTTGCTTCTTAAGTTAAACTTCATTATCAAAGCTTACAAATTTAATTTAAATTAAATTTGTCAAATCCAATTCTTTTAATTTCAAGTCTTCCATTTGTTTCGATAAAACGCATTTTATTTCTTGTTAAGGAAATTCAAATTTCATTTACTTATTACCTTAGCTACACTTTCAAACTCAATAAATAAGAAACTTAGTTTACTTATTCAAGAGGTTCCATTCACTTAATAAAGAATTCAATTCAAATCAATTATTAAATAATTCAATCCCATCAATTTATCAATCGTTTCAATTTCTTAAATTTTAATCATTTCAAAACGCATTCATTTATTTATTCCAAACTTAATTATTAATAATTTTAAACTTAATTATTAATAATTTCAAAACTAATTATTAACCATTTCAAAACTTAATTATTAATAATTTCATAACATAATTATTTATAATCCCAATTTAATTAATATTAATTCCAAATTAATTATTAATGATTTCCAACTAAATCGTTAATTTATTTAAAACTTAATTATTAATCAATTAAATTTTAAAAAAATTTCCTTTGTTAATTACCAAGTTAATATTTGGTTAAATTCCAATATTCTCATTTCCTTTCATTCAAATTTAAATTCAAATTTTATTTCAAAACTTTATTATTCTTCAAATAAAATCTTTATTTTATGTAAATCAAAACATTGACCAATCGGGTTTAATTTACTTTTCTATCCTAGGTCAAGATATTTGGGTATTTATCATTTCAACCCGATTCCATTTGAATTCAAAAATCAGAACATAGCAAAGGGAACTTGTAGTGTAATATCTGGGATGTTGTCAAAGTAAATAAACAAGCAATAACATCCATACATAACAATTCAACAATTTATTTAATAATCCCGAAATAATCGTATTAATTTGCATTTGTTATTTATGCAAATTAATATAATTATTCCTAGAATCTACACTATCATTTCATGTAGATTAAAGATTATTACATTGTGGGTTTCACTTGTCGTTCAATTTCAATTTAAATTTTAATATTACAACAATTAATCCAATATATGTTCAAAGGTTCAAAGTGCAATTTATCAAATTCTACGTGTCAATTAACTTAACAAATAAAAAGGGTCATATATCAAATTAATATTCATTATATAAAGGGGTCAAGTTTAACAAATCAAAATTGGACATATATAATCCATTTTTTTTATTTGTTGACTATCCTATATCAACTTCAACTTGCATATTATTCATCACTTAACAATAACAATTAACATCCAATTTAACATCACATAGCAATCATTCATCAATCAAGCTTGTATAAGAATATAGTCGTGAAAATTAATTCACCTTTCGTGGATAAAGAGATTGACAGCAAAGCACCAAGAAGCACGAATGAAGTTGGTACAATACGAACAATGGACACTGCAAATAGCGTCAAAAGAAAGACGATATTAATCAATGAACGTTCATATATATAATTTGTTAAATTGTAGATGCGCTTACCGGTAACAGAGAAAAAGGGAAAGCTGAGAGATCGATGCTGCCGCAATAAGAAGCTCAATCGGTTGCTTCTGCACACATCAAGCAAAGAAAAGTTGGTTACTATTTTTGGCAACCAAATAAATATTTGCGTAAATACTCTTCTGCAATATCTAACAACTATTTGAAAAATCCCAGTTTCATTTTTTTTTCTTTTTTTCACGGTTACTCATCCTACGAGCATGCTGCAAATTGATTTATTCTTTTCTTCTATACAAGCAAACGTTGCACACCCCTTACCCGCATGCTAACCTCATACGCAACTTCATTTTTTTTCACGCATCCAATCTTTTTTTTTTAAATAACAAAAACACACACACCCCCATCACCAAAACTCATTCTTCATTCTCCACTTCCCTCCCTGAAGCACATGCACGTTTTTTTTAACAAACAGCCGTGACTTTCCTAGGAAATGTGCAGGTTGCCAAAATCATGCTAGCACCACTTTATATCCTTTATCCTCCTTCTACTTGTACAACCTCCCTTAATTCAAACACATAACACACGTCACAGCCTGACACACGACCACGCACGCATCTTGCATGCAACACACCTCCAACGTTC
Source organism: Allium cepa (assembly GCA_030765085.1). Taxonomy (NCBI): domain Eukaryota; kingdom Viridiplantae; phylum Streptophyta; class Magnoliopsida; order Asparagales; family Amaryllidaceae; genus Allium; species Allium cepa. The sequence continues at coordinate 1,036,085,303 of CM060928.1, forward strand.
ACCTTCTACTCTTCTTCCACTCGCTGCAATTTACATACGTAGAATTTTCTTGTTTTTATAAACATTGAGACTTTCCAAATGAAGGTTGCACTTCATGCCACACGCATGCACTTATACTCACGCAACACAAACATTTTCGGCAAAGCAGGGCCTAGGTGGTGGCGACATGGAGGCGAAGTGTGTATACATGGAGAGAGGGGACGGTGTAGATGAGATTGAGGTTTCAGGGCCGAGTTGGGTTAATGCACTGTTCAGAGGTGAGATATGGTGTGGCGCGGGGTCGGCGATGGAAATGGAAGGTGGTCGTTGGACTTGGGTGGACATGGCTAAGGCGGATGGAGAGTGTGCGCATGGTCTGGAGTAGGGGAGGGGGAAGAGGTGCTTGTGTGCTCTCATTTTCGGCCTTGTTTGTTTTGCAAAGAGAAAAGTATGAGAAGAAAATAAGAAAAAGATGAAGTGAAGGTAGGAGGGGAAAAATACCTGGAAGTTTGGAATTTTGAAAATGTGGTGCAGTGAAACGACGAGGTGTTATATTATGTTTTTTAAAGTTTGCAATTTCGTGAACGTAACTTTATTTTTGGAAACGAGGAGCCACTCACTTTACGATGACAACTCCCAGCTGCCAACTACTTCATTAATACACCAGCTGAGATTGTCTTTTTTTTAATTTCAACTGGATATGGTTTAAATAAATTGGGCTGAAATTTGATTTAACCAGTTCGTTTGGAACGGTTAAATTAATGCAATGATTTACGTCGGACTCTGATTAGCACGAATAAATATACTGTTTTGATCAGTGCAACAATGCGCTTCTAATGGTACACAGATAATTGTGATACGACAGTTCTATAAAAATCGAATTTACGCCGCTTAAATTATACGTTTTGCAGAACAATTTAAACGGGACAGGCGATGACAGATTTTGACAAAACGAATTACATTACCTTGATCAGAATAATTTTTACAACATAACTGTGTAAAAATATTTGGATTTGAAAGATAAATTTTACGCAGCTTTATATGAGCTGATATATATAGTAAAACGCGAACGAAATTTATTGTAATATTTTGCGACGAAACTTTGTCTATGTTCATATCTAACAATACGTATCTTATAAATAAAGTTTGGACATTAATCGAGATCGTTTATAAATTTTGAGATTTTTATATTAAAACGACGGATTTAAAATTTTAAACTAGGTCAGAAATTCAGGGCTTTTACAATCTCCCCCACTCAAAACTTTTCGTCCTCGAAAAGGAACGAAACGAGTGAAGTAGGAATGAAATAAGCAGAAAAGTCAAGATAGATTTTGAGAAATTTGAATTATACCTGAAATTAGTAATTCGGGCTTTGAATCCCGAATATTATCCTCAGTCTCCCATGTTCAATCTCGCTCATCTGCACTCCACTGTACTTTGATGAGATTTACCGACTTTCTTCTAGGTTGCTTTGTCTCACGATTGACTCGAAGCGGCTTTTGCTCAATAGTCAAGTCAGGCTCAATAACTATCTCTTCCAATTGAGCAGTGAGAAGGGTCATAGATGGATCGCGCACAACTTTGCGAAGGTGTGAGACGTGAAACACATTGTGCACGCCGGCGAACTTCTCTGGTAATGCAACTCTATAGGCCAATGTTTCCACTCTTTTTGTAATGTCAAACGGACCAAAAAATCTAGGATCTAGCTTCCCTTTCCTTCCAAATCAAACAATATTTTTCAAAGGCGACACTTTCATAAATACTTTGTCTCCTACACTGAATCCGATATCTCTTCTCCTTTTGTCAACGTAGCTCTTCTGTCTATCCTGTGCCGTCTTTATCTTCTTCCTAATTTCTTCTACTTTTTCAGAAGCTTCCATAATTATTTCTGGACCAAGCATTAATCGATCTCCAGACTCAATCCAACAAGCTGGCGATTTGCACGGCCGTCCATATAAGGCTTCGAACGGTGCCATACCAATGCTTGCCTGATTTATAAAGGATAATTAACTCAAATTCAAACATACTTATTCAAATTTGAAATTCAAATTCTTTACCTGGTAACTATTATTATAAGTGAATTCAACCAAGTGAAGATGGTCTTCCCAGGATCCACCAAAGTTAATAATATAAGCTCAGAGAAGGTCTTTCAAAATCTGATTCACCCTCTTGGTTTGGCCATCTGTCTGAGGATGGTAAGTTGTGCTCAGGTTCAGTTTGGTGCCCAAAGCATCCTGAAATGCTTTTCAGAATTTACAGGTGAAAATAGGATCTCGATCGCATACTATACTGGATGGTACACCATGAAGTTTAACAACTTCTCTCATGTATATCTCGGCCAAACTCGAAGCTGTACGAGTGGACTTGACTGGAATAACGTGAGCGGATTTCGTCAATCTATCGACAATCACCCAGATGCTTTTGTTACCCTTTCTAGTTCTTGGCGGCCCTTCAATAAAGTCCATAGAAATCTGCTTCCATTTCCAACCCGGAATCTCTAATGGTTGAAGCAAACCAGCTGTCTTTATGTGGTCAATTTTAACTTGTTGGCAAGTTGTGCATCTGCTAACATAGGTAGAAATATCACGCTTCATCCCACTCCACCAATATGACTTCTTCATATTCTGGTACATTTTTGTAACACCGGGATGAAATGAAAGCGGGGATTGATGGTTTTCTCTCAGCACTTCTTGTCTTAGACCATCAACATTAGGAAAACAAATTCTATTATCATTTCTCAAGACTCCATTACTATCAACATGTGCACCCAATTTATTTTCAGCATTTCCAACTCTTCCGAGGACTATTTGTTTGATGCGATACAGCAAAGTGTCCTCGTATTGCTTGGCTATAATACGATCCATAAGAGCTGGGGAGATGGAAAGCTGGAATAACATTCCTTCAACTAGATTACAACATGCCATTGCTTGATTTTTGCTCAAAGCATCGGCTATGGCATTTGCTTTTCCCAGAGTGTAATTAATATCAAGATCATATGTAGCAAAAAATTCGAGCCATCGGACTTGTCTCTGATTCAAATCCTTTTGCGAGAAAATATATCTCAATGACTTGTGGTCAGTGAATAACTCGAATTTGGTTCCCAATAGATAGTGCCTCCATACCTTAAGAGCAAACACAACCACAAGAAGCTCCAAATCATGAGTTGCGTAATTTGCTTCATGGGTCTTTAACTGACGACCCGCATAGGCAATAACCTTTCCTTTCAACATTAAGACTGCTCCAAGTCCATAATGGCAGGCATCAGTATAGACGGTCAATCCTTCGCTACCATCAATAACTGTAAGAACTAGGGAAGATGTCAACCTTCGCTTCATCTCATTGAAAGCTACTTTGCACTTTTCACTCCAAATAAATTTCACACTCGTTCTGGTCAGTGCGGTAAGTGGGGCAGGAATACGAGCAAAGTTTTCTATAAATCTTCGATAATAGCCGGACAAACCCAAGAAACTGCGTATATCTGTACGAGTTTTAGGAGTCTACCAATCCTGTAAATTCCAAGGATTCGAATTTAGATAATGATAAGTTGTTTAGATAGAATTTGACAACTAAGAATAGAACTTACATTGATTATGGCGATCTTAGCTGGATCAACCGAAATCCCATTCTCCGAAGCAATATGGCCAAGAAAACGAACTTCATCTCTCCAAAAGTGGCATTTTCAAAATTTGGCTTTAAGCTGATGTTTGTGAAGAGTTTCAAGAACAAAAGCCAAATGTGACATGTGCTCTTTGTCATCTTTAGAGAAGACGAGAATATCGTCGATGAAAACAAGAACGAATTTGTTAAGAACATCCCGGAAAACTCTATTCATCAAGTCGACGAAATAAGCTGGAACATTAGCGAGGCCGAACGGCATAACTAGCCATTCATAGAATCCATTTTCGGTGTGGAATGCTGTTTTGGGGATGCTATCCTCAGCGATTCTGAGTTGGTGAAATCCGGTGGCCAAATCATGTTGGGAGAAAACTTTACCTCCATGAAGCTTGTAGAATAGATCGTTGTTGCGAGGCATCAGATACCTGTTCTTGTGTGTGAGCTTATTTAGCTCTCTATAGTCAACACACATTCTGAGAGAACCATCATATTTTGTGACAAATACAACTGCAGCACCCCATTCTGAATGACTGCGTCGAATCAAGCCTTTAGAAAATAAATCTTCAATTTGAACATTCAACTCTGCCTTTTCTTTAGGAGCCATTCTCCTGGAAGGGAGGACTATTGGTCGTGCACCAGGAATAAGATCAATGCGGAATTCGATTTTCCATGGAGATGGTAGAGAATTGACTTCTCCAAACACATCAAAAAAAAAGTTGAACAACTGGAGTGGAGCTTAGTTCACTTGGATGAGAGTTAAGAGAAAATATAAAACTCCCAGCACATTCTTGAGGCGATTTGCCTTTAATAACTAAAGGTAAGCTCTTCTCATCGATAAGAGAGACAGTTCGAGCTTTGCATGAGATAACGGCGAACGTTCGCAGCCAATCAATACCGAATAGGATATCGAATGCCTCGAATCCAAGTACAAAAAAATCCCAAATAAAATGATGCATGCCATACATAAGTGTGACACATTTGCAAACACTTTTGAGGTTAGCGGGCCCTCCAATAGGGTTAGATACACATAAGAAGGTAGATGCAAGAATAGGTTCCAATACAAATTTATTACATAAATCAATAGATATGAAATTACGTGTAGCTCCGCTGTCAAATAGAACTCTAACAGGTGAAGAATGCAACATAAAAGTACTCTGTAAAGTACCTTAATTATCTGGAACTTCTGGCGCAGGTGTGGAAATAGCAAAAACTCCAGATGGGGTACCTTTCTTCTGTTTTGGGCGGTCTTTCTTAAAATGTCCTGGCTGTAAGCAAATGTGACAGACATCTCTCTTGGCTATCTGAACTGGTGGCGGAATAGCTGCACCCTTTGGGGATGGGCAACTACTGGCGTAGTGATCTTTCTGGTTGCAGTTGAAGCAGGTGATAGAGGAGATGTCTATGGGCTTCTTCTGAGAATAGCCAAGCCCGGATTTCTTCTGCCAGTCCTTCTTCTGTTGCTCAAAATTTTGCTTCCTCTTCCCAGTTTGACTAGAGGATAGCTGAGTAGCTGGAGCCTTAGTGAATAATGTTCCCTTTGGCTTTCCCTCATATCGAAGAAAAAAAATCAATCTACTCAGTGAAGGTTCCATGGACATGAGTGGTGAGGTGCTCGTAACACTTAGGGCGTGCGCCATGTATGAACTACTCATTCTTAAGCAGAGGTGTATCGATCAAACCGGTTCTAAACTTGGATAGATCGTTGAATTTCCTTTCATACTCAGTGAAGGTCATGTTGCCTTGCTTGAGTTCCATAAAAGACCGATATAATTGGGCCTTCCCAGCAGTTGGCATCCAATGAGCCATAAAGGAATCCCTATTTACAAGTGATATGAAAACGAGTCAAAATTTGACGAGATAAAAGGAATTTTTTTAGATGAAATTTTAGATAGATTACTACCTAACTAAGCCCAAGTGATGCTTTCCTCATCAGTACGAGAAGTGACTAACTCCCACCAATCCTGTGCAGCATCCTGAAGCTGCCAAGTGGCCAACTTACGCTTCTGAGCGTCAGTGATCTCCAGGCCTGTAAAGATCCTCTCCAAACTCTTTAGCCATTGCTGTGCTTCGATGATACTCTCAGAGCCAGTAAATTTGACTCCGCCAAGCTAAGTGTACTCCTTGCTAAGAGTGGAGAATTTGACTGCGGGAGCCGGGGCACGTGGTTCAGAAGCGTTTCCCCTACCCCTGCCTCTAGCATTTCTTCTGGTAGCCATCCTGGAATACCAAAAGTGATTTTAGAATCAAAGATAGAGATTTATGGAACTTAAAGAAATTCAATCGAATAAATTCAATAAGAAGAATGGAATCAAAGGATATGGATTCTGAAATGATTCTCCTCATTCTACGGTATGGTTATCCTATCTCTAATGAGCTTTAACACTCCACAGGCTAAGGTTATCGGGAACCAAAGCTTTGATACCAACCATAACAGCCTGTATATTTGTACCATTTAATTGACGGTATTCAATACATGTCAACTTAAATAATACAAAACACGAATCATTAATGGAGTGTGTGTGTGTGTGTGTGTGTGTATATATGAGAATTATCACAGAATCACAGAAATATAACATCACAGAATAGTCCAGCGGAAATACAACATAGCCATAAGAGTAGTTCATGAAGCTACCCACAAATACGACAATGTCTCGGATAAAATAAAATAGAATAACATAGATGTACAGTAGTCCAAATAGAAAGAGCAATACTGATAAGATAAGATAATGATAGTCTTCGGTCTTCAGCTCCGAGTAGAACAGCAACAGCAATAATCCGTCTGATCTGAACATAAGCATAAACAAACACTCGAATCAGGATATATATTCTTATACAGATAATATGATTCAAATTCAAATAACAATAACTCAAAGATGAATGGAATAACATCTTTCAGGATCCGTTAAACTATTTATACATAGTAATGTACGACAAATAGATAATGTCTAACAGTAAAGTAAATTATCAAAATAGTGTTAAGGCGTTACCATTTTCCCCCTTGACACATTTTATATAGCATTATAGACTATACAGCACTGTAAACTCCACCGTATACTAGTGGGTTATCAGGGAGTACCCCATAGGTATAATAAAAAACAAAATCATAGTGGTCGCGTATATGGGAATACAAGTATGACAAGGCACATTGGGCAATACCCAAGGTAGTGAAACTACCGTTTGCCTGACCCGGACTGGTGAGAACGCATCGCCGCAACGATCGCAACATCGCGAAACAACACTCCAAATTCAAGGGTACGCACAAATCAATAACAAAGTAATGAGTAGTTTACGAAGAAGTGTGTTCGCTCGAGGTAGCTAACCCCATTTGGCCCGGCACGGCTCCTGCTTTAGTCATTTCCAATTTGACACAAGTGTCAAGGCTATCCATTATCGTTCCCTTTCTTCAGTCATCGCGTTCGTCATTCCAACCACTTCATTCTGGATCATACTCCGCGTATAGTTATTAAAGTGGTTTTCGGTTTAGACAGTGAGTATGTCCCTAACCGATTCCGGTTCCTTTAATAACCTTAGTAATTAATTTACTGATTGGTCGTTCAATATATTTCAAACCAATTCAAATTCAATTTCAATTAGAATTCATTATTCAACATTTATTTGTCTTTACAAAACAATTTCCAAATTTACGTTTCATAATTTTAAATTCCACTTCAGAATTCTATAATTCAATTTCAAAAGTTAAATTTAAAAAATTCAAATGTACACTTAAATTTGTATATAATATCCATTCCATAATCATTTAAACTTAATTTAACGTTCAAATCGATTTAGCTTATTTATCGATTTCATTTGATATTCATTAGATTAATTATCATTTAAACAATTTCCGTTAAATTTCTAATTCATTAAATTTACTTCTTAAGTTTAACTTCATTATCAAAGCTTACATATTTAATTTAAATTAAATTTGTCAAATCCAATTCTTTTAATTTCAAGTCTTCTATTTGTTTCGATAAAATGCATTTTATTTCTTGTTAAGGAAATTCAAATTTCATTTACTTATTACCATAATTACACTTTCAAACTCAATAAATAAGAAACTTAGTTTACTTATTCAAGAGGTTCCATTCACATAATATAGAATTCAATTTAAATCAATTATTAAATAATTCAATCTCATCAATTTATCAATCGTTTCAATTTCTTAAATTTTAATCATTTCAAAACTCATTAATTTATTTCGAACTTAATTATTAATAATTTTTAAACTTAATTACTAATAATTTCAAAACTAATTATTAACCATTTCAAAACTTAATTATTAATAATTTCAAAACTTAATTATTTATAATCCCAATTTAATCAATAATAATTCCAAATTTATTATTACTAATTTCAAAAGTTAATTATTAATAATATCCAACTAAATTGTTAATTTATTTAAAACTTAATCATTAATCAATTAAATTTTAAACAATGTTCCTTTGTTAATTACCACGTTAATATTTGGTTAAATTCCAATATTCTGATTTCCTTTCATTCAAATTTAAATTCAAATTTTATTAAAAAACTTTATTATTCTTCAAATAAAATCTTTATTTTATTTAAATAAAAACATTGACCAATCGGGTTTAATTTACTTTTTCTATCCTAGGTCAAGATATTTGGGTGTTTATCATTTCAACCCGATTCCATTTCAATTCAAAAATCAAAACATAGCAAAGGGAACTTGTAGTGTGATAACTGGGATGGTGTCAAAGTAAATAAACAAGCGATAACATCCATGCATAACAATTCAACAATTTATTTAATAATCCAGAAATAATCATATTAATTTGCATTTGTTATTTATGCAAATTAATATACTTATTCCTAGAATCTACACTATCATTTCACGTAGATTAAAGATTATTAAATTACGGGTTTCACATGCCGTTCAATTTGAATTTGAATTTTAATATTACAACAATTAATCCAATATACGTTCAAAGGTTCAAAGTGTAAGTTACCAAGTTCTACATGTCAATTAACTTAACAAATAAAAGGGATCATATTTCTAATCAACATTCATTATATAAAAGGGTCAAGTTTAACAAATCAAAATTCGACATATATAATCCATTTTTTATTTGTTGACTATCCTATATCAACTTCAACTGGATATTATTCATCACTTAACAATAACAATTAACGTCCAATTTAACATCACATAGCAATCATTCATCAATCAAGCTCGTATAAGAATATAGTCGTGAAAATTAATTCACGTTTCGTGGATAAAGAGATTGACAGCGAAGCACGAAGAAGCACGAATGAAGTCGGTACAATACGAACAACGGACACTGCATATATCGTCAAAAGAAAGACGACATTAATCAATGAATGTTCATATATATAATTTATATAATTATAGATGTGCTTACCGGTAATAGAGAAAAAGAGAAAGTTGAGAGATCGATGCTGCCGCAAAAAGAAGCTCAATCGGTTGCTTCTGCACACAACAAGCAAAGAAAAGTTGGTTACTATTTTTGGCAACCAAATAAATATTTGCATAAAAACTCTTCTGCAATATCTAACAACTATTTGAAAAATCTCAGTTTCATTTTTTCTTTTCTTTTTTTTCACGGTTACTCATCCCACGAGCAGGCTGCAAATTGATTTATTCTTTTCTTCTGTACAAGCAAACGTTGCACACCCCTTACTCGCATGCTAACCTCATACGCAACTTCGTTTTTTTTCTTCTTTTTTATTTCACGCATCCAATCTTTTGTTTTTTTAAACAAAAACACACACACCCCTGTCACCAAAACTCATGCTTCATTCTCCACTTCCCTTCCTGAAGCACATGCACGCATTTTTCTTTTTAACAAACAACCGTTACTTACCTAGGAAATGTGTAGGTTGCCATCATCATGCTAGCACCCCTTTATATCCTTTATCCTCCTTCTACTTGTACAACCTCCCTTAATTCATACACATAACACATGGCACACCCTGACACACGACCATGCACGCATCATGCACGCAACACAGCTCCAACGGTCACCTCCACTCTTCTTCTACACGCTGCAATTTTACGTACGCAGAATTTTCTTCGTTTTATAAATACTGAAACTTTCCAAATGAAGGTTGCACTTCATGCCACACGCATGCACTCATACTCACGCAACACACACATTTTCGGCAAAGCAGGGAATAGGTGGTGGTGACATGGAGGCGAAGTGTGTATACGTGGAGAGAGGGGACGGTGTAGATGAGGTTGAGTTTTCAGGGCCAAGTAGGGTTGATGCACTGTTCGGAGGTGAGATATGGTGTGGCATGGGGTCGGCGACGGAAATGGGAGGTGGTCGTTGGACGTGGCTGAGGCGGATGAAGAGTATGCGCATGGTCTGGAGTAAGGGAGGGGGAAGAGGTGCATGTGTGCTCTCATTTTCGGCCTTGTTTGTTTTTCAGAGAGAAAAGTATGAGTAGAAAATAAGGAAAAGAAGAAGAGATGGAAGGAGGCGAGAAATACCTGGAAGTTTGGAATTTTGTAAATGTGGTGCAGTGAAACGACGAGGTGTTATATTATGTTATTTAAAGTTTGCAATTTTGCGAACGTAACTTTATTTATGGAAACGAGGAACCACTCCACTTTACGATGGAAACTCCCAGCTGCCAACTACTTCATTAATACACCAGCTGAGACTATCTTTTTTTTCAAATTTCAAGTGGATACGGTTTAAATAATTTGGGCTAAAATTTGATTTAACGGGTTCGTTTGGAACGGTAAAATTAACGTGGCGATTTTTATCGGACTCTGATTAGCACGAATAAATATACCTTTTGATCAGTACAACAATGCGCTTCCAATGGTATACATATAATTGTGATACGACAGTTTTATAAAAATCAAATTTATGCCGCTCAAATTGTACATTTTGCAAAACAATTTAAACGGGACAGGCGGTGATAGTTTTTGATGAAACGAATTACATTATCTCGATCAGAATAATTTTTACAACATAACTATGTAAAAATATTTGGATTTGAAAGATAAATTTTACGCAGCTTTATATGAACCGATGTACAGTAAAACACGAACGAAATTTACTGTAATATTTTGCAACGAAACTTTTTCTATATTCATATCTAACTGGACGTATTTTATAAATAAAGTTTGGACATTAATCGAGACCGTTTATAAATTTCAAAATTTTTATATTAAAACGACGGATTTAAAGTTTTAAACTGGGTCGGAAATTCAGGGTCGTTATAACTAATTTACGATTTTCATGTCGATTCCCAAGTATTCACTTTCAACACCAAATTAATTTTCAAATTGATTTCCAAATTTATTTCAATAACCAAATCCAATTCCAAATTGTTTTCTACATTTATTTAAAATAACAAATAAATTTTCATATCAATTTCCCAAAGGTTTATTTTTTTAACACGAGATTACTTGCAAATCGATTCCCAATTTATTTCCAAAACACCAACCCAAATTTCCAAATCGATTCCTAAGATTTATTTTAACTCCAAATTAATTCCCAAATTGATTTCTAAAATTGATTTCAATTCCAAATTTAATTCCAAATTTAATTTCAATATTTATTTCCTTTTAAAATAAATTTCCAAATCGGTTCCTAAGATTTATTTTAACTCTAAATTAATTCCCAAATCGATTTCTAAAATAAATCAATTCCAAATTTAATTCAAATTTAATTTCTAAATTTATTTCCTTTTGAAATAAATTCCTTTATCACTTTCAAATATTTAAAATACGCATCTTAAATAAATTCTTCAGCTATTAAACAGCATTACTCGAAATTCCTTTATTAAAACTTTTTCCCGTATTTTTGGAATTAATTTGATCAGATTATAAAAATCAACTTTAATACTTTAATTGTAACGGTCTAGGATTTTCTACTTTAATTCCCAAAATCCAATTTCATATTTCTGGTATCCTACAATACCAAAATTATATTCGGCTAAATTTTAGCCTTCAATGGTTTCAATTACATATAGTCACACATATATTATAAATAATCAACACAAAATTTTGAAAACAAATCAAAATGTTTTAAAGAATCCAGTTGATCCCTCCAACCTGTTTCCCTGCATCCATAGACGTTAGCACAACAATTAAATACCCATTCCACTTCGGGGTGGAATATTGCGATATATAGGATTTATATAATATCATTCGCTATTATGCGGCATAGGGTCTCATCCGCTATATAATGCGGGAAATCAACAATTCCAAATACATATATAATACCAATTCCACTTCGAGGTGGAATATAGCGGTATATGGGTTTAATATAATATCATCCGCTATTATGCGGTGCATAAGGCCTAAACTAATATAACTAATAATAAATCAATTATCCAAGCACACAATCAATCAATTTTAAATTTAACTATTAAAATTAAATCAGCGATTGAGTGAGAATAACTCACATTTGCTAATGCATGCAATCCATTTTCCATTCTGACTCGTTTTCTCGATTCATAGACCTTGTATAAACAATTGATGATTTTTACTAATATTCGAAATCAATCGAACAATTAAATTCCTATTTGATAAATTTGATTTAAATATAATTTTTGGTTTTAAATGAATAATTCAATCTCAACCATTTTCCTATAATAAATTACATTTAGGAACTAATATAAATTAATTAATTTATTTAAACAAGTTAATCACTATAATACTTTAATTAAAAATAAACTAGTAATTTTAGAATGGATATAAGTATTTTCATTTAGAAACTTCATATATATATTATTTACAAAACAGTCCATATAGATTTTGAAAGTCGAATCTTTATATAATCTTTCCATTATCAAATTTTATCCAAATAAACTAATCTTTTGTTTACTGTAAATAACAGAAAATAATTTCCTTTATACTTTACTACAAATAAAAAATAAAAAAATAAAAAATAAAAAAATAATTTCATTTCATAATTTGTTTTATAAAATAAATGCAATACCTTCACCGCCTGCACGAACACGACAAATTGTCATCATCGTTTAATAGAATCTACCACCTAGAATCGCGACCATCGTGAACTTCCCGTCGCCTCGCGAACATCGTGCGCTCCCCTCCAGTTGATCGCCAGAGAGCATCAAATTCGCGCGCGCGCCTCACCCAATCGTGACGACGCGCCTCTTAATTCGAGCCCACGACCTTCCTTTGAACCACCACCGCATGTGCCATCGAACTTCGCTTCAACCCAATCTTCGCGTTCATGGCATCGCGATCTACCCACGACACTGCTTTGCTCACGCGCATGCCACACGAGATACGCGATTCTTTCCCACTTCGAGCCTCCAGTTGCGATTCACTTGCGAGCGTAAGACTTTGGTTCGAATCGAACCGAGTAGTTCGATTGGATCTCGTGAACCATAGGAATCTTTGGGGATGAACACGGGATCGATCGATCGCGATTTATGAATTCCTTCAAATCAGTTTTCGAACAAGAGAATTTGATTCGAAGGAGAATGAGTTGGGATCGTTTTTTAATTGAAGAGCAGCCATTTTTATTTTGAACGAAATGAACGAAACAAAATGAATCTAATTTCTTTTGAACGAGATTATTTGTTATTATTTTTTATATTTTAAAATTGTTACGTGCCTTAAATTCTTTTGCATGCTTGACAAGTGATAGAAAGGGCAACCACGTGTTGAATCAAAATGGTTTATTTTTTATTTTTTTGACTGGTCATAATTATAGAATTTAAAATTAAATTTGAATTTAAATGACTTGAAATCGAGCCGAAAATCTCGAACTTCTATCGAGGCATGCCATCAGGCGTTTATAATGTTAAACCCGTATTCCGAACGCAATGGAAAAGGTTTCGAATCCAAATTCGATCATATGGAGAAGATAGCTTTTTGAATTAGTTACAATATCGAATTTTCAATTTAAATTTTAACGTGTTTGCTTACCATACGATCACATGACAACTCCGAATGCTATGAAAATTGAAATCCGATAATAATACAATATTACGGATCCAATGGAACTTGTTTCATTGAAATCCAAGACTGTTCCTTGGAAGACTATTTTTAAATATCGATTTAAACAATATAATTTCAAAATCGAACAAATCGCTTTCAAATTCAATTTTAAAAATTCTACTGTCTCCAGTATCATCAATATAAATTTTCTATGCCTTAAAAAATATTTTTAATCAGCTTAAAACTAAAGATTCAATTTTTTTATCCCACTTTAATAAATTAAATTCAAAAATTTAAATTTCCAGAATCATAGTTATAATTAAAATTCAAGTTAAATCAACTTCCAATATCTAAAATCAATTAAATATTTTAATTTCAAATGTTGAAAATTTTGGGTCGTCACATCCTTCCCTCCTTAAAAGAATTTCATCCCGAAATTACAAGTTAAGAAGAATGATCCTTAAACCATTTGCTATCTTTCCTAAACTAAACAGTTTTATCAACTTACCAAACAAATCCTTTTTATCAACAACCCATCACCGCTTCAACTAACTTTCCAAAATTAATCATAGATTCCAAACAACACCGTTTTCTTAACAATTAAAATTTAAATTTAAATTCAAATTTCAAATTTTCAAAATTTTGTCAAAATTTTTCTAACTCCCTAAATTTTCGAAAAATTTCGCCAGCTTCTCCTTTGCGCGGCAAGCTCGGTACTACTACAAAAATGGCACCACGACCCCCAGATTTCAAAAAGAAAACGAAAAGCCAAGCGGCTGGACAAGAAAATCATCAAATTTCATACTGAAATTCAAATACATACATTTTTATCGAGCAATTCAAATTTATCTTCGAAATCAAAACACCAATTCCATTTCCTTTAACACACCTGTATATCCTGCTAGCCATAATATCCAATTACAACATTCAAATATCATTTTGCACATTCCTTTACAAACTTTTCAAATATACTTCTTATACCATTTTTACTTTCTATTGAAGTTATATATCCATTTTCATTGAATCATGCATTTTCAATTTCATTGAATTCAACTTACACTTTCAATTCTATTTGGATTCAATGTACCTTCTGAATATCGAAGTTTATCACTTCTTAATCAAAAAATCAACCATATACTATAATAATTTATGGAAAATCATTCCTTTTATATAAGAAAATAATTAGGGTAAAATTATTTCATTACCCTATTTTTAAAACAATACTGTGTCAGTTTATCTTGTTTAAGTGTTTAGAAACTCCTATCGACACTGTTAGCTAGACTGCACCGACCAGAATCTATAAACAATGAACCGATAAGTCAACACAATATAAAACAATTTTACATCCATTAACAAACACGCGCTCATATCTATTATTACACTCAAACTCATTCTAGAGTACTACTGACTCTATCTCTAATGAGTAACATCCAACAAAGCCAAGGTTGTCGCTTAACCAAATGCTCTGATACCAAATTGTAAAGGTCTAGGCTTTTCAACCACCGACAGCGGCCAATCTCGACTGGTAGGCTTTTCAACCATCCCAACTCCGCCATGCATATAATGGTACCCTGCCCTTGCTTTTACGGCCAGCCTTTCGACTGTCATGCCTTATGGCTAACCAACCCCAAAAAGAGGACGTGTAGGGGTAAGAGTCTCCTGCTTGCCACCAAACAAAAAGCGAGAACCCCTCCTCATGTTTCAAAGATAAGCAAGGTCAGTCGTGGGACTGGTGTGAGATCTTAAAAAAGTTATACTTTTACAAAAGAAAACAAAGAAATTTAAAAGAAATCCGCAATGATTTTTGGAAAATGAAACTAACATAAGGCCTCCCGGCACACACACAATGCAATCACACACTTGGGGAGATTTCTCCTTATGATAGTCAAACATGCTTAATACGCAAAATCTTTTTAATATTATCATTAGTGCATAGTGCAGAAAACATTTGCAAGTATAATATTAATCTTAGCCAGCATACGTACCATTATAGTACGCCTACAATAGCTGCCATATTAGATGGCAGGTTATACAACTAAAACTGTACAAGGGGCGTAGTGGTAATTGGATTTCCAACAAATGGTCAGACAAAGGAACTTCCTGGGCCACATGGGTACGCCTCTGGAGGGACGCCCCGAGAACCTAAACGGATCTCTGCCAACACAAGGATGGGTTACCTCTGCAAAAATAGGTACCTACTACACGAGTATGCCATCCCCCGGTCGTAAACAACCTTTATCCGAGGATCCTCAATACCAACAACCATAAAGTAATAAATTTGCAGCAACCACATAGGCTAAGTTTCTGGGCTCCATAACATGATACCACCTCCATCCAGAAGAAAATGAACATACCCTAAGGAGCGCTACCCCTAATATTCTTGTTGCATCCTTCATGTTTCGAACATTCCGGGGTGTGAGGTTCGACGAAGTCTCATACACAAAGCTGCGCTTTTCACAAAAGCCATGTTTTGATCAACAAATGATTAGCAGCACTTCGTATGCCACATTACCAAATTGGGAATGTATCACTAGTAACCATCAACTACATAACCTATGAGATCGTACGTCTCAGAGAAGGGTGTTAAGCTAAGAGAATAAATTCTCCGCCACCAACAAAATGTATTTGATAGAAACCAGCTTTACATCTCAAAGTGTAACGTCAGACACACATCCATACAAGTCCATTCCGGGAACGAACGGAACCGAAGGCACTTCCAAAGAAGCACTTGCAATCCAGATATTCACTGATCACGTCCGAAATCCCCATCACAAAGGGTGATAAAATCTCTATACCGGAGCAACCCGATGCAAAGACATTCGACAGGTAATCCTTTCGCTTTTGAAAATACCTGGTCTTCGACACCACCTTCAAACGCAATCCCATTTCGTCGTATCGTTATTCGGAATGGATTTTATGCCACAAGATCCTCTCCCGGCTAATCAAAATAATGAGAGCTTCTATTTAAAAATAAGTTTTCATTCAGATTCAAACAAATCACAACAAATTCAACCTTGATCTTTTAACAAAAGATCCATCACAAACACAAAGGTTCGATGTGGGTTACGAATATCCATTTGGAATTCGACTACCGGTCACATCGAAATTCAAATGCCATTAAAAAGGCCAATATTGATAGTCGGTTATTTAACTATCAATCATCATTCACAACAACCACTGGATTTCAAATAATTTTCTCCCAATTATTATTTTCAACATATCTTCGCAAGATAAATTTTCACCCTTCAACACTTTGAATAAAAATTCAAATCAAATTTTCACACTTCACTCCTTTGAAATAAATTTCAAATCAATTTTTTTCCTTACGCGGAAAACATTTTCAATATTTATTCATTCCACTGAAAATCTACCGAGTTCAAATATTCTAAAATAATATAGAATATTTATTCAAAATATACTTGGAAACATTTAAAATAAACTATTTTATAATATTTGCTTAAATATTAGTTATGAAAAATATTATAATAATATCTCATATAAATATTCTGGTCCAAAACTAATTTTAAAGTAAAATTAGTAGATAGAGTATAAATTTTTAAATATCCAATTTCTAAAACAAATATCAATTTAAAACTTTAAATAATCACTTCCATAATAGTTTAAAATATATCTTAACTTTAAAGATTTTTCAAAATAACTTAAGTAAATAATTTTTCCAAAACATTCTTTCCTTAAAACCGTCTTTACAACATCAATCTATATTTATAAACTATATTGAAAACACTCTCGGTTTCAGGGAAAGTACACATTCCATTCTAAAATGGTTCATTCAAATCAATTTATAAATCTTTCTGACTTATTTTAAATCTACGTCCCAAATCTATAAATTCCTTTCCAACTTTTAAAAATAAAAAGATATTTATTTTTAAAAAAAAATTCTCTTTCTTTTATAAAATTCCCATTGTGAATTTTAATTTTTAAATATCACTAATTTATGATTTTCAAGTCGATTCCCAAGTATTCACTTTCAGTACCAAATCAATTTTCAAATTGATTTCCAAATTTATTTCAGTTACCAAATCCAATTCTAAATTGTTTTCTAAATTTATTTCAAACAACAAATAAATTTTCATATCAATTTTCCAAAGGTTTAATTTTTCAACACCGGATTAATTTCAAATCGATTTCGCAATTTATTTCCAAAATGCCAACCCAAATTTCCAAATCGATTCGTAAGATTTATTTTAACTCCAAATTAATTCCAAAATCGATTTTCAAAATTAATTTCAATTCCAAATTAAATTCCAATTTAATTTCTAAATTTATTTCTTTTGAAATAAATTCCTTTATCTCTTTCAAATATTTAAAATACGTATCTTAAATAAATTCTTCAACTATTAAATAACATTACTCGAAATTCCTTTATTAAAAAATTTTCCCGTATTTTTGGAATTAATTTGATCGAATTATAAAAATCAACTTTAATACTTTAATTGTAACGGGCTAGGCTTTTCTACTTTAATTCCCAAAAATCCAATTTTATACTTCTGACGATACCAAAATTATATTCGTCTAAATTTTAGCCTTCAATCGTTTCCGTCACAAATAGTCGCACGCAGATTATAAATAATCAACACAAAATTTTGAAAACAAATCAAAATGTTTTGAGGAATCCAGTGGGATCCCTCCAACTTGTTTCCCTGCATCCACAGACGTTACCCATTCCACTTCGAGGTGGAATATCGCGGTATACAGGATTTATATAATATCATCGGCTATTATGCAGCGCATAGTGTCTCATCCGCTATATAATGCTGGAAATCAACAATTCCAAATACATATATAATACCAATTACACTTCGAGGTGGAATATGCGATATATGGGTTTAATATAATATCATCAGCTATTATGTGGCGCATAGGGCCTAAACTAATATAACTAATAATAAATCAATTATCCAAGCGCACAGTCAATCAATTTTAAATTTAACTATTAAAATTAAATCAGCGATTAAGTGAGAAGATCTCACCTTTGCTTATGCATGCAATCCATTTTCCATTTTGACTCATTTTCTCGATTCATGGACCTTGTATAAAAAATTGATGATTTATATTAATATTCGAAATCAATCGGACAATTAAATTCCTATTTGATAAATTTAATTTAAATAGAATTTTTACTTTTAAATGAATAATTTAATCTCAACCAATTGCCTATAATAAATTATCTTTAGGAACTAATATAAATTAATTAATTTGTTTAAATAAGTTAATCACTATAATACTTTAATTAAAAATAAACTAGTAAGTTTAGAATGGATATAAGTATTTTCATTTAGAAACTACATATATATAATATTTATAAAACAATCCATATAGATTTTAAAAGTCGAATCTTTATATAATCTTTCCATTATCAAATTTTATCCATATAAACTAGTCTTTTGTTTACTGTAAATAACAGAAAAAAATTCCTTTATACTTTACTGCAAATAAGTAAAAAAATTCATTTCATAATTTATTTTATAAAATCAATGCAATACCTTCACTGCCTGCACGAACACGATGAATTCTTATCATCGTTTAACAGAACCGACAACCTGGAATCGCGACCATCACGAACTCGATTTCCCATCGCCACGCGAACACCGTGCATTCCCCTCTAGTCGATCGCCAGAGAGCAACAAATTCGTGCGCGCGCCTTACCCAATCGCGACGAGGCACCTCCTAATTCGAGCCCGCGACCTGCCTTTGAACCACCACCGCATGTGCCATTGAACTTCGATAACCCAATCTTCGTGTTCACGGCATCGCGACCCACCCACGACACTGCTTTGCTCACGCGCAAGCCAAGCGAGAGACGTGATACTTTCCCACTTCGATCCTTCAGTTGCGATTCACTTGCGCGCGTAAGACTTTGGTTCGAATCGAACCGAGTAGTTCGATTGGATCTCGTGAACCCTAGCAATCTTTGGGGATGAACACGAGATCGATCTATCGCGATTTTTTAATTCCATTAAATCAGTTTTCGAACGAGAGAATTTGATTCGAAGGAGAAGCAGTTGGGATGGTTTTTTAATGGAAGAGCGCCATTTTTATTTTGAACGAAATAAATGAAACGAAATGAATCTGATTTCTTTTTAACGAGATTGTTTATTTTTTTATATTTTAAAATTGTTACGTGCCTTAAATTCTTTTGCATGCTTTGTAACGTCCTGCCTTTTCGCACAGTTAAAATCGACACAGGTGCCAATTCAAACCATACGCAAGGGCGGATTGTTATGGGGTAAATAAGAAAAACAAGAAGAAAAACAAAACAGAATCTCACAGCGGAAGGATAAAATATAATAATCAAATACACAGTTCATGAAGCTATTTTACAAAAACATTTGATTATATTTACATAATACATATCGGAGTTACACGTACCAATAACAATGCAGCGAAACATATGAGTAGTGGAATAGAATAAATAATAATAATACGAATCTTCGTATTCGTCCTCCAAAGCTAAATCTTCAAATCCTGAAACGCTCGGACTGACCCGAGCGAATTGAAAAGACAAAACACTCGAGTCAGAACTAAAAGATCTTATGTGAGTTAAATTAACAGAAATAAGTATGAGTGTCGTAACTCAAGAGATGCTCGGGATTTACATCTCCTAAGGATCCATTAAACTATTTACTATGTAGTATATTGCGTTATTATAATAGTGTCTAATTGTAAAATAAACTTACTTTTAAATACGTTAAGGAGTGACCCAGTATTCCCCTTAACACAATAATAGTCCCAGTAGTCCATCCAATGTCGTAGTCCCTCCTGATCGGGTTACAGTAGAAATCCAAACTCGTACAAGGTGCGATAGGGTAGGTGACACGGCACAACTAGGCAATGCTAGGGTAGATATACCAATTATGCTTTCGGGTCGGTGGTAACGCGTAGCTACCGCCCACCTCGAGCCACACCCCCAAATAAAAATCAAAAGTGGCCACCAAATCAATCCAAAGTCAAAGTATAATATCGAAGGATGTGTCCGATCAAATGTGCTACCTTATTAATCCATCGATCGCTCCTGTTTTAACCACCTTATGCCAACTCACGGGAGTTGGGTCCACGTATTTACCTTAAAGGAAACGCCACCACCGTCCTACTTCATTTTGGAATTTCCACCGCGTACTCGGTTGTTAAAGTGGTTTTCGGAGTTGGCAGAGAGTATGACAACTTCCGATCCCGGTCTCTTCAACAACCAAACGTTATTATAACACCGCGGTCTTTAAAATAGTTTATACTTTAAAAACAGAATATAATTATCCATTTCAAATCCCATAAATACGATATTAATTCCATTTCCAAAACAACTCATTTTGATATTATTTTTATAAAACCCAAATCAATAATATCATTTTTATTTTAAATATGTTTCTTTTCCAAAATCATACTGCTTTAAAAAATTTAATATCTGGAAACTGGACATTTGAATTATAACTTTCAAAACATAATACTTCAAAATTCATATCTTTAAAACCGTAACTTCTAAAACTTAAATGGTTTGGATAATCAACGGCATGTAAAATAGTTGATTTTATATTACTTTATAAATTAATTTATGCAACTTCCCAATTTTATCTATTTAAAATTTTAGGTCTAAACCCCATAAATTTAGATTCACCTTTAGTTTCAATAAAACACTTCGATTTCAATATATTCAACTTTGAGTATTTAAGAATTTCAAAACAAAGGTTGGAAATTTTATTCAACAATTTACTGTCCTATTATTTAATTTTGGAATATTCACAAAATGAGTCCATAAAATAAAAACCCAAATTTCTAACAATTAAATATTTCCTTTAATTTATTTAAATATTCATTTAAATTTATTTTGAATAAAAATCCAGTTTTAAATATCATACCTTTAAAATTTCCAAGTGCAATAGGTTACATCAACTTGTGGAGTTAAATTTTTAAATAAGTTCCATTCAAATAAGTTTCCAGTTTTACTATCTAATTTTAATTGATTTAAATCATTAAAACTCCATTATTCAACTTATTTATTTTATTTAACAAATTTATACATAACTTAAATTTAAAAATTTAACTATATATGTATATATATATAAAATAAGTTTTAAAATATCAAAATTTAATATTTATTCAACCGTATCCTATCCAAACCATAGAAAAATCATTTCAAAAATAATTTTTATATATACCGCGATGCATGTATATAATTTTCTATCCTATGGTAAATTGATACGGATATTTATCATTTCAATCTGCAATTTGAAAATAAAAATTACAGTTATATATCATTTCAAACCGCAATCCCGAATGAAATGAAAATTCATAATAACTTGCAGTTTATATAATATAGAACACATCATCCATTCACCCAATATAAATTATGAATCAATTTATTTCAATCATCATCGACTTAAACAAACATCGATATATAGCATATAAAATATAACAGGTAATAAATAGCAGTTATTAACTAACAGTTTATATTCAAAGATAAATTTATTAACTATTTAACTATCAGTTTATATGCAAATAAATAAATTTTCAACTGTCAATTTATATGCAATAATAAAATTAATTAACAGTTAAATTAAATAAATGCGATTTAAGAGAGATGATGAATAAAACATACCAAAAAGTCATAAATAAATTCCTACTCATATCTTAAGTCAATTTAACATACATAGGAAATTTTAGAAGTTGTGAGTGGGTTAAAACACTCACCTTTTGAATTCAAATTGAATTTAAATCCAATTTAAACCCAAAAATTTGACCGTCTTAGAATTTGTCCAAACCAGTGTCATCAAGTCCGGAATTTCAATACGATCCTAACAAAACAAACCGCGCGTGAAACGGAGTTTGTATGCGAGAGATATTGTGAAAATTGCGATTGAATTTCAATTAAATAAAATAATAAAAGTGAACACATTTCTCACTATTTATGTGCCACGTCACTCCACCAAATGCAAGCTACAGGAAGGAAGACGCACGCAACTCTATCTCCCCAGGCATGAAAAGAAGCGGAGCACGCACGTAAACAACACTCACGTTTGATCAACCGCGCCCCTCCCTGAGCGCATCGTCCACAAGCGACGTCCCCCCCATGCGCTGCCTTGTCATTCGTGCCCACTCGTGACAGCCGCCGCCAATTATACATAAAACCCTAATCAATTTTTGACGAAAATCTTACCGTTGAAACAACGAACAAACACCACAGATCAACTCTCCTCGGTCCCCTCTACAAAACCCAGAAATGGTTCGTCGATCCGACACCGTTCATCGATGCGCGATGAACGGTCGAGAATTGATTTAGAAATTCTGGACAAACGATGCATCAAATTAGAAAACGAATTACGCCACTGAATTCACTCGTCGAGAGCATCAACATATATTTTTTAGAATTTTCTGAGGATTTTGTATTTTAGGCTTTGGATTTGATTTTTGAAATTGGGTCTAAGGTAGGTTTTGCAGCCATTGGGAAGAGGAGGAGCCGAGGAAATGAACGCGCAAACAAATGACGATAGATGGAGGCTAGGGTTTATAACTGGGTTTGTATAGGTAGGTTAGGAATGGGGTAGATGCCGATAAACAAACGTACTGAACGATAATTGGCCCAAAAAGCTCGTTCTGACCCCAGAACAAAATTAGATAAACCCATATATTGAAATTGGCGTTTTAAAATATTTTAAACACAATGGAAAAGGTTTCAGGTTCAAATTGTATCGTATGACGAAGTTATGCAAAAATCAATATTTTTCAAATTGATTTCAATTGGTTTCAAATGCATAAATTTCAAGGCGTTTCGAGTCCGTATGATCAAAGGACAAGTCTGATCGCTACGAAACTTGCAACCTTATTATAATTCACCGTTACGGATCCGATGAAACTGGTTTCGTCGAAATCCGAGTCCGTGACTAAAATGGTTATTTTTATATTGATTAAATCCAATTTTAAATTTTTTAAATTCTAAATTTGACAATTTTATCATCCATATTTTACTCAAACATCTACAATGATTTTAAACAATGTTAGAGGTCAAATTAAATGCTGATTCAATCATATTTTTCAGTGTAAATTTAATTTTCATTGTATTCATCAGTTATAAATTTTATTTTCAATAATTACACTGAATTCACCATTCATTCTTTTTATTCAATTTATCATGGTCGAATGAATGAGATTAACATTGGGTTCAATGTTATTACCTTAATATTCTCAAAATTTAACCTAACCCTTGAATTAACGTAATATTTAACATTTAATCTTAATTAATTGCAAAGACCAAATTTTCCAAATTTATATCCAATTAAATAAACAAATCTTAATTCCCATCTCAATTTAAAGTAACTTAATTCCCTCATATTTCAATTTCTTAAAATAACCCCTTTATTATAAATTCAAACACATTTATTTTAATAAGTTTCAAATTAAACAGATTGGATTCAATTTCATCCTTTTAGCTTGCACTTAAGGTTAGGTTAAAATCAATTTATAACGTATTTCCTTTTTAGTTATTACTTTGCATATTTCTCTTATTAATTTCTCAATTAATCCAAAATATTAAAGTAACGCTCATAATAAATACAATCCTATAATTACTCACATTGTAACATTCATTCATTTTATTATCCCTTATTACAATTTCAAATTCCATTAACATATGAGCAGATAATTTATAATATATGTTTACAAGCCATATGTTACAAATTTTGAATTCATCCCAATTCCTTATTATTGACTTAAATTAGCATTACTTACATTGCATTAACACTGTTACTTAAAATCTCTATCCAATTTCAATTAATATTCTAATGAATACATTTACTCCTTTCCGTTATGTTATTAATTATCATCAAGTCACACCTAATTATCTTTATTGGTAAATGAGTGAATTTTCTAGTAACCCACTATTATAATCTTTAATATACTTGTATATGATTAATTTACCCTTTTATATTCCATTATAAATATATGCACACATACAAATTAAGATTCTAAATCCAATTAATTATTCCATCTAGGTTCCATTCCTTTACTTTATGAATAATTAGCATTTCCTATTCATGTCGTTACATCCACTTATATTTACTTTATGAATAAATTAGTATTCCATTTAACCCATTAATTACTAACTTTAATTATTGCAATTTATTATCTAACATAAAAGTTGAATCTATTTCCTAATTTTCATATTTCAATTAATTCACACCTTACAATAGTTTACGAATAAAAGGGATTGTACTAAATAAATTATTTATTGTCCTGCATTACTTTATTACCCCCATTTACATTCAATTTCCATAAATCGATATTTTATTTTATTGATAAATCCAATATTTGCCTTAATTTACTTATTTTAACTTTATATCCAAATGCCACAATTTCCACTATTACAGTTAATTGCAATATATAATTTAATTTGTAAATTTTAATTACCCTTCGTACATCTAATTTCAACATTCGCTTTCATATAAATAAATAAGATTTTTATTTCTTTCTAAATTTAATTTAAAATCTTATTAATTTAATCCATTTTAAACATCGAATTTATACGGGTCGTTACACTCTCCCCCACTCGAAACTTTTCATCCCCGAAAAGGAAAAAAAGGGAGAAGAAGAAGAATAACAATACATCTTATTCAAAATATTAACTTATAAAAAATTAAATTTACAAAATTAATTACTTTAAACAAGATATCCTAATTTTTAACTATTAAATCTTTTATATTTAAATTATTAAAGTTTGGAAAACATTTTCAAAATATTTCTAAGTCCAAAATTTACTGAAAATTTTGGCAGAGTCTCCTTTGTACGGAGAGTCTCGAGAGAAAAATAATATTAAATATAACAAAATATCACATATAATACCCAAAACATTATATCCCAACACAGGAAAATATATAAAATAGCGCTATAAACCGTAATCCTTAGCGTACCTATTTGTCGGGCAATTTATGCTTAATTTATGGAACCAAAAGCAGTAGCAATTGCTTCCGTAACCTGCATTTCTCTTATAAAATCCAAAGGGTTAACAATTTATGTAAAGTGATCTATTTAAGTGGTTTCAATCATTAACAACAAATGAATACAACAACCAACATTTCATCAAACAGCATACACAATAAGTACAAAACACAGATTCAATCAAACAAACAAATAGTTGTTCGGGTTCAAAACTTTTAAATTGTACGGAATGAAGAATAAACCATCAAGTGCATCATTCACTCAACAGCGTTAGATTAAACACAATGGATTATTCATCCACCTCAACAAAATTAAAGTTTCTTTACCCAACAACCATCAACTAAACAACAACAAATCCAAACAACAATCAACTTAACATATTATTAATTTTATTTCATACATTTGTTGTTTGATTTTCTTTTTTATTTATACAGTGATTTATATATATAATTTTTTCACTTATTACTTACAATTATTCATTTCCATTAACTCTGGTCATGCCAGTTCCTTTTATTTCGTTATAATTATTCATTCATTTATTATTACATGCCCTCATTTATTTACATTTGTTTATAAATAATATTCATGTCCCATTTAATTTCTTAGCATTTCCATTTTATTTACTTAAATTGGTATTCATCTATTTGAATTACTTACCTTTAATTATATTCACTTGTAGTAAAATTTCAATTATAACTTAAGTTTATAACATTAAATTCTCATTTATAATATCGATTTCATTGAATACTTTCATTATTTCAAATTTCTATTAGTATAATATTCTATTACAATCTCTTAATAAACATTTCAACTTTTAATATTTGGTAAGTTATATATATGTTATTTAAGGATGTAATTTGAAAATTATACAAGTTTGTTCCATTTCCTTTAATTAATTCATTGTTCAATATTTTTTTTTTACCCTTTTGTCTTATAAGTTACAATTTCAACTTCCCTTTTATTTCCTTTGTAACTTAGCCTTAAATTTCTTACCTAAATTAGAGGTTTCCATTTATTAATTACTTACGTTTCATTTCACTACAATAATAGAAACAATTAATTAATGGAAATTTAAGAATTTAATTCCGGGTTAAATTTTCAATTTATTTTAAAACAATAGATAAATATATTCTTACTACTTATATATCTCTAATTATATTAAAAACAATTCAAAATTTATATATTTTTCAAAATGGATCTGCAGTGGAACTACTAAAGTGGCATTTTCCCTTCGAAACTCGAAAATGAAAGTCGATGATGCGGCCGCCATCACCGAAATTATTTTCCAACGACAGAGAGGAAAGTACGAAACTTATTTTCTCCAAAATCTTCTTTAAAACAATTCTTTCGAATTATATTAAATATTTATATCAGAAAACACTTATAAACAATATTATTATATTCCAAAATTTATTCAAAAAATTTTTCAAAACCCCAGATCTTAAGTTCTAAATTTCCAAATTTCATTTATTTTATTTTTAAATCTTATTTCTATTATTATTTATACACTTTATTGCCTAACAACCAATCTATTGCAGCAAATATAGATATCATTTAAAAAAAATATTTTATATACAGAAAATATAATAGGCAAATTATTTCATTCACCTATATTAAAAACAAATGCTATATCGGTCTGTCCTATTAAAGGTTTAGAAATCCCTATTGATGTCATAGCGTCCCATGCATCAACCAGAATTTATAAATATAAAACGGAACAGATTAACACAATATTAGAACTTTTTTATAACACTAACAAATACGCTCTCTCATATATATACACTCAGCGACTCCCATAGGGTATTACTACCCTGATAGTAAAGAGTCAAACCCCACAAAGCTAAGGTTTATCGCTAAACCAAAGCTCTGATACCAACTGTAACGTCTCGCCTTTTCGCACGGTTAAAATCGACACGCGTGCCAATTCAAACCATACGCAAGGGCGGATTGTTATGGGGTAAATAAGAAAAACAAGAAGAAAAACAAAACAGAATCTCATAGCGGAAGGGTAAAATATAATAATCAAATATACAGTTCATGAAGCTATTTTTCAAAAACATTTGATTATATTTACATAATACATATCAGAGTTACACATACCAATAACAATGCAGCGGAACAGTATGAGTGTAGTGCAATAGAATAAATAATAATAATACGAATCTTCGTCTTCGTCTTCCAAAGCTAAATCTTCAAATCCTGAAACGCTCGGACTGACCCGAGCGAATTGAAAAGACAAAACACTCGAGTCAGAACTAAAAGATCTTATGTGAGTTAAATTAACAGAAATAAATATGAGTGCAGTAACTCAAGAGATGCTCGGGATTTACATCTCCTAAGGATCCGTTAAACTATTTACTATGTAGTATATTGCGTTATTATAATAGTGTCTAATTGTAAAATAAACTTACTTTTTAATAGCGTTAAGGAGTGACCCAATATTCCCCTTAACACAATAATAGTCCCAGTAGTCCATCCAATGTCATAGTCCCTCCTGATCGGAAGCCACCAGAGGATACCATACGGGCTACGGGAGAAATCCAAACTCGTACAAGGCGCGATAGGGTAGGTGACATGGCACAACTAGGCAATTCCAGGGTAGATATACCAATTACGCTTCCGGGTCGGTGGTATCGCGTAGCGCGCAGCTACCACCCACCTCGAGCCACACCTCCAAATAAAAATCAAAAGTGGCCACCGAATCAATCCAAAGTCAAAGTATAATATCGAAGGGATGTGTCCGATCAAAGGTGCTACCTTATTTACCCGTCGATCGCTCCTGTTTTAGCCACTTTATGACAACTCACGGGAGTCGGGTCCATGTATTTACCTTAAAGGAAACGCCACAACCATCCTACTTCATTCTGGAATCTCCACTGCGTACACGGTTGTTAAAGTGGTTTTCGGAGTTGGCAGAGAGTATGACAACTTTTGATCCCGGTCTCTTCAACAACCAAACGTTATTATAGCACCGCGGTCTTTAAAAATAGTTTATACTTTAAAACCAGAATATAATTATCCATTTCAAATCCCATAAATACGATATTAATTCCATTTCCAAAACAACTCATCTTGATATTATTTTTATAAAACCCAAATCAATAATATCATTTTTATTTCAAATATATTTCTTTTCCAAAATCATACTACTTTAAAAAATTTAATATCTGGAAACTGGACATTTGAATTATAACTTTCAAAACATAATATTTCAAAATTCATAGCTTTAAAACCATAACTTCTAAAACTTAAATGGTTTAGATATTCAACGGTATGTAAAATAGTTGATTTTATATTACTTTATAAATTAATTTCTGCAACTTCACAATTCTATCTATTAAAAATTTTAGGTCCAAACCCCATAAATTTAGATTCACCTTTAGTTTCAATAAAACACTTCGATTTCAATATATTCAACTTTGAGTATTTAAGAATTTCAAAACTAAGGTTGGAAATTTCATTCAACAATTTACTGTCCTATTATTTAGTTTTGGAATATTCACAAAATGAATCCATAAAATAAAAACCCAAATTTCTAACAATTAAATATTTCCTTTAATTTATTTACTAGAAATATTCATTTAAATTTATTTTGAATAAAAATCCATTTTTAAATATCATACCTTTAAAATTTCCAAGTGTAATAGGTTACATCAACTTGTGGAGTTAAATTTTTAAATAAGTTCCATTCAAATAAATTTCCAATTTTACTATCCAATCTTAATTGATTTAAATCATTAAAACTCCATTATTCAACTTATTTATTTTATTTAACAAATATATACATAACTTAAATTTAAAAATTTAACTATATATGTATATATATATATATAAAATAAGTTTTAAAATATCAAAATTTAATATTTATTCAACCGTATCCTATCCAAACCATAGAAAAATCATTTCAAAAATAATTTCTATATATACGGCGATGCATGTATATAATTTTCTATCCTATGGTAAAGTGATACGGATATTTATCATTTCAATCCGCAATTTAAAAATAAATTTTTTAGTTATATATCATTTCAAACCGCAATCCCAAATGAAATGAAAATGCATAATAACTTGAAGTTTATATAATATAGAACACATCATCCATTCACCCAATATAAATCATGAACCAATTTATTTCAATCATCATCAATTTAAACAAACATTGACATATAGCATATAAAATATAACAGGTAATAAATAACAGTTATTAACTAACAGTTTATATTCAAAAATAAATTTATTAACTATTTAACTATCAGTTTATATGCAAATAAATAAATTTTCAACTATCAATTTATATGCAATAATAAAATTAATTAACGGTTAAATTAAATAAATGCGATTTAACAGAGATGATGAATAAAACATACCAAACAGTCATAAATAAATTCCTACTCATATCTTAAGTCAACTTAACAAACATAGGAAATTTTAGAAGTTGTGAGTGGGTTAAAACACTCACCTTTTGAATTTAAATTGAATTTAAATCCAATTTAAACCCTAAAATTTGACCATCTCAGAATTTGTCCAAACCAGTGTCATCAAGTCCGGAATTTCAATAGGATCCTAACCAAAAAAAACCACGCGTGAAAAGGAGTTCGTATGCGAGAGATATTGCGAAAATTGCGATTGAATTTCAATTAAATAAAATAATAAAAGTGAACACATTTCTCACCATTTATGTGCCACGTCACCTCCAAATGAAAGCTACAGGAAGGAAGACACACAACAACTCTATCTCCCCAGGCACGAAAAGAAACGGAGCACGCACGGAAACAACACTCACGTTCGATCAACCGCGCCCCTCCCCGAGCGCATCCTCCACCAGCGACGCCCACCCCATGCGCTGCCTTGTCATTCGTGCCCACTCGTGACAGCTGCCGCCAATTATACATAAAACCCTAATCAATTTTTGATGAAAATCTAACCGTTGAAACATCGAACAAACGCCACAGATCAACTCTCTTCTCGGTCCCCTCTACAAAACCCAGAAATGGTTCGTCGATCTGACAACGTACATCGACGCGCGATGAACGGTCGAGAATTGATTTAGAAATTCTGGACAAACGATGCATCAAATCAAAAAACGAATTACGCCACTGAATTCAATCGTCGAGACCATCAACATATTTTTTTTTTAGAATTTTCTAAGGATTTTGAATTTTAGGCTTTGGATTTGATTTTTTAAATTGGGTCTAAGGTAGGTTTTGTAGCCATTGGGAAGAGGAGGAGCAGAGGAAATGAACGCACAAACAAATGAGGATATATGGAGGCTAGGGTTTGTAACTGGGTTTATATTTGAATAGAGTAGATGGATCCGATAAACAAACGGACTGAACGATAATTGGCCCAAAAGGCCCGTTCTGACCCCGGAACAAAATTGGGTAAACCGATATATCGAAAAAGGCATTTTAAAATATTTTAAACACAATGGAAAATGTTTCAGGTTCAAATTGCATCGTATGATGTAGTTATGCAAAATTCAATATTTTTCAAATTGATTTCAATTGATTTCAAAAGCATAAATTTCAAGGCTTTTCGAGTCCGTACGGTCAAACGACAAGTCCGATCGCTACGAAACTTGCAACCTTTTTGTAATTCACCATTACGGATACGATGAAACTTGTTTCGTCGAAATCCGAGTCCGTGACTAAAATGGCTATTTTTATATTAATTAAATAAATTGATTAAAACCAATTTTAAATTTTTTAAATTCTAAAATTCACAATTTTATCATCTATATTTTACTTAAACATTTGCAATGATTTTAAACAAAGTTAGAGGTCAAATGAAATGTTGATTCAATCATATGTTTCAGCGTAAATTAAAATTTCATTATATTCACCAATTATAAATTTTATTTTCAATAATTAAACTGAATTCACCATTCATTCTTTTTATTCAATTTATCATGGTCAAATGGATGAGATTAACATTGGGTTCAAAGTTATTACCTTAATATTTTCAAAATTTAACCTAACCCTTAAATTAACGTAATATTTAACATTTAATCTTAATTAATTGCAATGACCAAATTTTCCAAATTTAAATCCAATTAAATAAACAAATCTTAATTCCCATCTAATTTTAAAATAACTTAATTCCCTCACTATAGAATTTACTTCAATTTCTTAAAATAACCCTTTTATTATAAATTTAAACCCGTTTATTTTAGTAAGTTTCAAATTAAACAGATTGGATTCAGTTTCATCCTTTTAGCTTACACTTAAGGTTAGGTTAAAATCAATTTATAACGTATTTTCTTTTTAGTTATTACTTTACATATTTCTCGTATTAATTTCTCAATCAATCCAAATTATTAAAGTAACGCTTATAATAAATATTATCCTATAATTACTCACATTGTAACATTCACTCATTTTATTATCCCTTATTACAATTTCAAATTCCATTAACAAATGAGCAGGTAATTTATAATATATGTTTACAAGCCATATGTTACAAATTTTGAATTGATCCCAATTCCTTATTATTGACTTGAATTAGCATTACTTACACTGCATTAACACTGTTACTTAAAATCTCTATCCAAATTCAATTAATATTCTAATGAATACATTTTATCCTTTCCGTTATGTTATTAATTATCATCAAGTCACACCTAAGTATCTTTATTGGTAAATGATTGAATTTTCTAGTAACCCACTATTATAATCTTTAATATACTTGTATAGGATTAATTTACCCTTTTATATTCCATTATAAATATATGCACACATACAAATTAAGATTCTAAATCCAATTAATTATTCCAACTAGGTTCCATTCCTTCACTTTATGAATAATTAGCATTTCTTATTCATTTCGTTACATCCACTTATATTTACTTTATGGATAAATTGGTATTCCATTTAATCCATTAATTACTAACTTTAATTATTGCAATTTATTATCTAACATACAATTTTAATCTATTTCCTAATTTTCATATTTCAATTAATTAACACCTTACAATAGTTTACAAATAAAAGGGATTATACTAAATAAATTATTTATTGTCCTGCATTACTTTATCACCCCCATTTACATTCAATTTCCATAAATCAATATTTTATTTTATTGATAAATCCAATACTTGCCTTAATTCACTTATTTTAACTATATATCCAAATGCCACAATTTCCACTATTACATTTAATTGCAATATATAATTTAATTTGTAAATTTTAATTACCCTTGGTACATCTAATTTCAACATTCGCTTTCATATAAATAAATAAGATTTTTATTTCTTTCTAAATTTAAATTAAAATCTTATTAATTTAATCCATTTTAAACATCGAATTTATGCGGGTTGTTACATGCTTGACAAGTGCTAGAAAGGGCAATCACGTGTTGAATCAAAATGTTTTTTTTGACTGGTCATAATTATTGAATTTAAACGACTTGAATCAAGCCGAAAATCTCGACCTCCTATCGAGGCATGCCTCCAGGCGTTTATAATGTTAAACCTATATTCCGAATGCAATGGAAAAGGTTCCGAGTCTAAATTTGATCGTATGGAGAAGATAGCATTTTGAACTAGTTAAAATATTGAATTTTCGATTTAAATTTTAACGCGTTTGCTTAACGTACGATCACACGACAACTCTGAATGCTATGAAAATTGAAATCCGATAATAATACAATATTAGGGATCCAATGGAATTGGTTTCATTGAAATCCGAGACTGTGCCTCAGAAGACTATTTTTAAATATCGATTTAGACAATAAAATTTCAATGGCAAACAAATCGCTTTTAAATTCAATTTTAAAAATTCTACTATCTCCAGTATCATCAATATAAATTTTCTAAACCTTGAAAAATATTTTTAATCAGCTTAAAACTGAAGATTCAAATTTTTTTATCCAACTTTAATAAATTAAATTCAAAAATTTAAATTGCCAGACTCATAGTTATAATTAGAATTCAAATTAAATCAACTTCCAATATCTAAAATCAATTTCAAATGTTGAAAATTTTGGGTCGTCGTGAAGATTGTGTATTACTAATTAATACTACACTACTAAAGATAAGTCTTCTTTTCTTTTCCTTCCTTGCTTCATCTAACTTTTTTGTACTTTTAATAAGTGGAAAAAGTAAGCCTCCCATCTATTTTATTAATTAATCTAAGCACATAAGAAATCATAAGATATTATAATAATTTTAGGGCTTACAATAAATAAAGAATCATAGCTGGAATTGTTACATCGATTACATTCAACATATACAGTACAGAACTTAGTCTACGAAGGCACATGTTGGAAAATGGGTTTCATATATACAATGACAAGACTTCCGAGATTCTACCTTCTACAGTACACCTCTAGAAAAATATGTCGAGAGCCTAAGGTGATTCACTTCAAATCAGGACCGACCTTGCCTTCCTGAATTGTACCAAATATGTCATTATCCTGCTTGATTTGTAGCCTTTTCCTTGAGAGCTATCATGTGCATACCAAATCCATAAATAGTGATCTTGAAGGGTAATGACCATACTCTAATGAGTGCGGACCACATAGCCCTGAAGCATATCCCACGTTTTAGCCATTATCGGGTTTGAAGCTTAAGGCTATGGTTAACTTTTTCCTTAGCAATGCCCACTTGAAATGTTGACACTGTCCTTCAAGTAACAACTGAAGGCAAGCGTTATTCTATACAAGATGTTTAGGACATGAACAAATAAAAGGCACTAGCTTCTACTACATCGATTTTGGACTCATCCCCAGGATTAGTAACAAGTGGCCCTTGCACTTTAAAAAATTACATCTTTGATTCCATCATATCTAATAACTCGAATTCTTGTGCCAATTCGAAGTGGTTTCCAGGTAAATTATTCTTTCTGGCCCCCGTCTCCTCAAACCAATAATCAATAGTTTTTATTTAACTCAATCCCAATTCTTTCCGTAGTAAGCACACTATATAAGAGTCCAATGGGATCTTGAATATAGGCCTTAAAGCAAGAGACGCTTCATCGTAATGAGTTACCCTATGTGAATCTCAAACCATATGAAATCGTGAAGCTTTTATACACTTCCTAACTCAAAAGAAATCAACTTGTCGATAGTGGACAAACCGCTATTCGATATAAGTAATTAGTTGCATATGGAAAATCGGTCATCATATGCTCTTCACCACTTTACATTTTCAACCTATGTACTATCCCTCAATTACAAATGAAGTCGGACAAATTAGAGAACTACCCTTGTATCGACGTACATTCCTAAATTCTCACAGATAGAAAACGGGCTTCCTTACCTCAAAATTAAGTTTCAAGTATAAGATGAAGTACCTGACTTCTATATATTTAATTAATCATGATCCATTTATTGAAATTAACCCTCTTAAAATTATCACATTTCCAATATTTCGATTTCTCTATCCCTTGTCCAGAATCGAAGTCATTTAAACAAGGTTACCGGTTGCTCCAACATTGCTTTAGTTAAAATACTACGATTCAAGATCTCATATATTAAGGAAATTTGGCTCATCGGCTTCTAGTGCTAATATAATATGTCTTACTTTCCATAAAGTGTTAATATTTTAGCAGTACTTTATCAAATTTTATTTATGTTACTTAATATCAGCAACAAAGAAATTCCTTGCATAAAACAATGTTATATAAAAATTATTGAAAACTGGCTTTAGAAATTTTATTTTTATTCTTTGATTTCAACCTATTACTTTTCATCGGTTGAAATAAAACAGTTCAAGTTGGGTTATCATTACCTCTAAAATCTTGACTCGACAACACTTCTAACTTTCAAAATAGAACAAGTTTCATACCTTGAAGTCTAGAAATTAAAATAGGATTTGCGAGTTCTAATATACATGTTCTCAAAAACATTTTCCAAAATCACTTATGTAAGCAAAAGTTTGATTTAAAATGGCAAATTCTTTTCCTTTATAAAAGTAAACATTTTAATTTATAAATTCTAACCACTATAAAACATCTTCACTTTACACAAGTAAACAACTTATTTAACAATAGCAAAAATTTTATATGTCAGCTGAACAAAAATGTTATAAGCCATAATCTCTATCTTTTACCCGAAATCATTAATTGCAACAACGGTGTTGAAATCCATTATTCCTTCCTCTTCTAAAATTATTACAAAACTCTTCAAAACTAGTTTGAAACTTGTAAACACACTTCAACTATTGTGCTTTTAACAAAATTGACTTTTAAAACTGTTAACGCTTAAAATTGAACGCTAACACCGCGGTGTAAGTAGAGGTTAAGTGAAAGCACCACCCGTCAATACGGGAATTAGAAGTAAGTAGAAAAGTCACAGAAAAAGCAATAAAGAGACAACAATTTTATTGTGGTTCGACTTCGAGTTAAGCCTACGTCCACTTTAATCTTCTTTATTGCTGAATCAATTACAACTTTACAACAATCTTTGATTACAACACTGCTAGGACAAATAGCTAGAACTTCGATGTAGAAGAACTCTTCGAATCCATGTCGAATGTGCTAGATTTCTTCTTGAAGTTCGCTGAGATGTCTTTCGTGTTTGGAGTGTCGAGTGAATCGAGAATTCAGCAGAGCATCGACGTTCCAGAAATGAGTCAAAAGATCTCCCCTCGGTTGGAGTATGTGGTGTATTTATAGAGAGATTTCGAAGCTAGGTCGTAGGTCGTGAGCGGCCTAGAGGTATGTCGTAGGTCGTGAGCGACCTAGTGGGAGTGGCTTACGGCTTAACTAGAATGTACTTGATCACTTCGAATAAACTAACAAGTCATAGGTCGTGAACGACCTAGGGAGGAAGCGGCATAAGAAGCTTCTTTGGTATGTTTAGGTCGTGAGCGACCTAGGGAGAATAGTTGGTGACTTACGGTTGGGAACGGCATAAGGAGTTGCTCCATTCTATGATAACTCGCTAGGTCGCTGGATCTTTTAGGTCGCTAGGTTGTTTAGCTACTAGGTCTCTAGGTCGTTATCTCTATAGGTCGTTAGGTCGCTTTACTCCGTAGGTCGTTTGGTCGCTTTACTCCGTAGGTCATTTGGTCGCTGATCTCTTGTTCCTTTAACCCGCTAAGTCGCTAAGCCTTTCTATTATGATATGATGTTGCCCTGTGGTGATGGTTAGGTCACTAGGTCGTTAATAAGCTTAGGTCGCTTATTTCCTTGGGTCGCTGAGTCGCGGAATACGGAAGTTAACATTTTCCCCTCGAATTACACGCCTATGCCTTAGGTCGTGTGCTTCGACCTAATTTTGCTAGGTCATGAGCGACCCAAGTGTTCTCTCATGCCCATTCAACTTTCCCTCTTTACCTTATATAAACCGCTAGCTCCTTCCTTCCTCTTTACTTGTTTCAGCCTTCGAAAATGCCATTAAAGAAACTTCAAACCTGAACTTTCAGATCACCGATCATCCTTGCGATTTCATCACGTAAGTGAATCCGTTCTTTGTTCAACTCACAGTCACCCTTAAATCATGGATCCGGATACCCATCGTTAACTTCTGATCCAACTTTATAATCTCGTGTTTCATTGCGAACCATGCTTCGATCGATTTCTGATGGACTTGAGGTGGCTCGATTCAGTTTTGGGTGATCTTTGATGATTTGAGGAGGAGATGATGGATTATAGTGCCTTGAGTTAACTAGTTTGGGAGTTTGGAGGACGTGAGAACGTCCTTAACGGGTTAAGGGGTTAGTGGGTTCCAGGTCGAACCGTTGCGCTCCTGGCGATTGTGAGGTGATGGATACATGGCTGCACTCGAGTGGAGGACAGGCCCTAGGCCTATCGGTTTGATCATGAATCATACGATCTATCTAGCTTACGACCTAATTTCTTGCGACCTATCATACTTGCAACCTAACTTCTTGCGACCTATCATACTTGCGACCTAACTTCTTACGACCTATCATACTTGCGACCTAACTTGCTGGAATGACATGAAACTTAAAGCCGAGCGACCTAGGAGAAAGATGACTTAACTTCTTGCGGCATAGGTCGTAGGTCGCGTATGCATCTGAGCGACCTAGGACTTAGCATGTTTTGCATTGCCTCGAATTCCTTTCAACTCGAATGAACATGACATTGTTGAATTGAATTCCCAACTTGAACTGCCGAGAAAACATGCTTCAACTTGTCGTACTTCTTTACAGATCTCATTAACTTTAATGCTAATAACCTGTTAAATACAACATTTGTAGAAAAATGGGACGAATATGCTGCCACTGATCGCCCACATCGAATGACAGATTAGTCGATAAAAGATAATCAACTCAAAGAAATTATATGAAATGTTGTGAATCGACAAATTCAAGTGAAGTATTAAAGCAAAGCCATATTAATCAATTAAGACTGATTTGTTTGCATCAACGCTGCACTTGTATTTGGACTTAAAACAACAAGCCCTGAGACTTTAAAATTGACAAATGCATATTAGGTTAATTTTAGTTATATTTGCTTGTCGTTTTATTAGTTTTGCACAACACTTCACACATTTAGGAACGTGCACCTTCATATTTGAATATCTAGTTCCTTGTGTAGAATGTCTTGTCAAGAAGAAAGAATAGAGCAAGCTGAAGAGGTCTTCCCGATAGCCAATCCACTGGATGATCCCCTAGAAAGGACTCCAACTACTCTGAGTCAGCGGGCATTCAACCAACTACGTATTCAGTTTGGTATTGCTGAAGCAGATGCTTTACTTCCTGGACCAAACGATACTACTGACAGGCTACCTCTCGGTTTCATCGCTGTCAATCGTCAGATGTGCCTATGTGGTGCTATTCCTCCTTTTAATGACTTTCTTCAGCGACGCCTTCTCTGATTGACTATCTCTCCTTTCCAATTGCATCCCAATGGACACGCCATCCTAATGGGTCTTTGTGTGCTGTTCAGGAGGACACTTGATCGTCTTTCGAGTTTTGAAGAAATCTGTTACTTGTGCATATTCGCAAAGAACAAAGATCTTCCCTCTATCACACTCTTGAGAAGCTCCAGGAACCGTAGATTGATCATTGATCGTCTGGAAAGTGCCCAAGGGTTCTTAAATCAATTCTTCTTCGTTCGTCGCCTTCCAGGATTTTACACCATCTGGAGAGTAGGAAGAAAGTTTGCTCGCTCCCACTTTTTCCATTTGAGCTTTTCAAAGTCCGAGTTGCTAAGTGCTAATTTCGTTCTTTTCTTTTATAGTACTTCCTCCTCCCTCTAAAGATCCTAGCCACAAGCCGACTTTTGAAAGATTAAGTGCCATGGCGATTGAGGAAAGAAGTATTAAATTTTTGCTGAAAGATGAATTTCTTCACCAATTCGGACTTCTGCACCCTTCCCGTTCTACTCAGCCTCATGAAGTCCCTGATTCTCCAATAGAGACACCGGATTCCCCAGTTTCCGTCGGAGAACTTACACCGAAAGAACATACTGTTGAGGCTTCACTAGTGAAGTTCTCTTCTTCTATTGACGTTACGGGGTCGTCTGGCAAACTTGCACTTGCCCCGGTCATTGAGGAAGAGGAACCTCCTCACAAGTCCGGGAAGACTGTTGATGAAGGAGCTGAAGGGAAGGGTCCCGCCGGGCACAATGGTGACGACATTTTTGAGGGGTTGAGCGACTTGATGATCACTTCACAGGAGCTTTTTAAAGATGATACCACTGCCGCTAAAGTTATTTCTCCAGTAGTTGAAGCGACATCTGTCTTGCAACAAACTCCGTCAGCCCAAGAATCGAACTTACTGTAAAATCCGTCATCACCCCCAACCGAGGAGTGGTTCGTAGTTTGACGCGCGTAGTTTGCACGTTACACACACTTAGGATTTTTCGGCACTTGTATGCATTCAACTTCCTTGCTTTGAAGATTTCTGAATTTATCTTTTCTTCATTTGCAGGTTCTCCAATGGGACAAAGTGGCTCTTACTACGATGATTTCCAGCGTTATGGGAGGCACGACTCTTATGACCCCAAGAGGTATCTTCCTGCCTCCTAGGAAACCAACGAAGAAAGAGCTGTGAGGAAAGCTCGTGAGAAGCGTGCTTATGAAGAACGCTACGGGAGAAGGGACGAACGACATGATTCTTCCCAGAGAGAGGATGATTCCCACAAACGAAAATCTCGTGATGATAAAGGAGTCATGTCGCTGAAGATCCGAGCAAACGGGCCAAACTTGGTGAGAAACCGACATCTGAAATTTCTGAAAAACCCACTGCTCCCGTTTCTTTGGAAATTCCTTCCAGCTCTCCCGCCCTTCAAAGAGCTGATATTCAAACAATCATCAGTAGGCCCCCGTATCAAGTTGGGAAGGGTCCGGCTACTCTTCAAAGTCGGTTTTCGCACTGGTGCTTAAAGGGAGTGCGTTTCGATCTTGACTTGGTCCCAATCGATAAGAAAGCCATGTTGCGCAATCTTGATGCCGTCAAACTCAATATCAGAGAATGTCTGGTTGGCAGAAACTTGTTGACGAGCTTCAAAGAGTAAATCTCGCAAACCTCGAAGCCATGCTGACTATGGAAAATGACAAATCCAAGTGGCAAAAAACACTCGATCAGCATGATGCAGAGATGAAGAGTATTGCCGCTTATAATGAGAAGCTTGAAGCGGAAGTTGAAAAACTTAAAGAAGAGCTTGCCACTTCTTCCACTTCCTATTCTCAAAGAGAAGAAGTGCTTCAAAAACAGGTGAGAGATGCCCACGCTGCACAGAGAGACGCTGAAGCTAAATTTGAAGCACAGCAGCAAGCTGTAGAAAGCTACCGAGCTGACGTTGCTCAACTGCGAGAAAAAACCAGCTCCCTGAACTTGGAAATTGAACTGCTAAAAGCTCGACTTTCTGAAGCTGAAAAGGAGCGTGATGAAGCTATTGCCGGCAAAGCAGCAGCCGAGGAATCTCATATGGCAACTAAGCAGAAGTCAGCTCTACTTTATTCGAGTTTTACATTCACAGTGTTCTGGGGCGCGGTAGCCTTAGATTTTTGGGACCGAAGTACAAAATCACTTTTTCCTAAGTGTGGGAAGCCACACTTGATATGCTTGGAGGAGATGGATATTTTGAAGTAGATTTAATGGCGCACTATCTAGGTGACGATGCATGTGCTGCTCTTGCCAGGGGAAAGGAGCAACTTGCTAAAGAGAGAGCCGAAATGGCAGAAGGAGAACATTTAGGGAAGGCAACCTCAACCGACCCTGTTCAACCTTCGGTTTTCGGCCGACATCGATAATGTTGGCTCCAGTTCCCATTCTCTTCCTCCTATTAGAACTGTTATTGAAAGTGCCACCGCCCGCACTGGAGATGAGACTCAAGAGAGCACTGAAGCACAGGACTTTGAAGTTGACATAGTGAAGCCTACTTCTCTAAGTAACCTCAATGCCGATTTTTCTCAAGTGGACTGCTCGTTTACTTCACATGAGCTTGATGAACTTTTTGATTATTACTTAAATCTCAACGCACCACTTTCTCCTCTTTTTATGAGAGATACTGACTTTAACTTCTCTTCTCCTGTAGTAAAAGTGCCAAGTGTTGTTCAGCCTTCCCCTCTTCCAGCTGTTCCCTCTCCGCCTCTTCAGATTACTCCTCTTTTCGTGTCTCAACCGGGTCACAAGAGGAACAGATAGAAGCTCTTCAAGGCTTGGATGACCCGGTCCCTGCTCAAGAACAGAAGGCCGAAGAACCTGAAGAAGGCGAAAGAACCCCGGAGCAAACTATTTCGGATGACATAAAGTTGTCTGCACTTTTCACCCCGAGCAGTGAGTCTTCTTCAAGGAAGAAGGGGAAGCGTGGAGTCTCAAAGAAAAAGAGGGAAGCTTCTGCCAGCGAAGAAAAAGCAGAAGAAAGTCCAATTGCACCCCTTCCTCTTTCTTCCCCTACTCTCTCAAGCCGACCCAAAAAGTTAATCATCCGGCCAGGCAAGGGCTCGAAAGGTGGCAGGAAGAAGAAGTGATAGGTTTGGTCCTATGCTTTTTGTCTTTCTTTTTGCTTGTATATATAAAGACTTGTGTTGACCGGAGATTGTGCGGGTACCGGTCCCCGCCTTCTTTTGTTTTGAAACCTGCACATGTATAAAATTTTCATAGTATGGAATAAAATGATTCTTTTACTTGTACAAACTTCTGTCTGTATTTGAGAATGCATTTATTCTTCTTTTTCATACAAGTTTCTTTATTTTCTCTGTGCGATGTTGCAGTAAACCTATGGTATGTTGCTTGAGCATTGCTTTTATTTTTGTAACTA
Organism: Allium cepa; assembly: GCA_030765085.1. NCBI lineage: Eukaryota > Viridiplantae > Streptophyta > Magnoliopsida > Asparagales > Amaryllidaceae > Allium > Allium cepa. The sequence continues at coordinate 1,036,126,925 of CM060928.1, forward strand.
TATTATATTGCCCCCATACCACGGTTTATTGCAATCTCTTTCGCATTGGCAAAATTTTGGAGAACAACTCTTCTGTTTCGAGAAGACTTGTACTCTTTCTTTAGTGAACAACTTTTCCATTTGAAAGTGGTTTGCATCTATACTTTAGAGAATAATTTTTCCATTTTAAGGAAATATTTTTCTGATTTAGTAGAATGCGCCTCGTATTGGAGAAGTCTTCTCTTTCTCTTTTTTTTTCTTTTTGAAGAAGTTTTTACACTTCACTTTCGGAGAAAGTCACTTTTATTTTGGGCAAGTGACTTTTCCTACGCGGTAAAGTGGGCCTCCGAAAAGGGGCTTTGACCTGTTTGTGACTCCGAAGAGGGCTTTTGTTTGATTGTGCCTTTGGGAAGAGGGCTTTTTTGTGTGTGCCTCTGGGGAGAGGGCTTTTGTTTTTTCCCTGATCGCGTGGAAGTAGGCCTCCGAAGAGGGCTTTTTGTTTCTGCCTCTGGGGAGAGGCTTTTGTTTTTTCCCTGTAAGTGGGGAAGCGGGCCTCCGAAGAGGGCTTTTTGTTTCTGCCTCTGGGGAGAGGCTTTTGTTTTTTCCCTGTTCCTTGGGAAGCTGGCCTCCGAAGGGGGCTTTTGCACTCCAACTCTGGTGAAGTGGGCCTCCAAAGAGGGCTTTTCACATTTCAACACTTGTGAAGGTTTATTTCAAATCTCGGTGAAATGTGTGCCTCCGAAGAGGTCTTTTAGCGTTTCAACTCTAATGAAATGGGCCTTCGAAGAGGGCTTTTCACATTCCAACACTTGTGAAGTTTTATTTCAGATCTCGGTGGAATGTGTGCCTCCAAGTAGGGCTTTTGCCAGGAAGTTTCTTTCTCATAGTTGGATGGATTCACGGGGCGGACACAAGTTACTTGAATGTTTGTTTGCACAAACGTTATCAGCTAGTTAACGAGTGCCCTGTGCCATCCACTTTGGAAGGTGCCAATGGTCATTCCACCAATCTTTTTTGGTTGAGAAAGAGAACTTTCTTTTTCTGGCAAGTCCCGTTAGAGGTCTTTATCCTCCGAAGAGTTGAGCCTCCCAAGAGGGCTTGTGCCTCCGAAGAGGCCTTCGGTTGTTTCCTGCCTGCTTGCCCATGTCTTTTTGCCATTTGCACATATCAGTGATTCCCTGTTATTATTTTCAAGCACACGTTCCTTTCTTTTGCAAGTAGTTTATTTTATCCAAAGAAGTGTACTTCATTGTTATATGAGTTCGCAGGGGCAGATACTGGCTAATTAATCGGATGTTCATTTGCACAAACGATCACAATTAGTTAGCAAGGGCCCACCTTCAGCGGAACCACTAAATTTTTACTTGAAGCACTTCTTATATAGGATTTCAGCCTGGAATTTTTATGGCTGAACATTCATTTGTTGAGTTATGTCTGGGATCGCTTGGTCTTGTGATGGGTAAGCTTTGTTTTAATGGCCTGCAATATTAAATCGACATTTTAGCAATACAATTAAAGTACTTTTCATATATCGAAATAAAATAGGCATTTTGTAATAGTAGAGAACACAAGATTTATAGTGGTTCGGCCAAGAACTGGGCCTGCATCCACTTTATAGTTCTTATTATTCACTTGCACTGGTTTTACAATGGCTTTCGATACAAGAATCATACATGCATAATTCTTTTACAGTATTTCAATAAAGCTTTTAAGTAAAATATGGGCGCAAGTGATTGCTGTTCCATGCCCTTGGAATTGGATCTCCTTCGACAGTTGTCAGTTTGAAAGTGCCATCAAGAAGTTTTTTGCCTATGACATACAGCCCTTCCCAGTTTGGTGCAAACACTCATGTTGCTGTCATGATCCTTTTCAATACTAGATCTCCAATCTCAAAGTTTCGTTGGCGAACTTTGGAATAGAAGTGCCTGGAAATTCTTTGATGATGGTCTACAATTCTAAGCTGAGCCTCTTCCCTTATTTCATCAAGGAAGTCTAATGCTTTAAGTTGTAGCTTTTCATTTTCCGCTTGATCGAAATGGATTCTTCGGTGTGAAGGGACTTCTGTCTCCACTGGAATCATTGCTTCTGATCCATATGCCAATGAAAATGGAGTGTGCCCAGTCGCAGTTTTATTGGTAGTTCTGTATGCCCATAATGCTAGTGGTAGCTTATCGACCCAACCACCTTTCGCTTTTTCTAGCTGTTTTTTGATGGTTGATTTGATAAAAATTTTTACTGCTTCCACTTGCCCGTTTGCCTGCGGATGAGCCATTGCTGAGAAGCTTTTTTGGATCTTGAATAGCTTGCAAAAATCTTGGAACTCTTCACTTTCGAATTGGGTTCCATTGTCTGTGATTATCTTTTGAGGCACACCATACCTGCAAATGATATTCCTAGTTACAAAGTTTATCATCTTTTTAGAAGTAATTGTAGCTAATGGTTCAGATTCAGCCCATTTAGTTAAATAATCAACAGCAACAATAGCATATCAGATTCTGGACTTGGCGGTTGGCAAAGGCCAGATGAGATCTATTCCCCAAATAGCAAATGGCCACGGGCTGACCATCTGTGTTATCTCTGTGGAAGATGCTCTTGGGATTTTTGGAAATCTCTGGCATCGGTCACATTTTCGGGCATAGCTTGTAGCATCACGATTAATGTCTGGCCAGAAATATCCATAACGGAGAATTTTCTTTGCTAGAATTTGACAACCTGAATGATCTCTACACTCTCCTCCGTTTACTTCAGCTAGAATTGTCTTAGCCTCTTCCTTGGTCACACATCGGAGTAATGTCATTGAGAATCCCCGCTTTTACAATTGGCCATCTTCAATTATATATCTAGAGGCTTTTCTTAGCAACTTCTGTCGTTCTTTTGAATTTTCTGGTAGAGAACCGTTGAGCAGATATTCCATTATCGGAGTCATCCATGATTCTTGCTCTTGAGAAACAGTCATGACCCAATCAATCTCCATTTCATCAATACTTGGGGCTGACAAGACTTCTACAGGAGCCAATCCCAGTAATTGAGCTTCACCTATGCTTGCGTACTTTGCGAGAGAATCTGCTTTCATGTTCTCTTCTCAGGGTATATGACTTATCGTATAATGATCGAAATCATCGAGAAGTTCCCAGGCTCTTGACAAGTAAGTAGGCTGATTTCCACCTTTAGTTTGAAACTCTTCCTTGATTTGGCATACAATAAGCTATGAATCACTGAAGATCTGTAACACTTTTACATTCAGTTCTTTAGCAATCTTCAAGCCGGCAATAAGAGCTTCATGTTCTGCTTCATTATTTGTTGAAGGAAATTCCAATCTCAATGCATAGCACAATGATCGCCCTTCAGGGGTTTCAAGCACAACCCCATCTCCGGAACAATAATCATTTCTCGCACCATCAACATATAATTTCCATTGAATTGGGGTATTATCAGTCACCTCTTCCTCACTATTACCTTTATCTGTACATTCTGCGATGAAATCTGCTAAAGCTTGTCCATTGATTGCTCTCCGGGGATGATAAGTGATGTCGTATTGGCTGAGTTCAATATTCCACTTCAGAAGGCGACCCAAAGTCTCAGGGCGAAACAGGACTTGCTTCAGAGGTTAATCAGTGAGGATCTTGATAGGATGAGCTTGGAAATATGGCCTCAATTTTCCTGATGCAATCAGCAGACAATAGGCGAGCTTTTCCAATTTTGAATAATTCATCTCTGCCCTAGTGAATCCTTTGCTGATATAATAGACCGGGCGCTGAATTTTTGCATCTTTCCTTACCAACGCTGCACTGAGAGCATGAGATGAGATTGCCAAATATACGAAAATATCTTCACCATCATCAGGCTTAGAAAGTGTTAGAGGCGTTTCCATATGACGAATCAACTCATCGAAAGCTTTCTGGCATTCAGGAGTCCAGTCAAAGTTTTTCCTTCCTTTCTTCAGAGCATCAAAGAATGGAATGCATTTATCAGTAGCTTTGGAAATGAATCGACTCAAGCCAGCGATTTTTCCATTAATACTTTGCAATTCTTTTTCATTCTAGGAGCTTTGACTTCTTTTAAGGAAGAAATTTGAGCAGGATTAGCTTCAATGCCCCTTGCACTCACAATGAAACCCAAGAACTTTCCGGACTCCACCCCAAACGAACATTTCAAAGGATTAAGTTTTATTCCGTACTTTCGGAGGACTGCAAACATTTCTGCCAAGTGATCCATATGGTCTACTGCCTTCTTTGATTTCACCAGCATATCATCAACGTAAACTTCCATAGTTTTTCCAATCTGTGGCTTGAACATAGCATTGACGAGTCTTTGGTAAGTTGCCCCTGCATTCTTAAGTCCGAAGGGCATGACTCTATAACAGTAGAGACCAACGTCGGTGATAAAGCTCGTGTCCTTGTGATCCGGCTCATGCATCATGATCTGGTTGTATCCGGAGTAAGCATTCATAAAAGATAACAATTCATGCCCCTTGTTCCATCCACCAACTGATCAATCCTGGGTAACGAGAAGCAGTCTTTGGGGCAGTCTTTGTTTAAATCTGAGAAGTCGAAGCATACTCTCCACTTCCCATTAGCTTGCTTAACCAGTACTGGATTTGAAGCCCAATTCGGATAAGTAGACTCCCTGATGAAACTGTTCTCCATGAGCCGGTCTACCACTTCTTTCAACGCTGCAAACCTTTCAAGACCCTGGGTTCTTCTTTTCTGCTTTACCGGTGTAAACTTTCGATCAATATTCAGATTATGTACTGCAATTTCTGGGGATATTCCACACATATCAGCATGAGTCCAAGCGAAGACGTCCGGATTTGCTTTCAAGAATGATATTAAGGAATTTTGAACCATCACACTAAGTTGCGAACCCACATTCAACACTTTGTTCGAATCTTTCGGGTCAACAGGTACTGGCACCGTTACTTCCACTGGCACCACTCTATTCTCCCCTGCACTGGCTTTTCTAGGATCCATTTCTCTCCGTGCCCCACTATGCTCGCCAGTGCAGGGTCCACCCTGTAATTGCAACACGGTTGGTTCTTTGATGCAGACTGGGGTTGCCGCATCTTTTCCCATCTCTCTCTTCCTTTCTTGACGCAACTCTATAAGATAACATTCTCGCCCAGCATACTGATCCCCTTTAGTAACACCAACTCCATTATCCATGGGGAATTTCTTATTAAGGCACCACGGGGCGATGATTTCCTTAAAAGCCGCAAGAGTTGTCGGCCTAGGAAGGCATTGTAGGCAGAAAATTCATCAACAATTACAAAAGTCTGTTTTCGAACCACCTTTTTCTGCCCCTCTCCAAGCTCGACGAACATGTCAATAGTTCCAATTGGCTGCTTTGGTTCCCCAGTAAACCCAACAATCTTCTGAGATGAAGCTTGAAAATCATCCATCGGAATTTTCATTTGATCGAATATCTTTTTGAAGAGAATGTTGCAAGAAGCGCCACAATCAACAAGCACTCTCCTTACATTGGCCGGCCCAATGCCTGCAGAGATGACCAAGGGATCCATGGTTGGAGCTTTAATGCCCATAGACTCCCTGGCTCTGAACACAATATCATCATTAAAAGTTTTCTGCTGCTTCAAAGGTGTAGCATCTTCTAGCACAAAAACACTCTCTTCTGTTGGTGCATACCTCAAGGCACGGGCATATCTTTCCATCCCGCCCCAGCTTCTGCCTGTTGGGTGAGGACCTCCCGTAATCACATTAATAACGGGACCTTCTAATTCATGCCCAGTAGTCCTCTCACCCGAGCTAGATGGATGAGCACGAAGTTGCTGACCCTTAGTAGATGAAGTTGGGTCATTCCTATTCCTCTTCACAGATTGCTGCAACTTGTTCTCTCTCAGCAATTCTTCAATCAAACTTTTCAGGTGGCGACATTCATTGGTATCATGACCGAGTTGATTATGGAACCGATAAAATCTCCTACTTTGAGCAGCTTTTTTCCCAACTCTCATCTCAGGTGGTTTAGGATATTCTACCACATCTTTGGTAGAAAAAAAGATATTCTCCGGGGTGTCAGTCAAAGGAGTGAAATCTGAAGGTTTTAAGAAGCGAGGTTTGTTCATATCCTTCTGCTTCTTCCCACCATTATTCTCCCTCTTCTGACTTTCGGATTCCTTTCTGGTAGGAGCAGCAGTATTGTCCTTAACCTCTGTCAATGCCACTTTAGTCGGTGCTTGAAGGCTTTCCAAGCGCATGAATTCATCATCTTTCTTATAAAATTTCTCAAGCGAATTCGGTTCTTTCATCTTCGGCCACTTCCCAAATTCACTTGATTTGTCGATTGCCCTCATCATGTATGTCAAGACCATCCGTGGCTCTGCATTGTCCACTTCAGCCAAAGCTATGTTGAAGCGGTTCAAGAAAGATCTAATAGATTCCCCAGGATTATGTTCCAGGCTGGACAGTGACATAATATTCTTTGCCTTCTAAGCATACAACTTGAATTGTTCTTTAAACTTCCGAGTCAAATCAGAGAACTGGTCTATGGATCAAAGGTAGCTTTGTGAACCAGAGTAGAGCCACTCCTTCCAAATATATCGGAAAGTACCGGCATTTGATCTCATCAGATACCCTAGCACCAGTCATGTGCCAGTCATACTTATACTGGAACTGATTAGGGTCGCTTGTTCCCTTATAAGCCGGGATGGTAGGAGGAACAAATTTCCTTGGAAATTCAGCTTTTAAAATCTTTTCAGTGAACGAAGTCTTGCTCGGAGCGAATCCCTATTCTTTTTCATCTTCATTCCTCTGTATGCTCACTTTCATGATTTGTCGCACCATGCCCGAAGGTATTCCTCATCATTTAAAGGCTCTGCAGGACAGACTTCATTCATTTTCTCGGAAGTTTGTCTGGACAAGCGTTCGCGGAGAGTTGGCTGTGGTCTCGATCCTCCAGCTTGGAGAGGTGTTTCGAGAGGTGTTTCTCTGGCAGGTCTAGCTGCTCTTTGAGGAATATTCCTCTCTTCAGGATTATGAAAATCATTCGCAAGGTTCTCTTCATTATTCACCAGTTGACGGTTAGCTCCGAGCAAAGCATTTAACCTATCAAGCATTAAAGCATTCTGAGTTTCCATCTGCTAGTATAACCCAGCACTACAAGGGGAGGGGGGATTTCCGACGGCTGAAAACCGTCGGCGGCCGTCGGAAGCCGTCGGCGGCCGTCGGAAAAAGCCGTCGGAAATGAAGGCGTCGGGGAGCAGTATTTCCGACGGCTACCGACGGGTGATGCCGTATACATTATCGACGGTTTCCGGCGGTTTCCGGCGGTTTCCGACGGCTTCCGACGGCCGTCGGAAACCGTCGGAAACCGTCGGAAATCAGGCCAATAAGCCGTCGGAACCCGTCGGAAACCGCCGGAAAATTTCGACCAATAAGCCGTCGAGAGCCGTCGGAAGCCGTCGGAAACCTGTTGTTTTTTTTTAAAATCTGCTGCAAATAGAGCCTTCCAACCACATTTCTCTTCCAAACACTACAATATCAATACTGCACAATCAAATAAACAATAATCCAACCAAACATGCAAACCAATACTCCAAAATATTCAATAGACACAGAAATAAACTAAATTAGAATAAAAATAAAATACAAAATATACATAACATTCCAACATTAACAATAATACTAACAATAACTGTTCTAATCATGCATATCCTGATACAGCTACAGAACCAAGTGTATTATACATAATTATACATATCAACAATTAATTGTTCCTTCTACCAAATCATTGTAAACTAAAACTAAACATACCTGCACGAACGAATTAGAAAGCAATGAATCAATCTGCCCCAGATCCAGAGCCAGCCGATGAAGGGAAGCGGCCACCAAACTGCTGCATGTACTCAAATAACTGTGCCGTCTGCATGGCCTGTTGGCGGTTCTGCTCCTCCAACTGCTGAACTCTAGTCTGTAATTCTTCTATACTTGCTAGCTCGCTCTGAGGTCTACTCCGCCGTCTCCTACTCTGACTACTGGACTGCAATAATTGAAAAATAAATAAAATCAAAGTTTATTGTTTTGAAAAGGTAAGAATATCATATTTTAAGTATTTTAAGAAAAATTAAATTATTTACCGCTAAATTGCCAAATCCGTATCGTCGACCATGCTCTGGTGGACTCATAACGGACTCAAAAATAATGTCCTCTTCATCGGTCGTCAGCTGCTCTCGACCCGTATCAGAAAGGAGTTTCTGTCGCTGCTCCATAAACATCTCCTGCATTGACAAATTAATAATATCATATCTTATTTCATAATAATTTGACAACTAAAACAATTACTAATACTGAATAAAATGAAATATGCTTACATGGCTTTTACTGGATTTATCGTCCTGCCATGTGTACGAAACAGTCCCGTCTGGATTAACATGCTCAACAGCATGCGTACGGGTGAACACGTCCATATAGCTGACAGGACCATGTGCCTCGGCTTCCTGAAGTTGATTGTTACATACAATTATTATACATTTAAAATCATATAGCATAAACTATTTACATTTATTATTCAGTAATTAAATTTACCAACTCCTGCCGATACTGCTGAAACGACTTCGATCCTCCGCGATGAGTAACGGGATTCTTATTTCTATTTGCAGAGTTTCTATCTGACTCTGCCTGTACATTCAAAATTTGATACATTATTTTTCAATCACGTTAAATTAATAATTGAAAAAAAATTAGTATACTTGCCTTCGCCTCGTCCGTCTCCCAGTAGCTCAACCAAGCTTGCCACACGCTCTCCCCCATCCACCGTGGTCTCTTCCCGGATTTCTTAACCTCAGATATCGTGTCTCTGTAGTTCTTTCGCATCTTCCTCATCCAGTATGCTCGTGCCAGCTGCATATCATCTGTCTGGATGTCTATCTCAGCCTGTGTTAAAAAAAGATTACACTTTAAACGATAAACGGTAGAAAAACGACAAAAACGAATTAAAAATGGAAAACATAAAAATTACACATACTAGGACATCCTGCCATATGCACTCTATGATGTGCGGAGGGATGGTATCCCACTTTGGCCAGCACGCACTCATCCTACTACGATATGCTGCTCTGGAGACGTCCAACACTACCTTAGTGGGTAGTAGCTCGAACCCCCTGTTTTTAAGTACGATACAGATAAGTACATACGTATAGTATAGAAAAAATAAGATGATGAATAAGATTTAATTTTTACCCATCTGCTTTGGGGGCTAACGTAACAACTGGACGGTGTGGCGCTTGCGATGGGCCACTGCCATCGCCTCCTGAAGAACGGGAAGAGCTCCTCCCTCTATGTGACATAATGATAAACCTGTGACGTTTACACATCATTATATAAGAGAATAAAAACATGATAATGAAATATATTTCATATGAACATGACATCAATGGTATAAATTGCTTAATTATAATGACTGAAATGTAAATAGACATGTAAGTTTGTTATACCTGATTCATGATGGGTGTACTCTTCCTACGATAAGCAGAGTTCATTGCATTTTTAATAAAAATTGCTAAATAAATGACAAATTGAAATAACATAAAACAATAGTAAACGGATTTAGTTTCATAGTTACATCAATTTCATAATACATCAAGAATTCAACATAGTTACATCAATTGCAAAAAAACAGATTCAAATTTATATCAGTCATCATCGTCTTCTGATTCAGATTCGGTCTCGTTTTCGACGATATTTTCCTCTGCACTGTCAAACGCTTCTACCAAAACATTTGATTCATCGATCAAAGGACCAAAATCTGTATGATCGTCTGTAATTATTATTTCGTTATTTTGCTCAAGATCTGCCTGATAAGCTTGTTCGTCCGGAATATTCTTCCCATCGAATGTGAATCTGGCCTTTGTTTTAAAAACTGCAGACCAATCTGCTTTATCTCTTTTTAGAGACGGATAAGGAGCGTAATAAACTTGCAATGCTTGTTTGGCTAGTACAAAAGGATCATACTTGTGATAGTGCGATGTATGCTTTATTTCGATAAGATTATAATCCTTATGCACATTAATTCCAGAACCTGGAACATTGCTAAACCAATTGCATCTAAATAGAAACACCTCCTCCGCGGGTCTTGAGAAATATGTCAGTTGCAAAATTTGTGTTAGAACGCCATAAAAATCATTTAAATGGTTTTCTGGATCGTCACTACCTTTAACAAATACACCAGTATTATTTGTTAATTTTTCTGCACCGTATTCTTTAGTGTTAAATTTGTATCCATTGACGAAATATATTGGATATGTCTTGACCACTCTTTTTGGTCCCATTGCAAGATGTTTCAACCCTTCGTCAACAACACAATTTTTCGGCTCATAAACGTAATTTGAAAACCAACGGGAAAATTCTTTACTGAGATCTCCGTTCGGATGTTCCCGTTCATAAACACTGTTTATATAAACAAATTATTACATTAGGTTATACACGCGCATGCATTACAGAAAAGAATAAAACAAAAATTATTATTTCAGATTACCTAACAAACGGTGCAACCTCGGCACAATTTAGAAGAATATAAGTGTGTGCTACACGAAGATCTCTATCGTCTAGCCATATTTCCACACATTTTCCAGAAGGCCGACCATGTTGTCTAAAAATAGATAACATTGCTTGAGAGGACTCTTGTTCGTCGCCTTCATCATTACGAGGAACACTTTGAAATGAAATATTCACATGGTCACTGAAATAGTGAGAGAAAAAGAACGAAGCTTCTTCTTCGATGTAAGATTTACATATCGAACCTTCAACTCGTGCTTTTTGTCTCACTTTTTTCTTCAGATGATTCAAATATCTATGCAACATTAATTTATATTAACTTCATCTTTCAAATGCAATTAAATTACGTTATAACATATTACATACCTCTCAAATGGATACATCCATCCGTATTGGACAGGACCTCGAAGTCGTGCTTCAGATGGAAGATGAACAGGTAAATGTTCCATCACATTAAAAAAACCTGGCGGAAATATTTTCTCTAATTTGCAAAGCAATATAGGAATGTCCACTTCAAGTTTACGTAAACGTTGCACTTTTAAAGTAGTCGAACAAAGCTCTTTGTAAAACATACTAAGCTCCGTTACTACCTTCCAAACTTTTAACGGCAGTAGTTCTTTAAACATAACGGGAAATAAATTTTCCATCATTATGTGACAGTCGTGAGTTTTCATTCCGCTCAATCTACTATTTTTAAAGTCAACACATCTACGAAGATTTGATGATATCCCATCAGGAAATCTTAACCCTTCCACCCATTTTAACACAGCTTTAACTTGATTATTATCTAATTCGTAACAAGCTTTTGGTTTTTTACTGTCATTTGGTTTCATATGAAGCTCGGGACGTTTGCATAATTCTTCTATATCACGTCTTGATTTCAAATCATCCTTCGTCTTCCCTTTCACATTCAAAATTGTGTTAAACACATTATCAAATACATTTTTCTCATTGTGCATCACATCTATGTTATGGCGAAGCAGAAGATGTTTCCAATACGGCAACTCCCAAAAAATAGTTTGTTTGCACCAGTTATGAACAACTGATTTGCCTTCAATTTCTGTTTGCTCCCCCGTTTCATATATCTTTGGATAGTCCTTAACAAGTTCATATATGTCTTCGCTTGACCATATCGTCGGTGGTTGTCTATTTTCTACTCTATTAGCTAAAAAGTTTTTCTTGTCTCCTCTGAAGGGATGATTTACATGGAGAAAATATCGATGACAGTCAAACCATGAAATTTTCTTACCATGAGGTAAAGAAAACGCTCGTGTTTCATCCATGCAATATGGACATGCTAGACGACCGGCAGTACTCCATCCCGAAAGCATTGCATAGGCAGGAAAATCACTTATAGTCCACAACAAAGAAGCAAACATACGAAAATTTTTCTTCTTTGACACATCGTATGTTTCTACTCCTTCGTTCCACAGTATTTTTAACTCCTCAATCAACGGTTGTAAATATACATCGATTCCTTGTGTCGGATCGTCGGGGCCAGGAACGACAACAGTAAGAAACATATATTGCGTTTTCATGCACATCCATGGAGGTAAATTATACGGTGTGACGATAATGGGCCAGGATGAATATTTAGAACCAAATTGAGAAAATGGAGAAAAACCGTCCGTACATAATCCTAATCTAACATTTCGACTCTCCGCTGCAAAATTTGGATACGTTTTATCGAAATGCTTCCATGCTTCTCCATCGGCCGGATGTGTCAACGTACCCTCTTCCTCCGTTCTCACGCTATGCCACCTCATATTAGACGCAGTTACAGAAGATGCGTATAATCTTTGAAGTCTTGGAGTTATGGGTAAGTAGTGCATACGCTTGTACGGAACTTCCTTACCCTTCTTTTTTCTTGGTTTGTATCTCTCCTGGTTACAAACTTTACAATTTCTAAGGTTTGCGTCTTCTTTCCAAAACAACATGCATCCTTTTAAACATGTATCTATTTTCTGATACGGTAAACCAAAAGCCGACATAAGTTTTTTAACTTCGTAGTGATTTTCACACATTAGATTATCGGGCGGCATATGTCTTTTTGCAGCTTGTACAACAGCCGTAAACCCAGCTTCAGTGATGTTGTATTTTGACTTCATCGCAATGTATTCTGCGATTACTGACAGCTGCGTGCCGCTTTTACAACCATCCCAAATAGGTTTTTTAGCTGCATCTAGTAAATCATAAATTTTCTTAGCTTCAATATTTGGTTCTTCAACATTTACATCATCGTCGTCAACTTCAACCATAGGAAACATTGATCGTGCTGCATCTTCGACCATATTTTCTATACGGGTCGTTGAAACTATTTCGTTAACGACACTTTCAGACTCTACAGAAGTATTTGCTACAACTTCTCCATGCCGATCCCAAACATAATATTCGGGTGTGAAACCGTGTTGGCACAAATGAACTTTCACAATATCTGGTAACAAAAACTTCAAATGTCTACACCTACTACACGGACAACGAATTTCTGGATCGTTTCCGTTATTACTTAAGGCGAATTCAACAAACACGTTTATACCGTTATAAAAATCTTCTTTTATTGAGCCCCTCATTCCTTTTCTTTGGTACATCCATCTCCTTCGATCAACAAAATAATCAATCATTTTTCCTATTTGACAAAATGAGAAGTTCAAAATTTAATATTTATTTTGAAGAATACACATTCGAAAAAGATTATTTTCATGTTCGTATAATATTTTGAATTTAAAGAACAACTTCACAAATTTAAAAATATTTTCAAATAGGGCACATTTCATTTTTTAACGTACGTAACGATTAAAAATATATAATTTTTTTTCATTGGTCAGACATCCTACCTCCCATTACAAACACAGTAAGCATTTACATTTCGTATATTACTTCGTCCCAAACGATTCAATAAAATTTCGGCAGCATTTCCCTTTTGTTCCCTGCATTGTACACAAATGCGTGTACGCAGGAAACAAAAAAGAAAAGTTAGGGCGAAATTTTATGAACCGTTTGAGACGAAGTAGTATACAAAATGTAAATTCTTACTGTGTTCATAACTTGTCCAATACAGGGACAAATCCGACAAACATTGTACCAGATGAATATAAATGGTCGTTTTTCGAAAAAAACGACTATTTATACAACGATCATGTACAACACTCGTCAGACGGGGCCAAAAACTCTCTAAGGGACATTTGTCGGTTAACATGCGCGCATTTTACTCAAAAATACAGTTTTACTCACTGTTCACATTTATATATTAATTTCACACATTTATTCGACGTATTACGCATCAACTTAGGGCTGGTTTAACATTTTGTCATTTTTCAATACACACAATTATAATTTAGAGTAATGCATTTTTTTTGTGTCATAAGTAAAAACGTGCACAATATAATACTCCTAGTTCATTCAATCATTTTATCTTATTCCAAATAACGTATACAATCGTCGAATCAAGGCATACACAACAAAATACATATACATGAACATGCACAAATTATACGTGTTTATCACAATTTCACGATAAAAGATGAAATTGGTATACCATGTGATGCTATAAACCGTTATTACGCTAGTGGAAACAATTGCAATCATTAATTCGCCCTAATTTATCAATTTATGCAAATCTATAATTAGGGTAAAAACTGAATTTTTCATAAAAATAAGAGATTATACCTGAGATTAAGAGTACTGAAGCTTGATTAGAGTGCGTTGGAAGATCCGGAAGCTAAAAATTAGGGATTGGAAGCTTAGGGGTTGAATTTGGGGGGTTTTTTGGGTTTTTTTCGTATGAAATGGAGGAGGAAGAAAGGGCTCGGCTGGCTGGTATAATCGCAAATTTGCGACGGCTTCCGACGGCCGCCGACGGCCCGTCGAAAGCCGTCGGAAAATGGCCGTCGGAAGCCGTCGGTCTTGGCTGTCGGTATTCTGCCTTTTTCTTGTAGTGCAGATACTGCAGCATCTAACTCCACTCGTGTAATTCCAACACTTAGTTCTGCTTAGCTTGATGAAGGAGAAGTGGTAGTATTCTCAGGAACATCACTGGATCTTGTAGATCCACGCTTTCTTCCAGGAGCCATTATCTCCGATAGACTTCTGGTTTCGAGAGTGGTCTTTTCAACAACTTTTTGCGAAGCAAAGACGAAAGTAGCCTGAGTTGGGTTCTCAGTGAAAGCACCAAAAATGTTAACGCTTAAAATTGAATGCTAACACCCCGATTTAAGTAGAGATTGAGTGAAAGCACAACCCGTCAATACGGGAATTAGAAGTAAGTAGAAAAGTCACAGAAGAAGAAGTAAAGAGACAACAGTTTTATAGTGGTTTGGCTTCGAGTTAAGCCTACGTCCACTTTAATCTTCTTTATTGCTGAATCAATTACAACTTTAAAACAATCTTTGATTACAACACTGCTAGGACAAATAGCTACAACTTCGATGTAGAAGAACTCTTTGAATCCATGTCGAATGTGCTAGATTTCTTCTTGAAGGTCGCTGAGATGTCGTTCGTGTTTGGAGTGTCGAGTGAATCGAGAATTCAACAGAGTATCGGCGTTCCGGAAATGAGCCAAAAGATCCCCGTCGGTTGGAGTATGTAGGGTATTTATAGAGAGATTTCGAAGCTAGGTCGTAGATCGTGAGCGGCCTAGAGGTAGGTCTTATGTCGTGAGCGACCTAGTGGGAGCGGCTTATGGCTTAACTAGAGTGTACTTGATCACTTCTAACAAACTAACAAGTCATAGGTCGTGAACGACCTAGGGAGGAAGGGGCATAAGAAGCTTCTTTGGTATGTTTACGTTGTGAGCGACATAGGGAGAATAGTTGGCGACTTACGGTTGGGAACGACATAAGGAGTTGCTTCATTCTGCGATAACTCGCTAGGTCGTTGGATCTTTTAGGTCGCTAGGTCGTTTAGCTACTAGGTCGCTAGGTCGTTTATCTCTGTAGGTCGTTAGGTCGCTTTACTCCGTAGGTCGTTAGGTCGCTTTACTCCGTAGGTCGTTAGGTCGCTGATCTCTTGTTCCTTTAGCCCGCTGAGTCTAAGCCTTTCAATTATAATATGTTGTTGCTCTGTGTTGATGGTTAGGTAGCTAGGTCGTTAATAAGCTTAGGTCGCTTAGTTCCTTGGGTTGCTGAGTCGCAGAATACGAAAGTTAACAAAAACAAAGGAATAAAACTTAAACCTCTGTAAATAACAAAGTAAGGTCTTAAAAATATATCAAAAACTTTAAACTTCCTTTTAAATGCATATAAACACATTTGAAAAGGCTTTTCAAACATATAAATAGACAACTCTTTTTACTTTACAAAAACCATCGATTTCCAAACTTCATCCATAGCTGCAATCGCTATATGGACCATAACTTTTAAAACTTGTTTTGTAAATCAATTAAATTTTGACCTCCGTTTTCTATTTAAATTTTAAAACACTTTAATAACTTTCTAAAAATGTTTGAAAACAAAAGTCAAGTACGTAAATCATTTCAAAACACTTAAGAAAACAAGCGGTAAATCACTTAAAAATGGGCATAGGATTTCAATGTCGGAATAAAACGAAAAGAAGTAGGTTAACTATAACTAAGCAACATTTACTTTCCATATTCATACAAATTTGCATAACTAATAATATATGTAAATAAAAAACAATAAGGTGAGGAATAATTTAAGATTCCTCTACAAAATTTTGCATTCTTCAAAGTGCTTCCGTAAGACCTATTCACTATGAAGACACTTCAACTTCCATTTTCTTTGCTTCTTTCTCGCATGACATAATGACTATTTTTGTCATCTGCTTTTAAGAGGAAATCGGCAACAATAATATATGCACATATGCAGCACTATAAACACTAAATAATTACAACATTTTTTCAACTTTAAAACTAATTTAAAGTGGGATATCTCACTTTAATTGCGGCCGAACTCTAGAAACAAGCTACTACCAGCGAAAATATCACAAAATCACCCTCTCCCCTCTCCTAGCTCATGGCCAAAGGCTCCATGGCTTCTATCATGCTCATGGCCATTGGCTGTTTTTGGGATCTGTGCACTAAATTTTGGATATCTATGATATAGAGAGGGTTACTTATATTTTAGATGCTTTTACACTTGTTTTATAGAAGAGAAGAAGCAACTTTGAAGTGATTTTCTTTTAGGAACAAAGATGAAAAAGTAGTTAAGAAATCAGAAAAGAAGAGAGTAAGAAGATGGAAAATGAAACAAAATGAAGGAAAATAGAAAGTGGAAAATGAGTATTCTTTTCGTAAAAAAAGGAAAGTGACTAACTACCAAATTATCCTAAGCTAATACCTTCCACACAAAAAATTATAACTCATCCCTTAATGTCACTTACCATCATAACTTCTTTTTTACTATACCTTTGCCTTATTTTCTGTGTTTTGTTAATTTTTAAAAGAAAAAGAATAGTCCACTTCTTACTAAATTACTTAAGTTCATTTTATTTAGTTTTTAAATGAAACTGTTTTAATTAATGAATTTATTCTGTTATTTGTATATATATATATGTGTGTGTGTGTGTGTTTATAATATGTCCTAACAACTTTTGATCGATGGAAAGTCGAAGTTCCAAAAAGCAATTTTTAGTGACATTTTCTATTTTTCATCGAACTATTCATTTTTGTAAAAAAACTTCCAAAATGAGTTTACCATCATTATTTATTAATTGAAAGAGGTTATTTGACTAATAATTATTAATTAAATATAAAAATTCTCAAATATTCATAAATCGAAGTGATAATTATAGGTGGTTATATTCTTTTCACTTAAAAGAATTTCAACCCTGAAATTTCATCACAAAAATCAAGCCACGCCAATCCTTAGCATTCCTAATAATATTAAATGACTAATAAACCATGCAGAGTTTGTGTAGATTTATATCCTTGTCTCTATAAAGCATGATAGACAATCTATTGAGAATACTTCATGCTCAACAACCATATGTTATGGCTTAACTGGTTATTCACACTACCTAAAGACAAATTGAAGATTCATCTGCCCAATTTCAAAAAACATTAAAGACAAATATACCTAAGCTTGAACTATGTATATAGATCATTCATACGTTGTAACGACCCGAAATTCTCGATCCCGAAAATTCCAGATAGTTATGAAAAAGAAGAAAAGATAGAAGAAGAAGAAGAAGAAGAAGAAGAAGAAGATCAGAAACATCAACATCTCACATCCGCAGCGGATAAAATATAATAATAAATCATAACAGTTTACAAAAGCATTCTGTATCTGTCAATTACATTTAATACATCAAAGTTACACATATATATAGTCACTGAATATACACAATTATCATGTCACATCTTTACAATAATATAAAACAGCGGAAACACTCCATACGTTCTATCCATCCAGCTCACCTCCTGAGCTCCAGAACGTCCTTACCTGAAAATCTGTAATACTCGATCTGACCCGAGCATTACATCAAAGTAACACCCGGGTGAGGCTGGAAACCAGCGTGAGTAACTCATCCAACCTGGAATACAAAGCATACAACTTTTATAGAACCCGGGGTAACTCGAATCAATTTACAATGTCACAATTGGTTATAGACATAACTTATTTTACACATAAGTTTTCTAAGAACCAAAATTTAGATTTAACATAGCCCAATTCCTTTAAATCACTTCACTCCAGCCTATATATTTCACATATCAATCTATAAAAATTCGAAGTGGTTTCGGGTATTTCCTAACACCCGAACCCGGTCTCTTCGAGTCTCATGTCATCCTAACCCAAGTTGCCCAAATGAAATACCCAACATTTCATATCAGAGATATCAACTCATTCAAAGCATTCAATGCCATTCAATCATCCATAAGCAAAACTTAATCACATACAAATTTAATTAAATTAACCCCGATTGAATTGCTAATCTCGATCACTTAGATTTCTTCGTTCAACATTAACTAATTTCAAATTAATTAATCAATCAACCCTTTATTACTCATTTTAGTTAATCACCCTAGATTAATTATCCTTCAATTACATTCAAGTAGTTAACTTAATTAATTTCACAATATTAATTTTGTTAACCAAAATAAATGAGAAATCTTAATTACTTCATGAATTAATTAGCTATTTTAATTATATTAATGCTTAATTACTTATATTAATTAATTCCTCTTAAGTCACTTATTATTGATTAATTAATCTTAATTAATCAATCCTTTAATTAGATCATTAATTATATAAATTAATGATTTCCAATTATATTTCAACTTATCCTAATCTAAATTAATTACATTAAATAATTAATCATTAATTAAATCATAAATATTAATCACTCTTGATTTATCTCAACCAGTAATTTACTATCTTTTTATTTACTTTATTAAATAGATTAATTACTCCTTAATTAATTATCTTAATTAATCTCTTGATTAGTTACACAAAGTAATTATACCCAAATTATTGTTGTTAACAAATCATCGTTCAATTAATTACATCCAGTAATTATTAATTAATTTACTTTCCCAAGTAATTATTAATCCATTACTCCATAACTATTAATTAATAACCTTCATTGTTAATTTGTAAAACCTAATTACCCATTTGTAAATCACTAATTACAAATTAATCAATCACTAATTACAAATCAATTACTTAATTAATCTTTAACTTATTTCATAAATTGTCAAATCTTAATTATACTTAAGGTAAACATCCTCTTTGTTAAACACTAAATCACATTAATAAAACATTTACCTTTAATTAACATTGAACATTATTTATAAAATAAATATCTTTTAAGTATTTAACATACTTAATTTAACAATCAAACTGTTCTTAATTAAAGTTTGAAAGACACTTAACTAAAAATTTTTATAAATGATTAAAACAATTACATTTTTACATTTCCAAAACTTATTAAGCAGGTTTTAAATTTTGGTTCCCTGACTTTGGGTTTGACCCGATGATAACTTGACCCCGCTTCGAGTTATTTCCCCCTTCCCCTGTTTATACATATTTTTTTTATAAGTTTAAGTTTAAAAACAAAACAGTGCCGCTTTTCACACGCGAACCCGAGTCCCAACTCGAATTTCTCCTCCTTTCCACTCGAACACTCCTTCGAGTTACTCAGATGCACCAAAGAAATTATCCAACTTTAAAGCTTTTTAAGGAAAAAATAAAATTAAATTACTCACCGAAATTTGGTCGTGAGTGCCCAGATAGTTGCCAACACCACCATTGCCGAGACCCACCTCCACTGCCTCCTTGCGCCTTCCCCTTCGCACGTGAGTCATCACGGCTCCCAACTCTAGATCCATGCGATCGCCGCCACTAGATCGCATGCGTGCTTCCCAAGTCAGACACGAGAGAACGCCGAGCCTTCCATCGCGAGCTCACCTCTTCACATTGCTTGACATCACGTGCCTCCCTATGCTCGCGATCCTCCACGAAAAAGCAGCCACTGCACTCGAGCTCGGTTTCGAGCCCTCCACAATCGATCGCGACACCCTCCATCGAAGAACGCGCGAGTCACATGAGCCTCCCACGTCGCGACTTCGAGCTCAAGATGCGTGCGCGCCACCCCCCACAATCGTCTCGCCTCCACATCTTCATGCCGCCGCTACCTAGCTCGTGAAGCCCTAGCTACCATTCGCAATTCGATCGCTATTTCCACCCTTTTTACTAAACGGCTTCGGCCATTTTTTTGTTTTTTTTGGTTTTTTAGTTGAATTCGATTTCTGCTCTTTATAATAGAGAGGGAGACGGGGATAAAATAGAGATTTGGGGAAGCTTCTTGAGTATGCGTGTTTATTATATAATTAATATTAAAAATATCTTGCGTTGCATACCGTGAAATTTCGAACTCCTAATCAGACATGCCTCTCGGCGTTTCAAAGGCTTTACTCGTATTCTGAATACAGTGGAGCGTGTTTCGGAAGCTAATTTAATCGTATGTGGAAGTTAGCTTTATAAATCGATTTAAAATATTAAATTATCGACTTTAATTTCAACGTGTTTCTCACCCGTACGAGCAAACGGTAAATCCAAACCCTACGAAAATTAAAATCCGATAATAACTAACTATTACAGATCCAATGGAAATGGTTTCATCGAATTCCGAGACTGTGCTTTGGAAGACTACTTTTAAATATCGATTTAAACAATAAAATTTCAAAACTTAACAAAACATTTCCAAATTCAATTTCAACACTTTCACTACCTTCAGTGCTATCAATAAATTTTTTATAAGCCTTCAAATTATTTTTAACAGGCTTAAAACTCCAGATTCAACATTTTACCCAATTTTAAATTATATAATTAAATAATTTAATTATCAATATTTAGAATTCGAGTTAAAATTAACCTTTCAAATATTTAAAATCAATTAAATATTCCAATTTAAATTGTTAGAAATTCAGGGTCGTCACATTCCTCCCCCTTAAAAGAATATCGTCCTCAAAATCACTAGTTAGGAAGAATGGTCCAATACCCGTTTATCTTTTCCCAAAACCGAACAGTTATATCGACTTGCCATAACGTATCTTTTATTAAAGACCCACTATTACTTCAACCAACTTCCCAAAACCTTCTATAGTTTCCAGCATCATTATTTATTCCACTTATTCAAATTTAAATTTAAAATTCAAATTTAAATTATCACAACTTTCTCAAAAAAATTCCAACTCTCCAAATTTTCTACAACGACCTAGAATTTATGTCAATTAAAACCCATATATTTAATTAATTTTAAATATTAATAAGTAAATTTTATAAGTCGAATAATTTATTTTTCAAATATCTAGATTTAATTGGATAATTAAATCGATAATTTAATATTTCAAATTCCAGAAATAATTGGAAATTGGGTTTAATGTGATTTAAAATGATTTATAAACTTATATTAAATCATATTGGAGTTATAATTATGATATAGAACTTTTAAAATTGAATTAAAAGTTAAATTGTGAAAATTGAATATTTTAATATTTAATTGACGAGTTAAAATAGCCATTTTTCAAACAATCTCGGATTTTGACGAAACTAGTTTCATCAGATCCATAATGTTATATTATTGTAAGATTTCAAATTTCATGTCAATAGATTTACATTTTGTACAGGGCGAGCCAAAACGCATAGAAAATTCGTTTAATCGGTTTAATTTAAATTTGATCCTTTATTTCCATAACTCGAATAGATGATCGAATTGGCTCCAGAAACCTATTCCGTTATGTCCGAAACGTGGGTTAAACTCTAAAAACACCGGTCGCTGTGTGAGATTTGGAGTTTGGAAAATCAGGTGAATAGTGTTTTCGTTGAAATTTCTATAAAAGAACCCTTCACTATCTTCGAATTTGCAATACCTAATTCTACAAACCCTGGCCGCCAGTTAGTAATCCATAGCCAAAAACTCATTCCCTTCCTCTCTCAAATTATCTCGATCCAAGATGTATTATCCAAAATCACCAACTAGAGAAATGTAGATAGTCACGAGTTCTACAAATCCAGCGGCCAAGCTTAGATCGTCGGCAAATTGACTTCAAACGGCTAACGTTTAGGCTTGAATTCTGAGAGATAGAGAGGGCCGAGCTTCATCACTGCTTGGCCGTGGGTGGAGCTTGACAGCGGCTTTCAAACTATGGTCCCCGATCAACTTCTCAACGACGTATGGTGGAGCGACCATCAAGAATCGAACTTGAGCAATGGGTTTGGTTGCGTGGATTTCCTGTTGTAGGAGAAGCTCGCATGCACGGCCTGGATATTTGCAAACAACATCTAACGGCCTAGATGTAAAAGTAAAAAGAAAATAAAATTTAATTGTAAATTGAATAATATTAAAATCGTATAATGTTTAAAATGTTATATCTTTTTCATACGAGATCGAAAAATTATGAAACGAAGTACGTTGGCTTCGATTGATGAGCACTACGCAATGGAACTGGATTGGAGTCGATTGGAGCTAGTTTGAATTTTGGGTAAAATTAAACGCGTGTTTAATTTTATTCAAAATAAAACGTTGGAAATTGAAAACCAAGGTGAGAACTTCTCACTCGATTGAAATTGTTTCGATTTAAATTTTAAATATTTAAATTTAAAATTGCTTGGCTGTATGCTTGGATGATAAATTGTTATCTGTTGATTGTTAAAATTGACATTATACGCCGTATATTAAGCGGAGGTGATTTATTAAAAACATATACCGCGAATATTTCACCGTAAAGTGAAATTGGTATTATTTATGTACTTGGAGTTGATTTCCCGCATTATAGAGCGGATGAGACCCTATTGCGCCGCATAATAGCGGATAATATTTTATAAATCCCATATACCGCGATATTTCACCACGAAGTGGAATCGGTATTGTGCAAACATCTATGGATGCAGGGAAACAGGTTGGAGGGATCCAACTGTATTCCTCAAATGATTGAATTTGTTTTCTATGTTGTGTGTTGATCTATTTATAATCTGCGTGATTATCTTTGTGATTGAAATCGTTAAAGGCTAAAATTTAGCCGAATATATTTTTGGTATCGTTAGATGCCGAAAATAAATAAAATTGGATTTTTGAAAATCTAAGCTGAGAATTCATAATAAAATTTAATTTGGAATTTATTCATTTTAAATAAATCAACGTTGTAATTTTTATGTTATAATGATTATGATTTTTGTATAACCGAAAAGTGACTTTAGAAATAAGTAGTTGATTAATTTATAAAATGGTTTAAATTGGTATTTTTGAATCATTATAAATGGTTATATAAAAGATCTATAAAATTGATATTTATGAATTAAAATATTGGAATTATAAAACGATTTTTTATAAGTGTTAAAATGAAGTATAAATGTATTTCATAAGTTGATGAAATCTATAGATTTATAAATTGTGAAGTTATAAAATGAATAGATTTTTGTAAAATAAAAGATTTATAAGTAATTAACTTATAAATTTGATTTTGCCATTTAAATGAGATATAAATAGAATTTGTTAATTAAGGGATTTTATAAGTTGAAGTTTTAAAAAATATATAAATGTGAATTTATAAACATTGTTTTATAAACCCGAAATCGACTTATTTTGATAAGTTAATTATTATAGCTTATTAAAGGAGATATATCCATGCACGATTTTGGACAGTGGATAATCCTTTAATAAAATGTGTAGAAATGTTGAATTTGGTTAACGAAGTATATTCACGATTTTGGACAGTGAATAATATATTAAGAAATGTTTTAGGGAAGTGATGTTTTAAATAGAATTAAAACGATATAAAGATGTTGTAAAATGTATTGAGTATCGAAGCAATAGATTTAAACTTTCATTGTTGAAATAGACGTTTTCGAGAAATAAGGAAATAGTGGACTATAGCACTGTTGTTATGGTAAATGATTTCTGAAAGGAAATGTTTTATATAGTATTGGGATTTATATATCTACTTTAAGTTCGAATCCGTATACTAGTGGTTTTGGGTTGTCGTAACGATGTTTTACGCAACATTCGTTTTGACTCAAATAAATGTGTTTAAGAGAATGTTTACCTTAAAGAATAAAATATATGCTTAATTGTGATTTAAGTATATTGAATATTTTCAAAGTGTTGGAAATAAATAGATTTGTGAATTACTTATTGTTAAATAAGTATGGAAATGTTTTTCCAATATGAAGTGAATATTTTGAGATTTTATCTTTTAAAGATAAATTGAAAATGCATATTAGAAATCGATTTGAAAATCGTATATTCATAGATATTTTGGAAATGTAAATTCACTATGGAATTTATAAAAGAAAGGGTAATTTGTTTAAAAATAAACATTGATTTATTTTTGAAGTGTGGAAATAAATTTATGGATTTGGAACGTAAGTTTAAAATAAATCGGTAAGGATTTATTTGATTGATTTAAATGAACCATTTTAAATTTAAATGGATAAACATTTGGAAGTGTTTCCATTTAAGGAAATTGATTTGAAATTTTTTTCCAAAGATTGAAATGTGAAAAATGATTTGAAATTTGTTTTCAAATGGTTGAAGTGTGGAAAATATATTTTGTAAAGATATTTTGAAAAATAAATAATTTGGGAAGATTATTTATAATCGGGTGATGTTGTGAATATTGATTGATAGTTAAATAACCGACTATCAATAGTGATCTTTAAATAGGTATTTGTTGTGAATTGGTTGAAATTGCATGCTACACTTATTTTTAAATTATTGAGCTCGTTATTCGGATTACCCATTCTGAATAGCATACGATGTAATGGACAGCATTGAAGACCGGTGTTGAAGACCGGATATTTTTGAAAACGGAAGGAATACCATCGAATGTCTCTACATCGGCTAATCTCTGATATAGCGATTTTTTCACCCTTTGTGATGGGAATCCGGACGTGATTAGTGAATATCCGGATTGCAAGGGCTTCTTTGGAAGTGCCTTCGGTTCCGTTCGATCCCGGAACGGACTTGTATGGTTACGTGTCTGACATTACATCTCTGTTGGTGGCGAAGAATTTATTCTCTTAGCTTGACACCCTTCTCTGAGACGTACGAGCTCAGAGGTTTTATAGTTGAAGGTTATCAGCGATATACTCCCAATTTTGTACTGTGGCATGCTGAGTGTTGCTGTGTGATGATTGTTTATTGATCATTTGTTGATCAAAGCGTGGCTTTGTGAAAAAAAGCGTAGCTTTGTGGACGAGACTTCGTCGAGCCTCACAATGTTAACGCTAAAATTTGAACGCTAACACCCCGGTGTATGAAGTGAGATTGTGAAAGCACCACCCGATAGCTCGGGAACAGATTATAAGCAGATAATAGTGAAAAAACAGTAAACAACAGCAATTTTATAGTGGTTCGTCTTAAGAGAGAGCCTACGTCCACTTTGAATATCTTTATTGACGATTTGATTACAAGTCAATGCAGTTACACTTTGATTACAACACACTTTGAGTTTCAAGTGACTTAGAACAAGTAGCCTAAACTTCAATGTCGATCCAAATCTTTGAACACATGTTAGACATGTTTGATTTCTTTGTGAAGTTCCTTGAGGGTGTTGAAGTAGTTCAGAATGCAGCAGAGTAACGGCACTTGAAATGAATGAGCAAAAAGCCCCTCTTCTGTTGGAGTTATGGGCGTATTTATAGGCATCTTCGGAGTTAGGTCGTAACTCGTATACGACTCACGATGAGTCGTAACTCGTGTACGACTCATGATGAGTCGTAACTCGTGTACGACTCATGATGAGTCGTAACTCGTGTACGACTCATGGTAGGTCGCGGCTGATTTACTGGGTTCATGGCTTGGCCCAGAGTTATGCACCCATCTGAATGAATGATACAAGTTCTAAGTCCTTCACGAGTTAACCAAATGCAGTTTCCTTTATGCTAGCATGAGTCGTACACGACTCATCATAGGTCGTAAGTCGTCAGCGATTCTTCTTACTACAGCGTGGTGTTGAACTTGTCTCCAAGTCTTAGGTCGTGAACAACTTATCTTTTGAGCCGCAGACTTCCTGTCGCGCCATCTTCTAACTCGTAAGATCCTTATCTCGTAGACCTTTTAACTCGTAGAGTTTTTAACTCGTAGTGGCCTTAACTCGTAGATCTTTTAACTCGTAGAGTCTTTAACTCGTAGATCCTTAACTCGTAGGTCGTTCAGCCCTTGAATTGTTAGGTCGTGAAGACCTTGAGTCGCACAGTTCTTGAGTCGTTGATCCACTGAGTCAGCCTGTCTCATGAACCGTTAACCCTCTTGAGTCGTTCCATTCCTCTAAGTCGCCTTGAACCTTAACTCGTTAAGTCGTGGCACTTCTTAGGTCGTCCAATCCTTGAGTCGTTAAGCTTATTAAGTCGGCAACCTTATTAAGTCGGTAAGTCGTGCCACTTGTTAGCTCGTTAACCCGCTTCATCACTTAGGTCGTTGACTTCGAGTAGAAGATAGGTCGCTCCATTCTCTAAGTCGTATACCGTTTTGGACGGGGCGCTGCCCCGCGCCCCGCCAGGGGCGCTGCCCCCTGGACCCCTGCGACCTGACCGGGCAGGTCGATCACCGTAGCGGTGGCGTTGCCCCCGCACCCCCACCTTGGGGGGTTGGCACCCCCCTGGACCCCCCTTCGTAGGGGATCTTATCTGAAAAGCCATTCAACAGAACTTGCTTTGTTGGGATGCTGAGTTGACTATTCTTCGAGACGAACTATCAATGGTTTCTCGGTCGATTTTTGATATCACGGCCACGCTGAAAAAGTGGAGTTAACACTTGCCCCTCGAAGTATACGCCTAGGGACTAGGTCGTGTGCTTCGATTCTTCTTAACTCGTGCTTTACTGAGCTGCTGAGCTTGTACTTAGGCAACTTTGCTTTGTTTTGACCTGAAGCCTTTTAAACTTGACCAATGCGATTCAATGGAACTTTGACCTGAACTTGTTGCATTTCTTTACAGATTATTTTAACAACATGTTAAACGCACCATTTGCAGAAAAATAGGGCGAATATACTCATCACCGATTGCCCATATCGAGTGACGGATTAGATCAAAGAACTGGTATTTTACTGTAAGCAAATTAGTATGGTCTTGATGAAGTGTTGCGAATCAATTATCTTGAATGAAGTATCAACACAAAGTTTACACAGTTATAACTGCTATCCGCATTGACACCGCACTTACTTTCAAATAACAAGCCTTGAATTCTTCTGAATTGACATATGCCAACCAGTATTATTTCAAGTATTGCTTTATTTACTTGTTATTTTAGTAGCTTTGCACAACACTTCACATGCTTTTAGAAAACGTGCACCTTTACTTCTGAATATTCAGTTCTTCATATAGAATGTCTTTTCGATAAGAAGAGTAGTGGGGCAAACTGGATCTTCCCATTTCTGGGATTTTTAAAATCTGAGTTGTCCGGTACTAATTTCATTCTTTACTTTTGCAGCACTTCCTTCCTCTTTCCGAATATTCCAGTCACAAGTCAATTTTTAAAAGACTAAGTGCTGTGACGGTTAAGGAGAGGAGAGTTAAATTTTTTGCTGAAAGATGGATTTTTGCGCTAATTCGGACTTTTGCACTCTTCTTGGTTGACTTAGCTTCACGATGCCCCTGGTTTTCAAGAAGAAACTTCAGATGTCCCAGCT
Source organism: Allium cepa (assembly GCA_030765085.1). Classification (NCBI taxonomy): domain Eukaryota; kingdom Viridiplantae; phylum Streptophyta; class Magnoliopsida; order Asparagales; family Amaryllidaceae; genus Allium; species Allium cepa. The sequence continues at coordinate 1,036,154,492 of CM060928.1, forward strand.
TTCGCAAAGGAACTTGCATCAATGGAACCTATTGCGGAAGCCTTATTGGTGTAATGTTTTACTCCATTTGACGGTGTGGGGTCAACCTTCTTGTTTTGCCTTTTGAAACCCGCACGTGCACAACAAATTTTATAGAAACTTTCGTCTGTATTTGAGAATGTATTTATTCCTCATTTTCATACAAGTTTCTTTATTCTCTTTGGATGATATTGAAGTGAGCTTGTGGTACGTTGCTTGGGTACTGCTTTTATTAATATAGCAATATTATATTGCCCCCATACCACAACTCATTGTAATATTCTCCATTTTGAGGAGATTTTGGAGAACAATTCTTCTGTTTTTAGAAGACTTGTACTCTTACTTTAGAGAATAACTCTTCCATTTTGAGAAGGCATGCACCCTTTCTTTAGAGAATAATTTTCCATTTTTGAGGAAATATTATTCTTGCTTTAGTAGAGTGTGCCTTGTGTTGGAGAAGCCTTTATTTTTTTTTATTTTTTTTTTGCGCCTCGCTGGAGGGCTTTGATTTGACATTTCAACTCTGGAGAAGTGGGCCTCCACAGAGATTGCACTTCATCTCCGGTGAAATGTGCCCCCGAAGAGGTCTTTATTTGGCATTTCAGTTCTGGAGAAGTGGGCCTCTAAAGAGTTTGCACTTCAGCTCTGGTGAAATGTGCCCCCGAAGAGGTCTTTGTTTGGCATTTCAGCTCTAGAGAAGTGGGCCTCCGAAGAGTTTGCACTTCAGCTCCGGTGAAATGTGCCCCCGAAGAGGTCTTTATTTGGCATTTCAGCTCTAGAGAAGTGGGCCTCCGAATAGTTTTCACTTCAGCTCTGGTGAAATGTGCCCCCGAAGAGGTCTTTATTTGGCATTTCAGCTTTGGAGAAGTGGGCCTCCGAAGAGTTTGCACTTCAGCTCCGGTGAAATGTGCGCCCGAAGAGGTCTTTATTTGGCATTTCAGCTCTGGAGAAGTGGGCCTCCGAAGAGTTTTCAGTTCAGCTCCGGTGAAATGTGCCCCCGAAGAGGTCTTTATTTGGCATTTCAGCTCTGGAGAAGTGGGCCTCCGAAGAGTTTGCACTTCAGCTCCGGTGAAATGTGCCCCCGAAGAGGTCTTTATTTGGCATTTCAGCTCTGGAGAAGTGGGCCTCCGAAGAGTTTTCACTTCAGCTCTGGAGAAGTGGGCCTCCGAAGAGTTCTTTATTTGGCATTTCAGCTCTGGAGAAGTGGGCCTCCGAAGAGTTTGCACTTCAGCTCCGATGAAATGTGCCTCCGAAGAGGTCTTTATTTGGCATTTCAGCTCTGGAGAAGTGGTCCTCCGAAGAGTTTTCACTTCAGCTCTGGTGAAATGTGCCCCCGAAGAGGTCTTTATTTGGTATTTCAGCTCTGGAGAAGTGGGCCTCCGAATAGTTTGCACTTCAGCTTCGGTGAAATGTGCCCCCGAAGAGGTCTTTATTTGGCATTTCAGCTCTGGAAAAGTGGGCCTCCGAAGAGTTTTCACTTCAGCTCGGGTGAAATGTGCCCCCGAAGAGGTCTTTATTTGGCATTTCAGCTCTGGAGAAGTGGGCCTCCGAAGAGTTTGCACTTCAGCACCGGTGAAATGTGCCCCCGAAGAGGTCTTTATTTGGCATTTCAGCTCTGGAGAAGTGGGCCTCCGAAGAGTTTTCACTTCAGTTCTGGTGAAATGTGCCCCCGAAGAGGTCTTTATTTGGCATTTCAGCTCTGGAGAAGTGGGCCTCCGAAGAGTTTGCACTTCAGCTCTGGTGAAATGTGCCCCCGAAGAGGTCTTTATTTGGCATTTCAGCTCTGGAGAAGTGGGCCTCCGAAGAGTTTGCACTTCATCTCCGGTGAAATGTGCCCCCGAAGAGGTCTTTATTTGGCATTTCAGCTCTGGACAAGTGGGCCTCCGAAGAGTTTTCACTTCAGCTCTAGTGAAATGTGCCCCCGAAGAGGTCTTTATTTGGCATTTCAGCTCTGGAGAAGTGGGCCTCCGAAGAGTTTTCAGTTCAGCTCCGGTGAAATGTGCCCCCGAAGAGGTCTTTATTTGGCATTTCAGCTCTGGAGTAGTGGGCCTCCGAAGAGTTTGCACTTCAGCTCCGGTGAAATGTGCCCCCGAAGAGGTCTTTGTTTGGCATTTCAGTTCTGGAGAAGTGGGCTTCCGAAGAGTTTGCACTTCAGCTCTGGTGAAATGTTCCCCCGAAGAGGTCTTTGTTTGGCATTTCAGCTCTGGAGAAGTGGGCCTCCGAAGAGTTTGCACTTCAGCTCCGGTGAAATGTGCCCCCGAAGAGGTCTTTGTTTGGCATTTCAGCTCTGGAGAAGTGGGCCTCCGAAGAGTTTGCACTTCAGCTCCGGTGAAATGTGCCCCCGAAGAGGTCTTTATTTGGCATTTCAGCTCTGGAGAAGTGGGCCTCCGAAGAGTTTTCACTTCAGCTCTGGTGAAATGTGCCCCCGAAGAGGTCTTTATTTGTTTCCTTCCTGCTCGCCCATGTCTTTTCACCATTTGATCCTCAGTGATTCCCCGTTATCATTTCCACACCCACATTTCCTTCTTTTGGAAGTAGTTTGTTTTATCAAAAGAAGTGTACTTCATTGCTAAGTGAGCTTGGAGGGGCGGACACAAGCTACTTAATCGAATGTTCGTTTGCACAAACGATCTCAATTAGTTTGCAAGGGCCCACCTCCAGTTGAATCACTCACTGTTTGCTTGAAGCACTTCTTTTGTAGGATTTGGGTCTGGAATATTTGTGGCCTGATATTCGCCTGTTAAGCGATTTGTAGGAATCGCTTGGCTTTTTGATGTGTTGACTAGGTGACCTTTGCTTTGATTGCCTGCAACATTAAATCGACATTTTAGCAATATATTTTAAGATATTTGCATATCGAAATGAAACAAGCATTTTATCGTAATAGAAAGCTCAAGATTTATAGTTTCTATTATTTATTTGCACTGTTTTTACAACGGCATTTTATACAGAAATCATAAATCCAGTATTATTCTATGAATTTTAAGCAAAAGCCATTAAGTGAAATATGGCCATTAGGCATCATCTTCCAGAACAAGGATATTCTCTCCCTCCGGGGCTTGTCTCAAAGCACGAGCATATCTTTCCATCTCGTCCCAACTTCTGTCCGCTGGGTGAGGGCCCCCCTGTGATAGCATTAATGATAAGCCTCTCAGATCCCTGCATTGTAGTTCTTTCATTTGGGCCGTAATGATGAGTGAGAAGTATTTGCCCCTGAGTGGATGAGGATGGATCATTCCTGTTTCTCCGGACATATTGCTGAAGTTTATTCTCTTTCAATAGCTTCTCAATCAGATCCTTCAAATGGCGACACTCGTCAGTGTCATGGCCAGGTTGATTGTGGAATTTACAGAATCTTTCACTTTGCGTGGCATTTTTCCTAAGTCTCAACTTTTGTGGTTTAGGATATTCAACAATATCCTTTGTTGCTAAGAAAATGTTCTCTGGAGTATCAGTTAAGGGAGTATAATCTGACGGTTCAAAGTGGCGGTTTTTCTTTGGATTTCCCTGCTTTTTCCCATCATCGTTCTTCCTTTTCTGTCCTCTAGATTCTCCTTTACTAGAAGTAACATTAACATTCTGAATTTCGGTCACGACCGCTTTTGTTGGCACAGGAAAGCTTTCCAAGCGCATAAACTCGTCGGCCTTCTTATAGAATTTCTCAAGTGAGTTTGGCTCCTTCATTTTTAGCCATTTGCCAAATTCACTCGATTTATCGATAGCCCGCATCAGGTAAGTCAAAACCATCTGTGGCTCTGCGTTATCAACCTCGGCCAAGGCTATATTGAAGCAGTTTAAGAACGATCTGATAGACTCCCCGGGATTTTTTTCTAGACTAGAGAGTGACATTATATCCTTGGCCTTTGTAGCATATAGCCTGAACTGATCTTTGAACTTTCGTGTTAAGTCGGAAAATTGATCCACGGAGCTAACTGGTAGCTTTGTGAACCAAAGTAAGGCCACTCCCTCTAAGTATATCGGAAAGTATCGGCACTTGATTTCATCTGTTGCTCTTGCCCCGGTCATATGCCAATCGTACTTGTGCAGGAACTGATTAGGGTCACTTGTGCCTCGATAGGCCGGGATAGTAGGAGGTACAAATTTCCTTGGAAACTCTGCCTTCAAGATCTTTTCGGTGAACGGTGTCTTACTTGGAGCAAACCCCCAATCATTTTCATCCTCTTGCCTCTACATGCTCTCTTTCATAATTGAGCGAATCATCCCTGATAGGTACTCCTTATCGTTCAGAGGCTTTGCCGGGCAGAAGTCAGCTGCTCTTTCAGAAGTTTGCCTGGGCAAATGTTCGCGAAAAATTGGCTGCGGCCTTGAACCTTCAGCTTGAGAAGGTGCCCCTGCGGCGGTGCCAACTGCTCTTTGAGGGATACCTTTCTCTTGGGAATCATGGGCATCATCTGCAAAGGTCTCTTCATTATTTTCTGTTTGACGGTTGCCCCCAAGTAAAGCATTCATTCTTTCCAGCATTAGAGCGTTCTGGGCTTCCATTTGCTGATATAACCCAGAAACTGCAGCATCAAACACCTCTTGTGTAATTCCAACACTCGGAGCTGCTTCATTTGGAGCAAGAGAAGTGATAGTATTCTCATGAGCATCACCGGATCTATCAGATCTGAGCTGTCTTCCAGTAACCATTATCTCGGATAAACTTCTGGTCTTTAGAGAGATTCTTTCAACAAACTTTCGCGAAGCAATGGTGAAAGCATTCTTGAGTTGGGTTCTCAGTGAAAGCACCAAAAATGTTAACGCTAAAATTTGAACGCTAACACCCCGGTGTATGAAGTGAGATTGTGAAAGCACCACCCGATAGCTCGGGAACAGATTATAAGCAGATAATAGTGAAAAAACAGTAAACAACAGCAATTTTATAGTGGTTCGGCTTAAGAGAGAGCCTAAGTCCACTTTGAATATCTTTATTGACGATTTGATTACAAGTCAATGCAGTTACACTTTGATTACAACACACTTTGAGTTTCAAGTGACTTAGAACAAGTAGCCTAAACTTCAATGTCGATCCAAATCTTTGAACACATGTTAGACATGTTTGATTTCTTTGTGAAGTTCCTTGAGGGTGTTGAAGTAGTTCAGAATGCAGCAGAGTAACGGCACTTGAAATGAATGAGCAAAAAGTCCCTCTTCTGTTGGAGTTATGGGCGTATTTATAGGCATCTTCGGAGTTAGGTCGTAACTCGTATACGACTCACGATGAGTCGTAACTCGTGTACGACTCACGATGAGTCGTAACTCGCGTACGACTCATGATGAGACGTAACTCGTGTACGACTCATGGTAGGTCGCGGCTGATTTACTGGGTTCATGGCTTGGCCCAGAGTTATGCACCCATCTGAATGAATGATACAAGTTCTAAGTCCTTCACGAGTTAACCAAATGCAGTTTCCTTTATGCTAGCATGAGTCGTACACGACTCATCATAGGTCGTAAGTCGTCAGCGATTCTTCTTACTACAGCGTGGTGTTGAACTTGTCTCCAAGTCTTAGGTCGTGAACAACTTATCTTTTGAGCCGCAGACTTCCTGTCGCGCCATCTTCTAACTCGTAAGATCCTTATCTCGTAGACCTTTTAACTCGTAGAGTTTTTAACTCGTAGTGGCCTTAACTCGTAGATCTTTTAACTCGTAGAGTCTTTAACTCGTAGATCCTTAACTCGTAGGTCGTTCAGCCCTTGAATTGTTAGGTCGTGAAGACCTTGAGTCGCACAGTTCTTGAGTCGTTGATCCACTGAGTCAGCCTGTCTCATGAACCGTTAACCTTCTTGAGTCGTTCCATTCCTCTAAGTCGCCTTGAACCTTAACTCGTTAAGTCGTGGCACTTCTTAGGTCGTCCAATCCTTGAGTCGTTAAGCTTATTAAGTCGGCAACCTTATTAAGTCGGTAAGTCGTGCCACTTGTTAGCTCGTTAACCCGCTTCATCAGTTAGGTCGTTGACTTCGAGTAGAAGATAGGTCGCTCCATTCTCTAAGTCGTATACCGTTTTGGACGCGGCGCTGCCCCGCACCCCGCCGGGGGCGCTGCCCCCTGGACCCCTGCGACCTGACCGGGCAGGTCGATCACCGTAGCGGTGGCGTTGCCCCCGCACCCCCACCTTGGGGGGTTGGCACCGCCCCTGGACCCCCCTTCCGTAGGGGATCTTATCTGAAAAGCCATTCAACAGAACTTGCTTTGTTGGGATGCTGAGTTGACTATTCTTCGAGATGAACTATCATTGGTTTCTCGGTCGATTTTTGATATCACGGCCATGCTGAAAAAGTGGAGTTAACACACAACTCGGAAATGGTCGAAAAAGGAATGTTGCGGCAAGGTTTATTAGGGGGTTGCGCCCCTAAGGCATGTCCATTTTCTTCTGGATAGAGGTTGTATCATGGTATGGAGCCCAGATATTTAACTTATGTGGTTGCTGCAAATTTATTACTTTGTGGTTGTTGGTATTGAGGATCCTCGGATAAAGCTCGGTAACGACCAGGGATGGCATACTTTTTTTGTGAGAAGTTATCAAGTTATAGCTTCATTGCATCCAGAAGCATGTGGTAACTCGGTCTTGTGTCAGTAGAGATCCGGTTAGGTTCTCGGGGCGTCTTTCCAGAGGCATACCCATTTCATTGTAGGAAGTTCCTTTGCCTGACAATTTGTTGGAAATCCAAAGAAACAATACGAACCCTGTACGGTTTTAGTTGTATAACCTGCCATGGAATGTGGCGGTAACCTGCTATTTGGTAGCTATAGTAGGCATACGATAATGGTCGTATGTTGGCTAAGATTTATATTCAACTTTCGAAATGTTTTCTACACTTGCACTAATAATAATATCAAAAATGATTTGATTTTTGCTTAGTAAGCATCTTTGACTATCATAAGGAGAAATCTCCTCCAATTCTGCGTTTGCATTGTGTCTGTGGCGAGAGGTCTTATGGTAGTTTCATTTTCCAAAAAACATTGCGGATCTATTTTTTTTAAAATACTTCCTTTTTTGTTGTTTTAAAGATAAATAAATGTTTTAAGTTCTCACACCAATCCCATGACTGACCTGGAGTTTATTGTTTTCCTTCCTAAACTCTGGGTGCCCACCAATTTCCACACGGGCAGTCTAGAGTCAGGTTATCAGGTCATTCTGGAATTCGGGAGTTGCTGTAGAGAATTGGAGGCAAGCTAGAGAGCATGGCGTGTCAAACTAGTATATAGTATTTCTTTTCCGCTGTCTGTTGATGTACACTCTGATAATGTAATGTAATGTGATGTGATGTAATAACTGATATAGTTCTTTGTTTTAAAGATTATTCATTTATCTATTATATGTTGTTCCGATGCGATTGTGAGATTCTGATATTGTACTGTTGTTCCGTCTGTTCCTTTTTTCTCTCTTCTTCTACCTTTCTCTTCTTCTTTGACCATAACATTTCAGTTTTCCGGCATTCGATTGCTCGGCAGTTGACACAATGGACGTATTGATGTCGATTTTCGAGCATCGAAAAATCACATTCGTTACATTGGTATCAGAGCATATGGTTAAGCGACAATCTTAGCTCTGTTGGGTGTTACTCATTAGAGATGGAGTCAGCAGTATTCCAGAATGAGTTTGAGTGTAATCATAGCTATGAGAGCATACTTGTTAGTGAATATAAATTGTTTTGTATTGTGTTGACTTATCGGTTGATTGTTTATGAATTCTGGTCGGTGCGAGAAGTACAACCGTGATCGTTAGGGGTTTCTAAACTCTTAAACAAGATAAACCGACACAGTATTGTTTTGAAATAGGGTAAATGAAATAATTTTATCCAAAACTATTTTCGTATATAAAAGAAATAAATTTTCTGTAAATGTTCATAATATATGGTTGCAAGATTATTTGGAAGTGATGATATTGAAATATTATCATTATTATATAGAAATTGAAATAATAGCCAAAGGATAAAGGAATGAATTCATATACGAATGGGAATTGAAAATATTTATAATTTGGAATAAATTCATTAATGGAATGAAGTTGGCAATGTGAATGTATAAATGAGTTTTATAAATTGAAAATTGAAGTTTGGTTGTGATAAACAAATTTGAAATTAAAATCCAAGCTGTAATTGATGAATATAAGTAGAATGAGTTTTGAACTTATAATATGGGATAAAATTTTTGACTTTGGTAAAAGTAAATTGAATTTACTTTAGAATTGAAGTTCGAATTGGATTTATAAGTGGAAATTTAAGTTAAGTTAAACAAATGATGTTTAATGGAATATAACTTAAGTGATGTTAAATGAAGTTGATTCTAGTATCGGAGTAAAATAACAAAGTGAATTAATGAAATGAAGTTATGAATGTGAACTTGACTATATAAATGAAATTCAACTTTATTTTAAAATGAATTAGCAATTGAATTAATAAATGGATTGAATGTAAATCAATTGAATGTAAATAAATTGATATGGAACAGTGGATGTAAGTGTTAATTCATTAAAGCTAATGTGTTAAACCAAATTGAAGGTAAAACAAAGTGAATATGAATGCTGAATGTAAAGTGAATAAATTCGGTTGTGTTGAATATACTTTGGTTGTTATTTGATTGTTAATTGGTTGTATATAAATTCATTAAGTGTTGATAAAATTGAATTAGCAAAAAAAAATTGGTAGCTAAAGTGATTGAATTCAAATTGATTATATGTAAATTTGAATAGAATCAAATTTGATTTGAATTGAAAGTGAACTAATTGAAAAACAAATGAATGTTAGTAAAGTCCAATGTTAATGAATCAAATGTGATTAAATGAAAAACCAGTTCAATGAATATTAATTAGAAATGAAAGGATATTGATTTGGTTATGAATTGATTTGGATAGACATTGATTGTTGGATGTTTATTGGTTGGATAATTGTTCGACGATTGCATTTGTTGCTTTGTTGCAATTGCTATGTTGGCACATGTAGTTGTTATGTTGGTATATGTTGTATATTGATGTTACTTTCGTATGTACATGTTGCTTATTTGTTTGTTGAGTGTTTAGTAGGTGCGGATGTCGTTTGCTTCGCATTTGGAGCTCGCTTTCGCGTTATATTAGCTGTATACGCTCGCTAATAATATATAAGGTACATATCTCGGATTAAATATCGTACTTTTACACTTTTTTCCCTGCGGGATGCCTCATCACTTGATGAGATGTATATTTGTGATATATATACTGTCATTTTTTTTTCGGATCGATCCACGCAAAGGAGACTCTAGCGAAATTTTAAGGCGTTAGAATATTTCTGAGAGAATTGAAAATTTTGGAAACTAAGTTGGATTTGGAAACTTAGTAAAGTTGTTTAAAGAAGTTTAACTATGAATTTTGGAAAAGTTAAACACTTAAGAGATATGAAAAAAAATTAAATTGAACGGTTTGTTTTTGAAAGTTAATGGATTCTGTAACTTTTTCTTACTTGTTAATTTCGAGGACGAAATTCTTTTAAGGGGAAAAGTTTGTAACGACCCAGAATTTCTGTCAATTAAAATCCGTATATTTAATGAATTTTAAATATTAATAAGTAAATTTTATAAGTTGAATAGCTTATTTTTCGAATATCTAGATTTAATTGGATAATTAAATCGATAATTTAATATTTCAAATTCCAGAAATAATTTGAAATTGGGTTAATTATGATTTAAAAATGATTTATAAACTTATATTAAATCATATTGGAGTTATAATGATGATATAGAACTTTTAAAATTGAATTAAAAGTTAAATTGTGAAAATTGAATGTTTTAATATTTAATCGACGAGTTAAAATAGCCATTTTTCAAACAGTCTCGGATTTCGACGAAGCTAGTGTCATCGGATCCGTAATGTTATATTATTGTAAAATTTCAAATTTCGTGTCAATCGGATTTACGGTTTGTCCGGGGTGAGCCAAAACGCATAGAAAATTCGTTTAATCGGTTTAATTTAAATTTGATCGTTTATTTCCGTACCTCACATAGATTATCGAATTGGCTCCCGAAACCTATTCCGTTGTGTCCAGAACGCGGGTTAAACCCTAGAAACGTCAGTCACCGCGCGAGATTTGGAGTTTGGAAAATCAGGTGAATAGTGTTTTCGTCAAAATTTCTATAAAAGAAACCTTCACTATCTTCTAATTTGCAAAACCTAATTCTATAAACCCTGGCTGCCAGTTAGTAATCCATGGCCGAAAACTCATTCCCTTCCTCCCTCAAATTATCTTGATCCAAGAAGTATTATCCAAAATCACCAACTAGAGAAATGTAGATCGCCACGAGTTCTACAAATCCAACGGCCAAGATCGTCCGAAGTGTAGTAGATCGTCGGCAAATTGACTTCAAACGGCCAACGTTTAGGCACGAATTCCGAGAGATGGAGAGGGCCGAGCTTCATCATTTCTTGGCTGTGGTTGGAGCTCGACAGCGGCTTTCAAACTATGGTCCCCGATCAACTTCTCAACGACGTATGGTGGAGCGGCCATCAAGAATCGAACGTGAGCAATGGGTTTGGTTGCGTGGATTTCCTGTTGGAGGAGAAACTCGCGTGCATGGCCTGGATATTTGCAAACAACATCTAAAGTCCTAGATGTAAAAGTAAAAAGAAAATAAAATTTAATTGTAAATTGAATAATATTAAAATCGTATAATGTTTGAAATGTTATATCTTTTTCATACGAGATCGAAAAATTACGAAACGAAGTGCGTTGGCTTCGTATTGACGACAACTACGCAATGAAACCGGTTTGGAGTCGATTTGATCTAGTTTGAATTTTCGGTAAAATTAAACGTGTGTTTAATTTTATTCGAAATAAAACGCTGGAAATTAAAAACCAAGGTGAGAACTTCTCACTCAATCGAAATTGTTTCGATTTAAATTTTAAATGGTTAAATTTAAAATTGCTTGATTGTATGCCTGAATGATAAATTGTTATCTATTGATTGTTGAAATAGACATTATACGCCGTATATTAAGCGGAGGTTATTTATTAAAAACATATACCGCGAATATTTCACCGTAAAGTGAAATTGGTATTATTTATGTACTTGGAGTTGATTTTCCGCATTATAGAGCGAATGAGACCCTATTACGCCGCATAATAGCGGATAATATTTTATAAATCCCATATACCGCGATATTTCACCACGAAGTGGAATCGGTATTATGCTAACATCTATGGATGCAGGGAAACAGGTTGGAGGGATCCAACTGTGTTCCTCAAATGATTGAATTTGTTTTCAATGTTGTGTGTTGATCTATTTATAATCTGCGTGATTATCTTTGTGATTGAAATCGTTAAAGGCTAAAATTTAGCCGAATATATTTTTGGTATCGTTAGATGCCGAAAATAAATAAAATTGGATTTTTGAAAATCTAAGCTGAGAATTCATAATAAAATTTAATTTGGAATTTATTCATTTTAAATAAATCAACGTTGTAATTTTTATGTTATAAAGATTATGATTTTTGTATAACCGAAAAGTGACTTTAGAAATAAGTAGTTGATTAATTTATAAAATGGTTTAAATTGGGATTTTTGAATCATTATAAACGGTTTATATGAAAGATCTTTAAAATTGATATTTATGAATTAAAATATTGGAATTATAAAACGAGTTTTTATAATGTTAAAATGAAGTATAAATGGATTTCATAAGTTGATGAAATCTATAGATTTATAAATTGTGAAGTTATAAAATGAATAGATTTTTGTAAAATAAAAGATTTACAAGTAATTAACTTATAAATTGGATTTTGCCATTTAAATGAGACATAAATAGAATTTGTTAATTAAGGGATTTTATAAGCTGAAGTTTTTATAAAATATATAAATGTGAGTTTATAAACGTTGTTTTATAAATTCAAAATCGACTTATTTTGACAAGTTAATTATCATAGCTTATTAAAGGAGATATATCCACGATATTGGACAGTGGATAATCCTTTAATAAAATGTGTAGAAATGTTGAATTTGGTTAATGAAGTATATTCATGATTTCGTACAGTGAATAATATATTAAGAAATGTTTTGGGGAAGTGATGTTTTAAATAGAACTAAAACGATTTAAAGATGTTTTAAAATGTATTAAGTATCGAACAATAGATTTCAACATTCATTGTTGAAATAGACGTTTTCGAGAAATAAGGAAATAGTGGACTATAACACTGTTGTTATAGTAAATGATTTCCGAAAGGAAATGTTTTATATATTATTGGGATTTATATATCTATTTTAATTTCGAATCCCTATACTAGTGGTTTTGGGTTGTCGTAATGATGTTTTACGCAACATTCGTTTTAACTCAAATAAATGGGTTTAAGAGAATGTTTTCCTTAAAGAATAAAATATATGCTTAATTGTGATTTAAGTATATTGAATATTTCCAAGTGTTGAAATAAATAGATTTGTGAATTACTTATTATTAAATAAGTATGGAAATGTTTTTCCAATATAAAGTGAATGTTTTGAGATTTTATCTTTTAAAGATAGATCGAAAATGAATATTAGAAATCGATTTGAAACTCGTATATTCGTAGATATTTTGGAAATTTAAATTCACTATGGAATTTATAAAAGAAAGGGAAAATTGTTTAAAAATAAACATTGATTTATTTTTGAAGTGTGGAAATAAATTTACGGATTTGGAACGTAAGTTTAAAATAAATCGGTAAGGATTTATTTGATTGATTTAAATGAACCATTTTAAATTTAAAATGGATAAATATTTGGAAGTGTTTCCGTTTAAGGAAATTGATTTGAATTTTTTTTTCAAAGATTGAAAGATGGAAAATGATTTGAAATTTGTTTCCAAATGGTTGAAGTGTAGAAAATATATCTTGTAAAGATATTTTGAAAAATAAATAATTTGGCAAGATTATTTATAATTGGGTGATATTGTGAATATTGATTGATGGTTAAATAACCGACTATCAATATTGACCTTTAAATAGGTATTTGTTGTGAATTGGTTGAAATTGAATGCCACACTTATTTTTAAATTATTGCGCTCGTTATTCGGATTACCCATTCCGAATAGTGATACGACGTAATTGATAGCATTGAAGACCGGTGTTGAAGACCGGATATTTTTGAAAACGGAAGGATTACCGTCGAATGTCTCTACATCGGCTGATTTCCGATATAGAAATTTTATAACCCTTTGTGATGGGAATCCAGACGTGATTAGTGAATATCCGGATTGCAAGTGCTTCTTTGGAAGTGCCTTCGGTTCCGTTCGATCCCGGAACAAACTTGTATGGTTACGTGTCTGACATTACATTTTGAGATATAAAGCAGATTTCTTTCAAATACATCTCTGTTGGTGGCGGAGAATTTATTCTCTTAGCTTAACACCCTTCTTCGAGAGGTACGAGCTCAGAGGTTTTGTAGTTGAAGGTTATCAGCGATATACTCCCAATTTGGTAATGTGGCATGCTGAGTGTTGCCGTGTGATGATTATTTATTGATCATTTGTTGATCAAAGCGTGGCTTTGTGGAAAAAAAGCGTAGCTTTGTGGATGAGACTTCGTCGAGCCTCACAACCCGGAAATGGTCGAAACAAGAATGTTGCGGCAAGGTTTTTTAGGGTTCGCACCCCTAAGGTATGTCCATTTTCTTCTGGATAGAGGTTGTATCATGATATGGAGCCCAGATATTTAACCTATGTGGTTGCTGCAAATTTATTACTTTGTGGTTGTTAGTTTTGAGGATCCTCGGATAAAGGTCGGTAACGACCGGGGATGGCATACTTTTTTTGTGAGGATTTATCAAGTTACAGCTTCATTGCACCCAGAAGCGTGTGGTAACTCGGCCTTGTGTTAGCAGAGATCCGGTTAGGTTCTCGGGGCATCTTTCCAGAGGCGTACCCATTTCGGTGTAGGATGTTCCTTTGCTTGACCATTTGTTGGAAATCCAAAGAAACAATATGAACCATGTACCGTTTTAGTTGTGTAACCTGCCATGGAATGTGGCGGTAACCTGCTATTGAACATGGTAGCTATAGTAGCCATACGAAAGATTTATATTCTACTTTCGAAATGTTTTCTACACTATGCACTAATAATAATATCAAAAATGATTTGATTTTTGCATAGTAAGCATCTTTGACTATCATAAGAAGAAATCTCCTCCAATTCTGCATTTGCATTGTGTGTGTGGTAGGAGGGCTTATGGTAGTTTCATTTTCCAAAAACATTACAGATCTATTTTTTTTAAAATACTTCCTTTGTTGTTGTTTTAAAGATAAATAACTGTTTTAAGTTCTCACACCAGTCCCACGACTGACCTAGAGTTTATTGTTTTCCTTTCTAAACTCTGGGTGCCCACCAATTTCCACACGGGCAGTCTAGAGTCAGGTTATCAGGTCATTCTAGAATTCGGGAGTTGCTGTAGAGAATTGGAGGCATGCTGGAGAGCATGGCATATCAAAATAGTATATAGTATTTCTTTTCCGCTGTTTGTTGTTGTACACTATGATAATGTAATGTAATGTGATGTAATGTAATAACTAATATAGTTCTTTGTTTTAAAGATTATTCATTTATCTATTACATGTTGTTCCGCTGCGATTGTGAGATTATGATATTGTTCTGATGTTCCGTCTGTTCCATTTTTTTCTCTCTTCTTCTACATTTCTCTACTTCTTTAACCATAACATTTCGATTTTCCGGCATTCGATTGCTCGGCAGTTGATATAGTAGACGTATTGATGTCGGTTTTTGAGCGTCGAAAAATCGCATTCGTTACATTTTCAAAAAATTTCGCCAGCGTCTCCTTTGCACGGCTAGCTTGGTACAACTACAAAAGGCCTCTACGGGCTCCCAAATTCGAAAGGGAAACAAAAGCCAAGTGGCTAGATCAAAAACCCAATCCAATTGCATACATAAATTTAAATACATACCTTTTAGTCGGGAAACTTAAATTTATCTTCTGAAATCAAAACCAATTTTCCTTTCCCTTTATAATACCTGCATAACTTACCTAGCAATAATATCCAATCATGGCCTTTTAAAATCATTTCATACATTTGCTTAAAGAAGTTTTCATATCTACTTCTATTCAAATTAGTTTTTCCTATTTCCATATGAATTTAATTTATCTTCAATTCTGAATATTTAATTTTATCTTCCATTTATGAATGATTCATATTAGTTTCATCTACTAATTTATTTCAACTTCCAATTTGAAACCATTTTGTCGCTAACAAAATTTTTCCTAAAATTTTTCAAAAATTTTCTAACTTCCAAAATTTTCGAAAATTTTTGGCATATTCTCCCTTGTACGGAGGAGCTTTTGCAATTTGACAAGAGATATAAACATATATACATCGACCCGCCCGGTCATAAAAGCAAAATCAGTTCATATTTCCTATTTTTATTGCGTAGGCGTACCCTTATTTAACATTTTAAGCAAGCGGCTTATTTATTTTTGCAATTAGCACAACCAAAGCCAGCCAAATGCCTTCAGGTACCTGTACTTACTCAATTTAAATATGTAAGTGCCATATATAGAAAATTTATTAGCATTTCACTTACTTTCAATAGCTAAACACATGCATTTCATAAGCAACAAGCACCAAATAGTTTCTATAAGCGATTTATATGATTTTAAGTTAATTCAATTATTTCCAATCAATTCATCTGCCATTTCATTCAATTTTAATGGCATACAACTCAATTTCTTACCTTCAATTTATTTTTAATCCAAACAAGTTCATATTCAATTCAATTGATTTCAAACTCAAGTTATTTAACTTCTCTCAACCCATAGAATTTCAATTACCTTTGTTTAGGTCAACCAACAACTATTTTTATGCAAATTCGACGATATTCGCTTAATAGAGTATCCAATGTAGTTTATAACTACTTTAAATTAATTTCAACTCATCTTATATTTAATTCCATTTCATTTCTAATTTATTCACCAACCACACATACGCATTTCATTTCACCTCTGCATTGGTTTCATTTCAAAACTATTTCATTGAGCTTGACAACATTCGATGCTTATATTAATATTCATTTTCCAAATTATTTATAACACACTTGAATTTTATTTGTAGTTCAGAACCATCACTATTTCGATCCAACTCTATTTATTTGTTTTATTTTCACAACATCTCCCCTTATTTAATTCATTATCAAATCCAAGTCGAATTCTATTTACAATTCTAATTCATTTCCAAACTCCATTATTAACATACAATTCATTTATTTACTCGAGTTAAATTTTATTAACATGCTCTATCAAATTATTATTTAGCTAATTAGCTTACTTCCAACTTGTATATCAATATTCGATTTTTATTACAAAATTCACTTTATTAACTTTTCCTGAGTTCAAAAATTTTCATAATTCCAGTTTGGATTTCTATCATTTTCCAAAATTCCAATATTTTTAATTTAAAAATTTAGAAATGCTTTAAAATTTAGACAATACTTTTAAAATAGCTTTTTATAAAAGTACTCCTTATAACTCGATGTTTCAACCAGTCCATCCTTGTTCTCACAGAAATTCAGTCATACGTTGATCAGGCGTAGGGGTGAAAATCTGTAAGTACTTAGTAGACTCATTTTCAACATCGAGTGAAAATACTTGGGAAAATAATTTTTTTGAAAATATAGAAACCAGTTTTTGAAAATAGAGGAAATATCTTTGGTGAGAATGCTTTGGAAATCATCACCCCCATCCATTGTTGCAGTTGCATTCCAAGGTTACGTTGCCATCGCAACAAAGGTCCATGTAACTGTAGGCACTCCGCGCCCCTCGATTATGCCATGGAACCCACAACAGATCGCAGTTACATTCCAGGGTTACGTTGCCATCGCAGTAAAAGTCAATGTAACTGCAGGCATCAACGCCCTTCGATTTTCGCTGTCAAAATGAAACTTCTCCACTCCTATATAGGTCGCAGTCTACCGATATAAAATCAAACGTAGACTGTTGGCTCTCAGTGGCACACACGACTTTTGCTATGTTACCATAGGTCGCAGTTTACCGATATAAAATCAAATGTAGACCGTTGGCTCCCAGTGGTACACACGACTTTCGCTATGATACACACTACTCATAATCCTTAGGAATTATTTTTGTCTGGACTTCTCATAGGATCAACTTTAGAACCCCCCTTGGGGCTCAAGGCAGCACCACCCAGTGACACTCCTAAGAAGTTCATTTCAAGGGAGAGCCTTTTTCCCCCAAGCCATCATCAAAACATTTTATACTATACACTATAGTATCTTTCAAATCATACACCTAATATGATCTCATACAAAGCTCATTTACACAAAA
This sequence comes from Allium cepa, assembly GCA_030765085.1. Classification (NCBI taxonomy): domain Eukaryota; kingdom Viridiplantae; phylum Streptophyta; class Magnoliopsida; order Asparagales; family Amaryllidaceae; genus Allium; species Allium cepa. The sequence continues at coordinate 1,036,171,796 of CM060928.1, forward strand.
TCGATTATCCCAAAATCGATTATTCTCAAACTAGGCTTTCCAAATTTCAATATTGATTTTACCCAAAAATCAAAAGCATTTCCATATCCATAGGTTCCCAAAACCTTTTTCCAAAATCCTCATAAGATCCTTTATATATATATATATATATATATATATGTGTGTGTGTGTGTGTGTGTGTGTGTGTGTGTGTGTGTGTGTTCAGATATATATAATTTTTTTAAACTTTGGATCATTTCAAACTTGTATAAAACTCCTTTATATTTCAAACACTTTCAAAAACATTTCCTTCCGGCATAGATTCAACAAGGGAAGATTTATCTTATATAACAAATATATATAACTTTGTTTATTCAAAATCAAATATTCAGATTTGATTACTCCATAGTCACTTCTATCATAGAAATTCCTAACTTTCATTTTTATCAATTGTGTATTTCACAAAAAATACTTCCATTTTAAAAGAAATCATTTCACATTTCTTATTCACAATTTTAAATATCAATTTCTTTCAAATCCGTACGATGTACACCTATCATTTGTACGCTATACCAATCTGATCGCTTACTCGATCGCACAATTTCACTTCTGAATTAGTATCGTCCACTCGACTTCCTAGTGCGGACTCAGATCTGGTTTATTGATCAGAAACTGTCATTCTCCTTTCATAGCTATAACTATGATAGTGAACATCCAGAACCAATCAACAATCCATATTCAGGTTCGCTGTCGAAAATCGAGTGAAAAATCCCAACGCGGATCGATACAACCATCTTGAAATTCTATGCTTGAATCTGAATCAAATCACTATGCGAATAGAATAATATACGTACATCCTACGTATTTATTTTATTGATTATTTACTAAATCAATTTCCTTTATATTCACATTTACTTGAATTTTCATTCACATAATCACAATTGCTTCAATTCCATTGGGTTATCACTTCAATCCTTATCTCAGTTGGGTATTTAATCAATAACATTTTGAACTCCGACCAGTTTATATTTAGAAAATAGCTTGAAAATTTTAAAAATGGATAAGTAGTTGAAAAATAATTCTTAGTTTGCAAAATAGCTGTAAAATAGTTAACTAATTGTAAAATAGTTAATTAATTGTAAAATAGTAGGAAAATAGTTAAATAGTTGTAGAAATTTTAGATAATTGATAAATAGTTGTAAAATAGTAATTAGTTTGTGAAATAGTTGAAAAATAGTAATTAGTTTGTAAAGCAGTTGAAAATTTGTGAAATAGTTCCAAAAATAATTGTAGAACAAAATAAAATAATTGGCTTTAAAAAGAAGGTTGTATATATATTTAATAGCTTAAAAAATTAAGTTTATATTAAAACAATTTATATCGAAAATAGTCCAGAGTCAAAACTGTTCACTTCCCCAACAATTCAATTTAAATTTCCACTTCCAATTAATTAACTCAAATCCAATTTGAAGAACCTCAATTCCCATCGAAAATTTATTTAACCCCAATTAAAGTTGAATCAATCTTGATTTCTTTCACAATCCAAATCAAATTCCATTTGATTTTAATCCTGTTCAACTTTGATTATAATTTCAAATTATTCCAATCAATTTGGACTAATATCAGTTGAACTCACTTCAATTTCAATTTAATCCGATTCAAATTTTCCATTAAAATTTTTAAACTCATCCATCTTCAATCATAAATCCAATTAATTCGAATCAGGTTCAGTTCGAATGAATTCAATTCCAATTTCAAATTTTAAGCCATCTTGAATTATATAAATTCGAGTTAAATTCTCAAAGGTTGGTTTAACTTTTTAAACCAAATTATCTTTGTTCATTTAAAGCTTTTAAACAATTTAATTTCTGAGTTTTAATTCTAGAATTTCATTTTCAATTAATTTAATTTTAATTTGGTTGTATTTCTGTTACCACTTAATTTAATTATAGTTTAAGATTTCAGTTTGTTTGTATTATATTACTTCTTAATTTAATTCCAATAATTTAACGACCAATCACCTTAATATTTATTAGAAGGAAATATTGCTTTATATATCAGAATATATTTTTATATAATAAGCCGTTTAAAAATTTTATATAAGAAAATAACATGTACGCTCATATATATATATATATATATATATATATATATTCAACTCATTCTAGAGTACTACGGACTCTATTTAATGACTAATCCCCACCAAAGCCAAAGTTCTCGTTTAACCTTTCAGCTCTGATACCAACTGTAACGACCCGAAATTTTCGACCTCAAAAATTCCAAATAGTTAAGAAAAAGAAGAAAGAGATAGAAGAAGAAGAAGATCAGAAATATCAACATCTCACATTCGCAGCGGATAAAATATAATAATAAATCATAACAGTTTACAAAAGCATTCTGTATCTCTCAATTACATTTAATACATCAGAGTTACACATATTATAAAGTCACTGAATATACACAATTATCATGTCATGGATTTACAATAATATAAAACAGTGGAAACACTCCATAAGTTCTTGCCATCCAGCTCGCCTCCTTAGCTCCAGAACGTCCTTATCTGAAAATCAATAATACTCGGTCTGACCCGAGCATTACATCAAAGTAACACACGGGTGTGGCTGGAAACCAGCGTGAGTAACTCATCCAACATGGAATACAAAGCATACAACTCTTATAGAACCCGGGGTAACTCGGATCAATTTACAAAGTCACTATTGGTTGAAGACCTAACTTATTTTACACATAATTTTCAAGTACCAAAATTTAGATTTAAAATAGCCTAATTCCTTTAAGTCACTTCACTCCAGCCTATAGATTTCACATATCAATCTATAAAAATTCGAAATAGTTTCGGGTATTTCCTAACACCCGAACCCTGTCTCTTCGAGTCTCATGTCATCCTAACCCAAGTTGCCTAAATGAAATACGCAAAATTTCATATCAGAGATATCAACTCATTCAATACCATTCAATCATCCATAAGCAAAACTTAATCACATACAAATTTAATTTAATTAACCCCGATTGAATTACTAATCTCAATCACTTAGATTTCTTCATTCAACATTAATTAATTTCCAATTAATCAATCAATCAACCCTTTATTACGTATGTTAATTAATCACCCTGGAATAATTATCCTTCAATTACATTCAAGTAGTTAACTTAATTAATTTCACAATATTAATTATTTTTAACCAAAATAAATGAGAAATATTAATTACTTCATGAATTAATTAACTATTTTAAGTATATTAATCCTTAATTGCTTATATTAATTAATTCCTCATAAGTCACTTATTATTGATCAATTAATCTTAATTAGTCAATCCTTTAATTACATCATTAATTATATAAATTAATGATTTCCAATTGTATTTCAACTTATCCTAATCTAAAGTAATTACATTAAATAATTAATCATCAATTAAATCATAAATATTAATCACTCTTGATTTATCTCAACAAGTAATTTACTACCTTTTTATTTACTTTATTAAATAGATTAATTAGACCTTAATTAATTATCTTAATTAATCTCTTGATTAATTACACAAAGTAATTATAACCAAACTATGTTAACAAATTATCGTTCAATTATTTACATCCAGTAATTATTAATTAATTTACTTTCCCAAGTAATTATTAATCCATTACTCCATAACTATTAATTAATAACCTTCATTGTTAATTTATAAAACCTAATTACCCATTTGTAAATCACTAATTACAAATTAATCAATCACTAATTACAAATCAATTACTTAATTAATCTTTAACTTATTTCATAAATTGTCAAATCTTAATTATACTTAAGGTAAACATCGTCTTTGTTAAATACTAAATCACATTACTAAAACATTTACCTTTAATTAACATTTAATGTTATTTATAAAATAAATATCTTTTAAGTATTTAACATACTTAATTTAATAATCAAACTGTTCTTAATTAAAGTTTTGAAAGACATTTAATTTAAAGAATTTATAAATGATTAAAACAATTCCATTTTTACATTTTCAAAAACTTATTAAATAGGTTTTCAATTTTGGTTCCCTGACTTTGGGTTAGACCCGATGATAACTCGAACCTGCTTCGAGTTATTTTCCCCTTCCCTTGTTTATACATTTTTTTATAAGTTTAAGTTTAAAAAAAACAGAGCCGCTTCTCACACGTGATCCCGAGTCCCAACTCGAGTTTCCCTTCCTTTCCACTCGAACACTCCTTTGAGTAACTCAGATGCACCAAAGAAATTATCCGACTTTAAAGCTTTTTAAGGAAAAAATAAAATAAAATAACTCACCGAAATACGGGTCGCGAGTCCCCAGACAGCCGCCAACACCACCATTGCCGAAACCCACCTCCACCGCCTCCTTGCGCTTTCCCCTTCGCACGCGAGTTGTCACGGCTCCCAACCCTAGATTGTGACGCCCCACCTCTATTGTCACAATAAGAAAGGTTATTATAAGGAATAACGTATGTTATTGCGAAGAATAAGGCTTGTTAGAAGTGACCATCCATAAGTTATGCCTTAGACGAGTATTAATTGCATCGATAGGAGTTGTATAAATTACTCCCAAAGATATATATTCAATCCAAATCTAAAACGAAACTATGGTGGCTAAAGAAAAATTCAAAACAACTCATAATAGCAACAGCACTGATAGTATAATCACATCAAAATAGAAATATCAGATATATAGAATAAGACAAGTCTGTATACATGCTACAACAATCGATCGTTCATAAGAACCAAATATACATGTACATGTCATCAACATACATGAGACGAGAATCAATAAACCAAAATTACTCCTTGAAGACTAGACAAAAGATGGAGTGAAATCCCAAAAGCTGAAGCTGTGACTGAATCAGAGATAGCGACTATCCTGATGTTAACTCCTATTTCTGCCGCGACCTAAAACTCCACGACCTAAAACATCACGGCCTAAAACTCCGCGACCTATAACTCAGCAGCCCAACGACCTAAGAGTACCTGACGACCTAATAGTCTCAGCAACGTAATGACATAATTATCTTAGCAACCTAACGACCTAAAGGTGGGACGACCTAACTACAGAAAGTTCAACACGACCTAAGGATATGTACCGATCTAAAGTATGGAGCGACTCAAAAAGGCTCACGACTTAAGGAGGTCAACGACTCAATGGACAAGCAACTCAATGAGTTAACGACTTAAGTTATGAAGCGACTTAATGAGTTAATGGACCAACATCAGGTTAACGGCTTAAAGATGGACGACTTACCGGCTTAAGGGAACCATAACTTAGAGGGTTAAGAGAATGGGCCGACCTGACAGTTTAAGTGAATAAACGACCCACGACCTACCAAGCTAACGACCTAACCATAGAAGCAAGGCAACGACTTAAAGAGCTAGAAGAGTGAGCGACCTAGAAGGATAAAAGGGGGCTTACGACTTAACTGCTTAAACGACTTAAGTGGAAGTGACTTACAGAATGCAGCGGCCTAGTAACTAAGAAAACACAGCAACCTAGTTAAGCCTTATCTCGGAAACACGACTTACGACCTATCCCTAAGTCGCTACCGGCTTATAACTTGCCTTAGGTCGCTCACGACCTGACACTTAGAGGATAAGTGATGCCGCTTCCCATGAGTCGTTAACTGGTACCCGTTAGCTTATATGAAAAAGGGGATATCACTTAGGTCGTGACTCGCGCTCTCTTAGCTCACCAACGACTCAAGTCCTATCATAGGTCGCTCGCGACCTATGCCAAGCGACTTAATCCCGAGTCCCCCTATAAATACACCGTTAGCTCTAACATTCAAGGGACTTTTTGGATCATTCTCTTGGTGACATCAAGGCTCCACTATCTTCAAGACATTCTATACTCCACCACTTCAAGCTCACGCAAGACATTTAGACCAAACTTCGCACAAAGATTCGACATATTCAATCATGGATTCAAAGAACTCTGTGGCATTAAAGTTTTCTCTAGCTACTTGTCTTTTTGAATTGAATTGGATTGTAATTGAAAGAGATTGTAATAAGTTTTAATTCAGTCAGCAATAAAAAGGATTGAAGTGGACGTGGGCTTGATCATAAGCCGAACCACTATAAACTCTGTGCTCATTTACTGCATTTACTGTTACTTACTCTTATCTCTTGATTCACGTATTCACGGGTGGTGCTTTCACAACTATACTTCACACACCGGGGTGTTAGCGTTCAAATTTTAGCGTTAACATTTTTGGTGCTTTCACTGAGAACTGAACTCAAGTGAATTATCATCATTGCTCCACGAAAGCTTGTCGAAGGAATCTCTATGAAGACTAGAAGTTTATCTGAAATCATGGCTCCGGGGAGAAGGAGTAGATCTGTTAGATCTGGAAATGTTCAAGAGGGAACCTCCGCTTTCCCAGTAACTAATCAAGCCACTCCACCTGTTGGGGTTACAAAAGCGGAGTTGGATGCTGTAATCTTAGGGCTGAACCAGCAGATAAATGCCCAAAGTGCACAATTGGAGGCTCAGAATGCCCAAAATGCCCTAATTTTGAATAAGTTGAACGATTTGCTTGGGGAAAACCGTCAACCAACGGGTAATGAAAGGAACTTTGCTGGCAACGTTCATGATGCTGAAGAAAGGAACGTTGCTGAGAGGGATGCCAGCCCCTTTGAGCAGACATTTCCTGAAGTTGGTGGATCTAAAGCTCGAAATGATGAGGGGTATCTTTCTGAAATGGTTCAACAAATCATGAAAGAGAGCATGCAAAGGGATGAAGACGAGAAAGAATGGGGTTTCGCTCCAAGTAAAACCCCGTTTAACGAAGGGATCTTAAAGGCTGAGTTCCCGAGAAAGTTCGTCCCTCCAACTATTCCAGCTTACAAGGGGACAAGTGATCCGAACGAATTCTTGTATAAGTATGATTGGCACATGACAGGTGCCAGAGCTTCTGATGAAATAAAGTGTCGATATTTTCCTGTATATTTGGGAGGTGTAGCTCTGCTTTGGTTCACCAAGCTACCAATCCGGTCTATAGATCAGTTTTCTGACCTAACCCAGAAATTCAAGGAGCAGTCCAGACTATATGCTTCAAAAGCCAAAGATATCATGTCGTTGTCAAGTTTAGAACAGAATCCAGGGGAAACTATCAGATCTTTCTTGAATCGCTTTAATATAGCGCTGGCCGAGGTAGACAATGCAGAACCACGATGATCTTGACTTATCTGATGAGGGCCATCGACAAGTCGAGCGAATTTGGAAAATGGCTAAACATGAAGGAACCAAATTCCCTTGAAAAATTCTACAAGAAAGCAGATGAGTTCATACGCCTGGAAAGCCGTCCTGTACCGGTAAAGGCAGTATTGGAAAAAGCTGAAGATAACATTGCTGCTCCACGCAAGAATGAATCTGTAGGACAGAAAAGGGAAAATAACGATGGGAAGAAACAAAAAAATCTGAAGAAGCCTCGTTCCTTCAAGCCATCGGAATATACTCCTTTATCAGATACGCCGGAGCATATTTACCTTGCCACTAAAGATTCTGTTGATTATCCTAAACCTCCCGTTCTGAGAACCGGGAAAAAAGTTGTACAAAGGGGAAAGTTCTGCCGCTTCCATAATCAACCCGGTCATGATACCAACGAATGCCGCCAATTGAAGAATTTGATTGAAGAATTGATAAGGGAAAACAAGCTGCAACAATTTGTGAAAAAGAATAGCAGCAATCCTGCTTCGTCTAGTCAGGGGCAACAAGCTCCTGCTCATCAACCTAGGACAAGTGAGAAGACTGCAGGGCATGAATCCGAAAGGCCTGTTATCAATGTCATTACGGGAGGACCTCACCCAGTGGGCAGGAGCTGGGGTGAGATGGAAAGGTATACCCGAGCTTTGAAATATGTACCGGCCGAAGAAGATGTTTTTGTTTTGGAAGACGCTACGCCCCTGAAACAACAAAGAACTTTCAATAATGATATTGTGTTCAGAGCCAGGGATTCCACAGGTGTTGAAGCTCCTACCTTGGATTCCTTGGTCATCTCGGCTGGTATCGGGCCAGCTATTGTCAGAAGAGTTCTCATTGATTGTGGCGCATCCTGCAATATCCTCTTCAAGAAAACATTCGACCAAATGAAGATCCCTATGGCTGATGTGCAAGCCTCGTCGCAGAAAATTGCTGGCTTCACTGGAGAGCCAAAGCAGCCGATAGGAACCGTTGATTTGCTTGTAGAACTTGGAGAGGGAGAAAGAAAAGTAGTCCGCAAGCAAACTTTTGTGATTGTCGATGAATTTTCTGCTTATAATGCTTTCCTTGGCCGTCCAACTCTTGCAGCGTTTAAAGCTGTTCTGGCCCCATGGAGCCTCACCATTAAATTCCCCACAGACAATGGAGTAGGAGTTATAAAAGGGGATCAAAATGCTGGGCGGGTGTGTTATCTAACAGAGCTGCGAGAGGCAAGAAAAAGAGAAATGGGAAAGGATGCGGCAACCCCAGTCCGCATCAAAGAACCAACCTTGTAGCAATTACAGGGCGGACCCTGCACTGGCGAGCATAACGGAGCACGAAAAGAGATGGATCCTAGAAAAGCCAGTGCAGGGGAGAATAGAGTGGTACCGGTGGATACGACAGTACCGGTACCTGTTGACCCGAAGGACCCAAATAAGGTGTTAAATGTGGGTTCACAACTTAATGTGTCGATTCAGAATATCTTAATATCTTTTTTGAAAGCAAATTTGGATGTTTTCGCTTGGACTCATGCCGATATGTGCGGAATATCCCCAGAAGTTGTAGTACACGCTCTGAATATTGATCCAAAGTTTATGCCTGTGAAACAGAAAAGAAGAACCCAAGGTCCAGAAAGGTCAGCCGCATTAAAAGAAGAAGTTGATCGGCTCATGGATAATGACTTTATCAAAGAATCTACCTATCCGAATTGGGTTTCAAATCCAGTGCTTGTTAAGAAAGCCAACGGAAAATGGAGAGTGTGCATCGATTTTTCAGATCTAAACAAGGCCTGCCCCAAAGACTGCTTCCCATTACCCAGGATCGATCAACTGGTAGATGGAACAACGGGACATGAATTGTTATCTTTTATGGATGCCTACTCCGGATATAACCAGATCATGATGCATGAGCCAGATCAGGAGGACATGAGCTTTACCACCGATGTTGGTCTTTACTGCTACAGAGTTATGCCCTTCGGGCTGAAGAATGCGGGGGCAACCTACCAAAGACTTGTTAATGCTATGTTCAAACCGCAATTGGGCAAGACTATGGAAGTCTATGTCGACGACATGTTAGTAAAGTCTAAGAAAGCAGTGGATCACATAGAACACTTAGCAGAAATGTTTGCAGTCCTCCGGAAATACGGAATGAAGCTTAACCCTTTAAAATGTTCATTTGGGGTGGAGTCCGGAAAGTTCTTAGGTTTCATCGTGAGCGCTAGGGGCATTGAAGCTAGTCCAGCTCAAATTACCGCCTTAAAAGAAGTCAAAGCTCCTAGAACGAAGAAGAAATTGCAAAGTCTCAACGGAAAAGTCGCCGCCTTGAGTCGGTTCATTTCCAAAGCTACTGATAAATGCATCCCATTCTTTGGCGCTCTAAAGAAAGGAAAGAAAAACTTTGATTGGACTCCCGAATGCCAAAATGCCTTTGATGAATTGATTCGCCATATGGAAACGCCTCCAATACTTTCTAGGCCCGGCGATGGTGAGGATCTTCTTATATACTTGGCAGTATCATCTCATGCTTTAAGTGCAGCGCTGATACGAGAAGACGAGGATTAAACATCCGGTTTACTATATCAGCAAAAGACTCACTGGGGCAGAGATGAATTATTCCAAGTTGGAAAAACTCGCCTATTGCCTACTGATTGCATCGAGGAAGTTGAGGCAATATTTCCAAGCTCATCCTATTAGAGTCCTCACTGATCAACCTTTAAAGCAAGTCCTGTTTCGCCCTGAGACTTCGGGTCGTCTTCTAAAGTGGAACATCGAACTCAGTCAATATGACATCACTTATCACCCTCGAAAAGCAATCAACGGACAAGCTTTAGCGGATTTCATCGCAGAATTCACAGATAAGGGTAACAGTGGGGAAGAAACGATCGATGATTCCCCAATCCAATGGAAGTTATATGTTGATGGCGCGAGAAATGACTACTGTTCCGGAGCCGGGGTTGTACTTGAAACCCCTGAAGGTCGGTCATTATGCTATGCACTAAGATTGGAATTTCCTTCAACGAACAATGAAGCAGAATACGAAGCTCTTATCTCTGGCTTGAGAATTGCTAAAGAACTAAACATCCGAGCATTACAGATCTTCAGTGATTCTCAGCTTATTGTATGCCAAGTCAAAAAGGAACTCCAAGCGAAAGGGGGAAATTTGCCCGCCTACTTGTCAAAGGTCTGGGAACTCCTGTGTGACTTCGACCACTGCACGATAAGCCATATTCCTCGAGAAGAAAACATGAAAGCTGATTCTCTCGCAAAGTACTCTAGCACAGGCGAAACTCAATTTCTGGGGTTAGCTCCAGTGGAAGTCCTATCGGCTCCAAGCATTAATGAGATGGATATTGATTGGATCATGAGCATGTCTCAAGAGCAAGAATCATGGATGACTCCAATAACAGAATATCTGCTCAATGGCTCTTTACTGCAAAATTCAAAAGAACGACAGAAGCTACTGAGGAAAGCCTCTCGCTATATAGTCCAGGATGGCCAATTATACAGACGGGGATTCTCAACGCCATTACTTCGATGTGTATCCAGGGAAGAGTCCAAAACAATCCTAGCTGAGGTGCATGGGGGAGAATGTGGTGATCATTTAGGTGGTCAAACTTTAGCAAAGAAGATTCTCCGATACAGATATTTTTGGCCAGAAATTAATCGAGATGCAGCAGACTATTCCCGAAAATGTGACAGATGCCAAAGATATGCCAAAATTCCTAGAGCACCTTCCACAGAACTCACACAGATGGTCAGTCCATGGCCATTTGCAATATGGGGATAGACCTTATAGGACCTTTACCAACTGCCAAATCTAGAATCAAATATGTCGTTGTTGCTGTAGATTATTTTACTTAATGGGCTGAAGCTGAACCATTGGCTACTATCACCTCTAAAAAGATGATAAATTTTGTGACTAAAAGCATCATTTGCAGATATGGTGTGCCTCAAAAGATAATTATAGACAATGGTACTCAATTCGAAAGTGAAGAATTCCAAGATTTTTGCAAGCGATTCAAAATCCGAAAAAGCTTCTCAGCAGTGGCCCACCCGCAGGCAAACGGACAGGTGGAAGCAGTAAACAAAATTATCAAGTCAACCATCAAGAAGCAACTCGAAAGAGCAAAAGGTTGTTGGATCGATAAGCTATCACTAGCACTATGGGCGTACAGAACTACCCACAAAACTGCGATTGGGCATACTCCGTTTTCATTGGCATACGGGTCAGAAGCAATGATTCCGGTAGAAACAGAGGTCCCTTCACATAGAAGAATCCATTTCAATTAAGCGAATAATGAAAAACTACAACTTGAGGCACTAGATCTCCTTCATGAAAAAAGAGAAGAGGCTCAGCTCAGAATTGCAGCTCATCAGCAAAGGATAGCCAGACATTTCAATTCCAAAGTTCGCCAACGCAGCTTTGAGATTGGAGATCTAGTCCTGAAAAGAATTATGACGGCAACAGGTGTGTTTGGGCCAAATTGGGAAGGACCATATGTCATAGGTCAGAAGCTTCTTGACGGCACATTCAAACTCACTACTGTCGAAGGCGATCAAATTCCAAGGGCTTGGAACAACAATCACTTGCGTCCATACTTTACTTGAAAGTTTTGTTGAAATATTGTAAAAAAAAATTATGAATGTATGATTCTTGTAATTGAAAGCAATTGTAAAGCCGATGCAAGTGAATAATGAAAGACTATAAAGTGGATGTAGGCCCAAATTCTTGGTCGAACCACTATAAATCTTGTGTTCCTTATTATCATTACATGTTTGCTTTATTTTCGATATGAAAAGTACATTAAATGTATTGCTGAAATGTCGATTTAAATTTTTGCAGACAATGAAAATAAAACTTGCATGTTACAAGACCAAGTGATTCTTGTTATCATTCAACAAACAAATTTCGAGCCACAAAAGCCCCGAATTCAAATCCTAGATAGGAAGTGCTTCAATTGAACGGCCAATGATTTTGCCGAAAACGGGACCTTGCTAATAAATTGAGGTCGTTTGAACAAACAAACATCCAATTAAGAAGCTTATGCCCGTTCTCGCGAACTTGCCTAGCAATGAAGTGCACTTCTTTGGATTAAACAAACTACTTGTAAGAAAAGGGAGTGTGAGCTTGAAAAGAAAAATAGAGGATTGCTGAAAAGGCATAAGCAAGTGGACAAGGAACCACTAAAGCCCTCTTCGGAGGCACAACTCTTCGGAGGATAAAGACCTCTAACGAGGCATATGCCGCAAAAAAGAAAGTTCTCTACTCAACAAAAAAGATTGGAGGAGTCATGACCCTCCAACCATGAGAGAGTAACTTCCAGGCAATCAAAGCCCTCTTCGGAGGCACATTTCACCAGGAGTTGAAGTGCAAGAGCCCCTCTTCGGAGGCCCACTTCACCAAAGTTGAAATGCCAAACAAAATAAAGCCCTCTTCGGAGGCACATTTCACCAGGAGTTGAAGTGTAAGAGCCCCTCTTCGGAGGCCCACTTCACCAAAGTTGAAATGCCAAACAAAATAAAGCCCTCTTCGGAGGCACATTTCACCAGGAGTTGAAGTGTAAGAGCCGCTCTTCGGAGGTCCACTTCACCAGAGTTGAAATGCAAAACAAAGCAAAGCCCTCTTCGGAGGCACATTTCACCAAGAGTTGAAGTGCAACAGCTGCTCTTCGAAGTTTCACTTCACCAAAGCTGAAATACAAAACAAAACAAAAAGAAAAAAAAAGACCTCTTCCCAGAGGCAGAAATGAAAAGACCTCCTCCCGGAGGCACAATCAAGCAGAAAGACCTCTTCGGAGGCACACGTTTCACCAAGATTGAAATAAAACTTCCAGGTGTTGAAACGTGAAAAAGCCTTCCTCAGAGGTGCAACTTTTCGAAGAAACAGAAATCAAAAAGCCCTTTACTGTGGTATATATGAAAAAAATCCTCATCAAAGGCACACTTTAACTTCCAAAGGAAGAATGAATTACCTATTCTGGAAAATTCTCTTCCTCAAAAAGAAGTTAAAGTACCTTTCAAATACCCGCTTTACCACATAGAAGATTTCATTCAGTAAAATGTGTATATGCACAAAAGAAAAAGTGATATCTTCGAAGGATGAAGCGTAAAAACGAATTTGTACTCTATTTTTTAACGAAATAATATTCCTCCAAGTATGGAATAATTATTCTTTAAAAAATAAAAGTACAAGTTCCTCATAAAATAAAATATTACAATGAGCTCGTGGTATAGGGGCAACATGGTATAACTACATCGGTAAAATTGCGCTCGAACAGTATACCACAAGCTCACTGCAATATCGTGCAAAGAAACTTGTACAAAAGTGAATTATAAATGCATTCTAAAATTCAAACAAGAAGTTTGTACAAATAAAGGATCATTTTATTTAATTCTGTTACAATTTCTTACAGATACAAGTTTCGAAATAAAGAAAACGGGGGCCAGTACCCGCACAATTTCCGGTCAGTACATGCAAAAAAGGCAAAAAGCGATATGAAAGCCACAGAACCAGAGCCATCATTTCTTCTTCCGTCCACCTTTTGAGCCCGCACCCGGCCGGATAACCAACTTCTTAGGCCGGCTTGTAAGAGTAGGGGATGAAGGAGAAAGGGGCTCAGTCGGACTTTCTTCCGTTTCTTCTTCGCCCGTTAAGGATCCCTTCTTCTTCTTCTTCTTGGAAACTCCCTCCTTTCCTCTCTTCTTGGAGGAAGACCCACTCCCTGGAGAAAGAAGTTTAGCTAACGGTTCATCATCAGAACCAGCTGCTTCTGGAGTCTTCTCATTCCCTTCAGTTTCTTCTCCCTTGTGTTCTTGTAAAGCAATGGTATCGTCCAAGTCTTGAAGGGCTTCTATTTGCTCTTCTTTTGATCCCGGTTGCGAGGCAGAAGGAGGAGTCACCTGAATAGATGGAGGAGGAATAATTGGAGGTGGGGAAGTTTGAATGATGCTCGACGTTTTCTCTACAGAAGGAAAAAAGTTCAAGTCAGTAAAAAGTGGAGATAAAAGTTCGCTGAGGTTCAAGAAGTAGTCAAGAAGCTCATCAAGCTCGTAAGAAACAGATGAGTAGTCTACTTGGGCAAGATTAACAGTAGGGTTACCTGCAGAAGCCGGTTTCCTGACATCAACTTCGTAAGCCTGTGCCTCGGCACTCTTGTCGCCTTCATCCCCACCTTGTATGCTTGTGATCTCGGCGGTAACTTTGGTAGGAGATAGAGAACGAGAACTGGAACCGATAATGTCAATCTCGGCCGAAGGAGAAGGCTGAATTGGAAAAGTTGAGACAGTTTTTCCTGAATATTCTCCTGCCGCTGTTTCGGCCCTTAATTTTGCAAGCTGTTCTCTCCCCCTGGCGAGAGTGGCGCGAGCATCATCATCAAGATAATGCTCCTCAAGAGCTGACTCAGCATAGCCATCGCCTTTACCGCCAAGCATATCGAGTGCGGCCTCCCAAACTTCAGCCAGAGTAATTTCATACTTGGGGCCTAGAAAGGCGAGGCTACCGCGCCCCAAGATGCTATGCAGGTAGAAGTCAAATAATGTTGAGCTGATGTTGGTCCTCGTTGCCTCGTGAGATTCTTCAGCTGCAATTTTGCCGGCAACGGCCTCATCACGCTCCGTTTCAGCTTTGGAAAGTTGAAGCTTAAGCATTTGAATCTCCGCCTCTTGGGAGCTGTTTTTCTTCCGAAGCTCTTCAATATCAGCAACATAGCCCTCACTAATTCTTTTTTTCACTTCAAGCCTGTCTTCGGCATCCCTTTGGCTGGCATGAGCATCTCTCACTTGTTTTAGGAGCACTTCTTCTTTTTGAGAATAGGAAGTAGAGGAAGTAGCAAGCTCTTGTTTCAGTTCCTCAACTTTTGCTTCAAGCTCTTCATTGTATAAAGCGATGCTCCTCATTTCAGTATCGTGTTGTTCGAGAACCTTTTGCCATTCGGCTTTATCATTTTCCATAGTGAGCATGGCCTCTATATTTGCACGATTAACCCTTTGGAGCTCGTCAACAAGTTTTTGCCAGTTTGACATCCTCTCAATATCAAGCTTGACGGCACCGAGGTTTCGTAACATGGCAGACTTGTCAATGGGGACCAAGTCAAGGTCGAACCTTACTCCCTTCAGACACCATTATGAAAACCGACTTTGCAAAGTGGCCGGGCCCGGTCCAACTTGGAATTTGGGCGTGCTGATTATTGTTTGAATATCTGCTTTCCCGAGAGCGGGAGAGCCAGAAGGAATGTCAAGCGAGGCGGGGGCAGTAACCTTTTTAGGAGTTGTAGAGGTGTGTTTCTCACCATGTCGGGCTCGCTTGCTCGAATCTTCAACCATATGACTTTTTCCTCGGTCATCATGGGATTTCCTTTTATGGGAATCGTCACCTCTCTGCGAAGAATCGTGGCGCTCCTCCCTCTCTCTTCTTTCATAACGCTCCTCTTGAGACCTCTTCTCTTGAGCCTTTCGGGCGGCTCTTTCTTCATCGGATTCTCTGTAAGAGGGGAGCTAACGCCTATAATCATATTGGCTACGCCTCCCGTAGCGCTGGAAGTCATCATAGTAGGATCTGCTGCGTCCCATCGGAGGATCTGAAATAAAAAGAGCTAAATTTTAGAATTCTTCAAAGTACAAAAAGTCAGAAGCATAAAAGTGCTGAAAGATTTTAGGTGAGTGTAATGTGCAAACTACGCGCATCAAACTACGAACCACTCTTTAATTGTGGAGTAGTTATGGGTGTAGAAGTTAACATCAACTCCTGAGTTGACGGAGTCTGTTGCAGAGTAGAAGTCGCCTCGACTACTGAAGAAGAAACCCCGGTAGTAATAGGATCATCTTTAAAGATCTCTTGCGAGGTGGCGAAGAGGTCGCTCAGTCCTTCGAAAGTGTCGTCCCTGCTCTACTTAACAGGGCTGGTTTTCTCGACTTCTTCGTTACCAGACTTCTTTGAATGCGGAGGAGAATCCCGAGGCTCTTCTTCTTCGGTGACCGGGGCAAGTTTGCCAGATGCCCCCGCGACATCAACAGAAGTGGAGCACTTCACTAGAGAAGCCTCAGAAGCAGATTCTTTCGTTATGGATGTATCAATAGAAATGGGGGCATCCGACGCTCTAGCCGGAGAATCTGGGACTTCGTGGGGGTGTGTAGAGCGAGAGGTATGCAAAAGCCCGTATTGGTGCAGAAATTCATCCCTCAACAAGAATTTTACACTTCTTTCTTCCGCGGCCACGGCACTCAGTCTCTCAAAAACTTTCTTATGTCCTGGATCTATGGATAGGGAAGGAAGCGCTGAAAATAAAAAAGAAGCGGAGTTAACACTTAACAATTCATTCTCGCAAAAGTCGGATAACAAGCGTAGTAAGAATGGTTAATCTTACTTCCTTCCCTTCATACAGCGTAGAACCCCGGGGGACAACGAACATAGAAAAATTGAGTCAAAAACACATGAGCGCTGTCAGGAAGACCGATGATCAATCTACGATTTCTAGCACTTCTCACGACAGTAATAGAGGGGTGATCTTTAGTCCTGCTGAAAGTGCATAGGAAGAAAATCTCGTCAAAGCTTGGGAATCGATCAAGCGTCCTCCTAAACAGTACACACAACCCCATTAAAATGGCATAGCCATTGGGGTGTAATTGGGATGGGGCGATGGCCAATTGACGAAGAAGTTGTTGGAAAAAGTCATTGAAAGGAGGAACGACCCCACTCAGGCACATTTGTCGATTGACCGTCATAAAGCCAGGGGGTGCTATGTCAGTAGTGTTACTTCTCTCGGGAAGAATGGCATCTGATTTCAATGCCAAACTGAGCACACAACTGGCGAAAAACTTTGTATGATAGCATGGTAGGGGCTCTTTCGGGAGGATGGACTAGTGGAGCCGGAATAACAGTTGCCTCTCCAGTCTGGACTGTTGTATCTTCTTCCTGAGAAGTCATTCTACACAAGCAACTGGATATTCAAATGTGAAGGTGCACGTTTCCTAAAAGTGTGAAGTATCGTGCAGAACTAATAAAAATAACAAATAAATATAACTGGAATTAAACTAGTCGACGATTGATCAACTACAAAATTTCAGAACTTGTTAATCTAAAGTTCAAGCATAATATTAGTGCAGGATGGTCAGTTTCAATTGACTATTTCAGTGTTGCTTTAATATTTTACTTGAGATTGATGAGTTTAAAGCACTTCGTTCACACAATTTATTTAAGTTAATTATCTGTTGTTAACTAATCTGTCATTTGATGTGGGTAGTCGATGGCAGTATATTCGTCCTAATTTTCTGCAAATATTGTGTTTAACAGTTAATTAGCGTTAGAGATAATCTGCAAACAAATACAACAAAATTCAAGTCCAAATAGTTCAAAGTTCAAACAAGCTCAATCAAAGTTGTCTCAGGATTTCACAAGTCCTAGGTCGTCCAGCGACCTAGCATAGGTCGGAACCTTCTTAAGTCGCGCTGTGCAAAGTAAAGGATAAGGCATTTCAAACTCGTCCTGATTTTAACTCGGCCGCGACCTAAAGCCTGTGTCGCAAGAAAGATTAGGTCATGTAGTTCTTAGCTCGAGTAATTCCAGCTCATGCAAAGTTCTAAGACGCGCGAATATTAGGTCGTTCAGCGACCTAGTGTAGGTCGAAACTATTCCTTAGGTCGCAAGGGTCCTTAGATCGCGAATTATCTTAAGTTGCTCAAATTCACCAGGTCGCTAACTTCCTCTCCATGCAATGCTTCACCAGACCCGATAACCCGCTATCAATTACACAGAAGTCCATCATCCTACTCATGAAGTTCGTCATCTTCTCATACCACCAAATCACTCGGAAACCAATTCAACATATCTCCGATCTATCATGAATCTAACTCACCACTGTGCGTTCGTGAATCACAACAACAACAGTAACCAGAGACGATCAAAAAATCGATCACAACATGACTTAAAGTGGAGCACGACGCACAAAATTGGTCTGGGGTTCGGAGGTTAGAGTTCGTGGTTCGATGGTGATCATGGAATGGATAAAGATCGAAGATACTTACGTAATTTGATAGCAAGAACGAATCGCTGAATGATTAACTTGAATTCGTCTTTAAAATCATAGAATTCTGTTAATGGCGGCGCAGGAAATTGAAGCAGGTGAGTAAGGAGGGATTAGTAACCTAACAAATTTATATGGGGCTGAAAGAAGAAGACAAGTAGACGCGCGAGTTAGTATATGTTTTAGTTCGCTCACGACCTAGCAAAATTAGGTTGAAGCACACGACCTATGACATAGGCCTGTACTTCGAGGGGCAAATGTTAACTCCTATTTTTTCCGCGACCTAAAACTCCACGACCTAAAACATCACGACCTAAAACTCCACGACCTATAACTCAGCAGCCCAACGACCTAAGAGTACCTAACGACCTAATAGTCTCAGCAACCTAATGACATAATTATCTTAGCGACCTAACGACCTAAAGGTGGGACGACCTAACTACAGAAAGTTCAACACGACCTAAGGATATGTACCGATCTAAAGTATGGATTGACTCAAAAAGGCTCACGACTTAAGGAGGTCAACGACTCAATGGACAAGCAACTCAATGAGTTAACGACTTAAGTTATGAAGCGACTTAATGAGTTAATGGACCAACATCAGGTTAACGGCTTAAAGATGGACGACTTACCGGCTTAAGGGAACCATAACTTAGCGGGTTAAGAGAATGGGCCGACCTAACAGTTTAAGTGAATAAACGACCCACGACCTACCAAGCTAACGACCTAACAATAGAAGCAAGGCAACGACTTAAAGAGCTAGAAGAGTGAGCGACCTAGAAGGATAAAAGGGGGCTTACGACCTAACTGCTTAAACGACTTAAGAGGAAGCGACTTATAGAATGCAGCGGCCTAGTAACTAAGTAGACACAGCAACCTAGTTAAGCCTTATCTCAGAAACACGACTTACAACCTATCCCTAAGTCGCTGCCGGCTTATAACTTGCCTTAGGTCGCTCACGACCTGACACTTAGAGGATAAGTGATGCCGCTTCCCATGAGTCGTTAACTGGTACCCGTTAGCTTATATGAAAAAGGGGATATCACTTAGGTCGTGACTCGCGCTCTCTTAGTGACCTATGCCAAGCGACTTAATCCCGAGTCCCCCTATAAATACACCGTTAGCTCCAACATTCAAGGGACTTTTTGGATCATTCTCTTGGTGACATCAAGGCTCTACTATCTTCAAGACATTCTATACTCCATCACTTCAAGCTCACGCAAGACATTTAGACCAAACTTCGCACAAAGATTCGACATATTCAATCATGGATTCAAAGAACTCTGTGGCATTAAAGTTTTCTCTAGCTACTTGTCTTTTTGAATTGAATTGGATTGTAATTGAAAGAGATTGCAATAAGTTGTAATTCAGTCAGCAATAAAAAGGATTGAAGTGGACGTAGGCTTGATCATAAGCCGAACCACTATAAACTCTGTGCTCATTTACTGCATTTACTGTTACTTACTGTTATCTCTTGATTCCCATATTCACGGGTGGTGCTTTCACAACTATACTTCACACACCGGGGTGTTAGCGTTCAAATTTTAGCGTTAGCACCTGAAATAACTCATTCTGACTCGAGTATTTTTTTAAAGAAAATAATAAACGGATCAGTCTAATTTAAACGTAGATGTGAATGCATCATAAACAACATCAAGCAAAATAATAATAGTCTCGAACGAGACTATTCAACATAAGAAATCAACATAGTTTAAATGAAGAAATCACGTCAAACTCCATCAAATTCAACTCATTAAACTCCATCAAAATCACTTCTGAATTCACAATTGAATTCAAAACAACAATACACAAAATTATAATCTGGATGAGACTATACAAAAAATAATCAAAATAGTTTAAATGAAGAAATCTCATTTAAACCTCACCAAAATCAACTTCCAAATTTATAATTGAATTCAAAGCAGCAGTACACAAAAAACTAGAAATCGGCTAAGATAACTAGAAAATCAGCATTCACAAAATATAGAAATCAAAATAAGATGACTAGAAAATCAACATAAAAGATGGACCGATCCCAGCAGATGGCGAGTTTTAGCTACGCAGCACGTGCATCTCATATGGCCGAAGCCTACCAAGTACTATATTTTTGGCGCCCAACAAATGACCTGAAGGTCCAACAAATGACCCGAAGGTCTAGTACTGGTAACTGACCCGAAGGTCCATCATATGACCCGAAGGTCTAACAAATGACCCAAAGGTCCAATAGAGTGGCTCGAGGGCCCAACAAAGACAACAAAATCATCAAATATTACAATTAACGAGTCCGGAATTAACCAAATAGTAAAAGTGCGGTTTCATACTTCGCACTTTTTCTAAATCATTTAAATCTCTTCATCGTTTCCTTGAAAATGCAAAATTGTGTATTTTATAAAAACAACATTTTACGTTCTCAAATGGATAAGTCCGAAATTAACCGAATCAGCAAAAGTAAGGGTTCATAGTCCTTAATTTTTCTGAAAAGTTTAAATCGATTCCTCATTCTTTTGAAAGTGTAAACTATAAAAAATTTGAAAACATTTTTATTTTAAAACAATTTGAAAACCCATGATTAAAACGGCAAAACTGTAGCAATTTCGCCGAGGAAATTACGCTTCACAAAACACCATAAAAAGGGATATCAAATCAGCGTTGCGGGATAGCCGCTTGAAAATTCACTTTAAATTGACGGTTACTGAAGTAAAAACAACAACAATTTTTTGTAACGATCCCGGATTTTTATAAATTTTAAATTGATAATTAAATTAAATTCTGATTTAAAATGGTGAAATTTATTGATAAATTGATTTGAAAATTCAATAAAATGACGTCTTTAAATAAAAATATAAATATCTCAAATAATTTTATAGTTATATAAAATAGAAATTTATTTTTATTTAACAAGTTTAACAAATTTATACAATACAAGAAACAAAAGAAATAAGACATCGAATAAAACACATTACACAAATTTGTTAAGATTCGAATAATAGGATGTCATTTCCATTACAAAGCACTTGCAAAGTAAATAATAAAATAAGTAAACAAAATATATTTAAGTAGGAAATCAAAGGAAACATATACTCAAAATGAAACAAGTATAAAAAATACATGTGAATGAGCTTGCAAAGAAAAACAGTCAGGTACAAAATTTTAAAACATATAAGAACAAGACAAATAAAAATATGTTCAAAAATAAGATATAGATGTATAAAATAATAAGTAAAACATATTAGAACAAATTTTAACATCGTGTTAAAAAATAAAATCCATCCATAATACAAAGTAATACGACTAAATAAAGGGAAAACTGAAATATAAAATCAAGTATGCAAAGCAAGAAACAAAAGTACATTCTGATACTTTGCTGTGTAAAACATAAACAAAGTATTGTTAAGCAAAACAAATAAATAAAAATAACAACAACATGTAATTCTATGCATAAGCAAATGAAGACATAAGGTACCAATGCATTTAATACCACATCTTCCCAAGTACAATATATATATTCTCAACCGAGTAAAGTAAGCAAGGCAAGTAAATAAATATGTTAGTTTATGAAACAAGAATAAGATAAGTATGTATGTTAACCCCTATGCTCAGCGGCTCAAAAGGAAGAAGACTCAAGGGTACAACGGCTTAACGACCTAGCGACTTAAGGAAGCCATGACTTAGCGGGTTAAGAGAAGGGTTACCGACTCAACGGCCTTGAAGGGTTACCGACTCAACGGCCTTGAAGGGTTACCGACTTAATACCTTAAGGTAGTTACCGACTCAACGACTCAAGAGATGGACGACCTAACGACTCAAGACACGAAAGGCCCAAAGCAACTTCACTTAAGCCATGGCCGACTTACAACTTATGCTAGGTCTCTCACGACCTAAGCATAAAGGCAAATCCAATGTTGTGTTACCTAAACCGATGCCTGTTAACTCGTTCACGACACAGGACTTGTACTCAGTAGACACAGCAACCCAGTTAAGCCTTATCTCGGAAACGTGACTTATGACCTATCCCTAAGTCGCCGCCGGCCTATAACCTGGCTTAAGTCCGTAACGACCTTGTACTTAGAGGTTTTGACCGTGCCGCTTTCCTGAAGTTGCTAGTACCTATCAGTTAGTACTAAAGGACATAAGCGAGCCAGTTAAGTCATAACTCCTGATGCCTTAACCCACCAACGACCCACGACTTATCTTAAGTCGGCCACGACTTAAGACTTGGCAATAATTTCTGCCCAGAATTCTCTATAAATACATGACCATCTCCAACTTTGAGGGGACTTGTTTTGGACAATCTCTTCAAGCGCCGATACTCTGCCAGTTTCTAAACTGACTTTATACTTGAAGTTTCGATGAACACTACAATCTACTTTGAAAGACTTTCACACATCTGACATGGATTCGAAGACTTTCATCTACATCGAACCTTAAGCTACTTGCTCAAAGTGTTTTGTAACTAAAGAGATTTTTACTTGAAGAGCATTGTATCATTTTGTAACAAGATCAGTAATAAAGATACTTAAAGTGGACGTAGGCCACTCCTTAAGCCGAACCACTATAAAATCGCTGTCTCTTACTGTATTTTCTGTTATTTTAGCTGATATTCTGTTCCCGAACTGTCGGGTGGTGCTTTCACATTCACACTTCACACACCGGGGTGTTAGCGTTCGATTTTAAGTGTTAACATCTTTGGTGCTTTCATTGAGAGGTCGAACTCAGGTTGTTCTCATCATTGCTTCTCAAAAAGTTGTTGAAAGTATTTCTTTTAAAACCAGAAGTTTATTGGAAATAATTGCTCCTGGGAGAAACGAAGTTCTGTAAGATACGACAATGTTCAAGAAAATACTGCTACCTCTCCTCCTTCAAGTCAAGCAGCTCCAACTGTTGGAGTTACGCGAGCAGAATTGGACGCCGTAGTTTTGGGGTTAAATCAACAATTGAATGCCCAGAATGCACAGTTGGAGGCTCAGAATGCCCAGAACACCCTGATCTTAAGTAAGTTGAATGATCTACTTGGGGCTAACCATCAACCGGTTAATAATGATGGAAACCCTACTGCGGGAGTTCAAGATGTTGAAGGAGGGAACGTTTCTCAAAGAGCCGCAGACCCTGTGGAAAAAACACCTCTTCGGGCTGGAGGATCAGAACCGCAGCCGACCCTCTGTGAACGGTTGTCAAGACAGAATTCAGAGAGAACAGCTGATATTTGCCCTCCAGAGCCTTTAAATGATGAAGAGTATTTCTCAGGCATGGTTCGTCAGATCATGAAGGAAAGTATGCGAAGGGATGAAGATGAGAAAGAATGGGGTTTTGCTCCAAGCAAAACTCTGTTTACTGAGAAAATCTTGAAGGCAGAATTCCCAAGAAAATTCGTTCCTCCTACTATTCCGGCATACAAAGGGATAAACGATCCTAATGAGTTTCTGTATAAGTACGATTGGCATATGATGGGTGCCAGAGCGTCTGATGAAATCAAATGTCTATATTTCTCGGTATATCTAGAAGGTGTGGCTCTATTGTGGTTTACAAAGCTGCGGGTCAGGTCCATTGATCAGTTCTCCGATTTGACCAGGAAATTCAAGGAGCAATTTCGATTGTATACTTCAAAAGCAAAGGATATAATGTCACTGTCAAGTCTAGAGCAAAATACAGGAGAATCCATCAGATCATTTTTGAATCGTTTTAACATAGCATTGGCTGAGGTAGATAATGCTGAGCCACGCATGGTCCTAACATACTTGATGAGGGCGATTGACAAATCAAGCGAATTTGGAAAATGGTTGAAAATGAAAGAACCAAACTCGCTTGACAAATTCTACAAGAAAGCGGATGAATTCATGCGCTTGGAGAGCCTCCAGACACCGGCTAAGGTGATATCAGTAGAAGCTGGGAACAATGGTGCTGCTTCGAACAAGAAAGAACCTAACACTCAGAAAAGGGTAAATGATGGTGGAAAGAAACACGGAGATGCTAAGAAAAGCCGTCCTTTCAATTTCACACCCTTGACCGATACCCCTGAGAACATCTTCTTTGCGACCAAGGATGATGTCAATTATCCGACACCACCTAAAATGAGAGTTGGAAGTAAGATGGAAAAAAGTGGAAGGTTCTGCCGGTTCCACAACCAAACCGGCCATGACACCAATGAATGCCGTCATTTGAAAGAGGTAATTGAACAACTCTTGAAAAAGAACATGCACCAACAGTATGTGAAAAGGAATAGAAATTCCCCAGCCTCGTCGACTCAAGGACAACAAGTTCCCGCTCACCGTCCTGGCTCAAGTGAGAAGGCCGTAGAACATGAGTCGGAAAGACCTGTCATCAATATAATCACTGGAGGGCCTCACCCAACAGGAAAAAGCTGGGGCGAGATGGAAAGGTATGCCCGGGCCTTGAGGCATGTACCGGTTGAAGATAATGTTTTTGTATTAGAAAATGATGCACCTTTAAAGCAACAAAAGACTTCCACTGATGATATTGTATTCAGTGCCAGAGATTATTTGGGTATCGAGGCTCCTACCATAGATCCTTTGGTCATATCCGCTGGTATTGGGCCGGCTACTGTGAGAAGAGTTCTAGTTGATTGTGGAGCTTCATGCAACATTCTCTTCAAGAAGACTTTTGATCAGATGAAAATTCCAATGGCTGACGTTCAAGCTTCATCACTTAAGATTGCTGGGTTTGCTGGGGAACCCAAACAGCCGATTGGGACCATAGATTTGTTTGTGGAACTAGGAAAAGGGCTTAGGAAGGTGGCTCGAAAGCAAACCTTTATAATTGTTGAAGAATTCTCTGCCTACAATGCCTTTTTAGGCCGACCAACTCTTGCTGCATTCAAAGCTGTTCTTGCCCCATGGTGTCTGACTATAAAATTCCACACGGATAATGGAGTTGGTGTGATTAAAGGAGACCAAGATGCGGGGCGAGAATTTTATCTTACAGAGTTGTGTGAATCAAGGAAAAGAGAAACGGGAAAAGGTGCAGCGGCTCCAGTCCGCATCAAAGAACCAACCTTGTAGCAATTACAGGGTGGACCTTGCACTGGTGAATATAGTGGCGCACGAAGAGAGATGGATCCAAGGAAAGCCGATGCAGGGGAGTATAGGGTAGTACCGGTAGAGGTAACAGTGCCAGTACCAGTTGACCCAAAGGACCCAAACAAAGTGCTGAATGTGGGTTCACAACTCAACATAACAGTTCAGAATGTTCTGATTTCATTTTTGACGGCAAATTTGGATGTATTCGCTTGGACTCATGCTGACATGTCTGGAATATTCCCAGAGATTGCAGTACACACTCTGAACATTGATCCAAAGTTTACACCCGTGAAACAGAAAAGAAGAACTCAAGGTCCAGAAAGGTCAGCAGCATTGAAAGAAGAAGTGGATCGGCTCATGGAGAACGGTTTCATCAGAGAATCTACTTATCCAAATTGGGTATCAAATCCAGTGCTGGTTAAAAAAGCTAACGGAAAATGGAGAGTATGCATTGACTTTTCAGATTTGAACAAAGCCTGCCCCAAAGACTGCTTCCCGCTGCCCAGGATCGATCAGTTGGTGGATGGGACGGCGGGGCATGAATTGTTATCTTTTGTGGATGCATACTCCGGATATAACCAAATTATGATGCATGAGCCAGATCAAGAGGACACAAGCTTCATCACAGATGTTGGACACTACTGCTACAAGTTCATGCCTTTCGGACTCAAGAATGCAGGGGCAACTTACCAAAGGCTTGTTAATGCCATGTTTAAACCGCAGATTGGCAAGACAATGGAATTTTATGTTGATGATATGCTAGTGAAGTCTAAGAGAGCAGCGGACCACATGGATCACTTGGCAGAGATGTTCGCAGTACTCCGAAAGTACAGAATGAAGCTTAATCCCTTGAAATGTTCATTTGGAGTGGAGTCCGGAAAGTTTTTGGGTTTCATTGTGAGCGCTAGGGGCATTGAAGCTAATCCTGCTCAGATCACTGCCCTGAGAGAGGTTAAATCTCCTAGAACAAAGAAGGAATTGCAAAGTCTCATTGGAAAGGTTGCTGCCTTGAGTCGGTTCATTTCAAAAGCTACTGACAAATGCATTTCATTCTTTGATGCTCTGAAGAAAGGAAGAAAAAACTTTGAGTGGACTCCTGAATGTCAAAAAGCATTTGATGAGTTGGTTCGTCATATGGAAGTGCCTCCGATACTTTCAAAGCTTGACAGTGGTGAAGATCGCTTCATATATTTGGCAATTTCATCTCATGCTCTCAGTGCAGCGTTGGTACGGGAAGACGTAAGGATTCAACGACCGGTCTATTATATCAGCAAAGATTCACTGGGGCAGAGATGAACTATTCAAGGCTGGAAAAGCTCGCCTATTGTTTGTTGATCGCATCAAGAAGATTGAGGTCGTATTTCCAAGCTCATCCCATCAATGTCCTCATTGATCAACCTCTAAAGCAAGTCCTATTCCGTCCTGAGACTTCGGGCCGTCTTTTGAAATGGAATATTGAACTCAGCCAATATGACATCACTTATCATCCCCGGAAAGCAATCAATGGACAAGCTTTAGAAGATTTCATCGTAGAATGTACAGATAAAGGTGATAGTGAGGAAGAAGCCACTGATAACATCCCAATCCAATGGAAATTGTATGTCGATGGCGCAAGGAATGATTACTGTTCTGGAGCAGGGGTTGTCCTTGAAACCCCAGAAGGGCGATCGCCATGTTATGCACTGAGACTAGAATTTCCTTCGACAAATAATGAAGCTGAATATGAAGCTCTCATCGCTGGTTTAAGGATCGCTAAAGAACTAAACATCAAGGCATTGCAGATCTTTAGTGATTCTCAGCTTATTGTGTGCTAAGTCAAGAAGGAATTTTAAGCTAAAGGAGGGAATCTACCCGCCTATTTATCAAAAGCCTGGGAGCTTCTTGAAGATTTTGACCATTATTCAATAAGCCATATACCCCGAGAAGAGAACATGAAGGAGGATTCTCTCGCAAAGTATTCAAGTACTGGTGAAGTTCAACTATTGGAATTAGTTCCCGTCGAAGTCTTGTCAGCTCCGAGCACAGATGAGATGGATGTTGATTGGATTATGAATGTATCCCAAGAGCAAGAATCATGGATGACTCCGATATTTGAATATTTTCTCAATGGTTCTTTGCCAGAAAGTTCAAAAGAACAACAGAAGCTGTTAAGGAAAGCCTCTAGATATATGATCCAGGATGGTCGATTGTACAGACGGGGATTTTCAATGCCACTACTCCGTTGTGTAACTAAAGAAGAAGCCATGACAATTCTAACTGAAGTACAAGGAGGGGAGTGTGGAGATCATGCAGGAGGTCAAACTTTAGCAAAGAAAATTCTCTGTTATGGATATTTTTGGCCAGAGATTAATTGAGATGCTGCTGACTATTCCCGAAAGTGTGATAAATGGCAGAGATTTGCCAAAATTCCTAGAGCACCTTCCACTGAGCTAACACAAATGGTCAGTCCATGGCCGTTTGCCATCTGGGGAATAGATCTCATTGGGCCTTTGCCGACTGCCAAATCGGGGATTAAATATACTATTATTGCTGTTGATTATTTCACTAAATGGGCTGAAGCTGAACCATTGGCTAATGTTACCTCTAAGAAAATGATAAGTTTTGTGACTAAAAATATCATTTGCAGGTATGGTGTGCCTCAGAAGATAATCACAGACAATGGTACGCAGTTCGAAAGTGAGGAATTCCAAGATTTCTGCAAACGATTCAAGATCCGAAAAAGCTTCTCAGCAATGGCTCATCCGCAGGCAAACGGGCAAGTGGAAGCAGTAAACAAGATCATCAAATCAACCATCAAAAAGCAGCTAGAAAAAGCAAAAGGTGGCTGGGTCGATAAGTTACCACTTGCACTATGGGCATACAGAACTACCCACAAAACTACGACTGGGCATACTCCATTTTCATTGGCATACGGATCAGAAGCAATGATTCCAGTAGAAACGGAAGTTCCCTCACACAGAAGGATCCATTTTGATCAAGATGAGAATGAAAAACTGCAATTGGAAGCGCTTGACCTCCTTGATGAAAGAAGAGAAGAGGCTAAGCTTAGAATTGCATCCCATCAGCAAAGGATAGCCAGGCACTTCAATTCCAAAGTTCGTCAACGCAGCTTTGAAGTTGGGGACATAGTCCTGAAGAGAATTATGACAGCCACAGGTGTGTTTGGGCCAAACTGGGAAGGGCCATATGTCATAGGCACGAAACTTCTTGATGGCAAATTCAAACTCACAACTGTCGAAGGAGAACCAATCCCAAGAGCTTGGAACAGCAATCGTCTGCGTTCATATTTTACTTAAAAGCTTTGCTGAAATGTTGTAAAAGAATTACGAATATATGATTCTTGTATTGAAAGCAATTGTAAAGCAAGTGAATAATGAAAAGCTATAAAGTGGATGTAGGTCCAGCTTTTGGCCGAACCACTACAAATCTTGTGTTCTCTACTACTATAAACTGCTTTGTTTTATTTCGACATATAAAATACGTTAATTGTGTTACTAAAAATGTCGATTTAATAATGCATGCCATAAAAACAAAGCTTACCCATCTCAAGACCAAGCGATCTCCGACATCACCCAGCAAGCAAACGCTAAACCATTCAAAATTTCCATACTCAAATCCTACGAAAGAAGTGCTTCATACAAAAGTTAGCGATGTGGCTGGAAGTGGACCATTTCTAACTAACTGTGAATGTTTGTACAAACGAGCATCCAGTTAAATAGCCTGTGTCTACCACCAGCAACTCGCTTAACTATGAAGTATATTTCTTTGGATAAGGAAAATTATTGGCAACTAAAAAGGGATGATATTTGGAAAAGATAACGGGGATCGCCGACATGAATAGATGGCAAAGAGACATGGGCGAGCAAGCATCAAACAGCAAAAGACCTCTTCGGAGGCACAAGCCCTCTTCAGAGGCACAACACTTCGGAGGATAAAGACCTCAAACAGGGCATGCCAGAAGACTTTCTCAACATGGTATGGAATGATCGGAAGCACCTTCCCAACAGGAAGGCAAAGCGCTTGTTTACTAGTTGAGACAGTTTGCGTAGACAAGCGTCCAAGTAACTTGCGTCCGCCCCGTGAGTCCATGAGACGACCGGAAGCACCTTCCCAAGTGGAAGGCAAGGCGCTCGTTCACTAGTTGAGACAATCTACGTAAACAAACGTCCAAGTAACTTGCGCTTGCCCCGTGAATCCGGCCAACCATGAGAAAGAAACTTCCAGGTAGACTCGGAGGAACGCATTCCACCGAGATCTGAAATAAAACTTCACAAGTGCTGGAATGTGAAAAGCCCTCTTCGGAGGCCCATCTCACCATAGTTGAAATGCTAAAAGACCTTGAGCGGGCCTCGCCAGAAAAAGAGAGTTCTTTCTCGACATAAAGTTGCGGACTGATCGGTGGTACACCCCCGTGAATCCATCCAACTAAGAGAAAGAATCTCCCAACTTCCAGGCAAAATCCCTACTCAGAGGCACACATTTCACCATGATCTGAAATAAAACTTCACACGAGTCGAAATGTGAAAAGCCCTCTTCGGAGGCCCGCTTCCCAGCGAACAGGGAAAAGATAAAAGCCTCTCCCAAGAGGCAGAAACAAAAAGACCTCTTCCCAAAGGCACAATCAAACAAAAAGACCTCTTCCCAGAGGCACAATCAAACAAAAAGACCTCTTCCCAGAGGCACAATCAAAAACTCTCATCAGAGGCTCAAGCAGGTTGAAACCCATTTTTCTTTTCGAAAGGCCCACTGCATTATGAAGTGAAACTCACTAGCCAAAGCAAAAGTGACTTTTTTCAAAAGAAAAAGAAAAAGAAAAAGAAAAAGAGGAGTGCAAAAACTTTGCAATAAAAAAGGGGAAGCCCTCTATAAAGGCACACTTTAGCTTTCAAAGGAAGATCGGTTCATCTATTCTTGAAAATACTCTTCCTCGAAAAAGTTAAAGTGCCCTTCGGAGGCCCGCTTTACCACATAGGAGAATTCACTTTGTAAGAATGTATATATGGAAAAGAAAAAGTGATATCTCCGAAGGTTAAAGCGTAAAAGCTTATATGAAACGAGGTGTACTCTGTTTAGGGCGAAATGATATTTCCACAAATATGGAATAATTATTCTCCAAAAATAGGAGTACAAGTCCCCTCGAGATTGGAAATATTACGATGCGCTTATGGTATGGGGGCAACACGGTATGGCTGCACTGGTAAAGGCAACGCCCAAACAACATACCACAAGCTCACTGTAATATTATATAAAGAAACTGGCATATATAAAAAAAGAAAAGAATAGAATAGATGCATTCTCAAACACAGACAGAAGTTTGTACAAGCAAGAGAATTATTTTATTCAACGTTATGAAAATTATGTACATTTATTCAACGTTATGAAAATTATGTACATATGCAGGTTTCAAAATAAAAGAAAAACGGGGGCCGGTACCCGCACAACGTCCGGTCAGTACAAACAAAAAGCTAAAAGCAAAAATTAAAAACAAGGAAGGGGAAGCAGGGCTCATCACTTCTTCTTACCACCACCTTTGGAGCCTTCACCTAACCTAATACGTAGTTTTTCACGACGGCTTGGGAGAGTTGGGGAAGAAGGAGAGAGGGCTACTGCCGGATCAACCTCCGCTTCCTTTTCAGTAACGGAAATGCTTTTCCTTTTCTTCTTAGAAGTAGTACTCTTCCTCCTCCTCTTCGAAGAAGACTCGCTTCCCGGGGTAAAAAGAGCAGACAATTTTATATCATTGGAAATGGTACACTCCGGGGACTCATTGCCTTCTCCAGGCCCTTCTCCCCCGTGTTCCTGTGAAGCATTAGGATCATCTACGTCTCGGAGAGCCTCTATTTGCTCCTCTTGCGATCCGGGCTGAGAGGGAGATGGGTGGGTGACCTGGAGAGGCGGGGGAGGAATAACTGAAGGAGGGGGAGTCTGAACGATGCTCGGCACTTTCTCTACAGAAGAAAAGAAGTTAAAGTCAGTAAAGAGAGGAGATAAAGGCTCGTTGAGATTCAAGAAGTAGTCAAGAAGCTCATCAAACTCATAGGAAGAGAATGAGCAGTCTATTTGAGCAAGATCAGCATTAGGATTACCTGGCGAAGTAGGCTTTGCTACATCAATCTCAAAACCCAGCGCTTCACCGCACTCTTGGCTTTCGTCTCCGTTATGGACAGTTGCACCTTCTATGATAGCTTTGGTAGGGGGTGGAGAGTGAGAACTGGAGCCGACAATGTCGATTTCGGCCGAAGGTGAAGGCTGAACTGGATCAATTGAAGTAGTTTTTCCTAAATGTTCCCCTTCTGCCATTTCGGCTCTTAATTTCGCAAGTTGTTCTTTTCCCCTGACAAGAGCGGCGCAAGCTTCGTCATCCAAGTAATGCTCCTCAAGAGTTGATTCGACGTAGCCAGCACCTTTAGCACCAAGCATGTCAAGTGCGGCCTCCCACACTTCAGCCAAAGTAATTTCATATTTGGGGCCGAGAAAGGCGGGACTACCGTGCCCTAGGACGCTGTGTAGATAGAAGTCAAATAATGTTGAACTGACATCGGCTTTAGTGGCTTGATAAGCTTCTTCAGCTGCAATTTTGCCGGCCACTGCCTCATCACGCTCTCTTTCAATCTTGGAGAGTAGAACCTTTAACGTTTCGATCTCCATATCCTAGGAGCAAGTTTTCTTTCGAAGCTCAGCAATATCGACAGTATGGCCCTCGTTAATTCTGTTTTGCACTTCTAGCCTGTCTTCGGCATCCCTCTGAGCAGCATGAGCGTCCCGCACTTGTTCCTGAAGCACTTCCTCCCTCTGGGAGTAGGAAGTAGAAGAAGTAGCAAGCTCCTCTTTAAGTTTCCCAACTTCTGCTTCGAGCTTTTCGTTACAGTCAGTGATGCTCCTCATCTCTGCGTCATGTTCATTGAGAATTTTCTACCATTCAGATTTATCGTTCTCCATGGTCAGCATAGCCTCAAGATTCGCACGATTCACTCTCTGGAGTTCGTCAACAAGTTTTTGCCAGCTCGATATTCTCTCATTATCTAGTCTGACGGCATCAAGATTTCGCAACATGGCAGGCTTGTCAATTGGAACTAAGTCGAGATCAAAGCGAACCCCCTTCAAGCACCATTGTGGAAACCGGCTTTGGAGAGTAGCTGGACCTGGCCCAACCTGATATGAAGGCCTGTTGATGATTGTCTGGATATCGGTACGGGAATGGGCAGGAGATTGAGAAGAAATGGGAGCAGTGGTCTTCTCAGAAATTGTAGGCACTGATTTCTCACTAACTTTAGCCCGTTTGCTTGGGTCATCAGCCATGTGGCTCTTCCCTCTGTCATCATGGGATTTACGTTTATGGGAATCACCCTCTCTATGGGAAGAATCGTACCGCTCATCCCCTCTTCCATAGCGTTCTTCATAAGAACGTCTCTCCTGAGACTTTCGAGCAGCCCTCTCTTCATCAGTTTCCCTATAAGTGGGAAGATAGCGCCTATAGTCATACTGACCACGCTTTCCATATTGCTTGAAGTCGTCGTAATATGAACCGCTTCGCCTCATTGGAGAACCTGCAAATGAAAAAGAAGCCTAACTTTAGAATCCTGAAAGTACAAAGAGCTAAGTGCATGAAAGTGCTGAAAAGTTCTAAGTGTGTGTGATGTGCAAACAACGCGCGTCAAACTACGAACCACTCTTCGATCGTGGAAGAATGGTGGGGTTAGTAGTTAACGTCAACTCTTGAGTCGATGGAGCTTGTTGCAAAGTAGAAGTCGTTTCAACTACTGAGGAAGAAACCATAGTAGTAATAGGGTCATCTTTAAAGAGCTCCTGTGAAGTGACAAATAGGTCGCTCAACCCTTCAAAAGTGTCGTCCCCGCTCTGCTTGACAGGGCTTGTTTTCCGGCTTCTTCATCACCAGACTTCTGTGAAAGTTGGGGAGATCCCTAAGGCTCTTCTTCCTCAATAACTGGGGCAAGTGCGAATTTTCCAAACGACCCCGCAACGTCGGCAGTAGTAGAGCACTTCACTAGAGAAGCCTCGAAGGCAGGTTCTTTTGGTATAGGTTCGTCAGTAGAAACTGGGGCATCCAATGCTTTAGATGGGGAGTCTGGAACCTCATGGGGGTGTGTAGAGCGAGAAGAATGCAAAAGTCCAAACTGATGTAAAAATTCGTCCCTCAATAAGAACTTTATACTTCTCTCTTCTGCGATCACGGCATTCAGTCTTTCAAAAATTTGCTTATGGCCTGGATCTCTAGTGGGGGGAGGAAGCGCTGAAAAAGAAAGAGTGAAATTAGCACTTAGCAACCCAGATCTCGAAAAACTCAGGAATGGAAAAATAGAAACAAGTAATCTTACTTCCTACTCTCTAGATGGTGTAAAACCCTGGGGGGCAGCGAACGAAGAAAAACTGATTTAAGAAGCCATGAACGCTTTCGGAAAGATCAGTGATGAGTTTGCGATTCCTAGCGCTTCTTATAAAAACAATGGAGGGATGATCTTTAGTCTTTGTGAAAGAACATAAATAAAAAATTTCCTCGAAACTCGACAGTCGATCCAGAGTTCTCATGAATAAAACACACAACCCCATCAGAATGGCATAACCATTGGGGTGCAGTTGGAACGGAGAGATGGTCAATCGAAGTAGAAACTGTTGAAGAAAGTCATTGAAGGGAGGAATAGCACCGCACAAGCACATTTGGCGGTTGACAGCAACGAAGCCGCGAGGAGGTCTATCAGCAAAATCATTTGGCCCGGGCAATATAGCATCCGTTTCAACAATGCCAAATTGGGCGCGTAATAGATTAGACGCTCGTTGACTCAAGGAAGTTGAGACTCTTTTCGGTGGAGTGGTCAGCGGAGCAGCTATTGGAAGAGCCTCTCCAGTTTGTTCCGTTACTTCTTCTTGATGTGAGGCCATTCTATATAAACAACTGGATATTCAAACGAGAAGGTGCACGTTTCCTAAATGTGTGAAGTGCTGTGTAAAACTAATAAACCAATAAGCGGATATAACTAAAATTGAACTAACATACATTTGTCAACTTTAAAGTTTCAAAGTTTGTTGTTTTAAATCTAAGTACAAGTGCAGTGTTGATGCAAACAAATCAGTTTCAGTCAAACAATGCTTTGCTTTAATACTTCATTTGAATTGGATTCACAGCATTACATACAATCTCTTTAAAGTTGATTATGTTCTATTTCGACTAATATGTCATTAGATGTGGGCAATCAGTGACAAGTATATTTGTCCCATTTTTCTGCAAGTTTTGTGTTTAACAGGTTGATAGTAATAAAGCTGGTGTAATCTGTAAAGAAACGCAACAAAGTTCAAGCAGTTTATCCTGGCAATTCAAATTGGAAATACAATCAAGTTCTATCAACATCTCTAAGTTTTCAAATTTTGTTCAGGTCATTGAGTCACAGTCCAAAAGTTCTCTAAGTCATGAATCGTTCACGACCTAACAGGGTGGGATGCAATTGGCTTAGGCTAAAGGAAACAATTTGGCAAGTAAAAGATTTTTCAAGTGATGAGTCGTCCACGACCTAAAGGTTGAGTCGTCCACGACCTAAAAGTTAAGTCGTCCATGACTTAAAAGATTTCCTGCAAGTTAAGTCGTTGGTTCCTTAAATCGTTGGTCCTATAAGCCGCAAAGCGTGTTGAGGAGAAAAGGCTTCGGTTCAAAGTGATGAGAATTTCTCTAAGTCTTAGGTCGGCCGCGACTCAAAGCTTATGTCGTTTCTTGTTAAGTCGTAAAGGGTTATAGGTCGCCCAAAATTACTGAGTCGTGTCCAAGTCAGCATTTTACTTCATCGACAAACCCCCCATCTAATCAGAAACCCTTCACCTTCTTAACCCGCTAACCCGTTAGCCTCTCCACCAACACAAGCCCTAATTTTCACCTGATGACGAATCGTCCAAAAACTAAATCACCGCAAATTCAATGCCTGTCACTCCAACGCAACTCAAAAATCGATTAGCTTGAAGCATTGAAGCCCACCAATCAAATGTTTAAACCTAAATCAAGCCAACTAGAGTTCGTCAACTATCGAAAATTCGCGATGACGCATTGCGTGGAGAGGTGGGTTAGGATGGAGAAAAATGGAATTCATGAATCAGAGATGGTAAAGGATTAGGAGAAGAAAGCAAGATCACTTACACGATGTAATCTCAAGATTAATCGGTGACTGATTGAATCGAAATCGCCTTTGGAAGCTCAGGAAAGAGTTAACAGCAAAAACAAATGAAGAGGCAGGTAATGAAAAGAAAGGAGGGGATAGACGACTTGTAGTAGAGAGGCCTGAAGCGGCTCATGCGACCTAACCTTTAGGTCGTACACGATTCAGCGACTTAGAGGGGGACGGGTTAAAGGATATCGAAGCACGTGACCTAACCATTAGGCGTGTACTTTGAGGGGCAAATGTTAACCCCTATGCTCAGCGGCTCAAAAGGAAGAAGACTTAAGGGTACAACGGCTTAACGACCTACCGACTTAAGGAAGCCATGACTTAGCGGGTTAAGAGAAGGGTTACCGACTTAACAACCTTGAAGGGTTACCGACTCAACGGCCTTGAAGGGTTACCGACTTAATACCTTAAGGTAGTTACCGACTCAACGACTCAAGAGATGGCCAACCTAACGACTCAAGACACGAAAGGCCCAAACAACTTCACTTAAGCCATGGCTGACTTACAACTTATGCTAGGTCGCTCACGACCTAAGCACAAAGGCAAATCCAATGTTGTGTTACTTAAACGGGTGCCTGTTAACTCGTTCGTGACATAGGACTTGTACTCAGTAGACACAGCAACCCAGTTAAGCCTTATCTCGGAAACGTGACTTATGACCTGTCCCTAAGTCGCTGCCGGCCTATAATCTGGCTTAAGTCGGTAACGACCTTGTACTTAGAGGTTTTGACCATGCCGCTTTCCTGAAGTTGCTAGTACCTATCAATTAGTACTAAAGGACATAAGCGAGCCAGTTAAATCATAACTCCTGATGCCTTAACCCGCCAACGACCCACGACTTATCCTAAGTCGGCCACGACTTATCTTAAGTCGGCCACGACTTAAGACTTGGCAATAATTTCTGCCCAGAATTCTCTATAAATACATGACCATCTCCAACTTTAAGGGGACTTTTTTTGGACAATCTCTTCAAGCGCCGATACTCTGCCAGTTTCTAAACCGACTTTATACTTGAAGTTTCGAAGAACACTACAAGCTACTTTGAATGACTTTCCATATCCGACATGGATTCGAAGACTTTCATCTGCATCGAAGCTTAAGCTACTTGCTCAAAGTGTTTTTTAACTAAAGAGATTTATACTTAAAGAGCATTGTATCGTTTTGTAACAAGATCAGTAATAAAGATACTTAAAGTGGACGTAGGCTACTCCTTAGGCCGAAGCACTATAAAATCGTCGTCTATTACTGTATTTTCTGTTATTTTAGCTGATATTCTGTTCCCGAACTGTTGGGTGGTGCTTTCACATTCACACTTCACACACCGGGGTGTTAGCGTTCGATTTTAAGTGTTAACAATGTAGATACATATCTTGGCATTAAATGCTAGCACAACAACTCTCATCAGCCACTAACAGTATCGATCTTATCAGCCGAAGTAAGTATGGCAAAAGAATAACAAAGAAAAAGGACATAAGCATTAAATACATATCAATTTCATCCACGCCTGTTGTAAAAACAAATAGTAACCCTATACAAACATTGCCTTCTTCTATATATACATATGTATTTCCTTATCTCAGTTTCTTCCCTTCAAACTGAGTGACTTCTGAAGTAATAGCATCTTAAAAGCTCAAACAATATTCAATTTCAACACCAAACAATCCACTAAAGCCAGAGATCAAAGAAGATTGTGGGAGGAAGATCAAAGCAAAACCATCACTCAGTTTTTAAAAAAAAAATTCAAAACTGCTTTTCAAACTAGCTATGCTCTGTCTTCTCAAAATGGTGAGTAACTTCAATTTAAAATGCTTAAGTATATTTATATATGATTGATTGATTTATGCCTGAACTAAATATGAGAATGTGTTTATATACTGTTGAATGATTGTGTGTTTATGAAATGATCCCTGCAAGTTTTAGCCTGTAATACACCTCTGTATTTAAATTTCAAGTTCATGTTTGCTTCAAAAATCATTTTCTCTTGATCAAAACATAAGTTGGATACAGGAATTAAATAAAACTTGGTTGTTTTATTATAAGCTTTAGTTTAAGATTTTATTTTAGCTAAAGAAATTTAGTATTTGCTCTGGAAATAAAATTTAAACAGGAAACTCAAGTTTCTGTAAAAATTCAAACATTTTACTTTACTAATTCAGGTATGAAAATGGAATCCCTATACTTTAACATGAATTTTATAGTTAAAATCATAATTTTTAGATATGGGATCAAAGAGTAATTTGGGTTTGTCTAATTTGTGCCTTTCGAGTCGCCATGGGTGATCCCATTGATGGGTGAGGTCGAGCCGCCTCCTGGAGGTAGAGGAGCGATCGGAGGATCGAGGAAAAATGGGGGAAGGTGGCGCAGTTGGTCGTGGCGGCAGTGGCGAGTGGTTTATTTCTGGAAACCTAGTTTTGTTCGGGGGTATTGGGTGATTCGTTTTCCCTTTGTGGTGGATCGAGTGGCGTACGGTTTTGGGAAATGATGGCTGGTGGACGATGAAGCGATGGCCGGAGTTGTAGACTGGCCGGTAGTCGGAGCTCGAAGAACATCGCGATGACAGGGTTGAGGATCGTATGGGTTTGAGTGTTCCAGGTTTTCAAACTCGACCTCGAATCTTGATTTCGAGATGATGGGATGGTTCGAGTGGTCGGAGTAAGTACGGGAGTTGATCGTCGACGTGTTCGATGTCGCGGCGATGACTGGGGCTGGCTGGCGACCATGTGCACGTGCACGAGCACGTTGGTCTGGGTTTGGGTATATTTTTTTTTGGGTTTGCCTGGGAAGAACGGGGGGAGTCTCACGTCATACTCGAGTAATCTGAGTAGCATACTCGATGGAAGGAAGAGGGGTGCTCGAGTGAAAGTTTATTACAGGTTTTCAACCTTAAACTGTTTCCTTGTTTGGGAATTTAAAAAAAAAAATTAAATCAAGGTTTTAAAACTGAGGTTTAAATCAAAATGTAAACAAAATTCAAGTTTAAATAGGAACTTATTTTGTAAGTAAAATAAAGTTTTAAATTCAATTTGGTTTAATAATTTCAAAGTAATCAAGTGTATTAAAGAAGTTTGAATTCAAAAATAGAATTGAATTGTAGATGGGAATTAAACAAGCCGAAATTTTAAAAGTTTAAAATTGAATTAAATTTTTAACCAGATTTCCAGATTTTGAAATAAATTAAGATTTATAACTTAAGTCTTTAAAATAAATTATATATACTAAAGTTAAAAAAAAGGAAAGAAAAAAATTAATTTTTAACTCTTTAAGAATTTCCTTTATAGTAAATTGTTTTTTTACATGTAAATATTACAATGGAATTGAAAAGGGAATTTGAAAACAATTAATTAGATTGAATTATTTAATAATAATTATTTGTGGAATTGTGAAGTGTAATTACTTAATGACAATAATTAAAGAATTAGTTATTAAATATAATTAATGAGTTAATTGGATTAGTTCAGTTTTGTCACTTAAGTTAATTAATCTTGAATAACCACCTGAAAATTTTAGGAATTATAATTACTTAGAAAAGTAATTAATTGATAATTACCGGATGTAATTGATTAAATGATAATCAGTAATTTGGGTATAATTATGTGTTAAGGGGTTAGTTTAATTTATTAATTAAAGAATTAATTAATAATTGTGATTAATTAAGATAAATTAAATAATTAAAGGTTAAGCTAATTCATTAATTAAGATTGATTAGTCCGTAACTAAAAGTGAATTAATAAATGATAAAAGGGGATTTTATTCTAAAATAAATTGAAATTAACTTAGGATAATTAACCTAGATTTATAATTAATACAGTTGATTCAAATTTATCAGTCAACTAATGAATTTTACTCGTGAATGTTTGAACTTGACTGAATAATTAATTTGTATGATATCCCTGATATTGATGCTTTGTGATATATCCTGATTTGTGTTATGATCTGGAATATAATATATTTACCAGAGATAAATGTAATTATCATCTGTGATATATATATATATATATATATATATATATCTGTGTTATGTGGATAAAAGATAAGCATTATGGTTTATATCGCTTGTCAAATATAAGCGTTATAGTCTATAACCGCTTATCAAATAAATTTCTGTATTTGACCTGTGATGGTTGAATGATGTTGCACTATTGCGTTAAACCCCTGGACTACACCACACACGCACAATTATGGATTTCACAAGGAAATCAGTTAAGTCATAGATTTTTGAAATAATTTTAAATTTAAATTTTTAAATTCAAATGTTTTGGAATTGGAATCAGAATAAGTGTGAAAACCTTTTGGAATGGAATTTCAAGATAAAATTTGTTTTAAATAACTTGATCAATTTTTGGAATTTAAATAATTTAATTTAAACTTAGATTCAAGATTTGAAATTGAATTATATGATTTGAAATTAGGGATTAAAGACGTTATGTTAGTTATATACGGGTTTGAAACCATATTTAAAGTATTGTTTTGGGAATTCAAATTAACACAAAGATTGTAACTTGTATAAATGAAATCGGGTTTTTTTTCAAAAATAAAACTATTGTCTCTAAATGATAAAAAGCTTTCATTTCAAATTTTATTAAAAGGATTTTCAAGTTAAATTAAAATAGTTTTCTAAGTTATAGATTAATATTCGGAAACGAATTTTGAAAATGAATATTGGGAACAGTTTAAAAGCTATGAGACAAATCTTTGATTTAAAGATTTAATGAATTAATCTTTTTGAAACGGAATTGTTTTGAAATTTGGGAATGAATATTTTTGAAAATAGGTGATCTTCATGAAATAAATCTTTTGTTTAAAAGATTTAAAATGGTAATTGGTTTAAACCATTTGAAAGTAAGTTTTGAATTATTAAGTGGTGACTTAATTGAAATCCCATATCCATATGTTTTAAATATTGCGCTCACTATTCGGTTTAGCTGGGAAAGGACCTTTGTGTCGTATAACCCATTCTGAATATGTGATTCGACGTTATGGATAGCATTTGAAGACCGGTGATGAAGACCGGGTATTTGCGAGAGTGATAGGATGACCTATCGATTGTCTCTGCACTGAGTCTCACCCGTATAGAGACTCCCTAAGTGATGGGAAGTCCGATCGAGATTGCGAATGCCCGGATTGCAAGGACCTCTTTGGAAGTGCCTTCGGTTCTGTTCGAACCCAGAACAGACTTGTATGGATTGTATGCCTGACATTACAATTTGAGATATAAAGTAGATTTCTTTCAAATACATTTATATTGGCGGTAGAGAATTTATTCTCTTAACTTAACACCCTTTTCTGAAACGTACGAGCTCAGATGTTATGTAGTTGAAGGTTATCAGCGATATATTCCCAATTTGGTAATGTGACATGCTGAGTGATGCTGATCATTTGTTGATCAAAGTGTGGCTTTTGTATAAAGCGTAGCTATGTGGACGAGACTTCGTCGGACCTCACACCCCGGAATGGTCAAAACAGGAAAGATGCAGCAAGGTTATTGGGGGTAGCGCCCTTTAGGGTATGTATATCTCCTTCTGGATAGAAGTGGCATCATGGTATGGAGCCCAGATACTTAACTTATGTGGATATCGCAAATATATATATATATATATATATATATATATATATATATATATATATATATATATTTTACTTTGTGATTGTTTTTGGGGCCCCAGATATAGGTTGTTACGACCGGGGGATGACATACCCGTGTCAGTAGTTACCCAGTTAGGGGTAACCCGGCCTTGTGTTGGCAGAGATCCTGTAAGGTTCTCGGGGACGTCTTTCCAGAGACGTTTCCATGTGGCAATGGAAAGTTCCTTGGCCTGACCATTTGTTAGAAATCCAAAGAAACAATATGAACCCTTTATGATTGTGAATTGTAACCTGCTTCCTCAGGAGGTAGTTATAGCGGGCATAATATAATGGTACCTATGCTGGCTAAGATTTATATTCTACTTTCGAAATGTTTTCTACACTATGCACTAATAATAATATCAGAAATGATTTGATTTTGCGTAGTAAGCATCTTTGACTAACATAAGAAGAAATCTCCTCCAAGTCTGCGTTTGCATTGTGTGTGTGGCGGGAGGTCTTATGGTAGTTTCATTTTCTAAAAGCTTTGCGAATTGATTTTAAAATCTTTTGTTGATTGTTTTAAAAGATAAACTGTTTTTGTTGCTCACACCAGTCCCATGAATGATCCGGAGTTTATTGTTTCTCTCCTAAACTCTGGGTGCTCAAATATTTTTCTACATGAGCAGTCTAGAGTTGGGTTTTTCAGATAGTCAGATGTAGTGGATTGTCTGGAGTTAGTTCAGTCTTTGGATCAGACTGCACTTTCTTATCTTTGTGCATCGTTATTGGGAGTTCGAGCTATTGTTGGATTGGTTCTTGGAAATGGAGTTGCAGTTTTTGGAGTTCTTCCTTGAAGACTATCTTAGAGTTATTTT
This sequence comes from Allium cepa, assembly GCA_030765085.1. Lineage (NCBI taxonomy): Eukaryota > Viridiplantae > Streptophyta > Magnoliopsida > Asparagales > Amaryllidaceae > Allium > Allium cepa. The sequence continues at coordinate 1,036,213,640 of CM060928.1, forward strand.
GTTCTGCTGCTGGTGTTATCATTTTCTTTTCCGTTGCTATTTTATTGTATCATATCTCTGATGTATATTGATATCTATTGGATCATCTGTTGTATCAGATATTGTATCAAAGCTTTATATCAATGTATTATTCTTTTCTTCTGTTGTGATGTTTATTTAATGTCCGGCGAATCGGATTTGAACGGTCGATTCTATGGCATTCGAATATGATCTGAAGTATGGATGTCGATTTTCGAGCGCGAAAAATCCCTCTCGTTACAAGTGGTATCAGAGCTAAGGTTAAACTTTAGCTCAGGAGTATAAAACATTAAGTAGCTCATTAGCGATAGGGTGAAGTATCCCTAGAATGAGTAATCCTTAAGATATCCGTTCGAATGTCTCAGTAAATTCTCTTACTATCCGTCGATAGTAAGTATGAGTGCAAGAAGAAAACGAGATAGGGGATAGGGGGATACGACTATAAATGGTCGATACTCTGTCACAACAACGGAAACAATCTTTCTTATCAATTTCCTTTAATTCATCTTTTCAAATTTTTTTGATTGCTTCGTGACAGCTCCAGAAAGAAGTTCGGTGTGATGATGGCCCAATGAATCGCTGTAGAAAATTCTTATTTCGTATCTTCATCGATTTCTCATCAGTTTTTGATTTAAACTTTAATGAATTTGAATTTGAATAAATTGGAAATTTTAAATAAAATTGAAATTATAAATTGAGTTAAATTGGTTAATAGAATATGAGGATAAATTTGAATTGTATCGATAAAACAATTTCATTTAAAACCAAATTTGAATTTTTGAAATTCTGTTATAATTTCTTGGGTTGATCAATGTCCGAAGAGGGACAAATTATATATACTTTGAGATCTGCCGATTTAAGTTTGGAACCGATATCTGATGTTTGGGAATTATGGAGATCAAATATATCTATCTTTGTTGTTTTCGTGCCTGCAAATTTCGAGGACGAAATTTCTTAAGGAGGGGGAATTTGTAACAATTCCAGATTTTTATAAATTTCAAATTGATAATTAAATTAAATTCTTATTTAAAATGGTGAAATTTATTGATAAATTGATTTGAAAATTCAATAAAATGAAGTCTTTAAATAAAAATATAAATATCTCAAATAAGTTTATAGTTAAATAAAATAGAAATTTATTTATATTTAACAAGTTTAACAAATTTATACAATATAGGAAACAAAAGAAATAAGACATAGAATAAAACACATTACACAAATTTGTTAAGATTCAAATAATAGGATGCCATTTCCATTACAAAGCACTTGCAAAGTAAATAATAAAATAAGTAAACAAAATATATTCAAGTAGGAAATCAAAGGAAATATATACTCAAAATGAAACAATTAAAAAAAATACATGTGAATGAGCTTGCAAAGAAAAACAGTCAGGTACAAAATTTTAAAACATATAAGAACAAGACATATAAAAGTATATTCAAAATAAGATATAGATGTATAAAATAATAAGTAAAACATATTAGAACAAATTCTAACATCATGTTAAAAAATAAAATCCATCCATAATACAAAGTAATATGACTAAAGAAAGGGAAAACTGAAATATAAAATCAAGTATGCAAAGCAAGAAACAAAAGTACATTCTGCTGTATAAAACATAAACAAATTATTGTTAAGCAAAACAAATAAATAAAAATAATAACATGTAATTCTATGCATAAGCAAATGAAGACATAAGGTACCAATGCATTTAATACCACATCTTCCCAAGTACAAAATATATATTCTCAACCGAGTAAAGTAAGCAAGGCAAGTAAATAAATATGTTGGTTTATGAAACAAGAATAAGATAAGTCTGTAGATACATATCCTGGCATTAAATGCTAGCACAACAAGTCTCATCAGCCACTAACAGTATAGATCTTATCAGCCGAAGTAAGTATGGAAAAACAATAACAAAGAAAAAGGACTTAAGCATTAAATACATATCATTTTCAACCATGCCTGCTATAAAAACAAATAGCAACCCTATACAAACATTGCCTTCTTCTATATATACGTATGTATTTCCTTATCTCAGTTTCTTCCCTTCAAACTGAGTGACTTCTGAAGTAATACCATCTTAAAAGCTCAAACAATATTCAATTTCAACACCGAACAATCCACTAAAGCCAGAGATCAAAGAAGATTGTGGGAGGAAGATCAAAACAAAACCATCACTCAGTTTTTAAGAAAAAATCAAAACTGCTTTACAAACTAGCTATGCTCTGTCTTCTAAAAATAGTGAGTAACTTCAATTTAAAATGCTTAAGTATATTTATACATGACTGATCGATTTATGCCTGAACTAAATATGAAAATGTGTTTATATACTGCTGAATGATTGTGTGTTTATGAAATGATCCCTGCATGTTTATAGCCTGTAATACACCTCTGTATTTAAATTTTCAAGTTCATGTTTGCTTCAAAAATCATTTTCTCTTGATCTAAACATAAGTTGGACATAGGAATTAAATAAAACTTGGTAGTTTTATTATAAGCTTTAGTTTAAGATTTTATTTAAGCTAAAGCAATTTAGTATTTGCTCTGGAAATAAAATTTAAGCAGGAAACTCAAGTTTCTGTAAAAATTCAAACATTTTACTTTAGGAATTCAGGTATGAAAATGGAATCCCTATACTTTAACATGAATTTTATAGTTAAAGTCATAATTTTTAGATTTGGGATCATAGAGTAATTTGGGTTTGTCTAATTTGTGCCTTTTGAGTCGCCGTGGGTGATCCCATTGAGCGGAGAGGTCGAGCCGCCTCCTGGAGGTGGAGGACCGATCGGAGGATGGAGGAAAAATGGGGGAAGATGGCGCAGTTGGTCGTGGCGGCGGTGGCGAGTGGTTTATTTCTCGAAACATAGTTTTGATCGAGGTTATTGGGTGATTTGTTTTCCCTCTATGGTTGATCGAGTGGCGTATGGTTTTGGGAAATGATGGCTGGGTGGACGATGAAGCGATGGCTGGAGTAGTGGACTGGTCGGTGGTCGGAGCTCGGAGAACATCGCGATGACAGGGTTGAGGATCGTACGGGTTCGAGTGTTCCACGTTTTCAAACTCGACCTCGAATCTTGATTTCAAGATGATGGGATGGTTCGAGTGGTCGGAGTACGTTCGGGAGTTGATCGTCGACATGTTCGACGTCGTGGCGATGACTGGGGCTGGCCGGCGACCATGTGCACGTTTACGAGCACGTTGGTCTGGGTTTGGGTTTTTTTTTTGGGTTTACCTGGGAAGAACGGGGGGAGTCTCGCGTCGTACTAGAGTAATTCGAGTAGCATACTCGAAGCAAGGAAGAGGGTTGCTCGAGTGAAAGTTTATTATAGGTTTTCAACCTGAAATTGTTTCCTGGTTTGGGATTTTAAACAAAAATTTAAATTTTAAATCAAGGTTTTAAAACTGAGGTTTAAATCAAAATGTGAACAAAATTCTAGTTTAAATTGGAACTTAGTTTGTAAGTAAAATAAAGTTTTAAATTCAATTTGGTTTAATAATTTCAAAGTAATTAAGTGTATTAAAGAAGTTTGAATTCTAAAATAGAATTGAATTGTAGATGAGAATTAAACATGCTGAAATTTTAAAAGTTTAAAATTGAATTAAATTTTTGACCAGATTTCCAGGTTTTGAAATAAATTAAGATTTATAACTTAAGTGTTTAAAATAAATTAAATGTACTAAATTTAAAAAAAAGAGGAAAGAAAAAAATTGATTTTTAACTCTTTAACAATTTCCTTTACAGTAAATTGTTTTTTTTTTACATGTAAATATTACAATGGAATTGAAAAGGGAATTTGAAAACAATAAATTAGATTGATTTATTTAATAACAATTATTTGTGGAATTGTGAAGTGTAATTACTTAATGATAGTAATTAAAGAATTAATTATTAAATATAATTAAGTGAGTTAATTGGATAAGTTCAGATTTGTCACCTAAGCTAATTAATTTAGAATAACCACCTGAAAATTTTAGTTATTATAATTACTTAGAAAAGTAATTAATTGATAATTACCGGATGTAATTGATTAAATGATAATCAGTAATTTGGGTATAATTATGTGTTAAGTGGTAGTTTAATTTGTTAATTAAAGAATTAATTAATAATTGTGATTAATTAAGATAAATTAAATAATTAAAGGTTAAATTGATTCATTAATTAGGATTGATTAGTCCATAATTAAAAGTGAATCAATAAATGATAAAAGGGGATTTTATTCTAAAATAAATTGAAATTAACTTAGGATAATTAACCTAGATTTATAATTAATACAGTTGATTCAAATTTATCAGTCAACTAATGAATTTTACTTGAGAATGCTTGAACTTGACTGAATAATTAATTTGTTTGATATCCATGATATTGATGCTTTGTGATATTTCCTGATTTGTGTTATGATCTGGAATATAATTTATTTATCTGAGATAAATGTAATCATATATATATATATCCGTGTTCTGTGAATAAAAGATAAGCGTTATGGTTTATACCGCTTATCAAATATAAGCGTTATAGTTTATAACCGCTTATCAAATAAATTTCTGTATTTGATCTGTGATGGTTGAATGATGTTGCACTATTGTGTTAAACCCCTGGACTATACCATACACACACAATTATGGATTTCACGAGGAAATCGGTTAAGCCACAGATTTGTGAAATAGTTTTAAATTTGAATTTTTAATTTCAATTGTTTTGGAATTGGAATCGGAATAAATGTGAAAAGCTTTTGGAACGGAATTTCAAAATATTTTTTTTAAAATAACTTGATTAAGTTTTGGAATTTAAATAATTGAATTTAAACTTAGATTCAAGATTTGAAATTGAATTATATTATTGAAATTAGGGATTAAAGATGTTATGTTAGTTATATACGGGTTTGAAACCATATTTAAAGTATTGTTTTGGGAATTCAAATTAACACAAAGATTGTAACTTGTATAAATGTAATCGGATTTTTTTCAAAATAAAACTATTGTCTCTAAATGATAAAAAGATTTCGTTTCAAATTTTATTAAAGGATTTTCAGGTTTAAATTAAAATAGTTTTCTAAGTTATAGATGAATATTCGGAAACGAATTTTGAAATTGTATATTGGGAACAATTTAAAAGCTATGAGACAAATCTTTGATTTAAAGATTTAATGAATTAATCTTTTTGAAACGGAATTGTTTTGAAATCCGGGAATGAATATTTGTGAAAATAGGTGAACTTCATGAAATAAATCTTCTGTTTAAAAGATTTGAAATGGTAGTTGGTTTAAACCATTTGAAAGTAAGTTTTGAATTATTAAGTGGTGACTTAATTGAAATCCCATATCCATATGTTTTAAATAGTGCACTCACTATTCGGTTTAGTCGGGAAAAGACCTTTGTGTCGTATAACCCATTCCGAATATGTGATTCGACATTATGGATATGATTTGAAGACCGGTGATGAAGACCGGGTATTTGCGAGAGCGATAGGATGACCTATCGATTGTCTCTGCACTGAGTCGCGTCGGTATAGAGACTCCCTAAGTGATGGGAAGTCGGGTCGGGATTGTGAATAACCTAATTGCAAGGACTTCATTGGAAGTGCCTTCGGTTCTGTTCGAACCCAGAACAGACTTGTATGGATTGTATGCCTGACATTACAATTTGAGATATAAAGCAGATTTCTTTCAAATACATTTATGTTGGTGGCGGAGAATTTATTCTCTTAGCTTAACACCCTTCCATGAGATGTACGAGCTCGGATGTTATGTAGTTGAAGGTTATCAGCGATATGTTCCCAATTTGGTAATGTGGCATGCTGAGTGATGCTGATCATTTGTTGATCAAAGCGTGGCTTTTGTATAAAGCGTAGCTTTGTGGACGAGACTTCGTCGGACCTCACAACCCGGAATGGTCAAAACAGGAAAGATGCAGCAAGGTTATTGGGGGTAGCACCCCTTAGGGTATGTACATCTCCTTCTGGATAGAAGTGGTATCATGGTATGGAGCCCAGATACTTAACTTATGTGGATATCGCAAATATATATATATATATATATATATATATATATATATATATATATATATATATCTTACTTTGTGATTGTTGTTTGGGCCCTGGATAAAGGTTGGTTACGACTGGGGGATGGCATACTCGTATCAGTAGCTACCCAGTTAGGGGTAACCCGGCCTTGTGTTGGCAGAGATCCGGTTAGGTTCTCGGGGACGTCTTTCCAGAGGCATTTCCATGTGGTAATGGGAAGTTCCTTGGCCTGACCATTTGTTAGAAATCCAAAGAAACAATACGAACCCTTTACGATTGCGAATTGTATAACTTGCTTCCTCAGGAGGTAGCTATAGCGGGCATAATATAATGGTACCTATGCTGGATAAGATTTATATTCTACTTTCGAAATGTTTTCTACACTATGCACTAATAATAATATCAAAAATGATTTGATTTGCGTAGTAAGCATCTTTGACTAACATAAGAAGAAATCTCCTCCAAGTCTGCATTTGCATTGTGTGTGTGGCGAGAGGTCTTATGGTAGGTTTATTTTCTAAAAGCATTGCGAATTGATTTTAAAATCTTTTGTTGATTGTTTTAAAAGATAAACTGTTTTTGTCGCTCACACCAGTCCCATGACTGATCCGGAGTTTATTGTTTCTTTCCTAAACTCTGGGTGCTCAATTTTTTTTCTACACGAGCAGTCTAGAGTTGGGTTTTTCAGATAGTAAGATGTAGTGGATTATCTGGAGTTAGTTCAGTATTTGGATCAGACTGCACTTGCTTAACTTTATGCATCGTTATTAGGAGTTCGAGCTATTGTTGGATTGGTTCTTGGAAATGGCGTTGCAGTTTTTGGAGTTCTTCCTTGAAGACTATCTTAGAGTTATTTTGTTCCACTGCTGGTGTTATCGTTTTCTTTTCCGCTGCCATTTTATTACATCATATCTCTGATGTATATTGATATCTATTGGATCATCTGTTGTATCAGATATTGTATCAAAGCTGTATATCAATGTATTATTCTTTTCTTCCGTTGTGTTGTTCACTTAATGTTGTTATAAGCTCCGGCGAATCGGATTTGAACGGTCGATTCTACGGCATTCGAATATGATCTGAAGTATGGATGTCGATTTTCGAGCGCGAAAAATCCCACTTGTTACATTTTTATTCGTCAAAAATCTCATTAAAACAACGCGCTTCAAAAATATAGCATCGGAATAAAAATTCGTTATAAAAATAATGGCAACAAAATACATTTTAAAACCAAACACTTGTTCAACGTAAATTAAACACTGGTATTTAAAATATTTTCATGCAATTGAACTTGCACGTACACATTGAAAATGATGGTCTGGGCAATACTTTTTCTCGCACACAAATGAATGCATGCTTACTATAACTTACAAAGTTTTAAAGTAACCAGTGCAATACTTCATGCGCGTTAACAAAACAAGTAATTAAATGACCTGGTTTTTCATGCACGGACCAATATTAAGAAGTGACCAATAATATTTGCATGTAACATATTTGCACGGTCCAATATGACCCAGGTAATATTTGCACATAAAATATGAAGTAATGAAAATCAATGATGGCCAGGTAATATATTCATGTGTACAACACTATCTTCATGCACGTGCTAAAATGAAGATGACCTGGCCTTGTTAAATTTGGTATGCACGTACACGATTTTTTTTGGCCTGGGTTGTGTACTTCCATAACGAAAATTTTTAAAATAGGAAAAATAGTGATCTGGACTCCTTTTTCATGCATACACCTCATACACAAAATATAAAGAGAATGGTGCACCACTTTTCACGCAACGCGTTAGCTTGCATACATAAATTTTCCTATTCTTATACATACACGTTAATTAGGTCTGACCTTTTTAACTTACGCGTACACAAGTGAAGACGTGAAAACTGACCTTGCTATACACGTAACAAATTTTAGAATGCTCTTGAACAAAATCAAAATGAGTTGAAACTTGTTTTAGATAAAAAGCAAGTGAAGCTAGAATACACGATCTGATTCATTTTAATAGCACGCATGAAATCATTAAGAAAAGGAAGCGACCTGTGCTCGTGCATGAAACATAACAAGGTTCTGGATTTGCACGTAAACATTTTAAAATGACTGGTTTCATATATTTGCACAGACAAAATAATTAAAATATGCAAAAGTGGTGATCTGGACTTGCTTATTCACACAAATGCAAAAATGAGTTTTGGTGCTACGTAAAAGTGGTGATCTGTTCATATTTCACACGCCCATGCCATCATATTCATAAATAAAATGCAAGCCTGGGTTTACATGAACACCTGAATTATAGGGTTGGAAAAACACAATGGCCAGGACGCATATACGCAATTAAGAACTTGAACTAAAATTAAAGCTACCAGTAACCTAACTTTGGTGTTATACGGCTCTATACATAAAAATGATAACATGGAATCACTTGTGCGCAATATAACTTACACGCAATGATGAAGATAATATATAAAAGGCGCATAAATTTATTCGATAGCATGTGCTCGTTACCACTTTTTAGGCATAGACTATATTGATATATAAATTTATATTTATACATGCGTAGGAATTTATCAGATCATGGGATAAAATGAACCAAAGGATAGACAAAAATATAAATTGAACTGATAAACCACTTAGCGAAAGAATGTTGCAAACCAATATAAACAACAAAACATCAAAAATAGGCAGCATAGTTTTTAAATTAGAAATGTGAGTATAAAACTCACCTTAAATTTGCCTCAAAAACACTAGCAACTAGATCCAACAGAAAGCAAGTATTTTTACTGTCATTCAAAGCTTTCACCGAGCTACTTGAAAAATGAAGAAACGAAAAATGATGAAGCTACTTTCTTTTCACTAATATTGTGTACAGATCAAAATGAATGCACTGGTATCAATTGTGTACAATTGCATTAAAAGGAGACGTGCAAAAAGAAGGAAAAGGACACATCAAGCTAAAAATGATGACAGTGAGTAATGTTCTTATATTTGCTTTAAAAATATATGGTGATAGCACATGTCATTTTTGCTTTATTTTTGTTGATAGCAAGATCATCTTTGCTTTTAAACAACCTGTAGTTAACAGAGTTTTAGAAAGTAAAACAAAAGGTCGGATTCAATATACGTACAAATAGGAAGTCTTTATCATCATTCGGCTTAAAACATAAATAGATGTTTTCACACCTTTAGTCAATGTAATACATATAACGTTAGCTTGCAACAGTATTATCAAGTGGCTGATTTTAGTAACTTGGTATAGAGATAGAATTAAAAGCTATACTATTACAAGCAAAGAACAGTATGAAGAAAAGAATGGAAGCCATGGACTTTGACCTTATGCATTCATTTTAGCGTAATATTGAAAGGTAAGATAAATCCCTGGTAATCACAATGTTCAGTACAAACTTTTACTTAACTTGCCAACTAGCTCAGTACAGGTTTATTCTATGTGAAATCAAGTTGCAACATGTCCTGAAATCGCTCAAGTAGTTGATATGAACAAAAGATGCCATCAACCCGATTTCAGTGCATGTAGGATTGTTGTAAATAATATGAACAATTACTATTTTAAATTTTTATTACGGCGATAATAAAATCACGGTCGTTACATAGATCCACACGATCGCCACCAACGGATCGCACGCGTGCTTCCCAAGTTAGACACGAGCGAACGCCGAGCCTTCCATCGCGAGCTCACCTCTTCACATCGCCTGACATCATGTGCCTCCCTATGCTCGCGCCCTCCACGAAACTGCAGCCACCGCACTCGAGCTCAGTTACGAACCCTCCACAATCGATCACGACCTTCCTCCATTGAAGCACGCACGAGTCATGGAGCCTCCCACGTCGTGATTTCGAGCTCAAGATGCGTGCGCGCCACCCCCTACAATCGCCCCGCCTCCACATCTTCATGCCGCCACTACCAAGCTCGTGAAGCCCAAGCTACCATTCGTTGTTCGATCGCTATTTCACCCCTTTTTAGTAAACAGCTTCGGCCATTTTTTTAGATGAATTCGATTTCTGCTCTTTAGAATAGAGAGGGAGATGGGGATAAGATAGAGATTTGGGGAAGCTTCTTGGGCATGCGTGTTTATTATATAATTGAATATTGAAAATACCTCGCGTTGCATACCGTGAAATTTCGAACTCCTAATCAGACATGCCGTCAGGCGTTTAAAAGGCTTTACCCGTATTTCGAACAATGGAACATGTTTTAGAAGCTAATTTAACGTATGTGGAAGTTTGCTTTATAAATCGATTTAAAATATTAAATTATCGATTTTAATTTCAACGCGTTCTCACCCATACGAGAAAACGGTAAATCCAAACGCTACGAAAATTGAAATATGATAATAACTAACTATTACGGTTCCAATGGAACTGGTTTCGTCAAATTCTGAGACTTTGCCCCGGAATGCTAGTTTTAAATATCGATTTAAACAATAAAATTTAAAAACTTAACAAAACATTTCCAAATTCAATTTCAACACTTTCACTACCTTCGGTGCTAGCAATAAAAAAATTATAAGCCTTTAAATTATTTTTAACAGGCTTAAAACTCTAGATTCGACATTTTACCCAATTTTAAATTATATAATTCAATAATTTAATTATCAAGTAAATAGTGATATTTGGAATTCGAGTTAAAATTAACCTTTCAAATATTTAAAATCAATTAAATATTCCAATTTAAATTATTGGAAATTCCGGGCCGTCACATATGTAATATCTTATTTGATCCCTTCTTCGAATATATACGCTTCTATTCCAAACAAGTATTGCACACTCAATTTTCCTAGTGTGGACTCCGATCAAGCTTCCTGATTAGGAACCCTATTTCTCCTTGCATAGACATATACCATGATAGAAAACATTGGTTCCATATTGAGAACCCTACTAATTGTTCATCAATAATCCAATGATAAATCAGACTCGAACTAGTGTAAATCGCCTCAAAATCATGTACTCGAATCTTGGATCGAGAATCTTATGAAGAAATGATCTACGTACAATTTACGTATTTATTTTTATTGGTTCTTACTTATATCAATTTCTTTTTATTTCCAAAATTATTCTTGAAAAGTTTTCATAAAAATAGAACTCAAGTTTTGAACTTGTATAATAGACTACTAAATCCTGAGAGTATATACAACTTTCCAATTTAATCTTTTACCTTATGTTAATTTATATGCAAGCCCAAACAAATCTAGGTCTTAAAACTAAGTATACCTTTTTGATCCCCTTTGCCCATCCGGTCTGGCAAGTTGCTAAGAAGAGTAGGATGCTGTTATCCAAATTCAGTCTTAGAGTCGCCTCTAAGGTAAAGCTGATTACTAGTCGGCCCAATAAGATCGATTAGTTTTACGTAACTTGGATGTTAAAACAAAAGATGCAGTTTTAATTAAATGAAGTTTATTAAAATCGTCTTATTAAATTTAACCCATTTAATTTTTTTTCAATTATTTCTTCTTTAACCAAGAATGATATAAACTTATATTAAAAATATCTTTTATCAACGCACTTCTATATCAAAATACCTTTCTATTTTAAATCCATTTTCTTTTAAGAAAACTTAAGAACTAAGTACCCAGTTTTTATTTCAAAAACTTTTTGAAATGATGTTGTTATTTTAAATCCCATGGAAAATATCCATATGGACCGAATAACTCTAAAAGGATATCAAGGAACTCGGTCCTACCAAAAAGTATCATACACACCAAACGAAGAAGGGCAATACTTAAATGAAATGCTTATCATCCGAACACATATCTTTACCATTTTTAGTCATTATCAAGCCACTTGAGCTAGTTAATACAAAAATACTTCATTTTCAAATCCCATTTTGAAAAATAATATATATATGTGTGTGTGTGTGTATCTTATATATATATATATATAATTACTTTAGCATTTTATTTACTACAACTTGCTTTAGTTTGATCTTATTCAAACTTGTTTTGATCGCATAATAACAAAGGTAATAATTTACTAAGTGCACTACAACATTCACCTAAGCAAACATCCGACCATCACACAAAAGATTATTCAGATTACCATAAAATTAATCGAGACTCCTTCCAGAAATATACCTCACTTAAAATTCTCTTTGAAATATTTATATTTGTAAATATTTTCAAGCAATACTACTATTACTTTTCCCAAAATCAACTGAAATCTTTTTCAAAAGACGTCGAGACTTTAAATTCTTAAAAGTCCTTTTTGTTTTATAACACCCATCTTATTAGCCCAATTTATATAAAGTTACCTTCATAAAATGACTTTCTTTATTATAATAACCCATCTAACAAAGTAATCTTGTTAAACTTACATTATTAAAGAACGCCTTATAGTCAAATTGTGAAATTGAATTCCCAATATATTCGTATTAAATTCAATCAATCAACAAATGGTGTTCATTTCCTAAGAAAATCCTAATAAAAATAAATATATCTATTTTTGAAAATTATTCTTTTACGTATAAAATATAATCCTACGTAAATTTTTATTTCATTTACCAATTTCAACATAATGAAAAATAGTTTTATAGCATTAACAAGTACACGCTGTCATTTAAAATACACTCAAACTAATTCTGGGGTGTCACTTACCCTATTTCTAATGAGTTTACACCACAAGGGCCAAGGTTCTTGCTTAACCTTTAGTTCTTATATCAAATGTAATGGCTCCTCTTTTGACCATTTAAAGTTGAAACTAATACATCTGTGATATTCACATGCTGAACATCCAAGTGCCGGAAAGGCAGTTTATTAGGGTGAAAGAAAAGAAAAGATAGAATATAATCTCATATTTTCATGAGTAATATATAATATGCAAATATTATTTGCAAAGAAAAAATAATTTGTAACGACCCGCCGCTCTGACCGCCCCCAGTCGGTAATTAAACCAACTTGAGACGTTCAAAATGACGGATTGTTATTCAGTTTATAGAGTTTAAACAAAAACAGCCACAGAATCACAGAATAATCATAATATTTTACATAAATGAATTTTTATACATATATCAGAGATTGTACAATGCATTAAATTTTTATACAGCGGAATATTTCTTTTAAGTACAAAAATTCTTCGAAAAGATAAAGTGAAGCAATTTTCCCAACTCTCTCTCTAACTTCGCGGCCTGAAAATCTTCAAGCTGTAAAATTACTCGGTCTGACCCGAGTATTACATTCAAAAGAAAATAATACACAGGTCAGTCTAATTCAAACTCAGTTATTAGTGCATAGAAGCAATAATAATCAAATAGCAATTAGATGACAGTCAAATATAAATTTACCTATCCGATCCTTTACAAGGAATCAGATAAGTGTAAATACAACACTTATCAGTGTTAAACAACCAATCAGTAGATTCAATTTATCAATGAGGATAGATGAAGGGATTATTGATGAAGATGATTTAGAAAACAATCAAAATCTGCCTAAACGGCATTTAACAACAAAATCATCAAAATCGATTCAAAATATACTGATTTGTCAACTTAAAACAATTTTCATCAAAATGAAAACATCATTTAAAACATTAGATTTGGTAGGGCTGCAGTACACACACGCGTATACGGCCTCGCCATATTTTTAAAATGTTAACTTCGTGTGGCTGCAGTTCACGCTTGCATGCACTGCCTCGCCACTACCGTAATGAGATATGCAAAAGATCATAAATCAAAACAAATAGTATATAGCTAAAATTATCACCGTGTGGCTGCAGTTCACGCTTGCGTGCACTGCCTTGCCACTATCGTGATGATATACTCAAAAGATCAACGAACCAAAATCAATGAAGGTTCAAATATCGATTCAAAATGTCGATACTACGTGGCTGCAGTGCACGCACGCGTGCGCTGCCTCGCCACAACAACTTGTGAAATCATCTCAAGATAGAATACTATCAGAAATCAAAGTTACAGAGGTCAAGTATGCTACAGCAAGAATTTCGATAAAAATCGAAGTCAACATCGAACCAAGTCGAAGCCGTGATCCAATAAAGAGATGAACAGGCCAGCGACGAGGTTAACAAAAAAAACCGAACAGTTCAACAACAAGTGCACAAAGGCAGTCCAATTTCAAATGGGGCTATGAAAAATGCCCAAGTCATGAATCAGTAAGCAACATAAAATTGTCCAGTAGACAAAAGATCGTGCCATGGTGACAACAATCTTATATATACACACACATAAATGCATATATATATGAAGTGCAGTCACAATTGCAAAAGGAAAAATAAATGCAAACTGCACATGAATGAAAACCACATGAGCTCAATGCATCTAAATGCTCAAATATACAACAAGTGTATATATGTTCATGAAGACAGCAGACAACATAACATGCCGTCAAGATATTCAACACACAAAACAAAGGTAAACCCAAGTATATCTCAATGTCGAGCAAATACACATAAACATGAAGTGTGGATATAGGATGATACGAGCGAATTGGATGAGTATTCCAGATCCACACAACAAAATGCACCAGACAGTTCTATCAAAACCAACATCCAAGTGAATATAAACTAAACTGAACAAATACCCTGCAACTCAATTTAACCCAAAAGTCCAACAGTGGACAACAAAAATACTTCAATGCAACTTAACCAAACTGAAATGAACAAGTTTACTTCATGTGACAGCAATGCAGACACATCACTGACTCAAATGGGAAAATTAAATGATCACTATATACATGTACTTAGGGAACTCAAGCAAAATACAGACGGAACAACAAAATGGCACAAGAACAAAGTATGCAGTGACAGCCCCGGTGTAGGTTTATCAATACATAACATCCTTAATGAAGGCAAAACCCAGTGCAATATATATACATGTTGACCAGAGCTTAAAGCAACCTCAACTACTAAATGACAATTCTATGAAGTTAACATATATGCAACAGTGACACAAAATACAAACAAGAATGCAACAGTGGTGATGTAATGAATACACATGAATGGTCACGATAGGTTAATCGACAATAAATGTCACGGCATGGAACAACCACAGTAGCTAAGACACAAGCACATCCTACAAATGGACTCAACAGTGAACTGGTAAAAATCAAAGCAAACTGTATGTACTTCAATGTGAACACGTGAACTATGAGCTAGCATATCAAGCTACATATGGTATGCAGTGGACACAAATGATGAACCGGATAAACTACATGATGACTGGAAATTGGAACAGGCTGCAACAATGAATCTCAACCTAAGAATGTCAGGTGAACACCAAAATATAGTACTCGTGAGACTACTAAGTGAAAACACATGACGTGAGCTTGCAACACTGCAGCTAAAATGCAGACAATCAATACTCTACATGTACTACAGGTAAATGGAGAAGTGAAGCATATACATGGTTATAGACAGAGGCAACAATAATATAAACCAAACTACATGAAATGCATGGAGACAATGTCCTAACTGTCACAATTGACTCAACAGTTCACACTGCTGCGACAACATGCAAAAATGTCCAGACAACAAGCAAATATACAACAAAGATGAACTAATGCATCTGTACAGTTCAATGTTAAAAGCCCAAATACATATCCAAGTAAAAAAAAATCGCAGCAGTGTGCAACTCGAGTAAATCACAGTGGACATTTCTCATACAACACATATATACATACATAAGTGTATGTATACACATGGCAGTAAAGATATAATGCCCAGAAATAGCACGGCAAAAGTCGAACAAGACAAACATCACAAAAAAATCAACTTTGCAGTCCAAGACCACTTTAGGTCAAAGTCAATGCCGAAGTCAAAATACTTCTAAAAAAAACAAAGTGACCAAAGCTTACTGCAATTCATAGCCGAGGGGAAAACACGAAATCACACTTTCAAAAATCACGAAAACTTTGAACTAGATGTGAGTGAAAGTTATATCACTGACCTTTCCAAACGAATTTGGGCAGCACGCGAGCGAATTGAAGGAGGCGTCGAGCAAAATTCAAGCCGCAACCCTCATTTAGATCGAGGGAATGAAGATGAAGCCCTAATTTTTGGAGCACGGAATCGAAGAGAAACGACGAGGCCGCCATTGTTTCTCTTTTTTTTCGTTTTTTTTTTTTCTGTACGATTTGAAGAGATGGAAAAAAGGGGTATCGACATGCTTTGAAAGAGAGGTGCGTGATTAAAGGCGTGTGTAACGGCATGATTAAAGGCACGAATTTGGCTGATGAGAGTAAGGCAGTGTATTCTTTTTTCTTTTTTCTTTTATATTATTTTATATATTGTTATATTTTTATTTTTATTTTGAATTCAATTTTGTTTTGTATATTATTTTCTTTAATAAACATATAAAAGTTTTGCAGTTCAAATATCAAACTTAAATTTATAAATTTACATAAAAATAATTCGTAAATCCAAACTATTTTTTTCTAAGTCATTAGTTCGAATTTAAAAATACAAATTCAATATTCAATTCAACTCCAAAGTCAAATTCAAATTTTATTCAACTTTAAATAAATTAAATTCTAAAATTTAATCGCCAATTTATAGTTATATTGGGAATTCAATTTAAATTCTCATTCAAATATTTAAAATTAATTAAATATTTTCATTTTTAAATTGTTCAAAATTCTGGGTCGTTACAATCTTCCCTCCTTAAAAGAATTTCGTCCCGAAATTATAAGTTAGGAAAAACGATTACTAAAATCTCACCGATATTTATACCCTACTCAATTTTAATAAGTTCTAAACTTATAAATAAATATAGGATTCATTCCATTTATTTTATCTCACTAGTTTTACTCATCGATTTCTATAATCAAGACGCAAAAGTCTTTTACCAAAATTTTGACTTACAAAACTCAGATTTTTAAACTTGAAATCTTTCATGCTAGAGATTTACATATCATTTCTTTTCCAAAGTTGTGTGCTTTCAAGATATTTTAAAAAATTTCTTCCTTAGTTCATTAGGTTGGAATTATGTAATTCTAATTTCAGACTATTGATTTTCTATTCAAAGTTTGAAAATACTTGCTAACTCGAAGTTTAACAAGTCCATCGTCGTTCTTACAGACATTAGGCATACGCTGGCCAGGCACAAGTCTAAAAATCTCCAAGTACTAAATATACTTGCTTCAACTCCCAGTGAAAATACTTTTTAAAAATTCTTTTAAAAATGGATATGGAAAGCACGTTCCCCCATGGATCACAGTTTACCCGGCGGTTACGCTACTATCCCAGTAGAATCGCTTGTAACTGTAGATTTCACATCTCTCTTGAATTTCGCCATGGTTTTCGCCTTAGATCGCGGTCCACACGGCGGTTACGCTACTATCCCAGTAGAATCATTCGTGACCGTAGGCATCACGCCCCTCAAATTACGCTTCGGCCTCTAGATCGCAGTTTACACGGCGGTTGCGCCACTATCCCAGTGGAATCGCTTGTAACTGTAGGCATCATGCCCCACGAATTACGCCAGCATCAATTCACCTAATCCCAAACACGATGATCCATCGTGTGGGATCCCAGTCAGTCCCAATGGACATTCCACTAATGGAAATTCTACGTAGCTACGATTTCCAATGGACACTCCACCGAGTTCCAATCACCTTCACAAATAATAAATGGAAGGTACATTTCCATATCCTCAGTTTTTAGAAAACATACGTCATATACATATAGTACTTCATTTCACATTTCGTACATATCATACCTATGTAAACTTGCATAGGACTTTTCATAATAATGACTTTCCAAACTGATGGTTTTCGAATTGTTACATTCACATATATAAGTTACGAAAACTCAATTCACATTCATAACAAATAGAGGATTTCTAAATTTTCCATTTCGTTTAAAATTTTCCTCTAAATCGATTTGAAAATTTAAGGTTATCTCAAACCTAATTCACATTCATAATCCAATTCATTATCGACTTCACATTCGATTTGGATTTCACGTTACATCGTCAATTCTCAACACATAATTGATGTCTACCGATATATAACCTCTAAGCTCATACGTCTCAGAGAAGGGTGTTAAGCTAAAAGAATAAATTCTCCGCCACCACAGATATACATTTAATAGAGATCAATTGCTATGTCATCAATTCACAATGTTGGACATACAATCCCAATCGACTATCAAAAATTCAAAGCTCAACTTATATTGTTTTTGGTGTCAAAGTTAAACTCAATTTAACTCAAGATTCAATCTTTTTTGGAAAATATTCAAGTTGAACTGATCGTTCATATTTCTCAAAATAATATCTTTACAAGATATATATAATTTTCCAACTTAACCATTTGAAATAAATTTCAAATATTCATTTTTCAATTTATCTTTAAAAGATAAAATTTCAAACCTTTCATTTCATATTGGAAAACATTTCCATACTTATTTAATAATAAGTAACTCACAAGTTCATTTATTTTCAACTCTTGGAAAATATTCAATATACTTGAATCAAAATTAAGTATATATTCCATTCTTTAAGGAAATCATTCTTTTAAACACATTTATTTGAGTCAAAACGAATGTTGCGTAAAACATCGTTACGGCAACTCAAAATCACTAGTATAGGGATTCGAAATTTAAGATAGATATATAAATCCCAATACTATAAACAACATTTCCTTCCGGAAACCATTTACTATAACAACAATGTTATAGTCCACCATTTCCTTATTTCTCGAAAACGCCTATTTCAACAATGAATGTTGAAATCTATATATTCGATACTTAATGCATTTTAAAACATCTTTAAAACCATTAACTTTTTCAATTTCAACTTCAACTTAATTCATAGTTTGAATTCCTCCTACTTTTCACAATATTAATTTTAAACCAATTTCAAATTTTTCAATATTAAGTTTTTTCACTTAATTTAATTTTCCGCACGTTTAAATTCAAATTCATCACTGAATTTATTAAACTTATAATGGATTATCATGTTGACAACTTCAAATTTGAAATCTAAATCTCAATTGAACTTTGCATTTGCTTTCTATTTCAAAAATAATCAACTAGTTCTTTAGTAAGCCATTCGTCAACTTGGTTCCATCAAATTTATATTTCCACATTAACCACATTTCATAATATCACTTCCCTAAAACATATCTGTTTTAGTTAATAATATATCCACTGTCCAAAATCGTGAATATACTTATCTATTCAATTCAGTGTTTCTACACTTTTATTTAAAAGATTATCCACTGTCCAAAATCGTGAATAAAATTCCCAACCAACATTTACTATCACAATATTTAACTTAAAGGATAATTCGCTGTCCAAAATCATGAATATATCTCCTTTAATAACTCCTATTTTTCATTTATCAAATTCAATTGGTTTCGAATTTATAAACAACTTTTACAAATTCCATTTCTATTTATAAACTTCGGTTTATAAATCTTCTTTATTAATTCAACTCAATTTATATAACTCAATTATATACCAAAAGTCCATATTATAAGTTTAAATACTTATAATCCATTTATTTACTAAATCGTTCTTCAAAACATATGAAATCAATTTTCAAAAGAATTGAGAGTCAAATTCCCAAGTCATAGTTTAATTATCCTCTTGGCTATAACTAAATTGAAATGTCATTTTATTTCCCAATTTATTATTTTGGAGATATTCAAAATATTGGATTTAAACCATTTCACTAATTCACTTCACTTATATTTTATTTACCATAAGTCTCAACAAATCGATAATGGTTTTCGAATGAGAAACTATCGTAATCCTAAATTTAGAGAGGGGAATTTTTGAAAAAGATTTGAATTTTCAAGATATCTTTTATTTTTCAAAGAAAACAATTTTATACTTCTTTAGATTTGAAAACATTTTTCTTTAAAGTGGTTCTAGTAACTATTCATATTAAACATCATAAACTGAGCTTTGTGTAAACCAAAGCTTTGATACCACTTTTGTAATGACCCGCCGCTCTGACCGCCCCCAGTCGGTAATTAAACCAACTTGAGACGTTCAAAATGACGGATTGTTATTCAGTTTATAGAGTTTAAACAGAAACAGCCACAGAATCACAGAATAATCATAATATTTTACATAAATGAATTTTTATACATATATCAGAGTTTTTACAATGCATTAAATTTTTATACAGCGGAATATTTCTTTTAAGTACAAAAATTCTTCGAAAAGCTAAAGTGAAGCAATTTCCCCAACTCTCTCTCTAACTTCGCGGCCAGAAAATCTTCAAGCTGTAAAATTACTCGGTCTGACCCGAGTATTACATTCAAAAGAAAATAATACACAGGTCAGTCTAATTCAAACTCAGTTATTAGTGCATAGAAGCAATAATAATCAAATAGCAATTAGATGACAGTCAAATATAAATTTCAAATGGGGCTATGAAAAATGCCCAAGTCATGAATCAGTAAGCAACATAAAATTGTCCAGTAGACAAAAGATCGTGCCATGGTGACAACAATCTTATATATACACACACATAAATGCATATATATATGAAGTGCAGTCACAATTGCAAAAGGAAAAATAAATGCAAACTGCACATGAATGAAAACCACATGAGCTCAATGCATCTAAATGCTCAAATATACAACAAGTGTATATATGTTCATGAAGACAGCAGACAACATAACATGCCGTCAAGATATTCAACACACAAAACAAAGGTAAACCCAAGTATATCTCAATGTCGAGCAAATACACATAAACATGAAGTGTGGATATAGGATGATACAAGCGAATTGGATGAGTATTCCAGATCCACACAACAAAATGCACCAGACAGTTCTATCAAAACCAACATCCAAGTGAATATAAACTAAACTGAACAAATACCCTGCAACTCAATTTAACCCAAAAGTCCAACAGTGGACAACAAAAATACTTCAATGCAACTTAACCAAACTGAAATGAACAAGTTTACTTCATGTGACAGCAATGCAGACACATCACTGACTCAAATGGGAAAATTAAATGATCACTATATACATGTACTTAGGGAACTCAAGCAAAATACAGACGGAACAACAAAATGGCACAAGAACAAAGTATGCAGTGACAGCCCCGGTGTAGGTTTATCAATACATAACATCCTTAATGAAGGCAAAACCCAGTGCAATATATATACATGTTGACCAGAGCTTAAAGCAACCTCAACTACTAAATGACAATTCTATGAAGTTAACATATATGCAACAGTGACACAAAATACAAACAAGAATGCAACAGTGGTGATGTAATGAATACACATGAATGGTCACGATAGGTTAATCGACAATAAATGTCACGGCATGGAACAACCACAGTAGCTAAGACACAAGCACATCCTACAAATGGACTCAACAGTGAACTGGTAAAAATCAAAGCAAACTGTATGTACTTCAATGTGAACACGTGAACTATGAGCTAGCATATCAAGCTACAAATGGTATGCAGTGGACACAAATGATGAACCGGATAAACTACATGATGACTGGAAACTGGAACAGGCTGCAACAATGAATCTCAACCTAAGAATGTCAGGTGAACACCAAAATATAGTACTCGTGAGACTACTAAGTGAAAACACATGACGTGAGCTTGCAACACTGCAGCTAAAATGCAGACAATCAATACTCTACATATACTACAGGTAAATGGAGATGCAGTGAAGCATATACATGGTTATAGACAAAGGCAACAATAATATAAACCAAACTACATGAAATGCATGGAGACAATGTCCTAACTGTCACAATTGACTCAACAGTTCACACTGCTGCGACAACATGCTAAAATGTCCAGACAACAAGCAAATATACAACAAAGATGAACTAATGCATCTGTACAGTTCAATGTTAAAAGCCTAAATACATATCCAAGTAAAAAAAAAAATCACAGCAGTGTGCAACTCGAGTAAATCACAGTGGACATTTCTCATACAACACATATATACATACATAAGTGTATGTATACACATAGCAGTAAAGATATAATGCCCAGAAATAGCACGGCAAAAGTCGAACAAGACAAACTTCACAAAAAAATCAAGTTTGCAGTCCAAGACCACTTTAGGTCAAAGTCAATGCCGAAGTCAAAATACTTCTAAAAAAAAACCAAAGTGACCAAAGCTTACTGCAATTCATAGCCGAGGGGAAAACATGAAATCACACTTTCAAAAATCACGAAAACTTTGAACTAGATGTGAGTGAAAGTTATATCACTCACCTTTGCAAACAAATTGGGGCAGCACGCGAGCGAATTGAAGGAGGCGTCGAGCAAAATTGAAGCCGCAACCCTCATTTAGATCGAGCGAATGAAGATGAAGCCCTAATTTTTGGATCACGGAATCGAAGAGAAACGACGAGGCCACCATTGTTTCTCGTTTCTCTTTTTTTTTCGCTTTTCTTTTTTTTTCTGTATGATTTGAAGAGATGGAAAAAAGGGGTATCGGCATGCTTTGAAAGAGAGGTGCGTGATTAAAGGCGTGTGTAACGGCATGATTAAAGGCACGAATTTGGTTGATGAGAGTAAGGCAGTGTATTCTTTTTTTTTATTATTATATTATTTTATATATTATTATATTTTTATTTTTATTTTGAATTCAATTTTGTTTTGTATATTATTTTCCTTAATAAACATATAAACGTTTTGCAGTTCAAATATCAAACTTAAATTTATAAATTTACATAAAAATAATTCGTAAATCCAAACTATTTTTTTCTAAGTCATTAGTTCGAATTTAAAAATACAAATTCAATATTCAATTCAACTCCAAAGTCAAATTCAAATTTTATTCAACTTTAAATAAATTAAATTCTAAAATTTAATTGCCAATTTATAGTTATATTGGGAATTCAATTTAAATTCTCATTCAAATATTTAAAATTAATTAAATATTTTCATTTTTAAATTGTTCAAAATTCTGGGTCGTTACAATAATATTCAAGCAGTAAATCAAAGTAACAAATCTATCATCAACCTAGACAGTTATAGCAGCATGTCCTTACAAATGCTTATAAATACAAAACAAGAAATACAAAAGAAAATAAAATACATCAAGTCTTGGAAGCACCTAGCTCGTTTCCTAAAGCTCCAAGCGTCCAAAGCTAACTCTGGAAGATACTCTGGTCTTGCTCGGGTATTATAAGAAAATAACACCCGAAACAATTTGGTAAACCAGTGTGAGATAACTCAAATGATATGGATTGTTATATTTATAAACCCTTTCAAAAATAATGTTGCTGTAAGATCATACCGCACATAAACACGGATGGGTATTTACTTTATGATAACTAAATTATTTTTTAAGAAAGCTTGTGTTATTATAATAACATCTAGGGTTTAGAATTAGTAAAGAATCATAGCTGGAATGGTTACATTAACTACATTAGATGACATGCTTAATATATAACTAAGTCTGCAAAGGCACTTTTTTGAAAATGGATTCCATAAAATGACAAGTCTACTAGGCTAACATCTGCTATAGTAAATCATAGAAAAATATACCAAGAGTCTTAGCCTACTCCATTAAAATCTAGACTAATGTACCCCTCCCTAGATAGTACCGAATATGTCATCACCCAGATTGCTTTGGAACCTTTCCTAAGAGCTCTCATTCACATACCAAATCCGTAAATAATGTTTTAAAAGGGTGACCACCATAATGTAATGCATGCAACCCACATAGCTTGGAAGCATAATCCGTATTTTAGTCATTATCAGGTGTGGGCCTTAAGGCTATGGTTACCTTATTCCTTGGCAAATCCCACTAGAATGCTAACAACGCCCTGTGGGCAACAATTTAATTCCATCGTTTACTCATAAAAGTTCTTTAGGATATGAACAAACCAAATGCACTACTTCCACTACATCCTTTTTAGAATCACCCTTGGGATGAGAAGTAAGTATACCTTGCTATAATGAATGGGATTTTCAACCCTCGAAAATCGACATTAATATGTCTGTTGTATTACGTGTCGAGCAACCATGTGCCAGAAAGCCCGATTACTCGGGGGTAAAAGAATGGAGAAAAGAAGAAAGAAGAAAAAAAAGAAAATTAAACAATGTAGAATCTCACAATGAAATGAATAATCTTCAATATACAAAAAATATTTACATAATGAAATACTTACATCAATCAGAGTACACTAACATATTTCATCTTGGACAGTTATAACAGTCTATCCTTACTATATGTTGATAAATACATCCAACAGACAATATAGCGGACATAAGAAATACATAGATGCATCTTGGACTTCCGGTTCATTCTCTGAGCTCCAATGCATCTAAAGAAATATGTAAATATGCTCGGTCTAACCCAAGCATTGAAAGGGAAGAACATCTGGATCAGACAAGTAAATCGGCCTGAGAAAACACTCTCAAATGAATTCGTACAGTTTATCAAACCTTTGAAAATAAAGGCATCTCGTTAGATCATGCCACACATAAACATGGATGGGTTTTTATCTTACAATAACCGGACCACTTTCTATAGAAAATTTAGTGACACTACAAGAAAATCAGCCTTTGATTGCATAAAATGGTGGCCTTTTTCCCTAAATGCAAACAATAACATTTCAACCTGTATTATAAACGCGGAAAAAAGATTTCACTACCACGCGTATACCAAAATGTTTCCGCCTAAATACAATAAACGTAGCCTGTATTATCGCGCTCTCTCACTTAGAAATTTTTAACCTAATCCCAAATTGCTTCAGCAAAAGCAAACAAACCCTTTCTTTATCCAATACAAACAAAATCAGTGAACAACGGGGGCAATGCTGCAATCCTTCTCCTCCTCGCTTTCACTTTCATCCTCCTCCAAATCGCTATCCCTCTCCACATCCCCAAAGCCCCTCCCGAAACCCTACAAATTCCAAATCAAATCCTGCATGGAGGCCGGAATCGGCGTAATGGGGACCAAACTGGGCATGATGACCTACTTCAACCCCGATGGCATCGTTGTTCCTGTCACGATCATTGGCTTCCGCGAGGGGAACATCATGACTCAGGTTAAAACCACAAACATCGACGGGTAAAATGTGGTTTAGGTGGGGTACATGCACGTACGGGAAAGGAAGCTAACGAAGCCTAAGATGTGGCATTTGAAAAAATTAGGAGTGGTGCCGCTCCATCATTTGTAGGAATTTAGGCTAGTGGACGTGGATGGGTTCGAGGCGGGAGAGAGGTTGGAGGTTGGAAAGTTGTTCAGTAAAGGCGATTTGGTTGATGTGGTCGGGACTTCTATTGGAAATGGGTTTCAAGGTAAGCTTTCCTTCTTTGCATTCTGTGGATTGTAGAAGGTACATTGGATATACTTTTTTAAAAGTGTTGTTCATCACTTCATATTACGGAAAATAGAACTTAATAAATGAAAACTTCCAAATGTTGCTCCAACTAAAGAAAAGTAAGTACTTCACTTAGTTTGCTAAGGAGTTTTAAGCCATGTATTCATTGACCATTTGAAGTTGTCAATCCAAGCTTGTCAATTTTTCACCTTGTGCTTTACAAATTGTTCATTCTAATGGGTTTTTGGGTTTGAGGAAAGAAGAGTGGGTAATAAGCAGTCTAGAACACAGTGTATTTAGCACTATTTTTTTCTTTTCTTTTTCAAGTACACAAAAGTTTGAGAATATATATGGAATTTTGATAAATGTTGTGCTTAAAGTAAGTTCAATGCTTGTTATTCATAGATTGATTTAGTTAGCAAATTGAATTCTTCCAACGAGTGAATGCATTAGGCCACTTTTGCTGTGTCTCCTCATGAGCGCTAGCAGGGATTTTGGTTGTTAAATGCATCTCTAACAGCACCTAATTTTTGCTACAAATCCTTTTTTTGTTTACAAATCCTTTTTTTGTTTACAAAAAGAAGACTGATGATCTAGAAACTTTTAAGAAGAGAGCTACAGGCATAGAATATGGCATGTTGTGGTGGCACTAGTAATGCATGCATATGTTGAACATGTATTACGTGCATAATATTTTTAGATGTATTATCCATATATTGTATTGTAAAAGTCTGTCGACATTGTAAAGTTTCCTCCGGCCAGCACTTGCTAGTTGCTACAACCTATAAACATTACAGATTTGCACCATCATGTGTGTGTACTAGTTAATTGTTCTTACATGCTATTAAGTAGGGATAGAAACTGGTTTGTCATCGATTGATAACCGGTTCAATGTGGTGCATGGCATCAGTTCATCTGGACCCAACATTCCCTGTTTCAGTGTACCCTACCAATCAGTACTTGACACGCAATCAAACTTTTTACCAATATAATAATAATAATAATCTGTAACATGGAATTGAATGGAATTTGGTGTAAAAGAAATTTGTCTTATAATTGGTTTTGGTATACAGGGACAAGACAAATATGTGATCGGAGAGTTAGAACTTTGAACTCGTACCTCGTCTATATTATTTTTATACCTTTCAATGAGAATTGATATTGATCATCATCATGGCAACATGTAGGTGTTATAAAAAGGCACAACTTTGCATGTGGTTTGATGACCCATGGACCAAAAAGTCACATACAGTTGGGTTCAATCGGTGCTGGAACGACTCTTGGACGCGTGTGCAAGGGCAAGAAGATGCCTGGACGAATTGGAGGCACCAAGACCAAAATCAAAAAACTGAAGATCGTGAAGATAGACAATGAATTACGGGTGATCATGATCAAAGGCGCAGTTCGTGGAAAGCCTGGTAACCTTATCAGAATCACTCCTGCCAAAATTGTTGGCAAGAACATTCCAAAGAAATAGAGGTCGGTGTAAGAGAGGTTGATGATACGATATACTCTTTCATGTAGTGCTTCGTATGCTGGACTCACCGTATTTTTTTATAAGTTTAATGTGATTGTGATACCTAAGATCTTTATACTATCATGCACGGGTTTTCACAACATCAAAATGGAATTGGAAAACCAATACCTCCAGGAAAAAAGTTCTAAATACAATTGCCTTTTAATAGGTGAGTTTCTCGGTTCTTTAAATGTTACTACAATTAATTTGAAAATTGAATTCCTATTGGTTAAATAGTTTAGATGTTTTATGTATGCTAAATCATGCCTTCCTGTTAAGTGTAATGGAACACATAAACAACCAGACTAAACCAATGATCTAACAACCCATAGTTGTTTGACACTTTATTATTTTAACTTTAACTATCACAGTTGGAGGTCTAAATGTGTATGGAGATAGTAGATTCGAGGGTGGATTATTAACTTATTTAGTTAGCATAAAAATTGATCATCTGGTAATTGTTGACTATGATAAAAAAAGTAATTATTTACTAATTGTTGAATGTCGCGGGGTGAACATGCAATGCAATGAGACCATACAATGAAATTTTAGGTGCAATTTATTACTTAAAATGAGATCATACCCACTAAGTTATGTAGATTTTGTTCTAATTTTGTTTCAGGCAGATTTAAAATCAAAACGCCCCTTTTCATTTAGCAACTAAAATAAGAAACCCCTATCCGCAGAGTGGTGAATTTTGATTTTCTGGATGGATTAAGTTATATGGGTAGGCTAACAGTTTAAGTTTCCTCTCCAATTATTAACACTTGTGAAATGAGAGACTTGACTGTTGGTGCTACCACAATTGATGTACAGGCAGAGATAAAATGTACAAAACACTGATGAAAAATCATCAATTTCATTTTATTCTTGGCCAAAACTAGCGTGCACATTATTTTAGTTTTCATATTCAGTTGTGCATATTCAGTTGAACACAAGATTGCACATATTCAGATGTGCATAACTTTAGTCTCATTGTTTTCTCAATATTGATGGTCCTGTCATTATTATCTCAATATTGATTATAACTTGAGTCTCACTGTTGATTATATTTTGTCTACAGGTAGGCGTTTCTGAAGAATTAGCAGTAGTAGCAATAGTCTATCGTACTTGTTAGGTAGTTTGTTGTTTATTGTACTTGCTTAGTTCAGTTGTTTATGGTACTTTAGCTAAAGCAGTAGCACATTGTTTGTGATACGTAGTTCGGTTGTGTAAAATTCTATGTACGGTTAATCTTTTGTCTTGAAACTACAGTTCGGTTGTGTAAACTTTTATGTACGGTTAACATATTGTTTATGCTAGTGCTTTTTTTTATGTATTTTGTGGTTTTTAAATGTGTTTATGTTTGAATGTGTATGCGTATATGTATATGTATTTTGGCATTGTTTAATGTGTATGTGTTTATGTATTATGTTATAAGCTATGAACAAGATTGAACTGGAGGCAATTTATAGGCAGAGCTGGAATATTTTTAGCAGCGTTTCGAAAATGCTACTAAAAAAGGCTACAAAAAATAAAGGGTCGAAGGAGAGCTATTATAGTAGGGTTTTATACACGCTGCAAAAAAAAGAATTTAGTGGCATTTCATAACGCGCAGTAAAACGATTTATGGTAGTGTTGATTAAGTGCAACTAAAAATCAGGCATTTTTAGTCGTGGGCTTTATAACAGCGTTTATCAAAACACTGCTATAACGTTTAGTAGCGTTTTTTGAGTGCTACTAAAAATCAAAACTCTTGTAGTGTGATATTATAATAATGTCTAGGGATCAAAGTAAAATATGAATATAGTTAAAGTGCTTGCATTCAAGTTTCGGCTTATTTAGGCACAACTAATTCCGTATGATTCTTATTGGGGAATTGATTCCATATAATGATTGGTTTACTAAGGACGGCCGGCCATGGTGCATGTCTAGATAAAATAACATCGAGGACCACATCGAGATCCCTTGCCAA
Source organism: Allium cepa (assembly GCA_030765085.1). Taxonomy (NCBI): domain Eukaryota; kingdom Viridiplantae; phylum Streptophyta; class Magnoliopsida; order Asparagales; family Amaryllidaceae; genus Allium; species Allium cepa. The sequence goes on from CM060928.1 coordinate 1,036,242,385, forward strand.
CACAGAACCGCCTACCTCCTACTGAATTGTACCGAATATGATCACCCTTGGTCAATAGGTCACTAAGAATACAAATGATAAATAATATCGAATCAAGATAGGGGCGATCATACCCTAATGTGAGTGATGCACTTAGCCCTGCTACATCTTCTCTATTATACTCATTCCACGTTGATGAGGCTTGAGGCAACGTTTTAACTTTTATATAGCACTGCCTACGTGGAATGCTGACACTTCCCTACAGGCATCAATGCAATGCTAGCATTCGTCCATGTAAGTTATTCAGTATAAGAACAAACTAAAGGCACTACTTCCACTACATCCATTTTAGAATCACCCTCAAGATTAGCAACAAGCAGCCCTTGCACTTCAAAGATCTCTATCTTCAGTTTCATCATCTTCGAGATGTCTTCCACTTGAATGCATATGTTGATTAAAAGGGGTTTTCGAATATTATATCTAATCCCGATCTCTCAAAACATATAACAGATAATTTTCGATTGAACCGTCCTTGGTTCTTTTGGAAGTAGTTATTCGATCCCTCATGAGAGAACTCGAATTTACAATTATAATTCCTTAAAATTGGCAAGATTTGATAATCAACTATTTAGCTATCAAATAAACAAATGATAAATTCAGGGTTTATTACAAATAGGAAAACAAACATTGGTTAAGTACATAAGCCACCACAAACCTCTTTAATTAATCTTTCATTAATTAAAACCACTGCATGAATAGTTGCATCAAAATTATTTTTCAATGATTCTTGAATTGATTCCTAAATTAAATACTGCGGAAATAACTATATACTTATCTCAACGGTATAGGTATATTCACAATATATTACCCTTTCACACTTGAAAATGCACTTATATACTTATATCGATGGTATAAGTATATCCACAAATCACTTAGAAATATTTCCTTTTTATACATTTATATACTCCTTTATAAATCTCCTAAAGCAATTTATAAACTATTTTAAAAATCCCCAAAAATAATTTGAAGTGTCTTTAATAAATTTCTAAACATTTAGAAAACTCCTCTTACAAAACCCAGGCCTGTCTATAAAACTTTATATATAGATCTCGAAAACATATATAAAATAAAAAACAATCATTTATTTGAAAACATTATTATATTTTACTAATTTTTAACAATGAACATTATAAATTTATAATTATTAACTTCAAAACATGTTAAAAATAATAATTAATGATTTCAAGCATTATTCGTAAAAGAATAATAATTAATCTTCATGGTTATTATAAATAATAATAATTAATTTTCAAACATTAGTAATAATCATTATTATTAAATTCATACAATATTAATTATACAAATAATATTTTTTTCGAAATAGTTAAACATGATAAATAACTTTAAAAAATATTAAATATAAATAAATAATCTATAAAACAATATTGAATATTAACAAATAATTGTTAAAATAGCATTAAATATAAATGAATATTTTTAAAACAATATTAAACATAAATATTAAATATAAATATACGACTTTAAAACATTTTTAAATAATAGTTAAATCATAAATCATTTTTAAATAATAGTTAATCAATTCAACACATTTCTGAATGATTTAGAAATGATAATTAAAAAGGCTCGATTTGAAATCATTCTCCAAAACACAACCATTTCAAAAACCAAACAACAATTCATAGTTTTTATAACAGTAATAAATTTATACCAACAATCACTAGAGCACATAACCAATATTGACATTGATTTTCTATCATTATAGTGTTTTCAGCTTTTGAACATATACAATGTCGTATCCAATAATGTCAAACAATCTGGTTTGACATTCAATAATCACATAAAAGGAATATTATTGAAAATAAATCAATAATGTTAAGGAATCTTCTTGGTCACTCTAACTTGTCCCATTGCATTACATTATATATATATATATATATATATATATATACACACACACACACACACACACACACACATAAACGTAGAATTCAGACCATTCGCTACTATGCGAGTACATATAAAAGCTCATCCACTCCAAGGGGGAGAATATTTCCGAACAAACTGAAGAAGTAGTAAATCATCCAAACAAGCAATAAATTTTTTTATAAATACTATACAATATTGTAATATCATTCCGATTTACCAAAATAGGTGAGTTTAACTCGCCATTGTCCCAATCGTCGCTTCCGCATTCTAAATTTCGTCATCGTCGAATGACATCCAATTTATGGTGAAATTCAACTAGCACAAATTATCGCCAAACCAAATCCATGACATAGTATTTGCTGATAGATTACAACGTAACTCATCGCACTTGATTCCGTCCCCATATGAGAAAGCTATCACGTTTATAAATTGTACACATTTAATAATATAATTTAATTCATTAGCATAACTAATTACCAATTAAACTAAATAACAGCTGTGTTAGTCCATCTCCCTGCTAGAGTCTCCCTTCCTCATTTCTTCATAGAAAACCAAGCACCCTTCATTCCCAAAACATTGCTGTGCTAGAGCTCTGACCACCACCGCTCGACGTCCATAGCTCCCCCAACATTTAATGAACCTATGCCTAAAACCTCGCAACCTGGCCCTCGAGCGCTGCCATGGACCAAAAACCCAAACACGCTCTCCCGTCAATTTCCACCACCACACTTCGCTGATGATGGCCAAACTTCACCAAAACATTTCCCATGCTTCCCTCTACAAATTTCCTTTAAACCCCATCACAAACAATTGACAAAATGATTAGGAGTCACCATTTTTGCTGCTGACATTCATGGTCGAACCGCGACCACCTCGTGACGAATGAGATGATCTAGTCGTTGAGTATGTCTAACTTTGAATCTACGAATAGATTACTAGTTAGATCCAAGGCCTAAAAATGCACGGATTGGTCCCGATGATCGTGAACCGTTGGATGAGGCTGATGTTTATATTTGAAAAATGGAGCGCGGATTCTTTGACGTTGTGGTGATTTTATGGAGGAGATGTGTATGGTGAAGAAGTGTGGAGCTATGGTTCTAGGTATGGGAAACATAGATGAAGGAATGGTGCAAGTGGTGACGGAGTATGTTGTTTATTATTGTATTAAAGATATCTAGTTTTCACCCAAAAATCCTAAACTCCAATCGAGGCATGCCGACGGGCGTCCTATACCAAAAACCCTTATCCCGAACATAATGAAACTATTATCAGGACATAATTTGATCATATGTCGAAGTATATTTTTTTAAAATCGAATTATACTAATTAAAATTCCTCTAATTAATTTCTATGCATTTCAAGCTTGCACGACTAAACGATACGTCTGATTTCTACAAATGAATCAGCATATAAAATTAATTATTACGGTTCTAATTACGTTGATTTCATGAAAATCCGAGAGAGTGTCTAGAATGATATTTTCAAATGTTAATTAGAATGGATTATTATTTAAACCACAATAATCACCTTTCAACTTAAATTTAAAAGTTCATTGTCCCATTCTTGTTCATCTAAATTTAATTAAGATTTCTAAATCATTTTTATTCATATTAAATCCAAGCTTCAATTATTAGACAAATTCCAATATTACATTCAGTACCAAATAAGTTGATACATTCGAATAAGTTATTTTTGCATATAAAACTATCATTTAAATATTTATAATTTATTAAATATTTCAATTTCAAATGTCCAAAATTATGAGTTGTTACATTCTTCCCCTCTTAAAGAATTTCATCCCTTGAATTTCATGGTAAGAAAAACGGTACGATCCCTTTAATTTTTCATAAATCAATGTATTTAAACTGTTATCAAATTTACTAACTCTTTAAATTGATGGAAAATTTCTGTAGCATCTCCTTTGCACGGCTAGATCAACACAACTACAAATTGTCGCTATGACACAGACCAATCAAAAGAAAACAAAAGCCAAGTGGCTGGCCGCAAAATCATCAAATCAAACAACAATATAAACATGTACCTATTTAGTTAAGCAACCAAATCTAAATAAAAGGCATCAACTAAACTCTTACTTCCATGTACCTGCATAGTATTTACACAAAATATCCAACCACATAATTCCTAACTATGTCATTTTGCATTTTCCAATGTCAGCATTTAATTATAATAAGTCCCGTAGGATGTACATATACCATCTGTACGTAATATAAATCTGACCACTTGCTTGATCACACAATTTCACTTTCAAACTAATATCATCCAATCGACTTTTCTAGCGAAGACTCTAATCTGGTTCTTTGAGGAACCTTTTCTTCGACTCTTGGAAATTAACACCAATGCATCAGTGGAATTAACGTGCCCAAATTCAAGTGCTAAACATATAGATTTTCAAGGGTAAGGAAGAAAATAAAGACACGACAAAATCTCACATACATTATTTCAACATAATCTTTACAGTAGAAAATAAATTTATCAGAGTTAAACATGGACGATTATAAATTTCTAACCTTAAAAATGTGGAATATTGCAACATAAGAGTGTCATGGAAATAGATAACAATCTTCAAAAAATCTTCTGACTCCCTGCTTCGAGCTTTATCCATATTTCTTTTAAACTAAACCTGACAACTAGGATGCTTGAGAAAATTAGGGCACCTAGTGTTAAAGGAATGAAAAATAAACTCCGGGTCAGTCATGGGACTGGTGTGAGAACTCAAAACATGCATTTTGAAAACAAAAAGTTATCTTATAAGACCATGCCGTCCATAAACATGGATCGAGTTTTTATCTTATGATAACCAAAACTTTACCACATAAAAATAAAGGATATTATTTTTATTCACATCACTCTGAAAACATTTGCAAGTGAAATTATTAATTTTAGCTAAAATTGTTAAATTGATCAAATTCTAGCATATAAGTCATAAAGTGGGTCCTATAAAAAAAACAGCAAGCACTTATTAGAGAATGGATTTCCACACAAATGGCCAGGTGAAGGGACTACCTTCTGGCAATACATCACTAAAAGAACGCACCGAGGCTACACAACTTCTTCACCCTCTACCAACACAAGAACGGCGTACCTTACCCTCTAAATAGTACCGAATATGTCATCACCCCGGTAGTTGTCGACCTATCCGAGCACTCGTTTACCATAAACTACATTAATTTGTAGCCGAGCATCATAGTAGGTAGAAATATGTCTAGAAGGGGATGATCATACCCAAATGATTGTGAACCACAAAGCCTTGCTGCATCTACTCTGTTTCGTCCATTTCTGGTATGAGGCTCGTGGTAATGATTACCTTTCGCGTTGCACATTTCACTTTGAATGCCACACTGCCATTCCATGGTCGCATAACTAATTTCTACAAAGGTATAACTCTTGATCTCCGATGTCTTAGGAAAGGATGTTAGGATAAGAGAAGTTACCTTCCATACCACTAAACAAATGATACATTCATAGAGGTCACTTATGTAACTGGAAATGCAATGTCAAACATTCGTCTATACAAGTTGTCCAGGAACAGGACAAACCTAAGGCACTCTTCTACCACATCCTATCGGGAGTTACTTCTAGGATTGGTTGCTAGAAGTCCTTGCATCGAAGATCGTAAATGAAGAATTACAACCATATAATATGATGTGGGAAATTTCCTCGAGGGTTAGTGACAACCAGTTCTACATTCCATCTTCCAAATAATATCCATATCTTAACTTCGAATATGTAAATAGGTTGGAAGTGGTCTTCGGATAGGTATTACCCAAATCTGATCCAAGTTGCTTCGAACCAATGATCGACAAAAGAGGTAATGGAGAAAGGTGAACAATATTTGATTTATTCATTCTTTTTATCAAAAATATCTTTAAGAGAAATATTAACTTTAAACTCTTCTTACCGGCAAATAAGGAATCATTAAACCTCTCTTATCAAATCCTTCGACAACTTAAAACCTTTTTTAAATTTGGAATAATTGTAAATCACTTCTTTTTATCACTTAGTAAAATATCCAAATCATTTCTGTAACGACGCAGAATTTTGGTCGTTAGATTTTGAGCATTTAATTCATTTAAACGTTAAATGTGGATTCTGAATTGATTTTGAAGTAAGAAGATTTTGGTTAAATCAATATAGTTAGTTACAATACCGAGTATGGCTATTCAATTGGATTTCAATAACAATAATTAAATTTTTTGAATTGGGATAATTAATGAATCTGGATGTAAATGGTTATGAAACTAGTTTCTAAGATTTCTTTTTAGTCTTGTTTGATATGATTTTTAATACTGAATTTTTGGATGGAATCAAAAGTCGATAAGTCAAATTTGGAATTTTATATTATTTTTATAATGGAGTTTAATATAATAATGAAAATAATGAGATTTTGATTCGAAATGAATTAGAATGATTTCTAAATGTGATTATAAATTCTATATGATCTATAATTAAGTTAGTAAAATTTTAAAAGTGAAATTTTAAGTGATTTCGATGATATTGGAAATCGCTCGAATTGATCGACAAATGAAAATAGCCTTCCGAGGCACAGTTTTGGAATTGGATGAAACCAATTCCATTGGGTCCGTAATAGTGTATTTTTATCGGATTTCAATTTTCGTAGCGTTTGGAGTTATCGTTTTTCCATACGGGTGAGAAACGCGTTGAAATTAAAATCGATAATTTAATACTTTAAATCGCTTTAAAAAGCGATCTTCAATATATGACCGAATTAGCTTACGAAACACGTTCCATTGTGTTCGGAAGGTAGGTAAACCTTATAATCGCCTGTCGGCACGTGTAGTTTGGAGATCGTTTGAGAAAGTTGTTTAAAACTGAATTTAATAATAATATAATTAGATTACGTGTATATATATACATATTTGGGGCCGAGAAACCCTAGTTTTCACCGGCCGTTACTCTTCTTTATTTAATGGCCAAAAGGCAACCTCGACCTCCCTCGTTTTTATCTTGATCCATCAATTTCTTCAAATATCTCCAACTAGAAAGATGGCGAGTACTTTGAGACGAGTAAATCTGACGGTGGAGATCGCCTAACTTACGGCGAGGTGGGAGCTATGGAGCTGCGTTCGTCGCTGGTTCGAACGAATGTTGTGCGGCCTAGGCTGACCGAGTTTCTCCATATCTTGGCCGAGAGTGGAGGGCATAGTGGGCTACTATGTGGTGGCTTCTGATCGATCTATCGGCGAGCGATGTGAGAGCCGCGATTAGGGATTTGAGGTGGTGTTGGGTTCGGTTTTAGCCTGGACGTTGCGTAAGTGAAGAAAACTTAGTGTGCGGCCGATTTTCTTCGTGTTAATCTAACGGCTGATGGTAATTTATTGAAATTAAATTAGAGTTTAGTTTAAAATTCAATTCAAAAGCTTTAAAACTGGATAAGTCTTGCATATGTTATCAGATTTCGACGAAATTGGTGGAGCTGCAACTGCAGCGAGGAGATCTACACCGTAGTTCAGATTTGAGATCGATTGGAGTTCGTGAAGATTTTAGGTTAAATATAAGAGGCTCGATTTAATTAAAAATTGGAATGACTCAACGTTTAAACTCAAGGTGAGTTAATATCACTCACATAGGGAATGCTAACTAGTTTTAAATAGCTAATATTTAAGTGGTTGATTGGTTCATTTGTTGTATGTGATAATTATTATCAGATTCGATCGTTATTTATTGTCGTGCTAACATTTGTGGATGAAGGAAAACAGGTTGGTGGGATCCATCGGTATACCTCAAAAATAAGAAATTATTTTCATAATCGATGATGCATTTTATATATATATACCGTGATAGATTAATTTGGAATTTGACTATGCTGTTTTATGATTGGATAAACAAAATCTGGGATTTTAAAATATAAATAAAATAAATTGGGATTAAAGAGAAATGAAAAGGAATTTTTAAGGAATGAATTTAAGCAAATTAAATTCAGGAAATTGGTTTGGATTTTGAAATGTTTTGAAACTGTGATTGGAATGGAAACGTGAAACAAAAATTTATAAACTGGGTTTACAAATAAAATGGAATATTTATCGGTGGATAAATTTTTGAAAGATAAGTTTCCAGTGGGAAACTCAATAAGAAGGAAAAAATTATTTTAAAAATAAATATGTGATTATTTTAAAAGACGGAAGGTGTATTTTCCCGGAGAAGTTATGTATGTTTCCAAATAAAAACATTCGAAACATAAACTAGAAGTTTAAAAGATGTTTTTGAATATTTTGGAAAAATATTATTTTCAATTATTTTAAGTATAAAGGTAATATTTATTTAAGAAATTATGGTATTCAATTGATTTAACAAGGTGAAGTAGTTTTAAGTTTCAAAGAGAAATTTTAATATAAAATTTGATTTCATAAATTTATTTTAAAAGGTAAATTTTGTTTAAGTTACTTAGAAACTCCTCTATATTTCCTTAAGTATTTTTTTCGTTTATGTAATTTCTAGTAGCTTTATTTTAAATATTTTAAGCATATATTTTGAAAGTGATTTCCAGGAAAAGGGGAATGAGTTTAAAAATAAAAGGGAGTTTTATTTTTAAAACGAAGGAAGGAATTTACGAGATTTAAACGTAAATTTGAATTGAGATAAGTCAAGCAGGATTTATAAAAAGGTTCTTTGGTTTATTCTGAAATGGAAGTGTAGTTCCCTGAAAAGCCAAGTACGTTTCAAAGTAGATTTTTAAGTAAAAATTAAAAAGTTTAAATTTGTTTTTAAAGGAATGTTTCAAGAAATAATTACTTAAGTTGTAAAATTTTTAAAAGTAAATATTTAATAAATTAGTTATAGAAGTAATTATTTTAAAAGATTAATTGGTATTATGTTTTGAAAAGAATATTATTAATATTTATATTTTATAAAATGGATTTATTTTAAACATAGTTTGGTTGAAGTTTTATTTGAAACTAGTATAGAATTTTGTAATTCCTCTTTTAAAATTTAGTTTGAACTTAAGCTTTATTTTAAAATTAGCTTACATTTTGTGAAATAGTTGGCTTCAAATATTTTTAAAATATATTTTGAATAAAATGTTTAAGTAGTTAATGTAAATATTTTAAGGTATATTTTAGAATAAAATGATTTAATTGTTTTAAAAATCTAAATGTTTGGACTTGGTTGTTTTCAGTGGAAATAAATATTTGGGAATTTATTCCATGAGAAGAGAGTGGTTTTGAAAACTGTTTTCAAAAAGGGGCTAAAAAGGAAAATATATCTTGCAAAGATGAGATTAATAAATAATTTGGGTAATTATTTATTTGTTTGATGGATGTTGTGGATGTTAATTGATAGTTAAATAATCGACTATCAATGTTGGCCAATGTGCTGATCATTTCGAAAACACCAGGATCGAGATTTATTTCTGGAAAACCACTTCGATCCGGTTTGTACAATTTCATGGGAAAAACAAGATCGGAGTCGAAGATGGAGTAGTGAAGTCCAAGGTCTAGTCGCTACTAATGTTGAGGATGATTCCAAAATGGATGTAGTAGAAGTAGTGCCTTCGGTTCCGTTTGAACCGGGGACGGATTTGTATGGATGAATGCTTTCAGAACATCGTCAGGAGGACGATGAGCATTCTAAGAGATGTGTTCTAAAAAGGTAACACTTAGCCTCAAGCCTCATCAACAGGGAATGACTGAAAATCAGGGGATATGCAGCAAGGCTAAGTGGGTAGCACCCATTAGGGTGAGGTCATCCCTGTCTAGATGTTCCTTTTATTCGGCTTAGTGGTGCGGTTGCTGATCCCAACCGTGGGGTGATCTTACTTGGGATTATCCAGTAAGAAGTAGTTCTGGTCTTGTGTTGCAGGGGATTAGAAGTAATCCTCGGTACGCTGATCTAGACCAGTTACTGCGATAGGTGCTACCCCAGTGCCTAGTCATTAGTTCGAAATCCATTCTTCCTACACACCTGTGCGGTTTTGATTGTGCCCAACTATTGCTGAAACGTGAGAAGCAAGCATTTCAGCTAGATTCTATTTTACTTTCTATAGACATATTATAGTATCAGACGGATTTGATAGAAAGTGTTTTAGCTATCGTAAGGTAAAAACCTGACATGTTTATTTGTGGCGTGGTCTTACGAGATGCTTTTGTTTTCAAAGTATTTTGAAACTTTAATAATCAATTTGGGTGTATTTTTCTCACGCTAGAGTTCCAGACTGACTCGGGTGTTATTTCATTATAATGCTCGGGTAAGACCGCGTATTATAAATTATAGGAAAGGATGCTATGGAGCTCAAGAGAGGAGTTGGAGACCGAGATGTATTATCCGTACTTGTTTATATCCACTGCTGTGATTGTTTGAAATTGTCAGGCTGGTAATTATTGTTTGTTTGTGATACCCTGATGATGTAATATATAAAATAGATATAGTTTTCATTTTGTGTAAAGACCTGTTGTTGACTATTATATTTTGTTCTGCTGCGATTGTAAGATTCTGTTATTGTGTAGCTCATTCTTTCTTCTGCTTTCTTTTTCCTCAACAATCTGTCTTTTTCGGCACCCAATCGTCGTCATATTATATTGTAGCATATTTTGTGTCAATTTCCAAGGGTCGAGAATGGTGGGCCGTGACATTGTGGTATCAGAGCTTAGGTTAGCGATAACCTTGGCTCTGGTGGGGAAATTACTTAGTAAACAGAGTTAATAATACTCTATAGTGAGTTGAGTGTATTAATACCTATGAGCGCGTACTTGTTAGTGAATATAAAATTGTTTTTATACTGTATTGACTTATCGGTTTAGTGTTTATGAATTCTGGTCGGTACAGGAAGTACAACCGTATCGATAGGGGTTTCTAAACTCTTAAACAAGATAAACCGACATAGTATTGTTTTTATAGCGGGTAAATGAAATAATTTTACCCAAAATTAAATTTTGATATAAAAGGAATAATTTTCTGAAATTATTATATATATTTGGACGTTTGGTTGTTAATATTATAATCAAATATAAGAATCTAAAATTTGAAATGCTTATAACCAAATAGGATTCTATACGTATGAATTATCCAAAAGAAGAATAACTAAAATTTGATTTAGACCAGAATTTAAATCCTAGAAATTCTAAAAAGTGTTTAAAATGAATTTAAACAAAAAGTTCGAGAATTTAAAATCTTGGGAGTGACCGAAATGTTTTCCAAAGTGTTTGAAAGAAATAATGGATTATTATTTTGAAAAATATTGTTGAATGGAAATTGATTTGAAAGGAATTTGTGGTAGTAATGAAGCACTGAACTCACTTCAGTCGCTGGAAAATAATCCTGATGATGATGGCCACATCATCAGTATTCATTTTCGAGTTTCTAAGGTAATGGATTGCTACCGTGGAGATTGGTTATGATATTTGTTTGGACTTGTTAGGTATACAAGTTGTTTTAGAAATTTCAAAAAGGAAATTTGTTTTGGTAAAAATAAGTTGTTTTGGAATCCAGAGATTTGATTTGACATACCAAGTGGGTATGTATTGATTATTATTTCAACATGGTTTTGAAATAAAACCGGGTAATTGAATTCTGGGAACTCTATTTAAATAATGTGAAAAGTTAAGATAATGCAACTATTGAACTTATAAAGTGAAGTTGATTTAATAAGAAAGGAAAATGAAATTTTAATCCTGGATTTAAAATTTGAGTAAATGGTGGTGAATGAAATATATTTGAATTTAGCTAGAGATAATTTAAATAAAATTGAAATTGAGAGCGAATTAAAGTGGATAAAGTTGAAATGTAAAATGACTTTGTAATTGTGGGTTATAATTGTGTAATGAATTTATACCCACAAGCTATTAAGTATTATACTTATAATCTAAAATTATGGATTAAAATTTGTGTAATGAAAATTTATATCCTTAAGAATTCACTGATACATATATATACAATACGGAATTGTGATTTTAAGATGAAAATGGACTCGAATGAGCAATATAAGATTTTAAGTAAATAAGTTGGTGAACTTAAGAATAGGAAATGAAATTGTAAAACAAAAATAAAATGGATGGAATTTTATGGGAAACTCAAAATTTAAATCCTAAATGAAATGTAGAGTGAAATAAGGCAAAGTGAAATATAAAAGGATGAATGGACTTAGGTTGCTAAATAATTTTTAAAACTTGTATATTAGAAAGTAAAAATTTAAATTGAATGGAGAAATAAAATTGGATCGAATCGGATTTAACTTAAATTAAAAAGGAACTGAGTTGAATTTGAATTGAATTATAATCAAACCTCAGTGTTTTGTGAATAATAATGAATGGAATTAAATTCTTATTTAAAATAGGTAAAGGAAATGGTTCAAATTTAAGTTGGCTAAATAAAATTTAGTTGAATTTGAATTAAATTTGAAAAAGAATTGAATTAAATTGGTAAAGGATTAAATGAAAATAAAATTTAATTTAGTGAAAATGATATTGAATGAAGTAAATCCTCACTAAACTAAATCCAAAAGAATTATTGAGGATGAATTTAGTGTAAGCAAAATTAAATGAATTTGCATTGGAAAGAATAAATTTTTGGTAGATTGTAAAATTTGAAAAGTAAAATAAAACCCAATTTTGGTTTGGGATAATTTGAATGGTTATGTTTTTAATAAATTCAGAAATGAATTGAGAAGGTGAATTAAAATTTAAAATGGATTGAGTAAGTAAACTAATTGAATTAAAATTTGTAATAGATGGAATTTGACTGAATAAGAATCAAATTAAAATGAAAATAAAATTTGATGTAAGAAAAATGGAATGTAATAGAGTAGGGATAACTAAAGAAAATGATGAAAGGGTTGTTGTCAAGCCTATGTAATGGACATTGAATGAATCGATATGGATAACGAAATTGAATGTAAGAATGGGTATTTGATTCAATGATTGTAATGAAGTAAGAATGTTTGGGTTGTGAATAATTTCGAATGGAATAAAATTAATACAGATTGAGATCAATTAATTGAAATTGGTATAAGCTTATGTAATTGTTGTTTGTATAAATAACATTAGAATTTGCACAAGAAAATAGTCATTTTGTCGTAAATGGAAGTAAATTGATTTGAAAAAGCGAATAAAGTTGGTTTTTGAATAAAATGGAATGGGTTGGGATCTAATTAAGTGGTTTTGTATATAAATGCAAGTGAATCATAAAAGAAATGCAAGTATGTCAAATTTAAAAGAAAATTTTGATTGTGAATCAATTTGGAACTGAATTGAAGTAAATTGATGTAATTAAAGCATAGATTAATCATACTGAAGAGAAAATGAATTGGTTGTGGTAAACATGAATTGTAAAGAGTAAACTTGAATGTAAATCATTTGAGTAAAATAAAATGAAGTTGGATTTGTTAGAAAATTAATGTGGTGATTGAAACCTTGGGATTTGCTTATAATATATGGCTAACAGGTTGAATTATGAAATTTATTTGTTTGAACTATGTAATTGAGGTGTTTGCCTAAGATTAATATATGGAAGGATGTTATGAATCTTATATTATTGAAAACTTATGGCTTGTATGAGTAAGTACATGTACAGAAGGCAATCGATAGAGTTGGAGCGCATAAATGCATAATATATTAGCCACTTGCTTAAAAAATACTAATCAAAGGTACGCCTACGCAATAAATTGAAAATTTATATATATATATATATATATATATATATATATATATATTGTGGTATATTTTGTTTTTCGACCGTGTGGGTCGATGTATATATATTGTGATATTGTGAAACGATCTCCGTACAAAGGAGACACTGTCAAAAAAATTTAAAATTTTTAGGAGTTAGACATCTTTTGGGAATTTTGAAATTTTGGGTTAACTAGGAAAGTGATTTTTGAAGTGATATTGAAAACAAGGTTTTGAGTTAAAAATAAAGCAAATGATTTTGGAATTAAGCTAAAGGTTTTGGTGAAGTGAATGTAAGCTTTTAACTAAGTTTGGGTAGGTACACGAGTTTATTAGCATTTTCCTACCATAGCAAATTTCGGGGACGAAATTTTTATAAGGGGGGAGGAATGTAACGGCCTAGAATTTTGGTCGTTAGATTTTGAACATTTAATTCTTTTAAATGTTAAATTTGGATTTTGAATTGACCTTGAAGTAAGAAGATTTTGGTTAAACCAATATAATTAGTTACAATGTCGAGCATGGCTATTCAATTGGATTTGAATAATAATATTTAAATATTTGGAATTGGGATAATTAGTGAATCTGGATGTATGTTATGAAAATGGTTTCTAAGATTTCCTTTTGGTCTTGTTTGATTTGATTTTTAATATTGAATTTTTGGATGGACTCAAAAGTCGATAAGTCAAATTTGGAATTTTATATTATTTTAATAATGGAATTTAATATAATAATGTGAATAATCAGATTTTGATTCAAAATGAACCAGAATGATTTCTAAATGTGATTATAAATTCTATATGATTTATAATTAAGTCAGTAAAATTTTAAAAGTGAAATTTTAAGTGATTTCGACGATTATGGAAATCGATCGAATTAATCGACAAGTTAAAATAGCCTTTCGAGGCATAGTCTCGGAATTCGACAGAACCAGATCCATTGGATCCATAATAGCGTATTATTATCGGATTTCAATTTTCGTATCGTTTGGAATTACCGTTTTTCCGTACGGGTGAGAAACGCGTTGAAATTAAAATCGATAATTTAATATTTTAAATCGCTTTAAAAAGCTATCTTCCTCATATGATCGAATTAGCTTCCGAAACACGTTCCATTGTGTTCAGAACGTGGGTCGAACCTTATAATCGCATGTCGGCACGCGTTGTTTGGAGATCGTTTGAGAAAGTTGTTTAAAAGTGAATTTAATAATAATATAATTAGATTATGTGTATATATATACACGTAATTGGGGCAAAGAAACCGTTGTTTTCACCAGCCGCTACTCTTCTTTATTCAATGCCGAAAAGCAACCTCGATCTCCCTCGTTTTTCTCTTGATCCATCAATTTTCGTCAAATATCTCCAACTGGAAAGATGGAGAGTACTCTGAGACGAGTAAATCTGACGGTGGAGATCGCCTAACTTGCGGCGAGGTGGGAGCTATGGAGCTGCGTTTGTTGCCGGTTCGAACTAAGTTTGTGTGACCTAGGGCTGACCGAGTTTCACCATATGTGGGACGAGAGTGGAGGGCGTAGTGGGCTACGATGTGTTGGTTTCTAATCGATCTATCGGCGAGCTATGTGAGAGCGGCGATTAGTGTTTTGAGGTGGTGCTGGGTTCGGTTTTAGCTTGGACATTGCATGAGGGAAGAAGACTTAGTGTGCGGCCGATTTTCTTCATGTTAATATAACGGCTGATGGTAATTTATTGAAATTAAATTATAGTTTAGTTTAAAATTCAATTCAAAACCTTTAAAACTGAATAACTCTTGCATATGTTATCAGATTTTGACAAAATTGGCGGCGCTGGAACCGCAGCGAGGAGATCTATGCTGCAGTTCAGATCTGAGATCGATTGGAGTTTGTCAAGATTTTAGGTTAAATCGAAGACGCTCGATTTGATTTAAAATTGGAATGACTCAACGTTTAAACTCAAGGTGAGTTAATCTCACTCACATCTGTAATGCTAGCTAGTTTTAAATAGCTAAAATTTAAATAGTTGATTGGTCGATTTATTATATGTGATAATAATTATCATATTTGATCGATATTTATTGTCGTGTTAACAACTGTGGATGTAGGGAAATAGGTTGGTGGGATCTATCGGGATTCCTCAAAAATGAGAAATTATTTTCATAATTGATGATGCATTTTATTTATATACTATGATAGATTAATTTGGAATTTGATTGTGCTGTGCTATGATGGATAAAAAAGATCTGGGGTTTTAAATATAAATAAAATAAACTGGGATTAAAGGGAAATGAAAAAGAATTTTTAAGGAATGAATTTAAGGAAATTAAATTCAAGAAATTGGTTTGGAATTTGAAATATTTTGAAACTGTGATTGGAATGGAAACGAGAAACGAAAATTTATAAACTGGGTTTATAAATTAAATGGAATATTTATCGATGGATAAATTTTTGAAAGATAGGTTTACGGTGGGAAACTCTATAAGAAGGTATAAATTATTTTAAAAATAAAGATGAGATTGTTTTTAAAAGACGAAAGGTGTATTTTCCATGGGAAGTTATGTATGTTTCCAAAGAAAAGCTTTCGAAATATAAACTAGAAGTTTGAAAGATGTTTTTGGATATTTTGGAAAAGTATTATTTTCAATTATTTTAAGTATAAAGAAAATATTTATTTATGTAATTATGGTATTCAATTAATTTGAAAGGTGAAGTAATATAAAGTTTCAAAGAGAAATTTTAATATGAAATTTGATTTCATAACTTTAATTTAAAAGGTAATTTTGGTTTAAGTTATTTAGAAACTCCTCTATATTTCCTTAAGTATTATTATCATTTACGTAATTTCTAGTAGCTTTATTTTAAATATTTTTAGCATATATTTTGAAAGTATTTCCAGGAAATGGGGAACGAGTTTAAAAATAAAAGGGAGTTTTATTTTTAAAGTGAGGTGAGGAATTTACGAGATTTAAACGTAAATTTGAATTGAGATAAATCAAAAAAGATTTATGAAACGGTTCTTTGGTTTATTCCGAAATGGAAGTGTAGTTCCCTGAAAAGCCAAGTACGTTTCAAAGTAGATTTTTAAATAAAATTAAAAAGTTTAAATTTTTTTTAAAGGAATGTTTTAAGAAACTATTATTTAAGTTGTAAAAATTTTAAAAGTAAATATTTAATAAATTAGTTATAGAAGTAATTATTTTAAAGGATTAGTTGGTATTAGTTTTGAAAAGAATATTATTAATATTTATATTTTATAAAATGGATTTATTTTAAATATAGTTTGGTTGAAGTTTTATTTGAAACTAGTATAGAATTTTGTATCTCCTCTTTTATAATTTAGTTTAAACTTAACCTTTATTTTAAAATTAGCTTACATTTTATAAAATAGTTGGCTTTAAATATTTTTAAAATATATTTTGAATAAAATGTTTAAGTAGTTACTGTAAATTTTTAAGGTTTATTTTAGAATAAAGTGATTTAATTGTTTTAAAAATCTAAATGTTTGGACTAGGTTATTTTCAGTGGAAATAAATATTTAGGAATTTATTCCATGAGAAGAGCGCGGTTTGGATAACTGTTTTCAAAACGGGGCTGAAAAGGAAAATATATATTGCAAAGATATTTTGAGATTAATAAATAATTTGGGTAATATTTTATTTGTTTGATGGATGTTGTGTTGTTAATTGATAGTTAAATAACCAACTGTCAATATTGGCCAATGCGCTGATCGTTTCGAAGAGACCTTGATCGAGATTTAATTCTCGAAAACCACTTCGATCTGATTTGTACGTTTTCGTGGGAAAAACAAGTTCGGAGTCGAAGATGGAGCAGTGAAGTGCACGGGCTAGTCGCTACTGATCTTGTGGATGATTCCTAAATGAATGTAGTAGGAGTAGTGCCTTCGGTTCCCTTCGAACCCGTGATGGACTTGTATTGATGAATGCTTTCAGAACATCGTCAGGAGAACGCTGAGCATTCTAAGAGATGTGTTCTAAAAAGGTAACGCTTAGCCTCAAGCCTCATCAACCGGGAACGACTGAAAATCAAGGGATATGCAGCAAGGCTAAGTGGGTAGCAACCATTAGGGTGAGGTCATTCCTGTCTAGATGTCCCTTTTATTCGGCTTAGTGGTGCGGTTGCTGATCCCAACCGTAGGGTGATCTTACTTAGGATTATCTAGTAAGGGGTAGTTCTGGTCTTGTGTTGCAGGGGATTGGGAGTAATAATCGGTACGCTGATCTAGACCAGGTACTGTGACAGGTGGTACCCTAGTGCCTAGTCATTAGTTGGAAATCCATTCTCCCTACGTGCCTGTATGGTTTTGATTGTGCCCAACTATTGCTGAAACATGACGCAAGCATTTAAGCTAGATTATATTTTACTTTCTATATACACTATTATAATATTAGATGGATTTGATAAAAAATGTTTTAGCTATCGTAAGGTAAAAACCCGACATGTTTATTTGTGGCGGGGTCTTTCGAGATGCTTTTGTTTTCAAAGGATTTTGAAACTTTAATAATCCATTTGGGTGTATTTTTCTCACGCTGGTATTCCAGACTGATTCGGGTGTTATTACATTATAATTCTCGGGTCAGACCGAGTATTTTAGATTATAGGAAAGGATGCTATGGAGCTTAGGAGCGAAGCTGGATATCGATAAGTGCTATCCGTGCTTGTTTATGTCCGCTGCTGTGATTGTTTGAAATTGTCAGGCTGGTAATTGTTGTTTGTTTGTGATACTCTGATGAAGTAATATATAAAACAGATACAGTTTTCATTTTATGTAAAGATCTATTATTGACTATTATATTTTGTTCCGCTGCGATTGTGAGATTCTGTTATTGTGTAGTTCATTCTTTCTTCTATCTTCTTTCTTTTTCATCAACCATCTGTCTTTTCCGGCACCCAATCGTCGGCATATTATACTGTAGCATATGTTGTATCGACTTTCGAGGATCGAGAGGGGCGGGTTATGACAATTTCATTTAAATCATAACAAAGAGTTCTTAATTCAAAACTCGAAATTTTATTTAGTTAAACCATGTTATCTAGGACGTTAATCCCAAACAAGTAAATATTAACCAAGCAGAATCTATAGAAATCATCTAATTTTACTCAATATCAATTTTTATATTAAACAAGTACTATGGATGGGATAATGGTGAAATCACTTTTTAAATTCCATGAATAGTATTAGTTTCCTCTTCAGACTTTAACACCGAGTTCAAGAAGATTACCTCCATAAAATCCAAGTTGTTCAAATTTGGGAAATAACATCCTTTATATTTTGGAAAATATTTTGATCCAAGTAAATTAAATGTGCTATCTCCTCCATCAAGCCAGTCTGGATAGCCAGGGAGAGCTGGAAAGTGGCTTTCCAAACCCAACTCTAGACACTATCTCTTTGGCACTCACAAGGCGGTCAAGTTATTTAATCTACAATAAACCATTTAACATTTAACCATTTCATAAATTCTTCAAAATCAACTTTAGAAAAGTTATTAATTATTTAAAAACATTTGCAAAAGAGTTCGAAAAGAATGGTTGGATTTAAAGCTTTCTTTCAAAAGTTATAGAAAAGTGCTGCATGAATGTGCTATAGAAAGTGCATTTTAAGCTATATTGATTATAATGACTTTTTATTATTTAGAAATTCAGTTTTATAACTCGGATCAGTTTTAAAACATTTTAAAAGATTTTTAGAATTTAATTAATATTTTTAAACAAATATAAAATATCGATTTCAAAGTAATCCTTTATGGATTCTTAATTGCAAATTTGTGATTTTTCCAAAAACTGGTTTTACACATATTTCAAATTCGCTTATCGAAATCTCAATTTTATTTTTTTTTGTTTCAAAATCGTGGATATAATAGTTTGAACAATTCTTATCTTGAAAAATGTTGAGCTAAATTCCATTCTATATAATCGTTTGACTTTTATGGCCCGTAATCGCGAACTATCGTTACGCACTGCGTCTTCTTTTGACTAAATTTTAATTTAACTTTTAAAATTCACCAAAACACTTTCATATTCTTATGAAACGTTCCAATCTCATTTTTAAACCATTTTAAAGAGGTTCAACATTGCATAAACAACAGTTCATTAAAATAGGAAAAGGTGATTTCTTTTGTGCTTATCGACGTGTGTTCTATAGCTTGCGTATACATTCAACATGCATATTAATCAAGCATCATCAACAATCATAATCAAATATATATAACATCTAACAACATATAATTCGATAGTTTAAGAGTTTCTCACATAGATTTTCATCGGAAAAAAGCTATATATTCATTAACTCGTGATCCAAGCTCACGAACCCCAGCACCTTGCCTCTTAGTGTGCTTGGCCATTCCATCCAAAAGTGGTGCTCAGCCAAGCAAGGAGAATGAGTTACGGGACTTTGGATTATTATTGAATTTACAAAAAACTAGACATACAAATAGGTCATTTTATCTCGGATTTTCGAACAATCTACTCTATGAATATGGAATAATGGTCAACATGAAAATTGTAGGAAATTATTTTCACTATAGGTTCAACAAAAGCGTATTCTAATTTGGATTAGTTTTGAATAAGATATGATGAAATGAAGAAGAGGCATTTTTGGATTTTCCGAAACCACACCCGAAAATGGGTCAACTTCCAACTAAATTTTAGACATGTTACTCAAAGAAATACAGAAAGTAATCAGAAGGAAAGTTCTTGAAAATTCTTTTCTCTATAATATAAAACAAAGAAACATTCGATTTTGATTTGTTATGAGGAAAATATGACCAAAAGAAGGTAGGGTACTCTCAGAACTAAAATTATGGGCTTGAAATTGCAATGGAAAGAAGTGGGTTTTGAGTATGGCTAAGCTTAGAATGACAAGACGTGGTCAACCAAAATGTTGTAGCCACTAAAATTTTGGATGTTTTGAAAAAAAATTGCATAATTTCCTTCGGTTTCAAGTGAGTTACGGAGGAATGAAAAAGAAGCAAAATGGTTAGGTATTTATAAGCAAGTGGAGAGGTGGGTATTTATCTCCCCCTTTCATCATCTATCATCATCACCATCATTACTTCAACCACTACCCTTACCTCACCATTTCAACCGAACGGACCCCTATCTGAGTGTGCCCATGGGCATATTTAAGTGCATGTACTTGTTTGACTTTGTTAAAACATAAGTGTTAAGTAAACCATAATACCATTGATATTTTTTCATATTTACTACATGTAAACATATTTCCACTTTTCCACCATTGCAATATGTATATGTATTTGTTAATATATGCGGGCGCATGTGACAAAGGTTTTGAAGTTATGTAAATAATGTTGTATGACTTATATATATTTCCAATTGCCAATCATATTTTTACTTGTTAATTAACATACATATATTTGTAAACCAAATTTGAAATCAAATTTCTTATCAATTTGAATGAATTAAGATGATCAAATTTGAATTAAAAAACCATATAAATTAATACTAAAAGTTATTTACAATAATTTTTATTATATCGATAAAGTGCTATCAATTTTTTCCACATATTTTCAAGTCAAATATATATCTTTATAAAACTATTATAAGCGATTTAACTATTCAAAATGAGTTACCATCAATTAAAATAATTATTTATATAATTAAAATAATTATTAAATTAATAAATTTCAATTAAAATTCATAAATATATATTTAAATACGATGCCATCACTGGTGATGACATAAATACATTTAATTTCCAAAACTAAAATAATTAATTTTATTTCATATTCTTTTTCGATTATAAAAATAAGTGTATGTATCGAGCTCCCCGTTTTACAAGTACAGAGTTGGTTATCAATAAAACAGTTTTTAGCCATCGATTTAAATTTCGAGGAAGATACTTATGTAAATGTTTATTAAAAATAAGATTACTACACTTATTATCACTCAAAATAATATAATTTTTATTATCGACCTTTTATTTGAATCATTTAAAAAAAATCTAAGTGATAAATCTGCGGGTCGTTATGGTGTTCCCTATTAAAAGAATTTCGTCCATGAAATTACCCAAACCAAAAACCCAAAAGTTTGCCCAAAATATTTATGGTTAACTTTCATTTTAATGATGTATATATATCATCTATACTCAATATCTGAATCGATCCAACATTTGAATTCACAACTTTACTTCGGAACTAGTATTGATCCCGAGATCCTTTAGTGCAGACTCTGACCAGTATTTTTGATCAGGGCTTTAGTTTTTTTCGTTGCATAGCTCTCAACTATGATAGGAAACACAAATATCCAACTACATACCTTCATTAATGTTTTCCATCAAGAATCAAGTGATAAATCCTTTTTCGGATAAGTGTCAAATACGTTAAAGTTTCGTACTTGAATCTTAGATTAAATCGTAAGACGAAATAATCCATATACTTCATATGAATTTAATAATGTAAAAAATATTATGAAAACATTTCATGAAACTTTCATTCTTTATTAAAACGTTTATAAAGATACCTCTTTATGCATAACCATTTTACATTTTTATTTCCAAATATTTATACTTAAAAACACATTTCTTTTCAAAAGATAATATCATTTTATTATATTACATTTCTAAACATATCTTAATGGTTTTTGAAGACTTATTTTCAAAATAATTCACTAAATTGATAAGTCACCATGATCTTCCTTTTGCTAATGTCGAATGTGAAAATATTCTTTACATATTCAAAAATTCCTTTATCAATTTACACTCCTTTATTAATTAAAACTTCCTTAATACACACACACACACACTCACTCACTCTTTACTTATACCAGTTTTAGTACATAAAATATATTTAGATACTTATTTAAATGTTACAAGTATATTTAATAAATTTTTTCTTAGCTTTAATATATAATCAAAGAGATTAAAACAAGTATTGCCAAAATATTGTTATAATGAACTTCTCTTTTTGTAACATGTTTATTATAAAATTTTCTATCTTTTTATAAAGACTCTAATACTTGTTATTGTCTTTAAAATCCCATTATTAAAGATCTAAATATACCATATGATTTCTTCCAAAGTGTCTTTCATGGGATAAAAAACAGATGTTACTCAAACATCATTTACTACAAACTCAAAACCATTTATTAATAACTTTAAATATTTATTTTAAAGATCAATGCATACCCATGCTTATCAAATAAGATAATGCACTTTGACAAAAATTAACAACCATTAATTTGTCAATTAATGATTCACGTTATACTTTTTAACTTTAGAATCGAATAACTCAAAAATGATAACAAGGAACTAGGTACTACTAATAATATCACATATTTCCTTAACAATAACAGTATTACTTAAGAGAAACATTTACCATCCGAACACATCCTATGCGAATTTCTAGTTACTTTCGAGCCACTCGGATCAATTAATCATAAGATAATTTTTTCATTTTCAAAATCCTATTTTAGAAATAATACTATAATTATTCCTTTTCCAAAAATAATTTGAAATTCCTTTCAAAAATACCGAAACTTAAATTCACAAAAATTCCCTTATAATGCATGTTTTATAAATCCTTTTAATAAAATAGCCAACATTAAACATTTCATAATATTTATTTATCTTAAATAAATTCCTTTGACCTTAAAGCACATTATTATTTATCGAATACCCCATAGTCAAATTTTGAAACTAAATTCACGATGTGTTTGAACATAAAATTTTAAATTAAACCACCAATCAATCAATGATAATAACTGAGTATTATCCTTTCCTTTATCAAGTAACTATATTACTTGAAAAATATTCTTTATATTCATAATATAGTCCTAGGTAAAATTATTTCATTTACAAATTTTCAAAACCAAAGTCATTTACATATAATATTAACAAATACGCACTTATATATACTCTACCTCATTCTAAGGTTATAATAACGAGTTACTCATCCTAGGGTATTATTAACCTTAACTCCAATGAGAGTTTACCCCAACTAAGCCAAGGTTCTCGCTTAAACTTTCGCTTTGATACCAAATACGAGGACACATTTCTTCGACTCTCAAAAATCGACACTAATACATCCTTGGTGTTCATGTGTCGCAAATCCAAGTGCAGGAGAAGTGAATTATCAAAGGTAAGAAATCAAATAAAGATAGAAAAAAATCTCATATATATTATTGCAAAATAATCCATATAGCGGAAAATACATTTACCAGAATTGACAGTTATAAATTTCTGTCATTACAAATGCAAAATACTATAGCACAAGGTTTTCGTGGAAATAGATGACAATCTTCAGATAAACCTTCTAACTCAATGCTTCGAGCTTCGTCCAAATTTCTTTTAACTAAACTTGACTACTAGGCTGCTCGGAAAAGTAGGACATCCAAAGTTTAAGGAAACAAAAATGAACTGTGGATCTGTCATAGGACTAGTGTGAGAACTCAAAATATACATTTTGAAAACAAAAAGGTATCTCATAAGACCACGCCACACACAAACATGGAACGGGTTCTTATCTTAAGGTAAGCAAACCTTTATTATGTAAAAATAAGGGATATATTTTTAATGACATTTCTTTGTAACATTTGCAAGTAAATTTATTAATCTTAGCCAAAACTATGACTCTATTTATATTCCAGCATATTAGCCACAAAGTGGGTTCTATAAACAAAACGGCAAGCACTTATTGGAGAATGGATTTCCATACAAATGACTAGGTGAAGGGATTACCTTCTGGTAATACATCTCTAGAGGAATGTACCTAGGCTACAGGACATCGACAACTATACTAACACAAGACTAGCCTGCCTTTCCCTCTAGATAAAACAAAATATGTCATCACCTCGGTTGTTGTCAACCTATTTGTGCGCTTTTTTACCATAAACCATCCTAATTTGAACCCAAACATCATAGCAGGTAAAAATATATCTAGAAGGGATGATCACATTGCACATTTCACGTTGAATGTCACACAACTACTCCATGGTCACATAACTAATTTATACAAACGTAGGACTCCTGAGCTCGTATGTCTTATGAAAGGGTGTTAAGATAAGAGAAGTTTCCTACCCTACCACTAAACTAATGATACGTTCTTATAGATCACTTATGTAACTATAAATGCAATGTCAAACATTCGTCCATACAAGTTGTCCAGGAATAGGACAAAATGAAGGCACTCTCCTACAACATCCTATCTGGAGTTACTCGTAGGTTTGGTAGAGAGAAATGCTTGCATCAATGATCTTAAATGAAAATTATTGCCATATAGTAGGATATAGGATTTCTGAAAGGGTCAGTGACAAGCGATCCTACAATCCATCTTCCAAATCATATCCATATCTTCACTTCGAACACATAAATTTGTTCGAAGTGGTCTTCGGATAGGAATTACCCAAATCTGACCCAGGTTCCTTCGAACCAATCATCGATAAAAGAGTAAAGGAGACAAATGAATAATATTTGATTATTCATATTTTATATCAAAAATACCTTTTAGAGATATATTAACTTTAACACACTTATTTTCGGTATATAGAAAGTCATTAAACCTCTTTTATCAAATCCTTTAATTACCTAAAACTTTTTTTAAACTTTGGAATAATTCTATATCACCTCTTCAGTTTCAGTTAGGAAAATATTCCAAATCATTTCATTCAAATCTTAATAAAGATTTATTAATTCAAAATACGAAATTTTATTCAGCTAAAACCATGTTTTCAAGGATGTTAATCTGAAATCTATAAACATTAAATAAGCAGAATCTATGGAATCATCTAATTATACTCAATATCAATTTCCATATTCAACAAGTACAATGGGAGAAATATAAATAAATTCCATGAACGTTATGCATTCCCAACTATAGGCTTTAACACTGAGCACAATATGATTATCTCCATAAAAACCAAGTTATTTAAATTTGAAAAACATTATCCTTTAAAATTTGGAAAATATTGATCCAAGTAAATAAAATTTACTATCTACTCCATCGGGCTATTCTAGATAGCCACAGAGAGCAAGAACCTGGTTATCTAAACCCAAACCTAGACACCATCTCTTTGACACCCAATAGACAGTCAAGTTATTTGATCGACTCTAAACAATTTAACATTTAATTATTCTATTGATCCTTTAAAATCATTTTTTGAAAACCTTATTAATTATTTAAAAAAACGTTTACAAAATGTTTGGAAATGAATGGTTGCATTTAAACCTTTATTTCAAAAATTATAAAAAATTGCTACGGAAAGTATTTTTTAAGTTATATTGATTAAAATGACTTTTTATCATTTAGAAATTCATTTTGATAACTCAAATCACTTTTAAAACATTTTAAAAGATTTTAAGAATTTATTTCACACTTAAAAAAAAAATTAAATTATCAATCTCAAAAAAATCCTTCTATGGATTTTGAACTGCAAAACCACGATTTATTCTGAAAATTGTTTTACTCATATTTCAAAATCGATTTATCGATATCCTGATTTTCTTTCTTTGTTCGAAAAGCATGGATATAACTAGTCGGAAAATTATTATCTTATAGATTTATGAGCTGAACTCATTCTATATACTTGTTTGACTTTTATGTCATGAAATCGCGAACTACAGTTACATGACGCACCTATTTTTCACTGAATTTTAAATTTCCATTTAACATCCCCAAAACACTTTTATATCTCTATGAAACATTTCAAACTCATTTTCAAACATTGTTAAAGATGTTCAACACTCCATATACAACAATTCATTAAAATAGAGGGAATTGATTTCCTTTGTGCTTATCGACGTGTATTTCCATGACATGCATATACATTCGACATTCATATTAAACAAGCATTATCAACAAACATAATCAAACATATATAACGACCAATATCATATAATACTATAGTTTTGGAGTTCCTTACATTGATTTTCTATCGGGAAAAAAGATTATTTCTTCACTAACTCGCAATACGAGCTCACGGACCCTAACACCATGCCCCCAAATATGCTCGACCATTCCATGCTGAAAGTGGTGTGTAACGGACCGATATTTTCAACCATTCGCATCGATTATAAGTGCATAGGTAGACACTCATGCCGAGATTGAATTGCTCAAAATACCGCATTGTAAATAAAATTTTGGCAAACCTCAGAATATATAGTAAATAAAAATCACAGATCACGGACACAGAGTATATAAAAATGCAGCGGAAGAAAAAGAGATAGTAGTTCATGAAGCTACTATCTACAATATAAGATACATCAGAGTTAAATAAGATACAACAGAAGAGTAACAGGATACATCAGGTACAAATCAGATACATCACTGAACCACTGGATACTGAAACAAAATAGATGGCTGGATCTTCAAGGAAAGCTCCAACGCCGAAGGTGAATCTTGAATGCTAACTCAATCAATCTGACTCGAGCGTAAAGCAAAACACAAAACACTCGAGTCAGGACATTAATACTTATAAACTATAAATCAACTCAAGTGAACAGTAACAAAATGCATCATTAACTTAAAGGATGCTTGGGACCGCCCATCTTCTAAGGATCCGTTAAACTATTTACTATGTAGTAATATACGCTATATACGGAAGTGTTTTATCAGGAAAGTATAATCATATAGAAAATAGCGTTAAGGGGATGGTGAACCTTAACGCGGTCGGATCGTTAAAATCAAAATCGTAGTGGGCTCGATATAAGGATATGACACGGCACGCGAGGCAATGCCAGGGTGGATACACCGTTTGCACTCCCGGACCGTTGGTGGCGGCAAGCCAGCAGCTTCCGCCCACCTCGAGCAACACCCCCGAATCAAAGTGGCGCCACCGAATCGAATCACAACAGTAATAGAATGGTTTCCGATGGAGCATGCTCGATGAAAGGGTGCGACCCTTTGTGTAGCCCGGTATAGCTCCTGTTTTAGTCATATATGCCAACTCACGGGTGGGTCCACGTAATATACCTCGCGAACGTCGCCACCATCCTACTTCATTCTGGAATCTCCACCGCGTACACAGTTGTTAAATTGGTCTTCGGTATTGGCCGGCTATAAGACAATATCCGATCCCGGTCTCTTTAACAACCAATCGTTATTATAACCCATAGTTATGACTTTTTAAAACAATATTTATACTTCAAAATAAAATATTATTTCAACCCAAATCTTTATCAAAATAAAGATTAAATCATTCCAAAATATCATATCTTTCGGATCTTTTTTTCAAATCATTTTAACATCAAAATATCACATCTTTCAAAACTCCATTTTCAAACCATCTTAATATATCAAAATATCATATGTTTTCAAAACCACATTTCAATCATTTAATATATCAAAATATCATATCTTTTTGAAACCACATTCATTTCAAATCATTATTCATTTTATTCAATTTAAAATATCATTTCAGTCCATATTTCAAAATAGTATATATTCCAAAAATCATTTTTAATCATTAAAATGAAGTTATTATGTTTAATAATTAAATTATTAAATTTCCAAAATTTTCGACTTCCAAAGTTCATTTATTCACTTAAGTTTATCAAAGCAGTGAAAATTCACTTTTCGTGGCATCTAGAAAACACTACGGAAAAATACATTCAAAACAGTTCAATTTAACAAAAGACAACATTTTAAAATGTTGTAATAGGGTTTACTTAAATTTCGAATAAACTTAGTTAAATTCAACAATTTATAGCACTTACAAAAATTGCTATAATAGCTTTTAATTCAATTTAGCATTTTAGTTCATTATCATCAACTACAGCATTTTCAAATGTTGTAATACCATTTACATTGTAATTAATAGCATTTTAAAAATACAGTCAATTAACTTCAAATATTCAATATAATTTCTCAACCAATTATATTTTTATTTAAAACATTTTTAACTTATAAAATCATACATTTTCACATTTATAACATCATTTAATTTTTCCTCAAGTATAAAGTTAAATTTCCATTCAAAAATCAAGATTTAATAATAATTCACTTATTAAATTGCAATGTTCAATTTTAAATCCATTACATTAAATTTCAACTTAACACTTAAGTTCAAATTGTCAAATATAACTTAATTTATTTTTATTTACCTAACTAAAAGTTCACTTTTAAGTCAATTTCATAAATTTCCAATTTTAGTTATATTCAAAATTTCAACTTAAAATATTCATTCATTTCACATTTCAACTTTGTTAAAAAATCATTAATATGATATAAAATCACTTTTAATTCATTTAAATTAAAATTATCATAAATTTATCATAATTTCATATTCAATTTAATTTCCAATCATAATTAATTCAAAATTTCCAAAATAACTTATGTTCAAAATTTTCATTAATTCATTTCACTTACAATTGTTCAGAAAATCAAAAATATTTTTCAAAAATCTTTTTTTATTAAATCTCAAATCAAAATATTATATTAATTAGATTTCTAAAATATTTTAAAATTTTTAGAAAAACATATTTTAACTACGGGCCTGTATAAAATTTTCTACGCTAGGTAAAGTGATACGGGTAATATATCATTTCAACCCGTAAATTACAAAGAAAAATCCGGGTTTTATCATATCAAACCCGCAATCCCAAGTCAAAATGAAAAATTTAAAACCATTCAGGCCTATCATTTCAGCCCATAACATTTTTTTCTAACAGGGAACTTGCAGTGCGATCATATGCAGAAATAATATAAACAAGGTCAATATCACAATATACAGTCATATATCAGATGTCAGGTGAAAATTAACAGTTTTAACATGGTAATAATATGGTAATAACATGGCATAGCATATCATATGATCATCATTAACTTGCATAAACATTTTTTATTACTAAACACTTGTCATCAATTCACTTTTCATGAGTATAAATGTCAGAGTGAGAAAGGCTCACTTTTTCAAGCTGAAGACCAAAACAACAAACACAAGAGTGGTTCCAAAAGTATGACAAGCACGATACAGCACGACTTTTGATTTGAATGAATGGAGAGCCATGATATTTGTCTTGTAAACAATAACCAAAACAAGACAATACACACATAAATATTCAACGCAAAACAATGTTGAAACAATGAAAATACGAAGCAACAAAGGAATAGATTACTTGACCTTGCTTTAACCATTCAAATCTTGGCCTAGGAGGTTCTTGGGTTCAGCCGTGATGATGATATAGCTCAGGTTTGGCACCATAACTCACGGCTAGAAGGAGTTATGGAGTGGTAGGGTTATAACATGAAGCATACAATTGATCAAGGCAACATATATGAAGTTTTTGAGCAAAACAAGCTTGGCCTTGGGTCAAGTGGGCCTTGGCCATACTTGTACAGTTTTGGACAGTAGATGGAGGGGTGTGGGGAGGACTGGAAAAGGTGGTGGTGACAGCCTATGGTGGTGGCCAAGGTGGTGGATGAAGATATGAAGTGATAGGGTGGCTATCATGAATGTTTCAAGGCTTTATGCATTGTTTTTGTGGAGTTTTGGCCAATTTCAGATCTGGACAGAGGCTAAGATGAAGTGTAGTGGTGGTAGCAAGGTGGTGGTTATCGCTAGAGGTGGTGGCCATGGTGAAGTATGAAGGTGGTGAAGTCATAGTGGTGGCTAGTGCATTATTTTGGACATTATTTGCAATTTTGTGGAGTTTTGTCACCAAGGGAGGTGTGGCCATGGATGGATCTGAAATGATGGCTGGAGATGATGCCAAGGAAGAGTGGTAGGGGATGGTGGAGAGTATGGTGGTGATGGTGGGTGGTAGAGGCCAATGCAGAAAGCATGGAAAACTAGGCAAAATACATAGAAAATGAGAAGAAAAAGGTTGAAAAAAGATGTAGCCATTACCAGATTTTTTTCTCAAGATGGAGGCCATTATTTTTAGGGTTTTTGAGCTTGAAAATTCGTGAATAATATGAGGGATCGGCTGCAAAGGATGAGGAAAGGAATGGCTAAGATAAATTGATGTATTAATTGCAAAAAGAAACGGATAAAACGTCTTTACGTTTCAGGCTTTTAAGATCTCTTAACTTTCTAAACCTTTTGCATTTCCTTTTCTTTTTAATTTTATAAAAAAAAATAAACACAGAAATGTTATTTAAAACCGAAACTAAGTAAGAATAAAATAAAATAAATAATTTATTTTAAGTAAAATAGAAAAAGGAAATAAGAAATTGCTTAAAAATAGCAACCCTGACATAAAAATTACAAGAAAATCTCCAATTACTTTGGAAAATTTATTACTTCACAAAAAATATATTTTAACACAAAATTTGAATTAAAAATGGTTTTAAAACATTTTCAAGGTAAAATAATAATTTAATTTTTATTAAATAGAAAGTTAAATAAAGAAAAATGCAGTAAATACCAACTAGGCTTTATAAATTGAAATAAATTCAAATAAACTTTAGAAAAATTATATTATCATTTTAAAAATACTTAAAAGTCAAAATATACATAATATAACATATTATCACATATTAAAATAAAATATTACAAAGAAGAAGTAATTTATACAATTTAAAATAGTCATTGTAAATAACCCTATATACGCACAATATTGTAAAGGGTATAACTTCCATAGTTTACATCCGATTTCAACGAAACGAAAAGTGGTGTTCTTAGAATTTTATGTACTTTCATAATAAAAGAAAAAAATTAAAATTTTAAACTTTTAAAATTTTAAGTTGAAAGTCACAGTTTGACTATTTTGACCCAAAATCAGCATTTAAGGCAAATATTCAACTTACACGAGTTTGGAATTATAACTCATATAAAAAATCAAGATTATATTTAAATAATAAATTTAATCATTTAAAATAAGTAAAATAAGTTTTTTAAATCAAAATCTTACATTAAAAATAATTAAAATATACAATAAAATAATTACAAAATACAGGGTTGTTACACTCTCCCCCACTCAAAACTTTTCGTTCCCGAAAAGGAATGAGGTATGGAAGGGCACAGAAAAGATAGAGTGAAATAGGATTAAGATAAGATGACAAGAAGATTGAAGTTATACCTGATAACTGTTGCTATAGGTAAGTTTTACAAGGTGGAGG
Organism: Allium cepa; assembly: GCA_030765085.1. Lineage (NCBI taxonomy): Eukaryota > Viridiplantae > Streptophyta > Magnoliopsida > Asparagales > Amaryllidaceae > Allium > Allium cepa. Next base: position 1,036,273,953 of record CM060928.1, read on the forward strand.
TGATCTTTCCAAGATCCTCCAGAATCAAGAACACAAGCACGAAAAAGGTGGATTCAAAATGATTACCAAAGGTCTATCAAAGATTATAGAAAGATTTCTAAACAGAAAGATTATAGAAAGATGCCTATACCGGTCTATAGCAAGATAAGGATGATAAGGACAACCAAAAGATAGTTTGGAAAACAAAATAAGGAAATGAATTTGAAAGCATGGAGATTTCAACTTAAACAGAGAATAAATCTTTACACAAATTAAATTAATCTTAACTATCTCAAATTTCATTATCTTATTATCCAATCATCTTAAATTAACAATTTTTAAAACCATGGGTTTGAAAAATAATCATTTATTACACTCACATTGTACTTAATAAATTTAATTCTTCTTTATTCCTAATTAAACTTAAATTTATTCCTCTCACTATATTTATCACTTATGTTAAACATACTTACACTTATTATAACTGCTTTCTTTCGTTCTTAGTTCTTTTAACATCATTTTATTGTAAGTTATTCAATTACCCTTTATTATATTTACCTCTGTTAATCATTTTATAATTAAAATTTAAGTGTATAACATTTATTATAACTTCTCGAATTTTATTTATAAAATCTTTTTATATCGTATATTATCCAATTACATTTTTAACTTCTGAAATTTTGGTAAGTTATATTTGAATGCAATTGTATTATACAAATAAAATTTCCAATTCAATCATTTCAAGCTTAAATCATTTATTCAAAAAAAAAATTTCTTTTTATAATTGAAATTATTCTTTAAAAATAAAATTTTAGGAACTAAATTCTTGATTTCTTCAAACCATTTAGAGATAACTAATAATATATACATAATATGTCAATCAAATTTCAATCATATATCTATATATATATACATATATATTATAAATCAAGTCATATTTCAGACAATTCAAACCAAATTAAATTCCCCAAAAAAAGTTGTTGCAAGACTACAGAACAGTCTCTTAACTTCGAAACTCGAAAATGAACGTCGATGATGTCGCGATCATCAACGAAGTTATTTTCCAGCGATAAAGAGAAGAGCACTATAAAATTCTTTGGAAACAAATTCTATTTGAAAATACTTTAAATAATATAACCTTTTAAAACATAAACACAAGGTTTGAAACCATCAGAAATTAAATTCTCAAATTTCTTTTTCTAAATTCATTTAAGTTCCCAAATCAATTTATAAGCAACAATTTATAGATTCATTTGTAGAACAATTAATGATAAATCAAGTATTATCATTTCAAATTGTCAACTTAAATCAATTCATTAAGTTCCATAAACTTATATCAAAATTTATTTCATTAACCAAAAAAAAATTTAAAATAATATTGTGTCAGTTTGTTCTATCAAAATGTTTTAGAAATCCTATCGATAACGTTGATCAGACGAATCGATCAGAAACCCACTTCAACATCAACAGCTCAAACAACACAATATATAAAACATAGATTTGCAATTACAATTCAAAATGTTTGGAAGAATAGATTTGAAACAAAAGACAAGATGATTAAATAATAGAGTTGGGAGGCGGGTAAGCTTAAATAAATCGCGGGCAACCTTATCCGGGTCAACCTTGACTTAAAGAATAAGATCAATATGGATTTTTCTGGGGTAAATCTACATTCGATCCTAAGAGTTAGAGATTGGAATAACAAAAGATATTAGCCTCTAAACCAAGGATAGATATAAATCTCTGGGGAATCGATGCTAATTGCAAAGGAGTTTTCCCCCTTTTTCAATTAAATTTGAAATTGGCGTGACCGCCGACTCATTATAAAGATCATTCGAAGCGGAGTTATGGAATACTCCAGAGTCAAAAGAAGATGAATAGTGAGGGACACGAATGGATTTTGGAACCGTAGGGAACGTTCCAAAATCAAATGAATTGAGTCAAAACGGAAGAGATTCAAACTCGAATGAAAGTGATTCCGTAACTACATTCACTCCATATGCTGAGTTTTGCCTAGAGCTACCAAAGCTCTGATACCAACTGTAGCGGACCGATATTTTCAACCATTCGCATCCATTATAAGTGCATAGGTAGACACTCATGCCGGGATTGAATTGCTCAAAATACCGCGTTGTAAATAAAATTTTGGCAAACCTCAGAATATATAGTAAATAAAAATCACAGATCACAGACACAGAGTATATAAAAATGCGGCGGAAGAAAAAGAGATAGTAGTTCATGAAGCTACTATATAAAATATAAGATACATTAGAGTTAAATATGATACAACAGAAGAGTAACAGGATACATCAGGTACAAATCAGATACATCACTGAACCACTGGATACTGAAACAAAATAGATGGCTGGATCTTCAAGGAAAGCTCCAACGCCAAAGGTGAATCTTTAATGCTAATTCAATCAATCTGACTCGAGCGTAAAGCAAAACACAAAACACTCGAGTCAGGACATAAATACTTATAAACTGTAAATCAACTCAAGTGAACAGTAATAAAATGCATCAGTAACTTAAAGGATGCTTTGGACCGCCCATCTTCTAAGGATCCGTTAAACTACTTACTATGTAGTAATATACGCTATATACGGTAGTGTTTTATCAGTAAAGTATAATCATATAGAAAATAGCGTTAAGGGGATGGTGAACCTTAACGCGGTCGGATCTTTAAAATCAAAATCGTAGTGGGCTCGATATAAGGATATGACACGGCACGTGAGGCAATGCCAGGGTGGATACACCGTTTGCACTCCCGGACCGGTGGTGACGGCAAGCCAGCAGCTTCCGCCCACCTCGAGCAACACCCCCGAATCAAAGTGGCGCAACCGAATCGAATCACAACAGTAATAGAATGGTTTTCGATGGAGCATGCTCGATGAAAGGGTGCGACCCTTTGTGTAGCCCGGTATAGCTCCTGTTTTAGTCATATATGCCAACTCACGGGAGTTGGGTCCATGTAATATACCTCGAGAACGTCGCCACCATCCTACTTCATTCTGGAATCTCCACCGCGTAAACAGTTGTTAAAGTGGTTTTCGGTATTGGCCGGCTATAAGACAATATCCGATCCCGGTCTCTTTAACAACCAATCGTTATTATAACCCGTAGTTATGACTTTTTAAAACAATATTTATACTTCAAAATAAAATATTATTTCAACCCAAATCTTTATCAAAATAAAGATTAAATCATTCCAAAATATCATATCTTTCGGATCTTCTTTTCAAATCATTTTAATATCAAAATATCATATCTTTCAAAACTCCATTTTCAAACCATCTTAATATACCAAAATATCATATGTTTTCAAAACCACATTTCAATCATTTAATATATCAAAATATCATATCTTTTTGAAACCACATTCATTTCAAATCATTATTCATTTTATTCAATTTAAAATATCATTTCAGTCCATATTTCAAAACAGTATATATTCCAAAAATCATTTTTAATCATTAAAATGAAATTATTATGTTTAATAATTAAATTATTAAATTTCCAAAATTTTCGACTTCCAAAGTTCATTTATTCACTTAAGTTTATCAAAGCAGTGAAAATTCACTTTTCGTGGCATTTAGAAAACGCTACGGAAAAATACATTCAAAACAGTTCAATTTAACAAAAGAGAACATTTTAAAATGTTGTAATAGGGTTTACTTAAATTTCGAATAAACTTAGTTAAATTCAACAATTTATAGCACTTACAAAAATTTCTATAATAGCTTTTAATTCAATTTAGCTTTTTAGTTCATTATCATCAACTACAGCATTTTCAAATGCTGTAATATCATTTACATTGTAATTAATAGCATTTCAAAAATACAGTCAATTAACTTCAAATATTCAATATAATTTCTCAACCAATTATATTTTTATTTAAAACATTTTTAACTTATAAAATCATACATTTTCACATTTATAACATCATTTAATTTTTCCTCAAGTTCATGATTTTATAAAGTTAAATTTCCATTCAAAAATCAAGATTTAATAATAATTCACTTATTAAATTGCAATGTTCAATTTTAAATCCATTACATTAAATTTCAACTTAACACTTAAGTTCAAATTCTCAAATATAACTTAATTTATTTTTATTTACTTAACTAAAAGTTCACTTTTAAGTCAATTTCATATATTTCCAATTTTAGTTATATTCAAAATTTCAACTTAAAATATTCATTCATTTCACATTTCAACTTTGTTAAAAAATCATTAATATGATATAAAATCACTTTTAATTCATTTAAATTAAAATTATCATAAATTTATCATAATTTCATATTCAATTTAATTTCCAATCATAATTAAATCAAATTTTCCAAAATAACTTACGTTCAAAATTTTCATTAATTCATTTCACTTACAATTGTTTAGAAAATCAATAATATTTTTCAAAAATCATTTTTTATTAAATCTCAAATCAAAATATTATATTAATTAAATTTCTAAAATATTTTAAAAATTTTGGAAAAACATATTTTAACTACGGGCCTGTGTAAAATTTTCTACGCTAGGTAAAGTGATACGGGTAATATATCATTTCAACCCGTAATTTACAAAGAAAAATCCGGGTTTTATCATGTCAAACCTGCAATCCCAAGTCAAAATGAAAAATTTAAAACCATTCAGGCGTATCATTTCAGCCCATAACATTTTTTTTCTAACAGGGAACTTGGAGTGTGATCATATGCAGAAATAATATAAACAAGGTCAATATCACAATATACAGTCATATATCAGATGTCAGGTGAAAATTAACAGTTTTAACATGGTAATAACATGGCATAGCATATCATATGATCATCATTAACTTGCATAAACATTTTTTATTACTAAACACTTGTCATCAATTCACTTTTCATAAGTATAAATGTCAGAGTGAGAAAGGCTCACTTTTTCAAGCTGAAGACCAAAACAACAAACACAAGAGCGGTTCCAAAAGTATGACAAGCACGATACAGCATGACTTTTGATTTGAATGAATGGAGAGCCTTGATATTTGTCTTGTAAACAATAACCAAAACAAGACAATACACACATAAATATTCAACGCAAAACAATGTTGAAACAATGAAAATACGAAGCAACAAAGGAATAGATTACTTGACCTTACTTTAACTATTCAAATGCTTGGCCTAGGAGGTTCTTGGGTTCAGCCATGATGATGATATAGCTCATGTTTGGCACCATAACTCACGGCTAGAAGGAGTATGGAGTTGTAGGGTTATAACATGAAGCATACAATTGATTAAGGCAACATATATGAAGTTTTTGAGCACAACAAGGCTTGGCCTTGGGTCAAGTGGGGCTTGGACATACTTGTACAGGTTTGGACAGTAGATGGAGGGGTGTGGGGAGGTCTGGAAAAGGTGGTGGTGGCGGCCTATGGTGGTGGCCAAGGTGGTGGATGAAGATATGACGTGATAGGGTGGCTATCATGAATGTTTCAAGGCTTTATGCATTGTTTTTGTGGAGTTTTGGTTCATGGAGCCTTGGCCATGTCAAATTCAGTCTAGACAGAGCCTAAGATTAAGTGTAGTGGTGGTAGAAAGGTGGTGGTCATGGCTAGAGGTGGTGGCCATGGTGAAGTATGAAGGTGGTGAAGTAATAGTGGTGGCTAGTGCATTGTTTTGGACATTATTTGCAATTTTGTGGAGTTTTGTCACCAAGGGAGGTGTGGCCATGGATGGATCTGAAATGATGGCTGGAGATGATGCCAAGGAAGAGTGGTAGGGGATGGTGGAGAGTATGGTGGTGATGGTGGGTGGTAGAGGCCAATCCAGAAAGCCTAGAAAAGTAGGCAAAATACATAGAAAATGAGAAGAAAAAGGTAGAAAAAAGATGTAGCCATTACCAGATTTTTTTCTCAAGATGGAGGCCATGATTTTTAGGGTTTTTGAGCTTGAAAATTCGTGAATAATATGAGAGAGTCGGCTGCAAAGGATGAGGAAAGGAATGGCTAAGATAAATTGATGTATTAATTGCAAAAAGAAACGGATAAAACGTTTTTACGTTTCAGGCTTTTAAGATCTCTTAACTTTCTAAACCTTTTGCATTTCCTTTTCTTTTTAATTTTATAAAAACAAAATAAACTCAGAAATGTTATTTAAAACCGAAACTAAGTAAGAATAAAATAAAATAAATAATTTATTTTAAGTAAAATAGAAAAAGGAAATAAGAAATTGCTTAAAAATAGCAACCCTGACATAAAAATTACAATAAAATCTCCAATGACTTTGGAAAATTTATTACTTCACAAAAAAAATACTTTAACACAAAATTTGAACTAAAAATGGTTTTAAAACATTTTCAAGGTAAAATAATAATTTAATTTTTATTAAATAGAAAGTTAAATAAAGAAAAATGCAGTAAATACCAACTAGGCTTTATAAATTGAAATAAATTCAAATAAACTTTAGAAAAATTATATTATCATTTTAAAAATACATAAAAGTCAAAATATACATAATATAACATATTATCACGTATTAAAATAAAATATAACAAAGAAGAAGTAATTTATACAATTTAAAATAGTCATTGTAAATAACCCTATATACGCACAATATTGTAAAGGGTATAACTTCCACAGTTTACATCCGATTTCAACGAAACAAAAAGTGGTGTTCTTAGAATTTTATGTACTTTCATAATAAAAGAAAAAAAAAATTAAAATTTTAAACTTATAAAATTTTAAGTTGAAAGTCACAGTTTGACTATTTTGACCAAAATCAGCATTTCAGGCAAATATTCAACTTACACAAGTTTGAAATTATAACTCATATAAAAAATCAAGATTATATTTAAATAATAAATTTAATCATTTCAAATAAGTAAAATAAGTTTTTTAAATCAAAATCTTACATTAAAAATAATTAAAATATACAATAAAATAATTACAAATTACAGGGTTGTTACATGGTGTATGGCCAAGCATGGAGAATAAGGGGTAGGACTTTGGATTATTATTGAATTTAGCAAAAGCTGGACCTAAAAATTGGTCATTTTCTCTTGGGTTTTTGGACATTCTACTCTCTGAATTTGGAAATGTTGTCAATGTGAAAGTTGTAGGAAATTATTTTCTCTATGCTTTCAACAGAAGTGTAAACATATTTGATTAGTATTGAATAAGATATGGTCAAATGAAGAAGAGACATTCTCCAATTTACAAAAATCACACCCGAAAAATGGGTGATTTCCAACTGAATTCTGAACATGTTACTCAAATAAATATGAAAAGTGGTCAAAAGGAAAGTTCTTTCAAATTATTTTCTTTGTAATTTGAAAAAAAGAAACATCCAATCTCATTTTCTTGAGTAAGATATCAATTGAGAGAAAAGAGGGCATTCTCGGAACTAAAATTCTGGGCACGAAAATGCAATGGAAAGAAGTGGGTTTTGAACATGGTTAACCTCGTTGTGGGAAGAAGTGGTCAACTAAAATGTTGTAGCCACTAATATTTTGAAATGTTTGGAAAAAAGAAGTGCATTATCTCATTCGGATCTGAGAGAGTTATGAAGGAATGAATAAGAGGTAAAATGGGTTTGTATTTACTAGCAAATGGAGAGGTGGATATTTATCTCCTCCTTACATCATCCACCATCACCCCCATCATTACTTAAACCACTACCTTACCTTACCATTTCAGCCGAAATGTCCCCCATGTGAGCATGCCCATGTGCATACTTAAGTGCATGTACTTATTGACTTTGAGAAAGCTTAAGTATTAAGTAAACTAAAATGTCTTAGATATTTTTCATATTTACAATATGTAAATAGATTTCTACTTTTCCACCATTGCTATATGTATATGTGTTTGTAAATATATGTGTGTGCATGTCACAAAGGTGTATAAGTCATATAAACAATGTTGTATAACTTATATATGTCAAACCATTATGAATTTCAATTCCAATTCCCGGTCCTATTTTAACTTATTAATTAACGTATACATATTTGTAAACAAAATTTTAAATAAAATTTCGTACCATTTTAAATGGATTAAAATGATCACAATGGAATTATGAAACCATATAAATTAATATTAATTTTTTTTACAACAATTGTTATTATACCGATAAAGAGATATCGATTTTTTTCTTATATCTTTATAAAAATATTATAAATGATTTATTATTACTTTAGAACTATTCAAAATGAATTATAATTCTTTAAAATAATTATTTGAATAATTAAAATAATTGTTTATGATTAAATAGTAATTCATAAATATGTATTTTAATACGATGCCATTATTGGTAAGGACATAAATATATTTAATTTTAAAAAATAAAATAATTAATTTTATTTCATATTCATGTTCCATTATGAAATAAGTGTATGTATCAAGCTCCGTGTGCGACATTTTACAATTATAGAGCTGATTATTGATAAAACATTTTTCGCTCATTTTATAGATTTATATTTTAAGGAAAATATTTTCATAAATATCTATTCAAAATAAGATTACTATTACTTATTATCACTCAAAAACATATTAATTATACTATCAAACTTTTATTTGAATAATTTTAAAAATAAATAAAGTTTGTCAAAGTGATAAAGTCGTGGGTCTTTATAGGTTCCTTGCTTTGGAACCACTATTCTCCTTGCATAGCTTAATACTACGGTAGAGACTCTATAATCAATCAAAAACCCATACCAAATATTCATAGCCTAGAATCAAATGAAAAATCTTTGTTCGGACCGGTGTAAATCATCTCGAAATCATATGCCTGAATTCTCATCAACAGTTATGCGAATAGAATGATCTACGTAAATCTTATTATGTATTCTAATTGATTTCTCTAATATGTCAATTTCCTTTGTTCGCATTCAATTTAATATTAAAATTATTTATAAAAAAATTCATAAAATTTTATTAAAGTCCAAATTTCACCTCATAGCATAATTTCTACATCAAATTTAGATCCGACTATTTAAATCATTGGAAATACCCTTTCATTTCAATAAACAAAATACAACAAACATGTCAAAATGAGATCCAAACTGAAAGTGTGCTATGGATCATGTAATATGGATATATGATAATACAAAGTATAATGATGATAATAATACTGTAAAATAGTACAGAATAAAAAGCAGTATAGTAAAATGACACTAGAGATATTTATACTGGTTCGGAGCGTCATCCTACGTCCAGTCCGAGACTTCTTCTGGAATTTCACCAAAACAACAACCCTCACTTGACCCGGGGGAACATGTCTATACACTCCTAAGCAACTGAACATGGACCTGAGTAGTAAAACAGGATTCTCCTCAATAGCCGAAGAGGATTTCACTCGCCTGAGCAGCAGAACAGTACTTCAACAAATACAAAAAACTAGTTTTGACTAATGTGTGTTCTGATAACACGGATTTGTCACTTGTAGTAAATCCTTCCTATAATCTTCCCCTCGAGCATAAATATTTGTATTTGAAGTTATGAAGAATAGAAAGGTATGTTATTGCTTTAATGCAGTATAATTGAAAGTATGATAGCAAATAGATTTCAGAAAGTTGGATTAGGGATTAAGAGAAATAAATTGTGATTAAGTGATTTAGAATGATGTTGAAGTTTGTATTAATAAAGGTTAGAAAACAGCGATTTTTGGTGAAGAGTTTCGATCGAAGTGTTATGATTGAATCTTTTCGTTAAATTGAATCTTTTCGTTAAAGGTTCGCAAGTCTTTACAAAAGTCATGTCTTTTTGAAAAGTGACTGTTATAGAAATTCGGTCAACTGAGCCTCTGGGTCAGTCGAATGAATATTCAAAGTTATTTTTAAATTTTAAAATTCGTATATCTATGTATCTGTGCACTTGTGCATATTGTACATTATTTTTTGGGTCGGTCAACTGACCCTTCTGGGTTAATCGACTAACCTGGTAAAATCTATGCAATTTGCATAGGTTTTACAAGTATAATAATATATATAATTTTAAACACTTTTATAATATAATATATATAACTTTAAACAATTATACATGCTTATATATGTACAAATTATATGGAAATAAGACGATTAAATATATAAGCTAATATATACGTAAACGAGGAGAGATTTTAAAAAATTGACCTAAGGCTCAAAAACAAAATAATATAATTGATGCACTGGTTTGAAGTCTTATCCACTTGTAGTATATTCTCTTTGTGTCGTAGCAGTCGTCAAATCTACATGTCATAGTGATAGCTTCGTGTCATGAATCAAAATCAAGTCTCAACATTCTCCTCCTTTTTGATTGATGACAACCTCTAAATAGATATAGATTTCAACTGCGTATATATAGCATAAATACTTACTCCCTCTGAATCCTTGACGCTCTATATTCTGCATTCTTAACGTTAGTAATAATATTTATCCCCCTTTGTCATCGACAAAAAGGGATAAAGAACATGACAAATATAAAATAAAATAACTACTACTTATAATGTAAGGTATCAGAAAGAATTAATACATAAAGCATGTGATATCCAAGGTTCTTATAATTCCCTAATTTTTAGGTAACCGTACCCATTTGGGTGCGTTGAACCGTTAAAAGTATAATTTTCATCTTTGACTACCATATCAAAATAATAGTTAATGTATTTTTCTCTATTTTCCAATTAACAGGAACCCAAATACTTAGATAATTTTTATTCTTATTTCTAGTCAATGATATTGTACTTCTAGACAAATTATAAACATTATTGGTCATAACAGTATTTGAATTTCTATAAAAATTAGATTTAGACTTTACTCAAAATTTAGTACCAGCACTAACATTTTTACTATACATGAAAGCATATCTAGTGCTATTTCTACGATCAATTTTATTATATCCTAAATCACTTTTATCATGTAAAGGTCTAGAACGACATAAAATCATGTTTAAATCGTTTTGACCTTTATTAAATTATGTAATTTCAGTGTTAAGTTTATAAAATTTAACTTTAAAGTCAGAATTATTATTTTCAAAAGAAATATTACTATTATTTAAAATATCAATTTTCTCGTTTAATTCAGAATTCTCGTTTTTTAACGTACAGTTCTCATTTTTGAGAAGGAAGTTTTAAGATTCTGAATTATATAAAGAGGATTGTAATAAACCATTTTGTCTTTTCAAATCAAAAATTTCTTTTGAAAATTTTTCTCTCTTTTTCAAATATGGTGTTTTGTTCATCTAAAAAATCTTTAAGAGCCTCAAAATTATTGTTAAAACACCAAGTTGATTTTCTAGATCTAACTTCTCATTTTTCAAATCCCAATTTTCAATTTCAATATATTTCATCTTTTCTAAAATAATAAAAATTAAGCTTTAAAATCTTATTGCTTATACTAAATAATTCATTATTATCTTTTCCTGGAATTTGTAAATCCAAAAGTACCTTTTTGTAGTCCTCACTTGTGGCTTTGACATGGATTTTGCCTATTGTATTTCGATTAGATCTTTTCTAGTCATTATTCTATGATGTTGTGACGATCGATAGAATTCCAGGCTCCGATACTAAATGAAAGTGTGCTATGGGTCATATAATATGGATATATGATACAGAGTATAATGATGATAATAATACTGTAAAATAGTATGGGATAAAAAGTACACTTAAATGACACCAGAGATTTTTATACTGGTTCGGAGCACCGTCCTACGTCCAGCCCCAGACTCTTTCTAGAATTTCACTAAAACAACAACCCTCACTTAACCCGGAGGAACAGGTCTATACACTCTTGAGCAGCCGAATAGGGACCTGAGCAGCAGAATAAGATTTTGCCTCAACAGCCGAAGAGGACTTCACTCGCCTGAGCAGAGAACAGGACTTCAACAAATACAAAAAAATAATTTTGACTAATTCGTGTTCTGATAACATGGATTTGTCACTTGTTGTACACCCTTCCTATAATCATCTCCTCGAGTATAAATATTTAAATTTGATGTATATGAAGAATAGAAAGGTATATTATTTCTTTAGTGCGGAATAATTGAAAGTATGATAGTAAATAGATTTCAGAAAGTTAGATCAGAGAATAAGAGAAATCGATTGTGATTAAGTGATTTGGAATGAAGTTGGAGTTTTTATTTATAAATTTTAGATAGCAACGACTATTGGCGAAGAGTTTCGATCGAAGTGTTGTGCACAAATCTTTTCGTTAAATGTTCGCAACTCTTCACAAAAGCCGTGTGTTTTCGAAAATTGGCTGTTATATAAATTCGGTCAACTGAGCCTCTGGGTCAGTCGACTGAATATTCGAAGTTATTTTAAAATTTTAAAATTCGCATATCTATGTATCTGCGCGCCTGTGCATATTATACAATTTTTCTAGGTCAGTCGACTGACCCTTCTGGGCTCAGTCGACCGACCTGGTAAAATCTGTGCAATTTGCACATGTTTTACAGGTATAATAATATATATTATTTAAACACTTTTATAATATATATATATATATATATATATATAAATTTAAACAAATGTACATGCTTATATATGTATAAATTATTTGGAAATAAAAGATTAAATATATAAGCTAGTATATGCGTAAATGAGGAGAGATTTTAAGAAAATTGACTTAAGACTCAAAAACAAAATAATATAATTGATGCACCGGTTGTGAAGTCATGTCCTCTTGTAGTATATATTCTCTTTTTTTCATATCCATCGTCAAATCTATATGTCGTAGCGATAGCTTCGTGTCATGAATCAAAACCAAATCTTAACACAAACCAGTCTACTACGATGCATAAGCTACTTGCATCTGCATAATACTTAGTTGCAAATTTCAAAAATAACCACCTGGATTTATCTCAACTCATTTTTTAAACAGACATCTCTTTTTGTATAGTAAATCATATTTTGAAATTTTAAATCAATTTTTTTTCCATACAACCATTGTACGGATTCCTCATTTGGAAACTCGAAAATGAATGCCAATGATGCTATAGTCGTCTATGATATTATTTTCCCACAACCGAAGCGAGTTTAATGGTTTCATCCCCTTAAAAATTTATTTCAAAATTATTTAGAACATTTATGTTCAAAATAATATTATTATTGATTTTCCAAAAACCTTTGAAAAGTAATTTCTATGACTATGAAAATCTATTTCCGTAAACATCGAAGGTATTATTTCTCAAATTCTCAATTTTTTGATTTAAAAATTACATTCGTAAATCATATCTATATAGTTTTAATTTTTACATTAAATCTTTTCACAAATGTTACTTTGATGAGTTAACTTAAACAATTTATATTTAAAATCAAATTCACACCAAACATTATCTTCGAACAACTTCTAGTCAAATTGTGAAACTTAATTTCACAAGGTGTTCATTTTTAATGTTCCCACAATCACTAATCTACCCAACCCATGCAGTAAAAGAGATATAACTACCCTAACCCTAGTACAATAGTCAGTACCCTTTAATTCATCAGGTATAACTACCCAGTCGATAAACAATGCTCTTAACTGGATGAGCATGGCTAATCAGCAATAAATGATAATAACTGAATATCAGCACTGCCATAACAAATAAGAATACAATATATACCTATAATAATTTCTAAAAAAATATTCTTTTATATATAAAATATAATTTAGGAAAAATTATTTCATAGGCATAATTTTCAAAACAATATTATGTCGAATTGCTCTATTCAATTGCTTAGGGATTCTTATGAATAACGTTAGCTATTATTGAACAGAATCCATAGCCACTCAATAAATCGATTAGCATATATAAAATATTTTTATTTCACTGAAAAGTACATCCTTGTATCCATAATTCACTCAAACTCATTCTTGGGTGCTACTTGTGACGACCCGTAAATCCGTACTCCTTGAATATACACTAATCTCCATAGATTAACTCAAGATGAACAGAAATACGAATTATCAATGTTTAAGAAAAAGAAAGATACAGAAGAAGAGAGAAAGAAGATATAGAAAATAGAGAGAAAAGAGAATAAGAGAATAGAACGGAATAGAAAACAGCAGAACAATGTCAGAATCTCACAATTCGCAGCGGAACAACATATAATAAATAAATGAATAATCTTTAAACAAAGAACTATATCAGTTATTACATTTTATACATTACATTTCATTACATCATATCATCAGAGTGTACAACAACAACAACATCAAACAGCGGAAAAGAAATACAATATACTAATGATACGCCATGCCATCCATCTTGCCTCCAGCAACTCCTGAATATCCAGAATATCCTGATAAACCTAACTCCTGACTGCCCGTGTGGAAATTGGTGGGCACCCAGAGTTTAGGAAGGAAAACAATAAACTCCGAGTCAGTCATGTGACTGGTGTGAGAACTCAAAACAGTTTATTTATCTTTGAAAACAAAATAGAGGAATATTTTCAAAGTCAATTCGCAATGCTTTTAAAAATGAGACTACCATAAGACCTCCCACCACACACACAATGCAAACGCAGACTTGGAGGAGATTTCTCCTTATGATAGTCAAAGGTGCTTGATACGCATTAAAAGAAACATTTGATATTATTATTAGTGCATACTGTATAAAACGATTTCGAAAGTAGAATATAAATCTTAGCCAGCATAGGTACCAATATATTATGCCTACTATAGCTACTTCCTGAGGAAGCAGGTTCTACAACTAAAACCGTACAAGATCGTATTGTTTCTTTGGATTTCCAACGAATGATCAGGCTAAGGAACTTCCCATTGCCACATGAGAATGCCTCTGGATGGACATCCCCGAGAACCAAACCGGATATCTACCAACACAAGGCCGGGTTACCCCTAACTGAGTAACAACTGACCGAATATGCCATCCCCCGGTCCTTTGGAACCTTTCACCGAGCGCTCGCAATCAATTCACACAATCATAAAGTGTTTTCAACATGAGTAAGTATCTGGGCTCCATACCATGATACCACCCTTTTCCAGAAGGAAATGCACATATCCTAAAGGGAGCTACCCCTCATAACCTTGCCGCATATTTCCTGTTTTGACCATTCCGGGGTGTGAGGTTCGACGAAGTCAAGTCCACAAAAACATACTTTATACAAAAGCCATGCTTTGGGTCAACAAATGATCATAGAGATGATCACAAAGATAAACGATCAAATAAATGATCCTATCACAAACAATCAACACAATGATCATTTCACAGCAACACTCAGCATGTCACATTACCAAATTGGGAATATATCGCTGATAACATTCAACTACATAACCTCTGAGCTCGTACGTCTCAGAGAAGGGTGTTAAGCTAAAAGAATAAATTCTCCGACACCAACAGAAATATATTTGAAAGAAATCAGCTTTACATCTCAATTCGTAATGTCAGACATACAATCTATACAAGTCTGTTCCGGGATCGAACAAAACCGAAGGTACTTACAAAGAAGTCCTTGCAATCCGGATAATCTCTAATCACGTCCGAACTTCCCATCACATAGGGAGTTTCTATACCGTAGCTACTCGGTGCAAAGACAATCGACGGGTTGTCCTTTCGCTTTCAAAAAGATCCGGTCTTCAACACCGGTCTTCAAATGCAATTCATAACGACGTATCACATATTCGGAATGGGTTATACGACCCTATGGTCCTTTCCCGGTTAACCCGAATAGTGAGCGCTTATTCAAAAATAAGCGTGGCATTCAAATTCAAACAAATCACATCAATTACCCATTCAAAGGGAAATATTGATAGTCGGTTATTGAACTATCAATGGATATGCACAACATCATCAGATTCCAAATAATTTTCCAAATTATTTACTCCACAAAAATATCTTTACTAGATATATAATTTCACACTTCAAAAATAAATCAATATTTATTTTTAAACAAATTCCACTTTCTTTTATAAATTCCATAGTGAATTTATATTCCAAAATATCTATGAATATACGACTTCAATTATTCACTTCAATTTATCTTCAAAAAGATAAATTCCCAAAATATTCACTTTATATTGGAAAACATTTCCATACTTACTTATTAAGTAATTCTCAATCCATTTATTTTCAACACTTGGAAAATATTCAAATATACTTAAATCGAGATTAGGTATATATTTCATTCTTTAAGGAAATCATTCACTTAAACGTATTTATTTGGGCCAAAACGAATGTTGCGTAAAACATCGTTACGACAACCCAAAATCACTAGTATAGGGATACGAAATTAAAATAGATATATAAATTCCAATACTATACAAAACATTTCCTTTCGAAAATCATTTACTATAACAACAGTGTTATAGTCCACCATTTCCTTCTATTTCTCGAAAACGTCTATTTCAACAATCAATGTTGAAATCTATGGTTTCGAATCTTAACACATTTAAAACATTGTTAGATCGTTTTAATTCTGTTTAAAATATCACATCCTAAACATTTTCTTTAACATATTATTCACTATTCAAAAACGTGAATATACTTTGTTAACAAATTTCATCCTTTTATTCATTTTATTTCAAAGGATTATTCACAGTCAAAAACGTGAATATAACTCCATTTATAGGTTCCAACAATTTACTTATCAAAATAAGTCGTTTGCGAATTTATAAAACAACGTTTATAAATTCCATTTCTATTTATCTTATAACTTCTTTCTTTATCAATTTTCTTTATTAACCTATTCACTTCATAACTCAATTATATACCAAAGGTTCATATTATAAGTTAAACACTTAAAATTTATTTGTTTACAAGATCGTTCCTTTAAACTTCATAATTACAAATCTTATAACTTATAAGATTCAATTATTTATCCAAAACCATTCTTTTAATAACTTTGCAAATTTTATAAACCTACTGCTTATAAAATTCCTTTATAACTTCACCGTTTATAATTCTATAAATTTCATTCATTTATGAAATTCATTCACAATTCATTCTAACACTTATAAAAACTCTTTTTATAATTCAAATATTTTAATTTATAAATATCAATTTATAAAACTCTTATATAAATCAATTTATACTATTATTTTAAAAATGTCTTAACTCCCTTTATAATTTCACCATTGTGATTTATAAAATAATCAATTTTATAAATCCTATATTTCAACTTTTATAATAAATTCAGAAATCCCAATTTAACTATTTTATAAAATCCTTAACCCATATTTCTCAAAAATAAATCTTTAATCGTATTTCTCAAAATCATAATTTTTATAAGTTTAAAAATTATAACGTTTATTTATTTAAAATGAATCAATTTCCAAATATATAATATATTTTCAAAAATCACTTTAAAAAAATCATTTTAAAGTTCCAAATTTGGTCCAATGATGCTATATACCAAATAGTCAATCACAACTACAACGATATCATATATCAATATGATAATCAGCGAATATCAAAATATCCATAATCAAACAAATACTGTTGAGGAATCCAGTTGGATCCCTCCAACCTGTTTTCCTGCATCCACAAACATTAGCACAATACCAATTCCGCTCCAGTACGAAATTATCGCGGTATATATGATTTAAAATATTATCCGCTTAATAGACGGCGCAATAGGGTCTCATCCGCTATACAAATGCGGGAAATCAACAACTCCAATATATACATATGCCAATATATATATAATGCTATCATATATAATACCAATTTCACTGTTTATGAAATATTCGCGGTATATGTTTTTAATAAATAACATCCGCTTACTAACGGCGCATAATGTCTATTTTAACAATCAATAGATAACAATCATCATTCAAACATGCATTCAAATATTTTAAATCTAACTATTTAAAATAAAATCGAAACTGATTCGATTGAGTGAGAAGTTCTCACCTTGATTTCAATTTCGTTTTAGCGATTTATTTCGAATAGACGTTTAATTTTACCCGAAATTCTCACTGACTCCAAACGACTCCAATCCAACTCCATCGCGTAGTGCTCGTCCATACGATTCCAACGCAACTGGTTTCGCACGTTTTCGACCTCGTATGAAAAAGATATTGATTTTTAAACTTACACGAATTTACAACTTAATATTTACAACATTTTATAATTAGTTTTCAACCTAGCTCAATTCAGGCCGCATGATCCACATCCCCTTCATCACAACTGCACATCCCTTCTTCCTTCTCCACGTGCAAACTTCTCCAGGTAATCACGTTTTAGCCGAACCCATTGATCGAATTAGGGTTTAAAAACGCCGCTTCCTCGATCGCCTCTAGCTCGATCAACAACCACCTACAGATGCGCCTCCATCCCCTCAACCTTCGGCCTGTAGATCATCAAGCTCGGCCACTTACATCACCTAGAAATGCATGCGCACTCCATGACAAACGCGGCCATCTCCTTCTCTCCACGCGATGCCAAACTCCATCATCACCGTACGGATATAAAGCTCTCGACGAGCTCTACGTGTTTGTAGTTGATCACATCTTCTAATTGTTTGTAGATTGGGAGAGAATTGAAGGGAAAGCTCGTGAATTTCTGGCCGTTCAGCATGGTAGTGGCGGCTAGGGTTTAGGTTTAGTTTTTTTTTTTTTTTTATGAAGGGGAGGGTGTCTATTTATAAGAAATCGTTGAACACTATTCATCCGGGAATTCCGAACTCCGATTTACGAGCCGTAACCAGCGTTTCTAGGGTTTACCCCGCGTTCCGGACACAATGGAACAGGTTTCGAAAGCTAATTCAATCATCTGTGTGAGTTATGGCAATAATCGTTCAATTTAAATTAAACCGATTTAAACGATTTTCTAGGCGTTTTAATTTGTACCGGACAAACGGTAAATCCGATTGACACGAAATTTGAAACCATACAATAATATCACATTACGGATCCGATGAAACTGGTTTCGTCGAAATCCGACACTGTTTGAAAAATGGCTATTTTAACTCGCTGAATTAATATTTAAAAAATAATTCGATGCGTTTCGAGCTGCCACGATCAAACGATAACTCCGATTGATACGAAAATTGAAATACGGTAATAACTAACTATTACGGATCCAATGGAACTGGTTTCGTCCAATTCTGAGACTGTTCAAAAATTGACTATTTTCACTAGTCGATTTTAATATTAAAATATTCAATTTTCACAAATTAACTTTTAATTCGATTTTAAAAGGTCTAAAACATCTTCTAACTCCAATATGATGAAATAAAATTTTACAAATCATTTTCAATCATATTTAACTCAATTTTCAATTATTTCCATAATTTCACATATTAAATTATTGATTTAATTATTCAAGTAAATCCAATTATTTGAAATAAAATTTATTCGACTTATAAATTCACCTATTAATATTTAAAATTAATTAAATATTCAAATTTTAATTATCAAAAATTCTGGGTCGTTACAATCTTCCCCCTTAAAAGAATATCGTCCTCGAAATTAACAAGTAAGAAAAGTTACAGAATTTATTAACTTTCCAAAATTCATAGTTTAAAATTCTTATAATAACTTACTAAGTTTTCCAATTATACTTAGTTATCTTTTCAAAAACAACTACTATTGTTTAACTTTCAATTCCAAATCAAAGTTATAGTTTTCAAAAAATTCCCAAAAATATTCTAACGCCTTAAATTCCCAAAAATATTCTAACGCCTTAAATTTCCGGAAAAATTCGCCATAGTCTCCTTTGCGCGGCTCGATCCGAAAAAAAAATGACAGTATATATATCACAAATATACATCTCATCAAGTAATGAGGCATCCCGAAGGGAAAAAAGTATAAAAGTACGGTATGTAATCCGAGATATGTACCTTATATTTTATTAGCGAGCATATACGGCTAATATAGCGCGAAAGCGAGCTCCAAATGCGAAGCTAACGCGATCCGCACCTACTAATCACTCAACAAACAACATGAGAACATGTATATGGACAATAGTATCGATATACAACATATAGCAACATAATAACTATATATGCCAACATAGCAATGCAGTAAAAGCAACATATTCAACCATCAGCCAACTATAATCTATAACTAATAAATATTCATTCATATTCTCATTAATATTCATGAATTTTTTTTTTCAATTTAATCACATTTGATTCATTAACAGTGGATGTTTTTACTAACATTCATTTTCAATTAGTTTATATGCACTAATTTATATTCAAGTTGGTTCACTTCCAAATCAAATTCAAATCTATTTAAGGTTCACTTAACTTCCAATTGAATTCCAATTACTTTAGCTTCCAATTTCATTAACTCAATTTCATTAACACGTAATGAATTATATACAATAAATCAACTATCAAATAACAACCAATGTATATTAATTACAACCAAATTCCTTTGCTTTCAATTGGTTTAATTAAATTGATTTTCATTCAACTATTCAACTTCTAAAGTTGAATTTCATTTACATAACTTAAGTTCATATCTATCACTTCACTTTATTATTTTACTTTGATCTCTTAAGTTGTATTCCATTTAACTTTAAATTCATTTTTATATTTACAACTCATATTCATAAATATATTCATATAGTTTCACTTCTTATATATATAAGTTTATTTCACAATTGTAAATCACTTTAATTATAATTCAATTCTTATAATTCTTTTGCTTATACAATTATTCTTCAATTTAGATTATTCAAACAACTAAACAATCAACTTATATACACTTTAATAATTCTGAAAAATTATTGCTTTATATATAAAATATAATCAAGTAAAATTATTTTATTTACCCAATTTAAAACAATACTGTGTCGAATTGTTCTATTCAAGTGTTTAGAAACCCCTTCGGCATAGTTGTCGAGACCGTGCTGACGAAGGATCATATGCCACTCAATAAACCAATCATCACAATATAAAACAATTTTATATATTCACTAACAAATACGCTCTCATAGCTATTATTACACTCAAACTCATTCTAGAGCACTACTGACTCTATCTCTAATGAGTAATACCCAACAGAACCATGGTTGTCGCTTAACCATAAACTTCGATACCAACTGTGACGACCCATAAATCCGTACTCCTTGAATATACACTAATCCCCATAGATTAACTCAAGATGAACAGAAATACGAATTATCAATGTTTAAGAAAAAGAAAGAGACAGAAGAAGTGAGAAAGAAGATATAGAAAATAGAGAGAAAAGAGAATAAGAGAATAGAACAGAATAGAAAACAGCAGAACAATATCAGAATCTCACAATTCGCAGCGGAACAACATATAATAAATAAATGATTGATCTTTAAACAAAGAACTATATCAGTTATTACATTTTATACATTACATTTCATTACATCATATCATCAGAGTGTACAACAACAACAACATCAAACAGCGGAAAAGAAATACTATATACTAATGATACGTCATGCCATCCATCTTGCCTCCAACAACTCCTGAATATCTAGAATATCCTGATAAACCTAACTCTTGACTGCCCGTGTGGAAATTGGTGGGCACCCAGAGTTTAGGAAGGAAAACAATAAACTCCGAGTCAGTCATGTGACTGGTGTGAGAACTCAAAACAGTTTATTTATCTTTGAAAACAAAATAGAGGAATATTTTTAAAGTCAATTCGCAATGCTTTTAAAAATGAGACTACCATAAGACCTCCCACCACACACACAATGCAAACGCAGACTTGGAGGAGATTTCTCCTTATGATAGTCAAAGATTCTTGATACGCATTAAAAGAAACATTTGATATTATTATTAGTGCATAGTGTATAAAAGGATTTCGAAAGTAGAATATAAATCTTAGCCAGCATAGGTACCATTATATTATGCCTACTATAGCTACTTCCTAAGGAAGCAGGTTCTACAACTAAAACCGTACAAGATCGTATTTTTTCTTTGGATTTCCAACGAATGATCAGGCCAAGGAACCTCCCATTGCCACATGAGAATGCCTCTGGATGGACATCCCCGAGATACAAACCAGATCTCTACCAACATAAGGTCGGGTTACCCCTAACTGAGTAACAACTGACCGAATATGCCATCCCCCAGTCCTTTGGGACCTTTCACCGAGCGCTCGCAATCAATTCACACAATCATAAAGTGTTTTCAACATGAGTAAGTATCTGGGCTCCATATCATGATACCACCCTTTTCCAGAAGGAAATGCACATATCCTAAAGGGAGCTACCCCTCATAACCTTGCCGCATCTTTCCTGTTTTGACCATTCCGGGGTGTGAGGTTCGACGAAGTCACGTCCACAAAAACATACTTTACACAAAAGCCATGCTTTGGGTCAACAAATGATCATAGAGATGATCACAAAGATAAACGATCAAATGAATGATCCTATCACAAATAATCAACACAATGATCATTTCACAGCAACACTCAGCATGTCACATTACCAAATTGGGAATATATCGCTGATAACATTCAACTACATAACCTCTGAGCTCGTACGTCTCAGAGAAGGGTGTTAAGCTAAAAGAATAAATTCTCCACCACCAACAGAAATATATTTGAAAGAAATATGCTTTGTATCTCAATTTGTAATGTCAGACATACAATCTATACAAGTCTGTTCCGGGATCGAACAAAACCGAAGGCACTTACAAAGAAGTCCTTGCAATCCGGATAATCTCTAATCACGTCCGGACTTCCCATCACATAGGGAGTCTCTATACCGTAGCTACTCGGTGCAAAGACAATCGACGAGTTGTCCTTTCGCTTTCAAAAAGATCCGGTCTTCAACACCGGTCTTCAAATGCAATTGATAACGACGTATCACATATTCGGAATGGGTTATACGACCCTATGGTCCTTTCCCGGTTAACCCGAATAGCGAGCGCTTATTCAGAAATAAGTGTGGCACTCAAATTCAAACAAATCACATCAATTACCCATTCAAAGGGTAATATTGATAGTCGGTTATTGAACTATCAATGGATATGCACAACATCATCAGATTCCAAATAATTTTCCAAATTATTTACTCCCCAAAAATATCTTTACTAGATATATAATTTCACACTTCAAAAATAAATCAATATTTATTTTTAAACAAATTCCACTTTCTTTTATAAATTCCATAGTGAATTTATATTCCAAAATATCTATGAATATACGACTTCAATTATTCACTTCAATTTATCTTCAAAAAGATAAATTTTCAAAATATTCACTTTATATTGGAAAACATTTCCATACTTACTTATTAAGTAATTCTCAATCCATTTATTTTCAACACTTGGAAAATATTCAAATATACTTAAATCGAGATTAAGTATATATTTCATTCTTTAAGGAAATCATTCACTTAAACGTATTTATTTGGGCCAAAACGAATGTTGCGTAAAACATCGCTACGACAACCCAAAATCACTAGTATAGGGATTCGAAATTAAAATAGATATATAAATCCCAATACTATACAAAACATTTCCTTTCGAAAATCATCTACTATAACAACAGTGTTATAGTCCACCATTTCCTTCTATTTCTCGAAAACGTCTATTTCAACAATCAATGTTGAAATCTATGGTTTCGAATCTTAACACATTTAAAACATCGTTAGATCGTTTTAATTCTGTTTAAAATATCACATCCTAAACATTTTCTTTAACATATTATTCACTATTCAAAAACGTGAATATACTTTGTTAACAAATTTCATCCTTTTATTCATTTTATTTCAAAGGATTATTGACAGTCAAAAACGTGAATATAACTCCATTTATAGGTTTCAACAATTTACTTATCAAAATAAGTCGTTTGCTAATTTATAAAACAACGTTTATAAATTCCATTTCTATTTATCTTATAACATCTTTCCTTATCAATTTTCTTTATTAACCTATTCACTTCATAACTCAATTATATACCAAAGGTTCATAATATAAGTTAAACACTTAAAATTTATTTGTTTACAAGATCGTTCCTTTAAACTTCATAATTATAAATCTTATAACTTATAAGATTCAATTATTTATCCAAAACCATTCTTTTAATAACTTTGCAAATTTTATAAACCTACTGCTTATAAAATTCCTTTATAACTTCACCGTTTATAATTCTATAAATTTCGTTCATTTATGAAATTCATTCACAATTCATTCTAACACTTATAAAAACTCTTTTTATAATTCAAATATTTTAATTTATAAATATCAATCTATAAAACTCTTATATAAATCAATTTATACTATTATTTTAAAAATGTCTTAACTCCCTTTATAATTTCACCATTTTGATTTATAAAATAATCAATTTTATAAATCCTATATTTCAACTTTTATAATAAATTCAGAAATCCCAATTTAACTATTTTATAAAATCGTTAACCCATATTTCTCAAAAATAAATCTTTAATCGTATTTCTCAAAATCATAATTTTTATAACTTTAAAAATTATAACGTTTATTTATTTTAAATGAATCAATTTCCAAACATATAATATATTTTCAAAAATCACTTTAAAAAAATCATTTTAAAGTTCCAAATTTGGTCCAATGATGCTACATACCAAATAGTCAATCACAACTACAACGATATCATATATCAGTATGATAATCAGCGAATATCAAAATATCCATAATCAAACAAATACTGTTGAGGAATCCAGTTGGATCCCTCCATCCTGTTTTCCTGCATCCACAAACATTAGCACAATACCAATTCCGCTCCAGTACGGAATTATCGTGGTATATAGGATTTAAAATATTTTCCGCTTAATAGACGGCGCAATAGGGTCTCATCCGCTATACAAATGCGGGAAATCAACAACTCCAATATATACATATGCCAATATATATATATATATATTGCTATCATATATAATACCAATTTCACTATTTATGAAATATTCGCGGTATATGTTTTTAATAAATAACATCCACTTACTAACGGCGCATAATGTCTATTTTAACAATCAATAGATAACAATCATCATTCAAACATGCATTCAAATATTTTAAATCTAACTATTTAAAATAAAATCGAAACTGATTCGATTGAGTGAGAAGTTCTCACCTTGATTTCAATTTCGTTTTAGCGATTTATTTCGAATAAAATTAAACGGACGTTTAATTTTACCCGAAATTCTCACTAACTCCAAACGACTCCAATCCAACTCCATCGCGTAGTGCTCGTCCATACGATTCCAACGCAACTGGTTTCGCGCGTTTTCGAGCTCGTATGAAAAAGATATTGATTTTTAAACTTACACGAATTTATAACTTAATATTTACAACATTTTATAATTAATTTTCAACCTAGCTCAATTCAGGCCGCATGATCCACATCCCCTTCATCACAACCGCACATCCCTTCTTCCTTCTCCACGCGCAAACATCTCCAGGTAATCACGTTTTAGCCGAACCCATTGATCGAATAGGGTTTAAAAACGCCGCTTCCTCGATCGCCACTAGCTCGATCAACAACCACCTACAGATGCGCCTCCATCCCCTCAACCTTCGGCCTGTAGAGCATCAAGCTCGGCCACTTACATCACCTAGAAATGCGTGCGCACTCCATGACAAACGCGGCCATCTCCCTCTCTCCACGCGACGCCAAACTCCATCATCACCGTACGGATATAAAGCTCTCGACGAGCTCTACGTGTTTGTAGTTGATCACATCTTCTAATTGTTTGTAGATTGGGAGAGAATTGAAGGGAAAGCTCGTGAATTTCTAGCCGTTCAGCATGGCAGTGGCGGCTAGGGTTTAGATTTAGTTTTTTTTTAATTTATGAAGGGGAGGGTGTCTATTTATAGGAAATCGTTGAACACTATTCATCCGGGAATTCCGAACTCCGATTTACGCGCCGTAACCAGCGTTTCTAGGGTTTACCCTGCGTTCCGGACACAATGGAACAGGTTTCGAAAGCTAATTCGATCATCTGTGCGAGTTATGGTAATAAACGTTCAATTTAAGTTAAACCGATTTAAACGATTTTCTAGGCGTTTTAATTTGTACCGGACAAACGGTAAATCCGATTGACACGAAATTTGAAACCATACAATAATATGACGTTACGGATTCGATGAAACTGGTTTCGTCGAAATCCGACACTGTTTGAAAAATGGCTATTTTAACTCGCCAAATTAATATTTAAAAAATAATTCGATACGTTTCGAGCTGCCACGATCAAACGATAACTCCGATTGACACGAAGATTGAAATCCGGTAATAACTAACTATTACGGATCCAATGGAACTGGTTTGGTCCAATTCTGAGACTGTTCAAAAATTGACTATTTTCACTAGTCGATTTTAATATTAAAATATTCAATTTTCACAAATTAACTTTTAATTCGATTTTAAAAGTTCTAAAACATCTTCTAACTCCAATATGATAAAATAAAATTTTACGAATCATTTTCAATCATATTTAACTCAATTTTCAATTATTTCCATAATTTCACATATTAAATTATTGATTTAATTATTCAATTAAATCCAATTATTCGAAATAAAATGTAACGACCCGTTAAATTTGATAATGTTAAATGAATTAAATTAATATAATTTTTAATCTAATTAAAATAAAATAAAAGCCTTAATATTTTATTTGAGAAAAACGTAGTAATTTGTTATAGTAATTGGAATTTAATGTAACAATAAAATTTTATGATAATAAATTTGGATAATGTAATTTGTCACATTTTGTTAAAAGATTTAATTTTAAGAAACCAATATAATGCAATACAAAGGTGTTTGAAACGACTGTTGGGTTTTAAATGGAGTGTATATAAATAGTGAAAATCATTATAACCTCTTAATTTAATACGATTGTTTAATTAATACTAAAAGAATAAAATTTGAAATAGTATTAATGTAATAATAACTGAATTTAAGTGCAACCATATTTATGGAAGTGAATGGGATTTTTGTGGATGTTAACATTGAATAAATTTATTTAGAGTAAAAAGGATTTAAAAGCATGTTTTGGATAGAATGTTAAATTCATGGATTTAGTGTAAGTAACTAGAATTTAATCCTATAAGACTTGGAACTGAATGTATGAAGATAATTTTGTAGAAATAGTAATTAACAACTTAATTGTGCATACCTAATATAATATAAATAACAAAAGGACTAGAACTTGATTTGCCTAGGTATGTATATATATTGATAAACTATAACCAAGTGAGAAATTTGGTAGTAAATAGGGAATAAGTTGACTAAGGCAATTAGTAATTTAATAAATGAATGCATAGTAAGTAAGTGGAAATTTATGCATAAAAATATTTTCATATATAGTATAATTACAAAAGTTTACCCATTTATCTAATGTATATAATTGAATCTAAATTTAGGGCAACATTTTTGTTATTGATGGTGTAGGTGAATTTGAATAAAAGGGTAACAATTATTTTGATTTAACATTTATTGAGTATATAGTTAAGAAGGGCACTCGACGTAAATGAATCTAAATAAATTATTTTGGGTATTGATGTGTCTAGTCAATAAAGGAGAACTTTAAGGAAATAAAATATAAATGAATGTATTTGGGAATAGAGTTCTTGTATATGTTGAATAGTTATTATATAGTTATTAAGAATGAGCGTTACTTTATTAAGTATAAATATAGTAACAGAAGTATGAATAAATTTATAGAAACATAAGATTTACTTTAAGGTAATATTTGAGTATAGACTTTTGGAATAGATTCAATAACAATAATCATTGTTTGTCACCTATCTTATTTGTTGTTAAGTTATGTTGAAATCAATCTCAAATTTATTCACTAAATTTTTTGCAGTTAGCGTAGTTTTGGCTTTGTAATTGCAGTAGTTAATTCTTTAAGGTGAGGTCAATACTAATTTTATTTTTATTTGACCATTGGTTGTTATAGACTTTAGAAAGCAAGATTTATATGTATAATTTGAGTATAAAATTCAACAACTGGTATTTATTACAAATAAAATGGAATTAAACGTAAAATATTACGTTATTGAATATAAAACGGAATTTGTGAACATTAGAGTGAAATCTTGAACTAATGTTAGTAATGTCTTTATTTTAGGTGAAAGTTGAGGATATAAAGGTTAAAAGTCTAAAGTATGGGTTTTTGAGAATATAATTTATAAAATTCTTAAATATAAGAAAGTGCAGAAATGAACACTGAAATTTGATATCTTGTCAATTTTAATTCACATCCAAGCTTGTTAAATCATTTGAAATTGATTAATTTATATAGGCAATAAAATTGGGACAAATTTTAGAATATTAATACAAGATTGGATTTTATAATTTATTTAATGAATATTAAAAATAGCCATTTTTGTCACGGACTCGGATTTCGACGAAACCAGTTTCATCGGATCCGTATCGGTGAATTATTATAGGGTTTCAAGTTTCGTATCAATTGGACCTGTCGTTTGATCGTACGGACGCGAAACGCCTTGAAATCGATTTAATTAAGAAATCATTTTGAAATCAATTTGGAAATTTTGTTTTCAACATAACTTCTTCATAGGATCGAATTTGGTCGTGAAACTTTTTCCATCGCGTTCAGAATATTTTAAAATACCTATTTGGATATATGGGTTTAATAAATTTTGTTCCGGAGGCTAAACGGGCTTTTTGGGCCATAGTTTGTGGCGTACGTTCATCCTTCTAGTCTATACGCTCTAACTCAACCCTAACTATAAATATACAGTTTTAAACCCTAGCCACTCCTTATTTTCATTTTCTGTACATACATCTCCTTCTCACCTCCTCATTCTAATGGCAGAAAAAAAAAATCAAATTTAAAAAAAAAAAAAAATTGCGGATCTGCAGCAGCTTCTGGTCGCGCTTCGGGTTTCAGGGGAGAAAACCCTAGAGCAACTTCGGGTCAGGAAGAAAATGACTCGGGTCGCTCCGGGTCGTTTTGGCGAAAACTCCAAGCAGGCACCGGGGAATTGAGGAGGCGCACCGAAGTCGAACCCGAAGTCGACCCAGGACCAGAATTTTCCATTTTTCAAATTTTCATAACTTTTGCATACGAGCTCGGATTCACGCGCGGTTTGTTTTGCTGGGATCGTATCGGAATTTCTGACGTTTTGACGCTGGTTTGGACAAATTCTGAGACCGTCAAAATTTTGAGTTTAAATTGAATTTAAATTCGATTTAAATTCCAAAGGTGAGTGTTTTATCCCACTCACAACTACTAGAAGCTTTTATGTTTGTTTAAATTAATTTTAGAAATGAATAGAAATTTATTTATGAGTATTTGGCATGTTTATTTTATTCATATCTGTTGAATTGCATTTAATTAATTTAACTGTTAATTTAATTAATTTATTGCGTATGAATTTACAGTTAAAATTTATTTGTTTGTATATGAACTGCTAGTTAATAGTTATATAATTTATTACTGAATATAGACTGTAGATTAATAGCTGTTAAATTTAATTTGAATAAAATTGCCAGTATTACCTGTTATGTAGTACCAAAAATAATATTGTTATTGGTTGATATTGATTGATGATTGCGATTTGGATGATGGATGATGTTGATGAATGGATGTTTATTGTATATCATTAAATTGCAAATTATCATGCATATTTCATTTCATTCGGGATTGTGGTTTGAAATGATATATAACCGCAAAATTTTATATTTTTTAAATTGCGGATTGAAATGATAAATATCCGTATCACTTGACCATAGGATAGAAAATTTTATACAGGCACCGCGGTCTATATATAACTATTTTAATGTGATTTCTATGGTTTGGATGGAATACGGTTTATAATAATCTTAAATTTTATATTGTATAAATATTATTCTTCCATATATATACATATGAAGTTGAAAATTTTGAAATTAAAAGGTGTATAAATCTCTTTATTAAAAATGGAAAAATTAAGAAAATGGAGTTGATAATTTATATCATATGTTTAAATGTTAAGTTTGGAAATTTTAAGATATGATATTTATAATTGGATTTTTCCCAAGATAAATTGAAATGAATATTCTAGTATAATTTGAATTGAAAAAAATATATTTTTTTATTACTAGAAATTGGAGTTTTTATTTGTTTATGGATTTTATATGAATATTCAAGACTAATTAATAGAACATTCGATTTGCTGAAAGAATAAATTCCAACTTTAGTTTTGAAATATTAATACTCCAAATGGATATATATATATATATATATATAAATAGAAATTGAAGTGGTTTTGGAACTTGAAAGTGATATTTAAATTTGGTTTAGACTTTAAATAAAGAAGTATATTTGTAAAGCCCTGGAAATAATTTCTTTACAAAGTAACCTTAAAGTTAAACCATTTATTCTATATACCATTGACTATCCGAACCATTTAAGTTTTAGAAGTTATGGTTTTAAATTATGAATTTCGAAATATTATGCTTTGAAAGTATAACTCAAATATTTGGTTTCCAGATATTTTAAAATTTAAAGCAGTATGATTTTGGAAGAGAATTATATTTGAGAAAAGGATATCATATTGTTTTGGGCTTTAAATTGATATCGTATTCATAATTTTGAAATGAAAATGTTTATTTGGTTTTAAAGTATAAACTATATTTTTAAAATGACCGCGGTGTTATAATAACGATTGGTTGGCAAAGAGACCGGGATCGGATATGGACATACTCTCTGTCGATACCGAAAACCACTTTGACTAACCGTGTACGCGGTGGAGATTCCAGAATGAAGTAGGTGGTGGCGACATTTCCTGTAAGGTAAATACGTGGACCCGACTCCCGTGAGTTGGCATAAGGTGGCTAAAACAGGAGCGATTCTCAGGCCAATGAGGTCATTCCTCTGATCGGACCCTCCTCTTCGATATTATACTTTGATTTTGGATTGATTCAGTGGCCACTTCTATATTTTGATTTTGGGGAGTTAGTCCGAGGTGGGCGGTAACTGCGGCTACGCGTTTCCACCAGCCTGGATAGCAATTGGTATATCTACCCTGGCATTGCCTAGTTGTGCCGTGTCACCTACCATACCGAGCCTTTACTACGAGTTTCTATTTGTGTCGTACCTATGGAGTATCCTTTGGTAGCTTCCCGATCAGGAGGTATTACGGTACTGTATAGACTATTGGCATTATTTGTGTTAAGGGCTATATGGGTAACCCCTTAACGCTATTAAAAAGTAAGTTTATTTTATAAATAGACACTATTATAATAGCGCAATATACTACATAGTAAATAGTTTAACGGATCCTTAGGAGATGTAAATCTCGAACATCTCTTGAGTTACTGTACTCATATTTATTTCTGTTAATTTAACTCACATAAGATCTTTTAGTCTGAATCGAGTGTTTTTGTCTTTTCAAATTCGCTCGGGTCAGTCCGAGCGTTTCAGGATCGAAGATTTTAGCTTTGGAGGACGAAGACGAAGAATCCGTTTTATATTATTTATAGTTTTGCACCACACTCTAAAATTTCCGCTGCAATGATTGTATTGGTATGTGTAACTCTGATATTCATTGTATAAGTAAAATAAATATTTTGTAAACAGTTATCATGAACTGTATATTGATTATTATATTTTATCCTTCCGCTGTGAGATTCTATTTTGTTTTATTTCTTCTCTGTTTTTCTTATTTACCCATAACAATCCGCCCTTGCGTATGCTTTGAATTGGCACGTGTGTCGGTTTAAAGTGTGCGAAAAGGCGGGATGTTACAGTTGGTATCAGAGCTTTGGTTTAGCGATAAATCTTGGCTTTGTGGGGTTTGACTCTTTGTTAATAGGGTAGTAATACCCTATAGGAGTCGCTGAGTGTATATATATGAGAGAGCGTATTTGTTAGTTTTATAAAAAGATTTTAGTATTATGTTACTCTGTTCCGTTTTGTATTTATAAATTCTGGTTGATGCATGGGACGCTATGCCATCAATAGGGATTTCTAAACACTTAATAGGACAGACCGGCATAATATTTGTTTTTAATATAGGTGAATAAAATAATTTTGCCTATTATATTTTCTATATATAAAAAATATATTTTATAAAGATATATATATATTTGGTTGCTATAGATTGGGTGTTAGGAAATAAAAATATTTATAACAATTAAAGCTAATTTGAAATTATAATAAATCAAATTGGAGATTTTAGAACTTAAGTCCAGGATTTTTGAAATCTTCTTTCAAAGGATTTATGAAATATAATGATTTGGTTTATAAATATTTTCTTATATAAATATTTAGTATAATTCGAAAGAATTGGTTTAAGAAGATTTTGAAGAAAATAAGTTTGTACTTTCCTCTCTGTCGCTGG
This sequence comes from Allium cepa, assembly GCA_030765085.1. NCBI lineage: Eukaryota > Viridiplantae > Streptophyta > Magnoliopsida > Asparagales > Amaryllidaceae > Allium > Allium cepa. Next base: position 1,036,306,079 of record CM060928.1, read on the forward strand.
AAAATAATTTCGGTGATGACGGCCGCATCATCGACTTTCATTTTCGAGTTTCGAAGGGAAAGGCCACTGTAGTAAATTCTACTGCAGATTTGTTTTGAAATTATTTAAAATTTTAATTGTTTAAAGGTAATTAGAGATATAAAAGTTGTAAGAAATTAATTATCTATTATTTTAAAGAAATTTTGGAATTTGGCCCGGTATTTAATTCCTAAATTTCCATTAATTAAATTGTTTAAACTATTTTAGTGGAATAAAAGGTAGGTAAAAGAATGAATGCTAAGTATAAAGGAAGTAAAATTTAACTTATAAATAATGGTAAAGATCTATTGAACAATAAATGAATTAAGAGAATTGAGATTAAACTTGTATAAGTTCAATTGCACTTTCTTTGACATAAATAACTTACCAAATATGAAAGGTTGAAATGTTAATTAAGAGATTTGAATAGAATATTATGCAAGTTGAAATGTTGGAAATTTTGGATTATTCTATGAATTGCTATTATATAAATAAGAATTTAGTGGTATAAACTTAAGTTATAATTGAAATTTTACTGAAAATAAGTCAAGAATTATTAATAGGTGATATGAACTTAAGTAAATAAAATGAAATTCTTTAGTAAATAAGGATTGATTGTAGGGTTATTAACTTAAGTATGTTTTAAATTTCCCCTATTCTAATATAATGGAAAGTAGGAATAATAAATAAATGACTGTAAACCCTAAGTAATAAATTAATAAAATTCCTTTATTTATAAGAATGAAGGTTATAAGGTTAATAATTTAGGTGTAACTAAGAAAGTTACTGTAATTTAATATAATAGAAACGTAAACATTAAATAAAGGAATAAAATTAAGGGTAAGTTGAAATTGTAATATATATAACGAATATATATTTATTGAACCATTAATTAAGAAAAAAGGGAATTGAAAAGAAACTTGGAAATTTTCACTTACACTCTTAGGACATATATAAACTTACCATATAATAAAAGTTGCAATGTTAGTAAGAAAATGTAAAGGGAAATCTTACAAGTGGAGTTTGAGGTAATTAAGGTATTCAATAAATTTGCTGTTAGTAATGAGAATTAATTGTACAAACTTAAGTTAAATTGGAAATTTTACAATATAAGTAAAGATATGTAGTATAAATAGATAATATAACCGTTAGTCAATAAATTGGAATACCAATATAATGAATTTTGAAATAAATGGAAAATGAAATAGTAAGAAATATAGAAACCCCTCCATGAATGAAAGGAAGAAAATCAAGCCACGGAAGCATGAAATAAATGTATAATAAGTAATTTGGTTGTTGGTTTGAATTGTATTGGTTGATTTATGTTTGTTGGGTAAGAAATTTGAAGTTGTTGGGTGAATAAATAATCTATCTTTGTTCCATCCAAGACTGTTGAGTAAAGGATGCACTTGATAGTTAATTTCATCTCATACAAATTTCAAGTTTGAACCCAAACAACTATTTGTTTGATGGATTAAATGGTTGCTTTGTTTGTGTATGTTTGTTGTTTGTAAGGTTGATGGTTATTGAATTGTTTGGTTGATTAATGATTGAATCCACTTGAATAGTTCACTTTAAAATAAATATTTAACCTTTTAGATTATATAAGTGAATACAGGTGATGGAAGCAACTGCTACTGCTTTTGGTTCCACAATAATTAGCGTAATTGCCCGACAAATAGGTACGTTTTCGGATTACGTTTTAGCGCTATTTTATATAATTTTTCCCGTGTTGGGATAATATTTTGATAATATATGTAATATATTTGTATATTTTGATATTATATTTTCTCCAGAGTCTCTCCGTACAAAGGAGACTCTGCCAAAATTTTCCATAAATTTTGGACTTAGAATTTTGTGAAAATGTTTTCCAGCTTTAATAATCTAAGTATAAAAGAATATAATGATTATAAACAGGTATATTTTATTTAAGAAAATAAATTTAGTAAATTATTGTTTATAAATAATATTTGAAATAAGATGTACTATTTTATTCTTCCTTCTCCCTTCTTTTTCCTTTTCGGGGACGAAAAGTTTTAAGTGGGGGAGATTGTAACGACCCGTTAAATTTGATAATGTTAAATGAATTAAATTAATATAATTTTTAATCTAATTAAAATAAAATAAAAGCCTTAATATTTTATTTGAGAAAAACGTAGTAATTTGTTATAGTAATTGGAATTTAATGTAACAATAAAATTTTATGATAATAAATTTGGATAATGTAATTTGTCACATTTTGTTAAAAGATTTAATTTTAAGAAACCAATATAATGCAATACAAAGGTGTTTGAAACGACTGTTGGGTTTTAAATGGAGTGTATATAAATAGTGAAAATCATTATAACCTCTTAATTTAATACGATTGTTTAATTAATACTAAAAGAATAAAATTTGAAATAGTATTAATGTAATAATAACTGAATTTAAGTGCAACCATATTTATGGAAGTGAATTGGATTTTTGTGGATGTTAACATTGAATAAATTTATTTAGAGTAAAAAGGATTTAAAAGCATGTTTTGGATAGAATGTTAAATTCATGGATTTAGTGTAAGTAACTAGAATTTAATCCTATAAGATTTGGAACTGAATGTATGAAGATAATTTTGTAGAAATAGTAATTAACAACTTAATTGTGCATACCTAATATAATATAAATAACAAAAGGACTAGAACTTGATTTGCCTAGGTATGTATATATATTGATAAACTATAACCAAGTGAGAAATTTGGTAGTAAATAGGGAATAAGTTGACTAAGGCAATTAGTAATTTAATAAATGAATGCATAGTAAGTAAGTGGAAATTTATGCATAAAAATATTTTCATATATAGTATAATTACAAAAGTTTACCCATTTATCTAATGTATATAATTGAATCTAAATTTAGGGCAACATTTTTGTTATTGATGGTGTAGGTGAATTTGAATAAAAGGGTAACAATTATTTTGATTTAACATTTATTGAGTATATAGTTAAGAAGGGCACTCGACGTAAATGAATCTAAATAAATTATTTTGGGTATTGATGTGTCTAGTCAATAAAGGAGAACTTTAAGGAAATAAAATATAAATGAATGTATTTGGGAATAGAGTTCTTGTATATGTTGAATAGTTATTATATAGTTATTAAGAATGAGCGTTACTTTATTAAGTATAAATATAGTAACAGAAGTATGAATAAATTTATAGAAACATAAGATTTACTTTAAGGTAATATTTGAGTATAGACTTTTGGAATAGATTCAATAACAATAATCATTGTTTGTCACCTATCTTATTTGTTGTTAAGTTATGTTGAAATCAATCTCAAATTTATTCACTAAATTTTTTGCAGTTAGCGTAGTTTTGGCTTTGTAATTGCAGTAGTTAATTCTTTAAGGTGAGGTCAATACTAATTTTATTTTTATTTGACCATTGGTTGTTATAGACTTTAGAAAGCAAGATTTATATGTATAATTTGAGTATAAAATTCAACAACTGGTATTTATTACAAATAAAATGGAATTAAACGTAAAATATTACGTTATTGAATATAAAACGGAATTTGTGAACATTAGAGTGAAATCTTGAACTAATGTTAGTAATGTCTTTATTTTAGGTGAAAGTTGAGGATATAAAGGTTAAAAGTCTAAAGTATGGGTTTTTGAGAATATAATTTATAAAATTCTTAAATATAAGAAAGTGCAGAAATGAACACTGAAATTTGATATCTTGTCAATTTTAATTCACATCCAAGATTGTTAAATCATTTGAAATTGATTAATTTATATAGGCAATAAAATTGGGACAAATTTTAGAATATTAATACAAGATTGGATTTTATAATTTATTTAATGAATATTAAAAATAGCCATTTTTGTCACGGACTCGGATTTCGACGAAACCAGTTTCATCGGATCCGTATCGGTGAATTATTATAGGGTTTCAAGTTTCGTATCAATTGGACCTGTCGTTTGATCGTACGGACGCGAAACGCCTTGAAATCGATTTAATTAAGAAATCAATTTGAAATCAATTTGGAAATTTTGTTTTCAACATAACTTCTTCATAGGATCGAATTTGGTCGTGAAACTTTTTCCATCGCGTTCAGAATATTTTAAAATACCTATTTGGATATATGGGTTTAATAAATTTTGTTCCGGAGGCTAAACGGGCTTTTTGGGCCATAGTTTGTGGCGTACGTTCATCCTTCTAGTCTATACGCTCTAACTCAACCCTAACTATAAATATACAGTTTTAAACCCTAGCCACTCCTTAATTTCATTTTCTGTACATACATCTCCTTCTCACCTCCTCATTCTAATGGCAGAAAAAAAAAATCAAATTTAAAAAAAAAAAAAATTGCGGATCTGCAGCAGCTTCTGGTCGCGCTTCGGGTTTCAGGGGAGAAAACCCTAGAGCAACTTCGGGTCAGGAAGAAAATGACTCAGGTCGCTCCGGGTCGTTTTGGCGAAAACTCCAAGCAGGCACCGGGGAATTGAGGAGGCGCACCGAAGTCGAACCCGAAGTCGACCCAGGACCAGAATTTTCCATTTTTCAAATTTTCATAACTTTTGCATACGAGCTCGGATTCACGCGCGGTTTGTTTTGCTGGGATCGTATCGGAATTTCTGACGTTTTGACGCTGGTTTGGACAAATTCTGAGACCGTCAAAATTTTGAGTTTAAATTGAATTTAAATTCGATTTAAATTCCAAAGGTGAGTGTTTTATCCCACTCACAACTACTAGAAGCTTTTATGTTTGTTTAAATTAATTTTAGAAATGAATAGAAATTTATTTATGAGTATTTGGCATGTTTATTTTATTCATATCTGTTGAATTGCATTTAATTAATTTAACTGTTAATTTAATTAATTTATTGCGTATGAATTTACAGTTAAAATTTATTTGTTTGTATATGAACTGCTAGTTAATAGTTATATAATTTATTACTGAATATAGACTGTAGATTAATAGCTGTTAAATTTAATTTGAATAAAATTGCCAGTATTACCTGTTATGTAGTACCAAAAATAATATTGTTATTGGTTGATATTGATTGATGATTGCGATTTGGATGATGGATGATGTTGATGAATGGATGTTTATTGTATATCATTAAATTGCAAATTATCATGCATATTTCATTTCATTCGGGATTGTGGTTTGAAATGATATATAACCGCAAAATTTTATATTTTTTAAATTGCGGATTGAAATGATAAATATCCGTATCACTTGACCATAGGATAGAAAATTTTATACAGGCACCGCGGTCTATATATAACTATTTTAATGTGATTTCTATGGTTTGGATGGAATACGGTTTATAATAATCTCAAATTTTATATTGTATAAATATTATTCTTCCATATATATACATATGAAGTTGAAAATTTTGAAATTAAAAGGTGTATAAATCTCTTTATTAAAAATGGAAAAATTAAGAAAATGGAGTTGATAATTTATATCATATGTTTAAATGTTAAGTTTGGAAATTTTAAGATATGATATTTATAATTGGATTTTTCCCAAGATAAATTGAAATGAATATTCTAGTATAATTTGAATTGAAAAAAATATATTTTTTTATTACTAGAAATTGGAGTTTTTATTTATTTATGGATTTTATATGAATATTCAAGACTAATTAATAGAACATTCGATTTGCTGAAAGAATAAATTCCAACTTTAGTTTTGAAATATTAATACTCCAAATGGATATATATATATATATATATAAATAGAAATTGAAGTGGTTTTGGAACTTGAAAGTGATATTTAAATTTGGTTTAGACTTTAAATAAAGAAGTATATTTGTAAAGCCCTGGAAATAATTTCTTTACAAAGTAACCTTAAAGTTAAACCATTTATTCTATATACCATTGACTATCCGAACCATTTAAGTTTTAGAAGTTATGGTTTTAAATTATGAATTTCGAAATATTATGCTTTGAAAGTATAACTCAAATATTTGGTTTCCAGATATTTTAAAATTTAAAGCAGTATGATTTTGGAAGAGAATTATATTTGAGAAAAGGATATCATATTGTTTTGGGCTTTAAATTGATATCGTATTCATAATTTTGAAATGAAAATGTTTATTTGGTTTTAAAGTATAAACTATATTTTTAAAATGACCGCGGTGTTATAATAACGATTGGTTGGCAAAGAGACCGGGATCGGATATGGACATACTCTCTGTCGATACCGAAAACCACTTTGACTAACCGTGTACGCGGTGGAGATTCCAGAATGAAGTAGGTGGTGGCGACATTTCCTGTAAGGTAAATACGTGGACCCGACTCCCGTGAGTTGGCATAAGGTGGCTAAAACAGGAGCGATTCTCAGGCCAATGAGGTCATTCCTCTGATCGGACCCTCCTCTTCGATATTATACTTTGATTTTGGATTGATTCAGTGGCCACTTCTATATTTTGATTTTGGGGAGTTAGTCCGAGGTGGGCGGTAACTGCGGCTACGCGTTTCCACCAGCCTGGATAGCAATTGGTATATCTACCCTGGCATTGCCTAGTTGTGCCGTGTCACCTACCATACCGAGCCTTTACTACGAGTTTCTATTTGTGTCGTACCTATGGAGTATCCTCTGGTAGCTTCCCGATCAGGAGGTATTACGGTACTGTATAGACTATTGGCATTATTTGTGTTAAGGGCTATATGGGTAACCCCTTAACGCTATTAAAAAGTAAGTTTATTTTATAAATAGACACTATTATAATAGCGCAATATACTACATAGTAAATAGTTTAACGGATCCTTAGGAGATGTAAATCTCGAACATCTCTTGAGTTACTGTACTCATATTTATTTCTGTTAATTTAACTCACATAAGATCTTTTAGTCTGAATCGAGTGTTTTTGTCTTTTCAAATTCGCTCGGGTCAGTCCGAGCGTTTCAGGATCGAAGATTTTAGCTTTGGAGGACGAAGACGAAGAATCCGTTTTATATTATTTATAGTTTTGCACCACACTCTAAAATTTCCGCTGCAATGATTGTATTGGTATGTGTAACTCTGATATTCATTGTATAAGTAAAATAAATATTTTGTAAACAGTTATCATGAACTGTATATTGATTATTATATTTTATCCTTCCGCTGTGAGATTCTATTTTGTTTTATTTCTTCTCTGTTTTTCTTATTTACCCATAACAATCCGCCCTTGCGTATGCTTTGAATTGGCACGTGTGTCGGTTTAAAGTGTGCGAAAAGGCGGGATGTTACATAAAATTTATTCGACTTATAAATTCACCTATTAATATTTAAAATTAATTAAATATTCAAATTTTAATTATCAAAAATTCTGGGTCGTTACACTACTCATCCTTTCTCTAATGAGTAATCCCACCAAAGCCTAGGTGTTCGCTCAACCAAAGCTATGTTACCATGTATAAAGAACGGGATTTTAGACCCTCGTGAATCGACAATAATACTTCTATTATATTGTGTGCCAAGCAATTGAATGCCGAAAAGCTCGACTGTTAAGGGTGAAAGAAGAGAGAACAAATAAGAAAGAAGAGAAAATAAGAAAACTAAACAACACAGAATCTCAAAATGGATCGAATAATTTATAGTATAAAATAAACTTTGCACAAAGAAAAACAGTAATATACATACATCAACCAGAGTACACTAACTTATTTCAGCCTGGAAAGTTATAAGAATATATCCTTACAATTTGCTGATAAATACAATAATAGACAACACGGCGGAATGCAAGAAACACACAGATAAGATTTGGACCTCCAGCTCAATCCCTGAGCTCCAATGCATCCAAAGAAATCTATATATATGCTCGGTCTAACCAAAGCATTGAATGGTAAGAATGTTTAGATCATTCTGGTAAACCAGCGTGAGAAACAAGCAAATTAATTTGTACATTTTATCAAACCATTCAAAATAAAGTTCTCATAAGACCACGTCGTGCACAAACACAGATGAATTTTTATCTTACGACAGCCAGAACATCTTCTATAGAAAATCTAGTGATATTACAATAATATCTAGGGATCAAAGCAAAATATGAATATAGCCTAAATGCCTACATCCCACATTTCAACATAGTTGGGCACAAATAATTCTGTACGGCGTTTATTGGGTAATGGATTCCATATAATGACTGGCTACTTAGGTACTTCCTGTCACGGTGCATCTATAGATGAAATTACACTGAGGTCTTGCAGGGATCCCTTGCCATACGCAACCGGCCTACCCTTTGTCAGATAGTACCTAATATGGTTGTGCCTTAGTTAACGGGCCGCGAAGCATAGAGATGGGAGATAATATCGATTCTAGATAGGGATGATCATACCGCAATGGGAGCAACCCACTTAGGCCAATTGCATCTCCTATGTTTTTATCATTCCTGGTTGATGAGGCAGAGGCTATATTTTACCTTTTATATAGAACTTCCCACTTGGAATGCTAACATTGCACTCAATGCAACAATGTTATGCCATCATTCATCCATACATGTTGTTTTGGATATGAACAAATAGAAGGTACTACTTCTGCTACATCCATTTTGGAATCACCCTCGGGATTAGTAACAAGCATCCCTTGCACTTTGAAGAGCTCCATCTTAAATTCCATTATCTTCAAGTTGTCTTCCACTAGAGCGCATATGTTGGTTCGAAGTGATTTTCGGATAATATATCCCATCCCGCTCTCTCCAAACCAACAACCAATAATTTTCAGTTGACCCTTCCTCGGTTCTTTTGGAAGTAATTATTCATGTCCTTACCGGGGAACATGAATTCACAATCATACTTCCTAAGTCAATATTGGCCAGATTTGATAGTTAGTTATTTAACTATCAAACAAACAAACATTAAATTCAAGGGTTTATTTCAAAAGGGAAAACCAACATTGGCTAAGCACATAAGCAGCCACTATCCTCTTTAATTAATCTTTCATTAATAAAAATCACTTCGTAAATGCTTATATCTAAATTCTTTCTCAAAGATTCATAAATTGCCCCCATAAATTCAATACTTGGAAAAATATCCATATACTTATCTTAACGATATAAGTATATTCAAAAAATATAACCCTTTCATAACATAGAAATATATTCATCTACTTATCTCAACGTTGTAAGTATATCGGTAAAAAATTGAGAATGATTTCCTTTTTATACATTTACAAACTCCTTTATAAATCTCTAAATAACATCTATAAACCATTTCATAAATCTCTAAAAATAATTTATAGCCTTTTTAATAAATTTCAATACCTTTATAAAACTCCTCTTATAAACCCAAGTCTACTTATAAAACTCTACTTATAAATCTCAAAATCATTTATAAAATAAAAAAATAATTCTTTACTTTAAAGACTATTGTATAATAAAAATTATAACAATGAACATTAAAAATTTATAATAATTGTCAACTTCAAAGCATATTAAAAATAATAATTAGTAATTTCAAGACATTCTTAATGAAACAATAAAAACTGAACTTCATAATTATTATAAATAGTAATAATTAATTTACAAACATTAGTAATAATCCTTATTATTAATTTCAAACCATATTAATTATTTAAATAAATGTTTTTTCAAAATATTAAAATATATTTAAATAACTTTAATACAATATTAAATATAACTAAATAGTCTTTAAAACAATATTATATATAAATAAATAACTTCTAAAACAATCTCAAATATAAATGAATAACTTTAAAACAATACTAAATATAAATTAATAACTTGAAAACATTATTAAATATAAATATACAACTGTTAACACTTAAAATTGAACGCTAACACCCCGGTGTAAGTAGAGATTAAGTGAAAGCACCACCCGTCAATACGGGAATTAGAAGTAAGTAGAAAAGTCATAGAAAAAAGCAGTAAAGAGGCAACAGTTTTATAGTGGTTCGGCTTTAAGTTAAGCCTACGTCTACTTTAATCTTCTTTATTGCTGAATCAATTACGACTTTACAACAATCTTCGACTACAACACTACTAGGAAAAATAGCTAGAACTCCGATGTAGAAGAACTCTTTGAACCCATGTCGAATGTGTTAGATTTCTTCTTGAAGTTCACTGAGATGTCTTTCGTGTTTGAAGTGTCGAGTGAGTCGAGAATTCAGCAGAGTATCGGCGTTCCATAAATGAGCCAAAAGATCCCCCTTTAGTTGGAGCAAGTGCTGTATTTATAGGAAATTCCTAGGCTAAGTCGTAGGTCGCGCTCTACCTAAGGTAGGTCGTTAGTTTTCAGGGCGTGAGCAACCTAACGGTCATCCCGAGTTAGCTTAAGTCATTGGCGACTTAATGGAATCATTCTGGGTGAGATATTGGCTGCGAGCGACCTAACATATATAACACGGAAGTTATCTCGACAAGATTAGGTCATGAGCGACCTAATAGGAAAAGCAAGTCGTGCGGCTTAGTTCTGGAGCATATTAGGTCGTTGCCCTTCCTGAGTTGCTAGGTCTCTCTTTCTTTATCTCGCTAGACCGTAGGAGAACTTCTGGAGTTAGGTCGCAGGAGACCTTCTAGAGTTAGATCGCAGGAGACTTTCTGGAGTTAGGTCGCAGGAGACCTTCCGGAGTTAGGTCGCAGCCTTCTTTATCTCGTTAGGTCGCTAGCTTGTTATAGATTGTTAAGTCGTGAGCCTTAGGTGGCTAGGCCGTTAGGTCGTTCGGTCATTAGGTCATTAGGTCACTAGGTCGCCGGGTCGCTGAACCATTAGGTCGCTGGGTCGCTGAACCATTATCAGTGGCTTTGGAAATGAACCGACTCAAGGCAGCGACTTTTCGATTGAGTCTCTGCAATTCCTTCTTCGTTCTAGGAGCTTTGAGTTCTCTTAAGGCAACAATCTGAGCAGGATTAGCTTCTATGCCCTAGCACTCACAATGAAACCCAATAACTTTCCGGACTCCACCCCAAATGAACATTTCAAAGGACTAAGATTCATTCTGTATTTTCGGAGGACTGCAAACATTTCTGCCAAGTGATCCATATGGTTTATCACCTTCTTTGATTTTACCAGCATATCATCAACATAGACTTCCATAGTTTTGCCAATCTGTGGCTTGAACATAGCATTGACCAGTCTTTGGTAAGTTGGCCTTGCATTCTTAAGTCCAAAGGGCATGACTCTATAGCAGTAGAGACTAACATGGGTAATGAAGCTCGTGTCCTCCTGATTCAGATCATGCATCATGATCTGGTTATATCCGGAGTAAGCATCCATAAAAGATAACAATTCATGCCCTGCTGTTCCATCCACCAACTGATCTATCCTGGGTAACGAGATGTAGTCTTTGGGGTAGGCTTTGTTTAAATCTAAGAAGTCGATGCATACTCTCCACTTTCCGTTAGCTTTCTTAACCAGTACTGGATTTGAAACCCAATTTGGATAAGTAGACTTCCTGATGAAACCGTTCTCCATGAGCCGATCTATCTCTTCTTTCAATGTTGTTGACCTTTCAAGACCCTGGGTTCTTCTTTTTTGCTTTACCGGTGTATACTTCGGTTCAATATTCAGAGTATGTACTGCAACTTCTGGGGACATTCCGCACATATCAGCATGAGTCCAAGCGAACATGTCCAGATTTGCTTTCAAGAATGATATCAAGGAATTTTGAACCGTCACACTAAGTTGAGAACCCACATTCACCACTTTGTTTGGATCTATCGGGTCAACAGGTACTGGCACCGTTACTTCCGCTGGCACCAATCTATTCTCCCCTGCATTGGCTTTTCTAGGATCCATTTCTCTTCGTGCCCCGCAATGCTCGCCAATGCAGGGTCCACCCTAGAATTGCTACAAGGTCTGTTCTTTGATGCGGACTGGGGCTGCCGCATCCTCTCCCATCTCTCTCTTTCTTGATTCATGCAACTCTATTAGATAACATTCTCGTTCAGCATTCTGTTCCCCTTTAATAACACCAACTCCATTATCTGTGGGGAATTTCATAGTAAGGCACCACGGGGCGGGAATTTCCTTAAAAGCCGCAAGAGTTGGTCGGCCTAGGAAGGCGTTATAGGCCGAAAATTCATCAATGATTACAAAAGTCTGTTTTCGAACCACCTTTTTTTTCCCCTCTACAAACTCTACGAACAAGTTAATAGTTCCAATTGGTTGCTTCCGCTCCCCAGTAAACCCAACAATCTTTTGAGATAAAGCTTGAACATCAGCCATCGGAATTTTCATTTGATCGAATGTCTCTTTGAAGAAAACGTTGCAAGAAGTGCAGCAATCTACAAGCACTCTTCTCACAATTGCCGGCCCAATGCTTGCAGAGTTGACCAAGGGATCCATGGTTGGGGCTTCAATGCCCATAGAGTCCCTAGCTCTGAAAACAATATCATCATTAAAAGTTTTCTGCTGCTTCAAAGGTGCAGCATCTTCTAGCACAAAAACCTTTCTTCTGCTGGTGCGTATTTCAAGGCACGGGCATATCTTTCCATTTTGCCCCAGCTTCTACCTGCTGGGTGAGCTCCCGTAATCACATTAATAATGGGCCTTTCTGATTCATGCGCTGTAGTTCTCTCACCCGAGCCAGATAGATGAGTAGGAAGTTGCTGACCCTTAGTAGATGAAGTAAGTTCCTTCCTATTCCTCTTCACAAATTGCTGCAACTTGTTCTCTCTCAGCAATTCTTCAATCAAACTTTTCAGGCGGCGACATTCGTTGGTATCATGACAGGGTTGGTTATGAAACCGACAAAATCTTCCACTTTGAATAGCTTTTTTCCCAACTCTCATCTCATGTGGTTTAGGATGTTATACCACATCTTTGGCAGCAAAAAAGATATTCTCCGGGGTGTCAGTCAAAGGAGTGAAATCTGAAGGTTTTAAGAAGCGAGGTTTCTTCATATCCTTCTGCTTCTTCTCACCATTATTCTTCCTCTTCTGACTTTCGGATTCCTTTTTGGTAGGAGCAGCAGTATTATCCTTAGCCCACGTCAATGCCACTTTAGCCGGTGATTGAAGGCTTTCCAAGCGCATGAATTCATCAGCTTTCTTATAGAATTTCTCAAGCGAATTCGGTTCTTTCATCTTCAACCACTTCCCAAATTCACTCGATTTGTCGATTGCCCTCATCAAGTATGTCAAGACCATTCGTGGCTCTGCATTATCCACTTCAGCCAAAGCTATGTTGAAGCGGTTCAAGAAAGATCTAATAGATTCCCCAGGGTTCTGTTCCAGGCACGACAGTGACATAATATCCTTTGCCTTTGAAGCATACAACCTGAATTATTATCTAAACTTCCGAGTCAAATCGAAGAACTGGTCTATGGATCGTATCGGTAGCTTTGTGAACCAGAGTAAAGCCACTCCTTCCAAATATGCACCAGTCGTGTGCCAATCATATTTATACAGGAATTGATTAGGGTAGCTTGTTCCCTTATAAGCCGGGATGGTAGGAGGAATAAACTTCCTTGGAAATTCAGCTTTCAAAATCCTTTCAGTGAACAGAGTTTTGTTCGGAGCGAATCCCCATTCCTTCTCATCTTCTTCCCTCTACATGCTCTCTTTCATGATTTGTCGAACCATGCCCGAAAGGTATTCCTCATCATTTAAAGGCTCTGCAAGACAGATTTCAGCCATTTTCTCGGAAGTTTGTCTGGACAAACGTTCGCGCAAAGTTGGCTACGGTCTCGATCCTCCAGCTTGGGGAGGTGTTTCTTTGGCGGGGCTAGCTGCTCTTTGAGGAATATTCCTTTCTTCAGGTTTATGAGCATCATCAGCAAGGTTTTCTCCATTATTCACCGGTTGACGGTTAGCTCCGAGCAATGCATTTAACCTATCAAGCATTAATGCATTCTGGGTTTCCATCTGTTGGTATAACCCAGATACTGCAGCATCTAACTCCGCTCGTGTAATTCCAGCACTTGGTGCTGCTTGACTTAACGAATGAGAAGTGGAAGTATTCTCACAAACATCACTTGGTCTAGTAGATCCGCGCTTTCTTTGAGGAGCCATTATCTCTGATAGACTTCTAGTTTTGAGAGATATTTTTTCAGCAAACATTTGTGAAGCAATGACGAAAGTAGCCTGAGTTGGGTTCTCAATGAAAGCACCAAAATTTTTAATGCTTAAAATTGAACGCTAACACCCCGGTGTAAGTAGAGATTAAGTGAAAGCACTACCCTCCAATACGGGAATTAGAAGTAAGTAGAAAAGTCACAGGAAAAAGCAGTAAAGAGACAACAGTTTTATAGTGGTTCGGCTTCAAGTTAAGTCTACGTCCACTTTAATCTTCTTTATTGCTGAATCAATTACAACTTTACAACAATCTTCGATTACAACACCGCTAGGACAAAATAGCTAGAACTACGATGTAGAAGAACTCTTTGAATCCATGTCGAATGTGTTAGATTTCTTCTTGAAGTTCACTGAGATGTCTTTCGTGTTTGAAGTGTCGAGTGAGTCGAGAATTCAGCAGAGTATCGGCGTTCCAGAAATGAGCCAAAAGATCCCACTTTAGTTGGAGCAAGTCCTGTATTTATAGGGAATTCCTGGGCCAAGTCGCAGGTCGCGCGCGACCTAAGGTAGGTCATTAGTTTTCAGGGCGTGAGGGACCTAAGGGTCATCCCGAATTAGCTTAAGTCATTGGCGACTTAATAGATTCATTCTGGGTGAGATATTGGCTGTGCGCGACCTAACATATATAATACATAAGTTATCCCAGCAAGATTAGGTCGTGAGCGACCAAATAGGAGAAGCAGGTCGTGCGGCTTTGTTCTGGAGCATGTTAGGTCGTTGCCCTTCCTGTGTTGCTAGGTCGCTCTTTCTTTATCTCGCTAGACCGTTGGAGACCTTCTGGAGTTAGGTCGCAGGAGACCTTCTGGAGTTAGATCGCAGGAGACATTCTGGAGTTAGGTCGTAGGAGACCTTCTGGAGTTAGGTCGCAGCCTTCTTTATCTCGTTAGGTCGCTAGCTTGTTATAGATTGTTAATTCGTGAGCCTTAGGTGGCTAGGCCGTTAGGTCGTTCGGTCATTAGGTCACTAGGTCGCCGGGTCGCTGAACCATTAGGTCGCTGGGTTGCTGAACCATTATCAGTGGCTTTGGAAATGATCCGACTCAAGGCAGCGACTTTTTGAATGAGTCTCTGCAATTCCTTCTTCGTTCTAGGAGCTTTGACTTCTCTTAAGGCAACAATCTGAGCAGGATTAGCTTCAATGCCCCTAGCGCTCACAATGAAACCCAAGAACTTTGCGGACTCCACCCCAAATGAACATTTCAAAGGATTAAGATTCATTCTATATTTTCGGAGGACTGCAAACATTTCTGCCAAGTGATCCATATGGTCTACCGCCTTCTTTGATTTTACTAGCATATCGTCAACATAGACTTCCATAGTTTTGCCAATCTTTGGCTTGAACATAGCATTGACCAGTCTTTGGTAAGTTTCCCCTGCATTCTTAAGTCCAAAGGGCATGACTCTATAGCAGTAGAGACCAACATCGGTAATGAAGCTCGTTTCCTCCTGATTCGGATCATGCATAATGATCTGGTTGTATCCGGAGTAAGCATCTATAAAAGATAACAATTCATGCACTGCTGTTCCATCCACCAACTAATATATCCTGGGTAACGAGATGCAGTCTTTGGGGTGGGCTTTGTTTAAATCTGAGAAGTCGATGCATACTCTCCACTTTCCATTAGCTTTCTTAACCAGTACTGGATTTAAGACCCAATTCGGATAAGTAGACTTCCTGATGAAACCGTTCTCCATGAGCCGATCAACCTCTTCTTTCAATGCTGTTGACCTTTCAAGACCCTGGGTTCTTATTTTTTGCTTTACCAGTGTATACTTCGGATCAATATTCAGAGTATGTACTGCAACTTCTGGGGATATTACACACATATCAGCATGAGTCCAAGCGAACATGTCCAGCTTTGCTTTCAAGAATGATATCAAGGGATTTAAACCGTCACACTAAGTTGCGAACCCACATTCACCACTTTGTTCGGATCTTTCGGGACAACAAGTACTGGCATCGTTACTTCCGCTGGCACCAATCAATTCTCCCCTGCATTGGCTTTTCTAGGATCCATTTCTCTTCGTGCCCCGCAATGCTCGCCAATGCAGGGTCCACAATGCAGGGTCCACCCTGTAATTGCTAAAAGGTTCGTTCTTTGATGCGGACTGGGGCTGCCGCATCCTTTCCCATCTCTCTCTTTCTTGATTCACGCAACTCTATTAGATAACATTCTCGTTCAGCATTCTGTTCCCCTTTAATAACACCAACTCCATTATCTGTGGGGAATTTCATAGTAAGGCACCACAGGGCCAGAATTTCCTTAAAAGCCGCAAGAGTTGGTCGGCCTAGGAAGGCGTTATAGGCCGAAAATTCATCAATGATTACAAAAGTCTGTTTTCGAACCACCTTTTTTTTCCCCTCTCCAAACTCTACGAACAAGTTAATAGTTCCAATTGGTTGCTTCCGCTCCCCAGTAAACCCAACAATCTTTTGAGATAAAGCTTGAACATCAGCCATCGGAATTTTCATTTGATCGAATGTCTCTTTGAAGAAAACGTTGCAAGAAGTGCAGCAATCTACAAGCACTCTTCTCACAATTGCCGGCCCAATGCTTGCAGAGATGACCAAGGGATCCATGGTTGGGGCTTCAATGCCCATATAGTCCCTGGCTCTGAAAACAATATCATCATTAAAAGTTTTCTGCTGCTTCAAAGGTGCAGCATCTTCTAGCACAAAAACCTTTCTTCTGCTGGTGCGTATTTCAAGGCACGGGCATATCTTTCCATCTTGCCCCAGCTTCTACCTACTGGGTGAGGACCTCCCGTAATCACATTAATAATGGGCCTTTCTGATTCATGCGCTGTTGTCCTCTCACCCGAGCCAGATAGATGAGTAGGAAGTTGCTGACCCTTAGTAGATGAAGTAGGGTCCTTCCTATTCCTCTTCACAAATTGCTGCAACTTGTTCTCTCCCAGCAATTCTTCAATCAAACTTTTCAGGCGGCGACATTCGTTGGTATCATGACAGGGTTGATTATGAAACCGACAAAATCTTCCACTTTGAATAGCTTTTTTCCCAACTCTCATCTCATGTGGTTTAGGATGTTATACCACATCTTTGGCAGCAAAAAAGATATTCTCCGGGGTGTCAGTCAAAGGAGTGAAATCTGAAGGTTTTAAGAAGCGAGGTTTCTTCATATCCTTCTGCTTCTTCCCACCATTATTCTCCCTCTTCTGACTTTCGGATTCCTTTTTGGTAGGAGCAGTAATATTATCCTTAACCTCCGTCAATGCCACTTTAGCCGGTGCTTGAAGGCTTTCCAGGCGCATGAATTCATCAGCTTTCTTATAGAATTTCTCAAGCGAATTCGGTTCTTTCATCTTTAGCCACTTCCCAAATTCACTCGATTTGTCGATTGCCCTCATCAAGTATGTCAAGACCATTCGTGGCTCTGCATTATCCACTTCAGCCGAAGTTATGTTGAAGCGGTTCAAGAAAGATCTAATAGATTCCCCAAGGTTCTGTTCCAGGCTCGACAGTGAGATAATATCCTTTGCCTTTGAAGCATACAACCTGAATTGTTCTTTAAACTTTCGAGTCAAATCGGAGAACTGGTCTATGGATCAGATCGGTAGCTTTATGAACCAGAGTAAAGCCACTCCTTCCAAGTATGCACCAGTCATGTGCCAATCATATTTATAAAGGAATTGATTAGGGTCGCTTGTTCCCTTATAAGCCGGGATGGTAGGAGGAATAAACTTCCTTGGAAATTCAGCTTTCAAAATCCTTTCAGTGAATGGAGTTTTGCTCAGAGCGAATCCCCATTCCTTCTCATCTTCTTCCCTCTACATGCTCTCTGTCATGATTTGTCGCACCATGCCCGAAAGGTATTCCTCATCATTTAAAGGCTCTACAGGACAGACTTCAGCCATTTTCTCGGAAGTTTGTCTGGACAAATGTTCGCGGAGAGTTGGCTACGGTCTCGATCCTCCATCTTGGGGAGGTGTTTCTTTGGCGAGGCTAGCTGCTCTTTTAGGAATATTCCTTTCTTCAGGATTATGAGCATCATCAGCAAGGTTTTCTCCATTATTCACCAGTTGACGGTTAGCTCCGAGCAATGCATTTAACCTATCAAGCATTAATGCATTCTGGGTTTCCATCTGTTGGTATAACACAAATACTACAACATCTAACTCCGCTCTTGTAATTCCAGCACTTGGTGCTTCTTGACTTAACGAATGAGAAGTGGAAGTATTCTCACGAACATCACTGAGTCTAGTAGATTCGCGCTTTCTTCAAGGAGCCATTATCTCTGATAGACTTCTGGTTTTGAGAGATATTTTTTCAGCAAACTTTTGCGAAGCAACGACGAAAGTAGCCTAAGTTGGGTTCTCAGTGAAAGCACCAAAAATGTTAATGCTTAAAATTAAATGCTAACACCCCGGTGTAAGTAGAGATTAAGTGAAAGCACCACCCTCCAATACGGGAATTAGAAGTAAGTAGAAAAGTCACAGAAAAAAGCAGTAAAGAGACAATAGTTTTATAGTGGTTCGGCTTCAAGTTAAGTCTACGTCCACTTTAATCTTCTTTATTGCTGAATAAATTACAACTTTACAACAATCTTCGATTACAACACTGCTAGGACAAATAGCTAGAACTCCGATGCAGAAGAACTCTTTGAATCGATGTCGAATGTGTTAGATTTCTTCTTGAAGTTCACTGAGATGTCTTTCGTGTTTGAACTGTCGAGTGAGTCGAGAATTCAGCAGAGTATCGGCGTTCTAGAAATGAGCCAAAAGACCCCCTTTAGTTGGAGCAAGTGCTGTATTTATAGGGAATTCCTAGGCTAAGTCGTAGGTCACGCGCGACCTAAGGTAGGTCGTTAGTTTTCAGGGCGTGAGCGACCTATGGGTCATCCCGAGTTAGCTTAAGTCATTAGCGACTTAATGGATTCATTCTGGGTGAGATATTGGCTGTGAGCGACCTAACATATATAATACATAAGTTATCTCGGCAAGATTAGGTCGTGAGCAACCTAATAGGAGAAGCAGGTCGTGCGGCTTAGTTCTGGAGCATGTTAGGTCGTTGCCCTTCCTGAGTTGCTAGGTCGCTCTTTCTTTATCTCGCTAGGCCGCAGGAGACCTTCTGGAGTTAGATCGCAGGAGACCTTCTGGAGTTAGGTCGCAGGAGACTTTCTGGAGTTAGGTCATAGGAGACCTTCTGGAGTTAGTCGTAGCCTTCTTTATCTCGTTAGGTCGCTAGCTTGTTGTAGATTGTTAAGTCGTGAGCCTTGGGTGGCTAGGCCGTTAGGTCGTTCGGTCATTAGGTCACTAGGTCACCGGGTCGCTTAAAAGAGGGTTAGCAACAACTTTAATACTTTTTTAAACAATAGTTAAATCACTTTAATCATTATTAAATTCTAGTTAATCACTTCAACACATTCTAAACGATTTAGAAATGATAGTTTAAAAGGTTGGATTTTAATTCATTTTCCAAAACACAACCATTTCAAAAATCAAATGACAATCGATGGTATTTTTCAAAATAGTAAATTTAGGCTAACAATCATTTGAGCACTTAACCAATATTGACATTGATTTTCTATCACTATAGGCTTCCAGCTTTTGAACTTATAACCATGTTGTTGAAAATAATAAATTAAAAGGAATATTATTGAAAATAAATCAAAATGGCGAGGAATCCTATTGGATCCCTCCAACCTATCCCCTGCATCACATACAATATATAATCATATAATTCGGGTCATCCGCTACTATGTGGGTATATATAAAAGGACATCCGCTCAAGGGGCGGGAATATTTCCAAACCAACTGAATAAGCAGTAAATCATCCAAACAAGCATTCCAAAACTTTATAATTACTATGCAATACTTTAATATCATTCTAGTTTACTAAAGAGGTGAGTTTAACTGACCATTGTTCCAATTGTTTCTTCCATGCTCTAGATTTCGTCTTAGAACGACTGCTGATTTAGCATGAAATTCAACTAGCTCCATTCATCACAAAATCGAATCCATGAGGTACTATTTACTGAGACGAGTACAACGTAACTCGTCCCGCTTGATGCCGACCTTGTATGAGAAAGTAATTACATTGTAAGTTACACTAATTTAATAATATAATTAATTGTTAATTACTATCATTAGCAAAGTTAATTGCACACTTAACTTAGTAATAGCCGCGTTTAATCCTTCTCCTAGCTCAAATCTCCTTCTCTCGTCTCCAGGAAAGAAATCATGCACCCTTTATTCGCCAACCACCACCGCGCCAGAGCTCCAACCACGCCGCTCGCCGTCTATAGCTCCCTTACTGTTCGATGAACCCATGCCTTTAACCTCACCACCATATATGCCCCTAAGCGCCGCCACTAACCAAAAAATATAAACTATTCTCCTATCGATTTCTGCCAACACACTTCACCACTGATCGTCGGACTTCATTAGAACGTCACCCACACTTCCTTTTATAGATTTTCTTAAGACTCCATCACTAGACAATTTAAGAAATCGTGGAAATTCACCTTTATTACTACGGAAGTTAATCGTCAAATTGTAGCCACCCTACGATAAATGATGATGATCCAACCATTGAGTGAGTCCACTTGAGTGAAAAGTAAAAGTTACTAGTTTCACTCGAGGCCTGAAAACGCATAGATTGGTCCGGATAATCATGAACCATTGGACAAGGCTAATGTTTGCAATTGAAAATTGGAGAGGAGATTTTTGATGCTGCAGTGGATTTAGAAAAGAGATGGGCATGGTGAAGATGTATTAGGTTATGGGTCTAGGTATAGGAAGAATAATGGAAGGAATGGTACCAGTACTGATGGAGTATGGTGTTTAATATTGTATTTAAAAATACATAGCTTTTGCCCAAAATTTGCAACCTCTAATCGAGACGCGCCGACTAGCACTATTATTAAGTGCTATTATTTTGAATATAATGGAACTACTATCGGGAACTAATTCGATGACATGAAAAAGTTATCTTTTTTAAAATCAAATTATTTTAATTTAAATTTCTTCAATTATTCTCAAAAAATTTTGAGCTAAGCGACCAAAATGGTTAGTCTAATCGATAAAAAATTCGCTGGCATATAAAAATTTATTATTATGGTTCTACTGGCACTAATTTTGTCAAAATCCAAAGATAACGTCTTGGGATGATATTCTTACACATTACTTACAACGAATTATTATTACAGCCAAATTATGCACTTTTAGATCAAAATTTAATTTTTTTGTCCCATTCTTATTCAACTAAATTTAATTAAGATTTTGAAATAATTTTCATTTTAATTAAATCCAAGATTCTATTATTTAAAAAACTCCAGTATTAAATTCACCATCAAATAAATCTCTACATTCAAAATTAAAGCTATCTGACTTATAAACTATTATTTGAAAATTTGAAATTTATTAAATATTTCAGTTTCAAATGTCTTAAATTCTTGATCGTTACACTTGCATTACAAAGAATTCTATCTTCAAATCCATCATCTCAAAGATGTCTCAATTAGAATGCTTATGTCGTTGAAGTGGTTTTCGGATAACTCATGGTTATCCAGCCCTAGTCACTCCGTTCCAACAATCTATAGTCTCTGGATGGCTCAGTCCGGTTTCTTTTAGAAGTAGGCGAACTATATAAGAGTCCCGTGGGATCTCATGTATACTCTTTTAGGCGAAAGGCATTTCACTGGAATGAATTATCCCAAAAGATCCTCAAACCATATGAAATCGTGAAGCTTTCATATACTTCCTAAGTCAAAATAGGTAAAGTTGTTGATAATGGTCAAACCACTATCTATTGTAAGTAATTAGTTTTCATATGGAAAATGGAACACCGCATACTTATCACCGCTTCTCGATTTCGACCTAGTACTATCTCTTGATTAGCAATCAAGTTAGAGAAGTTAGAGAATTATCTTGCCCCGACGTACTGTGTTAAACTCTCACAAACAAAAAATGGGCTTCCCTACCTCGAAATTTAGTGTCAAGTATAAGATGAAGTACTTTTCATATACTTAGTTAATCATGGCCCATTTATTGAAATTAATCCTCTTATACTTACCATGTTTCCAAAAATTTAATATCTCTATCTCCCGCCTAGAATCGAAGTGGGGTAAGTTAGGTACTAATTGCTCTAGCCTTGCCTTAGTTAAAATACCAGATTTTGGATCTTACTGATAGAGGAAAATTTATTTATCAGCATTTATTGCTAGATATAAGATGAATTACTTTCCAATAAAGGTATCAACATTTTAGCACTATTTTATCACATTTTTTATTACTCAATGGCATCAAAAAAAAATCCATTACCTAAACCAAAATCTTTTTTAAAATAATTGAAAAAAACCACTTTCAAAAAACTTTTTTCTAGTCTTTGATTTCAAACTAATACTTATCATCAATTACAAACAAAACCATTCAAGTTGGGGTATCATTACCTCTGAATCCTTGACTCGACAATGCTTCTAACTTTAATAATAGAACAAGTTTCATACCTAAAAGTCTAGAAATTAAAATAGGTTCTGAGAGCACCAATATACTTGTTCATAAAAACATGGGTTATTTTCTTTGTCGGGTGGTTTCAGAGCCGACGATAAGTCATGATAGGTATGCTACTTTACGTTTTGTTTGACATTTTGTACTTGATGTATTTGGATAAGGTTGATGCACTTTGACACTATGTTGGATGGTATGTTGGCTTGTTTTGACAGGTTAGATGTTGCTTGTATATATTGGTTATTAGATGCTGATTATATATATTATATGTTGGATGGTTATTATTTAGCATATTGTCTATTTTTTTTTGTTATAAATACTGAATTGGTTGTGATTGAGTTACGTATTGGATATATGTGAAATTGAGTTGTGATATGTATGCATAGTATAGGAAATGAATGTATGCAGGAACAAAAAAATTGCCTAGATTTCCAAGGTTTTCGATCGCTATATGGTCATCGATTTCTGATGGATAATTACGGTTTTCGACGTATCCTTAGATGCATGTTGACACCAAAAATCATTGTAAAACCATCAGAAATTGTCACGAGTAGTTGTCGCAAACCAAAGGAAAGTGCATATGCCATAACGACAACATTTCTAACGGATTGCGACGGCCGCCGACGGCAAGAAGCCGTCGGATATGACTATTATTCTAGCAGTGATCATTTAGTAATGATGACTAGTAAATAATAATCAGGCTAAAATTAATTAACCATTTTAATAATGAGGTTTTGAAGGTTAATTAACTATTTTAATAATAAAAGTTAAAGTTAATTAATCATTTAAACAAGGATGATTAAAGTTAATTAATATTTTGTAATAGTGTTGTTTTGAAGCAATGAATTGGGATTAAAGCTAATTAATTATTATAAATAAAGATGTATGTAATAACTTACCATTGTTTTAAAAATTAATTGATCATTTTAAATAATGATATTGAAGTAATAAATTTTTGTTTAAAATTATTCAATCATTTTGATAAAGTTATTTACAGTTGATATTATTCATGTGAAACCGCAACACAAGTTTTGTTTAAAATTCTTTGATTCTGTTATGGAAAGAAGTTTCCACAATTCGATATCGATTATGTAGAAATGGTTTAGTCATAGTTTTAACATTTAGCGTCAAGGCATGGACTCATTTCTATCTCGAAGATTAAAAATGTTGTTAAGGCAATGCCTAGAGGTAACACTACCTAAATTTGCCCACTTCATTTTCAACTAAGGGATGACACTTTTCTGGATTCAATGAGTAGTAGTAGGAAAATGAAATTTAGTTTCCATATATGATCATTTTGTATAATCCCCGATTGTTGATTTATTAACAATAGGATTTAGCTTTCTAAATGATGTATCGTCACATTAAAAATGATTTGTTGCTCTTTTGAACTTTGTTATCCTTTATCGGAAATGACTAAACCTAAAGAGTGGGTAGAAGACAAGCTATGTGGGGTTGGTACCATTAGAATATTTTCACATCCACTGTAGATGGAAATAAGTTTTGCGTATTAGGATGTGAAATACTCGGATTCTTAGTAATAGTTGGCAAGGTTTGGCTTGGATGCGTCTGTGAGCCAACGGAGTTTCTAGTATATTTCGGGTGGTATAATTTTGGTAAAGTGGTGCACCCTCCTAGTCTTTTTTTCCAAAAATTTCCCTAAACTTTCCTTTGATTCAAAGTTTGTAAATTGAATTTTCTTTTAGTTACACTGAGAGCAGTTGAGAGTACTTCACAACGTTCAATTAGTCTCATCCATGGGTTGAGATTGGATATTGTTATCGTGAAAGCAAACTTATTCTGCAGTTCCGACATGGTCGCACATATATTATGGTAAAATTATTTTCCTTATCATTACTTCAAACCATTTAATTGTTTTCTTAATTGCACCGAAAAGTGACCAAGGTTTTTCATGATGTTTAATAATTTGTGTTCATTTTTTAAGTTTGGATTTTTATCCGTACACACTCATCGATTCCTTTTTGGATTGTTGTTCTGATTTGTTTCGCATTTCTTCATCTATGAATGTTGATCTTGTTAGCTAAAACACATTCCACATTAGCATGTAGTCTCACCGAATTATTATACGTTCACTCCATTACTTGAGTTTTCTCAGGCTCGTATTTTCAGCCTAATCCAGGTGTTATTTTATCTTAACGCTCGGGTCAAATCAAGCATATTTTCCATATTAGCTTCTGATGCTTTGGATTTCAAAAGACGAGCTGAATGCCCAAGATGTATCTACGTATTCCTTTATTATTCCACTGTGTTGATTGTTTAATTTATCAGCATTTGTAAGGATAGGTTGTTATAACTGTCCAGGCTGATAATAGTACTCAGATAATTGTTTATATTAATGCTCTTTCTTCCCTAAAGACTTTATTTATATATTATATCTTACCTATCACGTTTTGTGAGATTCTATTCTATCTTCTTCTTTCATCACCCCAAATAACCTGTGTTTTGGACACTAAAATGATTGGCACACAAGTACAAAGGATGTATTAATTATCGTCTTTAGGTGTAAGAAAGGCAGAACGTTACCTCATTGTAAAAGTATTTTGATACAAGTAATTACAAAGTGATTTTAATTAATGAAAGGATTAATTAAGGAGGCTAATAGGTGCTTTGTGCTTAACCGGTATTATTTTTCTTTGGATATTAAATCTCTGGTCGAATTGTTTGTTATTTGACAGTAAAATAATAGATTATCAAACATTGGCCTATTTTAAACTATCGTTGTGGGTTAGGAGAGACCGAAAAAAGATATATTATCTAAGAAAGTCACTTCAAACCAGTATAAGCATTCGAATAGAAGACATTTTGAAAATGGTCGAAGACAGAGCTCTTTAAACTGAAAGGGCTACTTGCTACGAATCTTGAGGATAATTCTAAAATGAATATAATAGAAGTAGTGCCTTTGGTTTCATTCAAACTTAGTACGAAATTATATGGATGAATGTTGGCATTGCATTAATGCTTGGAAAGCAGTGTCAGCATTCCAAGTGAAATGTCTATCTAAAAGGTAAAATGCAGCCTCCAAACTCATTAACCCGTAAAATGATTAAAGTATGGAGGCGGTAGGGTTAAATGGATCGCACCTATTAGAGTATGATCATTGCCTTATCTAGAGTAAATATCTATGTATGCTTTGAGGCCCATTACGATTATTTGATTGCAACCAATGGGTGATCATATTCTATGCTATACAGAAAAGGGTAGGGCAGTCCTAAGTAGCTGAGGAGCAACATGTTGTAGCCTTCAGTGCATTTTATCTAGAGGTGTACTGATTTGGTGGGTTGACCCTTACCCTTTCAAGTTTAGAATCCATTCTACAATACGAGCCTTCGGACTTGATTGTATACCTAGTATGTTGGAATTTAATAATGTAACAATTTTAGCAATGATTCCATATTTATTTTAAACCTATACATTACGATAATATCGAAGGATTTTATATAGAAATGTTTTGGTTACTGTAAGGCAAAATTCCGTCTATGTTTTTGTGCGGCATGGTCTTACGTGATACCTTTATTTTCAAGAGATTTTTTATAACATTAAAATTCAATTGAGGCGTGTTTCTTATGCTAGTTTAACAGACTAATCCATATATTATTTATTATAGTGCTCAGTTCAGACAGGGCATATTTACAAATTCATTTTGGATATTTAAAGCTCCAGAAGACAAGCTTGATGCATCCAAGTCGTATTCACTTATATTTTATTTCAACTGCATTAGTTTTTTTTAGTAGCATTAGGAGGATTGATTGTTGTAAATGTTTTGGCTGAAGATATGTTTTGTGTACTCTGATTGATGTATATACATTACAGTTTTTCTTTCTTAAAGATCTATTGTATATTATATATAACTCATCACGATGTCAGATTCTATTTTTTCTTTTTCTTTCTTTTTCACCAAAACTCTGTTAATTTAGCACTTGGATGATCGGCATGTGGATACCATGAATATACTAGTGTCGACCTTTTAAGGTCGAAAAGGTGGACCGTCATAGATATTATGACATAGAACTTGTGAACGAGTTTATTTGATTTGATTATCATTGTTACTATATTAAAAGTGGTTATTATTGTGTTAATAACCTAACTAATTATTCAATAAAAAAATTCTTTAGATATAGAAAACCATATTTTAAATCGTTTATTTGAAATTTTGTTTTCTTCGTTCCTAACACATTTCATTTGCGAGCATAAGTTAAAGGCAATTTCATTAGCTTAATTACATACCACAGTGTCCAGGCGTGTACGTACACATACATAAATCTATCTATGTAGATCTTTGTATTTATATTATAATAGGAATATATACCTTAATTTTAAAGCTTTTGAAAAGTGTAAATACCATTTAACATTTCTTTCGATTGACCGGAGGGTGTTTTAGCCATTTCCGCTTCTTACATAAATATGCCCTAACTCATTTTCTCAACCTGCAATTGACACGTTCCCTACCAATCCCCACAAATAGCCATACTTATTACTTAACAATAATTTTACTATGCCCGAAATTCACTATGACATTTTCTGCTAAACTAATATCAACAACAGGATTTATACTGGTTCCCAATTTTCCGCCGTATAGAATCGGATCCGTATAATTTAACTCACACTTTTCGGTTACTGTAGCACCATTCGTTACTTATAATAGAAAGTGGGAAATAGCTATATATTGATGACATGTATACAGAAAAAGTAAAAATTTCAAAATAACAACATGTCATATTCCCTCCAATTCCTTTTAACAAAATAGAAACCGTATTAACGTGCTTGTCCCGCACACCACCCGTACTCCAATTTTGCTAACAAAAATGCTACTATGACCGAAAGCTTTTTAGTCATTTTATGCGGAAGAAACATAAGCCTCCAGATTTCCTTGAGCCCCCATATTCAACCATATAAAACCAGATCCGTAGCTTTTTACTAAAAATATTCGGGTGTTGCAGCAGCCTCCTTTTGCTAACCCTAATGTCCAAACAATCTCTCCTGCCTTTACTATATATCCTGTTTACAATCCAACAAACATTTCTTTTACTTCCACCACACTCAACTCCTATTCCACGACAATTCGAAGTGGCTTCATATATCTACAAATACCCGACCCCGGTCTCTTCGAAACAAATGTCATCTTCAATTCAAGTTACTTAAGTGGAAACAAATTTATTCATATTAGAGTAACATATTTACATAGCAATTCTACTACCGATAGGTAATCCATATCATCACAATTTAACCACCATATCATCTCATATAGCATTACAAATCACATTTCAGAGATATCAATAACCCAACGCATTCAATATCATTCAATCATTCATAAGAAAGATTAGTCATACCATTCCTAATTAATGTAAATAAATTAAATTATTTGCATCATTACACATCCTTCTCACTTAACCATTGATTAAATTCAATCCAATTAATTAATCATTCCTTAACTATCCATCTTAATTAGTCTTCGTTAATTAATTATTCTTAATTAATCCTCCCTAATTAATTATTACTTAATTTCACTAAGTAATTAGCCTTTGATTAATTACACTAATTAATTAACCTTCTACCACTCATATTAATTTCATTATTCTTAATTAATTACTCAAATCAATTATCCTGTAATCACTTTCATTAATTAATCTCACATATTAATTAACTAACCCATTAATTAATTACCTTAATTAATAAATCTTTTGTTAATAATCAATCAATTAGATAATAAATCTTAATTACCAAACTTTAACTAATTTATCATATTAATAAGTCAATCCCTTAAATTGATTACTCAAATTGATCGTTTTCAATACATTAAATAAATAATCCTTTATTTAGTTATATCATTTAATTCACCCTTGAAAACTTTAGGAATTTAACTTATTACACAATCATCTCTAGAAACGAAAATTTAAAACAAATTAAAACTTTGAAAAAATTTGTTTAAACTCGTTAATACTTTATCAGACGTGGCTTATATTTCCTTTTGGGACTTATTTACTTTGATAAACTTTAAACTTGCTTTACTACTATAACAACCCAACACTAAGACTTCGGGTACAGGCCCGAACCAAACTCAAACAAACCCGAGACAAACTGATTTTCCCCTCTTTGTCACTTCTATTCATGCTTCCTCTTAAAACACGAGATCAACTCAAAGAAAAACCCCAATGCACTCGAAGATTAAACACCCAACCCCAAGCGCCTGAAACATAGGATACATGTGCATATGCATAGACCATCGACGTAGCTTCAATCATCAGAACCACCCTTGGCAAGTTGAACATGAGCACGCCTACTCTTTCGACCATCCAGATCGGCAAAAATACCACAGAGACAAAATCGAACATGATCGAGGCCACAGTGACGAAATTGGACACCCAAAAACAACCTTGCACCTCCACCCCCCAGTCGCCAGAATCTTCACCATCCTGACTCACCACACTAGTTCGTTGATTTAGCCACTTCTCCTATCGCCTCAGTAGATACGACTATTAGCCATTTCAAATTTAATACGGATATTTGTCGTATCTAAAAATTTAGACACGGTTAATAGCCGTATCAAATTTGATATGGCTAATAGCCGTATCTTATTTCGTGCCTATTTTTGGCGCAAATTTTCCACCCCAATACGCACTGCTTTCCTCCAGAAAATTGGCTTTCCACTTATTTAGATACGGTTTTTAGCCGTTTCTAATATGATACGTGTTGCCGTATCTATTTTGTGTGCTACTTTTTACATCAAACCAGGTATGCCTTCTTTCATTCATTTCCTTCGTTTCCCTCAAATTTCTCATACTCTTGTTCCATTTCCACCGTTGCTTTATTTTTTGCTCGTACATAAAACCAGGTACGCCATTTCTTCCTTAATTTACAGCTGATATTATATTTCTAGCTCAATCAAAGTAAAAATAAACTTTCGTATCACTCTCTTAAAATTTTTTTGGATATTAGGTCGCGATCTGGTTTGCAAATTTGTTTGGGTTCAGATTTTGGTTGTTCGATGTCATTATGTGTTTATTGCGTTGTCGTGGGTGGTTCGTGTTTGGGAATTTGGGGGTTTTGGGTTGTAGGAGATACAAATTGGGGTTGTTGACGTGTTTGGGTCTAGAAACGCTTAGGGGAATGATGGGTCGCAGTAGTTGATGGTTGCCGTTTGGTTGGATAGAGACAGTTTGGAGGTGCTATGTTTGAATGGTGAATGGGTTCCGAGATGAGGCTCGAAGGTGCTTGTTCTCGGTTGTAATGTAGCGGGAGATGAGGCTCGAATGGGTTTCGTATCACTTTGTTTGTTGATTTCCCTTTTCTTATTCGAAAGAAATAAAGGTTGTTGCGGATAAAATCATATAGGTAGGAGGTTAGACTTTAGAAAAGCTTAGAGAAGGTGGTCTATTTGAATTTGACAGAACAATTTCTAGAAACGCTTTGCTTACATCTGTTGCTTTTTTTCTTAGCCGGCGTGAAAATATGCTGATGAAAAAATTAAGATATAATTTGTTTAAAAGGATCGTATTTAAATTATGTAACTACACTATTAATTTAAAGTTGCAATAGAAATTAGTCTGAGATAAATATTGCACTGCATAAGTATTTCATTGGAAATAATGAATTGAGTGGTGAACTGTGAGGAATCACCTCAGTAAATAAGATAAGCTCAACGATGATACGTGGAGATTATGATAGTGGAAGAGTCATTGGGATCAACATATGTATCTAACTATTCTAATACACACACTTTACAAATTACACTCAAAATTTGTACATGTAACAAACAACTAAAAATTGAGATTCACAAGTACATACATTTCATTTTATGTTAGTAACAACCGTATCAATGCAAATGCATACACCTTTCACACTTCTTCTACTGCAGTTGATTGAGTTGATTGTTGTAAGATAATATCAACTAGTGATATTGTTCGATTGGTAGTTGACTGATTGTTACTGTAATGATGCTTTGTAATGAGTAATGATTCTTTTGCTTTTGGGACTAGCTGTGCTGGGAATATTAAATAGTTGGGATAAAACTATTTAAAAGGCGTTGTTGTATATGGTTCTGACATTGTTGTATAAGTGGATAAAATTGTTGTTAATGGTGCAAGCCAAGTCAGGGGAGGGGCAATGCATAGACGTTACTCCGGTGCTACAAAATAACATCGTTGTAATGGAAAATGTTTTGGAAATAATTTGGTGCTAATGTTAACTTTTATAGAAATGCTATTTTTATAATTAAGAGTACCATAGAAAATAGTCTATACCAATACACTTCACACATCTGAAAACATGACCCTTACCTTACAATGTAGGACTATTCTCAAATAAGAGCTTATATGCTCTTCTCGTAATTTTAATAATTCTTTGCAATTCAAAAAATTTCCAATAATTTCCCACTTGAATTTTTCAAAAATATTCTTTTCAAGCAATTGGAACGAGGACCCATTGAAGGGTAAGTCTCATGTTTTATTATATATGATATAGGAGGGCAGTATGTCTTTCAGCATAGACAAACAATGGGTAACTGAATCAGATCTAAGATCTACATACTACATAGACAGGGTGCAGAAGTTCATTAGTTTTGTTGAAGAAAACGGTGGTAAGAAAGGAGTGTATTTATGCCCTTGCACCCAGTGCAAAAATATGAAGACGATCAAATTAGATGAAATTCATTTTCGTTTGCTTAGATGGGGTATCATCCAATCATATACAGTGTGGTATTTTCATGGGGAGAAAAGGGCGGAGATGGAAAAACAACAATCAGTTAGTCATGACACAACTACTGATGAGTCTGAACATATTAGGATGGTAGATATGGTCAATGATGTAGATAAATTTCATCATTTTCAACCTACAAATCTGTTGCCTGATCATGCTAAAGTTGGAGAGCAGTCTACTGATCATCCAGATTGGCAGGCCAATAAAAGTAAGAAGTATAAATCACTTTTTGGTAGCGTAACAGAGCCACTATATCCTTCATGTTCAAAAGGGATTATGAAGCTGTATGCCATTGTGAAACTGAATAGCTTGAAGACCCAATACGGCTTTTTAGATAATGGTGTGACTGCATTCTGCGAACTAATAAAGGAGTTACTCCTTGAAGGTAACACGCTGCCGACAACGTACTACGACGTTAAGAAGATCATTAAGCAAGTTGGGATGAATTACAAAAATTATGATGCATGCATCAAAGATTGCATGTTGTACTGGAAAGATGATGCGAACAAAGTTTCTTGTACAAATTGCAATGAACCAAGATATATGACATCATTCAACGAAGGGAGAAAAGGCACCAAAGTACCTCGAAAGACGTTAATACATTTCCCTTTAATTTCTAAATTGAAGAGACTGTATACTGTACCATGGATAGAAGATGCGATGACCTGGCATGGTCGTGCCAAGTCTGATCCAACCGTAATGCGTCATCCATGCGACACTTCTCAATGGAAAGCCGTAGATTCTTTTGACGAAGCTTTTGCTGCCGAGCCACGAAATGTCACACTTGGAATAGCGACAGATGGTTTCTGTCCACATGCTTCTCTCTCTAACCCTTACAGTTGTTGGCCAGTAATTGTAGTACCATATAATCTTCCTCCATCTATGTGCATGAAAAGGGAGTTCTCAATGTTAACATTGTTGATTTCTAGGCCTAAACAACCAGGGAAGGTATTAATGTTTATTTACAGCCGTGGTAGACAAGTTAAAGCGGTTATGGGAAGGATTCGTTACATTTGACTCATTAAATAAATCTGAGTTCACAATGAGAGCCAGGGTGTTGTGGGCAATCCATGATCACCCTGCTTTTGGGACTTTATGAGGATGTACAACTCACGGTTATTTTGCATGTCCTGTTTGTGGGTAAAACACTTATTCTTATCATCTTCTTGAAAGTAAGAAGATGTGTTACATGGGACATCGAATATTTCTTCCTAATGAACTCAAGTTTCGATACGATAAGACAAATTTCAACAACGAACAAGAACATCGTTGTCCTAAATGGGCGTTGACTAGTTTTCAAGTTGAAAAGAAAGTAGTAAATATCAAAATGAAAGTTGGTAAACAAAAAGAAGAAATTAGTGAAAAATGGAAAAAGTCAACCAATGAAGAAGTTGACAATGTTTCTGGATGGTATAAGAGGTCTATCTTTTTTAATTTACCATATTGGAAAGCAAATTTGATCCGACATAGTATTGATGTTATGCATACGGAGAAGAATGTCACGGAGCATCTCATTAGCACCATTATGGACCACAAAGATAAGTCAAAAG
Organism: Allium cepa; assembly: GCA_030765085.1. Lineage (NCBI taxonomy): Eukaryota > Viridiplantae > Streptophyta > Magnoliopsida > Asparagales > Amaryllidaceae > Allium > Allium cepa. Next base: position 1,036,338,837 of record CM060928.1, read on the forward strand.
ATGGCATCAATGCATGCAAGGGTTTGAAAACCATGGGTATAAAACGAAAGTTGTGGGTGATGGAAGATCCTAAAACAAATAAAATAATCATACCAAAGGCAACTTCAATTTGAGCATAGAAGAAAAGATACGGTTTTGCACCATTTTAAAAAGTATGAAAGTGCCTAACAAATTCTCTTCTAACTTCCACAACAATGTAAGCATCAATCCTCCTGAACTAAGAAATATGAAGTCACATGATTACCATGTCATAATGCAACATTTGCTTCCGATATCGCTTCAACATTCTTATCCACAACATTAGGATCTACGAAATGTTGTTCATCGTATTAGTCTATTCTTTAACATTTTGTTCTCAAAGGTGATCAAAAGGGAACATCTTTTAAAAGCAAAGGCTAGCTTGGTAGAAGCAATGTGTGCTTTTGAAAAACATTTTCCACCTGCATTTTTTGATATTAGTATCCACCTTATAGTTCATTTGGCCGATGAAGCGTTGATATGTGGCCCTGTCAGATATAGATAGATGTATCCATTTCAAAGGTAAATTTCTAATTTCAGTTATGTACATCGTTATTCGATATAAATAGCTACTGTCTACAATATATAATTGATCACATTCATAGCTTGATGAAAACATATAAAGGATATGTGCCTAATAAAAGATACATTGAAGGGTGTACTGCAGAAGGATATATCGTACAAGAAGCTAGTCTTTACTGCATGGAATATATGCCAAATGGAGGTGATGGCAATCATAAGCATACCCACGAAGCATTTTTAGACAAGGACGATGAGTTTGCTAGTGAGATACCTCTAGATAATGGTAAAGACATAACGTTAACCCAAGTGCAGTTTGAAAAAGGCGTAGATGGGGTCCTTAATAAGTACGATGGATTGGATGAATGGAAGAAGTAAGTTCACAAACTTGTCCCGAATTTCCATTTTTTTTAATTCGATTTATATATATGTTTTGATATGTGTTTTCCATAGGAGGTATAACTCCTATGTGAAAAGTACTAGATTTCAACCTCGAGGCAGGGTTATGAATATGGAAGCCGTTCAAAGTTTTATTCTATGGTTACGTAATGAGGTATTACATCGTCTTAAGTATTTCACGTGTTTATAAGTGGGCAATACACCTTCGCGAACATGCTTTTTAACTTACTTTGTTTTATGTAGTTGTTAAAGACCATCGACGTTGATCCAACTCTATGGCGGCTAGTGCACGGGCCGAATTTCATGGCGCGTAATTATATGAAGTACCAATTGAATGGAATTTCATTTTCCACTAAAAAGTACGAAGACCTTATGGTAACACAAAATAGCGGTGTATGCATGAGAGCAATTACAAAATTTAGAGCGAGTGGTAAGGATAAAAATTATAAGAAAGCAGAAACAACGTATTACGGAGTCATTCAATAGATACTTGAGTTGGATTATACAGACTTCAAACAAACAGTTTTTTATTGTGATTGGGTAAAGTCGAGGATAAGGTCAATGGTTGGAAAGTAGATCCCATTTCAAACCTGATCACGGAAAATTTAGGAAAATTAAAGAACAAAAATAACGTGAATGATGAGCCATTTATTCTTGCATCCGAAGCGAGTCAGGCAAAAAGAACAGATCATTGCTCAGTTATGCTCACCATGCAGGACGTAAAAGTCACGCTAAAGCAGAAAAAGAAATGGTAATTTATGTTCATTTTCTTTCAAAAATGGTAAAAATCACAACTAACATATTTTATATATTGCAGATCGCTGCTAATCCATCAAGAAATATCAATCGTCGTCAAGTATGGGAGAAGACACACGTGAAAAAAGATGGTAGCATATCAGATGCCACTCCTTCGTACTTCGTAAGTCAAACAAATAATAACTTGCATATTCTTTTCATTAAAAGAATTTTAGTATACACTAATCTGCAAACTACAATCTCGGATATGTACTTAGGATTGATTATGAAGTTATTATGAACTTAGGACCAAGATTGTAAGTTTGAACTATCTCCACTATGCTTAACATTGCTTTGCTAAAGATAAATATAATTTATCATTTTGTTAGTTTTCTACACTTCTTTAGAATCTAGTATGCATTCAGATAATAAAGATAAATATATCTGCTGTTATTTTATAAATATTTCAGGATCAAATTGCGAAAGCAAAGGATAAGATCACTGAGAGTGATAAAGAAAAATTGACAGTGGATGAAGACATCTTCTCATAAGTGCTTGGTAAGGATGCAAGGGGTAGGAGCCGTGGTGTTGGGACCATTGTACCAAAGACTAAAGTTAAGGCTTGTGCCATTGCGCAAAAACGACTCAGACATGTTCGTGGAGACCATGATGAGTTGCAAATGAGGGTGGGAAGTTTGGAGGGCGCAGTGGGAAGTATGTCTGGGCAATTGGAGGTTGTGATCAACATGGTGGGAAAGATCGAACATGGAATTCGCACACCGGGCAATTCTTTTGATGGAGGACGCACCACACAATTAAATGGTCCTGAATTCATTGCTTCTCAGTTCTCGAATTCGACCGATGTAGCAAACAATCAAAGATGTGAAATCCTCAACTCTGATTTAGACATAATAGCAGCAAGTATTTATTACAAGCTTTCTATTTTTAGTTGCTTTCGAGCAGATATTTTGTTATATGTTGCAACAGGTACTGTATGCCGAGATTCTACATCGTCCAAAATCCATGGGAAATTTATACCACCCACACATGAAAAAGTGGTGTTGGACAACATACTGCTACCAAATGAGAGAACAAGCAAAATAAATCATCAATTTGCAGAGACCTTTGCTGAAGTTGGAGTGGGTGGGTATTTGTGTCATCCGAAGAGTCTTATTCAATATCTTTAGACGTTGGAGCAGGTATATTTTCTATTTAAGTTAATATTTTACTATGTGTTGTTTTTTTGAAACCACTTCCACTATATACATGACATATCACATTTAATATCCTTAAATGTGATAAGGAAAAAAACATGTTTGTAATGCTTCATTCCTTTCTGTTTTGAAGTTGTTTGAAGAGCTTGTTCTTTACATTCACTGTGGCTAGATTTAAAACATATCTGTTTTCGAAATATTTGATATAGGACTGCGAACAGATTCATTATTTTGAGAATAGTTGAGTCTTGTTGTTTTTTGTGGTATGACTTGTTATACAGATTGAGTTATCTTCCTGCCTTGAACTTTACTTGTAGTTGTACCATGCCGTTTTGGCTTGAGATGTTGTTGTTGTTTGGATATCTTGTCAGTGATTCTATCAGTTTTGAAAGTTTGGCCATTTACCTTTTCTGTTGATCACTTTGAAACTAGACACCAGATTTGATAATCTAGTTTAACTAACTTCAGTTGCACATGCTCTGTTAAGTCTGCATTATCATATATATATTTATACACACACACACACACACACACACACACACACACATGCATGCATACATATATGTATGCATATATGTGTGGATGTGAGGTTTCATTCTTGTAACTTGCACAGGTTTTCATTTGCCTGTAAACTCCTTCTATATGGTCTTGATATGAACACTGTTTGGAGATTGATGATTGTTCTTGTGAGTCATTTTGAAGCTTGAGTCACTTTAATGATTTGCTAACTGAGTACATGTGAGGTATATACAGTCCTGGCTTGTTATTGCATATTTATGCTTGGTATTATGAGTAGGATATGTATTGCAGAATGCATGCTACAAGCTAGTATATCGCATTTTATCATAGATTTTAATTTCAAGGGTTTTATTTTGAATTATTTTAGATGTATACTTTTTTACCCGCCTTAAATGGATATGTTGCTTAAATTATAATCTGTGGGTCATTTCAAATGAAACCTAATACCAAGCCATATGTCTTATGTCAGTTTTGATATTGGTAATAACATAATAATAAAAAATTCACATTGAAATTTAATAATTTAGTGATCTCGCTGTGTTAAACGCATTATCAGCATGGACAAAAAGAATAGATATGCTGATTCTATATGGAGCAGAAGTTCAAATTTGGAATATTAATTTTCACAGTAGTTGATTAAAATATCAACCCAATAGGTTGCAGGGGGAATATTTTGCTCGATATTGCTTGGCAAATCAAAACACACTTTTCGTTCTTTTTTCAGTAAACAACAATAGCCAGGGTGGGAAATTGTAGCAAGATGGTTTACTTTATTGCACATTTATTTTATTGCACATCTATTTTCTATCATAATGAAATAATATTTTGGTTTTTGACCAACGTCTGCATGTAGGGACCAAGAATTAAAATAAATAGATAGAGAGGGGTACCAATCCGAGTGTGCAAAAATATTAACATATTTTAACAAACAGCTGCCGTAGTTTTTTGCCAAATTATTATTCACAATCATACAACTACGTTACGGAGCAATGCATATTATCAGTATGGTTAATACAAAAAAGATGTAATGCAAATTTATGAATTTAGAACGTTTTAGCCTTGGTTAATACAAAAAGGATGAAGCTCTTTTAACACTCATGGGTAACTAAATCTGACTTTGGTTTTACCTTTCTTATACATTAGTAGCTACTTCATCTCTTGTTCCAACATGTTTCTATTTTTCATTTATCAGGCAAAAACTACTAAGAAAATTGTGCTTAAATTGCAGTGTCAGAGTTGCAAGCATTACTCACGGAAAGCAATGCAAGAATTTCGTTACTTTTTTCAAGAGATGCAAGCATTTTGAGATTAAAGGAGACAAAAAGGGCAAGGGAACATTTGAGATTTAAATTATAAACTTTGTCTGTCTATGTAACACCACTGTTATGATTAAAATGTTGTTATGTTAAACTTCTTTAAAGTCTTTCTCCGAAGAATTTATGTTTTTATTTTTTGGTTTGAGATTGGGTTTATAAAGTGATAGCATGTCAATGTATTTGCTCGAATTTTTTTATGGGATTAGCATATTTAATGCATCCTGGAATTTTATGTTGATTTTTTGGAAACTAGTAATTTCAGTTCTGATTTTATTTTGAAGTCCTCTCATATGAATGGCTAAGAGCAACTTAAATGACATAAAAATGAGGAAAAGTTTGTTATATGATTGTTAGTTCAATGTGAGGAAAATTTGTTTTACAGATCTATTGTGTCAGTTAGATAGGGCTTTAAATCGTATCTAATTGTTAAAATTAGATATGGCTTAAAGCTGTATCCATGATGTCAATTAGCTACGGCTTTAGGCCGTATCTTATTGACCACTTAGATACGACTATGAGCCGTATCTAATTTAACCATTAGATATGGCTTAAAGCCGTATCTAATGGTTAACGACGCCACATTTTGATACGGCTTATAGCTGTGTCTAAGTTAATTAGATATAGTTTTTAGCCGTTTCTAATTATCATTTATGGTGTAGTGACTAGATCCTCGCCGTGGTATAACGCTTCCATTCCACCCATCCCTACGAAGTCCGATGCTTCGTCGACATCAAACTCCCCTCAAACCTGAAATCAACCAAAACAGGAATCTAAACCCTAGTTCGTCGAAGTCTGACCACCATGATCGTTGATAAATCACTCCACCAATTTTCTTGGGTTCGTCGACCTCTCGGCCACCTCCAGTGGCAACCACAAGGTCCCACCACCCCCTAGTTGACAGAAAATGCCTACAAACTAAAAATCATTCAACTCCAAAATGCTCTCCAAAAACAAATCTAAAAATTTTGATCTTCATCTTAAAAATCATATTTTACAATTTCGATTCGGGTTATGTACTTGAATCAGCAATTTACGACATTCGTTTCTAAAATATTTTTTTAAAATTTCTACTGTATTCCAATATTTACAGAAAGTTTTATTCTCATCATGCTTAATTATATTTTTAATACTTAGCTTAGGTAAAAATAAACACATTTTGTTCAAATGTCATAATCTATAGATGAATGACTCAAGAGCACTTGATCCTTGATCAAGATTTAGGTCCGTCTATAAAAAAATATAAATCTATTTTTCCAAACTATTTACTATACAACTTTTCTTTTTAAACCTAAAACCAACTTATACTTGTTTTATAATTATTTTTGGCACTATTTAACAATTTTTCAACTGTTTTATAAACCAATTCCTATTTTTCAACTATTTCACAAATTAGTTACTATTTTACCAATATTTTGCAATTATTTAGAATTTCTATAATTATTTGACTATTTTCCAACTATTTTACAATTACTTAACTATTTTACAGCTATTTTACAAACTAATAAGTATTATTCTACTATTTACCTATTTTAAACTTTTTATTTTATAAATATAAGCTGGACAGAGTGCAAACTGTTTATGATTAATTACCCAATTGAGATAAGGATTAAAGCGATAATCCAAGTGGGATTGAAGCAATTGTGAATAAGTGAATGAAAATTAAAGTGAATGTGAATCGAAAGGGAATTGTTTTAGCTAAAAATCAGTGAGATAAATAGTAGGATGTAATATTATTCTATTCGCATAGTGATTTGATCTAGATTCGAGCATAGAATTTCGAGATAGTTATATCGATCCGAGTTGGGATTTTTCACTTGATTTTCGACGGTGAACCTGGATATGGGTTGTTGATTGATTCTAGATATTCTCTTTCATAGTTACGGCTATGTAAGGAGAATGACGGTTTATGATCAAGAAACCAAATCTGAGTCCGCACTAGGAAATCGGGTGGATGATACTAGTTTGGAAATGAAATTGTGTGATCGAGTGAGCGATCAAATTGATATAGCGTACGAATGATATGTGTACATCGTACGAGTTTGAATGAAATTAATACTGGAAATTTGTGGATAAGAAATGTGAAATGGTTTTTGAAATTAAAGGTATATTTTTGTGAAATATATGATGAAGTAAAGTGGAAATTGGATATTTCTATGGTAAAAATTTATTTTATGAAAGTAAGTAATTTGGTAAGTGACTTTATAGAGTAATCAATTTTGAATATTTGATTTAGAATAAAAAAAGTTATATATATCTTTGTTATGTAAGATAAATCTCCCCTTGTTGAATCTTTTGCCGGAAGGAAAGGATTTTTGAAAATATTTAAAGTATAAAATGGGTTTTATACAAGTTTGAAATGATTCAAAGATTTTTCAAGGTTATATATATCTATATATATATATAAAAGGATCTTTTGAGAATGATTTTGGAGGAATGGTTTTTGGAACCAATGGATTTGGAAAGGCTTTTGATTTTTGGGTAAAATAATTATTGGAATTAGGAAAGCCTAGTTTGAGAATTATCGATTTTGGGATAATCGATTTTGTGAAACTAGATTTATATGAGATTCATACTAGGTGTATGATTTGAAAGACACAATATGTGTATAGTATAAAGTTTTTTGAAAATGGCTCTAGGAAAAAAGGCGCTCCCTTGGAATGAACTTCTCAGGAGTACCATAGGTTGGTACTGCCTTGAGCCTCTAAGGGGGAGGTTCTAAAGTTGATCCTATGAGGAGTCCGGACAAAACTTGTTCCTAAGGATTTTTTGCCGTATGTAGCGGAAGTCGAGAGCGCTGAGGCATACAGAGGCATTTGGGTTATGCTGTAACGATAGTGCAACTCGATGTCAATGCGATCTACTGTAGACCATAGCGAAAGTCTTGTGTGCCGCTGAGAGCCAACAGTCTACGTTTGATTTTATATCGGTAGACTGCGAGCTATGGTAACATAGTAAAATTCGTTTGTGCCGCTGAGAGCCAACAGTCTGCGTTTGATTTTACATCTGTTCACTGCGACCTATGTGGAAGTGGAGAAGTTTTATTTTTAGCAGCGAAAATTGAGGGCGCTGATGCCTACAGTTACATGGACTTTTGCCGTGATGGCAACGTAACCATGAAATGTAACTGCGGTCTGTTGTGGGTTTCATGGCGTAATCGAGGGGCACGGAGTGCTTATAGTAACATGGACTTTTGCTGTGATGGCAACGTAACCTATGATGTAACCGCGACCATGGATGGGGGTGCTGATTTCCAAAGCATTCTCACTACAGATATTTTCTCTATTTTCAAAACTGTTTTATATATTTTCAATAAAATTATTTTCCAAAGTATTTTCACTAGATGTTGAAAACGTGTTTACCAAGTACTTATAGATTTTCAGTCCTACGCCTGATCAATGTATGACCGAATTCCTGTGACAGCAAGGATAGACTTGTTGAAACATCGAGTTATAAAAGTGTTTTTATAAAAATCATTTTGTAATATTATATAGATTTTAAATTGTATAAAGATTTTTAATAAAGGAGTTTATGGTTTAAAAATATTTAAAGAGAAATTTAACTAATATAAGTATTTTAAATAGATTCTGGCTTCGCTCCTTTTCGGGTATGAAAAATTTCAAAAGGGGGGAAGAATGTGATAAAACGTAAAAACGTATTTTGAAACATCTGTTAATTAGATAATTAACTGATTTTATATAGTTGAGATACTAATTTCATTTGATTAAACAAATAAAATTCGATAATTAAATTTGTCTAGATATGTATATAAGTAGATTTGAAATTTATAATAATAATTGAATTAAAATAATGAATATTTTAGTAAATTATTAATTTTATAAATAGTCATGTGTAAAGCTCTATAATAATGAAAATCTTAAGTATATATGTATATATAAATTCATTGTGGAAATATAATCCTCGTAAACATATTAATATAATCCTTTAAATGGGTAAATTTTATCTTTTCAAAAACAAATAGATTATGTGTTGTTTGTAGATGTCGAATAAAAGTTGTACTTAAAGTTCAAATATTTTAGAATAAGTTAGTTCTAAAAAATTCTATTTTTTAGAAGCTAGTGTGTATATGGATATTTATATAATTATTTATGAGTGTTTAAAAGGGGTTCTATTCCATTTTCTTTAGGTAATATACATAGATAAATAATAAAGAAAAGTTTAAATAAAGACATAAGTATACATATATACTAAGTTATAGATATTATATAAAAATATATATAACCTATTAATACATTATAATTGCACTTGTAAATTATTATTAGCATCCTTATGACAAATGTAAGTGATTCAATAGTGTCCCTTATAATTTTATTTTTCTTTATCAAATTTTTCAGCCCACGTAAACATTGTTTCTTTACCTTCCTTTCTTTTTCCATCTTCTAAAAAAAACTCAAAGCTAAGAACTTCACCCTGAAAATATACTCAAATCTGATAATTAGTGTTCAAACACTTCTAAAAAAACAGAATCATAAATCCTTTCCCAGACCTAGAAGTTGATCAAAAATTTAAAATGAAAAACTTGTAACCCTGTTTAAATTAAAACCTGGGATCTTTTCAAAAACAAACTCAGGAAGAAGAAATCAAAGCAGTCCATCTTTGTTTCAAATGTTAGCCATCACTACAAGATCTAATAACAAGCATTTTTTTTCAGCAACTCCAGTTTTTAAAGTTCAAAAGCTATTTCAAAAATAATAATAAAGTGTTATGTCCTTCATCTTGTTCAAGTGAGTAAAATTTTCTTTCTAAAAATAGTTTTACCCGATCTTATGATTGTCGAAAGAGTAAAATATAGTAGTAATTTAGTTTAAATATTGTATGAATGTGGATGTATGCATATATTATGATGGGTCTGTAGGAATGTCTGTGCATGTTCATATGTTGATCTCTGTTTATAATTGGTGAGTAAACAACTAACCTTTGTTTTAAATTTGTGGTTTTTGATATATTTAATAAGTAGATGATGTGAAAATTATTTGCATGTGTGTAATTTTGGGTTTGCATGCTATAAATTTGTAGCTGTATATGGGTGCATGTCTAAAACCCGAGTAAATCCCTGTATCTTTTTTGAAGATGGAAAAAGAAAGGAAGGTAAAGAAATAATGTTCACATAGGTTGAAAAATTTGATAAAGAAAAATAAAATTATAAGGGACACATGTTGACTTACTTACATTTGTCATAAGGATGCTAATATTAATTTACAAGTGTAATTATAATGTATTAATAGGTTATATATATATTTATATAATATCTATAACTTAGTATATATGTATACTTATGTCTTTATTTAAACTTTTCTTTTTTATTTATCCATGTATGTTACCTAAAAGAAATGGAATAAAGCCCCTTTTAAACACTCATAAATAATTATATAAATATCTATATACACACTAGCTTCTAAAATATAGAAGTTTTTTTAGAACTAACTTATTCTAAAATATTTGAACTTTAAATACAACTTTTATTTGCCATCTACAAACAACACATAATCTACTTGTTTTTGAAAAGGTAAAATTTGCCCATTTAAAGGATTATATTAATATGTTTACTAGGATTATATTTCCACAATTAATATATATATATATATATATATATATATATACATACATACACTTAAATTTTCATCATTATAGAGTTTTACACATGACTATTTCTAAAATTAATAATTTACTAAAATATTCATTATTTTAGTTCAACTATTATTATAGATTTCAAATCTGCTTATATACATATCTAGACAAATTTAATTATCGAATTTTATTTGTTTAATCAAATGAAATTAGTATCTCAATAGTATAAAATCAGTTAATTATCTAGTTAACGGATGTTCTAAAATACGATTTATCACAGTTGCATCCCTTGGTAAGAACTAGCAACATCAAGAATAGGTAATTTTTCTATTATGTTCTTTTGTTTGTGGATTGCATAAACCTACGTATGGAAAAAAATACACTGTACAGTAATGGATACCCATTGAACCTAGCAAGCTGATCATCTCTTTTTCATAGATACATTACAATGCTTGCTTGGTTAGAAAAAGTTTAATTGTTGAAAAGAAAAAAATGTGAAAATATAAATAAAAAATAAAAAATAATATAAAAAGGCAAAAACACTTATAAAAATGATTTAACTTATCCTTGATTGATGCAGGGTGACTGATATATGATCACCATTTCAAGATAAAAATGTATGAAAGGTACCAGTACAATATATAAAGTGCCAAATGTATGATAAAATCGATGTTACTTTCAGATATTTAGATATGATGTGTCAAGATCTAGTTAAAATAGTTGCATTTTTGAAGAAAATAAACTTGTAGTACATGGGCTAGGTCTTTTATTGAATTATAGATATGTTCATTCTTTTATTTATTTTTGCGTTCTTCTTTTTTGGTTACTGGTTTGTAATCAAGATACATTTTCCCTTTTTCTATCACTCCGAACATGATCTGTTATCAATGATGGTGTACTTGTAATCATAAAATGTATCATGGTGTGATGTTTAGATGGCCACTGTTTTATTTGAACTGATTTTATATTCTTCTATCAAGAAATTTGAAATATGATTTTTCTTTCTTTTTTCTTTCTATTAGAAAAAACCTCTAATCAAAACCATACAATTTTTCCATTTTATTGATCCGCGTCTACTCTGGATTATAATAAATAAAGGGATAATCTCCGGAATAAAGAACAAGGGGTAGTTAAAATGAATCAAATTTCTAAGTCCAGTAGATTTAATGAACTAATTCTCCACACTGTTCAGTGTACAATTACCTTAGTTACACAAGCTATCTCTTGCCAATTTAGTATATATCTGCATAGCAGGCACTTACACTGATAATTACCGTCTAATGACTCGGTCTTTGAATTTATACAAGAATATGAAAATTAATTCTCCTATGTATATCGAGCTTCAATAGCAGTATTTTATTTTTCTTCCAATGCTTATCAGTCTTAGGGAACCAGCTGTATTTTGAAAATCATTGTAATAGACAAGTAGGACATAAAGTCAACCTCTTTCTTTAATGTTGCACAGAGCAAAACTATTAATTATTTGCCAGCTTTATTGCTAAACACATAACACTTATAGTCAACACTTTCGCCTTATTGATATTTTATAATTGGTCACATAGAGATGCAGGGAAAGAGGGGGCATAACCCCTTCTTATTTATTCATCATATTAGAATCTTTATATACTCTACTAATTTCTCTATTATATTATCCTCATATTTGACGCAGCGGATAATATGAAAACAAATGAAATCGTTGGAATGTAGCAATCGGTGGATTGGGAAATACTGATATGCCCAAATTCGTGGATCCGAAGATACCGAATTCTAGCTATCCTTAACACGTTGATCGCGCACGATACCGTGATGAAGGATCTACGATTCTTTGACTTTGATCTTACGCACAAGATTCCGTGAATCGGCTTCACAAACGAAGATTCGAGCGCACCCGAATGTCGAAAGTGGAGATAGGAGATTACACTCAACTACCGATTTAAATTGAAAGCACAAAGCTAACAAAGGAGAATTTTATTCAAAAATCAACAACCTTTACAAGTGACTCAACACCCCTATTTATAGAAATTTACAACACACACTAACGACTTACATCTCAAAACACAATACAGTACAACGACTTAAAACAAACACACAGTAACGACTTAAAGAACAACGCACGCGACTTAACAAATGTCTTCCGGAGAACTTCACGCGACCTAAGAATCCTCTGCTCTGCTTCGCGACTTAACTGGAGAAGGAGCGACCTAAAATTTTGCCGCGACTTAAAATTAACTCGGCAACGACCTATGGTAACTCGTTCACGCGATTTTTGGTTCATGGGAAACTCGGCAGCGACTCATTGCTCGCGACTTAAGGAGATGGTTGCGCGACCTATGGAAAGTCGATGCAAATTTGGGGGGGTGAATTCGACTTGCTCGCGACCTAGGTAGGTTGGGGAAGGTGTTCAGTCGCGGTGGCGACTTAGATTTAGGTCGTGGATGATGGAGCTCCACGACTTACGATTAGTTGCCTTGCGACTTAGGATTTTATCTCGGTTGGTGGTACCTCGCTTGCGAGATATGGACAAGGTCGCGGTAGGGGATTTGGAACAGGCCGATGGCACTGGAGTTGACTCGCGAGTTGGGTGAAAGTCGTGGAGAGGCAAAGTTAGGTCGGCGAACAACCTACAGGTGAAATTCGCTATTTCTTTCATTTGATGCTCTGCATCATCCTCCCTAGGTACGAAAGAATTCGTCCTCGAATTCGCATTTTCTTGATTATCAGCATAATACAGAATCAAGTGTTTCACATTAAACACATCAGAAGTATGAACATCTACCGGTAACCTTAATCGATACGCATTATCATTGATCTTCTTCAAAATTTCTACTGGACCAATCTTTCGTGCTTTTAATTTGTTGTAAGTTCCAACTGGAAAAAGACCTTTCGTTAAAACGGCATACACAAAATCTCCCTCTTTGAAGACAACTCTTCTTCGTTTCTTATCCGCTATTTGTTTATACTTCTCATTTGATTTAAATAATCGTTCTTGTACAACCTTGTGGCATTCCTGTAACTCATGCACCAAGTCACTAGCCCGCTTAACAACACCTTTCGGTTGTGGCACTATTGTCAAATCCAGCGGTCCCTTCGGTAAGCTTGAATATATAATCTGAAATGGATTGAAACCTGTACTTCGGTTATTTGCACGATTGTGAGCAAATTCAGCTTGACACAACTTCAAATCCCAACTCTTCAAATTGTCTTTCATAAGACATCGTAACAAATTTCCCAACGATCTATTCACCACCTCTTTTTGCCCATCTGTTTGCGGATGATAAGCACTACTAAATTTCAGTTTCGTTCCCACCATCTTCCACAAACTCAACCAAAAATGACTCAGAAAACGAGTATCTCTATCTGACACAATAGACTCTGGCCACCCATGTAAACGATAGATTTCTTTAAAAAACAACTGAGCAACACGAACAGCATCCGACGTCTTCTTACAAGCAATAAAATGTGCCATTTTCGAAAACCTGTCCACCACAACAAATATAGAATCATTCCCCCTCTGAGTTCTCGGCAAACCCAACACAAAATCTATACTAATATCAACCCATGGCTTAGTAGGCACAGGTAATGGCATATATAATCCCACATTCGTAGTCGTTCCCTTCGAAGTCTGACAGATATGACATCTCTCCACAAATCTTTCTACCTCTTTCCTCATTGAAGGCCAAAAATAAGATTGAGAAATTAACTACAATGTACGATCTCTACCCACATGGCCTTCTTCATGTAATTCTTTAACAATCTTCATTCTCAAGCTACGGTCTGGAATGCATAATTGATTCCCCTTGAATAAGAATCCATCAACCAATACAAATTCATCGGTATTCCCATCCTTAACTTTCTCAACAAACTTTGCAAAGTAAGGATCTTCTTCAATCAGCTTTGGCAATAATTCAAAACCTGTCACTTCAACTTTCATTGTCGTTAATAAATGATTCCTTCTGCTTAAAGCATCCGCTACACGATTTGTCACCCCTGATTTGTGTTTCACAGCGAAAGTAGAATGCTGCAAATAGGCAATCCATGATGCATGTCTCGCTGAAATCTTGTCTTGTCCTTGTAAATGTTTCAACGCTTCATGATCAGTATATAGAACAAATTCTTTCTGAAACAGATAGTGTCTCCAATGCTTAACGGCTTGAACAATTGCGTAAAACTCCACATCGTACGTGCTATACTTCATCTTTGCTCCTGGTAACTTCTCATTGAAATAAGCAATGGGTTTCCCACTCTGACTCAAGACTCTACCAATTCCCACCTTCGACGCATCAGTATGCAATTCAAACAATAACTGAAAATCCGGCAAAATGAGAATGGGTGCTGTCGTCAAAAGTCCTTTGATCCGCTCAAAAGCAACCCCTGCTTCCCCTATCCACGAAAACTGTTTTCCCTTCATACAATCAGTAATCGGTGCCATCACGCTACTGAATTGTGGAATGAATCTTCGGTAGAATGACGCCAGTCCATGAAAACTTCTCACTTCCGTTATTGTTCTCGGCTGTGGCCAATTCCTGACTGCTTCAACTTTATTCTGGTCCATCTGTATACCTTCTCCTGACACAACATATCCCAGAAATAAAACACTATGCATCATGAACACGCATTTCTTCGTAGCAGCATAAAATTGTTCCTCACGAAGAATAATCAACACTTCCCTCAAATGTTGAACATGCTCCTTCGTACTCCTGCTATATGTCAGAATATCATCAAAATACACCACCACGAATTTCCCACTAAATGGTCTAAAGATTTGATTCGTCACCCGCATGAACGTACTAGGCGCATTTGATAAACCAAATGGCATAACCAACCATTCGTATAGACCCTCCCTGGTTTTAAAAGAAGTTTTCCACTCATCACCTGGTCTAATACGAATTTGATGATATCCGCTCTTCAAATCAATCTTCAAAAAGATAGTTGCCCCACTCAACTGATCTAGCAAGTCATCCAACCTCGGCATTGGAAATCTATATCTCACTGTAATCTTATTCAATGCTCGACTGTCAGTGCACATCCTCCACGTTCCGTCCTTCTTTGGTACTAATAAAGCTGGCACAGCACACAGACTCAAACTTTCCTGCACACGTCCCTGCTCAAGCAACTCTTCCACCTGCCTTCTCAGTTCTTCATGCTCCTTCGGACTCATCCGATAATGTGGTCTATGCGGTAATACTGCTCCCGGAACAAGATCGATTTGATGTTGAATGTCTCTCAGTGGCGGTAATTCCTTGGGCAACTCTTCTGGAAATACATCCTTAAATTCTTTCAAAACTGGCTTCGCTTCTTCTGGGATTTCAACCTCTTCACTACAATCTCATCCAATTAACACAAAGATTTCAGGTTCCTCTTCAACTTCCTTAACAAACTCCTTCAAAGTTAACAAAGTTTTCAGCTCTTCAATCTCCTCAGACTTACTCTCTCCCTGTTGTCTCTTCTTTGGGACTAAAATAATTTTAACGCCTTCAAACATAAAACTATAGCTATTGGTCCGACCGTCATGTTGCACTGCTCGATCATACTGCCACGGTCTTCCCAAAAGCAAATGACAAACATCCATCTCAACTACATCACACCAGATTTCGTCCTTATATTTCTTCCCAATAGAAAATGGAACTCGAACTCGCTTATCCACCTTCACCTCTCCTCCTTTTCTTAACCACGCTAACTGGTAAGGATTATGATGTTTCTCCGTTTACAACTTCAATTTTCTCACAGCTTCAGTAGAGATAATATTGTCACAACTTCCTGCATCAATTACAAACTTACAAACTTTTCCCAGAATAGTGCATGTAGATTGAAAAATGTTGCTCCTCAACCAACTAGCTTCATCTTCTTGCTTTGGTGTTAAACAAGACCTCCTCATCATTAGATTACACCCTTCGTCTCCCGATGCGATATCCTGTTCATTCTCCTCTACTGGACTATCTTCACCCTCAACAGCATCCTCGCTTTCAACTTCAGCTATCATAGCTCGTTTCTTTGGTTTTGGACACTCATTGCTTTTATGACCCATCTCCTGGCAATTGTAGCATTTGAAACCATTGTTAACCCTCGCCTTCTCACTCTCCTTTACTACGGGTTTACTGACAGGTTTAGAAACATTAGAACTTTCGCTAACACCCTTTACTTGATTAGTAGCATTAGTAAACACACCACCTCCATGCCTTCCCTGTTTTTCCCAAGCCAACGCTTTTTGATGTGCCTCTGCCACAGATCCTGGATCAAACATATTAATCGTATCCTGGATCTGCATCCTCAGCCCTCCAACAAACCTAGCAGTCAGTTGTTCTTCTGTCTCCATTATGTCATTTCTAGCAATGAGTTGGTAAAATTCATCTGCATAATCATTAATTGACTTCGTCCCCTACCTTAGATTCTGCAATCTCTGGTACATAAGTGACTGATAGTTGTATGGTAAAAATGTAGCTCTCATCATTTTCTTCAACTTGTCCCACTCAACAACCTTTGACTTCCCCATCCGTTCTCACGTAAGTTTAGTTTGCTGCCACCACGCCAAAGCTCTCCCCCTCAACCTAGTAGCAACTAACTTCACTCGACGATCTTTAGGAACCTCCTTGAAATCAAAGATCTCTTCAACATTAGATAACCAATCCAAAAATTCTTCAGCAACCATTCCACCTTTAAATTCTAGAATCTCCATCTTCATACCCGATTCCCAACGTCGATCATCATCAATAATCCAATACTGACGTTGTCCCTGATCTCTATCTCTGAAATGAACACTTCCTCTTTCACCATCAAACTCCTCATCAAAGTCTGATGTATAGCGATGTCGATCACGACCTCCAACATCTCTACTACCACTCCTTCGATCAACATTCCTATCACGATTGTCAATACTTCTATGATCTTCTCTTCTCTCCCGATCTGAATGTATCGAAGCTCTACTTCTCCCATGGCTCGATTCAGGTGAAACTCTTCTTCTACTTTGATTCATTTCAAGCATCATTCTCTCTAAGCGACCAATTCCTTCATTCAACTTCTCAGTGAAGCTCACATTGATTCGTTGTTCCATTTCATCGGCCTCTTCTCTTCCATACAGGGCATTAATATTGCGATGACGTTGAGCTCGTCTCGGAGGCTTGATTGATCTTCAAACAAATAATTCAACAAATCTCCAAACTTCAACAAATCAAAAATTCAACAAATTTGACTTCAAAAATCTTCAAACAAAACAACTCCAAAACTACAATTCAAATCAACTATCACGGCTTCAAGCTTGCTTCGAACTTCACTTTGGCGTGCAAACTCTCCCACGCAAATTCAAACACCTTTCCCACACTTTGATCCAAATGATTATGGATCAAACACCCCAAACTTGTTGCAACTTCAATATGAACACGACGAACACCAACTTCAAACTCCAAACTCGGCTTAGCTATGATTGGCTAAGTCTCGCTCTGATACCAAACTGACGCAGCGGATAATATGAAAACAAATGAAATCATTGGAATGTAGCAATCGGTGGATTGGGAAATACTGATATGCCCAAATTCGTGGATCCGAAGATATCGAATTCTAGCTATCCTTAACACGTTGATCGCGCACAATACCGTGATGAAGGATCTACGATTCTTTGACGTTGATCTTGCGCACAAGATTCCGTGAATCGGCTTCACAAACGAAGATTCGAGCGCACCCGAATGTCGAAAGTGGAGATAGGAGATTACACTCAACTACCGATTTAAATTGAAAGCACAAAGCTAACAAAGGAGAATTTTATTCAAAAATCAACAACCTTTACAAGTGACTCAACACCCCTATTTATAGAAATTTACAACACACACTAACGACTTACATCTCAAAACACAATACAGTACAACGACTTAAAACAAACACACAGTAACGACTTAAAGAACAACGCACGCGACTTAACAAATGTCTTCCGGAGAACTTCACGCGACCTAAGAATCCTCTGCTCTGCTTCGCGACTTAACTGGAGAAGGAGCGACCTAAAATTTTGCCGCGACTTAAAATTAACTCGGCAACGACCTATGGTAACTCGTTCACGCGATTTTTGGTTCATGGGAAACTCGGCAGCGACTCGTTGCTCGCGACTTAAGGAGATGGTTGCGCGACCTATGGAAAGTCGCTGCAAATTTAAGGGGGGTGAATTCGACTTGCTCGCGACCTAGGTCGGTCGGGGAAGGTGTTAAGTCGCGGTGGCGACTTAGATTTAGGTCGTGGATGATGGAGCTCCGCGACTTACGATTAGTTGCCTTGCGACTTAGGATTTTATCTCGGTAGGTGGTATCTCGCTTGCGAGATATGGACAAGGTCGCGGTAGGGGAGTTGGAACTGGCCGATGGCACTGGAGTTGACTCGCGAGTTGGGTGAAAGCCGTGGAGAGGCAAAGTTAGGTCGGCGAACGACCTATAGGTGAAATTCCCTATTTCTTTCATTTGATGCTCTGCATCAATATTAGAATCTTTATATTCTAGATTAGCAAAATCAAAGCAATGCATGTGAATCTTATTTCCCTAGTTTATCAATTTTATGAATACTGATTGATAAATTTAGTGAAACCAATGTTAAATTTATGAATATTAAATACTTAATCAATCATCTATGCACCACTCATTGTCATAATAATATCACAAAATGAAATTAAAGAAATGTTACTGTAAATAGTTCAATTCAAAGTGTTGTGATCATCATCCGCTAAGGCCAAAACAAGGCAATTTGTTTTACTATTGAATCTTTTTAATTTTATTTTCCTATGATTTATAGTATTATGGAAAAACCCCTATTGGTGGAAAAATTAAAAATTACCTTTTTATTTCTATAAGGAATAGGTATTGCTTCTATTTATCCTTTCATATGCATCACCTGCAGCTAGTATGTAATATGCATTGATGTGACACTAAGTCATTTTGAATAGCTTATCTGACCTGTAAGCATGAGAACCTAAACCGTAGCTTATCTGACTATAAGCATGAGAAACCAAAACTGCAAGAATTGATATGTTATACGCATTACTATGTATCCTTTCATAGGCAACGCTTGCAAGTAGAAAGAAATATAAACATGGCCAGCCTTACTGGATGCATGAGAAACCTATACCGTAGCTAATGCTTTGAGAAATATCATTTTGATGTTTATCAGAACAGATGATAATATTCTTAACAATATCATTTTTATAAACACTCTGTTTTGATATCATTATAGTTAATAATATCATTTAGATAGTTTTAAATGACACACTGCACGCATAAAAAAAAGGTAAGAATGTTATTACATTGTTTTTACTTGATGCCCAATTTGAGCGTCTACAAACTGTTTGAATACATATCGATTGCCTTACTATGTCAACTTCTAGTTGATAAGCCAGCATAGACTTTTGCTAATCCAATGAAATTTAATTTATTATTTAGCTAAATCTGATACATCATAGTTTAAACAAAGTATTTCTCCTTCAAAAATTTAGTGCATTGTTTCCATACTTTGAATGTCCGGTACCAATAAATTATTTGATTATCATGTTGTTATTATAAAGGAACAAACCTATGTTATATTCTTTTAGGCATCTTTAGTGTAGTATACAAAAAGTGTTTCTTATCCAAGACAGAAGTAATTGTTCTAATATTTGCTATGTATTTATTCTGTTTGGATGCATGGATAGGAAAGTTGCATTCCAAATGAAAGATTACATATGATTATACGGTGGATTTCATTTTTATTCAAAATCAATAAAAGATTATGGAAAAAAATATTTTATTATTAAAGCATTGAAATTAAAATTGTGTTATGTATTATTATGTAAAGGACATCCCTGAAATGTATTTTAGTAAAACATTAGGTTATATATGTTTGGTCTAGGTAAATAATGAATGTAGAATTTGTTACATCAACCAAATTTAAACTGTAAAACGGAGAAATATGTAGATTGTGTAGGCATTTTTGCCAAATTAGATCCACCAAAAATATACATTGAAAACATTGTAAACATGTAATCAAGGCTTTTAAATTAGACATGCATTGTCAACAAGGTGGCAAAGGCAATTCCACATGATGTCTTTTGTATTTAATAATGCTTTCCCTCTGAAATTTTGCTTCATATTGTACTCTTTACTCTATATAAAATATGATAG
Source organism: Allium cepa (assembly GCA_030765085.1). Taxonomy (NCBI): domain Eukaryota; kingdom Viridiplantae; phylum Streptophyta; class Magnoliopsida; order Asparagales; family Amaryllidaceae; genus Allium; species Allium cepa. The sequence continues at coordinate 1,036,359,267 of CM060928.1, forward strand.
GCAACATATTATAAAAATTATTGTATGCAAAATAAGAATATATAATTTGTATAAAAAGAATTGTAAACTCATTTTCTTATAACTTAATCCACGCAGATGGTTTCTTGCAATACAAAGTATGCTAAACTTATTCATAATTAATTATTATACAATTATTCTGTATCCATTCAATTTGGTAAAATCTATGTTTAATTTTTTTTCTTCTGATTTAGAGTAAGAAAAATTCATATTTTATGTCCATTATATCCTTTCAATTTTAACACCTTCTTATTTAATACACTATCATTGTAATTTGGCCAAAGATGGTTGGTTTTGATGTATATAGTATTTGTAACTAGGATATGTGTCAGTGAATTTGTTTTAGCATAGGTGCATTAGCTTCTTTTCATAAATTACCGCTATTATGAATTACTATCTACAACTAAGAGGAAAAAACATTCGACTAACAAAAGTATGTTTGACATTTTGATCACTGTTTTTTAATAAATAACTGTCCACCATTTAATATTTCTTCTATGTTTGATTTGGTTATTTTTTAAACTTTTTATTGCTCATTTGCTATATTATTTATTGAAAACAATGTGATATAATATATATTTCTTCCATGATACCCTATTTTCTCCTTAATCTTTTGACCGACTCAAGTTTAGTGAGGAAACTAAAATTCTTTTTTAAAACTATAAGTTCCCATCTACGTACTCCACCTGCATGGTTCTTCTCTGCCGGCCTTTATTACTGCAGTTAATGGTATAAAATATAGATACATATGTTATGGATCATTTTTCATGTTTTCTTACTACGTACAATGAGGTCATTTGTATCTAAATTAGATAGATGACGATATAACGTTTCTTTGTTACCGAGTTCTTGAATGCAATGGATATTTTCTTTCATGGTTTTTCCATTACAACCAAACATGCTCTAATCTATAAAACCTCAACAGTTATATGCTTTCACATTTAGAAGTTTATGAACTATACAGTTTCAGTTAACCTAAAAGGAAAATTGAGGTTTGTTTTTCCAAAGCTATGTTAGATTATGTATCCAGATAAAAATCACTTCAGATCAATTCAGATAACCATGGATTTGTATTCAAAAACATATATAGTGAGTCAATCCTTTTCTTTTGCTCTTATATATTTAGAACCATTCTATTTTTGTGTTGGTCATTCAAATGTGGAGTCTAATCCATACTACTATTTTTTTCTTTTATTAACTGTTCTATGATTGGTAAAATATTGCATTCTCCCTTCTTTATAAGTAAGGGACCACTACTGATGCAGCGCATACCTTCCTAGGTCGTGAAGAAGAAGCGAACTCCTCCAACCTATGCCGCGAGCAAGCCCTAGGTCGCGAACGACCTTCCCTAGGTCGCGGCGAGCGTAGGTCGCTCCACCCAAGGTCGCGAACGAAGAGGTCGTGGCCGTGTTTCCTAAATCGCAGAGCCTTAAGTCGCGGCGAATCCCAAGGTCGCGAATCGCTCCTGCCCTATGACGCTCCGCATTAAGTCACGGCAAACATCCTTAGGTCGCGAATCACCTCCAGTAGATCGCTCCAGCTGTATGTTGCTCCACCTTAAGTCGTGGCAAATGCTTATGTCGCGAACGAGCTTCCGGTAGGTCGTTCTTCTTAGGTCGCGAGTCATTTTGTTACTGTTGATTTTTTTAGGTCGCGTGTGTTTGGTAAGTCATTTGTACTGATTGTGATGTATCTTTCTTAAGTCGTATGAAATGTTGTAACGTGTGTTGAGTTGTAATCTCCTATAAATAGTGGGTGAGTTGCATCATTTAAGGTGGTTGATTTTGAATAAAATTTTGAGTGCTTTGTGCCTCTTATAAAATTGGTAGTTGAGTGTTAACTCCTTTCTCCATCTTCGGTTATTCAAGTGCGCTCGAATCAACGATTTTGAAGCCGATTCATGGAATCTCATGCACGAGATCAACGTAGAAGAATCGTAGATCATTTAAAACGGTATCGTGCGCGATCAACGTGTTGGAGATAGCTAGAATCCAGTATCTCTTGAGATTAACGGATTTGGGCACTTGGGTATTTTCAATCCATTGGTTCAACTTTTTGCCGTTTCATCCATTTTTGGTATTTCCGCTACATCATTTGGTATCAGAGCCAGGTTTAGTCAATCATAGCTAAGCCGAGCCTGTTGGAGCAGAGTTAAAGTGTTGGAGTTAAAGTCGAGCCAAATCAAAGCAAAGCCGAGCTAAGTAGAGAAAGAGCCGAGCTTGTTAGAGAGATCATGCCTCCGAGAAGAGCTAATCGTCATCAGAATATTGAAGATGTGTATCAAAGAGAAGATGTTGAACAAATGGAGCAACGAATTAATGATAAATTCAATGAGAAGTTTGATGAAGGCATTGGAAAGTTGGAGAAATTGATGATCGATATGAATCAAAGTCAAAGAAGAAGGTCGCCAGTCTCGAACTATGGAGGAAACAGGGTTTCACCATCGGTTACGGAAGCGAGGAGGGTGTCGCCACAGTCGTATCGAGATAGAAGAGAATCATCAGTCTCAACAATGCGAGATAACTATGGGTACAGAAATGAAGAGAGACGAAATCAACGTGGATTTGAAAATGAACCATATCATGATGATGGAAGACATAATAGAAGGGATATTCGTGGATGTAGAAATGTCGATGGACGAGATCGATATCGAAGTACATCTGATTTTGATGAAGATGGTGATAGAGGTAGTATTCATTATCGAGATCATGGCCAAGTGCGAGATCGAAATAAAGATTTTGAAGATGATCGTCGATGGGAATCGGGAATGAAAATAAAGATTCCAGAATACAAATGGGGAATGATAGCGGAAGAATTTTTGGATTGGTTATCAAATGTTGAACAAATTTTTGACTTCAAGGAAGTACGCGAGTATCGTAGAGTTAAGTTGGTTGCTACACCATTGAGGGGAAGAGCTATGGCATGGTGGAAACAAACTAAACTTACACGAGAAAGGATGGGAAAGTCGAAGATTGTTTCATGGGTGAAGATGAAGAAGTTGATGAAGGCTACTTTTTTGCCTTATAATTATCGGTCTCTTATGTATTAGCGCTTACAGAATTTGAGACAAGAGACAAAGTCGGTAAATGATTATGCAGATGAGTTTTATCAACTGATTGCTAGAAATGATATCATGTAGACGGAGGAATAGTTGACAGCTAGATTTTTGGAGGGTTGAGAATACAAATTCAGGATATGGTGAATATGTTTGATCCAAGATCCGTTGCTGAAGCACACCAAAAGGCTCTAGCTTGGGAGAGGCAATGTAGAAGAGGAGGTGGTGTGTTTACAAATTCCAACAATCAAGTGAAATGGGTTAGTAGCAATACGAATGTTTCCAAGGCTGTTGGAAAACCGGTTGTCAATGAAGTTGCTAAGACCAAGGTCAACAACAATTTCAAGTGTTATAAGTGTCAGGATTTTGGTCATAAGTGCAATGAATGCCCGAACCCTAAGAAGCGAGCGATGATTGCTGAGGTTGAGGATGAGGATGCAGAAATAGAATGTTCCTATTCACCACAAGTTGAGGAGGAAGAAGAATTATTGTCAGGAGATGAGGGTTGTAATTTGATGATGAGGAGGTCGTGTTTGACACCAAAGTAAGAGGATGATTCAAGTTGGCTAAGGAGTAATATTTTTCAGTCAACGTGCACTATGTTGGGAAAGGTTTGTAAGTTCATCATCGATGCAGGAAGTTGTGATAACATCATCTCTACAGAAGCTGTAAAGAAGTTGGAGTTAAAGACTGAGAAGCATCCCAAACCCTATAAATTGGCTTGGTTGAGGAAAGGTGGGGTAGTTAAGGTTAATCGAAGAGCTTGTGTAACTTTTTCCATCGGAACGAAGTATAAGGATGAGATTTGGTGTAATGTGGTAGATATGGATGTATGTCATTTGTTGTTGGGGAGACCATGGCAATACGATAGAGTCGTGCAACACAATGGAAAGACTAACTGCTATAGTTTCATGTTCAATAGCACTAAAATCACTTTAGTTCCCAAAAAGCGGCAACAAAGTGAAAGCAAGTTGGAGGAGATTGAAGAACTAAAGACTCTGTTATCTTTGAAGGAATTTTTCAAGGAAGTGGAGGATGAGCCTGAAGTATTTCTGTTAATTGGACGTGAAAGTTGTGAAGCGGTTGAAATTCCTGAAGAAGTTAAGCCAGTGTTGAAGGAGTTTGAAGATATATTTCCTGAAGAGTTGCCTAAAGAATTACCACCGTTGAGAGACATACAACATCAGATTGATCTTGTTCCGGGAGTTGTGTTACCACATGGACCACACTATAGAATGAGTCTAAGGGAGCACGAAGAGTTGAGAAGACAAGTGGAAGCTTTGCTGGAACAAGGGCGCGTACAAGAAAGTTTAAGTCCTTGTGAAGTACCAGCATTGTTAGTGCTGAAGAAGGATGGAACTTGGAGAATGTGTACAAATAGTCGAGCACTAAACAAGATTACAGTGAGGTACAGATTTCCGATGCCAAGATTGGATAACTTGTTAGACCAGTTGAATGGAGCTGCTATTTTTTCAAAGATTGATCTGAAGAGTGGTTATCATCAGATTCGAATTCGACCAGAGGATGAATGGAAGACAGCATTCAAGACGTGAGAAGGGTTGTATGAATGGCTGATCATGCCATTTGGTCTTTCGAATGCACCAAGTACTTTTATGCGAGTGATGAACCAGATCTTTCGACCATTTATTGGAAAGTTCGTAGTGTTATATTTTGATGATATATTGATATACAGTGGAAGCACATAAGAACACCTACAACACTTGCGGGAAGTGTTGATGATACTTCGTCAGGAGCAATTTTACGCGGCAACAAAGAAGTGCGTGTTTATGACTCGAAGTGTTTTATTTCTGGGATACGTTGTATCTGAAGGAGGAATACAGGTGGATCAGAATAAAGTTGAAGCAATCAAGGAATGGCCACAACCCAGGACGATAACAGAAGTTAGAAGTTTTCATGGTTTAGCATCATTCTACCGAAGGCTTATTCCACATTTCAGTAGCGTGATGGCACCTATTACTGATTGTATGAAGGGAAAGCAGTTTTCGTGGACAGAAGAGGCTGGATCTGCTTTTGAACAGATCAAGGAACTTTTAACGACAGCACCAATTCTAGTATTTCCAGATTTTCAGTTGTTATTTGAGTTACGTACAGATGCATCTAAAGTTGGAATTGGAGGAGTGTTGAGTCAGAGGGGACGTCCAATTGCTTATTTCAGTGAGAAGCTTTCTGGAGCAAAGATGAGATACAATACTTATGATTTGGAGTTTTATGCTATTATGCAAGCTGTGAAGTATTGGAGACATTATTTGTTCCATAAAGAATTTGTTTTGTATATAGACCATGAAGCTTTGAAACATTTGCAGGGACATGATAAGATTGTAGCCAGGCATGCGTCATGGATTGCATACTTGCAACAATTTACATTTGTTGTAAAGCATAAGTCGGGAGTTACAAATCGGGTGGCAGACGCATTGAGTAGAAGAAATCATTTGTTGACTACGATGAGAGTTGAAGTGATGGGTTTTGAAGTATTTCCAGAATTGTTTGTTGAGGATCCTTACTTTGCGAAGATTGTAGATGAAGTCGAGAAAAGGAAGACGGATGAGTATGTGTTGGTAGATGGTTTTCTATTTAAAGGAAATCGGTTGTGTATACCAGAGTCTAATTTACGAATGAAGATTGTGAAAGAATTGCATGAAGAAGGACATGTGGGAAGAGATCGTACCTTGCAGTTGATTTCTCAATCATATTTTTGGCCTTCCATGAGGAAAGAAGTTGAAAGATTTGTGCAGAGATATTACATATGTCAAGTTTCCAAAGGGACAGCTATGAACGCAGGATTGTATATGCCATTGCCCATACCTGCTAGACCATGGGTTGATGTTAACATGGATTTTGTTTTGGGTTTGCCAAGAACTCAACGAGGAAATGATTCTATATATGTTGCGGTGGATAGATTTTCTAAGATGGCACATTTCATAGCTTGTAAAAAGACCGCTGATGCAGTCCGTGTTGCTTAATTGTTTTTAAAGAAGTTTATCGACTACATGGGCTACCTGAGACCATTGTTTCTGACCGGGATACTCGATTTCTAAGTCATTTTTGGTTGATTCTGTGGAAGATGGTTGGGACTAAGCTAAATTTTAGTAGCGCCTATCATCCACAAACGGATGGGCAAACGGAAGTGGTGAACAATCTTTGGGAAACTTGTTGAGATGTCTTGTGAAGGATAATTTGAAGAGCTGGGATATGAAATTGTGTCAGGCAGAATTCGCACATAATCATGATGTTAATCGAAGTACTGGATTCAGTCCATTTCAAGTAGTACATTCAGCAATACCGAAGGGATCGTTGGATTTGTCGATAGTTCCATTTCAGAAAGGAGTAGTTAAACGAGCTTGTGATTTCGTGAATGAATTGCAGGAGTGTCACAGGATTGTTCATGAACGATTGCTTAAGTAAAATGAGAAGTATAAGCAACTTGTAGATAAGAAGCGCAGGAGTGTGGACTTCAAAGAAGGAGATTTTGTGTATGCAGTATTGACGAAAGATCATTTTCCAGTTGGAACTTACAACAAGTTGAAAGCTAGAAAGATTGGTCCTTTGAAAATCGTAAAGAAGATTAATGAGAATGCTTACCAGTTGAGATAACCAGATCATATCCATACTACTGACGTTTTCAATGTCAAACACTTGATTCCATACCATGAGGATAAACATGTCGAAGAAGAGGGAAGTGAGAATTTGGGGTCGAATTTTTTTCAACCATTGGAGGATGATGCAGCGCATACCTTCCTAGGTCGCGAAGAAGAAGCGAGCTCCTCCAACCCATGCCACGAGCAAGCCCTATGTCGCAGCAAGGGTAGGTTGCTCCACCCAACGTCGTGAACGAAGAGGTTATGGCCGTGTTTCCTGAATCACAGAGCCTTATGTCGCGGCGAATCCCTAGGTCTTGAATCGCTCCCGCCCTATGACACTCTGCCTTAAGTCGTGGCAAAGATCCTTAGGTCTCGAATCACCTCCAGTAGATCGCTCCAATCGTACGTTGCTCCACCTTAAGTCGTGGCAAATGCTTATGTCGCGAACGAGCTTCTGGTAGGTCGCGAGTCTTTATGTTACTATTGATTTTTTTAGGTCACGTGTGTTTGGTAAGTCGTTTGTACTGATTGTGGTGTATCTTTCTTAAGTCGTATTAAGTGTTGTAACGTGTGTTGAGTTGTAATCTCCTATAAAAAGTGGGTGAGTTTTATCATTTAAGGTGGTTGATTTTGAATAAAATTTTGAGTGCTTTGTGCCTCTTTTAAAATTGGAAGTTGAGTGTTAACTCCTTTCTCCATCTTCGATTATTCGAGTGCGCTCTAATCAACGATTTTGAAGCCGATTCATGGAATCTCGTGTGCGCGATCAACGTAGAAGAATCATAGATCTTTTAGCACGGTATCGTGCGCGATAAACATGTTGGAGGTAGCTAGAATCCGGTATCTCTTGAGATCAACGGATTTGGGCACTTGGGTATTTTCAATCCATCGATTCATCTTTTCACCATTTCATCCATTTTTGGTATTTCCGCTACGTCAACTACCAAAGTAGTCTGATTTTGATTTTACTATTACCATATAAGTGGTCTGATATACGTTTTAATATATTGTTGTAGTGGGTTTATTACTGGCACTTTTCATGCCACAAAACATAATATTAAGCATATTATTTTATATAAAACAGCGATCAATACGTAAGTGTATTTTGGTTTTTACTTTTCTATGTTTTCCAATTGATCGTTTTTTATTTTATTAACTATAGGAAGTATATTTGCACTGAGTATTAATACACACAGTAAAGCTGAGTATGATAACTTCTGAATTGCGGATTTTGCTAGAGTGGAGATTTTCATGTTAAGTGCATGATGCTTTTTAGCATAAAACCTCTTAATTTAAAACGACCAAAACTTATATCCATGAGGCATATAATAACATAAATTAGTATGAGTGGCAAATTTCTTTAGACTTAGAGCAGAAAATTATTGAACTTTATGCCAATGTAAAAGGATTAAATTAGATATGATTATACACTACAAACTAAAAATAAATTAGCCACCGTATACCTATTGATTTGTTTATGGCTGTAAGTTATGATTGATTCACTATGTTAACGAGTAATTGATATACATTTACTTTATTAGTGCGTGTCTAACAATTTTTTTCAACAGAACATCAATGGTAAACAAAATGTAGCGGAAGAACCAGCGACCCCTCATGGCAATATGCCTCAAGTATTTCCGAAACAATGTCATGTTCAAAGTGTGTGTATATATATATGTATAAATATATATTAAATGGTGGTTAGCATTTTTTAGTTTTATTTCCAGTGTAGGAAATCAATTTCTTTTTTAATATTTACATTTGATGCTAAAACTTATTAAGAAGTTTGATTAATTTTCACATTAGATGCCAAAAGTTATTAGGATGTTCCCCTGCATTATGGATAAATAATTAACAGATATTGTTAATGTAACTGAGTGCGTCGAGGAAAAAAAGTTATTAAGATGCCATTGATCACTGTAAATTTAAGCATATATAGCTTGCACAAAAAGGTAAACTAAAGAAATAATACAACACAATTGAGTGCATTTTTTTAACCGATATCGTTTACCGCTGAAAATTTAAAAGCGAATAGATTTTAAATAAAAGATTGGATTACCTTTTCTTATCTAGTATTTTACAAAAACTATAAAAAAAATATTTTTGGACATTAAGTCTCAGTGTTGCATCTAAAGCATTTATGTTAACGTAATCTACAATAAGCATAAGGTTTATTTCCAAATATTCGAACCTATTGAAAATTTACAGCTCAAAATAAAAAATTTCGAACTTATTGGTTGTGAAAATGATTGTAAAGTTTGAAGTTTGAAAATGATTATGAAGCAAATTTCAAAAGCGATCTATTTTAAAAAGAAAATTTACAGCTCAAAATAAAAAAATTCAAACTTATTGATTTCAAAGGAAAGTGACTTCAAGAATGAGAAATTTGGTTTCATAAATCACTTGATTCAAGCTTGAAATCATGGATTTCAATTTTTAGAAAATGGATATATGATTTTCAGACATACAGTGGCCTTGCGGAATCAACGTTATATACAGATTTTTTGACACATTGGCCTTTCAAAAATTCAGTTTTTGTTCAAATTAATTTCTACAGATTAGTTTTTCATGTAATAATTTGTTACATGAATCTTTGTTAAGCAAATATTGAACAACTAAAAGTAAATGGGGCAAATATACTAAGACAGAACTTCTGTGATGTTGATGTAGGTGGGTATATTGGAATTTTCCATTAATTTTTATGAACAATTCCTTCTGTCCATTAATTTCAACTTTGAGTCAATTTATTTACTAATAAATTTAAATCACATTAACATTCCAATAAGTAACCAAAATTGAATTTTATTTGATAAATATGGGCTAAGTAACCAACATTGAGCATGCCATAAATTTCAGGCATTGCATGTGAGAATATTATGGCCATCTCGACCCTTTAAGGATGACTATGTATGAAGGGATGAAGTGGTTTGAATTTAGCCTAAAAATAAGGATAAAAGACCTAGTTTTTCACTAAAAATGTGTAAGTAAATCCATATACAACTGACCAAAAGATCACTACTTAATTGCAATCGTGCATAATCCTCAAGAGTGAACTAGCTAGAGTTGGAGGTGATCCTATTTACAGACCCTTTAATAATGAAAAATAAGTCTGTATAAATTTCCACTTGATTGCTTAGCCCTGTGTAATATCAGAATTAAAAGGCTGATGGTATTTTTTAAAAGTGGTGAATGACGTATTGAAATCATAAGTAGTAACTCTAAAATAAGCCATCATATTTTTCTTCCTCCTTCTTACTAACAAGCTATTTTTGCTAGCAACATCATCTATCTTTCCCTACACATATTCACATGATTTGTTAAATATTTTATAAAACTTCTACCAAAAACTTGATTACTTCTTTGAACTAATGTAAAAGTTTGAAAATTTAACCTATATATTGAGCAGAAAATTTTGTATGTGGATATTCTTTTAGAAAATCAAACATGAATTCTTAAATGCGTATTAGTTTCATTTGGAATTTGAAATATGAAAGTTTCATAAGCTTTATGATTCTATATGTCAATGACCTAAAGCTATATCAAATACAAGTTTTATGACTTTATGTATAGACAATGTGCATACAGATTTGAGAAATATGCTAGTATATAGTCCAAGCATATGCATACCTGCCTACTTTAGTCTCAAATATATATGGTTTTAAAGATATGAAATCACATGCCAGGTTGTTAACAGTCCGAAATATACTAAATATTAATTTAGCAATCATAGTCAATACAGAGAATAATATAGTACCTCACAATATGATATTATATATAGATTCTCTACAACAACAAACAACTTAACCATGTATATTATAATAATAATCAACGAAGAATTATTCAACTAAAACTAGACCAAGGAAGATAACTAGTTGACAATATATACGTGAACTAGCATAATGCTTTATTTTTGCAGTCTCATCGAAATAGCGACAATGTCACTACTGGTGTTAATATACAATTTCAATAGCAGCCTAGAAAGTGCAAATTATTGAGTTGGCAAAGGAATGTTATCGCAGAAGCAACAATCACATCTACCGACCCTATGGTTTTAATGCATCATGCACCACTAGGAGCAGATATTTGGAAAGTTTAGGTCGATGCGGTGGGTGGATTGTGATGACCCGAAAATTTGAACATTTAAAATTTAAATATTTGAATGAATTTTTATATATAGAAGTTGATTTAACTTGAATTTTAATATTAACTATGAATTTGGCAATTTAAATTATTGAATTTAATTTATTAAAGTTGGATAAAAATTTGAATCTTGACTTTTACGCTGACTAAAAATATTTTGATGGCTTAGAAAATTTATTTGATGATATTGGAGATAGTATAATTTTTAAAATTTAATTTGAAAGCGATTTGTTCGATTTTGAAATTATATCGTTTAAATCGATATGTAAAAAAGGCTTTCGAGGCACGGTCTCAGAATTTGACAAAACCAGTTTCATTAGATCTGTAATATTGTATTATTATCGGATTTCAATTTTCGTAGCAATTGGAGTTGTCGTGTAGCCATATGATAAGCAAAAAAGCTGAAAGTTATATCGAAATTTAATTAAATGACTGGTTCAAAAAGCTATCTTCTCCGTATGATCGAATTTGGACTCAGGACCTTTTCCATTGCGTTCGGAATAGGCGTATAACATTATAAACGCCTAGCGGCATGCCTCAATTAGATGTCGAAATTTTGAGTCGCGTAATTCAAAGATATTTGAATTTGAATTAAATTCACAAAAAAAGGAAAAGAAAAAAATATAATAAAAATAAATTGATATTTTTATAATAGCAGGCCTTGACACGTTGAAGAATTTTAAACACATGTTCGTTAAAGATTACACCCTTTCCCTTTTCTTTTATTATTGCAACCGAGAATTTAAAAAAAAAAATGAAATCAAAATAGAAACTAAAGAGAAGAGAGATCGAAAGCTAAAAGAAATGGTGATTTCTCGTTCAAATTAAACAGCCAAAAAAATAGTAATCAAAACAGTTCGATTAATGGAGGTCGTCGTTCCTTCTTTCCAATCTCATTCCATCCCTCTCGATGAAAAGCAATCGCATTCAAATTATTGGCGGCCGATGCTCGGGAAAAATAAAAAAATAAAAATTGACAATCGATTGGGCGATCAATCAAGGTGGGAAAAAGGGAAATCAACTTCAGGTTGAGCGGCGATTTGGAAAGCTCGAAATTGCCAAGTGACACACGAAGGAATCGCGGCAGTGATGTTCGAGCGGCAACACGAGCTAGTGGATGCGATCGACTTCGTCATGGAGGATCTCAAGCGCGCATAGAAGTAAGGGCAGGTCGCGTTCGTCATGGGGTGCAGTTTCACAGTGGTGGAAGGGGACGCGATTCGTTGGGGTGATGTAGAAGTGGCCAGAGCAGTGGGTCACGATCGTAAGGTTCAGGATGAATTCGAGAAAGGTATATGCAATTTATCAATTCAATTTAAATTTATTTTTATAGTGAAATATATGAAGTTTTGTGCTGAAAATTATAAAGGTTAAAACAGAGAAAAAGTGATATATACGTGTGCGCGTGTGTGTGTATAGTTTAAGCAGAAAACAGAAATGGAAAAGAAAAATAATAATAATAAACATACACGTATTTTATTTTATATAGGAACAGCAAATATGTATGTGTGTATATATATTATCTTGGAGATATATAAGTTTATTTTTGTAAATCTATAACTTATTTTTTTTATAAGCATGTTATATTTTCAAAAGAAAATAATACACGCGTGTTTAATGTAGGGGTAATTTCAAGGAGGATTTTATCATATATGAATTATATCCATATAAAAATTATCATATATGAATTATATCCATATAAAAATATACGTACTTTTAACTTATTAATTTAGTTTTTAAAATAATGAGTTATGGTGATTTGTTCGTTTTATTTACATTTTTAAATTTTCTTAGTTCCTAAAAGATTTTTAAAGGAAAATTTATTGGTTTAAAATTCAAGATACTAATTTAAAATAAAAATCATTGACTAATTAAATTTATTAAAAGGGAAATAAATTATTTGATTAGTTCGAGTATTAATAAAATCATATAATTGTTTAATACAAGGTTAAAATCGTGAAAACAATCTGGAATGGAATCGGAATGGAAATGAGTTAGAATGGACAACAAAATAAAAGTTGAGATCTTCTCACTTAATCAAATATTTTTCTGATTTCAATTTTGAACGGTTAGATTTAAAGTTGGTTGTGCTTGGATGATTGATTTATAATCAATTATATTAGTTTAGGCCCTATGCGCCGCATAGTAGCGGATGATACTATATTAAACCCATATACCGTGATATTCCACTTCGAAGTGGAATTGGTATTATATATGTATTTGGAGTTGTTGATTTTCCGCATTATATAGCGGATGAGACCCTCTGCGCCGCATAATAGCGGGTGATATTTTATAAATCCCATATAGAGCAATATTCCACCTTGAAGTGGAATTGTTATTTAATTGTTGTGCTAACGTCTGTGGATGCAAGGAAACAGGTTGGAGGGATCCAACTAGATTCGTCAAAACTTTTGATTTGTTTTTAAAAAAAATTGTTGAATATTTATAATTTGTGTGTGACTATTTGTGATTGAAACCATTGAAGACTAAAATTCAGCCGAATATATTTTTAGTATCGTAGGATACCAGAAATAAATAAAATGGGATCTTTAAATTTAGGTAGGAAATCTATAGTGAAATCTTATTGAATAAAATTCCAAAATATGGGAAAAAGTTTAATAAATGGATTTCAAGTAATAATATTCAAAAGGTGAAGAACTAATTTTAAAAATATGGTTTTTAAATAATTTGGAAGATAAAGGAATTCATTTTAAAAATAAATTCGAAAATTGATTTGGTGTTAAAGAATAAATCTTTGGGAAATCAATATGAAAATTGATTTAATGTTTGAATGATAATCGATTTGGTGTTGAAATAAATCTAGAAATTAAATTTGAAGATTAATTTGGTGTTTTTAAAGTAAAACCCTTGGGAAATCAATATGAAAATTGATTTATTGATTGAAACAAATTTAGAAATCAATTTGGAATTTTATTTGGTGATTGAAATAAATTTGGTAATCAATTTAAAAATTGATTTGGGTGTTGAAAGTGGATATTTGGAAAACGAATTGAAAATCATATATTAGTGGATATTTGAAAGTTAAATTTCACAATGGAAATTTTATAAAGGAAAGGGAATTTTGTTTTAAAAATAAATATCGGTTTATTTTAAAAATGTGGAAAGAAATTTACAAATTTGGAATGTAAATTAAAATAAATCGGGAAGATTTATTAATTTATTTGAATGGACCATTTCGTAATGGAAAAAGAATTCTTCCCTGGAAAGCCGAGTACATTTTTAGAATAGCTCTTGAAATAAAATGTAAAAGTTCTAGATTTGGTTTTAAAATAATATTGTTGGATAAATTAGTTTCGAAAATTGTTTTAAAGTAAAAATTTATTTAATTAATTATATAAGTGGTTATTTTAAAGATTTAAATTGATGATTTAGAAAATAGTTATTTAAAATTTATACTCTATGTACTGATTTTATTTTAAAAATTAGTTTGGACTTGAAGTTTTATATGTGATAATTAGTATAATGTTTACATAACCTATATTTAAGTAAGTATTTAAGATAGTTTTATTTTAAATGTTCCAATAATATTTTGGATAAGTGATTGAATTATTTTAACTCGACAGATTTTCAGTGCAAATGAATAAATGTTTGGAAAAATTATCCATATAAGGAAAATGAATTGAAATTTGTTTTTAAAGGATTAAAATGTGGAAATTGATTTAAAATTTGTTCTCAAAAGGTTAAAATATGAAAATATACCTTGCGAAGATAAGTTGAAAATATATAATTGGGGAAAATTATTTGAAAATTGGTGATTGTTGTGAATTATACATTGATAGTTGAGTAACCAACTATCAATATTGGTTTTTTATGGCATTTGAATTTTGATGCGACCGAGAGTCGAATTCCAAATGGATATTCGAAACCCACATCGAACCTTTATGATTGTGATGGATCTTTTATTTAAAAGATCAAGGTGGAATTTGTTGTGATTTGTTTGAATCTGAATATAACACTTATTTTTAAAATTAGCGCTCGTTATTCAGATTAGCCGGGAGAGAACCTTGTGTCATATAACCTATTCCGAATAACGATACGATGAAATGGGATTGCATTCGAAGATGGTGTTAAAGAGTGGGTATTTTTGAAAACGAAAGGACTACTTGTCGAATGTCTCTGCACTAGGTTGCTTCGGTATAGAGATTTTATCACCCTTTATGATGGGGATTCCGGACGTGATTAGTGAATATCCGGATTTGCAAGGGCTTCTTTGAAGTGCCTTCGGTTCCATTCGATCCTGGAATGGACTTGTATGGATGTGTGTCTAATGTTACACTTTGAGATATAAAGCTGGTTTCTACCAAATACATTTCTATTGGTGGTGGAGAATTTATTCTCTTAGCTTAACACCCTTCTCTGAGACATACGAGCTCAGAGGCTATGTAATCGATGATTACTAGTGATATATTCCCAATTTGGTAATGTGGCACACGAAGTGCTGCCGATCATTTATTGATCGAAGCATGACTTTTGTGAAATGCGTAGCTTTGTGGACGAGACTTCGTCGAGCCTCACACCCCAGAATGGTCGAACAGGAAGGATGCAGCAAGGTTATAGGGGGTAGCACCCCTTAGGGTATGTTCATTTCCTTCTGGATAGAGGTGGTGTCGTGGTATGGAGCCCAGATACATAACTTATGTGGTTCTACAAATTTATTACTTTGTGGTTGTTGGTATTGAGGATCCTCGGATAAAGGTTGTTTACGACCGGGGGATGGCATACTCGTGTCAGTAGCTACCTATTTCTGCAGAGGTAACCCGGCCTTGTGTTGGCAGAGATCCGGTTAAGTTCTTGGGGAATCCCTCTAGAGGCGTACCCATGTAGCCTAGGAAGTTCCTTAGCCTGATCATTTGTTGGAAATCCAATCACCAATACGCGCGTTGTACGGTTTTAGTTGTAGAACATGCCATCTAATATGGTATCTATAGTAGGCATACAATAATGGTACATATGCTGGCTAAGGTTAAAATTATACTTGCAAATGTTTTTCCACTATGCACTAATAATAATATCAAAAGATTTTTCTCGTAGTAAACATATTTGACTATCATAAGGAGAAATCTTCCCCAAGTGTGTGATTGCATCGTGTGTGTGCCGGGAAGCCTTATGGTAGTTTCATTTTCCAAAAAGCATTGCGGATTTCTTTTGAATTCTTCTGTTAAAGTATAACTAATTTTAAGATCTCACACCAGTCCCACGACTGTCCTTGCTTATCTTTGTGAAACGTGATGGGGGGTTCTCGCTTTTTGTTTGGTGGCAAGCAGGAGACTCTTATCCCTACACGTCCTCTTTACGGGGTTGGTTAGCCGTAAGGCATGACAGTCGAAAGGCTGGCCGTAAAAGCGAGGGCAGAGTACCATTGTATGCCACGGTGGGGCTGGGATGGTTGAAAAGCCTACGAGACGAGATTGGCCGCTGTCGATGATTGAAAAGCCTAGACCGTTACAAATTTGGTATCAGAGCATTTGGTTAAGCGATTACCTTGGCTCTGTTGGGTGTTACTCATTAGAGATAGAGTTAGTAGTACTCTAGAATGAGTTTGAGTGTAATAATAGATATGAGCGTGTATTTGTTAGTGAATATAAAAAACTGTTTTATATTGTGATAATTAGTTTGTTGAGTGATATTTGGATTCTGGTCGATATAGTCTGTACAACTTTATCGACAGGGATCTCTAAAAACTTGTACAGAACAATTCGCCACGATATTGTTTTAAAATAGGGTAAGTGAAATAATTTTACCCAATCTATTTCTGTATAGAAAAGAAACCATTTTCCGTAAATTATTGTAGTATATGGTTGCTTGATTGTTAAGTGAATGGTAGTACTAAATTATTATCATTGAAATTGAATAAGAAATTGAAATCATAAACAAAGAGCTAAGAAATAAAATCCATATACAAACGAGAATTATAAATATAAATGTGATTTATAATTTGAAATAGAATTTCAAAGAAGTGTTTTGAAAGGATTTGGAATTTGGAAAATTTGGAAATTTAAATCCCTTTTTAGTTTGAAGATGAATTTCAAAGGTTTTGGAAAAATGTTTTTTAAGAGATAAAAACTCTAAAATCTTTTCGGTTGCTAGAAAATAATACCGATGATGATGGCGACATCATCGGTGTTCATTTTTGAGTTTCCAAGAGAGGATTTGCTGCCAAATTATTTAAAATTTGAGGTTGTTTGGAAAACTGGATTTTGTTTTGGAAATTGAAAAGATAATTTGAATTGATTTCAAAAATGATTTTTGAAAGTTTAAAAGGACTCTGGAATGTTATATAAAATATTTATGGAATATCATTAAGTTGATAACTTGTAAAGTTTGAAGTTGTTAAAATAAAAAATCAAACTTAAAGAGAAGTTAGAAAAAGGTAAATGTGGAAACAAAATAAGTTGGAAGGAAAATTTAATTTAAGTGGAAATAAAAAAATAAAAATTGAATAAAAGAATTGAGATTGAAAATTTGAGTTAATTTGAATAAAGGTGAATTTTAGAAGTCTAATAGACTAAAACAATTGGAATAAAATCTATTAAGATGGAAACTAAAACTGTGAACGAATAAATAAATTTGCAATTGCAAGTAAATGAAAGTGAAATTGAATGTTGAAATTCATTTCGAATTTGTAATCAAATATAATAGAATTAGAATTGAATTTGATTTGTTATAAGCAAAGCGAAGTATTGAAATAAAATTAGTGAGTGAAGCTAATTGAAGGAATGTCAAATTTGATATAGTTTGAAATGAATTGAATTCAATATTTATAAATAGAAGATAAATTAAATTCATATGGAATTTGAAATACAGTTTAAATATAAGTGGTTATAAACCAAAATAGTGAATTGAAAATAAATTTTTAAGAATGAACAAAAGAATAAAATTTGAATTGAAACTGAATATTCAAAACCAATTTAAATTTTTTGAAATAAAATGAAGTTGTAAAATTAGTTTGAAGTGAACTAAAGATAATAAAGGTGGAAATGGAAAAAATGGTTTGAGATGAAATGAATTAGAACTTGTAATGAATTAGTAAAAGAAACTAATTTAAAATAGTAAGATGAATCAGTTGTGAATGAAAGATAATTGATAAAATCCAATATCCAGAAGGTAAATTGAATCCAAATAGAATTAAAATTGTAAATTGAATTCAAATGAAATTGAAAACGCAAGATTGAATGAAAATGGATATTTAACTTCAATAGTAAAGTAAAAATGGTATAAGAAGTATATATTGAAAATATTCTAAAGGAATGTGCAAAATAAATTTGAATGTTGTAATTGGATATTATGGCTACCAGGATATACATGTGTATTAAAGGAAATGGAATTGGGATTTTGATTTCGAAGATAAAATTTGAATAGCTCGACAAAAAGGTATGTATTTGAATTTCAGTAAGAAATTTGATGATTTTCTTGTCAGCCGCTTGGCTTTTCGTTTTCTTTTTGAAATTTGAGGGCCGTGGTGCCATTTTTGTAGTCGTACCGAGCTAGCCGCGCAAAGGAGACGCTGGCGAATTTTTTTGAAAATTTAGGGAGTTAGAAAAATTTTGTGAAAATTTTGAAAGTTTAAAATTTTAATTGTTAAGAAAATAATGTTGTTTTGGACCTATGATTGATTTTGGAAAGTTAGTTGAAGCGACTTTGGGATGTTAATAAGAGAAAAATTTGTATTGGCAAGTGGATACAACTATTTATTTTTGGAAAGATAGCAAATGGGTTAAGGATCGTTCTCCTCAACTAGTAATTTCGAGACAAAATTCTTTTAAGGGGGGAAAGATGTGACGACCCGAAAATTTTGAACATTTGAAATTGAAATATTTGAATGAATTTTTATATTTAGACGTTGATTTAACTTGAATTTTAATTATAACTGTGAATTTGGCAATTTAAATTATTGAATTTAATTTATTAAAGTTAGATAAAAATTAGAATCTTTATTTTCAAGCTGACAAAAAATATTTTGATGGCTTGGAAAATTTAATTAATGATATTGGAGATAGTAGAATTTTTAAAATTGAATTTGAAAGCGATTTGTTCGGTTTTGAAATTGTATCGTTTAAATCGATATTTAAAAATAGCCTTTCGAGACACAGTCTCGGAATTTGACAAAACCAGTTCCATTGGATCTGTAATATTGTATTATTATCGGATTTCAATTTTTCATAGCAATTGGAGTTGTCGTGTGGACATACGATAAGCAAACGCGCTGAAAGTTATAACGAAGTTTAATTAAATGACTGGTTCAAAAAGCTATCTTCTCCGTAAGATCGAATTTGGACTCGGAACCTTTTCCATTGCGTTCGGAATAGGCGTATAACATCATAAACGCCTAGCGGCATGCCTCGATTGGATGTCGAAATTTTGAATTGCATAATTCAAAGCGATTTGAATTTGAATTAAATTCACAGAAAAAGGGAAAGGAAAAAAATAAAAATAAATTGATATTTTTATAATAGCAGGCATTGACACGTTGAAGGATTTTAAACACGTGTTCCTTAAAGATTACACGCGTTCCCTTTTCTTTTATTATTGCAACCGAGAATTTAAAAAAAAAACAGAAATCAAAATAGAAACTAAATAGAAGAGAGATCGAAAGCTAAAAGAAATGGTGATTTCTCGTTGTTAGTCCGTGAGATGATGGTTTTGATGACAACAACCTTAGAATAGATTATAAAATATAAATACTAACATTATAAGTTTAGATATATGTGTATATGCGGGATTTGACCATGCAGGTTCCAAGAATGAAGACTGTATAGTATAGAGATTCAAGATATCAAGATAGAAGACTCATGAGTATCAAGATTATCAAGAGTTCAAGATTTCAAGCATAAGTATTTTTATTAGGAATTTTTGTTAAAACTCGTAGAAAAGCACTGGCATCTTAAAATCCAATTTATTCATGCAATGGAATCCACTTCGAGCCTGTTAAAGGGAAGGAACCCTAAGTAGGATGGAACCTACGAAAACCTAGTGGAACATTGTTTTGTGTCCACTAATTTTAATTCAAATGATTTTACAAAATTATCTTGTTTTCAAGATGATTTTAAAACTTTCCATTTTAAAATATCAAAACACTCTATCCTGATTTTAAATAATTTTAGACTCAAAATTATCTTTAATTTCAAAGTCAAATTACTCCTAATTTTAAACTATCTTTTTGAATTATATATTTAACTTTTATACTTAGATTTAAATATAAAATTATATCTAAAATCTATATATATTATTCTCTATATTTACTTATGAATTTTAACTATAGTCAAGTATATTTGTAAAGTTTAAAATAGTTTTAGTATAAGATAAAGGTTATTAAAAAAATCAAATCACCAAAAATTGCTTTAGGATGTCGACATGCCTAGGGTAACCATGTCTACTTGGTGTCAGTTGAATTCAAAATTTAAATTTCAAAAGAAGTGTCTATTCGCCATAACTCTTCATGAATGGATATGGCTGTTGTTCTTCTATAAATAGGGGTTAGTTTCAACGAATTTGAGATCAGATTTCTGGTTATTCACTCTTCTTCTTCTTCCACATTTCTTAATACATATTCTTACCACCACTCTGCCGAAATCAACATTGAATCAAACTCGATTACTTCTAGTTTGATTCTCTATCACTATCTCAACAAGGTTCATAGTGCTATTCAGAGTTATAGAATTCTTTGTAATCTATTAAGTGAGAAAAGGTGCGATTGTGGCCTTGGAAATCAATCAAGAGAGAAAAGGTGTGATTGTAGCCTTGTTAAATCAATTGGGTAAATTTTTGGCCCGAAAATCAAGTATCTCTACCCAGAGGATAGAAATTCTGCAGGGTGTACCTCGTAGCCTTGAAACATAGGGTGTAATTGTACAATTGCTTTTGAAAGGAAATCCGTACTAGTGTTGCGGGACTGGATGTAGAGTAATTCCGAACCAGTATAAATTACGGTGTGTTCTTTCCTTTACTGCTTTTATTTTATTTCCGCATCTATGCTTGTTTCTGTAATCATATCTGTGTTTGTATATTGCATACATCGATGTCTAAATTAACATAAACTCAAAAAGATTTAGTAATTCTTTATTAACACTATTCACCCCCCTCTAGTGTTAATCCTAGCCTTATGATCCGTAATCCGCATTTCTCACACTCGTTCAAATTAAACAGCCGAACAAAATAGAAATCAAAATAGTTTGATTAATGGGGGTAGTCGTTCCTTCTTTTCCAATCATATTCCATCCCTTTCGATGAAAAGCAATCGCATTCAAATTAATGGCGGCCGATGCTCGGAAGAAAATTTGACAATCGATCGGGCGACTGATCAAGGAGGGAAAAAGGGAAATCAACGTCAGGTCGAGTGGCGATTTGGGAAGCTCGAAATTGTCTAGCGACATGCGAATAAATCACGGCAGTGATGTCCACGCAAAACGAGCTTTTGGAGGCAATCGAATTTGTCATGGAGGATCTCGAGCACACATAGAAGTAAGGGGCAGGTCGTGTTCGTCGTGGGTGCAGTTTCACAACGATGGAAGGGGACGCGATTCGTTTGGGTGATGTAGAAGTGCTAGAGCAATGGGTCTCGATCGTGAGGTTCATGATGAATTCGAGAAAGGTATATGCAATTTATCAATTGAATTTAAATGTATTTTTACAGTGAAATATATGAAGTTTTGTGCTGAAAATTATAAAGGTCAAAACAGAAAAATATGATATATACATATGTGTGTGTGTGTAGTTTAAGCAGAAAACAGAAATGGAAAAGAAAAATAATAATAATAATAAACAAACACTTATTTTATTTTATATAGGAACAGCAAATATATATGTATATATATAATCTTGGAGATATATATGTTTATCTTTGTAAATCTGTAACTTATTTTTTATAAGTATGTTATATTTTCCAAAGAAAATAATACATGCATGTTTAATGTAGGGGAGGATTTTATAAAATATGAATTATATCCATATAAAAATATACGTACTTTTAACTTATTTGTTTAATTTTTAAAATAATAAGTTATGGTGGTTTATTCGTTTTATTTACTTGTTTAAATTTTCTTGGTTACTAAAAGATTTTTAAAGGAAAATTTATTGGTTTAAAATTCAAGATACTAGTTTAAAATTAAAATCATTGATTAATTAAATTTATTAAAAGGGAAATAAATTATCCGATTAGTTCGAGTATTAATAAAATCATATAATTGTTTCATACAAGGTTAAAATCGTGAAAACAAGCTGGAATGGAATCGGAATGGAAATGGGTTAGAACGGACAACAAAATAAAAGGTGAGATCTTCTCAATTAATCAAATATTTTCCTTATTTAAATTTTGAATGGTTAGATATAAAGTTGGTTGTGCTTGGATGATTGATTTATAATCGATTATATTGGTTTAGACCCTATACGCCGCATAATAGTGGATGATATTATATTAAACCCATATACCGCGATATTCCACCTCGAAGTGGAATTGGTATTATGTATGTATTTGGTTTTCTTGATTTCCCACATTATAAAGCAGATGAGACCCTATGCGCCGCATAATAGCAGGTGATATTTTATAAATCCCATATACCATGATATTCCACCTCGAAGTGGAATAGGTATTTAATTGTTGTGCAAATGTCTGTGGATGTAGGGAAACAGGTTGAAAGGATCCAACTGGATTCTTCAAAACATTTTGAATTTTTTTTACAAAAATTTGTTGATTATTTATAATCTTTGTGTGACTATTTGTGATTGAAACCACTAAAGGCTAAAATTTAGCCGAATGTATTTTTGGTATCGTAGGATACCAAAAATAAATAAAATGGGATCTTTAAATTTAGGTAGGAAATCTATAGTGAAATCTTATTAAATAAAATTCCAAAATATGGGAAAAAGTTTAATAAATGGATTTCAAGTTATAATATTCAAAAGGTGTAGAATTTATTTTAAAAATATGGTTTTTAAATAATTTGGAAGATAAAGGAATTCATTTTAAAAATAAATACGAAAATTGATCTGGTGTTAAAGAATAAATCTTTTGGAAATCAACATGAAAATTAATTTAGTGTTTGAATGAAAATCGATTTGG
This sequence comes from Allium cepa, assembly GCA_030765085.1. NCBI lineage: Eukaryota > Viridiplantae > Streptophyta > Magnoliopsida > Asparagales > Amaryllidaceae > Allium > Allium cepa. The sequence goes on from CM060928.1 coordinate 1,036,382,155, forward strand.
TATTGAAATAAATTTAGAAATTAAATTTGAAGATTAATTTGGTGTGTTTAAAAATAAAACCCTTGGGAAATTAATATGAAAATTGATTTATTGATTGAAACAAATTTATAAATCAATTTGGAATTTGATTTGGTGATTGAAATAAATTTGGGAATCGATTTAAAAATTGATTTGGGCGTTGAAAGTGAATATTTGGAAAACGATTTGAAAATCGTATTTTAGTGGATATTTGAAAGTTTAAAATTCACAATGGAAATTTTATAGTGGAAAGGGAATTTTGTTTTAAAAATAAATATCGGTTTATTTTTAAAAAATGTGGAAAGAAATTTACAAATTTGGAATGTAAATTAAAATAAATCGGGAAGATTTATTGATTTATTTGAATGGACCATTTTGTAATGGAAAAAGAATTCTTCCCTGGAAAGCCGAGTATATTTTTAAAATAGCTCTTGAAATCAAATTTAAAAGTTTTAGATTTGGTTTTAAAATAATATTGTTGGAGAAAGTAGTTTTGGAAATTGTTTTAAAGTAATAATTTATTTAATTAATTATATAAGCGATTATTTTAAATATTTAAATTGATTTTTGATTTAGAAAATAGTTATTTAAATATTTATACTCTATCTACTAATTTTATTTTAAAAATTAGTTTGGACTTGAAGTCTTATATGTGATAATTAGTATAATGTTTTGGTAACAAATATTTAAGTAAGTATTTAAGATGGTTTTATGTTAAATGTTCCAGGAATATTTTGGATAAGTGATTGAATTACATTAACTCGGCAGATTTTCAGTGGAAATGAATAAATGTTTGGTAATATTTTCCGTATAAGGAAAATGAATTGAAATTTATTTTCAAAGGACTAAAATGCGGAAATTGATTAAAATTTGTTTTCAAAAGGTTAAAATATGAAAATATAGCTTGCGAAGATATGTTGAAAATAAATAATTGGGGAAAATTATTTGAAAATTGGTGGCTGTTGTGAATTATTGATTGATAGTTAAATAACCGACTATCGGTATTGGTTTTTTTATGGCATTTGATTTCGATGCGACCGGAGGTCGAATTCCAAATGGATATTCGAAACCCACATCGAGGCTTTGTGATTGTGATGGATCTTTATTTAAAAGATCAAAGTGGAATTTGTTATGATTTGTTTGAATCTGAATGTAGCACTTATTTTCAAAATAAGCGCTCGTTATTCAGATTAGCCGGTAGAGGACCTTGTGTTATAAAACCCATTCCGAATAACGATACGACAAAATGGTTTTTCATTTGAAGATGGTGTTAAAGACCAGGTATTTTTGAAAACGAAAGGAAAACCTGTTGAATGTCTCTGCATCGGGTTGCTTCGGTATAGAGATTTTATCACCCTTTGTGATGGGGATTCCGGATGTGATTAGTGAATATCTAGATTTGCAAGGGCTTCTTTGAGTGCCTTCGGTTTCGTTCGATCCCGGAACGGACTTGTATGGATGTGTGTTTGACGTTACTCTTTGAGATGTAAAGCTGGTTTCTATCAAATACATTTCTGTTGGTGGCAGAGAATTTATTCTCTTAGATTAACACCCTTCTTTGAGATGTACGAGGTCAGAGGTTATGTAGTCGATGATTACTAGTGATATATTCCCAATTTGGTAATGTGGCATACGTAGTGCTGCTGATCATTTGTTGATCGAAGCATGGCTTTTGTGAAAAGCGTAGCTTTGTGGACAAGACTTCGTCGAGCCTCACACCCCGGAATGGTCGAAACAGGAAGGATACAGTAAGGTTATAGGGGGTAGTTCCCTTTAGGGTATGTTCATTTCCTTTTGGATAGAGATGGTATCATGGTATGGAGCCCAGATACTTAATCTATGTGGTTGCTGTAAATTTATTACTTTGTGGTTGTTGGTATTGAGGATCCTCGGATAAAAGTTGTTTACTACCGGGGGATGGCATACTCGTGTCAGTAGTTACCTATTTTTGCAGAGGTAACCCGGCCTTGTGTTGGCAGAGATCCGGTTAGGTTCTCGGGGAGTCTCTCCAGAGGCGTACCCATGTGGCCCAGGAAGTTATTTAGCCTGACCATTTGTTGGATACCAATCACCAATACGCGCCTTGTACGGTTTTAGTTGTAGAACCTGACATCTAGTATGGTAGCTATAATAGGCATACTATAATGGTACGTATGCTGGCTAAGATTAATATTATACTTGCAAATGTTTTTCCACTATGCACTAATAAAAATATCAAAAGAGTATTCTCGTAGTAAGCATATTTGACTATCATGAGGAGAAATCTCCCCCAAGTGTGAGATTGCATTGTGTGTGTGTCGGGTGGCCTTATGGTAGTTTCATTTTCCAAAAAGCATTGCGGATTTCTTTTAAATTCTTCTGTTAAAGTATAACTGTTTTTAAGATCTCACACCAGTCCCACGACTGACCTTGCTTATCATTGTGAAACGTGATGGGGGGTTCTCGCTTTTTGTTTGGTGGCGAGCAGGAGACTCTTACCCCTACACGTCCTCTTTACGGGGTTGGTTAGCCGTAAGGCGTGACAGTCCAAAAGCTGGCCGTAAAAGCAAGGCAGGGTACCATTGTATGCCACGATGGGGCTGGGATGGTTGAAAAGCCTACCAACCGAGATTGGACGCTGTGGATGGTTGAAAATCCTAGACCATTACATGGATCCTGAAGCTCTTCTATTTAGGCCTACTTCAGATATCTATACGATTGGACTAAGCGGTTGGGATGCCTATTGCTTAGCATAAAAAATTTATCTCTTTGGATTAGTACGTATACGTACTTTTGCTGAATTACATTATGGATTTAGTTATGTTTTGAAACGGACTTATGAATTCATAAATGGTGTAAACTTGAATTGTTTGTGAATGTGAATGGTTCGTGTTGTTTCAAGTATTTGAATAATTGTGGTTATTATTAATGAAATATTGGTTTTAATTATAATATTATGAAATTTATGGTTAATAGAAATTGTGAAAAGATGAATTAGTAATTTGTAGCAGTTGCAAAAATATTTTGTTGCAACTGTCATCATTAGTTGTAGTAGATCCTACTACAACTATTACAAACTGCTGCAAAATGTTAATACAACAGGCGGAAACAGTTGTTAAAATATTTATTACAACTATCTTAAACAGTTGTAAATAAGTCTTTTGCATGTGTGTAAATCAGTGATAAAATATTCTACTACAACAGATGCTGACAGTTGCAAAAGAATCTTATAACAACTGGTTTTGGCTATTGCGATAAACTTTAATATATGTGCAAATAGCAGTTGTAAAATGTCTTTACAACTGCCGAAAGAAATTGTAAATAACTCTTTTATAACTGCTATTTGTAGTTGTAAAAATACTTTTTACAAATGCTTTTGCAAATGTACGTACCCCTTGTAAAATAATCTCGCTCTATTACAACTGCGGATATAAAGGCTGTTGGGTGCCAGTTGTAATAGACATATTACAACTGTTTTTAGCCGTTGTGGTAGAGTATTTTTGTTGTAGTGGTATACATAGGTATGTAAGAATGTTTGTATGGGGTGTTTGCGCATGCATGCTAGTGTATTTGTACATACACACACATATGTATATATATGTCCACGTATAGACGTACACATAATTCTCCAAATTAAGGCCATGGTATTATGTTTTCTTTCAATATTTTTTATTATATTATAATGGTTCCCTAGCTAATGGATGCATTATGAATGAGTTAATTTAATATCATTTTTGTAACTTATTGGTTCTCTTGTTAATTACCTATTTAATTATCTAATATAAAAAATTTCTACAAATAGAGAAAATCGTAATTAGATTATTTATAGTGCAGGTAATAATTATTGTGCTTTTATTCTTAGTTCCTATTCTAATTATTTTTTCAAATACCTCCATAGTAAAAATAAAGTTAAAGACAATTTAATTAGTTTAATTACTTGCCATATAGTGTGCAAGAGCATGCATGTGTGTGTGTTTATGCACACATTTAATACATATGTATATGTGTATGCATATCTACACTCATATGCACATAATTCTTCAAAGTTAAGCCATGGTGTTATGTTTTCATTTAATATTTTTTGATGTTATTATGATGGGTTCCTTGTTAATGCTTGTGTTTTGAATAATTTTGTTTTCTTCTTAGTGAAGGAGGAAAAAACTTGTTATTTTTCTACAATTTGTAAAATAATTCATACCGTAGATAAAGAAAGCACTCAATATTAAAAAGAAATAACAAATTTACTATTTTTATAATTTTGATTAATTGAATCCATACGATTGTTGGGTAAAAGAGTTTTAAAGATATTGATTTGCAAACATATTGCTTATGTTAAGTAGCTAGATATGGCGGGATTTTGGAAACAAACTAAATGCCAACATCTGATTCGTAGCACAAAACTACTATTAAATAGAACATGTAATTGTAAGAAGGATAAATTTTTAATAACTTTTGGGCGTCAAGATACGCGCTTCATTTTTGTGCATGAAGGACAAACTTTGTCCCATAATGGAGCTCATAGACAATTTTTGAGGCGCTAGGACATACCAAATAAGCATTGATTTTTTCACATGATGGACTACGGATGGGAGAGAAGGGGTGGAATAGTTCTTGATGATAGTGCGACAACTCTTGATGGTGGAGGAGTCGAGCCTGATGACTATGATGGAGATTAGCATGATGAGTTTGATGATGATGGAAAATGGAGATGGTGATGCAGATCGAAATGAAGATGATCGGAGCATTAACATGTTGATACGGTGATGGAGAAATAATGCTTTTGTGATTAAAGAAGGGTATAGAGGAGAAGAAACATGAATTTATGGAAGAAGATAATAGTGCGTATAAACTTCTTTTTTTTAAAAAGCACAACAATTATTTATATTTCTGCACCTAATGCTATTTTGTAATAGAATTTTTATACAAAAATGCATATTTGGGCTCACAATCTTATTTCAAAATGGTATTTTATAAATTATTTTGGTAGTTTATCAATTATAGTAGCAGTTTTTGAGAAACTATGGTATTTTGTAGAAGAAGTGTGTATTTTAGCTCATACTAATATTTTATTTTAGCATTATGAACAAAATTAGTAGTTTTCGAACCATTTTAACAATATTTGCTCTGTAGTAATATTTTATGAATTTTATAGGTCAAGTGTGTAATGTTATACTACAGTGCTATTTTGTATTAGCATTCTAGTTACAATAATATTTTTCAATGAATTAATTACCTACATTTTCTTATATTGTTATTGATTGGTAGCATTTTTATTTGAATCTTTTTAATGATTCTTTCTTCTGGTATCATTTTACTTTTTTGTAGTAATGCTACTTTATAGTCTCATTTTTTGATTTTTAGTTAAAAAATTTACGTATATTTTTGTTCATAATGCAATTTTGCAGCAGCATTTTATGAATCGCAATAGTAGCTTATGAATTTTAGTTTTTTTTTAAATTGCGGTAAAAGTTTAATACTTGTAGCATTTTTTGGATATATGGAGTAATGCAACTATGTATTATTAGTTTTTAATTTTTTAAAATAAATTATATTATGTACAATTTGTTCATAATATTGTTTTTTAGTAGCATCTTATAAATCATGGTAGCTTTTCTAAAAATTACATTAGCAATTTATAGATAATTGTAACATCTTTTAGATAAGTTTATATATATTATAGTATTAGTTTATGGTGTATATTTATGTTTTTGTTTTGTAGTATGTTTTATGAATTGTAGCATAAATTTTGAATTAATATTTTTAAATTTCACTTTTGAGTATCAATTTATGATATTTTGTAAGATATCATCTTTGTTCTATTTTTGACAGTTTGTAGTACTATTTTCATAAATTAACTTATAGCGGCACTGCATAGCTTGTAAATGTGGTATCATTTTTATTTAGTTTTTAGAAAATTTATCATGATATTTTTCAAAAATTATTTTATAATGCTTCCACTTCTTGTAAGTTTGGTATTTACTAACCAAAAAAAACAATACAACCACTATATTTCAATTTTATCATGTAATAATTGACATTACCCTATGTTGTCAGTTTTTTGTTATATGAAATGACTGGGCAGCATTTTGTACTTGTTATATATATTTTACATCATTTTCTCATATAATTGTACTATACAATATCATATTTTTACATGTTGATATTTCTACAGTGATTGATGACTGGTGCACAAGATGTGGTGAGTAATAATGTTCTGATGTGCTGAAAGATATAGACGGTACGGTAGGCGATGAGTAGTGGCAAAATTTAGGTTTTCAGGATTGCCTTTTTAAGGAAGCACCGATTAGGGATGTGGAAGCTATGGGTAGTGATGGTTATGAGTAATGGTAGAGCATTGATGGAGGACGACATGGGGGTGCAGTGACATGGGGTGCGATGAAGTGGGGCGTGCTAGCATCCAAACAAAGATTTGGCATGTGGATATGTCAGTAGGGATGATAGTGGGGTGGTCTAGGATTTAAACCCGTTAGACCTGCCCCTGTTTTGACATGCCAAGACCAGCCCCATTGGGTTATCATGGTAGGTAGACCAATATCACGTTCTTAAGAACTTTGAGTCTAGGATCTGGTCGGCCCACTCCAACTTGATCTGATGACCCTGTGTCCCCTCTTAAGGACCACCGTCTAATAAGTACATAAGATGATATAATAGATAATTCTAGGGTGAAGAATATAAATCAAAAAATAGCTGTGATGCTTACATTTATCACGCTACAACAATATTGGGGTACAATCAAAACTAATAAGGTATGTTCATATAATGAATTTTCTATGGAGATACCTTCGGTCAAGCCAAAATCCAATCTCCTACAAAAAGGTGAAAAACTATCTTTGAGCATCGTATATCTCTAGATAAAATATACTATAAAGGAAAACAAAGCCGGTCCACGTCTAAAACACACGATCCTAAATATCATCACCGTCCACGTGCAACATCGTTAAGCATACTCTAGATATGGAGTGATAATATCCTATCGTGGGTCAGCTAAACCACAAGCCATAACTAGAAACTATTCTCTATCATTTCCGATGTCGAATTCACGTTCGACATCTCGTGCGAGTCTTCGGTGCTCAAACAGAACACGAATCCCTAAATGGATTCCAACAACTCGAACAGATCACTAGTCACTATATGGACTTGAGCATCTTGTATAGATCTCTAATCTCCATATAGATCCCAACATAAGTCCTCCAAGAAATGTTAATGCTGACCTCTCCCTTAGACATAACCTTAGAATGACAATTCAACTCTATAATATTCCATTTCATAACCACTTCCAAAACATAGATCCCATATGTCAGTTTTGAAGTGGTATTCGAAAAGTAAAATACATATTAATTCTGATCTCTTCAAAACTAATTTGATGAATATTTGGTCAAGTTGGGTAGTCGAATAATCGACTATCAGTTTTAAAACAGACAATCGTATATGGAAACCAACTCTCATATACTTATCACGTTTTTGATCTTTTCAACTCACACCATCCTTCTATCAAGGGTGAAGCCAGGTAAGTCGAAGTGCTAGTTGCATTAAACCCTTGCTTAGACTATTCACTCTTAACTCTTGTAGACAGGGAAGTCCACTTCATCGGATTTTTGCGCTAAGTAGACGACGAAATACTTTTCATGAAGGAGTAAACACACAATGCACGATCAAGTCACAAAAGAGACTTCTAATCCCCTTTTTATTTAATTAATGTTTTATTAATTAGAACCTCTGGAAAACAGGCATAGGGAAGAAGTTGCAAATAAAATTAGTCTCACAGATAGCAAGTTTGTTTTTTAGTCTGAAGGGTACTTTTTAGTGTAAATAGAAAATGATATTTACTACTATCATTCTATGATTTACACTACAAAGTATCGTTCAGCCTAAAGGAAAATTTCTTGTCCCTAAAACTAAATTTTTCTACAACTTTTCCTTGAGCCTATAATGCCCATTAAAACCTCTTTTATTAGTAAAATTTATTTTTTTCTACTAAAACTTCATTTATAAGTCACCACTATTCATCTGTACCCTTTTAGTACTTCAGAAATATTCAATGCCTATCTCAAATCGTATACGTATATTCACAAATATTTAACAAGATTTCTTGCATTAAACCTTTACGTTTTCTTTCTTTTTCAAAAGATTCCATATTTTTTTATTACCTTTGAAATATACATTTAAAGGGCTATATACATTCACAAATCTTATTCAAAATGTTTAAGACAAATGCCACTTAAACATTATCACTACAAACTAAAAGCAGTCTCACTTATGCTTATATTTAAAACATTCTTTTTAAAGATGTATTTACATTCATAAATATAATCAAAAAGGGTAAAAGACAAATGTTGTTAACACATTGTCACAACAAACCCAAAACCATTTTATATTTTTCATTATCTTTAAAACATTATTTTTAAAGATCTATGTATATTATTAATAAGATAATACGCTTTTATATAACTTCAAAAAACCATTTGTTATAACATAAGTTTATAATTCAAAACGTTATTTGTTCTTTTATAAAACACTTAACTCACTTTCCCAAACTTATACACACACATGCTTTTTTAAAAATACTTATAAATAGGTTTTAAAAATCTATGTCAAAAATTACTTGAAAATGACTAATTTATAATTTAATGAAAATAATGAAAAAACGTGTTTTATACTATTAAACCCTTTTACTTTGAAAATTCATAAGTAAATGTTAAAAATATACTTAAAATTCAAACTAAATTGAAAATACTGCAAAATCTATTATAAAACATCATTAAAATGACTAGAGAAAACTAGAAAATTTAAAAATCATTTTTAACCATAAGAAACTAACTACAACACTTATATATGCTACTAAATGTCTTTGATGAAAAGCATGACCTTTGCGACCAGATTCAACCACTCAAACTAAATATTTTAGACTCGAAAATTTTGTAGTGAGTACCACCCTTAGGTTACTTGGAAACTAAGGAAATAAATCCCCAATAATAGCTATCAGTTTATTTATAAAAATTTCCGAAAACAATGTTTATTTCGTAGTGTACTTATAACTGTCTTTTTGCTCTAATTTTAGCCACTTTGTTTAACCAGTTCCATAATCTTTTAAACTTTGATTTTTTTCCCTTGATAAGTACACATATATTAATTAATTAAAGTTCAAAGAAAGCCGGAAGGATCTTTTAAAAAAATTAAAAAAATTCCCAAAAACAAGGTATTTCAAAGTGGTCTTATAACTACCTTCTTACTATAACTTTTTCCAACTTTGTTTCATAAGTTCAATATTTTTCCTGTAATAAGTACACTTATAGTTCTTATTAAATACTCAAACAAGACTTTAAGATGTCTCTCACGGTTGATTTTGAAAATCACCGAACACAAAGCATTTTCAATGTGTACCTATAGCGACTTTTTTGCTTCTAACTTTCAAAAGTTAGTTTCATAATTTCTATAACTTTCCAAACCATTGCATCACAGTTCCGTGCACCAAACTTTGTGTAAAACAATTTATAGCAAAATAATATCACAAATCTTCCATTTACACAAGTTAAAGTTAAGGATTATCAAAGTGCACTTATAGCGACTATCAAACACTTTCAAATATACTTCAATCGATACAATCCAAACAACAGGTTAAAATCTAGTCAATGCCAAACACATATTATCGAAATTAGTAGTACTGATGTTATACAAAATAAATTATCTTTACTTTCAAAAGGAAGAGGGTCTAAAGTTTATAATTTTAATTAACTAAAGTGAGTATTTGCACACACATGCATATATTCACAACATTTGCATAAAAGATAGTGAGATAATTCATTCAAATCCAAGCAAAATAAATGCTCAAAAACACAAGAATAAAAACCCACTTTCTACCATCACCAAACTCCTAAAGGTCAAACCTTTAGCACATCCAAGCCAAGCCACACCTTTTCTCCACCTTCCAAGCACATAAACCAAAGAGGAATCCCACCATCCTCTACACTTTTCCACCTTTTAATTTAGATCCAAGCTTCATATGATATTCTAAGTTATTTGTTAAAGTTTGGTGGAGCTCGAAAGAGATTTGAACTAATTGAAGAAAGATTAGTAAAGAACAAAGTGGATTAATGCTAATCAACTTCCACCATTTTTGAGTTTTTATTTCTTTTCAAGCTTTAGTGAATTATGAGTGAATACCCATGCCAATGCACTTCCTTTAGCTTCCTTTGCATGGCCAAGAACTCTCCTTACATGTACCTTGCATGCTTGTAACTTTACACCTCATACCCTTACCAAATTACCCTTTTAACATTACACACAAAATATCTTCCCGGGACATCACCCATTATATCATCACATTTTCCTTTTTACAAATGGTAAAATATTTTTGTTTCTTATTATTAATTTCCTAAGAAAATAATTTTATGTAAAAAAGTTTGAACAAATTCTGACCAGTAAGAAGCCATTCATCGATAAAACAATTTTCGATCACATTATCATGTTTCTTCAAAGTAAATATTTTTGTAAGCATTTTTCAAAACAGGTTTACCATCATTATTTATGATTTAAAACGAGGTTAACAAGGTTATTGAATCATTCTAATCTCAATTAATTCAAGATTCAAATATTTAAATAATTTAGAATATAAATACGATGTATTTGAAATTAAAGGTCATTACAAAAAACCCATCCCAATACCCCCATTATTGTCTCTATAAGTGAGAAGTGATATCCTTTTGGGTAAATATTGAAGCTGCTGCTTTAGGGGCCAATTATTTTTTCAAAATTTGTCCTTTAAACTAATTCTCCTAAATAGAAGGCATGTCAAGTTTACTAGTTTTAGATCCATCGTACGGATCTACATTGTTAAGAAATTTGAAATACATGTTTTCATTTCATTTGAATGAGATTTAGATCATTGATCTTAAGCGTCCAAATTTGAAATAGTTCAATATGTCCAAAATTTAGTAACCTAATCACTAGTAGAAAAAAAATTAATTTTCTATCTAGAATTTTGTAAGTCATCCTAACGTCATATAGGCTCCACGTCGCTAATATGTAAAGGCATGGAGAGGATCTACAAAAGATATATGGACTCCCTTTTCTTTCCCCTTGTGTGTTGCAATAGAAACCCATTTTCTCCTTTTATCGCCCACTAATTTTTGATGCAGTACTCACCATATCACGCGACTCATTCCCCAAGCCCTCACGCGACTCATCAGCCTCACGCGACTCATCAGCCTCACGCGACTCATCGCCATTCCCTCTGCCGACTCATGCCCTCCACCCTAAGTCGCGACCACCGACTCATCCCTTCACGCGACTCATCCCCAAACCTCACGCGACTCACGCCTCATCCCAATAATCCCCACGACACACCCCTCGGCTTTCTTCCAAAACCCTAAGTCGCGATTCCCTTGTCATATATCGCGCGCGACTCAAGCTTGCCCCAATTAACTCGTTTCCGACCCAAAACCCCTACCGCAACCATCCTCTACCGAGATACAATTCCTATGTCGCGATTCAAGATCGTGCACGACCTAATTCAAAGCCCTAAACCGCAAGTTGTCTTCCTCTTTTATAAGTCGCGAACGAATTTCCTCAGTTAAGTCGTTACCGAGTTATACGTTGAGTCGTGGCCGAGTCATGTACTGTATATTGTTGATTGTGTGTATGTTTGTTGTACCATTTTGTGAGTCATATATTGAGTTGTACGCCTATAAATAGGCATGTGGTGTCATTGTAAAGGTTGTTGAAAATTGAATAAAAATTTCTATTTGATTGCTTTGTGCTTTCTCTAAATTGGTAGTCGAGTGAAAATCTCCTATCTCCACTTACGTCATTCGAGTGCGCTCGAATCAACGTTTGTTGAAGCCGATTCGCGGAATCAAGTGCGCTTGATCAACGTCGAAGAATCGTAGATCTTTGTTTCTAGGTATCGTGCGCGATCAACGAGACGAAGATAGCTAGAATCCGGTATCTTTGGATCAACGAATTTGGGCATTGCAGTATTCTCAACTCACCGATTGCTACATTCACCGATTGAAGTTTGTTTTCGAATTATCCGCTGCGTCAGTTTGGTATCGGAGCTAGATTGCAAGGAGTTTGCATCATTTGGAGACTTGGGTTTCGAGAAATTGGAGTTTGAAGATCGGATTTGCCATTGTTGAAGAATTTGGTGTTCATCGTGTTCATCGTGAAATTACGACAAGTTGGAAGTTTCGATCTATTTTACTTTGGATCAGAGTTCGAAAGGTGTTTGAAAATTTATTTTTTTGAAGTTTGTTTGAAGTTTAATCATGCCTCCGAGACGAGCTCAACGACATCGCAATATTAATGCCTTGTATGGAAGAGAAGAGGCTGACGAAATGGAGCAACGAATTAACGAGAGTTTCACTGAAAAGTTGAATGATGGAATTGGTCGATTAGAGAGAATGATGCTTGAAATGAATCAAAATCGAAGAAGAGTTTCGCCAGAATCAGACCATGGGGGAAGTAGGGCTTCGATCCATTCAGATCGAGAGAGAAGAGAAGAGCAAGATCATCGAAGTGTTGACAACCGTAAGTAGAGATGTTGGAGGACGAGATCGACAACGTTATACATCAGACTTTGATGAGGAGTTTGATGGTGAAAGAGGAAGTGTTCATTTCAGAGATAGAGATCAGGGACAACGTCAATATCGGGTTATTGATGATGATCGACGATGGGAATCGGGAATGAAGATGGAGATTCCAGAATTTAAAGGCGGAATGGTTGCAGAAGAATTCTTGGATTGGTTATCTAATGTTGAAGAAATCTTTGATTTCAAGGAAGTGCCGGAGAATCGTCGAGTAAAGTTGGTTGCTACTAGGTTGAGAGGGAGAGCTTTGGCGTGGTGGCAGCAAACCAAACTTACACGAGAACGGATGGGGAAGTCAAAGATTGAGTCTTGGGAGAAGATGAAGAAATTGATGAGAGCTACATTTTTACCATACAACTATCAATCTCTTATGTACCAAAGGTTGCAGAATCTACGGCAGGGGACGAAATCAGTAAATGACTATGCTGATGAATTCTATCAACTGATTGCTCGAAATGACATTATGGAGACAGATGAACAGTTGACTGCTAGGTTTGTTGGAGGATTGCGAATGCAGATCCAGGATATGGTTAATATGTTTGATCCGAGATCTGTGGCTGAAGCGCACCAGAAAGCGTTGGCTTGGGAGAAGCAGGGAAGACGAGGAGGTGGTGTGTTTACAAATTCCAATATTCAAAGCAGAGGTGTTAGCGGAAGTTCTAATGTTTCTAAAACTGTCAGTAAACCCATAGTAAAGGAGAGTGAGAAGGCGAAGGTTAACAATGGTTTCAAATGCTACAATTGCCAGGAGATGGGTCATAAAAGCAATGAGTGTCCAAAACCGAAGAAACGAGCTATGATAGCTGAAGTCGAAAGTGAGGATGCTGCTGAGGGTGAAGATAGTCCGGTTGAGGAGAATGAACAGGATATCGCATCGGGAGATGAAGGCTGTAATCTAATGATGAGGAGGTCTTGTTTAACACCAAAGCAAGAGGATGAAGCTAGTTGGTTGAGAAGTAACATTTTTCAGTCGACATGCACTATATTGGGGAAAGTATGTAAGTTTGTGATAGATGCAGGAAGCTGTGACAATATTATTTCAACTGAAGCAGTGAGGAAGCTGAAATTGAAGACGGAGAGACACCCTAATCCTTATAAATTAGCGTGGCTGAGAAAAGGAGGAGAAGTGAAGGTTGATAAACGAGTTCGAGTACCCTTTTCTATTGGGAAGAAATATAAAGACGAGATTTGGTGTGATGTAGTTGAGATGGATGTTTGTCATTTGCTTTTGGGTAGACCGTGGCAGTATGATCGAGCAGTGCAGCATGACGGTCGGACCAATAGTTACAGTTTTATGTTCGAAGGTGTTAAAATCATTTTAGTGCCAAAGAAGAGACAGCACGGAGAAAACAAATCTGAGGAGATTGAGGAGTTGAAAACGTTATTGACATTGAAAGAATTCGTTGAAGAAGTAGAAGAGAGTCCTGAAGTGTTTTTGTTAATTGGACATGAAACTACTGAATCCGTGGAAATTCCAGAAGAAGTGAAGCCGTTATTGGAAGAATTCAGTGATGTGTTTCCTGAAGAGCTACCGAAGGAATTGCCACCGTTGAGAGACATACAACATCAAATTGATCTAGTGCCAGGTGCTGTTTTACCGCATAGGCCACATTATCGTATGAGTCCGAAAGAACACGAGGAGTTGAGAAGGCAAGTGGAAGAGTTGTTAGAGCAAGGACGTGTACAGGAAAGTTTAAGTCCATGTGCTGTGCCAGCATTGTTAGTACCAAAGAAGGACGGGACGTGGAGGATGTGCACTGATAGTCGAGCCTTGAATAAGATTACTGTAAGATATAGATTTCCTATGCCAAGGTTTGATGATTTGATTGACCAGTTGAGCGGAGCTGTTGTGTTTTCCAAGATTGACCTGAAGAGTGGATACCATCAGATTCGTATTAGACCGGGTGATGAGTGGAAAACTGCTTTTAAAACCAGGGAAGGTTTATACGAATGGTTGGTTATGCCGTTTGGCTTGTCAAACGCTCCTAGTACGTTTATGAGAGTGATGAACCAGATTTTTAGACCATTTGTTGGGAAGTTCGTGGTTGTTTATTTTGATGATATTCTGATTTATAGTGGGAATATGGAAGAGCACATCCAGCATTTGCGAGAAGTGTTGATAATTCTACGACGAGAGCAGTTTTATGCAGCAACAAAGAAGTGTGTGTTTATGACGAGCAGTGTTTTGTTCTTGGGGTATGTTCTGTCAAAGGAAGGTATTCAAGTGGATGAGAATAAAATAGAAGCTGTCAGAAGTTGGCCACAACCGAAGACAATTACTGAAGTTCGAAGTTTTCATGGATTGGTTTCGTTTTATCGAAGATTCATTCCACATTTTAGCAGTGTTATGGCACCAGTAACCGATTGTATGAAAGGAAAGGAGTTTATATGGTCAGAGGAAGCAGGAGTTGCTTTTGAGAAGATTAAGACACTCTTGACGACAGCACCGATTCTAGTACTGCCGAATTTTCAGTTGTTATTTGAATTGCATACTGATGCTTCGAAAGTGGGAATTGGTGGAGTATTGAGCCAGAGTGGGAGACCAGTCGCTTATTTCAGTGAGAAGTTATCAGGAGCAAAGTTGAGATACAGTACATATGACGTTGAATTCTATGCTGTTGTACAAGCTGTTAAACATTGGAGACACTATCTATTTCAGAAAGAATTTGTTCTATACACTGATCATGAGGCGTTGAAGCATTTACAAGGACAAGACAAGATTTCAGCGAGACATGCATCTTGGATTGCTTATTTACAGCAGTTTACTTTTGTTGTCAAACATAAGTCAGGGGTGACGAATCGGGTAGCTGATGCTTTGAGTAGGAGGAGTCACTTATTGACGACTATGAAGGTTGAAGTGACAGGGTTTGAATTATTACCAGAACTGATTGAGGAAGATCCTTACTTTAAGAAATTTGTTGAACAAGTTAAGGAAGGGAGTGCTGATGAATTCATGTTGATAGATGGTTTTCTGTTTAAGGGAAATCGTTTATGTATTCCAGATTGTAGTCTGAGGTTGAAGATTATTAAAGAGTTGCACGAGGAAGGTCATGTGGGCCGTGATCGTACTTTGCAGTTGATTTCACATTCTTACTTTTGGCCGTCAATGAGGAAAGAGGTCGAGAGATTTGTGGAGAGATGTCATACTTGTCAAGTTTCGAAAGGAACAGCGACCAATGCGGGGTTGTATATGCCATTACCTGTACCGACTAAGCCTTGGGTTGATTTGAGTATGGATTTTGTTTTGGGGTTACCTAGAACTCAAAGGGGAAACGATTCCATTTATGTAGTGGTTGATCGATTTTCAAAAATGGCACACTTTATAGCCTGTAAGAAGACAGCGGATGCAGTTCGAGTTGCTCAGTTATTTTTCAAAGAAATCTATCGACTTCATGGGTTACCAGAGTCTATTGTGTCGGACAGAGATACTCGATTTCTGAGTCACTTTTGGCTGAGTCTGAGGAAAATGGTCGGAACGAAGCTGAATTTTAGTAGCGCGTACCACCCGCAGTCAGATGGACAGACGGAAGTGGTTAACCGATCATTGGGAAACTTACTGAGATGTCTTGTGAAAGATAATCTGAAGAGTTGGGATATGAAGTTGAGCCAAGCTGAATTTGCTCACAACCATGCAAATAACCGAAGTACAGGGTTCAGTCCATTCCAGATTGTATATTCAAGTTTACCAAAGGGACCGTTGGACTTGGTAGTAGTACCATGTCAGAAAGGAGTTATTAAACGGGCTGTTGATTTTGTCGATGGGTTGACAGAATGCCATAGAATCGTTCAGGAACGATTGGAGAAATCAAATGAGAGGTATAAACAAATGGCAGATAAAAAACGAAGAGGTGTAGTTTTCAAAGAAGGAGATTTTGTTTACGCGGTTTTAACGAAAGATCGTTTTCCAGTTGGAACTTACAATAAGTTGAAAGCACGAAAGATTGGTCCAGTAGAAATCTTGAAGAGAATCAATGATAATTCATATCGGTTAAAGTTGCCAGAAAATGTTCATACTTCTGATGTTTTTAATATCAAACATTTAATCCCGTATTGTGGGGAAGATTTCATCGAAGGTGACGAGAATGCGAATTCGGGGACGAATTCTTTCCAACAAGGGGAGGATGATGCAGTACTCACCATATCACGCGACTCATTCCCCAAGCCCTCACGCGACTCATCAGCCTCACGCGACTCATCGCCATTCCCTCTGCCGACTCATGCCCTCCACCCTAAGTCGCGACCACCGACTCATCCCTTCACGCGACTCATCCCCAAACCTCACGCGACTCACGCCTCATCCCAATAATCCCCACGACACACCCCTCGGCTTTCTTCCAAAACCCTAAGTCGCGATTCCCTTGTCATATATCGCGCGCGACTCAAGCTTGCCCCAATTAACTCGTTTCCGACCCAAAACCCCTACCGCAACCATCCTCTACCGAGATACAATTCCTATGTCGCGATTCAAGATCGTGCACGACCTAATTCAAAGCCCTAAATCGCAAGTTGTCTTCCTCTTTTATAAGTCGCGAACGAATTTCCTCAGTTAAGTCGTTACCGAGTTATACGTTGAGTCGTGGCCGAGTCATGTACTGTATATTGTTGATTGTGTGTATGTTTGTTGTACCATTTTGTGAGTCATATATTGAGTTGTACGCCTATAAATAGGCATGTGGTGTCATTGTAAAGGTTGTTGAAAATTGAATAAAAATTTCTATTTGATTGCTTTGTGCTTTCTCTAAATTGGTAGTCGAGTGAAAATCTCCTATCTCCACTTACGTCATTCGAGTGCGCTCGAATCAACGTTTGTTGAAGCCGATTCGCGGAATCAAGTGCGCTTGATCAACGTCGAAGAATCGTAGATCTTTGTTTCTAGGTATCGTGCGCGATCAACGAGACGAAGATAGCTAGAATCCGGTATCTTTGGATCAACGGATTTGGGCATTGCAGTATTCTCAACTCACCGATTGCTACATTCACCGATTGAAGTTTGTTTTCGAATTATCCGCTGCGTCAATTTTCCTACTCATTAATATTTTGTAAAATACTTCATTCATCCTTATATACTCACTGATAGAATTAGCGATATGCCTTGTAGAAATTCAATAATTTGTTGTAAATTATTAACTCCACAATAAATCCTCTTTTGATATAAAAGGCATTTTTTCCTTTTGTCGTATATTTACCATACCATGCTATGTTAATTAATAATTTAATTTGAGTATATTTTATAGAAAATCCCCATATGGTATGTTATGTTAAAGCAATCACAATGTGTACAGTCATAAATTATCACAATAAAAATAACACATTGTTTTAAATATTTCTAGTCGAGTTGTTTCAAGATAAGATATTTACAAATCTGTTGAGACTAGAGTGTATAACGCTTTCTAAATGTTGTGCAGTGTATTACGCATGGTGGCTAGTAGCATCAAAGGGTTGCATACAACTATGGAATGACTCACCCAAGAGTGTAACTAAAAAAAATTATATCTTAGTGTGTGCGCATTTATGTATGTATGTATGTATATATTATGTATTGATTATTATGCATACATTATATCAGGCGAGACAACCTATTGACTGTAGTTCACATTGATCAACTCCCCATGAACCCTAGTTAGGGCATATATATACGCATACAAATACGTATGTAGTTTTGATATCATTACTCTGAGCATGGATATTAAGATATTTTATTTAAATTAATAGCTTATAAATTAATTATAAGTAAAATTTGTTAAAAAATAAATATTTTTATTAATAAAATAATTTGAAGTATTAATACCAACTTTTATTAATCAAAGTACTATATTTGATATTGCATTAACAAATATTTATTTGTATAAGCACAAATTAAAGATATTTCATAAATTAACAAAATGATTTTCCTTTTGAAACTCACATTTTTACCCCTATTGCCATTTCACTTAATGCAACAATTTGTAATTTAAATATAGGGTTTTGACCTTTCGATCCTCCAAACATCGAATGCCTTGTTTGTTAGTTTTTTCTTTATTTAAACTCATATTTCACTTGGGCTATGAGGAGCAACTATTTCTAAGGCTTCATCAATGATCATATGGTTTGGACTTTTTATTGATCCTTAGAGAGAATGAATTGTGTGGCTATTTAGCCAACCTGACCACAAATACCTCACTCCTTTCTCTCCAGATCTAGAGAGATAGTCTCCCCTTTCCTCTACTTGCTATGGCCACTATCCTTGAAGTTTAGGCTTTCAAATTTTGGCTTATTTGATTTAACCATTAAATAAATTATTTAATTAATTTATTTTAGCCCGCTCTTTAATTATTCAACGTATATCTTATACACATCGCTTTAATTGGTTGTAAGACTTTAAGTAAATATTTGCAATGGCATTGAAATTTAATACAACATTTATATATAATTTTATTATCCACTTATAAAATTTTAAATTTATTTTACATTATCGTAAACGAACCAACAACACAGTTATGTTGACTCCCTAGTGTGAACTTAGTCCTCAATCAATATTTAAACAATTTAAATACCGAAATTTGTATGGATAGAACATAATTTCAATTGCTTAAAAAACGTTCAGGCAAAATCCAATTTCGAATCTTTATTAAAAATGCACTTAGAAATGACATTTTGTGTATATATTCTTTTTCAACACTATATCACTAAGATATTAAGAGTAAGTTATGTGGTCAAAACTATGGCTAGCAAATTTAGTTAATTACATAGATTGCATTAAAGTAATTGGTTCATTCTGGTAATAATAGTTGATTTACTAATTTTCTTTGGCTAGAGGTTTTAACTTTAAACCGATTAATAATTACTACGATACTAACCTTCTACAAAGAAGGTGATAATTCTCTCTTAAGTTTTTAACCCATATATTTCAATGTATACCGAACTATAGCCTTAACATGATCGTGATGCCTTTTGATTAACTAAAATATAACTTAGCTTCTTATGATAAAGTTTACCCTCGAGTCTGAAGATTACTAGACATCATTACCATGAGAATTTAAGTATTAACTTGGTGTATGAACTTATAGACGGCCACATCGATTGTGTACGTGCTAATATAGTACACACGGATCGTGTAATAAGATGTATAACACACAAAAATATGACTAATCAAAGATAATAGAAAATTCAGTAAAATAGAAAAAGCACACCAGAGATTTTTATACTGGTTCAGAGCACCGTCCTACGTCTAGTCCCAGACTTCTATCTGGATTTTCACTACCAACTACCTCGCTTCACCCGGAGGAACAGGTTACAACACCCGAGCAGACGAACGGGATTTTCACGCCTCTAGTACACCGAGGACTTCAACACTTGCCTCTTACAACACCGAGGACTTCAATAAAGATGAAGATAATTGTTTGTTGACGGTATGTGTTCTTGCTAACACTATTTTGTCACTTGTACTACAAACTTCCTATAATCTTATCCTCAAATAGAATATTTGTATATATGAAGATTTGGAAGTGGATATCGTGTTGAATCAAAAGAATGTTAAATAAATTTCAGGATTCAAAAATGATATATGATAGAATATGAGAAATTTGAGCGCTTGAGAGTATAAGATTGAGATCAATAGAATAGAGATTAGAATGATAGAATTTTGTTTTTTTTTTTTGATTGGAATAATGATTTCATGATGTTTATATAAGAAATAAATAGTTGTAACCCTTTATGAAAAGGTACAAACAAAGGTCATGATCATTGGTGAAGAGAAAGAGAAGCAACCGTTGAAGAAAAGGAAGTGTCTATACGAAAGGTTGCTTTCTGTTTGAAAACGGTCGACAGGTCAAAAAGGACCAGTAGAAAAGAATTTGAATATATATACGTTATGTACACTTGTGCACGTTAACTATGCATTCTGGGCGGAAATGGTCGACTGCCATCTTTTTTAACCGGTCGACCGGTTTAGCCCAGATTGCACAATTAATATGCATTCATTTATATATATATATATATATATATATATATATATATATTCAAAGATTGAAGGTATAAGATTATTTGAGGATAGATTTTAACATAAATTACATTGCTAACATACCAAATAATCAACCTCTAACATATGGAGCTCTTTGTGACTCTTTAATGAATAACTTCTTTTTGTCGATATCCCTTTGTCTTGTCGATCACTGCTTATCCCTTTGTCAGAAATCAAAACTCTATAAAAATCTTGACTCAACATTCTCCCCCTTTTTGATTGATGACAACATAGTTATGAATCTCCACCTGTATATGATATCCCCCTGAGATTGTGTCCTGCATATATACTGTTAGCACAATTTTCTCCCCATTTGTCATCGACGAAAAGGAGTTGTTAAATGAGATTATAAGCAACATAAAACTATGAAAGCAACAATTTTCTCTCTCTTTGTAAATGAGATTTATAAGCAACATAAAACTACTACCATAGATCAAGAGTAACATTCACACAAGATGATGATACACACAAGTCTAGTACGAATTAAAACACGACACTATTTAGTACAAGTGCCAGATAAAGTCTTTAAAGCAAATACTAAAGTCATAAGAACGCAAAATAAACTAAAAGAGACTTAATCTGACTCCGTCTCTCCCTCTTCTTCTTCTTCTTCTTCTTCAACAAGCTGAGATTTTCTGTATCCACGTTCACGACTAGTTCCCGAGCTTATACCCTCCTCCGAAGATGTCCAAGCAAAAGTAGGAGGAGCTGGGCGCTTGCCAAGGTCTGGAGCTTGCATTGATGAAGATGATCCCCCACATGATATTGCTTCCCATATGAAACGAAGAAAGACTTAAGTTTGTTAAAGCATTTATCCATTTTTGTATGCTTAAGTGGAGCTTCAAGAAGGAATTGATTTCGAGCAATAGCGTCAAGTGATTCTTTTGTTGAGGAAGATGGTCGTAAACGTTTAACTTCCTCAGGTTTAGGGCGGGATGATCGTGATGAAGCTTCTTCATGTCCTTGTTCTTTACATTGTTCAAAAGGCATAATATTAAAGTATGGAGCGGGAAGCTTCATTCTTGTAATCGATGCTTTTTTGATAACTTTTGGTTTGGAAATTGAAGACATGGGAGGTTCAATGCCACAATCAAGCAAGAGACGCATAATATACTCGTTATAGAACAAGTGTGGCCTAGAGCAATCATTTACTTTCACGATCTCATCAAAGATCATACCAATCCAATTTATACGAATACCGCCATAGATTGAGTATAATGCCTTGAAATTTTCTTTATAGACGGCATCAAAATTTCCTATTCTCAGTAAAAGAGAGTGCATAAGAGTATGATGAAGAATTCTTGCAGAAGGCCGTAAACCAATAGACTTAGTTCTATCCTTGTCATCTTCAATAAATTGATGGCTAATTTGATTACGGACATGAACATTGCAAAAATTACTTGAGAATTTTTCACCGATAAACGAAGAACCAAGAACGGTTGCCATCCTATCACATGAGATAAACACTTCTTTACCACAAATAATGGACCAAAGACAATAATTAGGATTCTCTGGCTTGTTTTTCTCTAAATTTAGGTTAGCATGGAATAACTTGATCATTACATGGTTAATTTCCACATTGTTTTGATCAAAGTCAATTAGGTTTTCAATGTCGGCATCCTTTGTTAAGCCAAGAATACGATAACTAGAGAAATCAGAGAAATTAACAAAAGAACCTGGATGGATTGTAAAATCTTTCATCTCATTCCACCTTTTGACTGCAATTGGATCCACAAGCCACTTCTTGACAGAGAGATCGATTGGTTAAGTTTCGGTGGTAGAAGCTTGCTTTAATTTCTTTTGTGGAGGAGCCATTTGGGTGAGATTGGTAGAAGATTTTAGTTCTAGGGTTATGAGAGTTTGCAAAAAAAAATGTAGAGATGGAGTTATGAGAGTTTAAAGAAGAGATGGAGTGAATAAATAACCGTATGTGCCTTTTAAAAAACAAAACAGCACGAAACCGGTCGACCGCCTCAAAATCATCGTTCGACCGTTTTCATACAGAGGCAAAAACGGTCGACAGGTGGTTTCTGGCCGGTCGACTGGTTTTCCTGTGAGTTGGTTTTCTTCTTCTTCTTGCATTTCTGAGTTTAACGGTCCATATAATATTAAGTTTATTCAAAACATGATATATATATATACACACACACATATATATTAGTTCATAAAAAAAACAAATACGAGAATACAATCATAATGTTGAAACAAATTTAATGAGACGTAGAGGAATTATGGTCAGAAGTCTTTTCTTTGACATCGGTAATGCGTGGTTTCCATGGCGACCATTTTTCTTTCGCTCCTTCATTCTGAGCATAGTTTTTATCCCATGAATTTGGGCTTCTAGAGGATGAAGGTGCATGAGGCATTGGCTCGTATACGTCATGTTTGTTTGAACCACAAAAGAATGATGCCATTCTTTCTAGAAGAGATAGAGGTTCCGAAGTTAGTTGTTGCTCATAATGCAGCTGTCTTTGAAGATTTATTTGATGTTTTTGATAATGATGAATCTCATTGATCTTCTCTCTGGTACGGGGTGAACAAAACAACACCTTCTTTGCTCGTTTTGAAGTTGGCGTATTGCCAGGAGTATGTGTAACGTCCCGCCTTTTCGCACGATTTAAACCGACACACGCGCCAGTTCAACCATACGGAAGGGCAGATTGTTATGGGGTAAATAAGAAAAACGTGAAAGAAATAAAAGAAAACAGAATCTCGCAGCGGAAGGATAAAATATAATAATAAAATGTATAGTTTATAAATCTGTTTACAAAACATTTATATACTACATATCAGAGTTACACATACCAATAACAATGCAGCGGAATTAAATGGTGTAGTGGAATAATATAGTAGATACTAGTAATACAAATCTTCGTCCTCCAGAGCTAAATCCTCAAATCCTGAAACGCTCGGACTGACCCGAGCGAATTGAAAAGACAAAACACTCGAGTCAGAACTAAAAGATCTTATGTGAGTTAAATCAACAGGAGTAAATATGAGTGCAGTAACTCAAGAGATGCTCGGGATTTACATCTCCTAAGGATCCGTTAAACTATTTACTATGTAGTATATTGCGCTATTATAATAGTGTCTAATTGTAAAATAAACTTACTTTTTAATAGCGTTAAGGGGTTACCCATATAGCCCTTAACACAGAATATATTCCCATAGTCTATACAGTACCGTAATCTCCCCCGTACTGGGCGTCGTCAGAGGGCACTCCATAGGTATGGTACAAAACAAAACTCGTAGTAAAGGCTCGGTATGGTAGGTGACACGGCACAACTAGGCAATGCCAGGGTAGATATACCAATTGCTATCCGGGCTGGTGGAAACGCGTAGCCGCAGTTACCGCCCACCTCGAACAAACTCCCCCTAAATCAAAAATAGAAGTGGCCACTGAATCAATCCAAAGTCAAAGTATAATATCGAAGAGGAGCGTCCGATCAGAGGTATGACCTCATTGGCTCGAGAATCACTCATGTTTTAGCCACCTTATGCCAACTCACGGGAGTCGGGTCCACGTATTTACCTTACAGGAAACGTCACCACCACCTACTTCATTCTGGAATCTCCACCGCGTACACGGTTAGTCAAAGTGGTTTTCAGTATCGACAGAGAGTATGTCCATATCCGATCCCGGTCTCTTTGCCAACCCATCGTTATTATAACACCGGGTCATTTAAAAATAGTTTATACTTTAAAACAAAAATAAAATTTTCCATTTCAAAACTATGAATACGATATAAATTTAAACCCAAAACAATATGATATCATTTTATCTCAAATATAATTCTTTTCAAAAATCATGCTGGTTTAAAATTTTAAATATCCGGAAACCAAATATTTGAAATATACTTTCAAAGCATAATATTTCGAAATTCAAAATTTTAAAACCATAACTTCAAAAACTTGAATGGTTTGGATATTCAACGAATGTAAAATAAATGGTTTAACTTTAAAGTTACTTTGTAAAGAAAAATAATTTCCATGGCTTTTCAAATATATTTCTTTATTTAAAGTTTAAACCATAATTTAAATATCACTTCAAGTTCCAAAAACCCCTTCAATTTCTATATATATATATATATATATATATATATATATATATCCATTTGGAGTATTAATATTTCAAAACTAAAGTTGGATTTTCTTCTTTCAACAATTAATATTCTATTATTTAGTCTTGAATATTCATATAAATTCCATAAATAAAACTCCAATTTCTAGCAATTAAATATTTTCTCAAATTTAATTTATACTAGAATTTTCATTTTTAATTCATCTTGGAAAATCCAGTTATAAATATCATACCTTAAAATTTCCAAACTTAAACATATAAGATAAATTTCCAAATTCCATTTTCTCAATTTTTCATTTTTATTCAACAGGTTTATACACAACTAAATTTTCAAATTTTTAACTTCATATGTATATATATCGAAGAATAATATTTTATAAAAGATCAAAAATCAAATTTTTATAAACCGTATCCCATCCAAACCATAGAAATCACTTTAAAATAATTTATATATAGACCACGGTGCCTGTATAAAATTTTCTATCCTACGGTCAAGTGATACGAATATTTATCATTTCATTCCGCAATTTAAAAATAAATTTTTGCGGTTGTATATCATTTCAAACCACAATCCCGAAGAAAACGAAAAATGCATGATAAATTGCAGTTTAATGATATAAAATAAAACATCCATTCATCAACATCATCCATCATCCAAATCACAATCATCATCCAATAATAGTTCAATATCAATATATATCTGATAATATATATCAGGTAATAACTGGCGGTTATATTCAAAAATAAATTTAATCAACTATTAAACTTACAGTTTATATTTAGTAATAAATTTTATAACTGTTTACTAGAAGTTCCTACGCAAATAAACAAATTCTAACTATCAATTAATATGCAATAAATAAAATAAATTAACAGTTAAATTAAATAACGCGATTTAGCAAATATGATGAACAAAAAATGCCAAACAGTTATAAATAAATTTCTACTCATATCTAAAATAAATTTAACAAACATTAAAACTTTTAGAAGTTGTGAGTGGGTTAAAACACTCACCTTTTGAATTTAAATTGAATTTAAATCCGATTTAAACCCAAAAATTCGATGGTCTCCGAATTGGTCCAATCTAGTTCCAAACTGTCCGGAATTTAATTATGATCCTAACAAAAAAGTTTCGCGTGAATCCGAGGTCGTATGAAAAAGATATGCGATTTAAACGATTTGAAAATCAAAATAAATTATAAAACAAAACAAACCTTAATTAAATACTCGCCACGTCACTATCGTCTTCCACGCGCTTTGGCTACAGGAGCACGCGAATATGTTTCCAGACCGAACCCAAAACGGAAAACGAACACCACCAGTAGATTGCGTATTCTGAGAACTCCAACATATAATTTTTCTGGAATTTTTAGAGGAGTTTGAATTTTGACTTTTATTTGGATTGAAACTGGATCTAGAAATTGTCTGTTGCCATTGAAGAAGAGAAGAAGTTGAAGAAGAGACTATACAGAGGAATGAAGATGGAGGCTAGGGTTTCACCGCCTATTTATAGATAGATCGCAAAAGAATAGGTGTGCACGAATTTTAACGTGCAAACGGAGGTGGTCCCAAAAGATAAATAATATTAATTACACACGTTATGGGTTTAGGAAATAAATAAATTCCTTATCATTTACATTTTATTTTAAATGTATTTACAAATGTAAATCTAGACGTTTCGTTTACGTTTCAAAATATATCCACAATTTTATTAATTTCCAAATTGATCTAAACAAATTTAGATGTAAATTAAAAGCTGATAAGTCTATCCATTGCAGTGTTAATTTCTCCACTTCCTTATATTTAGAATGGAAACGTTCACTTTATTTCCTCAACATTCTTTTATTTTCCTTAAAATGCTTATTTGTTACTTGCAATTCATAATGTAAACATTCTTATATTCTAAAATGATCAACTTATACAATATTAAATCAGTTCTTATATTTCCAAATAATGTACATTCATAATGAAAACATTCTTACATAAATTTTATTAATTGCACTTTGTTTCTTTTCCTTTTTCAATTGAAAGATTTTAATAAATTTATTTCCTATTAATTTTAATCTTCCACTTCAAAACAGACCCTAATTGTTGAAATCAATTAAATAAATACGTGAACATTGTAATCCTTATTTATAGTCAAGCAAACATGTTTATAAAATTATAGGTTTCGACAAGCATTAAATTACATACTAAATAAATCTTTTTCTCTATTCAATTAAATAATCAAATGTTTATTCCATCTAAAAATTTTAAGTAGAAGGATTCCATGTTGTGTTCAAAATCTATTATTTTAATATCCTTGAATTTTAGTTTAATCTCTATAAACGAAACATTTAAACACTAATTTCATTTATTTTGCAATAGTTAATTAAACCAAAATATCGTTTTCTAAACTTAAATCTATGCTCCCATTGATTCATTCAATTTGCACTTATTATGTATTATTTTAACAACTCATTTATAACCTTGAATCTATTCCCCAAATTTCACATTTCTATCGTTATATACATTTGAATTCCATCCTATTTAATATTTCAAATATTCCGTCATTATCATTAATGAAATAAATATATTGTTAATTATTGCAATTGATTTTCCGTTATAACTTAATATACTAAATAGGTGGTAAATCTTAAATACTTGTTCTCATTAACGATTTATTTCTACTTACAAATTAATGCAATTATTACCTATTTCCATCTTTATCTCTAAATAACGTAAAATGTTATATTCAATTTCCATAAATTTCAATAGATTCAAATTATCATATCTATGAAGAACATTTACGTTATTACCCATTTATTACCTTAACTTATTCAACGTAACATTTAATTTTTATTTAATGCAATGATTTCCAAATCAATTGAATTGAATTAAATATATATGTATGACTCATAATAACTTGTGGTCACAATTCTTGATCACCATTAATAAGTTTATTATTTACAATCCAATAATCTCCATTCTATATATATATATATATATATATATATATATATATATATATATATATATATATATATATACACGAATTAACTAATTCAATATTTCCATTTCGTTTTCCTATCCTAAATTTATTACTAAGTGTATTTACTCCATCCAACAAGTTGGAATTCCATTTTTACTATACAATCATTTCCCTATTCACTTTTATTACTAACCCATCATCATTGCATTTATTGTCCTTTATTGATTAATTAATTTACCCCATATTCCCTTAAACTCATACTAACGAAACATTCGATTCTATTTATCTCATAAACTCCATTTCATAAATCTACCTGCAATTTCTACCTAGAAATAAGGTTACATTTCCGTTGAAAATACATTTACATCTTACTTTACTACATTAATAGTTAGTAACGTTTATATCATCAACCATCACTTATGAATAATTAGCGTTTCCTATTTATTTTGTTACATTCACTTATATTCATTTATGAATAAATTGGTATTCCCTTTAACCTATTAATTACTAACTTTAATTATTGCAATTCATTTACCTAACATAAATTTTGAATCTATTTCCAAATTTTCATATTTCAATTAATTAACACCTTACAATAGTTTACAAATAAAAGGGATTGCACTAATTACATTATTTATTTTCTTGCATTACTTTATTACCTCCTTTTATATTCAATTTCCGTAATCAATATTTTATTCCATTGACAAATTCAATACTTGCAACAATTTCCACTATTACTATTAATTGCAATATATAATTTAATTTGCAAATTTTAATTACCTTTGATACATCAAATTTCAATATTTTCTTTCATATAAGTTAATAAGATTTTTATTTCTTTCTAAATTTTAAAACAAAATCCTATTAATTTAATTCATTTCAAACATCGAATTTACGTGGGTCGTTACACTCTCCCCCACTCAAAACTTTTCGTCCTCAAAAAGGAAAAGAAGGGAAAATTTAAATAAAATACATCTTATCCAGAATATTTAACTTATAAACAATTAAATTTACAAAATTAATCACTTTAAATAAGATATCCTATTTATAACTATTTAATCCTTTATATTTAAATTATTAAAGTTTGGAAAAACATTTCCAAAATATTTCCAAGATACTGCATTTTCTTATATAATCCGAAGGGTTACAATTTATATAAAGTGAAATATTTAAGCGGTTTCAACCATTAATCAACCAATCAATACAACAACCATCAGCTTTACAAACAACATACATACACAAGACAAAGCAACCATTTAATCCAACAAACAAATAGTTGTTCGGGTTCAAAAGTTGAAATTGTATGGAATGAAAATAACTATCAAGTGCATCCTTTACTCAACAGTTTTAGATGGAACAATGATAGATTATTTATTCATCCAACAACTTCAAATTCTCTTGCCCAACCAACCATAAGTCAAACAATAACAATTCAAACCAACAACCAAATTAACTTATTATACATTTATTTCATGCTTTAGTTGTTTAATTTCTTTTCTTTCATTTATTGAGTGATTCCTTCATTACTTACAATTTTCATTTTTCATTTATTACAATATTCATTATATTTGCATTCCGTTTTATTTACTTAAGTTTATAATCATCTATTTATAATACTTAAAATTTCCATTTTAACTTAAGTTTATACATTTAATTCTCATTTTGTAATAGCAAATTCATTGAATACCTTTATTACCTCAAGCTTCACTTATAAGATTTCCCCTTACATTTTCTTACTAACATTGCAACTTTTATTATATGGTAAGTTATATATATGCTTTAAGAATGTAAGTGAAAATTATACAAGTTTCTTCTCAATTCCCTTAATTAATTAATGGTTTAATAGTTATATTTATTCGTTTTATAAATTACAATTTCAACTTACTTTTAATTTCATTCATTTATTTAATGCTTACAATTTCTATTATATTTAATAATGGTAACAATTTAACTACACTAAATTTGCAACTTTATACATCAATTCTTATAAATAAAGAAGTTCATTAATTCATTTAATGATGTTTACAATCGTTTATTTACATTACTTATCTTCCTATTGTATTAAATTTTACTTTAATTAAAGGTTCCAATTTCTACACTTAATTGAACTATTAATTAACTGGAACTTAAGAACCAAATACCGGGTTTAATTTTTAAATCATTTAAAATAATAGATAGATATCTATCCTTAACATATATATATATACACATATATATATATATATATATATATATATATATCCAATTATAATTAAACGATAAAAATTTCTTAAACAATTCTGCAGTAAATTTCTACAGTGGCCTTCACACTTTGAAACTCGAAAATGAAAGTCGATGATGCGTGCATTCATCACCGAGATTATTTTCCAACAACAGGGAGGAAAGTACAAAACTTATTTTTCCGAAATCTTCTTTAAAACAATTTTTCCGAATTATATTGAAATATTTATATCAGAAAATACTTATAAATAATATTATTATATTCCAAAATTTATTCGAAAGAAATTTCAAAACCCCGGAACTTAAGTTCTAAATTTCCAAATTTCATCGATCTTATTTTCCAATCTAACTTATATTATTAATTATACACTTTATCACCTAACAACCAATCTATTGCAGCCAAATATAGATATAGATTGAAAATTTTATTTTATATATAGAAAATATAATAGGAAAAATTATTTCATTCACCTATATTAAACAGATATTATGTCGGTCTGTCCTATTTAGTGTTTAGAAACCCCTATTGATGTCACAGCACCCCATGCATCAACCAGAATTTATAAATACAAAACGGAACAGATTAACACAATATTGAAACCTTTTTATAACACTAACAAGTACGCTCTCTCATATATATACACTCAACGGCTCCCGTAGGGTATTACTACCCTATTATCAAAGAGTCAAACCCCACAAAGCCAAGGGTTATCGCTAAACCAAAGCTCTGATACCAACTGTAACGTCCCGCCTTTTCGCATGATTTAAACCGACACACGTGCCAGTTCAACCATACGGAAGGGCGGATTGTTATGGGTTAAATAAGAAAAACGAGAAAGAAATAAAAGAAAACAGAATCTCGCAGCGGAAGGATAAAATATAATAATAAAATATATAGTTTATAAATCTGTTTACAAAACATTTATATACTACATATCAGAGTTACACATACCAATAACAATGCAGCGGAATTAAATGGTGTAGTGGAATAATATAGTAGATACTAGTAATACAAATCTTCGTCTTCGTCCTCCAGAGCTAAATCCTCAAATCCTGAAACGCTCGGACTGACCCGAGCGAATTGAAAAGACAAAACACTCGAGTCAGAACTAAAAGATCTTATGTGAGTTAAATCAACAGGAGTAAATATGAGTGCAGTAACTCAAGAGATGCTCGGGATTTACATCTCCTAAGGATCCGTTAAACTATTTACTATGTAGTATATTGCGCTATTATAATAGTGTCTAATTGTAAAATAAACTTACTTTTTAATAGCGTTAAGGGGTTACCCATATAGCCCTTAACACAGAATATATTCTCATAGTCTATACAGTACCGTAATCTCCCCCGTACTGGGCGTCGTCAGAGGGCACTCCATAGGTATGGTACAAAACAAAACTCGTAGTAAAGGCTCGGTATGGTAGGTGACACGGCACAACTAGGCAATGCCAGAGTAGATATACCAATTGCTATCCGGGCTGGTGGAAACGCGTAGCCGCAGTTACCGCCCACCTCGAACAAACTCCCCCTAAATCAAAAATAGAAGTGGCCACTGAATCAATCCAAAGTCAAAGTATAATATCGAAGAGGAGCGTCCGATCAGAGGTATGACCTCATTGGCCCGAGAATCACTCCTGTTTTAGCCACCTTATGCCAACTCACGGGAGTCGGGTCCACGTATTTACCTTACAGGAAACGTCACCACCACCTACTTCATTCTGGAATCTCCACCGCGTACACGGTTAGTCAAAGTGGTTTTCGGTATCGACAGAGAGTATGTCCATATCCGATCCCGGTCTCTTTGCCAACCCATCGTTATTATAACACCGCGGACATTTAAAAATAGTTTATACTTTAAAACAAAAATAAAATTTTCCATTTCAAAACTATGAATACGATATAAATTTAAACCCAAAACAATATGATATCATTTTATCTCAAATATAATTCTTTTCCAAAATCATGCTGGTTTAAAATTTTAAATATCCGGAAACCAAATATTTGAAATATACTTTCAAAGCATAATATTTCGAAATTCAAAATTTTAAAACCATAACTTCAAAAACTTGAATGGTTTGGATATTCAACGAATGTAAAATAAATGGTTTAACTTTAAAGTTACTTTGTAAAGAAAAATAATTTCCATGGCTTTTCAAATATATTTCTTTATTTAAAGTTTAAACCATAATTTAAATATCACTTCAAGTTCCAAAAACCCCTTCAATTTCTATATATATATATATATATATATATATATATCCATTTGGAGTATTAATATTTCAAAACTAAAGTTCGATTTTCTTCTTTCAACAATTAATATTCTATTATTTAGTCTTGAATATTCATATAAATTCCATAAATAAAACTCCAATTTCTAGCAATTAAATATTTTCTCAAATTTAATTTATACTAGAATTTTCATTTTTAATTCATCTTGGAAAATCCAGTTATAAATATCATACCTTAAAATTTCCAAACTTAAACATATAAGATAAATTTCCAAATTCCATTTTCTCAATTTTTCATTTTTATTCAACAGGTTTATACACAACTAAATTTTCAAATTTTTAACTTCATATGTATATATATCGAAGAATAATATTTTATAAAAGATCAAAAATCAAATTTTTATAAACCGTATCCCATCCAAACCATAGAAATCACTTTAAAATAATTTATATATAGACCACGGTGCCTGTATAAAATTTTCTATCCTACGGTCAAGTGATACGGATATTTATCATTTCATTCCGCAATTTAAAAATAAATTTTTGCGGTTGTATATCATTTCAAACCACAATCCCGAAGAAAACGAAAAATGCATGATAAATTGCAGTTTAATGATATAAAATAAAACATCCATTCATCAACATCATCCATCATCCAAATCACAATCATCATCCAATAATAATTCAATATCAATATATATCTGATAATATATATCAGGTAATAACTGGCGGTTATATTCAAAAATAAATTTAATCCACTATTAAACTAACAGTTTATATTTAGTAATAAATTTTATAACTGTTTACTAGCAGTTCCTATGCAAATAAATAAATTCTAACTATCAATTAATATGCAATAAATAAAATAAATTAACAGTTAAATTAAATAACGCGATTTAGCAAATATAATGAACAAAACATGCCAAACAGTTATAAATAAATTTCTACTCATATCTAAAGTAAATTTAACAAACATAAAAACTTTTAGAAGTTGTGAGTGGGTTAAAACACTCACCTTTTGAATTTAAATCGAATTTAAATCCGATTTAAACCCAAAAATTCGATGGTCTCCGAATTGGCCCAAACTAGTTTCAAAATGTCCGGAATTTAATTACGATCCTAACGAAAAAAGTTTCGCGTGAATCCGTGGTCGTTTGAAAAAGTTATGCGATTTAAACAATTTGAAAATCAAAATAAATTATAAAACAAAAAAAACCTTAATTAAAGACTTGCCACGTCACTATCGTCTTCCACGCGCTTTGGCTACAGGAGCACGCGAATATGTTTCCAGACCGAACCCAAAACAGAAAACAAACACCACAAGTAGATTGCGTATTCTGAGAACTCCAACATATAATTTTTCTGGAATTTTTAGAGGAGTTTGAATTTTGACTTTTATTTGGATTGAAACTTGATCTAGAAATTGTCTGTTTCCATTGAAGAAGAGAAGAAGTTGAAGAAGAGACTATACAGAGGAATGAAGATGGAGGCTAGGGTTTCACCGCCTATTTATAGATAGATCGCAAAAGAATAGGTGTGCACGAATTTTAATGTGCAAACGGAGGTGGTCCCAAAAGATAAATAATATTAATTACACACGTTATGGATTTAGGAAATAAATAAATTCCTTATCATTTACATTTTATTTTAAACATATTTACAAATGTAAATCTAGACTTTTTGTTTACGTTTCAAAATATATCCACAATTTTATTAATTTCCAAATTGATCTAAACAAATTTAGATGTAAATTAAAAGCTGATAAGTCTATCCATTGCAGTGTTAATTTCTCCCCTTCCTTATATTTAGAATGGAAACGTTCACTTTATTTCCTCAACATTCTTTTATTTTCTTTAAAATGCTTATTTGTTACTTGCAATTCATAATGTAAACATTCTTATATTCTAAAATGATCAACTTATTCAATATTACTCAATTCTTATATTTCCAAATAATGTACATTCATAATGAAAATATTCTTACATAAATTTTATTAATTGCACTTTGTTTCTTTTCCTTTTTCAATTGAAAGATTTTAATAAATTTATTTCCAATTAATTTTAATCTTCCACTTCAAAACAGACCCTAATTGATGAAATCAATTAAATAAATACGTGAACATTGTAATCCTTATTTATAGTCAAGCAAACATGTTTATAAAATTACAGGTTTCAACAAGCATTAAATTACATACTAAATAAATATTTTTCTCTATTCAATTAAATAATCAAATGTTTATTCCATCTAAAAATTTTAAGTAGAAGGATTCCATGTTGGGTTCAAAATCTATTATTTTACTATCCTTGAATTTTAGTTTAATCTCTATAAACGAAATATTTAAACGTTAATTTCATTTATTTTGCAATACTTAATTAAACCAAAATATCGTTTTCTAAACTTAAATCTATGCTACCATTGATTCATTCAATTTGCACTTATTATGTATTATTTTAACAACTCATTTATAACCTTGAATCTATTCCCCAAATTTCACATTTCTATCGTTATACACATTTGAATTCCATCCTGTTTAATATTTCAAATATTACGTCATTATCATTAATGAAATAAATATATTGTTAATTATTTCAATTGATTTTCCGTTATAACTTAATATACTAAATAGGTGGTAAATCTTAAATACTTGTTCTCATTAATGATTTATTTCTACTTACAAATTAATGCAATTATTACCTATTTCCATCTTTATCTCTAATTAACGTAAAATGTTATATTCAAATTCCATAAATTTCAATAGATTCAAATTATCATATCTATGAAGAACATTTACGTTATTATCCATGTATTACCTTAACTTATTCAACGTAACATTTAATTTATATTTAATGCAATGATTTCCAAATCAGTTGAATTAAATTAAATATATATGTATCACTCATAATAACTTGTGGTCACAACTCTTAATCACCATTAATAAGTTTATTATTTACAATCCAATAATCGCCATTCTATATATATATATATATATATATATATATATATGTATGTATGTATGTATGTATGTATGTATATATGTATATATACGAATTAACTAATTCAATATTTCCATTTCGTTTTCCTATCCTAAATTTATTACTAAGTGTATTTACTCCATTCCAACAAGTTGGAATTCCATTTTTACTATACAATCATTTCCCTATTCACTTTTATTACTAACCCATCATCATTGCATTTATTGTCTTTTATTGATTTAATCAATTTACCCCATATTCCCTTAAACTCATACTAACGAAACATTCAATTCTATTTATCTCATAAACTCCATTTCATAAACTACCTGTAATTTCTACCTAGAAATAAGGTTACATTTCCGTTGAAAATACATTTACATCTTACGTTACTACATTAATAGTTAGTAACGTTTATATCATCAACCATCACTTATGAATAATTAGTGTTTCCTATTTATTTTGTTACATTCACTTATATTCATTTATGAATAAATTGGTATTCCCTTTAACCTATTAATTACTAACTTTAATTATTGCAATTCATTTATCTAACATAAATTTTGAATCTATTTCCAAATTTTCATATTTCAATTAATTAACACCTTACAATAATTTACAAATAAAAGGGATTGTACTAATTAAATTATTTATTTTCTTGCATTACTTTATTACCTCCGTTTATATTCAATTTCCGTAAATCAATATTTTATTCCATTGACAAATTCAATACTTGCAACAATTTCCACTATTACTATTAATTGCAATATATAATGTAATTTGCAAATTTTAATTACCTTTGATACATCAAATTTCAATATTTTCTTTCATATAAATTAATAAGATTTTTATTTCTTTCTAAATTTTAAAACAAAATCCTATTAATTTAATTCATTTCAAACATCGAATTTACGCGGGTCGTTACACTATGAATGCATTGGTGATGACACTTTGATTTCTGTTTCGGAGTTTCAGGAGAGTAATATTCTTCTGGCTCAGAACATGTGACCGAAATATGGGATTTCTGAGCACACTCATCACAAATATGTGCCATAATGAACTATATGTATGAATTTTTAGGCTTAGATAGGAAGTGATAAAAACAATATTTTTTGTCAAGCATGTATAAAAAAAAATTCCTATATATAAGCTTGTGGATGAGAATTGTCACGCAAACTTGGTCGAAGAAAAAATTAGAAGCACATATTCAATTTCCTAATATAGCAAGAAAAATAATCCGAAAAGAACTTAAGAATATAACATTAGTGATTACTTATCAAGTTCTTTTCTAGAAATTAAACCAAGTTCTCTACGAAATTTAATGAAACTAGACTCAAGTAGAGGCTTAGTAAAAATGTCCGCTAGTTGACTATCAGTTTGGACATATTTGAGACATATATTTCCTTTTTCGATAATGTCCCTAAAGAAATGATGACGGATATCAATGTGTTTGGTTCTGGAGTGATTCACTGGATTCTTAGAAAGATTTATAGCACTTGTGTTATCACAGTATATAATAGAATTTGATAAATGAATATCAAAATCTTGAAGTGTTTGTTGCATGTATATTACTTGAGTACAAGCGAGAGCCGCTGATATATATTCAGCTTCACATGTTGATAGTGAAACACAATTTTGTTTCTTACTAAACCAAGAGACAAGTGATTTTCCAATAAAATGGAACGTACCACTTGTACTCTTTCTATCCGTTCGACAGCCTCCAAAATCAGCATCACTATATGATACTAATTCAAATGGACATTCTTTTGGAAAAAAAGACCGAAATCTTTGGTATTATTAAGATAACGAATTATACGTTTCACTGCTCGTAGATGTGATTCCTTTGGATCTGCTTGAAAGCGTGCACATAGACAAACACTCATCATTATATCTGGACGACTTGCTGTAAGATAAAGAAGAGAACCAATCATGCTTCAATATAGTTTCTTGTCAACATTCTTACCATTTTTATCTTTTTCAAGATGTGTAGTTGTACTCATAGGAGGAGGTTTACCAGATGTGTTATTTAACCCGAAGCGTTTGATAAGATTTCCGCAGTATTTTTCTTGATTAATAAAGATACCATTTGAAAGTTGTTTGATTTGAAGTCCAAGAAAATATGATAGTTCTCCCATATGAGACATTTCGAATTCTTTGGTCATAATATTTGCAAATTCCTTGCAGAGTTTATCGTTTGTTGAACCAAAGATGATATCGTTTACATGTATCTGGATAACTAGAATATCCTTTTGAGAATGTTTGATAAATAAAGTTTGATCGACTTTGCCTATTTGAAATCCTGAGTTAATAAGATAGCTACGTAGTCGTTCATACCAAGCACGAGATGCTTGTTTTAAACCATACAGAGCTTTCTTAAGTTTGAACACATGGTCAGGGTATTTTTCATGTACGAACAAAGGAGGTTGTTCGACATATACATTCTCTTTGATAAATCCATTGAGAAAAGCACTTTTGACATCCATCTGATAGAGTTTGAAATTATGGTGACAAGCAAAAGATAATATGATTCTAATAGCTTCTAGTCGAGCAACTGGTGCAAAAGTTTCTTCATAATTGATACCTTCTTCCTGATTATACCCTTGTGCTACTAATCTTGCTTTATTTTTGGTGTTATTTCCTTGTTCGTCAGCCTTATTTTTATAGACCCATTTAGTACCAATAACTGACTGATCGGTTGGTCTTGGAACAAGTTTCCAAACGTCGTTGCGCTCGAACTGATTTAGTTCTTCCTGCATGGCAATGATCCAGTAATCGTCTGTAGCAGCTTCTTTTGGATTCTTCGGTTCGATATTTGAGAGAAAAGCAACATGACCCATTTGGTTGAGTTGACTCCTTGTTCTGACATGTGATGTTACTTCATCGATTATATTTTGTGCCGGATGGTCTCTTAATATCCTTGGTGGTGATTGTAACTCACATATTTGAGGAATATTCTCAATAATTATTTCCGAGTCAGAATCAACATTTGTGATGATTGGATTATCAGCGACTATTGTTTCGTCATCATTTGATATATTTTGCGGACGCTGATAGAATTCATCGAAAGAGACATGAAGTGATTCTTCAATAGTTTTGATTTGTTTATTAAATATACGATAGGCCTTGCTTCGTTCCGACTAACCGACAAATATTCCTTCATCGGCTTTTGGATCGAATTTGCCAAGTTGGTCTTTCGTATTTAAAATAAAGCACTTGGAACCAAAAACTTTGAAGTATGAGATTTTAGGCTTTCTTTTGTTAAATAATTCATAAGGAGTATTCTTGGTAAGAGGTCTTATGGACACACGATTTAAAACATAACAGGCAGTTGCGACGGCTTCTGCCTAGAAATGTTTTGGTAAGGTGGTTCCATTCAATAATGTTCTTGCACATTCTTGTAAAGTTCGGTTCTTCCGTTCTGCAACTCCGTTTTGTTGTGGAGTTCTGTGAAACGAAAAATTATGATATATACCTTTCTTTGTACAAAAATGTTCAAATTCATTATTTTCAAACTCTCTGCCATGATCACTTCTTATATTTTTAACTTTAATCCCTTTTGATTTTTGAATTCTTTTGACGGAAGATTTGAAATGATCGAAAGTGTCATTTTTGTTTTTTAAGAAAATTGTCCATATGTAACGGGAGAAATCATCAACAATTACAAGCACATATCGACTGTGATTTATTGACTGAACCCTAGTAGGTCCAAATAAATCCATATGTAATAACTCAAGTGGTTGTAATGTTGATATGACTTTCTTGGATTTAAAAGATGATTTGGTCAATTTTCCTAATTGGCATGCATCACAGATGTTGTTAACCTTAAAACTTATTTTGGGTAGTCCTCTTACTAGATCGTTTTTGGCTAGCTTGTCAATAGTTCTGAAGTTTATATGACAGAAGCGTTTGTGCCATAACCATGGATCATTATCATTAGCCACAAGACACATATCTGAATTATGATTAATATTCATATTCAGAATGTATATATTTCTGTCTCTATAACCTTCGAAAACTAAATTATGGTCTTTATCTAAAATACTACACTTATTATCCGAAAATGAAATTGTAAAACCCTTGTCACATAACTGACTAATACTAAGTAAATTGTGTTTCAAGTTTCTAACTAGCATGACATTAGTAATGAGAGGTAAGTTAGATGTACCGCAATTGCTCACATCGCCTTTGCCGATGATATAGCCTTTGAATTATCTCCAAAAGTGACGGAGCCACCATCTGAGTATGTAATATTTGTCAATAAGCTCTTGTCTCCAGTCATGTGCTTCGAGCAACCACTGTCCAATATCCACTTTCCTCTTTTATTAAGTGGGACCTGCAAAAAATAAAATTAAGTCCATGGTACCCACTTTTTATGGGGTCCTAAGAGTTAGGTCTTAGGAGTCCAAACCCATACGGGTCAGGTATCCCCTTTATATATATATTTTGTATTAAGATGCACAGTATTCATGAAATTCTGAATATATTTGTTCCTAATCAAATTGTTATTTGTTTTAGGAACCCGTATTTTGATAGTCTTAACATTTTTCTTCTGAAATTTCACAACTGGATTTGGTTTGAAATATAATAAACTAAGATTTTTCTTTGCTTCAATCTTTTGTACTTTCTTCTTCCTTTTATTACCAAGATGTTTCTTGGTTTCTTGTTTCTTATATCCCAAACCTTGTTTATTTGAAACAGATTGTGAACTTTCAATGATTTTTGTCAAATTTTCTCGTCCTTTGTTAAAGTTAGAAACATTTTGAGTAATGTTATCTAACTTAGTTTGTAAACTAGCCTTTTCTAGGTCCAGAATTTTGACTTTTTCCTTAAGCTCATGATTTTTAGTAGTGAGAGCATCATTTTTCTCTTTTTGAGTTTCAATTTCTTGACTCAAAATAGATAATTGAGTGTCAACATTAGATGATGATTCTTGAAGTTATTCAAGTTCTTCTTCTAATATTTTCTTCTCGTCTTTTAACATATCTCGTTCAAATTATGCTCTACTCAAATCTGCTTTGGCTTGTTTTAGCTGTCGTTTTATGTCTTTATATTTGACTATCAATTCAGCATTAATATCAAGTACTTCATCAAATGTAGGAATTTGTACCTCATCTTCTGTTGCCATGAAACAGACATTTGCTTGTCATCTTCCGTATCATTATCACTTTATGATGAGTCTGTATCATCCCACGTTACCGAGAATGCTCGTTTCTTTGATTTGTCCTTATTATATTTTAATTTGTCATTTTCTGACTTCTTCTTTTGCTTCGGACAATCCTTGTGCATGTGCCCCTTTTTGTGACAGTCGAAGCATTCTATAGCGGATGATGTTGGTTTATTTGATCCAAATTTCTTTCTGTTATAACGACTGGCTTTTCGCTGTTTTAGTAATTTTTTGAAACCTTTTGCTATGAATGCCAGATCTTCATCTTCAGACTTTGATTCATTTTCGTCTTTTTCAGCATGGAATGCCATGTTCTTCTTTTCTTCTTTTTGTTCCTTTCTAGTCTGTAAGTTAGCTTTATAAGATATTAGATTTCTATCAATTCATCTGGCTTCATGACGGAAAGGTCATTAGCTTCTTCAATTGCTAATACTTTTCCTTCCCATTCACTAGTCAAAGCATGTAGGACTGTTGAAACAACATCAAAATCAGAATACTTTTGTCCTAAGCCAATAAGTGCATGGTGAATAGTTTGAAAACGTTAATACATATCACTGATTGTCTCATTTGGTTTCATTTTGAAATTTTGAAATTGACTTTTCAGCATGGCTATTTTGGCTTGTTTAACCTTGTTAGTACCTTCATGAGTGGTTTTCAGCGTTTGCCAAATTTGATATGTAGTAGTGCAGATACTAACACGGTTATATTCATTTTGGTCTAATGCACACAAAACAACATATTTATTGCTTTTGCATTTACGGCTGCTGCCGTTTTCACGGCCGCTGTCCGTTCTGAATAATCAGTTGTTGGATTCACTATTTCTTTTTGAGTAGCATTCCAGGAATCATAACTGTTTGATTGCATAAAGAATGACATACGTGTTGCCCAATAGTATAGTTAAGACCATTGAAAAATGGAGGTCTTTGTGTCGATTGACCTTCCGTGTAAGTGGTGTTTTGAGTGCTTGAACTTGCGTTATTTTCCATATTACAAGAATATACCAAATAACTGTGTTGTGGTTATATGATGACCGTGCTTTGATACCAAATGAAAATGTGTACGTGCTAATACAGTGCACACGGATCGTGTAATATGATGTTTAACACACAAAAATATGGCTAATCACAGATAATAGAAAATTCAATAAAGCACACCAGAGATTTTTATACTAGTTCGGAGCACCGTCCTACGTCTAGTCCCAGACTTCTATCTGGATTTTCACTACCAACTACCTCGCTTCACCCGGAGGAACAGGTTTACAACACCCGAGCAGACGAACGGGATTTTCACGCCTCTAATAC
Source organism: Allium cepa (assembly GCA_030765085.1). Classification (NCBI taxonomy): domain Eukaryota; kingdom Viridiplantae; phylum Streptophyta; class Magnoliopsida; order Asparagales; family Amaryllidaceae; genus Allium; species Allium cepa. The sequence goes on from CM060928.1 coordinate 1,036,423,690, forward strand.
ACCGAGGACTTCAACACTTGCCTCTTACAACACCGAGGACTTCAATAAAGATGAAGATAATTGTTTGTTGACGGTATGTGTTCTTGCTAACACTATTTTGTCACTTGTACTACAAACTTCCTATAATCTTATCCTCAAATAGAATATTTGTATATATGAAGATTTGGAAGTGGATATCGTATTGAATCAAAAGAATGTTAAATAAATTTCAGGATTCAAAAATGATATATGATAGAATATGAGCAATTTGAGCGCTTGAGAGTATAAGATTGAGATCAATAGAATAGAGATTAGAATGATAGAATTTTTTTTTTTTGATTGGAATAATGATTTCATGATGTTTATATAAGAAATAAACAGTTGTAACCCTTTGTGAAAAGGTACAAGCAAAGGTCATGGTCATTGGTGAAGAGAAAGAGAAGCAACCGTTGAAGAAAAGGAAGTGTCTATACGAAAGGTTGCTTTCTGTTTGAAAATGGTCGACAGGTCAAAAAGGACCAGTAGAAAAGAATTTGAATATATATACATTATGTACAATTGTGCACGTTAACTGTGCATTCTGGGCAGAAACGGTCGACTGCCATGTTTTGACCGGTCGACCGGTTTAGCCCAGATTGCACAATTTAATGTGCACTCATTTATATATATATATATATATATATATATATATATATATATATTCAAAGATTGAAGGTATAAGATTATTTTAGGATAGATTTTAACATAAATAACATTGCTAACATACCAAATAATCAACCTCTAACATATGGAGCTCTTTGTGACTCTTTAATCAATAACTTCTTTTTGTCGATATCCCTTTGTCTTGTCGATCACGGCTTATCCCATTGTCAGAAATCAAAACTCTATAAAAATCTTGACTCAACAATTGACTCGTCCTATGATATTTCTACGTAACCAAAAGTACGTAATCCCTTGGTACCATGAAAGGTCATGAGTAATGCACTGGCCACCATATGGAGAGCGTTATTTATAGTAATCCCAATAGTCATATCTGTATCGTTTTCTCAATACATCTTGGCTAGTAAGATTTCAGCGTAAATATTAAAGTGTCGATTCCCAATCGTAGTTATGAATACATTCATAGCTGCAATTGAGAAACAACTTCTTATAAGGATATTTTTCTTATATATTTTTGACAATTTGTTTCTTTATTTGTATCTCTATATAAAAGAATATATTAAAGAAAATAAAACCAATATTTGAATAAATTCTCTATAAGACTTAAGTTATATGATTGAATTACATAATTACTTCTGTGGAACATCCTTAACACCATTGTTCTTTTACTTACATTTGTGACAAATTACGAAGCCTTATGCATACGTCATCAATTACATACCCGTACACTGGGATGGGGCCTTAGTGATAAGTCTATGATAATTTGTTTTTATGACCATATTCGGATTGTTCTTCCCTGTTAATTATGAATCATTTTACATGTGTTGGTTATGAAGAACATATCTCGATTTCTTATCATGCTTTTAGTTCCTATTGTATTTATATTGACTTATTTTAATTATAATATGTTGTTGAATTTACAATAAAGGTAACCGCTCCTGGCTTCCACCCAAAATTGGGAACATATATTACTTTCGTCGCGACATTACTAAAGGCAATGTACATTGCCTTCATAGTTGAATTTGCCAAAACCTCTCATTTAGTACATTTCTAACTCTAATTCCATAATCATGGTGAATATGAATTTAAATTGATTTACTATGTTCGGTGTCACTTATGAAGTTTGAGTCAAAACACTCCTTATAAATTTTTGTTGTTTTCATAAATATTTCTCTTATATTTCGCAAATACTTGAGAATACTCTTAATTATAGTTTAGAGCTTTTAACTCAGATTTTCCATTCAGTCAAAGCACTAAATGCCTAAGAAATATTCGATCTAAGACATAGCATAACAAGTATGATTCTTCCTCTTGTGATGCAAAACGGATCTTATCTCATATGCTCCATATCAAACATTATAATATGGTTTCTACATTTGTCAACTGGGATAATCTCAACATCCTCTTATAACAAGTGTAAATAATGTTTCTTCTAAATCATTCATCGAGAATTGAACAACCACACTTTAAGTGATTTTATCAGAGTACAACGCTAACAATCGGTAGCATGTTATTTACTTATAGTATTTCTAATTGATTTAGTACCATTGATTTTATTTCTTAGTAATACATGCTTTCTCTGCATTTTAATTGAAATTTAACTATTTTATTCTTGTGTCAAAATACTTTCCCAAACTCTAGATGCTTTTTAGATGCCATTGTTGTATTAGCTCTTGGATCTTGCTGAAAACCCATAAACATTTTTTCTCTCCTGTTGATCTCACTAGCTTCGAAATATTATGCAATTATAGGAAAATGGTCTCTTATAAATCATCATTTAGAAGTCATGTTTCAACATAATGTATTAGAACATAAGTGTGATGACCCGAAATTTTAAAGCAATATCAATTTAATAATCTGAATTGAAAATTAAATTGATTTAATAATTTTGTTAATAAGATTTGAATTAATTTAATTAATCCAATAAAATAAATAGTTAGTTGATAGATTTTATCTTTTATATTTATAATATATATAGAATATGTATATATTGCAAATAGATCTTGTTTTAATTTAATAAATAAATGAATCCAGTTTTCTATAAAAATATATATCTTTAGAAAATTGGGAATTATGATTTTATTTAAAAGTTAAACTTTTAAAAGATTAATTAATAAATAAAATAGGGTTTTAAAATAGTTAAGATAAAAATCTAATTTGTCTAAATTGGTTTATTTGATAAAAAGTTTTTTTTAAAAGTATGTAATAAATAACTAAATAATTTTTACATACATAAGATAAATATTGAAATGATTTAAAATATGTTTAATCAAGTCTAAATTTAAATAAATAACAATTAGGTTTATTTTGATATAATTGAAAAAATAAATAATTTATTAATAAAGAAACAATTTCTTTTAATAAATTATTTAAAGTTATTAAATGTTGTGATTTTCAAAATATATAATAATACATTGTTTTAACAAATAAATTTTTAATAAAAATAATTGATTTTCAAAATTTAAATTGTGTAGTTATACATGTAAATAAACTTGATTTCAAAATTTAATTTGAACTTGAATTCAAAGCTTGAAAACTAAAATGTAAATATTTTTAATTTTCTTTGATTTTGAAATATTTGTATAAAGTTTATTTTATAAACATAGTTGGATTTATTCATTTTAAAATTTATCTACATGTAAATAAATACATGTTAACTAATTAATTAAACATGGATTTTCATTTATCTTATATTAAATATCTAATTAAAATACAAGTTAACTTAATTATTATTAACATAAAAAGACAAGTGTAAACTTTTTAGAAACCTAAATTAACATGTGTAAATATATTAATCAAGGTGCATGACAAATGTTATAATTAGGGACAAGTGCCAAAATTTAATTTAGCTTGTTCTTTTGTTTCTATTTTGAAATAAATTTCTGCTAGCTTATGTGAAATCTTCTTTCCTTATTCTTCTTTTCTTTTCTAAAACCAAAGCAAAAGAAATCTGAAAGAAAACACAATCTCTTTGAACCAAAATCAGTTTTAAACAAGTTAAAATCTCATCTTCATTTTTTTTAAAAAAAAAACCTGAAACATTTTAAACCTATAATTCACCTCCAAATCAATGCCTATCAACAAATTTTCAAAGCTTGCCTGCATTTTTTTCAAAAATCTGCGATTTGCTCTCAAGCAAATCTGTATCATTCAAAACAAAGCCTGCATTTCACTTAAACCTGGAATTTCAAAGTATGCATGCAAGAATTTAGTGATAAGCCTTCCAGTTTTTAACTCAAGCAATCCAAGCAACTCAAAGTTTAAAAGCAAGCATTGGAGTGCAAAGTTTAAAAAAATAGGGGTTTCAGTTTTCAGGCTCTTCAATGTTCTTCTTTTATAACAAATGAGTAACTTTATTTTTTTCTAAATTTTAAGTATAAAATATGGTTGCTGCTATTTCTGTGGTTAAATCTATAGAATGTATATTTGATGATGAAGTCTGCAGTATGCATATTTTTTTCCCATATAAGTATCCTCTGTTTAAATTTTATTTTCCCTGTTTTACATTTAAATTCATTTTCTTTTCAAACAAATGTTAATAGGACTTAGTTTATAAACAAAGGTTGTGTGTTTTATCATAGATTAATGCTTTAAAAATTTATTTAAGCCAAAATCCATCTGAGTGTCTTTGGAAAATAAAAAGAAAAACATAACAGCGGTGATTAATATACAAATTGAAAATCAAACTTTGTAAATTATGATGTTTAGCAATGTAAATGGAAATACAAAGCAGAAATAGGAATTTCAATATAAAAATCAGCATTTTTAATTAAGGGGTATGGGTGTTGTTCTCTGTTAGACAGAAATGGGAAAATTGGTGACCTCGGTTGATCAATAGATTATGGGGTATCGAGATTCTTCCATAAGGTAGTGGAGTAACCAATGGGCCTAGGAAAAATAGGTGAAGGTGATGAAAACCACCATGGTTGCAGTATTGCCGTTTTACTTCCTGTAGCCCTAGTTTCAGCTAGGTAATTTGTTTTGGTCAGTATTATCTGTAGAAGTCATCGAGTTGAATGAGATATTGGGGAATGTTAGTATGATGGTTGATGAACATGTGGCTGGAGTCACTGCCATTCCGGTGGACAGATGGTTGAGGAGGAGGCGTGTTCCAGGTTTGGGTGAAACCTGTTTTCTTCTGGTTACAGGTTTGGCATTAAGTCTCGAATTTGATTTTGGGTTGTGGAGGGAAGAATTGATGGTCGTGTTGGGTCGTGGGGTTTGTCGCCGTCGTGGGGAGACTACCGGAGGTGGTTGGAGATCGCCGTGGGCACGGTGCATGTGCACCGTGCACTTTTGTTTTCAGGTAGCCTAGGTGCAAGCCATGGGGCAACTCGAGAATCACTCGGGAAGTTGTGGGGTATGGCTCGAAGCAGTGGGTTTGCTGACTCGAAGCAAATTTTGTTCATGCTCGGGTTTAAGCATATTAACAGGTTGTAGTTTTTAAACATGTAGTTCTGTTTTTATTTAAAACTAAAATTTAAAAATTAATTTAAATAAAGTAATGTTTTAAATGAGATTTAAATCAAGTTTTTAAATCTGAGTTAAGTTTAAATCTAAATTTAAAAATGTTAGGAACTGAGTTGATGATGTTTTGATGACAACAACCTTATATAGTTATTATACTTTACTTTATAAAATATATACTAACATTTCCATATATATATGTATGTATGTATATGTATATGTATATAGGAAGTATATGCAGGTATCATCGAAGACTGATCAGTATAAAGACTCAAGCATCAAGATGAAGATTAGAGATTCAAGATTCAAGACTCTAGAGAATCAAGATTTCAAGATCTCAAGATAAGTGTCTAGTATTTTGTTAAAACTTCATAATAGCACTCTCATCTTTCTTCCAATTTTCTTTTGGGATGGAACCCAATTTCTATCGAAACCAGTGGCTTACAAACCCACGACAAGTAGCTTACAAACCTAGACAAGTGGCTTACAAACCCACGAAAATCAAAATCATTTAAACTACTTTGTACAAGTTCTCGAGTCCTATGGAGGAGCTCTGTAGGAAGGTTCTTGCAACTTCAGTTCGAACAGATTTTTCAAAATGTTTTTAAATCTGTTTTCAAAATGTTTTAGCTTTCAAAATCATGTTTTCAAAAATATTTTCAAACTTTGTTTTAGCCTTGAAATATTCCTCTATTCTGATTTTAAAAACTTCTATTTTTAAAACATCAAAACTTATTCTGATTTTAAATATTACTTATATAATTGACGGTCTATATCAATTATATATATATATATGTATATATTTAAAATAATGTTTTATATTCATTCTCTATCTTAAAATATTGTTTAAACACTTTACTTTGCTTCAGACAAGTTTCAACTTGTTTTAAGTTCAATTGTCTTTACAAAACAATATCTCTATAATTTTGAACTAAGGGATGTCGACATAAGGGGATACCCCATGTTGACATGGTGACAGTTGGATTCAAAATTCAACTTTTCAAAAGAAGTGTCCATTCCTTCGAAAACCTTTCGCCAATGGTTATGACTGTTGTGCATCTATATAAAGGCTTCCAAAACGAATTTTACTTAACAACTACTTTCTTATTTTCTTCACTCTTTCTTCTCCACCATTTCATATCCATAAAACTTCATATTTTCAAGATCGTGCCATCATTCTGCCAAATTCTCGATAGGAAATCATTTAGATACTCTCTCTATTTGATTCTCCATCATTCTACTAAAGATCAAAGTGATATTCATAGTTATAGGATTAATTTGTATTCAAAAAGTCCATAGAGTCTATCCATTCAAAAGGATTGTTATTAAGAAGTATTAGGGTGATCTTTTGTCCCATAAATCAAGAGAATTTACCCCAGACTCGGAGATAGGAGGGTTACTCAAGGCCTTAGAAATTGAGGGTTGTAATTTGGATATTGTCTTATAAAAATCTGTACAAGGCTATTGCCTTGGTACAGGACTGGATGTAGGAGGATTCCGAACCAGTATAAAATCCGGTGTGTTCTTTCCCTTTACTTGCTTTACTTTACTATTTGCATTTGTTATATGTTGTGTGATCATTCTGTGTTAGAATTCTGTTTAGATCTGTGTTGAAAGTTTTAATTTAGTCATATAGTTCATATATTCTTTAAAATACTATTCACCCCCCTCTAGTGTTATTTCTGCCTTAAGATGCTTAATCTGCATCCCTAACAAAAAATAGATTCAAGATGAAAAGTAATCTAGTTTGGAAATAGAAGGATTTTAAAATTCAAATTAACTTAATAATATTAAAATGTCAAGTAGTTTGAATTTCAAAATAAGTTTAAAAAGGTAAGTAAGGTTTTAAAAAAAATCTGAAGATTAATCTGAATTCTAATTTTGAAATGTAGAAAGGTTTTGAAATTTAAAAAGTTTTAAACAATTTGAAAGTTTAAGGAATAATTCAAATTTATTTGAATTTAAATATGAATTTGGTTTTAAACCCTTTTAAACTTCTTATCTAAATGAGTATATCTTAAGTTGTGAAATGAAAGGTAAAAAAATGTGTTTTGAAACTTTGGTAAGATAATTTGAATTGATATTTGAAAGAAAATTTAAAGTAATTTGTTTTAGTGTTTTGTTTATGATAATGTGATCATTAATAAGGAAATATTTTATCTTTAAAAACAAGTAAGAATTTAATGATTTGAATTATCAAGTTAATTAAAATGGATTATTTATTTAAATGAAGTAATGATTTGGAAAAAAAAGTAAAAGTAATTAAAGATTTTTAATGTATTAATTAAAGTTAAGTTAATTAATTAATTTAGATTAATTAAATATGCAATTAAGGTTTAAACTAACTAATCGATGGTTAAGATTATTTAATTGGGAATAATTAATTTTGTAATTAAGGATTATTAATTGGATTTTAATTAATAATCAGGGATTAATTAATCAAGTAATATAGAATTAATTAAGTTATAGTTAACAAATAATTAATTTAATTTAAGATTAATTAATAAATAATTAAAGATTAATTAGTTTATAATTAATATTTATTTATGAAAGTTAATTACTTAAGAAAAAGTAATTAAGGAATTAATGATAGTTAATGATGGTCATTAACTGATTATTTAGAAATTAATGAATATTATTGATAATTAATAATTAATTAGATTAATTAATTAATGATAATAAACTGTGAAATTTATTTAAGTTTAATTACTAAATGAAAGTAATTAAGACATTAATTACTTAATGTAATTAATGGAGTTTATTGAGATTGGTTTAAATTAATTAATTAAGTTTAATTAATTTTAAATATAGAATTGGATAACAATTACTTGATGTAATTAATGATGTAAAATTACTTAGTGAAGTAATTAAAGATAATTACTAGATGTAATTAGTGGATGATGTTGGGGTTATGAAAATAATTTGAATTGAACTATTTTTGTATAATTAATCAAGGGATTAATTAAAGAAATTAATTAAGGAGCAGTTAATTTGATAATTAATTAAGATAGTCAATTACTGAATGAGATCAATCAAAGGTGATTAATAATTATGGTTTAAGTAAGATTGATTACTGAATGTAATTAATTTAAATTGAGTAATTAATTTAATATAATTAAGGATCATTAATTAATATAATTAAGGATCATTAATTAATATAGTTAATGAAATAATTAAGATTGATTAATCAAGATTAACTAATCGATAATAAGTGATTAAGTTTAATTGATTAATTGTAATTAATTAAGGGTTAATGTAATTAATTATAGTTAATTAATTAATGAAGTAATTAAAGGTTAATTATGTATTTAGTTTAGAGTAATTAATTTTGTGAAATTAATTAGAGAATAATTAATCAAAGGTTGATTAATTAAGATGATAAATTAGAGGTTAGTTGTTTGCACAAAAAATGGGCAAACACCTCCAAGTCGTAGGATTTAGTCGATTTTATGTTGTTCTTAGTGATTTGGGTGATTTATGAAAATATGTAAAAAGAAGGGAGTAAACTGTAAAAGACACGTATTTATAGTGGTTCGGCCAGAACGTGCCTACGTCCACTTCATATGTTATTCTCCTTCACTATCCGGATTACAAGTACAAAGCTTTGATTACAAGTGCATGAAAGTCGTTTAAAAGTTATGTCCGTGCTTGAGTTCTCCCCCCATCCCCTCCATTGTTGTACCCCTACCCCTCTATTTATAGAGTGAGGCTGGGGTAGGGGTCTTGGATGTATATAGTTATTGGTGGGCCTGGGCTGACGTGATCTGGCCTGGCAATGTTGGTTCGGTAATGTCTTGGTCCGGTGGTGAGTAGATCATGGGTTGGTCTGGTGGTGAGTGGAGCGCGGATTGGTCCGGTGGTGAGTGGAGCGTGGATTGGTCCGGTAGTGAGTGGTGCGTGATCTGGTCCGGTAGTGGGAGGAGCGTGATTTGGTTTGGTAGTGCCTTGGTCGTGCCTTGGTTCAGTCGTGCCTTGGTTCGGTCGTGCCTTGGTCCGGTGGTGAGAATACACCACAAATTTGCCCCCCAAAGTGGGGCATATGCCTGCATATGTCGCGCTTTGTTTTAGATCATTCGGTTTGGACACTCTCATTCGGCTCAAGTGCCGAACCAGTTGGCACGGTTATCCTATGCTCGCCTATAAGTATTGGCTTCACGCCTCTGTCATTCTTTACAGTTTGAAATAGCCGAACCAAACCTTTGTCTGCTGAATCGTGTCACCGAACCAGATATTACTGCCGGACCAGGTGTGGCTTTCTTCTGCCGAATAAACTTTATGCTTGAACTACCGAATGAACTTTAGGGAGTATGGGTGCCAAATGGACTCTTAGCCTCGAACTACCAAATGAAACTTAAGGAGTATGAGTGCCGAATGGACTCTTAGCCTCGAAATACCCAATGAAAATTTTGTGCTTTGAATTATGAATGAGATTCCAGACTGTATGTACTTGTTTGTTTAAATCTCTACATTCCTGGTTCTATCGACATGCTTTCTCGTGTTGCAGATAATGTCTCATAAAGTAGAAACTCGCTCTGACGAGAAGAAATCCAAGGACAAAGGAGAGTCCTCTATAGTGCCCCCAGTCCAGGCAGAATCAGAACAACATGGACCAACCCCGAGATCATTAGTAGACGGGTACGGTCCTCGTGAGCTCCTGAACTCACCGCCTGACTGCTTTCCCAGCTCCCTCAAAGATGAGCAGCTTGATGTTGTATCTAGATCTTTTGGGATAGACAGAGCGCATATGATGTTGCCGGAGAATGGGGTGATGTCGTATAACCCCCCAGAAGGGAATTTTGCTTACAGTAGGTATCACTGCATGTGCGGAGCCATCCCTCCGATCAACGCTTGGATAGTCAGCTTCCTCGCATACTTGAAGGTGGCCCATTTCCAGCTTCAGCCCAACTCTTATGCTATCTTTGTGAGTCTGTTCATTATCTTCCAGAGAAAATACAGGCGTCCCCCTTCCAACCGGGAAATCCGATACCTGTACAACTTGAGAGGCTACAAGAAGGAGTCTCCTTATGTTAGCTTATAATTGGACGTGTCTTTCAAGCCAGTCCTGGACTTATATTCAAAATTTAGCATGTTCAAGAAGGAATGGTTCTTTGTCAGAGATGACTCCTTTTCTTTCCACTGCTTCACTGCTGGCTGTAAGTTGAATGTCATTTATAATTTCCATTCTGACCGCAATGCTCCTCCTTATGTGATTTACTTCTTGCTAGCGACAGGTGGCTTTGCGGTAGTAGAGAACGATCGCCTGGTTCATATGGCTGAGGAAATAGAAGCCATTCCGGAAAATGAGAGGGCAGCCTCTTATTAGATCAGGAATGCTACTCTTTTAGGGCTCAACTTGATTCTGCCACGCCAATCTATGGTCAAGCAAAGAGACACAGCTTAGGATAAGGCCACCAAAGCTAAAGGAGGGGTTCCGGCGAAGAACAGCAAAAGGAAACCCTTCTCGAAACATCCAATTGCCGGGGGGAAGAAACTTAAGAAGTCCGATAAACCCTCCCCCAGCACATGTCCAGATATCCCGGAGGAGGAGGAAGATGTGGAGGACAAAAGAGGTGAGGATGAAGGAGGTGAGGTGGAGAGCGGAAGTGGTGGAGAAGGTGATGGTGATGGTCATAGTGATGATGGTGGTGACGGACAGAGTGGTGATGGTGCAGGGGCTTTGTCTTCTAAGCAAGCAGGTGTGATCTAGGAGTGGACAGACGATGATCTCCGCCTAGCTCTTGAAGGGTTGGAGGGAGGACCGGCTGTAGTAGAGAAACCTAAGAAACCTGACAAGGCCGAGACTGGCGCCGATTCATCTTCCAAGAGCGCTTTAGCTGAGGCAACTTATGCGATTCAAGGTGAATTTTTGGCTCCTGCAGACTCTATTTATGATAAGGATTTAGAAACATTTTATGGCCAGCTCCCATCATAGAGTGAGATCCAGGACTTATTGCAGTATCCTACTCCTTCCCAGGGTTTGTATAACAAAGCATCTCTTTACTCTTCTTAACTTGATATATTTCTTGAATTATAGTTCAACGTATGCTTGTAACACTTGTTTTTTATCCCAGAAGCGGGTAAGGCAGCCAAGACATCAGATGTCCGGCACCGTCTTGAACAATACAAACTTCTCAAGGCTTCTACCAAACCAAACCCTCCGACTGACCGCCCTGGAGACCTAGTCGGCTACCGCCCTCTTCTTGGAGTTATCGAAGAGGATATCCAAAGGAAGAAGAGGAGTCATTCCTTGTTTGAATCCTCACCTGGTCCTCAGTCCCCAACTCAGCCTCTTCGGGATACCACGAAGAAGAATACTAAATTTATACCTTCTCCGCACCCGTCTGAAAATCCTACCGTTACCCGGATAGGCTATCCCGGCTTGGCTCGTAAATTGTTTGTAGGTCATCCGGATCTGGATCCTGGTTCTTGTGATATTACCTTTGATGAGGCTACCGGTGAGCACTTTCTTCCCCGTAATCCTATGGTAAGAGTATTGGGTGAAGCTAAGTCTCTGGACCTTGATTTGCTTACCACTCGGGTTGTAACTTTGGGGGACGAAGCTAAGGCAAATATTGACCGGGTTGCTGAGGAAACCAGAAAGCTGATGGGGCATCATTCCCGGATGGTCAAAGCTGGAGAAGAAATTGGGAGTGCTAACATTCGACTACGGTTAATGGTTTCCGACCAGGCCAAACAGCTCGCTGATCAGGCCATCCAGATCTCCTAACATGAGGCCGCCTCAAGGCAACTAAAGAAAACCATGGAAAAGGCCAGCAGAGCGGAGTTACGAAAAATGGAAGCTCTTTGTAAGGAATGGATTGATATGGCTATTGCGACGGTGGATGAGGTCCGGAAAGAGGATCGAGAGCAGGTACGGGAGCTATCCGGGAAACTTGATGCCGCTGAGCTTATTCAAACCAAGCTGAAGGAGGAGATGGAAGCGATGAGGAAATCTTTCCAGGCTGACTGCTCGTGATACCAATCGGAGAGGGATGCTGCTACTGTAAAGTTGTTGGCTTCTAAGTACCGAATAAGGGAGTTCGAGGAGAATGAGGGAATAGTGGATGAGATGCTTCAGGACATATACTTTCGCACTTGGAAACAGGGAAACTTATTTTGGATGGATGATTATCCCCGAGTCATGGCCAGGATTTATCTCAGGTCCCTGGATGAGGCTAAGGCCAATGCAGATAGGGAGGGTGGCGTGGCCTTTAGAATGGATGTGGTCACGGTTCAATTCACCAAGGAGGAGAAAGCGGCGGTGAAAGAGGGTATGCGGCTGCTTACTGTTGAGGAGGTTGGTGTGCAGTTAGAGGATGATGATCAAGGAGCAGATGTTGGTAAGTCTTCCCTTTTAGCTTCTCGTAACTTGATTTCTTATTGTTTATGACTATTAATGGATTCTCTCCCGAATTGGACAGGCGGGACCTCTGGAGCACCAACCACCTCTGGTTAACATGTTGAGAGTTCCAATCCCACGATCAAGGAGTTCTCGGAGGGCTAGTAGGATAGAGGTAAAGCTCCGACGCAGCCGATTCCTTGACTTGATCTGGATATCTTTTGGTTTGTTTGTCATTGCTGCCTATGTCAGTCCCAAAACATTCATGTAACCTTTAATATGTTATTGTGTTATTGGTAACGAACGACTTTACTATGTAATTTCAAACTTTGGCTGATTCTGTCATATTTGAATGCTTTTGTTATTTTGGTGTGTTGCATAAGAAATACAGCTGTGCACACGCCCGTGACTCAATTGTGTTTGATGTCAAGTTCTTGCTTAAAATATAATTTCATATCTTGCAATGTTGGTGTGATGTGCGAATAAATTATAGCTACGTATTCATATACAAAAGAAGAGAGTACCGCCTTTCATTTTTTAGTCGTAAATGGTTGCTTTGAATGCCTTGTTGACTGAGTATGGAATGCAGCTGAGTGACCTGTCATCCAATTGCGAGTTCCCGTCCCCATTAGTGAGCGTCTCCTATTTTGTGTCCTATACTTTAGGGATCGTTATAGAGGATAGGAGGAAAGTTTTTAAATAGAAATATAAGAAATAGTAAAACTTCCAATCACGGAAGGCCTGCGATGTGCTTAAGTTCGTGGCAAACGGGTTTTGTAGTCACTTTCCATAGTTGTGGGTCTTGGAGACATTTGTCACCCATCTTACGCCTCCGTGGGAGTTTCTTTTTTTTACCACAACCGTACTTAAGATACTCGGAGCTGAGATCGCGCATAGTAACTACCCGGGCCATTATGGCCCGTAATCGTGGGTATTATTCGATTTACCGTGGCCGGCTAGCGTGGGTGCCGATCATCAACTGTGAACTACCCCTGGCTGGCCACACCTTATGTTGGGGTTTAAAGTAGGTTCACGGTTTCCGGCGAGCCAAACGCCGTAATGAGCTGCCTAGGCTATAGCCGGCCTACTCGGTGGCTTGTAATCGGCTCATTACAGTTGGCTTTATGGGCCGATCACGAGCAATGAGTTAACCCGCAGCAGAGGGATGCTGGAGCAAAAGTGTCCCACTGGCGAGGGCATAGATTCGTATAGTACCTGTTAGGTCTTGTCCAGGTGAAGTTGCGTTGTGATGTGTCTTGAATGGAAATGCCATTACACATATGGCCCGTTCCAGATTAGATCAAGCGCTCCGGGGCGTGGGTAGACTCGCTTGAGGACAAGATCTCCTTCTTGTAAGCTGCGATGCTTGACTTTGGAGTTGTATTGCGCTGCCACTTTTTGCTTGTGAGTTGCTGCTTTAAGTGCTGCATCGTTTCTTCTCTCTTCAATTAGATCCAAAGACATGTGAAGGAGTTCTTCGTCCTCTTCTGGGTTGTAGTGGATCCTACGGTGGGAAGGTACTATAGTTTCGAATGGAAGCATGGCCTCCTATCCGTATGCCAAAGAGAAAGGAGTATGCCCCGTTGATGTTCTGAAAGTTGTTCGGTAGGCCAAAGTGCCGTAGGATATTCATCCACCCAAGCGCCTTTTGACTTTTCAAGTTTCTTCTTGATTAGAGTTTTGAGAATTTTGTTGACAGTTTCGACTTGTGCGTTTGCCTGGGGATAAGCTACAGATGAGAAGCTTTTGTGAATTCCATGCTCTTAGCACCAATCGGCGAACTCTTCGCTGTCAAACTGAAGTCCATTGTCCAATATGATTTTGAGTGGAACTCTATACCTGCATAGAACATTTTTGATCAAGAAGTTAATAACTTTTACCGAAGATATTTTATTTAGAGGTTCCACTTCCACCCATTTCGTGAAATAGTCGACTGCCACTATAGCATATTTGGCTCCGCCTAGGCCCACTGGTAGTTCCCCAATAAGGTCAACTCCCCATTCGGAAAAGGGCCAAGGGCTGGTCATTTGAGTAATCTCATTTGTTGGTAGTCGAGGAATCTTAGCAAACTTCTGACATTTGTCACATTTTTTGACGAAGTATACGGCGTCTTTGTTTAAGGTGGGCCAGAAATACCCATATCAGAGTGTCTTCTTTGCCAGGGTCTGCCCTCCAATGTGATCTCCGCAGCTTCCTTGATGGATGTTTGATAAGATTTCCTTGGCTTCCCTTCCAGCGAAACACCTTAACAAGGGGTTAGAGAAGCCGGGCCGATAGAGGATGCCTTCTTGTATTATTAGCGGGAAGCTCTCCTCAAGATTTTCTTGAATTCGTTACGCTCGTCGGGCAGTGTGCCATCTTGTAAGAATTTTCGGAGGGGAGTCATCCAAGTTTCCTCTTCGGTTGCAGCTATCAGATTCGCTTGCTCGAAACTCGGGGTTAATTGCCTTGAGATGGCTACTATTCCAAAATTGGTGTCGTCTTTCATGCTAGCTTTTTTGCCAATTCGTCGGCCTCTTGGTTCTCTTCTTGAGGAATGTGTTTGTTTAAATAGTGATTCAATTGATCGAGTAGCAGCTTGGTCTTCTTTAGATATGCTGTGAGTCGTTCTCCTCGAGTCTGAAATTCTCCTAGTATTGGTTTATAATAAGTTGAGAATCACTATGAAGACATAAAGAACTGACTCCAATCTCTAAGGCAAGTTCTAATCGAGCTATTACTGCTTCATATTCCGCATCGTTGTTGGTGGCGGTGAATTCCAACCTTAGAGCATAATGTAGCTTCCTTCCCCTGGGAGTGACTATTACAATACCTTCCCCCGAGCCTTGTTCGTTTGATGCTCCATCAACAAAGAGATTCCACTTAATGTCTTTTGCTATTTCAGATTTCTCCTTACCTTCGTTGGTAGTGAATTCGGCAAGGAAATCGGCCATGGCTTGTCCCTCGATAGCGATGCGAGGATGGTAGGTGATATCATATTGACTCAGTTCAATGCACCATTTAAGTAGCCACCCAGAAGTGTCGGGACGATGGAGTACCTGTCTTAGCGGTTGATCGGTTAGAACTCTGATCGAATGAGATTGGAAATAGTGTCGCAGTTTCCGTGATGTGATTAGTAAACAGTATGCCAGCTTCTCAAGTTTAGGATATCTGGCTTCTGCTCCCGTAAACCTCTTGCTTACAAAGTATATTGGCCGCTGCGCGCATTTGTCTTCTCTCACCAAAGCGGCGCTTAGAGCATGAGATGACACAGCAAGGTATAGGTATAGCTCTTCGCCTTCTTTTGGAGTTGAGAGTACTGATGGTCTACGGAGGTGTTCGATTAGGTTAAGGAAGGTTGTTAAGCATTCGTCAGTCCATTCGAACTTTCCTTTGTCTTTCTTTAGAGATTCAAAGAAAGGGATGCACTTGTCAGTCGCTTTAGAGATGAATCTGCTTAGGGCGACCACTTTTCCATTTAGGCTTTGCATTTCTCTTCGAGTGGAAGGTATCTTGATAAAGCTCGGACTTGTTTGAGGTTTACTTCAATCCCTCTGGCATGGACGACGAATCCCAAAACTTTCCTGATGATACTTTGAAGGAGCACTTTAGAGGATTCATCTTCATTCCATATTGGCAAAGTACTTGAAACATCTCGCCCAGGTGGCTTACGTGATCGTTGGCTTTCCTCGACTTTACTGGCATGTCATCCACATAAACTTCCATTGTTCGTCCTATTAGTTCCGCAAACATCTTGTTGACGATGCGCTGATAAGTAGCTCCGGTGTTTTTAAGTCCAAAAGACATTACTTTGTAGCAGTACAATCCCCGGTCAGTGATGAAACTAGTGTGGTCTTTATCGGGAACATGCATAGGAATTTGGTTATATCCTGAGTATGCGTCCATAAAAGATAAGAGTTCGTGCCCGGCTGTGCTGTCCACAAGCTGATCGATTCGGGGGAGTGGGAAGAAATCCTTCGGGCAAGCGTCATTTAAGTTGGAGAAGTCAATGCATGTTCTCCACTTCCCATTTGCCTTCTTTACTAGTACCGGGTTAGCGATCCACTCTGGGTAGATGGCTTCTCGTATGAAGTTATTGGCAAGTAGGTTCTTTACTTCTTCATCTAAAAAATGGGGAGATTGTTAGTTCCTAGGATGATGGTTTTGATGACAACAACCTTAGGACTTGTTACAAATTATCATAGTAATCTTGATATATATGTATATGCAGGAATATATAGGTACTGAGAATGAAAAATTTATAATATAAAGATTCAAGATTGAGTATAGAGATTCAAGATTGAAGAAACCAAGAATAAAGAATCATGAGTATCAAGCATCCAAGATTCCAAGAGTTCAAGAGTTCAAGACATCAAAATAAGTAATGGAGTCTAGATTTAGGTTAAAACTTCACAATAGCACCAAAATCTTTATTCGGATTTTAATTTTGGAATGGAATCCACCTTCTTGCTTTATTAGTGGGATGGAACCAGCGACCACTTTAGTGGGATGGCACTCACGGCCTTCTCAAGTGTAATGGAATCCCCAAAATTCTCAAAATAATTTATTAACAATTTTTCCAAAAACAATCTTTTTAAAAAGTCATCTACCTCTCTATTTAAATATTTTAGCCTTAATTTAAAAAAATGTTTTTAAATCATATGAATTTCAAAATAATTTCTTGTTTTTAAATTATCTCCTGGTTTTAATATTTAAGCTTTAAATCTCGAAAATATATTTTAAAAGAAGTTTATACTTAGTTTTTAATATTACTTTTATTATATGGTTAAACTATATTCAAAATGGTTTAAAAAGTTTAGAAATTGTTTGGAAAAGTTTTAGATTTGAAATTGTTTTAAAAACAAAATCAATTTTCAAAATATACATAGGTATGCCAACATCCCCCATTCCCATATGTCGACATGGTAGTCATAGAATTTAAATTCAGATTTTCAAGTGAAGTGTCTATTCGCCATAACCTTTCACGAATGGACATGACTATTGTTCTTCTGTAAATAGCAGTTGTTTTCAATGAATGTTAAGTCGGTTTTTATTCATTTTTTCACTCGTTCTTCTCCACTCAAGTATTCTCTTATAATTTAAATAAGCTCTGCCGAAATCCCATGTGAATCAAACTCGATTATCTCTAGTTTGATTCTCTGCCATTCTCTCATAAGATCTTAGTACTACTCGGAGTTATAGGATCATTTGTAATCAAAGAATCGAGTCTCTTCATCTATCAAAGTGATATTGGAACGACGTGATTGGGGCCGGTAAATAATTTTGTACGATTATAGCCCGTAAATCAGTTAGGTGATCTTGTAGCCTAGTTAAATCAAGAGAGTTTGCCCTAGACAAAAAAATAGGAGGGTGTATATCGTGGCCTTGAAATCGAGGTTGTAATATCGATAATGCATTTGAAAATAAATCTGCATAAGAAATTGTGCGGGACTAGATGTAGGGTAACTCCGAAACAGTATAAAATTCCGGTGTGTTTATCCTTTTATTTCGTTTTATTTACTATTTACAACTGTGTCTGATTCAGTGATTGTGTATGTGTTTTTGAATTGCATCTGTTTGTGTTTAATCTCAAAAAATTTCAGAAATTCCGTAAAATCAATTAAGCACTATTCACCCCCTCTAGTGTTAATCCGGCCATAAGATCCGCATTCCCTTTTGAAAAGACTTTGAGTTCTTAGTTGGAGATCTTGTTTCCATCAAGGCATCACCGACAAAAGGTTAAGTCCAATTTGGAAAATCTGGAAAATTAGCAGCGAGATTTGTTGGACTGTTTCCTATTATAGAAAGGATCTGAAAACTCACGTATAGAGTAGAGTTATCGAATATTTTGGCAGAAGTGCACAATGATTTTCGTATTTCTCATCTAAGGAAGTGTGTTCGAGATCCAAAGAGTGCTATTACACTGACCGCGTTTGATGTTCTAGTAGTGGAGCTGAATATGACTATTGTTAGAAAAATAGTTTGTATAATCACAAGAGATGAGAAGAAATTAAGGAACACGACAGTCAGAATAGTTAAAGTCCAATAGAGTGATGACAAAAGAAAATTCACTTGAGTAACCGAGAAGGATTAGAGATACTTGTTCTAACGTTTATATAGTATTTTTTACCTTTATGTTTGATTGTTGTGAGTACCTTATCTTAATATCAAGAACAATATTCTTTAAGAAAGGGAGTCTGCAATTACACTAATTTTTGAGCTACATCACTTAGAAAAATTAATTTGATAAATAAAATAAAATATTATTAAAAGTTAAGGGATTGAGATTTGTAAATTAATAAGGAGGCCATGCACTAATGAAGGTATAAGGAAAAGAGAATTAAAAAGAAGTAGGAGGAATATTGTATGGGTAAAATAGGAATGTCCTTTATTCCTATAACCTAAACCCTCCTATCCTTCATTTCTTATTCATTTCAACATTCATATACAAAAATAAAACACTAATGAGCTTGGCCGATCACCATTAAGGAAGTTCAAGAAGAAGAAAATAAGGAATCGGTTAGAAAGCTTGAAGAAATTAATCAAAGGGAAAGTCTCAACCTTCATAATACAGAGCCAAGTTGAATAATTGATTTACATCTCACTTTTGATAACTATTCGGCTTCTTGTTTATGTTCAATTTTTTTTTGCAAGTAACACGCCATGTTATGTTTTTTAAATATATGTACATGCTTGCCGATGATTTATATTATTTCATGTAGATTTTATGATATGTTTAGATTAGAAAACCTATCAAATGAATTCCAAAATGATTTGCATTTTTAATACATGATCAAACACATTATTTTAGAAGTAAGTTTCAAGTTTCATAATTTTCTATGTTACTATGGATTTATTATGAATTTTCTTCGAGAGAAAATAGATAACATTGAGTTTATATCATTTAAGTCAAATACATAATGATCTCAATTCTAAAAGTCAAAAAACATATTATAATGGAATTATGGTGATTTTGGGGAATTTTCCTAAGTATTTTACTATGGTTATAAAATAATTTAAGTTAAGGGACTTAAATGTTTTATATGTTTTATCAAGGGAAAGGGCTAATTTGCTTAAAACATTTTAAACGGTTAAGTTGTGAATTCAAGTAACAATCCAAATTCCACTGTGTCCAGATTTTTCGCAAAAATGCTAAAATCCAAGCTCACTAAAGCCCGAGTTTGGTATCTGGTATCCTAAAAATAGGCAAAGATAAATATCTCACTGCGGAACTGACTGAAATATAATAGGAAATAAATACTCATCATGGTAATAACACTTTCTAAACAAGTGTATTTTGACGACCAATATTTTGGAAGGTTTAAATTGACAATAATCCACACATGTCCAACTTAAACAATCTGTAATATAAATAATTAATGGGGTAAATTAAGAAAAATAGGGAAAGAAGAAGAAAACAAACACAGAATCTCGTAGCATAACGACAAAATATAATATTCAAACAAAAAGTTCATGAAGCTGGTTCTTCAATACATTTCATTATAATTTGTACCACATTTATTAGAGTTATAGATACATTAGGAATAAATAAAGTAATGCAGCAGACAACATGATGCATGAATACTGATATTAATAATATACCAAATCTTCATCATCGTCCTCTAGAATAAATCATCAATAAGCTAAAAAAATCAAGACTGAACAAAGCATAATGAAAAGATAAAACACTTGAGTCAGGACTAAAATATTCTTATATGAGTCAAATTGATATCACATATAACATGAGTGTCGTGGCATCAGAGATATTTATGGGATTTCACATCTCATGTCCAGTGTATAACATGTGTGCAATAACTCAAGAGATGTTATGGGATTTTCCATCTCTTAGTGATCCGTCAGTGTATGTGTGTATATATATAAATATATATATAGTAGAATACGCTACATATATAATGTATAATCAATAAAATAAATATTTTTCTTAGCGTTAAAGCTTTAGTTAAACCCCTATAATGAGTTTTAAGCGTTTCCGTATAGTTTGCATATAAAACACCAGTAAACCGTCAGTGGATAGGGATGCACCTTGATTCGAAAATACTAAACTAAAATTATAAGAGTCTTGTATAGAGATAAAAGTATGATAAGGCATGTGAGGCAATGCCTAAGATAGGATACTACCAATTCATCCTTCTCGTCTAGTCGTAATACATTATGGCTATGATCGCCCATCGCGTCCAACACTCCCATAATTCGGAGGATGCGCACCGATCAATCACAACGTAAATGATGGTAATACGAAGAAGTGCATCCACTCCGGGTAGCTAATCCACTTGACTAGCACGGCTCCAGTTTTAGTCATTTAAAATTAGCACAAGTGCCAGGCTAATCCATCATCGTTCTCTTTCTTCAAGTCCACTACGCCAAATCCGACCACTTCATCCTAGACCAGCACTCCACGTACACGGTTGTAAAAGTGATTCCAGTATCGACAGAGTGTATGCCTATACCTGGCCTCGATCTTTTTAACAACCAAACGTCGTCTTACACACCGATTGGTTCTTTTACATTTCGAAAACAATTCATACTTGATATTAAAATATCATATTCGCTTCAAAATCAAATCCCTTTCAAAATTGTCATATTTCCTCAAAATATAACATTTCATTTCAAAATTCTTTTCGTCTTAGTATCTCGATTTCGATTCCAAAATTGTTTTGAATTTCAATTTGGGTTATTACTTCAACTTCACCAAATTCATATTTAAATCATGGATTTAAATATAAAAAAGTTCCGATCTGTCCAGTTTGAATTTTAGAAAATAGTTTAAATGGTTTTAAAATGGCTAAATAGTTTAATAGTTAAAATAGTTTGAGTATTAAAATGGTTTATATAGTAAAAAAGTTTGGAAAATCACAATAATTTGAATATTTGAAGAATTTAGATTTTAAACAGTTTATACTAAAATAATTCCTTTGAAAATAGTTTCAAAGCCAAACCGGTTCAATTCCAACTTCCCATTTCAAATCAATTCAATTTTCATTCCCATTTATATCGATTCAACTCCGATTTCAATAAGAATTAACAACAATTTCAGTTTATATTCAAATCAATTTAAATTTCATTTCCATATTAATTCAATTTGGATCTCAATTCCAATTAAATTAAAATCACTGAATTCAAATTAAACTTAAATTTTCGAATTAAAATTCTAAACATAAAACAAATTCCATTCTTGAGTCTAAATGTATATATCCAATAAATTACCTTTACTTAGCAAAATTTCAAAGTTCAAATGAAATTTCAAATCCTTTTAAAACAAATCTATTTTCAAAATTCAAATTATATTTCGATTATAACTTCAAAATCTCAACTTTGATTATTTAAATAATTTCGATTACCAAATTAATTTTTTTAACAATTCGAGCTCAGGTTTGAAAATAATTCGATTTCCATACATTCGATTTTTACTACTTTAAATCAAATAATTTAAATAATTTCAAATCAAAATTTTTAAAATCATTTAATTTAACCAGTTCGGTGTTCATATAATTTTTTTATATTATGGCCAAATGATCAGTTATTTTAATTTTAATTCAAGGATGGATATATATCGTTTCAATCCAAAATAAATTTTCATAGGTATATATCATTGCGACCCATTTCTTAATTTATTCGGATTGATTCAACTTACAATTATAAATATTGTAAATAAATTACAGGATGATAAAAAGATATATATATATATATATATATATATAAATATACATCCAATCATCCAAATATCAACCAATTGGCATCTATCACAATCAATCATCCAAATAGTCAAAATAATTAACAATCATTCCATTGTTATTAATATCAGATAATTTATTGGCAATTAAATCGTAATTTCAAATATAACTATCAATCTTAATTTTTAGTAGTTAATTCAAATGACAATTAAATTTTTGAAACAACGAACAATTAGTCTATATCACTACATAATTTCAAATTTAACTATCATAAAAATATCCTAGTACTTGTCAGTGTTATGAAACACTCGCCTTTTATTTTCTATTGATGTCGAGACGTTCCAGTTTGGAACTAAAATTGAGCAATGTCCGCTTTAATATCAAATTTTGACAGTCTCCAAATCCATCCAAATAAGTTTCATTGCGATGCTCTCCTCATCACGATCGCAATACAAAAAGTTTCATACAAATCGAACCTCGTATGAGAGAGTTATGAATTTTATAAGTTAACGATTTTAAATTAAAAATATATAAACTAATTTTTAAGTTTTCAATTAAATTACAAGACTGTCCCTGTTTATCTTCTTCCCTTAAACATTCAATGCCTGAACATAAACAAAGATGCTCCACCAAACATCGCCTACACATTTATAATCATACGGAGCAACAAAGCTTGAAATTAGAATCCGACAACGTCGACCTCTTTCACTTTGAAACTTCCACTAGCTCAAACCCCAGAACTCAGACTCGGCCACTCCATTTCGAACGCGACATCACCATTCGCCTCGTCGACCACCATCAGGTCGCACCACCTCCCAAGCCGCTTCACGCCTCCAAAACTCATTCCTAGGTGTGCTTCAACCCTACGACCATGAATCCAAGCTCACCTTCCTAAATCGATGCTTATATCCCCAGAATCACCAACCCTATTCAATTGTCCCCTCACTGCCGCGTTCAAATGTGAAGCCGCACCCTTCGATAAGCATACCAAATCGAAGCTTATGCCTAAACAAGAATTTTAAAGGTGGTTTCATAAATTATTATTGAGTATTCATGGAGAAATCGATTTTTGAAGTTCTCTTTTTCTAATTTTTTTTTCGTGAAAAGCTTGAATGAATGAGTGAGGGAAGGACCACTTTAAAAAGGAGGTGGGTATATTGTAGGGTGCCTGGAAAAGAAAGAAAGTGGCTGATGTGAAGGGTTGACTTAAAAAATATATATTAATTAATTTTCAAAATATATTGACTTAAGTTAATTAAAATTTTGAACCCCTATCGAGTGTGTGCCGCTTGGTGTTCATAATTTATACCCCTATTCCAAATGCAATGGAACAAGTTTCAAGTCCCAATTCTATCGTATGGAGAAGATAGCTTTTTAGACCCAATTATTATATTGAATTTTTGATATTAAAATCAACGCTTTTTTATCCCGTATAACCAAACGATAACTCCAAACGTTACAAAATTTGAAATGTGAAATAATATACTAGTATGGATCCAGTGAAAATGGTTTTGTCGAAATCCAAGACTGTGCCCCCAAATGGCTATCTTTTATATGCTAATTTAAACGAGTTATTTTAAAAATCGAGTAAATCACTTTTAAATTCAATTTTAAATTTAATTTACCTTCATTCTTATAAATAGAAATTAGATAAGCTTTGAAATTATTTTTATCCGGCCTAAAACTCAAGATTTCATATTTAAACCAATTTTTAATCATTAAATTAAACAATAGAATTATCCAATAAATCATTATATTTGAAATTCAAGTTATTAAATATATGAAATTTACTCATCATTATTTAAAATCAATTAAATAAACAATTTAAACTAACCAAAAATTCTTCTGAAAGTTGGAAAATCTCTACCGTCTATCTAACCTATGGGATGATATGAGAAGGGGGTTTGAACTAAAGTCCTGGCGAATGGACAAATAATTATACACTTCTAATCCTAATTCTATATATACCGTTCAATTTCCATTTTCTGTTATATTAGGTTTATTAGGTTTGTAATACTCTAGCCTCTGTGCATGAATCGTACCATCCTCTCCCCAGTAGATTAAGACCTAATAAACAATTTACATATGTAGCTTCGTGCCCAAAGACCGCATCATTCCTAGGTACTATCCATAGTACCTTCCGTATCTTCCTTGAAAAGGACCCCATCGTCTCGCTACTAGAGCATATCGTAAAAACATTTGTAAAGGACAGATTCGTGAGGCCTACAATACAGATATTTTGTCGCCTAGTATGAAAATGTGAAACTGCATATGCACTACCTTATACTAGTGCTTGGACGTCCACAATGTATCGCCCAACGCATACATTGAGGACTATACGTAATCGTTCTATCTACTCCCCGAGCTCTGCCAACAAGGTCTATCTTGTACAGAACGCGATCGGGGATTTTCTATATCTGTAAAGATCTGCTTCATTAGGCATACAATACAGATATTCTACTTGGTCTATCTCTATTGGCTATGGCCCCATGCAGCCCCCCTCAACTAATCGAAAGACGTTTCAACAGCTAAGTGGTTGTGCCCTACTGCAAACAATCTAAATATCTAATCGGCTGTACCTCTCATCCAATGTCTCGATAGTGAAAGAATCATTGGCCTGTTGGTTTAACTCTTTCCCGAACTCGCTCAGACTGATGATGGAAAATATCCACATGGGACTATCGTTATGGTCCTACCCACTATAACCCACTTGCAAACTAGTGTACGGTGTCATATGAATATCCTACTCCATCATCAACCTTTTGACTACTTACGAAGGTCCACTTCGTTAGGCCTGCAATGCAAAAGCAATCAAGGCATGCTCTCTTGATGGAACACCTATAGACCCGCTTCCGGTGGGCGGCTTCGTTAGGCCTACCCCAAAGGGACATCCTAAAGTATCCTCAGGTCCCCTTGGAGTCTTGAACTTTCTTCTAGCCAAAAATAACTATGTTGGACGTACTCTTTCTGTACTAAAAATCTACGATGAACTGCTTCATTGGTCTCTTTATCCAGATTCTGTTTAGGCTGCTCCAAACGCACCTTACTATTTTATTAGTCCCTACGTCTAATCTTTTATTATGCATTGAGTTTACTTTTCTTATTATGTTGACTACTTATTTACCCTAATCAACATGCCCAGCCCTACCCACATGTGAGACTATCAGTCCTAGACCTGAAAGGAATTGTTAGCGGTACAGACCACTTCTATTATTTTTTATTATTAACTTAACCAAGATCTAATTTGATAAAATAAGCCTCTTCTATTTCTTTCTTTTTAGTTATAACATATGTATTGCAATTGTCACTTGTATATTCTTTTCTTTCTTTTCTAAACATATGTGTTATAAATGTAATTCCAAGTGTCTCTTTTCTATTCTTGTTTGTTTTCTTTTATTATGTAACTAATTTTTATTTAGTTCTCTTTTATTATATAACCGTTTTGGCTTGGGACTACGTCCAACTATCACAAATTACGTATCATAATAACCGCTTTACTTTTTATTCTACTATCTGCACAGTAAACGCAGATCTAGTCACATTTTCTGTCTATTATTTCTAGTCTTGTCAAATATTTAACTTGATTATTTCCTCTTCATTAATTTCTTTAACGCTTCACGTTATTCTCTTTTATTCTAGGAAGTTGTTCTATTCTATTTTCTTGGTTACAAAAACTATACTAAAATCCATTTCCATATTTGAATACTAAATAACACCATAAATAATAACTCGTAACTGTAAGATATTTCTTTTATTGTTTATTTAATTATTGGATAATGCAAAATATAGCAATGTCTCTATTTTGCACTAATTCCATTTTTCTTGCTTTTATTCTTGTAGTTACATTTACCATTTTTATTGCAGTATTAAACTATGGAAATATATTCTCTTTTCTAAACAAGCCAACTATCCTATCACTAACTTTCAAATCATGTTATTAGATTTCCCCTTTTTATTGCATTCCCTGAATTTTAACATAATTTACCGTAAATTTCTCTCTTTTAGGCTTATGCCTTTCTCTATAATTTTTAAGCCTAATATTACTTATATTTAATTGGATTCCATTCTTTTTCCATATAATAACATTTAAATATAAGTACACTTCTCTTATAAAATTTACAATTTCAAGACAACTAAGTAGTAGAAATAATTACTGAAATTAGTTCAAATGTTGAACTAAAATATTTAACGGGAATCTAACAATATTATATATTATCAACATAAAAGATGTATAATTTTAATCCACTCATATGAAAGAAAACACTCCGAATTCCAAATCTGATTTTTTTACTTCAGTCCAATTATCTATAGCCTTTCCCTTTCCAATCCTGTCTGGATCCACAAACCAGAATTTGTATGGATATATAGATCTGGATCTAATTGAAGAAAAATAAATATACAAACTAGAAAACCGGATCTGAATACTCACCTCATATGAACGACTTAATCTGGACATCTCTTCTCTAGATCTACAGTTTTTACCTCCAAATTGCAAATTAGGAAACCTAAATCTAATATATTTGATTTGTGAAGAATTGTAGGAGAAAGAAAAGTTATAGGGCTTCCACGACCATTGAGAAAAATATGGTTTTGAAGGCTAGTCATGCATGTTTATTTATAGAGAGCCAAAGCAGCGTCATATGTTCATTTAAAGTGATCGAAATCTAGCCATTGAAAACAAGCAAAATGCGTAAGTTCTGATGTATCTAGCCTTTTTGTTTTATGCGCATTAATTTATTTCCTATATTTTTATACGTTATAAATTATTAAACGTTAATTTTAACCGTTGCATATTCATTTTGATTAATTTCAATCAATTGTAAATTTATTTTCCTTTGTAACACATGTTTATTATGAAATTTCAACATTACTAATTAATGTAAATTAATTTCTTTTAAATGCTGATTTGATTAACATTGCCTACTAATTTTCATTAATTTCCTCTAATCGCTGATATCAATTAATTTTTTTTATGATCCACGTCTATTTTGAAATATAAACGTGCGTTATTTCTAGAGTTTTTATGCGCATATATTTATAAACAAATATATTTATGCAACTTTACATGTATAATTATTATTCGGTATGGAACTTCGAACGTCAATAACGTTTTCCTAAGAAGTCCGTTTGACGCATATTATACATGAATTAATCAGAAAATTGCCACGAACACAATAGTATAAGTTTCGAAGGCATATTATGAAAATTCAAGAAATTCTCATTTTCACTGTTTATAATTGTTTTGGTTATTTAATATCTAAAAATGTGGGTTGTTACAATTCGACGGCCTTTTAGAAAAAAGATTATGATAAAGAAATAGCAACCAATTACATTTTGAAAAACAAGGCAATTTAGGTGAAAAGAAATTAATTAGAATGGCATAAAATCAGTTTTTTTATTTACCACTTTGCCACTTCTGTCTGCTAGCTTTCCTCACTGTATCTCCACTTATGAACCCATCTAAAACCAATGCACGTGGTATCAAGCAATTGGTGTGCAGTGCATTGGACAAAGGCAAAAGGGAACTCGTCGAAACCATGCTTTCGAAGTGGTTGATGTCCTTCTTATAAGCTTTCAAATATAATACTTACCTTTGTTGTTAAAAGATGCTTTCGAAGGGGCTGCTTTTAACTTATCCTTGTTTTTAAAAGGAAGCTTTCGAACAAGTTTTTGACTGTCTTGGTTTTTAGAAAAGAGCTTTCGAATGAGTTGCAACTTACTTTTTTTTAATTTAAAAGGATAACCGAATTTGAACCTATTCGTTATCTAGTTGTCGCATTCATATCTTTCGAATCGCAATATATTCGAAAGGAGTTCTTTCGCCTTTTGAATTAGAAGCCGCTTTCCCAAAGCTTTTGAAAGGGTCATATAGCCGCTTTTAAATGGTTTCGAAAGGGTAGGTTTCAAAGCTATCCTCTTTCCCGATAAAAAGATTTTGAAAAAGATACTTTTGCTCTGTTTTCTTTGACTCAATGGTTTTATAAATTGTTAAACCCAATGGTTTTGAAAGGAATAGTTTTAAATGGTCTCGAAGCAATGTTTTCATATCCTTTTACTTGAGATAATGCTTTCCAAAGGTGTATATTATAAATGTTTCAAAAAATATGTTTTAAGTATTTTGAAAGCCAGGTCCTAATGATTTCAAAAGATAATTGTAAATGGTTCCGAAAGAGGTTTCTAAGGTTTTAACTAATGCTTTCGAATGCTTTGTTTTCAATGATTTTGATAGGTTTTGTTTAAAGTTCTAAACAAGGGATTTGAAGTTATTGCTTTGGCTTCATGGCCTAAAGTTTTCCAAGTTAAAAAGAGTTTAACTTATTTTGAAGGGATAGATAATCTCATTGATTAGACTTCATCGACTTTTTTGTGTAAAGCAAATATCATGGCATAAGTATTTTAAGTAAAGAAAAGAGTACAATTTCCTTATTTTAGAAGATATAAGTTTAAGGTTAAATTATTTGTAAAGATTAGTTGCAAGGAAATGATATTTTGAAGAGTGTATTCAACCATAAGTTTATGACTCAGATATTAGAAGACCAAATAGGACTGGTGTAGGGTCGTGCCCTATACTTTAGCTATTAAACCCTAGCTACAATAAGTCTGAAATTCCAGCGTGTAGGACATTGTCATGGATAGGACTAAAATGATGTTACACAAATGATGTTACACACAGAATGGAATACATAAAAACCAATACGATCAATTGACCTTAGAAGAAGATAGTTAAGGGAAGATGGCCCAGTGTTGTGTCTAATAGAAGTTAGATTATCCATTATGTCTGGTAGGCCTGAGTCAGCCAATGGTTAATAGTTCGCCAAATAAAATTATAGTGTGGACAGGTAGTCCATTGATTACCTGATTATTATGCATATATGTATTTGCTATTATTGTTAAAATCAATTTGATTGTTGGATTTTGATTTGTAAAAGATACGCTTTTAAAAGGATATTACATTATATCAGCAAAATGAGATATGATGTATTATTCACACCAGCTTTATGTCTGATTCGAAGTTTATGTTTTCATCTTAAACTCTCTGGGTGCTCAAAATTTAATTTGAGCATATTAAGAGTTAAGGTCTATTTAGGTTTAGTAAGTCGAACGAATAAGCTTCGGAAGACGTGCAAAAGGAAAAGCTGGCTATGTAGGAGTAGTTTAGTAATATTTTTGCTGTGATGTATTTATGACTAATATATCTATCTATTTAGTACTCTGATCACTCAAGGGGGCATCTTTATATACCACTCTTCATATAATTTGCAATAATTATATTTGATTGAAACTTAGGAATTGTTTTAAGATTTTATATCGGAATATGAAATATTGATTTGAAATGTAATCAGAAAAGTTGTTTCTGAAATATGTGATTTTATTTCATATTCATTTCTGTGACGACCCAGAATTTTGGGCAATATCAATTTAATAATCTGTATTAATAATTTAATGGATTTGATAATTTCTCTTTATAATTTTAATTTAAATTGATAAATTTAATCTTTTAAAGGTTAATAAATATTTAATCTGGTAATACTGTTCAATATCTTTTGAACAATTTAAAATGGATAAGATTTATTTTTCAAAGCTAATAAAATTTTATTCTATTTATAATATATATATTTGATATATATTGTGAATAAGAAATTCTTTTGTTTTAAATAAAAGATGATTTTTCAAATTGTAATATATATGTATGTATATGTTATAATTTGGAGTTGTTTTGAAATTTAATCTATTAAAGTTTATATATATATGAATATTGTAATTTAAAGCTTTGTTTTAAAATTTAATATTTTTTTAAAAGTTAATTTAAAGATTAATTCAATTGTTTTCAAATATAAGATAATTGTTTATTTTTTATATGATAGTTTAGAAAGAATTTAATCCAAGTTTTATTTTTGTTTTCTTTAAAGTATTTAAATTTAAAATGGTTATAAAAATATATGTATAAAATTATTAATAAACTTTCTTTTTAAAAATTATTTCTTAAACAATAAAGTTAAATGTTTTAGATTTTTAGATCCATGTATAAGAATTTATTTGTATTATAATTAGTTTTATAATATTTTGTTTAAAAAGTAAATTTATTTATGCATACATAAGTATTTATTAATTTAGTAAATTAAGTATCTAAGTTTATATTTACATTTGAATTAAATAAAAATTTAATTAAAAACACTTAAGAATATGTGTAAACATATTAACACATGTTAGTGACATGTGTAGGGAAATTAAGAGATTAGTGACAAGTGTAAAATCTTGAAAACAAGTGTCTTCATTCAAAATTAACTTTCTTTAATTTTTATTAAAACGTAACTAAGTTATAAAACATATCTTTCTTCTTTTCTTCAACCTATTTTCTATTTTCAGCTAAACAAAAAAAGTAATGACAACCAGAAAATTTTTCTTCAACCTGAAATTTAAAACCCAAAGGAAAATCAAAAGCAAAAACCAAATCAAATCTGAGATGAAAAACTGCAATTTCAAACCTGCAATTCAAAGGAATGTTCAACAGTAAGTTTCAACTTTTAAAACATCAAGTTGAAGGCACGCAGTAGGATTTCAACATCGAAGCATTATCCAGATTTAAGTTTCAAGGCCTGGAACAAGTTTTGTTCACTACAAATTAAAAGGGTGAGTAAATGTTTTTAAAAACAGATAAGTTGAATTCTGATCCTAATGCATGTGTTAATCTATGAATTGATATCGGTGTTGCATGGAAATCATTCAGTTTTTATATTATTGAATTTATAGTTATGTTTATATATGTGTAAAAAGCCTGTGTATATATGCAAACACTCTGCTTCCTGTTCTTTTCAAACCAGGCTCAACCTTCAAAAAATTCAAATCTGCCACTAACACCATTAATTGATTTTGATGATTCATTAAAAGTTGTTTGTTATTGTTTGATGAAAATTTTAAAAATAGTTTTTGTAAGTTTAAATTTATAAATAGTATTTAAAATGAAAAATACATTGAAATCTTGATTCATGTCAGAAATCAATAATCTTAATTCTTGCTTTGGATTATATAAATGGATTAGTTGTTAAAAATAATGATTTTTAACATGCAATCCATAATTTTTAATTTGATAATCAAATGGGAATTTAGTGTTGAAGGGTTTTGGCATTTGGGTGGATTGTCGACGATCAACTCAATGATTTGAGTTGAAATCTTGATTGAAGCTAGCTAATGAATGGCTGATGTAGGGAAAATTGTTGTTGAATTTTTCCTATCATCGATTGCTTGGATTGGGTCGAATTAGGGTTTTAGCTTGATTTTTGCTTGGCTTGACTGTCGTGACATTTGCGACATGAAAATTGGACGGAGGTGTTCGCATTTGGGGGAGTTGAAGCTCGTGGACTTGGCGTTTCGATGGTGGGGTCCGCGAAATTCATCGGCGTCGAGATAGTCGGTGTTTGGGGGTTTTGTGTCGAGATGTTGCTGTAGTGTTTTGATGCGTAGGGTCGAATTTTGATTCAAGTAGTTTTTTTTCAATCTGGGTGCTCGGTCGAGTTCGTGTGCATTTGTGTTATCGTTGGCGATGGCTGCGCTGACCTACGGTGGTCGGAGGCAGTGGTGCACATGCACCGTGCACGGTTTGGGTCAGGTGGATTTTTTGAATTAGGGAAGAAGGGTTTTACTTGAGATAGCTCTCGCGTTTTTCTTGGTGATGACTCGAAGTGAAGAGTGCTGGGTTTGCTTCAGGGTAGGCACGAGTTATTAAGGTGATCGACTCGAGTTTTTAAGGTCGTTTGTTTTCTGGTTGTACTGTATATTGAGAAAAGGTTGCAAATTTAAAATTGTGTTTGAATAAATGAAAGTAGGTTTAAATTATAAAACAAGTTTATAAAAGGAAACAAATTTATAAAAGTTAAACTTGTTCTTTGATGTAAAAGTAGATCAGACTTTTAAAAATGTTATTTGAATTTATTCTCAAATTTAAAATGTTTTAAGATGATTTCTTTTGCAAGTAGTTATCTTAATTAAACTTTGAATTTCAATTTAAAAGAATGTTTTGAATTTAAATATTGAATCAAAGTTTTAAGAAAATTTTTAAAGTAAAGTTTAATAACTAAAGTTTTCAAATTTATATTGAAAATAATTAAGTTTAAATTAGATAATTAAAGTGTTTTAAATTTTAAATTTGATTTCTAAATGTTTTATTTTCAATAAGGTTATTGTTATAAATTTGTAAACCCGTAAAATAGTTTGTTTTTTAAGTTATCAAAATTTGATTTAATTTCAAATAATTTATTTATGAAGATAAATAAGGTTAAATTATTATTGTTTTGAACTTAAGAATACTTAATTGATATGATTTATTAATAAGTAAAGAATTAATTAAGATAAATGATTTTCTTAATTAATTAAGGATTTTTAAGTATAAGAAGTTAATTAATTAATTATTTAATTAATTTTAAATGATTAGTTAATTGTTTATTTATTTTTAAATAATCACTAAATTATGAATTAATTAAATGTAATTACTTAATGAAGTAATTAATGGTTAATTATTAAATGTAATTAAAGAAAGAGAAATTACTTATGAAAGTAATTAGTGTGTAATTACTTATGGATGTAATTAATGGAAATTAATAATTAAATGGAAGTGGTAAATGGGTAATCACTTGATGTTATTAATTAAGGAATTAATTAAGAGAGAATTAGGCTGAAGGAAAAACCTGAGAACACTTTTAGTCTGAAGGACAGAAGTTTTAAAATTTAGTCTGAAGGACAAAAAATGATATATTCATATAGCATTACACATCCATAATGCTATATTCATATAGCATTACACATCTATAATGCTATATACAACACAATTTTATAAGTTTCTGCATACACAAACAAGCAGCTGTGTAATGCTATATGAATATAGCATTATGGATGTGCAATGCTATATGAATATATCATTTTTTGTCCTTCAGACTAAATTTTAAAACTTCTGTCCTTCAGACTAAAAGTGTTCTCAGGTTTTTCCTTCAGCCTAATTCCCTGAATTAATTAATATAATTGTTTTGAAGTTAACTAATTATAGAGTAATTAATTAATTAAAAAATTAAGGATTATTTAATGATGGAATTAATTACTTGTTAAGTAATTAATTAGGAGAGTAATTATCTAATGAAGTAATTAGAAGATAATTACTTATGGAAGTAATTAAGGGTTAATTACTTAGTTAATTTTAGTTAATTAATTAATGTGATTGATTAATTAATTAATGAGATTAATTTAAGATTAATTACTAAGGGTAATTAATTAAAATGTAATTAATTAATAAGGTAATTAATTAAGGATTATTTATTAATTTAATTGATTAATAATTACTTAGTGAAATAATTAAAAATTAATTAATTAGATAATTAATCAAGGGATAATGTAATTAATTAAGATGTTAATTAATTAAGATAAGTAATTACAAGTTGTTAATTACTTTTTATGATTAATGAGATGGTTAAGTACAAGTTAATTATTTAATTTATTAAAGGAATTACTAAGTAATAAGGATCATTAGTTAATATAATATAATTAATTAATCAAGGTTGATTAATAAAAGTGATTAATTTAATTATGATTAATTAATTGTAATTAATTGTTGTTTAATGTAATTAATTTTAGTTGATTGATTAATAGAAGTAAATGAAGGATCGTTAATTATTGTAATTAATGATAGTAATCAAAGGTTAATTACTTTATATAGTTAAGGATAATTACTTGAATGTAACTAAGTATAATTAATCAAGGAAGATTAATTAAGGAAGATCGTTAAGTGATGATTAATTAATTTATTTGGAATAAATAAATGAAGAAGGATTTAGGTAATCCAATTGATTTATAATTAATCAATTTTGCTTTTGGATGATTGGTTAATATTGATCGATTTATATTGGATGTTGAATGATACTGGATGATTTGGATATCTATGATATGTGATATGCTGCTTTGTGAGATGAATGTTTGATATGAATTATCTATTGTGATAATGTGATTCATTTATCTGTTTATATGATACTGGATATAAGTTTAATTGTTTAAACCCTTAAACAACATGGACATTAAAATGGCATTTGGAATCGGTGAGACCGGGATCGGGTTTTCATATTTGGACATCCGAAAACCACATCGATCCAAATTAAACGTTAGGTCGTGAATCCAAGTCGAGCTTAGTGAAGACTCGAAGTGTAAGAACTATACGTCAGTATAACTTTAGGGGTGATTCCGTGATGAGTTTAAAGGAGATAGTACTTACAGGTTCGAGATGGTGATTCAGAGTGCAAGGGCTGTGCTCATTGACTCTTAGGGTGATTCCAAAATGAGTGCAACGAGATAGTGCCTTCGGTTTCGTTCGAACCTAAAACGACCTTGTATGGATTGAATGCTTTCAGAACATCGTCAGGTGGACGATGAGCATTCTAAGATAGATGTGTTCTATAAAGGTAATCGCAGCCTCAAGCCTCATCAACCGGGAATGGCTAAAATAGGGAAGGTGTAGCAAGGCTATGTGGGTAGCACCCGTTTCAGGGTGAGGTCATTCCTGTCTAGATGTCCCTTTTTATTTCGACTTAGTGGGTGGTTGGTTGCGCCAACCACGGGGTGATCTTACTCGGGACTGTTCAGTAAGGAATGGTCCTGGCTTTATGGTGTAGGGGATTGGGAGTGATCCTCGGTACTCTGATCTAGGCCACGTACTATGACGGGCGGTACCCCGGTAGCCCTGTCATTGATGGAAACCCATTCTTCCTACGAGACCCTACGGTTTTGTTTGCATTACCCACTTTTGTGGCTAGTAGCTAGAATTTAATCACGTGACAATTTCGGCTATTGCTTATTTACTTGAAAACCCTAGACACTATTATAATATCACTGGATTTCCTATCAAATGTTTTGGTTAGCGTAAGGTAAAAACTTTTCCATGTTTATGTGTGGGAAGTCTTACGTGATACCTTTTCTTGTCAAAGGGTTTTCTAAAGTTAAGCAATTTTAACCCGTTTACTCACACCAGACCCCTGTCTGACCCGAGTGTTTATTTTCTGTTTTATTAAACTCTTGGGTACTCATACTATGTATGAGTAGTCGAGGGATTCAGGTTTGCTTGACGAATTCTGGAGGAGATATGGAGCAGGAGGCTTCCACGTGTAGATATATATGGTTCCGTTGTATTTGTATGGTATCTTATCTTGTGATATCTTGATTTGTATAGTTGGACAAATGACTGTCTAATATGTGTTGAATAAGTTGTGTACTCTGATGTAATATGATACTATGTAATATTTTATGTGATATATTATATTTCATTCATTCCGCTGTGAGTATCTGATGTTGTTGTGCTTCTTCTTTCTTATCTTTTCTTCTTCTATCCCTTTCTTTCTTAAATAGTGATGCGTCTTTCTGGTGTTAGAAAGTCGGGTCGCTATAATTTCTTGTATGATGCATACTATTATCACGACCATATTTTATCACTGAAAGTTAAATACTATAGACGACTGCACCATCTGTAGCACTTAGCTTTGGGCCTGAAGATAAGGGGCATTACATGTTATCTATTATCAGTTGATAATGGGTAAGATTTGATGCGTAGTTCTGTCATGAGACATGACTCGTTTTCGAGCATAAGCGGACTATATATTAATAATTGTATGTTTGTCATGTATAGGACAAAGGACTCACATTGTATATATATTAACACTTTCAGCTGCCTCGGTTGACATTCAGAATCTGGTTGGTTAATACATGTCGACATCCTTTAGATTTTATGCATCAGCCACAATGTTTCACATTTGAAATAGAATTCTAAAATTAGAAATACTTGACTATGTTGAACATCAAGTTTTCTTGTTTAGAACAACGCACTATTCTCTACGATTTACCATCGGTGTCGAGCCATCAACTCCTTATGGTGTTAGGTCTACAAAAGCTATGGCTTCAACTTCCGTGCCTTTCGAACCTAGGTGCTCAATCCCTCTTGAGTTATAGAGAATGATAGTATCGGAGGTGCCTATGTAAGACCAGACCCTTCCTATTAATGTTTGTGTGGGCTTAAGATTTTTAGATGATCCTCTAGAGAAAATGTCGATAGTTCTAACTGCCAAAAGCTTCCAGGCCATATGTCTGCAACACAGAACTCCTAAAGATGATCCCCTACTCCCAACATATGATCCATAGGCGCGTAACTCTTCGACCGATTGTATATCTTATAACAGATTCATGTACTTAGGAGGCGTTATACCACCTTTCAATCTAGTTCTATGGATGTTTCTTCAAAAGCTTAGCTTTCTCCTATTCAAGTCCATCCAATGGCTATGTATTGCGGATTTCTTTGTGTATTTTTTTCATAATCCAATTTCAGTAACTCCTAGTTTTCAAAGAGCTAACTCATGTCGTGATCTTCAACCAATAGTGCAAATCACCTTCTTATATAACCATCAAATCTTGGCATAGGTGTAAGGTCATCAAAGTGTTCCATAACAAAATTTCATATTTCAAGAATGAATAGTTCTTTATTCCATGCCAGTATGACTTCAAAAGGCCTTGGGTTTTCTGAACTAAGATATCTTTCTTTTTGTTCTTCTTTGTGTTTTGACTTCAACGTTCTGAGTATTTGATTTTTTATGTCCTTCTTTCACAAATATTCCTGCCAGTGACACAAGCACCAAATACTACGAGACTCTACAAATCCTTAACAATATCCCCATTCGATTCCACTGCACCACTTATCTCCTGACAAAAGAGAACCTTCGTTGATGCAATCTTAAACATCTCAATCACTTTATCGTTCATGTTGAGACTCCACTAAGTTATTCCAAGATGCAAACCTGTTCGTCTACCCTTATTCGTAGTTACATCATTGACATCCAAAGGGTTGTTGAAGGAATATTCGACTTAGTAAATATCATTAAGTTTTTCGATAGAGTCGGAAACACAAGTTGTTAGCCAAGTGCAAGTAGAAGGAGAGAAAAAATAAAAAATAGAGATAATCAGTAAGGAGGGAGGAATAGGGGAAAAGGACGGTGAAGAATGTGAAGAAGTAGGAGAAAAAAAAGACAACGATGATAAGGATCTTGACAAAGGAGGAGATGATTCGTACGGAGAGACATCTCCAAAAGGAATTAACCTTCCTACCTTACCATGCTCGATATGAAAAATCCTTAAGAGTTCTTAGCAAACTGTAGAAGCTAACACAAGGGAAACAACCAAGGCAATCCCTCCAGCTGGTTCTTCAAAATATACTTTTAGCTCACTGAATTACTTCGACATTCCATATGTTGATCACCTTAAGGAGCACTCTCCTAGCTTCAATGAAACTCCATGCTTGCTTCCTTTTTTTTTTTGAAAGTGGGTTCTAATTTTCCTATTAAAACAATAAAACAATATTTACAAACGCCATAAGGCAATGTCACAACATCTCTAGGCCAAAAAGCTAAACAGGCTTACAAACTTATACAAAATAACAACCGAAGCCTACAAAAGCAAGCCCATATTATCCGAAGATTCGAGATAACTCTCCAATCAAATAAGGCAGATCGACACTTCCACATACTTCATTAACTCATCTCCGAAAAAATTCCTTTAATGGCGGCATGAGAGGAATAATGAAATTCTTTTCATTTTACTCTTCGATATCAACTAAACCTCTTTTCTACTACTACTGCTTCCAAGTCGAAGCAATATTGCAGGCTAGGGAATGTCCAGAGATAGCAAATCTGGGAGATAAACTACCCTTCTTGACGAACATCACAAATCTTTTCAAGATAAGTTACTGTCACTCTAAAGATGAGATCTTTAAACTTTGTAGGAGAAAAACTAACTAAGTTTTTTGCAGATTCGTTGCTCGAGGCTATGATCACGACCACACATTCCTTGCATCCGTTCACATTTCAATCTTCCAAAGCTAATACGATCCTTTTTTCATTTCAAGTAAAATAGGCAGAGACCGATTCGGCTATTTCAAGCATGGCATTTTTGAGAAAAGAAAACATACTCCTGATCCATAACCACATCACCCAAGCTATCATTGGGGGTAAGAAATAGAAAGCAAAAGGGCCCTTGGAAAAGAAGGATTTGTAGAGGCAAAAAAAGACCACCAGGTTGAGAGGGATAAAAGGAAAAGGCAAATAGAGGAGAGAGGATCCTATCATCAAGGGAAAAGGCATACAGATTCACATGACTAATGTGGTTCCTCCTTCGTTGTTCCTCTACCTTGATTCCAAACATATCTCCTTCCACAAGAATAAGTTCCAACATCATTCTCTCTGGACACTACCGTTCCTCTCTCATCAATCAAATGGTGTTTATGTCTATACAATTCCTCTTCTAGCTCCAACGAGCCGCATGCAAGCTGCCTTCACAGAACATTGCTTGACCAGGGTTATGGTCAATCGCAAAATTAAAGACATTCTTAAGGAGGGAGAAAATCATCGGGTCATAAGTATCCTAGAGCTCAATAAACAGGGTTATAAGTGGAATAAACTTTGTTTTCCCTTCTCCAACATGAATCAAATCAATCACAAGATCATCAAATCATTTAATTACAAAAGAAGAATAATTATTATTTCCTAGAAGGATACAAGCAGGGGCTATGAAAAGTTGAAATGGAAAGAGGTGCAATCCGAGAATCCTAGTAAAAGGCCAAATTATTGGTTGCAAAATTGATAAAGGCTCACAATCAGGCTGAGATCATGATGAATAACATTATGTTAACTCCTATTCTCCAGCGACCTAATGACCTATGGAATAAAGCGACTCAGTGACCTAACGGGTTAGAAGGTCCAGCGACCTAACAACCTGAAGAATAAGCGAGCTAACATGGATGCAAGACCAACAGCGAGTTAGTGTGGCAACAACTTGGCGATATGCTTGACCTAACGAGTTAGCGACCTAAAGACCCCTAACGACCTAATAACCCAATGACCTAATGGGTTAAGACAGTGTGAGGCCGCATGCATGCTACCTCTTCATTAGGTCGCTCGCGACCTAAATAGACCGAGGTAACTCCATAAGCTGTGACTTCTTTTGCCTCTTCTCTCCTAAGTCGCTACGACCTACCAGTTTGTTCAAGAGATTAAGTCCAACCCTGTTAGATCATAACCCGTATCCCTTAGGTCATTCGTGACTTAAGACCTACTAACCCACTCAGATAAGACCAAGTGCAACCAAGATAAGTCGTAGCTCGCATCCATTAGGTCGCTCGCGACCTATGACCTACACTTTGGTCGTTCGCGACCTACGACTTAGCCCAGAAATTCCCTATAAATACCCCATCTACTCCAACTGAAAGGGGACCTTTGGGCTCATTTTTGGGAACGCCTATACTCTGCTGTTTTCTCAACTCATCCGACACTTCAAACACGAAAGACGCTTCATCGAACTTCAAGAAGAAATCTAACCCATTCAACATGGATTCAAAGAGTTCTTCTACATCGGAGTTCTAGCTGCTTGTCTTAGTAGTGTTGTAATCGAAGATTGGTGTAAAGTTGTAATTGATTCAGCAATAAAGAAGATTAAAGTGGACATAGTCTTAACTCGAAGCCGAACCACTATAAAACTGTTGTCACTTAACTGTTTTTCTGTAATTTCTGCTTGTTTCTGATTCCCATATCGACAGGTGGTGCTTTCACTTTTTTCTCTACTTACACCGGGGTGTTGGCGTTTAATTTTAGCGTTAACATTTTTGGTGCTTTCACTGAGAACCCAACTCAGGCTACTTTCATCATTGCTTCGCAAAAGTTTGTTGAAAGAATCTCTCTCAAAACCAGAAGTCTATCAGAGATTATGCCTCCTGGAAGAAAGCGCAGATCTATTAGATCAGGTGATGTTCATGAGAATACTGCCACTTCTCCTCCTGTAAGTCAAAGAGATCCAAGTGTTGGAATTACACAAGCGGACTTAGATGCTGCAGTTTCTGGGCTATATCAGTAAATGGAAGCCCAAAACACTTTAATGTTCGAAAGGTATAATGCTTTGCTCGGAGCTAACCATCAACCGGTGAATAATGAACAGAACTTTGCCGATGATGTTCATAATGTTGAAGCAAGAAATATTCCTCAAAGGGCAGCTGGCCCCGTTGAAGGGACACCTCCCCAAGCTGGAGGATCAGGGCCGCAGGCAACCCTCCGCGAACGCTTGTCAAGACAAACTTCCGAGAAAATGGCTGATGTCTGTCCCGCAGAGCCTCTAAATGATGAGGAATACTTCTCTGGAACGGTTCGACAAATCATGAAAGAGAGCATGCAGAGGGATGAAGATGAAAAAGAAAGGGGATTCGCTTCGAGCTAGACTCCATTCACCGAGAGAATTTTGAAAGCGGAATTTCCAAGGAAGTTTTCTCCCCCCACCATTCCAGCTTATCAGGGACAAGCGATCCTAATCAATTCTTGTACAAGTATGATTGGCACATGACAGGTGCCAGGGCATCGGATGAGATCAAATGCCGGTACTTTCCGGTATACTTGGAAGGAGTGGCACTACTTTGGTTTACAAAGCTACCAGTCCGATCTATAGACCAGTTCTCCGACTTAACTCGGAAGTTCAAGGAACAATTCAGATTGTATGCTTCAAAGGCGAAGGACATAATGTCACTGTCCAGCCTGGGACAAAATCCCGGAGAATCTATTAGATCTTACTTAAACCGCTTCAATATAGCTTTGGCTGAAGTGGATAATGCAGAGCCATGAATGATTTTGACATACTTGATGAGGGCAATCGATAAATCGAGTGAATTTGGGAAGTGGCTGAAGATGAAAGAACCGAATTCGCTTGAGAAATTCTATAAGAAAGCTGATGAATTCATGCGCTTGGAAAGCCTTCAAGCACTGGCCAAGGTGGTATCGACAGAGGTTGGGAATAATAATGTTGTTCCAAATAAGAAGGAATCTGGAACTCAGAAGAGGGAAAACGATGATGGGAAGAAGCAAGGAAATGCGAAGAAAAATCGTCCTTTTAACTTCACTCCCTTAACCAATACCCCAGAAAACATTTTCTTTGCAACCAAGGACACTGTTGAATAACCCACACCAGCTAAATTGAGGCTAGGGAAAAATGCTAAGAAAAGTGGAAGAATCTGCCGATTCCACAATCAACCCGGCCATGATACTAATGAGTGCCACCATTTGAAGAACTTGATTGAGGATTTATTGAAAGAAAATAAACTTTAGCAATATGTGAAGAGGAACGGGAACGACCCAACTTCTTCAACTCAGGGGCAACAAGTCGCTGTCCATCAACCCAGCTCGAGTAAGAGGGCGGTAGCGCATGAATTAGAGAGGCATGTTATTAATGTGATTACGGGAGGTCCTCACCCAGAAGGCAGAAGCTGGAGCGAGATGGAAAGATATGCCCGTGCCTTGAAGTACGCACCAGTAGAAGAAAGTGTTTTTGTGTTGGAAGATGTTGCACCTTTGAAGCAGCAGAAAACTTTTAATGATGATATTGTGTTCAGGGGCAGGGACTCTATGGGTGTTGAAGCTCCTACCATGGATCCCTTGGTCATCTCTGCAGGCATTGGGCCGGCAATTGTAAGAAGAGTGCTTGTTGATTGCGGCGCTTCTTGCAATATTCTCTTCAAAAAGACGTTCGATCAGACGAAAATTTCGATGGCTGATGTTCAAGCTTCATCGCAGAAAATTGTTGGGTTTACTGGGGAACCGAAGTAGCCAATTGGAACTATTGACTTGTTCGTGGAGCCTGGAGAGGGGCAGAAAAAGGTGGTTCGAAAACAGACTTTTCTAATTGTTGATGAATTTTCTGCCTACAATGCCTTCCTAGGCCGACCAACTCTTGCGGCTTTTAAGGCAATTCTCGCCCCGTGGTGCCTTACTATGAAATTCCCGATGGATAATGGAGTTGGTGTTATTAAAGGGGATCAGAATGCTGGGAGAGAATGTTATCTTATAGAGTTGCGTGAAGCAAGGAAGAGAGAAGTGGGAAAAGATGCAGCGGCCCCAGTCCGCATCAAAGAATCAACCTTGTGGCAATTACAGGGTGGACCATGCACTGGCGAGCATAGTGGTGCATGAAAAGAAATGGATCCCAGAAAAGCCAGTGCAGGGGAGAATAGAGTGGTGCCAGTGGAGGTAACGGTGCCAGTACCTGTTGACCCTAAAGACCCTAACAAGGTGCTGAATGTGGGTTCGCAACTTAATGCGACGGTTTAGAATATTTTGATATCATTCTTGAAAGCAAATCTGGATGTATTCGCTTGGACTCTTGCTGATATGTGTGGAATATCCTCAGAAGTTGTAGTACATACTCTGAATATTGATCCGAAGTTTACATCTGTAAAGCAGAAAAGAAAAACCCAGGGTCCTGAAAGGTCAGCAGCATTGAAGGAAGAGGTAGATCGGCTCATGGAGAATGACTTCATCAGGGAGTCTACTTATCCGAATTGGGTTTCAAATCCAGTACTGTTAAGAAAGCTTATGGAAAGTGGAGAGTATGCATCGACTTTTCAGATTTAAACAAAGCCTGCCCCAAAGACTGCTTCCCGTTACCAAGGATAGATCGGTTGGTGGATGGAACAGCGGGGCATGAATTGTTATCTTTTATGGATTCTTACTTCGGATATAACCAGATCATGATGCATGAGCCAGATCAGGAGGACACGAGCTTCATCACCGATGTTGGTCTCTAATGCTATAGAGTCATTCCCTTCGGACTTAAGAATGCAGGGGCAACTTACCAAAGACTTGTTAATGCTATGTTCAAACCGCAGATTGGCAAGATTATGGAAGTTTATGTTGACGATATGCTGGTGAAACCAAAGAAGGCAGTAGACCATATGGATCACTTGGCAAAAATATTTGCAGTCCTCCGAAAGTATGGAATGAAGCTTAATCCTTTGAAATATTCATTTGGGGTGGAGTCCGGAAAGTTCTTGGGTTTCATTATGAGTGTTAGGGGCATTGAAGCTAATCCTGCTCAGATTGCTGCCTTAAGAGAAGTCAAAGCTCCTAAAACGAAGAAGGAATTGCAAACTCTCAATGGAAAAGTCGTTGTCTTGAGTCGGTTCATTTCCAAAGCCACTGACAAATGCATTCCGTTCTTTGATGCTCTGAAGAAAGGAAGAAAAAACTTGGACTGGACTACTGAATGCCAGAAAGCTTTCGATGAGTTGATTCGTCATATGGAAACGCCTCCAATACTTTCTAAGCCCGACAATGGTGAAGATCTTTTCGTATATTTGGCAATCTCATCTCATGCTCTCAGTGCGGCGTTGGTACGAGAAGACGCGAAAATTCAGCTCCCGGTTTATTATATCAACAAAAGATTCACTGGGGCAGAGTTGAATTATTCAAAGGTTGAGAAGCTCGCCTATTGTCTGTTGATTGCATCAAGAAAATTGAGGCCACATTTCCAAGCTCATCCTATCAAAGTCCGCATTGATCAACCTCTGAAGCAAGTCCTGTTTCGCCCTGAGACTTCGGGTCGTCTTCTGAAGTGGAATATTGAACTCAGCCAATACGACATCACTTATCATCCCCGGAGAGCAATCAATGGACAAGCTTTAGCAGATTTCATCGTGGAATGTACAGGTAAAGGTGATTGTGAGGAAGAGGTGACTGATAATACCCCAATTCGATGGAAATTATATGTTGATGGTGCGAGAAACGATTACTGTTCCGAAGCTGGGGTTGTGCTTGAAACACCTGAAGGTCGGACATTGTGCTATGCATTGAGATTAAAATTCCCTTCAACAAACAATGAAGCAGAATATGAAGCTCTTATTGCTGGCTTGAAGATTTCTAAGGAACTAAACATCAGGATATTACAAATTTTTAGTGATTCTCAGCTTATTGTATGGCAAGTCAGGAAAGAGTTTTAAGCTAAAGGAGGAAATCTGCCTACCTACTTGTCAAAGGCCTGGGAACTTCTTGATGATTTTGACCATTACACAATAAGCCATATACCCTGGGAAGAGAACATGAAGGCAGATTCTCTCGCGAAGTATTCCAGCACTGGTGAAGCTCAATTATTGGGATTAGTTCCTGTGGAAGTCTTGTCAGCTTCAAGCACTGATGAGATGGATATTGACTGGATCAAGACTATGTCTCAAGAGCAAGAATCGTGGATGACTTCGATAATGGAATATTTGCTCAACAGTTCTCTACCAGAAAATTCAAAAGAACGACAGAAGATGCTAAGAAAAGCCTCTAGATATATAATTCAAGATGGCCGATTGTACAGATAGGGATTCTCAATGCCATTACTCCGATGTGTGACCAAGGAAGAGGCTAAGACAATTCTAGCTGAAGTACACGGAGGAGAGTGTGGAGATCATTCAGGTGGTCAAATTCTAGCAAAGAAAATTCTCCGTTATGGGTATTTTTGGCCAGACATTAATCGTGATGCTGCTATTTACGCCCGAAAATGTGACCGGTGCCATAGATTTGCAAAAATCCCAAGAGCACCTTCCACAGAGATAACACAGATGGTCAGTCGATGGCCATTTGCTATTTGGGGAA
The DNA here is from genome assembly GCA_030765085.1 of Allium cepa. Taxonomy (NCBI): domain Eukaryota; kingdom Viridiplantae; phylum Streptophyta; class Magnoliopsida; order Asparagales; family Amaryllidaceae; genus Allium; species Allium cepa. The sequence continues at coordinate 1,036,468,263 of CM060928.1, forward strand.
TAGATCTCATCGGGCCTTTTCCAACTGCCAAGTCTGGAATCAGATATGCCATTGTTGTTGTTGATTATTTTACTAAATGGGCTGAATCTGAACCATTAGCTACTATTACCTCTAAAAAGATGATAAACTTTGTGACTAAGAATATCATTTGCAGGTATGGTGTGCCTCAAAAGATAATCATAGACAATGGAACCCAATTCGAAAGTGAAGAGTTCTAAGATTTTTGTAAGCGATTCAAGATCTAAAAAAGCTTCTCAACAGTGGCTCATCCGCAGGTAAACGTGCAAGTGGAAGCAGTAAACAAAATTATCAAGTCAACCATCAAAAAACAGCTGGAAAAAGCAAAAGGTGGTTGGGTCGATAAGCTGCCACTAGCACTACGGGCATATAGAACTACTCACAAAACTGCGACTGGGCACACTCCATTTTCATTGGCATATGGATCAGAAGCAATGATTCCGGTGGAAACAGAGGTCCCTTCACACAGAAGAATCCATTTCGATCAAGCTAAAAATGAAAAGCTGCAACTTGAAGCACTTGACCTCCTTGATGAAAGAAGGGAAGAGGCTAAGCTCAGAATTGTAGCCCATCAGCAAAGGATAGCCAGGCACTTCAATTCCAAAGTTCGCCAACGCAGCTTTGAAATTGGAGATCTAGTTTTGAAAAGAATTATGACAACAACAGGTGTGTTTGGGCCAAACTGGGAAGGGCCGTATGTCGTAAGCAAAAAACTTCTTGATGGCACATTCAAACTCACAACTGTCGAAGGAGATCCAATTCCAAGGGCTTGGAACAGCAATCACTTGCGTCCATATTTTACTTAAAAGCTTTGCTGAAATACTATAAAAGAATTATGGATGTATGATTCTTCTATTGAAAGCCATTGTAAAGCCAGTGCAAGTGAATAATAAGAACTATAAAGTGGATGTAGGCCCCGTTCTTGGCCGAACCACTATAAATCTTGTGTACTCTACTATTACAAAATGCCTGTTTTATTTCAATATGTAAAGTACTTTAATTGTATTGCTAAAATGTCGATTTAATATTGCAGGCCATTAAAACAAAGCTTACCCATCACTAGACCAAGCGATCCCTGACATCACTCAACAAACGAATGTTAAGCCACAAAAATTCCAGATTCAAATCCTATAAAGAAGTGCTTCAAGCAAACAGTTAGTGATTCCATCGGAAGTGGGCCCTTTCCAACTAATTATGATCGCTTATGCAAACGGACATCCGATTAAGTAGCCCGTGTCTGCCCCTGCAAACTCACTTAACAATGAAGTACACTTCTTTGGATAAAACAAACTACTTGCAAGAGAAAAGAATGTGTGCTTGAAAATGATAACAGGGAATCGCCGATATGAGCAAACGGCGAAAAGACATGGGCGAGCAGGTAGGAAACAGCCAAAGACTTCTTTGGAGGCGCAAGCCCTCTTCGGAGGCGCAACTCTTCGGAGGATAAAGACCTCTAACGGGGCATGCCAGAAAAAGAAAGTTCTCTTTCTCAACCAGAAAAGATTGGTGGAATGACCAGAGGCACCTTCCCAAGTGGAAGGCACAGGGCCCTTGTTAACTAGTTGCGATCGTTTGTGCAAACAAACATCCAATTAAGTAACTTGCGTCCGCCCCGTGAATCCGTCCAACCATGAGAAAGTAACTTTCAGGCAAAATCCCTACTCGGAGGCACACATTTCACCGAGATTTGAAGTAGACACTTCACAAGAGTTGAAATGTGAAAAGCCCTCCTCGGAGGCCCATTTCACCAGAGTTGAAATGCCAAAAGCCCTCTCCGAAGGCACACATTTCACCGAGATTCGAAGTAGACACTTCACAAGAGTTGAAATGTGAAAAGCCCTCTTCGGAGGCCCATTTCACCAGAGTTGAAATGCTAAAAGCCCTCTTCGGAGGCGCACATTTCACCAGGATTTGAAGTGCAAAAAGCTCTCTTCGGAGACACACTTCACAAGAGTTGGATGTGGAAAGCCATCTTCGGAGGCCCATTTCACCAGATTTGAAATGTCAAAAACCCCCTTCAGAGGTCCACTACCCCGCATAAAAAGAAAGAAAGGGAAAATCCCTCTTTGGAGGCGTACTTCTACTTTCAAGAAAAGATCAATCTCTCTACAATGAGAATATTTTTCTCCGAAGATTGAAGTACCAAATCAAAGCCTTCTTTCGAAGCCCACTTCGCCGCACAGGAGAATTCACTACTTTTCTTTAAAAAAAAAAAGAGTGATCATCTCCAAAAGTTGAAGTGTAGAAATTTTTCCTAAAAAAAAGAAAGAGAAGACTTCTCCAACACAAGGCGCATTCTGCTAAATCAGAGAAATATTCCCTTAAAATGGAAAAATTATTCTCTAAAGTACGGACGCAAGCCTCCTTAAAATGGAAAAGTTGTTCTCCAAAGAGAGAGTACAAGTCTTCTCGAAACAGAAGAGTTGTTCTCCAAAATTTTGCCAATATGAAAGAGATTGCAATAAACCATGGTATGGGGGCAATATAATATAGTTACATTCATAAAAGCAATGCTCAAGCAACATACCACAGGCTTACTGGAACATCACACAAAGAAAATAAAGAAACTTGTATGAAAAGAAGAATAAATGCATTCTCAAATACAGATAGAAGTTTGTACAAGTAAAAGAATCATTTTATTGCATACTATGAAAATTTTATACATATGCAGTTTTCAAAATAAAAGAAGGCGGGGACCGGTACCCGCACAATCTCCGGTCAACACAAGCCTTTGTATATACAAGCAGAAAGCTAAAAGCAAGACGAAAAACATCAGACCAAACCCACCACTTCTTCTTCCTGCCATCTTTGGAGCACTCACTTGGTCGGATGATTAACTTTTTGGGTCGGCTTGTAAGAGTAGGGAAAGAAGGAGAAATGGGTGCAATTGGATCTTCTTCTTCTTTTTCTTCGCTGGCAGAAACTTCCCTCTTTTTCTTTGACATTCCACGCTTCCCCTTCTTCCTTGAAGAAGACTCACTGCCCGGAGTGAAAAGTGCAGACAACTTTATGTCATCAGAAATAGTTTGCTCCGGAATTCTTTCGCCTTCTTCAGGTCCCACGGCCTTCTGTTCTTGTGAAGCGACCGGGTCATCCAAGCCTTGAAGAGCTTCTATCTGCTCCTCTTGTGACCCAGGTTGAGAAACGGAAGGAGGAGTAATCTAAAGAGGCGGAGAGGGAACAGCTGGAAGAGGGGAAGTCTGAACAACACTTGTCACTTTCACTACAGGAGAAGAGAAGTTAAAATTAGCATCTCTCGTAAAGAGAGGAGATAGTGGGGCGTCAAGATTTAAGTAATAATCAAAAAGTTCATCAAGTTCATGAGAAGTAAACAAGCAGCCCACTTGAGCAAGATCAGCATTGAGGTTACCTGGAGAAGTAGGCTTTATTACGTAAACTTCAAAGTCTTGTGCTTCAGTGCTTTCTTGAGTCTCATCTCCAGTGCGAGCGGTTGTACTTTCAATGACAGCTTTAGCAAGAGGTGGAGAATGGAAACTGGAGCCAACAATATCGATGTCGGCCGAAATCGAAGGTTGAACTGGGTCGGTTGAGGTTGCCTTCCCTAAATGTTCACCTTCGCCATTCCAGCTCACTCTTTAGCGAGTTGCTCCTTTCCCCTGGCAAGAGCAGCACGTGCATCATCATCTAGATAGTGCGCCACTAAATCTGCTTCAGCATATCCAGCGCCTCCAAGCATATCAAGTGCGGCTTCCCACAATTCGGCCAAAGTTATTTTGTACTTCGGACCCAAAAACGAAAGGCTGCCGCGCCCCAAGACACAGTGTATATGAAACTCAATAAAGTAGAGCTGATATTGGCTTTAGTTGCCTTATGAGATTCTTCGGCTGCTGCTTTGCTGACAATACCTTCATCACGCTCTTTTTCAACTTTAGAAAGTTGAGCTTTTAACATTGCAATTTCCATGTCCTGAGAGCTGGTTTTTTCTCGCAACTGAGCAACGTCGGTCTGGTAGCTTTCTACAACTCTGTGTTGTGCTTCAAATTTAGCTTTAGCGTCTCCTTTTCCGGCATGAGCATCTCTCACCTATTTTTGAAGCACTTCTTCTTTTTGAGAATAAGAAGTGGAAGAAGTGGCAAGATCCTCTTTGAGTTTCTCAATTTCCGCTTCAAGCTTCTCATTGTAAGTGGCGATGCTCTTCATCTCTGCATCATGCTGGTCGAGAGTTTTCTGCCACTCGGATTTATCGTTTTCCATAGTCAGCATGGCTTCGAGATTTGCACGGTTTACTCTTTGAAGTTTGTCAACAAGTTTTTGCCAACCAAACATTCTCTCAATATCGAGTTTGACGGCATCAAGGTTTCGCAACATAGCTTGCTTGTCGATTGGGACCAAATCAAGATCAAAACGCACTCCTTTTAAGCACCAGTGCGGAAACCGGCTTTGAAGAGTAGCCGGACCCTGTCCAACTTGATACGAAGGCCTACTGATGATCGTTTGAATATCAGCTCTTTGAAGGGAAGGAGAGCAGGAAGGGATTTCCAAAGAGATGGGAGCAGCGGGCTTTTCAAAAGTTTCAAATGCTGGCTTTTCGCTAAGTTTGACCCGTTTACTCGGATCTTCAGCGACATGACTTTTCCCTTTGTCATCACAAGATTTTCATTTGTGAGAATCATCCTCTCTCTGGGCAGAATCATGTCGTTCATCCCTTCTCCCGTAGCATTCTTCATAAGCACGCCTCTCACAAGCTTTTCTTGCAGCTCTTTCATCGTCGGTCTCCCAGGAGGCAGGAAGATACCTTTTGGGGTCATAGGAGCCGCGTCTTCCGTAGCGTTGGAAGACATCGTAGTATGAGCCACTTTGCCTCATTGGAGAACCTAAAAGTGAAGAAGAGACAATACTTAAGAATCTTTGAGGTAAAGAAGCAAAATGCATATAAGTGCCGAAAAATCCTAAGTGTGTGTAACGTGCAAACTACGCGCGTCAAACTACGAACCACTCCTCGGTTAGGGGGTGATGACGGATTTTACAGCAAGTGTCAACTCTTGGGCTAACGGAGTTTGTTGCAAGATAGATGTCGCTTCAACTACTGGAGAAATAACTTTAGTAGTAGTGGTATCGTCTTTAAAGAGCTCATGTGAAGTAATCATCAAGTCGCTCAATCCCTCAAAAATGTCGTCACCATCGTGCCCAGCGGGACCCTTCCCCTCAGCTCCTTCATCAGCAGTCTTCCCGGATTGTTGAAGAGGTTCCTCTTCGTCAATGACCGGGGCAAGTGCAAATTTTTCGGATGACCCCGCAACGTCAATAGAAGCAGAACACTTCACCAGTGAAGCCTCGGCAGTAGGTTCTTTCGGTGTAAGTTCTTCGGCGGAAACTGGGGCATCTGAAGTCTCTATTTGAGAACCGGGGGCATCATGAAGCTGAGTAGATCGGGAAGAATGCAGAAGTCCGAATTGGTGTAAAATTCATCTTTCAGCAAAAATTTAATGCTTCTCTCCTCAGCCGCCACAGCATTTAGTCTTTCAAAAGTCGGCTTGTGGCTGGGATCTTTAAAGGGAGGAGGAAGTGCTGTAAAAGTAAAGAATGAAGTTAGCACTTAACAACTTGGACTTTGAAAAACTCAAAAGGAAAGAACGGGGATAGGCAATCTTACTTCCTACTCTCCAGATGGCATAAAATCCTGGGTGGCAGCGAATGACCGTGAGCACTTTCAGAAAGATCGGTGATAAGTTTACGGTTTCTGGCGCTTCCGACGAGAATAATAGAAGGATGATCTTTGTTTTTTGCAAATGTGCATAAGTAAAAACTCTTCAAAACTCGGAAGACGATCAAATGTCCTCCTAAATAGTACGCACAGTCCCATCAGGATGGTGTGGCCATTGGGATGCAATTGGAAGGGAGAGATGGTTAATCGGAGAAGGAGTTGTTGAAGAAATTCATTAAAGGGAGGAATAGCTCCACTCAAGCACATCTGGCGATTAACTGCGATAAAACCTAGAGGTGGTCTGTCAGCGGTATCGTTTGCCCCAGGAAGTAAAGCATCTGCTTCAGCAATACCAAACTGAATGCACAGTTGGTTGAACCCCGTTGATTCAGGGTAGTTGAAGTCCTCTCCGGAGGATTATCCAGTGGATTGGCTATTAAGAAGGCCTCTCTAGCTTGTCCTACTATTTCTTCTTGTTGAGAAGACATTCTACACAAGGAACTAGATATTCAAATATGAAGGTGCATGTTTCCTGAATATGTGAAGTGTTGTGCAAAACTAATAAAACGACAAGCAAATATAACTGAAATTAAACTAATAGGCATTTGTCAATTATAAAGTTTCGGGTCTTGTTGCGTTAAGTCTGAATACAAGTGCAGTGTTGATGCAAAAAAATCAGCTTTAATTGATTAATATTGCTTTGCTTTAATACTTCACTTGAATTTGTTGATCATGGCACTTCATATAATTTCTTTAAGTTGATTATCCTTTATCGACTAATCTATCATTCGATGTGGGCGATCAGTGGCAGTATATTCATCCCATTTTTCTGCAAATGTTGTGTTTAACAGGTTATTAGCATTAAAGTTAATATAATCTGTAAAGAAGTGCAACAAGTTCAAGCAGTTCATCTCGGCAGTTCAAGTTAAATGCTGTCAAATTTTTGCAAGTAATCAAGCTCAAGTGACTTAGCATAGGTCGAAGTTCCATTAAGTCGTTCTATTCAAGTCAAAAAGTTCATTATCCATGCTTCTACAAGTTAAAGTTAGGCTTCAGGTCAAGGCAGTCCAAAATTGTCTAAGTATTAGCTCGTCCGCGACCTAAAGGTTGTATGACAAAGATTTAGCTCGCCCAAATCCTAGTGTGACCTAAAGTTAGATCGTTAAAGGTGTATCTCATCTGAAACAACATACTATACACCTTAGGTCACCGTCTCTTATGTCGCTCAGATTTTAAAAGTTAGGTCGTTAAGTCAGTTAGGTCATGCAATTCACATCTAAACCGTTAAGCCTTAGGTCGTTCGAAGCTCCTAAGCCATTCACTCCCTCACTCAACTTAACCCGCTAACTTTGCTTCACTCACAAACTCGATAACCCGTTAATTTGTGACCCGATAACCCTCTATCATCTCCACAGTAGAATCCATCATCTTTCAACACCACCAAGTCACCCAAAACCAATTCAAATCAACTCAGATCCATCATAGATCCAATTCCTTACCGCGTTCTCGTGAATTACAACATCAACGTGTCCACTGACAACCAAAGATCGATTGTAACATGATTCATGGTAAAATGTAGCACATGAAATTGGATTAAGGCCGGAAAAAGGGCGGATTCACAATTCGGCGGTGATCATGGTTGGATAAAGATGGAATTCACTTAAGCAATATGATGGCGAAGATGAATTGATGACGGGTTAGATTGAATTCTCCCTTGGAAGCTTGAAGTTTCGTTAATGGCAGAGCAGGTTGTCAAAGCAGTTAAGTAAGGAGGAAGAAACGGGCTAACAAGTTATATAAGGCAAAGAGAAAAAGGCGAATAGGCACGCGATTTAGCTTATCTCTTGGGTCGCTCACGACCTAGTAGAATTAGATCGAAGCACATGACCTATGGCACAGGCGTGTACTTCGAGGGGCAAGTGTTAACTCCTATTCTACAGCAACCTAACGACCTATGAAATAAAGCAGCTCAGTGACCTAACGGGTTAGAAGGTCCAATGACCTAACAACCTGAAGAATAAGAGAGCTAACATGGATGCAAGACCAACAGCGAGTTAGTGTGGCAACAACTTCGCGATATGCTTGACCTAACGAGTTAGCGTCCTAAAGACCCCTAACGACCTAATAACCCAACAACCTAACGACCTAACGGGTTAAGAGAGTATGAGGCCGCATGCATGCTACCTCTTCATTAGGTCGCTCACGACCTAAATAGACCGAGGTAACTCCATAAGGCGTGACTTCTTATGCCGCTTCTCTCCTAGGTCGCTATGACCTACCAGTTTGTTCAAGAGATTAAGTCCAACCCTGTTAGACCATAACCCGTATCCCTTAGGTCGCTCGTGACCTAAGACCTACTAACCCGCTTAGATAAGGCCAAGTGCAACCGAGATGAGCCGTAGCTCGCATCCCTTAGGTCGCTCGCGACCTACGGCCTACTCTTAGGTCGTTAGCAACCTACGACTTAGCCCAAAAATTCCCTATAAATACCCCATCTACTCCAACTGAAAGGGGACCTTTGGGCTCACTTTTGGGAACGCCTACGCTCTTCTGTTTTCTCAACTCATCCAACACTTCAAACACGAAAGACGCTTCATCGAACTTCAAAAAGAAATCTAACCCATTCAACATGGATTCAAAGAGTTCTTCCACATCGGAGTTCTAGCTACTTGTCTTAGTAGTGTTGTAATCGAAGATTGTTGTAAAGTTGTAATTGATTCAGCAATAAAGAAGTTTAAAGTGGACGTAGGCTTAACTTGAAGCCAAACCATTATAAAACTATTGTCTCTTTACTATTTTCTCTAATTTCTGCTTGTTTTTTATTCCCGTATCGACGGGTGATGCTTTCACTTTTTTCTCTACTTACATCGGGGTGTTAGCGTTCAATTTTAGCATTAACACATTATAAATCTGCTTGTGAATATACAACGCACTTAAAACATAGTAAACATCCAAGGACGTAGCCCTCCTATAGAAAGATAAGGCCACCAAGGGTAGAGAAGCTCGGATCCAGGAGCTTCACTTCCTTGTGAAAATAGAGGGGCTAGAGGTTAAGGTCGACTACACTTCAGATATGTATTATCTAAATGAGCTAAAAGAGTCGAGGGCTAGGAAAAGAGAAGAGTTGAACTCCACCTTTCAAAAGTTCTTTGCTAACATCATCCAACACAAGAACTTAAAGTGGTTGGGGGTATATATGCCATTATTCATGTTAATGCCTTAAAAAAGATACTATGCTATTTAGAGGAACTCGATGAAGGCCTCACTGAAGATGAGCTAAAAGCCAAGTATCTTGATGTTTGGGACATTTTGAAAGTTGAAAAAGGAAAGGCGATTCTGGTCACATAAATGTTGCTATTGCTAGAGCTGATACTGAAGCTTTTGCTGGTCCAAATGCATTAGGCCATGCAGAATCCTCACGCCCAAAATCCAAAGAGAGGTAATAAATATTCCATTATATGAGGGTGCCAGCTCCAAGACTACCCAAATTATTTTAGTTTCTATAGCTACTACATCAGTCGAGCCTTACATTCTAGTTTCCTTCTGTCGGCATATCGGTTCAGCCCCAGAAGAGGGTGAGATTCTCATAGCTCATAGTCTTCATCTAGGGAAGATATATCCATCGTCTCACTAGTGTTTTAGATACTATAGTTCCTATACTAGTTTGATTTTAATCTTTACCACTCTATTTATGACCTTATAGGTCATTGTTCTCTTCTACATCCTCCACGGCTAATTACTAAAGGTTCAGACCCTACTGTAATTACTACTGAATGAACTTCCATGACTGCATGACTAATCATTCCAAGCCTTCCCATTAGCTCCATTTCTTGTCCTAATTCAGAAGAAATGGTAGCTTTAGAGCGATTGAACGACCTTTCCCAGTCCCAAGGGAAGACATTACCATCACAACGCCTTGGGCCCGACTTGAATCCATTTCCTTGGCAGAGAAGTCCAAACATGATAGTTCTAAAGTCAAAGTTAAGACTGAGCCTGGGTTGAAACTTTTCAAGAACCAAGGAGCCGAAGCCTTCCCTAAGACTCCTTTCCATTACCATCAAAGCTCCAAAGGGTAGTCATATCGGCGCCATCACGGAGACATATGAGCCCGCTATTGATTATCCTTAAGATCCTTCTACAGTTATAACCGAAGTAGAGACCACCTCATTCTAAAGTAGAACTTCCAAGGGTGAGAAGTGTCAAAAGGTGCCATGTGACAGTTTGAGTGGCCAAGGTAATAAGGGTGGGAAGAAAGAGCAGAAGTCACACAAGTGGTAGACTCCTTAATTAGCCTTTATTGATGATGAGATAGTTTCTCTTGGTCTCCTTTTGGGATTTTCTTTTGCTTTCTTATTGTATACAGGCCATGCTTATGCAGGATTGGCCCCTATATTTGTCGTGTATAAAGTTTATTGTAATGAAAGACTATTTTCTGTTATGGTTTCTATTTTGTTTACATTGCATCACTTCTTATATATTCTTGCCTATACGTAATCGCTAGACATATAATATAACTACTTTTACAACAATCTGTCTTTTATGTAATTATTTTACTTACTGTAACTCCATATGTATAAGTAATGATTCTATACTTTCTTTATTTATATTCCGATGTTTAGCTCTGTTTGATGATCGCCGAAGTGTTTCCATTTCGCTAAAAAACTATTATTTAACCAACAATGTGGTTATTTCTAATCATTCCAAGTCAATATCCCTTTACTATTGATATATTATAAATAACTCGAGTTATGTATTATTCCTTATTTCCAGGGAGTAACAGATTGGATGTTTATATTCTGACATCTCTAATCACGTCAACAACTAGGCAAGATCAATATTATCAATAGAATTCCACCACTCAATCTTGGCCGAGCATGTCCTGCAAAGTTGTAAGTGTGATCTTACCTTCTATAGTTCCATTACAAACCTAGTCCTCTCTTGGGGATTTAGAACTCCAAATGCAAGTATCTTGACATCAATTTTGGTCTGGCCTTCCTTTGAGCATTGGTTGAAGTTTAATAGCACGGGGCAAATCATCTATTTGCCTATGGTCTGATTTCACCCTCCAAATTCCTTATCATGGATCAGAGGAATTTAACGATACCTATTCCTAGGCCATGGCTTTTGATCTTACCTATTTCTAAGCTTTAATTGAAAATTTTCACCAACCATCCTCGTTTATCCTCTACCAAGTATGTTCTATTGGGACAAAAGCATGGTTGTAATTGTCATGTCCATACTCCAGCTCTTTTATCCAATAACCTGTGTCTTTGTATGCCTTTCTTTGGGTGTCCATCCTTAGTCTTTCCTATCTTCGTCTGTTGATCGAGAGTGTCCATTTATTGTCCTTGCCTATCCTCGGCATAGCATATCCTACCAAGCTGCAAAAATGGTTATCAAATTTCCATTCATGCACTAGTTTCTATCTTTCAAAACTAGCGCTTTTATCTACCTGACCTTTGATATTCCCAACCGACCATGCTTATTTCTGGACAATAGTTGACACGGGAGGGATAAGGTCGAATTATCCCATTGACTTATGATTTTACTCCTTCGCCTTGATCCTAGGTTAAAGGATTCGGTATTAATAACCGGCTACCTTATTACACTACTAATCATGTAACATAAGATTTTTCTTACAAGATTATGGTTCCACAAGTTCATGAAGCTAACTTTTATTAATAAATGAAAGATGTGGAAAGTCCTATCATATTTCATCACATCTAAAATCCTTAGGTGCCTGCTCGTTAAAAATAAATAAAATGAAACTAAGTAAAATAGTACCGTAACAAGTCAATGTTCCATGCCCATGGAATTGGAATTCTGTCGACAGTTGCGTGCTTAAAAGTTCCATCTCCAAGCTTCTATTTAATCACATAAGTCCTTCCTAACTGGGTTCAAGTTCTTCTGTACCCAAGAGAACTCCTCTTAAAACTAGATTCCTTGCTTAGAAGGAATGGTTCCAAACCATGGTTTTGAAATGTGATGCTACTCTTTTCTTATGAGTAGTAATCCTTAATTTTGCATCTTCACATTTTTCACTAATTATATACGTTGACCTTGGGATCATAATGCCTTTTCTAGTGAGAAGGGACATTATATTCAATTGGAATCATGGCCTCTAATCTATATACTAAAACGAATGGCATAAGTCTAGCCATGGACTCGAGTCGTCCGATATGCCTTAATGCCAGTAGAAGCTCATCAACCAAGTTGCCTTTAGCTTTAGTTAACCGCTTCATTAGGATGGACTTGACGAATTTATTCACCTCCTCCACTTGTCCATTCATCAATGGGCATGTTACTTACTGAAAGCTTCTCGATCTTGTATTGGTTACAAAAATACTTGAACCCAGAACTTTCTAACTGAGTTTTGTTATCTGTTATAATTTCCTGGGGTATTCCAAATATACAGATAATATTTTTTAACACAAACTTGACAGCTTTCCTCATCATAATCATAGTAAGCAGTTCTACATCGGCCCACTTCGTGAAGTAATCCACTACAATAAGTGCACAGGTAGTTCCTCCTTTCGACATTTGTACCATGCTAATGTTATAAATTCCCTAAATAAAAAATGGCTAAGTGCTAACCATCTGCGTAAGCTCTGTGGATGAGGCTCTTGAAATCTTTGGAAACCTCATGCGTCAGTCACATTATTTTGTGCATTCAACAGTATTACAGTTTATTTTTTCCAGAAGTATCCATAGAGAAGTATCATCTTCGCTAATGTCTACCTCTCAGTATGATCACCATAGATACCCTTATGGACATCCATGATGATTTTCGAAGCCTCGTCCTTGGTTACACACTGAGCATGGGAATATAAAATTCTCTCTTATAAATCACACCTCCTTGCATCATGAAACAAGTACTTTACGAAGGAGTTTCCATCATTCGTTTCCACTCGGGAGAGTTCCCATAAGTAAATAGTTCTTGATCGAGATCATTCATGACTCCTTTTTCTCTTCGGTATCAAAATCGAATCAATAACCATCCGGTCGACACTTGGAGCGAATAATACCTTAACTAGAACTAACCCTAACAACAGCGCATCTAGATCAAGCTAACATGTCCAGTAAATCAGCCTTTGCATTCTCCTCTATGGGGATGTGCATAATTGTGTAATGTTTTATATCATCTAATATTTCCATTGCCTTTATCAAGTAACGAACAAGTCTCACACCCTTAGCTTGAAAATTATTCTTCATTTGGAAAAAAACTAACTTGGGGTCACTGAATATATGTAGTGCCCTTACCCCGAGTTACTTCATTATTCTTAGTCTTACCATCAATGCTTTATACTCAACCTCATTGTTCATCGTGGGGAGCTCCAGGTTCAATGCATAAGAAATCAATTATCCTTCTGGAGTCACAAGTACTACATTGGCCCTAAAAAATTCTTACTAGAAGTTCCATCTACAAATAATTTCCATTGATAAACTGTAACCGTGTCATTTTCCTTTTCACCGTCCCGTACGGTAAATTCCGCAATGAAACCTACCAACACATGTCTATTTATCCCTCTTCTCAGATGATAAATGATATAATACTAGCTTAATTCAGTATTCAATTTCAATAACCACCCTAAGTCTCGGTTCGATACAATACCTGCTGCAAAGGTTGATCCGTTAGCACCCTAATTGGACGAGGCTAAAAATATGGTCGTAAATTTTTCTATGCAATTAGCAAGTAATAAGCGAGTTTCTCCAACTTTGGACATTTCTTTTAAGATCTGATAAACCATTTGCTGACATAGTAAACTAGCCTTTAAATCCTAGCCTCCCTATATACTAGTGTTGCACTTAATGTGTAAGAAAACGTTGTTAAATAGATGAACAAATCCTCTCCGTCCAATGGTTTGATAGAACCGGTGGAGTTTCCACATGCTTCAATAAACCCTCAAAGACATCCTGTCATTCTTCATCCATTCAAAACCCTTATTTCCTATTTCTAAGGCATTAAAGAACGATACACACTTATTTGTTGCATTTGAGATAAACTAACTCAAGGCGGCAACCTTCTTGTTCAAGCTTTGTAACTCCTTCGTGATTGGGGCAGTTATGTTACTCGAAGAGTTAATCAACTCCGAATAAGCTTCAGCGTTCCTTAAATTCATGATAAAACTAGAAACTTCGATGATGCAACTCCAAAAGAACATTTCAATTGATTTAACTCGATTCATATTTCCATTGTACATCGAATTTTTTAGCAAAGTCATCTTTGTGGTTCCTTGATTACCATGACTTAATAGGTATACCAACTGCATACCCTTCCATTATCAATCTGATCTGATCCTTGAACATCAGATTCACCAATCTCAAATAAGTAGCACCTGCGTTCTTAGACCAAAGGACATCACTTGGTAATAGGATAATCCTAAATCCATTATTAAGCTCATGTACTCATGATCCATAACATGCATCAATATTTGGATATAACTAGAATAAGAATCCATAAAAGAGAGCAACCTAAGTCCTCTGGTCCCGTTAATCAATTGGTCAATCCTAGGAAAAGGAAATCCATCCTTCAGGGTTGCTTTGTTCGAGTCCAAATAACCATACACGTCTTCCATTTTCCATTTTCCTTCTTAGCCAATATATGATTTACACCCGTTTTGGGTACAAAGTATTGCAAATTGAACCATTCACTTTCTGCTTATTTACTTCTTCCTGTAATGTAGCTGATCGCTACGGACCCAGACCGTCTCTCTGCTTTACTTGTGGGTATTTTCGTTCTATATTTAATTCATGGCATGTTATCTTTAGCGATATCTCATGCATTTCCAAATGTTTCTAAGCAAATACATCCAAGTTTGCTCATAGAAAACTAAAAAAATTATTTCCTCGATCCAAAGTGGAGTTGAGATCTAGTCTTGAGAGCTTAAGTAGGATCATCCGTAACAATAGGAACATTAACCGTTAGTTGAGCTGGTGCTGCCCGCACAACCTCTGACTTCTTCTCGAGATCCATAGACTTATCAAACCATTTATGGTTCTCGAGCTAGGTCTTAGTCATTGATTACTATGCTTTCGAGTTTTTAATTCATAGAGTTCTCTTTTTATTTTTCACTTTCTCCTTTCACTTTGCTTCTCTTAACTCGATAACATAACATTCCCAACGAGGGCTTTGGTCTCCTCTTATCGATCCAACCCTATTCTCTATGGGGAACTTCATCATCAAGCACTGATTATCTAGTTCTATTTTGAAATCAATATGGGTCAGTCAGCTGAGAAAGGCATTATACACTTAATATTTATCCACAATAACAAACCATTGAACCCGCACAATCTTGCTGCCTCCATCTCCTAATGCCACAAACAAATTAATTGCCCCAATATGTTGTTTTACCTCGCACATAAATCATAGAATCATGTACTTACAAGGCTAAACATCCTTCATACCAATCCTCATTTGATCAAACATCCTCTTAAACAAAATATTCATTGAAATTCCATTATCTACCAAGAACCAGTACACTGTATGGCTAATAATAGCCGTAATGACCATGGTATCGAAGGTTAGCACTTCTACTATATTGGAATTCCTATTCCACAATAAAATATCATATTTCATCATTCGTTGTTTCTTAGCCGAAGCTCTGTCACTAATGGCAAACATCTCTCATATGGCACATGCCTTAACTGACTCGCATACCATTCCATTTTATTTCAGCTTTTCTCTAGTGGATAAGGTCCTCAAATAATAGTATTTATAACCATCCTTCTAGTAATAGGCATGGGCACTCTCCATCAAGTCCAGGTTGAATCCCTTAGGGATTGGGACCATGCTTTTGTATTTTTTGGCTTTTTATACCTTTCCATGTCTTCAATGGTAAGGTATATATTTATAAGTGCATCATTCAAAGGCATATATTCATCCGGCCTCGTATTCCTTGGTAGCTTTTGGCATTATTCCACTACCTCCAACAACTTAGTCTCTTTTCCTTTGATTGTCAGAATTACCAACATTCACAATCATATTACCGTCACTTTATCCTATCCGTCTAATCGCCACATCACTCAAAATCACTTCCCTCAACTATTCATCACCTATCTTTCTAGCAACCTAACTTTCTTTTTCCAAATGCAGGAATTAATTAATTTTCCAATGGAACTCCTCCAAAGCCATTAGCTACTTTATCTTCAGCCATTTCATAGGCTATGTCCGGATGTGGGCCTAGATCAACGCCATTCTTTCATTTAGATTATCAACTTTACTAATTCCAATATTATACCAGTTCAAGAACCTCTTTAATAACTCTTATGGTCCTGAGAAAGGCTCGAGAAGGATAGCACATCCCGGTGTCTAGCGGCGTGAAGCTTGAATTGATCCATGAACTTCTTTAGTAATTCATCAAACAATGATATAGAATTCGGTAAGAGGTAAGTAAACCACATTGACGCTACTCTATTTAGAAAAAAATGAAACTCCTGTAGTGAAACGCATCGTTTTCCCTTGCACATCCTTATGCCACTCATATTTAAATAAAATGTTGACTAGGATCGGTATTCCCATTATACGATGACATGGTCGGCAACATAAACTACTTGGGATCCTCCTCTCTTAAGATATTTTCCATGGATGGAGTTCTACTAAGTTAGAACCCTAGTCCTCATTCTTCCTCTACTTTTTTCCACTATTAGCCACTTAATCATTTCATCTATATGCTCCTTGCTTGCTTGAAACTTTGAAAGGTGGTAATCAACAGTTGTGCCGAGTGTTTAACTACACAAACAGTTTTGGTTTGCTCATTAACACCTAGGTTTTCTAGTTTCTAGGAGAATCACTCTTTCAGTTCTTTCCAAACGTTTAATTAACTCCACGTAAATTGTCTAAACATCATCCAAACCATCATGATTACTAGCTTGCTACAACTCATCCTCGATGTCAAATAATTTGATAACTTAAGGTTTCAACTCCTCCAAAAGCCTCAGATTCATCTCGATGCTGACCTCATTGAGATTGGTACCGATCAGAGTCCCCTTAGCTTGGGTTCTCCTAGTTCCTTAAGCATTCCTTCTTGTTGCTCTAATAGCCAGTTCCTTCTACTTTTGCTACCCATCTCTTCTATTCTAATCAAAAGCAGATGAGTTCTCCTCTTCACATCCAGCAGGTGATGTCTCCCTCATGCTCCTCCAAATCCTCTTCGATTATCAGGTTTATAAGGCTACGCTAGCATCCATCTTCTTCAACGGAGTCTTCAACCATCAGCTATCTTATAATTCAGCGTCGTCATCATGTTATCAAACCCCACTCTTTGACCATCTCCTGAGTGGCAGATGGTCCTTCACAATGCTAGTGGTAGTTGGTTGCTAACTTTAGTATGGTGAGAAACTCCTTCATATGCACTAGTTCCTGCATTGGATCTACCGGATTTCATCGATTATGCCATTGATCCCATTCTGAAATTCCTTAAAGATTTAGATTGAAAAACCATTTGGATCTAACTTATGGACACTTCAATCCACAATAGATAGTTAGTTCTATGCTTTGGAAACGCCTTACTCCATAAAAGCACCATAGATGTTGAACCAAAAAATGGACGAGCACACCAAAAAAATGAAATGAATAGGTCTAACAAAATAAAGTATAAACCTTTTTTAGAGTACTTTAGGAAAGCTGACGCTCACGTCCACTGTAACGTTATTGCTTATAGATCATAGTCATGCGTATGAAGGATTTTGAGTTTTAATGGCATAGAATAGCAAAAGTACATGCCTTTATTACTACGATTGAGTGGTGAAAGAGAGTGTAGAAAACGGAGTGCCAAATGCCCTTTTCCAAATGCTCTATATCTTTTATTTGTAGGGAAATCATCAAATAAAATCGCTAAATCTCCATGTACCAAGTCTAAATTCAAATCCAAGAATGTAGGTAAAGGATGAGAAGTCCCAAGACAAGAAATTCATAACGGTACCGACCAAAAGTGACCTGAACTGATCCGATTTTATGATTGGATTTCTGATCAGTACCGATTTGATTTTATAATTTGAAGTTGTTTTATCTTCTTTCCCTTGATCCTATACCTTCGATCCATCAAGTTTCGAGCACTTTTCTTTAGAAAACAAGTTGTTTCCAAGAGGTTTGATATCTCTAGTACATGTCTCCTTTTCTTCGGAGTTTCCTTTGAGTTCCTTCAAAAATGCATCCTAAGATGATCTATTAAGCCAATAATCCATGAATCTTACCTCTGAAGCAACTAGGACTCACAAAAAGTGCTTGGTGCTGACCATAAACTAGTCGGTGGCGACCTCTCTTCCTTGCTCCACTTTTGCTCCAACTCCTCTGGGTTTCTTTTATAATCCTTTTAAGCATGCCTTTATGTCCTTAAACCACTTGATATTCATCCGGACATCTAGAATCAATTGAATGTCGCTTGATGCAAAATCCAAATTACATAATCCATAATCTTATAATTGAAAAAACTATTTCTCGAAGATACATCTTAGTCCATAGTTACAAAATTAATTGCAAAACTTTCTGATGTCTCCGTACGTTTTATAGCTAATGTACCATTATAGTTATGAAAAAAAATCATCGAAATGCCAAAAATACATTTATTTTCAAATGAGTATTCATACCAAAAATATTTAAATAAATTCCACTTTCTTTGGTACATACAAAAAACAATTATCGTTTATATAAATATTTGGCAGAATGTAAGTAATCATTCAACAATCAATCCATCCACCAATAAATGTCATATGGTATGCTCTATCTTTTTTCACAAATACAATAATAACATTTGAAATATGAAGCTCTTTAAGTCACTCATCATGGGCTATTTGTTCCATCTATTGTAATTAATTTACAATTGAGAGTTCTAGACCAAGTTTATAATTCAAAGAAATAAATCTTACAGAGAACGCTTTTCTATATGAAAAATAAATTATCATATTCTCATTCCTTATTTAATGTCTATAAATACCATAAACAATTCTTTTTTAGATATCTCTTCAAGTCAACATTCTTTCTCTTTATCCTAATTCTGCTAATAATACTTCCTTTCGTTAATTTATGTTTTCCCGTTTTAACTGGTTGAACCGTTAAAAAGGGAAAATCCTTTACCCTAAGATTACGTAGAATTCCACGCATACCTACATTTAGGCATCCCTAACATTTTAATGACATCGAATAAGTTGCACTTAAGTAAATAGATTAATACTAACTTTCAATGATCAAATTTCGAGGTATATCTATTTTCCTTGGTCGAATGTTTTTTCTTAGTGAATAAGATTATTATTATATTTGGTCATATTGAAGATAGGCTCTCGCATTGCGGTTTACTTGCTCATTTTGCATAAAACATTTCCACCAAGATTTCATACATTACAAAATCGATTGCACACCATACAACTTAAGCATGTGATCGAATATGGAATATATTTCCATACTCTTGTATCACTTTGGATTTCAAACCCATAGAAGATAATACATAGTCTTGAATAAATTAACACATTAGCAACCAATGCACGAATGTTTTCAATGGATGCATAATTTGAAGCTTGCATGGGTCTTGAACGAACGACATGCCAAAAGTTTTATTGGTAAGTAAATTCCATATTTCTTCATTAGAATTTAATATAATTCATTTAGTATAATAATCATTAAACAATTCTATAAATTATGTTAGTTATGCAAATTTATTTTAATACATTATTATGATATCACATATGTCTTATATGTTTTTTGATTGGTTTATTATATTCATTTACTAAGGCTCCTAATGAATCTACATCCATTAAAATCTTTGAAAAGATAAGAGAAGTTACTAAATTCCTCTCGTAGGAGATGAATCTTATCATGTTACTAAAACTATGAGGTGCTCAACAAATATTTCTTGGAACATGGTTCATTAACGTCAACAAGTGTAGGTCTCAAGGTTCGAACTTGTGACCTTTAATCTCATAGTCTGTTCTACCAACCAACTAAGATAACCATGTTTCCTTTGGTTCTTAACAAATTGTAGTCCCCATAAGTAGTAAGTAACTCTTCACATATTATATCCCATATAATACTCATAATATTCCTTTTGCTTTGCTTTGAATTGACTTTATGAAAATAATGGTGCCCAATAAATCGTAAAGTATATTAGAATCCTAGACTCATCATTTCGCGATAGACTTGGGCAATTTTGTAACCCTAGAGGTTGCTCTACAAAGTTACATAACATTATTACCTTTCCAGTGATGGTATAAAAATCATGATAAATATTTTAATGCTTTGAGCGTGCTTAACATCCAAAGGCATTCATTTTACTCTATTTATATTGTAAATGATGGAGGGCAATTTTATCCTATGTTCATAATTTAAAATAATTATTATGAGGCACTATTGAATAGGTAAGGGAGATGAGTATAACACATAACATCATATGTTTATACACATCCAATGTAACTCCATTAAATCTTCATTAAAACTTCCATTTTCTACATACATATAGTATATATTTTTCAAATATTTATAACATGTGTAATTTATTAATATATGTGTGTGTGTGTCTATATATATATTCATACAAAATCTTTTATTTTTAATTAATTATAGGTTCAACATTTGTACTTAAATAAGTTAAAAATTTTAAACTTTGCAACTTATAACTCTTTATAAAATTATATATTTTATTCGAAATGTACAATAATTGAAATTTATTTCATAATATTTATATATGCTTATTTGAATAGAACTTGGATCAAAATCGTTTTGAGCCTTTCAAAAAGGAGTACCTTTGAAACAGATCGCTACAACAAGTCAAGTAAGGGATGGGAGATCCAGAGATTTTTTGTTTGTAAGGACGTTCCATAATTAAAATGTGACGACCCAAACTCGATGTCCGATAAACGACATCAAATTCGCATCGCCGGAGCTTATAACAACAATTAGATGAATATAAAACAGCGGAACAGAATCAATATCATAAATATCATCATAGTTACAACATCAACATAATATCCATACTACAACAGAGTATATAATACATACATACAACACAACTCCAAATACAACATCATGATTAATATAACAGTGATCATATATCCAAAAGTCCTCAAATGAGAGAGGTGATAACGAACTCCCAAAAGCTAAACACCTGAATTCTCCAAAAGCTCCTAAGATATCTCCAAGATAAGAGCTTCAAAATACTGCTCCTCCAAAATACAGAAACCTGCTACTAGGCAGCCCCTGTAGAAATAATGGGCACCCAGAGTTTAGGAAAGAAAACAATAAACTCTGGATCTGTCATGGGACTGGTATGAGTAAACAAAAAAAACACAGTTACTTTTAAAGAACAAGATTTATAAAAGAATTTTCGGTATGCTTTTAAAAATGGAACTACCATAAGACCTCCCGCTACACACATAATGCAAACACAGAATTGGAGGAGATTTCTTCTTATGATAGCTAAATATGCTTGGTACGAGAAAAGAAATTCTTTGATATTATTACTAGTGCATAGTGATATAAATCATTTCGAAAATGGAATATTAATCTTAGCCAACATACGACCATTATCGTATGCCTACTATAGCTACCATCTAAACGGTGGGGCGCCACCATAAGTAAATGGCAGGTTCTACAACTAAAACCGTACAGGGTTTCGTATTGGGAATTGGATTTCCAACAAATGGTCAGGCCAAGGAACTTCCCATTGCCACATGAGAATGCCTCTGGAAGGACGTTCCCGAGAACCAAACCGGATCTCTGCCAACACAAGACCGGGCTACCCCTAACTGGGTAACTACTAACACAAGTATGCCATCACTCGGTTGTAACCAACCTTTAACTGGGGCCCCAGCAACAAATCCCAAAGTAATATATATATATATATATATATATATATATATATATATATATATATATATATATATCTGCGATATCAACATAAATTATGTATCTGGGCTCCATACCATGATACCACTTCTATCCAGAAGGAAATGCACATACCCTAAGGGATGCTACCCCCAATAACCTTGCTGCATCTTTCCTGTTTTGACCATTCCGGGGTGTGAGGACCGACGAAGTCTCGTCCACAAAGCCACGCTTTGGTACAAAGCCATGCTTTGGGTCAACCAATGATCAAAGTAATGATCACAAAGATAAATGATCAAACAAATGATCATATCACAAATGATCAAACAATGATCATTTCACAGCAACACTCACCATGTCACATTACCAAATTGGGAATATATCGCTGATAACCATCAATTACATAACCTCTGAGCTCGTACGTCTCAGAGAAGTGTGTTAATCTAAGAGAATAAATTCTCCGCCACCAACAGAAATGTATTTGAAAGAAATCTGCTTTATATCTAAATTTGTAATTTCAGACACACAATCCATACAAGTCTGTTCTGGGTTCGAACAAAACCGAAGGCACTTTCAAAGAAGTCCTTGCAATCCGGATATCCACAATCCCGATCGGATTCCCCATCACATATGGAGAACTCTATACCGGAGCAACTTGGTGCAGAGTCATTCGACAGGTCATCCTATCGCTCTCGCAAATACCCGGTCTTCAACACCGGTCTTCAAATGCTATCCATAACGTCGTATCACATATTCGGAATGGGTTATACGACACAAAGTACCTTTCCCTGCTAAACCGAATAGTGAGTGTCAAATTTTAAAACGTGTGGATGTCATTCACAAAAATTCACAGGTTCGATGTGGGTTTCGGATAACAACTGAAATCCGATTCCCTGTCGCATCGAAGTTTGAATGCCGTTTTACGGGCAACAGGGTTTTCACATCAATACGGAACAAATTACAATTACAGCGCATCACATGGCAATCCACATAACACGGCATCACAATCAGAACAGAAATATCAATACAGTGCACAGCAATAGTTAATTTATTTTCAAACGCGGTTTACATAAATTTACCACAAAAATTATTTTTAAACCAATGATGAGAATTCGGATAAATAATTTAAATCTAAATTAACTTGATTAATTGTTTCCAAATTAATAAATCCTTACTTACTTAAATTTATTTAAATACTTGATTGTTTATAAATCAATTTAATTAAAAGTTTGTAAATCATTCTTAATTTCTTTTCAAAATCATTGATTAATAACAATTATCTACCTTAACTATCATTTTAAATCTTCTTTATACTTTAAAAATCAATTTATTGTTACATTGAAATTTTTAATGTAAATTAGATTTATTTGTTTAACTTAAGTTAATTTCTTAATTTATTACTTAACCCATTAGTTAATACTTCTTAATTACAAACCTATTAACCATTTAATTATAAGTAAAAAATTTAACTGCTAGTTTATTTGGTTTCCAATTTCAAATTTTAAACTACTTTACAGATTTTCAACCATCTTGCCATTTATTCAAATCAAAGCGCGTATCTTGTATTTTGAACAAAACTGTTTATATTCAAAAACGTTAACCTTCAGCATTAACTAAAACTCGAGTAAACCATGCTTCCTGCTCGAGCCAACTCGCGTCCTCTTCGCTTCCTCCCCCGTGTTCTCTTCTCTTCCCAGTTTCTTTTTTTTTAACAGTTTGGGTAAAAATTCAAAATGTTAACTAACAATTCACTCGAGTGTCTCGTGCACAACATCAGGATTAACTCGAGCCCATCCTCTTTTCTTCCCGTCCCAGTTTTCTTCTTCTTCTTTTTTTTTTCAAGTTACAAACTACTGAAGCATTTTATTTAAACATGAGCACCCTAACACGCGACCCCCTGTGCACGTGTACACCACCGCGCCTCTGCTCCAGTGGCTGCCGCGACCTCCAACACGTCACGATTCTTCCCCACACTCGAGTGGGATCTCCAATTCGACGCAAAATTCACGAAATCCAAAAAACCCTGTAGCTCGAAAAGAAACTGGAATGAACACCCTGTGCAAAAACGCCTCGCCACCCCCAACGACGACCACCTGACACCATGAAACTCCGGCCACACGTCGACCACACCCTCCCCTACCCTCACCTAGAATCGCGTGCTACTCAGTCACTCGTAGGTGATGAAATCACCTTGCTTTCAACCCACTGCAAAACTCCATCTTAAACCCTACTTTGGGTTCGAACGGCAAATCCATCCATTCGAAAAATTATTGAGTATTTTTCTCGTCATTATAGAAGTTCAAACTAGCTTCGATTCAAATTTCAACATTTATCATTAACTCAATCACTAGTAATTCGAAAAATGTGATTTTTTTGTTAAAAAACTAACTACTCTGTGTATATTAAACTAAAAATATAAAATTTGGTTTTAAAAATCATAGATTGAAGTATAGATTCAGATATAATCTTGAATTAATATTTTACAACATTTTATTTTTATCAAATTTTTACCTGGAACCTGTAAAACAAGGTTACAGTGATGCTTGATAAAGAAGATCTTAAATCAACCTTTAAAAACCTTACTTTTAAGTTTAACAACTGGTTTAGTTGAGAATCAAAGCTCACAAAATATTTTAAGCAACATGGTTTGAATGTTTGAACAGAAAGATGAAGTCTGTAACAACTTTTCAAAGAACAGAGCATGTTAAAATCATATGCCTACTGAAGTATATGCAAAAAGTTTAAAGATGAATTTTGAACTAGTTTAAAATAAACTTAAAATTCTTTACAAAATTATGCTTACACACAATGAATACAAGTTTTGAAACAGAGCCTAAAACTCATATTTTCCAAATCTGTACATAACACATTCACATACAATATCTACTTGTACAAGCATTTTTCTTTTCCAGACATAACTTCAAACAACAAGTTTAAAAATCCAAATCCAAAGAGGTTTACTGACCTGGCAAATATTTGAAAACAGAGAATACTTTTGTATTTAAAAGTTGCAGTTTTGATCTTCCTAGATCTACTCTTGAACACTGTTTTGTTTAGTTGAATAAATTTTGCTCCAGTTTGTTGAATAAGGTGATGTTTGCTTTTATTTCTTTTTATTTCTGATCTTTGTTGTGTTTCTTTTTCTTTTTCGAATGGAATAAAGTAAATATGCATGTATATTTAAGGGAGATAGTTTGTACAGGGTAAATCATACTCTTTTCGGCTGATAGGATTTTGTACATGCAAAGGAGTAAATAGCATTTAATACAAGCATTAAATGAAGCATGTTACTTTGCATACTTTCAGCATGTTATGTTTACATTGGATTATTACAAGTACATTTTATTACATCAAGTTTTTGTTTACGTATAAATATACTCACAGCAAGGTTTTGTTTACATTTACTTACAGCAAGTATGTTTTGTTTACTTATAATTTCTTTTATTTTTCTATTAAGGTACTTACTTTCTTATTTACTTTACAGGCTTTTGTTTTATTCTTTTAGCAAGTATTATTTTACTTTTGTTTTACTAAATGAAAGTGTTTGTTTTAATTAACTTATTTCTTATTTTACTTTGTTGAAAAGAAAGGTTATTTTAGTTATTAACATTTAATAATTTATGTGATTTTACTATAATATCTAATTTCTTTTAAAATTCTCACAATTTAATTTTAAAAAGTTCAAATAATTTGCCGAATTTAAGTTAAGAATTTCTGGGATGTCACAATATCCCCTCCTTAAAAAAATTTCGTCCCCGAAATTAAAAGGGAGAGAAATGCAAACAAAGAATAGACGAATTTAGAAATAAGGAAATGACTTACAATTTAAGACGAAATGTCTATTCTGCAATTGGGATATGATTTCTTCATATTATCTTCAGTCTCCCAAGTACAGTCCTTTGGATCGCCACTCCATTGAACTTTGACCAATTTCACAGTCTTGTTCCTCAATTGCTTCTCATCACGATCTACAATCTTTATCGGCTCTCTTTTAACTGCCAAGTTAGGAGTGATCTCTAGATCCTGCTGAGCAGCTTCTTCAATAATATCTTCTGGATCGCGCACATATTTTCGAAGAATAGAAATGTGGAACACATCATGTACGCCAGACAACCAGCTGGGTAGCTGTACTCGATATGCTAGAGAACCAATCTTTTCCTGAATAGGAAAAGGACCAATATAACGCGGTGCTAACTTTCCAGTTTTCCTAAATCTCAATACACCCCGCATCGGAGATACTTTCAGAAATACAGAATCTCCAACTTGAAATTCCAGATTTCTCTTTCGGCGGTCATAATAGCTCTTTTGACGGCTTTAGGCAGTTAATAACTTATTTCGAATAAAGTCTACCTTCTCAGTGGCTTCTTTTATCATATCCGGTCCAAGAACAAGTCTATCACCTGATTCGATCCAGCATGTAGGTGATCGACACGGACGACCATATAAGCTTCGAAAGGAGCCATTTTTATGCTGGCCTGCTAACTGTTATTATATGAGAATTCAACCAGATGCAAATGGTCCTCCCAAGATCCACCAAAATCATGAACACAAACACGTAGTAGGTCTTCTAAAATTCGGTTGACCCTCTTAGTCTGCCCATCAGATTGTGGGTGATAAGCAGTGCTGAAATTTAATTTCGTTCCCAATGCGTCCTGTAATGCTTCCCAAAATCTACTTGTGAAGATCGGGTCACGATCACTCACTATACTGCTGGGAATACCATGGAGGCGAACAATTTCCTTTATATACATACCTGCTAAGCTGGCTGCAGTTCGAGTGGATTTCACTGGAATAAAGTGAGCAGCTTTGGTTAAACGAACCACTATAACCCAAATCGCTTCATTACCCTTCTTGGTTCCTGGCAATCCGTCGATGAAATCTATCGATACCTGATCCCACTTCAATTTCGGTACTTCTAAAGGTTGAAGTAAACTGGCCACTTTCTTTTGGTTTCTTTTGATTTGCTGACAAGTAGCACAGCGACTCATATATTTATGTCTCTCTTCATCGTTTTCCACCAGAATGTTTTTTTAATATCTCGATACATTTTGTTGACTCCTGGATGGATGCTGAATTTAGACTTGTGGCATTCGTCCAATACTTCACATTTCAGTTCTGGGATGTCAGGGACACAAATTCTGCCCATCATCCTTATAACTTCTCTATTATCTATCTCAAAAGTAGTATCCTCTCCTCGATCTATTCTTCTACGCATTTCTCGAAGAAACTTGTCTTCAGTTTGCTTGCTCGCGATCTTCGTAAGAAGAGTAGGAGTGATTACAAGATATGTGTTAACGCTAAAATTTGAACGCTAACACCCCGGTGTATGAGTTATAGTTGTGAAAGCACCACCCGATAACTCGGGAACAGATTACAAGCAGATAATAGCGGAAAAGCAGTAAACAACAACAATTTTATAGTGGTTCGGCTTAAGGGTATAGCCTACGTCCACTTTAAGTACTTTTATTGATGATCTCGTTACAAGCTGATACAATTCTTTCCAAGTACAATACACTTTGAAGTACAAGTCACTTAGAACAAGTAGCCTAAACTTCAATGGAGATTAGAGTCTTCAAATCCATGTTGGATGTGTGTGATCTTTTCTCGAAGTTGTTTGTAGCGTTCTTCGTGTCTTGAGAGCTTTAAGTTTTGGATTGGTTTGGAATGCAGCAGAGTAACGGCGCTTGAAGAGAATGAGCCCCAAAAGTTCTTTGCTAGTTGGAGTTAGGGTCATATTTATAGGCATTTTTCAGAGTAAGGTCGTAGGTCGTGACCGACCTAAGTAAGGTCGTAGGTCGTGACCGACCTAAGTAAGGTTGTAGTCGACCTGAAGAGTATTGGCCCCTCCTTCCTCACGCATGCTGATTTGCACAAGTCCTAGGTCGTGAGCGACCTATCCCCCTGTGGCATTGCATAGTCTTCTATATTCTGGTTTTTAGGTCGTTAGCGACCTAACCTAGGTCGTGAGTACTTTCCTGCAGCCATAGTTAATCTTAAGTCGCTGAGTCCCTTAGGTCGCGACCTTCCTTAGGTCGCGGAGCTTCTTAGGTCGGTGGATATTTAGGTCGCGGAGTTCCATAGGTCGAGTCCATCTTCAGGTCGCACTCACTCTTAGGTCGCGGCCTCCTTTAGGTTGCAGCTTTCTGTTAGGTCACAACAATCCTTAGATCGCCAGGTTACTTTTGCAGTTAAGTCGCGCCCTTTTTTAGGTTGCTTGTTCTTTTAGGTCGCGGCCTTTTTGGGTCGCTGCTGCCTTTAGGTCGAGACAATCTTAGGTCGCAACACTTTAGGTCGCAGCTACTCTTAGGTCGCTGGGTTCCGCTAGGTCGTAACCTTCTTTAGATCGCTAGGTCGCTTCACTAATTAGGCCGCTAAATCGTTTCATCTCTTGGGTCACTAGGTCGCGTCCTCAGTTAGGTTGCTTACTTTTAGGTCGTGGCAATAATAGGAGTTAACATCTGCCCCTCGAAGTATAGGCCTATGTCATAGGTCGCATGCTTCGACTTATCTTTGCTAGGTCGTGAGCGACCTAAAACATATGCTAACTCGCGTGTCTACTCGCCTTCTTCTTTCAGCTCCATATAAACTGCTAGGTTGCTTCTTCTTCATCATCTAACTGCTTCAATTTCTTGCTCTGCCATTAACAGAATTCCGCGATTTTAAAGACGAACTCAAGCAAATCATTCAGCAATTCATTCTTGCTATCAAATCACGTAAGCATCTTCGATCCTTTTCATTCCCTAATCACCATCGAACCACGAATTCTAACCTCTCAACCCCAAATCGATTTTGTACGTCGTGCTTCACTCTGAGTTGCATTGTGATCGATTCCTGTTCGTCACTGGCTATTGTTTTTGTTGTGATTCTCGAACGCACAACAGTGAGTTAGGTCTATGACAGATCAGAGATATATGGAGTCGTTTTTCGAATGACTTGGTGGTATGAAAAGACGATGATCTTCACGAATAGAATGAGGGATTCTGCGCTATTAGTGTTAACGGGTTACTGGGTCTGATGTGCTTTAGCGTGGATAGGAAGTCAGCGACCTAGTAGATCTGAGCATTCTAAGATAACTTACGACCTAAGGGAAGCTCGAGGACTTTCAAATTCACGACTTAATTCTTAGGTCGCGTTGGGATTTGAACGACCTAGGACTTGGCAAATTTGCACATGCACTTTGAACAGAACGACTTAACAATTTAGCGACCTATCATTCTTGAATGACTGCATAGCGACTTAATATATCAATGACCTATACTTTGCGGCATAGGCTTTAGGTTGCGGCTGAGTTAGGACTTGGAAAGTTTGTACTGCCTTGAACCTTTTAACTTGCATAGTGCGACCTAATGAAGCCCGACCTATGCTAGGTCGCTGGACGACCTAAGACTTGTGAAATTCTGTGAAGACTTGGTTGAATTGTTTGAACTTGAATTCTGTTGCACTTTGTTGTAGGTTATCTCTAATGCTAATAACCTGTTAAACATAATATTTGCAGAAAACTGGGACGAATATACTGCCATTGACTGCCCACATCGAATGACAGATTAGTCGATAAAGAGTAATCAACTTAAATGAACTGTGTGAACGAAATGCTGTGAACCAATGAATTCAAGTGAAGTGTTAAAGCAAAACTAAAATATCCAGTTAAAGCTGATTCGTTCGCATTAACACTACACTTGAGCTTTATATTAACGAGTCCTGAAATCTCATAGTCGACTAATTGTCAACTAGTTTGATTTCAGTTATGTTTGCTTTCTCTTTTTTTTTTAGTTCTGCACAACACTTCACACCTTTTAGGAAACGTGCACCTTCTCATCTGAACATCCAGTTGCTTATGTAGAATGACGTCTCAATAAGAAGAGATGATCGAACACGCCGAAGGGGTTTTCCCGATTGCTATTCCACTAGAGAATCCTCAGGAAAGAACTCCTACCCTTTTGAAACAGCGGGCGCTTAATCAATTATGCGTTCAATTTGGCATTGCCGAGGCAGAAGTTTTACTTCCTGGACCAAATGACTTTGCTGATAGACCACCTTACGGTTTTGTTGCCATTAATCGACAAATGTGCTTAAGTGGAGCAATTCCTCCTTTTAATGAATTTCTTCGACAAATCCTCCTTCGACTGACGATCTCTCCTTTCCAGCTGCACCCCAATGGCTATGCTATTTTGATGGGATTGTGCGTTCTGTTCAGGAGGACTCTTGACCGTCTTCCGAGTTTTGAGGAAATCTGTTACTTGTGCACTTTTGCGAAGAACAAGGACCACCCTTCAATTGTACTTGTAAGAGGTGCGAGGAACCGCAAACTTATTTTGGATTTGCCGGAGAGTGCACATGGTTTCCTGAATCAATACTTCTACATTCGTTGCCCCGCAGAATTTTACGCAGACTGGAGAGTAGGAAGTGAGATCTTTTTTCTCTTCTTTCTTTAATTTTATTCTAAGTTTTACCTGGTTCGTATTGCTAGATGCTGATTCCATTCCTTATTTTTACAGCACTTCCTCCTCCTTCTAGAGATTCCAGCCATAAGTCAGTTTTTGAAAGGCTAAGCACTGTGGCTGTTGAAGAAAGAAGCGCAAAATTTCTATTGACAGAAGAACTTCTCCATCAGTTTGAGCTTCTACATCCTTCTCGTTCCACTCAAATTCATGAAGTTCCAACGGAGGTTCCTGATTCTCCGATGAACACTCCTGATGCCCCGGTCTCCACTAAAGAGCACTTGCGGGGAGAAACTTCCATAGAAACTTCACTAGTAAAGTGTTCTATTCCAAGGGATGACGCGGGGCCATCCGAAAAGCCCGTGCTTGTTCCCATAACTGAAGAAGAGGAGCCCCTTCCTCAAACCGGGAAGAATGCTGATGAAGGAGTTGATGGAGGAAGTCTGGTTAGGCGCGATGGTGATGACATCTTTGGGAGTTTAAGTGACATAATTATCACTTCTCAAGAGCTCTTTAAAGATGACTCTGTCAGTGCTAAAGTTATATCCCCGGCGGTTGAAGCGACATCCGTTCTTAACCAGACTCCCTCAACCCAGGAATTGCCACTAATTATTAAACCTGTCACTGCCCCTCAGCCGGCGAGCGGTTCGTAGCTAGTTTGGCGCGCGTAGTTTGCACATCACATGCACTTAGGATTTCTTTTTAACCTTTCTATGCACATGCCTTTTTTAATACTTGAAAGATTCTCAAGTTTTGTTTCTTCCTTTAATTTTAGGTTCTCCAATGGGGCGAAGCGGCTCTTTTTATGATGAATTCAAACAGTACGGGAGATGCGGACAGTTTGACTATAGGCGCCATCTTCCCGTACACAGAGAAACTGATGAGGAGAGGGCCGCTCGTAAGGCTAGGGAGAGACGCTCCTATGAAGAGCGCTATGGGAGAGAGGAAGAAAGACACGACCCTCCTCGTGGAGATGAGGATACTCATAAACGAAAGACCCATGATGAGAGAGGGAAAAGTCATACGGTCGACTCCTCCAGCAAGCGGGCTAAACTTAGCGAAGGAACAACGCCTTCAATTTCTGAAAATGTTCCTGCTCCTGCTCCTTCTCCGGCTCCTGCTCGTTCTGATATTCAAACAATTATCAAAAGACCTGCATACCAAGTTGGGCAAGGTCCACCCATTCTTCAAAATCGATTTCCTCAATGGTGCTTAAAAGGGGTTCGATTTGACCTCGACCTGGTCCCTCTTGACAAACCAGCTATGCTACGAAATCTTGATGCCGTCAGAGTTGACATTGAAAGAATGTCCAATTGGCAGAAACTGGTTGACGAGCTTCAAAGAGTTAATCGAGCGAACCTTGAAGCCATGCTCACAATGGAGAATGATAAATCAGAGTGGCAGAAGACTCTTGAACAACATGACGCTGAGATGAGGAGCATTGCTTCCTATAATGAAAAACTCGAAGCGGAAGTGGAAAAGCTTAAAGGAGAACTTGTTACTTCCTCCACTTCCTATTCTCAAAGGGAAAGCATGCTCCAGCAACAAGTGCGAGACGCACATGCTAGTCAAAGGGCGGTTGAGGACAAACTCGCACATCAAGAAAAAGTCATAGAAGACCAACGTGCTGAAGTTGCACAGCTGCGAGAACAAACTGGCTCCCAAAACATGGAGATAGAATTATTAAAAGCTCGACTTGCCAATGCTGAAAGAGAGCGCGATGAAGCCGTCGCTGGTAAATTTGCAGCTGAGGAAGCTCACCAAGCTACTAAAGCCGACATTGGCTCTACATTATTCGACTTTTATCTGCAATGCATTTTGGGAGGCGGTAGCCTTGCGTTTTTGGGTCCTAAGTATGAGATTACACTAGCTGAAGTATGGGAGGCTGCCATAGATATGCTTGGGGGCGCTGGTTACAGTGAAGACCAGCTTGAAGAATATTATTTCGACGAGGAAACTCTAGCAGCGCTGGCCAGGGGAAAGGAACAACTTGCTAAATTTCGGGCTGAAACGACAAGAGGAGAATGCCCAGAGAAGGAAGCGCTTGTAACTGCTCTAGTCCCTCCTTCGGTTTCAGCTGGCGTTGATATAGCTGGTCCCAGTTCTTCTTCTCTGCCCCAAGACAAAGTTGATCTCGGAGTTACAACTTCCAGGGCTGTAGAAGAGCCTCAAGAGAGCACTGAAGCTCAGGACTATGAAATTGACGTGATAAAGACAACTTCTGCAGGTAACTCTACTGTAAATTCTGCCACTGTCAATCTCGCTCAAGTGGATTGCTCACTTGTTTCTTATGGGTTCAATGAACTTCTTGACTATCTTCTCAACCTTGATGAGCCTTCATCTCCTCTTTTTACTGACTTTAACCTCTTTTCTTCTGTAGAGAAAGTATCAAGCACTGTTCAGATCTCGCCTCCTCCAGTTATCCCTCCTCTATCCCTTCAAGTAACTCCTCCTTTTGCTTCACAGCCTGGGTCGCAAGAGGAGCAAATAGAGGCTCTTCATGGCTTAGACGACCCCATCGCTTCACAAGAGCAGAAAGACGAGGGGCTTGAGGGAGGTGAGATATCTCTGGAGCGGACTCCTTCTGATAACATAACTTTGTCCAAACTTGTTACTCCAGGGAGTGAGTCTTCCTCAAAGAGGAGAAAGAAGCATGGAACATCAAGGAGGAGAGGGAAGAAAATCATTGCTACCGAGGAGGAACCGGAAGCTGGGCCAGTTGCACCTCCCTCTCCTTCTTCCCTTCTGCCCACAGATCGGCCTGAAAAGTTAATCATTCGACCGGGTAAAGGGTCCAAATGGGGTAAGAAGAAGTGAAGATTTTAGTTTCTTGTCTTTTGCATGTACTGGCCGAGAATTGTGCGAGTATCGGCCCCTTCGCTTTTCTTTTGTTGAAACTTGTACCTGTATATAAAGTAATGTTGAATAAAATGATTCCTCTTTCTTTGTATAAACTCCTGTTTGAATTTGAGAATGCATTTATTATTCATTTTTGCACAAGTTTATTTATATGACATTGCAGTGAGCTTATGGTATGTTGTTTGAGCGTACTTTACCGATGTAGCTATATCATATCGTATACAACTATACCATGCTGCCCCCATATCATAAGCTTACTGCAATTTTCTATACTTCGAGGGGACTTGCACTCTTATTTTCTGTAGAATGACTATTTCATTCGTGAAAAGATTTTTCATAGAGTACAACTCCTTTCATATAAGTTTTTACGCTTTGTCCTTCGAAGAAGTCACTTTTTCCTTTTGCGTATGTACACATTTTGCCAAGTGAATTCTTCAATGTGATAAAGCGGACCTCTGAATGTACTTTAACTTTCTCTCCCCCCCCCTTTTTTTTAGAATAGGTAAATCACTCTTCCTTCGAAAGTTAAAGTATGCTCTTGATGAGGATTTTTCTTTTAAATAGAAATTTGTACCTCTGAGGAGGGATTTTTTCACGTTTCAACGCTTGGAAGTTTTATTTCAATCTTGGTGAAACGTGTACCTCCAAAGAGTTGTGCCTTTGAAGAAAGCCTTTTCACGTTTCAACACTTGGAAGTTTTATTTCAATCTCGGTGAAACGTGGGCTTCCGAAGAGGTCTTTCTTCTTGATTATGCTTCCGGAGGGGGGGTTGTACCTCTGAGGTGGGATTTTTCACGTTTCAACACTTGGAAGTTTTATTTCAATCTTGGTGAAACGTGTACCTCCAAAGAGTTGTGCCTTCGAAGAAAGCCTTTTCACGTTTCAACACTTGGAAGTTTTATTTCAATCTCGGTGAAACGTGGGCTTCCAGGAAGGTCTTTCTTTTTTTTTGCATTTCAACTTTGGTGAAGTGAAATTCCGAAGAGCGGTTGTTACACTTCAACTCCTGGTGAAATGTGCCTCCGAAGAGGTCTTTATTTTGTTTGCATTTCAACTCTGGTGAAGTGAAATTCCGAAGAGCGGTCGTAACACTTCAACTCCTGGTGAAATGTGCCTCCGAAGAGGTCTTTTATTTTGTTTGCATTTCAACTCTGGTGAAGTGAAATTCCGAAGAGCGGTCGTAACACTTCAACTCCTGGTGAAATGTGCCTCAGAGAGGGTTTTCATCGCCTGGAAGTTACTCTCTCATGGTTGGAGGGTCATGACTCCTCCAATCTTTTTTTGTTGAGTAGAGAACTTTCTTTTTTTGTGGCGTATGACCCATTAGAGGTCTTTATCCTCCGAAGAGTTGTGCCTCCGGAGAGGACTTGTGCTGCCGATGATGGCTTTGGTTGTTCCTCTGTCCACTTGCTTATGCCTTTTCAATGATCCTCTGTTTTTTTTTTAGCTTTCATTCCCTTTTCTCACAAGTAACTTGTTTAATCCAAGGAAGTGTGCTTCATTGTCAGGCAATTTCGTGAGAACGAGCGCTAGCTTCTTAATTGGATGTTTGTTTGTTCAAACGATCTCAATTTATTAGCAAAGACCCGTTTCTGTCGAAATCATAGGCCGTTCAATTGAAGTACTTCCTATCTAGGATTTGAATTCGGGGCTTTTGTGACTTGAAATTTGGCGAGAATCACTTGGTCTTTTTATGTGCAAGTTTCACTTCCATTGTCTGCAAAAATTTAAATCGACATTTCAGCAATACATTCTATGTACTTTTTATATCGGAAATAAAGCAAACATGTAATAATAATAAGGAACACAAGATTTATAGTGGTTCGGCCAGGAAATTGGGCCTACATCCTCTTTATATTCTTTCATTATTTACTTGCATCAGTTTTACAATTTCCTTCAATTACAAGAATCATACATTCATAATTCTTTTTACAATATTTCAACAAAATTTTCAAGTATAGTATGGACGCAAATGGTTGTTGTTCCATGCCCTTGGAATTTGATCTCCTTCAACAGTGGTGAGTTTGAATGTGCCGTCAAGAAGCTTCTGACCTATGACATATGGTCCTTCCCAATTTGGCCCAAACACACCTGTCGCTGTCATAATTCTCTTCAGGACTAGGTCTCCAATCTCAAAGCTGCGTTGGCGAACTTTGGAATTGAAATGTCTGGCTATTCTTTGCTGATGAGCTGCAATTCTGAGATTAGCCTCATCTCTTTTTTCATCAAGGAGATCTAGCGCTTCAAGCTGTAGCTTTTCGTTTTCTGCTTGATTGAAATGGATTCTTCTGTGTGAAGGGACCTCTATTTCTACCGGAATCATTGCCTCTGACCCGTATGCCAATGAAAACGGGGTGTGCCCAGTCGCAGTTTTGTGAGTGGTTCTGTATGCCCATAGTGCCAGTGGTAGCTTATCGACCCAACCACCTTTTGCTCTTTCAAGTTGCTTCTTGATGGTTGACTTAATAATTTTGTTCACGGCTTCCACTTGCCCGTTTGCCTGCGGATGAGCCACTGCTGAGAAGCTTTTCCAGATTTTGAATCGCTTGCAAAAATCTTGGAATTCTTCACTTTCAAACTGAGTTCCGTTGTCTGTAATTATTTTTTGAGGCACACCGTATCTGCAAATGATGTTTTTAGTCACAAAACTTATTATCTTCTTTGAGGTGATAGTAGCCAGTGGTTCAGCTTCTGCCCACTTAGTAAAATAATCTACAGCAACAATGGCGTATTTAATTCCAGATTTGGCAGTTGGCAACGGTCCTACAAGGTCTATTCCCCATATTGCAAACGGCCATGGACTGACCATCAGTGTGAGTTCGGTAGAGGGTGCTCTAGGAATTCTGGCAAATCTTTGGCATCTGTCACATTTTCGGGAATAATCTGCAGCATCTCTATTAATTTCTGGCCAAAAATATCTGTATCGGAGAATTTTCTTTGCTAATGTTTGGCCACCTAAATGATCACCACATTGTCCTCCATGTACCTCAGCTAAGATTGTTTTGGACTCTTCCCTGGATACACATCGAAGTAATGGCATTGAGAATCCCCGTCTGTATAATCGGCCATCCTGGATTATATATCGAGAGGCTTTTCTCAGTAGCTTTTGTCGTTCTTTTGAGTTCCCTGGTAAAGATCCATTGAGCAGATATTCTGTTATCGGAGTCATCCATGATTCTTGCTCTTGAGACATGCTCATGATCCAATCAATATCCATCTCATCAATGCTAGGAGTCGACAGGACCTCCACTGGAGTTAATCCCAGAAATTGGGCTTCGCCTGTGCTAGAATACTTTGCGAGAGAATCTGCTTTCGTTTTTTCCTCTCGAGGAATGTGACTTATCATGTAATGATCGAAATCACCCAGGAGCTCCCAAGCCTTTGACAAGTAGGCGGGCAGATTCCCCCCTTTTGCTTGGAATTCCTTTTTGACTTGGCATACAATAAGCTGAGAATCACTGAATATCTGTAACGCTCGGATGTTTAATTCTTTAGCAATCCTTAAGCCAGCGATAAGGGCTTCGTATTTTGCTTCATTGTTTGTTGAAGGAAATTCCAATCTTAGTGCATAGCATAATGATCGGCCTTCAGGGGTCTCAAGTACAACTCCGGCTCCAGAACAGCAGTCGTTTCTTGCACCATCGATATATAACTTCCATTGGATTGGGGAATCATCGACTGTTTCCTCCTCGTTGTTACCCTTATCTGTGAATTCTGCAATGAAATCTTCTAAAGCTTGTCCATTGATTGCTTTTCGGGGATGATAAGTGATGTCATACTGACTGAGTTCAATATTCCACTTTAGAAGACGACCCGAAGTCTCAGGGCGAAACAAGACTTGCTTTAAAGGTTGATCAGTGAGGACTCTGATAGGGTGAGCCTGAAAATATTGCCTCAACTTCCTAGATGCAATTAGTAGGCAATAGGCGAGTTTTTCCAACTTAGAGTAGTTCATCTCTGCCCCAGTGAGTCTTTTGCTGATATAATAAACTGGATGTTGAATCCTTTTGTCTTCTCGTATCAGCGCTGCACTTAAAGCATGAGATGATACTGCCAAGTATATAAGAAGATCCTCGCCATCGCCAGGCCTAGAAAGTATTGGAGGCGTTTCCATATGGCGAATCAATTCATCAAAGGCTTTTTGGCATTCGGGGGTCCAATCGAAGTTTTTTTTTCCTTTCTTTAGGGCGTCAAAGAATGGGATGCATTTATCTGTGGCTTTGGAAATGAACCGACTCAAGGCGGCAACTTTTCCATTGAGACTTTGCAATTCCTTCTTTGTTCTAGGAGCTTTGACTTCTTTCAATGCAGTAATTTGAGCTGGACTGGCCTCAATGCCCCTAGCGCTCACGATGAAGCCTAAAAACTTGCCGGATTCCACTCCAAATGAACATTTTAAAGGATTGAGCTTCATTCTGTACTTCTGAAGGACTGCGAACATATCTGCTAAGTGTTCTATGTGATCCACTGCTTTCTTAGACTTTACTAACATGTCGTCGACGCAGGCTTCCATAGTTTTGCCCAATTGCGGTTTGAACATAGCATTAACAAGTCTTTGGTAGGTTGCCCCTGCATTTTTCAATCCAAAGGTCATAACTCTATACAATAAAGACCAACAACGGTGATAAAGCTCGTATCCTCCTGATCCGGCTCATGCATCATAATCTGGTTATATCCGGAGTAGGCATCCATAAAAGATAACAATTCGTGTCCCGCTGTTCCGTCTACCAGTTGATCGATTCTGGGTAATGGGAAGCAGTCTTTGGGGCAGGCCTTGTTTAGATCTGAAAAATCGATGCATACTCTCCATTTTCCGTTGGCTTTCTTAACCAGCACTGGATTTGAAACCCAATTCGGGTAGGTAGATTCTTTGATGAAGTTATTTTCCATGAGTCGATCAACTTCTTCTTTTAATGCTGCTGACCTTTCTGGACCTTGGGTTCTTCTTTTCTGTTTAACTGGCGTAAACTTTGGGTCAATATTCAGAGTGTGTACCGCAACTTCTGGGGATATTCCACACATATCGACATGAGTCCAAGCGAAGACATCCAGATTTGCTTTTAGGAAAGATATCAAGATATTCTGAATTGACGCATTAAGCTGTGAACCCACATTCAACACCTTATTTGGGTCCTTCGGGTCGACAGGTACCGGTAATGTCGTTTCCACCGGTACTACTCTATTCTCCCCTGCACTGGCTTTTCGGGGTCCATCTCTTTTCATGCCCCGCTATGCTCGCCAGTGCAGGGTCCGCCCCGTAATTGCTACAAGGCTGGTTCTTTGATGCGGACCGGGGTTGCCGCATCCTTTCCCATTTCCCTTTTTCTTGCCTCTCGCAGCTTTGTCAGATAACACTCCCGCGCAGCATTTTGATCCCCTTTTATAACTCCTACTCCATTGTCTGTAGGGAATTTAATGGTGAGGCACCATGAGGCTAAAACAGCTTTGAATGCTACGAGCGTTGGACGGCCAAGGAAAGCATTATAAGCAGAAAATTCACCGACAATCACAAATGTTTGCTTGCGGACTACTTTCCTTTCTCCTTCTCCAAGTTCTACAAGCAGATCAATGGTTCCTATTGGTTGCTTTGGCTCCCCAGTGAAGCCAGCGATTTTCTGCGATGAAGCTTGTACATCGACCATAGGGATTTTCATTTGGTCGAATGTCTTCTTGAAGAGGATATTACATGATGCTCCGCAATCAATGAGAACTCTTCTGACAATGGCTGGTCCGATACCAGCTGAGATGACTAAGGGATCTAGGGTAGGAGCTTCGATACCTGTGGAATCTCTGGCTCTGAAAACAATATCATCACTGAAAGTTTTCTGTTGTTTCAGAGGCGTAGTGTCTTCTAAAACAAAGACATCTTCTTCGGCTGGAACATATTTCAAAGCCCTGGTATATCTCTGCATCTCACCCCAGCTCTTGCCAGCTGGGTGAGGTCCTCCTGTAATGACATTGATAATGGGTCTTCCAGATTCATGCCTTGCAGCCTTCTCACCTGTCCTAGGCTGATGAACAGGAGCTTGTTGCCCCTGACTTGACGATGCAGGATTGTTGCTATTCTTCTTCACACATTGCTGCAGCTTATTTTCTCTTAGCAACTCTTCAATCGGATTTTTCAACTGGCGGCATTCATCGGTCTCATGACCGGGTTGATTATGGAAGCGGCAGAACTTCCCACTCTGTATAGCCTTTTTCCCAGTCCTCAGAGGAAGAGGTTTAGGAAAGTCAACAGAATCTTTAGTAGCAAGGTAGATACGCTCCGGCGTATCTGATAAAGGAGTATATTCTGATGGCTTGAAGGATCGGGGTTTCTTCAGATTACTCTGCTTCTTCCCATTGTTATTTTCCCTTTTTTGCCCTACAGATTCATTCTTGCGTGGAGCAACAGTGTTATCTTTGGCTTTTTCCAACACTGCCTTTACCGGTACGGGATGGCTTTCTAAGCGTATGAATTCATCTGCTTTTTTATAGAACTTTTCAAGGGAATTTGGTTCCTTCATGTTTAGCCATTTCCCAAATTCACTCGACTTGTCAATACCCTTCATCAGATAAGTCAATATCATTCGCGGTTCTGCATTTTCCACCTCAGCTAGCGCTATATTAAAGCGGTTTAAGAAAGATCTGATAGTCTCCCCTGGATTCTGCTCCAAACTTGACAGTGACATGATATCCTTGGTTTTTGAGGCGTATAGTCTGAAATGCTCCTTGATCTTCCGGATTAAGTCAGAAAACTGATCGATAGATCGGAATGGAAGTTTGGTGAACCAAAGCAGAGCCACACCTTCGAGATACACAAGAAAATATCGGCACTTTATTTCATCAGAGGCTCTGGCACCTGTCATGTGCCAATCATATTTATATAAGAATTCGTTCGGATCACTCGTCCCTCTGTAAGCTGGAATGGTTGGTGGGACAAACTTCCTTGGGAATTCAGCCTTTAAGATTTTCTCAGTAAAAGGAGTTTTACTTGGGGCAAAACCCCATTCTTTCTCGTCTTCAACCCTCTGCATACTCTCTTTCATAATTTGTCGGACCATTCCAGAAAGATACTCCTCATCATGTCGAGTTCTAGATCCACCAACCTCTGGAAGCGTTCGTTCAAAGGGGCTAGCAGCCTTTCAGGAGCATTTCTTTCTTCAGCATCATGAATGTTGCCAGCAAAATTCCTTTCATTATCTGCCGGTTGACGGTTTGCCCCAAGCAAATCGTTCAACCTATTCAGAATTAGGGCATTCTAGGCATTCTGAGCCTCGAATTGTGCATTTTGGGCATTTATCTGTTGGTTCAGCCCTAAGATTGCAGCATCCAGCTCTGCCTTTGTAACTCCGACAGCTGGAGTAGCTTGATTCGATATAGGGGAAGCGGAGGTTCCCTCTTGAATATTCCCAGATCTGACAGATCTACTTTTCCTTCCAGGAGCCATAATCTCGGATAGACTTCTGGTTTTCAAGGAAATTCTCTCTACAAACCTCTGTGAAGCAATGATGATAGCTCTCCTGAGTTCAATTCTCAGTGAAAGCACCAAAAATGTTAACGCTAAAATTTGAACGCTAACACCCCGGTGTATGAGTTATAGTTGTGAAAGCACCACCCGATAACTCGGGAACAGATTACAAGCAGATAATAGCGGAAAAGCAGTAAACAACAACAATTTTATAGTGGTTCGGCTTAAGGGTATAGCCTACGTCCACTTTAAGTACTTTTATTGATGATCTCGTTACAAGCTGATACAATTCTTTCCAAGTACAATACACTTTGAAGTACAAGTCACTTAGAACAAGTAGCCTAAACTTCAATGGAGATTAGAGTCTTCAAATCCATGTTGGATGTGTGTGATCTTTTCTCGAAGTTGTTTGTAGCGTTCTTCGTGTCTTGAGAGCTTTAAGTGTTGGATTGGTTTGGAATGCAGCAGAGTAACGGCGCTTGAAGAGAATGAGCCCCAAAAGTCCTTTGCTAGTGTGAGTTAGGGTCATATTTATAGGCATTTTTCAGAGTAAGGTCGTAGGTCGTGACCGACCTAAGTAAGGTCGTAGGTCGTGACCGACCTAAGTAAGGTTGTAGTCGACCTGAAGAGTATTGGCCCCTCCTTCCTCACGCATGCTGATTTGCACAAGTCCTAGGTCGTGAGCGACCTATCCCCCTGTGGCATTGCATAGTCTTCTATATTCTGGTTTTTAGGTCGTTAGCGACCTAACCTAGGTCGTGAGTACTTTCCTGCAGCCATAGTTAATCTTAAGTCGTTGAGTCCCTTAGGTCGCGACCTTCCTTAGGTCGCGGAGCTTCTTAGGTCGGTGGATAGTTAGGTCGCGGAGTTCCATAGGTCGAGTCCATCTTCAGGTCGCACTCACTCTTAGGTCGCGGCCTCCTTTAGGTTGCAGCTTTCTGTTAGGTCGCAACAATCCTTAGATCGCCAGGTTACTTTTGCAGTTAAGTCGCGCCCTTTTTTAGGTTGCTTGTTCTTTTAGGTCGCGGCCTTTTTGGGTCGCTGCTGCCTTTAGGTCGAGACAATCTTAGGTCGCAAAACTTTAGGTCGCAGCTACTCTTAGGTCGCTGGGTTTCGCTAGGTCGTAACCTTCTTCAGATCGCTAGGTCGCTTCACTAATTAGGCCGCTAAATCGTTTCATCTCTTGGGTCACTAGGTCGCGTCCTCAGTTAGGTTGCTTACTTTTAGGTCGCGGCAATAATAGGAGTTAACAATATGTGAGAACAACATGTCTTCTGCTCAAAGCATCAGCAAACACATTGGCTTTTCCCGGCGTATATTGGATATCTAGGTCGTAAGATGCCAGAAATTCCAACCAACGTTGTTGTCGCAAATTCAAATCTTTCTGGGTGAAAAGATATTTCAAAGATTTAGGGTCGGTGAATAATTCAAAATTTTCACCTAAAACAAAGGGAATTTATTAAGTAGATTGTTTAAGTTAAATTCATAAATTGTTTAAGAAAGATGAAAAGATTCTTACCCAGAAGATAATGTCGCCAGATTTTTAACGCGAAAACAACAGCCAAAAGTTCCAAATCGTGCGTCGGGTAGTTTTTCTCATGCGGACGTAATTGTCTACTCGCGTAGGCAACTACCTTTCCATTTTGCATTAATACTGCACCTACCCCTTCACCACATGCATCAGTATAGATAGATAAGCCTTGGTTCCCGTTAACAATAGTGAGAACAGGAGCAGTGGTCAATCTCTTTTTCAACTCCTGAAAAACTTCTTCACATTCTGGAGCCCAAATGAACTTTGCATTTTTCATTGTTAGCTTAGTCAATGGGCTAGCCAACTTAGAAAAATCTTGAACGAATTTCCGGTAATAGCCTGCTAAACCCAAAAAGCTTCGAACTTCTTTTGGAGTAGTGGGTTGTTTCCAATCAAGAATATCGAAAATTTTGCTTGGATCTACCGAAATTCCTTCTTCATTAACAATGGCCAAGGAATTTGACTTCATTGACCCAAAAGTGGCATTTGGAAAATTTTGCATATAGAACATTTCTCCTCAATATTTCCAATACGATTTTAAGATGTTCGTCACGCTCTTCTTTAGTCTTGGAATAGATCAAAGTATCATCAATGATTACGAGCACAAATTTATTCAAAACTTCCAGAAACACACGAGTCATAAGATCTACGAAGTATGCTGGAGCATTGGTTAGCCCGAAAGGCATGACTAACCATTCGTAGAACATATCAGGACCTCTGAAAGCGGTCAAATGGACACAATCTTCGGCAATTCGTAGTTGATGGAATCCTTGGGCTAGATCCATCTTTGAAAAGAAATGAGCGCTGTGCAACTGATCAAATAGATTATAAATTCTGGGCAGTGGAAATTTATTCTTGAGAGTTTGTTTATTGAGATCGCGGTAATCTACACACAATCTCAAAGATCCGTCTGATTTGGCAACAAATACGATGGCTGATCCCCATTCAGAAACACTGGGTCGAATTAATCCTTTTGCTCGTAGTTCATCAGTTTGATGAACCAATTCAATCTTTTCCCTGGGTGCCATCCTGCGACTTGCATGAACAACAGGACGAGCATTAGGTACAAGATCAATTCGGAATTCTATTTCTTGGTGAGGAGGTAAAGATTTCACTTCTTCAAATACGTCAGAAAAATCCCGAACAACAGGTATAGATTGCAAAATGGGTTCAAGATATCCCAAGGTATACATCAATCTATCTCTCCTAGGACTTGGATCCTCACAAGAGATTTCAATAAAATTTCCAAGGTTCGTTTGGACTAAAACTATCGGATTATTACAATCCAATATAGCTTCCTATCTCGATAACCAGTTCATACCGAGTAAGATTTCAAATTCATTAAATTCGAGGACAAAAAGGTTGATAGGAAATTGATAGCTAGCATATGAAATAGGAACTCTCTTACAATATGAACAAAGATTTGCGGGACCTCCATCCGGATTTCTCACGCAAATAGGATCGTCAACAAATTTAGTTTTAAGTCCTAATTCATTTACGGTTTGTTGAGAGATAAAGCTATTTGAAGCTCCTGTGTCAAATAAAACTCTAACAGTTCTATTATAAATAGTAAGGTTACCTTCCAAAACACTTTTTCCTTTATCAGCTTTTAAAAATGAGGGGTCCTTCTTTATCGTATAAACTTTTGCCACCTGCGCTGGCTTCATCACAGGGCAATCTTTAACAACATGTCCCAGCTTGTGACAATTGTAACATTCTTTAGCTTGCTTCTTCCGTTTTGGGCAGTTATTTGAATAATGGCCCTTCTCTTTGCAGTTGTAACAAGTGACATTTTCTGCCGCGCTTCTCTTAATGCTCTTCTTCTTCTCGTTGCCTTGCCAAGGTTTCTTGCCTCCAAATTTCCGTTTTTTTTCAATTTTGATTGCCTGAATTACCTTTCTCTTTCGGGGCTTCTTGCACATCAAGGGTAGCGTATCTGTAACCCATATCAACTAAATCTGAAAAAGATTCCTTAACGTGGCCCGTCATTCTTTCATGAAATTTTTTATTCATCCCGCGAATGAATCTTTCGTTCT
Source organism: Allium cepa (assembly GCA_030765085.1). Lineage (NCBI taxonomy): Eukaryota > Viridiplantae > Streptophyta > Magnoliopsida > Asparagales > Amaryllidaceae > Allium > Allium cepa. The sequence goes on from CM060928.1 coordinate 1,036,512,071, forward strand.
TCTTTAAAGGCGTATTCACCAATTCGGGACAAAACGAGACAATTCATTAAATCTGTTCAGATACTCTTCAAATGATAAACTTCCCTGCTTCAGGTCCATGAATTCCTGATACATTCGAGAAATCCTGACTGATAGAAAATATCGCTTCTCAAACACTTCGTTGAAATTTTCCCATGAAAAGTCATCTTCTGGTTTATCTACCGTGATTGTCTCCCACCAAGCTGAAGCTTCATCTTGCAGTTGCCAAGAAGCTATGAGTCGCTTCTGATCGTCCTCCAATTTTAGCCCTTTGAAGATTTTCTCACACGATCATATCCAGGCTTGAGCCTCAACAATCGACTCTTTGCCGTTGAACGGCTTACCACCAAGTCTCGAGAAACTTTTATGTAAATCAGCCAGATTCGGCTGTTGCTGAGCTGTCGCTATTGTCGTTGGGGGAACTTGATCAGGTGCTGTGGCACCTCCTTGACACCTAACTCTTCCCCTTCGTCCGCTCACTTCTTACTATCTGAAATTAGTAAGAAAATCGATTTAAATACACGAACTAAATATCTTAAGGAATATCAGCAGTAAAAGAAATAGACTAATAAATTTAGAGTTTCAGTCTCGGTTATACTCGTTCTAGGGTATACTTCACCCTATCTCTAATGAGCCATCTAATGTGTTATACTCCGTAGCTAAAGTTCTTACTCAACCAACAGCTCTGATACCACTTGTGACGACCCAAACTCGATGTCCGATAAACGACATCAAATTCGCATCGCCGGAGCTTATAACAACAATTAGATGAATATAAAATAGCGGAATAGAATCAATACCATAAATATCATCACAGTTACAACACAACATAATATCCATACTACAACAAAGTATATAATACGTACATACACCACAACTCCAAATACAACATCATGATTAATATAACAGTGATCATATATCCAAAAGTCCTCAAATGAGAGAGGTGATAACGAACTCCCAAAAGCTAAACACCTGAAATCTCCAAAAGCTTCGAAGATATCTCCAAGATAAGAGCTCCAAAATACTGCTCCTCCAAAATACAAAAACCTGCTACTAGGCTGCCCGTGTAGAAATAATGGGCACCTAGAGTTTAGGAAAGAAAACAATAAACTCTGGATCAGTCATGGGACTGGCATGAGTAAACAAAAAAAACACAGTTACTTTTAAAGAACAAGATTTATAAAAGAATTTTCGGTATGCTTTTAAAAATGGAACTCGAATAAGACCTCCCGCCACACACACAATGCAAACGCAGAATTGGAGGAGATTTCTTCTTATGATAGTTAAATATGCTTGGTACGAGAAAAGAAATTATTTGATATTATTACTAGTGCATAGTGATATAAATCATTTCGAAAATAGAATATTAATCTTAGCCAACATAGGACCATTATCGTATGCCTACTATAGCTACCATCTAAACAGTGGGGCGTCAGCATAAGTAAATGGCAGGTTCTACAACTAAAACCATACAGGGTTTCGTATTGGGAATTGGATTTCCAACAAATGGTCAGGCCAAGGAACTTCCCATTGCCACATGAGAATGCCTCTGGAAGGACGTTCCCGAGAACCAAACCGGATCTCTGCCAACACAAGGCCGAGTTACCCCTAACTGGGTAACTACTGACACGAGTATGCCATCTCCCGGTTGTAACCAACCTTTAACCAAGGCCCCAACAACAAATCACAAAGTAATATATATATATATATATATATATATATATCTGCGATATCAACATAAGTTAAGTATCTGGGCTCCATACCATGATACCACTTCTATCCAGAAGGAAATGCACATACCCTAAGGGGTGCTACCCCCAATAACCTTGCTGCATCTTTCCTGTTTTGACCATTCCGGGGTGTGAGGTCCGACGAAGTCTCGTCCACAAAGCCACGCTTTGGTACAAAGCCATGCTTTAGGTCAACCAATGATCAAAGTAATGATCACAAAGATAAATGATCAAACAAATGATCATATTACAAATGATCAAACAATGATCATTTCACAACAACACTCAGCATGTCACATTACCAAATTGGGAATATATCGCTGATAACCATCAATTACATAACCACTGAGCTCGTACGTCTCAGAGAAGGGTGTTAAGCTAAGAGAATAAATTCTCCGCCACCAACAGAAATGTATTTGAAAGAAATCTGGTTTATATCTCAATTTGTAATGTCAGACACACAATCCATACAAGTCTGTTCTGGGTTCGAACAGAACCGAAGGCACTTTCAAAGAAGTCCTTGCAATCCGGATATCCACAATCCCGATCGGATTCCCCATCACATATTGAGAACTCTATACCTGAGCAACTAGGTGCAGAGTCATTCGACAGGTCATCCTATCGCTCTCGCAAATACCCGGTCTTCAACACCGGTCTTCAAATGTTATCCATAACGTCGTATCACATATTCGGAATGGGTTATACGACACAAAGGTCCTTTCCCAGCTAAACCGAATAGTGAGTGTCAAATTTTAAAACTTGTGGATGTCATTCACAAAAATTCACAGGTTTGATGTGGGTTTCGGATAACAAACTGAAATCCGATTCCCTGTCGCATCGAAGTTTAAATGCCATTTTACGGGCAACAGGGTTTTCACATCAATACAGAACAAATTACAATTACAGCGCATCACATGGCAATCCACATAACACGGCATCACAATCTGAACAGAAATATCAATATAGTGCACAGCAATAGTTAATTTATTTTCAAATGCGGTTTAAATAAATTTACCACAAAAATTATTTTTAAACCAATGATGAGAATTTGAATAAATAATTTAAATCTAAATTAACTTGATTAATTGTTTCCAAATTAGCAAATTCTTACTTACTTAAATTTATTTAAATACTTGATTGTTTATAAATCAATTTAATTAAAAGTTTGTAAATCATTCTTAATTTCTTTTCATCATTGATTAATAACAATTATCCACCTTAACTATCATTTTAAATCTTCTTTATACTTCAAAAATCAATTTATTGTTACATTGGAGTTTTAAATGTAAATTAGATTTATTTGTTTAACTTGAGTTAGTTTCTTAATGTATTACTTAACCCATTAGTTAATATTTCTTAATTACAAACCTATTAACCATTTAATTATAAATAAAAAAATTAACTGCTAATTTATTTGGTTCCAAATTTCAAATTTTAAACTACTTTACAGATTTTCAACCATCTTGCCATTTATTCAAATCAAAGCGGGTATCTTGTATTTTGAACAAAACTGTTTATATTCAAAAAAGTTAACCTTCAGCATTAACTAAAACTCTAGTAAACCATGCTTCCTGCTCGAGCCAACTCGCGTCCTCTTCTCTTCCTCCCCCGTGTTCTCTTCTCTTCCCAGTTTCTTTTTTTCTTTAAAAACAGTTTGGGTAAAAATTTAAACTGTTAACTAAAAATTCACTCGAGTGTCTCGTGCACAACATCAGGATTAACTCGAGCCCATCCTCTTTTCTACCCGTCCCAGTTTTCTTCTTCTTCTTCTTCTTTTTTTCAAGTTACAAACTACTGAAGCATTTTATTTAAACATGAGCACCCTGACACCCAACCCCCTGCGCACGTGTACACCACCGCGCCTCCGCTCCAGTGGCCGCCGCGACCTCCAACACGTCACGATTATTCCCCACACTCGAGTGCGATCTCCAATTCGACGCAAAATTCACGAAATCAAAAAAACCTGTAGCTCGAAAAGAAACTGGAACCAACCCCCTGTGCAAAAACGCCTCGCCACCCCCAACGACGACCACCTGACACCATGAAACTCCGGCCACACGTCGACCACACCCTCCCCTACCCTCACCTGGAATCGCGTGCTACTCGGTCACTCGTAGGTGATGAAATCACCTTGCTTTCGACCCACTGCAAAACTCCATCTTAAACCCTACTTTGGGTTCGAACGGAAAATCCATCCATTCGAAAAATTATTGAGTATTTTTCTCGTCATTATAGAAGTTCAAACTAGCTTCGATTTAAATTTCAACATTTATCATTAACTCAATCACTAGTAATTCAAGAAATGTGATTTTTGTTCAAAAACTAACTACTCTGTGTATATTAAACTAAAAATCTAAAAAAAATTAAAAAATCATAGATTGAAGTACAGACTCAGATTATAATCTTGGATTAATATTTTACAACATTTTATTTTTATCAAATTTTTACCTGGAACCTGTAAAACAAGATTACAGTGATGCTTGATAAAGAAGATCTTAAATCAACCTTTAAAAATCTTACTTTTGAGTTTAACAACTGGTTTAGTTGAGAATCAAAGCTTACAAAATATTTTAAACAACATGGTTTGAATGTTTGAACAGAAAGATGAAGTTTGTAACAACTTTTCAAAGAACAGAGCATGTTAAAATCATATGCCTACTGAAGTATATGCAAACAGTTTAAAGATGAAGTTTGAACTAGTTTAAAATAAACTTAAAATTCTTTACCAAATTATGCTTACTCACAATGAATACAAGTTTTGAGACAGAGCCTAAAACTCATATTTTCCATATCCGTACATAACACATTCACATACAATATCTACTTATACAAGCATTTTTCTTATCCAGACATAACTTCAAACAACAAGTTTAAAAATCCAAATCCAAAGAGGTTTACTGACCTGGCAAATATTTGAAAACAGATAATACTTTTGTATTTAAAAGTTGCAGTTTTGATCTTCCTGGATCTACTCTTGAACCCTGTTTTGTTTAGTTGAATAAATTTTGCTCAGTTTGTTGAATAAGGTCATGTTTGCTTTTATTTCTTTTTATTTCTTATTTTTGTTGTGTTTCTTTTTCTTTTTCGAATGGAATAAAGTAAATATGCATGTATATTTAAGGGAGATAGTTTGTACACGTTAGGGAAAGTAGGCATCCACTGGTACAACTGTTTTTAAATAAATTTATTCTTTTTATTGACTAAACCCATACTCTTTTCGGCTGATAGGATTTTGTACATGCAAAGAAGTAAATAGCATTTAATACAAGCATTAAATGAAGCATGTTACTTTGCATACTTTCAGCATGTTATGTTTACATTGGATTATTACAAGTATATTTTATTACATCAAGTTTTTGTTTACATATAAATATACTCACAGCAAGGTTTTGTTTACATTTACTTACAGCAAGTATGTTTTGTTTACTTATAATTTCTTTTGTTTTTCTATTAAGGTACTTACTTTCTTATTTACTTTACAGGCTTTTGTTTTATTTTTTTAGCAAGTATTATTTTACTTTTGTTTTACTAAATGAAAGTGTTTGTTTTAATTAACTTATTTCTTATTTTACTTTGTTGAAAAGAAAGGTTATTTTAGTTATTAACATTGAATAATTTATGTGATTTTACTAAAATATCTTATTTCTTTTAAAATTCTCACAAATTAATTCTAAAAAGTTCAAATAATTTGCCGAATTTAAGCTAAAAATTTCTGGGATGTCACATAAAATAACATTCTCCTTCTTTAAGCTCCTTATCTTTAAATCAGTGAACCAGGTGCATTAGAAATTATATTAAACAAGGGAGAAGTAGGAAACTCCTTTTATTAGTTTGCACAAGTTCGTATTTTGCGTCTAAATGGGTAATAATTTTATACCAAACAATATTTACTATTGATTAATGAAAGTTTCTTGGTATAGTTTTTGTTTAACTAATTTGTGTAATTAAGTTTTGTATTTATTTGTTCCAATTTAATAATAATAATTTATTTTATTCGGAGCGATCTTTTATCACCACCAACATCCTATGTTTTCAAAGGTTAACTCCAATAGTTGAAGTAGAAGAAAGTAGCTTGATCGAAGGCCGAATAGCAAGGAAAAAAGTAGAAAAGAAATAATGTTATGGAAAGTAAAAGACAGGTAGGTTTTTGGTGGTTCGAGAGCCACGTCCCCATGTTTACTCCTGAGAAATCTTTTATCACATAGTGAAATATTTGAAATAGTTTTATAAGTTTATGTTGACTATGCCATTAATTTTTCATAAGTAAAAATTTGAGTCAAAAAGTCAAAATATTACTACAAGTAATTGGTAAATTAATAAATTTCTCATGGTTAGCTCTTAATTTCTCAATCAAAACCCATTTAAGGGGACAAATGCCTTGTATTTATAGGCATCTTTATACCTCTATCATTGGAAAAAAGCTTCTCTCTTGGATTTGTAATTGTATCGTAATCTAGTTGCTCGTAGATTAATGCAGATTGAAGGTTTGTCATTTTTATTGCTTTAGGCTCCTTGACATTTGTACTTCATATAAGCTTTAGGTTATCTTGGTCATCAATATATCTTAAGGTTATTTTAGTCATTGATCTCAGTTATACATTTAGAAACCCTCAACTTTAGGTAGATACAGCTTCGATCTCATACGCTAAATGAAGTGCTCTAGGCCATTTCCCTCGGTTATGGTGCCTTGAGCCATTGATTTTGGTAATGATACTCATAAGTTATTGGTACATGAACTGGAGGCGACTTCTAACCTCTGCATAGTAGCAGATCTTGATGCTTTTGTCTTTTGGTAAGAAGTCATCGTAGTGACATTGGTTTCGGTTTAAGGCCTTCTTGGATACCTTTACACTCAAGTTAAGGTTATTTTTATGCCCATTACTTTTGTTTGTCTATGCGTTTTTCATATACTTTCAAGATGGATTTACTTGAGTCATTATACCATGCTTTGATATAAGTGACACCTTTGTTCCTCGGTTTGCGTTATATTCTAGACTTGACTTTTAGGAACTAGTTAGGCCCTAACTTCTACCCTATGGCACTTTTGCCATGTATATAGGAATCTACCCCTCGGGCATTGTCGATGCTTTAGCATATGTACATAAACGGACTATTGTACATAGTGGAGCAATGTAAGTCTACGTAAAAAGTATCCATTGATATTTATTACTTATGATAGGTTAAGTATAGAGTAGAGCTTTCAACCTCAGGATGAAGAATTGATGCTTTTGGTATTCATGTGCAATGAATACCTAGGGATCTACCTTTCGGTTTTCAATTTATATTGCTAAATTTTGAATATAAAACTATTATTGGTAGCCTTCTGCCAAGTAAATGACTAATAAAATTGATTATGATAACAATTTAAAGCCATGGCACTACTCGTGTAGGTTTTTATTATTACATGGCACTACTCGGACATTGCTAGAAGCTTTAAAACATTTGAATTTTTAACATTATAAGGTACTATTGGACTAGAAAACCAATATAAAAGCTCATAGCTGCAATAGCCTTGTGTCGTGGTAAGGTTTCGAATTCTTTGCATTCCATGTTCGAGGAATTCAATTTTCTAAATTCTTTATCCTATACGCACTCAGCTGGAATACATCACGAATTATGAAGGTTCCTTCTCAGTTTGGACAAGAGGTTCATCTACCAGATCAATTTTATTTAGAAATATCTTTTAAAGGATTAGATCCCCTATCTCAAACATTCGATCTCGAATCAACTGATTATAATACTAATCATTCTGTTGGTGTATTCTATTGTTCTAATAGCATCTTAGTCTCAGAGTTTAGCAAGAAGCTGAGGGACTAATTTTGAAGTTCATCGTTTTGTTAGGCATTGTAATATATTTTTCAGTGAGAGGCTATCTCAAACTCTAGAAATTATGGCTTCGTAGACGTGAACTAAAGAAAAGGGTGTGCCTTATTGATGTCTTTGAGCTTGTTCTTGAGACGACCCGACTTTCTCACCATAGAAAATCGCATCATCTTAAAGAAAGAAAGGGATAGAAAAGAGGAAAAAAAGAGAAGAAAGAAGAAATAACATCAGAATCTCAACAGCAGAATGAATAAATTATATTAATAACATAAATATTACATAGTTTGCAACCATTATCAGAGTCACACAGATTATACATCACATACTAGATAGTTATAAACACCTGTCTAGTTATACCACTCAATACAATACAAGGAAACTACTCAAGGAAACCCACAGCGGAATACTATAAATATCTACAATGCTGAAGCCTCCTGCTCCATTGCTCCTCCACAATTCGTCAAAGCTAACCTGAATCCCTTGGCTACTCATAAAAATTTGAGTACCAAGAGTTTAAGAACAACAGAAGATAAACTCTGGGTCAGACATGGGTCTGGTGTGAGTAGCAGGTTAAGGTTGCTTAACTTTTGAAAAACCTTCGAAAACAAAAGGTATCACGTAAGACTTCCCACCCATAAACATGGAAAAGTTTTTACCTTACGCTAACCAAAACATATGATAGGAAATCCTGTGATATTATAATAGGTCTAGGGTTTTCAAGTAAAATACAGAAATAGCTGGAATGCTTACATCTCACATTCCAACATAGTTGGTCACAGCTAACACGTACGACACTTATTGGAGATTGGATTCCATATAATGGCAGAGCTACTGGGGTACCGTCCGTCACAGTACGTGGCCTAGATCAACATACCGAGGATTACTCCCAATCCCCTACAACACAAGGTCGGAACCATCCCTTGCTGGACAGTCCCGAACAAGACAACCCCGGCAGTTGGAGCTCAACAACTGCCCACACAATCGAAATAAAAGGGACCTCTAGACAGGGGAAAATCTCGTCCCACTTGGGCATGACCCACTTAGCCTTATTGCACCTCCCCTGTTTTAGCCATTCCCGGTTGTTGAGGCTTGAGGCGACGATTACCTTTAATCAAAACACATTACTTAGAATGCTCATCGTCCACCTGATGATGTTCTAAAAGCATTCAAACCATATAAGTTCGTTCCGGGTTCGAACGAAACCGAAGGCATTATCTCGTTACACTCATTTTGGAATCACCCTCAGAGTTAACGACAATAACCCTTGCACTCTGAATCTTCATCTTCACTTGAGATTCACGACCTATCGTTAATTTGGATCGATGTGGTTTTCGAATATCCAAATCTAAAAACCCGATTCTGGTCTAATCGAAATCCAAAACGTATCTTTTAAGGCCAAGTTGTTTTAAAGTTTAAAAAAATTCAATTCAATTATCTATTTACACACAGATAGATAACTCACAAATCAAAATAGATAATCAACATTATCATTATAAACAGATGATCCACATTGTCATTATAAAAAGATAATTCATACTATCATCATAAACAGATAATCCATATTATCATCACAGTGCAACCAAAGCATTCATATCACACCGCATTACTTATCTCATTTCTTATATCGCAAACCATTTCAAGGCAATCAACATTATCCATCCGTACATAAGCAACGATTTACTTAATCACATCATCTATAATTAATTTAAAATGAATTAAATTAATTACTTCCATCTCTAATTAAGTTAAAGTGAATTAAATTAATTACTTCATCTTTAAAAATCTTTCTTACATAACCGTACAATTGATTATAAATCAATTAATTAATCACCATCTAATTATCCTCCTTAATTAATCACCCTTGATTAATTATCCTTTAATTACATTCATGTAATTATCCTTTAATTAATTTCACAAATTAATTATCCTTAACCAAAAACTGTAATTAACCTTTAATTACTTCATTAATTAATTAACTATAATTAATTACATTAATCCTTAATTAATTACATTAATTAATTACCTTTAATCACTTATCATTGATTAGTTAATCTTAATTAATCAACCCTTAATTACATCATTAATTATATTAATTAATGATCCCTAATTACATTTTTAATTAATTTCTTTATTTAAATTAATTACAATAAGTAATTAAACTTAATTAAACCACAATTATTGATCACTCCTGATTAATCACATTCAGTAATTAACTAACCTTAATTACTTCATTAAATAAATTAATTATTCCTAATTAATTATCCTTAATTAATACCTTGATTAATTACTAAGTAATTATACTCAAATTACTTTCATTCTTAAATCATTTTCAATTAATTACATCCAATAATTACCATTAATTACTGCACTAAGTAATTACACTCCATTAATTACATTAAGTAATTATCATCAAATCATTCGGTGTTCAAAAATTAATTAAACTTAATTAAATAATTCAAACTAATCCTATTAAACTCAATTAATTACATTAAGTAATTAATTACTTCCCTTAAGTAATTACACTTGAACAATTTCACAAATGATTATCATTGATTAATTGATTAATCAAATTAATTATTAAAATTAACCACATTAATTAATAATTAAAATGATCCTTAAGTTAATGACCTTCGTTAATAATTTCTTTAATTTCTTTCTTAAGAAATTAACTTAGATTAACCATTATTGATTACAAATTAATTTATCTTTAATCATCCATTAATTAATCTCTAATTATTTAATTAATTAAGTGTTAACTGTAACTTAATTAATCCTTAATTACTTGATTAATTAACCTTGATTATAACTTAATTGCTTAATTAATAGATCTTTAATCATTAATCAATAATCTTTAATTATCTAATTAATGATCTTAATTACCAACTGATTAACCCTTAATCAATTATTTATTAACCCCTAATCATTAATTAATTAAAATAATTAATTATTCCTTAATTACCTCATTAATTAAATTAATTTCAAATCATTAATCTTAATTTAACTTTAAGATAAAATATTTCTTAATTATGACTAAATTATCATTAATAAACACATTTGAAAACAATTACTTTTTTCTAGCAAGGCAAAAACAACAAAGTTTAAAATGAATACATTTATAAATGAATACTTTAAGAATAAACACATTTGAAAACAATTGCTTTTGAATTTACTTTAAAATTTCATTTCAAATATGAGATTTAAAATGAATACAATTTATCTTAACAAAGTTTAAAAAATTTAAAATCCCATTTAAATTACATGGTAAAGAAATGCTAGTCTTAAAAAAAGAAATTTATAAGAGTTTAAACAAATTTCATTTTTAAATTCAAATAATTTAAATATACACTTTAACATACAAAGTTGTTTAAATCTTTCAAATTTAAAACTTCTTTTATTTCAAAAACTGAAATACATATTTAAATCTTTGATTTCCGGAATTAAATTTAACTTTAAAACTTACTCACATTTTAAAAATTCATTTTTAAAAATTCAAACTGCTTAACCATTTTAAAGTAGCTTAACAATTCAAGTTTAAAACTTTATTATTACTTTTTGAAACTGAGATTTAAAGTTAAACTTGAATTCTAGATTTCAAACTTGGATTTAAAACTTAGTTTAAACTCTTGCTTTACATTTATAAACTTCGGTTTTTAAAGTTTTAAAACAAACATTACAAGTTACTGTAAAAACATGTAACATCTTTTAAACCCGAGCCCAACCCCATTTTTCTTCGAGTCTAAAACCAAACTCACCCGAGCAAACTACCCCACTACTTCGAGCCCAACATGTAACATACCAAAATTTTGAATTTAAATTTGGTAACTTGTTTAGATTTTTGAGTTTAAATTGAAAATTTTCAAAAGAAATATAATATTAATATTACAAAGATATAGGGATAAATAAATGTTTTGTAGAAGTTTAAAAAATAATAATAATGAATAAAATATATAACAAACAAGAATTTGTATTAAATAATAAAATAAATTATATATACAAATTAACTGTTAATAGTAAACTTTAAAATAGAAATAAAATTCAAGGTTTATGATTGTAATAAAATCATATAGATATAAAATGACATAGGAATACATATATACTTGTATGAGAATTTTATAAACCAGGAAACTATTACTTATGCAAGAAGATTAACAAGGAAAAAAATCTGCGAAATAAAACAAAATTAGTACTTACAAAAATCAAAATGAGATTGTATGTTAATTTAGATGGGTACACAAGCATTTAATGCTTTCTTCTTAAGCCTAAATCAAAATGAGATTGTATGTTAACTAAGTTGGGTGTGTTCGAGTGTAGTGACGAGCGAAATGCTAATTTTCGATTGCGAATTTTTCGTGTCGAACTGAAGTTCGATTTTGAGTTTGGGTGAGTTTTTCTACCTGCCGAAGCTCGCGATGGCCACCAAAACGGAGGCGCGGTGATGCGCATGTGCACGACGTTGGTCTCGTGTCAAGAAATATTGAGCTTGGGGGTACTCGAAGTAGCACTTGAGTAGATGACGGATTGACTCGAAGTTCTCTCGCGTTCGAATGGGGTTGATTCAACAGTGGGTTAAGTTTAAATTTAGCTTAAGTAAGGAAAAAAAGAAAAAAAAAAGGAAGAAGAAGAATACGTGAAGAAACAGGGGAATGTCTTGGGGAAAGGAAGAAGGAACTCGAGTTTGACTCGAGTAAAAGCCTGGGAAGACTCGGGTTTTACTTTGAAAATGGGTTAAGCCCAAATTAAATTTCAAGTTATAATGCTACCCAAATTTGGTGTTAACAAAGTAATTAATGTTTAATTGTTTTGGGTTAAGAACTTATTTCGAGGTTAATTAACTCAGCAAATGCTTAACAAAGTTTTTATAATTAATACTTCCACCAAATAATTTAATTTAAGATAAATGTTAAAGTTAATTAACATTAAAGCTTTTTGTAATAATAATAATAAATCAATTTTGAAATAATTAAAGAAGATTTTTAAATGTTAAATTAGATAAATGATCAATTGTTTTAGAAAGAAATCAAGAATAATTAAATTAATAATTGTGATTAACTAAGTAATTTAAGGATTTATAATTTGTAATTAAAATTGATTAATAAACAATTAAGTGTCTAAATTATTTATAGTTAAGAATTGCTAATTAGATAAATTAAGTTGATTAGTTTATAATTAGTAGTTAATTAAGTTAATTGATTGGGGAATAATTTATTAACAAAATTGATATTTAATTAATTTGTTTATTGTTAAGAATAATTGATCATTAATTTAAAATAATTGTGTGGTTAATTCATTTAAACCACATTGGAAAATACTTAATTATTGTTCTACACTGGATTGTTATTTCTGTTGTGATCAAAATACAGTGTGATGTGAATTGCTCTGTGATGCACTATGATTTGTGATTTGTTCTATATTGATGTGAAAACCCCTTACCCATAAAATGGCATTTAAACTTCGACGCGACAGGGAGTCGGATTTCAGTTAGTTATCTGAAACCCACATCGAACCCTGAATGTGAATCTTTGTGATTGATATGTCCACGTGTTTTAAAATTAAACGCTCACTACTAGATTTAGCCGGGAGAGGACCTACGTGCAATATAACCCATTCCGAATAGTGATACGTCAAAATGGATAGCATTTGAAGACCGGTGGTGAAGACCGGGTGTCTTCAAAAACGATAGGATAACCTATCGATTGTCTCTGCACTGAGTTGCTCCGGTATAGAGATTCCCTAAGTGATGGGAAGCCCGATCGGGATTGTGGATAACCGAATTTGCAAGGGCTTATTCCTTTACTGGACGAAGTGCCTTCGGTTCTGTTCGAACCCGGAACAGACTTGTATGGTCGTATGTCTGACACTTTGAGGTATAAAGCAGATTTCTTTCAGATACGTATCCGTTGGTGGAGGAGAATTATTCTCTTAGCTTAACACCCTTCTTTGAGACGTACGAGCTCAGAGGTTATGTAATTGAAGGTTATCAGCGATATACTCCCAATTTGGTAGTGTGGCATCCTAAGTGCTGATGTGTGTTGATGGTCATTTGTTGATCATTTGTGATCAAAGCATGGCTTTCGTGTAAAGCGTAGCTTTGTGGACGAGACCTCATTGGACCTCACAACTCGGAAATGGTCGAAACAGGAAAGATGCAGCAAGGTTATGAGGGTCGCGCCCTTTAGGGTATGTCATTTCCTTCTGGAAAAAGATGGTGTCATGGTATGGAGCCCAGATGTTTACCTATGTGGTAGCTCCAATCTCATTTACTGTGTGGTTGTTGCTTTGTGATAGAGGGCCCTCGGATAAAGGTCCCAAAGGACCGGGGAGTAGCATACTCGGTTGTAGTTACCAAGTTAAAGAGGTAACCTGGCCTTGTGTTGGCAGAGAGCCGGGTAGGTTCTCGGGACGTCCCTCCTGAGGCATACCCATGTGGTAGTAGGTAGTTCCTTAGCCTAACCATTTGTTGGAAATCCAAAGAAACAATACGAGCCCTGTACGGTTTTAGTTGTATAACCTGCCATTTACTTATGGTGGCGCCCCACTATTTAGATAGTAGCTATAGTAGGCATACAATAATGGTTGTATGCTGGCTAAGATTAATATTATACTTTAAAAATGCTTTCGACACTATGCACTAGTAATAATATCAAAGAATTTTTCCCGTATCAAGCATATTGACTATCATAAGAACAAATCGCCTCCAATTCTGCAATTGTATTGTATGTGTGGTGGGAGGTCTTATGGCAGTTTCATTTTCAAAAGGCATACCGTATTTTCTTTTATAAATTTAGTTTATTTAAAAGAAACTATTTTTGTTTACTCATACCAGTCCCATGACTGACCCGGAGTTTATTGTTTCTTTTCTAAACTCTGGGTGCGCATAATTTTCACATGAGCAGCCTAGTAGCAGGTTTCCTTGTCTGCTGCAGTATTTTGGATCTTTTTCTTTGGAGATATTTTAGAAGCTTTTGGGATCTTTGGTGTTCAGTTTTTGGGAGTTTGTTACCATTCATTCCTTTCAAGACTTTTTGGATATATGATCACTGTTGTATTACGATGGAGTTGTGGTGTATGTATTAAAAATACTCTGATGTAGTAATGGATATTATGATGTTGTATCTGTAATATATATATATGATGTTCATTTTGTTCCGTTGTTTTATATTCATCTGATGTTGTTATAAGCTCCGACCAACCAGATTCGATGTTTGGATCTGTGGCATTTGAATACGAATGTCGTACTCGGTGCCAATTTTTGAAAGTCGGGTCAGAGCCGTCACATTTGGTATCAGAGCTGAAGTTTGAGTAAGAACTTTGGCTACGGAGTATAACACATTAGATGGCTCATTAGAGACAGGGTGAAGTATACCCTAGAATGAGTATAACCAAGACTGAAACCCCAAAATTTTCTTAGTCTATTTTCCTTTAACTGTTGGTATTCCTTAAGATATCTCGCCCGTATATCTAAATCAATTTTCTTACTAATTACAGATAGTAAGAATGAGCGGATGAAGAGGAAGAGCTAGGGGTCAAGGAAATGCCACAACACCTAACCAAGATCCCCCAACAGCAGTAGCAGCAGTACATATTCAGCAGCAGCCGAATCTGGCTGACTTATATAAGAATTTCTCAAGGCTTGGTGGTAAGTCGTACACCGGCAAGGAGTCGGTTGTTGAGGCTCAAGCATGGATCAGATCACGTTAGAAAATCTTCAGAGGGCTAAAGTTGTAAGACGATCAGAAGCGACTCATAGCTTCTTGGCAATTTCAAGAAGAAGCCTTAGCCTTGTGGGAGACAGTCACTGTAGATAAGCCACAAGACGAGTTTACTTGGGAGAAATTCAAAGAAGTGTTTGAGAAGCGCTATCTGCCATCGGCTGGAATTTCTCGAATGTATAAGGAATTCATGGATTTAAAGCAGGGGAGTTTGTCATTCGAGGAGTATCTAAACAAATTCAATGAATTGTCTTATTTTGGTCCGGAATTGGTAAACACGCCTTTAAAGAAGAACGAAAGGTTCATTCGTGGGATGAATAAGAAATTCCATGAGAGGATGACTAGCCACGTCAAAGAATCTTTTTCAGATTTAGTTGATATGGGATACAGATATAATCTTTTTCAGATTCAGTTGATATGGGATATATATATATGCCACACACGATATGCAAGAAGCCCTGGTGGAGAAAGGAAATACGAGCAATCAAAATTGGAAGAAGCAGAAATTTGGAGGTAAGAAATCATGGTAGGGCGAAGAGAAAAAGAAGAGCATTCACGGAAGCATAGCGGAGAATGTCACTTGCTATAATTGTCTAGAAAAAGGCCACTACTCAAACAGCTGCAAGAAGCCCAAGAGAGATCAATCCGTTCAAGCGAAGCCCAAGAAATGCTATTATTGTCAGAAAGTGGGGCATGAAGTTAAAGACCGCCCAACCATGAAGCAAGCTCAGACGGCAAAGGTGTACGCAGTCAAAGACTAACCTGCATCTTCCAAAGCAGAAAAAGGGAAAGGAGTTCTGGAAGGTAATCTCATCATTTATGATAGCAATGTTAGAGTTCTTTTTTATACGGGCGCTACATATAGTTTTATCTCTCAACAAGCTATAAATGAATTAAATCTCGAACCCGATTTTGTTAATGAGCCTATATGCGTAAAGAATCCAGTTGGAGGTCCCGCGAACCTTTGTCTTCGATGTAGAGACGTTCCTATCTCATATTCTTGTTATCAATTCCCTATTGGTCTCTTTGTTCTTGATTTTAACTAGTTTGAAGTCTTACTTGGAATGAATTGGCTAGCTAAATACAAAGCCAATTGGATTGTAACAATCGATTGATTTCAATTAAAACCGAATTTGGAGACTTTATCGAAATTTCTTCTAAGGACCCTAGTCCTAAAAGAGAAGGGTTGATGTATAATTTGGGTCATCCCGAACCCAGTTTGGAGTCTATACCCATTGTTAGAGAATTTATGGACGTATTCGAAGAAGTGAAATCTTTAACTCCACATCAGGAAATAGAATTCATAATCGACCTAGTCCCCAATGCTCATCCTGTCGTTCACGCAAGTCGCAGGATGGCACCCGGGGAAAAGGTTGAATTAGTTCAGCAAACCGATGATCTACTAGTAAAAGGATTAATTCGACCCAGTGTTATTGAATGGGGTTCGGCCGTTGTGTTTGTTGCTAAATCAGACGGATCTTTGAGATTGTGTGTAGATTATCGCGATCTAAATAAGCTGATTCTCAAGAATAAATTTCTGCTACCTAGAATTGATGATCTGTTTGATCAATTGCACGGTGCTCGTTTATTTTCAAAGATGGATCATGCCTAGGGATTCCATCAATTATGAATCGTTGAAGACTGTGTTCATTTCACCGGTTTCAGGGGTCCTAATTTGTTCTACGAATGGTTAGTCATGTTTTTTGGGCTAACCAATGCTCCAGCATACTTCGTAGATCTTATGACTCGTGTATTTTGGGAAGTATTGAATAAATTTGTTCTTTTGTTTATTGATGATATTTTGATCTATTCCAAGACCTAAGAAGAGCATGTCGAGCACCTTAGAATCGTTATGGAGATATTAAGGAGAAATATTCTATTTGCAAAATTTTCCAAATGCCACTTTTGGGTCAAAGAAGTCAAATTTCTCGGCCATAATGTTAATGAAGAAGGAATTACTGTTGATCCTAGCAAAATTTCCACCATTCTTGATTAGAGAAAACCCACTACCCCAAAAGAAGTTCGAAGCTTTTTGGGTTTAGCAGGCTATTATCGAAAGTTTGTTTAGGACTTTTCTAAGATAGCTAGTCCGTTGACCAAGCTAACAATGAAGGATGTAAAATTCAATTGGACTCCAAAATGTGACGAAGCTTTCAGGAGTTGAAGAAGAGATTAACCACTGCTCATGTTCTCTCTATTATTAACGGGAATCAGGGATTATCCGTTTATACTGACGCATGTGGTGACGGGGTAGGTGCAGTATTAATGCAAAATGGGAAGGTAATTGCCTACGCGAGTAGACAATTACGTCTGCACGAGAGAAACTACCCAACGCATGATTTGGAGCTTTTGGATGTTGTTTTCGCTTTGAAAATATGGCAACATTATCTTCTGGGTGAAAATTTTGAATTATTCACCGACCACAAATCTTTGAAATATCTCTTCACCCAGAAAGATCTTAATCTGTGACAACAACATTGGTTGGAATTTCTGGCAATCTATGAGCTAGATATTCTATGTATGCCCGGAAAAGCCAATGTAGCTGCCGATGCTTTGAGTAGAAGACATGCTGTTCTCACATGTCTTTTTATCGCTCCTACTCTTCTTAAGAAGATTGCAAGACAGCAGACTGAAGACAAGTTTCTTCGGGAAATTCATAGAAGAATATGTCGATGTGAAGATTCTAGTTTTGCAATTGATGATCATGGAATTATAAGATTAAAAGACAGAATTTGTGTCCTTGACATTCCGAAGCTGAAACGTGAAGTTTTAGACGAATGCCACAAATCTAAATTCAGCATCCATCTAGGAGTCAATAAAATGTATACATATATCAAAAGAACTTTCTGGTGGAAGGCAATGAAAAGCGACATATCCATTTATGTGAGTTGTTGTGCTACTTGCCAACAAATCAAAAGCGATCAAAAGAAAGTGGTTAGTTTACTTCAGCCTTTGGAAATGCCAAAATGGAAATGGGATCAGGTATCGATGGATTTCATTGACAGACTGCCACGAACCAAAAAGGGAAATGAAGCAATTTAGGTTATAGTGGACCGTCTAACCAAAAATGCTCACTTTATTCCAGTGAAATCCACTCGAACTGTAGCAAGCTTAGCAGAGCTATATATAAAGGAAATTGTTCGTCTCCATGGTATTCTCAGCAGCATAGTGAGTGATCGTGATCCGATCTACACTAGTGGATTTTGGGAGGCATACCAAGCCGCATTGGGAACAAGATTGAATTTCAGCACTGCTTATCACCCACAATCTAATGGGCAGACTGAGAGAATTAACCGAATTTCGGAAGACCTTTTGCATGCTTGCATTCTCGACTTTGGTGGTTCTTGGAAGGACCATTTACATCTGGTCGAGTTCTCATATATCTAAAGCTACCAGGCCAGTATAGAGATGGCTCCTTTTGAAGCTTTACATGGTCGTCCATATCGATCACCTGCATGCTGGATCAAATCAGGTGATAAACTCGTCCTTGGACCGGATATGATTAAAGAAGCCACGGAGAAGGTTGATTTTATACGAAAGAAATTGAGGATGGCTCAAATTCTTCAGAAGAGCTATTATGACCGTCGAAGAAGAGATTTGGAATTTCAAGTTGGAGATTCTGTATTTCTGAAAGTATCTCTGATGCGAGGTGTATTGAGGTTCGGGAAAACTGGAAAGCTAGCATCGCGTTATATTGGTCCTTTTCATATTCTGGAGAGGATCGGTCCTCTAGCATATCGAGTGCAGCTACCCAACTAGTTGTCTGGTGTGCATAATGTGTTCCACGTTTCTAGTCTTCGGAAGTATGTGCACGACCCAGATAGTATTATCGAGGAGGCAGCTCAACAAGACCTTGTGATCACTCCCAACTTGGCAGTAAAAAGAGAACCGACAAAGATTGTAGATCATGATGAAAAGCGATTGAGAAACAAAGTTGTGAAACGAGTAAAAGTTCAATGGAGTGGCGATCCAAAGGACTGCACTTGGGAAACTGAAGATAATATACAGAAGTCATATCCCAACCGTAGAGTGAATATCTCGGCTTAAAATGGTAAGCCATTTCCTTATTTTTTCTGAATTCGTATATTCTTTGTTTTCTTTTCTCTCTCTTTCAAATTTCGAGGACGAAATTTTCTTAAGGGGGGATATTTGTAACATCCCAAAATTTTGAATTTAAATTTGGTAACTTGTTTAGATTTTTGAGTTTAAATTGAAAAGTTTCAAAAGAAATATAATATTATTAATATTAATATTACAAACATATAGGGATAAACAAATGTTTGGTAGTTTAAGTTTAAATAAATAATAATAATAATGAATAAAATATATAACAAACAAGAATTTGTATTAAACAATTAAATAAATTATATGTATAAATTAACTGTTAATAGTTAACTTTAAAATAGAAATAAAATTCAAGGTTTATGATTGTAATAAAATCATATAGATATAAAATGACATAGAAATACATATATACTTGTATGAGAATTTTATAAACCAGGAAACTAAGACTTATGCAAGAAAATTAACAAGGAAAAAAATCTACAAAATAAAACAAAATTAGTACTTACAAAAATCAAAAAGAGATTGCATGTTAACTAAGATGGGAACACAAGCATTTAATGCTTTCTTTTTAAGCCTAAATCAAAATCGTATCAGCCGAAATAAGCATGGCTTAGTCAACGAGGAAAAATAAAAATATCTGATCAAAGAAAATTTTACACCAGTTAAACCTCCCCTTAGTACAAACCTGGTTCTTTATATATATAGACACACACACACGCACACGCATACCCATATTCAATATCAATTCATTCAAACAAGTTTTAGCATGCCTGAAAGAAAATAAAAGCAAACATCATTATTTTACAAAGTCAAGATCATTTAGAAAAACAAAACAGAAAAAAAATTAAAAGCAAATCATCTGCAGTTCTTTAAAACACAGAAGCAACTTTGTTCGTCAACATTACTATGTGAGTAAACCTATTTTCTTGTAAATTGAAATCTAAGTATCTAGCTCATGAATCTTGTGTTTTGTTGTATATTGAAAAGGAATGTTCTTTTGTATGTTTCTGTGTTGCTGGAAACTTTTTTACAGCTTGCTCTTCAATATTTTGGGTTTCAGAGCAAGTGAATTGGAAAAAATTAAATAATTAGCTTAGGATTTTTAAATAAGACAAGTTTGTTTCAACTAAAATCACAGCCTAAAATTTTTATTAAGCTTGATCATGAAGAGTTAACTCTGTAACCAAAGTTTTATAGTAAAACAAAATCTTATGATGAATTCAAGTGTCTTAAATCATTGTTTTAATTATATAACTTGAATAATCACACAAAGAGATGATTTTTAAAATTAATATGACGATTTTTATTTAAGTGGTTCAAGAGTAGTTTACGTATGAACAAATTTTGTTCTTTTCCCAATTGCTGATGATCGATCGAATGTTAATGATGAAAATTAGTTTGAAGCTAGTTTGTTGATTAAAGACTTCAGGAAAATTGTCGAAAAAAATTTCTATTGCGTAAATTGATGAGTCGAGTTCAAATTAGGGTTGTATTCGAATTTGTTTGCGTGTCTGTAAACAATGTGATTTCATCACCTCGGAGCAATCGGGTTGCATGTGATGATGGGGAATGGTAGTGCAAGGGGGTGACATGCTGCGGCCGGAGTGGAAGCACTTCCGGTGGTCTGAGACGTGGTGGCGAGACAGTTTAGCTGGGTGTCTTCGAGTGTAGTGACGAGCGAAATGCTAATTTTCGATTGCGAATTTTTCGTGTCGAACTGAAGTTCGATTTTGAGTTTGGGTGAGTTTTTCCACCTGCCGAAGCTCGCGATGGCCACCAAAACGGAGGCACGGTGATGCGCATGTGCACGACGTCGGTCTCGTGTCAGGAAATATTGAGCTTGGGGGTACTCGAAGTAGCACTCGAGTAGATGACGGATTGACTCGAAGTTCTCTCGCGTTCGAATGGGGTTGATTCAACAGTGGGTTAAGTTTAAATTTAGCTTAAGTAAGGAAAAAAAGAAAAAAAGAGGAAGAAGAAGAATACGTGAAGAAACAGGGGAATGTCTTGGGGAAAGGAAGAAGGAACTCGAGTTTGACTCGAGTAAAAGCCTGGGAAGACTCGGGTTTTACTTTGAAAATGGGTTAAGCCCAAACTAAATTTCAAGTTATAATGCTACCCAAATTTGGTGTTAACAAAGTAATTAATGTTTAATTGTTTTGGGTTAGAACTTATTTTGAGTTTAATTAACTCAGCAAATGCTTAACAAAGTTTTTATAATTAATACTTCCACCAAATAATTTAATTTAAGATAAATGTTAAAGTTAATTAACATTAAAGCTTTTTGTAATAATAATAATAAATTGATTTCGAAATAACTAAAGAAGATTTTTAAATGTTAAATTAGATAAATGATCAATTGTTTTAGAAAGAAATCAAGAATAACTAAATTAATAATTGTGATTAACTAAGTAATTAAGGATCTATAATTTGTAATTAAAATTGATTAATAAACAATTAAGTGTCTAAATTATTTATAATTAAGAATTGCTAATTAGATAAATTAAGTTGATTAATTTATAATTAGTAGTTAATTAAGTTAATTGATTGGGGAATAATTTATTAACAAAATTGATATTTAATTAATTTGTTTATTGTTAAGAATAATTGATCATTAATTGAAAATAATTGTGTGGTTAATTCATTTAAACCACATTGGAAAATACTAGACTATTGTTCTGCACTGGATTGTTATTTATGTTGTGATCAAAATAATGTGTGATATGAATTGCTCTGTACTGCACTATGATTTGTGACTTGTTCTATATTGATGTGAAAACCCCTTGCCCATAAAACGGCATTTAAACTTCGACGCGACAGGGAGTCGGATTTCAGTTAGTTATCTGAAACCCACATCGAACCCTGAATGTGAATCTTTGTGATTGATATGTCCATGTGTTTTAAAATAAATGCTCACTATTCGATTTAGCCGGGAGAGGACCTACGTGTCATATAACCCATCATGAATAGTGATACGTCAAAATGGATAGCATTTGAAGACTGGTGGCGAAGACCGGTGGTAAAGACCGGGTATCTTCGAAAATGATAGAATAACCTTTCAATTGTCTCAGCACTGAGTTGCTCCGGTATCGAGATTCCCTAAGTTATGGGAAGTTCGATCGGGATTGTCGATACCCGGATTTGCAAGGGCTTCTTCCTTTATTGGACGAAGTGCCTTCAGTTCTGTTCGAACTCGGAACAGACTTGTATAGTCGTATGTGGGACACAACACTTTGAGGTATAAAGCAGATTTCTTTCAAATACGTATCTATTGGTGTCAGAGAATTTATTCTCTTAGCTTAACACCCTTCTCTGAGACGTACAAGCTCAGAGGTTATGTAATTGAAGGTTATCAGCGATATACTCCCAATTTGGTAGTGTGGCATCTTAAGTGTTGTTGTGTGTTGATGATCATTTGTTGATCATTTTTTATCAAAGCATGACTTTCGTGTAAAGCGTAGCTTTGTGGACGAGACGTCATCGGACCTCACAACCCGAAAATGGTCGAAACAGGAAAGATGCGGCAAGGTTATGAGGGTCGCGCCCTTTAGGGTATGTCATTTCCTTCTGGAAAAAGGTGATGTCATGGTATGGAGCCTAGATGTTTACCTATGTGGCAGCTCCAATCTCATTTACTGTGTGGTTGTTGCTTTGTGATAGAGGGCCCTCGGATAAAGGTCCCAAAGGACCGGGAAGTGGCATACTCGAGTAATAGTTACCTAGTTACAGAGGCAACCCAGCCTTGTGTTGGCAGAGAGACGGGTAGGTTCTCGGGACGTCACGCCAGAGGCGTACCCATGTGGTAGTAGGCAGTTCCTTAGCCTGACCATTTGTTGGAAATCCAAAGAAATAATACGAGCCCGGTACGGTTTTAGTTGTATAACCTGCCATTTACTGATTGTGGCACCCCACTGTTTAGATGGTAGTATAGTAGGCATACAATAACGGTTGTATGCTGGCTAGGATTAATATTATACTTTTGAAATGCTTTCTACACTATGCACTAGTAATAATATCAAAGAATTTTTCTCGTATCAAGCATATTTGACTATCATAAGAAGAAATCTCCTCCAATTCTACGATTTTATTGTGTGTGTGGTGGGAGGTCTTATGGTATTTTCATTTTCCAAAAGCATATCGGATTTTCTTTTATAAATTTAGCTTATTTAAAAGCAACTGTTTTTGTTTGCTCATACTAGTCCCATGACTGACCAGAGGTTTATTGTTTCTTTTCTAAACTCTGGGTGCCCATAATTTTCACACGGGCAGCCTAGTAGCAGGTATTCGTGTTTTGGTGTTAGCAGTATTTTGGAGCTTTTTCTTCGGAGATATTTTAGAAGCTTTTGGGATCTCGGGTGTCCCGAATAAGACAACCCCGGAAGTTGGAGCTCAACAACTGCCCACACAGCTGAAATAAAAGGGACCTCTAGACATAGGAAAATCTCGTCCTACATGGGCAAGACCCACTTAGCCTTGCTGCACCTCCCTTGTTTTAGCCATTCTCGGTTGATGAGGCTTGAGGCTATGATTACCTTTAACCAGAACACATCACTTAGAATGCTCATCGTCCACCTGACGATGTTCTGAAAGCATTCAATCCATACAAGTTCGTACCGGGTACGAACGAAACCGAAGGCATTATCTCGTTACACTCATTTTGGAATCACCCTCAGAGTTAATGACAATAACCCTTGCACTCTGAATCTTCATCTTCACTTGAGATTCACGACCTACCGTTAATTTGTATCGATGTGGTTTTTGGATATCCAAATCTGGAAACCCGATCCCGGTCTCATCGAAATCCAAAGCGTATCTTTTAAGGCCAAGTTGTTTTAAAATTTAAAACAATTCAATTCAATTATCTATATACACACAGATAGATAACTCACAAATCACAATAGATAATCAACATTATCATTATAAACAGATGATCCACATTATCATTATAAACATATAATTCATACTATCATCATAAACAGATAATCCATATTATCATCACAATGCAACCAAAGCATTTATATCTCACCGCATTACTTATCCCATTTCTGAAATCACAAACCATTTCAAGGCAATCAGCATTATCCATCCGTACATAAGCAATGATTTACTTAATCACATCACCTATAATTAATTTAAAATGAATTAAATTAATTACTTCCATATCTAATTAATTTAAAGTGGATTAAATTAATTACTTCATCTTTAAAAATCTTGCTTACATAACCATTTAATTGATTACAAATTAATTAATTAATCACCATCTAATTATCCTCCTTAATTAACCACCCTTGATTAATTATCATTTAATTACATTCATGTATTTATCCTTTAATTAATTGCACAAATTAATTATCCTTAACAAAAACAGTAATTAACCTTTAATTATTTCATTAATTTATTAACTATAATTAATTACATTAATCCTTAATTAATTACATTAATTAATTACCTTTAATCACTTATCATTGATTAATTAATCTTAATTAATCGACCCATAATTACATCATTAATTATATTAATTAATGATCCCTAATTACGTTTTTAATTAATTTCTTTGTTTAAATTAATTAAAATAACTAATTAATCTTAATTAAACCATAATTATTAATCACTCCTGATTAATCACATTCAGTAATTAACTAACCTTAATTACTTCATTAAATAAATTAATTATTCCTAGTCCCATGATTAATTACTAAGTAATTATACTCAAATTACTTCCATTCTTAAATCGTCTTCAATTAGTTACATCCAGTAATTACCATTAATTAATTCACTAAGTAATTACACTCCATTAATTACATTAAGTAATTATCATCAAATCATTCAGTGTTTAAAAGTAATTTAACTTAATTAATTAATTCAAACTAATCCCATTAGACTCAACTAATTACATTAAGTAATTAATTACTTCCATTAAGTAATTACACTTAAACAATTTCACATATGATTATCATTAATTAATTGATTAATCTAATTAATTATTAAAATTAACCACATTAATTAATCATTAAATACTCCTTAAGTTAATGACCTTCATTAACAATTTCTTTAATTTCTTTCTTAAGAAATTAACTTAAATTAACCATTATTAATTACTAGTTAATTTATCTTTAATTATCCATTAATTAATCTCTAATTATTTAATTAATTTATTGCTAACTGTAACTTAATTAATCCTTAATTACTTGATTAATTAACCTTTATTATAACTTAATTGCTTAATTAATAAATCTTTAATCATTAATTAATAATCTTTAATTATCTAATTAATGATCTTAATTACCAATTGATTAACCCTTAATCAATTATTTATTAATCCTTAATCATTAATTAATTAAATTAGTTAATTATTCCTTAATTACCTCATTAATTAAATTAATTTCAAATCATTAATCTTAATTTAACTTTAAGGTAAAAACATTTCTTAATTATGACTAAATTGTCATTAACAAATATATTTTAAAACAATTACTTTTGAATTTACTTTAAAATTTCATTTTAAATGTAAGGATCCGATTCTTCGACTTCCGAAAATCAACATCAATACGTCCACTGTATCGAATGCCGAGCAATCGAATGCCGGAAAACCGAATTCTTAGGGTTTAAGAAGAGGAAAAAATAGAAGAAGAGAGAAAAAGATAGAATAGAACAGAAAGAAACAACAGAACAATATCAGAATCTCATAATCGCAGCGGAACAACATATAATAGATAAATGAATAATCTTTAAACAAAGAACTATATCAGTTATTACATTACATCATATTACATTACATTATCAGAGTGTACAACAACAACAACAACAAACAGCGGAAAAGAAATACTATATACTAGTGAATACGCCATTCCATCCTGCTTGCCTCCAGCAACTCCTGAATTCCAGAATATCCTGATAAACTTGACTCTTGACTGCCCATGTGGAAATTGGTGGGCACCTAGAGTTTAGAAAGGAAACAATAAACTCCAGGTCAGTCATGGGACTGGTGTGAGAACTTAAAACAGTTATTTATCATTAAAACAACAACAAAGGAAGTATTTTAAAAATAGATCCGCAATGCTTTTGGAAAATGAAACTACCATAAGGCCTCCCGCCGCACACACAATGCAAACGCAGAATTGAAGGAGATTTCTCCTTATGATAGTTAAAGATGCTTACTACACAAAAATCAAATCATTTTCGATATTATTATTAATGCATAGTGTAGAAAACATTTCGAAGGTAGAATATAAATCTTAGCCGGCGTAGGTACCATTATATTATGCCTACTATAGCTACCATATTAGATGGCAGGTTCTACAATTAAAACCATATAGGGTTCGTATTTTTCCTTTGGATTTCCAACAAATGGTCAGGCCAAGAAACTTCCCATTGCCACGTGGGTACGCCTCTGGAAAGAAGCCCCGAGAACCTAACGTTACGGTTAGATCTCTACCAACACAAGGTCGGGTTATCCTTCAAACAGGGTAACTACTGACATGAATATGTCATTCCCCAATCGTAACCGATCTATATCCGAGGATCCTCGATTCCAACAACCACAAAGTAATAAATTTGCAGCAACAACATAGGTTAAGTATCTGGGCTCCATACCATGATACCACCTCTATCTAGAAGGAATGACATACAGTAAAGGGGCGCTACCCCCAATAACCTTGTTGCATCCTTCCTGTTTTGACCATTTTCGGGGTGTGAGGTCCGACGAAGTCTCGTCCACAAAGCCACGCTTTATACAAAAGCCATGCTTTGCTCAACAAATGCTCAACAGCACTTCGTATGCCACATTACCAATTTGGGAATGTATCACTAGTAACCATCAGCTACATAACCTCTAGGATGTTAAGCTAAGAGAATAAATTCTCCGCCACCAACGGAAATATATTTGATAGAAACCAGCTTTACATCTCAAATTGTAACGTCAGATACACATCCATACAAGTCCGTTCCAGGATCGAACGGAACCGAAGGCACTTCCAAAGAAGTCTTTGCAATCCGGATATTCAATAATCACGACCGGACTTCCCATCACAACGGGTAATAAATTTCTATATCGGAGATCAGCCGATGTAGAAACATTCGACGGTAATCCTTCCGTTTTCATAAATATCCGGTCTTCAACACCGGTCTTCAAATGCAATCCATAATGACGTATCACATATTCGGAATGGGTTATATGACCCAAAGGTCCTTTCCCGGCTAACCCGAATAGTGAGCGCTTATTTTGAAAATAAGTGTGGCATTCAAAGGTAAATATTGGTAGTCGGTTATTTAACTATCAATAGGTATGCATAATATCACCAGATTCCAAATATTTTTCCAAATTATTTATTTTCCAAAAATATCTTTACAAGATATAAATTTTCCACACTTCAACACTTGAAAACAAATTTTCAGTCATTTTCCTTACGCGGAAATACTTTCATTTTAAAATGGTTCATTTAAACCAATTAAATAAATCCTTACCAATTTACTTTATATTTACGTTCCAAATCCGTAAATTTATTTCCACACTTCAAAAATAAATCAACGTTTATTTTTAAACAAATTTCCCTCCCTTTCTTTTATAAATTCCGTAGTGAATTTACAATTCCAAAATATCTATGAATATACGATTTCCAAATTGATTTCTAATATTCATTTTCAATTTATCTTTAAAAGATAAAATCTCAAAACATTCACTTCATATTGGAAAACGTTTCCATACTTATTTAATAATAAGTAATTCACAAATCCATTTATTTTCAATACTTGGAAAATATTCAATATACTTAAATCGAAGTAAATATTCAATATACTTAAATCGAAGTTAAGTACATATTTCATTCTTTAAAGAAAACGTGCGCTTAAACACATTCATTTGAGTCAAAACGAATGTTGTGTAAAACATCGTTACAACAACTCAAAATCACTAGTATAGGGATTCGAAATTAAGATAGATATATAAATCCCAATACTATATAAAACATTTCCTTTCATAAATCATTTACTATAACAACAGTGTTATAGTCCACTATTTCCTTCTATTTCTCGAAAACGTCCATTTCAACAATAAATGTTGAAATCTATGTATTCGATACTTAACGCATTTTAAAACATCTTTAAATTGTTTTAATTCTATTTAAAATATCACTTCCCAAAACATATCCATTTTATTTAATAATATATTCACTGTCCAAAATGGTGAATATACTTTCTAATCAAACTCTTATTACTACAACATTTAACTTAAGGATAATTCGCTGTCCAAAATCACGAATATATCTCCTTTAATAAACTTCTATGTTTAATTTATCAAATTCAATTGATTTCGGATTCATAAAACAATGTTTATAAATTCCATTTATATTTTATAACAACTTCGATTTATAAATCTCCTTTATTAACCAATTCTATTTATATTTCATTTACATGTCGAGATCCAATTTATAAGTAAATTACTTATAATCCATTTATTCACAAATTCATTCTTTTATATCATCATCAATTTATAAATCTATAATTTCTTATTTACTTATCAATCCATGTACAAACTTCATTTTTAACACTTATAAAAATTCGTTTTATAATTCCAATATTTCAATTTATAAAATATCAATTTTATAAATCTTTTATATAGATTGTTTATAATAATTCAGAAACCCCAATTTAAACCATTTTACAAATCTATCAACTACTTATTTCAAAAATCACATTTCGGTTATATTTCACAAAAATCATTATTTTTATAACATTAAAATTATAACGTTTATTTATTTAAAATAAATCAGTTCAACAATTTAATAAAACGAATACTTTCAAAAATCACTTTAAAAATCCTTTTAAATTCATAATTGTTACTTTAACATTTTTAAAACTTCAAAAATAGGCCCAGTACTGCAATAGCATCAAATAATCAATCACGACAACCAAAACATCATATATCAACATATGATAATCAACAAGTATCACAATATCTGTAATCAAATAAATACTGGTGAGCAATCCCGTTGAATCCCTCCAACCTGTTTCCCTGCATCCACAGATGTTAGCACAATACCAATCCCGTTTCAAGACGAGATATCGCGGTATATGGGATTTATAAAATATTATCCGCTATTATGCGGCGCAATTGGGTCTTATCCGCTATATAATGTGTGAAATCAACTCCTAGTACATATATAATACCAATTTCAAAATATTATCCGCTATTATGCGGCGCAATAGGATCTTATCCGCTATATAATGCGTGAAATCAACTCCAAGTACATATATAATACCAATTTCACTTTGTAGTGAAATATTCGCAGTATATGTTTTTAATAAATAACCTCCGCTTAATATACGGCGTATAATGTTTATTTAACACAATAGATAATAATTTATCATCTAATCACACAATCAAGCAATTTTAAATTTAACTAATTAAAATTTAAAACGAAACAATTCGATTGAGTGAGAGGTTCTCACCTTGAGTTTTCGATAACAGTTGTAGCGTTTTATTTTGAATAAAATTAAACGTGCGTTTAATTTTACCCAAAATTCACACTATCTCCAAATGACTCCAATTCAGTTCCATTGCAAAGTGCTCGTCAAAACGAAGCCAACGCAATTTGTTTCGTCGAAATCCGACCTTGTATGAAAAAGTTACATCATTTTAAAGTTCGAACGAATGATAATATAATTAATTTTACATTTTCTTTTTAATTTTCGAACCTTATTCAATCTCGGCCGTTTGATCACAACCCTCTAGATCTAGCCGTTCCTTCCTTTCTTCTTCCCACCCCGTGTCTCCAGGTTTCCACGCGAAAGAATAACCCATAGCCGCCCTTGATCATCGAATTTATTCTCCCAATTCTTCGATCGAGGCGACGATCAACCACCTTCACGTTGAAGCTCGCAACACCAAGCATCTCCACCTAGCACCATACGAAGCTCGGCCTCCTCGTTGGCTCAGAAAAACGTGCGAAATCGAGCACGAACGTGGGCCCTTATCTCCATCTACGTCGCTCCATATCCCATCATCCCCGTATAGATTCGAAGAGCTCTTTTCCCTCTACGGTTTCTTAGTTGATGACTTCTTCTAATTCTTCACGCATTGGAAGCAATTGAGGGAAGAAGATTCGAGCTCTCTAGGCCATTGAAAATAAAACTGGCGGCTACAACTTAGGGTTAGGGTTTTGTTGCAATTTGTGAAAATGGAGGGCCTTTTATAGAAAATTTGCAAACACTATTCACCCCAAAATTTTCCGAACTCCAAACGAAGCGTGCCGGCTGGCATTTGTAAGGTTTACCCAATTTGGTCATATGTGCGAATTATGGAAATAAACGATCGATTTTAAATTAAATCGGTTAACTAAATTTCTGTGCGTTTTAGCTTGCCCCGGACAAACGTTAAATCCGATTGACACGAAATTTGAAATATTACAATAATATAACATTACGGATCCGATGAAACTGGTTTCGTCGAAATCCGAGACTGTTTGAAAAATGGCTATTTTAACTCGTCAATTAAATATTAAAATATTCAATTTTCACAAATTAACTTTTAATTCAATTTTAATGTCCACAAACATTGTTCTAACTCCCATATGATTAAATAAAATTTTACAAATCATTTTCAATCATATTAAACCCAATTTTCAATTATTTCTGTAATTTCAATTATTAAATTATCGATTTAATTATACAATTAAATCCAGATATTCGAAATAAAATTTATTCGACTTATAAATTTCACTTATTAATATTTAGAATCAATTAAATATACAAATTTTAATTGACAGAAATTCTGGATCGTTACATCAAATATGAGATTTAAAATGAATACAATTTATCTTAACAAAGTTTGAACAATTAAAAAAAACCTTTTAAATTACATGGTAAAGAAATGCTTGTCTTAAAAAAAGAAATTTATAAGAGTTTAAATCAATTTCATTTTTAAATTCAAACAATTTAAATATACACTTTAACATACAAAGTTGTTTAAATCTTTCAAATTTAAAACTTCTTTTATTTCAAAAACTGAAATACATATTTAAATCTTTGATTTCCAGAATTAAATTTAACTTTAAAACTTACTCACATTCTAAAACTTCACTTTAAAAAATTCAAACTACATAACCATTTTAAAGTAGTTTAACAATTCAAGTTTAAAATTTTATTATTATTATTTTTAAACTGAGATTTAAACTTAAACTTGAATTCTAGATTTCAAACTTGGATTTAAAACTTAGTTTAAACTCTTGCTTTACATTTATAAACTTCAGTTTTAAAAGTTTTAAAACAAACATTACAGGTTACTGTAAAAACCTATAACATCTTTTAAACCTGAGCCCATTGCTTCGAGTCTAAAACCAAACTCCCCCGAGCAAACTACCCCACTACTTCGAGTCCAACATAAATTTACTCGAGCATAAACCAACACCACAGCAAACTTCATCAGATAACAGGGCAACGTGCACATGCACGTTGCCGCCAGTCATCTTCGATCATCAGTGATGATCTTCCCACATACAAAATCACTCAAACACCCTAACGCGATCATCAGATTACCTCCAACTCAACTCGAAATTGAATTCGAGTTTCAAACTAAACCTGGAACCCATCCTCAGAGACAATGCTTCAACCTAGAAATCGCCTCGCCGGCAAATCCCCGACCACCAGAAGTACAACCACTCCGGCCATCCCTTCGTCAACATGCCTATTTCCATCACCCAAAGCCCCATCGCACTCGATCCACTGTAGAACCTCAGATGATCGATTTCCTAAGCCTAGTCACAACAAGGATTCCAGATAGGATTTCACTACTGCTACCTCCACCATGCACTAATAAATTCCCAACTAATTTTCCTAGATTCTCTGATCAGCCTTCCATCATCATCCAAAATTCTGATCCCTCCAATGACTTGGATCACCAGAGAACCCCAAAAGTTCCATCCCAGTTCAAACCCAAACTGCACCTTCATTTTATTTCTAAAAATCTTGATTTTGGTGTAAAAATCATGATTTAGTTGATGTTTTCGATTTATTATACTAAATTTATAAATTACACGATTTGAATTTTGATTTATACCAACATGCATTGATATTTTAATACTTCCAGAGACAACAAGCCTTATTTTGTCTAATTTAAATTTTTAAACATCAATCTAGGTTAAATCAAACAACATTTGTTTGATAATCAAATCCACTCAAGGACTAGATCATGTGGTAATAATTTTAAATAAAAACTTTAAGCCCGAGAAGAACAAAATATAACAGAGCAATTATAACAGCATGCACACAAATAAATATTCACATCAGACATTCTCTTAAAAACACATCCAATACTTATTCATTTCAGCATACTAGCATGCAACCAATTTTTATTTTAAATTTTAAAAGTTACTCGCCATATTTTTAAAGAATACAGAGCCACCCGGATTGTTTTGAAAAGCTTTTTTGAAAACTGGAATCCTTTTGAAAACTGCCTTTTGATACTTTGAACTCTTTTTAAAACTGACATGCTTCTATAAAAACTTGTGTGTGCTTGAAAATGAATTTGCTGAAGAGATTTGCATGTAGGCTTGATTTCCATATCTAAGAAAAATGCAGACTTGCTTTTGTTTTCAGGTTTGCATGCAGAGCCAATTTCCAGATTGAAGAAAAATGATGCAAGCTTTTTAAAACAGATTACAAATCTTACAGGGATTTGATCTTTGATATGAGGAGTTTGATTTGCCTTTGGACTGGTTTTGCATGCTTGAAAATGTTATAGGAAAGATGATTTGTAGGCACTCATTTTGAAATAAATTATAGCGATTTAGATTTTGATAAGGAGAGTTTAATTTGAGTTTGTAAACTGATTTTGGTTTTGAAAGGTTATTTACAGATTTTTGGAAAATGATTCAGGCCTTGAACTTGAAAATGAGTTACAGGGAAGTGATTTCAGGTTTGAGTAAAACAGGTTGAAGTTTTCTTTGATTAGAAAATGAGAAAAAGAAATAAGAATGAAAGATGTAGAGTTATATAGGCTAATTTTCTGATTTTATAAATTAAAAGAAAATTAAATTTAAAGATGCCACTTGTAAATCATTTCAATATTTGTCACATTCCTTGCTTGTTTAAATTACACATGTTATTAGAAGTCTTATGAAAACTACACATGTTCTTTAAGTAGTTTAGTATTTATCTTAAATGTAAATAAAAGCTTTTTAAGTTAATTAATTATTTTTTAAAATACTTAGTTATATATATAGTTAATTTTAAAGAAATAAAACCAAGTATAATTATAAATAAAAACAATACATATATCTATTATTTGAAAATAACATTTTTGATCATTTTAAATAAATTTATAAAAAAGGTTATAAATTACTTATTATTTGAATGAATAAATGTTTCATTTATTAGTTGTATTTTAAACTCTCATACTAATTTACAAATCATATTTATTAATCAATATTTTAAAAAGAATGTTAAACAAATCTTATTATTAATCTTATATAAACTTTAAGCTAAAATCCTTTTTAAATAATTAAACACTTATTTTATGTATTTAAAATCATATAGCTATTTATTAAATAGCTTTGAAAAGCTTAATATAAATTTAAATCATAGTTTTCAAATTATTAAATATATATATTAGAATTTGAAATCAAGATTCATTATTTTATTTAATCCAAAGATTATTTATTTACAATATCTACATACAATATATTCATCAATTTATTAGCTTTTAAAAGATAAATTCATCAATTAAATATTTATTAAAGAAAAATTATTAAATCAATTCAAATTTATTAACAAAAATTATCAAATCAATTTAATTTTAAATACAGATTATTAAATAGATATTGTCAAAAATTCCGGGATATCGCAGTTCTATAAGTCGATAAAATGAAAGGTAATTCTTCTTCCTATTTCTCTTCGGCTTTTTTCAAGTGCTTCTTCAAACAAATGTTGGCAGTCTTGTCATAGTCTCCGTGCTGCTATTGGCTTGCAGATGATCTATAGAAGAGAATCATTTAGTGTGCCATGGTCTCAGCGGTATTTGGTAAACGCATGGCTATCAAATTGAGTTCCATCATCTGTTTTGATCTTGTACGAAGGACCAAACCAAATAGCAATATTTATTATTATATAGTGATTAATGTGCCATTATTATTGAAAGGTGTTTGGCCGATTTCAACACATTTCAAAAAATAAATATATAGCCATGATTGCATAGCGTGCCCTTTTGCAATGTTTGGAGGTTTTTGACTCTCGAAAATCGACATTAATACATCTACTGTATTACATGTAGAGAAATTGATTATCGGAAAACCCGATTGTTAGGGAAAAAGAAAGAAGAAAGAAGATAAGAAAAAAACTAGACAACAGAAAATCTCATAGCAGAACGAATAATCTATAATATACATCAAATCTTTACACAAACAACTGTAATATATGTATATACAAAACATTAATTAGAGTATACTAACCTAGTTTAGCCGGTTATTTATAATAGCCCGTGATAAATACAACAATGAATATAGTGGAAAAATGACCATTTACGTGAATATGTCTCAAGGCCTCCATCTCGTCTTTTAAAGCTCCAAGGCTTCCAACTAAAATGTGTAAATATGCTCGGTCTGACCCAAGGATTGTAATAAAATAACATTCGAGTCAGTCTGGAAAATCATCGTGAGAAAAACACACCTAACTGGATTTTAAAGTTATAATAAAAATTTAAAATCAAAAGTATGTCCTAAGACCATGCCTCATATAAACACAAATAGGTTTTACCTTACGATAACCAAAACCATTTCATATGAAATTCTCTGATACTATAATAGGGTCTAGATACAAATACATATTAAACATAGCGGAAATTGTTACTTTAACTAAATTCCAGCATAAACTATAACCATAAAGGCTCATAAGGATTCCATACAATGACTAGGCTACTGAGTACTGCCCATCATGGTGCATCTCTAGATAAAATAACACGAGATCGAACTTATCGACCGCTAACAACACAGAACTGCCCTATCTTCTACTAGATGGTACCAAAAATGATCACCTATCTGTTGATGGGCCCTGATGAATAAGAATGAGAGATAATAACGACTCTAGATACGGATGATCATACCCAACTTAGGAGCGAGCCATTTAACCCTACTACACACTCTACTTGGGAGCTACCCACTCTAGATAGGGATGATTATCCGTTAAGGAGGCTTGAGGCTACGTTTTACCTTTATATATAGCACTTCCCACATTGAATGCTAACACTGCCCTCCAAGCAACAATGCAATATCAAATTCATCCATACAAGTCCATTTTGTGACTAAACGAAACACTTGAGAGCTCCGTATTCAAAATTCCATTATCTTCAAGATGTCTTCACTTCGAAATGCATTCGTTGGTTCAAAGTGGTTTTCGGATAACATACCCGATCACGGTCTCTACAAAATCACATTCGATAATTCTCGGTAAACTCAACCCCTATTCTTTAGGAAATAAAGAGTCAAAGGTAAGATCGAAGAACACCACATAACCGTTAGTGGATGGATTTCCTTATCATTGTCCTAGGAGAACAAAACGAGAATTATATGCACAGTACAACATCATTGGAGATGACTGTGACATATAACCCACGTGTTTATCCTAGGTATTTCCAAAGTTATGTTTAGGCCCATTTTTGATAGTCGATTATTTAACTATCAACAAACATGCATTCAAATTAGGGATTTATTCCATAGGGAAAAACTAACATTGGTTCAACATATAAGCAATCACTAGCCTCCTTTTATAAATCTTTCACAAATAAAACCATTTGTAAATTACTTGTACAAGAATACTTTTACTAAGATATATCCACTAATCCTAATATTTCAATACTTAGAAAATAATTGTAAATTACTTGTATAAGAACACCTTTACAAATATATATCCACCAATTTCTATGTTTATATACTTATCTCATACATTCATAAAACAAAAATGGATTTTCTTTTTATTTGATTGAAAAATCTTTTAAATTCCATAAAATTCCCTAAAAACTATTTATAAACAATCTTATAATCTTTGGAAATCATTTATTAACCCTTTTATAAAATTCAATAACTTATAAATTCTTTTGGTACATTTTCTAAAATCATTTATAAATCCTTCATAATCCACAAACCATTTATTATCCCAAACCTAACAAAACAAGTCCATCAACTAAATACTTGTTACATAGCAAGTTACCATTCAAAACATCCTTTTACAAATCTATGAACCCGTTTCTTAAACTCACTTTTCAAATATCCAACCTTTTATAAACTCTTCCACCTTGTAAATAATCATTCCTTAAGTCTTCAAACCATTCAAAACTCCATTATAAAATCCAAGTCTTACAACTCTATTTATGGATCTCAAAAACATTTATACATAATTAAAAGTCTTTACTTCAAAATAGTTCTCATATAAAATAATTATTTGAACTGACATTATAAATAAACAATAATTATCTACCCTAAACATCTTAAAATAAAATTAGTCATCTCAAAAAAAAATTAATCTTTACTCTTATTATGAACAGTAATATTTTATTTTCAGAAACTTATTAAAAAATCCTTATAATTATTAATTTCAAAGCATAATTATTCTTGAAATAATTAACCTTTCAAATTATTAACATTTTGACAACTTTCTTAAAATAATATTAATTGTAAATAATTAAATTTAAAACAATTCTAATATAATTAAGTAGCCTTAACTTAATATTACTATAATCAAATAACTTTAAAATAATAGTCTTATAATTAAATAACTTTAAGATAATATTAATACAAGTAGATAATCTTTAAAACAAAACATTTATGAAACCCAATTTTGGATTTTTAAATCATTTTCTATCCCAAAAACCAATTCGAATTCAATGGCAATTTATAGTGTTTCGAAATACAATTTAAGACAATAGCTACCCAATGCTTAGTTAACATTGATATTGATTTTTCTATCAGTACTGGGTTTTAGTATTTCAAATGTATAACAATGCTATAAGCATAATGTCCACAATCAGGTTCATTTTTCAATAACCCATATAAACAAATATTTCTGAAATAATTCAACAACAGCGAGGAATCTCATTGGATCCCTCCAACCTATTTCCACCTGCATCACAAACCTTATATAAATATAAAATATAAATCAACCTCTTCGAGGTGGATTCCTATACAAAGGGTTATCCGCTCTTACATGGAAACATAATAGGATCTCATCCGTTCCAAGAGGCAGGAATATTCAATCCAACTAATATGAATATAGTAATTCATGGAAACAATCATCCAACAACTTTTATTGACTGTGTATCATATTAGTTAACCAAAAAGGTGAGTTTAACTCACCAAAACTTTCTATTGTCGCCGAGGCATATCAGTTTGGAACTAAAATCAAACGAAGTTTGATCTTACCCCTAATTCCAGATGTCTCTAAATTCATCTAAACTAGTTACATATCGTAAATAACATCCAAACAAGTGCAATGCCACTTGTCTTGTTCAAATCCGATCTAAAACGAGAAAGTTACGACAATTATAAGATTACACATTTGAAATATAGTTCTTTTTACTAATTAAAATCGGTTAACATAAATTAACCTTATTAATTTAAATAACTCGTTCTCCCCCTTTCTTCCTCACGAACAAAACTAGACCCAACTCAGGCTGCAACTTTCCTGTGCCGCCTCGTGACAGCAGGCGCCACCGCATACACACCGAAGACCCCACAAACAACTATGCTCTCAACGCCACTGCGGTTGGCTCATAGAACACCACCTATCATCGGTAATCATCAAAAAAATTCCATCTATATCATGCTCCATATTGGCCACCATGCCTCGTCGAAGCCATATCCAAGCGTCTATTGTCTTCAACACGACGCCCTGCACCTTACTCCTTCAAACCCAAACGCCTATCGAGACCTCTTTTGGCTTCGCGCAACTATGGCTGTTGAATTAGGCACTTTTTTTCTTCTTTCCTTTGGTGTATTATCACTATATATATTTTTGTCTTTAATTTTTGATTTTAAAAAAAAAATTGAACAAGAGGGAGAGGCAGCATTTAAAAAGAGAATGTGGGATGATGAGGGTATGGTCATGAATAGTGGAAAGAATGAGAGTGGGAATGGAAAGGTTATGGCTAATTAAAGAAATATATATATATATATACATATATATATTGTTACTCCACCCTTCTGATCAAGGCCGAGACATGAAACAAATTGGCTAGAGAGGATGAATATCAAGGTTTGGAGATAGGTCAGAAAACAAGGCTATGATTGATACCGTTAAAATTGGACCGAGCTCCAATCAAGGTAGGATCGATTGGGAATGATAAACAAGGCTAGGAAAAGGCTGTATCTCAAATTTTAGGTCGATCGAAATTTGTACGCTAAGATGATGGGTTGATCAGCTCGCATAGCTTACCTTCGTTCTATTCCCATATCCATAGCCGTAGCCTTCGCATCCATATGAGTTCCATATCTTGACCCATGTTGAGCGCTCCATCACTTGACTAGCTTCCTCGTATCGATGGATACGAAATGGATGGATACAAAACAGCCCATGGGTTACTGCTTTTCGTATTCCATCATATCCTATTGTCACATGTCCATTATTCGTATCCATAAATCCATCCTCTAATCGTATTGATCCCCATCTTGATTTTTGATGTCAAAAACCTTCTCCTCGCATCGATGATGGGCTATGCTCGTCATATCCATCCCTTGCACCTATCCACATATCTATTCCGAGTGTGTCCTTCGTATTGATAACATATTGATCGATATGAAATGTTTCTGCCAGTAGCCATTGCCTCGCTCTTCATATCAATCCTAGCTATGATCGATAAGAAGTACATAGTCATGTTATGTCATTCAATCGATATGTGTGTATCGATACGAACTCCGTATCTAATCCATCGATGCTCATTGCATCGACATAAAATCCACCTTGATCGATACTAAAGTATCGATGTGAACCTGTTTTCCATGAAAATAGATCTATATGAAGGCATGATCTTCCTTATGCACTCAAGAAGGTTCATGACCAATATCAACTCAATTGGACCATTTTTGGATTGATATGAACTGTACATAGATCCATCCAAAATTAACCTGGATTGATCTGGCGGGCCCACATACGCAAGAGAAGTATTCTCGGTTTTGAGGCAGATTGTTTCGGATCTATACCTATAAGTAGCAGTCTTATGGAAAATAAAAGGAGGATCTTCTTCTTTTCCTGAAGCCTAAACTCTATCATTTTGGTTATTGATTTTCAAAGGCTTGTAACTGCACTAACAATATAAAAAGGAATAAAAGGATCAATTCTATGTGGACGTAGAGCGAAGATAGCCGAACCGCTATAAACCTTATGTTGTTTCTTGCTTTCTATCATTTTAATTTTGTTATTTCTTCATTTATTTTGTTCTGTACTTAATATGAACCTGATATATGTGCCTGGATATTGATGATCTGTGTATATACACTTGTGCTTTCACTACTGCTGGGGTTTGTGACCAATTTTGATGCAAACACTTTGGTGCTTTCATTGAGAGGACTAGCACCCGCTACATCAGATTTGGAGTTTAGATTTGAAGAGCTAATGGATCAAATCTAAAAGGAATCGTGACAAAGCACTTAACAAGGAGACAAAGACTATAAAGAATTCAAAACGAAGGGAGTCAAGAGGCTTCTTCAGAAGCAAATCAGCATCAGTTTTCATCACTAGAGTTGAGATGCAGATGATGATGGCAGATATGCAAGAAAAATTATTGAAGCGGCGGGAGGAAATAATGCAGAACCTTCTTAGATAGTTTAGACAAGCAGGGACAGCAGGAGCTGCTGGAGTTCAGTCTAAGGAGGTGGATTAGAAAGACTCAACGGGCAATTAGACGGAGCTTGACAGGGCGCACCCCCCAATCAGAGCAAGGCTATCAATCTGGATGGATCCAAACTCGATGGCACACCATCAGGCAATGATAGACTGATTTATGGAGGGATTCCAGGTGACACTGCACAACATGGAGCTAATAGGAATGCAAGAGTGCATGATGAATAGTATGTACCAGAATTCCCTCGAGTGCGCTGGTAGCAACCCTTGGTGGATAACACAGGATTATCCGAGATCATCAGGCAAACATTACATGGATTTATGACAAACAGAGGTCTGGAAGGAGTAAACAAAAGTCCATTTACCCATGATATCAGAATGGCTTGGAATCCACCAGAGTTCAAGCTACCTGCTCTACAGGTATATAACGATAGGGATGATCCTACTGATCATTTAATGTGATACATGAGACACATGGAAGTGCTGGGGGCATCGGAGGAAGTTACGGCCAGGTGTTTTCCTCAATACTTGACGGATATAGCTGTTATGTGGTTCAGGCAATTCGAAGATGGATCTATTAGGACATGGACAGAATTGGTGGACAGATTTTTGAAGCAATTTCAATTTCATATCAAGAGGCCTAAGAATGTGATGACATCGACGTCAGTAAAACAAAGGATGGGAGAATTACTCAGTGCTTTCTTAACTTGGTTAGTGCAGCAGTTGCTCTAGTGGATCGACTAGATCCATCGATGGTTTTAATGGCGGCAGTATCAGGAGTTAGGGACAACTCGAATTTTAACGTATCATTGATACAAGATCCACCAATGGATCTCGAAGAAATATTTCATGAGGTCAAAAGATTTCTTTGACAGGAGGATGCGTGTTTGGATTTAAAGCCAAAGAAGGTGGATGCAGTAAAGGATGAAGAACCATCTAGTGAAAGTTCAAGTAAGGATAAGGACAAAGGGACGAGGAGGTTGGATGACAACTCTGGCAAAGCAAGATAGCACTAGAGTGAACCAAAATTCTCCACTTACATAAGATTGAATGAGATGTTGGTAAGGATCTACATGGAAACTCAGGATTACCTCCCGTACCGAAGTCCGGCAAGGAGAGAGCCCTCGGAACGTGAGAGGGCATCAAGAAGGCACTGTCCCTTTCATGACCTAGACGGGCATGATACCAACAGCTATAAGCGTATAAAGAACATAATCGAGGAGAATGTAAGGAATGGTCAGTTGTGGAAATATGTCAGGACTCGGAAAGTGGCGATGGAACAGAAGCAACCACTATCTACCTCTAACAACGACGGTTCAAGGCTTGGGAATGATGATTGATTTGTTATTGACTAATCAGGATAGTATGGAATAAGTAACAAACTCTGAGTGGACGGCTAAGTCACTTACTCATGTATAGGGACGGAGATAGCCCCTAGGCATGTTCTGAGATGATGATGAACCATGATGCTCCATTTTGGGAAATCTGCTTTTTCTTTCTGATTTGGACACTTGCTTTTTCTAGTTTGGTTTTGAGTTTTGTTTGAACTCCTGGTTTTGTTTGTTTTCGAGATTAGATTTTGGTTCGGACACTTGTCTTTTGGTTCGGATGTCGATTTGGATTTTTTAGCATGGATTTCTGGTTTTCTAATTTAATCTGGACTTCATACTGGATTTTTATTTGCTTTTTGGTAAATGACCGTCAAGTATAGACTATGTTCAGCAGGGGTTCAGAGAGACCAGGATTCGACCGTGTATTTTGACCCTATATCATCTATTATTTACTATTTCAGCTCGTCGAGTATTGGACTATGCATGGCAAGGGTTCGGAGCGACCAGGATTCGGCTTAGGACTTAAACCATGGCATTACTCAACGTTCAAGGATATTGTACAAGGATCGCCATCGGTCTAGGACTTAGGCAAAGACATTGCTTCATGCATATAATCAAGTGTGGATTGTGCTTGGCAAGAACTCGTAGAGCTTCTGGAGTCGGATATCGGCTGTGAACAACTAAGTATATGGGTATGGACCCGGAGTGGTCCTGGGTTCGGCTATGGCCCAGAGTGGTTTCGGATTTGGATATTGACCCGGAGTGGTCATGGACACATTTATAGGTTATTGGATATGGATGGATTAGAACTCGATTGTCGGGTTCGGATGGATATGGAATTGGCTATGGATTCAGAATCATATGTCGACTCGAAGAAGTCAAGGATTTGGATAAGGATATGCCTATGTGACTTGGATTGAATGGCTTGATAATAGATTGGATTATATATCGGATGGTATGGCTATGGGTGGAATATGGACTTCGGATGTTGGAATCGGAGCTATTCAAAACACGTCTTCTTACCATAAGGCATGTTTGAGGGAAAATGTTACCCCGCCTTTTGGTCAAGTTTAGGACGTCATCAAATAGGCTGAAGAGGAAGGATATCAAGGTTTGGAGAGCGGTCGGAAAACAAAGCTATAATCCGCAACCTTAAAATTGGGCCAAGCTCCAATCAAGGTGGGATCGACTGGGAACAATAAACAAGGCTAGGAAAGGCTATACCTCAAATTTTAGGTCAATTGGAGTTCATACGCTCAAGATATGGATGGACTAATATTCATGGAAAGCAGGTTCTTATCAATACTTTGGTGTCGATTAGGGTGGATTTTGTATCGATGCAATGAGCATCGAAGGATTGGATATGGGGTTCATATCGATACACACGTATCGATTGAATTGTAGAACATGACGATGTACTTCTTATCGATCAGAGCTAGGATCGATACGAAGAGCGAGTCAATGGCTATTGGCGGAAACATTTCATATCGATCAATATGCGATTGATACGCAGGATACAATCGGGATCGATACATAGATGGGTACAAGGGATGGATAAGAAGAGCATAGCCCAGCATCGATATGATAGAAGGTTTTTGACATCGCTACGAAATAAAGATGGTGATCAATACAAACAGTGGATGGATTTATGGATACGAATAATGGACACGTGATAATAGAATATGATGGATACGAAAAGCAGTAAACCATGGCTATTTCCTGTCGATCCATTTCGTATCGAGCATAATGAGGAAGCTGGTCAAGTGATGGAGCGCTCATCATGGGTCAAGGCATGGAATACGGATCGATGCGAAGGCATTGACTATGGATTTGGGGATAGAATTGATGCGAAGGTGAGTGATGCGCGCTGATCGATATGAAGGGCTAGCCTTCATGCAAACTCAATTTTGGATCGATCATAACTCTTATTCTACAATTTCAAATGCTATGAAATTTTCACTGGAGCTTCCTTGTGCACTCAAGAAGGTTCGAGACCGATCTCAAGCCGATTGGACTATTTTTGGATCGATACGAATTGTACATGGATCGATACAAAATCACCCTGGATCAATCTGGCAGGCCCACCTACGCATGAGATGAGGTATTCCCGGTTTTGAGGCAGATTTTTTTGGGATCTATACCTATAAATAGCAGTTATATGGAAAATAAAAGGTGGATCTTCTTCTTCTCTTTGAGGCTAAACTTTGCCATTTTAGTTATTTATTTTCAAAGGCTTGTAATTGTACTAACAGTTAAAAAGGAATAAAAGGTTCAATTCTAAGTGGACGTAGGCTGGAGATAGCCGAACAAGTACAAACCTTGTGTTCTTTCTTGTTTTTTTCCATTTTAATTTTGCTATTTCTTCATTTTTTGTTCTCTACTTAATCTGGATCTAAGATTTGTATTTGGATATTGCGAATATGTATGTATACACTGGTGATCTCACTGCTTCTAGGGTTTGTGACCAATTTTGGCGCAAACATATATTTAAATTTTTAAAATTTTCATACAAAGCATCTCAAACTCAAAACATGGTGTGCTGCCTAGCGTTCTATATATTAACCTCTATTCCGAATGCAATGCAAATTATTTCGAGACCTAACTCGATCGTATGAGGAAGACAGTTTTTCAAACCCAATTATATTATATAGTTTTTGAAATAAATTTATATGTGTTTCATTCTCGCTCGTCCAAATGATACGTCAGATCTGATCCTCATGAAAATCGTCGGCATGCAGTTACTTGCTATTACGAATCCAGTGATAGTGGTTTTGTCGAAATATGAGATGGTGCACAGATGGCTATTTCTATATGTTACCAATTAATTTAAAAACCAAATATATCATTTTAAGAGCACATTAAAAGTTTTTTTGTCCTCATTCTTATTAAACAAAATTTAAATAAGCTTTGAAATCATTTTTTCCAACTTAAAAACCAAGATCTAATTATTTAAACAATTACAATTATTAAACTCAACAATTTAATTATCTAATAAATCGTTGTATTTGAAATTCAAGTTATTTAACGTATAAATTAACTTTCCAATATTTAAAATCAATTAAATATTCCAATTTCAAATGACTAGTATTCTAGGCCTTTACACTCTTCCACCCTTAAAAGAATTTCATCCTCGAAATTGCCAAGTTAAGATAAATGCCAAAACCCATTACTTTTTAAAAACAATTA
The DNA here is from genome assembly GCA_030765085.1 of Allium cepa. Taxonomy (NCBI): domain Eukaryota; kingdom Viridiplantae; phylum Streptophyta; class Magnoliopsida; order Asparagales; family Amaryllidaceae; genus Allium; species Allium cepa. The sequence continues at coordinate 1,036,556,750 of CM060928.1, forward strand.
ATTGAAATAACTTACCAAATCCCTTTAAGGCTTTAACTTTTCCCAAAAATCAACCCATTGAAACTTTGTTATTACTTTTACTATGTTTCCACTTTCATTCATGGATTCCAGCTGATATCACCTCGTTCAATCATTTCAGATAATAACTCAAAGTCAAGTTTTATTTATCAAAAATTTCTTCGAAAAGCTCACAAAAATTTTATAACTCCTTAAATTTCAAAAAATTTCGCTAGCATCTCCTTTGGACGGCTAGACTGAAACAACTATGTCCTGCCACTCCATGCCCAAAACAACAAAAAAAACAAAAGCCAAGCAGCTCAATCATAAAACCATTAAATTCAAAAAAAAAATAATTAAACGTGTACCTTTTAGTCGGGTAACCCAATTTTACTCATGAAATCATAGACATCAAGCTAGCTCTTGCTTTTATATACCTGCATCTTATTTACCCATGATATCCAATTGTATAGTTCATAATCATATTATTTTGCAATTTCAATTTCCAACATTTTCATTACCAAAACCGTATGATGTACATATATAATCCATACACAAGGTATCATATCTGATCGCACACTCGATCACACAATTTCACTACGGAACAAATATCGTTCACCCGACCACTTTAGTGCGAACTCAGATCCGGTTCTTTGATTAGAAACCATCATTCTCCTTGCATAGCTATATACTATGATAGAGAATTCCAAAATTAAACAAAAATCCATGTCCAGTGTCTTCCGTCGAGAATTGGGTGGAAAATTTCAACCCATACTTATGTAAATCATCTGAAACAATGTACTCGAATTTGGATCAAATCATTGTTTGAATAAAATAATATATGTACAACTTACGTATTTATTTTAGTTGATTTCTTAGCTATCCTAAATTCTTTCATTCACATTCAATTATTCATAATCATTATTCGCATTTCTTTATTCACATTTATTATTTACTTTGTGTGTTCCTTTCAATACTAATATCACTTAAACATCATTCCATCCACATTTTACCTAAGTTTATTACAAACATCTATACAACACCACTTATATTCATCATCACATCACAACTTAAGTCATATTCATTTTCAATCAAATCTTATTTTATTTAACTCGATTCATTTTCCAATTTTCAATATTCAATTCTTACCATTTTCAGTTCACTAACTTATTTAATTAATCCATCTCATTGACTCATTTCAAATCACAATCGAGTTCAATTCAAAATTTATTGCATTTAACCAAACATAGGTTAAATTTCTTTTTAAAATTCATTTTATTAACTTAACTTAAGTTAAATTTAATTCCATAGTTCAATTTCAAATTTTATTTTCTTACATTCATACTCAATAATTTAAAACATTGTTTTATCTTACTAATTCTCAAATTTTATAACTTATCGAACTTGTTTTCTCATATTTTCCTAAAATACTTAATTAAAATTTCCAGAATCTGAAGTTCTTGTCCTTACTTTAAATTACTAATTTCTTTGTATTACAAATAATACATTTGAATTTCAAAATCAAAACTATTTTTATCAAAACAAAACCATAATGGTAGCGATTCCTCTCTTGGAAACTCAAAAACGAATGTCGATGATGTTGCAGTCATTACTGAAATTATTTTCGTATAACCAAAGTGAGTTCAGTGATTTCTATCTTTTTAAAATTCTTTTTAAATATTTCTATTCAAAATATTTTCCAAATATTGTCAATATTATTTTTCAAAACTTTGGAAAGCCATTTCCAAATTTTATGGGTTTTAAATTCTCGAATCCCGGTTTAATTTTATATTCTTTTTAATTTATAAACCATTTTTATCATATTTATAAGATATTTATTTATAAAATTTCATTTCCTTTCTAGTTATAAATCATGTTTATAAATCATTTACATATAATCTTGCTTTGGTTATATAATACCATTTTCTTAAATGTTAACCATTGCTTCCGTTATAATAATAACACTTCTATTCAATCACGAACAATAATTAACAAATGATAAGTATTAATCAACATCATCATTTCCAAACAACCAAGCATACCATATATACCAAAATAGTTTTATAAAAAGTTACTCCTTTATATAAAATATAACCAAGGCAAAGTAATTTCATTTACCCAATTTCAGACCAATACCATGTCAAATTGCTTTGTTCAAGTGTGTAGAGATCTCTATCAATAACATTAATCACTCAGATCAACCAACAGAACATAAAAAAATTGTTACTTATGAACATACCCTCGCATATATATATGTATGTATGTATGTATGTATGTATGTAGGTATGTATGTATGTATGTATGTATATGTATAATCAGACTCATTCTAGGGTGCTACTGACCCTATCCCTAGTGAGTACCCTACCAAAGCCGAGGTTCTCGCTTAACCTTCAAGTCCGATACCAAATGTAACGATTGAAGGTTTTCAACCCTCGAAAATTGGCAGTAATACGTCCATTGAATACATGCCGAGAAATCAAATGCCAAAAAATCGATTCTTAGTGAAAAGAAAGAAGGAAGAAGATAAGAAGAAAACTAAACAACACAAAATCTTACAGCGGAATGAAAAATCTATAATATACATCTAATATTCACACAAACAATGGTAACATTTATATATACAAAACATCAATCAAAACATACTAACATGTTTCATCCTGGACAGTTATAATAAACTATCCTCGCAATTTTTGATAAATACAATGATGAATACAGCGGAAAAATAACCATCTACGTGAATATGCCTCGAAGCCTCTAACTTGTCTTCTAAAGCTCCAAAGCTTCTAAATAAAATCTATAAATATGCTCGATCTGGAAAGCACTGTAATAAAATAACATCCGAGTTAGTCTGCAAAACTACAATGAGAAAACAAACCTAATTGGATTTTAAAGTTATATAAAAATCATGGATATCAAAAGTATCTTGTAATACCACACCGCACATAAACACGGATGGGATTTTACACTACGATAACAAAAAATGTTTCATATGAAATTCTTTGATATTTTAATAAGGTCTAGATATAAATACTTATTAATCTTAGCCGAAATTGTTACATTGATTGAATTCCAACATAATAGGTATACAACTAAAACCGTAAAGGCTCGTATTGGAGAATGGGTTCCGTATAATGATTTGGTAACTAGGGTACCACTCGTCACGGTGCATCTCTAGGTAAAATAACACAGAGGTCGAACCTATCGACTTGTTCGACCGGCTAATTTCATATCGGTTTAGAAAATAGCCGATCAAATTTAAATTAAAAACAACTGCAAGCACACGGCGTACAGTTCTAGTACATGGCGAATTCTGATCGATTCACCGAGAGTTGTATCGATTTAAAATTTCTATTCAATAAAATTAACCAAAGAGTTTGAGTATTGTTTTAAGTTAGAGAAAATGCAAAAACTAATTACTACAAAAATGAATGAAAACTATGAGATTAAAAGACAATTTAGGGATAAATCCACTCTCATGTTCACATAAATCAACATAACATGAAATTATCATCTCTATTTTTTAGTCATTAGTGAATTTAGTTGATAGGTTTATCATATGTATGGCCTATTTGTGCCATTAACCCACTAAACCACTTGTTAACTCTCATGAAAACGTTATTGAACTTGAGAATAAAATCTATTCTAAGCATGATCTATTTACTATTAATTAGTAATATAGACCATCAAATATTGATTTTAAAATTCACTTCATTACTATAATCATATGTAGAGGAAATGGTAATTTGTGTTTTTGTTTATATAAGCAGAGCCTATTTGGTGTAACCGACATGAGCTATCAAATTCAAACTTTAACATAGCCATGAAACCACTTGTTAGCCCTCATGAGAATGTTAATGGACTTGAAATTAAAATCTATTCTAAGCAGGATCTACTCACTATTGATTAGTAATATAGACCATCAAATTTTAATTTTAAATTTCACTTCATTACCATAATCATATGTAGATGAAAAGATAATTTGTTTTTGTTGCTTAAGCATACCCTATTTGGTTTCAACGACATAGGGTATCAAATTCAAAGCTAAAACAACAAAGTTGAACCACATCAAACATTTTCATTAAGCACAAAAAGAGATAAAAAATTAGCAAAATGTTGAATCTACATGATTAGGAGAGCTTCATTATTCCTAAATTGAAGGGATCTAGCTTCTCATATTTGTTATCATATACACAAATGTGGATTGCAATATGAAAAAAAAGAGGAAAATGCAAGCTAATTGAAATAAAATATAAACTAAACTACTTGCAACAATTAATCTAAGCTATTAACATAAAGGAAAATAACATGAAATAAAATAGCATGAATTAAAAGTGCATATAAGAAAATTACAAATGAAGAAAATGAGTAGCCATGAAACATAGAAAGAGAGCTTATATTTATTTTTGAGCCTAACTAAACTAACTAAGGAGGAGGCTAAGAGCCTAATCATATGAACATATGGGAAATTTACACAAGCCTAAAACCCTAATAATATTTTTTAGGACTACCCAAAATACTCCTAAGGAAGTGTCACAACAAAGTTGTCATTAGAAAAAGCTTAATCCTTCATTAAATGTGCATGTAACTTTTACCTCCACTAATATGTTCATTAACTCCTAATTGTACATCAATGTCAGTGGGTAGGTAGGGTCCTCCATGTTGTATGAAATGATTTATTTCCATCTTCATTTTTTCATTCTCTTGTGCATGCATGAATACATGAAGCCTCTTGTAATTTCCATCCAATTTTTCTACAAATAAAAATAAAATGTGCAAATAAATATTCTCAAAATTAATATATGTTCAAATGGTCATTTTACCCCTGTATGAAGATAAATAAACGATCATTTGAAAATATGATGAATTTTGGTTTAAACATGTTAAAACACCCTATATGCTCATTTGTCTAATTAAATTAGATTAGATATGGAAGTAAATACGTGCACCTTTACATGCACATCAAATACCTCCATACTTATCTTTTTATTCGTCCTCGAATAAACTAAAATTAAGATAAATACTTTTTCATAGGGAGCACGATTGCATTGAGCATATGTAACAAGCTGTTAAACTTCCAAGTGTCCCTAGTAGAACGAGTGTTGTCTCATGAGTGTTTTTAGTACATATTACCCATAAAATCCAAATGAAAAAATATTCCTAAATGCAAGATTTATTTACAACGATATGGATGTAAGTTTTTGAAAATATCTACAAACGAAGAATTTAGTTTTGAATTCGCATAAATAAGTTAAATATAAATTCTGGCCATTATCAAGAAATTTAAGTCCTTTTACTTGTCAAAACATCCAATAAAGCTGTGTTAACATAATAAATAAACTCTAGTTTAGCTAGCGTTTTAATTGATAACGTAATGTAACTATGAAATGGATCCTTAGTTGATTTTTAAAGTTTTATCAAAGTGGTATTTTTATTTCTTTTGAATAACAAGTCAAATAAAATAAGTGAAAATTGTGATTGGATTTCAATTGCTTAGTCTCTCTTTATTTGAAAATATTATTGATACTAACAATATTTACATATGTCTAACTCAAGAAACTAAGGCCAGATATACCACCCATGCACGGCCTTTCGAACTTACATGAGGGGGACACAGAGCATGGCGAGTGAACACACAAGTGTGTATGTCTATCGACTGTAGGAATTATTAGTAAAAGAATTTTTATATACACATAGCTAACTCGGATAAACTGAGGCCAGATATACCGGTTGTGCACTATCTTTCGGGCTAACGTAAGAATGGTACAGAGCATGACGAGTGTATCCACTTGCGTGTGAACACATGATTTTAGGCGCTTATAATATATATATATATATATACACACAAAAAAAAATTCTTTTCTTTTTTGTATTCTTTTCTTTTCCTTTTTTTAATCAATAGGGAGTATTACAATATCGTCTTAGCAGCATTTAACTTAAAAGATTAAAAATGTTATATTTTTTTTACTTTAAATCCCCTACTTGTTTATACAAAAAATTTCAATTAGGAAATACTTTATAATTATCAGCCATGAATCTTCCTATATACTAGTTAGACCATTGTTAATTATAACCACTTACTTTCATTTTTGTTAAGACAAATAAATTGTCACAAATTTCAATTTGATAACCATATATTTCTCCTATATTTTTTTTCAAAAGTAAATCAAAATGCTAAAAAGAAAATTTGATTTGGAATTTTCGTTTTTGTTCTGTTTTTTTTAATTTTTTGAGTTTTGGAAACAAAATGAAAAAATATACCACTAGAAGTAAAAAAATTAAGATAAGACACCCTCCATACATGATTTTGACTTTGTCCTTATAGTCAACCTAAGTGAAAGGAGACAAATAAAAATAAAGATGTAACCTATATTTAAATGAAAATGAAAAGATTATTATTTACACGACATCAGAAAATAAATTGTTAAAGAGTAAAAAAATGGTCTTTCAAAGACCAATTCATTTGTCTCGTCAAGCATGCAAGACATAGCTTAAGCGCAAAAAACCAAATCATAAAAGATTTCAGAGTCGAATATTGATTGTAAAAACAAACATCGTTTTAATGAAATCATGTGAGTTGTTTTATTTTCGATGATTTTTGGGTTTGATAAAATAATTGGTTGAATTTCACGTTTATTATCACCAAATTGAAATTCAAACTTATCACTGAAAACTTCTTCAGAATTATTGATTTCAAAATCAAAATGGTGATTTAAAATTATCCCTTCAGATTCAACAACTCATCCTCAAGAAGTCTAAAAAATTTATGCTTACTAAATTCGTCTTCCTTTGTTAGATTATCAATAACTTTATTGCATGTATCAATTCCAAAATCCAAAGATGTATTCAATTTTTCCAAATTGGGAAAAGCAAGATCAAATTTTTAAATCAAGTTTCTCACCCTCAAAAGAATTGAAATCCAACTCAATTGCTACATTTTTAACAAATTCATTAAGATTGACATCTTCAATTCCAAAGTTCGTTATTTGAAAATCATCTATTTTGGTAAACAGTGGATTATTATTTGACTCGTCACATATTGGGATTTAATTTGGTTTCTCACGTTTCATATACGTTTCAAACAATAAATCTGTGTAATCTTTGTGAATTTCATCCATTTGACCAAAAAATAAAATTTATAATTATTAATTTGAGGATTTTCAATTTGAAATTGTTGAGAGTAAAGATTTTCACCATGATTGAAATAGCTCATATTGCCAAAATCATTTAAATAGTTGTTTCCAATTTCATTTTCATTTTGAAATTCGAAGTTGAATTGGCATGGGTTATACTCGAAATCATTTGAATTTTGAAGTGAATTCAAATTTTGGTTATTTGGAAATCCTTGACTTGATTTGTTGCATAAATATAAATTAAACAAATCATTTATCCTTTGATTTTATTATGTAGAGAGTTCGAGCAAAGACGAAATCATTTCAATGTTATTTTAAAGAGTTGAGGGTTGGTCATAATTTTGAACATTTTGTTCAAAAGAATTGTTTGTACAATAGTGTCATTGAAATATCCATAAGAATTTTGTGCGAAACTATATGGATTATATTGGTTTTCACAACTATTATAAAATTCTTGCGAATAGGGAAATTCAGACATTTTCAAAATTGGTTTTTTATAAAGGAAAACTGTTTACCAAAAGGAATTTAGTTTTCAAAGGGAAATTTGATTTCTTTTTAGTCTAGATTTTCAAATTTTTTTGTAAAGATTATATATATATATATAGGATTTTTGTTTCTAAAAAAACTATCTCAAGTAAAATTTTATTTTTCTTATTTTTGATTTTGATTGAAAATTTTCAAAAGAAAGGATTTGAAAACTAAGTTAAAAAATATTTACAATTTTTTCTAAGTTTTGGCTTCTGATTTTTTTTTTAAGTATGCATGGACAATTGCACGTAAATGAATGCAAAGGACTTAATTACAGTTTTCTATCCTAATAGCTCCTAACCCAAAATTTTATAATCAGACTCTGTCTTAATCCAACAAGATAATTCTCAACCAGGTAACGGACATGAGTTACCAGTGCATCACGACTCACCATAGCAATGAAGTCGAAGGTTTAAGTACCTTGAGAAAAAACAATCAGTATAATATTTATGAATCCACGTAATATTTGTAACTAATTATCTCTACAAAAGAAGCACTATTTAGCGAAGCCAAAAAGCCGTTAGTGGCCGTTGCTAGTTGTCGCGAGCCGTCGCTAAATGCCGTGACAAAATATCTCGTTGCAACTAAAGAAAGCGATAGCCTTACGATGGCTCCGTTGTTCATTTTGCAACGGCTTGTAACGGCTAATTGTCCACGTGGAAGCAACTGTTGGGGTTGTTGGTTACCCGAGTTGTTGATGCAAACCATTGCAAAATAGTCGTTGCTAGCCGTTGCTAAATTTGACCAAAGTGCCGTCATTGGTCGTTGCCCGCCGTTGCAAACCTAGAATATTTTTTCAGCCAATTTGCAACACCTTCAACCCTCAATCTCAATCAATCCAAATAATATAATTCCATCATTCCACGCACATAATACCATTCCATCATACCATATAATCAATATCAAAACGACTAAATCATCAAATATTGCATATTCTAACATATATTCACAAAATCATATAAGAAAATCAACATAACCAAATATGAAAATCCACCAAACCAAACCACATAACTAAATTAAACGACCGGTACATATCTAGTGCCAAAGTATCAATCACAACAACCAAAATACCAATCCCACCAAAACACTAAATATCAATCACAACGTCCGAAGTACCAAATGTCAAAATCATCATAATATGTACATATATATAAAGCGTACCCATCAAAACAAACCAGCTAAGCATCATCATTATCATCTGCACCTCCTTCCCTAGGCATTGACCCATGCTCCAATAGAAGGCAGCAATATACTCATCTATCTGCGTCGCCAACTGACCATTCCGCCAATCATTGAGCTCATCCAATTGTGTTTGCATCCGAGCAATCTCTTCCTCATCTATGGATCTCTTATATGCCCTTTGGAAATTAAGAGCCTGTGAAATAATTCAAGTGAATAAGAAATTCATGACATACAATAACAATAAGAAAACTCAAGTTATTGGTAATAAACTCGAGTGAATAAGAAGTTCATAGCATACAGGTTTCTACTGTATAAACGTTGAGTACATACCATATTGCCGAAACTATAATGCCTGTTTCGACTTGCCGGTTCAATGATTGAATCCCATATCCGACTAGACTCATCAACCGTAAGCGATCCCGTCCACTCGCGTGTATCGCTCGTGCATGCTCTGCATTATATCTCTCCTACAATTACGAACAGATATTTAAAACAATTGCTATGCAATTTACTTATTAACTTTGACATAAACGAATATGAAATATTTTCATTACATAAATAAACAATTTACCATTACAAAAGCAGCCTTGTCGTCCGACCAATCATATGAAACATTCCCATCCTTATCTGCATGCTCCACTACATGTGTGACTCTGAAAACCTCAGCCACTGTGGGCTCCCTATCATACTTTGCCCACTGAATATATACAAGAATACATTATGTTGATAATTTGCATGAGTAGATACAAGAATAGATTATATACAAGAATAGAATATATAGTAAAGAGACACTAGTAAATATATACATCAATAACATAAATATTGGTTAATTTATTTACCAATTCCCTCATATGTTGTTGGAAGGATTTCGAGCCACCACGACGTAAAGCGGAATTTTTGTTCCTATTAGCCTTGTTTCTTGCCGACAATTCCAATTAATTTATACACACTATTAAGTAAAATAATTCAACACATTTAAATGTAAAAATATAGTGACAATATAACTTACTTTGAATGCTTCATATTTCCAATATTGTTGGAATCCACCCCAAATATCATCCCCATCCAACTTGGCTTTTTCCCTGAACTCTTAGCCCTTGATAGAGTCTCTCTGTAATTTTTCCACACCTTTTTATTCCAATGATTTACAAAAACATCCATATCCTGCGGATCCATACGTACAACTGCCTGCATATTCACTAAAAGAGATTATATAATTAAAAAACAATCAGCAGAACAGAATACGTAAACTGATATCATAAGGCATAATGGCATATTGTTTTTGGTTTCATATAAGACATAATTATATATTACAAAGTTGTATTTACCATAAGATCAGCCCATATTGCGTTTTTTATACGTGTTGGGATGTTATCCCACTGAGGCCAACATCCGTACATCCTACTCTTGAAATCGAACGGCTCCACCTCGAACCCTCTGTAGAAATGTCAATGTATATATTCAATATATTTCATATAATATAATTCAAATAAGTTTGATACATACCCAGCACTTTTTGGAACTATCACCGCAACTCGACGGTGATCTGGATCAGAGCTACTCGGACCTTCTCCAAGTGTAGGTGACTGAGATGTACTACGTCGATTACATCGTCTATCATACATAACTGACAAACATATATATAATATCATACACTACTTAGAAAAAAGTACTGATAACATAAGCATCACATAATCATCAATCAATATCATATAATCATTAATCATTGCATAATTATTAGTCAATTGATAATCATCACATAAGCATACTCTGCACATAATCATCGAAAAAGCATACATGAAAAGAATAATGCATAACTCAGAATGATACAGATCAATATAGTCATCATTATTATTACATAGCTCAGAATATTACAAAACATAGTCATTATTGTTAATACATAGATCACAATTGTACAACAAGCGATGTCATCTATGATCAGTCTTCGTCATATTCTGATTAAGACTCGGTCTCGTACTGTATATCATTATCTTCGGTAATTACAAATGCATCTATTAAAACATTCGATTCATCAGTCAACGACCCTACATCAATGTCATCAGTTATCACTATTTCAGTATTTGGTTCGAGATCCGCTTGATACGCTGCTTCATCTGGAATATTATTTCCATCAAATGTATATCTTGCCTTCGTTTTAAAAACAGCCCACCAGTCTGCTTTATCTTTTTTAAGGACGGATATGGAGCAAAATAAACTTATTAAGCTTGCTTAGCTAATACAAAAGGGTCATACTTATAGTAATGCGACATATGCCTTATTTCAATTAGCATATAAACTTTGTGCACGTTAATTCCAGAGCCAGGAACATTGCTAAACCAATTGCATTTGAATAAAAAAAACTTTCTCTGCAGGCTGTATATAATATGTCAACTCTAAAACTTGTGTTAAGACGGCATAAAAATCTTTTATATGCTCCTCTAGATCATCACTTTCTTTGACAAATACACCACTATGATAGTTAATTTTTCAGCCCCATAATATTTGGTGTTGAATTTAAATCCATTGACAAAGAATATTAGATAAGTCTTGACATTTCGTTTTGGTCCGATAGCAAGATGTCGTAATCCTTCGCCAACAACACAGTTTTCTGTATCATGAACGTAGTTTGAAAACCATCCAGCAAATTGTTTACTGAGATCACCAGATGGATGTTGTGATTTTTGTATATGCTGAAAATATGTATTATATTCTTTTATAATTAATATACACATGTATAATTGAATTATATATGAATTCATAATTACTTGACAAATGGTGCAACTTCAGCACAATTTAGAAGAACATATGTGTGTGCCACATGGTAATCTCTATCATCTAACCATATTTCCATACATTTTCCAGTAGGTCTTCCATGTTGTCTAAAAATAGATAACATTGTTCGAGAAGAATCATGCTCAATAGTTTCTTCATTATGGGGAACAATTACGAACGATAAGTTCACATCGTTACTAAAGTAATGTGAGAAAAAAAATGAAGCTTCTTCTTCAAGGTACGATTTACAAATCGAACCTTCTACTCGTGCTTTTTGTTAATTTTTTCTTCAAATGATTCAGGTACCTATAACAAAATTAATTAAATTTATATGGTGATACAAAAACCGAAATTAATCAAATTACCTCTCAAATGGATACATCCATCCATATTGCACAGGACCACGAAGGAGTGCTTCAGATGGAAGTTGAATAGGTAAATGCTCAATTATAATAAAAAAACTAGGCGGAAATATTTTCTCCAGTTTGCATAGAAGTACTGGGATTTCTGTTTCAAGTTTACGTATACGATTTACCTTTAACGTTGTAGAACAAAGTTGTTTATACAACATACTTAATTCTGTTATAGAACTCCATATTTTTGCAGGCACCAGTTCTCTAAAAATCACGGGAAAAAAATACTCCATCATAATGTGGCAATTGTGACTTTTCATCCCACTCAATTTGTTGTTTTTAAAGTTAACACATCTACGGAGGTTAGAAGAAATCCCATCAGGACATCTAAGTCCTTCCACCCACTTTAGAACTAGTTTTACTTGCTTATTGTCTATCTCATAGCATGCTTTGGGTTTCTTATTATCATCGTATAATTGAAGCTCGCGTGCTTACAAAAGTGTAATATATCACATCTTGAATTCGCACCGTCCTTGGTTTTCCTTTCACATTCAAAATTGTACTAAACACGTTGTCAAACATGATTTTTTCGTTGTGCATGACGTCAATGTTATGTCAGAGCAGGAGATTTTTCCAGTAGGTAACTCCAAGAATATACTTTGCTTGCACCAGTTATGAATGTCCGATTTACCTGGAATTTCAACATGTACCCCAGTTTTATGTATCTTTAGGTAGTCTTTTACAATTTCATATACCTCTTCACTTGTCCAAACCTTAGGTGGTAGCATACTCTCTACTCTGTTAGATTTAAAGTTATTTTTATCCGTTTTAAATTTATGATTGATATGTAGAAAACACCGATGACAGTCAAACTAAGAAATTTTCTTCCATACGTTAATGAAAATGCTCGTGTTTCATCCACACAATAAGGACAAGCTAGACGTCCAGATGTGCTCCAACCCGAAAGCATGTCATACGTGGGAAAATCACTACTAGTCCATAATAAAGAAGCAAACATACGAAAATTCGTTTTTCTCTAAATGTCGTACGTTTCAACTCCTTCATGCCACAGTGTTTTCAACTTGTCGATTAGCGGTTGTAGATAAACATCAATTCCTTGTGTCGGATCATCGGGATCGGGGACGACAATCGTTGGAAACATATATGGAGTTTTGGAAACATATATGGAGTTTACATACACATCCATGGAGGTAAATTATAAGGAGTAATAATAATAGGCCATGATGAATATTTACTACCAAACTAAGAAAATGGCGAAAATCCATCTGTACATAAGCCAAGCCTAACATTACGGCTCTCTGCCGCAAATTCAGGATAAGTCCTATCAAAATGTTTCCATGCTTCTCCATCAGATGGATGTATCAAAGTTCCTTCTTCTGGTGTTCTCACACTGTGTCATCGCATATGACATGCTGTAGCAGAAGATGCATATAACCGTTGAAGTCTTGGAGTGATGGGTAAATAATGCATCCTCTTATATGGAACTTCTTTTCCTTTCTTTTTTCTTGGTTTGTATCTTTCCTCGTTACATATTCTGCATTTAGTAAGATGACTGTCTTCTTTTCAATACAGCATGCAACCATTTACACATGTATCTTTCTTCTGGTACAGCAATCCAAAAGCAGACTTAAGTTTTCTTTACTTTATAATAACTATCACACATCAAATTATTAGGTGGCATGTGTCGTTTTGCAGTTTGTTCAACTGCTGTAATGCAGCTTCTGTAAGATTAAATTTCGATCTCATAGTGACGTATTCGGCGGTTACAGATAATTCGGTTCCACATGTACATCCATCCCACAATGGCCTCTTAGCAGAATCCAGTAAATCATAAAAAATTAGCTTCCACGGTCGGCTCTTCGTCAACATTTTTGTTCCCATCATCACCTTGGTCAAAGGTAGGAAACATTGATCATGCAGCATCTTGCATCGTGTTTTCTATAGGATTAGCCATAATATTATTGTCCTCTGACACTACAGGATTAGGTGTAGGTTGAGCAAGTTCTCCATGACGATCCCATAAGTAATAATTCGGCACAAAACCAAATTTGTACAAATGTACTTATACTACATATGGTTTCCAATGCTTCAGATGTTTGCACTTACTACACGGATAACGAATGTCTACGTTATTTCGATTATTAAATTGAGCAAATCTAATAAATACGTGTACACCGTTACAGAAACATTCTTTTATTGGTCCTTTCATACATTTTCGAGGTTCATACATCCAACTACGATCAAGAAAATAATCAAACATATTTCTTGATTTATAAAATGTAGGTTAGAAGATTGTATAACACACTTCATATCAAAGTCTTGTAAAAATTCATATATAACTCTTTTTCTATTTTAACAAATTCAAATAAATACTGCATTCAAATTTTCAATTCTTAAGTTTATTGTTTTTTTACTTTGACGGCCGGTTATCCTACTTCCCATTACAAATACAATAACGTAATCATATTTTATAAATCATTTCAGGTTAAATGATTCTAAAAAATTTTAGCAGCACTTCCCTTTATTCCCTGTATCGTACACAAATGCGTGTACATATGGAAAAAAGGAAGTGCCATCGAAATTTTCTAAACCGTTTAAACTGAAATGGTTTATAAAATATGATTACTTTATTGTGTTTATAACTTGTCCAAATACTAGGACAAATCCAACAAATGTTGTATCAGATGAATATAGATGTCCGTTCTGTGGAAAAATGGATATCTATATAACGATCATATACAACACTTGTCAGACGGGGCCAAAAATTCTCTAAGGGGTTCACATAAATAAAGCACAAATTAAAAAATATGAATATTCAAGTATTAGTGGTCTGTAGTGAAATAATGATCTTAATTTTTTTTAATAATGTTGCCAAATAGAATTCGTTTAATTATTAATCAAAATCCATGGGAACTATCAGTAACTCGGAAAATATGTCTTATCTCACAAATGGAAACTATGAGTTACTATTTCAACAACTACAAAAACTACTTTATAATTCATTTAACTATTTAGTTATTTATTAATTAAATCTAAAATTTTAAACGTATTTTAACTTTTGTTTAACTACATAAATTTTAATTAACGATTTTGTGAACTAAATAAGTAGTTAGCACTTACAACAGTATAACAAACATTCTCGTAAACTTATCAATAAACATATTATTCAATAATCATGGACTATTTTTTGGATTTTAAATTGGCCATAATTTTTAACAACATAGTAAACAATAAATTCACTAATCAATACCACCAAATCAACACTAATTATCATCACCTAATACGCAATAATCACCATTTTCAAACACATAATCAACTAATTTTCTAAATTAGGTTTACCATTATTGACGCAGCGGATATTACAAAAACGATAAAATCGATGAAAGTGTAGCAATCGGTGGATTGATGAATACCAAAATGCCCAAATTCGTTGATCCAAAAATACCGAATTATAGCTATCTCTAACACGTTGACCGCGCACGATACCGTGAAAGAAGATCTTCAATTCTTCAAGCGTTGATCAAGCGCACTTGATTCCGTGAATCGGCTTCAACAATCGTTGATTCGAGCGCACTCGAATAACCGAAAGTGGAGATAGGAGATTACACTCAACTACCAATTTAAGAAGAAAGCACACAGCAATCAACAAGAATTTTATTCAAAAATCGACCCCTTGAAATGTACAACTCACTCCCTATTTATAGCATTTTTGACAACCCTGACCCTTAAGTCGTACACGGCTTACGACTTACCATAAGTCGGCACCGACTTAACACAAGCGACTCGGCCCCTCTACGACACAGCACAATGCAAACGACTCAACTTACACGACTCATCACCTTTACATACATGACCGACTCAAGGACTTAACGCCTCAACACATCACTTAGGTCGTATGCGCCCTAACGACCTATGACTCAAAGAACAAACGATTCAAAACAATTACATCACAATATACGACTCATCGTTACATGCGACTCAACAAACCCAGTATTTACATACCAGCTCGTAACACAACATATACGACTCAACCTATGTCGTGAACGACTCACGACTCAACTAAGGACCGACTCAAGACCCACACGACTCAAGCGAGTCGCGTCTTAAGCTCCATGCGCATTCCTCTCTTGTGGCTTGTTAACTCGGATACGACTCAAATCTCCTTCTTTAGCTCGCGTCTCTTCCCACGTGTCCCCTCTGGCCTCCAGTTGAGTCGTGTATGACTCAATTCCTCCATGTTGAGTCGTGGACGACTCAATTCTTCCGTTCGACTCAAAGCCGTGTTCCTTATCTCGTGACAACTTAGGTCGTAGACGACTCATGCCACTTACTTGCAATCCGTTGACCCAGGTCTGAGCTGCATCATCCTTCCCTGGTTGAGAAAAATTCGACCTCGAATTTGTAAACTCTTCCGCCTCAGATTGTTCATCCCCATAATATGGTACAAGATGCTTAACATTGAACACGTCAGAAGTGTATACGTCCTCTGGTAGCTTCAATTTCATTGATCCGTTTCACAACTTCTACAGGACCAATTTTTCTGGCTTTCAACTTATTATAAGCGCCCATTGGAAAACGATCCTTCGTTAACACAGCATACACCAAATCACCTTCGTTAAATTCTATATTTCGACGCTTTAAATCTGTAGCTCGCTTATACTTCTCATTTGCTTTTACCAATCGTTCCTGAACGATTTTATGACATTCAGTCAACTCATCAACAAAATCAGCAGCTCGTTTAACCGTCCCCTTTGGTTGTGGTACTACTGCCAAATCCAACGGTCCCCTAGGTAAATTTGAATACACAATCTGAAACGGACTGAAACCTGTACTACGATTCATTGCATGACTATGAGCAAACTCTGCTTGGCATAACTTCATGTCCCAACTCTTCAGATTATCCTTCACAAGACATCGCAACAAATTTCCCAATGATCTATTAACAACTTCGGTCTGTCCATCCATTTGCGGATGATAAGCACTGCTAAATTTCAACTTCGTTCCTACCATCTTCCACGAACTCAACCAAAAATGACTCAGAAAACGGGTATCTCTATCCGACACAATAGACTCTGGTAACCCATGAAGTCGATAGATTTCTTTAAAGAACAACTGAGCAACACGAACAGCATCCGCCGTCTTCATACAAGCAACAAAATGCGTCATTTTCGAAAATCTATCAACCACTACAAATATAGAATCATTTCCCCTTTGAGTTCTAGGAAAGCCCAAAATGAAATCCATGCTGATATCAACCCATGGTTTAGTCGATACAGGTAATGGCATATAAAATCCTATATTTGTCGCTGTTCCCTTCGAAACCTGACAAATATGACATCTCTTCACAAACCTCTCTACCTCTTTCCTCATCGACGGCCAAAAATAAGATTGAGAAATCAAATGCAATGTACGATCACGGCCCACATGTCCTTCCTCGTGCAACTCTTTGATAATCTTCAATCTCAAACTGCTATCTGGTATACATAATCGATTTCCTTTAAACAAGAAACCATCAATTAACATAAATTCATCAGTACTCCCATCCTTAACTTTCTCAACAAACTTCGCAAAGTAAGGATCCTCCTTAAACAATTCTGGTAATAATTCAAGCCCTATCACCTCAACTTTCATTGTAGTCAACAAATGGTTCCTCCTACTCAAAGCATCAGCCATACGATTCGTCACCCCAGTTTTGTGCTTAAAAACAAAGGTAAATTGTTGTAAATATGCAATCCACGATGCATGTCTTGCTGAAATCTTATCCTGCCCCTGCAAATGCTTCAAAGCTTCATGATCAGTGTAAAGGACAAACTCTTTCTGAAATAGATAATGCCTCTAATGTTTAACAGCTTGCACAACAGCATAAAATTCAACATCGTATGTACTGTATCTCATCTTTGCCCCTGATAGCTTCTCACTGAAATAAGCAACTGGCCTCCCACTCTGACTCAACACTCCTCCAATCCCAGCCTTTGATGCATCAGTGTGTAGTTCAAACAACAATTGAAAATCTGGTAATACAAGAATTGGCGCTGTCGTCAAAAGTTCTTTGATTCGTTCGAAAGCAACTCTCGCTTCCTCCGACCAAGAAAACTGCTTCCCTTCCATACAATCAGTAACCGGTGCCATCACGCTACTGAAGTGTGGAATAAACCTTCGGTAGAATGATGCCAATCCATGAAAACTTCTAACTTCAGTGATAGTTCTCGGTTGTGGCTAATTTCTAACAGCTTCAACTTTACTCTGGTCCACCTGGATTCCCTTCTCAGATACAACATATCCCAAAAATAATACACTTCTCGTCATGAACACACATTTCTTCGTAGCTGCATAAAATTATTCCTCATGAAGAATAATCAGCACTTCCCTCAAATGTTGAACATGCTACTCCATACTCCTGCTATATATCAAAATATCATCGAAATAAACCGCCACGAACTTCCCAAGGAATGGTCTAAAGATTTGATTCATCACCCGCATAAATGTACTCGGTACATTCGATAGACCAAACGGCATAACCAGCCATTCATATAAACCTTCCCTCGTCTTGAATGCGGTCTTCCATTCGTCTCCCGGTCTAATTCGAATATGATGATAACCACTCTTCAAATCAATCTTCGAAAAGATAGTAGCCCCACTCAACTGATCTAACAAGTCATCCAACCTTGGCATAGGAAATCTGTAGCGAACAGTAATCTTGTTCAAAGCTCTACTATCGGTACACATTCTCCATGTTCCATCCTTCTTCGGCACCAACAAAGCTGGTACTGCACAAGGACTCAAGCTTTCCTGAACACGTCCCTGCTCTAACAATTCTTCCACTTGCCTTCGCAACTCCTCATGTTCCTTCGGACTCATTCGGTAATGTGGTCGATGTGGTAATACTGCTCCCGGAACAAGATCGATTTGATGTTGGATGTCTCTCAGTGGCGGTAACTCCTTAGGCAACTCCTCTGGAAATACGTCTTCAAATTCTTTCAAAACGGGCTTCGCTTCTTCAGGAACTTCAACAACTTCATTACACTCTCGCCCAATCAACAAATAGACTTCAGGCTCCTCTTCAACTTCTTTAACAAACTCCTTCAAAGATAATAAAGTTTTCAGCTCTTCGATCTCCTCTAGCTTTCTCTTCTTCTGTTGTTGCTTCTTGGGAACTAAAATGATCTTAGTACCTTCGAACATAAAACTGTAACTATTAGCACGACCATCATGTTGCACTGCTCTATCAAACTGCCATGGTCTGCCCAACAACAGATGACACACATCCATGTCTACAACGTCACACCAAATTTCTTCTTTGTACTTCTTCCCAATAGAAAAATTCACACAAGCCCTTCGACACACCTTCACTTCACCTCCCTTCCTTAACCACGCTAGCTTGTATGGTTTAGGATGCTTCTCAGTTTTCAAGTTCAACTTTCTTACCGCTTCTGTCGAGATAATATTATCACAGCTTCCAGCATCAATAACGAACTTGCAAACTTTCCCTAGAATAGTGCATGTCGACTGAAAAATATTGCTTCTCAACCAACTAGAATCCTCTTCTTGCTTTGGTGTAAGACATGACCTCCTCATCATAAGATTACAACCTTCATCTCCAGACAATTCTTCTTCCTCCTCAACATAAGGTGCATTTAAACATTCCGCCTCCTCACCATCATTCTCAATCTCAGCAACCATTGCTCTCTTCTTCGGCTTCGGACATTCATTGCTTTTGTGACCCAACTCTTGACAATTATAACATTTGAAACCACTGCTAACCTTTGCCTTCTCAGCCTCCTTCACCACTGGTTTTGTAACAGGTTTAGGAACATTAGAACTTCCACTAACACCCTTCACTTGATTATTGGAATTAGTAAACACACCACCTCCACGCCTTCCCTGCTTCTCCCAAGCCAACGCTTTCTGATGTGCCTCTGCTATTGATCTAGGATCAAACATATTAACCATATCCTGGATCTGCATTCTCAATCCCCCAATGAATCTAGCAGTTAGCTGTTCTTCCGTTTCCATAATATCATTCCTGACAATGAGTTGGTAAAATTCATCAGCATAATCACTAACAGACTTCGTCCCTTGCCTCAGATTCTGCAACCTCTGCTACATAAGTGATTGATAGTTGTAAGGTAAAAATGTAGTTCTCATCAACTTCTTCATCTTCTCCCATGATTCAATCCTTGACTTTCCCATTCTCTCCCTTGTAAGTTTAGTTTGCTGCCACCATGCCAAAGCTCTCCCCCTCAACCTAGTCGCAACCAACTTCACTCGACGATTCTCCGGAACTTCCTTGAAATCAAAGATCTCTTCAACATTAGACAACCAATCAAGAAATTCTTCAGCTAGCATTCCACCCTTGAACTCTGGAATTTCCATCTTCATACCCGATTCCCATCGACGATCTTCATCCACATCCCGATATGAATTTCGAACTTGGTCTCGATCTCGATAATGAATGCTAGCTCTATCACCCTCTTCATCAAAATCAAAAGTACGCCTACATCGATCTCGACCATTATCATCCCTTCGTTCATGCATGCTTCTTCGACTACGTCTCTCTTCATCTCTATATGCCTCATTGTCAAATTCACGTTGACTTCTTCTCTCTTCATGTCCATAGTCATGATGATCTCTTCGTGATGAAATTGATGTTTCTCTTCTATCTCTAAAAGAATGCGGTGATACCCTCCTCGCTTCCGTAACCGATGGCGAAACTCGGTTTCCTCCATGGTTCGAGTTTGGTGATCTCCTCCTTTGAGTTTGATTCAAATCATTCATCAACTTCTCTAACTTTCCAATGCCTTCATCAAATTTCTCATTAATACGTTGCTCCATAAGCTCGGCTTCTTCTCTTCTATACAATGCTTCAACATTTTGATGACGATTAGCTCTCCTCGGCGGCACGATTGAAAAATTCTTACAAACTTCAATAACTTGAACACAAATCTTCAACGCAAGCAACAAATCACGGCTCAATCCACTAACTCGAACAAGACGAATGACTTAAGGCTTAAGTCGCTCGGCACAAATCTTCACTAGCTTGACTCGGCCCCACTTGCAACCCTTCAATTCTAACAACAACAAGGCACGGCTCCAATCACTAGCTCGGCCTCAATACTTCAAACACTTTTTCAACTCTAGATCCAAAATGAAATGGATCAAAATCTTCAAACTCGTTGCAACTTCAAGATGAACACAATGAACAAGAACTTCAAACTTCAACTTCAAAAATTGGCTCCAAGTCTCGGCTTAGCTATGATTGGCTAAGTCTAGCTCCGATACCAAAACTGACACAGCGGATATTACAAAAACGATAAAATCGATGAAAGTGTAGCAATCGGTGGATTGATGAATACCAAAATGCCCAAATTCGTTGATCCGAAGATACCGAATTCTAGCTATCTCTAACACGTTGATCGCGCACGATACCGTGAAAGAATATCTTCAATTATTCAAGCGTTGATCAAGCACACTTGATTCCGCGAATCGGCTTCAACAATCGTTGATTCGAGCGCACTCGAATAACCGAAAGTGGAGATAGGAGATTACACTCAACTACCAATTTAAGAAGAAAGCACACGGCAATCAACAAGAATTTTATTCAAAAATCGACCGCTTGAAATGTACAACTCACTCCCTATTTATAGCATTTTTGACAACCCTGACCCTTAAGTCGTACACGGCTTACGACTTACCATAAGTCGGCACCGACTTAACACAAGCGACTCAGCCCCTCTACGACACAGCACAATGCAAACGACTCAACTTACACGACTCATCACCTTTACATACATGACCGACTCAAGGACTTAACGCCTCAACACATCACTTAGGTCGTATGCGCCCTAACGACCTATGACTCAAAGAACAAACGATTCAAAACAATTACATCACAATATACGACTCATCGTTACATGCGACTCAACAAACCCAGTATTTACATACCAGCTCGTAACACAACATATACGACTCAACCTATGTCGTGAACGACTCACGACCCAACTAAGGATCGACTCAAGACCCACATGACTCAAGCGAGCCGCGTCTTAAGCTCCATGCGCATTCCTCTCTTGTGGCTTGTTAACTCGGATACGACTCAAATCTCCTTCTTTAGCTCGCGTCTCTTCCCCCTTGTCCCCTCTGGCCTCCAGTTGAGTCGTGTATGACTCAATTCCTCCATGTTGAGTCGTGGACGACTCAATTCTTCCGTTCGACTCAAAGCCTTGTTCCTTATCTCGTGACAACTTAGGTCGTAGACGACTCATGCCACTTACTTGCAATCCGTTGACCCAGGTCTGAGCTGCATCATCCTTCCCTGGTTGAGAAAAATTCGACCTCGAATTTGTAAACTCTTCCGCCTCAGATTGTTCATCCCCATAATATGGTACAAGATGCTTAACATTGAACACGTCAGAAGTGTATACGTCCTCTGGTAGCTTCAACTTATAAGCATTTTCATTGATCCGTTTCACAACTTCTACAGGACCAATTTTTCTGGCTTTCAACTTATTATAAGCACCCACTGGAAAACGATCCTTCGTTAACACAGCATACACCAAATCACCTTCGTTAAATTCTATATTTCGATGCTTTAAATCTGTAGCTCGCTTATACTTCTCATTTACTTTTACCAATCGTTCCTGAACGATTTTATGACATTCAGTCAACTCATCAACAAAATCAGCAGCTCGTTTAACCGTCCCCTTTGGTTGTGGTACTACTGCCAAATCCAACGGTCCCCTGGGTAAATTTGAATATACAATCTGAAACGGACTGAAACCTGTACTACGATTCATTGCATGATTATGAGCAAACTCTGCTTGGCATAACTTCATGTCCCAACTCTTCAGATTATCCTTCACAAGACATCGCAACAAATTTCCCAACGATCTATTAACAACTTCGGTCTGTCCATCCGTTTGCGGATGATAAGCACTGCTAAATTTCAACTTCGTTCCTACCATCTTCCACGAACTCAACCAAAAATGACTCAGAAAACGGGTATCTCTATCTGACACAATAGACTCTGGTAACCCATGAAGTCGATAGATTTCTTTAAAGAACAACTGAGCAACACGAACAGCATCCGCCGTCTTCTTACAAGCAACAAAATGCGCCATTTTCGAAAATCTATCAACCACTACAAATATAGAATCATTTCCCCTTTGAGTTCTAGGCAAGTCCAAAATGAAATCCATGCTGATATCAACCCATGGTTTAGTCGGTACAGGTAATGGCATATAAAATCCTGCATTTGTCGTTGTTCCCTTCGAAACCTGACAAATACGACATCTCTTCACAAACCTCTCTACCTCTTTCCTCATCGACGGCCAAAAATAAGATTGAGAAATCAAATGCAATGTACGATCATGGCCCACATGTCCTGCCTCGTGCAACTCTTTGATAATCTTCAATCTCAAACTCCTATCTGGTATACATAATCGATTTCCTTTAAACAAGAAACCATCAATTAACATAAATTCATCGGTACTCCCATCCTTAACTTTCTCAACAAACTTCGCAAAGTAAGGATCCTCCTTAAACAATTCTGGTAATAGTTCAAACCCTATCACCTCAACTTTCATTGTAGTCAACAAATGGTTCCTCCTACTCAAAGCATCAGCCACACGATTCGCCACCCCAGTTTTGTGCTTAAAAACAAAGGTAAATTGTTGTAAATATGCAATCCACGATGCATGTCTCGCTGAAATCTTATCCTGCCCCTGCAAATGCTTCAAAGCTTCATGATCAGTGTAAACGACAAACTCTTTCTGAAATAGATAATGCCCCCAATGTTTAACAGCTTGCACAACAGCATAAAATTCAACATCCTATGTACTGTATCTCATCTTTGCCCCTGATGGCTTCTCACTGAAATAAGCAACTGGCCTCCCACTCTGACTCAACACTCCTCCAATCCCAGCCTTTGATGCATCAGTGTGTAGTTCAAACAACAATTGAAAATCTGGTAATACAAGAATTGGCGCTGTCGTCAAAAGTTCTTTGATTCGTTCGAAAGCAACTCTCGCTTCCTCCGACCAAGAAAACTGCTTCCCTTTCATACAATCAGTAACCGGTGCCATCACGCTACTGAAGTGTGGAATAAACCTTCGGTAGAATGATGCCAATCCATGAAAACTTCTAACTTCAGTGATAGTTCTCCGTTGTGGCCAATTTCTAACAGCTTCAACTTTACTCTGGTCCACCTGGATTCCCTTCTCAGATACAACATATCCCAAAAATAATACACTTCTCGTCATGAACACATATTTCTTCGTAGCTGCATAAAATTGTTCCTCACGAAGAATAATCAGCACTTCCCTCAAATGTTGAACATGCTCCTCCATACTCCTGCTATATATCAAAATATCATCGAAATAAACCACCACGAACTTCCCAAGGAAAGGTCTAAAGATTTGATTCATCACCCGCATAAATGTACTCGGTACATTCGATAGACCAAACGGCATAACCAGCCATTCATATAAACCTTCCCTCGTCTTGAATGCGCTCTTCCATTCGTCTCCCGATCTAATTTGAATCTGATGATAACCACTCTTCAAATCAATCTTCGAAAAGATAGTAGCCCCACTCAACTAATCTAACAAGTCATCCAACCTTGGCATAGGAAATCTGTAGCGAACAGTAATCTTGTTCAAAGCTCTACTATCGGTACACATTCTCCATGTTCCATCCTTCTTCGGCACCAACAAAGCTGGTACTGCACAAGGACTCAAGCTTTTCTGAACACGTCCCTGCTCTAACAATTCTTCCACTTGCCTTCGCAACTCCTCATGTTCCTTCGGATTCATTCGGTAATGTGGTCGATGTGGTTATACAGCTCCCGGAACAAGATCGATTTGATGTTGGATGTCTCTCAGTGGTGGTAACTCCTTAGGCAACTCCTCTGGAAATACGTCTTCAAATTCTTTCAAAACGGGGTTCGCTTCTTCAGGAACTTCAACAACTTCATTACACTCTCGCCCAATCAACAAATAGACTTCAGGCTCCTCTTCAACTTCTTTAACAAACTCCTTCAAAGATAATAAAGTTTTCAGCTCTTCGATCTCCTCTAGCTTTCTCTCCTTCTGTTGTTGCTTCTTGGGAACTAAAGTGATCTTAGTACCTTCGAACATAAAACTGTAACTATTAGCACGACCATCATGTTGCACTGCTCTATCAAAATGCCATGGTCTGCCCAACAACAGATGACACACATCCATGTCTACAACGTCACACCAAATTTCGTCTTTGTACTTCTTCCCAATAGAAAAATTCACACAAGCCCTTCGACACACCTTCACTTCACCTCCCTTCCTTAACCACGCTAGCTTGTATGGTTTAGGATGCTTCTCAGTTTTCAAGTTCAACTTTCTTACCGCTTCTGTCGAGATAATATTATCACAGCTTCGAGCATCAATAATGAACTTGCAAACTTTCCCTAGAATAGTGCATGTCGAATGAAAAATATAGCTTCTCAACCAACTAGAATCCTCTTTCTTGCTTTGGTGTAAGACATGACCTCCTCATCATAAGATTACAACCTTCATCTCCAGACAATTCTTCTTCCTCCTCAACATAAGGTGCATTTAAACATTCCGCCTCCTCACTATCATTCTCAATCTCTGCAACCATTGCTCTCTTCTTCGGCTTCGGACATTCATTGCTTTTGTGACCCAACTCCTGACAATTATAACATTTGAAACCACTGCTAACCTTTGGCTTCTCAGCCTCCTTCACCAATGGTTTTGTAATAGGTTTAGGAACATTAGAACTTCCACTAACACCCTTCGCTTGATTATTGGAATTAGTAAACACACCACCTCCACGCCTTCCCTGCTTCTCCCAAGCCAACGCTTTCTGATGTGCCTCTGCTATTGATCTAGGATCAAACATATTAACCATATCCTGGATCTGCATTCTCAATCCCCCAATGAATCTAGCAGTTAGTTGTTCTTCCGTTTCCATAATATCATTCCTGGCAATGAGTTGGTAAAATTCATCAGTATAATCACTAACAGACTTCGTCCCTTTCCTCAGATTCTGCAACCTCTGCTACATAAGTGATTGATAGTTGTATGGTAAAAATGTAGTTCTCATCAACTTTTTCATCTTCTCCCATGATTCAATCCTTGACTTTCCCATTCTCTCCCTTGTAAGTTTAGTTTGCTGCCACCATGCCAAAGCTCTCCCCCTCAACCTAGTCGCAACCAACTTCACTCGACGATTCTCCGGAACTTCCTTGAAATCAAAGATCTCTTCAACATTAGACAACCAATCAAGAAATTCTTCAGCTACCATTCCACCCTTGAACTCTGGAATTTCCATCTTCATACCCGATTCCCATCGACGATCTTCATCCACATCCCGATATGAATTTTGAACTTGGTCTCGATCTCGATAATAAATGCTAGCTCTATCACCCTCTTCATCAAAATCAAAAGTACGCCTACATCGATCTCGACCATTATCATCCCTTCGTTCATGCATGCTTCTTCGACTACGTCTCTCTTCATCTCTATATGCCTCATTGTCAAATTCATGTTGACTTCTTCTCTCTTCATGTCCATAGTCATGATGATCTCTTCGTGATGGAATTGATGTTTCTCTTCTATCTCTAAAAGAATGCGGTGACACCCTCCTCGCTTCCGTAACCGTTGGCGAAACACGGTTTCCTCCATGGTTCGAGTTTGGTGATCTCCTCCTTTGAGTTTGATTCAAATCATTCATCGACTTCTCTAACTTTCCAATGCCTTCATCAAATTTCTCATTAATACGTTGCTCCATAAGCTCGGCTTCTTCTCTTCTATACAACGCTTCAAATTTTGATGACGATTAGCTCTCCTCGGCGGCACGATTGAAAAATTCTTACAAACTTCAATAACTTGAACACAAATCTTCAACGCAAGCAACAAATCACGGCTCAATCCACTAACTCGAACAAGACGAACGACTTAAGGCTTAAGTCGCTCGGCACAAATCTTCACTAGCTTGACTCGGCCCCACTTGCAACCCTTCAATTCTAACAACAACAAGGCACAGCTCCAATCACTAGCTCGGCCTCAATACTTCAAACACTTTTTCAAGTCTAGATCCAAAATGAAATGGATCAAAATCTTCAAACTCGTTGCAACTTCAAGATGAACACGACGAACAAGAACTTCAAACTTCAACTTCAAAAATTGGCTCCAAGTCTCGGCTTTGCTTTGATTGGCTAATTCTAGCTCCGATACCAAACCTGACGCAGCGGATATTACGAAAACGATAAAATCGATGAAAGTGTAGCAATCGGTGGATTGATGAATACCAAAATGCCCAAATTCGTTGATCCGAAGATACCGAGTTCTAGCTATCTCTAACACGTTGATCGCGCACGATACCGTGAAAGAAGATCTTCAATTCTTCAAGCGTTGATCAAGCACACTTGATTCCGCGAATCGGCTTCAACAATCATTGATTCGAGCGCACTCGAATAACCGAAAGTGGAGATAGGAGATTACACTCAACTACCAATTTAAGAAGAAAGCACATAGCAATCAACAAGAATTTTATTCAAAAATCGACCCCTTGAAATGTACAACTCACTCCATATTTATAGCATTTTTGACAACCCTGACCCTTAAGTCGTACATGGCTTACGACTTACCATAAGTCGGCACCGACTTAACACAAGCGACTCAGCCCCTCTACGACACAGCACAATACAAACGACTCAACTTACACGACTCATCACCTTTACATACACGACCGACTCAAGGACTTAACGCCTCAACACATCACTTAGGTCGTATGCGCCCTAACGACCTATGACTCAAAGAACAAACGATTCAAAACAATTACATCACAATATACGACTCATCGTTACATGCGACTCAACAAACCCAGTATTTACATACCAGCTCGTAACACAACATATACGACTCAACCTATGTCGTGAACGACTCACGACTCAACTAAGGACCGACTCAAGACCCACACGACTCAAGCGAGCCGCGTCTTAAGCTCCATGCGCATTCCTCTCTTGTGGCTTGTCAACTCGGATACGACTCAAATCTCCTTCTTTAGCTCGCGTCTCTTCCCTCGTGTCCCCTCTGGCCTCCAGTTGAGTCGTGTATGACTCAATTCCTCCATGTTGAGTCGTGGACGACTCAATTCTTCCGTTCGACTCAAGGCCTTGTTCCTTATCTCGTGACAACTTAGGTCGTAGACGACTCATGCCACTTACTTGCAATCCGTTGACCTAGGTCTGAGCTGCATCATCCTTCCCTGGTTGAGAAAAAATCAACCTCGAATTTGTAAACTCTTTCGCCTCAGATTGTTCATCCCCATAATATGGTACAAGATGCTTAACATTGAACACGTCAGAAGTGTATACATCCTCTGGTAGCTTCAACTTATAAGCATTTTCATTGATCTGTTTCACAACTTCTACAGGACCAATTTTTTTGGCTTTCAACTTACTATAAGCGCCCACTGGAAAACGATCCTTCGTTAACACAACATACACCAAATCACCTTCGTTAAATTCTATATTTCGATGCTTTAAATCTGTAGCTCGCTTATACTTCTCATTTGCTTTTACCAATCGTTCCTGAACGATTTTATGACATTCAGTCAACTCGTCAACAAAATCAGCAGCTCGTTTAACCGTCCCCTTTGGTTGTGGTACTACTGCCAAATCCAACGGTCCCCTGGGTAAATTTGAATATACAATCTGAAACGGACTGAAACCTGTACTACGATTCATTGCATGATTATGAGAAAACTCTGCTTGGCATAACTTCATGTCCCAACTCTTCAGATTATCCTTCACAAGAGATCGCAACAAATTTCCCAATGATCTATTAACAACTTCGGTCTGTCCATCCATTTGCGGATGATAAGCACTGCTAAATTTCAACTTCGTTCCTACCATCTTCCACAAACTCAACCAAAAATGACTCAGAAAACGGGTATCTCTATCCGACACAATAGACTCTGGTAACCCATGAAGTCGATAGATTTCTTTAAAGAACAACTGAGCAACACGAACAGCATCTGCCGCCTTCTTACAAGCAACAAAATGCACCATTTTCGAAAATCTATCAACCACTACAAATATAGAATCATTTCCCCTTTGAGTTCTAGGCAAGCCCAAAATGAAATCCATGCTGATATCAACCCATGGTTTAGTCGGTACAGGTAATGGCATATAAAATCCTTCATTTGTCGTTGTTCCCTTCGAAACCTGACAAATACGACATCTCTTCACAAACCTCTCTACCTCTTTCCTCATCGACGGCCAAAAATAAGATTGAGAAATCAAATGCAATGTACGATCACGGCCCACATGTCCTTCCTCGTGCAACTCTTTGATAATCTTCAATCTCAAACTCCTATCTGGTATACATAATCGATTTCCTTTAAACAAGAAACCATCAATTAACATAAATTCATCAGTACTCCCATCCTTAACTTTCTCAACAAACTTCGCAAAGTAAGGATCCTCCTTAAACAGTTCTGGTAATAATTCAAACCCTATCACCTCAACTTTCATTGTTGTCAACAAATGGTTCCTCCTACTCAAAGCATCAGCCACACGATTCGTCACCCCAGTTTTGTGCTTAAAAACAAAGGTAAATTGTTGTAAATATGCAATCCACGATGCATGTCTCGCTGAAATCTTATCCTGCCCCTGCAAATGCTTCATAGCTTCATGATCAGTGTAAAGGACAAACTCTTTCTGAAATAGATAATGCCTCCAATGTTTAACAGCTTGCACAACAGCATAAAATTCAACATCGTATGTACTGTATCTCATCTTTGCCCCTGATGGCTTCTCACTAAAATAAGCAATTGGCCTCCCACTCTGACTCAACACTCCTCCAATCCCAGCCTTTGATGCATCAGTGTGTAGTTCAAACAACAATTGAAAATCTAGTAATACAAGAATTGGCGCTGTCGTCAAAAGTTCTTTGATTCGTTCGAAAGCAACTCTCGCTTCCTCCGACCAAGAAAACTGCTTCCCTTTCATACAATCAGTAACCAGTGCCATCACGCTACTGAAGTGTGGAATAAACCTTCGGTAGAATGATGCCAATCCATGAAAACTTCTAACTTCAGTGATAGTTCTCCGTTGTGGCCAATTTCTAACATCTTCAACTTTACTCTGGTCCACCTGGATTCCCTTCTCAGATACAACATATCCCAAAAATAATACACTTCTCGTCATGAACACACATTTCTTCGTAGCTGCATAAAATTGTTCCTCACGAAGAATAATTAGCACTTCCCTCAAATGTTGAACATGCTCCTCCATACTCCTGTTATATATCAAAATATCATCGAAATAAACCCCCACAAACTTCCCAAGGAATGGTCTAAAGATTTGATTCATCACCCGCATAAATGTATTCGGTACATTCGATAGACCAAACAGCATAACCAGCCATTCATATAAACCTTCCCTCGTCTTGAATGCGGTCTTCCATTCGTCTCCCGGTCTAATTTGAATCTGATGATAACCACTCTTCAAATCAATCTTCGAAAAGATAGTAGCCCCACTCAACTGATCTAACAAGTCATCCAACCTTGGCATAGGAAATCCGTAGCGAACAGTAATCTTGTTCAAAGCTCTACTATCGGTACACATTCTCCATGTTCCATCCTTCTTCGGCACCAACAAAGCTGGTACTGCACAAGGACTCAAGCTTTCCTGAACACGTCCCTGCTCTAACAATTCTTCCACTTGCCTTCGCAACTCCTCATGTTCCTTCGGACTCATTCGGTAATGTGGTCGATGTGGTAATAATGCTCCCGGAACAAGATCGATTTGATGTTGGATGTCTCTCAGTGGCGGTAACTCCTTAGGCAACTCCTCTGGAAATACGTCTTCAAATTCTTTCAAAACGGGCTTCTCTTCTTCAGGAACTTCAACAACTTCATTAGACTCTTGCCCAATCAACAAATAGACTTCAGGCACCTCTTCAACTTCTGTAACAAACTCCTTCAAAGATAATAAAGTTTTCAACTCTTCGATCTCCTCTAGCTTTCTCTCCTTCTGTTGTTGCTTCTTGGGAACTAAAGTGATCTTAGTACCTTCGAACATAAAACTGTAACTATTAGCACGACCATCATGTTGCACTGCTCTATCAAACTGCCATGGTCTGCCCAACAACAGATGACACACATCCATGTCTACAACGTCACACCAAATTTCGTCTTTGTACTTCTTCCCAATAGAAAAATTCACACAAGCCCTTCGACACACCTTCACTTCACCTCCCTTCCTTAACCACGCTAGCTTGTATGGTTTAGGATGCTTCTCAGTTTTCAAGTTCAACTTTCTTACCGCTTCTGTCGAGATAATATTATCACAGCTTCCAGCATCAATAACGAACTTGCAAACTTTCTCTAGAATAGTGCATGTCGACTGAAAAATATTGCTTCTCAACCAACTAGAATCCTCTTCTTGCTTTGGTGTAAGACATGACCTCCTCATCATAAGATTACAACCTTCATCTCCAGACAATTCTTCTTCCTCCTCAACATAAGGTGCATTTAAACATTCCGCCTCCTCGCCATCATTCTCAATCTCAGCAATCATTGCTCTCTTCTTCGGCTTCGGACATTCATTGCTTTTGTGACCCAACTCCTGACAATTATAACATTTGAAACCACTGCTAACCTTTGCCTTCTCAGCCTCCTTCACCAGTGGTTTTGTAACAGGTTTAGGAACATTAGAACTTCCACTAACACCCTTCGCTTGATTATTGGAATTAGTAAACACACCACCTCCACGCCTTCCCTGCTTCTCCCAAACCAACGCTTTCTAATGTGCCTCTGCTATTGATCTAGGATCAAACATATTAACCATATCCTGGATCTGCATTCTCAATCCCCAAATGAATCTAGCAGTTAGCTGTTCTTCCGTTTCCATAATATCATTCCTGGCAATGACTTGGTAAAATTCATCAGCATAATCACTAACAGACTTCGTCCCTTGCCTCAGATTCTACAACCTCTGCTACATAAGTGATTGATAGTTGTAAGGTAAAAATGTAGTTCTCATCAACTTCTTCATCTTCTCCCATGATTCAATCTTTGACTTTCCCATTCTCTCCCTTGTAAGTTTAGTTTGCTGCCACCATGCCAAAGCTCTCCCCCTCAACCTAGTCGCAACCAACTTCACTCGACGATTCTCCGGAACTTCCTTGAAATCAAAGATCTCTTCAACATTAGACAACCAATCAAGAAATTCTTCAGCTACCATTCCACCCTTGAACTCTGGAATTTCCATCTTCATACCCGATTCCCATCGACGATCTTCATCCACATCCCGATATGAATTTCAAACTTGGTCTCGATCTCGATAATGAATGCTAGCTCTATCACCCTCTTCATCAAAATCAAAAGTACGCCTACATCGATCTCGACCATTATCATCCCTTCGTTCATGCATGCTTCTTCGACTACGTCTCTCTTCATCTCTATATGCCTCATTGTCAAATTCACGTTGACTTCTTCTCTCTTCATGTCCATAGTCATGATGATCTCTCCGTGATGAAATTGATGTTTCTCTTCTATCTCTTAAAGAATGCGATGATACCCTCCTCACTTCCGTAACCGATGGCGAAACTCGGTTTCCTCCATGGTTCGAGTTTGGTGATCTCCTCCTTTGAGTTTGATTCAAATCATTCATCAACTTCTCTAACTTTCCAATGCCTTCATCAAATTTCTCATTAATACGTTGCTCCATAAGCTCGGCTTCTTCTCTTCTATACAATGCTTCAACATTTTGATGACGATTAGCTCTCCTCGGCGGCACGATTGAAAAATTCTTACAAACTTCAATAACTTGAACACAAATCTTCAACGCAATCAACAAATCACGGCTCAATCCACTAACTCGAACAAGACGAACGACTTAAGGCTTAAGTCGCTCGGCACAAATCTTCACTAGCTAGACTCGGCCCCACTTGCAACCCTTCAATTCTAACAACAACAAGGCACGGCTCCAATCACTAGCTCGGCCTCAATACTTCAAACACTTTTTCAACTCTAGATCCAAAATGAAATGGATCAAAATCTTCAAACTCGTTGCAACTTCAAGATGAACACAATGAACAAGAACTTCAAACTTCAACTTCAAAAATTGGCTCCAAGTCTTGGCTTAGCTATGATTGGCTAAGTCTAGCTCCGATACCAAAACTGACGCAGCGGATATTACGAAAACGATAAAATCGATGAAAGTGTAGCAATCGGTGGATTGATGAATACCAAAATGCCCAAATTCGTTGATCCGAAGATACCGAATTCTAGCTATCTCTAACACGTTGATCACGCACGATACCGTGAAAGAATATCTTCAATTCTTCAAGCGTTGATCAAGCACACTTGATTCCGCGAATCGGCTTCAACAATCGTTGATTCGAGCGCACTCGAATAACCGAAAGTGGAGATAGGAGATTACACTCAACTACCAATTTAAGAAGAAAGCACACAGCAATCAACAAGAATTTTATTCAAAAATCGACCCCTTGAAATGTACAACTCACTCCCTATTTATAGCATTTTTGACAACCCTGACCCTTAAGTCGTACACGGCTTACGACTTACCATAAGTCGGCACCGACTTAACACAAGCGACTCAGCCCCTCTACGACACAGCACAATGCAAATGACTCAACTTACACGACTCATCACCTTTACATACATGACCGACTCAAGGACTTAACGCCTCAACACATCACTTAGGTCGTATGCGCCCTAACGACCTATGACTCAAAGAACAAACGATTCAAAACAATTACATCACAATATACGACTCACCGTTACATGCGACTCAACAAACCCAGTATTTACATACCAGCTCGTAACACAACATATACGACTCAACCTATGTCGTGAACGACTCACGACTCAACTAAGGACCGACTCAAGACCCACACGACTCAAGCGAGCCGCGTCTTAAGCTCCATGCGCATTCCTCTCTTGTGGCTTGTTAACTCGGATACGACTCAAATCTCCTTCTTTAGCTCGCGTCTCTTCCCCCGTGTCCCCTCTGGCCTCCAGTTGAGTCGTGTATGACTCAATTCCTCCATGTTGAGTCGTGGACGACTCAATTCTTCCGTTCGACTCAAAGCCTTGTTCCTTATCTCGTGACAACTTAGGTCGTAGACGACTCATGCCACTTACTTGCAATCCGTTGACCCAGGTCTGAGCTGCATCAATTATATACCCAATTCAAATACTAAACTATATATCATAAACTAATAACATGTATTCATCAATTCCAAACCCCTAAATCATCCAATTCTAAATCCCTAAATCATCAAGTAATTTAATTTAAACCTAAATTAAACCAAGATAATGGAAAATAGGAGTTATCGGCAAGTGTAGAGAGGTTAAAATTAGCGACGGAAGGTTGCGACGGCATATGGTGGCGGAGGGCAGTGGCTGGTGGCGAATCTGAGTGGAATTGGAGGAGTGGAAATGGTTTCTCTCGGGTAGCAGGTCTGTATAAACGCGATAAGCAACGGCTAGCGACGGCCGCGTTTTTTAACCGTTGCAAGCCGTCGCTAGGCTATGTCGCTTTATGAAGTCTTTCTAGTAGGGTATTGCTCTGTCGTAACCTAGACGCCATGAAAAAATTGTCAAAAGAGGATAATTTATCAATATACGATTAAGCCCAACATGAGCTCGTGACTCCCTTAAGATGTCTAATGGTTATTATCAAGAAATTCTAAGATGAAATGCAACACTAAAATTAAACATGTATTAACAATGCAACGACAATGAAATTTGCTTTTGTTTTTTGAAATTTTTTCTAAAAATGCAGGCAACCGACAATCTAAGCAAATAAAAATACGGAATGATTGCACAATACGAGAGCTTACAAGATTATTTGCAAATTATTTTTCAAGCGGCAATAATTTTTTTAATAAGGAAGCAAAGCAGCAATTCATGTTTATTTCCAACTTGAAAATTATGGAACAACATGTGTGCGTGTGTGTATAAAAATTTCTAAAAACAAAACAATTTTTTTATAACTAAAAAAGATTTAAACAAAAGGAAACGCAACTTGTAGAAGTCTTTAAAGATGAACTTAATCGGAAACAAAATTATCAAAAGCCCGGCCCAACAATTCTTCAATTAAAACAAATTAAATAAATCAAGTAAAAATAACCTCAACCCAAATTTTACTAAATCAAAATTCTCAGAGAAAAAAATAAATCGCAACCCAAAATAAGGTTTTGGAATTCTCGCGAGTGTTCAATTCGAGATGCTGGCGTTCGATTCGAGTTGATTGGTTCGATTGGTTGATGGCAAATTAGTTTGGATAGTCGAGGCTTGATTAAGGCAATTGAGTTTGTGGATTTTTGCTGAAGGTCGAAGTGGATTTTGTAGGCGCTAGGTTGTGTTGGAGTACTGTGATGGTCTGGAGTATGGGATAACTGTATTGCCGTATGGTTTGGTAGAAGTGTGGCAGATGAAGGCAGTAAGTGATAATGGACATGTGACAGAGAGAGGATGAAGTTGCAAAGTGGAAAGGGAATGTAGGTAGGCAGGTGAAGTGACATGGTAGTGGTTGGTGTTTGTGATGGTTATAAAGAGGGGTTGTAGGCTGAGTAGAACGTTTGTATATTGTTGCAGGGATATGGTGGTATGCTGTCAGAGTGCAGTTTTGAAATGCAAGGTTATGTGTTGAGTTGTTGCTAGAAGAAGGGATGAATTAGTGTGCAGTCAGGTGGAAAGGATGGAACTGTAGTGGCAATGTAGTAAGAAATTTTACAGACAGAGAAGAGTAGTGGCGCAAAGCAATGCAATGTAGTGGTGCAGTGCAATGTAGTGGTTTAGGAATGGCCAGTGGGAGTTGCTGGTAGAAGAGCAGGTCAATACGTTTGTGGTCGGTAAGGGGTTTCTGGTGGTCGCAAAATGGAGTTTGTACGTGCAAAAGTCAGAAGTGATGGTGTACAGGTATGTGATGGAAGTAGCTTGTATTTGACAGTGTAGTGGATAGTGAATCGAGTGTGCAAGCTGTTTGTTATGATGTATGACAGTGTTCGGATAATGAATGGTTAAGAAAATGATAGTTGCACTATGTTATGATGTACAGGGATGCACTGATATGTGCAAGCTGTTTGTGATGAAGGAACAGAGAAGAGTAGTTAAGATAGTTGTCAAAGGAGGTGTAGATGTGATATGAGGAGTAGCAGTATACGTCATGGTGGTTGGTGATGCAAGTGAAGTGGCACTGGATGATGTTGTATATGGTGATGGATGAGGTAGTAAAGGAAGGGTGACAGAGCAGTGTTTCAGTGCATAGGTTAGTTGGCAGAGGGTTGAGTGATTGAAGATGATGTTGAATGATGTGGTAGGGGGTTTATGTCAGGGATTTCAGGATGTATGTTTGAGTGTGGTCGAAGTCTGATGTTGGTATGTGGATATGTGAAATGCACTGATATGCAGATGTATGTAGTAGAGATGAGTTTGTTGACAGTGAAATGAAATGGAAGGGTGTGTTAATGTATATGCAGTGAGAACAGTTGTATGTTACTGTGGTTGAGGGAGGAGTTGAAGGTTGAAAGCAAGGCAGTGGACGGGTTTGGTTAT
Organism: Allium cepa; assembly: GCA_030765085.1. Classification (NCBI taxonomy): domain Eukaryota; kingdom Viridiplantae; phylum Streptophyta; class Magnoliopsida; order Asparagales; family Amaryllidaceae; genus Allium; species Allium cepa. The sequence continues at coordinate 1,036,593,324 of CM060928.1, forward strand.
GGCAGTGAGGTTACTGTGTGATGTTGAACGGTGGTGGTAGAAGGTAAAGAGGGTAAAGAAGGTGAATGCAGTATGCAGTATGGGTGATAACGTTGTGGTGTTGAATGATGCGTGTGATGGTGAATGGCAGTGATGTCAGTGTAGTAATTTCAAAGGAGAGTGTGGTAGTAGCGATGAACGGTGGCAGTAAAGGTACCAGTGGGGTTGTAGAAGTTTCGACGGTAGGGTAGAGTGATGATGTGATTATGGCATTGATGCACAGTGAAGTGTGCAGTGTAGAGGAGATGACAGAAGTTTGGTGTTTAGGCAAGCAGTGTGATGAGGATGGAGGATTATGTCAAGGAAGTTGATGAATGTGAAGTGGTGATGGCAGTATGGTATGGTGTAGCAGTAATGAAATGCACGGTGAAGTGATGATATATGCAAGGTTAATATGTAGTGAAGGAATGGAGCAAGTGGGCAAAGCAATATAGTGTTGTAGGGGGATGTGCAAGGATGTATGTAAATAGCAGCGTGAAGTTTAAAGGATGTATGTGTTGTAAAGAATGGGGTAATGGGGGATGCACAGTGCACAGAGGAGGTGGTGGGCAGTTTGTTGCCAGAGTGGTGATGGTTATGCAAATGTAAAAGAAAATGAATATGCAAATGCAAATGCTCAAAACAGAAAATGTAAATGCTCAAAACAGAAAATGTAAATGCAAAAAAAAAAAAAAAAAAAAAAAAAAAAAAAAATGGGGTTGTGTATGTTTTTCTTTCTTTAAATATGCAAATGGAAAACAAACAAAAAAACAAGCACACAAATCAAATAACATAACAAACATACAATTTTTTTTAAAATATACAAATTAACACACAAAACAAGCACACCACATTTTTCTCAAAAAAAACACTAAAATAATCAAACAAAGATAATTTAAAGAACAGAAATTAAAATTAAAATAATTTCCCGGCAATGGCACCAAAACCTTGTTCAACGATCAATTTCCAATTGGTTTAGAAAATAGCCGATTAAATTTAAATTAAATATAACCGCAAGTGCACACCTTACAATTCTAGTACATGACGAGTACGGGTCGATTCCCAAGGAATTGTATTGATTTAAAATTTATGTTCAATCAAATTAGCAAAAGAGTTTGAAAAAAAAATTAAGCTAGAGAAAATGCAAAAACTAACTACTACAAAAGTGAATGAAAACTATGAGATTAAAAGACAATTTAGGGATAAATTCACTCTCATGGTCACATAAATCAACACAACATGAAATTATGATTTCTCTTTTTTGGTCATTAGTGAATTTAGTTGATAGGTTTATCATAAGTTTGGCCTACTTGTGCTATTAATCAGCCCAACATAAACCATCAAACTTTATATACTCACGAAACCACTTGTTAGCTCTCATGAAAATGTTAATAAACTTGAAAATAAAATCTATTCTAAGCAGGATCTATTCACTATTGATTAGTAATATAGACCATCAAATTTTTATTTTAAATTTCACTTCGTTACCATAATCATATGTAGGTGAAAAAGTAATTTGTGTTTTTTGTTTGTTTAAGCATACCATATTTGGTTCAACAATATAGGGTATCAAATTCAAAGCTATAACAACAAAATTTAACCACACCAAACATTTGTATTAAGCACAAAAAGAGATCGATATTTAGCAAAATATTGAATCTACATGATCAAGAGAGCTTCATTACCTCAAAATTGAAGGGGTTTAGCTTCTCATATTTGTCATCATATCAACAAATGTAGTTTGGAACATGAAACAAAAAACGAGTGGAAAATGCAAGCTAATTGAAATAAAATAAAAACTAAACTACTTGCAACAATTAATCTAAGCTACTAACATAAAAGGAAGAACATGAACTAAAATTGCATATAAGAAAATTACATAAGAAGAAAATGGCTAAGTAGTCATGAAAGAGAGAAAGAGAGCTTATATTTATTTTTGAGCCCAAAACTAAATTAACTAAAGAGGAGGCGAAAAGATTAATTGCATGAACATATGTTTATTTATGCAAGCCTAAAATCATAATCATATTTTTAAGGACTACCCAAATATCTTTGAAGAAGTGTAACAATCCGGAATTTCATTACTTTGTTTAGTGAATATTTAATTAATTTTAAATATTCGTTTTATAATGAAAATAAACTCATTTTAATTAATCATTAATGATGGTGAAATTTTTTTCAAAATTCATTTACCAAATTAAACGGTTCATAGAATAACAGAAAATGTGATCGAAGAATGTTTTTCGAAATTTTGATCTTTTGACACCGGAAAGTTATTGGGAACGTTGTTTGTGACGCCCTACCTCTATACTCACACTAGTCAAGGACACTACGGAGTAGTGTCGTCAACTAGCACGAAGAATAAGGTTGTGGAGCAGCGACCATCTGTGCAATTGATTTGTGCGAGTATCGATATGCCAGATAGAAGGTTATGCATTTCATTTCAAGAGAAAATCTGACATATCAAATACAAACTCAAAGCTATTACACGGTGGCTATGTGGCCTTCGAAAACAAATATAAAATAAGCAAAATACAAAATCAGTCACAGATATTCATATCACCAAGGCGGAAACAGATATAAATATAACACATAAAAGTGAACATCAAATTAGTGGTCATACAAGATCCACTACATCACAAAAGAATAGGTATAAGTGTTAGACAAAAGTATAATTATACATCAAGGATTCTCTATCTCAAATGTATAGAAGTAAAACTACTAAGCTAAAGTAATTAGCCAAAAGTCAAAAGCTAGTCCCTGCTAAGAAGTTAAGTGAGAGCACCTAAAACACATCGGTCTAACCCAAGTTATTTAAGAAGAAAAATAATAAACGGATCAGTCTAGCTATAAATGTCATAAGATGAGTTATGATAGGAGACACAACAAAAATATATGATAACAATAATACCATACCGTCACTAGTATACATTTGATAACAACAAAAATCATAAAATATCTCAAATCTCCAAAAAGAATATCATATTTTTTAGCTTATTCACCAAACCTCAAATATTGACAAAACATATAAATGCAAATCGTAAAATTGGTTAAACACAAATTCCAAAAATCAATAACTAGAAATCCAAAAAAACACAAAAGGGAGGCCTATCACAAACGAGAGCAAGAGAACTCACCAACACGTGAATCACAAACGAGACGCTATCCCATAGGTCGCTAACCCATAAAATGAGCCGAACATCGACACGTATCTAAAAAGATACGCCCCATGCACAACTGAACATTGACGCACCTAAAAAGATACATCACATGCACGGATTTATTGAGCCAAACATCGCCTCACCTAAAAAGATTCACCCCATGCACCGACTCATTGAGCCGATTGCTCCACGAACGGTTAGAAAACCACGGGTCGTTACCCCACCAAATTGAGCCGAAACTCCACAGAATGATTATCATTGATTAATAAGTGTAAACTAACTAAGCTAGTAAATAAATGAGTTTAGCTTCATGTCGCATAACCACTGGCTTGACTTAAATATTTACGAACAGATTGTAGATTTCCAGTCGAAAATTATCACAAGATTTCAATCGAACAAGTCTAAGAATTAATCGACAAAGTAAATGCAAGCATTTCATACCACTTGTTTTGCTAAGCTGTTTAATTGGATTTATCATACGAATGAGGTAAAAGTTTGTATGTACTAATAGACTCAAAAATGATTTTAAAAACGAGCTTTGTATTGAAAGTAATGTTGAAATCATTTTTCGTGAAAAAGTTTGAGTATTTACTACTAGTATAGAAACCTTTGTATTTTAAAGTGAGAAATCATAGAAATGATTGTAAAAAAAATCTATCACCTAAAATTTACATTCGACGACGTGAATTAAAAACATGAAAATCAATATCAAATCCATCAAATGGATACTACCAAAAATCAAAAAAAGAAGTCATCAAAGTCGAGACTATAACCATTCAGATCGTCAAAAATCGATTAAAACGGAAACCCACGCAAAAATAGGTAAATTGGCTGAATTTTACAGCGCTAGACGTCTGAGGGGTTTTCCTAGACGTCTGAGCTAAAGGTTTGGAAATTTCTTCCAGATCGCTTAGACATTTGGGAATAACCTCAGACGTTTGAGTTGTAAGTCTGGAATTTTTGTTCCTTTGCCTCAGATGTCTGAGTGTTTTCCCAAACGTCTGAGCTAAAGCTCAGGGCAAAATTTCCCTAGGCCATTGATGGCCAAATCAACTCGGAAGCGATCGAATGAGCAATGTTGGCTAGGGATTTATGCCAAGCGACAACCCAGCCCTATAGGCTTTGCAATACACTCTTAACAACATGTCCAAACATAGATAGTAAGATTTTCATAGATTTTGACTTCAAAATACCAAAATTGAAAAATTCACCAAATGAATTCAATTCAAAAGCAATAGAATATGAAATAGATGTTAGGAATTCATACCTAACAACAATGAAAGCTATAGACATAGATGTGAGTTCAAGATCTCATCTTTAAACTAAAAAAAGGAGTGAGAAGCTCTAAAACAATGAAAGACCAATTCTTCTTCACTACACCTGTAGAATCTTCAATCTATCATCAAAGGAAAATTTTCTCCTAATTTAGGTTATAAGAAATTCTGAAAATTGTAGAGAGATTGAGATGGAGAAGATGAAGAGGATGCTTACCTAAGCTTCTCTTTGATTTTAGAATTTGAATTTGAATTTCCTAAGAGAAGTATGGCTTAGGAATTTTAATTTCCTTTCTTTTCCCCCCATTTGTCCTTTTACTTGAGAGTGTTAGGAAATTATGAAAGGAAAGAATGAAGAGGAGTGGAGTTAGGGTATTTGGTAGAGAAGTTTGAGTTATCTTGTTGTGTTAGTGGGCTAGAACCAAACCCAAAGCCCAATTGAAAATACCAAAATCCTAATCAACTCCAACATATCGATTTTTTTCTCAACCAATTTGTTAACACCATTTTGAACTCAATGAAAGTGGTCTCGAGTCCGTATTTGACTATTTACAAAATATCACGTTTCGGACTTTAAATTCAACGAACAACGCTATGTTTAAATAAAACATTTAAATATGTAATCTAAAATATGCGGTTGTTACAGTGAATGTCTTTGTGTACTATATATACATACAATTAAGAGTTAATTAACTAGATAATAATACACTTAGAAATAAATTATCTTATATTAATTTGGATTAGTAAATGAAGTGACAAGACATAGTTTCAAAAATAACAAAAATTATATATATACGTATACGTATATGTATATGTATATTAAGTATTGTCACATCCTAGATTTGTAACCATTAACCATAATTATCTCTTGTCACATCTTAGTTAATTAATAATTAAAACTATATATATATATATAAGAAACTGATGCGACTATCACTACAAGAAATGTTGCTTTTGGTAGTGCCAATGGATAACGTTTTATTCCACCGTGATATTCTTTCTTTTAATTTGTTTTTTTTATAGTAGTGATGACTAGCTAATGCTTTGAAAGCAGGCTTCCCTCGTTTATTTTCGTTGACCCATCTTTCTCAAAATTACTTCCACTTTCCTCTTCCTTAAATTATCTCGCACATACAAATCTCATCCTGGTCACCACCTCTGCTAAGTCCTCATACCCGCCGCCTACTGCCGACCTAAGCTTGCCTTAAGCCTGTCAAATTCCTACTAGACGTCGCCGACCTCTTTGCCTCTAGCCCTTAATATTTAGGGCACTAAATTTTTGATTATTCTAGGAAGAAGGTCGTCTAGATCTATCAAATGCGTACTTCCATTCTCCATTGGCCATATCGGTAGATACTAAAAAAAGGTTCGTTACTCCAAGCGTCGGAGCTTCTGTTTACCTTATCATCGTTATTGAATACCTTGATGCTGAGGTTTGTTTTAATTTCAAGCTAGCTTTTGTTCTACTGCTTTTGAAGATCTTATTCACATTATTATTTATGTATTACATTTGACTAAACTGTGCAGAACAATATGTGCTTTTTGGTATCTTGACATTTGCAAGAGTGAATGATGCAGCGCACCTTGTTATGCGACCTAACGACTTATGCCTTAAGTCGCGCCCGAGTTATGCCAACCAGCAACGTAGCATGTTATGCTTTAGGTCGCTGACCCTAAGTCGCTCAGGACATACGAGTGAGCTACGACCTAGCGAGGAATGCGAGTTAAGTCACAAGTTCGAGAGCAACGACCTAACAAGTTTATACCACATTTCCTTAAGTCGTTTGAAGCTTAGGTCGTTCCAGCATCTTAAGTCGCTCACTGCATCCAAGGCCGCATTTACTTTTAAGTCACTCCTGTTCTTAGGTCGCGAGTAGATTCCCTATGTCGCGAAGCTTAGGTCGCTCCAACCTTATGTCGCAAGAATTCTTAAGCCGCTTATCTACTTAAGCCGCATATGCAGAAGATTCTTTATGCCGCATTGGACCTTATCTCGTTAAGGCGCAAGATCCTGAAGCTTATGTCGCATGAAGTTAAGTCGAGTATGTTGTTATATTTTAACTCGTAGGTCGTTAGACTTATGTCGTGTTGTATATGTTGTTGTTGTAACTCGTTTGTCTTAGGTCGTTGAAGTTAGGTCGCGTCTGCTAGGTCGTGTACCTGTGTGTTGTAAGTCGCCTGATGGTATGTCGCATGCTGTTGTTGAGTCTTGTTATTGCTGAGTCGCATATGTTAGGTTGTTGAAGCCGGGGCTGTGTGAGTTGTAAATTTCTATAAATAGCGGGGTTGTGTCATTTGTAAAGCTGGTTGATTTTGAATAAACTTTTGTTTGAGTGCTTTGTGCCTCTTTTAAAATTGGAAGTTGAGTGTTATCTCCTTTCTTTATTTTCGGTTATTCGAGTGCGCACGAATCAACGGATTTGAAGTGGATTCACGTAATCTTGTGCGCGAGATCAACGTAGAAGAATCGTAGATTTCTAACACGGTATCGTGCGCGATCAACATGTTAAAAATAGGTAGAATTCGGTATCTCGCGAGATCAACAGATTTGTGCATTTATCCTTAGTATCATTAATCCATCAATCCATATTTGCATCATTCCATCGTTGTTTTGTTCGTTGTGCATCATTTGATCACAACTTGAAGCAATTCGGTGCGTCAATTTGGTATCTGAGCTTAAACTTAGCCAATCATAGCTAAGCCGAGCCTGTGGAGCCAAGAGGGAGAGTTAAAGTTAGTTTGGAGATTGCTTGTTGATAAGTTTGATCAAGGCCGAGTAAAAGGTAGTGCAAGACAGGTTAAAGTCGAGAGCTATAAGTTGGAGCCGTGTATCAATTTGTAAGTTGAATCCGAGTTGAAGTGTGTTTGGGTTTGTTAAAGATTCGACAATGCCTCCGAGACGTGCTAATCGATTTCAAAATGTTGAAGATGTGTATCGAAGACAAGAAGCTGAGCAAATGAACAACGTATCAATGAAAAGTTCGATGAAGGTATTGGAAAGTTAGAGAAATTGACGAATGACATGAATTAAAGTCAAAGGAGAAGGTCACCAATCTCGAACCATGGAGAAAACAAGGTTTCGCCATCGGTTTCGGAAGCGAGGAGGGTGTCACCACAATCCCATCGAGATCGAAGGGAATCAACAGTTTCTATGAGGCAAGAACATCATGAGTATCGCGGTGAAGAGAGAAGAACTCATCGTGGATTTGAAGATGATCCGTATCGTGATGCTGGAAGACATGGTAGAAGAGATATGTGTGATCGTAGAGATGTTGATGGTCGGGATAGATATCAAGTACATTTGATTATGATGAAGATGGTGACAGAGGTAGTATTCATTATCGGGATCGAGACCAAGTACGATGTCAATATCGGGATGTAGAAGATGATCGTAAACGAGAGTCGGGGATGAAAACAGAGATTCCAGAATTCAAAGGGGGAATGATAGCGGAAAAGTTTCTGGATTGGTTATCAAATGTTGAGGAATTTTTTGACTTCAAGGAAGTACCCGAGCATCGTAGAGTTAAGTTGGTTGCTACACGATTGAGGGAAAGAGCTATGGTATGGTGGCAACAAAATAAACTTACATGAGAAAGAATGGGAAAGTCGAAGATTGTTTCATGGGAAAAAATGAAGAAGTTGATGAAGGCTACTTTCTTGCCTTACAATTATCAGTCTCTTATGTATCAGCGCTTACAGAATTTGAGATAAGGGACAAAGTCGGTAAATGATTATGCAGATGAGTTTTATCAACTGATTGCTAGAAGTGATATCATGGAGACGGAGGAATAGTTGACATTTAGATTTGTTGGAGGATTGAGAATGAAAATTCCGGATATGGTGAATATGTTCGATCCAAGATCCATTGCTGAAGCACACGAGAAGGCTCTAGATTGGGAGAAGCAAGGTAGAAGAGGAGGTGATACATTTACAAGTTCGATCAATCAGGTGAAAGGGGCTAGTAGCAATACTAATGTTTCCAAGGCTGTTAGTAAACCAGTTGCCAATGAAGTTGCTAAGACCAAGGTCAACAACAATTTCAAGTGTTGTAATTATCAGGAGTTTGGTCATAAGAGAAATGAATGTCGAAGCCTAAGAAGAGAGCGATGGTTGCTGAGGTTGAGGATAAGGACGTAGAAGTAGAATGTTCCAATTCACCACAAGTTGAGGAGGAAGAAGAATTATTGGAGGGAGACGAGGAATATTCTTTAATGATGAGGAGATCTTGCTTGACACCAAAGCAGGAAGATGAGACTAGTTGGTTGAGGAGTAATATCTTTCAGTCAACGTGTACTATTTTGGGAAGGGTTTCTAAGTTTGTTATCGATGCAGGAAGTTGTGATAACATCATCTCTACAGAAGCTGTAAAGAAGTTAGCGTTAAAGACAGAGAAACATCCCAAACCCTACAAGTTAGCTTGGTTGAGGAAAGGTGGGGAAGTGAAGGTTAATCGAAGAGCTTATGTAACTTTTTCCATCTGAACGAAGTATAAGGATGAGATTTGGTGTGATGTGGTAGATATGGATGTATGTCATTTGTTGTTGGGAAGACCGTGACAATTCGATAGAGCTGTGCAACACGATGGAAGGACCAACTGCTATAGTTTCATGTTCGAGGGTACTAGAATCACCTTAGTTCCTAAAAAGCGGCAACAAAGTGAAAGCAAGTTGGAAGAGATTGAAGAACTAAAGACTCTGTTATCTTTGAAGGAATTTTTCAAAGAAGTAGAGGAAGAGCCTGAAGTAATTCTGTTGATTGGACGTGAAAGTAGTGAAGCGGTTGAAATTCCTGAAGAAGTTAAGCCAGCGTTGAAGGAGTTTGAAGATATATTTCCTGAAGAGTTTCCCAAAGAATTACCACCATTGAGAGACATACAACACCAGATAGATCTTGTTCCGGAAGTTGTGTTACCACATAGACCACACTATAGAATGAGTCCAAAGGAGCACGAAGAGTTGAGAAGGCAAGTGGAGGAGTTACTTGAACAAGGGCGCGTACAAGAAAGTTTAAGTCTGTGTGCAGTACCAGCCTTGTTAGTACCAAAGAAGGATGGAACTTGGAGAATATGTACAGATAGTCGAGCACTAAACAAGATTACAGCGAGGTACAGATTTCCGATGCCAAGATTGGATGACTTGTTAGACCAGTTGAATGGAGCTGCTATTTTTTCAAAGATTGATCTGAAGAGTGGGTATCATCAGATTCGAATTCGACCAGGGGATGAATGGACGACGACATTCAAGACACGGGAAGGGTTGTATGAGTGGCTGGTCATGCCGTTTGGTTTTTCAAATGCACCTAGTACTTTTATGCGAGTGATGAATCAGATCTTTCGACCATTTATTGGAAAGTTCGTAGTGGTATACTTTGATGATATATTGACATACAGTGTAAGCACAAAAGAACAACTACAAAACTTGCGTGAAGTATTGATGATACTTCGTCGGGAGAAATTTTATGCGGCAACAAAGAAATGCGCGTTCATGGCACATAGTGTTTTGCTTTTGGGGTACGTATTGTGCAAGGAAGGTATCCAGGTGGATCAAAGTAAAGTTGAAGCAATCAGAAATTGGCCAGAACCCAGGACTATAACTGAAGTGAGAAGTTTTCATGGTTTAGCATCATTCTACCGAAGGTTTATTCCACATTTCAGTAGCGTGATGGCGCCTATTACTGATTATATGAAGGGCAAGCAGTTTTCATGGTCGAAGGAAGTAGGATTTGCTTTTGAGCGAATCAAGGAACTTTTGACGTCAGCACCAATTATAGTTTTGCCGGATTTTCAGTTGCTGTTTGAATTACATACATATGCATCTAAAGTAGGAATTGGAGGAGTATTAAGTCAGAGGGGCCGTCCAATTGCTTATTTCAGTGAGAAGCTTTAGGGAGCAAAGATGAGATATAATACTTATGACGTGGAATTCTATGCTGTCGTCCAAGCCATAAAACATTGGAGACGCTATTTGTTTCATAAAGAGTTTGTGTTGTATACTGATCATGAAGCCTTGAAACATTTGCAGGGACAGGGTATGGTTGCAGCCAGGCATGCTTCATGGATCGCATACTTGCAACAGTTTACATTTGTGGTGAAGCATAAGTCGGGAGCTACAAATCGTGTGGTAGACGCATTGAGTAGAAGAAACCATTTGTTGACTACGATGAGATTTGAAGTGACGGGTTTTGAAGTATTTCCAGATTTTTTTGTTGAGGATCCTTACTTTGCTAAGATTATAGATGAAGTCAAGAAAGGGAAGATGGATGAGTATGTGTTGGTGAATGGTTTTCTATTTAAGGGAAATCAGTTATGTATACCAGAGTGCAGTTTACGAATGAAGATTGTGAAAGAATTGCATGAAGAAAGACATGTGGGAAGAGATTGTACCTTGCAGTTGATTTCTCAATCATATTTTTGGCCTTCCATGAGGAAAGAAGTTGAAAGATTTGTGCAGAGATGTCACATATGCAAGTTTCCAAAGGGACAGCTACGAATGTAGGATTGTATATGCCATTGCCCGTGCCTACTAGACCATGGGTTGATATTAGCATGGACTTTGTTTTGGGTTTGCCAAGAACTCAATGAGGGAACGATTCTATATATGTTGTGGTGGATAGATTTTTGAAGATGGCACATTTCATAGCTTGTAAAAAGACCACCGATGCAGTCCGTGTTGCTCAATTATTCTTTAGAGAGGTTTATCGACTACATGGGCTACCTGAGACCATTGTTTCTGATCGGGATACTCGATTTCTAAGTCATTTTTGGTTGAGTCCGTGGAAAATGGTTGGGACTCAGCTGAATTTTAGTAGTTCTTATCATCCACAAACTGATGAGCAAACGGAAGCGGTGAACAAATCGTTGGGAAACTTGTTGAGATGTCTTGTGAAGGATTATTTGAAGAGCTGGAATGTAAAGTTATGTCAGGCAGAATTTGCACATAATCATGTTGTTAATCGAAGTACTGGATTCAATCCATTTCAGATAGTGTTTTCAGCAATTCCGAAGGGATCGTTGGATTTGTCGATAGCTCCACAACAGAAAGGGATTGTTAAACGAGCTTGTGATTTCGTAAATGAGTTACAGGAATGTCATAGAATTATTCATGACGATTGCTTAAGTCAAATGAGAAGAATAAGCAACTTGCAGATAAGAAGCGAAGGAGTATGGACTTCAAAGAAGGTGATTTTGTTTATGCAGTACTGACGAAAGATCGATTCCAGTTGGAAGTTCAACAAATTGAAAGCTCGAAAGATTGGTCCAATAGAAATCTTGAAGAAGATCAATGATAATGTGACGTTTCGGATTTTTCCCGCTCGAAAATCGACATCCATACTTCATATCGTATTCGAATGTCATAGATTCGACCGCTCAAAACCGATTTGCCGGAGCTTATAACAACATTAAGTAAATAACACAACGGAATAAAAGAATAATACATTGATATACAGCTTTGATACAATATCTGATACAACAGATGATCCAATAGATATCAATATACATCAGAGATATGATACAATAAAATAGCAGCGGAAAAGAAAAACAGATAACATCTAGCAGTGGAACAAATAACTCTAAGATAGTCTTCAAGGAAGAATTCCAAAAATAACTGCAACTCCATTTCCAAGAACCAATTCAGCAATAACTCGAACTCCCAATAACGATGCACATAGATAAGCAACTACAGTCTAATCCAAAGATTGAACTAGCTCCAGATAATCTACTAAACCTAGTTATCTGAAAAACCCAACTCTAGACTGCTCGTGTAGAAAATTTTGAGCATCCAAAGTTTAGGAAAGAAACAATAAACTCCGGATCAGTCATGAGACTGGTGTGAGCAACAAATCAGTTTTATCTTTAAAAACAAGCAACGAAATATTTTAAAATCAATTCGCAATGCTTTTTAGAAAATGAGACTACCATAAGGCCTCACGCACACACACACAATGCAAACGCAGAATCGGAGGAGATTTCTCCTTATGATAGTCAAAGATGCTTGATACGCATTAAAAAGAAACATTTGATATTATTACTAGTGCATAGTGTAGTAAAAATCATTTCGAAAGTAAAGATATAAATCATAGCCAACATAGCCATTTCGAACTATGCCTACTATAGCTACCATCCAAACAGTGGGGCGCCACCATAAGTGAATGATAGGTTCTACAACTAAAACCGTACAAAGTACGTATTTGAAGAATGGATTTCCAACAAATGGTCAGGCCAAGGAACTTTCCAACGCCACATGGAAACGCCTCTGGAAGGACGCCCCGAGAACCCAACTGGATCTCGGCCAAACAAGGCCGGCTACCCCCTTCCCAGGGAATATACAAAACCTCAGATATGCCACCCCCGGTCCTTTGGGACCTTTATACGAGGCGCCTCTAAACCAACAACCACATAGAAATAAATATAGTGTGTCCACATGAGTAAGTATCAGGGCTCCATACCATGACACTACCCTTTTCCAGAAGGAATGGTCATACCCTAGGGAAGCTCTCCCTGAAAACCTTACCGCACAATTCCTGTTTCGACCATTACCGGTTTGTGAGGATCGACGAAGTCTCGTCCACAAAGCCACGCTTTGGTACAAAGCCATGCTTTGGGTCCACAAATGATCGTAGAAATGATCACAAAGATAAACGATCAAACAAATGATCCTATCACAAATGATCAACACAATAATCATTTCACAGCAACACTCAGCATGTCACATTACCAAATTGGGAATATATCGCTAATAACCTTCAACTACATAAGAGAATAAATTCTCCGCCACCAACAGAAATATATTTGAAAGAAATCATCTTTATATCTCAAATTGTAATGTCTGACATAACAATCCATACAAGTCTGTTCTGGATTTAGAACAGAACCGAAGGCACTTCCAATGAAGCCCTTGCAATCTAGGTATTCACAATCCCGATTGGACTTCCCATCACTTAGGGAGAACTCTATACCGGAGCAACTCGGTGCAGAGTCAATCGACAGGTCATCCTATCGCTCTCGCAAATACCCGGTCTTCACCACCGGTCTTCAAATGCTATCCATAACGTCGAATCACATATTCGGAATGGGTTATACGACCCAAAGGTCCTTTCCCGGCTAACCCGAATAGTATGCGCAGCATTTAAAACATATGGATAAGGAATTTCAATTAAGTCACAACTTAACAATCCAAAACTTTTCTATCAAATGGTTTAAAAAAATTACCATTTCAAATCTTTTAAACAAAAAGATTTATTTCACAAAGTTCACCCAGTTTCACAAAGATCCATCTATGGATTTCAAAACAATTTCCATTTCAATTGGATTAACTTGTTAAATCTTTAAATCAAAGATTAACTCATAGTTTTCAAAATTCGATTAACTTGTTGAATCTTTAAATCAAAGATTTAACTTATAGCTTTCAAAAATCATTTCCAAAGATTCATTCATAGCCTTTCAAAAACAATTTCAATTCAAGTTGGATTAACTCATTCGGTCTTTGAATCAAAGGTTTATTTCATAGCTTTCAAAACATTTCAATTCTATTTCAGCTTGAAACCCTTTCAACATAATTGGGAGATCCTTTCTTTAAATGAAAGCTGTTATTATTTGAAAACAAGTAGTTTTCGTTTCGAAGAAATTCGATCTTATTTATACAAGTTTAAATCTTTTGGGTTAATTCAAATTCCCAAAAACAACACTTCAAAAATGGTTTGACTCATATATAACTAGTATAATATCGTTAATCCCTAGTTTCAAATCATAGAATTCAATTTTAAGTATTGAATTCAAATTGAAATCAAAATATTTAAATTCCAAATCTTAATCAAGTTATTCAAAATAATTTCATCTTTGAAATTCTATTTCAATTGATTTCACTTTAAACCCAATCCATTTTCAAAACATTTGAATTAAAATATTCAACTTTAAAAATCATTTCAAAAATCTGTGACTTATTCGATTTCCTCGTGAAATCCATATTTTGTGTGTGTATGGTGTGGTCCAGGGGTTCAACACAATAGTGCAACATTATTCAATCATCACAGATTAAAACAGAAATATAGTTGAGAAGTGATATAAACATAACGCTTATCGCTCATTCACAGATTCACAGATAATATGTAAATAAATGAATAGTCATACACGGCTCAATGTACAGAACAAAATATCACAGATCGGATAGGGCAATTAATTCAAGGCATCATATACAATATAATCATTCTTAAGTATTAAGGTCAAGCATTTAATAAACATTTATAAGCAGGATTAATTATTTGTTTAATCCCAATCAATTCAATTTATTTCCTAGTAAATTGATTACTTATGAATTTATTATCTAATCCTGATTTATTAATTAATTACAAATAATTTGATATAAATTAATTTATCAAACACTTTAATTAATTCTTCTTAATTAATAAATTAATTAGATTAACCTTAAAGTTGATTTCATAATCTTTTAACCTTAATTTCAATTTCATTTAAGAAATTAAACCTTTAATCATTTTCATTAGTTAATTAACCTTTGACTTATATTGGTTAATCTCAAATTAATTACTTAATTAATTTATTACATTTTCCTTGAATTAATTATTGCTTAATCACTTGATTAATCAACTTTAACTGTATTTTATAAAAATTTACTAACTATAAATAATCCATTAATTAATCCTATCTAATTAATGATTTCTTGATTAAAATTAATTAATTCTTGATTTATTCACTTAAACCTTTAATTTATTAAATTAAACCCTTACATTCTTAATTAATTAAATCCAAATCATTAATTAATTTAACTTAACATTTTAATGAACTATCTTTGAGATA
Source organism: Allium cepa (assembly GCA_030765085.1). NCBI lineage: Eukaryota > Viridiplantae > Streptophyta > Magnoliopsida > Asparagales > Amaryllidaceae > Allium > Allium cepa. The sequence continues at coordinate 1,036,608,587 of CM060928.1, forward strand.
AAATCATAATTTTTATAATTGATTCAATTATCATTTCACAAACACTTTTGAAAACATTTTGTTTCAAATTCACTTTTAAATTCCATTTAAAACTATTTGAATTTAAAATAACTACAAATTTAACTTTGCAATTTTAATCTATTTTAAATTCAAATTTTTCTCATACATTCAATTGCTTTTAAATTAACTTATTTAACTATGAAAATTCAGATTTTTAAAATAGATAAATTATTTAACTTGTAAATTCAAGTTTTAAACATTTGATAACTTTTTTTAAACCTTGTTTCAAATTCCAAATTTTATTTTTCAATTTTAAGATTCAAAAGTTTCATCTCAAATTTTACTTTAACTTTGAATTCAAACGCTGTTTAAAACCTAGATCAAATTCTGAATTTAAATTTCAAAACACTATTTACATCCTGCTTTAAAAAATTTGAACTGAGTTTTAAAACCTGAAACAGTCAGGTTTGCAAAAATCTGAAATGCTCCACTGTCTTGAGCCAACACAAACTAGCTTCGAGAAAAAGGAAAAAAAACCCCATCGCTTCGAGTAAACACTCGAATGACCCGAGGCAAAACCATATTTTACACGAGCTACTCGAGTACCCTCAACCTCATCTTCTTAAACTCTAGCTCACGCAACTACATGTGCACCTGCACCAACGACTTCGTCCCCTCCGATCACCAACGATGATCTCTTCAAGTCGGTTATCATACTTTAACTCAATTTCAAACTTCAGATCATTGATTCAAACGCAAATTCGAATTCGAGCCTTTCACTTGAACGTGGAAGACAAAAACTGGAACCACCATTCTTCCTGTCAGTGCCTCGTTCTCGATGCCTCGACCACCGTAATTCGCGCAACTACAGCCTTCGCTTCGTCATCCACCTAGACATCATTTCCCAAGGGCATGAGCCACTCGGTGCTCGTATGAGGCCGTGACGCACAAATTTTCGACCATCAGAATTTTAGGTTTAGAAACCCAAAATCCACACCGCCATCACCTCACTGATCGAGAGCAACTCCGATGATTTTTCCCAACATCTCAGTAGGTTCCTCCACCCTCATGCACAAAGTCGTTCTCCCCAGTTCAACGTATGGCCGGAAATTGATCAAAGATCATTTCCAGATCATCTACTAATTTTTCTTCGCATACTCGATGAAAAATTTCCATCTTTAATTGAAAAATCCTATCTTCTGATAACAAATCTAGTTATATAATTTGATTTAAGTTTCATGATATTCGCATTAATCATAAAGTTAAGATTTTCCCTATAAAATAATTTTTTTAGATGTTATAAAGCTCTATTTTACTGATGACCTTCTCCAGATCTTAAATTAAGTATAAACAAACTTGTTTTGTTTAAACTTCAAAGTCTAATGATGATTTAATGATGTGAAAGTTGAATTCTAAGTTGATTTTCTTTTGCAAAGCAAAACCTGGAAGCTAAATACAGAGAGTACTCTGTTAATTCACCTGCATTACATATCATACTTGCCTATGTACTAAATAGAATTGAATTGATATTTACACATTTCATACTTACTCAAGATGAATATTCAACAGATATATATGCTTAATCATTTAAGAGTGAGGTTACTCACATGATTTCTAGGAAATGAACAAAAACTTAATTTGAACAGGCTCTTGAATTAGAAATCTGAAGCAAACTGAAAACTCCTCTGGTAAATCCCTTGGTTTGCTAAGTTGTATTGATATGTATTGGTTAAGTTGGATGGTTGTTTAAGTTTGGAAATAGTTTGCTTCAGTTCTTTAGTTTGGCTTTCAAATTAAAATGAAAAGGCAGAGATATATAGCAAAGAGTTGCAGACAGGTTGATATAAAGAAAGAGGTGTACAGGTTGATTTCATTATCTAGTACAAGTGATATTATCTGTTCAATAAGTATGGCTGAGAAGAAAAAATGTGTGCTAGCATTTAATGCCAAGGTATGTGTCTCCATACTTACCTTACTTGCATGTTTTACAGTTCATACTTATTCATTTTCTTACCTGGCAGCCTTTTTGTATGTTAATATTTTTCCCACATACTTTATTTATTTGTATAAAGATGTCTTATTTTACTTTGTTTTGTTAACCTTGCATATTTATCTACAACTTTCATAGTTAAGTGTCGTTTCTTTTCTTTTCTTATGACTTACATATTAATTTTCAACTTAAATACTTATCGTTTTGTATTTTTGTTTGTTCATGCTTATGTAAATTATTATTATCTTCTTTTGCTTTTTATTTATTCTATAACTTTGTTTGTACATAGATGTTTAATATGTTTGTTTGGTTCCATACTTAACTTTATTTATCTCTATTTATAACTCAAATATTTATTTTACTTCTATTTTTAGTTTAAATATTTATCATGAATTTTACTTTAATAATTATTGTTTTATATTTTTCTATATACACATACATATATAGTATTTAAATTCAAATCAAATATATATATATATATATCTATATATATATATCTATATATATATAATTTTAAATTTACTCATATATGCTCAAACACACATATATATATTCTCATATATATACATATATGCAAATTTTCAAATCAATTTGACTTAATATATTTTCTATTTGAATCGAGGAAACTCGCATCTCTTAAATCGATAAATTTTACAATTTTAATTCAAAAATTAAACAAGTCATAAATTAAAATTAAATTAAATTCTAGGGTCGTTACAAACTTCCCCCCTTAAAAGAATTTCGTCCTCGAAATTCGCAAGCACGAAAACAACACAGAGATAGACTCAATCTTTACAATTTCTCAAATACAAGATATGGATTCCAAATTCAAGTCGGAATATCTCAAAATATATACCAATTTGTCCCTCTTCGGACTTCGAGCAACCCAAGAAATTACAACAGAATTTCAAAATTTGGTTTTAAACGAAATCGCTTTATCAATACAATTCAATTTTATCCTTAATATTCTATTAATCAATTTTAACTCAATCTAAAATTTCTAATTTATTTAAAATTTTCAATCTCAAATTTTAAATTCATATTCATTAAAGTTTAAATCAGAAACTGATAAGAAATCGATAAAGATAAGGATTTTCTATAACGAATCGTAGAGCCACCATCATATCGAAACTTCTTCTGGAGCTGTCACGAAGCAATCAAAAAGAAATTGGAATCGAATCAAAGGAAATTGATAGAGAAAGTTGTTTCCACTGTTGCAGGGTATTGACCAATTATAGTCGTATTTCCCTGTCCGCTATCTCGGTCTCTTCTTGCACTCAAACTTGCTATCAGTGGATAGTAAGAGAATTTACTGAGGCATATAGAAGGATATCTTAGGGATATACTCATTCTAGGGATACTTCACCCTATCTCTAATGAGTTACTTAATGTGTTATACTCCTGAGCTAAAGTTCAACCCTTAGCTCTGATACCAAATGTGACGTTTCAGATTTTGCCCGCTCGAAAATTGACATCCATACTTCATATCGTATTCGAATGTCATAGATTCGACCATTCAAAACCGATTTGCCGGAGCTTATAACAACATTAAGTAAATAACACAGCGGAATAAAAGAATAATACATTGATATACAGCTTTGATACAATATCTGATACAACAGATGATCCAATAGATATCAATATACATCAGAGATATGATACAATAATATAGCAGCGGAAAAGAAAAATAGATAACATCTAGCAGTGGAACAAATAACTCTAAGATAGTCTTCAAGGAAGAACTCCAAAAATAACTACAACTCCATTTCCAAGAACCAATCCAGCAATAGCTCGAACTCCCAATAACGATGCACATAGATAAGCAACTGCAGTCTGATCCAAAGATTGAACTAGCTCCAGATAATCTACTAAACCTAGCTATCTGAAAAACCCAACTCTAGACTGCTCGTGTAGAAAATTTTGAGCATCCAGAGTTTAGGAAAGAAACAATAAACTCCGGATCAGTCATGAGACTGGTGTGAGAAACAAAATCAGTTTTATCTTTAAAAACAAGCAACGAAATATTTTAAAATCAATTCGTAATGCTTCTTAGAAAATGAGACTACCATAAGGCCTCCCGCACACACACACAATGCAAACGCAGAATCGGAGGAGATTTCTCCTTATGATAGTCAAAGATGCTTGATACGCATTAAAAAGAAACATTTGATATTATTACTAGTGCATAGTGTAGTAAAAATCATTTTGAAAGTAAAGATATAAATCTTAGCCAACATAGACATTTCGAACTATGCCTACTATAGCTACCATCCAAACAGTGGGGCGCCACCATAAGTGAATGATAGGTTCTACAACTAAAACTGTACAAGGTACGTATTTGAAGAATGGATTTCCAACAAATGGTCAGGCCAAGGAACTTCCCATCACCACATGGAAACGCCTCTGTAAGGACGCCCCGAGAACCCAACTGGATCTTTGCCAAACAAGGTCGGCTACCCCCCTTCCCGGGGAATATACAAAACCTCAGATATGCCACCCCCGGTCCTTTGGGACCTTTATACGAGGCGCCTCTAAACCAACAACCACACAGAAATAAATATAGTATGTCCACATGAGTAAGTATCAGGGCTCCATACCATGACACTACCATTTTCCAGAAGGAATGGTCATACCCTAGGGAAGCTATCCCTGAAAACCTTGCCGCACAATTCCTGTTTCGACCATTACCGGTTTGTGAGGCTCGACGAATTCTCATCCACAAAGCCACGCTTTGGTACAAAGCCATGCTTTGGGTCCACAAATGATCATAGAAATGATCACAAAGATAAACGATCAAACAAATGATCCTATCACAAATGATCAACACAATGATCATTTCACAGCAACACTCAGCATGTCACATTACCAAATTGGGAATATATCGCTAATAACCTTCAACTACATAACGTCTGAGCTCGTACGTCTCAGAGAAGGGTGTTAAGCTAAGAGAGTAAATTCTCCGCCACCAACAGAAATATATTTAAAAGAAATCAGCTTTATATCTCAAATTGTAATGTCAGACATAACAATCCATACAAGTCTGTTCTGGATTTAGAACAGAACCGAAGGCACTTCCAATGAAGCCCTTGCAATCCAGGTATTCACAATCCCGATTGGACTTCCCATCACTTAGGGAGAACTCTATACCGGAGCAACTCGGTGCAGAGTCAATCGACAGGTCATCCTATCGCTCTCGCAAATACCCGGTCTTCACCACCGGTCTTCAAATGCTATCCATAACGTCGAATCACATATTCGGAATGGGTTATACGACCCAAAGGTCCTTTCCCGGCTAACCCGAATAGTAAGCGAAACATTTAAAACATATGGATAAGGAATTTCAATTAAGTCACAACTTAACAATCCAAAACTTTTCTGTCAAATGGTTTAAACAAATTACCATTTCAAATCTTTTAAACAAAAAGATTTATTTCACAAAGTTCACCCAGTTTCACAAAGATCCATTTATGGATTTCAAAACAATTTCCATTTCAATTGGATTAACTCATTAAATCTTTAAATCAAAGATTTAACTCATAGTTTTCAAAATTCGATTAACTTGTTGAATCTTTAAATCAAAGATTTAACTTATAGCTTTCAAAATCATTTCCAAAGATTCATTCATAGCGTTTCAAAAACAATTTTAATTCAAGTTGGATTAACTCATTCGGTCTTTGAATCAAAGATTTATTTCATAGCTTTCAAAACATTTCAATTCTATTTCAGCTTGAAACCCTTTCAACATAATTGGGAGATCCTTTCTTTAAATGAAAGCTGTTATTATTTGAAAACAAGTAGTTTTCGTTTCGAAGAAATTCGATCTTATTTATACAAGTTTAAATCTTTTGGGTTAATTCAAATTCCCAAAAACAACACTTCAAAAATGGTTTGACTCATATATAACTAGTATAATATCGTTAATCCCTAGTTTCAAATCATAGAATTCAATTTTAAGTATTGAATTCAAATTGAAATCAAAATATTTAAATTTCAAATCTTAATCAAGTTATTCAAAATAATTTCATCTTTGAAATTCTATTTCAATTGCTTTTCACTTTAAACCCAATCCATTTTCAAAACATTTGAATTAAAATATTCAACTTTAAAAATCATTTCAAAAATTTGTGACTTAATGGATTTCCTCGTGAAATCCATATTTTGTGTGTGTATGGTGTGGTCCAGGGGTTCAACACAATAGTGCAACATTATTCAATTATCACCGATTAAAACATAGAAATATAGTTGACAAAGCGATATAAACATAACGCTTATCGCTCATTCACAGATTCATAGATAATATGTAAATAAATGAATAATCATACACGGCTCAATATACAGAACAAAATATCACAGATCGGATAGGGCAATTAATTCAAGGCATCACATACAATATAATCATTCATAAGTATTAAGGTCAAGCATTTAATAAACATTTATAAGCAGGATTAATTATTTGTTTAATCCCAATCAATTCAATTTATTTCCTAGTAAATTGATTACTTATGAATTTATTATCTAATCCTGATTTATTAATTAATTACAAATAATTTGATATAAATTAATTTATCAAACACTTTAATTAATTCTTCTTAATTAATAAATTAATTAGATTAACCTTAAAGTTGATTTCATAATCTTTTAACCTTAATTTCAATTTCATTTAAGAAATTAAACCTTTAATCATTTTCATTAGTTAATTAACCTTTGACTTATATTGGTTAATCTCAAATTAATTACTTAATTAATTTATTACATTTTCCTTGAATTAATTATTGCTTAATCACTTGATTAATCAACTTTAACCGTATTTTATAAAAATTTACTAACTATAAATAATCCATTAATTAATCCTATCTAATTAATGATTTCTTGATTAAAATTAATTAATTCTTGATTTATTCACTTAAACCTTTAATTTATTAAATTAAACCCTTACTTTCTTAATTAATTAAATCCAAATCATTAATTAATTTAACTTAACATTTTAATGAACTATCTTTGAGATAAAATCATAATTTTTATAATTGATTCAATTATCATTTCTCAAACACTTTTGAAAACATTTTGTTTCAAATTCACTTTTAAATTCCATTTCAAACTATTTGAATTTAAAATAACTACAAATTTAACTTTGCAATTTTAATCTATTTTAAATTCAAATTTTTCTCATACATTCAATTGCTTTTAAATTAACTTATTTAACTATGAAAATTCAGATTTTTAAAATAGATAAATTATTTAACTTGTAAATTCAAGTTTTAAACATTTGATAACTTGTTTTAAACCTTGTTTCAAATTCCAAATTTTATTTTTCAATTTTAAGATTCAAAAGTGTCATCTCAAATTTTACTTTAACTTTGAATTCAAACGCTGTTTAAAACCTAGATCAAATTCTGAATTTAAATTTCAAAACATTGTTTACATCCTGCTTTAAAAAAATTTGAACTGAGTTTTAAAACCTGAAACAGTCAGGTTTGCAAAAATCTAAAATGCTCCACTGTCTTGAGCCAACACAAACTAGCTTCGAGAAAAAGAAAAAAAAACCCCCATCGCTTCAAGTAAACACTCGAATGACCCGAGGCAAAACCATATTTTACACGAGCTACTCGAGTACCCTCAACCCCATCTTCTTAAACTCTGGCACACGCAACTACATGTGCACCTGCACCAACGACTTCGTCCCCGCCGATCACCAATGATGATCTCTTCAAGTCGGCTATCATACTTTAACTCAATTTCAAACTTCAGATCATTGATTCAAACGCAAATTCGAATTCGAGCCTTTCACTTGAACCTGGAAGACAAAAACTGGAACCACCATTCTTCCTGTCAGTACCTCATCCTCGATGCCTCGACCACCGGAATTCGCGCAACTACAGCCTTCGCTTCGTCATCCACCTAGACATCATTTCCCAAGGGCACGAGCCACTCGGTGCTCGTATAAGGCCGTGGCGCTCAAATTTCCGACCATCAGAATTTTAGGGTTAGAAACCCAAAATCCACACCGCCATCACCTCACTGATCGAGAGCAACTCCGATGATTTTTTCCAACATCTCAGTAGGTTCCTCCACCCTCATGCACAAAGTCGTTCTCCCCAGTTCAACGTATGGCCGGAAATTGATTAAAGACCATTTCCAGATCATCTACTAATTTTTCTTCGCATACTCAATGAAAAATTTCCATCTTTAATTGAAAAATCCTATCTTCTGATAACAAATCTAGTTATATAATTTGATTTAAGTTTCATGATACTCGCATTAATCATAAAGTTAAGATTTTCCCTGTAAAATAAATTTTTCAGATGTTATAAAGCTCTATTTTACTGATGACCTTCTCCAGATCTTAAATTAAGTATAAACAAACTTGTTTTGTTTAAACTTCAAAGTCTAATGATGATTTAATGAAGTGAAAGTTGAATTCTAAGTTGATTTTCTTTTGCAAAGCAAAACCTGGAAGCTAAATACAGAGAGTACTCTGTTAATTCACCTGCATTACATATCATACTTGCCTATGTACTAAATAGAATTGAATTGATATTTACACATTTCATACTTACTCAAGATGAATATTCAACAGATATATATGCTTAATCATTTAAGAGTGAGGTTACTCACATGATTTACAAAGACTTAATTTGAACAGGCTCTTGAATTTGAAATCTGAAGCAAACTGAAAACTCCTCTGGTAAATCCCTTGGTTTGCTAAGTTGTATTGATATGTATTGGTTAAGTTGGATGATTTTTTAAGTTTTGAAATAGTTTACTTCAGATCTTTAGTTTGGCTTTCAAATTAAAATGAAAAGGCAGAGATATATAGCAAAGAGTTGCAGACAGGTTGATATAAAGAAAGAGGTGTACAGGTTGATTTCATTATCTAGTACAAGTGATATTATCTGTTCAACAGGTATGGCTGAGAAGAAAAAAATGTGTGCTAGCATTTAATGCCAAGGTATGTGTCTCCATACTTACCTTACTTGCATGTTTTATAGTTCATACTTATTCATTTTCTTACCTGGCAGCCTTTTTGTATTTTAATATTTTTCCCACATACATTGTTTATTTGTATAAAGACATCTTATTTTACTTTGTTTTGTTAACCTTGCATATTTATCTACAACTTTGTTTCATAGTTAAGTGTCGTTTCTTTTCTTTTCTTATGACTTACATATTAATTTTCAACTTAAATACTTATCGTTTTGTATTTTTGTTTGTTCATGCTTATGTAAATTATTATTATCTTCTTTTGCTTTTTATTTATTCTATATTTTTGTTTGTACATAGATGTTTAATATGTTTGTTTGGTTCCATACTTAACTTTTATTTATCTCTATTTATAACTCAAATATTTATTTTACTTATATTTTTAGTTCAAATATTTATCATGAATTTTAATTTAATAATTATTGTTTTATATTTTTCTATATACACATACATATATAGTATTTAAATTCAAATGAAATATATATATATATATCTATATATATATATATAATTTTAAATTTACTCATATATGCTCAAATACATATATATATATATATTCTCATATATATACATATATGCAAATTTTCAAATCAATTTGACTTAATATATTTTCTATTTGAATCGGGGAAACTCGCATCTCTTAAATCGATAAATTTTACAATTTTAATTCAAAAATTAAACAAGTCATAAATTAAAATTAAATTAAATTCTAGGGTCGTTACAGATAATGCTTATCAGTTGAGACTGCCGGATCATATCCATACTGCCGACGTTTTCAACGTCAAACATTTAATTCCTGACGCAATGGATATAACGGATGACAACGAAATGAAGATTTCGTGTCAAACTAATCGATGAAACGATTATGGGAAACAATATAAATCGATGGATTGAAAATACCCAAGTGCCCGAATCCATTGATCTCAAGAGATACCGGATTCTAACTATCTCCAACACGTTGATCGCGCACGATACCGTGTTAAAAGATCTACGATTCTTCTACGTTGATCTCGCGCACGAAATTCCGTGAATCGGCTTCAAATCCATTGATTCTAGCACACTCGAGTAACCGAAAATGGAGAAAGGAGACAACGCTCAACTTCCAATTTTAAAGAGGCACAAAGCACTCAAACAAAAGTTTATTCAAAATCAACCTCCTTTATAAATGACACACACTAGGGTTACAACTCACACGGCACACAACCTAACATAGGTCGTTAACGACCTAACAGACTCAAGTTACAGCAGCACGACTTACGACCTAAAAAACACACGGCTAACGACATACAGTAAACGACCTAAACTAAACGAGTTACAACAAACAACATATACAATACGAGTTACAACAATAACGACCTAACACCATGCGACAATATATCGACCTATAAATATAACACACACGACCTAAAGACTCAGTAACTCAAGAAATCCATGTGGCATAAGCTTCATCGACATAAGAATTCTGCATCAGGTGAGCGACTCAATATCTAGACGACATAACTCGAAAGTGACTTAAAGACTTGCGGTATAAGATGACAAAAGTCGTTAGGTCGCGAGCGACCTACTTCCAAACGAGCGACTTAAGGACAAGTGGTATAACTCGTTAACTCGCTGGTTGGTAACTCGTTAGATCGCTACCTCCTCATCTACTGCGTATCTTGCATAAGTCGCTTGACTCGCTTGGTTGGCTTAGCTCACTAGGTCGTTCTAGGGACTCAAGGTTCAGGAACGAACATGAACGACTTAAGAGATGCGAGCGACTTAAGCACACGAGTCATAATCACCATGGTGCACTGCATCATCCTCCCCTAGTTGAACAGAATTCGAACTCGAATTCACATTTTCCTCTTCTTCAAAACGCTTATCCTCATGATACGAAATCAAGTGTCTGTCGTTAAAAACATCGGCAGTACGGACATGATCCGGCAACCTTAACTGATAAGCATTATCATTGATCTTCTTCAAGATTTCTACTGGACCAATCTTTCCAGCTTTCAATTTGTTCTAAGTTCTAACTGGAAAACGATCTTTCGTCAATACAGCGTAAACAAAATCACCTTCTTTGAAGTCCACACTCCTTCGCTTCTTATCTGCCAGTTGCTTATATTTCTCATTTGACTTAAGCAATCGTTTATGAACAATCCTGTGGCACTCCTGCAATTTATTCACGAAATCACGAGCTCGTTTAACAACCCTTTTTTGAAATGGAACTATCGACAAATCCAACGGTCCCTTCGGAATTGCTGAATATACCACTTAAAACGGACTAAATCCAATACTTCGATTAACCGCATGATTTTGTGCGAAGTCCACCTGACACAATTTCATATCCCAGCTCTTCAAATTATCTTTCACAAGACATCTCAACAAAGTTCCCAAAGATCTGTTCACCACTTCCGTTTGCCCATCAGTTTGTGGATGATAGGCGCTACTAAAATTCAGCTTAGTCTCAACCATCTTCCACATACTCAACCAAAAATGACTTAAAAATCGAGTATCTCGGTCAGAAACAATGGTCTCAGGTAGTCCATGTAGTCGATACACCTCTTTAAAGAACAATTGAGCAACCCGGACTGCATCAGCAGTCTTTTTACAAGCTATGAAATGTGCCATCTTCCAAAATCTATCCACCACAACATATATAGAATCGTTTCCTCGTTGAGTTCTTGGCAAACCCAAAACAAAATCCATGCTAACATCAACCCATGGTCTAGTAGGCATGGGCAATGGCATATACAATCCTGCATTCGTAGCTGTCCCTTTGGAAACTTGACATATGTGACATCTCTCCACAAATCTTTCAACTTCTTTCCTCATGGAAGGCAAAAAATATGATTGAGAAATTAACTGCAAAGTACGATCTCTTCCCACATGACCTTCTTCATGCAATTCTTTCACAATCTTCATTCGCAAACTGCACTCTAGTATACACAACTGGTTTCCTTTAAATAGAAAGCCATCTATCAACACATACTCATCTGTCTTCCCCTTCTCGACTTCATCTACAATCTTCGCAAAGTAAGGATCCTCAATAAATAATTCTGGAAGTACATCAAACACCGTCACTTCAACTCTCATTGTAGTCAACAAATGATTTCTTCTACTCAATGCATCTGCCACTCTATTTGTAACTTCTGACTTATTCTTTACAACAAATGTAAACTGCTGCAAGTATGCGATCCGTGAAGCTTTCCTGGCTGCAATCTTGTCCTGTCCCTGCAAATGTTTCAATGCTTCATGATCCGTATATAACACAAACTCTTTATAAAACAAATAGTGTCTCCAATGCTTTATGGCTTGAACAATAGCATAGAACTCCAAGCCATAAGTACTATATCTCATCTTTTCTCCCGAAAGCTTCTCACTGAAATAAGAAATTGGACGACCCCTTTGACTTAATACCCCTCCAATTCCAACTTTAGATGCATCAGTATGTAATTTAAATAGCAACTGAAAATCCGGCAAAACTAGAATTGGTGCTGTCGTCAAAAGTTCCTTGATTCGCTCAAAAGCAAATCCTGCTTCCTTCGACCATGAAAACTGCTTGCCCTTCATACAATCAGTAACAGGTGCCATCACGCTACTGAAATATGGAATAAACCTTCAGTAGAATGATGCTAAACCATGAAAACTTCTCACTTCAGTTATAGTCTTAGGCTGTGGCCAATTTCTGATTGCTTCAACTTTACTTTGATCCACCTGGATACCTTCTTTGGACAATACATACCCCAAAAACAAAACACTATGCGTCATGAACACTCATTTCTTTGTTGCCGCATAAAATTGCTCCTAACGAAGTATCATCAACACTTCTCGCAAGTGCTGTAGATGCTCTTCCGTGCTTCCACTGTATATCAATATATCATCAAAGTATACCACAAAGAACTTTCCAATAAATGGTCGAAAGATCTGATTCATCACCCGCATAAAAGTACTAGGTGCATTCGAAAGACCAAATGGTATGACCAGCAATTCATACAACCCTTCCCGTGTCTTGGATGTTGTCTTCCATTCATCCCCTGGTCGAATTTGAATCTAATGATATCCACTCTTCAGATCAATCTTTGAAAAAATAGCAGCTCCATTCAACTGGTCTAACAAGTCATCCAATCTAGGCATCGGAAATCTGTACCTCACTGTAATCTTGTTTAGTTCTCAACTATCTGTACACATTCTTCAAGTTCCATCCTTCTTCGGCACTAACAATACTGGTACTGCACATGGACTTAAACTTTCTTGTACGCGCCCTTGTTCAAGTAACTCTTCCACCTGCCTTCTCAACTCTTCGTGCTCCTTTGGACTCATTCTATAATGTGGTCTATGTGGTAACATAGCTCCCGGAACAAGATCTATTTGGTGTTGTATGTCTATCAACGGTGGTAACTCTTTTGGCAATTCTTTAGGAAATACATCTTCAAACTCCTTCAACACTGGCTTAACTTCTTCAGGAATTTCAATTGCTTCACTACTTTCACGTCCAATTAACAGAAATACTTCAGGCTCATCCTCTACTTTCTTGACAAATTCCTTCAAAGATAACAGAGTCTTTAGTTCTTCAATCTCCTCCAACTTGTTTTCACTTTGTTGTCGCTGTTTAGGAACTAAAGTGATTTTAGTACCCTCGAACATGAAACTATAGCAGTTAGTCCTCCCATCATGTTGCACAGCTCCATCGTATTGCCACGGTCTCCCCAACAACAAATGACATACATCCATATCTACCACGTCACACCAAATTTGATCTTTATACTTCTTTCCGATGGACAAAGTTACACAAGTTCTTCGATTAACTTTCACTTTCCCACCTTTCCTCAACCACGCTAACTTGTAAGGTTTGGGATGCTTCTCAGTCTTTAACGCCAACTTCTTTACAGCTTCTGCAGATATGATGTTATCACAACTTCTTGCATCGATAACAAACTTACAAACTCTTCCCAAAATAGTGCACGTTGACTGAAAAATGTTACTCCTTAACCAACTTGAATCATCCTCTTGCTTTGGTTTTAAGCAAAATCTCCTTATCATTAAAGAATATCCTTCATCTCCCGCCAATAATTCTTCTTCCTCCTCAATTTGTGGTGAATTGGAACATTCTATTTTTGCATCCTCATCCTCAACCTCAACAACCATCGCTCGCTTCTTAGGCTTCGGACATTCATTGCTCTTGTGACCAAACTCCTGAAAATTATAACATTTGAAATTGTTGTTGAGCTTGGTCTTAGCAACTTCATTGACAATCGGTTTACTAACAACCTTGGAAACATTAGTATTGCTACTAGCCCCTTTCACTTGATTGTTGGAATTTGTAAACACACCACCTCCTCTTCTACCTTGCCTCTCCCAAGCTAGAGCCTTTTGGTGTGCTTCAGCAACGGATCTTGCATCAAACATATTCACCATATCCTGAATTTGCATTCTCAATCTTCCAACAAATCTAGCTGTCAACTGTTCCTCTGTCTCCATGATATCATTTCTAGCAATCTGTTGATAAAACTCATCTGCATAATCATTTACCGATTTCGTCCCTTGTCTCAAATTCTGTAAGCGCTGATACATAAGAGACTGATAATTATAAGGCAAGAAAGTGGCCTTCATCAACTTCTTCATCTTCTCCCATGAAACAATCTTCGACTTTTCCATTCTCTCCCGTGTAAGTTTAGTTTGTTGCCACCATGCCATAGCTCTTCCTTTCAATCGTGTAGCAACCAACTTAACTCTATGATGCTCAGGTACTTCCTTGAAGTCAAAAATTTCTTCAACATTCGATAACCAATCCAGAAACTCTTCCGCTATCATTCCTCCTTTGAATTCTGGTATCTCTGTTTTCATCCTCGACACCCATTTACGATCATCTTCTACATCCCAATATGTATTTCGTACTTGGTCTCGATCTCGATAATGAACACTACCTCTATCACCATCTTCATCATAATCAAAGGTACTTCTGTATCAATCTCGACCATCAACATCTCTATTGATCACGCATATCTCTTCTACTATGCCTTTCAGTATCACGATATGGTTCATCTCCAAACTCACATGGAGTTCTTCTCTCTTCATTCCTGTACTCATGGTATTCTATTCTCATTGAAACTGATGATTCTCTTCGATCTCGATGGGATTGTGGTGACACCCTCCTCGCTTCCGTAACCGATGGCGAAACTCTGTTTCCTCCATGGTTCGAGATTGGTGACCTTCTCCTTTGACTTTGATTCATATCATTCATCAATTTCTCTAACTTTCCAATTCCTTCGTCGAACTTTTCATTAATACGTTGTTCCATTTTCTCGGCTTCTTATCTTCGATACACATCTTCAACATTTTGAAATCGATTAGCACGTCTCGGAGGCATTGTCAAATCTTCAACAAATCCAAACACACTCTTCAACTAGCACAACTTCTATAACTCTCAGCCTGCACTTAGCTTGGCTCGGCTGTAATTGCTTTAACTCTCGGCCTTGATCTACACAAGTGATGCACACCTCCACTTATAGCTCGGATCTAACTTCGACAATTCAAATCTTCTCCCAATAGGCGCGGATTAGCTATGATTAGTTAAGTCTAGCTTTGATACCAAATTAACACAGCGAATATAACGGATGACAACGAAATGAAGATTTTGTATCAAACTAATCGATGAAAAGATTAGGTGAAACAATATAAATCGATGGATTGAAAATACCCAAGTGCCCAAATCCGTTGATCTCAAGAGATACCGGATTCTAGCTATCTCCAACACATTGATCGCGCACGATACCGTGTTAAAAGATCTACGATTCTTCTACGTTGTTCTCGCGCACGAGATTCCATGAATCGGCTTCAGATCCATTGATTCAAGCGCACTCGAATAACCGAAAATGGAGAAAGGAAACAACGCTCAACTTCCAATTTTAAAGAGGCACAAAGCACTCAAACAAAAGTTTATTCAAAATCAACCTCCTTTACAAATGACACACACCCCTATTTATAGGGTTACAACTCACACGGCACACGACCTAACATAGGTCGTTAACGACCTAACAGACTCAAGTTACAACAGCACGACTTACGACCTAAAAAACACACGGCTAACGACATACAGTAAACGACCTAAAATAAATGAGTTACAACAAACAACATATACAACACGAGTTACAACAATAACGACCTAACACCATGCGACAACATGTCTTCCTCTGAATATAACACTCACGACCTAAAGACTCAGCGACTCAAGAAATCCATGTGGCATAAGCTTCAGCGACATAAGAATTCTGCATCAGGTGAGCGACTCAAGATCTGGACGACATAACTCGAAAGCGACTTAAAGACTTGCGGTATAAGATGACAAAAGTCGTTAGGTCGCGAGCGACCTACTTCCAAACGAGCGACTTAAGGATAAGTGGTATAACTCGCTAACTCACTGGTTGGTAACTCGTTAAATCGCTACCTCCTCCTCTACTGCATATCTTGCATAAGTCGCTTGACTCGCTTGGTTGGTTTAGCTCGCTAGGTCATTCTGGCGACTCAAGGTTCAGGAACGAACATGAACGACTTAAGAGATGCGAGCGACTTAAGGCTCACGAGTCATAATCACTATGGTGCGCTGCATCAATTCCGTATCATGAGCATAAGCTTGTCGAAGAAGAGGAAAGTGTGAATTCGGGGTCGAATTCTTTTCAACTAGGGGAGGATGATGCAGCGCACCTTGTTATGCGACCTAACGACTTATGCCTTAAGTCGCGCCCAAGTTATGCCAACCAGCAACGTAGCATGTTATGCTTTAGGTCGCTTACCCTAAGTCGCTCAGGACATACGAGCGAACTACGACCTAGAGAGGAATGCGAGTTAAGTCACAAGTTTAAGAGCAACGACCTAACAAGTTTATACCACATTTCCTTAAGTCGTTTGAAGCTTATGTCGTTCCATCATCTTAAGTCGCTCACTGCATCCAAGGCCGCATTTACTTTTAAGTCGCTCTTGTTCTTAGGTCGCGAGCAGATTCCCTATGTCGCGAAGCTTAGGTCGCTCCAACCTTATGTCGTGAGAATTCTTAAGCCGCTTATCTACTTAAGCCGCAAATGCAGAAGATTCTTTATACCGCATTGGACCTTATCTCGTTAAGGTGCAAGATCCTGAAGCTTATGTCGCATGAAGTTAGGTCGAGTATGTTGTTATATTTTAACTCGTAGGTCGTTGTACTTATATCGTGTTGTATATTTTGTTGTTGTAACTCATTTTTTTTAGGTTGTTGTAGTTAGGTCGCGTCTGCTAGGTCGTGTACCTGTGTGTTGTAAGTCGCCTGATGGTAGGTCGCATGTTGTTGTTGAGTTGTGTTATTGCTGAGTCGCGTATGTTAGGTTGTTGAAGCTGGGGCCGTGTGAGTTGTAAATTGCTATAAATAGCTAGGTTGTGTCATTTGTAAAGTTGGTTGATTTTGAATAAACTTTTGTTTGAGTGCTTTGTGCCTCTTTTAAAATTGGAAGTTGAGTGTTATCTCCTTTCTCCATTTTCGGTTATTCGAGTGCGCTCGAATCAACGGATTTGAAGTCGATTCACGGAATCTCGTGCGCAAGGTCAACGTAGAAGAATCGTAGATCTTCTAACACGGTATCGTGCGCGATCAACGTGTTAAAGATAACTAGAATCCGGTATCTCACGAGATCAACGGATTTGTGCATTTATCCTTGGTATCATTAATCCATCAATCCATACTTGCATCATTCCATCGTTGTTTTGTTCGTTGTGCATCATTTGATCACAACTTGAAGTAATTCGCTGCGTCAGTGAACTAACATAGTATCGAGCTCTCTCTGTGTATTCAAGTACTCGTGGTTTGTATTATTTTTTATTTTGTTTTTTACTTTTTTATTTTTACTATTTGGAACAAAAATTTCATTTGGCTTATTACTAACAAGAATTACTTATGCGTACATATTGCTTATGCAAATGGAAAGATTTGGAATTCGGAATTTAGGATTCAAGGGTGCCTTTGCAACAGTCAATAGGGTGCTACTCATTCTTCTACATAGATGATATTAGAACACTTTCTAGACCTTACTTTCTTTGTAATAGTCAATACCGTGATACTTATTGACTTTTATGTCAAAGATATTTTGGCCGATTGCTTTTAATATTTCCTTATGTGGACCTTATTTCCGATACCTTTTAATTGGAGACTTTTATGGTATTTCCATTCAGTAAAGATGTCTTTATTGGACCATTTTATTAAAAAATTGTACTTACCTTAGGTTAGCGTGTAATATATAACGCATCCAAAGAATTAACTTTATAGCTAATAATTATTACAGGAATTACTTCTTTTATGAAGATGCCATGAAAGCTTGAAGAGACGTATCCTCAAGGAGAAGAGGTGATATATCAGTATTATTTTCTTTTATTATGTTGATGGGGATTGCAAATACGCACTAGTGTATCAATTATCTCATCGATTATGCAAGCATAAACATCATGCACTTTAACTATCCTTAAGTGTTGGCAGCCATAGTTTATGCAAGATAAATGGATTGATAACTTTAGTTTAAATCAGTTTTCTCTTTAGGTCTCATATTTGCCCTATAAATGGGCATCAATACTAAGCATCATGCAACGTAGATACTTGAAATCTGAAGTGTATAGGACAGTCAAGCTAAAGCTTATAAGTTGCTTATTTCTTTCTTCTTCTCAAGAGTGAAAGGAAATAACTTGTTTAGAATTTTTGCCTAGGGCAACTAAATACATCGGGCCGGGCCTGCCTTTAGTTTATCAAACAAAATGAAGTTCTATTTTGAATCTACAGTTGCCAATTAAGAGCAAGAAAGAAAAGAAAATAAGTCCTTATCCAATTACAATTCAACCAACTCCACTAATATAAACGAAAAAGGAAATATGCTAGTCAACTTTTACCATATTCATTCCCTTAGTTTTAGACAATGTTAATAGTAAAATTTTAATTGGATGATTAAAAATTGAGTCAAGATTATAGTTTACACAAGCTATGTTTTAGTAAAAATGCCTACCTTTATATGTTTTTTCTTCCTATTTAATTTGCTTAGAATTTTTGCCTAGGGCAACTAAATACATTGGGTCGGGCCTGTCTTTAGTTTATCAAACAAAATGAAGTTATATTTCAATCTGCAGTTGCCAATTAAGAGCAAGAAAGAAAAGAAAATAAGTCCTTACCCAATTACAATTCAACCAACTCCACTAATATAAACGAAAAAAGAAATATGCTAGTCAACTTTTACCATATTCATTCCCTTAGTTTTAGACATTGTTAATAGTAATTATAATTGGATGATTAAAAATTGAGTCAAGATTATAGTTTACACAAGCTATGTTTTAGGCAAAATGCAAAAATAATTTTTATCCGCGCGTACGCACAATACTAAAATTAACGAGGACTTGGGAAACTATTTTCTAATTGTTACACACTTCACGTAGTTTAAAGGAAAATGATTGTCCCTACCATTGTAACTGGGCTCCCTATTTGCTTTACTTTTATCTGTGCAACTTTGCACATTTATTATAGATTTCAGGGCCGGTCCAAGGTCATTTTGGGCCCTGGACAAAGTAATAATTTGGGCCCCAACAAATTAGTAAGACTATTTAATATAAATAAAATAAAAAAAACATATATGAGAATACAATATTTGCATATATAAATTAATTTTTTTCATAAAGCAATAACTACAATTTTGTTTAAAAGTAGCCAAGTTACAAGATATTGATTATAAAAGATACACAAAAGCTCAACAATAAATCTCATTTAAAAATATCTCTTAGTGCATTTTTTGAAGCAAAATCATTAATTATATCATCTTGATCAATATTTTCCAACATGTCCTTCTCAATGCACAATATTGCTAGTCCATTCAATCTATCTTGTGACATAGAAGTGCGTAAATATGACTTTAGCAATTTTAATTTAGAAAAACTTCTTTCAGCAGACGCCACAGTAACTGGAATAGTCAATAATATTCTGTAGGCAATCATCACATTTGGAAACATATCCAATTCTTTCACAAACTCTAAAATCTTAATGGAGGTCCACGATTTATCTACTTCATATGCTTCCTTTGATAACATTACCTGCAACACTTGTAATTCTGAATGTAAATTTTTTCCAATAACATCAAAATGGTCATCTTTTTTTAAAGCGTTTTCAAGATTCATGCAAGCCATTAATAACTCATGATCATTAAGATTAATTAACTTTTTAGCATCAAACAAGAAACCAAATATGGACTCAAAATATTTCATTTGTTCGAATCTAGGCTTCAATTGAGAAAGTGCAATATCAACTATACAAAGGAAGTAATCAATTCTAAATGATTCTTGTGCTGATAATTGTTCTTTTTCGTTATCTAATATTTCATCAAATTGCCTTTTTCTACGACTTTGACGTTTCATAGGAAATATCGGCTCAATTTCCATATCAAAAGCTAATTGTTTTGCATCTTCTAATGCTAAATTAAATCCATCTTCTCTGTACTTTTCAAAAAAACAATAAGTGCATCCAATTGTTTAACAGCAATATCGAGACGCATATGTTCAGATTGTAACTTTTTACTGACTAAGTTTATTTTATTCAAAACATCGTGCCAGATAACTAGAGATAATAAAAATTCAAAGCTTGAAAGTTCACATGTTGCTAAAGTTTGTGCATCCCTACCGAACTTGGCATCTTCAGTAGTTTCAGCTAATTTAAACAAAGCTTCTCTAATTTCAAGAAGTTGTGATTTTATTGCTTTAATACTTTCGATATGGCTTTACCAACGTGTATTTGATAATGATTTTAGTGTTAAACCTTTTATATGCTCAAGTAATATGCTTCATCGTTTTGTTGAGTTAGAAAAAACAGTATATATGCATTAACATGCTCCAAAAAATGATTTTGCTTTATGGTAACAATTTGCCATATTACAAAGAACTAAATTAAGACAATGAGAGCCGCATGGCATGTAAAATTCTCTAGGATTTATTTGAAGCAATCTTGTTTGTACTCCTTGATGTCTTCCACTCATATTAGATCCATTATCATACCCTTGTCCCCTTATATCATCAATATCAAGTCCAAGCTTTGTCATTACAACTTGTAGTTCATTAAAAAGGGCCAAACCGGTTGTATCTACAACATTAATGAACTCTAAAAAAATTCTTCTATTTTTATTGGTGTACTTAACATATCCACGCATCTTACTATTAAATTCATTGTTCTTTGTGACTTGAATCAGGAGTGCAATCTAAAATAATAGAAAATTTTTTTGCCTCTTTAATTTTTCTAATTATAGCATTTTTTACTTTCAATCCTAAAATCGTTATCAATTCATTTTGAATTTCATGACTAAGATAATGATGATGAATTTGTTTGTTCCTAATGAGTTGATAATGGTGTTGCATTACTGGGTCAAACTCGGAAATCATATCAATTAGACCTAAAAAGTTACCTTTAGCATCATCGTCAATTTTTTCATTACTTCCACGAAATGCTAAGTTATTTATTGCAAGACATTTTACGACCGCAATAATTCTAATCATGACATTTTTCCAATGTAGAGTATTATTTCTAATTTGCATTTGTAATTCTTTATCAATAGTTTGATTTTTCTTTAATCTAAATTTTAACATCTTTAATGATTTTAAATTTTGAAGATGTTCGATACTATTTTCATGTTGTTCAAGTGTCTTGCTAAGATGTTTCCAATCTCTAATTCCATCACTTGCGAGTTGACTTCGAGACAACTTAGTTTTGAACAACTTACAACAAAAGCAGAAAACTTTATCCAACTCTTTTGATTATACTAACCATTCTCTATCACGACTCTCACCGTTTGGTAAAATTTGAGTATAATGAATTGATGAAAACTTTCTAGAGTGTTCGTCTAAAGGATATTTGATATTAGCTTCTCGTTTTGGACCATTTTCAACAAGTAAATCACGCATATTTCCACTAAGATTATCCCAAAATCTAGGGTCATAAATATTTAAATTAAAGCTTGTTTTCTGATATTCAAGATTGTTGATATCATCATCCATATCATTTTCATTTCCTTTTAATTCTTCGCAATTAATTTGTTGTTGAAATTGATTTGATAAAGTTGCATCATTTCCACTGACAGTAAATTCATTAGTATGAAGATTATTAGCACCACTTGTTTCTTCAATTACGTCTACATTTTCATCATTTAATTCTTTATTTATTTCATTTTTATTTTCATTTACTTCTTCATAAACGGTTTGCTGTTTAGATTGATCTAATTCTAATAAATTGGCATCATTTTCATTTTCCTCTAAGTTAATTTGTTGCTAAGATTCAATTAAAATTTTTGATTGTTTATCAAAAAATTTATTTAGTGAAAACTTTAAACTTTGAGCAATATTTTCTTGCCTTTGTTTCTTTTTCCTTTTTTGGCTTCCAGAAAGATGTTTCATAATTTCAATCCAACAATTAAAGCAATAAAATCAGCTAATTAATATTTAGTAACAATAGAACCTGATTTGTAGATTGATTTCCTTCTCCAAATACTCAGTAACAATAAAACCTGCTATGAACAGCCTGAGCAGCCTGCAATTCATTAATTATAAGAAAACAACGTTAATCCAAATAATCAATTACTATGCAAATATTTGAAATTCCATTACCTGCGTGAGAAGATCTTGCTGCTGAAATGGAGAGATTCCAGCCGAATATAAAACAGAATTGAGAGAAGAGAAGACGATGCTGCTGAAATGGAGAGATTTGCTGAGAGCATGACTGCGTGAGAAGATCTTGCTGCTGAAATGAAGAGATTTCAGTCGAGGGGAAGCTATAAAACAGAATTCAGAGAAAATATCCGTTGAGAAGAAGGAAGGCAGAGAAGACGAGGCGATTTTGTGTAAAACGAAGTGATTTCTGATTCTTTCAACATAATTACTAATTACTGCTTTCTTTGTGCTTTGTTCCATCTAGGAATTAGGACAAAATGATAATGAAATTGTAAAAAATATTGGGCCCCCTAAAAAATAGGGCCCTGGGCAGTTGCCCAGTTTGCCCAGTACAAGTGCCGGGCCTAATAGATTTCAAACCCAGTACTCGAAATTATTAGTAGGTCTTTTTACTATTTTGTTTACTATTAAGTGTAATATGTAGTTTTACTAAGGTATAGAGAAGGAACAAAAGTGGAAAAGCAGGACAAAGTTGAAAAAGTAAACGCTTTTCATTATGGGCATGAAAATTTAGTTTGTAACTTTTCTATAAAGTTGTATACATCAACACATGTAACGACCAGCCTTTTGGACAGTTTAAATCGACAATAAAACTCACATGTCAAACTCAAACCAAAAGGGAGGATTTTTATGTGGTAAATAAGAAAAAAACAGGGAAAGAAAGAAAAACAAAATCTCACAGCGGAATGAAAAATTTAATAATCAAATAAACAATTCATGAAGCTTTTTGCAAATAACATTTGATTTTACTTTACAATAGAGATCAGAGTACATACAATAGTAATAAATAAATAATGTAGCAGAATAACATGATGCGGTGCAAATAATATAATAAATAGTTATACTACTAAATCTTCGTCTTCGTCCTCCAAAAAGCAGTGTTCGATACGCTTATAAGCTCAAACGGTATAAGGTCAAACGGACCTAGACAAATTGAAAAGACAAATCACTCAAGTTAGAACTAAAAGATTTTATGTAAATTAAATCAGCAGTAAATAAATATGAGCGTAACGACATCAGAGATGTTTACGATGTTTGACATCTCCTATCCAATGTCTAACGTGAGTGCAATAACTTAAGAGTTGTTCGTGATTCCATCTCCTAAGAATCCATTAAACTATCTACACACATAGTACAATACACTATTATAATAGTGTCAGCAGTAAAATAAAGTATTAAAATAGCGTTAAGGCGTTTCCATATCCCCCTTAACATATTTTACATATTCCCATAGTTTATACAGTACCGTAATTCCTCCGTAAAATGGAGGGCTATCAGAGGGCACTCCAAAGGTATGGTACAAACCAGACTCATAGAAGGTGCGGTACGGCATGTGAACACGGCTCTCGAGGTAATGCCAGGGTAGGATTCTACCATTTTCACTCTCGGCCGGTGGTAACGCATAGCAGCTACTACTATCCACCTTGGAACACACTCCGATAATCAAATCGAGGGGTGACCATCGAATCAATCATAAAGTAATAGTATAGTATCGAAGAAATATGCCCGATCGGAGGTGTGACCTCGCTTGGCCCAGTATAGCTCTTGTTTTAGTCACATCTAAGCTGACTCATGGGAGTTAGGGTAAATACCTCAAACATAATCATTCGTCAAACCATCCTACTTCATTTTGGAATCTCCACCACGTACCTGTTGTTAAAGTGGTTTTCAGTATTGGCAGAGAGTGTGACAATATCCGATCCTAGTTTCTTTAACAACCAAACGCTTATTTCACACAGGATGGTTCCTTTACATTTCAAAAGTCAATTCATAATTAATATCAAAATATCATATTCGATTTCAAAACTTATTACTTTCGAAATCATATTCACTTTCGAAACCATATTCACTTTCAAAACCATATTCACTTTTGAAATTATCAATAAGATAGGTTAATTAAGTCCACATTCCAAAATCATCATATTTACTTAAATATGTCATTTCACAAAAAGGTATCAATTTCAAATCCCAATTTAGGTTGTATCATCATCAATGATATAAATATAAATACTTCAACTTTACATAATCTGAAATTTTAGAAAAATAGTTTAAATAGCCATAAATAGTTTCAATAGTTTTAAAAATAGTTTAAAATAGTTAAAATACTCTAAAATAGTTTAAATGATTTAAATAGTTTAAAATAAATTAAAATAGTTAAATTAGTTAAAATAGATTTAATTTAGATTAAATCAGATTTAAAATGATTTAAATAGGTTTAAAATAGATTAAATAGATTTAAATTATATTAAATAGATTTAAAATAAATTAAATAGATTTAAAATAGATTAAATAGATTTAAATTATATTAAATAGAACTAAAATAGATAAAATAAATTTAAAATAGATTAAATAAATTTTAAATAGGTTAAATAGATTTAAAATTGGTTAAATAAATTTAATTAATTTAAAATAGGTAAAATAAATTAAATTTGATTAAACAGATATTAATAGATTAAAATAAATTAAAATAGTTTAAATTAGTTTGAAATAGATTTCAAAGTTATACCCAAATATTTTCAATAACTCAATTTTGACAAAATACATTTATATTTGATAATTCAACTTTGAAATTCCAATTTAAATCCTTTGAATTATTTATTAAATCAATTCCAATTTCAGCATTAATGCTTGGATTTTTGAAAATAATTCAGTTTATATAAATCAATTTCTATTTCAAAATATTAGTTAACTGAATTCAAAATTTAAATATTTAAAAATCATTTAATTTAACCAATCCGGTACCCATATATAATTTTCTACCCTATGGTCAAGTGATACGGATATTTATCATTTCAATCCGCAATTTAAAATTTACGGGTATATATCATTTCAACCTACAATCCTAAAATTTAATTTCAAATACATGAAATCCTCGAGTCTATCATTTGAACCCATAATGATTTCTCCCTAATCTATCAAATCGTTCGCGTATGTATTATTTCAACCCATAAAGAACTTGTAGTGTTATAACAATACAAAATTACAACATCCAATCATTCAACATCAACAATCAAACATAAATTACAATCACCATACAATCAACCAATAAATAGCATCAATCAACTGATTATCATTAATAAGTATTAAATTGAGAAGTAAATTCAATATTAAATTAAGTGGCGATTAAATGTAATAAAAGTCATATTTAACTGGAATGACAATTTAAATATACCAAAGATCAATCAATCAATTTAATCACATCATAATTTTATTTTAACCGATATAAGATAATTTAGTAATTGTGAGTGGGTTAAAACACTTACCGTTGATTTCAAATCGGTTTGAAATCCAAAATAAGGTCAAAATTCAACATCTCAGCATTCATCCAAACTAGTTCGGAATTTCGATACAATCTCAAAGAAATAAATCGAGCTCAAATCCGAGTCCATATGCAAAAGATTTTAAGTTTTGAAGTTAAATGATTGAAAATAAAATAAAATAAACCACTGACACGCTGACACGTCACTCACACGTCATCCTCCCTATATGCACGCAAGCTTATAGATCAAACGCAAAAACAAGGCCAAAACCCATCTTTGACCGCCTAATATGTGCACCTCCGACCACTATATCACCTCCGACCACCACCATCGTATTCGTTGTCCTCAGCCGCACCTAGCCATAGCCAAGAAGTGGTTTTCGTTCGCCTCGTTTAGCATGCGTCGCCCTCCAAACCTCTAGGGTTTCGATCCTTAATTCCTACTTTCGGACCACCTCGCGTCGATCTGGGTGATGCGAGCACCATCATTCGATTCCTAAAATCCCCATCTACAAAACCCATAAGTTGATTTCATCGATTGTTGCTCCGATTGAAAAGTCCCCAATTGACTTTGATCCTGATTTCTGGTTGATCCGTGCACCATTACGAGAAATGAACATTTTTTGTAGATTCCATTCATCGAGACCTTTCCAACATATAAAATTCGATATAGTTTGAGGAGTTTTAATTTTGAAATTGATTGGGAGATCGAATTTTCTATTTGAATGTAAATTGGGTTTCTTCCATTAGGAAGGAGAAGCCAGAGAGAGTTATACGTACAATAATAAGAAATGAGAAACAATTACGGTTTACAACAGCCTAATAGGCAGATCTTAATTGGAGATGAATGGAATGGTTTGGATTGAACGACTACGTGACCCAAAAAGCCCGTTCTGACCCCATAACGAAAATAGGACATCCATATATCAAAATATATATTTTTGATATTTCCAAATCCAACAGAACAGTTTTCAAGTCCTAATCTCATCCTATGAAGAAGTTAGCTTTAAAACCAGCTTATTTCAAATTGATTTCAATTATTTTTAATTAAATAGATTTCTACGCGTTTCCAGTCCTTACGATCAAACGACAAGTCCGATCGCTACGAAACTTGAAATCCTATAATAATTCACCGTTACGGATCCGATGAAACTGACTTTGTCAAAATCCGAGATAATGGCCAAAATGGCTATTTTCACGTTAATTAAATAAATTATTAATTAATTAATTAGATCACTTTTAAATTTCAAAGTAAATAAGTAACAATTTTTATCGTTTTTATTACTTAGACATTTACAATAATTTAAACCAATTTTACATATTAATTGAGTGTTAAATATTATGCCAATTATAGTGTTCAATTTTAACTGTAATCAAATCCAATTAATTGTAATTTATATCCAATAGGTTGACTTAAATTTGATTTCAATCTTTTTATTCAATCAATCATTCCTTGTGGACCTAGTTAACATTGGCTTATATCTTATTTCATTTATTTTACAATCATCATCTTTTACTATATTAGTTGCAATAGTTCACTTATACAGAATTTTTTTTATTCTAACGGTGATTATAATTTAAAAATCCCAATAATTTAATTTATCTTTGTTTCACTCCTTTTATTAAATCAATTATTGCCTTGTGAATACCATTAACATTTCTATACAATTTATTATATTCATAATTCTCAGTTATCGTCTTAACTCATATTAACGTAATATTTAATTACATTTAATTTCAATTGATTTCAGATTTCATTCAACAGATTAAATAAATTGGTAACAAATGACAATCACTACCTTTTCTTATTTAATCACATGTATAAGTTTGTTACCTACACACAAATGTTATAACTACTCACAATACTAATTTTATCTAATTATAGTTTATTACATATTATTTCACTAATTAATATGACATTAAATTATTTCCCTATCTACAATCAATAACAAATTATAACCTTTAATCACTGCAATTAATTGGAATTACATTTAAATTAGTTATCAATTACCTTGAATTAATACTATTACATTTCATTCTAGTCATTTTCTTATTATTAATCTTACGTTTTTAAATTTTCTCATTCTGGTAAATCAAAATTTATAATTTCTACCAATATTAAATTACAAAATCTTATTAAATTCAATAACTTAATTATCAAAAATTGCGGATCGTTACACTCTCCCCGCTCAAAACTTTTCATCCTCGAAAAGTGAAAAGGAGGAATAAGGACTTAACATATCTTATTCAAAATATTAAATTACAAACAATTAATTTACATAATCAAATAATTTAAATAAAATATATCAATTTATAAACAATTAAGTCCTTTTATATTCAAGTTAATAAATTTTAAAAATCATCTCATAAAAGTTTTCTAGGTCCAATGTTCATAGAAAATTTCGTGTAATTTGCTTTGTACGGAGAGGTCTGGGAGAAATAATAATATCAATAGTATATATATATGTATGTATCATATTTCAAATAATATATCCCAAACAATGGGAAAAGTAATATAATATTGCTATAAGAAAGTAATCTAAGAACGTACCTATTTGTCGGAAAAACAACGCTTATTTATGAAACCAAAAGCAGTGGTTATTGCTTCCATAAACCTGTATTTCACTTACGCAATTCAAAGAGGTTAATAATTATGTAAAAGTGAAATATTTAAGTTTTTTCAACTAATAAAAACAAAACAATCACAACATAACAATAATCATTCGCAAACCAACAGTACAAACACTATTTTCAACAAAGAAAACAACTACCCATCCATAACAGCCAAAGCAAACGTTTTGTTCGGGTTCAGAAACTTTTAATCATATAAAATGATAAATGAACTATTAGTATACCATGTACTCAACAGTCTTAAACTCAATAGATTATTTACACATTTTTATATAGTTAGAAGTATCCTTTCCCAATCATCCCATAAGCTAATACAAAACAAAAGGTTCAAATACCAATTAAATTTATTCTTATAAATCTCATTTCATATTATTTACCGTTCTTCAGTTTCATTCATTTATACAATGTTTATTTAATTAATTTATATTCATTATTTACAAAATTCATTTACCATTCGTTTATACAATGTCATTTTCTCTTTTCATTACTTTTCATTCATTGTTTACATAAGTTATTTCCATTTCAATTATTAGATTATCCCTTATCGTGTAAGTCTCTTTACAGTCTAATTTACCATCAATAAATTATTCTTTTTCACATTCTTTCTTCCATATACAGAATTATTGAATATTAAATCCATTTCTAAATCATTTCAATGTTTTCTGAAGGTATAATTATTCAATTAATATAGTGCTCACTTTAGCTGTAAATGGTTTCAACATTAACTTATGTTTATAATTATTTATTTCCACTATTCACCTTTTACTATTCAATTTGATTATAAATGGCTCAAAATGTTAAATTAAGTTTATAATCGGTTTTCTTACATTGTTCACTTTTCTATTACATTTGGTTAGTAACATTTCAAACTATTAACCTAAATTTATAACAATCTATAATACCAAAATTCTTATTTATAAAAGTAATTCCATTCAATTATTTAAATAGCCACTGAATTCATTATTTATGCATTACATACATTTTATTTCAATTTTTTCACATTTATTATTTACTGATATATTTGATTTCAAATAAATAAACATTTCATACTTAATATTTCTACCATAAATTTACATTTACACTTTCCTTTTTATAATATTAATTGAATATTAAGTCTATCTCTTAATCATTTCAACATTTTCAGAAGTTATAATCATTTACGTATAGTATTCCTGTTAAATTCAATTACTAGCATTTCAAATTGTTAACTTAAGCTTACAACATTTTTGTAACATCTATTCTCATTTATAGGAATAGTTTTATTAAACATCTTCAGTACTAAAGTTTTGCTTGTATAATATTCTATTGTATAGTTTTATTAACATTTCAACTTTTAATAATTTGGTAAGTTATGCGTGTGTGTGTATTAAGAAAGCAATTGAAAGTTACACAAGTTATCTCATTCACTTTACTTAACAAAATGTTTAATAATTACATCTTCCAAATTTCATTATTCTTTAATTTACAAGTTTCCAATTTCTTATATATTCCATTAATTACTTAGCATCTAGTTTATAATTACACAATTTAGAAGTCTCTAGTTATTAAAATAGTTAAGATTTCATTTTATTACAACAATTGAAAGTTACTAATTTACAGGAACCTAAGAACCGAATACCGGGTTCCTTTCAATCATTTAAAATAACACACACACACACACACTCATGACTTATATATATCCAATCATATTTAGAAAATTAAAATTTAAGATACGTTATCAAACAAATGTGTAGTAAAACTACTACAGCGGTCTTCCCATTTTGAAGCTAAAAAATGAACGTCGATGTTGCGTGCACTCATCATCAAAATTATTTTCCAACTACAGAGAGAGGGGTATAGAACTTATTTCCTTTTTAAACTTTCTTTCAAAATTCCTTAAAAACATTTCTTTCAAATCATATTGAAATATTTATATCAGAAAATACTTAAATGAAATAATACTAATATATACTAATATTATTCTAAATCCTTTGGAAACAAATTCCAAACCGAAACTTAAGTTCTCGAATTCCAATTGATACTCATTTTATTTATAATCTCATTCTCCAACCAACGGTTATAAATTTCACTTTCTAACAAACAATTATATCACAACCAACTATATCATTTATAAAAATTATCCATTATAAAAAATATATAATACTAGGTAAAATTATTTTATTTAACTATATTTCAAAAAAATATTGTGTCGTTTGCCCTATTAAGTGTGTAGAAACCCCTATCGGCGCCATAGACTAGAATTTGTAAATGCAAAAGAAAAAAAATTAACACAATACAGAAACTTTTTTATAACGATAACAAATACGCTCTCTCATATATATACATTCAACAACTCATTCTAGGGTGTTACTACCCTATTCTATGAGTCAGACCCCACAAAGGTAAGGTTATCGCTAACCATAGCTCTGATATCAAATGTGCACTGTTCACAAAGCGAGAACCCCTATCATGTTGAACGTAATCAAGTAAATCTGATCTCGGTCTCCTTAGCAACCTAATGCTTATTTAACACCAGGTGGTTCCTTTACATTCCGAAAGTCAATTCATAATTAATATTAAAATATCATGTTCAATTTCTAACCATATCACTATCGAAATCATATTCACTTTCAAAACCATATTCACTTTCAAAACCATATTCACCTTCAAAATCATATTCACCTTCGAAATCATATTCACTTTTGAAATTATCGATAAGATAGGTTAATTAAATCCTCATTCCAAAATCATCATATTTACCCAAAAATGTCATTTCACAAAAAGGTATCAATTTCAAATCTCAACTTAGGTTGTATCATTATCAAGGATTTAAATAAAAATACTTCAAATTTAAACAGTCTTAAAATTTAGAAAATAGGTTAGACAGTCATAAATAGTTTTAATAGTTTTAAAAATAGTTTAAAATA
Organism: Allium cepa; assembly: GCA_030765085.1. Lineage (NCBI taxonomy): Eukaryota > Viridiplantae > Streptophyta > Magnoliopsida > Asparagales > Amaryllidaceae > Allium > Allium cepa. The sequence continues at coordinate 1,036,640,040 of CM060928.1, forward strand.
GTTAAAATACTCTAAAATAGTTCAAAATAGATTAAGATAGTTCAAATAGTTAAAACAGTTAAAATAGATTTAAATTAGATTAAATTGATTTAAATGGATTTAAAATAGATTAAACAGATTTAAATTACATTAACTAGATTTAAAATAGATTAAATAAATTTAAAATAGATTAAATAGATTTAAAATAGATTCAAATTATATTAAATAAATTAAAAATAGATTAAATAAATTTAAAATAGGTTAAATAGATTTAAAATAGATTAAATAGATTTAAAATTGGTTATATAAATTTAATTAGTTTAAAATAGGTAAAGTATATTAAATTGGATTAAATAGATTTTAATAGACTAAAATAAATAAAAATAGTTTAGACTGATTAAAATAGTTTAAATTAGTTTAAAATAGTTTTCAAAGTTATATTCAAACATTTTCAATAACTTAATTTTGATAAAATTCATTTATATCTGACAATTCAACTTTGAAATTCCAATTTAAATCCTTTGAACAATTCATTAAATCAATTTCAATTTCAACACTAACGCTTGGATTTTTGAGATAATTCAGCTTATATGAATCAATTTTTATTTCAAAATACCAGTTAACTAAATTGAAAATTTAAAGATTTAAAAATCATTTAATTTAACCAATTTGGTGCCCGCATATAATTTTCTACCATATGGTCAGATGACATGGATATTTATCACTTCAAACCTGTAACGACCCGTATAAATTCGATGTTTAAAATGAATTAAATTAATAAGATTTCAATTTAAATTTAGAAAGAAATAAAAATCTTTTTTATTTATATGAAAGCGAATGTTGAAATTGATGTATCAAGGTTAATTAAAATTTACAAATTAAATTATATATTGCAATTAATTGTAATAGTGGAAATTGTCGCCTTTGGATATAAAGCTAAAATAAGTAAATTAAGCCAAGTATTGGATTTATCAATGGAATAAAATATTGATTTATGGAAATTGAATGTAAATGGAGGTAATAAAGTAATGCAGGACAATAAATAATTTATTTAGTACAATCCCTTTTTTTTGTAAACCATTGTAAGCTGTTAATTAATTGAAATATGAAAATTAAGAAATAGATTCAAAATTTATGTTAGATAAGGAATTGCAATAATTAAAGTTAATAATTAATGGGATAAATGGAAAACCAATTTATTCATAAAGTGGATATAAGTGAATGTAACAAAACGGATTGGAAATGCTAATTATTCATAAAGTGATGGTGGATGTAAAAAAGAAAGGAACCTAGATGGAATAATTAAATGGATTTAGAATATTAATTTGTATGTGTGCATATATTTATAATGGAATATAAAAGGGTAAAATAATCATATACAAGTATATAAAAGGTATAATAGTGGGTAACAAGTAAATTCACTCATTTACCAATAAAGATAATTAGATTGTGCCTTGATGATAATTAATAACATAACGGAAAGGAGTAAATGCATTCATTAAAATATTAATTGCAATTGGATAGGGATTTTAAGTAACATTGTTAATGCAAGGTAAGTAATGCTAAATTAAAGTCAATGTTAATGAATAGTGATTAATTCAAAGTTTGTAATATATATCATAAAATAAATGAATGTTACACTAATGGAAAATGAAATAACATTCGTTTAAATGTTGAGTAATTATAGGATCGTATTTATTTTAAGCGTTACTTTAATAATTATGATTTATTGTGAAATTAATACGGGAAGATGTAAAGTAATAACTAGGGAAGTAATACGTTATAATTAAATATAACCTAAACTTAAGTGTTGGTAAAAGGTTGAAATTGAATCTATTCCATTGGAAACTTATTAAAATAAATTGGATTCAATTTATAATAAAGGGGTTATTTTAAGAAATTGAAATGAATTCTATAATGGGTAAATTAAGATGGGAATTGGTTTATAGAATTTTAAATTGATAAGTAAATCAAGATGATGAAATATATGAATTATAGAATTTGAATTTTATAGTGAGTTAATATATTTAATTTATAGTTGGATTTATTGCAATTTAATAAAAATCAAATATGTATTATAACGTTAATTTAAAAATTTAGTTGAAAAATGGGAAATATTTATGTAATAATTTTAGATCAAATGGTAAACCCTTCTATTTGAATTATGAATGGAATAATTATGGGTAAATTTAATTTAGTGGAAATTTCAGAAATTTATCTATAATTGTGAATTTTATGAAATTGAAGATTAGTATTGGTTAATCTTTAGTAAAGTGACTTTTAAAAATGTCAAATCATTGCAAATGTTTGAAATTTTATAAAATGATAAGGATTGCAAATTTCAGGATTTTTAATGCAAAATTTGATTTAATTAATTTATTTTAAATTTATTTAATTAATATAAAAATAGTCATTTTGGTCATGGCCTCAGATTTCGATGAAATCTGTTTCATCGGATCCGTATCGGTGAATTATTGTAGGGTTTCAAATTTCGTAGCGATCGGACTTGTCGTTTGATCGTACGAACGTGAAATGCCTTGAAATCGATTTAATTGAAATCAATTTGAAATTTTTGATTTCAGCATAACTTCTTCATACGATCAAATTTGGACGTGAAACTTTTTCCATCGCATTCAGAATATTTTAAAATATCTATTTGGATATATAGGTTTAAGAAATTTCGTTCCGGGGTCAGTACGGGCTTTTTTTGCCACGTTAGCGGAATCACGTATGCCTATCCAACCCGATCCATGTATTCAAATTTCTAACCTACTTATATAAACCCAATTATAAAGTCTAGCCACCATCCATCTTCATTTCTTTGTGCGTTCACTTCCCTCAACTCCTCTTTTCCCCATGGTTGCAAACCCTAGATCCGTTTACAGTTCAAAATCAAAAGTCAAAATTCAAAGTCTCCAGAAAAATTCATAAAAATTATATGTCATAGTTCTCAAAGAGCATAATCTGCTGGTACTGTTCGTTTTTCGATTGGAGCTATTTTTCGTCCAGAAAACTTCAAATTGTTTTCGGCCGTTCATTGGGTGGTTTCGTTTTAACGGCGGATCTGCGACAAGGCGACGATCAGGGAGCACCGCTGGGTAGAGGGGGCTCGGAGGAGCAGATCCATGCGGCTACTTGGCTTCACTGGAGATTGGATGCGTGCGAAATCGAAGGGGAACTGGCCGTTGTCGTTCTCGGCATATGGGGTTTTGGAGGCGGCGGGACACATGGGTGTTGAAGGCGAAGGTGCGGCCTGAAGTGCAGGGGAGGGTGGCGGCCTCGGATTTAGTGGAAGCGAGCGCGTGGTCGGCGAAAATTGGGTTTAGGGTTTCTAAGTGGCGGCGGCAAGCTCTGTAACACGCGAGAGGATGGGGGGTGCTTCGTGCAGCGGCTGACGTGTAGGTTTTTTTTTTTTTTTTTTGGTTATATTTAATTCGGATTTATCAATGTTAAAAATCGAATAACTTTCTCTCACGAACTCCGTTTCACGCACGGTTTTTTTTGTTAGGATCGTAATAAAATTTCGGACATTCTGACGCTAGTTTGGAGGGATTTGGAGACTGTCAAATTTTTGGGTTTAAGTCGGATTTAAATTCAATTTAAATTCAAAAGGTGAGCGTTTTAACCCGCTCACAACTTCTAAAATTTCCTATGTATGTTGATTTGACTTAAGATATGAGTAGAAATTTATTTATGACTATTTGGCACGTTTTATTCACCATCTCTGTTAAACTGCATTTATTTAATTTAACTGTTAATTAATTTTATTATTGCATATAAATTGACAGTTAAAATTTATTTATTTGCATATAAACTAATAGTTAAATAGTTAATAAATTTATTTTTGAATATAAACTGTTAGTTAATAACAAAATTTATTACCTGTTATATTTTATATCCTATATATTGATGTTTGTTTAAATTGATGATGATTGAAATAAATTGGTTGATGATTGATATTGGGTGAATGGATGATGTGTTCTATCTTATATAAACTGCAAGTTATCATGCATTTTCATTACATTCGGGATTGCGGTTTGAAATGATATACAACCACATTTTTATTTTTATTTTTAAATTGCGGATTGAAATGATAAATATCCGTATCACTTGACCATTGGATAGAAAATTATATACAGGCACCACGGTATATATATAAAAATTATTTTTGGAATGATTTTTCTATGGTTTGGATAGGATACGGTTAATAAATATAGATTTTGATATTATATAAAATCTTATTTTATATATATATCTATAGTTAAAGTATTGAAGATAAGCTATGTATGGATTTGTTAAATAAAATAAATAAGTTGAATGATGGAGTTTGATTATTTTATCTTCTATGGTTAAGTACATGTTAAGATATTGAAATTACATATAATTTTAAAGGATTTAAATTTATTAAGGTTGGGAGTTAAATTGGAAAATTTATTTGGAATTGAGCTTAATTAAGAAGTTAACTTCATAAGTTGATGTAAAATTTATTAACTTGAAATTTAAAAAAAAAGGGTATGATATTTATAACTGAATTCTATTCAAGGTGAATTAAATGAATATTTCTAGTATAAAAATTGAAGGAAATTTTCTTTTATAAGTAATTTTAGTTTTACTTAAATGATTACGGGTTTGTTATGAAATTATTATTTCAAACTAAATAATAGGACTTTAAATTGGTGAAATAGAAATTTCCAACCTTAGTTCCAATTGTTTAATATTCAAAGTTTGAAATATATTGAAACTGAAGTGGTTTATTTAAACTGAAAGCGAATTTAAATTTATGGATTTTGACTTAATCTTAAATGAAATAAATTGTAAGTCGCGACAATTATTTTATTTTATAAAGAAATTTGAATCCAAACTATTGATGCTTTATACTATTTGAATATCCAAACCATTTAAGTTTTAGAAATTATGGTATAAAGCTATGAATTTTCGAAGTATTATAGTTTGAAAGTTATAATTCAATGTTTGGTTTCCGATTATTATAAGTTTGAAAACAATATGATTTTGGAAAAGAAATATATATTTAAAATAAAATGATTTTATATTAATTTGGGTTTTTATAAAAATAATATCAAATGAGTTTGCTTTGGAAAGGAAATGATATCGTATTTATAGGTTTTGAAATGGATAATTATATTCTGGTTTTTGAAAGTATAATTAATTTTTAAATGACCGCGGTGTTATAATAACGTTTGGTTGTTGAAGAGACCGAGATCGGAAGTTGTCATACTCTCTGCCAACTCCTAAAACCACTTTAACAACCGTGTACGCGGTGGAGATTCTAGAATGAAGTAGGTTGGCGGCGGAGTTTCCTGTAAGGTAAATACGTGGACCCAACTCTCATGAGTTGGCATAAGGTGGCTAAAACAGGAGCGATTGACGTGTTAATAAAGTAGCACCTTTGATCGGACACATCCCTTCGATATTATACTTTGACTTTTGGATTGATTCGATGGCCACTTTTGATTTTATTTGGGGGTGTGGCTCGAGGTGGGCGGTAGCTGCACGCTACGCGTTACCACCGACCAGGAAGCGTTATTGGTATATCTACCCTGGCATTGCCTAGTTGTGCCGTGTCACCTACCCTATCGCGCCTTGTACGAGTTTCGATTTCTCCCGTAGCCCATGTGGTATCCTCTGGTGGCTTCCCGATCAGGAGGGACTATGATATTGGATGGACTACTGGGACTATTACGTGTTAAGGTGGAAAATGTAAAGCCTTAACGCTATTTAAAAGTAAGTTTATTTTACAAATAGACACTATTATAATAGCGAAATTACTACATAGTAAATAGTTTAACGGATCCTTAAGAGATGTAAATCCCGAGCATCTTTTAAGTTACTGCACTCATATTTATTTCTGTTAATTTAACTTACATAAGATCTTTTAGTTCTGACTCGAGTGTTTTGTCTTTTCAGTTCGTTCGGGTCAGTCCGAGCGTTTCAGGATTTGAAGTTTTAGCTCTGGAGGACGAAGACGAAGATTTGTATTGCTATTATCTACTATTATTGCACTACACTCATACTGTTCCGCTGCATTGTTATTGGTATGTGTAACTCTGATATGTATTGTGTAAACATAATCGAATGTTTCGTAAAACAGCTTCATGAACTGTATATTTGATTATTATATTTTATCCTTCCGCTGTGAGATTCTGTTTTCTTTTCTTCTTGTTTTTCTTATTTACCCTATAACAATCCGCCCTTGCGTATGGTTTGAATTGGCAAGCGTGCGAAAAGGCGGGATGCTACAGTTGGTATCAGAGCTTTGGTTTAGTAATAAACCTTAGCTTTGTGGGGTTTGACTCTTTATTAATAGGGTAGTAATACCCTATGTGTGGCGCCCCACCTCGATGCCCACGCTAGCCAAGGACACTACGGTGTAGTGCTGTCAACTAGCACGGAGAATAAGGCTATTGAGGAGCGGCCATACATAGTTAGGCCTTACACTAGTACTGGTTATCTCGATAGGAGTGGTGTGTGTGTGTATATATATATATATTCTTTCATTTTTCATCTCTGATTTAACTACTTCCATTGACATACCCCAATTCCAGTATAAAACGAACTACGATGGTTCATAATAGTTTAGAAACAAAATATATAATAATAACATAGATAATATAAATGCGGAACACAGATAAAAATAGAAAGTCTCATATATATAATAACTTATATCAGTTACAATATATGTGATACAATACATATGATACAACTACAACAGTCAAAATGGCGATATGCAGTATGAAGTGATAATCGGTGACCAAGACTTAACCAAATGTAGCGACAACATGGAATAATGTTTGCATGCCCAAAAGGTCAGAGGCAATATAAATGCAAACTGCACATAAATGGAGACCACACGAGCTCAATGCATCCTAAATGCTCAAATATAGAACAAGTGTATACATGTACATGAAGACAGCAGACAACATAACATGACCAAGAAATGCATATACAAGGATGAGCATACATGCATCATAGGGTTTGGTATAAGAAACTACTCAAGTGCAAGTTCGTACTCAAGTGCAGCTAGATATGTAGACAAGCCAAAAATGGACACGGCACAAGGTCAAACCCGAGTCATCGACTGGATTCAACTCAGGGCCAAGAAACCAACAAAACAAACAAGAACCAGGTTCAGCAAAATGTAGACAAGCTAGTGCAAGAAACACGGCGGTACACATAGGCAGTCCGTCAAGCAAAAACAATGAATGCATCAGGCATGTACAAGAGAAACATAAGCAGTAATATGATATACAGAGGACTTGGAGCATTAGTTCAAGTTAAAGAACAAGGTTAGCATGGTACTAGTTCAGTCCAGACCAAGCAAAACCAACAAAGCTCAACACACATATGTTTGTATATATCGTGGAAATCAAAACTCAATGTTCAGATTAGTCAACAGTTTAATAAAACCAAAGATCACTTTCAAAGTTCTGATTTTCAAAAAAATGCAGAAGTTTTCAAGTGAAGCAGTTTTCAAGAGGACAGCAGAATACAAATACTTCAAGTTATGGTTTAACAAATGCAGCAGAAAGGAGCTAACAAGCTCAGATCAGAAATCAAAAACAAGCTAGTGAACCAAAATCCAACATACCAAATAAATTTCGAATTAGATGTGAGAATTAATCACATTGGAGCATATATATGCAAACAAAATGAAGGCATGAAAACAACACAGCAATGAACACATTGGAGCTGCAGTAATGCCATTCACACACACATATATACATACATATATGTATGTATATACATGGTGATAACCAGCAAACATTTCAAAAGAAATAATTAGCAAACTACTGCAAATTTAAAATAAAACTTTATTCAAATGCAAAGCTTCAAAAATACTCATATGTACAACCAGACCACAAAATATACAAAGGCAAGTTACATGTAGGCATTCAGGCATGAAAACCAGAGTACAAAGCAATGAATCAAGCTACATTCAGGCATGTACACATAACCAAAGTCAAACAGAGGCATATACATATATGCTCAGGAACAAAGACAGTCAGCTACATGATAATCAAAATAACTCAAGTCAACAGTATCAAGTACAAGCCAGCATATCAAATATGAATAAATTCATACGAGGAATGGCCAGAGTCGATGCTCACAAGGATGAACACAACGATGGCCGAAGCCGTGGCAGTCACGAAGTAATACACAGCATACCAAATAAACAAAGTAGGATAAAACATCAACCTCAAAACAAAATCGAACATTTGAAGCATATCAATTAAGATGAATTAGATGTGAGCAATAGAAATTACCCACCTTGTCGACGAATTGAAGCGGTCGAAACGAGGTCGAAGCAAGCGAGGAAACGATGGATCGAAGCTGCTCGCGATTATCCTCCGATCGATCAACAGAGGCGCGACCTCGAATTGATTTCGAAACCCTAATTTTGGACAAACGAGAGAGAGAGAGAGGCCGCCATTAATTTTCTTTCGGTTTGTTTTAGGTCACGAACGAGAATGAATAAAAGAAAATGGGGCCGGTTATTATGTTTTGATAACCATCGGCACACAATTAAAAGTATGGGCCACTATTTAATTTCAAAGCCCATCAATCTTTTTAACAGTTTATAAAAGAATATAAATTTAAATTTAAAAGAAAACTTCAATTGGCAATTAGCTAGGAAAAGTAATCGTCCAAAGACGATAATTAATCGGTACGAAATACCGGGTTGTTACACTATGGGAGTCGCTGAGTGTATATATATGAGAGAGCATATTTGTTAGTGTTATAAAATATTTTATTATTGTGTTAATCTGTTCCGTTTTGTATTTATAAATTCTGGTTGATGCATGGGACGCTATGACATCAATAAGAATTTCTAAACACTTAATAGGACAGATCGACATAATATTTGTTTTATATAGGTGAATGAAATAATTTTGCCTATTATATTTCTATATATGAAATAAAAAATTTCAAATAATATCTATATTTGGCTAAATTAGATTGGTTGTTAGGTAAATAAGTGTATAAATAATAATAGAAATAAGATTGGAAAATAAAATAAATGAAATTGGAAATTTAGAACTTAAGTTCCAGGGTTTTCAATTTTCTTTCAAATAAATTTTGGAATATGATAAATTTGTTTATAAGTATTTTCTGATATAAACATTTAATATAATTTGGAAAAATTATCTTAAAGAAGATTTTGGAGAAAATAAGTTTTGTACTTTCCTCTCCGTCGTTGGAAATTAATTTCGGTGATGACGGCCGCATCATCGACTTTCATTTTCGATTTTCGAAGGGGAAAGGCCACTGTAGTAGTTTTACCGCAGATTCATTTTTGAAAAAATATATAAATTTTGAATTGTTTTAAATATAATTAGAGATATATAAGTTGTAAGAATATATTTATCTATTTTTTTAAAATAAATTGAAAATTTAACCCGGTATTAAATTCTTAAATTTCCATTAATTAATTTTTTCAAATTAGTGTAGTGAAATGAAAGGTGAGTAATTAATAATTGAAACCTCTAATTTAGGTAAGAGATTTAAGGATAAGTTATAAAGGAAATAAAAAGTCAGTTGAAATGTTTAATAAGAGATTGTGATAGAATATTATACAAGTAGAAATTCAAAATAATGAAAGTATTTAATGAAATTGATGTTAAATGAGAATTTAATTTTATAAACTAAAGTTATAATTGAAATTTTACCAAGTAAATATAATTAAAGGTAAGTATGACAATAGATGATTATAAACTTAAGTAATTAAAGTGTAAATAGATGAGGTCATGCAATTATAAATGAATGTAATATAATAAAGAGAAATTGCAAACTTAAGTAAATGTTAAAGTTAGTTATTTTAATAAACAGAAAGATGAACACTGTAATAAATGAAATTAAGTTAAAAAAAGAAAGAAATGAAGCAAACATTTAATGAGTAAATGTAAATTAAAAAGATAAATCACTGTATAAATAAAAAGAAAATCAAACAACAAAGTTATGAAATGAGATTTATAATAAGTAAAGGTGATTGTTGTTTGGATTCGTTGTTGTTTGGGCTGTGGTTGTTTGGGTAAAATACTTTAAAATTTGGATTAGATGAATGAATAACCATTGTGTTTAATCTAAGATTGTTGAGTAAATGATTCACTTGATGGTTTATTCTTCATTCCGGATAATTTAAAAGGTTTGAAACCCGAACAACTATTTGTTGTTTGATTGAATGGTTGTTTTGTATTTGTTGGGTATGCTGTTTGTTGAAATTGATGGTTGTTGTATTGATTTTTTGTTAGTGATTGAAACCACAAAAATATTTCACTTTACATAAATTGTTAAACTTTTAGATTTTATAAGCGAAATGCAGGTTATGGAAGCAATTGCTACTGCTTTTGGTTCCATAAATTAAGCGTAAATTCCCGACGAATAGGTACGTTTCGGATTACGGTTTATAGCGCTATTTTGTATATTTTCCCGAGGTTGGGATATAATATTTTGGATAACATATGTAATATAATTTTTATATTTTGATATTATATTTTCTCCCAAACCTCTCCTTACAAGGGAGACTCTGCCGAAATTTTTCGAAAATTTTTGGACTTAGAAATTATTCTGTAAATGTTTTTCCAAACTTTATAATGATTATAAAATAGGTATATTTTATTTAAAGTAATAAATTTTGTAAATGATTGTTTATAAGTTAATATTTCAAGCACGATATATTGATGCCTAATTCTTCGTTTCCCTTCTTTTCCTTTTCGGGGACGAAAAGTTTTGAGGGGGAGGGGGAAGAGTGTAACGACCCGTATAAATTCGATGTTTAAAATGAATTAAATTAATAAAATTTTAATTTTAATTTAGAAAGAAATAAAAATCTTATTTATTTATATGAAAGCGAATGTTGAAATTGATGTATCAAGGTTAATTAAAATTTACAAATTAAATTATATATTGCAATTAATTGTAATAGTGGAAATTGTCGCCTTTGGATATAAAGTTAAAACAAGTAAATTAAGCCAAGTGTTGGGTTTATCAGTGGAATAAAATATTGATTTATGGAAATTGAATGTAAATGGAGGTAATAAAGTAATGCAGGATAATAAATAATTTATTTAGTACAATCCCTTTTTTTTGTAAACCATTGTAAGCTTTTAATTAATTGAAATATGGAAATTAGGAAATAGATTCAAAATTTATGTTGGATAAGGAATTGCTGTAATTAAAGTTAGTGATTAACGGGTTAAATGGAATACCAATTTATTCATAAAGTGGATATAAGTGAATGTAACAAAATGAATAGGAAATGCTAATTATTCATAAAGTGATGGTGAGTGTAAAAAAGAATGGAACCTAGATGGAATAATTAATTGGATTTAGAATCTTAATTTGTATGTGTGCATATGTTAATAATGGAATATAAAAGGGTAAAATAATCATATACAAGTATATAAAAGGTATAATAGTGGGTTACTAGTAAATACACTCATTTACCAATAAAGATAATTAGATTGTGCCTTGATGATAATTAATAACATAACGGAAAGGAGTAAATGTATTCATTAAAATATTAATTGGAATTGGATAGGGATTTTAAGTAATATTGTTAATGTAAGGTAAGTAATGCTAAATTAAATTCAATGATAATGAATAGTGATTAACTCAAAATTTGTAATATATATCATAAATTACCTGCTTATTGGTTAATACCATTTGAATTTGAAATAAGTGATAATAAAATAAATGAATGTTACACTAATGGAAAATGAAATAACGTTTGTTTAAATGTTGAGTAATTATAGGATCGTATTTATTTTAAGCGTTACTTTAATAATTATGATTTATTATGAAATTAATACGGGAAGATGTAAAGTAATAACTAGGGAAGTAATACGTTATAAATTAAATATAACCTAAACTTAAGTGTTGGTAAAAGGTTGAAATTGAATCTAGTCCATTGGAAACTTATTAAAATAAATTGGATTCAATTTATAACAAAGGGGTTATTTTAAGAAATTGAAATAAATTCTATAATGGGTAAATTAAGATGGGAATTGGTTTAAAGAATTTTAAATTAATAAGTAAATCAAGATGATGAAATATATGAAATATATGAATTATAGAATTTGAATTTTATATTGAGTTAATTTATTTCATTTATAGTTGGATTTATTGCAATTTAATAAAAATCAAATATGTAATTATTACGTTAATTTAAGAATTTAGTTGAAAATTGGGAAATATTTATGTAATAATTTTAAATCAAATGGTAAACCCTTCTATTTGAGTTATGAAAGGAATAATTATGGGTAAATTCAATTTAATGGAAATTTCAGAAATTTATCTATAATTGTGAATTTTACGAAATTGAAGATTTCTATTGGTTAATCTTTAGTAAAGCGACTTTTAAAAATTGTCAAAACATTGTAAGTGTTTGAAATTTTATAAATTGATAAGGATTGCAAATTTCAGGATTTCTAATGCGAAATTTGATTTAATTAATTTATTTTAAATATATTTAATAAATATAAAAATAGCTATTTTGGTCACGGACTCGGATTTCGACAAAACCAGTTTCATCGGATCTGCATCAGTGAATTATTGTAGGGTTTCAAATTTCGCAGTGATCGGACTTGTCGTTTGATCGTACGAATGCGAAACGCCTTGAAATCGAATTAATTGAAATCAATTTGAAATCAATTTGAAATTTTTGATTTCAGCATAACTTCTTCATACGATCAAATTTGGACGTGAAACTTTTTCCATCGCGTTCAGAATATTTTAAAATACCTATTTGGATATATGGGTTTAATAAATTTCGTTCCGGGGTCAGTACAGGCTTTTTGGGCCACGTTAGCGGAAGCACGTATGCCTATCCAACCTGATCCATCTATTCAAATCTCTAACCTACCTATATAAACCCAATTATAAACCCTAGCCTCCATCTATCTTCATTTCTTTGTGCGTTCGTTTCCCTCAACTCCTCTTTTCCCCATGGTTGCAAACCCTAGATCCATTTACAGTTCAAAATCAAAAGTCAAAATTCAAAGTCTCTAGAAAAATTCACAAAAATTATATGTCATAGTTCTCGAAGTGCATAATCTGCTAGTACTGTTCGTTTTTCGATTGGAGCTATTTTTCATCCAGAAAATTTCAAATTGTTTTCGGCCGTTCATTGGGTGGTTTCGTTTTAACGGCGGATTTGCGACAAGGCGACGATCAGGGAGCACCGCTAGGTAGAGGGGGCTCGGAGGAGCAGATCCATGCGGCTACTTGGGTTCACCGGAGTTTGGATGCATGCGAAATCGAAGGGGAACTGGCAGTTGTCGTTCTCGGCCTATAGGGTTTTGGAGGCGGCGGGACTCGGGGGGGGGGGGGGGGGGGGGTTGAAGGCGAACGTGCGGCCTGAAGTGCAGAGGAGGGTGGCGGCCTCGGATTTTAGTGGAAGCGAGCGTGTGGTCGGCGAAAATTGGGTTTAGGGTTTCTAAGCGGCGGCTGCAAGCTCTACAACGCGTGAGAGGATGGGGGGTGCTTCGTGCAGCGGCTGACGTGTAGGTTTATTTTCTTTATTTATATTTTTTGTTTTATTTTTTGGTTATATTTAATTCGGATTTATCAACGTTAAAAATCGAATAACTTTCTCTCACGAACTCCATTTCACGCATGGTTTTTTTGTTAGGATCGTAATAAAATTTCGGACATTTTGACGCTGGTTTGGATGGATTTGGAGACTGTTAAATTTTTGGGTTTAAATCGGATTTAAATTCGACTTAAATTCAAAAGGTGAGTGTTTTAACCCACTCACAATTCTAAAATTTCCTATGTCTGTTAATTTGACTTAAGATATGAGTAGAAATTTAATTATGGCTGTTTGGCATGTTTTATTCATCATCTCTGTTAAATCGCATTATTTAATTTAACTGTTAATTAATTTTATTATTGCATATAAATTGACAGTTAAAATTTATTTATTTGCATATAATCTGATAGTTAAACAGTTAATAAATTTATTTTTGAATATAAACTGTTAGTTAATAACTGTTATTTATTACCTGTTATATTTTATATGCTATATATTGATGTTTGTTTAAATTGATGATGATTGAAATAAATTGGTTGATGATTGATATTGGGTGAATGGATGATGTGTTCTATCTTATATAAACTGCAAGTTATCATGCATTTTCATTTCATTCGGGATTGCGGTTTGAAACGATATACAACCGCATTTTTATGTTTTTTAAATTGCGGATTGAAATGATAAATATCCGTATCACTTGACCATAGGTTAGAAAATTATATACAGGCACCGCGGTATATATATAAAAATTATTTTTGGAATGATTTTTCTATGTTTTGCATAGGATACAGTCAATAAATATAGATTTTGATATTATATAAAATCTTATTTTATATATATATATATATATATCTATAGTTAAAGTATTGAAGATAAGCTATGTATGGATTTGTTAAATAAAATAAATAAGTTGAATGACGGAGTTTGATTATTTTATCTTATATGGTTAAGTACATGTTAAGATATTGGAATTACATATAATTTTAAAGGATTTAAATTTATTAAGATTGGGAGTTAAATTGGAAAGTTTTTTTGTAATTGAGCTTAATTAAGAAGTTAACTTCATAAGTTGATGTAAAATTTATTAACTTGAAATTTAAAAAAAAAGGGTATGATATTTATAACTGAATTCTATTCAAGGTGAATTAAATGAATATTTCTAGTATAAAAATTGAACGAAATTTTCGTTTATAAGTAATTTGAGTTTTACTTAAGTGATTACGGTTTGTTATGCAATTATTATTTCAAACTAAATAATAGGACTTTAAATTGGTGAAATAAATTTCCAACCTTAGTTCCAATTGTTTAATATTCAAAGTTTGAAATATATTGAAACTGAAGTGGTTTATTTAAACTGAAAGCGATTTTAAATTTATGGATTTTGACTTAATCTTAAATGAAATAAATTGTAAGTCGCGACAATTATTTTATTTTATAAAGAAATTTGAATCCAAACTATTGATGCTATATACTTTTTGAATATCCAAACCATTTAAGTTTTAGAAATTATGGTTTAAAGCTATGAATTTTCGAAGTATTATAGTTTGAAAGTTGTAATTCAATGTTTGGTTTCCTATTATTATAAGTTTGAAAACAATATGATTTTGGAAAAGAAATATATATTTGAAATAAAATGATTTTATATTAATTTGGGTTTTTATAAAGTTTGTTTTGGAAAGGAAATGATAACGTATTTATGGGTTTTGAAATGGGTAATTATATTCTGGTTTTTGAAAGTATAATTAATTTTTAAATGACCGTGGTGTTATAATAACGTTTGGTTGTTGAAGAGACCGAGATCGGAAGTTGTCATACTCTCTGCCAACTCCTAAAACCACTTTAACAACAGTGTACATGGTGGAGATTCCAGAATGAAGTAGGTTGGCGGCGGCGTTTCCTGTAAGGTAAATACGTGGACCCAACTCCCGTGAGTTGGCATAAGGAGGCTAAAACAGGAGCGATTAACGGGTTAATAAGGTAGCATCTTTGATCGGACACATCCTTTCGATATTATACTTTGACTTTTGGATTGATTCGGTGGCCACTTTTGATTTTATTTGGGGGTGTGGCTCGAGGTGGGCGGTAGCTGCGCGCTATGCGTTACCACCGACCCAGAAGTGTAATTGGTATATCTACCCTGGCATTGCCTAGTTGTGCCGTGTCACCTAAACTATCGCGCCTTGTACGAGTTTGGATTTCTCCCGTAGCCCATGTGGTATCCTATGGTGGCTTCCCGATCAGGAGATACTATGATATTGGATGAACTACCGGGACTATTACGTGTTAAGGTGGAAAATGTAAAGCCTTAACGCAGTTTAAAAGTAAGTTTATTTTATAAATAGACACTATTATAATAGCGAAATATACTACATAGTAAATAGTTTAACGGATCCTTAAGAGATGTAAATTCCGAGCATCTTTTAAGTTACTGCACTCATATTTATTTCTGTTAATTTAACTTACATAAGATCTTTTAGTTCTGACTCGAGTGCTTTGTCTTTTCAATTCGCTCGGGTCAGTCCGAGCGTTTCAGGATTTGAAATTTTAGCTCTGGAGGACGAAGACGAAGATTTGTATTACGATCATCTACTATTATTGCACTACACTCATAATGTTCCGCTGCATTGTTATTGGTATGTGTAACTCTGATATGTATTATGCAAATATAATCAAATGTTTTGTAAAACAGCTTCATGAACTGTATATTTGATTATTATATTTTATCCTTCCGCTGTGAGATTCTGTTTGCTTTTCTTCTTGTTTTTCTTATTTACCCCATAACAATCGCCCTTGCGTATGGTTTGAATTGGCACGTGTGTCGATTTAAAGCGTGCGAAAAGGCGGGATGCTACAAAATCGCAATTTAAAATTTTACTTGTATATATCATTTCAACCCGCAATCTCAAAATTTAATTTCAAATACATCAAATCGCTCGAGTCTATCATTTCAACCCATAACGATTTCTTCCGAATCTATCAGATCATTCGGATATGTATCATTTCAACCCATAGGGAACTTACAGTGTTATAACAATATAAAAATATAACATCCAATCATCCAATATCAACAATCAAACATACATCATAATCAACATGCAATCAACCAATAAATAACATCAATCAATTGATTATCATAACAGGTATTAAATTGACAATTAAATTCAATATTAAGTTAAATGACGATTAAATGTATAAAAGCCATATTTAATTGGAATGACAAACATCAATCAATCAATTTCTAATCACATCATAATTTTAATTTAACTAACATAAGATAATTTTATAACTATGAGTGGGTTAAAACAATCACCTTTGATTTCAAATCGATTTGAAATCCAAAATAAGGCCCAAAATTCAGTAGTCTTAGAATTCGTCTAAACTAATTTTAGAATGTCCGGAATTTTGAAATGATCCCAATGAAACAATCCACATCCAAATCTGAATCTGTATGCAAAAGATATTAAGTTTTGTAGTTAAACGATTGAAAATAAAATTAAATTAAAATGAAATGAACCACTCACGCGCTGACACATCACTCACGTGCCATTCTCCTCATACGCAAGCAAGCCTATGGATCAAAGCCAAACACACGGCCAAAACCCCATCTTTGACAGTCCAATATGTGCGCCTCCGACCACTATATCACCTCCGACCACCACCATCGTGTTCGTTGTCCCCTACCGCACCTAGCCATGGCCAAGAAGTGGCCTCCGTTCACCTCGTTTAGCGTGCGCCGCTGCCCAAATCTCTAGTGTTTCAAACCCTAATTCCCATTTTTAGGCAAATTTTGTCGATTTGGGTGATGCGACCACCACGGATTGACTCCTAAAAGCTCCCTCTACAAAAACCATAAGTTGATTTTGTCGATTATTGCTTCGACTGGAAACCCCTAAATTGACTTTGACCCTGATATCTGATTGATTCATGCACTGTTATAAGAAATGAACACTTACTGTAGATTATATTCGTCAAAATATTTCCAACGATATAAAATTCGTTACAGTTTGAGGATTTTTAATTTTTGAAATTGATTGGAAGATTGAATTTTTTGTTTGAATGTAAATTGGGTTTCTTCCATTGAGAAGGAGAAGCCAGAGAGAGTTTTGTGACGACCCCACTTCCTACTCCCAGGAAGAAGTATCGTTATTAAGAAAGAAAAGGGTGAGAAAATAGAAAAGATAGAGAAGAAAGAACAACAACATCAGAATCTCACAGCGGAACGAATAAATTATATTAATCACATAAGTATTTACATAATATATAACATCAAATCAGAGTGATACATATAGTACATCACATACTAGACAGTTATAAACACCTGTCTAGTTCATACAACTTAATACACCATACATCACAGAGATACCACATAGCGGAACTATATATATATATATATATATATATATATATATATATATATATATATATATATATATATATATCTACAACGCTGAAGCCTCCTGCTCCATTGCTCCTCTAGAATTCGTCAAAGCTAAACCTGAATCCATTGTCTACCCGTAAAAATTTGGATACCCGAGAGTTTATGAAAAACAAAAATAAACTTCGGGTCAGACATGGGTCTGGTATGAGTAACAGGTTAAAGTTGTTTAATTTTGAAAAATCCTTTGAAAATAAAAGGTATCACGTAAGACTTCCCACACATAAACATGGAAAAGTTTTTACCTTACGCTAACCAAAACATTTGATAGGAAGTCCAGTGATATTATAATAGGTCTAGGTTTTTCAAGTAAATAGAAACTAGCCGAAATTGTTACATTCATTAAATTCCAGCTACTAGCCACAAAAGTGGGTAATACAATCAAAACCGTAGGCACTTATTGGATTATGGATTCCATACAATGGCAGGGCTACTGGGGTACCGCCCGTACGTGGCCTAGATCAACGTACCGAGGATCACTCCCGACCCCCTGCAACACAAGGCCGGAACCATTCCTTACTGAACAGTCCCGAACAAGATAAACCCCGCAGTTAGCTGCAGACCAACTGCCCACACAGCCGAATAAAAAGGGACATCTAGACAGGGGAATATCCTTGTCCTGCTTGGGCATGACCCACCTAACCTTGCTGCACCTCCCCTGTTTTAGCCATTCCCGGTTGATGAGGCTTGAGGTTACGATTACCTTTATAGAACATATTTCTTAGAATGCTCATCGTCCGCCTGACGATGTATTAAAAGCATTCAATCCATACAAGTTCGTTCCGGGTTCGAACGAAACCGAAGGCATTATCTCGTTACACTCATTTTGGAATCACCCTCAGAGTTAACGACGATAACCCTTGCATTCTGAATTTTCATCTTCACTTCAGATTCACGACCTATCGTTAATTTGGAATCGATGTGGTTTTCGGATATTCCTAATGTGGAAAACCGATCCCGGTCTCATCGAAATCCAAAACGTGTCTTTTAGGGCCAAGTTGTCTATTTAGTCTTAATAGTCAATTCAATATTATCAATATGCACAGATAGATAATTCACATCTCATAATAGATAATCACATCATCATAAACAGATAACTAATATCATCATCCAAACAGATAATTAAATATTATCATACTTAAACCATACATCCATATCACATAAATATTACTCATCTCATTTCTGAGATCACAATCAAACAATGAAATATCAATGTCATCCATAAGCAATGATTTATGAATCACAATCTACAATTAATTTAAAATGAATTAAATTAACTACTTCCATCTTTAATTAATTTAAAATAAATTAAATTAATTACCCATTCCATAAATCTAGCTCTCAATCATTAATTAATTATAAATCAAATTAATTAATCATTCTCCAATTACAAGAAGTAAGTTAGTCTTTAATTTATTTCTCAAATGAATTATTCTAAATCATTCATGGTAAATTAACATTTAATTGCTTCCCTATTAATTATTCCTTAATTCACAATTCTTAATTACATCATTAATTATAGTAATTAATGATCTTCAATTTATATTAAATTACTTTATTTAAATTAATTAAGTGATTAATCTGTACTTAAACACAATTATTAATCACCCCTTGATTAATAACAAACCAGTAATTATCTATCCTTAATTACTTATTAATCATTCCATGATTAATTAATTCCATAAATTAATCCCTTGATTGATTACAAAAGAAACTACTCAAATTACTCTACTTACAAATTATCTTGTATTAACTTCATCAAGTAATGATCATCCAATTACTATTCTGAGTACTTATGCTCCATTAATTACACTAAGTAATTACACATATCAAATCATCAAATGAGTTCTTAAATTAATTAATATTAATTTACTTAATTTAAATCTTATTATCCATTAGTTATATATTCAAATTAATCATCTTTGATTTAAATATACTTGACTGCATTCCAGTAGTTTTCCTTAATTTATTTACAGAAATAAATCTTGAATAAATCCATTAATTAATTTCATTTATATCGATTTATTACCATTTAATTATCTTGTTGATTTATTATTCCTAAATAAACCAATTTCTAATCCCATCATTAATTATATTAATTAATGATTTCTAATTTCATTTTCATTTGTTAACTTTATTAAGAATACAAATCTTCGAAACACAATTATTAACCCTCTTGATTAATAACATACAGTAATTAATCATGCATAATTAATTAATTCTCAATAACACTCTTAATTAATCCCCTGATTAATTTCAAGTAATTATATTCCAATTACTTCCATTAACAACATCATCCAGTAAATTACCTCCAGTAATTATCCATCAATTACTTCTCTAAGTAATTCAATTCCAAAATATCAGTTAATTAAACTAAATTAATTAACTCAAATTAAATCAATTTACTCAATTAATAAGTAATTAATTTCTTAATTACTTTTCAAATAAATAATTACATTTAAACTATTAGATTAATTAATTTAATTAATTTATTACAAAATCAATCACATTAATTAATTATGAAATAATCTAGTTAATGATCTTCATTAACACTTATTTAATTATTATCTTCTAAAATAATTAACTTAGTTAATCATTATTAATTATAAGTTATTTAACCATTATTAATTTAAAAATTTAATCTATAGCTCTTAATCACATATTAATTAATTAATTCATTATTTAACTTATATTAATACATTCAATCTTAGAATTACTAAATTAATTAATATCAAACATTAATTATTCATACTTAATTATAAATTCTAAGTCTTCATTACTTAGAGTCAATTGTTCTAATAATTGATTAAATTCTCACTTCCAATATGTTTAAAACATTTATTTCAATTTACTTCATAAATTAATTCAAATTTTATCGTTAATAAAGTTTAAAACCAAATTTTCAAAATCCTTTTAAACTCACGTACTTGATGGCACTTAAAACCTATTTGAATCAATTTATATTATAAAACTTATTTTAGTTCCAAATCAAGAAGTTCAAATCTAAATTCTAATTTAAATTGCGGAGTTAACTTGTCTAAATCCTTTCTTAACAATTTATATTTCATTTTTGAATTCAACTCCCTTTTGAATACACTTAAACATTAAGCACCTTTAAATTATTAAAATAATTTAAGTTTTGAAAACTTTATTATACCCAACTTTATTTTCAAAACTGACTTAAATTCACAGTTAAACTTTGATTTAGAACTAGGTTTTAACTTTGATTTTAAATTTTAAAACAAAGTTTCAAAATAGTTGAAAACTGTTAAAACCTGTTACAGGTTTTACAAACCTGTAAACTAATAACCCGACCCCCCTTGGTTTGCTTCAAGTAACATACGAGTCCCCCCCCCCCCCCCGCTAAAACACAGCAATCGCTTCGAGACTTTCCCCAGGGCGCGCACAAATGAAATAAAAAAACAAAACCTGGAAAACAACAAACCCACTCACCCCTCCATGCTTGTCAACGCCACGCACGCGGTGCTCCGACCCCAGAGGCCACCAAACTCCGGCCGAGTCATCGTTCATCTCCTCTCTACCTCCCCTCAAGGCCACGTGCCACTCGCACCCTTGCAGTGGTCGCGGTGATAAAAATTCTAACACAGTAAAATTTTATGTTTAAGAACTTTAAACTCATGCCGATGCTTCCACAACCCTTTGCACCGCCGTCCCCTATTTTTCCTAGCTCCACGGCAGCCTCCTCCACCACCAGTCAGAGGCTCGACCCCCCAGATCCACTTGATCGTCCACGGCCACTCAAAAAACCTCAAACAGAAAATCACTAGCTGCTCTCAAAACATGCCACTAAAATTTATGCTTTAACCTCTAAAAATCATGTTATGGTTCACTGATTCACTTTGTATACCTGAATTTGTAAATTTAGAAATTCGAAATTTGACTAATTTGTAGTTTGGTTCAGTTTTCTTGATTTCCAGAGATATTGCCAAACTGTTCAGGCTTGAATAAATTTTTAAAACTTAATTTACACAGTAAAGACAATTTTTGTTTTAATACTAAATTTAAACATCGAGTAAATCAATTGGAAATGATTCTTTAAACCAAAATCTTATGTTTAGAACACAGAACAAAGAACATATGTGATTAATAGCCTGCACACAAATGCTATTCATCATTCACAGAACATCCATATGTATAAAGATACAAACATAAGTATTCATCTACCATAAGCAACAATCTTATACTTTAAATTTATTAAAAAGTTGTTGTTACTCACCTTGGATTGATGAACACAGAGTCTCTGGTTTTAATTTTGAAGAAGCTTGAAACTGTGAAACTTTTGAAGACTAAACTTGCAAATTAAAGACACTATGATGCTGAGATGATCAAGTAGAAGCTTTGTTGGGTTTGAAATAGGTTTTGATTCAGATTCTTAGCTTGGCTTTCGAATTTAAAATGAAAAGGCAGAGATATATATATCAAAAAGTTGCAGACAGGTTTATTATTATGTCTCATGAAATTGTGACAATATAGGATACAAATCTTGTTTGTACAGATTTTAAACCAGAGATATTTTATTAAGTTGAGGCTGATATGTATTACAATTGTGTACTAAAAGATTTTACATTAATGATTTTTGTTTGTTAGCTTAAAGATACTTAACAATGTCTTCCTTCACAAGCTTCATATATACATATTTTGTTTATTTTTCTTTGTTACTGTCATTAGCTTTGTTTCATTCAATTTGGCCTGCACACTTAATATTTGTTCATTAGCCTGCATATGATTTTACTTGTTTGTATAACATGTATATTTTTATATCTTCATTTTGTTTTATTTCAGCCTGCACACTTTATATTTGTTCCTAGACTTTTTTGTTTGTACTATAGATATTTGTCTAGATGCTTTAAACATATACATATATATATATATGCTGCAGTTCATTTTTATGTTGGTTTACAACTTTGAAAATTCTTTGTTTCTAGTTTTAATTGTTGACTTGTTATTATATTTTTGAACTGTATGTGACTTGTTATTTCTTTTCCAATCTATCTTGTATGCTTGTATTTTATATGTACATTTTTATTTTATTTATTTTATAAAAACACATTTATCACTTTGAAATGATAGATAGAATAAATTATCTTTTTATTATAAACTACATATTTCATTTATGTATGTTAATGTATTGTTTTACAAAATTACATTTAAAACTCATATATATTTTTAAATTCATATTTTAAATCAAGCTATACTAAAAAGAAAAGTAAACAAGTCTTTTTGTTAATAAATTTAAATTTAAACTTAAGTTAAAATAGGTTTTAAACTATTTAAGCAATTATCTTAAATATTTAAAATCACATATTTATTTATTTATTTATTTAGCTTTGAAAAGTTTATATTAGATAAAACATAATTTCCAATTCACTAAAATGTATATTAGAATTTAAAACATAATTTATTAGTTGAACTTTAAAACAAATCTCATTTATTTACAATGTATACAAATATATACATATATAAATAGAAAACAAACAATTAATTTTAACAGATATCATTTACCAATTAAATATTTATTAAAAGAGAAGTATCAATTCAGATTTAATTAACAATAATATATCAAATCAATTTAATATTTAACGCAGATTATTAAATTGATATTGCTAGAAAATTCCGGGTTGTCACATTCCTCCCCCCTTAAAAGAATTTCGTCCCCGAAATTTAAAAGCAAAGGTAATTTAATAACATATTTAAGATTTTAATTAATTTTAAATCATAATCATATATCAATCACATGCTAACAATCATCACAACAAATCTACTCAATCAACAAAGCAAACTATCCATACAAAATTTTGGATAGAGTTCCCTAGAGTTTCCCAGTATAATACCGGAATACTCGATTAATAGAATCCAAACAGTCTATACTACTAATCTATAGAACTCCTTCGAATCAGAGAAAATTCGTACAAAATCAAATCTCCGACTCCCAAATCCAAATTCCTTCGTCTCTTATCCACCAAATACTTCTGACAATCCAGAGCTGCCTTCAACTTAACTGATCAGCTCATCCTTTGCTGATAACTCCTAAAACAATCTGAATCCAAAAACAATCCAGTAGAATGATGTTCTCAAAACCAACCAAAACCAAGAACTCAACCTTTTCTATTCTCAGTAGAAAACAATTTCTCTTTTCCAGAAAAGAAAAATAAATGCACTCCCAACTGCTTCCGCTGCACAACTCTGATCTGGGGTAGATGAAAATGCTGATGATGCACATAAGCACAAACTGGACAACACAATACAAAAATATGGTTCAACAGATCCAAAATAAAACTCAGAAGTTCCTCCAAAACTTGAGCTGCTTTACCAATTCCTCTGTCTAGAAACCATTCTATTACTAAGCTTAACCATCGACACTACTTCTGAAATCCAGTCGATACCAACTCAACTCCTCAGATGCTAAGGCAACCCACCGACCTCTTCAAAGAAATCCAGAAGAAATTCTGCTATCCCAGAGAGTACTTCACTATCGCAAGTCACTTTTGCAATCAATCTAGGCTAATATCCAAAGAAAACTGCTCTCTCCTTACCAATCTGAACAGCTTAAGCTTATCTAGCCAATCCATTGAAGAAATGGATTCACAAAACTGCCTCTGAAATTCTCCTCTAAAGAACTGCTGACAAATGACCTTCTCGCGTGCCTGCAGAACAATCTGAGCTGCAACATTGCTACTGATGCTCAAAAAAAATTTCTTAATCCAAAATTCCTCGGAAAACTCAGGCCTCAAAGCCAAACACAACATTCAGCTCAACTCAAACTCAAAACTAATGCAGACATCCTTCCTTATCCAAAATCCTTGTGAACTTCTTCGGAAACAATCCATCGCTGCTGCATCTCAACACACAACCACTACTTCTTGAGTTACCAAGATAATATTCTAGCTTTTGCTCAACAGACAAAATCCAAATTCTACTTATCTAATCTTGTACTACAAAAATGGACTCCAAATCTTAACAGTTTTCCCTCCAGAGATTTGGTGAAATCCTTACACCACAAATTCACTCGAGATGGTATTAGATCTACAGTCTCGTCAAATATACTTCCAACCACAGGTAGTCATGTTCACACACCACTGCCAACCTATTCTTATGCTTATATTGGAAAACCCGAATAGGTAATCCAACAAATAGATGAAAAAATATATATATATATATCAAAATTACAAATACGCTCTCTCAGGAAAGAAATCACTCAAGAGCCTAGGTATTCACTCAACCTAGCGCTCTGATACCACTGTGACGACCCCACTTCCTACTCCCAGGAAGAAGTATCGTTATTAAGAAAGAAAAGGGTGAGAAAATAGAAAAGATAGAGAAGAAAGAACAACAACATCAGAATCTCACAGCTTAACGAATAAATTATATTAATCACATAAGTATTTACATAATATATAACATCAAATCAGAGTGATACATATAGTGCATCACATACTAGACAGTTATAAACACCTGTCTAGTTCATACAAGTTAATAGACCATACATCACAGAGATACCACATAGCGGAACTATATATATATATATATATATATATATATATATATATATACACACACACACAGCGCTGAAGCCTCCTGCTCCATTGCTCCTCCAGAATTCGTCAAAGCTAAACCTGAATCCCTTGGCTACCCGTAAAAATTTGGGTACCCGAGAGTTTATGAAAAACAAAAATAAACTACGGGTCGGACATGGGTCTGGTATGAGTAACAGGTTAAAGTTGTTTAATTTTGAAAAATCCTTTGAAAATAAAAGGTATCACGTAAGACTTCCCACACATAAACATGGAAAAGTTTTTACCTTACGCTAACCAAAACATTTGATAGGAAATTCAGTGATATTATAATAGGTCTAGGGTTTTCAAGTAAATAGAAATTAGCCGAAATTGTTACATTCATTAAATTCCATCTACTAGCCACAAAAGTGGGTAATACAATCAAAACCGTAGGCACTTATTGGATTATGGATTCCATACAATGGCAGGGCTACTGGGGTACCGCCCGTCACAGTACGTGGCCTAGATCAACGTACCGAGGATCACTCGCGACCCTCTGCAACACAAGGCCGGAACCATTCCTTACTGAACAGTCCTGAACAAGATAAACCCAGCAGTTAGCTGCAGACCAACTGCCCACACAGCCGAATAAAAAGGGATATCTAGACAGGGGAATATCCTTGTCCTGCCTTGACATGACCCACCTAACCTTGCTGCACCTCCCCTGTTTTAGCCATTCCCGGTTGATGAGGCTTGAGGTTACGATTACCTTTATAGAACATATTTCTTAGAATGCTCATCGTCCGCCTGACGATGTGTTGAAAGCATTCAATCCATACAAGTTCGTTCCGGGTTGGAACGAAACCGAAGGCATTATCTCATTACACTCATTTTGGAATCACCCTCAGAGTTAACGACAATAACCCTTGCATTCTGAATTTTCATCTTCACTTCAGATTCACGACCTATCGTTAATTTGGAATCGATGTGGTTTTCGGATATTCCTAATGTGGAAAACCGATCCCGGTCTCATCGAAATCCAAAACGTGTCTTTTAGGGCCAAGTTGTCTATTTAGTCTTAACAGTCAATTCAATATTATCAATATGCACAGATAGATAATTCACATCTCATAATAGATAATCACGTCATCATAAAAAGATAACTAATATCATCATCCAAACAGATAATTAAATATTATCATACTTAAACCATACATCCATATCACATAAATATTACTCATCTCATTTCTGAGATCACAATCAAACAATGAAATATCAATATCATCCATAAGCAATGATTTATGAATCACAATCTACAATTAATTTAAAATGAATTAAATTAACTACTTCTATCTTTAATTAGTTTAAAATAAATTAAATTAATTACCCATTCCATAAATCTAGCTCTCAATTATAAATCAAATTAATTAATCATTCTCCAATTACAAGAAGTAAGTTAGTCTTTAATTTATTTCTCAAATGAATTATTCTAAATCATTCATAGTAAATTAACATTTAATTGCTTCCCTATTAATTATTCCTTAATTCACAATTCTTAATTACATCATTAATTATATTAATTAATGATCTTCAATTTATATTAAATTACTTTATTTAAATTAATTAAGTGATTAGTCTGTACTTAAACACAATTATTAATCACCCCTTGATTAATAACAAACCAGTAATTATCTATCCTTAATTACTTATTAATCATTCCATGATTAATTAATTCCATAAATTAATCCCTTAATTAATTACAAAAGAAATTACTCAAATTACTCTACTTACAAATTATCTTGTATTAACTTCATCAAGTAATGATCATCCAATTACTATTCTGAGTAGTTATGCTCCATTAATTACACTAAGTAATTACGCATATCAAATCATCAAATGATTTCTTAAATTAATTAATATTAATTTACTTAATTTAAATCTTATTATCCATTACTTATATATTCAAATTAATCATCTTTGATTTAAATATACTTGACTGCATTCCAGTAGTTTTCCTTAATTTATTTACAGAAATAAATCTTGAATAAATCCATTAACTAATTTCATTTATATCGATTTATTACCATTATCTTGTTGATTTATTATTCCTAAATAAACCAATTTCTAATCCCATCATTAATTATATTAATTAATAATTTCTAATTTCATTTTCATTTGTTAACTTTATTAAGAATACAAATCTTTGAAACATAATTATTAACCCTCTTGATTAATAACATACAGTAATTAATCATTCATAATTAATTACTTCTCAATAACACTCTTAATTAATCCCCTGATTAATTTCAAGTAATTATATTCCAATTACTTCCATTAACAACATCATCCAGTTAATTACCTCCAGTAATTATCCATCAATTACTTCTCTAAGTAATTCAATTCCAAAAATCAGTTAATTAAACTAAATTAATTAACTCAAATTAAATTAATTTACTCAATTAATAAGTAATTAATTTCTTAATTACTTTTCAAATAAATAATTACATTTGAACTATTAGATTAATTAATCTAATTAATTTATTACAAAATCAATCACATTAACTAATTATGAAATAATCTAGTTAATGATCTTCATTAACACTTATTTAATTATTATCATCTAAAATAATTAACTTAGCTAATCATTATTAATCATAAGTTATTTAACCATTATTAATTTAAAAATCTAATCTATAGCTCTTAATCACATATTAATTAATTAATTCATTATTTAACTTATATTAATACATTCAATCTTAGAATTACTAAATTAATTAATATCAAACATTAATTATTCATACTTAATTATAAATTCTAAGTCTTCATTACTTAGAGTCAATTGTTCTAATAATTGATTAAATTCTCACTTCCAATATGTTTAAAACATTTATTTCAATTTACTTCGTAAATTAATTCAAATTTTATCGTTAATAAAGTTTAAAACCAAAATTTCAAAATCCTTTTAAACTCACGTATTTGATGGCACTTGAAACCTATTTGAATCAATTTATATTATAAAACTTATTTTAGTTCCAAATCAAGAAGTTCAAATCTAAATTATGATTTAAATTGCGAAGTTAACTTGTCTAAATCCTTTCTTAACAATTTATATTTCATTTTTGAATTCAACTCCCTTTTGAATACACTTAAACATTAAGCACCTTTAAATTATTAAAATAATTTAAGTTTTGAAAACTTTATTATACCCAACTTTATTTTCAAAAATGACTTAAATTCACAGTTAAACTTTGATTTAGAACTAGGTTTTAACTTTGATTTTAAATTTTAAAACAAAGTTTCAAAATAGTTGAAAACTGTTAAAACCTGTTACAGGTTTTACAAACCTGTAAACTAATAACCCGACCCCCCATTGGTTTGCTTCGAGTAACATACGAGTCCCTCCCGCTAAAACACAGCAATTGCTTCGAGACTTTCCCCAGGGCGCGCACAAATGAAATAAAAAAAAACAAAACCTGGAAAACAACAAACCCACTCACCCCTCCATGCCAGTCAACGCCACACACGTGGTGCTCCGACCCCCAGAGGCCACCAAACTCCGGCCGAGTCATTGTTCATCTCCTCTCTACCTCCCCTCAAGGCCACGTGCCACTCGCGCCCTTGCAGTGGTCGCGGTGATAAAAATTCTAACACAGTAAAATTTTAGGTTTAAAAACTTTAAACTCATGCCGATGCTTCCACAACCCTTTGCACCGCCGTCCCCTATTTTTCCTAGCTCCACGGCAGCCTCCTCCACCACCAGTCAGAGGCTCGACCCCCCAGATCCACTTGATCGTCCATGGCCACTCAAAAAACCTCAAACAGAAAATCACTAGCCGCTCTCAAAACATGCCACTAAAATTTATGCTTTAACCTTTAAAGTAACACCCGGGTCAGGCTGGAAACCAGCGTGAGTAAACCCAACAAACATAGAATATCCAAACAAACTACTTATATAACCTGGGTAACTCGAATAAATTTACAAATTCACAATTCGATGACGACACCCTTATTTCACACATAAATTTTCTAGTACCCAAAATTTGGATTAATTAGTCCAATTCACTTAAATCGTTTCATTCCAGCCATTAGATTTTACATATCAATCTATGAAGATTCGGAGTAGTTTCGGGTATCTTCTAATGCCCGATTCCTGGTCTTTTCGAATCCAATTTCATCTTAGAACAAGCTGTTTAAGTTCTAAACTATTCCATTCATACCCAAATTTTAACACTGATAGACAAACCATGCTAGAATAGTTCAATCCAAACATAGCATATTAAAACACTTATCAGCGGTATCAAATAAGCCAGGATATTCAATATACTTTAATCAACAATAAGCAATATTAATTAGTCATACCGTTTCTAATTAATTTGACAAAAATTAAATTGATTACCTTAACCCTCTCAACCCTATTTACTAAAGATTAATTAATGAACTACAACTACTAATTTATCATTCCCTAATTTCCCCTTTAGACTCCTTAAGTAATTTGCCTTAAATTAATAACACAAATCGATTATCCTTCATCTATTAACCTTAGTTATATTTATCATAATTAATTACTCAAATCAGCAATACCATAATCACTTACATTGATTAATTACCCTTTAATATCACTCATTAATTCCTAATTTCTTTCTTATGTAATTTACCCTTTAATTATTATATTTTTTTCGTTTATCAAGTAATTTTCCATTGTTATTATTTTATTTAACCTTTATTTATTCATTTTATCCTTTAATAACTAATTAGATTTATTTAAACCTGAATGAGTTAATCCTTTAATTTACTTACATTAAATGATATCATTTAGGTAACGAATTCTCTAGTTGCTTATATTAATTTATCTATACATATAAGTTAATCAATCAAAAATTAATTAACTTATAACCCCTAATCAATAATTAATTATTTCTTAACCATAAATTAATTAGTTTCTCTTTAATTACAGAACTGATTAATTAAATAATCTTAATTACTCAAACCTAAATTAACTAAAAGTTAAGTCAAATAAATAAATTAATTTCTTAAATTATCACTTTAAATTCTTATTTTATAAATCCGGGATTTGATTATCATTAATCTATAATTTAATCTAATATCTTTAAGTCTAATCTAAGATAAATACTTTATTTTCTTAATTTCTCCTTAAGCACACTATTAATTAAATTTGGAATTTAACTTCAGAATCTACCTGCTTAGTTTAAATGAAACATACAACCTAGATTAATAAATATTAAAGAACATCATTATCAAACTAAGGTTTTTAAAAAGTTAGTTTAAACTTGATATTTCTGCATTTTAAACCATGAGAATATTCATATATATGACCCGAGACGATTTGACAAAACTCACCTGCTATATCACCACAACAAGCATCGAGCACCCCTTGCCCTAGCTCAGCTCGCACCCAAAGCAGAACGCTCTCTGCCGCATCATTGCTCGCACCTTGCAGCCTCTATCAAGATCTCCTCCTTGCTATCTCGCACGAACGCGACATCGCCTTTACCTCGGGAATCCCCAAATCGCGTGCGTCCCACCTCTATACTCGCGACCACTCCTCTATGTCGAACTCGAAATCAACGCCTCCCTCAACTTCATCAAATTCTGCGTCGCCATCGAACACGACCAACGAAGACGAGACAACCCCATGCCGAAGCTTCAAGCTCGGCCGAGTCAACGTGGTCACCTGCAATTTCTCTTTTTTTTCGGTTTTATTTTCTGTTTGTATTGAAGAGGGGTGGAAGAATAAATATCGATTGGGATAGCTTCTAGAGTATGCGTTAAATATTAAATGATTAAATATTGAAAATATCTCGTGTCGCACCGTGAAATTTCGAATCCCGAATCAGACATGCCGACAGGCGTTTATGAGGTTATACCCGCATTCCAAACACAATGGAACATGTTTCAGAAGCTAATTTGATCGTATGTGCGAGTTACGGAAGAAAACGATCAATTTTAAATTAAATTGATCAAAATAGTTCTAAGCGTTTTGAGCTGCCATGGTCAAACGACAACTTCGATTGCAACGAAAATTGAAATCCGATAATAACTAACTATTACAGATCCAATGGAACTGGTTTCGTCGAATTCCGAGACTGTGCCTCGGAAGGCTATTTCCAAACGTCAATTTAAATGATAATTTATTAAAACTGAACAAATCATCTTTCAATTAAATTTCAACCATTCTATTGTCTTCAGTATCAGCATTATAAATTTTATAAGTCTTCAAATTATTTTAAACAGGCTTAGAAATTTCAGATTCAACAATTTACTCAATTTCAATTATTAAATTCAATATTTAAAATTTATAATTAAATGATTTGATTATCAAGTAAATATCGATGCCTGGAATTTAAGTTAAAATTTACTTTTAAATATTTTAAATCAATTAACTATTCAAATTTGAATTGTTAGAAATTCCAGGTCGTCACATGATACCAAGTGTAACGACCCGCAAATCCGTACCCTTTGACTCAACACTATTCTACGTCAATCAACTCAAGATGTACAGAATATACGAACCATTTGGGTTAAAGAAGAAGAGGTAGAAGAAGAAAATAGAAAACAACATCAGAATCTAACCATCGCAGCGGAATAAAATGTAATAGATAATAAATGATCTTTACACAAAAACAAATATATATCTGTTTATATATATTACATCATCAGAGTACATCAATCACAGTTCAACATCAATATCATACAACTGGATATATAGCTACACTACACAACAGAATATATATAAAACAAGTACGAAAGTACGTATTGTCATCCAGCTCGTCTCCTAAGCTTCACAGCATCATATCCTATATCCTATAATACTCGGTCTGACCCGAGCATTATAGTTAAATAACACTCGAGTTAGTCTGGAATACCAGCGTGAGAAAACCACACTCAATTGGATTATTAAAGTTTCAAAATTCTTTTTAAAACAAAAGCATCTCGTAAGACCACGCCACAAACAAACATGTTGGGTTTTTACCTTACGATAGCCAAATCATTTTTATAGAAATCCTCTGATACTATAATAGGGTCTATATACAGATACTTATAAAATAGCCGAAATTATTACATTCATTAAATTCCAGCTACTAGCCACAGAGCGGGTAGTACAAACAAAACTCGTACAAGGCTCGTAGAGAGAATGGATTTCCAACTAATGACTAGGCATTGGGGTACCACCTGTCACAGTACGTGGCCTAGATCACAGTACCTAGGAGTACGCCCGCTCCCCTGCAATACAAGACCGGAACCATCCCTTACTGGACAGTTCCGAGCAAGATCACCCCGCGGTTGGGATCAGCAACCGCACCACTAAGCCGAAATTAAGAGACATCTAGACAGGGATGACCTTACTCTCAAGTGGGGGCTACCCACGAAGCCTTGCTGCATAACCCCTGTTTTTTAGTCATTCCGGGTTGATGAGGCTTGAGGCTAAGCGTTACCTTTATAGAACATATCCCTTAGAATTCCCATCGTCCACCTGACGATGTCCCGAAAGCATTGATCCATACAAGTCCGTCCCGGGTTCGAACAGAATCGAAGGCACTATTCCTACTACATCCATTTTGGAAATATCCTCAGGATTAGTAGCAACTAGCCCTTACACTTCACTGCTCCAACTTCGAATCCAAATTTGTTTCCCACGAAACGTACAAACCGGATCGAAGTGGTTTTCGAGAAATTAATCTCGATCCCGGTCTCTTCGAAACGATCAACGCATTTGGCCAATATTGATAGTCGGTGATTCAACTATCAATTAATATTGACAAACAACCATCAACCAATAAATAATTTCCCAAATTATTTATTAATCCCATAAATATCTTCACAAGATAAATTTCCACTTTTCAAACCCTTTGAAAATAGTTTCAAACTACCTTCCTTTCTCAGAATAAATTCCAAGTGTTTTCTATTTCCACTGAAATCACCAAGCATAAAACTTTAGAATTTAAAAATAATTTAAATCGCAACAGATAAAATTTTAAACAAAGAGGAAAAATGGTTGCTCTCACCCCACTTTTCAAATCGAAGCTGAGCACTTCAATTCCCACTCTCCCCTCCTTTGTTTGACCTTCAGTTCAATTCCTCTCCTTCTTCAATGTCGAAATCGAAGCTTAGTATAAAAAAAACACAATCAAATCACGACTTCGTTTTGATCAATAAAAAAAGGCTCGCGATGAGCACTGCGTACGGAGGCGTTCGCTTTCGAGCACGATGGCTCTGCTAGGGTTACGCGATTTCGTACAATTGGATCTGAGGGTTGGAGGCGCCTCAACTGATGGTTGCGAATTTGAGGTCGAAATTCGAGACCGTATGGTGTGCGCGTGCTATGGGAGTCGCGAGCATCGGAAAGAGCTTTTGCGAGTGACAAGGCGTCGACAGCCGAGGCGCGACTCGACTCGACTAGGGATTCGATGATTGGGTATAGGTTGTGGAAAGTGGGCAATCTCGTGAGCAGCAGTGTTGGTGGATTTCTGGGGAGTGAGTTATGCTGTTTTGATTTTGAGCTTTCGATTTGTAATTTTATTAAGAGTTGCTTTTTTTAAAAGAAAGGATGAATTCCTGAATTCAAATTGGAATTTGAATCTGAAAGTTTTCAAAAGAAAATAAGTTTATGAATTCAAATGTTATAATTAAAGATGAATCATAAAATATTTATAACAAGCTTTTAAAATACGAAAATATGATTTAAATAGGATTTTAAGTTTTAGTTTTTAAATCTGAATTTAAAACATGATTTTTAATTCTAGTTTGAAATGAAATAAGTTTTTAAATTTAAATGTTTCAAAAGCACTTGAAATATTTAAAGTATATTTTAAATTTATTTAAAATGATTATGGGTTAAAACTATTTTTAAACTTACCTTGGAAGGTAAGTAATTCTTTAAAAATGATTATGTTATTAATATAATTTATTCGTTTCTGTTGTGATTTTAGTGTTGTTTCTTCTTTCTCTTCTTTCTCTTCTTACTCCTTGAAGCCTTTCGACTAAGCAAACCTAGTCAAAAAGTAGGGATGGCTTTATTAACCCATTCAATTAAGTTAAAAAAGGTCAAAAGGTGAAGCTATCCCTTAAACCCTTTCGATTGTATCAATCTAGTCGAAGGGTATGCTTTCGAAAGAGTGGATCCTTTTAATAATTTATTTTCATTAGAATCTAATAACCTTAAGAATAGCATTGGATATGTT
This sequence comes from Allium cepa, assembly GCA_030765085.1. Taxonomy (NCBI): domain Eukaryota; kingdom Viridiplantae; phylum Streptophyta; class Magnoliopsida; order Asparagales; family Amaryllidaceae; genus Allium; species Allium cepa. The sequence goes on from CM060928.1 coordinate 1,036,674,717, forward strand.
TACAAGACTCCTTGTTAACCTTTTTGGTGCTAGAAGGGGGGCTCGAACCTCCGACCTTGTAGCTATATATAGAGGAGTTGTGGGTCAATTTTCTTGCGTAGGACAATTGAGGTCAAAACGTTTAAGTGGTATCGTTGAAGGAGCAATACACACCACCACTTTGGAGCAAAATACAGCTCCATTTTTTAATCAGGATAGGGCCATTCTTGGATAGATTTCATCGCTAGCACAACAAGATGAAAATTCAACTAAAATCCAATGCTTGGAACAACAGCAACAGGAGATGCAAGAGCTCCTAAAGATTGCTTTATCTCAAAAATCTTCGATGAATCCGAGACAAACTCAAGGAGAAGAGGTGGTATCTCCCAAGAGCAATCACAAAAGCTAATTCTAATGAGCTTAAAGGCAAAGTGGATCTGACATCATCAAAGAAGATGGAACTTCCCCAATCGAAAGCTAATCTTCAGGGAAGAATTCTTGACAAATCAATGAAACTGATGCAGCACATCACGAGATTCGCCTGGAGTCGCGACCTAACTCGAGCGGGATAGTGCACTAGAGACCTAACATGTTAATCCTTAAGTCGCGCCATTTTAGGTCGCAAGCGAGCTATGTTGAACGACCTAGCGAGGTATCAGAGTTATGCAGTAGAAGCGAGTTATGCATTGAGACACCTAAGCGACCTAACGACCTATGCCACCAACGACCTAACGAGTTATGTCAAACTTATGCATCTCCAGTAGGTCGCAAACGACCTTTCTTAAGTCACTCCAGATTTCCAAAGGCGGGTTCCTGAGTCGCGAGCGTCCTTAGGTCGCGAGCTTCCATAGGTCGTTGTGTCTTATGTCGTTCCAAGATCCTTATGTCGTGAAGCTTGCCTAGGTCGCTACTTGCTTAAGTCGCAGGGTTGGATAAGTCGCTGTATTTTATCTTCTTAAGTCATTTGTATTGTGCTTTGTTAAGTAGTACTGTTGTGTGATTGTAACTTGATTTCCTTATGTCGTAAGTTGTATTTGTTATGTAGCTAGATATTGTAATTTTCTTAGGTCGAATGTCATGTAACTTGTGTGTTGTAAGTCGCCTGATGGTAGGTCGCATACTGTTGTTGAGTAGTGTTATTGCGGAGTCACATGTGTTAGGTCGTTGAATCTAGGGCTATGCAAGTTGTAAATTGCTATAAATAGCAGGGTTGTGTCATTTGTAAAACGGTTGATTTTGAATAAACTTTTGTTTGAGTGCTTTGTGCCTCTTTTAAAATTGGAAGTTGAGTGTTATCTCCTTTCTCCATTTTCGGTTGTTCGAGTGCGCTCGAATCAACGGATTTGAAGCCGATTCATGGAATCTCGTGCGCGAGATCAACGTAGAAGAATCGTAGATCTTTTAACACGGTATCGTGCGCGATCAACATGTTAAAGATAGCTAGAATCTGGTATCTCGCGAGATCAATGGATTTGTGCATTTATCCTTGGTATCTTTAATCCATTAATCCATATTTGCATCATTCCATCATTGTTTTGTTGTTGTTGCTTGCATTTGAAGTAATCCGCTGCGTCAGTTTGGTATCAGAGCTTAAACTTAGCCAATCATAGCTAAGCCGAGCCTGTGGAGCAAAGAGGGAGATTTAAAGTTAGTTTGGAGATTGTTTGTTGATAAGTTTGATCAAGGCCAAGTGAAAACTAGTTCAAGCCGAGTTAAAGATGAGAGCTATAAGTTGGAGCCATGTATCAATTTGTAAGTTGAATCCGAGTTGAAGAGTGTGTTTGGATTTGTTGAAGAGTCGACAATGCCTCCGAGACATGCTAATCGACTTTAAAATGTTGAAGATGTGTATCGAAGACAAGAAGCTGAGCAAATGGAACAACGTATCAATGAAAAGTTTGATAAAGGTATTGGGAAGTTAGAGAAATTGATGAATGACATGAATCAAAGCCAAAGGAGAAGGTCACCAATCTCGGCATGGAGGAAACAGAGTTCCACCATCGGTTTCAGAAGCGAGGAGGGTGTCACCCCAATCTTGTCGAGAAAGAAGAGAATCATCAGTTTCAATGAGACGAGAACACCATGAGTACAGAAATGAAGAGAGAAGAACTCCACGTGAGTTTGGAGATGAGCCATATCATGATGCTGAAAGGCATGGTGGAAGAGATATGCGTGATCATATAGAAGTAGATGGTCGAGATCAATATCGAAGTACATTTTATTATGATGAAGATGGTGATAGAGGTAGTGTTCATTATCGTGATCGAGACCAAGTGCGAAATCAATATCGGGATATAGAAGATGATCGTAAATGGGAGTCGGGAATGAAAACGGAGATCCCAGAATTCAAAGGGGGAATGATAGCGGAAGAGTTTCTGGATTGGTTATCAAATATTGAAGAAATTTTTGACTTCAAGGAAGTACCCGAGCATCGTAGAGTTAAGTTGGTTGCTACACGATTGAGGGGAAGAGCTATGGCATCGTGGCAACAAACTAAACTTGCATGGGAAAGGATTGGAAAGTCGAAGATAGTTTCATGGGAGAAGATGAAGAAGTTGATGAAGGCTACTTTTTTTCCTTATAATTATCAGTCTCTTATGTATCAGCGCTTATAGAATTTGGGGCAAGGGACAAAGTCGGTAAATGATTATGCAGATGAGTTTTACCAGCTAATTGCTAGAAACGATATCATGGAGACGGAAGAACAGTTGACAGCTAGATTTGTTGGAGGATTGAGAATGCAAATTCAGGATATGGTGAATATGTTTGATCCAAGATTCGTTGCTGAAGCACAACAGAAGGCTCTAGCTTGGGAGAAGCAAGGTAGAAGAGGAGTTGGTGTGTTTACAAGTTCGATCAATCAGACGAAAGGGGCTAGTAGCAATACGAATGTTTCCAAGGCTGTTGGAAAACCGGTTGTCAATGAAGTTGCTAAGACCAAGGTCAACAACAATTTCAAGTGTTATAACTGTCAGGAGTTTGGTCATAAGAGCAATGAATGTCCGAAGCCTAAGAAGCGAATGATGGTTGCTGAGGTTGAAGATGCAGAAATAGAATGTTCTAATTCACCACAAGTTGAGGAGGAAGAAGAATTATTGGTGGGAGACGAAGGATATTCTTTAATGATAAGGAGGTCTTTCTTGACACCAAAGCAGGAAGAGGAGACTAGCTGGTTGAGGAGTAATATTTTCCAGTCAACGTGCACTATTTTGGGAAGAGTTTGTAAATTTGTTATCGATGCAGGAAGTTGTTATAATATCATCTCTACAGAAGCTGTAAAGAAGTTAGCGTTAAAGATGGAGAAACATCCCAAACCCTACAAGTTAGCTTGGTTGAGGAAAGGTGGGGAAGTGAAGGTTAGTCAAAGAGCTTGTGTAACTTTTTCCATTGGAAAAAAGTATAAGGATGAAATTTGGTGTGACGTGGTAGATATGGACGTATGTCATTTGTTGTTAGGGAGACCGTGGCAATTCGATAGAGTTGTGCAACACGATGGTAGAACTAGCTGCTATAGTTTCATGTTCGAGTGCACTAAAATCACTTTGGTTCCTAAAAAGCGACAACAGAGTGAAAGCAAGTTGGAGGAAATCGAAGAACTAAAGACTCTGTTATCTTTGAAGGAGTTTGTCAAAGAAGTAGAGGAAGAGCCTGAAGTATTTTCTGTTGATTGGACGTGAAAGTATTGAAACGGTTGAAATTCCTGAGGAAGTTAAGCTAGTGTTGAAGGAATTTGAAGATGTATTTCCTGAAGAATTACCGAAAGAATTACCACCGTTGAGAGACATACAACATCAGATTGATCTTGTTCCGGGAGTTGTGTTACCACATAGACCACACTATAGAATGAGTCCGAAGGAGCATGAAGAGTTGAGAAGGCCGGTGGAGGAGTAAATTGAGCAAGGGCGCTTACAAGAAAGTTTAAGTCATTATGCAGTTTCAGCCTTGTTAGTACCGAAGAAGGATGGAACTTGGAGAATGTGTACAGATAGCCAAGCACTAAACAAGATTACAGTGAGTACAGATTTCCAATGCCAAGATTGGATGACTTATTAGACCAGTTGAATGGAGCTGCTATTTGTTCAAAGATTGATCTGAAGAGTGGGTATCATTAGATTCGAATTTGACTAGGGGATGAATGGAAGACAGCATTCAAGACACGGGAAGGGTTGTATGAGTGGCTGGTAATGTCTTTTGGTCTTTCGAATGCACCTAGTACTTTTATGCGAGTGATGAATCAGATCTTTCGACCATTTATTGGAAAGTTCATAGCGGTATATTTTGATGATATATTGATATACAGTGGAAGCACAGAAGAACATCTACAACACTTGCGGGAAGTGTTGATGATACTTCGTCAGGAGCAATTTTACGTGGCAACAAAGAAGTGCATGTTCATGACGCATAGTGTTTTGTTTTTGGGGTATGTATTATCCAAGGAAGGTATCCGGGTGGATCAAAGTAAAGTTGAAGCAATCAGAAATTGGCCACAGCCCAGGACTGTAACTGAAGTGAGAAGTTTCCATGGGTTAGCATCATTCTACCAAAGGTTTATTCCACATTTCAGTAGCGTGATGGAACCAGTGACAGATTGTATGAGAAGGAAGCAGTTTGTGTGGACTGAAGAGGCTGATCCTGCTTTCCAACGAATCAAGACACTTTTGACTACAACACCGATTCTTAGATAACCAGATTTTCAGTTGCTATTTGAGTTACATACTGATGCATCTAAAGCTGGAATTGGTGGAGTATTAAGTCAGAAGGGTCATCCAATTGCTTATTTTAGCGAGAAACGTTTTGGAGCCAAGATAAGATACAACACCTATGACTTGGAATTCTATGCTATCGTCCAAGCCATAAAACATTGGAGACACTATTTGTTTCATAAAGAGTTTGTGTTGTATACTGATCATGAAGCCTTGTAACATTTGCAGGGACAGGATAAGGTTGCAGCCAGGCATGCTTCATGGATCGCAAACATGCAATAGTTTACATTTGTGGTAAAGAGTCGGGAGCTACAAATCGTGTGGAAGACGCATTGAGTAGAAGATATCATTTGTTGACTATGATGAAAGTTGAAGTGACAGGGTTTGATGTATTTCCGGAATTGTTTGTTGAGGATCCTTACTTTGCTAAGATTGTAGATGAAGTCGAGAAAGGGAAGACGGATGAGTATGTGTTGGTTGATGGTTTTCTATTCAAAGGAAATCGGTTATGTATACCAGAGTGAAGTTTGCGAATGAAGATTGTGAAAGAATTGCATGAAGAAGGATATGTGGAAAGAGATCGTACCTTGCAGTTGATTTCTCAATCATATTTTTGGCCTTCCATGAGGTAAGAAGTTGAAAGATTTGTGAAGAGATGTCACATATGTCAAGTTTCCAAAGGGACAGCTACGAATGCAGGATTGTATATGCCGTTGCCCGTGCCTACTAGACCATGGGTTGATATTAGCATGGACTTTATTTTGGGTTTGACAAGAACTCAACGAGGGAACGATTCTATATATGTTGTGGTGGATAGATTTTCGAAGATGGCAAAATTCATAGCTTGTAAAAAGACCGCCGATGCAGTCCGTGTTTCTCAATTGTTCTTTAGAGAGGTTTATCGACTACATGGGCTACCTGAGGCCATTATTTCTGATCGGGATACCCGATTTCTAAGTCATTTTTGGTTGATTCCGTGGAAGATGGTTGGGACTAAGCTAAATTTTAGTAGCGCCTATCATCCACAAAAAGATGGGCAAACGGAGGTGGTGAACAGATCTTTGGGAAACTTGTTGAGATGTCTTGTGAAGGATAATTTGAAGAGCTGGGATGTGAAGTTATGTCAGGCAGAATTTGCACATAATCATGCAGTTAATCGAAGTACTGGATTCAACCCATTTCAAGTAGTATATTCAGCAATTCCGAAGGGACCGTTAGATTTTTCGATAGTTCCACGTCAGAAAGGGGTTGATAAACGAGCTTGTGATTTCGTGAATGAGTTGCAGGAGTTTCACAGGACTGTTCATGAACGATTGCTTAAGTCAAATGAGAAGTATAATCAACTGGCAGATAAGAAGCGAAGGAGTGTAAACTTCAAAGAGGGCGATTTTGTTTACGCAGTATTGACGAAAGATCGTTTTCCGATTGGAACTTACAACAAGTTGAAAGCTCGAAAGATTGGACCAGTAGAAATTTTGAAGAAGATCAGCGATAATGCGTATCAGTTAAGGTTGTCGAAAATGTTCATACTTCTGATGTTTTCAATGTCAAACACTTAATTCCGTATTATGGGGAGAAGTTTGTCGAAGAAGAGGAAGGTGTGAATTCGGGGTCGAATTCTTGTCAGCCAGGGGAGCATGATGCAGCGCATCACGAGATTCGCCTAGAGTCACGACCTAACTCGAGCGGGATAGTGCACCAGCGACCTAACATGTTAATCCTTAAGTCGTGCCATTTTAGGTCGCAAGCGAGCTATGTTGAACGACCTAGCGAGGTATCAGAGTTATGCAGTGGAAGCGAGTTATGCATTGAGACACCTGATCGACCTAACGACCTATGCCAAAAACGACCTAACGAGTTATGTCAAACTTATGCATCTCCAGAAGGTCGCGAACGACCTTTCTTAAGTCACTCCAGATTTCCATAGGCGGGTTCCTGAGTCGCGAGCGTCCTTAGGTCGCGAGCTTCCATAGGTCGTTGTGTCTTATGTCGTTCCAGGATCCTTATGTTGTGAAGCTTGCCTAGGTCGCTACCTGCTTAGGTCGCAGGGTTGGATAAGTCGTTGTACTTTATTTTCTTAAGTCGTTCGTATTGTGCTTTGTTAAGTCGTATTGTTGTGTTGTTGTAACTTGATTTCCTTATGTCGTAAGTCGTATTTGTTATGTCGTGAGATATTGTAATTGTCTTAGGTCGAATGTCGTGTAACTCGTGTGTTGTAAGTCGCCTGATGGTAGGTCGCATACTGTTGTTGAGTCATGTTATTGCTGAGTCGCATGTGTTAGGTCGTTGAAGCTGGGGTTGTATGAGTTGTAAATTGCTATAAATAGCGGGGTTGTGCCATTTGTAAAATGGTTGATTTTGAATAAACTTTTGTTTGAGTGCTTTTTGCCTCTTTTAAAATTGGAAGTTGAGTGTTATCTCATTTCTCCATTTTCGATTATTCGTGTGAGCTCGAATCAACGGATTTGAAGCCGACTCACGGAATCTCGTGCGCGAGATCAACGTAGAAGAATAGTAGATCTTCTAACACGGTATCGTGCACGATCAACATGTTAATGATAGTTAGAATCCAGTATCTTGCAAGATCAATGGATTTGTGCATTTATCCTTGGTATCTTTAATCCATCAATCCATATTTGCATCATTCCATCGTTGTTTTGTTGTTGTTGCTTGCATTTGAAGTAATCCGCTGCGTCAGAAACAATCTAGGATTTTATATTAAAAGAATATTTTCCAAACTGGAAAAACTATGGAACTGTCGAAGCTTATCTAAAAGATGCCTCTAAGAATGCTATTAAAGATGCTTTGAATTCCAAGGTAAAAGGAATGATGGACGAAAACGTCAATAACAATGAGAGGGTGCCATCTTTGGCCGACGGAACCATGGCTACAATAATAACACCATATGTCGAAATCCCATCCATGAAATATCATGGGGTCAAAGAACCCGATGATCATCTTATGGCTTTTCACAGTCAGATGGACTTGTAGAATGTATCTGGAACTAGCGGATGCCGATTGCTTTCAGTCACTCTCCAAGGAGTAGCAGCTAAATGATATAAGCAATACAGGGAAAGGACCATATACTTCTAGAAGAAATTTTCAAGTGCAATTCTGTATCTGCAAAGATACTACTATCGATTATACAGTATTGGAAAATATAAAAATGGCAAGGAGAGTCTTTAGGGGACTACTTAATAAGTTTCTACGCTGAAGCTTTAAAGGCCAAGAATATGAACGATCGTGATAAGCTCGTAGCTGTCCATTCTGGCTTGATTGAGAATACCCCTTTTTGGAAATGGCTTTTTCTTAATGGCTGTAAAGATCTACAATACTTTCACTTTCAAGCTAATAAGTTCATCTGGATGGATGAGCTTTACTACGCCAAGAAGAAAACATGTCCTAGGGAAGAAAGGGGAAGATTTGGCTCGGACCGTGGCCACAAAATGGCTAGATGGGAAGAACCGATTGCTAACACGGTGGCCTTAAACAAGCCACTATCTTAAGCGTATGCTATAGCTAAGGAAAGAGTCAACTTTCCATTATCCTTCAAAGCCAAGAACACTCCTGAACAAGGAAAAAGGAGGAGACTTTTGCGCTTCTCACAAAGCAAATGGTCACGAAACGGATGAGTGCAGAGTTCTGGCTGGAATTATCCAAAAGCTGATCCAGGAAGGACACTTAAAGGGGTTTGTTCAAGATCAGCAGAAAGCTCCACGAACAGAGAATGTTCCATAGAAGCACCCAGGAAACACTGTGAATGTGTTAGAAGATGAGAACCCTATAAGCTTAAGTCCGCCAATCAACAGGATTGATGTAATCCATGGTGTGCGGCATCCGGTAGGGAACAACAAGGGGGCATGAAGAAGATACATAAAAGAGGCCAAATAACGGATCTACTCTTTTCAAGAAGAGCCACCGTGAAAAACCCACGCCTTAACATTCAAATGCCTAATTTTGTTGTCACTCCATAGGAGCTACGCATGGGGCATCATCATCCTCATAATGTTCTGATGATCATTGTACAAATTGGGCCATCTATTGTCTTAAAAACTCTAGTTGACACGGGCAGTGTTGTCAATGTAATTTTCAAACAAGCCTTCGATCAGATGAGTATTCCGAAGCACAAGCTGGAGTCAAGCACAGAGCCTATATTTGGATTCAATAACAAGGGTTCAACTCCAGTAGGATACATAAAGCTGCTTGTACAAATGGAATTGCCGCCAACATGCAGAAAATTTGAAACTATTTTTATGATAATGGATCAACCCTTCTACTACAACGCCTTCTTTGGCAGGCCAGCTCTAGATGAAATTAATGATTTCGTCTCCCCGAAGTACCTCATGGTAAAGTTTCTAACAAAGCATGGCTGAGGAACAATCTGGGGAGAGCTGTTTAGCTCTCGAGAAATGTCAATATAAGAGGGAGTATTCTATGTACTTTGATTCTTCTACTATTTTACAGCCTTTCGATTATGGATTTTCACATCCAACATATGAAGCAAAGATTGAAGTTAATAAATTTAGCAAGTGTATATATTAAACATACATGCCCTCTAGAGGAAATAGGAATAGAATTGATGCAAACTCAGTGGAAGAGGGCCCAATAGACACAGAGTTGAATTGCCGAGGTGAAATAGAGAGAATGAAACCCATAGAATATCTTAGTGAAGCGCACATAGGTTCAGATGATGTTTCTATAATAATCAAGGTGGGAAAGGAACTTGATTGTGAGTTAAAGAAGGACATGATATAGTTCCTTAGGGTCAACAAGGATGTGTCTTCCATGTCACATTTCGATACGGTGGGAATTAATCCGACTGTCATGTGTCATGTCCTTAATATCAATCCACGAGAAACCCCTATAAGGTTGAAAAAGAGAGAATTGGGAAAGGTACGATCAGATGCTCTAAGGGAAGAGGTTGACAGAGTCTTTGAAAATGGGTTAATCTTGGAGATATATTATCCTGAATGGATAGCCAATCTAGTTTTGGTAGAGAAGTCAAACAGAAAACGGAGAACGTGCATTAATTACATGGATCTAAACAAAGCATGCCCAAATATTGCTTCCCACCACGATGGATAGATCAGTTAATGTATGCAATAAGAGAACACAGATTGTTATCCCTCATGATGCTTATTCAGGGTACAACCACATACCGATGTTCAAATCGGATCAGGATCATACCAACTTCATAACTAAATAGGGAACTTATTGCTACAAGGCAATGTCATTTAGACTAAAGAATGCAGGGCCCACGTATCAAAGGTTGGCTAATCGAATGTTCAAAGAACAAATTGGCAGAAACATGGAAGTTAGTGTTGATGATATGATGGAAAAGTATAGCGAGCCTGAGAATCATCTTAAGGATCTAGAGGAAATGTTCAAAATATTACAGAAGTATCAAATGAAATTGAACCTACAAAAGTGTCCTTCTGGAGTGCACTCTGGAAAGTTCTTTAGACACTTAGTAAGTGATCAAGGGATTGAAGCAAGTCCTGACCAAATTCAAACCATAAAGGACATGGCCAAACCTAAAACCAGCAAGGAAATAATGAGCTTAAATGTAAGGGTAGCTGGCCTAAGTAGGTTTATCTCAAAAGCTACTAATAAATGTATACCATTCTTCAATGTGATTTAGAAAAAGAAGAACTTCGAATGGGGAGAGGATTGTAGGTAAGATTTCTTAGAAATAAGAAGCCATTTGGAAAAACCACCTATACTTTTAAGTCCTGAGAGCAAGAAAATATTTACTTATACATGGCAGTATCAAAACATGCAGTCAGCTCGATACTCATTAGAGAAGAAAATGGGGCACAACTTTTGGTATACTACATAAGAAGGTGATTAAAGGATGTAGAGGTTCGATACCCAATAATGGAAAAATTATCCTTTTACTTGATTTTCACAGCTAGAAATCTCAGAGCATACTTTTAGGCGCACTCGATCAGGGTATTAACCAACTTTCCTCTTAAAAAAGATTTTAGCAAACACGAAACTTCTGGAAGACTGGTAAAATAGGGTTCGAACTTAGTCGGTACGATATAGAATTTCAACCACGAGCTGCAAATAAAAGGGCAAGCATTAGCAGATTTTGTTAATGAGTGCACCAGCTTTATTGAGGAACAATCAGAAAGGTAGAAAGATCAAAAGTCCATGTGGAAACTGTTCGTGGATGGTGCATCAAATGAACAAGGGGTGGGGACGATTATATAATCATAACCCCAAATGGATACCGCTTACACTATGCCATGAAATTGGGATTTCCTGCTACTAATAATATAGCAATGTATGAATCATTAGTAGCAGGATAAACCTTAGCACCAGAACTAAAACTTCCACGAATACAGATATTTTGCTACTCTCAACTGAGGGTGAATCAAGTAAAATAGGTTTATCAAACAAAGGATCCTAGGCGATCCTTATATGTAAAGAGGATTCTACAAATGCTTGCTTTGTTTAAGGACTTTTCGATAAATCAAGTTCCAAGAATAGAAAATTCACAGCCATAATCCTTAGCAAAATTAGCCAGCTCAAGAGAAGCCTTAGAGACACAAAATGTCTTGATCGAATATTAGGAAAGTCCAAGTATTGAAAAGGAAACATCAGAGCAAGGGAAGGAATTGTTAGTTATGACGACATCTCAGGCCATTTCTCAAGGGGTAGAGAAAAGAGAAGCTGGTAAAGAATTAACAGATGAGAAAGTGGACCAATCAAGGTCAAGTAACACATATGACGATACATGGATGTTACCCATTGTTGAGTACCTATTTAAAGGTATGCTCCCATCAGATAAAGGGAAAGCAATAAAAATCAGGAGGCAAGCTCCTACCATCATGATGATGGATGGAATCCTCTATAAAGAGGAATATGATCTTCCCTAACTAAGATTTGTGAGCATGATGATGGAATAAAATTATGATTGAAGCACTTGAAGGGTTTTGTGGAGACCATTCAAATGTGACAAAGCTGGCAAAAGAAAATGAGTCAGCGATTTTACTAGCCACATATGGTAAGCCAAGCGATAGAATATGTGAGAAGATGCGAAAAGTGTCATAAGTTTTCAAAGATACCCAGATTGGCCCTAAGTCAGTTAACTACAATTACAAGTCTATGGCCTTTTGATGTATGAGGAATAAACTAATCAGCCCATTGCCAATCTCAATGGAATGGGCGAAGTATGTTGTGGTTGCCATCGATGATTTCACTAAATGGGTTGAGGAAGAGCCACTTTCTAAAATTACTTTAAGGAAAGTACTCAAATTGTTATTAAGAATATCATAACTAGGTTTGGAATTCCCCAGAAGATAATCTCTGATAATGGGACACAATTTGAGAGCGAAGAATTCTCCCACTTCTGTCATTAGAATGAAATTATTAAAAGTTTTCCATCTGTCGCACATCCATAAACTAATGGAGCAGTTGAGGCTGCGAATGAAACCATAAAGACAATTCTGAAAAATCAAATAAATAAGGCAAAAGGAAATTAGGTAGAAGATCTACCGCTTGTACTATGGGCTTACCAAACGTGCTAAGATAGCAACAGGACATACCCCTTACTCTTTAACCTATGGGTGTGAGGCAAAGCTACCAATCGAGATTGAGATATCCTCACAATGAAGGATTGCCTACGCGTTCGATAAAAATGAAGAGCTGAAAAAAGAATCATTGGACTTGATACATGAATTAAGAGATGAAACAGCAATAAGAATCGTCAAATGTCAGAGAAAAATCTTAAAGTATTACAATTCAAGAGTAATAACTCGATAATTTCAAACAAAGGATTTATTACTTTGTAGAGTAATGGCCAATACAAAGAATCCGACAGATGGACCCCTAGGACTGGACTGCGAGGAACCATTAGTCGTTTGTAAATTAATTGCTCCGGGAGCCTACAAATTGTGCCGCCCAGATAGCAATATGGTTCCTAAAACATGAAAAGCCGAGCGTTTATGGCTATATTTTCTAAAGATTAATTAGTAAAGAGCTGCTTTTTATAAAGAGAAAATCTACATGGCTATGAGTGAAATGCTCCTTATATTTTGATACTACCTAAGATGATAGCCAACCTAAGATGGTCGAAAATCCTCTGTCCACATCAAGATGGGCAGAGCACCTCTTAGAGGAAGGGCGGTTATGCCATTATCCATGCCATGAGATGGACACGTTAAAGCATCGGGCATGCCCTTGGTCGCACCTCTTGTCAGCTCAAGGCAGCTCCTGGATGGAGAGCTGAATAAGCCTTTATCCATCCCATAAGATGGCCAGGATAAAACAGCAAACAAGCTCTTATCCGCCCGTATATAAGTCAGGGTAAGGAACCTCCTAGAGGGAAGATAGAGTAAACCTTTATCTACGCCACAAGATGGTACCAAGTGAGACGACCCGACTTTCTCACCACAGAAAATCGCATCATCTTGAAGAAAGAAAGGGATAGAAAAGAGAAAAGAAAGAGAAGAAAGAAGAAACAACATCAGGATCTCAACAGCGGAATGAATAAATTATATTAATAACATAAATATTTCATAATATACAACAATTATCAGAGTTACACAGATTATACATCACATACTAGACAGTTATAAACACCTGTCTAGTTATACAACTCAATACAATACAAGGATACTACTCAGAGAAACCAACACAGCGGAACACTATATATAATTATAACGCAGTAGCCTCCTGCTCCATTGCTCCTTCAGAATTCGTCAAAGCTAACCTGAATCCCTTGGCTACTCGTAAAAATTTGAGTACCCAAGAGTTCATAAAAGCAGAAGATAAACTCCAGGTCAGACATCGTTCTGGTTTGAGTAACAGGTTAAGGTTGGTTAACTTGAAAAACCTTTTGAAAGAAAAGGTATCACGTAAGACTCCCCACACATAAACATGGGTATGTTTTTACCTTACGCTAACCAAAACATTTGATAGGAAATTCTGTGATATTATAATAGGGTCTAGGGTTTTCAAATAAATAGAAAATAGCTGAAATTGTTACATTCATTAAATTCCAGCTACTAGCCACAAAAGTGGGTAATACAATCAAAACCATAAGGGCACGTAGGAAGAATAGGTTTCCATCAATGGCAGGGCTACTGGGGTACTGCCCGTCACAGTACGTGGCCTAGATCAACGTACCGAGGATTACTCCTAATCCCCTGCAACACAAGGCCGGAACCATCCCTTACTGGACAGTCCTAAACAAGACAACCCCAGCAGTTGGAGCTCAACATCTGTCCACACAGCCGAATAAAAAAGGGACCTCTGGACACGGGAAAATCTTGTCCTACTTAGGCATAACCCACTTAGACTTGTTGCACCTTCCCTGTTTTAGCCATTCCCGGTTGATGAGGCTTGAGGCTACGATTACCTTAAGAGAACACACCTCTTAGAATGCTCATCGTCCACCTGACGATGTTCTGAAAGCATTCAATCCATACAAGTTCGTTCCAGGTTCGAACGAAACCGAAGGCATTATCTTGTTACACTCATATCACCCTCAAAGTTAACGACAATAACCCTTGAACTTCAAAACTCCATCTCGATCTTCACTTTGAGATGTCACGACCTATCGTTAATTTGGATCGATGTGGTTTTCGGATATCCAAATCTGGAAACCCGATCCCGGTCTCATCGAAATCCAAAACGCCATCTTTTAGTCCAAGTTGTTTTAAAGGTTTAAAACAATTCAATTCAATACAATACTTGAATTCGCACGACATCAACATAGATAAATATCACACATTTATCAGTGATATATCAAATATCACATCACAGAATATCACAGCATATCATCCAATAGATATCAACCAATTCAGATATTCTACTCAAACAATAATCCATAAGCAACAATTATTAATCCCTAATATGATTAATTTGATTAAATTAAATTAAATCAATTACTTAAGAGTTAATTACCAACTTGCTTAATCAAAGTTTAATTAATTACAAACCTTTAATCAATTAACCCTCCTTCAGATATCTATCTTAATTAATCTCCTTGATTAATTATACTTCAATTACATAAAGTAATTATCCTTCAATTAATTTCACAAATTAATTATCCTTAACCATTTAAAGTAATTAACCTTTAATTACTCTCATTAATTACATTAATTAATGATCCTTCATTAATTATATCCAATAATTAACTAATTATAATTAACTACATTAATCCTTAATTAATTACATTAATTGATTATATTTTAATTAATTATTTCCATTAATCAACCTTGATTAATCATAAACAGAAATTACCCTTCTGTAATTACTTACTTAATTAATTAACACTTTAATTAATTATATTAATCCTTTGATTAATTACACTATGTAATTAATCCTCAAGTACTTTTACTAAGTAATTACCCTTTAAATACTTCCCATTAAGTAATTCCTTTTAATTAATTACATCCTGTAATTATACGTTAATTACTTTACTAAGTAATTACATTATCAATCCTATTAAGTATTTATACTTAATTAATTACCAAAAGATTACCTTTAATTAATTAACAAATTAATTAACTTAAATTAATCACTTCCATTTGATTAATTACAATTGGATAATTCATCCCTTAATTATCCTTAGAAAAAAATTAATTAAGTCTTAATTACAGATCAATTAATTTTTTAACCATTAATTAATAAACCTTAATTTTTAATTAATACCACTTAATTACAAATTAAGTACTTCTTAATTACCTGTTAATCACCCCTTAATTAACAGTTAAGTAGCCCTTAATTAACCTTTAATTATAGATTAATTATTCCTTAATTATTAATTAATAAAGCTTAATAATTAATTAATAAAACTTAGTTGAGAATTTCTTAATTACCAATTAATTAACCTCTAATCATTTGATTTTAAAACACAGGCATATATCAAACATATGCTAACAACCATAGCAACCAATGATAGTCGTGTTATGCACACCACAACCCCATCTACCTTTATAACTTATATTGGAAAACCTGAACATGTAACCCAACAGATACGTAGAAATATATATATATATATATATATATATATATATATATATAGTTATATATAAAAATTACAAATACGCTCTCTCAAGATAGACACCACTCTAGAGCCTAGGTATTCACTCAACCTAATGCTCTAATACCAAATGGAACGACCCACCATGTTCTATACAATAAAACGCATCATTTTTTTGAAAGAAAGGTTTAGAAAAGAGAAAGATAGAGAAGAAAGAAAGAAAACAACATCAGAATCTCAACAGCGGAACGAATAATTTATTATATCACATAAAAATATTACATAGTATCATCTACATATATATTTAATCAATACTTATTTAAAATAATAAGTCTATCAAAAAACCTATTTATAAGATAATCCAATTAAATTTGTAAAAATAATTATCCCTTTTAAAAATCTTTTTATACTATCATTAAAAATCATCACATTATTTGATTTGAAATAACCATTTTGCCGATTTTAATTAATTGAATCAAGGAGATTATCATATTTAAATTGCTTGAAATTCCAGGATATCATATTCCTACACAATTTTAATTAATCTTAACTTAATTTAATTCACTTTAAATTAATTAGAGATGAAGTAATTAATTTAATTCATTTTAAGTTAATTACAGATGATATGATTAAGTAAATCATTGCTTATGTATGAATGGATGATATTGATTGCCTTGAATGGTTTGAAATCTCAGCTATGAGATTAGTAATGCTGTGTGATATGGAAGCTTTGGTTGCATTGTAATGATAATATGAATTATCTTTTTATAATGATGATATGGATTATCTGTTTACGATGATAATGTTGATTTTCTATTGTGAATTCTGTGAATTATCTATCTGTTGTATATAGATAATGAAATCCGATTATTTTAAACTTTAAAACAACTTGGCCTTAAAAGATACGTTTTGGATTCGGAGAGACCGGGATCGGGTTTCCATATTTGGATATCCAAAAACCACATCGATCCAAATTAACGATAGGTCGTGAATCTCAAGTGAAGATGAAGATTCAGAATGCAATGGTTATCGTCGTTAACTCTGAGGGTGATTCCAAGATGAGTGTAACGAGATAATGCCTTCGGTTTCGTTCGAACCCGGAACGAACTTGTATAGATTGAATGCTTTCAGAACATCGTCAGGTGGAAGATGAGGATTCTAAGATAGATGTGTTCTATAAAGGTAATTGTAGCCTCAAGCCTTATCAACCGGGAATGGCTAAAACAGGGGAGGTGCAGCAAGGCTAAGTGGGTCATGCCCAAGTAGGATGAGATTTACCCCTGTCTAGATGTCCCTTTTATTTCGGCTGTGTGGTGCGGTTGCTGATCACAACTGCGGGGTGGTCTTGTTCATAACTTTTCAGTAAGGAATGGTTCCGGCTTTGTGTTGTAGGGGATTGGGAGTAATCCTCGGTACGGTGATTTATGCCCCGGGTTGTGACGGGTGGTACCCCGGTAGCCCTGCCATTGTATGGAATCCATTCTCCAATAAGTGCCGCACGTATTAGTTGTGCCCAACTATGTTGGAACGTGAGATGTAAGCATTCCAGCTATTTCTGTATTTTACTTGAAAACCCTAGACCCTATTATAATATCACTGGATTTCCTATCAAATGTTTTGGTTAGCGTAAGGTAAAAACTTTTCCATGTTTATGTGTGGAAAGTCTTACGTGATACCTTTTCTTTTCAAAGGTTTTTGAAAGTTAAACAACTTTAACCTATTACTCACACCAGACCCATATCTGACCAGGAGTTTATTTCTGTTTCTTGGGTACTCAAAATTTTTTCGAGTAGCCAAGGGATTCAGGTTAGCTTTGATGAATTGTGGAGGAGCAATGGAGCAGGAGGCTTCAGCGTGTAGATATATAGTGTTCCGTTGTGTTGATATCTGTATTGTGTTTTGAGTTGTAATAACTAGACAGGTGTTTATAACTGTCTAGTATGTAATGTATAATCTGTGTAACTCTGATAATTGTTCTATACTATGTAATACTTACGTTATTAATATAATTTATTCATTTCGCTGTTGAGATTCTGATGTTGTTCCTTCTTTCTCTTCTTTCTTTTCTCTTTTCTATCCCTTTCTTTCTTAAAGATGATGCGACTTTCTGGCCGTTGAAAGTCGGGTCGTCACATTTGGTATCGACTGTCACGACCTGGCTTTCTCTCCACAGAAAGTCGCATCATCTTTAAGAAAGAAAGGGATAGAAAAGAGAAAGATAGAGAAGAAAGAAAGAAAACAATATCAGAATCTCAACAGCGGAACTAATAAATTATATTAATAACATAAGTATTACATAATATATAACACTAATCAGAGTTACACAGCATATACATAACATACTAGACAGTTATAAACACCTGTCTAGTTATTACAACTCAATACAACTCAACAAAGAGATACCAACACAGAGAACACACAGCGGAAACTATATATCTAACGCTGAAGCCTCCTGCTCCATTGCCCCTCTATAATTCGTCAAAGCTAACCTGAATCCCTCGGCTGTTCGTAAAAATTTGAGTACCCAAGAGTTTAAGAAAAACAGAAGATAAACTCCGCGTCAGACATGGGTCTGGTGTGAGTAATAGGTTAAGGTTGCTTAACTTTTGAAAACCTTTGAAAAGAAAAGGTATCACGTAAGACTCCCCACACATAAACATGGGTAAGTTTTTACCTTACGCTAACCAAAACATTTGATAGGAAATCCGGTGTTATTATAATAGTGTCTAGGGTTTTCAAGTAAAATACAGAAATAGCTGGAATGCTTACATCTCACGTTCCAACATAGTTGGGCACATCTAAAACGTACGGTACTTATTGGAGAGTGGATTCCATACAATGGCAGGGCTACTGGGTACCGTCCGTCACAGTACGTGGCCTAGATCAACGTACCGAGGATCCACCCTAAATCCCCTATAACACAAGGCCGGAACTATCCCTTACTGGACAGTCCCGAACAAGACACCCCGGCAGTTGGAGCTCAACAACTGCCCACACAGCTGAAATAAAAGGGACCTCTAGACGGGGAAAATCTCGTCCAACTTGGGCATGACCCACTTAGCCTTGCTACACTTCCCTTGTTTTAGCCATTCCCAGTTGACGAGGCTTGAGGCTATGATTACCTTTAGAGAACACATCTCTTAGAATGCTCATCATCCACCCGATTATGTTCTGAAAGCATTCAATCCATACAAGTTTGTTCCGGGTTCGAACGAAACCGTAGGCATTACCTCGTTACCCTCATTTTGGAATCACCCTCAGAGTTAACGACGATAATCCTTGCACTCTGAATCTTCATCTTCACTTGAGATTCACGACCTATCGTTAATTCGGATCGATGTGGTTTTCGAATATCCAAATCTGGAAACCCGGTCCCGGTCTCATCGAAATCGAAAACGCCATTTTTAGGTCCAAGTTGTTTTAAAGTTAAAAAAATTCAATTCTATTATCTATATACACACAGATAGATAATTCACGTATCACAATAGATAATCAACATTATCATCATAAACAGATAAACCATATTATCATCACAAAAAGATAATTCATATTATCATCACAATGCAACCGAAGCATCCATATCACACAACCTCACTTATCTCATATCTGAGATCTCAACTATTTAGGGCAATCAATATCAATCAATATTCATAAGCAATGACTTGTTAATCGCCATTCTATAATTGATTTAAAATGAATTAAATTAATTACTTCTTCTCTAATTAATTTAAAGTAAATTAAATTAATTACTTCATCCATATAAATCTTGCTTACGTAACCATTAATTAATTTCAGATCAATTAATTAATTACCCTCTAATTAATCACCTTAATTAATCACCCTTGATTAATTATTCTTTAATTTCACTCAAGTAATTAGCCTTTAATTAGTTTCACAAATTAATTATTCTGAACCAAATTCAGTAATTAACCTTCTAATTACTTCATTAATTAATTAAATATAATTAATCACATTAATCCTTGATTAATTACATTAATTAATTACTTCATTGATTAATTATTCCTTAAATAATCAACCCATAATTATATCATTAATTAATTATTAACGATAATTATTAATCACTCTTGATTAATCACAAACAGTAATTAACTACCCTTATTAAAATTACTCCTTAATTAATTAATAATTACTCTTTAATTAATTATTTAATCACCCTTGATTGATCCCACTCAGTAATTAATTACCCTTAATTTATAACATCACTTAATTATCTTCAAATAACATTATTAATCAATTTTTAATTAATTACACAAAGTAATTAAACCCAAAACTACTTTCAAATATTCGAGTAATTGCATCCTGTAATTATCCACTAATTACTTCACTAAGTAATTATTCTTCATTAATTACATTGAGTAATTACTTCTTAAATTATTCAGTGATTATCTTAAATTAATTAAACTTAATTAATTAACTTAAACTAATCAAAATAAACTTATTTAATTACCATTAGTAATTAATTTATTAATTACTTTCATTAAGTAATTACATTTAAACAATTCACAAATGATTATCTTTAAATTAATTAATCTAATTAATTTTTAAAAATTAATCATGTTAATTAATTACTAAATAATCCTAAGTTGATGACCTTTATTAACTACTAACAAATCTTTAATTACTTCTCTAAAGTAATTAACTGATATTAATCATCATTAATTACAAATTAATTTACCTATAATAACCCAATAATTAATCTCTAATTATTTAATTAATTAAGTGTTTATCTATAGCTTAATTAAGTTTTAATTACTTGATTAATAAATTTCAAATCATTAATTTAAAATCAAATCTTGTCTAATTAATGATTTCTTAATTACAAATTTATTTAATCTTAATTAACTTACTTAATCCTTTGATTAATTGAATAAAACCCTTAATTACTTAATTAATTAACCCAAATCATTAATTAACTAAAATAATTAATTATCCATCTTAATTACCTTAATAATTTAATGAATTATAATCATTAAGTCCCAATTAACTTTAAGATAAACCTTATTCTTATTAATGATTAAATTATTATTAACAAAATATTTTAAAAACAATTTGCTTTTAAATTTACTTTTAAATTCCATTTTAAATTTAAGATTTAAAGTGAAAACAATTTGAATTTTAACAAAGTTTAATAGTTCAAAAACCTTTTAATTACATGTTAAAGAAATACTTATCTTCTAAAGGGAATTTAAAATAGATTTTAAAACCATATTCAATTTAAATCAATTAAAAATATACTTTAAATATTCAAAGTTGCTTTAAAACATTTTAAATTCAAAAACTTTATTTTATTTCAAACTAGGGTTCAAATTCATTTTCGAATCCAGATTTTAAACTTAAATTTAAAATCCTGTTTAAATCTTTATTCTCAGATTTAAAACCATTTTTATAAAATACTCTAACAACTTTTGGTTGTTAAAAACATTTCATTTTTTTATAAAACTTATTTATTTAAAAGCTAGGATTCGAATTCATTTTTAAATCCACACTTTAAAACTTGCTTCAAAACTTTGATTTTGAACATACTTTCCATTTTTAAATTTAGTTTAAATTTTAAAAACTAAACACTGATAGGTTCCTAAAACCTGTAACAAAATTCTTGGCCGAGCTTATACTTAAAATACTTCGAGCCAATACACAATCGACTCGAGTAAAACTCGAGTAAACATCACTGCTCAACTCAACACAATAGAACCCAGATATGCATTGTGCATATGCACTGACCATCCACCCTTCTCCGATCATCCACGATGATCCCTACAAGACGACGATCATCTCCAAAGCATAATATAACCATCAGAACAACTGAAGCAATTCGAAATCAGCATTGAGCCTTAAACCCCAAACCATGGAATCAAAGCGTGGAACACTACACCAAAACCAGAAACCTCCATCGTTCTCGCGCCTCCGATCATTAGAGCGGCAATGTCTTCGGCCACATCTTCGTCAACAACCACTCTTCCATTCCCCAAAGACCTGTTACACTCGATCAACCAGAATCATTACCTCGACCTAAAATATCCAGCCTGTCTGAACTAGTTTTACAAACTTCGATCCTCCACCACAGCTGCCACGATGAACTATTTGCCATCTGACAATTTTGCCGAAGTTCCAGATCACTCTTCTTCCTCCAATATAAACCCTGACCATCCCAAGCTACTATATTGCCAGAGGTAACCCAAAAACCCTTTTTGATCAACTAGAACTGCTCCTTAGATTAAATGTTAAAAATTATGATTTTGGTTTTAAAAATCATGTTTTTATATCAGTTTTCAAATCACAAACTTAAATTTATGAATTAGAGAATTTGAATTTTAAGTCAAACTCAAGTCTTCCTGTACATATTGGTTTCGAGATCAAGTTTAAATTTACTTTAATTAAATTAAATTTTTAAGCATTAATTTGTGATTAAACAAACAATTTTTGTTTGAAAATTAAATCATAACAGTGGCTAGATCAAGAGATAGGGGATTTAAATTAAAAAAAATTGAGCTTAAACTAGAAATAGAGGGGTCAGTGAAATTAGCATACGTGCACACATATCGTCCAAATATCTACAGATACTTCATAGATATATATATACAGAAACTTACTCATCACAAGTCATACTCATCACAGAAATCAATCATGCAACCATGCTAAACTTAAGTTGTTATTAAATAAAAATGTTACTCACCTGTTTTCACAGAAATACAGAGCCTCTTTATTTTTTGAAAAGATTTTGATACCTTTAAAAATGAAATGCCCTTGAAACTTGAGTTGCTTAAATAAAAATGCTTTGATCTTAAAAACTGGAATGCTTGCTTTAGTTTGAAAAGATGTGGTTGCATGCAGGCTGGGGTTCTTGTTTGATTCCAAGTTGTTAAAGAATAATGCACAGGCTGATGAATTTGAAAACGGTTTGCATTTTACTGACTGAAGAGGATTAACAGGTTTGACGAATTTTGACTTGTTTCAGGTTGAAGGAGTGATACAGGTTTCAAATGCAGGCTTTGATTTTTGAGAATGAACAAGCTATGTTTTTAAAGAATGATTACAGATAATTTGAGTTTTGATATGGTTTAGATGAAGATGATTCTCAGATTTGTTTCTTAGCTTAGAAATTTGAAAAAGAAAATTGAAGAGGAGGAAACAATGTTATAAAGGCTGAAATCAAAAGAAAAGAAAAGAAAATGGGAAATAAATGACACTTGTCATATTGTTTAATCTATTACTTAACACATGTTGTAAGAGTACTTAATATATTAACACATGTCTTTGTTTAATTTTCTTTTTATTTTAAATGTTAATAAAGGTTTTACTTAATTTATTTATACTTATGTAAATATATGTGTGAATTTCTTATGTAAAGAAAATGCAATAAAAACAAATTATAAATAAAAGCTTATCCAAATATTTTTAAGATCCAAAACATTTTAAATATTTATTTTTTTAAGTATCTATTCTTTTGAATTTCAAAGATTTAAATTCAAATTAAATTATAAAATCAAACCTAAGAATCAAGTTATATACATACATATATAACTACTTATTAAATTTAAAAATAACAATTCTATTCCTATAAAATCTATTTATGTTTATAAAAGCTACGTATTATAATCATCATTGAAAATAAATTATTAAAAATTTTAAATGATTTATAAAAGAGATTATAAATCACTTCTGTTATTAAATGAATTAAGACAATCTGCTATATTGTATTTTAAACTTCTATTTCAAATCATATATATACCAAGTAATATTTAAAAGAAATGAAACTAACTTTTTATTTAAATTTAAAAATTAAGCTAAGATATAATCTTAAGCAATTAACATTTATCTTAAGCATTTATAAACCATAGAGTTATTAATTAAATAACTTTGAAAAGCTTAATATTAATTTAAATCATAATTTCCAAATTATTAGATATGTTATTAGAATTTGAAAACAAGATTTTTATTTATTTATTAAATTCCAAATCAAAGATTATCTATAATATATACAAATATATTATACATTATAAATAGAAACATTTATTTAGTTTTTTAAAAGATAAAATTACTAATTAAATATTTATTTAATTATATTATTAAACCAATTCATATTTTATTAATCAATATTATCAAATCAATTTAATTTTAAATAAAGTTTATTAAATTGATATTGCCAAAAATTCTGGGATATCACATTCCTCCCCCCTTAAAAGAATTTCGTCCCCGAAATTTAAAACAAAGGTAATTTAATAATCTCATTAAAAATTTAATTTTAAACCACAAGCATATATTATGAACCATATGCTAAAACCATAGCAACCAATTCACCCAAACAAACAAATTTAACTATCCAGACAAAAATTCTGAATAGAATTTTCTCGAGTTTCCCAAATATAAACACCGGGATACTCGCTCTACAGAATCCAAACATTCAACACTATTAAGCTCTTACTCATCTAGATCTACATCTGAAAAGGATTTCAGACTACAATGGAGTCTGACTAACAACCAAATCTCCCAGAACAGCTGATTCCACAACCAGAGATAGATCATACACGTACTCCCTCAGAGAAACGTGAAACACATTGAATTCCAGTTGTCCAAACTGGCAATTCAATCCAAAAGACCAAACATTTATCCAAAACAGAACACAGAAGAGATCCAAAACACCTCGGGGCTAGCTTACCAGATTTACCAAAATTTATAGCTCCTAAAACCGGAGAAAACTTATCCAAAATCAGATCTACGATTCAGTTCCACAAAACTCTTCAGACGATCCTGGGTTGCCTACATTCTTACTGATCAGCTCAAACTTCGCTGCTGCCTCTCAAAACAAACTGCACCAAAAACAACCCAACACAATGATCCTCCAAGATCAACCAAGAACAAGAACACCAACTCTACTCCTCAAACATCATAAGACTAAACTCACTTCTCCTGTCCGAAAAACAAAAGAAGATGCACTCCCAAACGACTTCCGCTGCACATCTCTGATCTGGAGTAGCTGAAAATGTTGATGATGAACACAAGCACAAACTGGACAACATAACCCAGAAGATCTCTGATAACCAAGAGAACACTCAACTATCGCAAGTCAGTTTTGCGATCAATCCAGCCTAACATGCAATGAAAACTGTTCTCTCCTTACCAATCAGAACAGCTTACGTTGGTCTAGCCAATCCATCGAAGAAATGGATCCACTCTACTGCTTCTGAACTCCATCTCTCAGACACTGTTAAGCCAGAAGACCTTTTGCCAACCCAAAGAACACTTCGAGCTGCAATGCTTACACAGATGCCAAAGAATTCCCAATCCAAAGCTCTTCGAGAAACTCGGATCTCAAACCAAACAGAATCACCTTGCTGAACTCAGCCACAACACCGAAGCATAAGTACTTCCTTAACTTGTTCCAAAGAAATATCTGGAAACACCATAGTGATTGCATCTCATCATGCAGCTACTACTTCCTGAGGTATCAAGATACCATCACTTGCTTCTGCCTAACCAACAGATCCAAACTCAACTCATCCAAACTTTGCACTTCAAAGACGGACTCTGAACCTTTAAAAGTTTGCCTTCAAAGATTGATGAAATCCTTACATCAAGCTATAAAGCTCACTCGAGACGGTATTAAATCTACAGTCTCGACAAATATACTTCCAACCTCAAACATATAGCTCCAACCTCAAACTATAGCTCCAACCAATGGTAGTCGCATTACACACACCACTACCCCATTTACCTTATAACTTATATTGGAAAACCTGCACGGGTAACCCAACAAATAGGTAGAAATAATACATATAAATATATATCAAAATACAAGTACGCTCTCTCAAGGAAGAAAACACTCCAAAGCCTAGGTATTCACTCAACCTAGCACTCTGATACCAACTGTCACGACCCGGCTTTCTCTCCACAGAAAGTTGCATCATCTTTAAGAAAGAAAGGGATAGAAAAGAGAAAGATAGAGTAGAAATAAAGAAAACAACATTAGAATCTCAACAGCGGAATGAATAAATTATATTAATAACATAAGTATTACATAATATATAACACCAATCAGAGTTACATAGCATATACATCACATACTAGACAGTTATAAACACCTGTCTAGTTATTACAACTCAACAAAGAGATACCAACACAGAGAACACACAGCGGAAACTATATATCTAATTTCGAAGCCTCCTGCTCCATTGCTCCTCCATAATTCGTCAAAGCTAACCTGAATCCCTTGGCTACTCATAAAAATTTGAGTACCCAAGAGTTTAAGAAAAACAGAAGATAAACTCTGAGTCAGACATGGGTATGGTGTGAGTAACAGGTTAAGGTTGCTTAACTTTTGAAAACCTTTGAAAAGAAAAGGTATCACGTAAGACTCCCCACACATAAACATGGGTAATTTTTTACCTTACGCTAATCAAAACATTTGATAAGAAATCCGGTGATATTATAATAGTGTCTAGGGTTTTCAAGTAAAATATAGAAATGGCTGGAATGCATACATCTCACGTTCCAACATAGTTGGGTACATCTAAAACGTACGGTACTTATTCGAGATTGGATTCCATACAAGGGCTACTGGGGTACAGCCCATCATAGTACCTGACCTAGATCACCGTACTGAGGATTACTCCCAATCCTCTGCAACACAAAGCCGGAACCATCCCTTACTGGACAGTCCCGAACAAGACAACCCCGCAGTTTTTTGGAACCAACTACCCACACAGCCAAATATAAAGGGACTTCTAGACAGGGGTAATCTCGTCCTACTTAGGCATGACCCACTTAGCCTTGCTGCACCTCCCCTGTTTTAGCCATTCCCGGTTGATGAGGCTTGAGGCTACGATTACCTTTAGAGAACATATCCCTTAGAATGCTCATCGTCCACCTGACGATGTTCTGAAAGCATTCAATCCATACAAGTTCGTTCCGGGTTCTAATGAAACCGAAGGCATTACCTTGTTACACTCATTTTGAATCACCCTCACAGTTAACGACGATAATCCTTGCACTTTGAATCTTCATCTTCACTTGAGATTCACGACCTACCGTTAATTCGGATCGATGTGGCTTTCGTATATCCAAATCTGAAAACAAGATCCTGGTCTCATCGAAATCCAAAATGCCATTTTTTAGGTCTAAGTTGTTTTAAAGTTAAAACAATTCAATTCTATTATCTGTATGCACACAGATAGATAATTCATATATCACAATAGATAATCAACATTATCATCATAAACAGATAAACCATATTATCATCACAAACAGATAATTCATATTATCATCACAATGCAACCAAAGCATCCTTATCACATAACCCCACTTATCTCATATCTGAATCTCAACTATTCAGGGCAATCAATATCAATCAACATTCATAAGCAATGACTTATTAATCACCATTCTATAATTAATTTAAAATGAATTAAATTAATTACTTCTTCACTAATTAGTTTAAAGTAAATTAAATTAATTACTTCATCTATATAAATCTTTCTTACATAACCGTTGATTAATTTCAAATTAATTAATTACCCTCTAATTAAACACCTTAATTAATCACCCTTGATTAATTATCCACTAATTTCACTCAAATAATTAGCCTTTAATTAATTTTACAAATTAATTATTCTAAACCAAATTCAGTAATTAACCTTCTAATTACTTCATTAATTAATTAACTATAATTAATTACATTAATGCTTGATTAATTACATTAATTAATTACTTCATTGATTAATTATTCCTTAATTAATCAACCCTTAATTACATCATTAATTAATTATTAATCACTCTTGATTAATCACAAATAGTAATTAACTACCTTTAATTACCTTATTAAATAAAATAATTACTCCTTAATTAATTATTAATTACTCTTTAATTAATTATTTAATCACCCTTGATTAATCCCATTCAACAATTAATTACTCTTAATTAATTACATCACTTAATTATCTTCAAATAACATTATTAATCAATTTTTAATTAATTACACAAAGTAATTAAACCCAAAACTACTTTCAAATCTCCAAGTAATTACATCCTGTAATTATCCACTAATTACTTCACTAATTAATTATTCTTCATTAATTACATTGAGTAATTACTTCTTAAATTATCCAGTGATTATCTTAAATTAATTAAACTTAATTAATTAACTTAAACTAATCAAAATAAACTTAATTAAATACCATTAGTTATTAATTTCTTAATTACTTTCATTAAGTTTACATTTAAACAATTCACAAATGATTATCTTTAAATTAATTAATCTAATTAATTTTTAAAAATTAATCACATTAATTCATTATTAAATAATCCTAATTTAATGACCTTTATTAATTATTAACAAATCTTTAATAACTTCTCTAAAGTAATTAACTGAGATTAATCATCATTAATTACAAATTAATTTACCTATAATAACCCAATAATTAATCTCTAATTATTTAATTAATTATGTGTTAATCTATAACTTAATTAAGTTTTAATAACATGATTAATAAATTTCAAATCATTAATTTAAAATCAGAACTTATCTAATTAATGATTTCTCAATTACAAATTTATTTAATTCTTAATTAACTTACTTAATCCTTTAATTAATTGAATAAAACCCTTAATTACTTAATTAATTAACCCAAATCATTAATTAATTAAATTAATTAATTATCTATCTTAATTACCTTAATAATTTAATGAATTATAATAATTAAGTCTCAATTAATTTTAAGATAAACCTTAATCTTATTAATGATTAACTGATCATTAACAAAATATTTTAAAAACAATTTGCTTTTAAATTTACTTTTAAATTCCATTTAAAATTTAAGATTTAAAATGAAAACAATTTGAATTTTAACAAAGTTTAACAGTTCAAAAACCTTTTAGTTACATGTTAGAGAAATATTATCTTCTAAAGGGAATTTAAAATAGATTTTAAAACCATATTCAATTTAAATCAATTAAAAATATACTTTAAATATTCAAAGTTGTTTTAAAACATTTTAAATTCAAAAACTTTATTTTATTTCAAACTAGGGTTCAAATTCATTTTCAAATCCAGATTTTAAACTTAGATTAAAAATCCTGTTTAAATCTTTATTCTCAGATTTAAAACCATTTTTATAAAATACTTTAACAATTTTTAGTTGTTAAAAACATTTCATTTTTTTATAAAACTTATTTATTTAAAAGCAAGGATTCGAATTCATTTTTAAATCCACACTTTAAAACTTGCTTCAAAACTTTGATTTTAAACCTACTTCCCATTTTTAAATTTAGTTTAAATTATAAAAACTAAACACTGATAGATTCCTGAAACCTGTAACAAAATTCTTGATCCGAGCCTATACTTAAAATACTTCGAGCCAATACACAATCGACTCGAGTAAACATCACTACTCAACTCAACACAATAGAACCAAGATATGCACTGTGCATATGCACTGACCATCCACCCTTCTTCGGTCATCCACGATGATCCCTACAAGACGATAATCATCTCCAACGCATAATACAACCATCAGAACAACTGAAGCAATTCGAAATCAGATTGAGCCTTAAACCCCAAACCATGGAACCAAAGCCTGGAACACTACACCAAAACCAGAAACCTCCATCTTTCTCGCACCTCCGATCATCAGAGTGGCAAAGTCTCCGGCCACATCTTCGACAACAACCACTCTTCCATTCCCCAAAGACCTGTTACACTCGATCAACCAGAGTCATCACCTCGACCTAAAATATCCAGCCTGTCTAAACTAGGTTTACAAACTTCGATCCTCCACCACAGCTGCCACGATGAACTATTCACCTATCTGACAATTTCACGAACTTCCAGATCACTCTTCTTCCCCCACTATGAACCCTGACCATCCTAAGCTACTATATTGCCAGAGGTAACCCAAAACCCCTTTTTTGATCAACTACAACTGCTCCTTAGATTAAATGTTAAAAATTATGATTTTGGTTTTAAAAATCATGTTTTCATATCTGTTTTCAGATCACAAACTTAAATTAATGAATTAGAGAATTTGAATTTTAAATCAAACTCAAGTTTTCCTATCCATTTTGATTTCCAGATCAATTTTAAATTTATTTTAATTTAATTAAATTTTTAAGCTTTAATTTATGATCAAACAAACAATTTTTGTTTGAAACTTAAATCATAACAGTGACTAGATCAACCGATAGGGGATTTAAGTTTAAAAAAAACCGATCTTAAACTAGAAATAGAGAGGTTAATGACATTACCAGACATGCACACATATCATCCAAATATCTACAAATACTTCATAGATATATATACAGAAACTTAATCATCACAAGTCATACTCATCACAGAAATCAATCATGCAACCATGCTAAACTTAAGTTATTATTAAATAAAAATTTTACTCGCCATTTTCACAGAAACACAGAGCCTTTTTATTTCTTGAAAAGCTTTTGATACCTTCAAAACTGAAATTCCCTTGAAACTTGAGTTTCTTTAATAAAAATGCTTTAATCTTAAAAACTAGAACGCTTGCTTTAGTTTGAAAAGATGCAATTGCATGTAGGCTGGAGTTCTTGTTTGATTCCAAGTTATTGAAGAATAATGCATAGGCTAATGTATTTGAAAATGGTTTGCAGTTTACTGACTGAAGAGGATTAACAAGTTTGACGAATTTTGACTTGTTTCAGGTTGAAGGAGTGATACAGATTTCAAGTGCAGGCTTTGATTTTTGAGAATTAACAAGTTATGTTTTTGAAGAATGATTACATATAATTTGAGTTTTGATCTGGCTTAGAGGAAGATGATTCTCAGATTTGTTTCTTTGCTTATAAATTTGAAAAGGAAAATTGAAGAGGAGGAAACAATGTTATAAAGGCTGAAATCAAAATAAAAGAAAAGAAAATGGGAATTAAATGACACTTGTCATATTGTTTAATCTATCACTTAACACATGTTGTAATAGTACTTAATATATTAACACATGTCTTTGTTTGATTTTTTTATTTTAAATGTTAATAAAGGTTTTACCTAATTTATTTATACCTATGTAAATATATATGTGAATTTCTCATGTAAAGAAAATGTAATAAAGACAAATTATAAATAAAAGCTTATCCAAATATTTTTAAGATCCAAAACATTTTAAATATTTATTTTTTAAATATTTATTCTTTTGAATTTCAAAACTTTAAATTCAAATTAAATTATAAAATCAAACCTAAGAATTAACTTATATATACATATATAACTACTTATTAAATTTAAATGTAACAATTCTATTCCTATAAAATCTATTTATGTTTATAAAAGCTAAGTATTATAATTATCATTGAAAATAAAAAATTTAACAATTTTAAATGATTTATAAAAGAGATTATAAATCACTTCTATTATTAGATGGATTAAGACCATATGCTATATTGTATTTTAAACTTCTATTTCAAATCATATATATATCAAGTAATATTTAAAAGAAATGAAACAAACGTTTTATTTAAATTTAAAAATTAAGCTAAGATATAATCTTAAGCAATTAACATTTATCTTAAGTATTTACAAACCATGGAGTTATTAATTAAATAACTTTGAAAAGCTTAATATTAATTTAACTCATAATTTCGAAATTATTAAATATGTTATTAGAATTTGAAAACAAGATTTTTATTTATTTATTAAATTCCAAATCAAACATTATCTATAATATATACAAATATATTATACATTATAAACAGAAACATTTATTTACTTTTTAAAAGATAAAATTACTAATTAAATATTTATTTATTTAGATTATTAAACCATTTCATATTTTATTAATCAATATTATCAAATCAATTTAATTTTAAATAAAGATTATTAAATTGATATTGCTAAAAATTCCGGGATATCACATTAGCGAGACGACCCGAATTTCTCACCATAGAAATTCGCATCATCTTGAAGAAAGAAAGAGATAGAAAAGAGAAAAAAAGAGAAGAGAGAAGAAACAACATCAAAATCTCAACAGCGGAATGAATAAATTATATTAATAACATAAGTATTTCACAATATACAAAAATTATCGGAGTTACACAGATTATACATCGCATACTAGACAGTTACAAACACCTGTCTAGTTATACAACTCAATACAATAGAAGCAAACTACTCAGAGAAACCAACACAAAGGAACACTATATATAACTATAACGCAGAAGCCTCCTGCTCCATTGCTCCTCCAGAATTCGTCAAAGCTAACCTGAATCCCTTGGCTGCTCGTAAAAATTTAAGTACCCAAGAGTTTAAGAAAACATAAGATACGGGTTAGACATGGGTCTGGTATGAGTAACATGTTAAGGTTACTTAACTTTTGAAAAACCTTTGAAAGCAAAAGGTATCACGTAAGAATTCCCGCACATAAACATCGGTAAGTTTTTACCTTACGCTAACCAAAACATTTGATAGGAAATTAAGTGATATTATAACAGGTCTAGGGTTTCAAGAAAAATAAAGAAATAGCTGGAATGCTTACATCTCACGCTCCAACATAGTTGGGCACAACTAATACGTACTAAACTTATTGGAGATTGGATTTCATACAATGGCAGGGCTACTGGGCAACCGTCCGTCACAGTACATGGCCTAGATCAACGTACCGAGGATCCACCCTAAATCCCCTGCAACACAAGGCCGGAACTATCACTTACTGGACAGTCCCAAACAAGACAACCCCGGCAGTTGGAGCTCAAAAACTGCCCACACAACTGTAATAAAAGGGACCTCTAGACAGGGGAAAATCCCGTCCTACTTGGGCAAGACCCACTTAGCCTTGCTGCACCTCCCTTGTTTTAGCCATTCCCGGTTGATGAGGCTTGAGGCTACGATTACCTTATAAAACACATTACTTAGAATGATCATTGTCTACCTGACGATGTGCTGAAAGCAATCAATCCATATAAGTTCGTTCCGGGTTCGAACGAAACCGAAGGCATTATGTCGTTATACTCATTTTTGGAATCACCCTCAGAGTTAACGACGATAACCCTTTCACTTTGAATCTTCATCTTCACTTGAGATTCATAACCTACCGTTAATTTGGATCGATGTGGTTTCTGCATATCCATGTCTGGAATCCCGATCTCGGTCTCATCGAAATCCAAAATGTGTCTTTTAAGGCCAAGTTGTTTTAAGGTTTAAACCAATTCAATTCAATTATCTATATGCACAAATAGATAATTCACAAATCACAATAGAAAATCAACATTACCATCATAAAAAGATAATCCATATTATAATCACAAATAGATAATCCACATTATCATTATATTTCAACCAAAGCATCCACATCACACAGCATCACTTATCTCATATCTGAGATCTCAAACCATTCAAGGCGATCAATATTATTCATTCAAACATAAGCAAGGATTTACTTAATCACACTATAATTAATTTAAAATGAATTAAATTAATTACCTCCATCTCTAATTAATTTAAAGTGAATTGAAT
The DNA here is from genome assembly GCA_030765085.1 of Allium cepa. NCBI lineage: Eukaryota > Viridiplantae > Streptophyta > Magnoliopsida > Asparagales > Amaryllidaceae > Allium > Allium cepa. The sequence continues at coordinate 1,036,707,880 of CM060928.1, forward strand.
TAATTAATTTATCTTTAAAAATCTTGCTTACATAACCATTTAATCGATTACAAATCAATTAATTAATCATTCAAATTAATCACCTTAATTAATCACCCTTGATTAATTATCTTTAATTACATTCAAGTAATTGTCCTTTAATTAATTTCACAAATTAATTATTCTTAACCCCTTATAGTAATTAACCTTTAATTACTTCAATTAATTAATTAACTATTATCAATTACATTAATCCTTAATTAATTACATTAATTATTTACCTTTAATCACTTATCATTGAGTAATTCATCTTAATTAATTTATCCTAAATTACATCATTAATTATATAAATTAATGATCCCTAAATATATTTTAATAAATTTCTTTATTTAAATTAATTACAATTAGTAATTAATCTTAATTAAACCACAATTATTAATCACTCCTGATTAATCACATTCAGTAATTAAGTAACTTTAATTACTTCATTAACTAAATTAATTATTCCTTAATTAATTATATTAATTAATCCCTTGATTAATTACAAAATAATTTAATCCAAATTACTTCCATTCTTAAATCATCTTCAATTAATTACATCCGGTAATTATCAATTAATTATTTCATTAAGTAATTCCAATCCATAAATTACATTAAGTAATTATTATCAAATCATCTAGTGTTTAAATTAATTAAACTTAATTAATCAATTTAAACAATCACATTAAACTAAATTAATTACATAAAGTAATTAATTCCTTAGTTACTTCTATGAAGTAATTATTCTTAAACAATTCACAAATGATTATCATTAAATTAATCAATCTAATTAATTATTAAAATTAATCCCATTAATTAATTATTAAATAATCCTAGCTAATGAGCTTCATTAACCATTCTTTAATTACTTCCATTAAGTAATCAACTTAGATTAACCATTGTTAATCACAAATTAATTTATCTTTAATTATCCATTAATTAATCTCTAATTATTTAATTAATTAAGTGTTAACTGTAACTTAATTAATCCTTAATTACTTGATTAATTAACCTTGATTATAACATATTTGCTTTATTAATAAATCTTTAATCATTAATTAATAATCTTTAATTATTTAATTAATGATCTTTAATTACAAATTGATTAACCCTTAATCAATTATTTATTTATCCCTAATAATTAATTAATTAAATTAACTAATTATTCCTTAATTAGCTCATTAATTTAATTAATTTCAAATCATTAAATCTTAATTTAATTTTAAGATAAAGACATTTCTTAATTATGATTAAATTGTCATTAACAAGAACATTGGAAAACAATGTACTTTTGAATTTACTTTAAAATTTCATTTCAAATATGAGATTTAAAATCAATATAATTTAACTTAAACAAAGTTTAAACAATTTAAAAAAAACTTTTTAAATTACATGCTAAAGAAATGCTTGTATTATGAAAGAAATTTATAAGAGTTTAAACCAAATTAATTTTTAAATTCAAATAATTTAAATATACAATTTAACATACAAAGTTGTTTAAATCTTTCAAATTTAAAACTTTTTTATTTCAAAAACCGAAGTACATATTTAAATCTTTGATCTCCAGAATTAAACCTAACTTTAAGACTTACTCACATTTTTAAAACTTCATTTTTTAAAAATTAAAACTACTTAACCATTTAAAGTAGTTTAACAATTCAAGTTTAAAACTTTATTATTATTTTTTTATTAAAACTCAGATTTAAACTTAAACTTGAATTCTAGTTTCAAACTTGGATTTAAAACCCAGTTTAAACTTTACTTGGCATTTATAAACTTCAGTTTTTTTAAAATTTTAAAGCATACACTTCAGGTTTTCTTAAAACCTGTAAACAAAGCATAATCCCGAGACACCCCCAAAATGCTTCGAGTCAAAATCCACTTTACTTCAGCAAACCTTCAAAACACTTCGAGTCAGACCCATCAGCTAACTCGAGTAAAAAAACAGAACCAAAGTCCACCATAACACAGTGCATAGTGCACATGCATGGTGGCGCTGGTCAACTCAGATCATCAACGATGATCTTCCTACCTCAACAACCACTCATACACATTAACTCGATCATCAGATCAAACTCCTAATCTCGAAATCGAATTCGAGATTGCAACCCAAACCTAGAAACATCTGAATTCACCATACGCAACCTGGAAAACTTCCTCAACCACAACCCTCCGACCACCAGAAACACTACAACTCCGGCCATGACCTTGTATATGTCCATGCTTACATCTCTCTAAACCTTGAAGCACTCGATCCACTGAAGCAACCGAGATGATCAGTTTACCAAGCCTAGTTAAAACTAGGGTTCTAGAAAGGATTTCACTACTGCTACCTCCACCATGCTCTAATCAATTCCCAACCAATTTTCCTAGATTCTTTGATCATCTTTCCATCATCATCCAAAATTCCGATCCCTCCAATGACTTGGATCACCAGAAAATCCCAGAAGTTCATATGCAGTTCAAACAAGAACTGTACATTCATTTTATTTCTAAAAATCCAGATTTTAGTGTTAAAAATCATGACTTGGTTGATGTTTTCGATTTATAATACTGAATTTATAAATTACACAATTTGAATTTTTGATTTATATCAACATACACTGATTTTTAATACTTCCAGAGACAACATGCCTTATTTTGTCTAATTTAAATTTTTAAACATAAATCTAGGTTAAATCAAACAACATTTGTTTGATAATCAGATCCTATCAAACACTGGATCATGTGATAAGGATTTTTAAATAAAAATTGAGTCTGGAAACAAGATAGAGCATAATATATATACAATATGCACACAATCAAATATTCACATCGGATATTTACCTATATACACATGTAATGCTTTTTTATATTCAACCATACTAGCATGCAACCTAATTATGTTTTAAAATTTAAAAGTTACTCACCTGTAAACAAGATGAACAAAGCCTTGATTTAGATAAAGCTTTGAACTTTTAAAACTGGAAAAATGCTTTGCTTTAAACTTGAATGCTGAAATGCCCTCTCACCTATAAACAAGATGAACAGAGCCTTGATTTAGATAAAGCTTTGAACTTTTAAAACTGGAAAATTGCTTTGCTTTAAACTTGAATGCTGAAATACCATCTGATTTTTGAAAACAGCATTTGAACTTGAAAAAGCTTTTGAAAACTTGAACTCTTTTCAAAACTGACATGCTTATTTGAAAACTTGCACTTGAATGCTTTGGTACTCACTTGCTTATTTTGGAACTGAGTTGCTTCTTTGTTAACTTGTGTGCTTGATTTGAAAATGCAGTCGCATGCTTTCAGACTCTTGAACATATTTCAGATTTGCTTTTGTTTGAAATATATAGGCTACTGATTTGAAAAGGTTACAAGGATTTGTATTGCTTTAGTTTTCAGGTTGCATGCTGTGCCAATTTCCAGATTGCAAAAAAATGGTGCAAGCTTTAAAACAGATTGCAAATGTTACAGGGATTTGATTTTTGATATGAGGAGTTTAATTTGAGTTTGTAAACTGATTTTGGAGATGGTTATAAGTTATTCTCATTTTTGTTTCTAACTTTGAATTATGAAGATAGAAAAAGGAAGAAAGGTGAGATTCAAATGTACTTATATAAGTGAATTTTGTGATTTAATATAATAAAAGAAAAATGAAAATAAGTAAGGACACTTGTAAATTATCTTAACATTTGTCAAATTGGAATGTTTATCTCTTAACACTTGTTATATGAAGCTTAGGAAAACAACACATGTCCTTTAAGAAATTTAGTATTTATGTTAAATATAAATAAAAGCTTTTCAACCTAATTAATTCGTTTTTAAAATACTTAGTTATATATATAGCTAATTTTAAAGAAATAAAACCAAGTGTAATTATAGATAAAAACAATGCATATATCTATTATTTGAAAATAACATTTGTGATCATTTTAAATAAATTTATAAAAGAGGTTATAAATTACTTATTATTTAAATGAATAAATGTTTCATTTATTAGTTGTATTTTGAACTTTCATATCTAATTCACAAATCATATTTATTGATCAATATTTTAAAAAGAATGTTAAACAAATCTTATTATTAATCTTATTTAAACTTTAAGCTAAAATCATTTTTAAACAATTAAACATTTATTTTATGTACTTAAAACCATATAGTTATTTATTAAATAGCTTTGAAAAGCTAAATATTAATTTAAATCAAGTTTTCAAATTATTAATTATATATATATATATATATATTAGAATTTGAAATCAAGATTCATTTACTATATTTAAACCAAAGATTATTTATTTACAACATCTACATACAATATATTCATCAATTTATTAGCTTTTAAAAGATAAATTCACCAATGAAATATTTATTAAAGGAAAATTATTAAATCAATTCAAATTTTATTGAAAAAAATTTCTAGTCAATTTAATTTTAAATACAGATTATTAAATTTAATTGCCAAAAATTCCGGGATATCACAATCCTACCCCATTAAAAGAATTTCGTTCCCGAAATTTAAAACAAAGGTAATTTAATAATCTCATTAAAGATTTGATTCAAAAAACACAAGCATATATCAAACATATGCTAACAACCATAGCAACCAATTCATCCAATCAAACAAATCTAACTATCCAGACAAAATTCTGGATAGAATTTCCTCGAGTTTCCCAAGTATAAACATCGGAATACTCGCACTACAGAATCCAAACAATCGATACTACATCATTCGAGGCAAGGGCCGAATAACAGGCTAGATTGTCACAGTAGTGAATACACACACACACACATACATATATATTGAATTTAACCCTATATGAGTAGAATTGCATCTAGAAGGTCAGACAAACATAATATAGGATGCCCATGATTAATTAATGATTATTGGTTTATACAGGTTCTTAGTAAGCCCATGAAAACTATGTATGAAGATTGTTATTGGTAGCGGCCAATAAGTTCTTAGCGATCCCATGAAAACTATATCCGAAATATTTATTGAAAGAGATCAATAGGTTCATAGTGATCCCATAAAAACTATGACATAAGGGATGTTACTGGAGAATCCAATAGGTTCATAGTGACCCCATGAAAAATATGATTACATGAGGTTATTGGTAGACACCAATAGGTTCTTATTGATCCCATGAAAACTATGTAACCAGATAGATGGTTTGTAACCAGATAGATGGTCCGTAAGTTTGGAACAAGTTACTAGTCAGCTTGTAACGATCCAGAATTTGACTACTTTAAAATATACTATCTAAAGTGATTTTAACTATACATTAAGTAAGGATACATGATTCAAATAATATTATATAGGTTTTGGAAAGAGAAATGTACGCAAAAATAGTAACGTTTGCCTACATACATAATCATTTTGGGACCTGTATAAACCAATAATTACTTAGTTAATCATGGGCATCCTATATTATGTCTATCTGTCCTTCTTGATGCAATTCTACTCACATAGGGTTAAATTCAATATATATATGTGTGTGTATATGTTTGTGTGTATGTATGTATATTCACTACTGTGACAATCTAGCCTGTTATTCGGCCCTTACCTTGAAGATGTAGTTATGGATTATAAATGATGTGAATATAATCACACAAGGATTAATGATAACTAATCGGATAACATAACAATATAAACATTTATGGTTAAACTCCTTGTAATCGACTTTCCAATGAAATTTGGTTAATACCCTTAACCCAATATTTCAAAATGCTACATATCTCTTACTCATCCAGATCTTCAACACTAGACAGGATATCAGACTACATACAAGTCTGACTGAACAACCAAAACTCCCGAACCGCTGGTTCCAAAACCAGAGATAGATCATACACATACTTCCTTAGAGATACGTGAAACTCATTGAATTCAGTTATCCAAACTGGCTATTCAATCCTGAAGACCTAACACTTAACCTCCAAGAACATAGAAAAAATCCAAAATACTTTAGAGATATCTTCCCAGCCTTACTCAATCTTATAGCTCCCTTTTTGATTGGAGAAAACTTATCCAAAATCAAATTTTCAACTTCAAAACTCAAATTCCTCCGTCTCTTATCCACAAAAGTCTCCGGACGATCCTAGGCTGCCTACATCCTTCCTGATCAGCTCAACCCTTGCTGATGCCTCTAGAAACAAACAAAACCAATCAACTCAACAAAATGATCTCCTCAAGATCAACCAAGATCCAGTAACACAAACTTTATTCCTCAAATATCAGAAGACTAAACTCACTTCTCCTGTCCGGAAAAGAAAAGCAGATGCACTTCCAAACTGCTTCTGCTGCACAACTATGATCCGAAGTAGATAAGAATGCGATGAGTAACATGAGAACAAACTAGACAACACATCCAGAAATATGGTTCAACAGATCCGTAAAATAAAATCTCATAAGTTTCTCTAAAACCCTGAGCTGCTACACCAACTCAATCTCTAAGAATCATCCTTCTACTAAACTGCACCACCGGTACCAATCCTGGAATCTTAGTCGATAAGAAAAATCAAACTTCGGATATGAACAAACTTCTGACTTCCCTAAAGAAATCCGAAAAAAACTCTGATAACCCAAGAGAACACTCAGCTATCGCAAGTCACTTTTGCGATCAACTCAGACTAATTCCAAAGAAAAACTATTCTCCCTTTACCAATCAGAACAGCTACACTTATCTAGCCAATCCATCGAAGAAAAGGAACTACTCTACTGCTTCTGAACTCCGCTTCCAGAAAAATAGCTAAGCCAGAAGATCTCCTGCCAGCGCACATAACACTCCGAGATGCACTGCTGACACAGATGCCAAAAACTCCCTAATCCAAAACTCTTCGAGAAACTTGGACCTCAAACCAAACAAATCACCATGCTAAACACGGCCACATCACCGATGCAGACCTACTTCCTTAAACTTGTTCCAAAGAAACATCTTCAGACACATCCATAGTCACTGCATCTCATCACGCAGCTACTTACTTCCTGAGGTATCAAGATACCATCACTCGCTTCTTCCTAACCGACAGATCCATACTCTACTCATCGAACTTCAAAAATAGACTCCGAACCTTAACAGGTTTCCTTCAGAGATTGATGAAATCCGTACACCACTGCAAACTCACTCGAGAAGGTATTAGGTCTACAGTCTCGACAGATACACTTCCAACCTCAAACATTCAAACTCCAACCAATGATAGTCGTGTTACGCACACCACTACCCCATCTACCTTTATAACTTATATTGGAAAACCTGAACAGGTCACCCAAATGATAGGTAGAAATAAATATATATAAATATATTATATATATCAAAATTACAAATACGCTCTCTCAAGAAAGAAATCACTCCAAAGCCTAGGTATTCACTCAACCTAGCACTCTGATACCAAGTTAGACGACCCGACTTTCTCACCACAGAAAGTTGCATCATCTTGAAGAAAGAAAGGGATAGAAAAGAGAAAAGAAAGAGAAGAAAGAAGAAACAACAGCAGAACGAATAAATTATATTAATAACATAAATATTTCATAATATACAACAATTATCAGAGTTACACAGATTATACGTCACATACTAGACAGTTATAAACACATGTCTAGCTATACAACTCAATAAAATACAAGGAAACTACTCAGAGAAACCAACACAGCGGAACACTATATATAACTATAACGTAGAAGCCTCCTACTGCATTGCTCCTCCAGAATTCGTCAAAGCTAACCTGAATCCCTTAGTTACTCATAAAAATTTGAGTACCCAAGAGTTTAAGAAAACAGAAGACAAACTCTGGGTCAGACATGGTTCTGGTGTGAGTAACAGGTTAAGGTTGCTTAACTTTTGAAAAACCTTTGAAAACAAAAGGTATCACGTAAGACTTCCCACACATAAACATGGGTAAGTTTTTACCTTACGCTAACCAAAACATTTGATAGGAAATTCAGTGATATTATAATAGGTCTAGGGTTTTCAAGTAAAATACAGAAATAACTGGAATGCTTACATCTCACGTTCCAACATAGTTGGGCACAACTAATACGTACTGCACTTATTGGAGATTGGATTTCATATAATGGCAGGGCTACTGGGGTAACGTCTGTCATAGTACATGGCCTAGATCAACGTACCGAGGATCCACCCTAAATCCCCGGCAACACAAAGCCAGAACCATCCCTTACTGGACAGTCCCGAACAAGACAACCCCGGCAGTTGGAGCTCAACAACTGCCCACGCAGCCGAAATAAAAGGGACCTCTAGACAGGGGAAAATCTCGTCCTACTTGGGCATGACCCACTTAGCCTTGTTGCACCTCCCCAGTTTTAGCCATTCTCGGTTGATGAGGCTTGAGGCTACGATTACCTTATAGAACACATCACTTAGAATGCTCATTATCCACCTGACGATGTGCTGAAAGCATTCAATCCATACAAGTTCATTCCGGGTTCGAACGAAACCGAAGGCATTATCTCGTTACACTCATTTTGGAATCACCCTCAGACTTAACGACGATAACCCATGCACTCTGAATCTTCATCTTCACTTGAGATTCACGACCTACCGTTAATTTGGATCGATGTGGTTTTTGGATATCCATGTCTGGAAACCCGATCCCGGTCTCATCGAAATCCAAAACGTGTCTTTTAAGGCCAAGTTGTTTTAAGGTTTAAAACAATTCAATTCAATTATCTATATACACGGATAGATAATTCACAAATCACAATAGAAAATCAACATTACCATCATAAAAAGATAATCCATATTATCATCACAAACAGATAATCCACATTATTATCATATTTCAACCAAAGCATCCATATCACACAGAATCACTTATCTCATATCTGAAATCTCAAACCATTCAAGGCAATCAATATTATTCATTCATACATAAGCAAGGATTTACTTAATCACACTATAATTAATTTAAAATGAATTAAATTAATTACCTCCGTCTTTAATTAATTTAAAGTGAATTAAATTAATTACTTTATCTTTAAAAATCTTGCTTACATAACCATTTAATCGATTACAAATCAATTAATTAATCATTCAAATTAATCACCTTAATTAATCACCCTTGTTTTGTTATCCTTAATTACATTCAAGTAATTATCCTTTAATTAATTTCACAAATTAATTATTCTTCACCCCTTACAGTAATTAACCTTTAATTACTTCAATTAATTAATTAACTATAATCAATTACATTAATCCACAATTAATTACATTAATTAATTACCTTTAATCACTTATCATTGATTAGTTAATCTTAATTAATTAATCCTTAATTATATCGTTAATTATATAAATTAATGATCCCTAAATATATTTTAATAAACTTCTTTATTTAAATTAATTATAATCATTAAATAATCTTAATTAAACCACAATTATTAATCACTCCTGATTAATCACATTCAGTAATTAACTAACTTTAATTACTTCATTAACTAAATTAATTATTCCTTGATTAATTATTCCTTGATTAATTATCTTAACTAATCCCTTGATTAATTATAAAGTTATTTAATCCAAATTACTTCCATTCTTAAATCATCTTCAATTAATTACATCCGGTAATTATCAATTAATTATTTCACTAAGTAATTCCAATCCATAAATTACATTAAGTAATTATTATCAAATCATCTAGTGTTTAAATTAATTAAACTTAATTAATCAATTTAAACAATCACGTTAAACTAAATTAATTACATTAAGTAATTAATTCCTTAATTACTTCTATGAAGTAATTATTCTTAAACAATTCACAAATGATTATCATTAAATTAATCAATCTAATTAATTATTAAAATTAATCCCATTAATTAATTATTAATTAATCCTAACTAATGAGCTTCATTAACCATTCTTTAATTACTTTCATTAAGTAATTAACTTAGATTAACCATTGTTAATTACAAATTAATTTATCTTTAATTATCCATTAATTAATCTCTAATTATTTAATTAATTAAGTGTTAACTTTAACTTAATTAATCCTTAATTACTTGATTAATTAACCTTGATTATAACATATTTGCTTTATTAATAAATCTTTAATCATTAATTAATAATCTTTAATTATTTAATTAATGATCTTTAATTACAAATTGATTAACCCTTAATCAATTATTTATTTATCCCTAATAATTAATTAATTAAATTAACTAATTATTCCTTAATTACCTCATTAATTTAATTAATTCCAAATTATTAACTTAATTTAATTTTAAGATAAAGACATTTCTTAATTATGATTAAATTGTCATTAACAAAAACATTGGAAAACAATTTACTTTTGAAATTACTTTAAAATTTCATTTCAAATATGAGATTTAAAATGAATATAATTTAACTTAAACAAAGTTTAAACAATTTAAAAAAACTTTTTAAATTACATGCTAAAGAAATGCTTGTATTATGAAAGAAATTTATAAGAGTTTAAACCAAATTCATTTTTAAATTCAAATAATTTAAATATACAATTTAACATACAAAGTTGTTTAAATCTTTCAAATTTAAAACTTTTTTTTATTTCAAAAACTGAAACACATATTTAAATCTTTGATTTCCAGAATTAAACTTAACTTTAAAACTTACTCACATTTTTAAAACTTCATTTTTTTTAAAATTCAAACTACTTAACCATTTAAAGAAATTTAACAATTCAATTTCAAAACTTTATTATTATTTTTTTTATTAAAACTGGGATTTAAACTTAAACTTGAATTCTAGTTTCAAACTTGGATTTAAAACTCAGTTTAAACTTTACTTTACATTTATAAACTTCAGTTTTTTTTTAAATTTTAAAGCAAACACTTCAGGTTTTCTTAAAACCTGTAAACAAAGCATTATCCCAAGACACCCCGAAAATCCTTCGAGTCAAAACCCACTTTACTTCAGCAAACCTTCAAAACACTTCAATTCAGACCCATCACCTAACTGGAGTACAAAACAGAACCAAAGTCCACCATAACACAGTCCACCATGCACATGCACGGTGGCGCTGGTCAACCCGGATCATCAACGATAATCTTCCTACCTCAACAACCACTCATACACATTGACTCGATTATCAGATCAAACTCCAAATCTCGAAGTCGAATTCGAGATTGCAACCCAAACCTGGAAACATCTGAATCCACCATACGCAGCCTGGAAAACTGCCTCGACCACAACCCTACGACCACCAAAAACACAACAACTCTGGCCATTACTTTTTATACGTCCAAGCTTCCATCTCTCTAAACCTTGAAGCACTCGATCCACTGAAGCAACCGAGATGATCAATTTACCAAGCCTAGTTAAAACTAGGGTTCTAGAAAGGATTTCCCTACTGCTACCTCCACCATGCTCTAATCAATTCCTAACCAATTTTTCTAGATTCTTTGATCAGCCTTCCTTCATCATCTAAAATTCCGATCCCTTCAATGACTTGGATCACCAGAAAATACCAGAAGTTCATATTCTGTTCAAACAAGAACTGTATATTCATTTTATTTCTAAAAATCCAGATTTTAGTGTTAAAAATCATGATTTAGTTGATGTTTTCGATTTATAATACTGAATTTATAAATTACACAATTTAATTTTTGATTTATATCAACATACACTGATGTTTAAATACTTCCAGGGACAACATGCCTTATTTTGTCTAATTTAATTTTTTAAACATAAATCTAGATTAAATCAAACAACATTTGTTTGATAATCAGATCCTATCAAACACTAGATCATGTGATGAGGATTTTTAAATAAAAATTGAGCCTGGAAACAAGATAGAGCACAATATATATATAGTATGCACACAATCAAATATTCGCATCAGATTTTTACCTATATACACATGTAATACTTATTTATATTCAACCATACTAGCGTGCAACCTAATTATGTTTTAAATTTTAAAAGTTACTCACCTGTCAACAAGATGAACAGAGCCTTGATTTAGATAAAGCTTTGAACTTTTAAAATTGGAAAATTTCTTTGCTTTAAACTTGAATGCTGAAATGCCCTCTAATTTTTGAAAATAGTTTTTGAACTTGAAAAAGCTTTTGAAAACTTGAACTCTTTTAAAAACTGACATGCTCCTTTGAAAATTTGCACTTGAATGCTTTGGAATTGACTTGCTTATTTTGGAACTGAGTTGCTTCTTTGTTAACTTGTGTGCTTGATTTGAAAATGCAGCTGCATGCTTCCAGACTTTAGAACAGATTTCATATTTGCTTTTGTTTGAAATGTATAGGCTACTGATTTGAAAAGTTTACAGGGATTTGTATTGCTATAGTTTTCGGTTTGCATGCATAGCCAATTTCCAGATTGCAGAAAAAAATGATGCAGGCTTTAAAACAGATTGCAAATGTTACAGGGATTTGATTTTTGGTTTGAAGATTTGTTTACAGGGTTTTGATCTTTGATATGAGGAGTTTAATTTGAGTTTGTAAACTTATTTTGGAGATGGTTATAAGTTATTCTCATTTTTGTTTCTAACTTTGAATTGTGAAGATACAAAAAGGAAGAAAGGCGAGAGGCAAATGTATTTATATAAGTGAATTTTGTGATTTAATATAATAAAAGAAAAATGAAAATAAATAAGGACACTTGTAAATTATCTTAACATTTGTCAAATTGGAATGTTTATCTCTAAACACTTGTTATATGAAACTTAGGAAAACAACATATGTCCTTTAAGTAATTTAGTTTTTATGTTAAATATAAATAAAAACTTTTTAACCTAATTAATTACTTTTTAAATACTTAGTTATATATATAGCTAATTTTAAAGAAATAAAACCAAGTATAATTATAAATAAAAACAATACATATATCTATTATTTTAAAATAACATTTTTGATCATTTTAAATAATTTATAAAAGAGGTTATAAATTACTTATTATTTAAATGAATAAATGTTTCATTTATTAGTTGTATTTTGAACTTTCATATCTAATTCACAAATCATATTTATTGATCAATATTTTAAAAAGAATGTTAAACAAATCTTATTATTAATCTTATTTAAACTTTAAGCTAAAATCCTTTTTAAACAATTAAACATTTATTTTATGTATTTAAAACCATATAGTTATTTATTAAATAGCTTTGAAAAGCTAAATAATAATTTAAATCATAGTTTTCAAATTATTAAATATATATATGAGAATTTGAAATCAAGATTCATTTATTATATTTAATCCAAAGATTATTTATTTACAATATTTACATACAATATATTTATCAATTTATTAGCTTTTAAAAGATAAATTCACCAATTAAATATTTATTAAAGGGAACTTATTAAATAAATTCAAATTTTATTAACAAAAATTATCAAATCAATTTAATTTTAAATACAGATTATTAAATTTATATTGCCAAAAATTCCGGGATATCACCGGTAAAGCACCAAACAAGCCCTTATCCGCAACGTAAAAGGGTTAGGGCAATGCGTCTCTGGAGGAAGGTCGGCAAGTCCTTACTTCCAATCTCTAAAATGAGCTAGCAAAGATCACCATGCAACAATGAACAAAGACGTCCCGGCCCAAGAAGAGGCTCAATTAGAATGTCCAAGCCCAAAGAGAGGCTCATTCAACAAAGGACTAAGATGTCCGAGCCCAGTGAGAGGCTCATTCAACAAAGGATAAGATATCCAAGCCCAAAGAGAGGCTCATTCAACAATGGACTAACATGTCGAAGCCCAAAGAGAGGCTCATTCAACAGTAGACTGAGATGTCCAAGCTCAAGAGAAGCTCATCAAATAATGAACCAAGATGTCCAAAGCCTAGAGGAGGCTAATCAAGTGAAACATCTTATCCGATCATGGACTAAGATGTCCAAACTCAAGAGGTAGCTTATCAAACTATTTCTATATATTCAAAACCTAAAGGGTTCATATATGTTAAAGAAGACAGAAGCAAAGGGGTGAAATGAAACTCCATTAATTATTATCTGAATTTGGGGTTTGAGACTTTCATTTCTTAACATCGTCTATAAATATGTGAATCTGGGTTTTGTGACTCTCATATATGAAATTCATCATCTAATACCCGAATCTGGGTTTCGGGACATATTTTCAGGACTTCATTTACCAATATCTGAATCTGGGTTTCGGGTATTATTGATCACTATCTCAATTATGTCGGAATCTGGGTGTAATAAGATTATTGATAATTACGATTTTTTGTACTCAAACTTCGGTTTCGTGATTATTATATGTTTTTGCCTAAAAGCCCTAGTTTGGTTTTGTGGCTTCTATTGTAAAGATAATTTCTATGGACTTCCGGTTGTCTAACACATGCCCCAATCTAAGCAATTGATTTCTATTTTAACAACTACTGCTATGGAAATATGCTTATACAATATGTGCCCTAATCTGGATTGGAGATTCTTTTGCAAATATGATTGTCTAATATACGGCGGATCTAGGCTACGGTCTTGATATAAAGACAAGGTTGTAATCCTATTTAATTACCATGAAAACCCGAATCGAGGTTTAGAAATGCCATACGGAGGACTATTTTTGGATATTTTTATCTGGATTCTGGATGTCACATTCTCAACTTCCAAACTTCACAAGCTAATGCCCTAATCTAGGTTAAATTTCGTTGAATAGTTAAGAGGCTGACTAATTTCCAAACTTCACATTTTCAAATTTAACGTTTTCAATCTTTTTAGATATTTTGAAATCATTAAGAGGCTAAATAATTTCCATACACACATTTATATGGATTTAATTTCCATTGACTCAACTATACTTACTAACCATTTCTCATATCATTTACAAACAAGTTATCATCCATATAATCAATCATATAATCAACCAATTTGCAACCAAGTTATCAAATGATATCAACCAATATTCAACATATTAATTTCTAATTTAACATGTGTATTATTAACCGAAGTTTTATTAAAATAAAACTAAAATTTGAGTACTCGCGGTTAGTTCCACTCCGTCAATCTTTTTCATAGACTTTCCTTTTGATTCTGCCAGCACTCTCTTCTCTTTTTCTTGCTTCGAAACTTCATACTTGCTCCTCCCTCCTCCTTAGGTTTGTCCTCCTCCTATTCCACCCCTTCCTCCATCATTTTTTCACTTCTTCGATGCTAAACCATGTTTTAATGGTATTCTAAGGTCTTTGGCAAAGTTTAGTGGGGTTTTGGTTTTGTTTGATATGGTTTTGAAAAAACTAGTAAGGAAAGAGGAGAGAAGAAGCCATTAGTGAGTGGAATAAAAGCTTGAAAAAGAAAGAAAATGAAGTGTAAAAAAGCGAGAAAGTGGATGCTTATTTATAGAAAAAGTTATGGATTAAAAAATTGTATTGTAAAAAGACCAAAATACCCTTTACTTACTTTTTAAGCAACATTATTTTTTAAATACTTAACATCACATTTAAAATCATTACTTTATGTTATTTTCAGTTAAGAAGTAAGGAATATAATAATTGTGTTCGGTTTGATTTGATGTTTACCTTTTGCTTTGCAATGACATGTTTGTCTTTTTGTGCTTAATTTTTTTTACTTATATTCTAGAATTTTGTAAGTTTGTTTAGTAAAAGTAAACTTGATTAGTGAATTAATTAATATTTATACTATTTGAATATATGTTTCTACATAAGAAAATAAAGGTGCGACAACTTTGTGACAACTTTTAATTGATAAAACGTTGATTTTTTGACAAATGTCTTACAATCATATTTTGACGTTTTAGTTAAACTATTTATTTATGCAAACCATATTAAAAATAAATTAGTATAATTTTATCTAAAAATATAAACACTTATAAATAAATTAAAATAATTTATTTAACCATTGAAACTTAATTTTCTAAAATTAGCATTTTGTCACTTTTGTCGACACAGGAATATGGTACTATTTTTGTTTATACTTCTCTTTTCAAATCCTATCTGATATTATTTAAATCATATAACCTTACTTAATTTATATTTAAAATCACTTTAAATAGTATACTTTAAAGTGATCAAATTCTGCATCATTACATTCTCCCCTACTTAAAAGAATTTCATCCTCGAAATTACTTAAAACAAAAGTTTGCCTAAAACATTTATGCTTAAACTAATTCCATATAATGTACATAGATCATCCGTATGAAATATCTTATTCGATATCCTATTCTAATACATAACTTTATGTTCCAAACTAGTATCAATTCCCTGATCCTCTAATGTGGACTCTGATCGGGCTTCAACAACATAACCTTTGCTTTCCTTTCATATTTCTCAACTATGATAGAAAATTCAAGTATCTAACTATAAATCCCATCAATGTTAGTCGTCAAGAATGGAGCAATAAATCCTTTTTCGGACCAGTGTAAACACCTCTAAGTTCCAAACTCGAATCTTAGATCAAATTTTTTGTGATGAAATGATCTAAACATAATATATGTATTTATTAACCCTTAAAAGCTTTCATAAAAACATGAGCTTAAGCTCAAACACTTTATAAAGGTCCTTCTATATATAATCCCTTTAATTATTTGTTTCGAAGTATTATTGTTAAAGGAAAATATTCCAAAGAAACCATTTTTCACTCGAAAGATCATTTATCTTTATAAAAAAGTTTTCTCATAATCATTTAACTTAGTATATGTCCTCTAACACTAATATTATTTATGAATCGTTTCGTAAAACCATTACATAAGTTTATTACATCTAATAACTTAGGTAAATCAATCATATTTTAAAGACTTAAGTCCAAATCCGTAAATAATGCTGGAGTTCATTAAAAACATTTTCCAGGTTATAATTACCTTTTTGAAAAGTCATTATTTTACTTAATATTTCATGACTTAAATCTATATTTGTATGATATACCTTTACATCCTAAGAGTATACACAAATCCCAAATTTCAAATTCCTTTTACTTAACTCCGTGTGTGTAACAAATTTAAACTTTGTTTTAATATACTATTATCTCAAATTCATAAGTTATAAAACTTATTTCTTATCAAATATTATTATTGATTTTCTAGCTTTGGAAAACAAATTTTAAAACCACTCGTATTTAAATCCTCATACTCTTAACTCTTAGATCTTTTTTTCTTTATAAATCTGCTTTATAAATTATCCTTATCTTATTTCATTTACTCAAAGTATTTCACAATCTTTTACGAAAAGTTTTCATAAATTTCTTAGCTCTGAGTTATATGTGATTTGGAAGTTTTCGACCGTCCAAAATTGTCGGCAATTTCACTTTATTTTGGCAATTAGTGATCCTAATTTATCTTTAGTTTAAACACTTTTATAAAGATTAATAATCAATGATTCACATTATTTGTTTATCTTAAGAAAATATACAGATAGAGTAACTCCAAAATAATCCAAGGAACTGGATCCTACCAATAGTATCATATATCCTCTTAATAAGAAAAGTAATACTTAAGAGAAGTGCTTAGCATTTGAACACATCTCTTGTCCATTTTTAGTTTATTTTCAAGTCTATCAAATTAGTTATCATAAAATACCTCTTTTTATTTGAAATAATACAATTTTGAAAATCCTTTAGAGATTACTTTATAAAACCTATTTTATAAATTCATTTTATCTTACATTAATTAACTTCATTTAAATTACCACAATCCTTTTACTCGAATTTAAATTCTCATTCCTTTTATATTTACCTTTTTACGCAATCATTTAAATACATTTTTATCTTATGTGTTCATTCCTTAAACCAATCTTATTATCAAACACTTTATAGTCAAATCATGAAGTTTAATTCACAAGGTATTTGTACTTCAACTTTTAACTCAAACAATTGATCAATTTATGATAGTAACCTAACATTATCATTTCTTAATTTATTCGAATAAGTATTAAAGATCTTAATTAACTTTTCAGATTTCTTACTTATTAATTATCTTTATGAAACATCTTAGTCAAACTGTGAAATTCCGATCATAAGATGTTCATATTTGGATTTCACTAATCCTAATTTCTAACTATAAAACTTTTCAAAATATATACTTTATATTCAAAATATAATCCTAGGTAAAATTATTTCATTTACCAATTTTTCAAAATCAATGTGTCGGTTCATCTTGTTTAAACGCTTAGGAACCCTCATCGATAACGGTGATCAGGCACATTGATTAGAATCCGTAAATCACTTAATAGATAAGTCAACACAAAACATTTTATTAGTCACTAACAAATACGCACTCATATATAATACAGTCAAACTCATTCTAGGGTGTTCTAACCCTATCTCTAATAAGCCACTCATCCTAGGGTATTTCTAACCCTATCTCCGATGAATCTTTAGCCTACCAAAGCCAAGGTTCTCTCTTAACCTTCAGCTCTGATACCAAATGTAATGACCCATTTTTCCGTACCCTTTGAATCGAAAATAAACCATACATATCTAACTTAAATTGCACAAAAAGACGGATTATTAAGGGTAGAAATAAAATAAAGAAAGAACATAGTCTCGCATGAATGGAATAACATATATTATTTCAATAATAATCTTTACAGCAGAAAATTTTAAAATACAATATCAGAGTCTGACCTAGATTTAGCCTGGACAGTTATAAACTTCTGCCCTTACAAATGCTGGAAAAAAAACAAGTGCAATGATGTAGCGGATAATAGAATACGTCCATAAGATGATGAAGATCTCCAGCTCTCCTTTGGAAACTCCAATCATCTTCAACTCAACTTGAAAATATTTGGATCTGAACCGAGTATTAAAAAAACTCGGATCAGGCTTGATAAACCAGCGTGAGATACTCGAAATTTTAAATGTACAGATCATGACGATGTTATCAAAACCTTTGAAAAGAAGAGTATCTCATAAGACCACGTCCGCACATAAACATGAATGGGTTTTTACCTTCTGAAACCAAAACACTTTTATACCAAAATATACTTGATATTTTATTCATGACATTCTTTTAAAAAAATTCAGATAAACTCATTCAAATAAGGTATTAATATTTGGGCTAAGTCTAAGGTAATATATCCAGACTAAGTCAACGGATTATACCGAACGGAATATATGGTACAAGAAAGATGTAGTTGAAATGTCTACAAGCCACTACAGCTATTTTGGGGATATAATCAAAACCATAAATCTCTTATTGGGATTGGATTTCCAACTTGACAGGAAATTCGTGGAAAGATCAATATGTATCCATAGCTTACGTCGAAGACGCGGATGTTATACAACAACACAAATGGATAAAAGGGGAATGCAGTCTGTGATTGACATCCAAGGACTCGGACATCGCGCATCCCTGCCATAGGGCCCAGACGTACCTGGTACCTATGGCTTAGAACATTTGATAACCCAAATCACTACTATACATAATGCAAGCATACATCTGACCATATAGAATCCCATCATGACCGGGGTATGAGGCTCGCGAGGCCACGACCAATTTCTTCAAAGCCACGCTTTTCCTACAAAACCATGCTTTGATCGTAATAGGTTCCACTTTGAATGCCACATTGCCATTCCTTTGATCACTATTTGACTCCTACAAACATACAACCTCTGAGCTTGTATGTCTCGGAGAAGGGTGTTAAGCTAAGAGAAGTTGCCTTCTCTGCCACCAAGCAGACGTACATTTGTAAAGTCAAAAGTTGTGTCTCAGAAATGTAATGGGACACATACATCCGTACATGTTCGTTTTGGTACTGAACGAAACCGAAGGAACTTTCCTTGGCCATTACTAGGCAAGAAGCCCTTTTGGTTTTGAGGTTTTTCATAACAAAGAGACCACCGCTACAATATAGTGAATCGGGAGTTCGTACCCAATTAATCAACAAGTAGTCCCTTGTTATTATTCTTCTTAATATCTCCATCTTCAAACATCTTTATTCTTCAAACATCTTTATTCTTCAAACACGTAAATTAGTTCGAAGTGGTTTTTGGATAGGAATCACCCAAATCAGACCCCGGTTCCTTCGAAATCCAATTATCGATAAAAAGTGAATATGAGTACATAAGATTTATTAAGTCTCTTTTCACTTTAATTTCAATTCGGATAATTTTGTAATCTCTTTCTTTTGTCTTAGAATAATTCTAAGTAATTCATTCTTTTGCTTTGGATAATATCTCAATTTTCTTTTATTTAATTCAAATATCTTTCTTAGATATATTCTCTTCAATTTATTCCATTTTCTTTTCAAGAGTATATGGAATCATTAAGCCATATTTATTAAATCATTTGATTTTTTTAAACCTTTCTTAAATCCTGAAATAATTCCAAATCATACTTAGGAAAACCTTTCCAAATCATTCATTAAATCTAAATCAAAAATTTCTTTCATTTAAGTTATAACTTTTAACTTGGGAAAAATATTCCTAAATCATTTATTAAATCTTAATCAAAGATTTTCTTGTTAACTTCAAATCGTATTCTTCCAAATCGAAGATTTTCATAACAGAGCACTGCTGCCCCTTTAGATATGGTTAATTTCACCTCCAAGGGCTAGTGAAAAATAATCCTACATCATGAAGATCTTCGTCTTCATTGATCGTTGTCTTTAATATGTTCTATTTGAAAAATTAGTTTGAAGGTTTTTTTTATAGGAATCCACCAAGTCCATTCCGGTTTCGGAAAGGAATCACCCAAATCCGATCTCGGTTCTTTCGTACTAATCATCGATAAAAAGATGTTAAGTGGTTAATTAAAATTCAAAGATTTTATTTCTTTTCTTTATTTTGGAAGAACTTAAATATGATCTTTTAGATCATCCAGACTTTCCTTTCGATCTAGTCCACCCCTCTCTTAAAAAGAGTAAACACAGGCCAAGTAATTTTAGGGCACTGGTTGCTCCATCTCTAAACTTAGTTAAACACCTTGTTTTATCTCCCATATCTCACAAGCGGAACAAATGTACTAGTCGTTTCCGCATACTCGGTTATTAGCTTTATATTGGAATTGATTACAATATTCCAAATTATCTTTTCAACTCTTAATTTTCCTTTTAAAAAACATTCATAATTGATTCTAGGAAAAATACGTTTAAACTCATATTCAAAAGGTTAGGATTCGCAGCATAAAAGTGCTGCGGAAAGTGCCATATAAGCTTATTTGATTTAAATAACTTTTTAATATTTGAAAATTCATATTTTTCATTACAAATCTCTTTTAAGCAATTTAATAGATTTAAAAACTTTATTAAAATATCATTTATAAGGAAATCCCCTTTTGAATTTCGAATTACAAAACCGCGATGCTTTTAGAAAATTGGACATATTTCAAAATCTACTTCAAAGATGTGTTAGCTTCGAATGAAATTTGATTACAATGAAATTTGGTTAATACCCTTAACTCCTTGTAATCAACATTCCAAAGAAATTTGGTTAACACCCTTAACCCAATATCTTTATCAAGGAAAATTTCCACTGAAAACAAATTTAAATATTATTTCCAAATCCTTTCATACTTCTAGGTATTTACATTTAAAATGAGATTAGGTTCTCAAATTTGGCAACTACGGCTTTTGATTATCTCCTTTGTATCATTACTTAAAACCTAAGATGTTCTCTTTGAAAATCAACTAACACATCTTTCAAAAGCATTGAAACCTTCATTTCGAAACATTTAATGACATACCTTCATAACACTTAAAACGTACCTTTAGAAGGCATTTAATTTATGTATAATTTATGGAAGCATTGCTTCAAAACCATTTATAAGTTTCCCTTTCGAAAAAGTTGGTTTTAACATTAAATATAACTACTGAGTCAAAGAGAAAAAATGAAAGCCTTGCTTTGAAAGCATTAATCTTAAGAAAAAGAATTAGGGAAGAGGATAGCTTTAAGACCATCCCTTCGAAATCATTTCCTCCAAAACCCTTTATAAAAAGGGATAAAAAGACCCTTTCGAAAGCATTGGGAAGGCGGCTTCAATGTTACGAAAATGAAAGCCTTTCGTTCGAACTCATTGTTATAAGGCTATAAGAAAGCACCTTTAACCAATTCAAAAGGGATGAATGCGTTATCTAGGTATCAAATGAGTTCAAAATGCGGCTACTCCTTCAAAAGCTTATTTTAAAAATAATGGCAAGTTGGATTGATTCGAAAGCTTAAAAAATGGCTTCAACCCCTTTGAAAGAATACCTTTGACGCAATTCCTTCCGCCTTTCTCCAATATACTACATATCAATTGTTTGATATCATTTGCATTGGGTTCGAAAAGGTGCAAAAGTCTAATTAGACACGGTGATGGAAGTAAGCTAAGGTAGTGGAAAAGTTGTAATTCAAAACAAAACGTTATTTTTATGCATTTTAAAGCAATTTCTTTTTACCTAATACACCCAAAATTTAATTGTTTGCCAGTTATTTGTCAAAAATTCTTTTCTAAAACGCTGTCGGATTCATCGGTTAACAAATGAAATCTTTTGATAAATAAGCCCTTCCTCTTAATGGAACAATTAATTCTATAACTTAAATTATTTTATAACCATAATAAACACTTAAGAAAAATCCCCGAAATAACAATTATTTGTTTATAATATGTTTTCTAACATATATATATTTCTGACCTAAAACATTACTTAATTGGCTTAATTTAAGCCTAACTTATCTATTTCTTCCATTCAAAATTCATAATAAATTATCCATGGCTTGAAATATTACGAAAATTTAACTTATCAAAACAAAATAATGTTCTACATAACATATTAAAACATCGTGACATATGAAAATCAATTTGCACAATTTTGAATTTAAAATTCAATTATATTATTCCATAAAAATCCATATTTAAGTTATATCATGGCATATACTCAAAGCATATCATCATTCATCCATCCAAATGGTTTTAAACCTTAAAATTGAATTTTGAACGTTCAAGAAGACATATATGAGATGGTTTAGATCATAATTCACCTTGTTTGATTAAAGAATTTGAGATTTGTTCTTCCTTTAATCTTTCTAGCTTGAATCTTAGCTTCTAATTTGATTTTTATCTTCTTCTCCTTAAAGTTATGATCGGCCTTATTTTCCTTCTGTTTATGTATTTTTTTGCAATGAGAATGAAAAGGTTATAGGATTTTTAGGGATTACGGGGTTTGGCTATTCCTACGTTACCCTTGCCTTATTTTCTTAAGTATTTTACTTATAAATCATTCTTATAAATCCATTTAGTTAAGGCATTACCCTAATTAGATCTCAAACCTCAATTCCCTTATTACTCTATTCTCTACATTGTTTTATATAATTTATCTAATTAAATCTTCTAAATACTTCTATTTAAAATTATTAGTATTACTGGCTCACCTCCTCAAAAAATTTCTTCCTCGAAATTCTACAAAGACTATATACTAAGCTCAAAAATTATCTGTAAGATCTCGTAAAAACAATCCTTACCTACCTGACTAGGAAACAGTCTATATAAAGTAAATATAGAACATACCTTTAAAGTAGATCAAGATAAGTATCTCTAATCTTGTCTTCTATCTTCCAAGTACAGTCCTTCTCATTGTTTCTCTACCGAACTTTTACCAACTTGACTGTCTTGTTTCTTAACCTCTTATCATCTCTTGCTACGACCCAAACTGTTTTCCTAACAAAGGTCAATTCTGGTTCTACTACTAAATCTTCCATTGTAGTCAGATGAATAGTAGTCTGTGGATCATGCACATACTTATGAAGATAAGATACATAAAACACATTATGGACACCTGCCAAACTACTCGGCCACTCTACTCTATATGCGATCCTTCCAATCCTCTTTATAATTAAGAATGGTCCAACATATCTCGATGCCGGTTTCCCTAACTCTCCGAATCTTACCACACCCTTCACCGATGATACTTTAATGAGAACTCTATCTCCAACTGAGAACTCTAAATCCTTACACCCCTTATCTTTGTATCTCTTTTGTCTAGACCGAGCTTCCTTCATCCTACCTCAGATCAACTCAATCTTCTCTTTTTCTTCTTTTAACATATTTGGACCTAACATTAATCGGTCTCTAGTTTCCAACCAATATGCTGGTAACTTGCATGGCCTTCCATACAAAGCTTCGGAAGGCACCATTCCCATACTAATCTTATAAGTATTATTATATGAAAACTCAACAAAGTGTAGGTGATTCTCTCATGATCCACAAAAATCTAGCATGCAGGCCCTTAACAATCCTCGGGTACCATGTTGACTCTCTTCCTCTGTCCACCTGTTTGAGGGTGATAAGCAGTACTCATCTAGAGCTTGGTGCCTAACAATTTTGTAGACTCTTCCCAAACTCACTAGAATACCAAGAATCTCTATCACTTACTATACTACTAGGAATTCCATGTAGTCTAACAATGTTCTACATAAACAACTTAGCTAAAATAGGTGTCGTCTTGCTTGATTTAACTAGAATGAAACCTATTCATTATGACCATATACTTTCATATCCTCAATTCGACCTCGACAACCCTTTTATAAAATCCACGAATATCGAATCCTATTTCTCAACTAGTATCTCCAAGATTGAAGCAACCACTCGGCTTCTAATGTTCAGCCTTCACTTGTTGACAGTTTACACACAACTTTGCCCACAAGCCAACATCCTTCTTCATACCATCCTAGTAGAAACTCGTTTTCTTGTCTTGATACATCTTGGTTCCTCTAGGATGAATCGTAAACTTTGGTCGGTAACATTCACTAAGAACATCCCACCTTATGTCCTCAAAATTCGATACACACAACCTGTAACATCCTCTATCGGAGGCCCAAAACTAAGCACTATAGATGTTATAGTCATCCATAGTATTCATTTTCGGAGACCAAATACGGTAATGTTAATCCTATCCATAATATTCGAAGCACTTGCCTATGAAATAAAATCATCACATATTAAAATACTTTTCTAATTACATTTCAAAACAACTTTACATACCCAAGTCACATTATTCCAAACATTTCCTAAGTTCAGATCAAATATATTTTTTATATAAATACACCAAGAGCGATACATGAAGATGACCCCTCATTCCACATGGTGAAATGAAGTTCTTATCAATTTTGCTTCTGCATGAACTTTACATTTATAGTTGGAATCTATTTTGCAATTTGGTATAATGTTAACGCTTAAAATCAAATTCTAACACCCCGGTGTGTGAAGTGTGAATGTGAAAGCACCACCCGATGGTTCGGGAACAGAATATCAGCTAAAATAACAGAAAATACAGTAAGAGACGGCGATTTTATAGTGGTTCGGCTTAGGGAGTAGCCTACGTCCACTTTAAGTATCTTTATTACTGATCTTGTTACAAAGCGATACAATGCTCTTCAAGTAAAAATCACTTTAGTTACAAAACACTTTGAGCAAGTAGCTTAAGCTTCGATGTAGATGAAAGTCTTCGAATCCATGTCGGACGTGTGAAAGTCTTTCAAAGTAGCTTGTAGTGTTCTTCGAAACTTCAAGTATAAAGTCGGTTTAGAAACTGGCAGAGTATCAGCGCTTGAAGAGATTGTCCAAAAGTCCCCTTCATGCTTGAGGTAGGTTGGTATTTATAGGGAAATTTCCCCCTCGGGTCGTAAGTCGTGATCGACTTATGGTAGGTCGTGGCCGACTTATCTGGCCAAGCCCATGGTCTCACAAAGGTTCCCTTGTCTATCAGAATTTATGTTACAAATCCTAAGTCGCCCACGAGTCAACATCCTCTTGTATAAGTAACGCGACATCAGACTTTTACTCGGTAGCTTTAGGTCGTGGACGACTCAAGCTAGGTCGTGAGTCGTGGCTTAACTGGTAAGCTCATTTATTTCAGACAATAACCCAAGTCCTGAATCGTGTACGAGTTAAGAGGCCACCGTGTTAAATAAGAAGCAGCGCTTCATTTGCTTAAGTCGCTCACGACACGTGCTAGGTCGTAAGTCGCGGATAGCTTTAAGTCGTTAACTCATTTCCTTCTTAAGTCGTGCCATCTCTTGAATCGTTAAGTCATCCTGCCCTTGAGCCGTGGACTTCCTTAAGTCGTAGACTGTATACTTCCTTAAGTCGTAGAAACCTTAAGTCGTGGAGGCCTTAGGTCGTGAACCATCCCTTCTCTTTTAAACCGTTAAGTCGTATCTCTATGTCGTAAGTCGCCAAGTCTTTCAACTCGTTAAGTCGCGCACTCTGCTTGAGTCATATACCTTGCTTGAGTCGTACAGTTCTTAAATCGTAGAAAATTGAGGGTTAACATTTGCCCCTCGAAGTACACGCCTAGGTCGTAGGTCATGTGCTACGACTTATCTTAACTCGTGTGCAGATTCAAGTTCCACTGCCCTGAGATATAAAAGGCTTAGGTCACTTCTTCTTCACCTACTTGCTTCCGTGTTTGCTTCCGCCATTATTGACCTTCGAAGCCTCCAGAAACGAATCAATCGGTTTACCTCGTCACCAATCAAGTTTCTACAATCTTTATCATCACACTGCGTAAGTAAACTCATTACTCACTCGGTTTCACGATTATCGGTACCTTTCGATCATGGACTTCCCACTTTCTAACCCCAATCCAGATCCTCACACCATGCTTCATCTCAAATCACGTTACGATTGATTGTCGGCAAACTTGGAGCGGTTCGATCATGTTTTTAGATGACTTGCAAGGGGAAGACGATGGGTTACCATATTTTGAGTCAGTTGATCTGCGAATTTAGAGGAGACGATATTGTCCTATACGGGGGTACGGATTAGGAGGACGACGGGTTACTGATTTAAGAAGAGTTCGCCCGGTCAAAGGAAGCGTGACATTAGCTTGGACGCGACTCGGTAATTTTGAGCGACCCAATAACCTCCGCGACATAACTCCGGACCGACTTGCCAACTTTACGACTTAAGCTTTGAGTCGGGGCCGAATTAGGACTTGAGAATTTCTCGTTGCTTTGAATTGAAGCTTCTTCTATCTTCCACGGTTTACGACTTAGAACACAGCCGACTTAAAGCATTAACGACTCAAGATTGAAACGACCTAACTTTACTCGCCTCATAACCAATAACCCTTAGGTCATGAACGAGGTAGCGCTTAAGTCGTCGCTGAGTTAGCACTTGAGTCATCAACGGCTTAGCACTTGTACTTTTAAACTTTGCTTGAACCTTGGACTGTTGCTTGAACTTTGAACTGTTGCATGAACTTTGAACTGTTAAACTTTGAACTGTTAAACTTTGCTGCATTCTTTCACAGATCACTTGGACTTGCAAGCTAACAATTTGTTCGATACAACATTTACAGAAAATTGGGACGAATATACTGCCACTGACTGCCCACATCAAATGGCAGATTAGTTAACAACAGATAATCAACTTAAATAGATTGTGTGAACGAAGTGCTTTTAAATCATCAAATTCAAGTAAAGTATTAAAGCAACATTGAAATAGTCAACTGAAACTGCCCAGTTTGCACTAATACTATACCTGAACTTTAAATTAACAAGTCCTGAAATTTGGTAATCGACCAACTGTCGACTAGTTTAATTCCAGTTATATTTACTTGTTATATTTATTTGTTCTGCACAACACTTCACACTTTTAGGAAACGTGCACCTTCACATTTGAATATCTAGTTGCTTGTGTAGAATGACTTCTCAACAAGAAGAGATAACAGCCCAGACTGGAGAAGCCACTCTTATTCTGGCTCCGCTAGTTAATCCTCCAGAGAGAGCCTCTACCACTTTATCATACAAAGTTTTTCGTCAGTTATGCATTCAGTTTGGCATTGCTGAAGGAGATGCCATTCTTCCTGAGAAAACTAACACTTTCGATGTGGCGCCTCCTGGCTTTGTAGCGGTCAACCGGCAAATGTGCCTGAGCGGGGCCATTCCCCCTTTCAACAACTTTCTCCAGAATCTTCTTCGTCAACTAGCCATCTCCCCATTCCAGCTACACCCCAATGGCTACGCCATTCTAATGGGGCTGTGTGTGCTATTTAGGAGAACATTTGATCGACTTCCAAGCTTCGACGAGATTTGCTTCTTATGCTCCTTTACCAGGACTAAGGATCACCCTTCTATCACCATCGTGAGAAGCGCCCGAAATCGTAAATTGATCGTTGGCCTTCCCGACACTGCTCATGGGTTCTTAACTCAGTTCTTCTTTGTCCGCTGCCCCCCGGGGTTTTATGCTGTGTAGATGGAAGGAAGTAAGATCATCTACCTTTACTTCTTCTATTCTCTGAGTTTTGCGAAGTCTGAATTGCCAAGTGTTAACTTTGTTTTTTTCATTTCAGCGCTCCCCCCTCCTTCTAGAGTTCCCAGCCACAAGTCAACTCTGGAGAGGCTCGTGGCTATTTTGTTTAACGACGAATACCTTCACCAATTCGGACTTCTTCACTCTTCTCGCTCCACTCAGCCTCATGAAGTCCTCGATTCTCCAGCGGAGGCACCAGATGTCTCAACCCCTGCTGAAAAGCTTATGCCGAAGGAGCCCTCTACTGAAACCTCACTGGTGAAGTGCCCCACACTTACCGATGTTGCGGGTTCATCCAGCAAATCGGCACTTGCCTAAGTTATTGAGGAGGAAGAAACTCTTCGTTGCTCTGAAGATGCGGCCGATCTGGAAGCCGAAAAAGAAACTCCCGCCGGGCATGGCGGTGATGATACTTTTGAGGGGCTAAGCGACCTGATCATAACTTCACAGGAAGTTTTTAAAGATGATGTCCCTAAAGCTTCTTCTCCTGTTGTCGAGGCGACATCCACTTTTCAGCAAATTCTGACGCCTACCACTCAAGTCACTACCACCCCTGTGCCGAAGAGTGGTTTGTAGCCTGACGCGTATAGTTTGCACACCACACACACATAGGATTTTCAGCATTTATTCGTACTTAACTTCTTTTCTCCGAAGACTTTTAAGGCTTGTCTTTTTTTTAATTTCAGATTCTCCGATGGGACGCAGCGGCTCTTATTACGACGACTTTCAGCGCTACGGGAGGCGTAATCAATATGACTATAGGCGCTACCTTCCCGTTTACAGAGAAACTGACGAAGAGAGGCCGCTCGAAAGGCTCAGGAGAGGAGGGCTCAAGAAGAGCGTTATGAGAGGAGAGAAAGGGAGGAGCACCATGATTCTTCCCAGAGAGGTGACGACTCTGACAAAAGAAAGTCGCATGACGACCGGGGAAAAAGTCATATAGTTGAGGACCCAAGCAAGCGTGCCAGGCACGGTGAAAAGCATGCATCTACAACTCCTGAAAAGGCCGCTGCCCCCTTCTCACTTGACATCCCTTCCGGCTCTCTTGCTCTCACGAAGACAGACATTCAGACAATAGTCAACGGGCCTAAATTCCAAATTGGACCAGGCCCGGCTACTCTGCAAAGCCGGTTCCCGCACTGGTGCATAAAGGGAGTGCGGTTCGATCTTGAATTGGTCCCTATTGACAAACAAGCAATGCTGCAAAATCTTGATGCTGTTAGACTTGATATCGAGCGGATGTCAGGGTGGCAAAAGCTTGTTGATGAGCTTCAGAGGGTCAACCGCGTGAATTTAGAGGCCATGCTGACCATGGAAAATGATAAGGCCGAGTGGTAGAAAACTTTAAGCCAGCATGATACTGAGATGAGGAACATTGCTGATTACAACGAGAAGCTTGAAGCAGAAGTTAAAAAACTTAAACAAGAGCTTGCTACTTCTTCTACCTCATATACTCAAAAAGAAGAAGTACTTCAAAAGCAAGTTCGCGATGCTCACGCTGCTCAGCGACATGCCGAGGCACAATTTGAGGCTAAGCAGAAAACAACGGGAAGGTATCGTGCTGACGTTGCAGAGTTATGGGAGAAGGTCAACTCCCAGGATTTGGAGATTATGAGGCTAAAGGCCCAATTATTAAAGACCGAGAAGGAACGTGATGAAGCTATCGCTGGAAGGCAGGCTGCCGAACAGTCGCATGAGGCGACTAAAGCCAACATCAACTCCACTTTATTTGACTTCTACGTGCATAGCGTTATGGGGCGCGGGAGCCTTTCATTCTTAGGACCGAAGTATGAGATTTCCCTGGTCGAGGTTTAGGAGTCAATTCTTGACATGCTTGGAGGTGCAGGCGCCGGCTATGCTGAAGCATCTCATGCAGAACACTTTCTAGATGATGACGCCGTAGCTGCTCTAGCCCGGGGAAAAGAGCAGCTTGCCAAAGCATGAGCTGAGGCAGGGGAGCAGCACTTTGTGAAAGAAGCACCATTAACTGCCCCCGTCCCTCCTTCGGTTTCGGTCGATGTTGACATCACAGGCTCCGGTTCTCATTCTCCGTCCCATGTTAAAGTCATAACTGAGATCAAAAGCACGCAGGGTGGAGATGAAGGCAAAGAGAGCAACGAAGCACAGGCTTATGAAGTTGACATTAGGAAGCTGACTTCTCCAGGTAACTCTACTGTTAATCTTGCCCAAGTGGACTGTTTGTTTGCTCCCCATGAGTTTGACGAACTTTTTGATTATTTCTTAAATCTCGATGAGCCGCTATCTCCTTTCTTCATGGGAGATACTAATATTTTTGGCTTTCCTTCTTCTGTAGCAAAAACGCCAAGTGCCACACAGACTTCTCCTCCTCCAGCTGTCCCTCCTCCATTCCCTCAAATCACTCCTATTTCCCAGCCGGGATCACAGGAAGAATTAATAGGAGCCCTTCAAGGCTTGGATGATCCAATCGCTTCGCAGGAGCAGAAAGACGAAGGACTTGAAGGAGGTGACAAATCCCCGGAGCATACTATTTCTGATGAGGTAAAACTGGCTGCTCTTGTTACCCCGGGAAGTGAGTCTTCTCCAAGGAGGAGGAGGAAGCGTACCACTTCCAAGAAGAAAAGGAAAAGCATTCTTGTTTCTGAAGAGGAAGCGAAGGTTGATCCGGCAGTAACCCTCTCTTCTTCATCCCAAACTCTCCCAAGCCATCCTGAAAAACTGCCCATTAGGTCAGGTGAAGGCTCTAAAGGTGGTGGCAAGAAGAAGTAACGGGCCCTGCTTCCCCTTATTTTTACTTTTTGCTTTATGCATGTACTGGCCGGAGATTGTGCGGGTACCGGCCTCCGCTTTTCTTTTTATTTTGAAACCTGTGCCTGTACAAAATTTTAACAGTATTGAATAAAATGATTCTTTCTGTTTGTACAAACTTCTGTCTGTATTTGAGAATGCATTTACTCTTCGTTTTTTTACAAGTTTCTTTATAATATTGCTGTGTGCTTGTGGTATGCTGTTCGAGCGTTATTTTTACCAATGTAGCTATACCATACTGCCCCTATACCATAAGCTCATTGCAATATTTTCAACTTTGAGGGGACTTGTACTCTTATTTTCTGGAGAATAATTATTCCATACTTGGAGGAATATTATTCTGCTCAAAATAGAGTACACCTCGTTTCATATGAGTTTTTACGCTTCAACCTTCGGAGATATCACTTTTTCCTTTATGCATATATACATTTTTACAAAGTGAATTCTCCTATGTGGTAGAGCGGGCCTCCGAAGGGCACTTTAACTTTTTCGAGGAAGAGTATTTTCAAGAATAGATGAACCAATCTTCCTTCGAAAGCTAAAGTGTGCTTTTAAAGAGGGCTTCCTTTTTTTTATTGCAAAGTTTTTGCACTCCTCTTTTTATTTTTTCTGAAAAAAAGTCACTTTTGCTTTGGCTAGTGAGTTTCACTTCATAGTGCAGTGGGCCTTTCGAAAAGAAAAAGGGGTTTCAACCTGCTCGAGCCTCTAATGAGAGTTTTTGATTGTGCCTCTAGAAAGAGGTATTTTGGTTTGATTGTGCCTCTGGGGAGAGATCTTTTTGTTTGATTGTGCCTCTGGGAAGAGGTCTTTTGTTTCTGCCTCTTGGGAGAGGCTTTTATCTTTTCCCTGTTCGCTGGGAAGCGGGCCTCCGAAGAGGGCTTTTCACATTTCAACTCGTGTGAATTTTTATTTCAGATCACGGTGAAATGTGTGCCTCTGAGTAGGGATTTTGCCTGGAAGTTTGGAGCTTCTTTCTCTTAGTTGGATGGATTCACGGGAGTGTATCACCGATCAGTCCACAACTTTATGTCGAGGAAGAACTCTCTTTTTCTGGAGAGGCCCGCTCGAGGTCTTTTAGCATTTCAACTGTGGTGAAATTGGCCTCCGAAGAGGGCTTTTCACATTTTGACTCGTGTGAAGTTTTATTTCAGACCACGGTGAAATGTGTGCCTCTGAGTAGGGCTTTTGCCTGGAAATTTGGAGCTTCTTTCTCTTAGTTGGATGGATTCACAGGAGTGTATCACCGATCAGTCCACAACTTTATGTCGAGAAAGAACACTTTTTTCTGGCGAGGCCCGCTCGAGGTCATTATCCTCCGTAAAGTTGTGCCTGTAAAGAGGGCTTGTGCCTTCGAAGAGGTCTTTTTCTGTTTGATGCTCGCTTGCCCATGTCTCTTTGCCCTCTATTCATGTCGGCGATCCCCGTTATCTTTTCCAAATATCATCCCTTTTTAGTTACCAACAATTTTCCTTATCCAAAGAAATATACTTCATAGTTAAGCGAGTTGGTGGTGGTAGACACAGGCTATTTAACTGGATGCTTGTTTGTACAAACATTCGCAGTTAGTTAGAAATGGTCCACTTTCATCCACATCGCTAACTTTTGTTCGAAGCACTTCTTTCGTAGGATTTGAGTATGGAAATTTTGAATGGTTTAGCGTTTACTTGCTGGGTGATGTCGGAGATCGCTTGGTCTTGTGATGGGTAAGCTTTGTTTTTATGGCCTGCATTATTAAATCGACATTTTAGTAACACAATTAACGTATTTTATATGTCGAAATAAAACAAAGCAGTTTATAGTAGTAGAGAACACAAGATTTATAGTGGTTCGGCCAAAAGCTGGGCCTACATCCACTTTATAGCTTTTCATTATTCACTTGCTTTACAATTTCTTTCAATACAAGAATCATATATTCATAATTCTTTTACAACATTTCAGCAAAGCTTTTAAGTAAAATATGGACGCAAATGATTGCTGTTCCAAGCTCTTGGGATTGGTTCTCCTTCGGCAGTTGTGAGTTTGAATGTGCCATCAAGAAGTTTCATGCCTATGACATATGGCCCCTCCTAGTTTGGCCCAAACACACCTGTGGATATCATAATTCTCTTCAGGACTAAGTCCCCAACTTCAAAGCTACGCTGACGAACTTTGGAATTGAAGTGCCTAGCTATCCTTTGCTGATGGGCTGCAATCCTAAGCTTAGCCTCTTCTCTTCTTTCATCAAGGAGGTCAAGCGCTTCCAATTGCAGTTTTTCATTCTCATCTTTATCAAAATGGATCCTTCTGTGTGAGGGAACTTCCGTTTCTACCGGAATCATTGCTTCTGATCCGTATGCCAATGAAAATGGAGTATGCTCATTCACAGTTTTGTGGGTAGTTCTGTATGCCCATAGTGCAAGTGGTAACTTATCGACCCAACCACCCTTTGCTTTTTCTAGCTGCTTTTTGATGGTTGATTTGATGATCTTGTTTACTGCTTCCACTTGCCCGTTTGCCTGCAGATGAGCCACTCCTGAGAAGCTTTTTCGGATCTTGAATCATTTGCAGAAATCTTGGAATTCCTCACTTTCGAACTGCGTACCATTGTCTTTGATTATCTTCTGAGGCACACCATACCTGCAAATGATATTTTTAGTCACAAAACTTATCATTTTCTTAGAGGTAATGGTAGCCAATGGTTCAGCTTCAGCCCATTTAGTGAAATAATCAACAACAACGATAGCATATTTAATCCCCGATTTGGCAGTCGGCAAAGGCCCAATGAGATCTATTCCCCAAATGGCAAACGACCATGGACTGAACATTTGTGTTAGCTCAGTGGAAGGTGCTCTAGGAATTTTGGCAAATCTCTGGCATTTATCACACCTTCGGGAATAGTCAGCCGCATCTCGATTAATCTCTGGCCAAAAATATCCATAACGGAGAATTTTCTTTGCTAAAGTTTGACCTCCCGTATGATCTCCACACTCCCCTCCATGTACTTCAGTTAGAATTGTCTTGGCTTCTTCTTTAGTTACACAGCGGACTAGTGACATTGAAAATCCCCGTCTGTACAATCGGCCATCTTGGATCATATACCTAGAGGCTTTTCTTTGCAGCTTCTGTCGTTCTTTAGAACTTTCTGGCAAAGAACCATTGAGAAAATATTCAAATATCGGAGTCATCCATGATTCTTTCTCTTGGGATACATTCATAATCCAATCAACATCCATTTCATCTGTGCTCAGAGCTGACAAGACTTCGACAGGAACTAATCCCAATAGTTGAGCTTCACCAGTACTTGAATACTTTGCAAGAGAATCCGCCTTCATGTTCTCTTCTCGGGGTATATGGCTTATTGAATAACGGTAAAAATCTTGAAGAAGCTCCCAGGCTTTTGATAAATAGGCGGGTAGATTCCCTCCTTTAGCTTAAAATTCCTTCTTGACTTGGCAGACAATAAGCTGAGAATCACTGAAGATCTGCAATGCCTTGATGTTTAGCTCTTTAGCGATCCTTAAACCAGCGATGAGAGCTTCATATTCTGCTTCATTATTTGTCGAAGGAAATTCTAGTCTCAGTGCATAACATAGAGATCGCCCTTCTGGGGTTTCAAGGACAACCCCTGCTCCAGAACAGTAATTATTCCTTGCGCAATCGACATACAGTTTCCATTGGATTGGGATGTTATCAGTGGCTTCTTCCTCACTATCACCTTTATCCGTACATTCTGCGATGAAATCTGCTAAAGCTTGTCCATTGATTGCTTTCCGGGGATGATAAGTGATGTCATATTGGCTGAGTTCAATATTCCATTTTAAAAGACGGCCCGAAGTCTCAGGATGGAATAGGACTTGCTTTAGAGGTTGATCAGTGATGACTTTGATAGGATGAGCTTGGAAATACGGCCTCAATTTTCTTGATGCGATCAACAAACAATAGGCGAGCTTTTCCAACTTTGAATAGTTCATCTCTGCCCCAGTGAACCTTTTGCTGATATAATAGACTGGGCGTTGAATCCTTGCGTCTTCCCGTACCAACACTGCACTGAGAGCATGAGATGAAATTGCCAAATACATGAAGAGATCTTCACCGTTGTCAGGCTTTGAAAGTATCGGAGGCATTTCCATATGACGAACGAACTCATCAAATGCTTTCTGACATTCAAGAGTCCACTCAAAGTTTTTTCTTCCTTTTTTCAGAGCATCAAAGAATGGAATGCAATTGTCAGTAGCTTTTGAAATGAACCGACTCAAGGCAGCAACCTTTCCATTGAGTCTTTGCAACTCCCTCTTCGTTCTAGGAGCTTTGACCTTTCTCGGGGCAGTGATCTAAGCAGGATTAGCTTCAATGCCCCTAGCGCTTACAATGAAACCCAAAAACTTTCCGAACTCCACTCCAAATGAACATTTCAAGGGATTAAGCTTCATTCTGTACTTTCGGAGTACTGTAAACATCTCTGCCAAGTGATCCATGTGGTCCACTGCTTTCTTAGACTTCACTAGCATATCATCAACATAAACTTCCATTGTCTTGCCAATCTGCGGTTTAAACATGGCGTTAACAAGTCTTTGGTAAGTTGCCTCTGCATTCTTGAGTCCGAAAGGCATGACCTTGTAGCAGTAGAGTCCAACATCTGTGATGAAGCTTGTGTCCTCTTGATCTGGCTCATGCATCATAATCTGGTTATATCCGGAGTATGCATCCATAAAAGATAACAACTCATGCCCCGCCGTCCCATCCACCAACTGATAAATCCTGGGCAGCGGAAGTAGTCTTTGGGGCAGGCTTTGTTCAAATCTGAAAAGTCAATGCATACTCTCCATTTTCCCTTAGCTTTTTTAACCAGCACTGGATTTGATACCCAATTTGGATAAGTAGATTCTCTGATGAAACCGTTCTCCATGAGCCGATCCACTTTTTCTTTCAATGCTGCTGACCTTTCTGGACTGTGAGCTCTTCTTTTCTAGTTTCACAGGTGTAAACTTTGGATCAATGTTCAGAGTGTGTACTGCAATCTCTGGGGATATTCCACACATGTTAGCATGAGTCCAAGCGAATACATCCAAATTTGCCTTCAAAAATGAAATCAGAACATTCTGAACTATTGTGTTGAGTTATGAACCCACATTTATCACTTTGTTTGGGTCCTTTGGGTCAACGGGTACCGACACTATTACTTCTACCGGTACTACCCTATTCTCCCCTGCACCGGCTTTCCTTGGATCCATCTCTCTTCGCGCGCCACTATATTCACCAGTGCAGGGTCCACCCTGTAATTGCTACAAGGTTGGTTCTTTGATGCAGACTGGAGCCGCCGCACCTTTTCCCGTTTCTCTTTTCCTTGATTCACGCAACTTTGTAAGATAACATTCTCGCCCCGCATCTTGGTTTCCTTTAATCACACCGACTCCATTATCTGTGGGGAATTTTATAGTCAAACACCATGGGACAAGAACAGCTTTGAATGCAGCAAGCGTTGGTCGGCCTAAAAATGCATTGTAGGCAGAGAATTCTTCAACAATTATAAAGGTTTGCTTTCGAGCCACCTTCCTCAGCCCTTTTCCAAGTTCTACAAACAAATCTATGGTCCCAATCGGCTGTTTGGGTTCTCCAGCAAACCCAACAATCTTAAGTGATGAAGCTTAAACATCAGCCATTGGAATTTTCATCTGATCAAAAGTCTTCTTGAAGAGAATGTTGCATGAAGCTCCACAATCAAGTAGAACTCTTCTCACAGTAGCCGGTCCAATACCAGCGGATATGACCAAAGGATCTATGGTAGGAGCCTCGATACCCAAAGAATCTCTGGCATTGAATACAATATCATCAGTGGAAGTCTTTTGTTGCTTTAAAGGTGCATCATTTTCTAATACAAAAACATTCTCTTCAGCCGGTACATGCCTCAAGGCCCGGGCATACCTTTCCATCTCGTCCCAGCTTTTCCCTGTTGGGTGAGGCCCTCCAGTTATTATATTGATGACAGGTCTTTCTGACTCATGTTCTACGGCCTTCTCACTTGAGCCAGGACGGTGAGGGGGAACTTGTTGTCCTTGAGTCGACGAGGCTGGGGCATTTCTATTCCTTTTCACATACTGTTGGAGCTTGTTCTCTTTCAAGAGTTGTTCAATTACCTCTTTCAAATGACGGCATTCGTTGGTGTCATGGCCGGGTTGGTTGTGGAACCGGCAGAACCTTCCACTTTTTTCCATCTTACTTCCCACTCTCATTTTAGGTGGTGTCGGATAATTAACATCATCCCTGGTCGCAAAGAAGATGTTCTCAGGGGTATCGGTCAAGGGCGTGAAATTGAAAGGACGACCTTTCTTAGCATCTACTTGTTTCTTTCCACCATCATTTCCCATTTTCTGAGTGTTAGGTTCTTTCTTGTTCGAAGCAGCACCATTGATCCCGGCTTCTACTGATACCGTCTTAGCCGGTGTTTGGAGGCTCTCCAAGCGCATGAATTCATCCGCTTTCTTGTAGAATTTGTCGAGCGAGTTTGGTTCTTTCATTTTCAACCATTTTCCAAATTCGCTTGATTTGTCAATCGCCCTCATCAAGTATATTACGACCATGCGTGGCTCAGCATTATCTACCTCAGCAATGCTATGTTAAAATGATTCAAAAATGGTCTGATGGATTCTCCTGGATTTTTCTCTAGACTTGACAGCGACATTATATCCTTTGCTTTTGAATCATACAATCGAAATTGCTCCTTGAATTTCCTGGTCAAATCGAAGAACTGATCAATGGATCTGACCGGCAGCTTTGTAAACCACAATAGAGCCACACCTTCCAGATATACCGGGAAATATCGACATTTGATTTCATCAGACGCTCTGACACCCGTCATATGCCAATCGTACTTATACAGAAACTCATTAGGATCGCTTGTCCCTTTGTATGCCGGAATAGTAGGAGGAACGAATTTTCTTGGGAATTCTGCTTTCAAGATTTTCTCAGTAAATGGAGTTTTGCTTGGAGCAAAACCCCATTCTTTCTCATCTTCATCCCTTCGCATACATTCCTTCATGATCTGAAGAACCATGCCTGAGAAATATTCTTCATCATTTAAAGGCTCTGGAGGGCAAACATCGGCCATTCTCTCCGAATCTTGTCTTGACAACCGTTCGCGGAGGGTCGGCTGCGGTCCTGATCCTCCAGCCTGGAGGGGTGTCTTTTCCACAGGGTCTGCGGCTCTTTGAGAAACGTTCCCTCCTACATCATCTTGAACTCCCACAGTAGGGTTTCCATCATTATTAACCGGTTGACAGTTAACCCCAAGTAGATCATTCAACTTAGTTAAGATCAGGGCGTTCTGGGCATTCTGAGCCTCCGACTGTGCATTCTGGGCATTCAATTGTTGATTCAACCCAAAAACTACGGCGTCCAATTCTGCTCGTGTAACTCCAACAGTTGGAGCTGCTTGACTTGAAGGGGGAGAGGTAGCAGTATTCTCTTGAACATTGTCGGATCTTACAGAACTTCGTTTTCTCCCAGGAGCCATTATTTCCAATAAACTTCTGGTTTTAAAAGAAATCCTTTCGATAACCTTTTGAGAAGCAATTGTGAGACCAACCTGAGTTCAACTCTTAATGAAAGCACCAAAAATGTTAACGCTTAAAATCAAACGCTAACACCCCGGTGTGTGAAGTGTGAATGTGAAAGCACCACCCGATGGTTCGGGAACAGAATATCAGCTAAAATAACAGAAAATACAATAAGAGACAGCGATTTTATAGTGGTTCGGCTTAGGGAGTAGCCTACGTCCACTTTAAGTATCTTTATTACTGATCTTGTTACAAAGCGATACA
The DNA here is from genome assembly GCA_030765085.1 of Allium cepa. Classification (NCBI taxonomy): domain Eukaryota; kingdom Viridiplantae; phylum Streptophyta; class Magnoliopsida; order Asparagales; family Amaryllidaceae; genus Allium; species Allium cepa. Next base: position 1,036,746,600 of record CM060928.1, read on the forward strand.
ATGCTCTTCAAGTACAAATCTCTTTAGTTACAAAACACTTTGAGCAAGTAGCTTAAGCTTCGATGTAGATGAAAGTCTTCGAATCCATGTCGGACATGTGAAAGTCTTTCAAAGTATCTTGTAGTGTTCTTCGAAACTTCAAGTATAAAGTCGGTTTAGAAACTGGCAGAGTATCGGCGCTTGAAGAGATTGTCCAAAAGTCCCCTACATGCTTAACGTAGGTTGGTATTTATAGGGAAATTTCCCCCTTGGGTCGTAAGTCGTGATCGACTTATGGTAGGTCGTGGCCGACTTATCTGGCCAAGCCCATGGTCTCACAAAGGTTCACTCATCTATCAGAATTTATGTTACAAGTCCTAAGTCGCCCACGAGTCAACATCCTCTTGTATAAGTAACGCGGCATCGGACTTTTACTCAATAGCTTTAGGTCGTGGACGACTCAAGCTAGGTCGTGAGTCGTGGCTTAACTGGTAAGCTCGTTTATTTCAGATAATAACCCAAGTCCTGAATCGTGTACGAGTTAAGAGGCCACCGTGTTAAATAAGAAGCAGCGCTTCATTTGCTTAAGTCGCTCATGACACGTGCTAGGTCGTAAGTCGCGGATAGCTTTAAGTCGTTAACTCATTTCCTTCTTAAGTCGTGCCATCTCTTGAATCGTTAAGTCATCCTGTCCTTGAGCCGTGGACTTCCTTAAGTCGTAGACTGTATACTTCCTTAAGTTGTAGAAACCTTAAGTCGTGGAGGCCTTAGGTCGTGAACCATCCCTTCTCTTTTAAACCATTAAGTCATAGACTTCTCTATGTCGTAAGTCGCCAAGTCTTTCAACTCGTTAATTCGCGCACTCTGCTTGAGTCGTATACCTTGCTTGAGTCATACAGTTCTTAAATCGTAGAAAATTGAGGGTTAACATATAAAATCTAGATTAATCAGTTTTCGCAAAGTGTTAAAATTTACGTAATCTAATCTTTTATGCCTTATGTTAGAACAGTCAATGATATAAGTAGAAGACTCAATTTTATTCATATCATTGTTTGTACAATAGAAGTTATATGTGCTTTAAATAAACCATCACAAACATATCCACTTTCTACATACACTCCATTCTTTGACAACACAAACTTATCAAACACAAAGACGAGATTGAAGCCATGCTTGCTAAGCAGCGATCCAAAAATAATATTCATGCGAATCTATGGAACATGAAGAACATCTGCTAAAGTTAGTTCTTTTCCAAAAGTCATTTTTAGTTCAATCTTTCCCTTGCCTTTGAATTCTGATGCGGATGAATTACTCGTAAAAAGTTATTTGTCCTCGGTAGCAGTTTTGTAATTTGTAATCATCCATTTATTTGCACATATGTGTAGCATGGCTCCTATGTCTATATAGCATTCCTTTGAGTTACCAACAAGGTTGCATTCGCAAACTGCTACACATAAGTCCACAACAGAAACACTTTCTGAGGTGTCAGCCATGTTTGCTTCTGATTTTTTTTCTTGGGTGCACGAAATTCGGTGGCTTTGTGTCCTTTCTTTCCATAGTTATGGCATGAACCCTGAAATTTCTTTTATTTCTTAGGAGCATGCTCACGTTTCCTTTTGTTGGGTTTCTCTAACCCAACTGCACTTGCCTTGGAAATCATGGTATGCGAAGTCTTATTCTCAGATTTCCAGTTATCTTCCTCAATCCTCAATCGAAATATAGGTCCCTCTATTGTCATCTCCTTGTGCTTGTGCTTAAGGCAGTTTTTGAAATCTTTCCATGATGGAGGAAACTTTTCAATTGCAGAGGCAACCTGAAAGGATTCGCTTAGAGTCAATCCTTCATCGTGCAGTTGGTGAATGATGACTTGTATGTCTTGAATCTGATTGGTAATGGTCTTCACATCAATCATTTTGAAGTCAAGGAATTTCCCTGCTATGAATCTTTTCATTCCTGCTTCTTCAGTATTGCACTTTTTCCCTAATGCCGTCCAAAGTTCTTTGGAAGTTCAAAAAGCAGTATATATTGTATGGACTACCGTCGACCCCATTTAATATGTAGTTCTTGCGTATGAAATCAGAACTATTCCAAACATTCAAGGCTTCAACTTTTGTTGCATCATGCTCCAATTCATAGACTATGGGATCGTCTTATGTAAGAAACCTTGCAAGGCCAAAAGTCATCAAATTAAATATCATCTTTGCTGCCAACATTTGAATTCCATCCTTGTGAACTTTTCTTGCCATTCTCTATTAGACAACGCCATCATTGGAACCATAGTTGCAAACTGAGTAGTATTCACAGTTTGTGTTCATGCAAAATTGTTGCTTTCATGAGACATTGTCATCTACAAAAAACAGCTACTAATAAATCAATGTTGTTTCAAGATTGTTATTCAGTAACTTTATAAAGTGTTACAAAACTTTTACGATTATGTTGCAAAATTGCAACAACAAAAATGTTACAACTATGCCGCAAATACTATTACGAATAGAACTATGCAGTTAGCAGACAATGCAGCGGATATAATACCGATTAGATTGTCCGAGTCTAGTGAAAAACTGTTTCTTTGAAATAATATTGCTCCCTCTGCTGTGCTTAAGGATATCGAGCAATTGTTTTCCAAGATGAAACTGACCTGATAAAGACGTTGTGCAACAATCACAGAGTAACGACAAACTCAAGAGAATGTAATTTAAGAACAGGGTTTGTGGGAGAGGAAGAAGTGCAGAAAAAATTAGTATGTTTTCTATTTTCTTTCTACATATATATAGGCATGGGGGAGGAGCACCTATTCGGTAATATATGCATGTTCGAATGGTTGCGACTGCTAGAAATGTTGCGACCCTTTACCAAGCGGTAGGCCGTTTGAGTTTAATGGACAATAACAAAAACTGTTCGGTCTGAATAGCCAAGCCCAACCAAGCCAACTGCAAATTGCCTCTAATACACCTCAAACGCCTATTCACCCATGCTGGGGATGATGGTTCGGGTATGGACACGAGCAAGCGAGGTAGCGCAACTCATGGCTATGTCTCCCTTTGTCTCATAGGAATTATATAAGTGTCCACATCTTATCATATAAATACAAATTGTTTATTTTATTCGAAGAAGTAGGACAATTCATTTTCCATGGCATTAATGTCTTCACATTTCCGAATGAAATCCTCATTCATTTCTAATAGGGTAGGCCAAAGGGTATAGATTGAAAATTCTAGAAAGCATGACCAATTTTGCATTAGGTTCTTATACTAGACCTGCTCTTGTTATTCTATGTAAAAGTAGGGCCAGAATTTTGTATAAGGTTGAGGGCTGCTTGTATTAAGGACTGGGTAAGAGTGGAGATATCTCTATGTGTAAGTAGAAAACCATCTATTTTCTAAAGAGTGTGATGCACGCAGTTGAAGTCACCTACTGCCGACCATGGTTTAGTACATTAATTAAGGAGGGGGAGGAAGGATAAGAGGTTTTGCCTTTATTCAATATGATTGTGCCTGTAGATAAAAGATAGCTAGAAAGAGGAGGAAGTTACAATGTTTTTTACTATAAAGTAGAGGAGCTGTTTGGAGAAAAATGTTTTTTGGAGTGAGAAAAGGTCATGATTCCAAAGTACTGGAAGTCTACTATAGGGGGTTTATTACAAGTTGTGATCATACTTCTATATGGAGCAATGAGTTTACATGCTTCTTATAGGAGTTTAAAATTAAGCTTTGATTCGCTTATAGCTGTAATTTGCACATATTATTATCCTTAATCAAATTTCTAATTTCCAATTGCTTTAGGGTGAGATGAGCACCACTAATATTCCAAGCTACATTATTCATCACTATAAGCTTAAGGAGGTGAGGAAAGGTTTAGGACGTCTTCTATTTATCTAGTGGAAGAGGGTTTGTGCTAGTGGTGTTGATGTTGTCAGTTGCAGGAAAGGTTTGAGATGGGTTGAATTCATTCCCATTGTTCAACTCATTAAGGGTAGACTTGGACCTTTTGCGCTTATTCTTGGCCCTTCTGCCTTTTTTCTTTGCTTGGTCTCAGGGTGGTGCTGGGGTGTTGATTGGATTGTGATTGGTGATAGAATTTAGAGGAGGGGCAGCTCAAGATGAGGGGGGTGGTGATACGCTTGTGTATGGAGATTCAGGTGTAACCGTTTGAGGCAGAGTGTCTTGAAGGGTATTGTTAGGCGGAGTTGGTGGAGCAAGGTTTGGAATAGTGGTTTGGTGTGAGGAGGAATGGAAAGTTTGGTTTAGTATGTTGCATTCTTGATTAGGAGAGGAGCATTCAGTATGGTTAAGTTGATGAATAGAAGAGCGTGATTGTGGATGAAGAAGAATGCCATTTTGTGGTGTGATGGGATCTGGCTACGAAGGATAGCAGGAGGGGTGTGGAAAGATTGCAGTGCTTCCTTTGGGATTTATAGTAGTTAAAGAACGAATTTTTAATGTAAACAGTTATGGAAAGTCATTAGTTTGCATGGAGTTGCATGTGTTTTTATGGGCATTATATATTTGCTCAGGTGAGTGGAAGATCCTCATTGACTATGGGGATTACTTATTAGGCAGAAAGGAAATAGCCATAATATTTGAATTAATATCAGTAGCATGTTAAAAGATGGGTGTGGATTGCTAGCAAATGGGAATATTTAATGGAGGTAGGACATTGATTACAACTGAGGGAATTAGATTGGGTGACGAGATATGGATATTTAATGGTTGGGACAAAAGAATTATGTCGGGATTATATGAAATCATTTCGTCAACATTAGCAGCTGTTTTTTCTACAAATTGCTCACTGGCTGCATTATCCACAGTTGTACTTTTGATTGTCACATTTTTTCATCAATTGCTTATCCACATTTTGCATGCTTAGAGCATTTGATTTTTGAAGTACGTTTTTTGAGTATTCCTTTCTGAGTTTTTTGCACAAGTGAAGTTAGTAGAGGGCATGCCTATATCAGCTTGGTTAATGCAAATAACAAAGCAATCTTTTTAAAACTTCCCGGTGTTGTGGCCAATGACTTTGCAATGCAGGCAATTTTAGGGTTTCCAACTATATGAAGTTTGCAAGACCAGTATCACCTAACCCATCTATAGAATGTCTATTAATTTTCAACCAAGTGATGTAAATTCGAAATGATTCATTTACATTTAATATGTATACAGTACACTCAGATAATAGCATTATAAAATTAGTATAGAGAAACGTGTTGTAAGTGAACTAACATTCCAAATTTGTCGGTGGGTGTGGCATAATGAAAATGGGTGTTTGTATCTGATAAAGGACTCGGGTTCGACAAATCTTATATGCACTTCTCGCAAGAAATAATATCTAGAGGTTATATGTGCCGAAAGTTGAAGCGGACAGACACAACTTAATTTCCCTCAGGAATTTATCGGTCTGTCAGGTTCTCCTGAGTATAATAAAAGAAAAACATTCCAGATTCGATTCAAAGAAACAAACGTGAAACATTTGCATTATTTCAATTTTTTTATACACATAATAGTAAATAATCTAGAAAAATATCACGGCAACTTAAAAACACCAAAATTTCAAACTCATAATGTAACGACCCGCCTTTCATTCCACAGAAAGACGCATCATCAATAAGAAAGAAAGAGATAGAACTAGAATAGATAAAAGATAGAACTCAACATATCAGAATCTCACAGCGGAAACGGAACAAATATAATATATCACATAGATATTACATAGTCTTTACATCAGGGTTACACAGATTACACGACCTCTTTATATTTGACAGTTATAAAGACCTGTCTAATCCATTACATTCCAAATGACAACAGACAAAGACACTACACAGTGGAAATAGATAGATATAGCTATGTCTGGACTCCTGCTCCATGCTATCCCAAATTCTTCAAAGCAAACATGAATCCCTTGGCTACTCGTGAAAATTTGAGTACCCAAGATTTCAAGAAAAATAGAATAAACTCCGGGTCAGACATGGGTCTGTTGTGAGTAAACGTGTTAAAGTTGTTAAACTTTGAAAAACCTTTGAAAACAAAGGTATCACGTAAGACTTCCCACACATAAACATGGGTAAGTTTTTACCTTACGCTAACCAAAATATTCGATAGGAAATCCAGTGATATTATAATAGGGTCTAGGGTTTTCAAATAAATATTCACATAGCTGAAATTGTTACATGATTAAATTCCAGCATACTAGCCACAAAGTGGGTTATACAATCAAAACCGTAATGGCACGTAGGGGTAATGAGTTTTCATCAATGGTAGGGCTACTGGGGTACCACCCGTCACAGTACGTGTTCTAGATCACCGTACCGAGGATCCACCCTAAATCCCCTACAACACAAGGTTGGAACCATCCCTTACTGGACACTCTCGAATAAGTCGACTTCGCGTTTGAAGCTAGCAACCGCCCACACAGCCAAATAAAAAGGGACTCTATACAGGGGAAGACCTTATCCTCCTTGACGCAACTCACTTAGCCTTGTCGCACCTCTCCTGTTCTAGCCATTCCTGGTTGATGAGGCTTAAGGCCACGATTACCTTTATCGAACATATCTATCTTAAAATGCTCGTCGTCCTGTTGACGATGTTCTGAAAGCATTCAATCCATACAAGTTCGTTCCGGTTCGAACGAAACTGAAGGCATTATCTCGTTACACTACTTTTGGAATCTCCCTCAGAGTTAACGACAATAACCCTTGCACTCTGTATCTCCATCTCGAACCTGAAAGTACTATCTCCGTTATACTCATATTGGAATCACCCTTAGAGTTTAACAAAAAATAGTTCTTACACTTCGAGTCCTCAACTTGATTTTCACTTGAATTCACGACCTACCGTTTATCTTGGATCGATGTGGTTTTCGGATAATCAAATCTGATACCTGATCCCGGTCTCATCGAAATCCAAACGTATCTTAAAGGCCAAGTCGTTAAAAGTTTAAACAATTTAATTCAATTAAATACTTGAATTCACACAGCATTATCCACAGATAAATATCACACATTTATTGCAGATATGTCCAATATCACATCACAGCATGTCACGGAATATCATTGTAACAACCCGCATATTTATCGGTTTTATATTTAAATATTTTATTTAAATATTTTATCGTTCGTCGGATTTTGGTCCGAAAACCTACTTTTTGCATACGGTCGAATTAGGACTCGAGACTACCTCCATTGAGTTCAAAATGACGTTTGCGACCTTTTTGAGTATAAGCTTCGATATGTTTGGAGAAAGTTGATTTTTGCTACTTTTCACTTTGGGTTTGGTTTTGGGCTCAGCCCTATGTTTTAACTTATACTCCAAAACTGAACCACTCTCCCCATTCTCCCTCACTTCTTTCTCTTTTCAGTTTTCTTAGCATTAATGGTGGAGAGGATGGAAATTAAAACTCCGTGCCCTAGCTCCTCTTGCTAGCTCAAGTTCTTGCTCCAAAATCAAAGAGAACCCCTTGGTAAGCATCTCCTTCATCTTCTCCAACTCTTTCTCCATTCAATTTCAGAAAATTCCTAAACCTAATTTTGGGAATGTTCTTGTTTTTGAGCTTAGATTCAAGCTCAATTGGGTTGTGTTGAAGAGAGGTTGATTCTCCATTTGCTTTCAAGCTTCTTCTTGCTCGATTTTGTGAAAAGGTAAGATTTTTATCTCACATCTATGTCTATATCTTTCTTTGTTGTTAGGTATGAATCCCTAACATTTATTCATGTGAAATTGCTTTTGATTTGGATTGGTTTTGTGAATATTTCCATTTTTGGTGTTTGAAGCCAATTCTCTAAAAATCATAACTTTGATGTTTGATCATGCTTTAAGAGGTGTTTCGGAGAGCCTATAAGACCGGGTTGTCGCTAGGCATAAATCCTTAGTCGTCGTTGCTCGTCCGATCGCTCCCGATACGTTTTGGCCACTTTGGCCTAGGCAAATTGTTGCCTAGACCAGGTGACCAGACGTCTGGTGACCAAGTCCAGACGTCTGGTTTGGACCTGGAAAGTAAAAATGTATGCACGCATATTATAAAAAAAAGCCAGAGACTATTTTCAGACGTCTGAACCATCAAACCAGACGTCTGGATAGGTCTCAGACGTCTGACTTGAGGTTTCAGATGTCCGAGTGTTCTCTTGGGTATTTCTAGAGAACAAATCCAGACGTCTGGATTCCAAATCAGACGTCTGGAAAAGTTTATTTTTGCCTATTCAGGCTGTTTTGTGTGAATTTCCATTGTTTATCGATTTTAGCGATCCTATTAATCGTTATCACTTATTGTCGACTTTGACGACTTCTTTTTATGGATCTTTTTGGAAATATACATTTCTATGGATTTGGTATCGATTTCTTTGGATTTTATTCACGTCTTCGAACGTGAATTTAGTAATTGGTTGTTCTTACAATCTTCTTTGTGATTTGCCACTTTAAAAATATAAAGGTTTTCTATACAAGTAGTAAATATCAAAACTCTTTCTTCAAATGATTTCAACTCTATTTTAATACCAAATTCGTTTATAAAACAGTTTTCCAATCTATTAGTATATACAAACCTTTACCTCACTCGTATGAGAAATCTAATTAAACGGCTTAGTAAAACAAGTGGTATGAAACGCTTGCGTTTACTTCGTCGGTTAATTCTTGGACTTGTTCGATTGAATCTCTTGTGACAATTTTCTAGTGGAGATTTACAGTTTGTTCGTAAATGTTTAAGTTAAGTAAGTGGTTATGGGACATGAAGCTAAACTTTTATATTTACTAGCTTTGTGCAATTGACACTTCTCGTTGATCATGACGATCATCTTTGTGATTTAGACTAGCAATGTGCGATGTCTCTTTGTTTGCGAGGTTAGGCTAGACACCACTTGTGTGATTCCATTCACACATACTTTTTCGGTTAGCCTAGACACCACTTGTGTGATTCCATTCACACATACCTTTTTGCTTTTTGGTTAGGCTAGACACCACTTGTGTGATTCCATTCACACATACTTTTTTGGTTAGCCTAGACACCACTTGTGTGATTCCACTCACACATACTTCTTTGTGATTTCTGGATTTCGTGTGTTGATTTCTGGAATTTGTGTTTCACCAACTTTTACGATTGGCATGGATATATATATGTCACTTACTGTGGCTTGGTGAATGAAATCAGGAGTATGACATTCCTTTTTATCTTGAGTAGATTATTGTGATATTGATTAATCTCTTGTTGATTTTCAATTACTTATTTATCACAGCTTGGCATTGTGATTATTATATGTTTATGTCATATCTCTTATTATATATCACTTCATCTGATATTTATAGCTAGACTGATTCGTTTATTATTTTCTTATTAAATAATACTCGGGTCAGACCGAGATGTTACAGGTGCTTCTGCTTGACTCCTTATCGGACTATCATCCCGAATTTTGGTTAACTACGTTAGTTTAGTAGTCTTTTGTTGTATACATTTGAGATACAGACTCTATAATGTATACTTATTCTTTTGTATAGCACGTGTTGCTATTCTTTTGTATTATTGTGGATCTTTTTAGACCACTACTCTGATATACACTTTCATGTGTAGTATTCATATCTATTTCCACCTTTGTGATATGAATTGTCTGTGACTGATTTGTGTTATGTTTATTTCTATATTTGTTTCCGAAGACCTTTATAGCCACTGTGTAGTAGCTTTGAGTTTGTGTCGGTATGTCGGATTTCCTCTTGAGATGAAAAGTTATATTTTTATCCGGCATATCGGTACTCGCACAAAGCAATTATACAGATGGTCGCTCCTCAACAGCCTTATTCTCCGTGCTAGTTGACAGCATTCACAGTAGTGTTCTTGGCTAGCGTGGGTATAGAGGTGGGGCGTCACAGCTTGGTATCAGAGCCAAATTTCGGAACAAGGTAGAATAATCTAGCAAGGATCATGTCCTAAGTCTTTCTTAGGAGTTGTGCCTTAGGATTTATTCGAGTCTTCGTACCGTTCTATCCTACTTTCTTTTATGATTCCTTGTTTTATCTATCAAGATTGCTTGATATTTATTTTGAGAATAACTTTTTCCTCTTCTTTCTTTCTTTTTTAAAGAAGAGAAATGGTTAGACCAGGCCGTCCCGACGTCGGTCAATCTAGTGCTACTCCCCAGGCTGGAGTATTTATGTCTGCTCAACAACTTTTGGATCTTGTAAAGAATCAAGAGTTTATCTATACTTTGAGTAAGAACTTCGAAATGGTTCTACCTTTGAAACTTGAAGTTTCTTTCAATCAGCTTGTAGATGTTACTCTTCTTCATGGAGAGGTTGGTAAAGGGAGTGTTTGTGATATTGGGACTTCCAAGAAGAGGCATATTAAGTTCAAGAGCCTTAATCCCAATAAGAGAGTGAAGCAAACTACTTTTGTAGCAAAGACTCCAATCCCTAATCGTGGAGGATGCTACAATTGTAATTCTAAGGAACACTATGTGAATATGTGTCCAAAACCCCATTCTTGTCGCTATTGCAAGAAACCGGATCATCTTTTATCTGCATGTCCCAAACTTTTGAACAAGGACATGAGAAAGCTAAATATTGTGCAAGCCCCTAGAAACTCTTCTCTTGGTCAAGGTATTTCTCATTTAATCCTTGATTACATTTATTTTGTGATCTTCTTATTCGAGTTCTTTTTGATATGGGTTTCATCTCATTGTTTTTATATCAAAAGAACTTAAAGATTCTTTTCTTTGAATATTTTGGGCTTGATGACTTCTTTGAGGATTGCGAATCTGGATGGAAGATCCGCAACACTCAATTTGCTTTTGTTTTGATGTCGAGATTGTTTTATGTGACTTTTCTTTCCGAGCCGATATTTATTTTGGCTTCGGAATTGACTTTTTCTGTAAGGATTGGCCTAAATTGTGAAGCCCATATCCTATTTTTCCGAGTGGATTATTCATCTTCGACATTTTTTTCCTTTGTGATTTTGATTCCAATTTGATGGCATCATTTTATTCCTTAAAACCCGCATGATAAGGAAAGTATTATTTCTCTCAATCATATCGTTTGAAAAAATTTCTGGTATTTTTGAGCTTGTCTTAGGATCATCACCTAAGCAATATCTTTTGTGTGGTGCGAAGGTCTTTTCAGTTTGACTTTATCACCGGTTTTCGTTTGCTACGAGTTGCGGAAGTTAGCATTCCACTTACTGCATTCCGCACTCGTTATGATTCTTATGAATGACTTATTATGTCATTCAATTTGTCCAGCTTATTTCATCCATTTTATAAATCGAATATTCGATGAATATTTCGATGAGACCATTCTTGAGTTTATTGATTTTGGATGAAAATAGTAATTTAAAATTTTGCAAATCTTTTTTCATAAGATTTATTTATAAGTAAAACTGGACTTTTGTTCTTGAAACGAACAAGGAATATTCTTAAAACTTTTTAAGAGATTTATTTATCCTATAAAAGATGATTTTGTGATTGTATTGCCCGTTGAGTGCTTTAAGAATTTTGGTCGATGCGCTTGATCAACGTTATCGATAGGAATTTCCTAAACGCTTTGATGTGACAATCAGACACGATATATTGACTTGTAAAAATGTAAATTTTTGTAGAAAGATTATTACATAAAATTAAAAATGTAATTTTGAAAGTTTTAACTTTTCAGGGAAGAGAATTATTTAAAAGAAATTCTTTCTTTTCGATACTCTTATTCTTGTGATTCCTGAAGGGGAACGAAGACTTTGCTATTTGTACTGATACTAGTCGTATTGGTTTGGATGTCATTCTCTTGCAAAGGAGAACGTGCTATCACTTGTGCTTCTAAATCATTATAGATTATCGAGACTAGATATGCCACTCATGATCTAGCGCTCGCGGCTATTGGTTTTACTTTTGGAATTTGGCATCATTATATTTGGATGAGAAATCTGTTCTCTACCTCGATCATAAATCTTTGGAATAATTATTTTATCATAAGGAACTTCATGTTGACTCGAGTTCCTAGCATCTTATGATCTTGATATTCTTTTATTCCCGAGAAGGGAAATCGTGTTGCCGATGCGCTTTGTCGTAAGCAACAAGTGGTTGATTCTTTGATGTTGTCTGAATGGAATTATCTTTCTATCAAGTTCATCGGACGTTTTGGTATACTTCGTTTTATCAAGCTTTATCTCATTCCTTTTAAGGACTAGTGTCCGATGTCCTTTTATTGTGTTCGGTTCATTGGACGTACCGTTTTTGTACTACGTCGGTGTTCCGAAAATCATTCGGGCTTCGGTTCATTGGACGTACCGTTTTTGTACTGCGTCAGTGTTCCGAATTATTTGGGTTTTGATTCATTGGATGTACCGTTTGTACTACATCAATGTCTTTTCTTTTTGGATTCATTGGATGTACCGTTTGCACTACATCAATGTCTTTGTTGTCTGATTCATCGGATGTACCGTTTGTACTACATCGATGTCTTTGCTTTGATTCATCGGATGTACCACTACATCGATGTCTTTGCTTTTGATTCATTGGATGTACCGTTTGTACTACATCAATGTCTTTTCTTTTTGGATTCATTGTATGTACCATTTGCACTACATCAATGTCTTTTCGTTTTTTGATTCATTGGATGTACCGTTTGTACTACATCAATGTCTTTTCTTTTTGGATTCATTGGATGTACCGTTTGTACTACATCAATGCCTTTGCTTTTGATTCATTGGATGTACCGTTTGTACTACATCAATGTCTTTTCTTTTTGGATTCATTGGATGTACCGTTTGTACTACATCAGTGTCTTTGATTCATTGGATGTACCGTTTGTACTACATCAATGTCTTTGCTTTTGATTCATTGGATGTACCGTTTGTACTACATCAATGTCTTTTCTTTTTGGATTCATTGGATGTACCGTTTGTACTACATCCATGCCTTTGCTTTTGATTCATTGGATGTACCATTTGTACTACATCAATGTCTTTTCTTTTTGGATTCATTGGATGTACCGTTTGTACTACATCAATGTCTTTGCTTTTGATTCATTGGACGTACCGTTTGTACTACATCAATGTCTTTTCTTTTTGGATTCATTGGATGTACTGTTTGTACTACATCAGTGTCTTTGATTCATTGGATGTACCGTTTGTACTACATCAATGTTTTTTCTTTCTTTGGATTCATTGGATGTACCGTTTGTACTACATCAGTGTCTTTGATTCATTGGATGTACCGTTTGTACTACATCAATGACTTTGATGTTTGATTCATTAGATGTACCGTTTGTACTACATCAATGTCTTCGCTTTTTGATTCATTGGATGTACCGTTTGCACTACATCAATGACTTGGCTTTTTGGTTCATTGGACGTACCGCCTTTGTACTACATCGGTGCTCCAAATTATTCGAGTTTTTAGTTTCTCGGGCGTACCGTATTTGTACTACGTCGTTGCACCGTCTCAACTTTCTGCTATTCTTGACGTTTTCCACGTCTTTTATCTACGGAAATGCCTTAGGGATTCCGGTTTCATTCTTGAGCCCGGTGATATTGTGGAGATTGAAGTTTCACCAAATTTGACTTTTGGGCACCATTCCATTCACATCATTGCTTCGGAGGTTGAGCGCCTTCGATATAAAGATATTCTTTTTGATAGAAGTTCAATGGTTCTCAAATCCTAAGGATTGCTCATGTGAAATCTTGAGAATTCATCGAACGAAAACTTTCGGATTTACTCCTTCGTGCTCTTTATGGTGAACTTCTTGATTCAAATTTTCTTTTGTGTTAATATGCTTCTATGGTTGTTACTTCTTATATTTCCTTCTTAATTATTGCGAGGACGCAATTTCTTTAAGGAGGGGAGTCTGTAACAACCCGCATATTTATCGGTTTTGTATTTAAATATTTTATTTAAATATTTTATCGTTCGTCGGATTTTGGTCCGAAAACCTACTTTTTGCATATGGTCGAATTAGGACTCGAGACCACCTCCATTGAGTTCAAAATGACGTTTGCGACCTTTTTGAGTATAAGCTTCGATATGTTTGGAGAAAGTTGATTTTTGCTACTTTTCACTTTGGGTTTGGTTTTGGGATCAGCCCTATGTTTTAACTTATACTCCAAAACTGAACCACTCTCCCCATTCTCCCTCACTTCTTTCTCTTTTCAGTTTTCTTAGCATTAATGGTGGAGAGGAGTGGAAATTAAATCTCCAAGCCCTAGCTCCTCTTGCTAGCTCAAGTTCTTGCTCCAAAATCAAAGAGAACCCCTTGGTAAGCATCTCCTTCATCTTCTTCAACTCTTTCTCCATTCAATTTCAGAAAATTCCTAAACCTAATTTTGGGAATGTTCTTGTTTTTGAGCTTAGATTCAAGCTCAATTGGGTTATGTTGAAGAGAGGTTGATTCTCCATTTGCTTTCAAGCTTCTTGTTGCTCGATTTTGTGAAAAGGTGAGATTTTTATCTCACATCTATGTCTATATCTATCTTTGTTGTTAGGTATGAATCCCTAACATTTATTCATGTGAAATTGCTTTTGATTTGGATTGATTTTGTGAATATTTCCATTTTTGGTGCTTGAAGCCAATTCTCTAAAAATCATAACTTTGATGTTTGATCATGCTTTAAGAGGTGTTTCGGAGAGCCTATAAGACCGGGTTGTCGCTAGGCATAAATCCTTAGTCGTCGTTGCTCGTCTGATCGCTCCCGATACGTTTTGGCCACTTTGGCCTAGGCAAATTGTTGCCTAGACCAGGTGACCAGACGTCTGGTGACCAAGTCCAGACGTCTGGTTTGGACCTGGAAAGTAAAAATGTATGCATGCATATTATAAAAAAAAGCCAGAGACTATTTTCAGACGTCTGAACCATCAAACCAGACGTCTGGATAGGTCTCAGACGTCTGACTTGAGGTTTCAGATGTCTGAGTGTTCTCTGGGTTATTTCCAGAGAACAAATCCAGACGTGTGGATTCCAAATCAGACGTCTGGAAATGTTTATTTTTGCCTATTCAGGCTGTTTTGTGTGAATTTCCATTGTTTACCGATTTTAGCGATCCTATTAATCGTTATCACTTATTGTCGACTTTGACGACTTCTTTTTATGGATCTTTTTGGAAATATACATTTCTATGGATTTGGTATCGATTTCTTTGGATTTTATTCACGTCTTCAAACGTGAATTTAGTAATTGGTTGTTCTTACAATCTTCTTTGTGATTTGTCACTTTAAAAATATAAAGGTTTTCTATACTAGTAGTAAATATCAAAACTCTTTCTTCAAATGATTTCAACTCTATTTTAATACCAAATTCGTTTATAAAATAGTTTTCCAATCTATTAGTATATACAAACCTTTACCTCACTCGTATGAGAAATCTAATTAAACGGCTTAGTAAAACAAGTGGTATGAAATGCTTGCGTTTACTTTGTCGGTTAATTCTTGGACTTGTTCGATTGAATCTCTTGTGACAATTTTCTAGTGGAGATTTACAGTTTGTTCGTAAATGTTTAAGTTAAGTACGTGGTTATGGGACATGAAGCTAAACTTTTATATTTACTAGCTTAGTGTAATTGACACTTCTCATTGATCATGACGATCATCTTTGTGATTTAGACTAGCAATGTGCGATGTCTCTTTG
This sequence comes from Allium cepa, assembly GCA_030765085.1. Taxonomy (NCBI): domain Eukaryota; kingdom Viridiplantae; phylum Streptophyta; class Magnoliopsida; order Asparagales; family Amaryllidaceae; genus Allium; species Allium cepa. The sequence goes on from CM060928.1 coordinate 1,036,762,154, forward strand.
TTTGCGAGGTTAGGCTAGACACCACTTGTGTGATTCCATTCATACATACATTTTCGGTTAGCCTAGACACCACTTGTGTGATTCCATTCACACATACCTTTTTGCTTTTTGGTTAGGCTAGACACCACTTGTGTGATTCCATTCACACATACTTTTTCGGTTAGCCTAGACACCACTTGTGTGATTCCACTCACACATACTTCTTTGTGATTTCTGGATTTCGTGTGTTGATTTCTGGAATTTGTGTTTCACCAACTTTTACGATTGGCATGGATATATACATGTCACTTATTGTGGCTTGGTGAATGAAATCAAGAGTATGACATTTCTTTTTATCTTGAGTAGATTATTGTGATATTGATTAATCTCTTGTTGATTTTCAGTTACTTATTTATCACAGCTTGGCATTGTGATTGTTATATGTTTATGTCATATCTCTTATTATATATCACTTCATGTGATATTTATAGCTAGACTGATCCGTTTATTATTTTCTTATTAAATAATACTCAGGTCATACGGAGATGTTACAGGTGCTTCTGCTTGACTCCTTATCGGACTATCATCCCGACTTTTGGTTAACTACGTTAGTTTAGTAGTCTTTTGTTGTATACATTTGAGATACAGACTCTATGATGTATACTTATTCTTTTGTATAGCACGTGTTGCTATTCTTTTGTATTATTGTGGATCTTTTTAGACCACTACTCTGATATACACTTTAATGTGTAGTATTCATATCTATTTCCGCCTTTGTGATATGAATTGTCTGTGACTGATTTGTGTTATGTTTATTTCTATATTTGTTTCCGAAGACCTTTATAGCCACTGTATAGTAGCTTTGAGTTTGTGTCGGTATGTCGGATTTCCTCTTGAGATGAAAAGTTATATTTTTATTCGGCATATCGGTACTCGCACAAAGCAATTATACAGATGGTCGCTCCTCAACAGCCTTATTCTCCGTGCTAGTTGACAGCATTCACAGTAGTGTTCTTGGCTAGCGTGGGTATAGAGGTGGGGCGTCACAATCATCCAATAGATATCAACTAATTCAGATATTCTGCACAAACAATCATCCACAAGCAAGAATTATTAATCCGTATCATAATTTTAATTAACTTAAATTAAATTAATTGCTTAAGAATTAATCACCAAATCCTGCTTAATCAATCATTAATTACTTAATTACAAACCATTCAACTAATTAATCATGCTTTAGTTACCTTATGAATTAATTAATTAATCTCTAATCACAGATTAATTAACCTTTAACTATTTCTTAATAAACCTTAATTATTAATTAATATTCCTCAATACAAATTAATTAATCCATAATTACTTTTATAATCAATTAATTAGTCTTTAATTAACTAATTAATTATTCCTTAATTATTAATTAATAAAATTAATTAATAATTAACAACCTTCATTACAAATTAATTAATCCATAATTACCGGTTAATCAATCTTTAATTAACAGTTAACAAATCCTTAATTAATCTTTAACTATAGATTAATTATCCTTTAATTATTAATTAATAAAACCAAATTATAAATTAATAAAATTTAATTACAAATTAAGTACTTTTTAATTACAAGTTAATTAATCTCTAATTACTAATTAGTCAACCTTAATTACTTAATTAATTAATCTCTAATCATTAATTAATAATCCCTAATTATCTAATTAATAATTCTTAATTACAAATTAATTAACCTCTAATTAATTGACTTATAACCCTTAATTATTAATTCTTACTAAATTAATTAAATCAATCAATTACTCTTAATTAATTAATTTATTGATTCTTTATCATTATTAATTAAATTAATTAATTATACTTAATTTCCTTAATTAACTTAATTAATCTCAAGACATTAAAACCTTAATTATCTTAAGATAAAATATTATCTTATTAATGCCTTAATTACCATTAACATATTTACACCATTTATCTTTATAGTTAACTTTACTTATTTAAATCAATAATTATGTTTTAAAATAAACTAATCATTTAACTTGATAAATTGAAGTTAACAAAACATAACTTCCTTTAAATGCTTTAATCATTATCAAGTAATAGCTTTTAAAACTAGTTTCAATTTAGATTTAAAAACTTGCTTTTATAAAAACTTTTAAAATTTCATTTGTAACTTGAGTTTTCTTCAATTTCTTTCATTTTTTTAAAACATAGATTAGTTTAAGAAAATCTAAAACAAGCCTACACTCACGAATTACTCAAGTTCTAACTCAAACCTTCCTTCCCAAATATCCGAGGGCATCTTCGAGTCGACCAGGCTCACAAACCAAAACCACAGACATGACCCCCTTCCCTCCCCCTGGGCACATGCACCGATGTCAGAGCCACCTCCAACCATCGACGCACCCTCGGCACACCACCCATTGCTGATTCAACCCATTCCGACCTTCAAATCACCATCACAATCCGTGATCCCAAAATTGAGCATCCTAGATAAAACTGGAACCAAACAATCTCCTAAAAAACTTTGACCAAACTATTCCGACCACCAGAGGTCGAGCAACTCTGGTCACACCCTGCCAATCATCCGCACCACCATTTCCCAAAGCCTCATGCAACTCGAATCAACAGAGATGCCATGGTGATTCTTTTTTCGAACGAGACAAAAACTAGGGTTAAAACCTAGATTGACCCACCGCCGCCGCCACGACAAGCTATCCATCCTCCAAACATTTTTCTCGAGCTCTCCTACACCCGACCTCCTCCAGTTGAACCCCGACCACCAGAGATGCTACAGTCACCAGATAAACCCAAAAATCCAATTTTTGGTCATCCCCGAAATGCACACGCATTTCAATATTAAAAAGTATGATTTTTGTTTTAAAAATCCTAAATTTCAAAGTAGATTTAAGTTGTAATCCTGAAACAGCAATATGCAATGATTGATTTTAACGTGATTTAAAGAATTTCCACTGTCTTTCCATTTCCCAGATAAACTTCTAAGTATTTTTACTTAAATTCATTTTTAAAATTAAATTTATGTCTAAACAAACATCTATTGTTTGAAAACTAAACCCTATGGGAAATTAGAGGAAGAGAAAAAGTATTTTTGGTCTAAACTTAAAAATCCTGTAACAAGAACAAGGAAGAACAATATAACTCTGACATGAACATCTAAACACAAACATATAAATACAGATACTACTGACGTAGCGGATTAACAACAATTTGTTGTCAAATGATGCAACAACAATTAACAACAATGATGGAACGATATAATGATGAATCGATGGATTAATGATACCAAGGATAAATGCTCAAATCTGTTGATCTTGCGAGATATCGGATTCTGACTATCTTTAACACGTTGATCGAGCACGATAACGTGTCAGAAGATCTACGATTCTTCTATGTTGATCTCGCACATGAGATTCCGTGAATCGGCTTAAAATCCATTGATTCGAGCGCACTCGAACAACCGAAAATGGAGAAAGGAGATAACACTCAACTTCCAATTTTAAAGAGGTACAAAGCACTCAAACAAAAGTTTATTCAAAAACAACCACCCTTTACAAATGACCCATCACCCCTATTTATAAAATTTTTACAACACCGCACATATACAATAACTCACGACCTAACGATAGTGCGACCTAACAACAGTCGACTTAGCCAAGTTACAACATAACAACATATACATATGACTTACGACTTACAATCAAACGACATAACAAATACTATAATACTTGCGACATAAGAACAGCAACGCATGCGACTCAAGAAATTATGGCATAAGTGACCTAAGCTTCTGGAGACTTAGCGAGATAAGAATGAGTGACATAACATCCTGTGCGAACTAACCACTTCACGTGGCCTATAGAAAGCAACAAGTGAGATACTAGCGACCTGCCAAGGTGAGCGACTTAAGGAATCATCAACATAACAACAATGCGGCTTGCGGCTTAAAGCTTCAGCGAATGCGCGACTTAAGAGAGGTCATTCGTGACCTAGCGACTTAAGGAGGCTCATGACCTAAGTGAGCTCGTCCGTGTTAGGTCGTTACATAACTCCTTTTGAACCGTTAACCCATTAGGTTGGTCTTTATGTCTCGTTAGGTAGTTTATAGTTTGTGAGCGCCTTAAGATGGCTTGTAAACGACCTAAGCTGGCGTGTGAGCAACCTAAGTTGATTGTGATGAGCGACTTATCTTGGTGCACTGCATCATCCTCCGTAGGTTGGGAAGAATTCGTCCCCGAATTCACACTTTCCTCTTCCTCGACAAGCTTGTCTTTATGATACGGAATCAAATGTTTGACGTTGAAAACGTCAGTGGTATGAATATGATCCGGTAATCTTAACCGATAAGCGTTATCATTGATCTTCTTCAAGATTTCTACTGGACCGATCTTTCTCAATTTGTAGTAAGTCCCAACTGGAAAACGATCTTTTGTCAATACCGCGTAAACAAAATTACATTCTTTGAAGTCCACACTCCTTCGTTTCTTATCCGCCAGTTGCTTTTACTTCTCATTTGACTTAAGCAATCGTTTACGAACAATCCTGTGACACTCCTGCAACTCATTCACGAAATCACAAGCTCGTTTAACAACCCTTTCTGAAATGGAACTATCGATAAATCCAACGGTCCCTTCGGAATTGCTGAATACACTGTCTGAAATGGACCGAATCCAGTACTTCGATTAACAGCATGATTATGTGCAAATTCTGCCTAACATAACTTTACATCCCAGCTCTTCAAATTATCCTTCACAAGACATCTTAACAAGTTTCCCAACGATCTGTTCACCACTTCCGTTTGCCCATTAGTTTGTGGATGATAGGCGCTACTAAAATTCAGCTTAGTCCCAACCATCTTCCACAGGCTCAACCAAAAATGACTTAGAAATCGAGTATCTTGTTCAGAAACAATGGTCTCAGGTAGCCCATGTAGTTGATAAACCTCTTTAAAGAACAATTGAGCAACATGGACTGCATCAGCGGTCTTTTTACAAGCTATGAAATATTCCATCTTCGAAAATCTATCCACCATACCATATATGAAATCATTCCCTCGTTGAGTTCTTGGCAAACCCAAAACAAAGTCCATGCTAATATCAACCCATGGTCTAGTAGGCATGGGCAATGGCATATACAATCCTGCATTCGTTGCTATCCCTTTGGAAACATGACATATATGACATCTTTGCACAAATCTTTCAACTTCTTTCCTCATGGAAGGCCAAAAATATGATTGAGAAATCAACTGCAAGGTACGATCTCTTCCCACATGACCTTCTTCATGCAATTCATTCACAATCTTCATCAGCAAACTGCACTCTGGTATACACAATCGATTTCCTTTGAAGAGTAAACCATCTACCAACACATACTCATCCGTCTTCCCTTTCTTGACTTCACCTATAATCTTTGCAAAGTAGGCATCTTCAATAAAAAATTCTAGAAATACATCAAACCCCGTCACTTCAAGTCTCATCATAGTCAACAAATGATTCCTTCTACTCAATGCATCTGACACGCGGTTCGTAACTCCCGACTTATGCTTTACCACAAATGTAAATTGTTTCAAGTATGCGATCCACGAAGCATGCCTTGCTGTAATCTTGTCATGTCCCTGAAAATGTTTCAATGCTTCATGATCCATATATAACACAAACTCTTTATGAAAAAAATAGTGTCTCCAATGCTTTACGGCTTGAACAATAGCATAGAACTCCAAGTCATAGGTACTATATCTTGTCTTGGCTCCAGAAAGTTTCTCGCTAAAATTAGGAATTGGACGTCCCTTCTGACTTAACACTCCACCAATTCCAACCTTAGATGCATCAGTATCTAACTCAAAAAGCAACTGAAAATCCAGGTATCTAAGAATCGGTGTTGTAGTCAAGAGTGTCTTGTTCTGTTGGAAAGCAGAATCAGCTTCTTCAGTCCACACAAACTGCTTTCCTTTCATACAATTTGTCACTAGTTCCATCACGCTACTGAAATGTGGAATAAACCTTCGGTAGAATGATGCTAACCCATGGAAACTTCTTACTTCTGTCACTGTCCTGGGTTGTGGCCAATCCTTGATTGCTTCAACTTTACCTTGTTCCACATGAATACCTTCCTTGGACAACATATGTCCCAAAAACAAAACAATGTGTGTCATGAATATGCACTTCTTTGTTGCTGCGTAAAATTGCTCCTGACGAAGTATCATCAACACTTCCCGCAAGTTTGTAGATGTTCTTCTGTGCTTCCATTGTATATCAATATATCATCAAAGTATAGCACCACGAACTTTCCAATAAACGGTCGAAAGATCTGATTCATCACTCGCATAAAAGTACTAGGTGCATTCGAAAGACCAAACGGCATGACCAGCCACACTTACAACCCTTCCCGTGTCTTGAATGCGGTCTTCCATTCATCCCCCGGTCAAATTCGAATCTGATGATACCCACTCTTCAGATCAATCTTTGAAAAGATAGCAGCTCCGCTCAACTGATCTAACAAGTTGTCCAGTCTAGGCATCAGAAATCTGTACCTCACTGTAATCTTGTTAATGCTCGACTATCTGTACACATTCTCCAAGTTCCATCCTTCTCTGGTACTAACAAAGTTGGTACTGCACAAGGACATAAACTTTCTTGTACGCGCACTTGTTCAAGTAACTCCTCCACTTGCCTTCTTAACTCTTCGTGCTTCTTTGGACTCATTCTATAGTGTGGTCAATGTGGTAACACAGCTCCTGGAACAAGATCAATCTGATGTTGTATGTCTCTCAATGGTGGTAATTCTTTGGGCAACTCTTCAGGAAATATATCTTCAAACTCCTTTAACACTGGCTTAACTTCTTTAGGAATTTCAACCGCTTCGCTACTTTCACATCCAATTAACAGAAATACTTCAGGCTCATCCTCCACTTCCTCGAAAAATTCCTTCAAAGATAACAGAGTCTTTGGTTCTTCGATTTCCTCCAGCTTGCTTTCACCTTGTTGTCGCTGTTTATGAACTAAAGTGATTCTAGTGCCCTCGAACATGAAACTATAGCAGTTAGTCCTCCCATCGTGTTGCACGGCTCTATCGTATTGCCATGGTCTCCCCAACAACAAATGACATACATCCATATCTACCACATCACACCAAATCTCATCCTTATACTTCGTTCCGATGGAAAAAGTTACACAAGCTCTTCGATTAACCTTCACTTCCCCACCTTTCCTCAACCAAGCTAATTTGTAGGGTTTGGGATGTTTCTCCGTCTTTAACACTAACTTCTTTACAGCTTCTGTAAAGATGATATTATCACAACTTCCTGCATCGATAACAAATTTACAAACTCTTTCCAAAATAGTGCACGTTGACTGAAAGATGTTACTCCTCAACCAGCAAGTCTACTCTCCTGCTTTGGCGTCAAGCAAGATCTCATCATCATTAAAGAATATCCTTCGTCTCCCGCCAATAATTCTTCTTCCTCCTCAACTTGTGGTTAGTAGGAACATTGTATTTCTGCATCCTCATCCTCAACCTCAGCAACCATCGCTTGCTTCTTATGCTTCGGGCATTCATTGCTCTTATGACCAAACTCCTGACAATTATAACACTTGAAATTGTTGTTGACCTTGGTCTTAGCAACTTCATTGACAACCGGTTTACTAACAGCCTTGGAAACATTAGTATTGCTACTAGCTCCTTTAACCTGATTGTTAGAATTTGTGAACACACCACCTCCTCTTCTACCTTGCTTCTGCCAAGCTAGAGCCTTCTGGTGTGCTTCAGCAACGGACCTTGGATCAAACATATTCACCATATCCTGAATTTGCATTTTCAATCCTTCAACAAATTTAGATGTCAACTGTTCCTCCGTCTCCATGATATCGTTTCTAGCAATCAGTTAATAAAATTCATCTGCATAATCATTTACCGACTTTGTCCATTGTCTCAAATTCTGTAAGCGCTGATACATAAGAGACTGATAATTATAAGGCAAGAAAGTAGCCTTCATCAACTTCTTCATCTTTTCCCATGAAACAATTTTCGACTTTCCCATTCTCTCCCGTGTAAGTTTAGTTTGCTACCACTATGCCATAGCTCTTCCCCTCAATCGTGTAGCAACTAACTTAACTCTATGATGCTCGGGTACTTCCTTGAAGTCAAAAATTTCCTCAACATTTGATAACCAATCCAGAAACTCATCCGCTATCATTCCTCCTTTGAATTCTGGAATCTCTGTTTTCATCCTCGACTCCCATTTACGATCATTCTCTGAATCAATATATCGAGTTCGCACTTGGCCTTTATCTCGATCATGAATACTTCCTCTATCACCATATTCCTCAAAATCATATGTATGTCAATATCGATCTCGTCCATCTACATATCTACGATCATGCATGTCCCTTCTATCATGACTTTCGGCATCACGATACGGATCATCTTCAAATCCATGATAAGTTCTTCCCTCTTCACCTCGATACTCATGATGTTCTTGCCTCATAGGAACTGATGATTCTCTTAGATCTCGATGGGATTGTGGTGACACTCTCCTCGCTTCCGAAACTGATGGCGAAACCCTGTTTCCTCCATGGTTCGAGATTGGTGACCTTCTCCTTTGACTTTGATTCATGTCATTCATCAATTTCTCTAAATTCCCAATACCTTCATTGAACTTTTCACTGATATGTTGTTCCATATGATCAGCTTCTTGTCTTCTATACACATCTTCAACATTTTGAAAACGGTTAGCTCTTCTCGAAGGCATGATCTCTCGAACAAGCTCGGCTCCTTCTCTACTTAGCTTGGCTTTGCTTTGATTTGGCTCGACTTTAACTCCAACACTTTATCTCGGCTCCTAATAGGCTGGGCTTAGCTATGATTGGTTAGTCTAGCTCTGATACCAAAAAATGACGCAGCGGATTAACAACAAGTTGTTGTCAAATGATGCAATAACAACTAACAACAATGATGGAATGATATAATGATGAATCGATGGATTAATGATACCAAGGATAAATGCTCAAATCCGTTGATCTCGCAAGATACCGGATTCTGGCTATTTTAACATGTTGATCGCGCACAATACCGTGTTAGAAGATCTACGATTCTTTTACGTTGATCTCGCGCACGAGATTCCGTGAATCGGCTTCAAATCCGTTGATTCAAGCGCACTCGAATAACCGAAAATGGAGAAAGGAGATAACACTCAACTTCCAATTTTAAAGAGGCACAAAGCACTCAAACAAAAGTTTATTCAGAAACAACCACCCTTTACAAATGACCCATCACCCCTATTTATAGAGTTTTTACAACACAGCACATATACAGTAACTCACGACCTAACGTAGTGCGACCTAACAACAGTCGACTTAGCCAAGTTACGACATATACATACGACTTAAGACTTACAATCAAGCGACATAACAAATAGTATAATACTTGCGACATAAGAATAGCAACGCATGCGACTCAAGAAGTTACGGCTTAAGCGACTTAAGCTTCTGGCGACTTAGCGAGCTAAGAATGTGTGACATAACATCTTGTGCGACCTGACCACTTCACGCGACCTATAGAAAGCAACAAGTGAGATACCAGCGACCTGCCAAGGTGAGCGACTTTAGGAATCATCATCATAACAACAATGCGGCTTGGGACTTAAAGCTTCAGCGAATGCGCGACTTAAGAGAGGTTGTTTGCGACCTAGCGACTTAAGGAGGCTTGCGACCTAAGTGAGCTCGTCCGTGTTAGGTCGTTACATAACTACTTTTGAACCGTTAACTCATTAGGTCGGTCTTTATGTCTCTTTAGGTCGTCCACAGTTTGTGAGCGCCTTAAGATGGCTTGTGAACGACCTAAACTGGCTTGTGAGCGACCTAAGTTGATTGTGATGAGCGACTTATCTTGGTGCACTGCATCAACTACACTTATACATATACACATTCAGAGCATCCTCATCACTGAAATTTCACAAGCAACATTAATTTACCTACTTAACTTTTTAATTAAAATGTTTACTCACCCTGAATTAACGGAGAAGCTTGAAGCAGTTTTTAAGATTTTGAAAACTTGCATACGTTTGTTGTTTTGATCCTTGAAAACTTTGTATTGCCTGATTTCTTTAAAACTGATATGCTTTGCCAAATGAACTAGAATGTTAAATTGGACTGGAACGTGATGATGATTCAGGACTTTGATTTCAGGTTGCATTGCTTGATAACCTTTTCTTTTGAAAAGAAAATGTTATAGGTTTTGATTTAAAAGACTTGGAACAGAGGTGAATTTTGGTTAACAGGCTGAAGGTAAAAGGTTTTACAGGTTTTGAACTTGAGTTTGTAAAGTGTTTCACAGGTTTTTGAACTTCCCTGTTTTGATTTCTTGCTTTGACATGAATTTCAGGTTTTGAGTTACGGGGTTTATGTAGATTTTACAGAGTTTTGTTTTGATTTTGAGGAAATCTTTTCAGGTTGTTTCTGGTTTTAGAAATGGATTTCATGTGAAGTTTACTTGCTTTTGAAAAAGGAAGATAAGAAAAGAAATAGAAGAGAAGGACGAATGTTTATATAGTGTAAATTAAAATTTATTAAAATTAAAAAAAAGAAACTAAAAGAATGACACTTGCCCAAATTGCCAATCAAATACCATATAATCTTATTACACATGTTAATAATAAGTTTCATAATTAAACACTTGTATTTATTCATTTTTTATATTATTTTTAAATGATTTTAAAAGCTTTTGTATTAACTTTCTATAAATGAGTACTTTTATTAATTTATAAATTCTTTTTATTATTTTATATAAATAAAAACTTTTTAAAAAATAAAATAAAAACTACTTTTATTCTAAATAAAATCATATAAAATATATTTGATTCATTTTTAAATGTTAATATAAAACTTTTGTATTTATTACTATTTAATAAATACTTTCATAATTTATATAAATAAAATTCTTTAAAAGAAAATATTATAAACAAATTATATACTAATAAAACTTTATTCATATATTTATATATCCAAAATATTTATAAAATATTTATCTTTTTAAATTCAAATTTTAAATCCAAATTCAAATTTAAAAATCCAATTTAAAATCAACTTAAACATATATATATAATAATTTAAACAAACATATTATTAAATTTGGAAATATCAAATTCTAACTTTAAAGTTAACTTAAATAATTATATATACATATACATTTAAACAACACTTATTAAATTGATTATAATAAGTCTATTTAAAATCAAATTTATAAAATAACACAAATTAAATTTGTAAACAATTAATCCATTTAAATTCTATTTAAATTTATATTTAAAAACATCACATTATTATTATTGTTTTGAATAAAAAATTTACAAATTTTAATTAAGAGATTATCACATTTTAAATTCCATGAAATCCGGGATATCACATTCCTCCCCCCTTAAAAGAATTTCGTTCCCAAAATTTAAAATAAAGATAATCCAAAAAAATTATTTCATTTTACCATTTCACACATATAAGTCAACTATACGCTATCAACCAAACAAACAATTTCATCCAAACAAAATTTCATTCAACAAACAACTCTAGCTATCCGGACATAGATTCAGATAAGCCTTCCTAAACTACTCAGAGTTTCCCCAGACAAACTCTCCATAGAACCATAACTAGCTATACCAAAATGATCCAGAGCTTCTTCTCACTCCGATCCATAAATCTGAACCAGATATCTGACTATGCTTAAAACCAGCTCAATTATCAGATCCTTCTGAACTGTAGATCCTAAATAAGATGGATCGCTCACGTATTTACTTTGATGAGATACGTGAAAAACATTGTGAATTCAGCCGTCCAAACTGGAAATTCAATCCTGGAGACCACAATACCAAATTTCTTCTTAATAAGCTCCACCTCCGCAGATGCCTCTCAGATCAAAAATGGACCAAGAACAAGATGATCTCTCAACTCTAACCAACAGAGTGGGAATCTACAAGGTTTTCAAAACAAAGCTTTATAGGGTGTCATCTAGATACTCGCCTAATAACTATACGAGAATTCCCTGCAATGTAGATAGTCCTCCCAACATTCACCAAAATCCAAAACACATGCCCTAACAAATCTCTAGAATTTGGTTCAGCCTTTCCATTGGTCCGGGAGTGATAGGTTGTACCCAAACTCAATCTCGAACCCAAAGCTAATCGCAAAGCCTCCCAAAACTTACTGGTGAAGATAGGATCATGGTTACTAACAATGCTGACTAGAACACAAAGCAGTCGTACAAACTCCCTCAAGAAAATCTCATCCAAAGGTGCTACAGAACGGGCTACCTTAATCGGAAAAATTGGCGCTCTTAGTTAACCGGTCTGCAATCACTCATATTCTTCATTTCCCTCTTTGGTCCTTGGAAAACCGTCAATGAAATCTAAAGAAATCACTTCCTACTTCCACTTTGGAACTTCTAAAGGCTGCAACAAACCGGTGGTCTTCTACTGATCACCTTCACATGCCGACAGATTGCACATCCATTGACGAAAACAGCAACATCCCTCTTCATACTCGGCCACCGGAAGACTCTCTTTACATCCTTATACATCTCTGAAAGCCCTAGATGGACACTTAGCCTGGAGCGATAACTCTCTGGCAGAACATCTTGCTACAAATCCCAGAAATTTGAAACACAAATCCTTCTGATGATCCTTAGTGTTCCTTGGACATCAATTTCAAAACTGGAACACAGACTATTCTTGACTCAATCCATCCATAACAGGCACACACACACATCTGTGCAGATCTCAAACTAACTCTTGTCATAAGAAATAGCTAGAATAGGCATACTAGTCAGCCTTGCCTTCAAACCCAAGAAGGCCTCTTCACACTCAGGGTCTACTAAAACTTTGCTCCTTTCCAAGTCACTTGGTTTAGAGTGAAGAAATCTTAGAATTGTCCTTGATAATCTTCCCTTAGAACCCTACCAAATCCAGAAAATTGTGGACTTCTGTCGGAGTTTGCGACTGCTTCCATTCCTGAATAGTAGCTTCCTAGGCTGGATCTACAGAAATACCCTCACTATAAACAATACGCCCTAAAAATATGACTTTTGATTTCCAAAAATGGCATTTTGAAAACTTAACCTTCAGAACATGCCTCCTCAGGGTCTCCAACACTATTCCCAAATGCCACTTAGGCTCCTCTTCAGGCTTGGAGTAGAGGAAAATATTGACAAACATAGGAACGAACTTAATCAACACATCCCGAAAACTCGGTTCATCAAATATACACAGAATCTCAAAGACCCATCCGACCTAGCCACATAGACTATGGCAGAATCCCAACTGGAATAACTAGGCCGAATCAAACCTCTTCAAAGAAATCTTGGGTCTGCTTTACCAACTCCTTTTCTCCTTCGGCGCCATCCTCCTACTGTGCTGAACAAAAGGTACCACTCCTGGTACTAAGACAATCCGAAACTCTATCTTCTGATGAGGACAACCTTTCACTCCTTCGGAAACATCCAGGAAATCTCTAACCTCTTCGATGGACTCTACGCCTTTTGGAGATGCCCTAACTCCAAGCAAAAGATTACTCAAGAGAACTTCGGAATTATCGTAAGTCACTTTTGCGATTCTTCCCAACTCAGTCTCCAAAGATACAATCCTATCTTCGCACATCAAGACAGCCTTATACTTATCCAACCAATACATATCCAGAACAAGATCAATCCCTTAGAAATCCAATACAAAAGGGTCACCAGAAAAACTATGGGGGAGATAAGAAAATCTTAACCCTCTATAGATCTTATCTAACCTGGTTACCCAACCTAAAGGATTAGATATATAGATAGGATGGTCAACCAAACAAAGGAAGGGATGAAACTCCTCTAGCACTCATGTTGGAAATTCGAACAAATACCCAAAAAATTTAGATAGGTATATAGTTATATAAAAATTATAAATGCGCGATCTAAAGATAGACACTACTCCTGAGCCTAGGTATTACCTCAACCTACGCTCTGATACCAAATGTAACGACCCGCCTTTCATTCCACAGAAAGACGCATCATCAATAAGAAAAGAAGAGATAGAAAAACAATAGGTAGAAGAAAGAACTCAACATATTAGAATCTCACAGCAGAAACAGAACAAATATAATATATAACATAGATATTACATAGTCTTTACATCAGAGTTACACAAATTACACGACATCTCCACATTAGACAGTTATAAAGACCTGTCTAATCTATTACATTCCAAATGACAACAGACAAAGACACTACACAGCGGAAGCAGATAGATATAGCTACGTCTGGACTCCTGCTCCATGCTATCCAAAATTCGTCAAAGCTAACCTAAATCCCTTGGCTGCTCGTAAAAATTTGAGTACCCAAGATTTAAGAAAAATAGAATAAACTCCGGGTCAGACAAGGGTCTGGTGTGAGTAAACGAATTAAAGTTGTTTAACTTTGAAAAACCTTTGAAAACAAAGGCATCACGTAAGACTTTCCACACGTAAACATAGGTAAGTTTTTATCATGCACTAACCAAAACATTTGATATGAAATCCAGTGATATTATGATAGGGTCTAGGGTTTTCAAATAAATATTCACATTGCTGAAATTGTTACATAATTAAATTCCAGCATACTAGCCACAAAGTGGGTTGTACAATCAAAACCGTAAAACACGTAGGGATAATGAGTTTCCATCAATGGCATAGCTACTGGGTACTGCCCATCACAGTACGTGTTCTAGATCAGCATACCGAGGGTCCACCCTAAATCCCCTACAACACAAGGCCGGAACCATCCGTTACTGGATAGTCCCAAATAAGTCAACCCCGCGGTTGTAGCTAGCAACCGTCCACACAGCCGAATAAAAATGGACTCTAGATATGGGAAGACCTTATCCTACTTGAGCGCGACTCACTTAGCCTTGCTGCACCTCCCTTGTTTTAGCCATTCCTAGTTGATGAGGCTTGAGGTCACGATTACCTTTATAGAACACATTTATCTTAGAATGCTCATCATCTTCCTGACGATGTTCTGAAAGCATTCAATCCATATAAGTTCATTCCGGGTTCGAACGAAAACAAAGGCATTATCTCGTTAAACTCATTTTGGATTCACCCTCTGAGTTAACGACAATAACCCTTGCACTCTGAATCTCCATCTCGAACCTGAAAGTACTATCTCTGTTATACTCGTATTGGAATCACCCTCAAAGTTTTAACGACAAATAGTTCTTACACTTCGAGTCTTCAACTTGATCTTCACTTGAATTCACGACCTAACGTTTAACTTGGATCAATTTTGTTTTTGGATAATCAAATCTGATACCCGATCCCGGTCTCACAGAAATCCAAATGTATCTTAAAGGCCAAGTTGTTTGAAAGTTTAAACAATTTAATTCAATTCAATACTTGAATTCACACAGCATTATCCATAGATAAATATCACACATTTATCAAAGATATGTCCAATATCACATCACAACATATCACAGAATATCATCCAATTGATATCACCTAATCTAGATATCCTACACAAACAATCATCCACAAGCAAGAATTATTAATCCATATCGTAATTAATTTAATTAACTTAAATTAAATTAATTACTTAGGAATTAGTCACCAAATCCTGCTTAATCAATCATTAGTTAATTAATTACAAACTATTCAATTAATTAATCATACTTTAATTACCGTATCAATTAATTAATTAATCTCTAATCACAGATTAATTATCCTTTAATTATTAATTAACAAACCTTAATCATTAATTAATATTCCTCTATACAAATTAATTAATTCATAATTACTTTTATAACCAATTAATTAAACTTTAATTGGCTAATTAATTATACCTTAATTATTAACTAATAAACTATAATTATTAATTAATAACCTTAATTACAAATTAATTAATCCATAATTACCAATTAATCAATCTTTAATTAATAGTTAACACATCCTTAATTGATCTTTAATTACAGATTAATTATCCTTTAGTTATTAATTAATAAGACGTAATTATTAATTAATAAAACTTAATTAAAAATTAGGAACTTTTTAATTAAAAGTTAATTAATCACTAATTACTAATTAATCAACCTTGATTACTTAATTAATTAATCTCGAATCGTTAATTAATAATTCCTAATTATCTAATTAATAATTCTTAATTACATATTAATTAACCTCTAATTAATTAACTTATAACCCTTAATTATTAATTCGTACTAAATTAATTAAATCAATTAATTACTCTTAATTAATTCCTTAATTAATCATTATAATTATTAATTAAATTAATTAATTATATTCAATTTCCTTAATTAACTTAATTAATCCCAAGAAATTAAAACCTTAATTATCTTAAGATAAAATAGTATCTTATTAATGCCTTAATTACCATTAACATATTTACACCATTTATCTTTATAATTAACTTTACTTAATTAAATCACTAATTAAGTTTTAAAATAAAATAATCATTTAACTTGATAAATTAAAGGAAATAAAACATAACTTCCTTTAAATGCTTTAATCATTATCAAGTAATAGTTGTTAAAACTAGTTTCAATTTAGATTTAAAAACTTGCTCTTATAAAAACTTTTAAAATTTCATTTGTAACTCAAGTTTTCAAATAACTTTAAACTTTACTTAACAAAATTTAAATTAAACAAATTTCAAAACTTCTTAACGAAATGTTAAAGAAAACATTTATTATATATAAAGTAATTTATATAAGAAAGTTTTAGACTAAACTTATTTTTAAAATTTCAAAACCTTATTTTAAAATCCTTTTAAAACTGCACAGCACATTGCTTCGGGTCAAACCCAAACCTGCTCGAGTCCTGACTCGAGTTTTCTTCAACTTCTTTCATTTTTTCTAAAACATAGATTAGTTTAAGAAAATCCGAAACAAGCCTACACTCACGAACTACTCGAGTTCTAACTCGAGTCTTCCATCCCAAATACCCGAAGGCATCTTCGAGTCAACCAGTCTCACGAACCAAAACAACAGATACGACCCCTCCCCCCCTCCGTGCACATGCACCAATGTCAGAGCTACCTACGACCATCGACGCACCCTCCGGCACACCACCCGTTGTTGATTCAACTCATTCTGACCTTCAAATCACCATCACAAGCCATGATCCTAAAATTGAGCATCCCAGATGAAACTGGAACCAAACAATCGCCAGAAAACCCTTCGACCAAACTATTCTGACCACTAGAGGTCGACCGACTTTAGCCATACCATGCCGATCATCCACGCCACCATTTCCCAAAGCCTCATGCAACTCAAATCACCAGAGATGATGCGGTAATCCTTTTTTCGACCGAGATGAAAACTAAGGTTAAAACCTAGATTGACCCACCACCGCCACCACGATGAGCTATCCATCCTCCAGACATTTTTCACGAGCTCTCCTACACCCCGATCTTCTCCAGTCGAAGCCCCGACCACCAGAGATGCTACCGTCACCAGGAACACCAAAAAATCCAATTTTTGGTCTTCCCTGAAATGCACACTCATTTCAGTATTAAAAATTGTGATTTTGTTTTAAAAATCCTAAATTTCAAAGTAGATTCAAGTTGTAATCCTGAAACAACAACTTTCAATGATTGATTTTAACATGATTTAAAGAATTTCCACTGCCTTTCCATTTCCCAAATAAACTAGCATTTTTAAAATTAAATTTAAGTCTAAACAAACATCTATTGTTTGAAAACTAAACCCTATAGGAAACCAGAGGAAGAGAAAAAGAATTTTTGGTCTAAACTTAAAAATTCTATAACAAGAACGGGGAAGAACAGTATAACTCTGACATGCACAACACAATCATATAAATACAGATACTACACTTATGTATACACACATGCAGAGCATCCTCATCTCAGAAATTTCACAAGAAAAAATCATTTACCCACTTAACTTTTTAATTAAAATATTTACACACCTCGAATTAATAGAGAAGCTTGAAGCAGTTTTTAAGATTTTGAAAACTTGCATACTTTTGTTGTTTTTATCCCTGAAAACTTTGTATTGCTTGATTTCATTGAAACTGAAATGCTTTTTCAAATAAACTAGAATGCTAAATTGGACTGGAACATGATGATGATTCAAGAGTTTGATTTTAGGTTGCATTGCTTGATAATCTTTGCTTTTGAAAAAAAATGTTACAGGTTTTGATTTGAGAAGATTTGGAACAGAGGTGAATTTTGATTTATAGGCTGAAGATAAAAGGGTGTACAGGTTTTGAACTTGAGTTTGTAAAGTGTTTCACAGGTTTTTGAACTTTCCTGTTTGATTTCTTGCTTTGACCAGAATTTCAGGTTTTGAGTTACAGGGTTTATGTAGATTTTACAGAGTTTTGTTTTGATTTTGAGGAAATGTTTTCAGGTTGTTTCTGGTTTTAGAAATGAATTTCATGTGAAGTTTACTTGCTTTCAAAACGGGAAGATAAGAAAAGAAATAGAAGAGAAGGGATGAATGTTTGTATAGTGTAAATTAAAATTTATTAAAATTTAAGAAAAAGAAAATAAAAGAATGACACTTGCCCAAATTGCCAACATTTGTCAAATACCATCATAATCTTATTACAAATGTTAATCAATAAGCTTCATAATTAAACACTTGTATTCATTTATTTTTTATATTATTTTTAAATGATTTTAAAAGCTTTTGTATCAATTTTCCTATTAAATAAGTACTTTTATTAATTTATAAATGCTTTTTCTTATTTTATATAAATAAATTTTCTTTATAAGAAAATAAAATAAAAACTAATTTTATTCTAAATAAAATCATATATAATATATTTGATTCATTTTTAAATGTTAATATAAAACTTTTATATTTATTACTATTTAATAAATACTTTCATATTTTATATAAATAAAATTCTTTAAAACAAAATATTGTAAACAAATTATATACTAATAAAAACTTTATTCATATATTTTTATATCCAAATTATTTATAAAATATTTATCTTTTTAAATTCCAAATTTAAATCCAAATTCAAATTTAAAAATCCAATTTAAAATCAACTTAAACATATATATATGTATACATATATTAATTTAAACAAACATATTATTAAATTTGGAAATATTATATTCTAACTATAAAGTTAACTTAAATAATTATATATATACATATACATATACATATACATTTAAACAACACTTATTAAATTGAAAATGATAAGTCTATTTAAAATCAAATTTATAAAATAACGCAAATTAAATTTGTAAATAATTAATCCATTTAAAATCTATTTTAATTTATATTTTAAAACATCACATTATTATTATCGTTGTTTGAAATAACTATTTTACAAATTTGAAATAATTTAATTAAGAGATTATCACATTTTAAATTCCTCAAAATTTCCGAATATGACACATAATGTACTATGAATTGAAAATAATACGTGATATGCAATGTGTATTAAAACTTTTGGATAATAACAATTTTCCCACTTTACTTAAAATATTTCTATAAATGTAAACTAAAGCAGTACACTACCAAGTGTAGTTAAAAGTAAATTGACATTACCATAACACAAATTACTTGTAAATAAACATAATGATAATTTCGATAAAATTTCATTAATGAAACAAAATCAAAAAAAGGAACTTCTTAAGGTAGATTTTTTAAGAACAAGTTAACTTTATACAATGCAATTGAAGTATTGTATAAAATAGGCATTAACATATGCATAGAAGCAATAAATATTGAAATGAAAGTAGAAGTGTTTGATAGAGTTAAGGGTATGCCCTAGGGGTAACCCTATAATATATTGTAGATTATTATCCATAATAAAGTCTCAATCAAAATAAAACATGTTTTTTCTTTCTATTACATATTTGTTATAATGTGTTATAACTAATTAATTATTTAATTTAAGTAGATTCAAGAAAATCCATAAATAGCATGCTTTATGATACTGATTATAAGGTGTTGCAATAATTAGCAATTTATTACAATGTAATAAACACATCATTTTAAATCACTATAACAAAACTATCCCTTTACAACGCCTATTTTACAATGGACCATAAACAACCATTGTAATGAAACCGTTTACAACGGTTGTCTAAAGCCTGTTGCAATAGGTGCAAATTTTCATCATCTATTACACCCATTACAACGTTGTTAACTTTCCCGTTGTAATATGATCCTATTGCAACGGTTTTCAATATATACTAGTTTTCAGCTCCATTACACTCGTTTTGGCCCGTTGTAATATAGTTTTATTACAACATTTTTTGACCCATTAAAATATAGTCCAATTACAACGGTTTGTAATATAGTTTTATTACAACGGTTTGTAATATAGTTTTATTACAACGGTGTTCGGCCCATTATACTAGATACCAGTTTTCATCTCTGTTTGCTCATTGTAATAGATGCCTATTAAAACCTTTTTCTTTTGTCCGTTGTAATAAATGTCAATTTTCACAATTCCCCTTTTTTTGCTGGTTGTAATAAATACATATTACAAACCTTTTAATTTACCAATTATTATAAAAGGTTGTAAAAACATTATTAATTTATAATTTATAACCAATGATTATTAATAAATAATTTATATTTACTAATTGTAATTTATAATCAATAATTATTTTATATTTAATACAACAAAAAAATAACTAAACCTTTATTCTCAAACAAGTCGGGTGATAGTAGGCTAGAGATGGAACCAGAAACTAAATAACAAAATCAATTTAAAAGTAATAATAACAATAATAATAATATAAAAAATGATAATAATAGTAAAATAAATATAATCAATAATTAATAAAAATTTCTACTGTTTAATAAACATATTAATTATACTTAATATTTATAATAACCACTCTTAAATCATAAATAATTAATAATTAATAAATAATAATTTATAACAATTCCTGTTAAATAATTAATAAATAATATTTATATTTAGTATTTAATAAGTAATAACTGATAATAATAAATTAAATATTAAAAATTATAATTAATATTAAATAATTACTACTAATAATTAATATTTAAGTAGTAATATTTAATATTTAATATTCAGTAAATATTCAATTATTAATATTTAATTATAATTAAGAAATAACAGGTAACAACTGAAAATTAATAATTAAAAATAGAATGTAAATTGTAATAATTAATAATTACTATAAAATAATTTTTATTATATGAATAATGATTAATATATAACTAAGAATAATATTTAGTAATTAACAACTAATAAGCAATTAATATTTAGTAACTAAGAAGCATAATTTATTATTTTGTATTTTGTATTTGATAATTATAATTAACAATAATATTTAATATTTAAAAATTTGTACATTTGTTTAAAATAAATTTAAACAAATTCATAAAATTTAGAAACAAAATTTTGAAACTTTAAAATCGAAAGTAAAATTTATAATACTGTTTTTCATTACTCTTAACTAATTAATACTTATTCATTAATGATTAATACATGGTAGTTATATTTTAATAATTAATATTAAATATATATAATTAATAATTGGAAACATATAAATAATAATTAAATTTTAATAGCAAACATTCAGTTTTAACCAAGAAGTTATAAGTAGTAATTAATAATAGCTAAGAAGTAATATTTAATATTTTAATAAAAGTTAATTGTTAAGAAATTCATGTCATATTTAATATAAATTTTCATTTGTTAATTCTAACTTATAATATTATTTTTATAAATTTTGGTAAAAATTTTACTACTACTCAAGGCGGCGACTAGTGATGTTGGCAGCAAGGGCACAAAATTTAGGCGAGAAGCAGCAAAAAATTGGTTTCAAAATTCACGTGATGTCCACTTACCACATATTATCTCCCCAAAAGCCATACCCATTACCCAATTTATCTCCCGAGACCTAAACCCCAAATCAAAAGAAAAAAACCTAAATCTCAAATAAATAAATAAACTAAATCCTAGGAGGTGTGGAGCGTGAATGGAGACTACCTAGCGGTAGCGAATATGTCGTAGCTGCCATCGAATTTAATGTTGTTACTGGCAAGTGCGACATGCTCGGACTGGTCGGAGATAAATTGGTATGTGATAGATCATTAAGGTGGGGCTTTGAAGGTTTGGAGGATGTCGCACTGTACGAATAAGGATACATCGAGCAAGAGGAAGATTAAGCTTGGGGAGTGCACTGGAGTACATGTTGATTTTGCATAAGATGCTTAAGTACCATAAGCATCAGGTTAGCGCTTTGTGTTTGACGGGTGATTTGAAGCAGTTGTTGAGTGGGGATTTGGGCGGGCAATTGGTTTCTTTGACTTTGTCGAATAAAGGATTTAGGTAATGAATTATGAAGTGTATTATTAATATAGGTTGTTTGAATTTATCTTGTTTACCTTTTTATTTATAATCATGTGGTATCCTTTGCAAAATTTGGACAATTCCCGTTGCTACTATACCTCTTTGCTCTCATAATTATTCCTCTCCATTGGCTTTTAGCCTTTTGAGAGATGTATGCATCTCATTTTGTATAAAAGTGTTTTCTTATTCTTCTTCTTCATTGCATTGTTCTTTGTAGTCCTTGATATCATGAAGTTTAGTTTAACCTACCTGTTATACCTATCTTTTATTGAGGTAATGTAAAATTGTCATAGATAAGAAAGTAGCTAAAAATTAAATTATGTTGCTACATTAGATATCGTTGAAAATGGTATTCCTATTTAAATCTAACTTTGAATTCTAAATGCAGTATGTGTTTGTATATGATAATGATTCATTGGAAGATACCAAAGAACAGAGTAGAAAAAATATTATATCAGACTTCCTAGAAATTTCAAAGATGCAAAAATTCTACTTTTAATAAGGCATCCAAAGGACACTGTAATCTATGACACTATGCTATATCTAGGGTGTGTGTTTTGCTGCACCAAGATGCTCGAACTTACCTGAACTATAGCAAGTTCAGTTATTATTTAAAGCCAAGTATGGAAAAGGCATTTGTTGCTGCTGCATTGCAGTTATTGCTCGATTGTGGCATTTACAGACATGTTATGTATACATTACTACATTACTAGAACAAATAAATCATCCTCTATTGTCAAATTATGTTCATTAATATTTTGTTAGCAATGTATGATTCTACAGGCTATGGCCATGTTTAACTTTTAACTAGTCAAACTAAAACAAATTAAAATGCTAACGTAGATAATTGAATTTCTTTCTGTTCATGCTCCTTCCTTAGAAGTAAGGTTGAAGTTGTTAAAAGAAAATACTAATGAGCATAAGGTGGAATGGGACCTAGCTGCTTTTGAAACCGAGTTTCTTAAGCCTTATGATGATTTACTGGTAAGATATTATAGCATAAACATAATAATTAAGTAGGGTACTAATAAAGTTATTATTGATTGGCTACAAAGATAATATTTTATTTATTTATTTTTAAAAAGTTTTTTGAATTTTTATATTTCAGAACATATTTATATTTTTGTTAACTAATTTTTTCTCTCTTCTGATGCATAACCGACTTACGACTATCATTGCAATTACACAACACAACTTTTTTTAATCACCTTTTGTAAGACCTTTAAATTTTTTTCCTATTTTTAGGTGGGAAGGTGGAAGATGTGTTTTGTTTAAAGATAAAGGTAATTTAAATTTACCTTTTTTAGGCTATTTATATTTATTGCAAACTGTTGTTTTTTTAATGAAGTACCAAGCATAGATTTCGGCTTATGTTTGTTATATTGAATTAACACTTTTAGAAAAAAGTTGATAATATCATATGTTCATAGGATTATGCACTGTATTTAACCAAATAAATTTGGATGAAAAGTAATTGATGACTTAGAAGTTTAACATCCTTAGTAATAACCAAAATCCATAATGCTAAAAATTGCTACTATTTTCTAATAGATAAACATGATCTGAGTTAAATGATTAGTCCTTTTAACTTATTTTACTACATGACATCATTTTAATCTCTAAATAAGACCAAAAACAAGTTTTTGGAACATAATATTTCGAGGCACTAACCTCTCATCTTCCTACCTACATAAAGATCCGTCTTGAATTTTGAAAATTGGATTTGAACACAGCTGGAAAAGCCAAGCATTGCAAATGCAAAATCTTCTTGCAAACTACACATATGATTTTGATGTTTGTGCATTTAAACTAAGAACACAGTCACAAGTTTTACGTTTTACATTAAAATTAAGATAATATTTATTTATACGAGTACAAATTCATTTGATTATAATTGTGTTATGCCCTCTTGGGTGCACTTTAATATATTTAGCATCACTTTGCTGCTAGTACTGATGTTTGAACATAATTGGTGCATACAGTTTGTTATTCTCCATTATCTCTTTACTTAGATCATGGAGGTTAGGAGGTGTGAATTAAAAGTGCCTACAGCTGTGACGGGTATGGTTTTTTTTATGTGATCATTATGTTTTAATTGAGTTGAAGTAGTCTTATTGATCAATATTGCTCACTGAAGCTTCACACATGAAAGCTTGAATGTTCATGGCATATAGTAAAATGTTCAGATTTATAAAACTTAAAATGAATTTCAACTAATGCTAGAACTATTTTGTTGCAAATTGCTCAAGATCGCTTCACTAATTTTTGTATGCATGCATCTAAACGTTGACATTTTTGCTGATGCCGATCTAGATAATATTTTCCTTAGTGCTTTCTTTTTAAAGGTGTCATTTCTTTTTATACTTTTTTTGTTACTGTGCATTACAACTGGTCAACAATTCACACATATAGTTGATTTTTGATTTTTCATTCAGTAATGAATACATGCATTTGTGTAATCATTGTTCAAAATATGTAGTTATTTTCAACAAATGTACTATTCATTTTCTGTACTGTTTTTTAATCGGCTAAATATTAGGGTCCCACAACACAAAAACTATGTATTTATTATGTGCCAACATGTTAAATTCATATATCCAGCCCCTATGAAATAAATATGCAAACTTCTATTACAATGGGTGATTAATGCTTGAATACTTATATCTTTTGAGTATTTCTTAAATGGAATTCCGCTTAAATACTTATTTCTTATCTATGCTTCAATAATTTAGTTATTTTTTCAAATAACTAAGATTCTTAAAGTATAATCAAATATCATGTAGCCCATATTAGAAGCCATAGCAACAATAGTTTTGTTGATTAGAAACAATCAATGTATGCGTCTTCCATCAAGGGTCAAAGCAAAATTTATGCGGTATTACTCAACTTTGAATTATGGCTGATATTCTTATTTATCGAAGAGTATGTTCTTCATCAATAGGTTTTGTAAATGTTCGACAATATGTATAAGCTTGGTTTTTTAAATGTGTGACAATATGTATAAAAAGAATGAAATGTGCAACTTTACAAATGATATGTATGTATAATTTATTTTAGGTTTTTAGCAATTGTGTGTATGATCTGTATACATGTTACATTAATGGTTTAATTTTTTTATTTTGCATTTTTTTAACAATTGGCAAAAATGGTTATAATAGACATCTATTATAATGGTTAAAGCCTGTTGTGGCTAGGGAATATTACAACTGTCCATGACCATTGTAAAAGGCTCTATTGCAATGTTTCTAGACCATTGTAAAAATGTTTACTACAATGGTTTTAAACCATTGTAAAATCTTTTTAGTCTATTACAACATTGCATAATAAGATGAGCGTTTACCCATTGCAAAACCCCTACTACAATTGGTATTGCCCGTTATAAAAGGGGTATTTTGTTGTAGTGAATATTCCTAGTCAAGATGTATCAAAACTGGATATCGATACATCCTTTGGGACTAGAGTACGTAACACTTTCCAAATGTTGTGCAGTGTATTACTCATGATTATTAGGAACATTGAGGTGTTACGTACTGCTAATTATTTGATAATTATGGAATAACTCACACGATATTTTTTTACTGGTTAATATAACTAAGGTCAAATAGAAAATATTGATGTGACAGTATTACACAATTCACTCAAATTGAAAATGCTATCGAGATTTAATGTGGAAACTTTGCTTTGATTATAGCTAAATCACGACATAATGTCCATCGAATGATTATAGGTTGGTCAAGTGCATGCATTGGAAGTGAGATAACTGAAGTTAATTCATCTCCCCAATTATATGAGGTTAGAATCACGATCAACTGAAGTTAACATAAAGTCCAATACTTTTGCAAGAGCAATTCGATTAATAATTACTATCTAATCAAGGACTCTGTATTTGGACTATAAAGTTGAATATGGATGATGTTGGAATTTTGACCACTGTCTAATTCCATTAGTTCTAATGTGATATAATTTTGACGAAGTGGGTTACTGTTTTATTGGAAGTGAGACACTATTCAATAGATAATTGAACTCTTTATTTGTATGAGGTTCGAATCACGATCAACTGAAGTTAACACAAAGTCTAATACTTTGGCCAGAGCATTCGATTAATAATAATAATTATATCTAATCAAGGACTCTGTGTTTGGACTATAAAGTTGAATGTGGATGATATTGGAATTTTGACCATTATCTAATCCTGTTAGTCCTAATGTGATATAGCCGAAGTGAGTTACTGTAAATAATTATCATTATCGGGTAAAGCTTAAAATAAGTAAAATTAGTTTTTTTCCAAAGCTATATAAGTGATAAATTTGGCTATAGCGTTACACCATTAGCTAAGGTGACATGTGAACTTTAAAATTCGAATTATTCAATATTAATCTTTGACTGAATTCACACCTAACAGTCACACAAACGTAATGTTGAACACTTTGACTACCACCTGATTTAATTAATTATAATTGTTATAAATTAATTAATATATATGAAATATTTATTAAAAAAATTTATTTGATTTGAATATAAAATAGTGTGTATATAAAAGCATGCACATATGTATCAATATACAATATCGATGTACGTTTAAATTGGATTTAAATGTATCTTATTTAATTGGGCTTGAAACTAGATGGAGGCCATATATAGGGCAAGCGTGGTGGCCATGGATGGTAAAAAATAAGGGTGGAATTTGACTTAAAAGGAATATGAAATGGAAGAGAAATTTGTAGATCTAAATCCACAATCTTCCCCTTCTATTCTCTTTTATTTAAACTCCCTTAACCCCTATGTGCACATTTTTTTCTTACTCTCTTACATATAATTTTTGTCCGTAAAAGACATCCCTCCTCGTCCATTATTTCAAGCATCAAACAGTATAAATTCAGTTAAAAAAAGACATTAGTGTGTAGTTCAATCAATTGGATAACTCTTTCTAGAAGAGTTTTGATTCGAATCCAAAGGAGTTTAAACAATTCTATGAAGCCCCACCTCTATACTCATACTAACCAAGGACAATACTAGGTAATGTCGTCAATTAGCGCAAATAATAAGGTTGTTGAGGAACGACTAATTGTATAATTGCTTTGAGCGAGTGCCGATATGTCAGATAGTATGTCACACATTTCATTTCAAGGGGAAATCTGACCTACCCAATACAGACCCAAAGCTACTACACAGTGAGTAATTGCCCTTCGAAAACAAATATAAAATAATCATAACATAAAATAAATCATAAATATTCTTATCACTAAGGCGGAAACGGATATGAATATAACACATAGAAGTGAACATCATAGTAGTGGTCATAGAAGATCCACTACATGCCAAAAGAATAGGTACATGTACTATACAAAAGAATATGTATACATCAAAGAGTCTCTATCTCGTATACATGAAAGGCAAAAATTATTAAGCTAAATTAGTTAGCCAAAAGTCGGAAGATGGTCCCTACTAAGAAGTCAAGTGGAAGCATCTGAAACACCTCGATCTGACCCGAATATTATTTAAGAAGAAAAATAATAAATGGATTAGTCTAGATATAATTATCATGTAAGATGAGATAGGATAAGAGAAATGGAAAAATATATATGATAACAATAAAAATCATGCAATATCTCAAGTTTTCTCAAATACCCAAAAAGAATATCATATTCTTAATTTTATCACTAAATCACAAATATTGATAAAGCTTATCAATGCAAATCACAAAAATTGGTGAAACACAAATTCCAAAAATCGATATTTAGAAATCCAAAAAGCACAAAAGGAGGGAAGCCAATCACAAACGTGAGCATGAAAACTCACCAACATGTGTGTCAAAAAGGGGACGATATCCCATGGGTCGCTAACCCATAAAAATGAGCCGAAGCTTCATAGAACAGGGTATAGACCCCCATTGTGGAAAATCGAGCTGAAACTCCATAAACGGTCAAAAGATCATGGGCCGCTACCCCTCCAAATTGAGCCGAAGCTCCACGGAATGGGTTATATGTTGAGACACAGCTTCTATGAAGATTTTGATTGCTGACAACAATATAAAGGCAATCGACAAATCAAGACCTTCATATGGTTCTCTAGATTATAGATTGATTGTTTGATGTTATAATAGTAATAAACTTGTTAAAATCTATCCTCAAATAGTCATGCACAAAATATAATCAATATATATACACTTATAGTAATGTGCACATTTATTGTGCAACTTAACAGAGACCGGTCGACCGGTCCAAAAATGAACGGTCGACCGTTCCTGTTGAATGTGCACAATAAACGTGCACACATGCACATAACGACTATATATTTAAAAACCTGTCTACCGGTCATTTTTTGACCTGTCGACCGTTTTTAAACAGAAAGCAAGTTTTCCAAAAGACACTTCTCTTCACCAAGAGTTGCATCTCCTACCTTTCACCAATAATCACAACTCTTAATGGCAACTGTTTCACCAAGAGTTACAACTATTTCTTCTTATATATACTCATCTTAAATCGTTGATTCAAAGAAGTATATACATGATTATTATATGCTTTCTCTGATCTTACTTTCTAACATTCTTGCATTCTAAAAGCACTCATTTAATTAATATCTTATTGAATCATTGAAACTATTTTAAACCTTTTGATTCAATAAGCAATATACCTTCTTTAATCTTCATAAAACATCAGTCATATACTTTGAGGATAAGATTATAGGAAGGGTGTACTACTAGTGACAAATCCGTGTTTTCAAGAACACAAGTTGTCAACAACAATTGTATTTGTTTTTGTTGAAGTCCTCAGTGTTGTAAGAGGCAAGTGTTGAAGTCCTCAGTGTATTAGAGGCGTGAAATCCCGTTCGGCTGTTCGGGTATTGTAAACCTGTTCCTCCGGGTGAAGCGAGGTAGTTAATAGTGAAAATCCAGATAGAAGTCTGGGACTGGACGTAGGACGGTGCTCCGAACCAGTATAAAAATCTCTGGCGTGATTTTTCTATTTTCTATTTACAATGCTATTATCATCTATTTCTGCATTTGTATTGTAATCCATATTACACGATCCGTGTATACTATATTAGCACATATAATTGTATACACACCGCATTTTTTTTCATTATAGTCCCCCACGCGGATGAAGTAACCCGCATATTTATCGATTTTTTATATTTAAATATTTTATCGATACTCGAAATTTAGTCCGAAAAGTTACTTTTTGCATTCGGTCGAATTAGGACTCAGGACCACTCCCATTGACTTTAAAATGCTGTTTGCGACCTTTTTGAGTATAAGCTTCGATATGTTTGGAGTAAGTTGATTTTTGCTACTTTTTCACTTTGGGTTTTGGTTTGGGTTCAGCCCTATGTTTAACTTATACTCAAATCTGAGCCACTCCTCCCCATTCACCCTCACTTTCTCCTCTTTTCAGTTCTAAAGCATCAATGGTGGGAGAGATGGGAAATTAAAACTCCAAAATCATAGTTTTCTTTTGCAAATCAAGCTCTAGCTCCAAACTAATAGAAGAACCCATTGGTAAGCTTCTCTTCTTCTTCTCCAACTCATTCTCTTATCAATTTCAGAAATTCCTAAACCTAACTTTGGCAATGTTCTTCTTTTAAAGCCTAGAATCAAGCTTCTTGAGTTGAATTTGAAGAGTGGTTGATTCTCCTTTGCTTTCAAGCTTCTTCTTCAATCGTTTGGGTTCAAAGGTGAGATTTTTATCTCACATCTTAGTCTATAACTATCTTCGATTGTTAGGTATGAATTCCTAACACTTATTCTTATGCAATTGATATGGATTTGGATTGGTTTTGTGAATATTCCAATTTTGGTGTTTTGAAAGGCAAATCCTTAAAAATCATAGCTTTGATGTTCAAATGCGTTTTTGGTGATGCATCGAGGAGCCAATAGGATCGGGTAGCCGTTGGGCATAATTTCCTATCGTCCGTGCTCGATCGGTTGCGAATTGGTGGAGTTTGCACATCAATTAAATGGGTTTCAAATTGCAGAACATCAGGTTCGGCCGACCGAACCCCTGGGCCGGTCGACCGACCTACTACTAAAGTGCAATTGCACTTCTCTCTTTCTGGTTCGGTCGGCCTCCTGCAGGTCTCGGCCGACCGACCTGCTTCTCGAGAAAATTTCTGGAACAGGGTCCGGTCGACCGAGCTCTGTAGCTGGACGACCGACCTGATGCAATTTTGCCTATTTCACCTAGTTGCTTGAATTTCCAACTTTAATCGATTCGTGTTGTTTCCTATTTGTTGTTATCGTTTATTATGACCTTGATGACTCCTTCTTAGGGATTTTTGAATATCCATTTCGATGGATTCTTTATCGGTTTCGTTGGATTTTTATTCACATCTTCGTATGTGAATTTTAGTGATTGATTGTTCCGACAATCTTCTTCGTGATTTGTCACTTCAAAAATATAAAGGTTTCTATACTAGTAGTAAATATCAAAACTCTTTCTTCAAATGATTTCAACACTATTTTAGTACAAAGCTCGTTTCTTGAATCGTTTTCCAATCTATTAGTATATACAAACCTTTACCTCACTCATATGAGAAATCTAATTAAACGACTTAGTAAAACGAGTGGTATGAAACGCTTGCATTTACTTCGTCGGTTAATTCATGGACTTGTTCGATTGAATCTCTTGTGACAATTTTATAGTGGAGATCTACAGTTTGTTCGTAAATATTTAAGTTAAACAAGTGGTTATGGGACATGAAGCTAAACTCATATATTTACTAACTTAGTGTAATTGACACTTCTCGTTGATCATGACGATCATCTTTGTGATTTAGACTAGCAATGTGCGATGTCTCTTTGTCTGCGAGGGAGACTAAACCCCGTTTTGTGGAGTTTCGACTCAAATTGGTGGAGTAGCAACCCATGGTCTTCGGGCCGTTTGTGGAGCTTCGGCTCGATTTGTGATGGTTAGCAACCATGGAATTAGCATTCCGTTTGTGATACACGTGTTGGTGAGCTTTATGCTCCCGTTTGTGATAGGCCTCCCCACTTTTTGTGATTTCTGGATTTCTTGAGATGATTTCTAGAATTTGTGCTTCACCAATTTTCGTTATTTCCATTGATAAGTTCATCAATATTTGTGCATTGGTGAATTTGTGTGTCATCGACTTTTGTGATTGACATTGATATAATCGTCAATATTTATGGTTTGGTGAACGAAATAAGGAGTATGACATTTCTTTGATTCTTGTGTAGATTTGGTGATATTGATTAATCTCTTGTTGATTTTCAATTACTTATATATATCACAGCTTGGCATTGTGATTATTATGTGTTTAGTCATATCTCTTATTCTATATCGTTTCATCTGATATTTATAGTTAGACTGATCCGTTTATTATTTTCTTATTAAATAATACTCGGGTCAGACCGAGATGTTACAGGTGCTTCAGCTTGACTTCTCACTTGGGATTGATTCCTCTGACTTTTGGCTAACTACTTAGATTAGTAGTTTATTTTGTTGTGTACACTTGAGATATGGACTCATAGTTGTATTCTTTTGTATAGCATGTATTGCTATTCTTTTGTATTATTGTGGATCTTTTTGACCACTACTCTGAAATACACTTTCATGTGTTATATATATTCATATCTATTTCCGCCTATGTGATATGAATTATCTGTGACTGATTTGTGTTATGTTTATTTCAATATTTGTTTCTGAAGACATAATAGCCACGGTGTAGTAGCTTTGAGTTTGTGTCGGTATGTCGGATGTCCTCTTGAAAAGAAATGCAAGTTACATCTTATCTGACATATCGGTACTCGCACAAAGCAATTATACAGATGGTCGCTCCTCAACAGCCTTATTCTCTGTGCTAGTTGACGGCATTACACCGTAGTGTCCTTGTCTAGCGTGGGTATAGAGGCGGGGCGTCACAGCTTGGTATCATAGCCAAACTTCGGAACAATGTAGAATAATTTAACAAGGATCATAGTCCTAAGTCCTTCTTAGGAGTCGTGCCTTAGGATTTAATTCGAGACTTCCTACCGATTCATCCTATTTTCTTTATGATTCCTTGTTTTATCTATCAAGATTGCTTGATATTCATTTTGTGAGTAACTTTTTTCTTCTTCTTTATTTCTTTTAAAGGGAAGAGAAATGGTTAGACCTGGCCGTCCCAGCGCCGTTCAATCTAGTGCTACTCCCCAAGATGGAGTTTTTATGACTACCCAGCAACTTCTTGACCTTGTTACGAATGCGCAAGCAGCTGGTTCTAATCCGGAACCTACTCACCCTAAATCTGGATTTGCATGCCTGTGCAACAACTACATTAATTTGGGTGGGAAGCCATTTAAAGGTTCTGAAACTATTATTGAAGTACAAGCTTGGCTAAGGTCATGCGATCGAATCTTTTCTCGCATGAATCTTAATGACCTTCACCGAGTTCAGGTGGCTTCTAGTATGCTCCAAGAAAGAGCATTGGACTGGTACGAACTTCTTATTTCTGAGATTAATGAAGCGGATCTCACCTGGGAGAAATTCCGAGAGCGTTTCGAGTTAAAATTCGTACCAGAAGCTGAGAAGGTAACTTTGGCTCGCCGTTTTATAGACCTTGTTCAAGGTGAATCTTCCGTGACAGATTATGTCGCGTCTTTTGAATCTCTCTCCAAATACGGTGTTGAATATATCAACACCCTATTGAAGAAAAATCAGAGGTTCGTCTATGGCTTAAAAAAAATCTCAAGAAGCCATTACTTCTAAAATTAGAAGTTTCTTTCGACCAACTCATTGATATCGCTCTTCGTCTTGAAGAGGCGGATAGGGAGAATGATGTTGAAGTGGTGGGTTCCAAACCAAACTTCAACAACAAGAAGAGGCCAAACAAATTCAAAGGCCCTTATCCCAATAAGAAAGGGAAGCAAGCAACCCCTGTGGCAAAGACTTCTTCCTTTGGTCATGGAGAATGCTATAATTGTGGTTCGAAGGACCATTACGCGAACAAGTGTCCAAAGTCTCTCACTTGTCGCTACTGTAAAGGTCCCGGTCATGTTATATCTTCCTGCCCCAAGCTTCAGGGCAAGAAGGAGGGAAAGTTAAATGTTGCTCAAGCACTTGGCAACACATCTCGTGGTCAAGGTATGCCTCATTCTATCCTTGATGGCATTATTATGTTTCATGATCAACCCATTCGAGTTCTTTTTGATACGGGTGCATCCCACTCTTTTATTTCAAAAGAGCTTGTTGATACATTTTCTTTGGATGTTTTGTGTTTAATGACTTCTTTGAGAATTGCGAATCCGGTTGGTGGATTCGCAACAATCAGTTTATTGTGTAAAGATGTCGAGATTATTTTGTGTGATTTTCCTTTCCTAGCCGATTTTCATGTCATGCGTTATTTAGGCTTTGGAATGATTTTGGGAATGGATTGGCTTAACCGTTATGAAGCTCATATCCTATGTCCTGAGCGGACTATTCATCTTCGACATCCTCAATCTGTTAATCAGGTTTCTGTTATTCTTAAAGATTCGAATTCTGCTTTGGTTGCATCTTTATATTCTTTAAACCCTCGTGATGACGACGATGATAATGAGGGTGATATTGTTTATCTTATTCACATCGTTCGTGAATTTTCCGACATATTCGAGCCTGTTTTAGGATTACCCCCTAAGCGAGCAATTGAGTTCGGAATTAATCTCATTCTTGGAGCTCAACCTATCACTCGCCCTCCTTATCGTATGTCCAATAAAGAAAATGAGGAGATGCGGAAACAATTATCCGATTTGGAGACGAAGCAACTTATTCGCTCTAGTTCCTCGCCTTGGGGAGCTTCGGCTATTTTCGTGAAGAAATCCGATGGTACACTTAGGCTTTGCATTGACTACCGCAAGCTTAATGATCTTACTATCAAAAATAAATATCCTTTACCTCAGATTGATGATCTATTCGATCAGCTTAGTGGTGCTAGAGTCTTTTCACAATTAGAATTAGCTACTGGATTTCACCAGCTTTGTATGCAGAGGATAGCATTCCTTTGAATCGTTCCGTACTCGTTATGGATCTTATGAATGGCTTGTTATTCCATTTGGTCTAATGAATGCTCTGGCTTATTTCGTTGACCTTATGAATCGAGTTTTCAAAGATTTTCTCGACCGGTTTGTTCTCATCTTTA
Organism: Allium cepa; assembly: GCA_030765085.1. Taxonomy (NCBI): domain Eukaryota; kingdom Viridiplantae; phylum Streptophyta; class Magnoliopsida; order Asparagales; family Amaryllidaceae; genus Allium; species Allium cepa. The sequence continues at coordinate 1,036,796,598 of CM060928.1, forward strand.
TTGATGATATTCTTGTGTATTCAAAAACCGAGGAGGAGCATGAAAAGCATCTTCGGATTGTGTTGGAAACTCTTCGGAGTAATCAATTAAAGGCAAAGTTTTCTAAATGCCACTTTTGGCAATCTCGTGTGAAGTTTCTCGGCCATATTATTTCCGAATCCAGAATTTCCGTGGATCCTTCAAAGATTGAAGCGATTCGAGATTGGAAGAGACCGGAGAGTGTGACGGAGATTCGTAGTTTTCTTGGATTGGCGGGTTATTACCTCCGTTTTATCAAAGACTTTTCTAAGATTGCCGTACCTCTCACTAGTTTAACAAAGAAAGGTGTTAAATACATTTGGTCGGACAAATGTGAAACTTCTTTTCAGAAATTAAAAGAACTCCTTTCTGATGCTCCTATTCTTGTTATTCCCGAGGGGAATCAAGATTTCGTTGTTTATACCGATGCTAGTCGCGTTGGTTTGGGTGCCGTTCTTATGCATAAAGAACGTGTTATTGCTTATGCTTCTAGGCAATTGAAGCCTGCTGAGACTAGATATGCCACTCATGATTTAGAACTCGCGGCTATTGTTTTCGCCCTTCGAATTTGGCGTCATTATCTTTTGGGAGAGAAATTTATTCTTTATACCAATCAAAAGTCCTTGAAGTATTTATTCTCTCAAAAGGAACTTAATTTGCGTTAACAACGATGGCTCGAGTTCCTTGCTCCTTATGATCTTGATATTCTTTATACCCTCGGTAAGGGTAATCGTGTCGCCGATGCTCTTAGCCGTAAACAACAAGCTATTGTTTCTATGATGATATCCGAATGGAACGATCTTGAGATTTTATCCACTTGCGAAATTCGAGACCGTGTTTCCGATTTATGTTCATCTCTTGTTTTATGTAGCCTTCAGGCTCATCCTTCTCTTTTAGACCGCATTCTTGAAGCTCAAAGGCTAGATCCTAAATTGGCTCTTCTTGGCCAAAATATTAAGGATAAAATTGATATTGAAGGTTTGAAAGACTTTGATATTGATTCTCGTGGCGGCATTCGAAAATTTGGTAGACTTATCGTGTCAAATATTAGTGATCTTCGTAAAGATATTTTAGAAGATTCTCATCATTCTAAATTTACCATTCATCCTGGTAGTAGTAAAATGTACATGGATATGAGGAGACTTTATTATTGGGAGGGAATGAAACTTGATATTGCTAACTTTGTTAAGCGTTGCATGACTTGCCAACTCGTTAAGGCCGAACATCAAAGGCCCGGTGGGTTGTTGCAACCTTTGGAAATTTCAATTTGGAAGTGGGGCCAAATTTCCATGGATTTTATAGATGGCCTTCCCCGTTCTCGTTCGGGTCATGGTAGCTTATGGGTGATCGTTGATAGGCTTACTAAATCCGCCCTTTTTATTCCCGTTCAATCTAACCGAACCGTTCCTCTTTTGGCCAAACTCTTTGTTAAAGAAATTGTTAAATTGCATGGAGTTCCTACTTCTATTGTTAGCGACCGTGATCCATTGTTTACTAGTGGATTTTGGAAGAGTCTTCAAAAAGCTTTAGGAATGAAGCTTAATTTTAGCACCGCTTATCACCCCCAGTCCGATGGACAAACCGAGTGTGTGAGTCAAACTCTTGAAGATCTTCTCCGTGCTTGTGTGCTTGATTTTGGTGGAAGTTGGGAAGATCATATTTCTCTTGTTGAGTTTTCCTATAATAATAGCTTCCAATCTATTATTGGTATGGCACCTTTTGAGGCACTCTATGGAAGGCCATGCTGATCTCCTTCTTGTTGGCTTGAGGCCGGTGAGAAGCTGGTTTTAGGTCCAGATTTTATTCGTGATTCCACAGAAAAGATTGAACTTATTCGACATAGGATGAAAGAAGCCCAGAGTAGACAAAAATCCTATGCCAATAACCGGAGAAGGAAGTTAGAGTTTTCTGTGGGAGATCTTGTGTTCGTTCGTGTGTCACTTATGAAAGATGTTGTACGTTTCAGTCGATCGGGAAAGTTAGCGCCTCGATACATTGGACCATTTCCTATCGCTGAACGTATTGGTTCCATGGCTTATCGCCTTTTATTACCGGCTCAATTTTGTACTATCCATGATGTGTTTCACGTTTTTCAACTTCGGAAATGTCTTCGAGATTCCGATTCTATTCTTGAGCCTGGTGTTGTGGATGAAATTGAAGTTTCGCCTAATTTAACTTATGAGCAGCATCCTATTCGAATTATTGCTTCGGAGGTCAAACGACTTCAAAATAAAGATGTTCCGCTTGTGAAAGTTCAATGGTCTTCAGATCCTAAGGATTATTCTTGGGAGTCAAGAGAGTTCATCGAGCGAACACATCCGGACTTACTTTCTCATGCTCTTTGAGGTGAACCTTTTATTTCAAATTTTTTTGTGTGTTAGATATGCTTTTATGGTTGTTACTTTATATTTTCTTCTTAAATACTGCGAGGACGCAATTTCTTTAAGGAGGGGAGTCTGTAACTACCCGCATATTTATCGATTTTTTTATATTTAAATATTTTATTTAAATATTTTATCGATACTCGGAATTTAGTCCGAAAAGTTACTTTTTGCATACGGTCGAATTAGGACTCGGGACCACTCCCATTGAGTTTAAAATGCCGTTTGCGACCTTTTTGAGTATAAGCTTCGATATGTTTGGAGTAAGTTGATTTTGCTACTTTTTCACTTTGGGTTTGGGTTCAGCCCTATGTTTAACTTATACTCAAATCTGAGCCACTCCTCCCCATTCACCCTCACTTTCTCCTCTTTTCAGTTCTAAAGCATCAATGGTGGGAGAGATGGGAAATTAAAACTCCAACACCCTAGTTTTCTTTTGCAAATCAAGCTCTAGCTCCAAAATAATAGAAGAACCCATTGGTAAGCTTCTCTTCTTCTTCTCCAACTCATTCTCTTATCAATTTCAGAAATTGCTAAACCTAACTTTGGAAATGTTCTTCTTTTAAAGCCTAGAATCAAACTTCTTGAGTTGAATTTGAAGAGTGGTTGATTCTCCTTTGCTTTCAAGCTTCTTCTTCAATTGTTTGGGTTCGAAGGTGGGATTTTTATCTCACATCTTAGTCTATAACTATCTTCGATTGTTAGGTATGAATTCCTAACACTTATTCTTGTGCAATTGATATGGATTTGGATTGGTTTTGTGAATATTCCAATTTTGGTGTTTTGAAAGCCAAATCCTTAAAAATCATAGCTTTGATGTTCAAATGCGTTTTTGGTGATGTATCGAGGAGCCAATAGGATCGGGTAGCCGTTGGGCATAATTCCCTATCGTCCGTGCTCGATCGGTTGCGAATTGGTGGAGTTTGCACATCAATTAAATGAGTTTCAAATTGCATAACATCAGGTTCGGCCGACCGAACCCCAGGGCCGGTAGACCGACCTGCTACTAAAGTGCAATTGCACTTCTCTGTTTCTGGTTCGGTCGGCCTACTGCAGGTCTCGGCCGACCGGCCTGCGTCCCGAGAAAATTTTTGGAACAGGGTCCGGTCAACCGAGCTCTGTAGCCGGCCGACCGACCTGATACAATTTTGCCTATTTCGCCTAGTTGCTTGAATTTCCAACTTTAATCGATTCGTGTTGATTCCTCTTTGTTGTTATCATTTATTATGACTTTGATGACTCCTTCTTCCGGATTTTTGAATATCCATTTCGATGGATTCTTTATCAGTTTCGTTGGATTTTTATTCACATCTTTGTATGTGAATTTTAGTGATTGATTGTTCCTACAATCTTCTTCGTTATTTGTCACTTTAAAAATATAAAGGTTTCTATACGAGTAGTAAATATCAAAACTCTTTCTTCAAATGATTTCAACACTATTTTAGTACAAAGCTCGTTTCTTAAATCGTTTTCCAATCTATTAGTATATACAATCCTTTACCTCACTCGTATGAGAAATCTAATTAAATGACTTAGTAAAACGAGTGGTATGAGACGCTTGCGTTTACTTCGTCGGTTAATTCTTTTACTTGTTCGATTGAATCTCTTGTGACAATTTTATAGTGGAGATCTACAGTTTGTTCGTATATATTTAAGTTAAGCAAGTGGTTATGGGACATGAAGCTGAACTCATATATTTACTAGCTTAGTGTAATTGACACTTCTCGTTGATCATGACGATCATCTTTGTGATTTAGACTAGCAATGTGCGATGTCTCTTTGTCTGCGAGGGAGACTAAACCCCGTTTTGTGGAGTTTCGACTCAAATTGGTGGGGTAGCAACTCATGGTCTTCGGGCCGTTTGTGGAGCTTCGGCTCAATTTGTGATGGTTAGCAACCATGGAATTAGCATTCCATTTGTGATACACGTGTTGGTGAGCTTTATGCTCCCGTTTGTGATAGGCCTCTCCCCCTTTTTGTGATTTCTGGATCTCTTGAGATGATTTCTAGAATTTGTGCTTCACCAATTTTCGTGATTTCCATTGATAAGTTCTATCAATATTTGTGCATTGGTGAATTTGTGTGTCATCGACTTTTTTGATTGACATTGATATAATCGTCAATATTTATGGTTTGGTGAACGAAACAAGGAGTATGACATTTCTTTGATTCTTGTGTAGATTTGGTGATATTGATTAATCTCTTGTTGATTTTCAATTACTTATATATATCACAGCTTGGCATTGTGATTATTATGTGTTTAGTCATATCTCTTATTCTATATCGTTTCATCTGATATTTATAGTTAGACTGATCCGTTTATTATTTTCTTATTATATAATACTCGGGTCAGACCGAGATGTTACAGGTGCTTCTGCTTGACTTCTCACTTGGGATTGATTCCTCTGACTTTTGGCTAACTACTTAGATTACTAGTTTATTCTGTTGTATACACTTGAGATATGGACTCATAGTTGTATTCTTTTGTATAGCACGTATTGCTATTCTTTTGTATTATTGTGGATCTTTTTGACCACTACTCTAAAATACACTTTCATGTGTTATATATATTCATATCTATTTCCGCCTTTGTGATATGAATTATCTGTGACTGATTTGTGTTATGTTTATTTCTATATTTGTTTTCGAAGACATAATAGCCACTGTGTAGTATCTTTGAGTTTGTGTCGGTATGTCAGATGTCCTCTTGAAAAGAAATGCAAGTTACATCTTATCTGGCATATCGGTACTCGCACAAAGCAATTATACAGATGGTCGCTCCTCAACAGCCTTATTCTCCGTGCTAGTTGACGGCATTACACCATAGTGTCCTTGTCTAGCGTGGGTATAGAGGTGGGGCGTCACACATTGCACATCGCATGTCTAAATCACAAAATGATCATCATTGATCAATAAAGGTAAATTACATTAAGCTAGTAATTAAATGAGTTTAGCGTCATGTCCTATAACCTCTAGCTTAACATAAATATTTACGAACAAATTGTAGATTTAAACTCGAAAATTGTCATAAGATTTTAATCGAACAAGTCTAAGAATTAACCGACGAAGTAAACACAAGCGTTTCATATCATTTGAATTGCTAAGTCGTTTAATTGGATTTCTCATCCGAATGAGGTAAAGGTTTGTATATACTAATAGGTTGGACAACAGTTCTAAAATCGAGCTCAGTGTAAAAGTAATTTTGAAACCATTTTTTGTGAAAGAGTTTTAGTGTTTACTACTAGTATAAACCTTTATATTTAAGAGTGACAAATCATAGAAATGATTGTGAAAACAATCTATCACGAAAATCCACATTTCAATAACGTGAATCAAAACGATGGAAATCCATATCAAATCCATCGAATGGAAACATAAAAAATCTAGAGAAGAAAACATCGAAGTTGATATTGAATGACAATAACTATTTGGGTAATCAAAAATTGATATATCGTAAATCCACACAAAAATAAGCAAAATTTCCAAATTTAACAGCCATAGATGTGGAAAATCAACAAATATATGTCCTATGTTTTGGGAAATTGTAACCCTAAGGTCACAGATGTTTGTGGATTATCCACAGACGTCTGTCGTCTGTAGCAGGATAGAATTTGCAAAGCCCAAAAAGAGACAAAACCTACACAACTACTAAGATTCAAAAGCGATTGAATAAGAAACTGCGTCTAGGGATTTGCGCCCAGCGACAAGCCAGCCCTAAAGGCTCTTCAGTGCACCCAAAAAAACATGTTTAAACACCAATTCTAGGGTTTTCATAAATTTTGGCTACAAAATACCAAAATTAGGAAAATTCACCAAACTAATTCAATTCTAAAGCAATTGAATAATAAATAGATGTTAGGAATTGATACCTAACAACAATCAAAGTTATACACATAATTGTGAGTTCAAGAATCACTTTTAAAATCAAAAATAGAAAAGATAAGATCTAAAACAAGCTAAGATTGATTCCTCTTCTAATACACCTCAAAGGTCTTCAATCTGTTATTACATGCAAATATTTTCCTAAGTTAGGTTATAGGAAAAATCAAGAATTGAAGAGGAATTGAGATGGAGAAGAAGAAGAGGATGCTTACCTAGCTTCTCTTTTATTTATAACATGAATTTGGATTCCTAAGAAAAGCTAGGACTTAGGAAGTTTAATTTCCCTTCTTTTCCCCCATGTTTTCCCTTAGCTTGGAGTGTTAGGAAATTGTGAATGGAATAAAGGAAGAGGAGAGGATTTAGGGTATTTGGTAGAAGGGTTTGGGTTATCTTGTTAGGTTGATGGGCTAGAATACAACTCAAAGCCCAAATAAAATACCAAAATTCTAATCAACCCCAAACACAACAATGTTTATACATAAAAAATTGTAAAATATCGATTTGAACTCAATGAAAGTGGTATCGAGTCCGAATTAACTGTTTACAAAAATTCACCTTTCGGACTTTAACACGATGGATGACGCTATATTTATATAAAACATTTAAATATATAATCGTAAAATATGAGGGTTGTTACAGACTCCCCTCCATAAAGAAATTATATCCTCGCAATATTTAAGAAGGAAATAAAGAGTAACAACCATTCTATGACATGATAATCACAAAAAGGAAAAATTGAAATTCACCTTAAGGAGCACGAGAGAGTAAATCAGGATATGTTCGCTCTATAAATTCTTTGGATTTACAAGAACAATCCTGAGAATTTTCGAAGAATTGAACTTTCACAAGCAAAACCTCTTTGTTAGGAAGGCGTTCAACTTCCGTAGCAATGATGCGAATATGATGTTGCTCATAAGTCAAATTAGGTGAAACTTTATTTTCTTCCATAACACTAGGCTCAAGAACAGAACGGGAATCTCTATGGCATTTTCGTAGCTGAGAAACGTGAAATACGTCTTGAAAAAAATGAGCCAGTAACGAAGGGCGATAAGCCACGGAACCAATGCGCTAGGTAATGGAAAACGGGCCAATATATCGAGGTGCTAATTTTCTCGATCGATTGAAACGCACTACACCCTTCACAGGTGAAACACGAATGAATACTAAATCTCTCAGAGAAAATTCCAAATTTCTTCTTCAGTTGTCGGCATAGGATTTTTATCCACTCTGAGCTTCTTTCATTCTATGATGAATAAGGTCAATCTTTTCTATGGCATCACAAATAAAATATGGACCTAAAACCAGCTTCTCACCGGTTCCAAGCCAACACGAAGGAGATTGGCATGGCCTTCCGTAAAGTGCCTCGATCGGTGCCATACCAATACTTGATTGGAAGTTTTATTGTAAGAAAATTCAACAAGAGAAATATGATCTTCTTAACTTCCACCAAAATCAAAAACATATGCACGAAGGAGATCTTCAAGAATTTCATTCACACGTACCATTTGTCCATCGGACTAAGGATGATAATTGGTGCTAAAATTATGCTTTGTTCCTAAAGCTTTTCGAAGACCTTTCCAAAATCCACTAGTAAATAATGGGTCACGATCACTAACAAAAGAAGTAGAGACTCCATGCAATTTAACAATTTCTTTAATATAGAGTTTAGCCAAAAGAGGTACGGCTCGGCTGGACCGAACGAGTAGAAAATGTGTGGATTTTGTAAGTCTGTCTATAATCACCCATAAACTGTCATGCCCTGAATGAGAACGGGGAAGACCGTCAATAAAGTCCATGGAAACTTGATCCCACTTTCAAACGGGAATGTCTAAAGATTGCAGTAACCCACCGGGCCTCTAATGCTCGGCCTTTACCAGTTGGCAAGTCATGCAACACTTAATAAAGTTAGCAATATCAGATTTCATTCCATGCCAATAATAATTTCGCTTCATGTCTGCGTACATCTTACTACTACTGGGATACATGGTAATTTAGGACGATGACAACCTTCTAAAATGTCTTTACGGAGACCGCTAATAGTAGGCACAATAAGTCCACCAAATTTTCGAATCCTCCACGAGCATCAATTTCAAAGTCTTTCAAACCATTAATATTATTTTTATCTCTATAACTTTAGCTAAGATGAGCCAATTCAGAGTCATGTTTTTGAACTTCAAGGATACATTCCAAAAGAGGAGGATAAGCCTGAAGGCTACATAAAACAAGATATGAACATGAATATGATTCACGATCTCGAATCTCACAAGTGTATAAAGTCTCGAGATCATTCCATTCAGATATCATCATAGAAACAACCGCTTGTTGCTTACGACTCAGCGCATCGGCAACACAATTTCCCTTTTTGAAAGTATAAAGAATATCAAGATCATAAGATGCAAGGAATTTGAGCCAATATTTTTGACACAAATTAAGTTCCTTTTGAGAGAATAAATACTATAAAGATTTATGATCGGTGCAGAGAACAAATTTCTCTCCCAAAAGATAATGATGACAAATTCTAAGAGCGATAATAATAGCCGCGAGCTCTAAATCATGAGTGCCATATGTAGTCTCGGTAGGGTTTAATTGCCTAGAAGCATAAGCGATAACACGTTCCCTTTGCATGAGAACGGCTCCCAAACCAATACGACTAGCATCGGTATAAACAATCAAGTATTGGTTCCCTCTGAGAATCACAATAATAGGAGCATCGGAAAAGAGTTCTTTTAACTTTTGAGAAGCAGCTTCACATTTGTTTGACCAAAAGTACCTGAATCCCTTCTTTGTCAAACTAGTACGGGGTAAGGAAATTTTAGAAAAGTCTTTTATGAATCAATGGTAATATCCCGTCAATCCAAGAAAACTAATAATTACTGTTACACTCTCCGGTCTCTTCCAATTTTGAGTCACCTCAATCTTTGAAGGATCCACGGAAATTCCCGATCCGGAAATAATGTCCTAAAAATTTCACATGGGATCGCCAAAAATGGAACTTGGAAAAAATTTCTTTCGATTAATTGCTCATGTGAGTTTCTAACACAATTCAAAGATGTTTTCATGCTCTTCCTCGGTTTTAGAACAAACATGAATATTGCCAGTAAAGATAAGAACAAATCAATCGAGGAAGTCTTTGAAAACTCGATTCGTAAGGTCAACGAAATAAGCTCGAGCATTCGTTAAACCAAATGGATTAACAAGCCATTCATAAGATCCATAACGAGTATGCAATGATGTCAAAGGAGTACTATCTTTGCAATTCGAAGTTGATGGAAACCAGTTGCTAAGTCTAACTATGAAAAGACTCTAGCACCGCATAGATGATCGAATAGATCATCAATCCGAGGAAAGGGATATTTATTGTTAATGGTAAGGTCATTAAGCTTGCCGTAGTCAATGCAAAATCTGAGTGTACCATTGGATTTCTTCACAAAGATAGCCGAAGCTCCCCAAGGAGACGAACTAGAATGAATGAACTGCATTGTTTCCAATTTGGATAATTGTTTACGCATCTCCATATTTTCCTTATTGGACATATGATAAGGAGGAAAAGTGATAGGTAGAGCTCCCAAGATTAGATTAATTATGAACTCAATTGCTCGCTTAGGTGGTCAGCCTAAAACAGGTTCAAAGATGTTGAAAAATTCACGAATAACATGAATGAGTGAAATGACATCTTCCTCATCATCATTGTCGTCATCATGTGGGTTTACAGAATATGTGGATGCCACCGAATTAGAATTGAAATCATTAAGAACGATAGAAATCTGCTTAACGGATTAAGGATGTCGAAGATGGATAGACCTATTGGGACATAGGACGTGGGCTTCATAATGATTAAGCCAATCCATTCTGAATATCATTACAAAACCTAAATAATGCATAACATGCAAATTGGCACGAAAATAATAATCACATAAAATAATCTCAACATCCTTACAAAATAAACTGTTTGTTGCGGATCCACCACCCGGACTCGCAATTTTCAATGAAGTCATCAAGCCCATAATATTTAAAGACAAAGTATCCACAAGTTCTTTTGATATAAAAGAGTGAGATGCATCTATATCAAAATGAATTCGAATAGGATGATCATGAAACATAATAATGCCATCAAGGAAAGAATGGGAAATACCTTGATAAAGAGAAGGGTTACTAGGAGCTTGCGCTACATTCAGCTTTCCCTCCTTCTTGTTTTGAAGTTTGGGACATGAAGATATAGGATAACCCGAATTTTTGCAATAGCGACAAGTAAGGGACCTGGACACTTATTGGCATAGTGGTCCTAAGAACCACAATTGTAGCATTTCCATGACCAAGGGTAGGAGTCTTCCCTATCAAAGTTGCTTGCTTTCCTTTCTTGTTGCGATTAGTGCTCTTGAGCTTATTATCAGGATGCCTCTTCTTGTTGTTGTTGAAGTTCTTCTTGGCAACCCTACCTTAACATCACTTTCTTTATCGGTCTCTTCAAGTCGAAGATAAATATCTATAAGCTAATCAAAAAGCACTTCTAGTTTCCGAAATAAAGCCTTTTTGAGATTCTTGTTCAGACCATAGATAAATCTTTGGTTCTTCTTCAGTCGGGTATTAGTTACTCGACCCTATATTTAGAGAGGGATTCAAAAGATGTGACATAATCTGTCATAGAAGATTCACCCTGAATAATATCAATGAAGCGTCGAGCTAATGTTACCTTTTCTACTATAGGTACAAACTTTAACTCGAACTTTCTCGCAATTGTTCCTAAGTAAGATCCGCTTCGACAATTTCTGAAATTAAAAGCTCATAGCAATCTAATGCTCTCTCCTGGGGTATACTAGAAGCCACTTGGGCTCTATGTAAATCCAAAAGATTCATGCGAGAAAAGATGCGATTGCATGTTTGAAGCCAAGCTTGGACTTCTACAATGCTTTCAGAACCATTAAATGGCTTTCCACCCAAATTTGTGTAATCACAACATAAGCATGCAAACCCAGATTTAGGACGAGTAGGCTTAGGAATGAAATTGACAGCATGGGCATTCTTTACAAGATCCAAAAGCTATATAGCAGACATGAATACGCCATCCTGAGGAGGACCAAGGAATTGAATAGTGCTAGGACGGCCTGCTCTAACCATTTCTCTTCTTAAACAAAAAGAAAGAAGGGGAAAAATGTTATCCTTAGAATGAATTCAAATAGTCTTGATTAATAAAACAAGGCATCATAAAATAAGATAGAACATGGAAAATCCTAAGACTCGAATGAAATCCTAAGGCATAATTTCTAGGAGAGACTTAGTATAATGATCCTCGTCATAATATCCTATATTGTTTCTAAGTTTGGCTCTGATACCATGCTTGTGATGCCCTACCTCTATACTCACACTAACCAAGGACACTACTGGGTAATGCCGTCGATTAGCGTGAAGAATAAGGCTGTTGAGACCATCTATATAATTACTTTGAGAGAGTACCGATATGTCGGTTTGTAACGAGACGATTTTTCGTTGCCGAAAAACCGAATAGTTATGGGTTTTAAGAAGAAGAAAAGAAGAAGAAAGAAGAAGAAAATAGATAAGGTAGAAGATGGAGGGAAAAGGAAATAGAAAATTTTTAAAATAGAAAGAAAAGAGAATAGAACGGAACAGAAAACAACCGAACAATAACAGAATCTCACAATTCGCAGCGGAACAACATATAATAAATAAATGAATAATCTTTAAACAAAGAACCATATCAGTTATTACATTACATCACATTTCATTACATCATATCATCAGAGTGTACAACAACAACAAATAGTGCAGCGGAAAAAGAAATACTATATAAACTAGTAATACGCCATGCCATCCAGCTTGCCTCCAGCAACTCCAGAATATCCAGAATATCCTGATAAACCTTAACTCTTGACTGCCCGTGTGGAAATTGGTGGGCACCCAGAGTTTAGGAAGGAAAACAATAAACTCCGAGTCAGTCATGTGAGTGGTGTGAGAACTCAAAACAGTTTATTTATCTTTAAAAATCAAAATAGAGGAATATTTTTAAATTCAATTCGCAATGCTTTTAAAAATGAGACTACCATAAGGCCTCCCGCACATACACACAATGCAAACGCAGAATCAGAGGAGATTTCTCCTTATGATAGTCAAAGATGCTTGATACGCATTTAAAATAACATTTGATATTATTACTAGTGCATAGTGTAGAAAATTATTTCGAAAGTAGAATATAAATCTTAGCCAACATAGACATTTCGAACTATGCCTACTATAGCTACCATCCAAACAGTGTTGCGACACCATAAGTGAATGATAGGTTCTACAACTAAAACCGTACAAGTCACGTATTGTTTCTTTGGATTTCCAACAAATGGTCAGGCCAAGGAACTTCCCATTGCCACATGAGAATGCCTCTGGAAAGACATCCCCGAGAACCAAACCGAAACTCTGCCAACACAAGGCCGGGTTACCCCTAACTGGGTAACTACTGACACGAGCACGCCATTCCCCGATCGTAAACGACCTTTCTCACGGGATCCCGATAGCGAACAACCACAAAGTAATAAATTCGCAGTAACCACATAGGTTAAATATCTGGGCTCCATACCATGATACAACCTCTATCCAGAAGGAAATGTACATACCCTAAAGGGAGCTACCTCTCATAACCTTGCCGCATCTTTCCTGTTTTGACCATTTCCGGGGTGTGAGGCTTGACGAAGTCACATCCACAAAAACATACTTTATACAAAAGCCATGCTTTGGGTCAACAAATGATCAACACAATGATCACCAAGATATACGATCAAATAAATGATCCTATCACAATAATCAACACAATGATCATTTACAGCAACACTCAGCATGTCACATTACCAAATTGGGAATATATCGCTGATAACTTCAACTATATAACCTCTGAGCTCGTACGTCTCAGAGAAGGGTGTTAAGCTAAAAGAATAAATTCTCCGCCACCAACAGAAATATATTTGAATGAAATCGGCTTTATATCTCAACTTGTAATGTCAGACATACAATCCATACAAGTCTGTTCCGGGCTCGAACAAAACCGAAGGCACTTACAAAGAAGTCCTTGCAATCCGGATATTCACAATCCTGATCGGATTTCCCATCACATATGGAGAACTCTATACCGTAGCTACTCGGTGCAGAGTAAATCGACAGGTCATCCTATTGCTCTCGTAAATACCGGGACTTCAACACCGATCTTCAATGCAATTTTAACGACGTATCACATATTCGGAATGGGTTATACGACCCCATGGTCCTTTCCCGGTTAACCCGAATAGTGAGCGCTTATTCAAAAATAAGTGTAGCATTCACATTCAAACAAATCACATCAATTACCCATTCAAAGGGAAATATTGATAGTCGGTTATTGAACTATCACTGGACATGCACACATCACCAGATTCCAAATAATTTTCCAAATTATTTATTTTCCAAAATATCTTCACAAGATATATTATTTTCACACTTTAAAAATAAATCAACATTTATTTTTTTAAACAAATTCCACTTCCTTTATAAATTCCTTAGTGAATTTATAATTCCAAAATATCTATGGATATTCGATTTCAATTATTCATTTCAATTTATCTTCAAAAAGATAAATTCTCAAAATATTCACTTTATATTGGAAAACATTTCCATACTTATTTATTCATAAGTAATTCACAAATTTTATTTATTTTCACCCTTGGAAAATATTCAATATACTTAAATCGAAATTTAGTATATATTTCATTCTATTAAGGAAATCACTCTCTTCAACATATTTATATGGGCCAAAACGAATTTTGCGTAAAACATCGTTACGACAACCCAAAACCACTAGTATAGGGATTCGAAATTAAAATAGATATATAAATCCCAATACTATACAAAACATTTCCTTTCGGAAATCATTTACTATAACAACAGTGTTATAGTCCATTATTTCCTTCTATTTCTCGAAAACGTCTATTCCAACAATAAATGTTGAAATCTATGGTTTCGAATCTCAACACATTTTAAAACATTATTCGATCATTTTAATTCAATTTAAACATCTCATTCAAAAACATTTCCTTTAACATATTATTCACTATTCAAAAACGTGAATATATTTTGTTAACAACTTCCATCCTTTTATTCATTTTATTTTAAAGTATTATTCACAGTCAAAAACGTGAATATAACTCCATAAATAAATCATAACAATTTACTTATCAAAATAAGTCGTTTGTGAATTTATAAAACAACGTTTATAAATTCCATTTCTATTTATTTATAAAAACTTCCTTTTTATAAATCCTTTTATTAACCTATTCCAGTTTATAACTCAATTATAAACTAAAAGTTCATATTATAAGTTAAATACTTATAAAACGATTATTTTACAAAATCGTTCCTCTAAAGACTTTCCAAACCATAAATCTTATAACTTATAAGATTCATTTATTTAACCAAATCTATTCTTTCAATAACTTCACAAATTTATAAATCTTACTATTTATAAATTTTATTTATAACTTCACAGTTTATAATTCTATAACTTTCATTCTTTAATGAAATTCATTTTCACTTCATTCAAACACTTATAAAAACTCGTTTTGTAATTTCAATATCTCAATTTATAAATATCCATTTATAAATCTCTTAATATAAATCAATTTATATTATCCTTTTAAAACGTCTTTAATCTCCTTTATTATTTCATTATTTTGATTTATAAAATAATCAAAGTTTTATAAATCCTATATTTAAACTTTTAATAATAAATTCAAAAATCCCGATTAAACTATTTTATAAAATCATTAGCATCATATTCTCAAAAATCAGTTTTTAACTATTTTTCTCAAAAATCATAATTTTTATAATATTAAAAATTATGACGTTTATTTATTTAAAATAGATCAATTCCAAAATTATTTTATAAAACGTATACTTTCTAAAATCACTTTAAAAATCATTTTAAAATCCCAAAATCTGGGTCCAATGATGCTACACACCAAATAGTCAATCACGACTACAACGATATCATATATCAATATGAAAATCCATCAAATATAAAAATATCTGAAATCAAATAAAAACTGTTGAGGAATCCAGTTGGATCCCTCCAACCTGTTTTCCTGCATCCACAAACATTAGCACAATACCAATTTCGCTCCAGTACGAAATTATCGCGGTATATGTTCTTATTAAATATTATCCGCTTAATAACGGCGCAATAGGGTCTCATCCGCTAAAAAATGCGGGGAATCAACAACTGCAATATATACATATGCCAATATATATATATATTGATATTATATATAATACCAATTTCACTGTTTATGAAATATTCGCGGTATATGTTTTTAATAAATAACATCCGCTTACTAACGGCGCATAATGTCTATTTTAACAATCAATAGTTATCAATCATCATTCAAACATGCATTCAAATATTTTAAATCTAACTATTTAAAATAAAATCGAAACTGATTCGATTGAGTGAGAAATTCTCACCTTGATTTTAATTTCCGTTTTAGCGATTTATTTCGAATAAAATTAAACGGACGTTTAATTTTACCCAAAATTCTCACTAACTCCAAACAACTCCAAACCAATTTCATCGCGTAGTGCTCGTCCATACGATTCCAACGCAACTGGTTTCGCGCGTTTTCGACCTCGTATGAAAAAGTTACAAATATTTGAAGTTACACGAATTTTTATTTATATAATTACAACATAAATCAATTTTTTTATAACCTAAACTAACCCAGGCCGTTGGATCTTGCTTGCTCACATCTGGACCCTAGGACGCAACTCCTTCTCCCTCTCCAGGTATCGCACGCAAATATTACAGTAGCCGAACCCACCATTCAAATTTAGGGTTCCAAATCACGACAAACACCAACCACTCCGACTCGATCAGGGAGTTCCATCGTGAAGCCAACGCTCGACTCCACCACCGCCCCCAGCACGGCCAGGCTCGGCCCCCTATACTGCCTTGGGTTGCGTGCGCAAGTCACTGCAAACGCGGCCATATATCTCACAATCCACTCGCCCATATTCAATCACAGCCGTTCAACTTGAAGCTCTCGTCGTGCTCTTCAATACTCTAGTTGAAAGATTCTCGAATCGTTGAGTGGATGGAGAGATAATTGAAGAAAAGCGAGGGTGATTTTCGGCCATTGACCCATAACTGGAGGCTACGTGATGAATTAGGGTTTATTTTTTTATTTTTTTTAATTTGAGTGAGGGCTATTTATAGAGAAAAAATCGAACACTAGTCATCCGGAAATTCCGAACTCCGATTTACGCGCCGTAACCAGCGTTTCTAGGGTTTACCCCGCGTTCCGGACACAATGGAATAGGTTTCGAAAGCTAATTCGGACATCTGTGTGAGTTATGGCAATAAACGCACAATTTAAATTAAACCGATTTAAGCGATTTTCTAGGCGTTTTAATTTGTACCGGACAAACCGTAAATCCAATTGACACGAAATTTGAAACCTTACAATAATATCACATTACGGATCCGATGAAACTGGTTTCGTCAAAATCCGAGACTTTTTGAAAAATGGCTATTTTCACTCGTCAAATTTAAATTAAAAATAAATCGATGCGTTTCGAGCTGCCACGATCAAACGGTAACTCCGATTGACACGAAATTTGAAATCCAGTAATAACTAACTATTACGGATCCAATGAAACTAGTTTCGTTCAATTCTGAGACTGTTCAAAAATTGACTATTTTCACTAGTCGATTAAATATTAAAATATTCAATTTTCACAAATTAACTTTTAATTCGATTTTAAAAGTTCTAAAATATCCTTCTAACTCCTATATGATAAAATAAAATTTTACAAATCATTTTCAATCATATTTAACTCAATTTTCAATTATTTCCATAATTTAACATATTAAATTATCGATTTAATTATTCAATTAAATCCAATAATTCAAATAAAAATTTATTTGACTTATAAATTCACTTATTAATATTTAAAATTAATTAAATATTCAAATTTTAATTAATAAAAATCCTGGGTCGTTACACGGTTAATATGTCACACATTTCATTTCAAGAGAAAATCTGACCTATCCAATATAGATCCAAAGCTACTACACATTGGCTAATTTCCCTTCGGAAACAAATATAAAATAGTTATAACATAAAGTCATCCGCAGATATTCATATCACTAAGGTGGAAACAGATATGAATATAACACATAGAAGTGAACATCATAGTAGTGGTCATATAAGATCCACTACATGCCGAAAGAATGGGTACATGCATTACACAAACGAATATGTATACACAATAAGCCTCTATCTCGTATACATGAAAGACAAAAACTACTAAGCTATAGTAGTTATCTAAAATTCAGAAGATAGTCCCTACTAAGAAGTCAAGTGGAAGCACCTGAAACACCTCGGTCTGACCCGAGTATTATTTGAGAAGAAAAATAATAAATGGCTAAGTCTAGCTATAGTTATCATGTAAGATGAGATAGGATAAGAGACATGACAAAATATATATGATAACAATAAAAATCATAAAATATCTCAAGTTTTCTCAAATACCCAAAAAGAATATCATATTCTTTAATTTTGTTCACCGAAACACAAATATTGATAAATATTATCAATGAAAATCACAGAAATCGGTGAAACACAATTTCAAGAAATTGATATTTAGAAATCCAGAAAGCACAAAAAGGGGGGTCTATCACAAACGGGAGTATGAAAACTCACCAACGTGTGTATCACAAACGGGACACTATCCCTGGGTTGCTAACCCCCAAAAATAAGCCGAAGCTCCATGGAACAAGATATAGTCCCTCTTGCAGACAAATGATCCGCAGCTCAACAAATGGTCAAAAGACCTTGGGTCGCTAGCCTACCAAATTGGGCCAAAGCTTAAAGAATAGGGTATAATCCTCCATGTAGACAAAGAGACATTGCACATCACAAGTCTAAATCACCAAATGATCATCATATATCAATAAGTGTAATTCGCACTATGCTAGTAAATAAATGAGTTTAGTTTCGTGTCCCATAACCACTAGTTTAACTTAAATATTTATGAATAAGTTATCATAAGATTTTAATCGAACAAGTGTTGAATTAACCGACGAAGTAAATGCAGTCGTTTCATACCACTTGTTTTTCTAAGTCGTTTAATTGAAATTCTCATTCCAATGAGGTAAAGGTTTGTGTATACTAATAAAATAGTTTTAAAATCGAGCTTTGTATTAAAAGTAGTGTTGAAATCATTTTTTGTGAAAGAGTTTTAGTATTCACTACCAGTATAAAACCTTTGTATTTGAAAGTGACAAATCATATAAACAATTGTAAAAACAATCTATCACAAAAATCAACATTTCGACAACGTGAATCAAAACAATGGAAAACGATATCAAATCCATCGAATGGAAACATAAAAAATCAGAAAAAGAGATCATCAAAGTTGATATTGAATGACAAGAACTATTTAGATAATCAAAAATTGATATATCAGAAATCCACATAAAAATATGCCAAATTTTAGAATTTAGCGGCCAAAAATGTCTACAGGAAATCCATAAACATCTATCCCCTGTTTCGGGAATTAGTAACCCTGAGGTCACAGACGTCTGTGTTTAATCCATAGACGTCTGTCGCCTGTAGCGGGACAGAATTTGCAAAGCCCAAAAATTGGCAACTACGACTAGGGATTTATGCCAAGCAAAACCCAGCCCTAAAGGCTCTTCAATGCACCCAAAACAACATGTCTAAACACCCATTCTAGGGTTTTCATAAATTTTGACTTAAAAATACCAAAATTAGGAAAATTCACCAAACCAATTCAATTCAAAAGGAATTGAATAAGAAATAGATGATAGGAATTCATACCTAACAATAATCAAAGCTATGCACATAGATGTGAGTTCAAGAACTCACCTTTAAACTCAAAAATAGAAAAGATAAGCTCTAAAACATGCTAAGATTGATTCCTCTTCTACTGCACCTCAAAGATCTTCAATCTATTATTACATGCAAATATTTTCCCAAGTTGGGTTATTTGAAAAATCTAATTAAAGAGGAATTGAGATGGAGAAGATGAAGAGGATGCTTACCAAGCTTCTCGTTGATTTATAACTTGAATCTGAATTCCTAAAAGAGCTAGGGCTTAAAAAATTTAATTTTCCTTCTTTTCCCCTATTTTTTCCCCTTAGCTTGGAGTGTTAGGAAATTGTAAATGGAATGAAGGAAGAGGAGAGGAGTTATGGTGTTTGGTAGAAGGGTTTGGGTTATCTTGTTGGGTTAATGGGATAGAACACAACCCAAAGCCCAAATAAAAATACCAAAATTCTAATCAACTCCAAACATAACAATGTTTGTACTTAAAAAAGTTGTAAACGTTGATTTGAATTCAATGAAAATGGTCTCAAGTCCAGATTCGACTGTTTATAAAAAGTCACATTTCGGACTTTTACATGAATAACGATGCTATATTTAAATATGTAATCGTAACATATGCGGGTTGTTACAAATTCAGCATTTAAGATGTTATTAATAGGCTATCTCCAACATAACAAACTATTTTACATATTTATTTCTATTTATTTGTCATTAATGAATATTTATATATAGTTAAGCTAGATCTTTGTATCATGAACCTTTATATATGTATATGTATATTATCATTTTGAATACATATATATATTAAAATCTATCTATATATATATATATATTAAAAAAATTCTTTATGTATATATATATATATTGAAAAAAACATATGCACACACACACATATATACACACATACACACTCTTTCGACTAGAGAATAAAAAATCGAATTATAAAATTTATTTAAATGGTTTCAGATAAAACTTAGTTTTTAAAGTTATATGAATATATGTGTTATATAAATATTGGGGTGTGTGTGTAATACAAGTACAACACATTAAGTTAATTTTAATAAGTCTATATACACATACATATATTAATTTACATAATATATATATGTGTTATAATAATTATTATTGAAATAAAAAATAATAATTTTCTCTTCTAGTTTCCTTAAGATAATTTATGTTAATAAAAAAAATTATAAATCCACAAGGATTTAGTTTGAAAAACATTATTTGAGTTTTTCAAAATATGGTTAGGCTAAAATAGATATGTGTGTGTGTGTAATTTATATTTCGATATGGAATATCACATTATATTATAAACAATTTAATTTTATTTTAACATATACAATATATATACATATTTACGTTTTAAAAAAATCATTTTCATATGTATATATAATAAAATATAAAATAATTAAATACAAAGGATTTAAATTTTGAAACAAAAAGATATTTTAAATCCATATATAGTTTTAAATTTGAATTCATATGTGTGTGTATGTGTGCATGTGTGTATAGCTATGATCCACGACCCTCTTTTTCCAATACCATCCCTTAGCCCTCTAGTTTCAGCCACATCTTTATATTTAAGTAATATATCCTTTTCTCTCCCATCACATGGGCATATTATTTAAATATAAACATGTAGTTGAAATTGGAGGGCTAGATGATGGTTTTAAATAAGGAGGCTAAAGATTCTAGCTCATATAAATATATGTATACTTATGTATGTACATGTATATGTATATGTATATGTATATGTATATGTATATGTATACGTATACGTATACGTATACGTATACGTATATGTATATGTATACGTATATGTATACGTATACGTATACGTATATGTATTATGTATATATATATATGTATGTAAAGTGTGTGTGTGTGTGTGTTTATGACAGCATGCGTGTATATAGATGGACATACATTTATATAGGTAACAATAAAATAAACCTTTAAATAAAATAATTATTTTCTTTAAAATTAATTTATATTAAATCTAAATAAATTTAGACTTCATTAGCCCAATAAGATCTAATATTTTGAATTTACCCATTTACCCCATTGCTTGCTGATCCAAATCCAACAATGGTATCAAAGCCCATTAGCCTATACTATCTAAATTATTTGTATTAAGGCATGGTAGGGTGTCTAATAAAGTAGTGTCCAAGGTTGGATCTTTGTAATCAAGTACCGGGTCCACCTGGCTACTGGTTTGGTCTAAAAGGATGAGGTAAGCCCAAAGACTATTTCTAATTCAAAGATCTAAAAAGATTTAGGCCCTAGGTTAATTTCCAAAATCAGTTTTGGAACTAAACTAAAATTTAAATTTAAAAGGTTAAATTTAAAATAAATAAATAAATATTTTAAATTTGAAAATTTAAATTTAAAATAAGTAATGACATTTATAAATGTTATGAAATAATTTTCAAAATTGTTTTGGAAATATAATAATTATTTTCTAAAATTAAATAAATTAATAATTAGTTAAATTTAGTAAATTAAATAAAATATATATTTATATCTGTATGTTACAAGATGTAACACCCCCAAATTTAGTTTAATATTATTCAGGAAATTTAACCGGATAGATTAAACAGAATAATGGAATAGGATATGGGGATAAGATTTGGAAATGTATATGGTCGAGCCATAATTAATCAACTAAGAAAGGTTGTTTAAACTTAATCCAAGAAGGAATCAATAAGAAGGGTAAAGTACAAATAGATCTGGTTATTATCCCTTAAACCTCACCCTATCATTAATTTCTCATTTTTCCAACTCACAAACAATAAAAAAAGAAAGATATAGAGTCGACCATTAATCAAGATAGAAGAAAGAAAAAATCAAAGGGGATTTAGAATATAAAGCTTAGGGGAGCTAAACACCGTTAAGTCCCAATTCTAACTTCTAAATTAAGGTGAATAATAAGTGAACCATCTCTTTTATCCTTGCTTTGAATTTGGCTACGATAATACTAGAATCTATTTTGATCGTATTAGCATGTTATGGATGTATGATCATTGTTCGGATAAAATAATGATTTATGAGATTTTTTATTTTTTTTGGCAAAGCCAGCCTGTTTTTATAGTGGCCAGTCCACTCTTTATTAGGCAAAAACAACAACAACATTAAAAATTACAAAGCATAATTACAGAGGAACAACCCGCCTCCATAAACTTATAAAGCGACCACATCAGGGCAAATTTTAAAAATAAGATCAGAGATAGAAGACGAAGACCGCGCAAATCTTCTCGAATTCCTTTCCTCCCAAATCACAGCTATCGTAATCTTGAGGTAACGAAGAAGGCGAGTTGTCGACGTGGATTTCCACCTGGTTAACTGGAAGATACGAACCCATTCAAGCTTGAAATCTCGTTGCGGAGGCCTCTCATGAATGCGGTGAAGAACTTCTTTCCAAATATGGTAAGTAAAAAGGCAATTGAAAAACAAATGGCTGACATTTTCAACAGCTCGGTTGCACAAGATGCACACAAAATGATCGATTAATTGCCTTCTGACGAGATTATCTTGAGTATGTATAGCATTCATCAGACATTTCCATAGCAGTAGATTATGCTTTTGTTTCGATCCCGACTTCCAGATACGAGCGTGCCAAGGAAAGGTAGAAGTGCATTGATTTTGAATTATTGATTTGTAAACCATGGAAATGCTGTGAGAATTGCCATTCCAGCTAAGTCCATCATTAACCACATGCTTAAAGGAAGCAGTAATGAAATACCAGAGGTTGTTCAACAATGTCGAACTGACTTGAGGCAAATGCAGAACCTCATTGACAAGAAAAGCATTGGCATTAGCGTTAACAGGAATACTAGAGTTAAATAAAATATTATAATCAGTATAGTGAGACAGAATCATACCTGGAGCACACCAGGGGGAGTACCAAAATGAGTTCAAAGTGTTGCATTGAACCATAGGCAGGTAATATTTTCTATTCTCCATAAGTCTTTTCCATAGAAAGCTAGCAATTTTGTTAACTTCCATAGTCCAAAAATTACCACCCTTAAGGTTGTACTGTCTATTCCAAACCTCCCACATCCCCATACTATTACTAAGCAATCTGTTAACGAGATGGGATGTGGTAGCAATGTTCCAAATTTTTAGATTAATGATACCCAGCCCTCCCATATTAAAAGGAAAAATAATTTTCTTATAAGCAATCGGTATGAGTTTAGAGGAGAAAATATTTCCATGCCAAATGAAATGATTAAATGCTTGATTTAACATGTTGATAAGCTTATAAGGAATGAAAAAAGTTTAAAATAGTATGCACACATAGCAGTTGCAATACTTGTATAATGACAAGCCTACCAGCTTGAGATATTTTTGTACCATTATAATCTTTAAGTCTATTAGTTATTTTTTCATATAAAGGAAGGCATTGCGCATTGGTTATTCTGGACTTACACATAGGAGCACCAAGGTACATAGCATTTTTATCAATGACCTGAAGGCCAGCAACCAGAAGAATATTCTGGTAAATATTGTCTGTAACCCCAGCAATATTAATTTGAGATTTATTTATGTATAGACCTGTCATTTGTTTAAATTTTTGAAGAGTAGAAAACACATTAGTGATGGATTTAATATTTGGTTTAGTGAAAAGGAGGAGATCATCTGCAAACATTAAAGATGAAATTTTCTGTTTTTGGCACTTAGGATGATAATCAATATTTTTATTATGGCATTCAACACTAATCAAGCATGTAAGCACTTCCATAACTAAAATGAATAATGAAGAGGAGATAGGATCCCCTTGCCTAATACCTTTTTGAGTTTTGAAATATCCAAATGACTCACCATTGAGAGATAAGGAAACATAAACAGTAGATATGCACGTGTATATCCAAGCTAAGAATGGTAAGGGAAAGTTCATCTTGGACATAATGGATATGATAGACTCCCAACTAACAGAGTCATAAGCTTTATGAATATCCAATTTGAGAAAACATCTAGGAGAAATGTTTTTCCTATTGTAGCCTTTAATAAGTTCTTGGGAGAGTAAAATGTTATCAATAACATATCTCCCAGAAATAAATCCAATTTGGTTAGGAGAAATTAAATCAGTAAGGCAAGTTTTCATTCTAGAGGAGTTAATTTTTGCTATACATTTGTAAATGACATTGCAACAAGCAATGGGCCTGAACTCAGAAACAGATTGAGGTAGATTAACTTTAGGGATGAGGGCAAGTTTAGTATGATTTATGCCTTTCAGCAAAGTATTGGTTTTGAAAAAGTGTTGAATGGCTTTACAGAAATCATGTTTAACAATATGCCGACATTTTTGAAAAAACATTGCCGAAAATCCATCAGGACCAGGAGAGCTAGATGATTTCATATTTAAAATGGTATCATGAATTTCATCAGGAGTAATAATCTTGATTAAATTATTAGCTTGGTCATTAGTGATATTATTAATAGGTAAGTCATTTAGGACATGAATATTAGCTACAGAGTCTGTATGAGCAAAAAGAAATTTATAATAATTAAGAAAAGATTGCTTTATGCTAGAATGAGTGTTAACTTCAAAACCATGCCTATCTTTAATCCTATGTATTAAAGCAGAAGTCTTCTTAAGTTTCAAGGAATTGTGAAAATTTTTAGTGTTTCTATCTCCACCAATATCCCATTTTAGTTTATTTTTTTCATGGAGCATTTGAAGTTCAGCTTTGATAGCTATTTTCAAGCTTTTGGTAAGGTCATTAGCTTTATTAGACAGCGTTAAACTACTGGGATTATTCTGCAATTGAATATGAATATCATTAAGTTCAGAGCTTAATTTGGTGGAAAGAAGGTTTCCCGTACCATACTTATTTAAAGACCAAGCTTTAATGGAAGCTTTACAATCTTTAAGCTTGGATTGAAGAATAAACATAGGATTGCCATATTTGGGAATGTCCCATACATGCTCAATCAAAGGAAAAAATTCAGGATCAGCAAACCAACTATTAAAAAAATTAAAAGAAGAAGGACCTTTAATGCATCTATTTCCCCAATCCATAATGATAGGACTACGATCAGATAGAGATGGGGTAAGGAAAATAGAAAGCAAAGAAGGCCAAGCATTGAAAGCAGCAGTATTAAAATAAGACCGATCCAATTTGCAAAAGGTTCTGTTACCTGATCTGCTACAGTTATTCCATGTGTAAAAAACACCTGATTTTGGAACTTCCTGAAGATGAGAAAGAAGGATTGCATTATTAAGTGGAGCAACATCCACCAGAGCCAATGGTAACCCACCCACCTTATCCTCAGAATTCTGCATACAATTAAAGTCACCTAGGAAAATCCAAGGGATAGTTGTGTGCAAAGTAGGAAGAATGTCAAGAAAAATCTGCCTATTAGCTTTCACATTATCGGCATACATAAAGGTAGAGTTAAATTTGAAATTTTTAGACAAGTGATCAATATTGCAGTGGATGAATTGTCTATGTGTTTCAGAAGCATTAATTGAATACACTTGGGGATTCCACAATATCGACAGCCACCCAAAAGAGGCAGCAATATGATTGTGAATAAAAGCCCAACCAGGGGCTATACGATTTGCAAATATGTTAGTTTCTGCTTCAGAATATTTAGTTTCACTGATGCATATAATTCCCTATTTGTTGCCCTTGATAAGAAGTTTGATTTCATATACTTTGGCATCATCATGCCCACCACGAATTTTCCAATATCCTATGTTATCTATCATCATAACTTTTTGTGTTTATTGGCAGATTGCCGAGTAAACCTATGTGGCCCTTGTAATTTAGCAGAGGCATACTTTTTATTTTTTTGTGAATTCTTTGTAGTGAGCTTGGCCATAATTTGCTCTTGATTGTATTCATAGCCTTCATTCATGTCATCTTCCGAACAGAATTCAGCATCTGATGATGATCCTATATTGGCTTCAATAGTGTTATCCTTTGTTGGAGTAAAAAGAGGAATTTCTTGGGGTGGTTTTAAATTAGCATATGGGCTGTCTGATGTATTAACATTAGTGATCATAGAAGATGTAGCAACTGTTGTAGGATTATTAAACCGATTAATAGGAGAGCAATTAAGAACTGGTGTCTCCTTTTCATTGTGCTTACTTCGAGTAGTCTCTTGCTGATGTTTGCTTACTTCATTTTCAGTTTGAACATGCTTCTTTTGAGAACTATTGTAAATAACAGAGTGATCCACACACTGCTAATTTACAATAATGTCAGGTTCCACTCCCCCGTTCTCTTCTATTAATTCTCCTTCCTCTATTTCAGTAAGAATGGAAAAGGCATTACATGTTTCAATTGGATTTTGAGTTACACCCTGAATCTGAATATCTTTGGTAACCTGTAATGAATCCGAATTATTTAAAATACTTAAGTCCTCTTCTGTGATCTTTTTACCTATGTTTGGCTCCACCAATTTATGATTCACTTGATTAGCTTTAGGCTTCCATCTTTGTTGCCTATTCTTCATATTGTCACCATGAGGGTTCCTATGCAATGTAGTTTTACTTTTAATTGTAGGAACCGTTTCATTAGCCAAACCTTCATTTTCACTGCTATTTTTCCCTTCCATTTTACTTTTGTCCATATCACAATTTTTCGTCGAGTGACCAAAGACTTTACAGTCAGTACATATAAGAGGCCTCCAAGATTACTCAATGTATACTTTTTGACATGTCTCAACTCCATCTCCTATTAATAAAAATTCAGGTAGCTCTTTATCAGGAGATATTTCAACTAAACATTTAGCATATTCCATTCTTTCACGCTTTTCAGTAGCTTCATTGAAGCAAACCAGCTTCCCCAGATGACAGGCAATCCAATTAATACCAATTAGGGTCCATGCAATATGGGGAATATTATAGAGTTGGATCCATATGGGAACTAATCTAACTTGAGATTGAAACGAACCAAACGCTGGTTTCCAAGTAGTAATGACAAACATTTGACCTCGTATAAAAGTAGGATCGGCATGAAGAACAAAATGCTCATCCTCAGGACAAGAAAACTTGAAAAAATAATTAGCACCATCGGATTTTATGTCATATGAAACTTTCAGTTTCCAAAGTTTTTTAAAATGTGAAACCACCGCCATGTAATTCACTGGAACACCCAGGAAGAAGCCCACAAGATATCCTTCCCAATAACTCATACCTTCTGACACCAACACTTCAGGGGGAGGAAGCGGCGAACCTTGATAGTCAAGATTGAACTCCGTTGGAATATATGAGCCAGCATTCCTAGGCTTAGAAGCAAACAAAGAGGACCATGAAAGAGGAGAGGTAGAAGAAGAAGTCTTTGGGGGAGGTCCTGATAGCACAGGAGAGGGAGGTGCTGGGATCGGGGGTGAATCATTGTCCGGAGGATCTGAAGGTATAGGGAGGAGGGATGAGAGCAGGAGGGATAATGTCATGTGGCGGAGAGGAAATTAGAGATAGGCATGGAAAAGAAGAAGAAGGAACGGTAAAATCAGAAATAGCCATTGCAATGGACGCCATCAAAATAGCCGTTTTTGACGGTACATTAGATTTGAAAACTTTGGGGCCAAGGAAACTATGTTTGCCCTGGCCTTTGGTTAAGCCGGTTTTATAAGTGGCCGTGCACTATGTCTCATTATTGTGGCCGTTGGGATTCGAACCGGTTCCACTACAACCACATGTAGCAACTCCACTATGTCTTAACCACTGGACCACTAGAACTTGACAAAACTTTGGGGCCAAGGAAACTATGTTTGCCCTGGCCTTTGGTTAAGCCGGTTTTATAAGTGGTCGTACACTATGTCTCATTATTGTGGCCGCTGGGATTCGAACCGGTGCCACTACAACCACATGCAGCAACTCCACTATGTCTTAACCACTGGACCAATAGAACTTGACAAAACTTTGGGGCCAAGGAGACTATGTCACCCTGGCCTTTGGTTAAGCCGGTTTTATAAGTGGCCGTGCACTATGTCTCATTATTGTGGCCGCTGGGAATCGAACCGGTGCCACTACAACACAATGTAGCAACTCCACTTTGTCGAAACCACTGGACCACTAGAACTTGACATTATGAGATTTTTTATGAAATTATTTAAATGGGTTTTAAGGATAAAACGTATCCTTAAAACCCATTTAAATAATTTAAATTGGTTTTAAGGATAAAACGTAAGTTTTAGACCTCCAATCGATTTGATTTTCTAATATGTTGAATAAAATATTATTTTGAAGACGTGATTTTAATTTCATAATTTTCCAAGCAAAAATGAATATTTTATGAATTTCGTAAGGTGGAAATAGTTTCTACCTCTGGTTTTTATTATATAATTAAATAGTTTTTTGTTTTCGAAATTTTGATATATGAAATAATATGTTAATTCCGAATTTCTGTGATTCTAGGGGATTTTCTCAATTTTTTATGGATTATTTGAATTGATTATGCTAGATAAGCATTTAAATTAATAATTATTTAAGGGTATTATTTAATTAAAGTTGATATATGTTTTGGAAAAGTAAAACTAGTTATCGAATTTTTTTAAAAGATTTGGACAGAAGTATATTGTTATCTAATAGAAATATGACAAAGAACAAGATATGGTGAAAAGAGAATGTTTTTAATAGAGATAAAACAGTTTTAATATTACTTACAAAATTATCGTCATCGTAATTGATGTCGTAATCATCTAGCCGCAGCAATGCTATTCAACGTTAGCTGTAGTGGTGCATAGGATATCGACCTTAATTGGTATGGAATTAATCCACTTGGTTGAAGTGAGAAGTATGAGTAAGGTCGACATTCATGCCTTCCGCATCAATGATGCCGCATTTCTTTATGTCGTACATCAATGCCGCATGGCAATGCCGTAAGTTTTCACCATTGTCATGGCTTAAGGCAGTAATGCCACAAGCATTATATTTGATATTAATTATTTTGTGGCAAAGATGCCGCTATTATTTGGTTTTGATATAAGGAAACTTTATATCTTGGTTTGTCACTGCCGACACCCTATGTTTTACGGCATAGAGTCGAAGAACAATGTTTTACGGCATAAAGTCGAACTATTTTGTTTTAGGGCGTAGAACGGAAGCACTATTTTTTCAACGTTAATCGTTAATGCCATAAGTGACTTATTTAGATGATAATGACAAGCGGCATTGATGCTGCTACTCTTTAGTTCAATGTCGGCGAGGCTTTTTTGTGATAAATAAAAGTATGTTTTAAAGAGGCAAGATAGCCTATGTTTAAGAAGGTTGATAACCTTATGATTTCGGCAGTTAGCTACGTTCTTTATAAAATCAAGTTTTTGTTTTCTAACCTTAAATAGAGGTTTAACATTGTATAGCGTGGCATGAATGCCGCATATTTTCTGTATTAACAGTTGTGAGCCATAAGTTTTATTTGATGTTGTTCATTGGGGATACCAATGTAGATTAACTTTGACACACTATATGGTCTAGAAATTAACATTATTCATTGGGGATACCAATGTATATCAAATTGACACCATTGTTTAATGAATCGATATTAATCATTGGGGATACCAATGTATTTAATTTTAAAATTTCGGCACAGATCATTGGGGATACGAATGTGTATCATTTTGGGATGTATAAGTTTAAGCGGTATTCAACCTAATTGAGGACGTCAATAGGCATAGGTTGAACATTTAGGTTAAATATGGATTAGATTGATAAGTGATAGGTTCATAGTTAACCTAGAAAAACTACATAATGTGTGATGGATAGTCCACATTATGCCGGAGATGAATAGTCTCTATATTGTTAATGAAGGATTTATAGTCATCCTAGGAAAACTATAGGATGTGGGATGGATATCCACGTCATTTTAAATAAATGAAATATATGCGATGGATAGTCCATATACTTTGACAATGAAACCATATGCGATGGGTAGACCATATGGTAGGGGACGGGTAATCCAAATAATGATTGCATGTGAAATTAGTAGCATATATAAATATAGAATAGATAATCATTTGAAATTAAGATACATAGTCAGACGAGAATTAAGATGGATAGTCAGATGAAATTAAGATGGATAATCTAATGAATTTGGACGGGTAATCCAGTATATGTTGCCTGACTGAAAATGCTTATTTTTTTATTCTAACCATTATGGATGCAAGAGCACAGTATATGGTTAATGTGTTTTGGTTAAAATACTAGTGATGAGAAAACTCATTGCACTCAACGTCATAGTCACTGGATATCTATTTTTGGTTTGAGATGATAGGTTATTTTTCATACCACACCGTTTGTTTGACATGAAGTTTATGTTTTTCCCCCTAAACTCTCGGGTACCCATTTGAGCAGGTCGGGAGTAAGGGATTTTCAAATTTCTGGCTAGACGAATAAGCTTCCAAAGATGTGCAAGAGGCAATCTAGCTATATTAGAAGTTCTTATTTATCCGCTCTGTCGTTTTGGATGTAATGAGAAAGTTTTATAATTGCTAAGTATTAGACTCTGATCAACCAATATGGCCTTTTCAGATGTGGCTCTTGATGTATTTTGTAATAATTATATTTTCTCTGAATGTGGGATTACTAATCCGATTATGTAATGAATATGAAATGTTATTTATGAAATGCAATGTGAAAACGTGTTATTTAATTGTGTTTGAAAATTTTCACATTCATGTGTTTTGATTATCGATATGATTAACATAGCCATATTTTATCACCGGAAATAATACTATGGAGGACTGCAGCATCTATAGCACTTAGTTTCAGCCCTCAAAGTGGGGGATGTTACCTAAGTAAATGACATAATACAACTATCTATCTAAAACGTTCTCCAAATGATGGCTGAAATAACGGTTTGTAACAACAGTTTTTCTGAACAATTGTAATAAACTTATTTTTAACAATTGCTTATTTTTGCCAGTTGTAATAGAGATATATGTCAACTAATTAGTTTGACCATTGTATATATTTATATAGATATTTACAACCACTTATTTGCATTAAATTTTTTAGTATGTTCACAATTTCTTAAGATATTATAATAATTAGTAATTTATATTTAATAGAAAATATTTAATAATTGATCATTTATAAATGAAAATTTTTAGTTAATAATTTAAAAATGATAACTTAAAAAGCTAATAATTTATAATCCACTATATTTAATAATTGTTGATAAATAATTTGTAATTTCAAATTATTTTTAATAATTACTAATATATTACAATTAATTATAAATAAATAATAAATTAATAAATAATCTATAAGAATAATGTGCAAATAATAATATATACTTAATAGCCTTAATAATTTATTATAATTGATAATTCATAAATAATAATTGATAGATAATGAGTAATAAATTTAAATTAATTTTTATTATGTAAAAGTCTATAATTTATAATTTGCATATAATAGTAAACGATAATTAATATTTAACATCTAATAATTGAAAATTGATAATGCATAATGATTTGTAGTTAGTTAATTATAAAAAAAAAGCTAACTGGTTTCGTAGAGTTCTAAATACATAAGTTAGCAAAAATTCAAAAGTCTACAAAAATTCGAAAACTAATATCACTTAACACTGTGTGAAGTATTATTATTTGTAGCATTAAAAGTAAGCGTTTGATTGATAGTGATACTTAAATGTATTTTAAAAAGTAAATATAAATAAATTAAAATTTTATCCTAAATTTTCATCTTCCCACCAATTGTTTTTCATCGCCCCGCTTTTGCAAAGCGGTAAAAAAATTGTTTCGCTTCAGTTTAAAAAACTTCAAGTTTCGGATTCTAAATCAACATAACTTATATCAAGTCTCCCTCATCTCAAGCTCTCCCCGTCCTCTCCTTGCTTTGCTCCACCTACCTCTCCTTTGGACTAAATACAAACACGAATCCACCACCTTCCTAATGTTAATCCCCTTCCCCGACATCATTTATCATCTATAACCCTAATTCCCAACCTTCTCAACGCTTGCTAATTTAGCTTCTACTAAAAGAAAAGATAATTTCTACTTCAAGCAATTTGATTTCTACTTTAGTGATTCAATTTCTTTAATTTCTACTTCAGGGATCTGATTCCTATTTCAGGCGATTTTGTTCTCTAATAATGTTTTTATTATTCTCATCAAAAATTCTTTTGTTCTTCCTAGGAATATTACAGTTAGACAATAATCTCATTTCCCTTGTCATTCAGATGTTTCAATTTTTGAGAAAAATATTTGGTAGAAATTGATTGAAATAATGATCTATTTTTAGTTCTAGTTTATTAAATTTCGATTTTACTTTGCATTTTTTATAAATTTATATTTTATGTATGAAAGGGAATTAATCCATTATGGCAATATTATGGTCTCTATACTAATTCATAATGTTGCTAATTATTGATATAGAATGTTATTCACTCATTAGTATACTTTACTTCTAGGTTTAAACCTAGAATTACATGAGGAGAAAATTATATGTCGAGCAAAAAATGATTAAATTTTATCAGTTATAGTAAAATTTTTGAATAGGCGTGACACATCAACATTCGTAATATAACAAAGAAAAAATAACATATGCTTGGATGGAAGGTGTGAAGAAGCTCAAAGCATAAGTCTTTGTGTTTTTTAACACTTTATAAGCTTGCTTACAATTTGATTAAATGGTTTTCACTAGAAATATATTTTTATACTACCATGATCTTCGTTCTTACGTCACTACCATGAGTGACTTTATTACCGCAGTTTACTAAGTTTACTAATTATGCCCAGCATATGTAATTTACCTTCTAATCGGTCCATGTAACTATATCAAACAATTATTGTACAAGCTTTTAAGTTACATACATTTTCCTTCGTCAGGCATTGAAGAAAACTGTTATTGGTAGTAAACTGTAAACATTATTGTTGTAGGCATTTCTGCCCATAGCGTGGTGAATACAAAAAGGTGTCAATGAGCATAGAAATGCTTGGAATGTGCATAATAAAGTCGTCATTATGTAATTGCAAGGGCAAGACGAAGTGTGGGGGAAAAATTTGGCATAGCCAAATTATATACACAACGTACTTGTAAAATGTTCCTAAGGTCAATACATGCGCCTAGGTTGAAACTGCATCTCAATTCAAGCCACGGATTAGATGATACGATCATCTTAAAATCTGTCCACCACCTAACTGATTCAGGCCCCGCCTTAGGAAACTACTACCTATTTAGCAAAATGGAACATTCAAAGGCATTGGAATATTCTACACAATGATACAAAGTTAGTGGTCCAAGTTTCATTCAACTCTGACTTAAAATGAAGGAGTTATGGCATAAGAACATTTGTAGCTCAAGTTATTGAGAGTCATGCTTCGAACGGAGAGGTCTCTACCCAACCTCACATCGATAAATACCTTATAAACGAGCAAAACCATAGGGGAGAATTGATGAGCAATAACGGCAGATGAGTTACCACTGAAAATAGAGACCTCCAAACAGAGGCATCGCCGGACAGAGGCACCGCTGAACCGAGGTAACCATCAGGCACAGAGACCATCAGACAGAGGCACTACCGGACAGAAAAACCTCTAGAAAAGACATCGTCAGATCGAGGCACTATCGAATCTGGGCACTGTTAAACAAAGAGACCACCAGACATAGAGACTTCTAAACAAAGGCACTACCAAACTAAGTCTCCATAGAAATAAGGCACCATCAGACACAGAAACGACTAGACAGAGAGACCTTTAGACCAAAGCACCACCAGACCGAGATACTGCCAGATGAGACAACACCGGATAAAGAAACCTCCAAACGAGGCACCAATAAACAGTGGCGTAGTTGGACAAAGGAAGTGCTAGACAGCGAGATCTCTAGACCGACGCACCGCCAGACAATGTGACCATTGGACAGAGGCACCATCAAATAAAGAGATCATCGGACAAAGAGACCTCCAGACTAAGACATCATCGAACAGAGGCACCACTAGGTAGAGAAACCTCTAGACTGAGGCACTTCCATACCAAGGCACCACCAAATCGAAGCACCGCCAGGCAGGGACACCGACGAACCGAGGCACCACAAGGCTGAGGCAACATCGGACACCGTCAGACCGAGGCACTGTTTCTCAAGAGCACTACCGAACCAAAGTGGCCGAACCTAGGGCGTCGAATCAAGGATGCCGAGCAAGCTAAAATAGGAAACTCCAGACCAAATTTTGTATATACGAAAAGTACCAAACCTAGCATATTATACAGGGAAACTACCTTTTTTATTGGCGTGGCATACCTATAACTTCATTCCTATAAAAACAAAAGCATCCAATGGCAACTAAAGAGGGTTTAGGGGAGCCAATATGTAACATTCATACTTTCAACACCGTATAAAAAAATAAAATTTATTAAAACAAAAATGATTAAATTTTATTTGTGATAATTAGTAATTCAAAAACAAATTTTAGTTAATTAAATTTCATATGTTCCTTATTAAAATATTTAATAAGGGCTTCTGCATATCCTCTGCGACATTCATAAAGTCCTTTATAAAATCTATGAAACACATCATTTGCAAATCCAATGTCGAGTGTTAAAACAACTAAAGCTGATTTTAACACAGGTACATCATTAACAATCAGTAATGTGTTGTTTACTTATGGTTTAGAAATATTTATGTATGATTTAACATTTTTTCTTATGGGCACACGCTTCCTCTGCATTTTTATTGACAATCAAACAGTTGATATTTCTATCAAAATATTTGTTCAATTTTGATGTTGTTGAATGAAACTTATGCATTTATTATTGGATCATATCCCAAAAATCACAAACTCAATATTGCTTCAAGTGACTTTGAGTCATTTTTGTTACCATGTGTAAACATTTTACTCTAAACCACTAATTAGAATTTTTTTTATTTTAACACATATGTACCAAAATATAAAGTCACAGCATATGAAAATTTTGTGAGTACAATCTGAACCAACTTGAGCATATCGAATCGTTAATGTGCTATGTTAATTTCAACAATTGAAATGAATGGTATTATTCTTATCATTGTGGCTCACTTTATTCCAACTACATTTGTCTTTCTCTTAAAGACACATTTGTGGCTAATCGATCATATCTCTTCGGATACAGCCATCAAAATTATATTTTGATAACGTACTTGGAATCTATTTCGGATTCGTGCATTATACCATGTAATTAATTGTTTAATTAAACAATCGAGGATTGTTTATTCTTGACATTGACAAGAAACTCGCAGTTTCTCTATAATGTACAAGAATACTCATTATACATTCTAATGTATTTGTTTTCATTTAGGTTCGGCCAATTTCAATTCATCCTTTATAATTAGTGTTATCATTGGATCGTACCAAATTCATTTTATACAAATAATTTCTTAAAGAAACTTCTTTGCTATGAAGTTGGTAATTCTTGAAACTACAGCTGTTTCTTAATGCAATGGAACGTCGTTCATAAGCACTTTATGAATTTCCTTACATAAAATGATTTTAAATTGGTTCATAATATATTTATGTTCATAACATAATTTTAGTCATCTAATAACTATGGTTTCCCAAATTCTTTAAGAACGATTCATACAAGATTCCTTATGTATAATTATTACGTGCAGTCTTTTGACTCACACAACCAGCCAACTCCTTGGCCTAGGATGCATAGGGGTTTCTTATGAACCATTATATTATTTGGTTTTATAAACTATTCTTTCGATGATATTAATTTTAACCATATGTACTACTCTTAAGAACACACCTTATAGTAAGAATTTAACTCAACTTTACTCATCACTTATCGTTGTTACGGCTGGTCATTTCGACCTTCGAATGTCAACACTAATAGATCCATGGTATTCTTGTGCCGAGCATGCAAGTGCCGAGAAGATAGATTGTTAGGATAAAAAAAAAGAATAGGAAACAGAACAAGAAAGAAGAGCATAGAATATCATAATCTCACAACAGAATGATAAACTATAATATTAAAATGCATTACAAAACTATCACTCTAATATACATAACATTTCTGAGTTAAAATTTTAAATACTATCGCCACCCTGGACAATTATAAAAAATGTCCTCACAAACGATGATATAATCATAATAGTGATGCAGTGGAAATAAGAATACTATGGTAGGTAAAAAATCTAACTCATCTCCTCGAGCCCCAATGAATATCCACCTAAAACCTTCCGTTCTCAGAATACTTGATGCAGCCCAGGCTAGAAGGATAAGTCGCATACGAGATAAGGGCATGTATTTAAGTCGTTCACAACTTAGGAGGGTAGATTTAAGTCGTTTTCGACTTAACTGGAGACCAGAGGAATCACGTGGGAAAGGAATACGAGTTAATGAAGAAGGTTTGAGTCGTCGCCGAGCTAACTGGAGGCCAGAGGGAAAACGGTGCCGAGTTAACGACCTAACTCTAATGGGTCACGACCTAAGGAAGGGTTTTAAGTCGTTCACGAGTCAACGACTTAAGAAGGCGGTCTTAAGGCGTCTACGGCTTAAAGGGGGGCTTAAGTCGGTCGGTCATGATGAGTTGTTTGAGGAGATACTGCAGGGAGCTTGGGAGCTTAAGTCGCGGCTTGTTTAAGTCGTTATGTGTTTGTAGTTTCTTGAGTCGTGAGTCGTTAGGACGTAAACGACCTAACTGTTATAACCATGTGTCGTGTTGAGTCGGCCTTGTGTTGTAAAGTCGCGAGTCTTTGAGTCGTGGTATGTTAAGTCGGTCATATGGAGTATGACCTGAGTTAAGTCGGCAAGGGATGTAAGTTGTATGTCGGTCTTGTGAGTGTGTGGTGTTGTAATATGCTGAGTCGTTGTAAATAAGTCGTTGCCGACTTAGTTAAGTCGTAAGTCGTACACGACTTAAGGCCTGGGTCGAAAACACTATAAATAGGGAGTGAGTTGTACATTTCAAGTTGGTTGATTTTGGAATAAAATTTCTTGTTGATTGCTGTGTGCTTTCAACTTAAATTGGTAGTTGAGTGTAATCTCCTATCTCCACTTTCGGATATCCGAGTGCGCTCGAATCAATGATTGTTGAAGCCGATTCGCGGAATCAAGTGCGCTTGATCAACGCTTGAAGAATTGAAGATCTTCTCTCACGGTATCGTGCGCGATCAACGTGTCGAAGATAGCTAGAATTCGATATCTTTGTGATCAACGAATTTGGGCCTTTCAGTATCTTCAATCCACCGATTGCTACATTTCATCGATTTCATCGTTTTCGTAATATCCACTGCGTCAGTTTTGGTATCAGAGCTAAACTTAGCCAATCATAGCTAAGCCGAGACTTGGAGCCAATTTTTGAAGTTGAAGTTTGAAGTTGTTGTTCATCGTGTTCATCTTGAAGTTGCAACGAGTCTGAAGATTTTGATCCATTTCATTTTGGATCAAACTTGGAAGAGTGTTTGAGTTTGGTCGCGAGATCTTTGCATGCCAAAGTTGAAGGAGAAGTGCTTGGAGCCGTGTGTGCTTTGTTGAGCCGAGTCGACCTAACCATAGGTCGTTACCTATTGCCGAGCTAAGGTGATAAGTCGCAAGGCCTATTCGAGCTAAGTAAGGTCGAGTCAAGTTGCAAGTGAGCCGAGCTTGTTTGCTTTGTGTTGAAGTTTTGTGTTCGATTTGTTGAAGTATTTGAGAAGTTTTGAAGTGTTTGTGAAGAGTTCCAATCATGCCGCCAACGAGAGCTAATCATCATCAAAACGTTGAAGCTTTGTATAGAAGAGAAGAAGCCGAGCTTATGAAACAACGTATTAATGAGAAATTCGGTGAAGGCATTGGAAAGTTAGAGAAGTTGATGAATGATTTGAATCAAACTCAAAGGAGGAGATCACCAAATTCGAACCATGGAGGAAACCGAGTTTCGCCATCGGTTACGGAAGCGAGGAGGGTATCACCGCATTCTTTTAGAGATAAAAGAGAAACATCAATTTCATCACGGAGAGATCATCATGACTATGGACATGAAGAGAGAAGAAGTCAACGTGAATTTGATAATGTGGCGTATAAAGATGAAGAGAGACATAGTCAAAGAAGCATGCATGAACGAAGGATTGATAATGGTCGAGATCGATGTAGGCGTACTTTTGATTTTGATGAAGAAGGTGATAGAGCTAGCATTCATTATCAAGATCGAGACCAAGTTCGAAATTCTCATCGAAATGTTGAAGATGATCGTCGATGGGAATCGGGTATGAAGATGGAAATTCCAGAGTTCAAGGGTGGAATGATAGCTGAAGAGTTCTTAGATTGGTTGTCAAATGTGGAGGAAATCTTTGATTTCAAGGAGGTTCCGGAGAATGGAAGGGTGAAGTTAGTTGCTACTAGGTTGAGGGGGAGAGCTTTGGCGTGGTGGCAGCAAACTAAACTTACACGGGAGAGAATGGGAAATTCAAAGATTGAATCATGGGATAAGATGAAGAAGTTGATGAAGGCTACATTCTTACCTTATAACTATCAATCACTAATGTACCAGAGATTGCAGAATCTAAGGCAAGGGGCGAAGTCAGTTAATGATTATGCAGATGAATTTTACCAACTCATTGCCAAAAATGATACTATGGAGACGGAAGAACAACTAACTGCTAGATTTGTTGGAGGGTTGCGAATGCAGATCCAGGATATGGTTAATATGTTTGACCCAAGATCTGTGGCGGAGGCACATCAGAAAGCGTTGGCTTGGGAGAAGCAGGGAAGGCGTGGAGGTGGTGTGTTTACAAACTCCAACAATCAAGTGAAGGGTGTTAGTGGAAGTTCTAATGTTTCTAAACCTATCAGTAAACCAGTTGTGAAGGAGATTGAGAAGGCGAAAATTAGCAGTGGTTTCAAATGTTATAATTGTCAGGAGTTGGGTCACAAAAGCAATGAATGTCTGAAGCCGAAGAAGAGAGCAATGGTTGCTGAGATTGAGGATGATGGTGAGGAGGCAGAATGTTCAAATACACCTTATGTCGAGGAGGAAGAAGAATTGTCTGGAGATGAAGGTTGTAATCTTATGATGAGGAGGTCATGTCTTACACCAAAGCAAGAAGAGGATTCTAGTTGGTTGAGAGGCAATATTTTCAGTCGACATGCACTATTCTAGGGAAAGTTTGCAAGTTCGTTATTGATGCTGGAAGCTATGATAATATTATCTCTACTGAAGCAGTAAGGAAGTTGAACTGGAAGACTGAGAAGCATCCTAAACCGTACAAGCTAGCATGGTTAAGGAAGGGAGGTGAAGTGAAGGTGTGTCGAAGGGCTTGTGTGAAATTTTCTATTGGAAAGAAGTACAAAGATGAAATTTGGTGTGACATTGTAGACATGGATGTGTGTCATCTATTGTTGGGCAGACCATGGCAGTTTGATAGAGCAGTACAACATGATGGACGTGCTAATAGCTATAGTTTCATGTTCGAAGGTACTAAAATCACTTTAGTTCCCAAGAAGCAGCAACAGAAGGAAAGCAAGCTAGAAGAGATCGAAGAACTGAAAACTTTGCTATCTTTGAAGGAGTTTGTCAAGGAGGTTGAAGAGGAGCCTGAAGCACTCTTGTTGATTGGACGAGATTGTAGTGAAGAGGTTGAAATTCTAGAAGAAGCGAAGCCAGTTTTGAAAGAATTTGAAGACGTATTTCCAGAAGAGTTACCTAAGGAGTTACCGCCACTGAGAGACATTCAACATCAAATCGATCTTGTTCCGGGAGCAGTGTTACCACATCGACCACATTATCGAATGAGTCCGAAGGAACATGAGGAGTTGCGAAGGCAAGTGGAAAAGTTGTTAGAACAGGGACGTGTTCAGGAAAGCTTGAGTCCTTGTGCAGTACCAGCATTGTTGGTGCCAAAGAAGGATGGAACATGGAGAATGTGTACCGATAGTAGAGCTTTGAATAAGATTACTGTTCGCTATAGATTTCCTATGCCAAGGTTGGATGACTTGCTAGATCAGTTGAGTGGGGCAACTATCTTTTCGAAGATTGATTTGAAGAGTGGTTATCATCAAATTCGAATTAGACCAGGAGACGAATGGAAGACCGCATTCAAGACAAGGGAAGGATTGTATGAATGGTTGGTTATGCCGTTTGGTCTATTGAATGCACCGAGTACATTTATGAGGGTGATGAATCAAATTTTCAGACCGTACACTGGAAAGTTTGTTGTCGTTTACTTTGATGATATTCTGATTTATAGTGCGAGCACAAAGGAGCATGTAGAGCATTTGAGAAAGGTGTTGATTATTCTTCGTGAGGAACAATTTTATGCAGCTACGAAGAAATGTGTGTTCATGACTCGAAGTGTGTTATTTTTGGGATACGTTGTGTCAGGAGAAGGTATACAGGTGGATCAGAGTAAAGTTGAAGCTATTAGAAATTGGCCACAGCCGAGAACTATCACTGAAGTTAGAAGTTTTCATGGATTGGCATCATTCTACCGAAGGTTCATTCCACATTTCAGTAGCGTGATGGCACCAGTCACTGATTGTATGAAAGGGAAGCAGTTTTCTTGGTCAGAGGAAGCGGGGGGTACTTTTGAACGAATTAAAGAACTTTTGAAGACAGCACCGATTCTTGTTTTACCAGATTTTCAGTTGTTGTTTGAATTGCATACTGATGCGTCGAAGGTGGGAATTGGTGGAGTTTTGAGTCAGAAAGGAAGACCAGTTGCATATTTCAGTGAGAAGTTATCAGGGGCAAAGATGAGATATAGTACATACGATGTTGAGTTTTACGCAATTGTTCAGGCTGTTAAGCACTGGAGACATTATCTATTTCAGAAAGAGTTTGTTCTTTACACTGATCATGAGACGTTGAAGCATTTGCAAGGACAGGATAAGATTTCAGTGAGACATGCATCATGGATTGCCTATTTACAGCAGTTTACTTTTGTTGTGAAGCACAAATCTGGGGTAACAAATCGTGTAGCTGATGCTTTGAGTAGGAGGAGTCATTTGTTGACTACAATGAAAGTTGAGGTGACAGGGTTTGAATTATTGCCAGAATTGATTGACGAAGATCCTTACTTTGCCAAGTTCGTTGAGAAAGTTAAGGATGGAGATACTAATGAATTTATGTTGGTTGATGGATTCTTGTTTAAAGGAAATCGATTATGTATTCCAGAGAGCAGTTTGAGATTGAAGATTATCAAAGAGTTGCACGAGGAAGGACATGTGGGCTGTGATCGTACATTGCATTTGATTTCTCAATCTTACTTTTGGCCGTCAATGAGGAAAGAGGTTGAAAGTTTTGTGCAGAGATGTCATATATGTCAGGTTTCGAAGGGAATAGCGACAAATGCAGGATTGTATATGCCGTTACCTGTGCCGACTAAACCATGGGTTGATATCAGTATGGATTTCGTTTTGGGTTTGCCTAGAACTCAAAGGGGGAATGATTATATATTTGTTGTGGTAGACAGATTTTCGAAGATGGCACATTTTATTGCTTGTAAGAAGACGGCGGACGCTATTCATGTTGCTCAGTTATTTTTCAAGGAGATCTATCGACTTCATGGATTACCAGAGTCTATTGTGTCGGATAGAGATACTCGTTTTATGAGTCATTTTTGGCTAAGTTTATGGAAGATGGTTGGAACGAAGCTAAACTTTAGCAGCGCCTATCATCCGCAAACAGATGGACAGACAGAAGTTGTTAACAGATCGCTGGGGAATTTACTGCGGTGTCTTGTGAAGGACGATCTGAAGAGTTGGGACATGAAGTTATGCCAAGCAGAGTTTGCGCATAATCATGCAGTGAATCGTAGTACAGGATTCAGTCCATTTAAGATCGTATATTCAAGCTTGCCAAGGGGACCGTTGGATTTGACAGTAGTACCACAACCAAAGGGGACGGTTAAACGAGCTGTAGACTTTGTTAATGGGTTAACTGAATGTCATAAAATCATTCAGGAACGATTGGAGAAAGCAAATGAGAAGTATAAGTAGACTACAGATTTGAAGCGACGAAATGTTGAATTTAACGAAGGAGATTTGGTGTATGCTGTGTTAACAAAAGATCGTTTTCCAGTAGGCGCTTATAACAAGTTGAAAGCCAGAAAAATTGGTCCAGTAGAAGTTGTGAAACGGATCAATGAGAATGCTTATAAGTTGAAGCTGCCGGAGGATGTATACACTTCTGACGTATTCAATGTTAAGCATCTTGTGCCATATTATTGAGATGGACAATCTGACGTGGAAGAATTTACAAATTCGAGGACGAATTTTTCTCAACCAGGAGAGGATGATGCAGCCCAGGCTAGAAGGATAAGTCGCATACGAGATAAGGGCATGTATTTAAGTCGTTCACAACTTAGGAGGGTAGATTTAAGTCGTCTCCGACTTAACTGGAGACCAGAGGAATCACGTGGGAAAGGAATACGAGTTAATGAAGAAGGTTTGAGTCGTCGCCGAGCTAACCGGAGGCCAGAGGGAAAATGGTGCTGAGTTAACGACCTAACTCTAATGGGTCACGACCTAAGGAAGGGTTTTAAGTCATTCACGAGTCAACGACTTAAGAAGGTGGTCTTAAGGCGTCTACGGCTTAATGGGGGGCTTAAGTCGGTCGGTCATGATGAGTTGTTTGAGGAGATACTGCAGGGAGCTTGGGAGCTTAAGTCGCGGCTTGTTTAAGTCGTTATGTGTTTGTAGTTTCTTGAGTCGTGAGTCGTTAGGACGTAAACGACCTAACTGTTATAACCATGTGTCGTGTTGAGTCGGCCTTGTGTTGTAAAGTCGCGAGTCTTTGAGTCGTGGTATGTTAAGTCGGTCATATGGAGTATGACCTGAGTTAAGTCGGCAAGGGATGTAAGTTGTATGTCGGTCTTGTGAGTGTGTGGTGTTGTAATATGTTGAGTCGTTGTAAATAAGTCGTTGCCGACTTAGTTAAGTCGTAAGTCGTACACGACTTAGGGCCTGGGTCGAAAACACTATAAATAGGGAGTGAGTTGTACATTTCAAGTTGGTTGATTTTGGAATAAAATTTCTTGTTGATTGTTGTGTGCTTTCATCTTAAATTGGTAGTTGAGTGTAATCTCCTATCTCCACTTTTGGATATTCGAGTGCGCTCGAATCAACGATTGTTGAAACCGATTCGCGGAATCAAGTGCGCCTGATCAACGCTTGAAGAATTGAAGATCTTCTCTCACGGTATCGTGCGCGATCAACGTGTCGAAGATAGCTAGAATTCGGTATCTTTGTGATCAACGAATTTGGGCTTTTCAGTATCTTCAATCCACCGATTGCTACATTTCATCGATTTCATCGTTTTCGTAATATCCGCTGCGTCAATACTCAAAAGAGCATTCAAGGAATTTAGAAAAAATATCATGTGTTATGCATAAGTCTAGTATAAGAAACTCAAGAACCACTCATTAATAAGTTCATAAGGTAATATAATTAGTAATGTCTAGGATGAATAATATAAAGTAAAAATAACTATGCTGCTTGCATCTCATGA
The DNA here is from genome assembly GCA_030765085.1 of Allium cepa. Lineage (NCBI taxonomy): Eukaryota > Viridiplantae > Streptophyta > Magnoliopsida > Asparagales > Amaryllidaceae > Allium > Allium cepa. The sequence continues at coordinate 1,036,840,138 of CM060928.1, forward strand.
CACAACAATATTAGAAGTATATCTAAAAATGCCAAGATACATTCGCATAATGGATTTTCCGCGAGATATCTTCGGTCAAGCCAAAATCCAATCTCTTACACAAGGGTCAAAAACTACCTCTGAGCAGCAAGATAAAATATGTTAATTAGGAGAAACATGTTCGGTCCACGTCTAGACACGTGATCCCAAATATCATTACCTCCTGCGTGCAAAATCGATAAGCTTGCTCTAGATTTGGAGTGATAATATCCTGCATGGGTCAGCTGAAACCTAAAATATGAGGCTTTCTTTATTTTCTATAATTTTCAATGCCGAGGTTATGTCCGGCATCTCTCACATGAGTTTTCATCACTCGGACAGAACATGAATCTCTATATAGATTCGCACGTATGTCCTCCGACGGATGTTGTTGATGCCTCTTCCTTAAACTTAACTTTAGGTCATACAGTTCAACTCTATAGCATTCCACCTTACACTCATTTCTAGAACATATAAAACCCGTATATCATTTTTGAAGTGGTATTCGATAAGTAGACACTTACCGATCCTGGTTTCTTCAATTTTGTTAATTTTAACAACAATGAAAACAGTCTCATATGGAATCAAGTTTCATATACTTATCACGTTTTTGACCTTTTCAAATTACATTATTCATCGGTCAAGAGTGATGCCAGGTAAGTTAGAGCATTGGTTGCATCAAAGCCTTGCCTTGACACTTCATTCTTAACTCTTACGGATTGACAAGCCTACTTCATTAGCTTTTAGTGCTATGTACATGACTAAATACATTCTACAAATGACTGAACACATAAAGCACGATCAATTAACACAGATCACAATTAAGTCACATAAGCGACTGCTAATCCCCTTTTTAAGTAATTAATCCTTCATATATATATATATATATATATATATATATATATATATATATATATTGAAACCTCTTCAAATAGTAAAACTTCTTTTGTCTAGTAAAACTTCCCTTTATCAATTTCTATTATTCATTTGTACTCTTTTCAATAATTCAAAAAGTATTCATATACTAATCTAAAATGGTATAAGTATATTCACACATGACTAACAAGATTCCTTACTATAAACCATTACTTTTTCCATCTATTTAGAAACGATTCCATATTTTTATGTAACATTCCTAGATTTTAGCTAGAATTAATTTGATAATTTATTTAATTTTTGGAATTAGATTATGAATTTAATAGGGAACTAATTTGAATATGTGGGAATAAATATATATAGTAGATTGTGAAAGATAATAGATTGGAAATTGAAGAATAAAAATAAAGTTTGTAAAAATGGTTTTTACATTGGGAATTCTAAAATAAAATATATATTGTAAATAGAACTTTAATTTAAAAATTCAGGGATAAGTATCTTATAAATAAAAATTGGATTTGTTAACCTTGTATTTTGAAAAATTAAAGTATATATGTATATAAGATTTTTTATTTGTGTATAATTGATTTTCAAATCATTTTTCTTTATATAGGTACAAATATAAATATTAATTCATTTAAACTATAAAATTTAAAATTTAAATAAAAAATATAAGTGAGATTTAATAAAAAAATTAAAATACTTTTCTTTTATATACTTGAGAATAAATATAAAGGCTTTGATATGAATTTACCTTTTGAAAATATAAATATAAGATTTAAAATACATAACTCATAAATTAAAACAATGCAAGGTTTAAACACAATTTAAGTAATATTTGACATTTGTAAAATAAGGAGGTAAATAGAATAACAAGTGAAAGGGTTGTAAATTATTTATAAATAAAATAAAGAAAAGGGTTTAAAAACATAATTCTTAAGTATATAAAAGTATAAATATATGTAAATGTAAAGTTAAATAAAATTTAACGAAGGATATAAACACAAAATATATACATCTTGACATTTGTAAAATGAATTTTTATATATGTTAACAAGTGTAAGCCTTGTTGACAAATGGCAATTTGATTTTTCTTTAAAAATTTAATATAATAACATATTATTAGAAGAAAACCCAACTATTATTAGTTTTCTCAAAACTGAAAACAAAATGTATGAGATCAAATCAAAACACGAAAGCAAATTAAAACCAGAAAAATGAAATCCAAAACCTGGCAATCAACATTTCAATCAAACTCAACATCAATAACCACTTGCATGTTCATATCTGAAGCAAGCTAAGTTTCAAGCAAACAACCTGAATCAAAGATCAGGTTTTAAAAAGAAAATCTGAAAATCGAACAAGTATAAAGGAGATTAAGCCAGGGAAATCAAACAAAGCAGTTCAAAATCAAAAATATGTTCATAGTTACAACATGGAAGCTTAGATAAAAAAAAAGTAATTCTGTTCAAAAGGAAATTTGAAAACAAAGCATCAAGCTCAAAACAATTCGAAGATCAGGATCAAAGCAATTCAACATCAAGGCAGATTCAATAATTCCAGTTTTAAAAAAAAATTAAAGTAGTTCCAAGCCTATCTCTGTTCTTCATCATGACCGGTGAGCAAACCACTTAACCCTGATTGTAGCTTGATGATTTCGGAAGTGTGATATGAAATGTTTTTGAATGATGGTGTGAACTCGCTTGCATGTTTGAATATATAGATTTAATTGTGCATGTCGGGAATAGACATGAATGTATGCTCCAAATTTTACAGGTTTTAAACCTGTTAAAGAAGGAAATAAAATATGGAAGGAAACTTAAATCCTACTTCTCTGATTCATTCTAGGCTTCATGATCTAAATGAAATATGTTTGTGTCATCAAGAATTAGGGTTTAAAAAAATTTGAGGAGAATTAAATTAAGTTTGTTTTGAAATTTGAATTTACAGTAAAAAAATTCATAAATATGATAAATTCGAATCTCATAATTAATTGATTCATCCACATCGTTGGGTTTGTCTTGGAAAACCATGATTTTTAAAAAAAATTCAAAATTTTTTGTTTATTAAATCATGTGAAAAAGTGATATGAACAGAATTGACATTTTTGTCAATTTCTGGTGATCTACGGCAAAATGTAGGTCGTGATTCTTGGTGGAGTTAGCTGGAGCATTGGTGAACTTAGGAAAAATATGGATTTAATTTATAAAATGCTGTGGCAATAGGAATTCGTCGATCTAGGGTTTTATGGGCTGTTTGTTTGTTAAAGTTTAAAGGGTTGTTGCGCCGTTGACGAGGCATCGGAAGCAATCGTAGGAAGGGAGATTGGAACGTAGGAGTGCGGTGCTGCTATGGGATGAGCACTGTGGGTTCCATTTGACACGATCATCGTCGGCAAGGGATTTTAGTTATCTGGGTAGATTCCAGTATGGGGTCGAACAACTCGATTTCGTTTTGCAACTGTTTTGGTTGAACCGGGTGGTCGATCGTGACGAGTTGATCGTGGTCGACTTGTGAGTGGTCGTGATAGTGTCTGGAGGTGATCGAGGCGATGGTGTATGTGCACCATGTGTCACTTATATCTGATGAAGTCTGGGTGGTTGGGATGTTGGGAAGAAGAAGGTGTCTCAAAGTAGTACTTGGGGTAATTTCGATCTGACTCGAGTTTAGGCTCGTGTACTCATGTGTGTGTGTGTGTTAACTGTTTCAAAAATTTTAAAATAATAAAGTTTTAAAAATATAGAAGAAGAGAGGCTCGAGAAAATTTGGTTTTTACTCGGGGATTCTACAGTTTTACTCGGGGGTTGGCTTGGGATTTTGGTAGTCAGGCTCGGGTTAGTTGAAATTATTAACTAAGTTTTTAATTTTTAAACAAGGCAAGTTTAAATTAATTTCTTGATTTGTTCTTTTATGCTTTATCTAAGTTCGAATTAGTGAAGGACTTTGGAATAAATTTATTAAGTTTAAAATGTTTTAAATATATGTATAACCCTTATTTTTAAAAGTTTATTTTAAATAAACTTAGTAATATTAAGAAGTTAATTATGAAGAGATGTTTTAATTGTTAATTAACTTCAGAATGTAAGTTAATTTTATTTGTTAATGAAAATAGATTACAAGGTTTATTAAATAAAGATTTCTCATGATAATTAAGGTAATTGACTAAGACAAATGGATTATCTTTTAAGTTTTAAATGATTTATTACTTAATGAAAGTGTAACAACCCGCATATTTATCGATTTTTATATTTAAATATTTTATTTAAATATTTTATCACTCGTCGGATTTTGGTCCGAAAACCTACTTTTTTGCAAACAGTCGAATTTGGACTCGAGACCCCTCCCATTGAGTTCAAAATGCTGTTGCGACCTTTTTGAGTATAAGCTTCGATATGTTTGGAGTTAGTCAAGTTTTGCTACTTTTTCACTTTGGGTTTGGGTTTGGGTTCGGGTTCAGCCCTATGTTTAACTTATACTCAAATCTAAACCACTCCCCCCATTCACTCTCACTTCCTCCTCTTTTCAGTTCTAAAGCATCAATGGTGGGAGAGATGGGAAACTAAAAACTCCAAAACCCTAGTCTTCCTTAGCAAATCCAACTTCTAGCCCCAAATTCAAGAGAACCCATTGGTAAGCTTCTCTTCTTCTTCTCCAACTCATTCTCTTATCAATTTCAGAAAATTCCTAAACCTAATTTTGGGAATGTTCTTCTTTTAAGCTTAGAATCAAGCTTCTTGAGTTGGATTTGAAGAGTGGTTGATTCTCCTTTGCTTTCAAGCTTCTTCTTCAATCGTTTGGGTTCAAAGGTGAGATTTTTATCTCACATCTTTGTCTTTATCTTCGATTGTTAGATATGAATTCCTAACACTTATTCTTGTGCAGTTGATTTTTGTTTGGATTGATTTGCTGTATATTCCAATTTTTGGTGTTTTGAAATCAAAATCTATGAAAATTCTATTATGGATATTCGGACATTGATATTTGAGGCGTATCGAAGAGCCGTTAAGGCTGGGTTGTCGCATGGCGTAAATCCTTAGTCGTCATTTGCTCGTTCGATCGTTTCCGATATTCGTTTGGCCATTTTTTTGTCGAGGTTTAGGAAATCCTCAAAATTCCAGTTTCAGACGTATGAATCTGGGATTTCAGACGTCTGAATTTGCTCATTTTCAAACAGAAAGAAAATAGGCTAAAAACGCCTATTTCAAACGTCTGAAACATTTGGATCAGACGTCTGAATCATGTTCTGGAAATTTTTAATTTTTCCAGATTCAGACGTCTGAACCACTTGTTTCAGTCGTCTGAAACTGTAGTGTTTTGCCTGCTTGCCTTTTTGTTTAAGAATTCCTATTTAAATCGATTCGTGATGATCCTATTTGTTGTTATCATTTATTATGACTTTGATGACTCCTTTTTAGGGATTTCTGAATATCCATTCCGATGGATTCTTTATCGGTTTCTTTGGATTTTATTCACGTCTTCGAATGTGAATTTTAGTAATTGATTGTTCCTACAATCTTCTTTGTGATTTGTCACTTTAAAAATATAAAGGTTTCAATACTAGTAGTAAATATCAAAATTCTTTCATCAAAACGATTTCAACATTATTTTATTACAAAGCTCGTTTCTTAAACCGTTTTCCAATCTATTAGTATACACAAGCCTTTACCTCACTCGCATGAGAAATCTAATTAAATGATCTAGTAAAACGAGTGGTATGAAACGCTTGCGTTTACTTCGTCGGTTAATTCTTGGACTTGTTCGATTGAATCTCTTGTGACAATTTTCTAGTGGAGATCTACAGTTTGTTCGTAAATATTTAAGTTAAGCAAGTGGTTATGGGACGTGAAGCTAAACTCATATATTTACTAGCTTAGTGTAATTGACACTTGTCGTTGATCATGACGATCATCTTTGTGATTTAGACTAGCAATGTGCGATGTCTCTTTGTCTGCGAGGGAGACTAAATCCCGTTTTGTGGAGTTTCGACTCAAATTGGTGGGGTAGCAACCCATGGTCTTCGGGCCGTTTGTGGAGCTTCGGCTCAATTTGTGATGGTTAGCAACCATGGAATTAGCGTTCCGTTTGTGATACACGTGTTAATGAGCTTTATGCTCCCGTTTGTGATAGCCTTTCCCCCTTTTCGTGATTTCTGGATTTCGTGTGTTGAATCCTGGAATTTGTGATTCAACAATTTTCGTGATTTTCATTGATAAGTTTTATCAATATTTGTGCATTGGTGAATTTGTGTGTCATTGACTTTTGTGATTGACATTGATATAATCGTCAATATTTATGGTTTGGTGAATGAAATAAGGAGTATGACATTTCTTTGATCTTTGAGTAGGTTTTTGTGATATTGATTAATCTCTTGTTGATTTTCAATTACTTATTTGTCACGGCTTGGCATTGTGATTATTATGTGTTTAGTCATACCTCTTATCCTATATCGCTTCATCTGATATTTATAGCTAGACTGATCCGTTTATTATTTTCTTATTAAATAATTATCTAGTCAGACCGAGATGTTACAGGTGCTTCTGCTTGACTTCTCGCTTGGGATTGACTCCTCTGACTTTTGGCTAACTACTTAGATTAGTAGTTTATTTTGTTGTATACACTTGAGATATGGACTCATAGTTGTATTCTTTTGTATAGCACGTGTTGCTATTCTTTTGTATTATTGTGGATCTTCTGGACCACTACTCTGAAATACACTTTCATGTGTTATATATATTCATATCTATTTCCGCATATGTGATATGAATTATCTGTGGCCGATTTGTGTTATGTTTATTTCAATATTTGTTTCTGAAGACATAATAGCCACGGTGTAGTAGCTTTGAGTTTGTGTCGGTATGTCGGATGTCCTCCTGAAAAGAAATGCAAGTTACATCTTATCTGACATATCGGTACTCGCACAAAGCAATTATACAGATGGTCGCTCCTCAACAGCCTTATTTTCCGTGCTAGTTGACGGCATTACACCGTAGTGTCCTTGGCTAGCGTGGGTATAGAGGTGGGGCGTCACAGCTTGGTATCAGAGCCAAACTTCGGAACAATGTAGAATAATTTAACAAGGATCATCGTCCTAAGTCCTTCTTAGGAGTCGTGCCTTAGGATTTAATTCGAGTCTTCGTACCGATTCATCCTATTTTCTTTATGAATCCTTGTTTTATCTATCAAGATTGCTTGATATTCCTTTTGTGAATAACCTTTTTCTTCTTCTTTATTTCTTTATTAAGGAAGAGAAATGGTTAGACCTGGCCGTCCCAGCGCCGGTCAATCTAGTGCCACTCCCCAAGATGAAGTTTTTATGACTGCCCAGCAAATTCTTGACCTTGTCACGAATGCTCAAGCAGCTGGCTCTAATACGGAACCTACTCACCCTAAATCTGGATTTGCACGTTTGTGCAATGATTACACCAACCTGGGTGGGAAGCCATTTAAAGGTTCTGAAACTATTATTGAAGTACAGGCTTGGTTAAGAACATGCGATCGAATCTTTTCTCGCATCAACCTCATTGATCTTCACCGAGTTCTGGTGGCTTCTAGTATGCTCCAAGAAAGAGCATTAGACTGGTACGAGCTTCTGATTTCTGAAATAAATGAAGCGGATCTCACTTGGGAGAAATTCCGAGAGCGCTTCGAGTTAAAATTCGTACCAGAAGCTGAGAAGGTGACTTTGGCTCGTCGTTTTATTGACCTTGTTCAAGGTGAATCTTCCGTGACTGACTATGTCGCGTCTTTTGAATCTCTCTCTAAACATGGGGTTGAATATATCAACACCCCATTGAAGAAAAATCAGAGATTTTTCTATGGCTTAAACTAAAATCTCAAGAAGCCATTACTTCTAAAATTAGAAGTTTCTTTCAACCAACTCATTGATATCGCTCTTCGTCTTGATGAGGCGGATAGGGAAAATGATGTTGACGTGGTAGGTTCCAAACCAAGCTTCAACAACAACAAGAAAAGGCCCAGTAAATTCAAAGGCCCTTATCCCAATAAGAAAGGGTAGCAAGCAACCTCTGTGGTAAAGACTTCTTCCTTTGGTCGTGGGGAATGCTATAATTGTGGTTCGAAGGACCATTATGTGAACAAGTGTCCAAAGTCTATCTCTTGTCGCTACTGCAAAGGTCCCGGTCATGTTATATCTTCATGCCCCAAGCTTCAGGGCAAGAAGGAGGGAAAGTTAAATGTTGCTCAAGCCCCTGGCAACACATCTCGTGATCAAGGTATGTCTCATTCTATCCTTGATGGCATTATCATATTTCATGATCAACCTATTCAAGTTCTTTTTGACACGGGTGCATCCTATTCTTTTATTCCAAAAGAAATCGTCGATACTTTTTCTTTAAGTGTTGTTGCTTTAATGACTTCTTTGAGAATTGCGAACCTGGTTGGTGGGTCCGCAACAATCAGTTTATTGTGTAATGATGTCGAGATTATTTTGGGTGATTTTTCTTTCCGAGCCGATTTGCATGTCATGCATTATTTAGGCTTTGGAATGATTTTGGAATGGACTGGCCTAACCATTATGAAGCTCATATCCTATGTCCTGAGCGGACTATTCATCTTCGACATCCTCAATCTGTTAAGCAGATTTCTATTAATCTTAAAGATTCGGATTCCAGCTTGGTTGCATCTTTATATTCTTTAAATCCTCATGATGACGATAATGATGATGAGGAAGATATATTTCTCTTATTCACGTTGTTCGTGAATTTTGCGATATATTTGAGCCTGTTTTAGGATTACCACCTAAGCGAGCAATTGAGTTCAGAATAAATCTTATCCCTGGAGCTCAACCTATTACTCGTCCTCCTTATCGTATGTCCAATAAAGAAAATGAAGAGATGCGTAAACAACTATCCGAATTGGATATGAAGCAATTTATTCGCTCTAGTTCCTCGCCTTGGGGAGCTTCAGCTATTTTTGTGAAGAAATTCGATGGTATGCTTAGACTTTGCGTTGACTACCGCAAGCTTAATGATCTTACTATCAAAAATAAATATCCTTTACCTCGGATTGATGATCTATTCGATCAACTTAGTGGTGCTAGAGTCTTTTCACAATTAGACTTAGCTTCTCGATTTCATTAGCTTCGCATTGTAGAGGATAGCATTCCTTTGACATCGTTCCGTACTCGTTATTTATATTATGAATGGCTTGTTATGCCATTTGGTCTAAGAATGCGTCGGCTTATTTCGTTGACCTTATGAATCGATTTTTTAAATATTTTCTCGATCGATTTGTTCTCATCTTTATTGATGATATTCTTGTGTATTCTAAAACCGAGGAGGAGCATCAAAAGCATCTTCGGATTGTGTTGGAAACTCTTAGGAGTAATCAATTAAAGGCGAAATTTTCTAAATGCCACTTTTGGCAATCTCGTGTGAAGTTTCTCGGTCATATTATTTCCGAATCCGGAATTTCCATGGATCCTTCAAAGATTGAAGCGATTCAAGATTGGAAGAGACCGGAGAGTGTGACGGAGATTCGTTGTTTTCTTGGATTGGCTGGTTATTACCGCTGTTTTATCAAAGACTTTTCTAAGATTGCCGTGCCTCTCACTAGCTTAACGAAGAAAGGTGTTAAATACATTTGGTCGGACAAATGTGAAACTTCTTTTCAAAAACTAAAGGAACTTCTTTGTAAAGCTCCTATTCTTGTTATTCCCGAGGGGAATCAAGATTTCGTTGTTTATACCGATGCTAGTTGCGTTGGTTTGGGTGCCGTTCTTATGCAAAGAGAACGTGTTATTGCTTATGCTTCTAGGCAATTGAAGCCTGTTGAGACTAGATATGCCACTCATGATTTAGAGCTCGCGGCTATTGTTTTCGCCCTTCGAATTTGGCGTCATTATCTATTGGGAGAGAAATTTATTCTTTATACCGATCACAAGTCTTTGAAGTATTTATTCCCTCAAAAGGAACTTAATTTGCGTCAACAACGTTGGCTCGAGTTCCTTGCTCCCTATGATCTTGATATTCTTTATACACCCGGTAAGGGTAATCGTGTTGCCGATGCTCTTAGCCATAAACAACAAGCTGTTGTTTCTATGATGATATCCGAATGGAACGATCTCGAGATTTTATCCACTTGTGAAATTCGAGACCGTGTTTCCGATCTATGTTCATCTCTTGTTTTATGTAGCCTTGAGGCTCATCCTTCTCTTTTAGACCGCATTCTTGAAGCTCAAAGGCTAGATCACGAATTGGCACTTCTTGGCCAAAATATTAAGGATAAAATTGATATTGAAGGTTTGAAAGACTTTGATATCGATTCTCATGGCGGCATTCGGAAATTTGGTAGACTTATCGTGCCAAATATTAGTGATCTTCGTAAAGATATTTTAGAAGATTCACATCGTTCTAAATTTACCATTCATCCCGGTAGTAGTAAAATGTACGCGGATATGAAGAGACTTTATTATTGGAAAGGAATGAAACTTGACATCGCTAACTCCGTTAAGCGTTGCATGACTTGCCAACTCGTTAAGGCTGAACGTCAAAGGCCCAGTGGGTTATTGCAACCTTTAGAAATTCCAATTTGGAAGTGGGATCAAATTTCCATGGATTTTATAGACGGACTTCCCCGTTCTCGTTTGGGTCATGATAGCTTATGGGTGATAGTGGATAGACTTACTAAATCTGCCCATTTTATTCCCGTTCGGTCTAACCGAACTGTTCCTCTTTTGGCCAAACTCTTTATTAAAGAGATTGTTAAATTACATGGGGTTCCTACTTCTATAGTTAGTGATCGTGATCCATTGTTTACTAGTGGATTTTTGAAGAGTTTTCAAAAAGCTTTGGGAACGAAGCTAAATTTTAGCACCGCTTATCACCCCAGTCCGATGGACAAACCGAACGCGTGAATCAAACTCTTGAAGATCTTCTTCGTGCATGTGTTCTTGATTTTGGTGGAAGTTGGAAAGATCATATTCCTCTTGTTGAATTTTCCCATAATAATAGCTTCCAATCTAGTATTGGTATGGCACCTTTCGAGGCACTCTATGGAAGGCCATGCCGATCTCCTTCTTGTTGGATTGAGGCCGGTGAGAAGCTGGTTTAGTTCCAGATTTTGTTCGGGATTCCATAGAAAAGATTGAACTTATTCGACATAGGATGAAAGAAGCCCAGAGTAGACAAAAATCCTATGCCGATAATTGAAGAAGGAGATTAGAATTTTCTGTTGGAGATCTTGTTTTTATTCGTGTTTCACCGGTGAAAGGTGTTGTACGTTTCAGTTGATCGGGAAAATTAGCGCCTCGATATATTGGGCCATTTCCTATCACCGAACGTATTGGTTCCGTGGCTTACCACCTTTTATTACCGGCTCAGTTTTTTGCTATTCAGGACGTGTTTCACGTTTCTCAATTAGGAAGTGCCTTCGAGATTACGGTTCTATTCTTGAGCCCGGTGTTGTGGAAGAGATTGAAGTTTCGCCTAATCTAACTTTTGAGCAACATCCTGTTCGTATTATTGCTTCGGAGGTCAAACGACTTCGAAATAAGGATGTTCCGCTTGTGAAAGTTCAATGGTCTTCAAATCCTAAGGATTGTTCTTGGGAATCTAGAGAGTTCATCGAGCGATCATATCTGGACTTACTTTCCCATGCTCTTTAAGGTGAACCTTTTATTTCAAATTTCTTTTGTGTTGAATATGCTTTTATGGTTGTTACTCTATATTTTCTTCTTAAATATTGCGAGAACGCAATTTCTTTAAGGAGGGGAGTCTGTAACAACCTGCATATTTATCGATTTTTATATTTAAATATTTTATCATTCGTCGAAATTTAGTTCGAAAACCTACTTTTTGCAAACAGTCGAATTTGGACTCGAGACCCCTCCCATTGAGTTCAAAATGCCGTTTGCGACCTTTTTGAGTATAAGCTTCGATATGTTTGGAGTTAGTCAAGTTTTCTACTTTTTCACTTTGGGTTTGGGTTTAGGTTCATCCCTATGTTTAACTTATACTCAAATCTGAACCACTCCCCCCATTCACTCTCACTTCCTCCTCTTTTCAGTTCTAAAGCATCAATGGTGGGAGAGATAGGAAACTAAAATCTCCAAAACCTTAGTCTTCCTTAGCAAATCCAACTTCTAGCTCCAAATTCAAGAGAACCCATTGGTAAGCTTCTCTTCTTCTTCTCCAACTCATTCTCTTATCAATTTCAGAAAATTCTTGAACCTAATTTTGGGAATGTTCTTCTTTTAAGCTTAGAATCAAGCTTCTTGAGTTGGATTTGAAGAGTGGTTGATTCTCCTTTGCTTTCAAGCTTCTTCTTCAATCGTTTAGGTTCAAAGGTGAGATTTTTATCTCACACCATTGTCTATAATCATCTTTGATTGTTAGTATGAATTCCTAACACTTATTCTTGTGCAATTGATTTTGGTTTGGATTGATTTGGTGTATATTCCAATTTTTGGTGTTTTGAAATCAAAATCTATGAAAATCCTATTATGGATATTTGGACATTGATATTTGAGGCGTATCGAAGAGCCGTTAAGGCTGGGTTGCTGATGCAGCTAAAGCCAGAGAAGAAGTTGTGCAAACTATAATTCCTGAAAACATGAGTTTGTGGTGTAGTGTGATGAGTCATTCACGACTCAGTTGCCGAGCTAAGGAAGGAGGGCCACGAGTCAACAAGCCAAGGGGGAAGGTAGTCCGACCTAAGAAAGCATGGTCACGACCTAACAACGGAGTTTTGGGTCGTCTCCGACCTAAGAAAACACAGGAAGAAGCATTCCGACCTAACAAGCTCCGACCTAATGATATTGAACGAGATAACTGTGCCGAGTTACGAGCTAGTGATGTTGAATAAGATAACTTCGCCGTGTTCCGATCTAGCAAGTTGAACTGCCTTCTATTTTAGGTCGTAGGGGATTGGGTCGTGTTGTATTTTAGGTCGTTACCGACCTATGGGTTGTGTTGGGTGTTAAGTCGTGAATCTTTGAGTCGTTATATGTTAAGTCGGTAACGAGTTAAGTCGTGTACATATGTTGTGTGTTGTATGGCTTAACTCGGTCATGAATGGGAAGTGTTAGGTCGCGTACGACCTATGATGAGTCGGTCGTGTTGAGTCGGGTGAGTTGTTGTATGTAGGTCGTACTTGTTAAGTCGGCCAGGGGTTGAGTCGTTTACATTGGGCTGTATTGTAAAGGGGTTGAGTCGCGTGTGTTAAGTCGGTCACGACTTAAGTTGGGTCGTAGGTCGGCAACGACTTAGGGACTGGGTCGAAAACTCTATAAATAGGGGCGTGTGTTGTACATTTGAATTGGTTGATTTTTGAATAAAATTCTCTTTTGTTAGCTTTGTGCTTTCATACCAATTGGTAGTTGAGTGTAAACTCCTATCTCCTCTTTCGGTTAATCGAGTGCGCTCGATTCAACGATCGTAGAAGCCAATTCACGGAATCTAGTGCGCTAGATCAACGTGCGAAGAATCGTAGATCTTTGAACACGGTATAGTGCGCTATCAACGTGTTTGAGATAGCTAGAGTTCGGTATCTTTGGATCAACGAACTTGGGCATTTTGGTATCTTCAACTCACCGATTGTTACATTTCACCGATTGAAGTTTTGTTTAATTAATCCGCTGCGTCAGTTTTTGGTATCAGAGCCATACTTAGCCAATCATAGCTAAGTTGATTCTTGGAGCCAAGTTTTTGAAGTTTGAAGTTGTTCATCGTGTTCATATTGAAGTTGCATCAAGTTTGGAGTGTTTGATCTATTTCATTTTGGATCGAGGAGTTGGATATTGTTTGGATTTTGTCTTGGAGTTTTGCACGCCAAGATTTGAAGTGTGGAGCCGTGTAGAAGCCATTGCCGATCTAAGTAGAGGCCGAGACAAGATTAAGCCGTGCATTGTTGAGCCGTGACTTATTGCATTGTTGAAGCTTTGAATTTTGTGTTCGAATTGTTGAAGTTTGAGAAGTTTTTCAGTCATGCCACCAAGGAGAGCTAATCGTCATCAAAACGTTGAAGCTTTGTATCGTAGAGAAGAAGCTGAACTTATGGAACAACGTATTAATGAAAAATTTGATGAAGGCATTGGAAAATTGGAGAAATTGATGAATGATTTGAATCAAAGGAGGAGATCACCAAACTCGAACCATGGAGGAAACCGAGTTTCGCCATCGGTTACGGAAGCGAGGAGGGTATCACCACATTCTTGTAGAGATAGAAGAGAAATGTCAATTTCATCACGAAGAGATCATCATGACTATGCACATGAAGAGAGAAGAAGTCAACGTGAATTTGAACATGAAGCATATAGAGATGAAGAGAGACATAGTCAAAGAAGTATGCATGAACGAAGGGTTGATAATGGTCGAGATCGATGTAGACATACTTTTGATTTTGTTGAAGAAGGTGATAGAGCTAGTATTCATTATCGAGATCGAGATCAAGTTCGAAATTCTTATCGGGATGTTGAAGATGATCGACGATGGGAATCGGGTATGAAAATGGAGATTCCGGAGTTTAAAGGCGGGATGGTTGTTGAAGAATTCTTAGATTGGTTGTCTAATGTGGAGGAAATCTTTGATTTCAAGGAGGTCCCGGAGAATCGAAGGGTGAAGTTGGTTGCTACTAGGTTGAGGGGGAGAGCTTTGGCGTGGTGGCAGCAAACTAAACTTACTAGGGAGAGAATGGGGAAGTCAAAAATAGAATCTTGGGAGAAGATGAAGAAATTGATGAGATCTACCTTTTTACCTTACAACTATCAGTCACTTATGTACCAAAGGTTGCAGAATCTGAGGCAAGGGACAAAGTCTGTTAGTGATTATGCTGATGAATTTTACCAACTCATTGCCAGGAATGATATCATGGAGACAGAAGAACAGCTAACCGCTAGGTTCATTGGGGGATTGAGAATGCAGATCCAGGATATGGTTAATATGTTCGATCCTAGATCCGTTGCAGAAGTACATCAGAAAGCGTTAGCTTGGGAGAAACAAGGAAGACGTGGAGGTGGTGTGTTTACTAATTCCAATAATCAAGCAAGGGGTGTTGGTGGAAGTTCTAATGTTCCTAAACCTGTTTCAAAGCCAGTGGTGAAGGAGGCTGAGAAGGCGAAGGTTAGCGGTGGGTTCAAGTGTTATAATTGTCAGGAGTTGGGTCACAAAAGTAATGAATGTCCGAAGCCGAAGAAGAGAACCATGGTTGCAGAAGTTGAGGAGGATGATGGTGAGGAGGCAGAATGTTCAGATACACCTTATGTTGAGGAGGAAGAAGAATTGTTTGGAGATGAAGGTTGTAATCTTATGATGAGGAGGTCATGTCTTACACCAAAACAAGAGGAGGATTGTAGTTGGTTGAGAAGCAATATTTTTCAGTCGACATGCACTATTCTGGGGAAAGTTTGTAAGTTCGTTATAGATGCTGGGAGTTGTGATAATATTATTTCTACAGAGGCTGTGAGGAAATTGAACTTGAAAACCGAGAAGCATCCTAAACCGTACAAGCTAGCATGGTTAAGGAAGGGTGGTGAAGTGAAAGTGTGTCGAAGGGCATGTGTGAATTTCTCGATCGGAAAGAAGTACAAAGATGAAATTTGGTGTGATGTTGTGGATATGGATGTTTGTCATTTGTTGCTGGGCAGACCATGGCAGTTTGATAGAGCAGTACAACATGATGGTCGTGCCAATAGCTATAGTTTCATGTTCGAGGGTACTAAAATCACTTTAGTTCCTAAGAAACAGCAACAGAAGGAGAGCAAGCTAGAGGAGATTGAGGAATTGAAAACTCTGTTGACTTTGAAAGAGTTTGTCAAGGAAGTCGGAGAAGAACCTGAAGTGTTTTTGTTGATTGGAAGAGAGAGTAGTGAAGAAGTTGAAATCCCAGAAGCAGCAAAGCCAATTTTGAAAGAATTCGAAGATGTCTTTCCAGAGGAGTTGCCTAAGGAGTTACCGCCACTTAGAGACATTCAACATCAAATTGATCTTGTTCCGGGAGCAGTGTTACCACATCGACCACATTATCGAATGAGTCCGAAGGAACATGAGGAATTACGAAGGCAGGTGGAAGAGTTATTAGAACAGGGACGTGTTCAGGAAAGCTTGAGTCCTTGTGCCGTGCCAGCATTATTAGTACCAAAGAAGGACGGAACATGGAGGATGTGCACAGATAGTAGAGCTTTAAATAAGATCACTGTCCGATATAGATTTCCTATGCCGAGGTTGGATGATTTGTTGGATCAGTTGAGTGGGGCAACTATATTCTCGAAGATTGATTTGAAGAGTGGTTATCATCAAATTCGAATCAGACCTGGAGACGAATGGAAGACAGCTTTCAAGACGAGAGAGGGGTTGTACGAATGGTTGGTTATGCCATTTGGTTTGTCAAATGCACCTAGTACATTCATGCGGGTGATGAATCAAATCTTTAGACCATTCATTGGGAAGTTCGTCGTGGTTTATTTCGATGATATTCTGATTTATAGCAGGAGTACACAGGAACATGTTCAACATTTGAGGGAAGTACTGATTATTCTTCGTGGGGAACAATTTTATGCTGCAACGAAGAAATGTGTGTTAATGACGCATACTGTTTTATTTCTTGGGTATGTTGTTTCAGGAGAAGGAATTCAAGTTGATCAAAGTAAAGTTGAAGCAGTCAGGAATTGGCCACAGCCAAAGACAATTACGGAAGTGAGAAGTTTTCATGGGTTAGCATCATTCTACCGAAGATTCATACCAAACTTCAGTAGCGTGATGGCTCCAGTTACTGATGGCATGAAGGGTAAACAGTTTGTATGGTCAGAAGAAGCGGGAGTTGCTTTTGAGAAGATTAAGGAATTGTTGACGTCTGCACCAATTCTTGTTTTACCAAATTTTCAGTTATTGTTTGAATTGCATACTGATGCTTCAAAGGTTGGTATTGGAGGAGTTCTGAGTCAGAATGGGAAGCCAGTTGCTTATTTCAGCGAAAAGTTGTCAGGAGCAAAGATGAGATACAGTACATATGACGTTGAATTTTATGCTGTTGTACAAGCTGTTAAGCATTGGAGACACTATCTATTTCAGAAAGAATTTGTCCTTTATACAGATCATGAAGCTTTGAAGCATTTACAGGGGCAGGATAAAATTTCAGCGAGACATGCATCATGGATTGCATATTTACAGCAGTTTACTTTTGTCGTTAAGCACAAATCAGGGGCGACAAATCGGGTAGCTGATGCTTTGAGTAGGAGGAGTCATTTATTAACGACAATGAAAGTTGAAGTGACGGGTTTTGAGATGTTGCCGGAGATGATTAATGAAGATCCTTACTTTGTGAAATATGTTGAGAAAGTGAAGGGTGAGAGTACCGATGAATTTACGTTGGTTGATGGTTTTCTGTTTAAAGGGAATCGTTTGTGTATTCCAGACTGTAGCTTGAGGTTGAAAATTGTCAAAGAGTTACACGAGGAGGGGCATGTGGGCCGTGATCGTACTTTGAAATTGATTTCACAGTCTTACTTTTGGCCGTCGATGAGAAAAGAGGTTGAAAGATTCGTGGAGAGATGCCATATTTGCCAGGTGTCAAAGGGAACAACAACGAATGCAGGGTTGTATATGCCATTACCAGTACCGTCTAAGCCATGGGTTGATATTAGCATGGATTTCGTTTTGGGTTTGCCTAGAACTCAAAGGGGAAATGATTCGATATTTGTTGTGGTGGACAGGTTTTCGAAGATGGCACATTTTGTTGCTTGCAAGAAGACAGCGGATGCAGTTCGAGTCGCACAGTTATTTTTCAAGGAGATCTATCGACTTCATGGATTGCCAGAGTCTATTGTGTCGGATAGAGATACTCGTTTTCTGAGTCACTTTTGGTTGAGTTTGTGGAAGATGGTGGGAACGAAGTTGAATTTCAGTAGTGCGTATCATCCGCAGACAGATGGTCAAACCGAGGTTGTGAACAGATCATTGGGAAATTTGTTACGATGTTTGGTGAAAGATAATCTGAAAGGTTGGGACATGAAGTTATGCCAGGCAGAATTTGCACATAATCATGCAGTGAATCGTAGTACGGGATTCAGTCCATTTCAGATTGTATATTCAAATTTACCCAGGGGACCGTTGGATTTAGCAGTGGTACCACAACCAAAGGGGACGGTTAAACGAGCTGTTGATTTTGTTGATGAGCTGATTGAATGTCATAAAATCGTTCAGGAACGATTGGAGAAATCGAATGAGAAATATAAGAAGACTGCAGATTTGAAGCGACGAAATGTTGAATTTAACGAAGGCGATTTGGTTTATGCAGTGTTGACAAAAGACCGTTTTCCGGTAGGAACATACAATAAGTTGAAAGCCAGGAAAATTGGTCCTGTCGAAATTGTGAAACGAATTAATGACAATGCTTATAAGTTGAAGCTGCCGGAGGATATTTACACTTCTGATGTATTCAATATTAAGCATCTTGTGCCATATTATGGAGATGAACATTTTGATGAGAAAGAATTTGCAAATTCGAGGACGAATTTTTCTTAACCAGGGGAGGATGATGCAGCTAAAGCCAGAGAAGAAGTTGTGCAAACTATAATTCCTGAAAACATGAGTTTGTGGTGTAGTGTGATGAGTCATTCACGACTCAGTTGCCGAGCTAAGGAAGGAGGGCCACGAGTCAACAAGCCAAGGGGGAAGGTAGTCCGACCTAAGAAAGCATGGTCACGACCTAACAACGGAGTTTTGGGTCGTCTCCGACCTAAGAAAACACAGGAAGAAGCATTCCGACCTAACAAGCTCCGACCTAATGATATTGAACGAGATAACTGTGCCGAGTTACGAGCTAGTGATGTTGAACAAGATAACTTCGCCGAGTTCCGATCTAAGCAAGTTGAACTGCCTTCTATTTTAGGTCGTAGGGGATTGGGTCGTGTTGTATTTTAGGTCGTTACCGACCTATGGGTTGTGTTGGGTGTTAAGTCGTGAATCTTTGAGTCGTTATATGTTAAGTCGGTAACGAGTTAAGTCGTGTACATATGTTGTGTGTTGTATGGCTTAACTCGGTCATGAATGGGAAGTGTTAGGTCGCGTACGACCTATGATGAGTCGGTCGTGTTGAGTCGGGTGAGTTGTTGTATGTAGGTCGTACTTGTTAAGTCGGCCAGGGGTTGAGTCGTTTACATTGGGCTGTATTGTAAAGGGGTTGAGTCACGTGTGTTAAGTCGGTCACGACTTAAGTTGGGTCGTAGGTCGGCAACGACTTAGGGACTGGGTCGAAAACTCTATAAATAGGGGCGTGTGTTGTACATTTGAGTTGGTTGATTTTTGAATAAAATTCTCTTTTGTTAGCTTTGTGCTTTCATACCAATTGGTAGTTGAGTGTAAACTCCTATCTCCTCTTTCGGTTAATCGAGTGCGCTCGATTCAACGATCGTAGAAGCCGATTCACGGAATCTAGTGCGCTAGATCAACGTGCGAAGAATCGTAGATCTTTGAACACGGTATAGTGCGCTATCAACGTGTTTGAGATAGCTAGAGTTCGGTATCTTTGGATCAACGAACTTGGGCATTTTGGTATCTTCAACTCACCGATTGTTACATTTCACCGATTGAAGTTTTGTTTAATTAATCCGCTGCGTCAGTTGCCGCGTGGCGTAAATCCTTACTCGTCATTTGCTCGTTCGATCGTTTCCGATATTCGTTTGGCCATTTTTGGTCGAGGTTTAGGAAATCCTCAAAATTCCAGTTTCAGACGTCTGAATCTGGGATTTCAGATGTCTGAATTGGATCATTTTCAAACAGAAAGAAAATAGGCTAAAAACGCCTATTTCAAACGTCTGAAACATTTGGATCAGACGGCTGAATCACGTTCTGGAAATTTTTAATTTTTCCAGATTCAGACGTCTGAACCACTTGTTTCAGACGTCTGAAACTGTAGTGTTTTGCTTGCTTGCCTTTTTGTTTAAGAATTCCAATTTAAATCGATTCGTGATGATCCTATTTGTTGTTATCATTTATTATGACTTTGATGACTCCTTTTTAGGGATTTTTGAATATCCATTTCGATGGATTCTTTATTGGTTTCTTTGGATTTTATTCACGTCTTCGAATGTGAATTTTAGTGATTGATTGTTCCTACAATCTTCTTTGTGATTTGCCACTTTAAAAATATAAAGGTTTCAATTCTAGTAGTAAATATCAAAGTTCTTTCATCAAAATGATTTCAACACTATTTTATTACAAAGCTCGTTTCTTAAACCGTTTTCCAATCTATTAGTATATACAAGCCTTTACCTCACTTGTATGAGAAATCAAATTAAACGACCTAGTAAAACGAGTGGTATGAAACGCTTGCGTTTACTTCGTCAGTTAATTCTTGGACTTGTTCGATTGAATCTCTTGTGACAATTTTCAAGTGGAGATCTACAGTTTGTTCGTAAATATTTAAGTTTAGCAAGTGGTTATGGGACATGAAGCTAAACTCGTATATTTACTAGCTTAATGTAATTGACACTTGTCGTTGATCATGACGATCATCTTTGCGATTTAGACTAGCAATGTGCGATGTCTCTTTGTCTACGAGGGAGAGTAAACCTCGTTTTCTGGAGTTTTGACTCAAATTGGTGGGGTAGCAACCCATGGTCTTGGGGCCGTTTGTGGAGCTTCGGCTCAATTTGTGATGGTTAGCAACCACGGAATTAGCGTTCCGTTTGTGATACACGTGTTGGTGAGCTTTATGCTCCCGTTTGTGATAGGCCTTCCCCCTTTTTGTGATTTCTGGATTTCGTGTGTTGAATCCTGGAATTTGTGCTTCAACAATTTTCGTGATTTTCATTGATAAGTTTTATCAATATTTGTGCATTGGTGAATTTGTGTGTCATTGACTTTTGTGATTGACATTGATATAATCGTCAATATTTATGGTTTGGTGAACGAAATAAGGAGTATGACATTTCTTTGATCTTTGAGTAGGTTTTTGTGATATTGATTAATCTCTTGTTGATTTTCAATTACTTATTTGTCACAGCTTGGCATTGTGATTATTATGTGTTTAGTCATACCTCTTATTCTATATCGCTTCATCTGATATTTATAGCTAGACTGATCCGTTTATTATTTTCTTATTAAATAATACTCGGGTCAGACCGAGATGTTACAGGTGCTTCTGCTTGACTTCTCGCTTGGGATTGACTTCTTTGACTTTTGGCTAACTACATAGATTAGTAGTTTATTTTGTTATATACACTTGAGATATGGACTCATAGTTGTATTCTTTTGTATAGCACATGTTGCTATTCTTTTGTATTATTGTGGATCTTCTTGACTACTACTCTGATAAACACTTTAATGTGTTATATATATTCATATCTATTTCCGCCTTTGTGATATGAATTATCTGTGACTGAGTTGTGTTATGTTTATTTCTATATTTGTTTCCGAAGACATAATAGCCACTGTGTAGTAGCTTTGAGTTCGTATCGGTATGTTGGATGTCCTCTTGAAAAGAAATGCAAGTTACATCTTATCTGGCATATCGGTACTCGCACAAAGCAATTAAACAGATGGTCGCTCCTCAACAGCCTTATTCTCCGTGCTAGTTGACGGCATTACACCGTAGTATCCTTGGCTAGCGTGGGTATAGAGGTGGGGCGTCACAGAAAGTAACTAAAAGATTAATTGCTTAATATAATTAATTAAAGGTTTACTTACTTAATTATTTGAAGTCTAATTAATTAATGTGATTAATTGATTAATGTGGTTAATTAAAAGGTAATTAATTACTTAAAAATAATTACTTAATTAAAGAAATTAATTAATGATTTAAAGTTGATTAATCAAGGGATGAAAGGATAATTAATTAAAAAAGAGTGATTAATTAAGGATTAATTAATTTATTAATGTAATTAAGGGTAATAATTGAAAGTTAGTTAATTAATGATTAAAAGTTGATTGATTTATTAATTAAGGTTGATTAGTTAATAATTAAAGGTCAATAAATTTATCATTAAACACTAATAACGAATGATTAAAGGATAATTAATCAAATTGGTTTGTAATTAATTAATTTTAATTAATCAGAATTAGTAAATTTATTCATAAGTAATTTATGTGATTTCAATTAATCAGATGATTAACTAAACTTACTTATGGTTGTTTGAATTGTATGGAATGCTTTGAATTGTGTGATGCTTTGTGATATTAATTATTTTCATTTGAGCTGTGATGAATATGATTTATTTACCTGTGATAAATTTATCTTATTTGTCTGTGAATTTGTGAATAGAAGATAAGCGTTACAGATTATACCGCTTATCGATATTGATATGATTAAATCTGTGATGATTGATGATATTGCACAATTGTGTAAAAAAATCCCTTGGACTACACCTTACACAAACAAATATGGATTGAACAAGGATATTGGTTAAGTCTCATATGTTTGAAATGGTTTTAAAATTTAATTTTGACTCCAAATGGTTTTGGAAATGGAATTGGGTTAAATAAGAAAAGTTTTCGAAGAGGAGTTTTGAAAAAAAAAGTTATTTTAAATAACTTAATAAAGCTTTGAAATTTAAATAATTTGATTTGAATTTGAACTCAAGATTTAAAAATTGAACTCTATATTTGGAAAGTATGGTTTAAAAAGGTTATACAAGTTATAAATGTGTTTATATGGGTTTTTAATCCATTTTAAAATTATTGTTTTGGGAATTTGAATTTAACCCAAGTTTTATAATTGACGAACGTTAACTTATGTAAATGAAATCGGATTTTGCGAAACAAAAACTATTTGTTTTCAAATAATAATAGTTTTCAGATAAAGAAAGAATTTCCAATTTATGTTGAAAATTTTTCAAATTTGAAATAGAATTGTTTTGGAAGCTATGAATAAATCTTTGTGAAAGATTGTTGAACTTTGTTTTGAAATTTGAAAGGTGTATCCTTTGTATTAAAGATTTGAAATGGAAATGGTTTTGAAAGCCATGAATTAATCTTTGAGAAAGATTGGTGAACTTTGTGAAGTGAATCTTTTTGTTTAAAGATTTGAAAATGATAATTTGTTTAAACCACTTGAAGAAAAGGTTTGGCGATTTAAAAAGTGTGAGTTCCGGTTGTCCAACACATGCCCCATTCTAAGCAATGGATTTCTATTTTAACAACTACTTCTATGGAAATATGCTTATACAATATGTGCCCTAATCTGGATTGGAGATTCTTTTGCAAATATGACTGTCTAATATACGGCCGGATCTAGGCTACAGTCTAGATATAAAGACAAGGCTGCTAATCCTGTATAATTACCATGAAAACCCGAATCGGGGTTTAGAAATGCAATATGGAGGACTATTTTTGGATATTGTTATCTGAATTCTGGATGTCACATTCTCAACTTCCAAACTTCACAAGCTAATGCCCTAATCTGGGTTAAATTTCGTTCAATAATTAAGAGGCTAAATAATTTCCGAACTTCACATTTTTAATTTCAACGTTTTCAATCTTTTTAGATATTTTGAAATCTTTAAGAGGCTAAATAATTTCCATACACGCATTTATATGGATTTAATTTCCATTGACTGAACTATACTTACTAACCATTTCTCTTATCATTTATGAACAAGTTATCATCCATATAATCAATCACATAATCAACCAATTTGCAACCAAGTTATCAAACGATATCAACCGATATTCAACATATTAATTTCTAATTTAACATTTGTATTATTAACTGAAGTTTTATTAAAATAAAACTATACTTTGAGTATTCGCGGTTTGTTCCACTCCGCCAATCTTTTTCGTAGACTTTCCTTTTGATTCTGGCAGCACTTTCTTCTCTTTTTCTTGCTTCGAAGCTTCATACTTGCTCCTCCCTCCTCCTTAGGTTTGGCCTCCTCATATTCCACCCCTTCCTCCATCATTTTTTCACTTCTTTGATGCTAAACCATGTTTTAATGGTATTCTAAGGTCTTTGGCAAAGTTTAGTGGGGTTTTGACTTTGTTTGATATGGTTTTGAAAAAACTAGTAAGGAAAGAGGAGAGAAGAAGCCATTAGTGAGTGGAATAAAAGCTTGAAAAGGAAGAAAATGAAGTGTAAAAAAGTGAGAAAGTGGATGCTTATTTATAGAAAAAGTTATGGATTAAAATAATATATTGTAAAAAGACCAAAATAACCTTTACTTACTTTTTAAGCATTTTTAAATACTTAATATCACATTTAAAATCATTACTTTATGTCATTTTCACTTAATAAGTAAGGAATAAAATAATTGTGTTTGGTTTGATTTGATGTTTACTTTTTGCTTTGCAATGACATGTTTGTCTTTTCGTGCTTAATTTTTTTACTTATATTCTAGAATTTTATAAGTTTTTTTAGTAAAAGTAAACTTGATTAGTGAATTAATTAATATTTATTCTATTTGAATATATGTTTCTATATAAGAAAATAAAGGTGCGACAACTTTGTGACATCTTTTAATTGATAAAACGTTATTTTTTGATAAAATGTCTTACAATCATGTTTTGACGTTTTAGTTAAACTATTTATTTATGCAAACCATATTACAAATAAATTGGTATAATTTTATTTAAAAATATGAACACTTATAAATAAATTAAAATAATTTATTTAACCATTGCTTTTGTCGACATAGGCAAGTGTTACTATTTTTGTTTATACTTCTATTTTCCAATCCTATCTAATATTATTTAAATCATATAACCTTACTTAATTTATATTTAAAATCACTTTAAATAGTATACTTTAAAGTGATCAAATTCTGGATCATTACATTCTCCCCTACTTAAAAGAATTTCGTCCTCGAAATTACTTAAAACAAAAGTTTGCCTAAAACATTTATGTTTAAACTAATTCCATATGACATACATAGATCATAATATGAAATATCTTATTCGATCTCCTATTCTAACACATAACTTTATTTTCCAAACTAGTATCAATTCCCTGATCCTCTAGTGTGGACTCTGATCGGGCTTGAAGAACATAACCTTTGCTTTCCTTTCATATTTCTCAACTATGATAGAAAATTCAAGTATCTAACTATAAATCCCATCAATATTAGTCGTCAAGAATGGAGCGATAAATCCTTTTTCGGACCAGTGTAAACACCTCTAAGTTCCGAACTCGAATCTTAGATGAAAATTTATGCGATGAAATGATCTAAACATAATATATGTATTTATTAACCCTCAAAATCTTCCATAAAAACATGAGCTTAAGCTCAAACACTTTATAAAGGTGCTTCTATATATAATCCCTTTAATTATTTATTTCGAAATATTATTGTTAAAGGAAAATATTCCAAAGAAACCATTTTTCACTCGAAAGATCATTTATCTTTATAAAAAAGTTTTCCCATAATCATTTAACTTAGTATATGTCCTCTAACACTAATATTATTTATGAATCGTTTCGTAAAACCATTACATAAGTTTACTACATCTAATAACTTAGGTACATCAATCATATTTTAAAGACTAAAGTCCAAATCCGTAAATAATGCTGGAGTTCATTAATAAAACATTTTCCAGGTTATAATTACCTTTTTTAAAAGTCATTATTTTACTTAATATTTCATGACTTAAATTATATTTGTATGATATACCTTTACATCCTAAGAGTATACACAAATCCCAAATTTCAAATTCTTTTACTTAAATCCGTGTGTTTAACAAATTTAAACTTTGTTTTAATATACTATTATCTCAAATTCATAAGTTATAAAACTTATTTCTTATCAAATATTATTATTGATTTTCTAGCTTTGAAAAACAAATTTTAAAACCTCCCTGATTTAAATCCTCATACTCTTTGACTCTTAGATCGTTTTTTCTTTATAAATCTGCTTTATAAATTATCCTTATCTTATTTCATTTACTCAAAGTATTTCACAATCTTTAACGAAAAGTTTTCATAAATTTCTTAGCTCTGAGTTATATGTGATTTGGAAATTTTCGACCGTCCAAAATTGTCGGCAATTTCACTTTATTTTAGCAATTAGTGATCCTAATTTATCTTTAGTTTAAACACTTTTACAAAGATTAATAATTAATGATTCACATTGTTTGTTTATCTTAAGAAAATATATAGATAGAGTAAATCCAAAACAATCCAAGGAACTGGATCCTACCAATAGTATCATATATCCTCTTAAGAAGAAAAGTAATACTTAAGAGAAGTGCTTACCATTTGAACGCATCTCTTGTCCATTGATAACGGTGATCAGGCACATCGATTAGAATCCATAAATCACTCAATAGATAAGTCAACACAAAACATTTTATTATTCACTAACAAATACCACTCATATATAATACAGTCAAACTCATTCTAGGGTGTTCTAACCCTATCTCTAATAAGTCACTCATCCTAGGGTATTTCTAACCCTATCTCCGATGAATCTTTACCCTACCAAAGCCAAGGTTCTCGCTTAACCTTCAGCTCTGATACCAAATGTAATGGCCCATTTTTCCGTACCCTTTGAATCGACAATATACCGTACATATCTAACTTAAATTGCACAAAAAGACGGATTATTAAGGGTAGAAATAAAATAAAGAAAGAACATAATCTCGCATGAATGGAATAACAAATATTATTTCAATAATAATCTTTACAGCAGAAAATTTTAAAATACAATATCAGAGTCTGACTTAGATTTAGCCTGGACAGTTATAAACTTCTGCCCTTACAAATGCTGGAAAAAAACGAGTAGATGTAGCGGATAATAGAATACGTCCATAAGATGATGAAGATCTCCAGCTCTCCTTTGGAAACTCCAATCATCTTCAACTCAACCTGAAAATATTTGGATCTGAACTGAGTATTAAAAAAACTCGGATCAGGCTTGATAAACCAGCATGAGATACTCAAAATTTTAAATGTACAGATTATGACGATGTTATCAAAACCTTTGAAAAGAAGATAATCTCATACGACCACGTCCGCACATAAACACGAATGGATTTTTACCTTATGAAACCATAACACTTTTATACCAAAATATACTTGATATATTCTTCATGACATTCTTTTAAAAAAATTTCAGGTAAACTCATTCAAATAAGTTATTAATATCTGGGCTAAGTCTAAGGTAATATATCCAGACTAGGTCAACAAAATATACCGAACGGAATATATGGTACAAGAAAGATGTAGTTGAAATGTCTGCAAACCACTACAGCTATTTTGGGAACATAATCAAAACCGTAAATCTCATATTGGGATTGGATTTCCAACTTGACAAGAAACTCGTGGAAAGATCAATATGTATCCACAGCTTACGTCGAAGACGCGGATGTTATACAACAACACAAATGGATAAAAGAGGAATGCAGTCTGTGGTTGACATCGAAGGACTCGGACATCGCACATCCCTGCCATAGGGCCCAGACGTACCTGGTACCTAGGGCTTAGAATATCTAATAACCCAAATCACAACTATCCATAATGCAAGCATACATCTGACCATATAGAATCAAATTATGACCGGGGTATGAGGCTCGTGAGGCTACGATCAATTTCTTCAAAGCCACGCTTTTCCTACAAAACCATGCTTTGATCGTAACAGGTTCCACTTTGAATGCCATATTGCCATTCCTTTAATCACTATTTGACTCCCATAAGAATACAACTTCTGAGCTTGTATGTGTCGGAGAAGGGTGTTAAGCTAAGAGAAGTAGCCTTCTCTGTCACCAAGCAGATGTACATTTGTAAAGTTAAAAGTTGTGTCTCAGAAATGTAATGGGACACATACATCCGTACATGTTCGTTCTGGTACTGAACGAAACCGTAGGCACTTTCCTTGGCCATTACTAGGCAAGAAGCCCTTTTGGTTTTTAGGTTTTTCATAACAAAGAGACCACTGCTACAATATAGTGAATCGGGGGTTTGTACCCAATTAATCAACAAGTAGTCCCTCGTTATTATTCTTCTCAATATCTCCATCTTCAAACATCTTTATTCTTCAAACACGTAAATTAGTTCGAAGTGGTTTTTGGATAGGAATCACCCAAAGCCGACCCTGGTTCCTTCGAAATTCAATTATCGATAAAAAGTGAATATGAATGCATAAGATTTATTAAGTCTCTTTTCACTTTAATTTTAATTCGGATAATTTTGAAATCTCTTTCTTTTGTCTTAGAATAATTATAAGTAATTCATTCTTTTGCTTTGGATAATATCTCAATTTTCTTTTATTTAATTCAAATATCTTTCTTAGATATATTCTCTTCAATTTATTCCATTTTCTTTTCAAGAGTATATGGAATCATTAAGCCATATTTATTAAATCATTTGACTTATTTAAACCCTTATTAAATCCTGGAATAATTCCAAATCATACTTAGGAAAACCTTTCCTAATCATTCATTAAATCTAAATCAAAAATTTCATTCATTTAAGTTATAACTTTTAACTTAGGAAAAAATTTCCCAAATCATTTATTAAATCTTAATCAAAGATTTTCTTCTTAACTTCAAATCATCTTCTTCCAAATCAAAGATTTCCATAACAGAGCACTACTGCCACTTTAGATATGGTAAATTTCACCTCCAAGGGCTAGCGAAGAATAGTCCTACATCATGAACATCTTCATCTTCAATGATCTTTTTCTTTAATATGTTTTGTTTGAAAATTTAGTTTGAAGGGGTTTTCGTATAGGAATCACCCAAATCCATCCCGGTTTTGGAAAGGAATCGCCCAAATCCGATCTCGGTTCTTTCGTACTAATCATCGATATAAAGATGTTAAATGATTAATTAAATTCAAAAATTTTATTTCTTTTCTTTATTTTGGAAGAACTTAAATATGATCTTTTAGAGCATCCAGGCTTTCCTTTCGATCTAGTCCACCCATCTCTTAAAAAGAGTAAACATAGGCCAAGTAATTTCAAGGCATTGGTTGCTCCATCTCTAAACTTAGTTAAACACCTTGTTTTATCTTCTCATGTCTCACAGGCGGAACAAATGTACTAGTCGTTTCCGCATACTCGATTATTAGCTTTATATTGGAATTGATTATGATATTCCAAATTATCTTTTAAACTCTTAATTTTCCTTTTAAAAAACATTCATAATTGATTTTAGGAAAAATCGTTATGTTTAAACTCATATTCAAAAGGTTAGGATTCGCAGCATAAAAGTGCTGCGGAAAGTGCCATATAAGCTTATTTGATTTAAATAACTTTTTAATATTTGAAAATTCATATTTTTCATTCCAAATCTCTTTTAAGCAATTTAATATATTTTACAAATTTATAAAAATATCATTTATAAGGAAATCCCCTTTTGAACTTTGAATTACAAAACCGCGATGCTTTTAGAAAATTGGACATATTTCAAAATCTACTTGAAAGATGTGTTAGTGTCGAATGAAATTTGATTACAATGAAATTTGGTTAATACCCTTAACTCCTTGTAATCAACTTTCCAATGAAATTTGGTTAACACCCTTAACCCAATATCTTTATCAAGGAAAATTTCCACTAAAAACAAATTTAAATATTATTTCCAAATCCTTTCATACTTTCAGGTATTTACATTTAAAATGAGATTAGGTTCACAAATTTGGCAACTACGACTTTTGATTATCTCCTTTGTATCACTACTTAAAACCTAAGATGTTCTCTTTCGAGATCAACTAACACATCTTTCAAAAGCATTGAAACCTTCGTTTCAAAACACTTAATGACATACCTTTCATAACACTTAAAACTTACCTTTCGAAGGCTTTTAATTTATGTATAATTTATGGAAGCATAGCTTCAAAATCATTTATAAGTTTCCCTTTCGAAATATTTGGTTTTAACATTAAATATAACTACTGAGTCAAAGAGAAAAAAAATGAAAGCCTTGCTTTGAAAGCATTAATCTTGAGAAAAAGAATTGGGGAAGAGGATAGCTTTGAGACCATCCTTTCAAAATCATTTCCTCTAAAACCCTTTATAAAAAGGTGTTAAAAGACCCTTTCGAAAGCATTGGGAAGGCGGCTTCAATGTTAAGAAAATGAAAGCCTTCCGTTCGAACTCATTGTTAGAAGGCTATAAAAAAGAACCTTTAACCAATTCGAAAGGTATGAATGCGTTATCTAGGTATCAAATGAGTTCAAAATGCGGCAACTCCTCCGAAAGCTTATTTTAAAAATAATAGCAAGTTGGATTGATTCGAAAGCTTAAAAAATGGCTTCAACCCCTTTGAAAGAATACCTTTGATGCAATTCCTTCCGCCTTTCTCCAATATACTACATATCAATTGTTTGACATCATTTGCATTGGGTTCGAAAAGGTGCAAAAGTCTAATTAGACACGGTGATGGAAGTAAGCTAAGGTAGTGGCAAAGTTGTAATTCAAAACAAAACGTTATTTTTATGCATTTAAAGCAATTTCTTTTTACCTAACACGCCCAAAATTTAATCGTTTGCCAGTTATTTATCAAAAATTCTTTTCTAAAAGGCTATCTAATTCATCAGTTAACAAATGAAATCTTTTGATAAATAAGCCCTTCCTCTTAACAAAACAATTAATTCTATAACTCAAATTATTTTATAACCATAATAAACACTTAAGAAAAATCCCCAAAATAACAATTATTCATTTATAATATGTTTTCTAACGTATATATATTTCTGACCTAAAACGTTACTTAATTGGCTTAATTTAAGCCTAAATTATCTATTTCTTCCATTCAAAATTCATAATAAATTATCCATAGCTTGGAATATTATGAAAATTTAAACTTATCAAAACAAAATAATGTTCTACATAACATATTAAAACATCGTGACATGCGAAAATCAATTTGCACAATTTTAAATTCAAAATTCAATTATATTATTCCATAAAAATCCTTGTTTAAATTATATCATGGCATATACTCAGAGCATATCATCATTCATCCATCCAAATGGTTTTAAACCTTAAAACTGAATTTTGAACATTCAAGAAGACATATATGAGATGGTTTAGATCATAATTCATGTTGTTTGATCAAAGAATTTGAGATTTGTTCTTCCTTTAATCTTCCTTGCTTGAATTTTAGCTTCTAATTGGATTTTTATCTTCTTCTCATTACAGTTATGATCGGCCATATTTTCCTTCTATTTATGTACTTTTTTGCAATGAGAATGAAAAGGTTATAGGATTTTTAGGGATTACGGGTTTGGCTATTCCTACGTTACCCTTGCCTTATTTTCTTAAGTATTTTACTTATAAATCATTCTTATAGATCCATTTAGTTAAGGCATTACCCTAATTAGATCTCAAACCTCAATTCCCTTATTACTTTATTCTCTACATTGTTTTATATAATTTACCTAATTAAATCTTCTAAATATTTCTATTTAAAATTATTAATATTATTGGCCCCCCTCCTTAAAAAATTTCGTCCTCGAAATTCTACAAAGACTATATACTAAGCTCAAAAATTATCTGTAAGATCTCCTAAAAACAATCCTTACCTACCTGACTAGGAAACAGTCTATATAAAGTAAATATAGAACATACCTTTAAAGTAGATCAGGATAAGTATCTCTAATCTTGTCTTTTATCTTCCAAGTACAGTCCTTCTCATTGTTGCTCCACTGAACTTTTACCAACTTGACTGTCTTGTTTCTTAACCTCTTATCATCTCTTGCAACGACCCAAACTGTTTTCCTAACAAAGGTCAATTTTAGTTCCACTACTAAGTCTTCCAATGTAGTCAGATGAATAGTAGTCTGTGGATCATGCACATACTTACGAAGATAAGACACATAAAACACATTATGGACACCTGCCAAACTACTCGGCCACTCTACTCTGTATGCGATCCTTCCAATCCTCTTTATAATTAAGAATGGTCCAACATATCTCGATGCCGGTTTCCCTAACTTTCTGAATCTTACCACACCCTTCACCGGTGATACTTTAATGAGAACTCTATCTCCAACTGAGAACTCTAAATCCTTACACCCCTTATCTTTGTATCTCTTTTGTCTAGACTGAGCTTCCTTCATCCTACCTCAGATCAATTCAATCTTCTCTTTTTCTTCTTTTAACAGATTTGGACCTAACATTAATCGGTCTCTAGTTTCCAACCAATATGCTGGTAACTTGCATGGCCTTCCATACAAAGCTTCGAAAGGCACCATTCCTATACTAATCTTATAAGTATTATTATATGAAAACTCAACTAAGTGTAGGTGATCATCCCATGATACACAAAAATTTAGCATGCAGGCCCTTAACAATCCTCGGGTACCATGTTGACTCTCTTACTCTGCCCACCTGTCTGAGGGTGATAAGCGGTACTCATCTAGAGCTTGGTGCCTAACAATCCTGTAGACTCTTCCCAAACTCAATAGAATACCAAGAATCTCTATCACTTACTATACTACTAGGAATTCCATGTAGTCTCACAATGTTCTTCTTAAACAACTTAGCTAAAATAGGTGTCGTCCTGCTTGATTTAACTAGAATGAAACCTATTCATTATGACCATATACTTTCGTATCCTCAATTCGACCTCGACAACCCTTCTATAAAATCCATGAATATCGAATCCTATTTCTAAACTAGTATCTTCAAGATTGAAGCAACCACTCGGCTTCTAATGTTCAGCCTTCACTTGGTTGACAGTTTACACACTACTTTGCCCACAAGCCAACATCCTTCTTCATACATTCCTAGTAGAAACTCGTTTTCTTGTCTTGATACATCTTGGTTCCTCTAGGATGAATCGTAAATTTTGATCGGTAGCATTCACTAAGAACATCCCACCTTATGTCCTCAAAATTCGATACACACAACCTGTAACATCCTCTATCTGGAGGCCCAAAGCTAAGCACTATAGATGCTATAGTCATCCATAGTATTAATTTTCGTAGACCAAATACGGTAATGTTAATCCTATCCATAATATTTGAAGCACTTGCCTATGAAATAAAATAATCACATATTAAAACACTTTTCTAATTATATTTCAAAACAACTTTTCATACCCAAGTCACATAATTCCAAACATTTCCTAAGTTCAGATCAAATATATTTTTTATATAAATACACCAAGAGCGATACATGAGGATGACCCCTCATTCCATATGGTGAAATGAAGTTCTTATCAATTTTGTTTATGCATGAACTTTACATTTATAGTTGGAATCTATTTTGCAATTTGGTATAAAATCTAGATTAATCAGTTTTCGCAAAGTATTAAAATTTACATAATCTAATCTTTTATGCCTTATGTGAGAACAGTCAATGATATAAGCAGAAGATTCAATTTTATTCGTATCATTTTTTGTACAATAGAAGTTATATTTTCTTTAAATAAACCATCACAAACATATCCACTTTCTACATACACTCCATTCTTTGACAACACAAACTTATCAAACACAAAGATGAGATTGAAGCCATGCTTGCTAAGCAACGTCCAAAAATAATATTCTTGTGAATCTATGGAACATGAAGAACATCTGCTAAAGTTAGTTCTTTTCCAAAAGTCATTTTTAGTTCAATCTTTCCCTTGCCTTTGAATTCTGATGCGGATGAATTACTTATAAAAAGTTATTTGCCCTCAATAGCAGTTTTGTAATTTGTAATCATCCATTTATTTGCACATATGTGTAGCATGGCTCCTATGTCTATAAAGCATTCCTTTGAGTTACCCACAAGGTTGCATTCGCAAACTACTACACATAAGCTCACAACAGCTACTAATAAATCAATATTGTTTCAAGATTGTTATTCAGTAACTTTACAAAGGTGTTACAAAACTGTTACGATTATGTTGCGAAATTCCAACAAAAAAAATGCCACAACTATGCCGCAAATACTATTACGAATAGAACTATGCAGTTAGCAGACAATGCAGCGGATATAATACCGATTAGATTGTCCGAGTCCAGTGAAAAACTGTTTCCGTGAAATAATATTGCTCCTTCTGCTTTGCTTAAGGATATCGAGCAATTGTTTTCCAAGATGAAACTGACCTGATAAAGACATTGCGCAACAATCACAGAGTAACGACGAACTCAAGAGAATGTAATTTAAGAACAGGGTTTGTGGGAGAGGAAGAAGTGCAGAAAAAATTGAGTATGTTTTCTATTTTCTTTCTACATATATATAGGCGCGGGGGAGGAGCACCTATTCGGTAATATATGCATGTTCGAATGGTTGCGTCTGCTAGAAAGGTTGCGACCCTTTACCAAGCGGTACGGCCGTTTGAGTTTAATGGACAATAACAAAAACTGTTCCGTCTGAATAGCCAAGCCCAACCAAGCCAACTGCAAAGTGCCTTTAATACACCTCAAACGCCTATTCACCCATGTTGGGGATGCGGGTTCGGGTATGGGAACGAGCAAGCGAGGTAGCGCAACTCATGGCTGTGTCTCCTTTGTCTCGTAGGAATTATATAAGTGTCCACATCTTATCATATTGTTGGGCATATTTCCACCTACCACCGAACCAAGGATTAGGAAGCCAAGGCCAGACCAACGCTCTCCTAGGCGTATCCGAACCAATTCAACAACCGGACCGGTGCC
Source organism: Allium cepa (assembly GCA_030765085.1). Lineage (NCBI taxonomy): Eukaryota > Viridiplantae > Streptophyta > Magnoliopsida > Asparagales > Amaryllidaceae > Allium > Allium cepa. The sequence goes on from CM060928.1 coordinate 1,036,874,503, forward strand.
TCTCCCACCACTACCGAACCAACCAAGACCGGACCAACCTTCTACACACCACCAAACCAACCGAGACCAGACCAATCCCTTCCCCATCACCATCGAGTCGACCTGCCATCGGTCCACTTCATCACCGGTCCAAGCTCCATGCCGAACCAACACCTCTAAACCCACTGCCGAATGAACCTCCAAACCACCTACCACCGGTTCACTCCATCTCCTACTACCAATCGAACCATCTTAACCACTGCCGAATCAAGGCCAAGAAGACACGACCGAACCAAATTGCCAGGCCAGATCGCTCCAGCCCAGGCCCTCCAGCAGCTATATACTTCCAGGACCTCTGCCCCCAGCATCACTCTATAAATAAAGGGTAGGGGTACAACAATGGCAGACATGTTTGAGAGCTCAAGCACGGAAGGAACTTTCAAACAACTTTCATATACTTGTATACAAAGTGTTGTACTTGTAATCAAAAAGAAAAGAGAGAATAACATATAAAGTGGACGTAGGCATGTTCTGGCCGAACCACTATAAATCTGCGTGTCTTTTTTCAGTTTAGCCCCTGTTTTTTATATATTTGCAGAAATCATCCAAACCGCTAAGAACAACGTAAAATCAACTAAATCATACGACTTTGAGGTGTTTTTCCATTTTTTTGTGCAAACATTTTTGGTGCTTTCACTGAGAACTTGGAACTCGAAGCTTCAGCTTCCCTCATTCAACCTTCTTTCCCTAATAGCACCCTTCATTGCCTAGGAAACATGACTTCCAGGCCGAGAAAAGACGCCAACAAGGGAAAGAACATCGCAACTAGCAGCATTCCGGATCCTGTAATAACAGATCAAGAGAATCATCCCATTCCAACGGCAGTACCGAACGAGGATCAGATAAACCCGACAGCCCCTGCCACAGAACAACCAGCAGCAATTACTAGGGCAGATCTAGATAGAGTTGTGGCTGAAGTAACTAACCGCTTCGCATCCCAACAAGAAGCTTTGGTGAACCAACTCATGTCACGCTTGAGGGATGCCGAAGAATCCAACCGCAACACCGAATCATGGGGCGAGTCTCAATCTGGAGGATCTCGGAGACAGCAAAGGTCTTCCCTCTTCGAAGAAGCTATCAACAGGAACAACAATGATATGGGCCGCGCCCGGACTCAGCCTGAACTCCGACTCGAGGAAGCGCTCGGAACCGAACCCAATGGGGGAGGCACCAGGCGAGGGTCGGATGTAGCTGAGCCAGTCATACCTCCTAATCATAGAAACCCCGCTGAACGGAGCCGAGCTAGAACCCAGCCCAAAGTTGACCCCATGGAAATGCTCGAAACAGAACCCCGCAGGGGAAGATCAAGGCAGGGGCCAACTGTAGCTGGTCCAAGCATGCATCCGAGCAGCCAAGGACAGCCACTGGATAGCGTCAGAAGTGATAGACTATACCATCCCTACTGTCATCTGGACGAGATCGATCCCGCAGGGAAGAACCAAGCTCTTTCTTATCTGCCCCATATTCTGATGAGAGGATGGCACGATTGTTCAGAGAATGTGTCCAACGGGACCAAAGAGATCGTGGGATAGGCGCTAGGGTAACCAGCCCTTTCACCCGCGATATTGAAATTGCCATCACCCCCCGAGAGTGGAAAATGCCGACAATGGAACCATACAAGGGAACCTCTGATCCCGTTGTACACCTGCAAAGATACACACAGCATATGCTCATGAGCGGAGCAACGGAAGGAGCGTTGTGTAAATGCTTTCCTCTATTCCTAGCAGACCTAGCTACCTACTGGTTCTGCCATCTACCCCAAGGATCTATCAGCTCATGGGAGATGTTGAAAGAAAAGTTCATTAGCCAGTTCCGCATTCATGTGGAACAACCCAAGGATGCTTGTTCTCTATCTACTGTCAAACAGAAATCCAGAGAGACATTGCAACAATACCTAACCCGGTTCAACGCCGCAGCGGCCGCAGTCCAAGCTACCGATGAGAAACTCACCCTAATGGCCCTCTGTAGCAGTGTGCACCCAGATACCAAGTTTGCTCGAAGACTAACTAAAGAAAAACCAGCTACCTTGCCCGATTTCTTCCATGAAGCTGGGAAGTACATGAGACTCGAAGAGGCTGCCACTGAAAGGCAGACAGGACCACAGGCTAAGACGGCTCATGGAAACGCCCCCGCCGCAGCAAAGGACATTCGGAGAAGCGAATCCAGAGACAATTCAAGGGGCAAGAAGGGAGAAAAGCGCTTGTACCGACCAGGACCGAGATTTGACGCTTGCACTCCCTTGAATGAAACAGTCGAGAACATCTTCCTGGCCACCCAGGATGAACTTACATACAAGCGCCCCCCGTACAAGAAAGAGTCAGATCGCGCAATCCAGTCCGGAAAATTCTACCGTTTCCACGAGTCTCATGGGCACGATACCAATGAATGCCGCCATCTCCGAGACCTAATTGAAGAACATATCAGGAGAAGGAGGCTGGAACGCTATGTAAAGGGCCAGGATAGGACTCCAGCTCCCGCCAAGGAAAACCCAGGGCAGCTCCACCCAGAGACAGGCGGAGGAAATCGCAACACCAGCGGTTCCAGCCAAGAGAAGATAGTGGTCCGTAAAATATCTGGAGGGCCACACATCGCCGACAAGAGCTGGGTAGAAATGGAAAGACATGGAAACTCACTCAGAAGCGAGGGAGACTGCGTCAATTCTGTTATGGAAGAACGCCACCCTAAGCGGAGGGAAAATAGTGACATCACATTCAGTGGGCGCGACCTAGAAGGAAGGCAATACCCTCATATGGATCCTATGGTCATCTCTGCCTGGTTCGGCCCAGCTGAAGTTTTTCGAATCCTAGTATACACTAGAAGCTCAGTGAACATTATGTTCAAGCATGCTTTCGACAAAATGAAACTGTCAATGAAGGACGTGTCTCCCTGCAACAAACCGCTACATGGTTTCACTGGAGAAGCAAAGATGCCCCTCAGACAATTGGATCTCTTCGTTGAATTGGGAAGTCATCCACGCTCCGCCGTTCGGAAACAAACATTCGTGCTAATAGACAACCACTCGGCCTACAATGCCTTTTTGGGAAGACCAGCCCTGTCCGACTTCCAAATCGTCCTCGCCCCATGGTGCCTGAAGATGAAGTTCCCAACGGATAACGGAGTGGGAGAAGTAGAAGGGGATCAAGACGCCGCTCGGGACTGCTATGTAACCGAACTTCGCAATAATCGCAGGAGAGATAAGGGGAAAAATGCAGAGGTTATTCTCTGCATGAAAAGCTTGGAAGCATAGCAACTAAAGAAAGCCCCTCCTCTTCGGTATACCAGTGATCCTTTCAATGAATTAGACCCTAGGGACAAAGAGGAGGAGGCCACCGCCGAGCCTACAGAGGCTATGGAATTCGTATCTGTAAATAAACGCGATCCAAGTAAACTGCTGAGAGTCGGATCTCAGTTAAAAAGAGAATTAAAGAATCAACTCATTGATTTTCTTCGCCACAACATGGATGTATTTGCATGGACACATGCTGATATGACTGGAATCTCCCCGGACATAGCATGCCACGCCCTAAACATCGATCCTACCAAGGTACCGGTAAAGAAAAAGAAGAGAAGTATGGGGGCAGAACGATCAGCAGCCCTCGAGGAAGAAGTAAAGAACTTACTTGCTGATGACTTCATACGTGAAGCCATCTACCCGGAATGGATCGCCAACCCGGTACTGGTAAGGAAAGCTAATGGAAAGTGGCAAACATGCATCGATTTCTCCAACTTAAATGACGCTTGCCCGAAAGACCGCTTCCCGCTCCCCCGAATCGACCAACTCGTGGACAGCACTGCCGGGCATGAACTTTTATCCTTTATGGACGCATACTCAGGATATAACCAGATCCCTATGCACGCCCTCGACCAAGACCACACTAGCTTCATCACTGACCGAGGATTGTACTGCTACAAGGTAATGCCATTTGGACTTAAAAACGCTGGAGCTACTTATCAGCGCCTCGTCAACAGGATGTTTGTAGAATTGATAGGACGAACTATGGAAGTTTATGTGGATGACATGCTGGTAAAATCAAGGAAAGCCAACGACCATATAAACCACCTGGGCGAGATGTTTCAAGTACTTGCCAATACGGAATGAAGCTGAACCCTCTAAAGTGCTCCTTCGGAGTATCGTCGGGAAAGTTCTTGGGATTCATCGTTCATGCCAGGGGGATTGAAGCAAACCCCTAACAAGTCTGGGTCTTGAGAGATATCAAGATACCATCCACTCGAAAAGAGATGCAAAGCCTAAACGGAAAGGTGGCCGCCCTAAGCCGGTTCATCTCTAAAGCAACTGACAAATGCATTCCTTTCTTCGAAGCCTTGAAGAAAGGAAAAGGAAAATTTGAATGGACCGATGAGTGTTCAACAGCTTTCCTTAACCTAATCGAACACCTCCAGCGGCCACCAGTACTCTCAACTCCTAATGAAGGCGAAGAACTATACCTATACCTCACTGTGTCACCATATGCCCTAAGCGCCGCGTTGGTGAGAAAAGACAACCGCACGCAATGGCCCGTATACTTCGTAAGTAAGAGGTTTACGGGGGCAGAAGCCATATATTCTAAACTTGAGAAGCTAGCGTACTGCTTACTAATCACGTCGCGGAAACTGCGACACTATTTCCAGTCTCATTCCATCAGAGTTTTAGCCGATCAACCGCTAAGGCAAGTGCTCCATCGCCCCGACACTTCTGGGCAATTACTTAAGTGGTGCATCGAACTAAGTCAATATGATATCACTTACCATCCTCGCATCGCTATCAAGGGGCAAGCCATAGCTGATTTCGTTGCCGAATTCACTACTAGCGAAGGTAAGGACCAATCTGAAGTAGCAGAAGATATCAAGTGGAATCTCTTCGTAGATGGAGCATCGAACGAACAAGGCTCGGGGGCAGGTGTTGTGATAATCACCCCCAGGGGAAAGAAGCTGCACTACGCCCTAAGATTGGAATTCTCTGCCACCAACAATGACGCAGAATACGAAGCAGTGATAGCCGGATTAGAACTTGCACTGGAAATTGGAGTCAGTTCTTTATGTCTCCATAGTGATTCTCAACTTATTGTAAATCAAATACTGGGAGAATTCCAGACTCGAGGAGAACGACTCACAGCGTATCTAAAGAAGACCAGGCTACTGCTTAATCAATTAGATCACTATTTAATCAAACACATTCCCCGAGAAGAGAATCAAGAGGCCGACGAACTAGCAAGACAAGCTAGCATGAAGAACATCACTATTTTCGGAGAATTAACCATCCCAAAACAGCTGGCACCAAGTTTCGAGCAAGTAAACTGATAGCTGCAACCGAAGAAGAAACATGGATGACCCCTATCCGAGAATACTTACAAAACGGCACCCTACCCGACGGGCGAAATGAAATTAAGAAAATTCTAAGGAAAGCTGCCTGCTACACAATGCAAGAAGGCATCCTCTATCGGCGCGGCTTCTCTAACCCCTTATTGAGGTGCGTCGCTGGAAGAGAAGCCAAGGAAATTCTATCCAATATCCATCAGGGAAGTTGCGAAGACCACACCGGAGGGCAGACCCTAGCAAAAAAGATACTCCGATATGGGTATTTCTGGCCCACTTTAAACAAAGATGCCTTAGACTTCGTCAGAAGATGCGACAAATGTCAGAGATTTGCTAAAATTCCTCGACTACCAACCAATGAAATTACTCAGATGACCAGCCCTTGGCCCTTCGCAATATGGGGAATTGACTTAATTGGCGAACTGCTGATGGGCCGAGGCGGGGCTAGACATGCTATAGTGGCAGTTGACTATTTCACCAAATGGGTGGAAGCGGAGCCTCTGAATAAAATATCTTCAACTAAAGTTATCAACTTCTTAATCAAAAACATTCTGTGTAGGTACGGGTTCCACTCGGAATCATATCAGACAACGGGCTTCAATTTGACAGCGAGGAATTTGCCGACTGGTGCCAAGAGCACGGAATTCATAAGGGCTTCTCATCCGTGGCTTATCCCCAGGCAAATGGACAAGTCGAAGCTGTCAACAAGATTCTCAAGACTCAAATCAAGAAGAAGCTTGAAAAGTCAAAAGGCGCTTGGGTGGACGAACTTTCTACAGCACTTTGGGCCTACCGCACATCTTTCAGAACATCAACAGGGCATACTCCTTTCTCTTTGGCATACGGATCAGAGGCAATGCTCCCAGTTGAGACTATTGTGCCTTCCCACCGTAGGATCCACTACAACCCAGAAGAAAACGAAGAACTCCTCCACATGTCTTTGGATCTAATTGAGGAGAGAAGGAATGATGCAGCACTCAAAGCAGCAGCTCACAGACAAAAAGTGGCAGCACTATACAACTCCAAAGTCAAACATCGCAGCTTGCAAGAAGGAGATCTTGTCCTCAAGCGAATCTTTCCACGTCCAGGAGCGCTGGATCCAATCTGGGACGGACCATATGTAATTCAAAAAGATCTCCGCAACGGAGCTTATATTTTTTCAACAGTGGACGGAGAGGTGTTCCTGAGGGCATGGAACATCCAACACCTCCGTCAATACTTTTCTTAACTTGTACTGCCCATATGAAGTGAATTAACAAAGAGAATCAGTGGAAGTAGGCATTTTCGTGCCGAACCACTTTAAAAAACTTGGCTCTTGTTAACTTGTTCCTTTATATCTTGGCTACTTGTTAAGCTTTATCCTTTTCTTTTGAACAAAATCCTTTGCATATGACATTTCAATTCAGAGCTTCACAACACAACTCCACCTGGACAAAATCCAACAGGTACGCTGCGATCCTATGCCCTCGCCAATGAGACACTTTGCTCCGGTATCCCTCTACCGCGAGTTAACTCATTGTTTGCCTCGGCCCTTAAAGCCGACTGTAATAAGCCGAGTATAAGCCACAGAGAAGGCCGATTATGCCATGGCAGCTCATTACAGCGATTCGGCTCGCCGACAACTGTGAACCGATCATAAGCCCCAACATAAGGTGTGGCCAGCCAGGGGCAGTTCACAGTTGGCGATCGGCCCCCACACTAGCCGGCCACAGTAAATCGAATAATACCCATGATTACAGGCCATAATGGGCCGGGTAGTTACTATGCGCGATCGGCTCCGATGTGTCTTAAGTGCGGCTGTGGTAAAAAAGAAAACTCCCCGCAGAGGCGTAAGATGGGTGACAAATGTCTCCAAGACCCACAGCTAGGGAAAGTGACTACAAAACCCGTTTGCCACGAACTTAAGCACATCGACGGCCTTCCGTGACTGGAAGTTTTACTTTTCCTATATTTCCATTTCATTTAAAACTTTCTCCTACTCTCCGTAACGGTGCTTGAAAGTACATGACATGAAATATGGAACGCTCACTAATGGGATCAGAAACTTACAATCGGATGACGAGACACTCAACAGCATTCCGTGCTTAGTCTTACAGGGCACACAAAGTTACTGTCCACAGCCGAAACATGAAGGGCGGTACCTTCTACTTTTATACATTAATGCATAGCTGCAGTTCATATTCACACATCACATTTACGTTGCAAAATGAGAGAATTATACTTTGAGCAAAAAACTTAGCATCAAACACAATTGAATCACAGGCATATGCATAGTTATACTTCTTATGCAGCACATCAAAATAATAACAGCATTCAAAATATAACAAAATCAGCTTGTGTTATAAACTTACATAAAGTCGTTCAATGACATAATTGCAGCTCAAAAGTACATTAATGTTTTGAGCTAGCATATACAGGAATGTCAAGCAGACCAAACAGAATAACTAGCCGCATTAGCACTAACCACTACATGACGCAGCAGATAAATCGAAACAAACTTCAATTGATGGAATGTAGCAATCGGTGAGTTGAGAATACTGCAAGGCCCAAATCCGTTGATCCAAAGATACCGGATTCTAGCTATCTTCGTCTCGTTGATCGCGCACGATGCCGAGAAAGAAGATCTACGATTCTTCGCACGTTGAACTAGCGCACTAGATACCGTGAATCGGCTTCTACGATCGTTGAATCGAGCGCACTCGATTAACCGAAAGAGGAGATAGGAGATCACACTCAACTACCAATTTGTATGAAAGCACAAAGCTAACAAAAGAGAATTTTATTCAAATATCAACAAAGTTACAAATAACACCATCGTCCTATTTATAGGCATTACAATCCCAACATTACATCACACTTAGGTCGCATTCGACCTTACATACAACACATCACACGACCTAAACAGCGGCCGACTTACCATAGGTCGTTAACGACCTAAAATACAAGGTACAACACACACTGGTACGCGATTTATAGTAATTGCGACCTAACACATGCAAGAGAACGACCTAGAAACATATTATAGTGCGACCTAACAACAGAACGACCTAAGAAATGCGGCTCTTCCAATTAGCAGGTGGTATAAGGTCGTTAACGACCTTACTTCAACCAGGCATTCTTCACGCGACCTATGAGTTAGGTCGTTCGCGACCTAAAAAATGCGGCAACAGGAATTCACGCAACCTACCTTCCTTCACGCGACCTATCTCCTCGCGACCTATCTTCTCGCGACCTAACTTCATCTCACTTTCATCATAAGGTCGCTGGAGCGACTTACTGGACGTGTTAGGTCGTTCGCGACCTATATTTACTTCCTTTTGCGTTATCTCGTTAGGTCGTTCCTCGCGACTTTTCTTAGGTCGTGAACTTCCTCCTTCAGCATACCCACTAGGTCGTAGGCGACCTAAAATGTTTCTCTTAGGTCGTAGCCGATCTAAACTTCCTTCAATAGGTCGTGACCGACCTAAAACCAAGTCTTCCTCCATACGACCTAAAGAACCCGAACGACTTAGGCTCCTGTTAGGTCTCTGCTCTTTTCCACACGACCTGTTAGGTCGTTGCTTCTTCCCTCGTGTGCTGTTAGGTCGTGGCCGACCTTCATTAGGTCGTGAACGACCTATAACTTGAGAATTTTCAGAGTTTTCAGATTGCACTGCATCATCCTCTCCGGGTTGACAGAAATTCGACCTCGAATTCTCAACATCTTCTTCCACAACAATTTCATTTCCTCGATACGGAATTAAATGTTTGACATTGAAAACAACAGAAGTATGAACATCGTCTGGCATATTCAATTGATAAGCATTCTCATTGATTTTCTTCAAAATTTCAATTGGACCAATTTTCCGCGCCTTTAATTTATTATACGTTCCAACTGGAAAACGATCTTTTGTCAACACTGCATAAACAAATCACCTTCGTTAAATTCAACACTTCGTCGCTTCAAATCTGCAGATCATTTATACTTCTCATTTGCCTTTTCCAATCGCTCCTGAACGATTTTATGACATTCAGTCAATCCATCAACAAAATCTATAGCCCGTTTAATCGTCCCCTTTGGTTGTGGTACTACCGCCAAATCCAACGGTCCCTTAGGCAAATTTGAATATACAATCTGAAATGGGCTATAACATGTGCTTCTATTAACCGCATGATTATGAGAAAACTCTGCTTGGCATAACTTCATGTCCCAACTCTTCAGATTATCTTTCACCAAACATCGTAACAAATTTCCCAACGATCTGTTAACTACTTCTGTTTGTCCATCTGTCTGCGGATGATAAGCGCTGCTAAAGTTTAACTTCGTTCCCACCATCTTCCACAAACTAAGCCAAAAATGACTCAAAAATCTGGTATCCCTGTCTGAAATGATAGAATCCGGCAACCCATGTAAGCGATAGACTTCCTTAAAGAACAACTGTGCAACCCGAACAGCATCCACCGTCTTCTTACAAGCAATAAAATGTGTCATTTTAGAAAATCTATCCACCACAACAAAGATGGAATCATTTCCCCTCTGAGTCCTCGGCAATCCCAACACAAAGTCCATACTCACATCAACCCATAGTTTAGCCGGTACAGGCAACGGCATATACAACCCAGCATTGGTCGCGGTTCCTTTCGAAACTTGGCAAATATGACATCGCTCCACAAACCTTCCTACTTCTTTCCTCATCGACGGCCAAAAGTAAAACTATGAAATCAATTGCAAAGTACGATCACGGCCCACATGCCCTTCCTCGTGTAACTCCTTGATAATTTTCAATCTCAAACTACAATCTAGAATACATAATTGATTCCCCTTGAACAAGAGCCCATCAACCATCACAAATTCATCGGTATTTCCTTCCTTGACTTTCTCTACACAGTTCACAAAGTAAGGATCTTCTTCAATCAGCTCTGGCAACATTTCAAACCCTGTCACCTCAACCTTCAATGTCGTTAATAAATGACTCCTCCTGCTTAATGCATCTGCTACACGATTCGTCACCCCTGACTTATGTTTCACGACAAAAGTAAACTATTGTAAATAAGCAATCCATGATGCATGTCTCGCTGAAATCTTGTCTTGCCCCTGTAAATGCTTCAATGCCTCATGATCAGTGTACAGAACAAATTCTTTCTGAAATAGATAGTGCCTTCAGTGCTTAACAGCTTGTACCACAGCATAGAATTCAATGTCATATGTAATGTATCTCATCTTTGCTCCTGATAACTTTTCACTGAAATAAGCAACTGGCTTCCCATTCTGACTCAGAACTCCTCCAATACCGACCTTTGATGCATCAGTATGCAATTCAAACAATAACTGAAAATTCGGTAAAACAAGAATTGGTGCAGACGTCAACAATTCCTTGATCTTCTCAAAAGCAACCCCCGCTTCCTTTGACCATACAAATTGTTTCCTCTTCATGCAATCAGTAACTGGAGCCATCACGCTACTGAAGTGTGGAATGAATCTTCGGTAGAATGATGCTAGCCCATGAAAACTTCTCACCTCTGTAATCGTCCTCGGCTGTGGCCAATTCCTGACCGCTTCCACTTTATTCTGGTCAACTTGAATTCCTGCTTCCGAAACAATATACCCCAGAAATAAAACACTTCTTGCCATGAACACACATTTCTTCGTAGCAGCGTAAAATTGTTCCTCGCGAAGAATAATCAACACTTTCCTCAAATGTAGAACATGCTCCTCCATACTCCTGCTATATATCAGAATATCATCGAAATAAACCACCACGAACTTCCCAATGAATGGTCTAAAGATTTGATTCATCACCCGCATGAATGTACTAGGTGCATTTGATAAACCAAATGGCATAGCCAACCATTCGTATAACCCCTCTCTCGTCTTGAACGCTGTCTTCCATTCGTCTCCAGGTCTGATCCGAATCTGGTGGTAACCACTTTTCAAATCAATCTTCGAAAAGATAGTTGCCCCACTCAACTGATCTAGCAAGTCATCCAACCTCGGCATGGGAAATCTATATCTCACGGTAATCTTGTTCAATGCTCGACTGTCAGTGCACATCCTCCACGTTCCATCCTTCTTGGGTACCAATAAAGCTGGTACAGCACATGGACTCAAACTCTCCTGCACTCGCCCTTGTTCAAGCAACTCTTCCACCTGCCTCCTCAACTCTTCATGTTCCTTCGGACTCATTCGATAATGTGGTCTATGTGGTAATACTGCTCCCGGAACAAGATCGATCTGATGTTGAATGTCTCTCAGTGGCGGTGACTCCTTAGGCAACTCCTCTAGAAATACATCCTCAAACTCTTTCAAAACTGGCTTTGCTTCTTCGCCAATTTCAACCTCTTCACTGCTCTCACGCCTAATCAACAAGTATACTTCAGGCCCCTCTTCAACCTCCTTAACAAACTCCTTCAAAGTCAACAGAGTTTTCAATTCCTCAATCTCCTCCAGCTTGCTCTCCTTCTGTTGTTGCTTCTTGGGAACCAAAGTGATTTTAGTACCTTCGAACATGAAACTATAGCTATTGGCCCGACCATCGTGTTGTACTGCTCGATCAAACTGCCATGGCCTGTCCAACAACAGATGGCACACATCCATGTCCACTACATCGCACCAGATTTCATCTTTGTATTTCTTCCCAATAGAAAATTTCACGCAAGCTCTTCTCCCAACTTTCACTTCACCACCCTTCCTTAACCAAGCTAACTTGTATGGTTTAGGATGCTTCTCGGTTTTCAACTCCAATTTCCTCACTGCCTCTATAGAGATAATATTATCGCAACTCCCAGCATCAATGACAAATTTACAAACTTTCCCAAGAATAGCGCAAGTAGATTGAAATATGTTATTCCTCAACCAACTATCTTCCTCCTCTTGTTTTGGCGTCAAACAAGACCTCCTCATCATCAGATTACAACCTTCGTCTCCCGACACTTCTTCTTCCTCCTCAACATAAGGTAAATTAGAACATTCATCTTCTTCCTCCTCATCCTCAGCTTCAGCTATCATAATTCTCTTCTTCGGCTTCGGACATTCATTGCTTTTATGACCCATCTCCTGGCAGTTGTAACATTTGAATCCACTGCCAACCTTCGCCTTCTCACCCTCCTTCACAACTGGTTTGGCAACAGCTTTAGTAACATTAGAACTTCCACCGACACCCTTTGCTTGATTGTTAGAATTAGTAAACACACCACCTCCACGCCTTCCTTGCTTTTCCCAAGCTAACGCCTTTTGACGTGCCTCCGCTACAGATCTGGGATCGAACATATTAACCATATCCTAGATCTGCATTCTCAACCCTCCAACAAACCTAGCAGTCAACGGTTCTTCTGTCTCCATTATATCGTTCCTGGCAATGAGTTGGTAAAATTCATCTGTATAGTCATTTACTGATTTTGTCCCCTGCCGTAGATTCTGCAATCTCTGGTACATAAGTGATTGATAGTTGTATGGTAAAAATGTAGCTCTCATCATCTTCTTCATCTTATCCCAAGACCCAACCTTTGACTTCCCCATCCGTTCTCTGGTAAGTTTAGTTTGCTGCCACCATGCCAATGCTCTTCCCCTCAACCTAGTAGCAACTAACTTCACCCGTCGATTCTCCGGAACCTCCTTAAAGTCAAAAATTTCTTCCACGTTAGATAACCAATCCAAGAATTCTTCAGCTACCATCCCTCCTTTAAACTCCGGAATTTCCATCTTCATTCCCGATTCCCAACGTCGATCATCATCAATAACCCGATACTGACATTGTCCCTGATCTCGGTCTCTGAAATGAATACTTCCCCTCTCACCGTCAAACTCCTCATCAAAGTCTGATGTATATCGTTGTCTTTCACGTCCTCCAACATCTCTACCACCACCACCCCTACTACCAACATCCCGTCTATCATGATCATCAACATTCCTACTACTTCGATTGTCAACACTTCTATGCTCTTGACTTTCTCTCCTCTCCCGTTCTGAATGTGATGACACTCTACTACCCCCACGGATGGATTCAGATGAATTTCTTCTTCTACTTTGATTCATATCAATCATAAGCTTCTCCAACCTACCAATGCCTTCATCAATCTTCTCATGCATACGTTGCTCCATTTGATCGGCTTCTTCTCTTCGATACAAAGCTTCAACGTTTTGATGTCGGTTAGCTCTTCTAGGCGGCATGATTGAACAACAAAATCTTCAAGTCACGGCTTCACAAGCTTCCACACAACTTCACAAGGCTCGGCCTTAAACTTCTCTTGACTCGGCCTATACCACTACACAACTTAGCTCGGCTCAAGCTCAAGTACTTCAACACAAATCAAATTCAAACAAATCTCCACTCCAGATCCAAAATGGAATGGATCGGAATCTTCAAACTCGTTGCAACTTCAAGATGAACACGATAAACTCCAAATACTTGGCTCCAAGAATCAACTTAGCTATGATTGGCTAAGTATGGCTCTAATACCAAAAACTGACGCAGCGGATAAATCGAAACAAACTTCAATTGATGGAATGTAGCAATCGGTGAGTTGAGAATACTGCAAGGCCCAAATCCGTTGATCCAAAGATACCGGATTCTAGCTATCTTCGTCTCGTTGATCGCGCACGATGCCGAGAAAGAAGATCTACGATTCTTCGCACGTTGATCTAGCGCACTAGATACCGTGAATCGGCTTCTACGATCGTTGAATCGAGCGCACTCGATTAACCGAAAGAGGAGATAGGAGATCACACTCAACTACCAATTTGTATGAAAGCACAAAGCTAACAAAAGATAATTTTATTCAAATATCAACAACGTTACAAATAACACCATCGGCCTATTTATAGGCGTTACAATCCCAACATTACATCACACTTAGGTCGCATTCGACCTTACATACAACACATCACACGACCTAAACAACGGCCGACTTACCATAGGTCGTTAACGACCTAAAATACAAGGTACAACACACACTGGTACGCGATTTATAGTAATTGCGACCTAACACATGCAAGAGAACGATCTAGAAACAAATTATAGTGCGACCTAACAAAAGAACGACCTAAGAAATGCGGCTCTTCCAATTAGCAGGCGGTATAAGGTCGTTAACGACCTTACTTCAACCAGGCATTCTTCACGCGACCTATGAGTTAGGTCGTTCGCGACCTAAAAAATGCAGCAACAGGAATTCACGCGACCTACCTTCCTTCACGCGACCTATCTCCTCGCGACCTATCTTCTCGCGACCTAACTTCAGCTCACTTTCATCATAAGGTCGCTGGAGCGACTTACTGGATGTGTTAGGTCGTTCGCGACCTATATTTACTTCCTTTTGCGTTATCTCGTTAGGTCGTTCCTCGCGACTTTTCTTAGGTCGTGAACTTCCTCCTTCAGCATGCCCACTAGGTCGTAGGCGACCTAAAATGTTTCTCTTAGGTCGTAGCCGATCTAAACTTCCTTTAATAGGTCGTGACCGACCTAAAACCAAGTCTTCCTCCATACGACCTAAAGAACCCGAACGACTTAGGCTCCTGTTAGGTCTCTTCTCTTTTCCACACGACCTGTTAGGTCGTTGCTTCTTCCCTCGTGTGCTGTTAGGTCGTGGCCGACCTTCATTAGGTCGTGAACGACCTATAACTTGAGAATTTTCAGAGTTTTCAGATTGCACTGCATCATCACACCTAAGAACCAGCTCTCCGAATCTACTTAGCTGCAGAATCGGAACTCCCAGCATGATGACCAGAGGCCCCACCTGTCCAATTCAGAAAAAGTTCCATTAAACCGGCAACGAACGATCAAGTTATGAAAAGCTAAAAAGGGAAAACTCACCAACATCTGCTTCTTGGTCCTCATCCCCCAACTGCACATCAGCTTCCTCCGCAGCAAGTAGCCGCATCCCCTCCTTCACCGCTATCTTCTCCTCCTTTGAGAACTGGGCGGTAACCATATCCATCCTGAATGCCGCTCCACCTTCCTTATTCGCATCTGCCTTGGCCTCCTCCAAAGCCCGAAGATATATTCTAGCCATGATCCGGGGATAGTCATCCATCCAGGATAGATTACCCTGCTTCCAGGTACGGAAGTACATATCCTGCAACATCTCATCCATCATCCCCACATTCTCCTCAAACTCCCTCACCCGGGCCTCGGAGGACAGCAACTTGGCGACGGCAGCATCCCTCTCCGATCGATATCTCAAGCGGTCAGCCTGGAGAGACCTCCTCATTTCCTCCATCTCTTCCTTTAGCCTGGCTTGAGCAAGCTCTGCGGCCTCAAGCCTCCCAGATAACTCCTCTACCTGCTCCAGATCCGCCCTCCGAACCTCGTCCACCGTAGCAATAGCTATGTCAATCCGCTCCTTGCAGGCGGCTTCCATCTTTCGCAACTCAGCCTTGCTAGCCTCCTCCATGGTTTTCTTTAGTCGTCGAGAGGCCGCCTCGTGCTGGGATATCTGGATAGCCTGATCGGTAAGCTGTTTGGCCTGGTCAGAAACCTGTAGCCGCAACCGGATGTTAGCACTTCCGATTTCCTCCCCGGCCCTGGCCAGTCGAGCGTGATGCTCCATTAGCCTCTTGGTTTCCTCAGCCACCCGATCGATGATTGCCTTGGCCTCGTCCCCCATGGTCGCAATCCGAGTAGTAAGCAAATCGAGGTCTAACGACTTAGCCTCATCAAGCACCCGTACCATGGGGTTGCGGGGGAGAAGATGTTCACCAGTAACCTCGTCAAAGAAAATATCTTGAGCACTGGAACCCAGATCCGGATGACCCGCAAATGGATTACGAGCCAAGTCGGGACGACCAATACGAGTAACGGAAGGATTTTCAGACGGATGCGAGGAGGGAATATACTTAGTGTCCTCCTCCGTGATATCATGGATAGGTTGAGATGGAAGCTGCGGACCAGGTGAAGATTCAAATAAGGGGCGACTCCTCTTCTTTTTCTGAATACTCTCTTCAATGACCCCAAGAAGAGGACGGTAGCTAACTACGTCTCCTGGACGACTAGTGGGAGGCGTAGGCTTGGCAGAGGCTCTGAGTAACTTGCATTGTTCAAGGCAGTGTCGAACGTCTGAAGTTTTGGCCACCTCGCCTGCCCCTGTAATAAAGAACAAGTGTTACGAACACACAAGGGTCCATAATTCAAGATATATGTTAACTTAAAAAGAATGAGAAGGCACGTCTATTATACAAACCCTACGGAGGAGTAGAATACTGCAATAAGTCCTGAATCTCAGTCCAGGACGGAAGCGAACCATAAAATATTCCTAAGTCTCTATCATAAATGGAGTCTGCGGAAGTCAAAAGTTCACCTTGAATCGCTGGAGTCGCCTTAGCTGAAGAACTCTTAGAGAATGGATCGGCACCGGCACCAGCCTTGTCAGCCTCCTTTGCCTTCTCCACCGAGGCTGATCCTTCCTCCAACCCCTCAAAAGCCTGGCGGAAGGCATCATCCGTCCACTCCTGGATCTCCCCTGCCTGCTCAGGAGACAAAGCCTCGGCACCACTACCACCCTGTCCTTCACCTTCTCCATCTCCTCCGCTCTCCTCCTCGCCTCTTTCCACCTCTCCACCTTCCTCCTCCGGAATGTCTGGACACGTGCTGGGAGAGGGTCCATCAGACTTCTTAAGCTTCTTTCCCCCAACGACCGGAGGTATCAAGAAAGGTCTCCTCTTGCTACTCTTCGCAGTAGCCCCATCCTTGGCTTTAGCAGCCCTCTCCTCGGCTGTATCTCTCTGTTTAACCATAGATTGATGTGGCAGAATCAGGTTATACTCCAGGAGAGTGGCATTCCTGATCAAGTAGGAAGCCAACCTATCCCTTCCCGAAATGACCTTTATTTCGACAGTCATCCGCGCCAAAGAATCATTCTCCAAGACCGCAAAGCCACCTATTGCTAGCAAGAAATAAAAGCGTATAAGAAGAAGCGTCGCGATCGGAACGAGGAAAATATAAATGAAGTTCAACTAACACCCGGAAGTGAAAAGGCGGAAAGAAACAGAGTCATCCTTAATGAAAAACCATTCTTTCTTGAACATACTAAACTTCGAGTACAAATCCAGAACAGGCTTGAAGGGCACGGCCGCTTCCAAGCTGATGTATGGAGACCCCTTCTTATAGCCTCTCAAGTTGTACAGATACCGGATCTCCCGGTTGGAAGGAGGACGCCCATATTTCCTCTTAAAGATGACGAAAAGACTCACCAGAATGGCGTAGGAGTTAGGCTGAAGCTAGAATGGAGCCACCTTCAGATATGTGATAAAGCTAACTATCCAAGCGTTGAGAGGCGGGATAGCACCACACATGCAATGATATCTGCTGTAAGCAAAGTAGCCCTCAGGGGGTCATACGGCAACACTCCTTCTCCCGACAACAGCATGCATGCTCTACCAATCCCAAAGGAGCGGGAGATAACGTCAAGTTGCTCCTCTCTGAGAGAGCTCGGAAAGCAATCAGGAGGAGAGTTCAGAAGCTCTTGGGGACCATACCCATCTACTAGCGACCTCGGGGTAGGTCCACGACGTTCCGGTCCTGGCTGGGCAGGGGCACGACGGAAGACTCACTTCTGTCCGTAGATTTTCTCTTTTCCGATCGAGTTTCGACTTTATGAGACATTATCTGCGACACGAGAAAAACATATTGTTAGAACAGAGGATATAAGCAAGCAGATGTATATAGTCTTAAGATTTCACTCATGATTCAGAACACTTAAGCTCCCAGCGTCATTCGGTTTTGGCTGGTGGTTCAAGTCCAAGTTCATTTGACATTTCCCGTTCCCATTCGGTGGCTCGAACACGAGCTCATTCGGTAAACATGTCCATTCGGTACAAGAGGTCCACGAAACCATTCGGTAATCGAAAACAAAATTTCATTCGGCAGCATAGGGCCTCACCTGGTTCGGCAAAGGAAAGAGTCTGATTCGGCAAGGACAGAAAGCTGGTTCGGCTGATGAGGAAATACTGAAGCATTGGGACCCTATTTATAGGAAAATATCAATGACCGGACCGGTTGGATCGGCATTAGGAACCGGACCAAAAATACCCAACTTAAAACAAAGCATGCCATATACAGGTATATGCCCTACTTTGGGGGGCAAATGTTGGGCAGATTTCCACCTACCACCGAACCAAGGATTAGGAAGCCAAGTCCGGACCAACGCTCTCCTAGGCGTATCCGAACCAATTCAACAACCGGACCGGTGCCTCTCCCACCACTGCCGAACCAACCGAGACCGGACCAACCTTCTACACACCACCTAACCAACCGAGACCGGACCAATCCCTTCGCCATCACCACCGAGTCGACCTGCCACCGGTCCACTTCATCACCGGTCCAAGCTCCATGCCGAACCAACACCTCTAAACCCATTGCCGAATGAACCTCCAAACCACCTACCACCGGTTCACTCCATCTCCTACTACCAATCGAACCATCTTAACCACTGCCGAATCAAGGCCAAGAAGACACGACCGAACCAAATTGCCAGGCCAGATCGCTCCAGCCCAGGCCCTCCAGCAGCTATATACTTTCAGGCACTCTGCCCCCAGCCTCACTGACGCAGCGGATTAATCAAAACTTGATATGTCGATGGAATTAGCAATCGGTGGATTGAATGATGCCGAAAATGCCCAAATCCGTTGATCTCAAGAGATACCGGATTCAAGCTATCCTTAACACGTTGATCGCGCACGATACCATGATGAAGGATCTACGATTCTTCGACGTTGATCAAGCGCACTTGATTCCGTGAATCGGCTTCAACGTTCGTTGATTCGAGCGCACTCGAATGCCGAAGTGGAGATAGGAGATTTTCACTCGACTACCTATTTAAAGAAAGCACAAAGCAATCAAATGGAAATTTTATTCAATTTTCAACAACTACTATACAATGACATTACATCCCTATTTATAGGGTTTATGACACAACACAAAGACTTAAAGAAAATTACAACACAATCAGAACACGCAACTTAAGACATGCAGTGACTCGCTCCTTCTTCGCGCCTTGAAGATGACTCGGTAACGGTTCACTAATTAGTCTACGACTCATAGAATGTCTCGGCTACGACTCATCAAAACTTCCTTCGCGTCTCAACAAACAGCTGCGCCCAAATAAGTCGTTCGCGACTTAAGGAAAGAAATGATTCGCGACTTAGCAAACTTCATACTGGAAATTGGGCTTCGATCGCGATGTAGGCTTTAGGTCATTCGCGATTTATAGAGGAGGGAAAAAGTCATGTCTCGGTAGTGATTTTGGAGCAGGCCGATGGTTTTTGGAGATGAATCGTGAGTCGCGGAGGAGGGTGAGTCGTGGGTCGTAGGGTTGGTTGAATCGTGAGTCGCGGAGATGTGTTTGATGCGATGAGTTGACTCGGTGGGGTTAAGCCATAAGTCGGTGGTTGATGGTACTGGAGTTGACTCGGTAGGGTTAAGTCGTGAGTCGGTGGTTGATGGTACTGTGTCGTGGAGAAGTGGTGATGGGTTTGGCGATGGGTTTGGCGATGTGGCGAGGTAACTACTCCATCATCCTCCCCTTGTTGGATAGAATTCGTCCTCGAATTCACACTCTCGTCGCCTTCGATGAAATCCTCCCCACAATACGGGATTAAATGTTTGGCATTGAAAACATCAGAAGTATGAACATTCTCGGGCAACTTTAACCGGTACGCATTATCATTTATCTTCTTTAAGATTTTCACTGGACCAATCTTCCGGGCTTTCAACTTGCTATAAGTTCCAACCGGAAAACGATCTTTCGTCAATACCGCGTAAACCAAATCACCTTCTTTGAAGACTACACTTCTTCGTTTCTTATCTGCCATTTGTTTATACTTTTCATTTGTCTTTCCCAATCGTTCCTGAACGATTCTATGGCATTCCGTCAACCCATCAACAAAATCAGCAGCCCGCTTAACTGTCCCCTTTGGTTGTGGTATTATTGTTAAATCCAATGGTCCCCGGGGTAAATTTGAATATACAATCTGAAACGGACTGAATCCCGTACTACGATTCACTGCATGATTATGAGCAAACTCTACCTGGCATAACTTTATGTCCCAACTCTTCAGATTGTCCCTTACAAGACATCGCAACAGATTTCCCAACGATCTGTTAACAACTTCGGTCTGTCCGTCCGTCTGCGGATGGTACGCGCTACTAAATTTCAGCTTCGTTCCCACCATCTTCCACAAACTCAGCTAAAAATGACTTAAAAATCTGGTATCCCTGTCTAAAACAATAGACTCCGGCAACCCATGTAAACGATAGATTTCTTTAAAATATAACTGAGCAACACGAACAGCATCTGCCGTTTTCTTACAGGCTATAAAATGTGCCATCTTCGAGAATCTGTCAACCACCACAAATATAGAATCATTACCCCTTTGAGTTCTTGGCAAACCCAAAACAAAGTCCATACTCACATCAACCCATGGCTTAGCTGGTACGGGTAACGGCATATACAACCCAGCATTGGTCACAGTTCCTTTCGAAATCTGGCAGATATGACATCGCTCCACAAACCTTTCCACTTCTTTCCTCATTGACGGCCAAAAATAAGATTGAGAAATTAACTGCAACGTACGATCTCTACCCACATGGCCTTCTTCATGTAATTCTTTAACAATCTTCATTCTCAAGCTACAATCTGGAATACACAACTTGTCCCCCTTGAACAGAAAACCATCAACTTACACGTATTCAAGCTTGCTTCGAACTCCACTTTGGCGTGCAATCTCTCCCACGCAAATTCAAACACCTTCAACAAACTCTAGATCCAAAATGAGATGGATCAAAAACTTCAAACTTGTTGCAACTTCAATATGAATACGACGAACATAAACTTCAAACTTCGAATACTTGGCTCCAAGACCCGATTTAGCTATGATTGGCTAAAACAGGCTCTGATACCAAACTGACGCAGCGGATTAATCAAAACTTGATATGTCGATGGAATTAGCAATCGGTGGATTGAATGATGCCGAAAATGCCCAAATCCGTTGATCTCAAGAGATACCGGATTCTAGCTATCCTTAACACGTTGATCGCGCACGATACCGTGATGAAGGATCTACGATTCTTCGACGTTGATCAAGCGCACTTGATTCCGTGAATCGGCTTCAACGTTCGTTGATTCGAGCGCACTCGAATGCTGAAGTGGAGATAGGATATTTTCACTCGACTACCTATTTAAAGAAAGCACAAAGCAATCAAATGGAAATTTTATTCAATTTTCAACAACTACTATACAATGACATTACATCCCTATTTATATGGTTTATGACACAACACAAAGACTTAAAGAAAATTACAACACAATCAGAACACGCGACTTAAGACATCCAGTGACTCGCTCCTTCTTCGCGCCTTGAAGATGATTCGGTAACGGTTCACTAATTAGTCTACGACTCATAGAATGTCTCGGCTACGACTCATCAAAACTTCCTTCGCGTCTCAACAAACAGCTGCGCCCAAATAAGTCGTTCGCGACTTAAGGAAAGAAATGATTCGCGACTTAGCAAACTTCATACTGGAAATTGGGCTTCGATCGCCATGTAGGCTTTAGGTCATTCGCGATTTATAGAGGAGGGAAAAAGTCATGTCTCGGTGGTGATTTTGGAGCAGGCCGATGGTTTTTGGAGATGAATCGCGAGTCGCAGAGGAGGGTGAGTCGTGGGTCGTAGGGTTGGATGAATCGTGAGTCACGGAGAAGGGTTTGATGCGATGAGTTGACTCGGTGGGGTTAAGTCGTGAGTCGGTGGTTGATGGTACTGGAGTTGACTCGGTAGGATTAATCCGCTGCGTCACTCACTCTATAAATAAAGAGGTAGGGGTACAACAATGGAAGACAAGTTTGAGAGCTCAAGCACGGAAGGAACTTTCAAACAACTTTCATATACTTGTATACAAAGCGTTGTACTTGTAATCAAAAAGAAAAGAGAGAATAACATATAAAGTGAACGTAGGCACGTTCTGACCGAACCACTATAAATCTGCGTGTCTTTTTTCAGTTTAGCCCATGTTTTTTATATATTTGCATAAATCATCCAAACCGCTAAGAACAACGTACAATCAACTAAATCATACGACTTTGAGGTGTTTGTCCATTTTTTGTGCAAACACATATAAATACAAATTGTTTATTTTATTCGAAGAAGTAGGACAATTCATTTTCCATGGCATTAATGTCTTCACATTTCCGAATGAAATCCTCATTCATTTCTAATAGGGTAGGCCAAAGGGTATAGATTGAAAATTCTAGAAAGCATGATCGATTTTGCATTAGGTTCTTATACTAGACCTGCTCTTGTTATTCCATGTAAAAGTAGGGCCAGAATTTTGTATAAGGTTGAGGGCTGCTTGCATTAAGGACTGGGTAAGAGGGGAGATATCTCTATGTGTAAGTAGAAAACCATCTATTTTCTAAAGAGTGTGATGCACGCAGTTGAAGTCACCTACTGCCAACCATGGTTTAGTACATTGATTAAGGAGGGGGAGGAAGGACAAGAGGTTTTGCCTTTATTCAATATGATTGTGCCTGTAGATAAAAGATAGCTAGAAAGAGGAGGAAGTTACAATGTTTTTTTACTATAAAGTAGAGGAGCTGTTTGGAGGAAAATGCTTTTTGGAGTGAGAAAAGGTCAGGATTCCAAAGTACTGGAAGTCTACTATAGGGGGTTTGTTACAAGTTGCGATCATACTTCTATATGGAGCAATGAGTTTACATGCTTCTTATGGGAGTTTAAAATTAAGCTTTGATTCGCTTATAGCTGTAATTTGCACATATTGTTATCCTTAATCAAATTTCTAATTTCCAATTGCTTTAAGGTGAGATGAGCACCACTAATATTCCAAGCTACATTATTCATCACTATAAGCTTAAGGAAGTGAGGAAAGGATTAGGGTGTCTTCTATTTGTCTAGTGGAAGAGGGTGTGTGCTAGTGGTGCTGATGTTGTCAGTTGGATTGAATTCATTCCCATTGCTCAACTCATTAAGGATAGACTTGGACCTTTTGCGCTTATTCTTGGCCCTTCTTCCTTTTTTCTTTGCTTGGTCTTAGGGTGGTGCTGGGGTGTTGATTGGATTGTGATTGGAGATAGAATTTAGAGGAAGGGCAGCTCAAGATGAGGGGGTGGTGATACGCTTGTGTATGGAGATTCAGGTGTAACGGTTTGAGGTAGAGTGTCTTGAAGGATATTGTTAGGCGGAGTTGGTGGAGCAAGGTTTGGAATAGTGGTTTGGTGTGAGGAGGAATGGAAAGTTTGGTTTAGTATGTTCCATTCTTGATTAGGAGAGGAGCATTCAGTATGGTTAAGTTGATGAATAGAAGAGCGTGATTGTGGATGAAGAAGAAGGCCGTTTTGTAGTGTGCTAGGATCAGGCTATGAAGGATAGCAGGAGGGGTGTGGAAAGATTGCAGTGCTTCCTCGGGGATTTATACCAGTTAAAGAACGAATTTTTAATGTAAACAGTTATGGAAAGTTATTAGTTTGCATGGAGTTGCATGTGTTTTTATGGGCATTATATATTTGCACAGGTAAGTGGAAGATCCTCATTGACTATGGGGATTTACTTATTAGGCAGAAAGGAAATAGCCACAATATTTGAATTAATATCAGTAGCATGTTAAATGATGGGTGTGGATTGCTAGCAAATGGGAATATTTAATGGAGGTAGGACATTGATTCCAACTGAGGGAATTAGATTGGGTGAGGAGATATGGATATTTAATGGTTGGGACAAAAGAATTATGTCGGGATTATATGAAATCATTTTGTCACCATTAGCAGCTGTTTTTTCTACAAATTGTTCGCTGGCTGCATCATCCACAGCTGTACTTTTGATCGTCACATGTTTTTTCATCAATTGATTATCTACATTTTGCATGCTTAGAGCATTTGATTTTTGAAGTACGTTTTCTGAGTATTCCTTTCTGAGTTTTTTGCATAAGTGAAGTTAGTAGAGGGCATGCCTGTATCAGCTTGGTTAGTGCAAATAACAAAGCAATCTTTTTAAAACTTCCCGGTGTTGTGGCCTATGACTTTGCAATGTAGGCAATTTTGGGGTTTCCAACTTTACGAAGTTTGCAAGACTAGTATCACCTAACCCATCTATAGAATGTCTATTAATTTTCAAGCAAGTGATGTAAATTCGAAATGATTCATTTACATTTAATATGTATACAAAACACTCCGATAATAGCATTCTAAAATTAGTATAGAGAAACTGTGTTGTAAGTGAACTAACATTCCAAATTTGTCGGCGGGTGTGGCATAATGAAAATGGGTGTTTATATTTGATAAAGGACTCGGGTTCGACACATCTTGTATGCACTTCTCGCAAGAAATAATATCTAGAGGTTATATGTGCCGAAAGTTGAAGCGGACAGACACAACTTAATTTCCCTCAGGAATTTATCGGTCTGTCAGGTTCTCCTGAGTATAATAAAAGAAAAACATTCCAGATTCGATTCAAAGAAAAAACATGCAACATTTGCATTATTTCAATTTTTGATACACATAATAGTAAATAAATTAGAAAAATATCACGGCAACTTAAAAACACCAAAATTTCAAACTCATAATGTAATAACCCGCCTTTCATTCCACAGAAAGACGCATCATCAATAAGAAAGAAAGAGATAGAACTAGAATAGATAAAAGATAGAACTCAACATATCAGATTCTCACAGCGGAAACAGAACAAATATAATATCACATAGATATTACATAGTCTTTACATCAGGGTTACACAGATTACACGACATCTCTATATTTGACAGTTATAAAGACCTGTTTAATCCATTACATTCCAAATGACAACAGACAAAGACACTACACAGCGGAAACAGATAGATATAGCTATGTCTGGACTCCTGCTCAATGTTATCCCAAATTCTTCAAAGCTAACCTGAATCCCTTGGCTACTCGTGAAAATTTGAGTACCCAAGATTTCAAGAAAAATAGAATAAACTCTAGGGCAGACATGGGTCTGTTGTGAGTAAACGTGTTAAAGTTGTTTAACTTTGAAAAACCTTTGAAAACAAAGGTATCACGTAAGACTTCCCATACATAAACATAGGTAAGTTTTTACCTTACGCTAACCAAAATCTTTGATAGGAAATCCTGTGATATTATAATAGGGTCTAGGGCTTTCAAATAAATATTCACATAGCTGAAATTGTTACATGATTAAATTCCAGTATACTAGCCACAAAGTGGGTTATACAATCAAAACCATAAAGGCACGTAGGGATAATGAGTTTCCATCAATGATAGGGCTATTGGGGTACCGCCCGTCACAGTACGTGGTCTAGATCACCGTACCGAGGATCCACCATAAATCCCCTACAACACAAGGTTGGTACAATCCCTTACTGGACAGTCTCAAATAAGTTGACTTTGCGTTGAAGCTAGCAACCGCCCACACAGCCGAATAAAAAGGGAATCTATACAGGAGAAGACCTTATCCTACTTGACGCAACTCAATTAGCCTTGTTGCACCTCCCCTGTTTTAGCCATTCCCGGTTGATGAGGCTTGAGGCCACGATTACCTTTATCGAACATATCTATCTTAGAATGCTTATCGTCCTTCTGACGATGTTCTAAAAGCATTCAATCCATACAAGTTCGTTCCGGTTCGAATGAAACTGAAGGCATTATCTCGTTACACTCATTTTGGAATCACCCTCAGAGTTAATGAAAATAACCCTTGCACTCTAAATCTCCATCTCGAACCTGAAAGTACTATCTCCGTTATACTCATATTGGAATCACCCTTAGAGTTTTAACGAAAAATAGTTCTTAAACTTCGAGTCTTCAACTTGATTTTCACTTGAATTCACGACCTAACGTTTATCTTAGATTGGTGTGGTTTTTGGATAATCAAATCTGATACCCGATCCCGGTCTCATCGAAATCCAAACGTATCTTAAAGGCCAAGTCGTTAAAAGTTTAAACAATTTAATTCAACTAAATACTTGAATTCACACAGCATTATCCACAGATAAATATCACACATTTATTGCAGACATGTCCAATATCACATCACAGCATATCACAGAATATCATCCAAAAGATATCAACTAATCTAGATATTCTGCACAAACAATCATCCACAAGCAAGAACTATTAATCCGTATCATAATTTTAATTAACATAAATTAAATTAATTGCTTAAGAATTAACCACCAAATCCTGCTTAATCAACATTAATTAATTAATCACAAACCATTCAACTAATTAATCATGCTTTAGTTACCTTATGAATTAATTAATTAATCTCTAATCACAAATTAATTAACCTTTAACTATTAATTAATAAACCTTAATTATTAATTAATATTCCTCAATACAAATTAATTAATCCATAATTACTTTTATAATCAATTAATTAGTCTTTAATTAACTAATTAATTATCCCTTAATTATTAAACTTTAATTAATCATTAACAACCTTCATTACAAATTAATTAATCCATAATTACCGTTTATCAATCTTTAGTTAACAGTTAACAAATACTTAATTAATCTTTAACTACAGATTAATTATCCTTTAATTATTAATTAATAAAACCAAATTATAAATTAATAAAACTTAATTACAAATTAAGTACTTTTTAATTAAAAGTTAATTAATCTCTAATTACTAATTAAAAAACCTTAATTACTTAATTAATTAATCTCTGATCATTAATTAATAATCCCTAATTATCTAATTAATAATTCTTAATTACAAATTAATTAACCTCTAATTAATTAACTTATAACCCTTAATTATCAATTCTTACTAAATTAATTAAATCAATTAATTACTCTTAATTAATTCATTTATTAATTCTTTATCATTATTAATTAAATTAATTAATTATACTTAATTTCCTTAATTAACTTAATTAATCTCAAAACACTAAAACCTTAATTATCTTAAGATAAAATATTATCTTATTAATGCCTTAATTACCATTAACATATTTACACCATTTATCTTTATAGTTAACTTTACTTAATTAAATCAATAATTAAGTTTTAAAATAAACTAATCATTTAACTTGATAAACTGAAGTTAACAAAACATAACTTCCTTTAAATGCTTTAATCATTTATCAAGTAATAGTTTTTAAAACTAGTTTCAATTTAGATTTAAAAACTTGCTTTTATAAAAACTTATAAAATTTCATTTGTAACTCGAGTTTTCTTCAACTTCTTTCATTTTTTTAAAACATAGATTAGTTTAAGAAAATCTGAAACAAGCCTACACTCACGAACTACTCAAGTTTTAACTCGAATCTTCCTTCCCAAATATCCGAGGGCATCTTCGAGTCGACCAGGCTCACAAACCAAAACAACAGACATGACCCCCCGTGCACATGCACAGATGTCAGAGCCACCTCCAACCATCGACGCACCCTCGGCACACCACCCATTGCTGATTCAACCCATTCCGACCTTCAAATCACCATTACAAGCCCTGATCCCAAAATTGAGCATCCTAGATAAAACTGGAACCAAACAATCGCCAGAAAAACTTTGACTAAACTATTCCGACCACCAGAGGTCAAGCGACTCTGGTCACACCCTGCCAATCATCCATGCAACCATTTCCCAAAGCCTCATGCGACTCGAATCACCAGTGATGCCGTGTGATTCTTTTTTCGACCGAGACAAAAACTAGGGTTAAAACTTAGATTGACCCACCGTCGCCACCATGATGAGCTATCCATCCTCTAGACATTTTTCTCGAGCTCTCTACACCCCGACCTCCTCCAGTTGAAGCCCCGACCACCAGAGTTGTTGCCGTCACGGGATAAACCCAAAAATCCAATTTTTGGTCATCCCTGAAATGCACACTCATTTCAATATTAAAAAGTATGATTTTTGTTTTAAAAATCCTAAATTTCAAAGTAGATTCAAGTTGCAATCTTGAAACAGCAATTTGCAATGATTGATTTTAACGTGATTTAAAGAATTTCCACTATCTTTCCATTTCCCAGATAAACTTCTAAGTATTTTTACTTAAATTCATTTTAAAAATTAAATTTATGTCTAAACAAACATCTATTGTTTGAAAACTAAACCCTATGGGAAATTAGAGGAGGAGAAAAAGAATTTTTGGTCTAAACTTAAAAATCCTGTAACAAGAACAGGGAAGAACAATATAACTCTGACATGAACATTTGAACACAGACATATAAATACAGATACTACACTTATATATATACAAATGCAGAGCATCATCATCACTGCAATTTCACAAGCAATAATAATTTACCTACTTAACTTTTTAATTAACATGTTTACTCACCATGAATTAACGGAGAAGCTTGAAGCAGTTTTTAAGATTTTGAAAACTTGCATACTTTTGTTGTTTTGATCTTTGAAAATTTTGTATTGCCTGATTTCTTTAAAACTGAAATGCTTTGTCAGATGAACTAGAATGCTAAATTGGACTGGAACATGATGATGATTCAAGACTTTGATTTCAGGTTGCATTGCTTGATAATCTTTGCTTTTGAAAAAAAATGTTATAGGTTTTGATTTGAGAAGACTTGGAACAGAGGTGAATTTTGGTTTACAGGCTGAAGGTAAAAGGTTTTACAGGTTTTGAACTTGAGTTTGTAAAGTGTTTTATAGTTTTTTGAACTTCCCTGTTTTGATTTCTTGCTTTGACATGAATTTCAGGTTTTGAATTACGGGGTTTATGTAGATTTTACAGAGTTTTGTTTTGATTTTGAGGAAATGTTTTCAGGTTGTTTCTGATTTTAGAAATGGATTTCATGCAAAGTTTACTTGCTTTTGAAAAAGGAAGATAAGAAAAGAAATAGAAGAGAAGGACGAATGTTTATATAGTGTAAATTAAAATTTATTGAAATTAAAGAAAAAGAAAATAAAAGAATGACACTTGCCTAAATTGCCAACATTTGTCAAATACCTTATAATCTTATTACACATGTTAATCAATAAGCTTCATAATTAAACACTTGTATTTATTCATTTTTTATATTGTTTTTAAATGATTTTAAAAGCTTTTGTATTAATTTTCTTTAAATAAGTACTTTTATCAATTTATAAATGCTTTTTATTATTTTATATAAATAAAAACTTTTTAAAAAACAAAATAGAAACTACTTTTATTCTAAATAAAATCATATAAAATATATTTGATTCATTTTTGAATGTTAATATAAAGCTTTTGTATTTATTACTATTTAATAAATACTTTCATAATTTATATAAATAAAATTCTTTAAAAGAAAATATTATAAACAAATTATATACTAATAAAACTTTATTCATATATTTTTATATCCAAAATATTTATAAAATATTTATCTTTTTAAATTCCAAATTTAAATCCAAATTAAAATTTAAAAATCCAATTTAAAATCAACTTAAACATATATATATATATTAATTTAAACAAACATATTATTAAATTTGGAAATATCAAATTCTAACTTTAAAGTTAACTTAAATAATTATATATACATATACATATAAACAACACTTATTAAATTGAAAATGATAAGTCTATTTAAATTCAAATTTATAAAATAACACAAATTAAATTTGTAAACAATTAATCCATTTAAATTCTATTTAAATTTATATTTAAAAACATCATAATATTATTATTATTGTTTTAAATAAAAAATTTACAAATTTTAATTAAGATATTATCACATTTTAAATTCCTTGAAATTTCGGGATATCACATTCCTCCCCCATTAAAAGAATTTCATTCCCAAAATTTAAAATAAAGATAATCGAAAAATTTTTATTTCATTTTACCATTTCACACATATAAATCAACTATACACTATCAACCAAACAAACAATTTCATCCAAACAAAATTTCATTCAACAAACAACTCTAGCTATCCGAAGACAGATTCGGATAGGCCTTCCTAAACTACTCAGATTTTCCCAAGACAAACTCTGAAATCCTAGCTCTATAGAACCTTAACTAGCTATACCAAAATGATCCAGAGCTTCTTCTCACTCCGATCCATAAATCTGAACCAGATATCAGACTATGCTTAAAACCAGCTCAATTATCAGATCCTTCTGAACTGTAGATCCTAAATAAGATGGATCGCTCACGTATTTCCTTAAATGAGATACGTGAAAAACATTGTGAATTCAGCCGTCCAAACTGGAAATTCAATCCTAGAGACCACAATACCAAATTTGTTCTTAATAAGCTCCACCTCAGCAGATGCCTCTCAGATCAAAAATGGACCAAGAACAAGATGATCTCTCAACTTCAACCAACAGAATGGGAATCTACAAGGTTTTCCAAACAAATCTTTATAGGGTGTCATCTAGATACTCGCCTGATAACTATACGAGAATTCCCTGAAATGTAGATGGTCCTCCCAACATTCACCATAATTCAAAATCCAAAACACAATCCCTAACTAATCTAACTAGAATTTGGTTCATCCTTTCCGTTGGTCCGGGAATGATAGGTTGTACCCAAACTCAATCTCGAACCCAAAGCTAATCGCAAAGCCTCCCAAAACTTGCTGGTGAAGATAGGATCATGGTTGCTAACAATGCTGACTAGAACAAAAAGCAGTAGGACAAACTCCCTCAAGAAAATCTCATCCAAAGATGCTACAGAACGGGCTGCCTTAACCGGAAAAATGGGCGCTCTTAGTTAACCGGTCTACAATCACCCATATTCTTCATTTCCCTCTTTGGTCCTCGGCAAACCGTCAATGAAATCCAAAGAAATCACTTCCTACTTCCACTTTGGAACTTCTAAAGGCTGCAACAAACCAGTGGTCTTCTACTGATCACCTTCACCTGTTGACAGATCGCACATCCATTGACGAAAACAGCAACATCCCTCTTCATACTCGGCCACCGGAAGACTCTCCTTGCATCCTTATACATCTCTGAAAACCCTCGATGGACACTTAGCTTGGAGCGATAACTCTCTGGCAGAACATCTTGCTTCAAATCCCAGAAATTCGAAACACAAATTCTTCTGATGATCCTCAAAGTTCCTTGGACATCAGTCTCAAAACTGGAACACTGACTATTCTTGACTCAGTCCATCCATAACAGGCACACACACATCCGTGCAGATCTCAAACTAACTCTTATCATAAGAAATAGCTAGAAGACGCATACTAGTCAGCCTTTCCTTCAAATCCAAGAAAGCCTCTTCACACTCATGGTCCACTTAAACTTTGCTCCTTTCCAAGTCACTTGGTTTAGTGTGAAGAAATCTTAGAATTGTCCTTGATAAACTTCCCTTAGAACCCGGCCAAATCCAGAAAACCGTGGACTTCTGTCGGAGTCTGCGGCTGCTTCCATTCCTGAATAGTAGCTTCCTAGGCTAGATCTACATAAATACCCTCACTATAAACAATACGCCCCAAAAATCTGACTTTTGATTTCCAAAAATGGCATTTTGAAAACTTAACCTTCAGAACATGCCTCCTCAGGGTCTCCAACACTATTCCCAAATGCCGCTTGGGCTCGTCTTCAGGCTTGGAGTGGACAAGAATATTGATGAACACAGGAACGAACTCAATTAACACATCCTGAAAACTCGGTTCATCAATTATACATAGAATCTCAAAGACCCATCTGACCTAGCCACACAGACTATGGCAGAATCCTAACTAGAATAACTAGGCCGGATCAAACCTCTTCAATGAAATCTTGGGTCTGCTTTACCAACTCTTTTTCTCCTTCGACGCCGTCCTTCTACTGGGCTAAACAAAAGGTACCGCTCCTGGAACTAAGACGATCCGAAACTCTATCTTCTGATGAGGACAACCTTTCACTCCTTCGGAAACATCTAGAAAATTTCTAACCTCTTCGATCGACTCTACGCCTTTTGGAGATGCCCTAACTCCAAGCAAAAGATTACTCAAGAGAACTTCGGAATTATCGTAAGTCACTTTTGCGATTCTTCCTAACTCAGTCTCCAAAGATACAATCTTATCTTCACACATCAAGACATCCTTATACTTATCCAACCAATACATGTCCAGAACAAGATCAATCCCTAAGAAATCCAATACAAAAGGGTCACCAGAAAAACTATGGGGGAGATAAGAAAATCTTAACCCTCTATAGATCTTATCTAACTTGGTTACCCCACCTAAAGGATTAGATACATAGATAGGACGCTCAACCAAACAAAGGAAGGGATGAAACTCCTCTAGCACTCATGTTGGAAATTCGAACAAATACCCAACAAATTTAGATAGGTATATAGTTATATAAAATTACAAATACGCGATCTCAAGATAGACACTACTCCAGATCCTAGGTATTATCTCAACCTATGCTCTGATACCAAATGTAACGACCCGCCTTTCATTCCACAGAAAGACGCATCATCAATAAGAAAGAAAGAGATAGAAAAACAATAGATAGAAGAAAGAACTCAATATATTAGAATCTCACAGTAGAAACAGAACAAATATAATATATCACATAGATATTACATAGTCTTTACATTAGAGTTACTCAGATTACATGACATCTCCATATTAGACAGTTATAAAGACCTGTCTAGTCTATTACATTCCAAATGACAACAGACAAAGACACTACACAGCGGAAACAAATAGATATAGCTACGTCTGGACTCCTTCTCCATGCTATCCAAAATTCGTCAAAGCTAACCTGAATCCCTTGGCTACTCGCAAAAATTTGAGTACCCAAGATTTAAGAAAAATAGAATAAACTCCGGGTCAGACATGGGTCTGGTGTGAGTAAACGGATTAAAGTTGTTTAACTTTGAAAAACCTCTGAAAACAAAGGCATCATGTAAGACTTTCCACACATAAACATGGGTAAGTTTTTATCTTATGCTAACCAAAACCTTTGATATGAAATCCAGTGATATTATAATAGGTCTAGGGTTTTCAAATTAATATTAACATAGCTGAAATTGTTACATGATTAAATTCCAGCATACTAGCCACAAAGTGGGTTATACAATCAAAACCGTAAAGCACATAGGGATAATGAGTTTCCATCAATGGAAGGGCTACTGGGTACAGCCCATCACAGTATGTGGTCTAGATCACCATACCGAGGATCCACCCTAAATCCCCTACAACGCAAGGTCGGAACCATCTATTACTGGATAGTCCCGAATAAGTCAACCCTGCGGTTATAGCTAGCAACCGTCCACACAGCCGAATAAAAATGGACTCTAGACAGGGGAAGACCTAATCCTACTTGAGCGCGACTCACTTAGCCTTGCTGCTCCTCCCCTATTTTAGCCATTCCTGGTTGATGAGGCTTGAGGCCACGATTACCATTATAGAAACATTTATCTTAGAATGCGCATCGTCCTCCTGACGATGTTCTGAAAGCATTCGATCGATACAAGTTCATTCCGGGTTCGAACGAAAACGAAGGCATTATCTCGTTAAACTTATTTTGGAATCACCCTCTGAGTTAACGACAATAACCCTTGCACTCTGAATCTCCATCTCGAACCTGAAAGTACTATCTCCGTTATACTCGTATTGGAATCACCCTCAAAGTTTTAACGACAAATAGTTCTTACACTTCGAGTCTTCAACCCGATCTTCACTTGAATTCACTACCTAACGTTTAACTTGGATCAATGTTGTTTTTGGATAATCAAATGTGATACCGATCCCGATCTCACCGAAATCCAAATGTATCTTAAAGGCCAAGTTGTTTAAAAGTTTAAACAATTTAATTCAATTCAATACTTGAATTCACACAGCATTATCCACAGATAAATATCACACATTTATCAAAGATATGTCCAATATCACATCACAGCATATCACAGAATATCATCCAACAGATATCAACTAATCTAGATATCCTACACAAACAATCATCCACAAGCAAGAATTATTAACCAATATCATAATTAATTTAATTGACTTAAATTAAATTAATTACTTAAGAATTAATCACCAAAAATCCTGCTTAATCAATCATTAGTTAATTAATTACAAACTATTCAATTAATTAATCATACTTTAATTACCGTATCAATTAATTAATTAATCTCTAATCACAAATTAATTATCCTTTAATTATTAATTAATAAACCTTAATTATTAATTAATATTCCTCAATACAAATTAATTAATTCATAATTACTTTTATAATCAATTAATTAAACTTTAATTGACTAATTAATTATCCCTTGATTATTAACTAATAAACTATAATTATTAATTAATAACCTTAATTACAAATTAATTAATCCATAATTACCAATTAATCAATCTTTAATTAATAGTTAACACATCCTTAATTGATCTTTAATTACAAATTAATTATCCTTTAATTATTAATTAATAAAACGTAATTATTAATTAATAAAACTCAATTAAAAATTAGGTACTTTTTAATTAAAAGTTAACTAATCTCTAATTACTAAATAATCAACCTTGATTATTTAATTAATTAATCTCTAATCATTACTTAATAATTCCTAATTATCTAATTAATAATTCTTAATTACATATTAATTAACCTCTAATTAATTACTTATAACCCTTAATTATTAATTCGTACTAAATTGATTAAATAAATTAATCACTCTTAATTAATTCCTTAATTAATCGCTATCATTATTAATTAAATTAATTAATTATACTTAATTTCCTTAATTAATTCAATTAATCTCAAGACATTAAAACCTTACTATCTTAAGATAAAATAGTATCTTATTAATGCCTTAATTACCATTAAAATATTTACACCATTTATCTTTATAATTAACTTTACTTAATTAAATCATTAATTAAGTTTTAGAATAAAATAATCATTTAACTTGATAAATTAAAGGAAACAAAACATAACTTCCTTTAAATGCTTTAATCATTATCAAGTAATAGTTGTTAAAACTAGTTTCAATTCAGATTTAAAAACTTGCTTTTATAAAAACTTTTAAAATTTCATTTGTAACTCAAGTTTTAAAATAACTTTAAACTTTACTTAACAAAATTTAAATTAAACAAATTTCAAAACTTCTTAAAAAAATGTTAAAGAAAAATTTATTATATATAAAGTAATTTATATAAGAAAGTTTTAAACTAAACTTATTTTTAAAATTTCAAAACCTTATTTTAAAATCCTTTTAAAACTGCAGAGCACATTGCTTCGGGTCAAACCCGAACTTGCTCGAGTCCTGACTCGAGTTTTCTTCAAATTCTTTCATTTTTTTTAAAACATAGATTAGTTTAAGAAAATCCGAAACAAGCCTACACTCACGAACTACTCGAGTTTTAACTCGAGTCTTCCTTCCCAAATAACCGAAGGCATCTTCTAGTCAACCAGGCTCACAAACCAAAACAACAGATACGACCCCCCTGTGCACAGCACCGATGTCAGAGCTACCTACGACCATCGACGCACCCTCCGGCACACCACCCATTACTGATTCAACTCATTCTGACCTTCAAATCACCATCACAAGCCATGATCCTAAAATTGAGCATCCCAGATGAAACTGGAACCAAATAATCGCCAGAAAACCCTTCGACCAAACTATTCCGACCACTAGAGGTCGAGCGACTCTGGCCACACCCCGTCGATCATCCACGCCACCATTTCCCAAAGCCTCATGCAACTCGAATCACCAGAGATGCTGCGGTGATCCTTTTTTCGACCGAGACGAAAACTCGGGTTAAAACCAAGATTGACCCACCACCACCGCCACGATGACCTATCCATCCCCCATACATTTTTCACGAGCTCTCCTACACCCCGACCTTCTCCAGGCGAAGCCTCGACCACCAGAAATGCTACCGTCACCAGAAAAACCCAAAAATCCAATTTTTGGTCATCCCCGAATTGCACACTCATTTCAATATTAAAAATTGTGATTTTGTTTTAAAAATCCAAAATTTCAATGTAGATTCAAGTTGTAATCCGGAAACAACAAATTGCAATGATTGATTTTAACATGATTTAAAGAATTTCCACTGTCTTTCCATTTCCCAAATAAACTAGCATTTTTACTTAAATTCATTTTTAAAATTAAATTTAAGTATAAACAAACATCTATTGTTTGAAAACTAAACCCTATAGGAAACTAGAGGAAGAGAAAAAGAATTTTTGGTCTAAACTTAAAAAATCTATAACAAGAACAGGGAAAAACAGTATAACTCTAACATGCACATCTGAACACAATCATATAAATCCAGATACTACACTTATGTATACACACATCCAGAGCATCCTCATTACAGAAATTTCACAAGCAACAATCATTTACCTACTTAACTTTTTAATTAAAATGTTTACTCACCTTGAA
This sequence comes from Allium cepa, assembly GCA_030765085.1. NCBI lineage: Eukaryota > Viridiplantae > Streptophyta > Magnoliopsida > Asparagales > Amaryllidaceae > Allium > Allium cepa. The sequence continues at coordinate 1,036,911,098 of CM060928.1, forward strand.
TTAATAGAGAAGCTTGAAGCAGTTTTTAAGATTTTGAAAACTTGCATACTTTTGTTGTTTTGATCCCTGAAAACTTTGTATTGCTTGATTTCTTTGAAACTGAAATGCTTTGTCAAATAAACTAGAATGCTAAATTAGACTAGAACATGATGATGATACAAGAATTTGATTTTAGATTGCATTGCTTGATAATCTTTGCTTTTGAAAAAAAATGTTACAGGTTTTGATTTGAGAAGATTTGGAACAGAGGTGAATTTTGATTTATAGGCTGAAGATAAAAGGGTGTGCAGGTTTTGAACTTGAGCTTTTAAAGTGTTTCACAGGTTTTTGAACTTCCCTGTTTGATTTCTTGCTTTGACCAGAATTTCAGGTTTTGAGTTATAGGGTTTATGTAGATTTTACAAAGTTCTATTTTGATTTTGAGGAAATGTTTTCAGGTTGTTTCTGGTTTTACAAATGAATTTCATATGAAGTTTACTTGCTTTCGAAACGGGAAGATAAGAAAAGAAATAGAAGAGAAGGGATGAATGTTTATATAGTGTAAATTAAAATTTATTAAAATTTGAGAAAAAGAAAATAAAAGAATGACACTTGCCCAACTTACCAACAATAGTCAAATACCATCATAATCTTATTACACATGTTAATCAATAAGCTTCGTAATTAAACACTTGTATTTATTCATTTTTTATATTATTTTTAAATGATTTTAAAAGCTTTTGTATTGATTTTCCTATTAAATAAGTACTTTTATTAATTTATAAATGCTTTTTCTTATTTTATATAAATAATTTTTTTTACAAGAAAATAAAATAAAAACTAATTTTATTCTGAATAAAATAATATAAAATATATTTGATTCATTTTTAAATGTTAATATAAAACTTTTTTATTTATTACTATTTAATAAATACTTTCATATTTTACATAAATAAAATTCTTTAAAAGAAAATATTATAAATAAATTATATACTAATAAAAACTTTATTCAGATATTTTTGTATCCAAAATATTTATCTTTTTAAATTCCAAATTTAAATCCAAATTCAAATTTAAAAATCCAATTTAAAATCAACTTAAACATATATATATATATATATTAATTTAAACAAACATATTATTAAATTTCGAAATATTATATTCTAACTATAAAGTTAACTTAAATAATATATATATATACATATACATTTAAACAACACTTAATTAATTGAAAATGATAAGTCTATTTAAAATCAAATTTATAAAATAACACAAATTAAATTTGTAAATAATTATTCCATTTAAAATCTATTTCAATTTATATTTAAAAACATCACATTATTATTATCGTTGTTTGAAATAACAATTTTACAAATTTGAAATAATTTAATTAAGAGATTATCACATTTTAAATTCCTCGAAATTTCCGAATATGACACGTAATGTACTATGACTTGAAAATAATACATGATATGCAATGTGTATTAAAACTTTTGGAAAATAAAAATTTTCCCACTTTACTTCAAATATTTCTATAAACGTAAACTAAAGCAGTACACTACCAAGTGTAGTTAAAAGTAAATTAACATTACCATAACACAAATTACTTGTAAATAAACATAATGATAATTTCGATAAAATTTCATTAATGAAAACAATTAGATGCATGTATAAGGACACAAAATCAACAAAAGGAACTTCTTAAGGTAGTTTTTTTAAGAACAAGTTAACTTTATACAATGCAATTGAAGTATTGTATAAAATAGGCATTAACATATGCATAGAAGCAATAAATATTGAAATGAAAGTAGAAGTATTTGATAGAGTTAAGGGTATTCCCTAGGGGTAACTCTATAATATATTGTAGATTATTATCCATAATAAAGTCTCAATCAAAATAAAACATGTTTTTCCTTTCTATTATATATTTATTATAATGTGTTATAACTAATTAATTATTTAATTTAAGTAGATTCAAGAAAATCCATAAATGGCATGCTTTATGATACAAATTACAAGGTGTTGCAATAATTAGCAATTTATTACAATGTAATAAACACATCGTTTTAAATCACTATAACAAAACTATCCCTTTACAACGCCTATTTTACAATGGACCATAAACAACCATTGTAAGAAACCGTTTACAACGGTGCTCTAAAGCCTGTTGTAATAGGTGCAACTTTTCATCATCTATTACACCGATTACAACGTTATTAACTTTTCCGTTGTAATATGATCCTATTGCAACGGTTTTCAATATATACTAGTTTACAGCTCCATTACACCCGTTTTGGCCCGTTGTAGTATAGTTTTATTACAACATTTTTCGACCCATTAAAATATAGTCCAATTACAACGGTTTGTAATATAGTTTTATTACAACGGTTTGTAATATAGTTTTATTACAACGGTGTTCGGCCCATTATACTAGATAACAGTTTTCATCTCTGTTTGCTCGTTGTAATAGATGCCTATTAAAACCTTTTTCTTTTGTCCGTTGTAATAGATGTCGATTTTCACATTTCCTCTTTTTTTTTACTGGTTGTAATAAATACGTATTACAAACTTTTTAATTTACCAATTGTTATAAAAGGTTGTAAAAACATTATTAATTTATAATTTATAACCAATGATTATTAATAAATAATTTATATTTACTAGTTGTAATTTATAATCAATAACTATTTTATATTTAATACAACAAAAAAATAACTAAACCTTTATTGTCAAACAAGTCGGGTGATAGTAAGCTAGAGATGGAACCAGAAACTAAATAACAAAATCAATTTAAAAGTAATAATAACAACAACAATAATAATATAAACCATGATAATAATAGTAAAATAAATATAATCAATAATTAATAAAAATTTCTACTGTTTAATAAACATATTAATTATACATAATATTTATAATAACCACTGTTAAATCATAAATAATTAATAATTAATAAATAATAATTTATAACAATTCGTGTTAAATAATTAATGACTAATATTTATATTTAGTATTTAGTAAATAATAACTGATAATAATAAATTAAATATTAAGAAATTATAAGTAATATTAAATAATTACTACTAATAATTAATATTTAAGTAGTAATATTTAATATTTAATATTCAGTAAATATTCAATTATTAATATTTAATTATAATTAAGAAGTAACAAGTAACAACTGAAAATTAAAAATTAAAAATAGAATGTAAATTGTAATAATTAATAATTACTATAAAATAATTTTTATTATATGAATAATGATTAGTATATAACTAAGACTAATATTTAGTAATAAACAACTAATAAGCAATTAATATTTAGTAACTAAGAAACATAATTTATTATTTAGTAGGTTGTATTTGATAATTATAATTAATAATAATATTTAATATTTAAAAAAATTGTAGATTTTTTTAAAATAAATTTAAACAAATTCGTAAAATTTAGAAACAAAATTTTGAAACTTTAAAATCAAAAGTAAAATTTATAATACTGTTTTTCATTACTCTTAACTAATTAGTACTTAATCATTAATGATTAATACATGGTGGTTAGATTTTAATAATTAATACTAAATATTTTTAATTAATAATTGGAAACATATAAATAATAATTAAATTTTAATAACAAACATTCAATTATAACTAAGAAGTTATAAGTAATAATTAATAATAGCTAAGTAGTAATATTTAATATTTTAATAAAAGTTAATTGTTAAGAAATTCATGTCATATTTAATGTAAATTTTCATTTGTTAATTCTAACTTATAATATTATTTTTATAAATTTTGGTAAAATTTTTACTACTACTCAAGGCGGCGACCAGAGATGTTGGCAGCAAGGGCACAAAATTTAGGCGAGAAGCAGCAAAAAATTGGTTTCAAAATTCACGTGATGTCCACTTACCACTTATTATCTTCCCAAAAGCCATACCCATTATCCATTTTATCTCCCGAGACCTAAACCCCAAATCAAAAGAAAAAACCTAAATCCCAAATAAATAAATAAACTAAATCCCAAATTTACGTGATGGAGGTGTAAAGCGTGAATGGAGACTACCTAGCGGTGGTGAATATGTCATAGCTGCCATCGGATTTAATGTTGTTACTGGCAAGTGCGACATGCTCGGACTGGTCGGAGATAAATTGGTATGTGATAGAGCATTAAGGTGGGGCTTTGAAGGTTTGTAGGATGTCGCACTGTACGAATAAGGCTACATCGAGCAAGAGGAAGATTAAGCTTGGGAAGTGCACCGGAGTACATGTTGATTTTGCATGAGATGCTTAAGTACCATAAGCATCAGGTTAGCGCTTTGTGTTTGACGGGTGATTTGAAGCAGTTGTTGAGTGGGGATTTGGGTGGGCATTTGGTTTCTTGGACTTTGTCGAATAAAGGATTTAGGTAATGAATTCTGAAGTGTATTATTAGTATAGGTTGTTTGAATTTATCTTGTTTACCTTTTTATTTATAATCATGTGGTATTCTTTGCAAAATTTGGACAATTCCCTTTGCTACTATACCTCTTTGCTCTCATAATTATTCCTCTCCATTGGATTTTACCCTTTTGAGAGATGTATGCATCTCATTTTGCATAAAAGTGTTTTCTTATTCTTCTTCTTCATTGCATTGTTCTTTGTAGTCCTTAATATAATGAAGTTTAGTTTAACCTACCTGTTATACCTATCTTTTATTGAGGTAATGTAAAATTGTCATAGATAAGAAAGTAGCTTAAAATTAAATTATGTTGCTACATTAGATATCGTTGAAAATGGTATTCCTATTTCCAATCTAACTTTGAATTCGAAATGCCGTATGTGTTTGTATATGATAATAATCCATTGGAAGATACCAAAGAACAGAGTAGAAAAAATATTATGTCAGACTTCCTAGAAATTTCAAAGATGCAAAAATGCTACTTTTAATAAGGCATCCAAAGGACACTGTAATCTATGACACTAAGTTATATCTAGGGTGTGTGTTTTGCTGCACCAAGATGCTCGAACTTACCTGAACTATAGCAAGTTCAGTTATTATTTGAAGCCAAGTATGGAAAAGGCATTTGTTGCTGCTGCATTTCAGTTATTGCTTGATTGTGGCGTTTACAGACATGTTATGTATACATTACTACATTACTAGAACAAATAACTCATCCCCTTTTATCAGGTTACGTTCATTAATATTTTGTTAGCAATGTATGATTCTACAGGCTATGGCCATGTTTAACTTTTAGCTAGTCGAACTAAAATAAATTAAAATGCTAACGTAGATAATTGAATTTCTTTCTGTTCATGCTCCTTCCTTAGAAGTAAGGTTGAAGTTGTTAAAAGAAAATACTAATGAGCATAAGGTGGAATGAGACCTAGCTGCTTCTACAACCGAGTTTCTCAAGTCTTATGAAGATTTACTGGTAAGATGTTGTAGCATAAACATAATAATTAAGTAGGGTACTAATAAAGTTATTATTGATTGGCTACAAAGATAATATTTTATTTATTTATTTTTTAATTTTTTTTTGAATTTTTAGATTTTAGTAACATATTTATACTTTTGTTAACTAATTTTCTCTCTCTTCTGATGCATAACCAACTTACGACTATCATTGCATTTACACAACACAACTTTTTTTAATCACCTTTTGTAAGACCTTTATTTTTTTCTTATATTTTCTTTACACAGATTTTAGGTGGGAAGGTGGAAGACGCGGTTCGTTTAAAGATAAAGGTAATTTAAATTTTCCTTTTTTAGGCTATTTATATTTATTGCAAACTGTGGATTTTTTAATGAAGTACCAAGCATAGATTTCGGCTAATGTTTGTTATATTGAATTAACACTTTTAGAAAAGAGTTGATAATATCATATATTCATAGGATAATGCACTGTATTTAACCAAATAAAATTGGATGAAAAGTAATTGATGACTAAGAAGTTTAACATCCTTAGTAATAACCAAAATCCATAGTGCTGAAAATTGCTACTATTTTCTAATAGATAAACATGATCTGAGTTAAATGATTAGTCTTTTTAATTTATTTTACTACATAACTCATTTTAATCTCTAAATAAGACCAAAAACAAGTTTTTGGAACATAATATTTCGAGGCACTAACCACTCATCTGCCTACCTACATAAAGATCCGTCTTGAATTTTGAAAATTGGATTTGAACACAGCTCGAAAAGCCGAGCATTGAAAATGCAACATCTTCTTGCAAACTACACATATGATTTTGAAGTTTGTGCATTTAAACTAAGAACACAGTCACAAGTTTTACGTTTTATATTAAAATTAAGATAATTTTTATTTATACGAGTACACATTCATTTGATTATCATTGTGTTATGTTCTCTTGGGTGCACTTTAATATATTTAGCATCACTTTGCTGCTACTACTGATGTTTGAACATAATTGGTGCATACAGTTTGTTATTCTCCATTGTCTCTTTACTTAGATCATGGAGGTTAGGAGATGTGAATTAAAAGCGCCTACAGCTGTGACGGGTATTGTTTTTTTGATGTGATCATTATGTTTTAATTGAGTTGAAGCAGTCTTATTGATCAATATTGCTCACTGAAGCTTCACACATAAAAGCTTGAATGTTCACGGCATATAGTAAAATGTTCAGATTTATAAAACTTAAAGTGAATTTCAACTAATGCTAGAACTATTTTTGTTGCAAATTGCTTTAGATCGCTTCACTAATTTTTGTATGCGTGCATCTAAACATTGATATTTTTGCCGATGCCGATCTAGATAATATTTTCCTTAGTGCTTGCTTTTTAAAGGTTCCATTTCTTTTTATACTTTTTTGTTACTGTGCATTACAACTGGTCAACAATTCACACATATAGTTGATTTTTTATTTTTTATTCAATAATGAATACATGCATTTGTGTAATCATTGTTCAAAATATATATTTATTTTCAACAAATGTACTATTCATTTCCTATATCGTTTCTTAATCGGCTAATATTAGGGTCCCACAACACAAAAACTATGTATTTATTATGTGCCAACATGTTAAATTCATATTTCCAGCCCCTATGAAATAAATATGCAAACTTCTATTACAATGGGTGATTAATGCGTGAATACTTATATCTTTTGAGTATTTCTTAAATGGAATTCCGCTTAAATACTTATTTCTTATCTATGCTTCAATAATTTAGTTTTTTTTCTTCCAAATAACTAAGATTCTTAAAATATAATCAAATATCATGTAGCCTATATTGGAAACCATAGCAACAATAGTTTTGTTGAGTAGAAACTATCAATGTATGCGTCTTCCATCAAGGGTCAAAGCAAAATTTATGTGGTATTACTCAACTTCGAACTATGGCTGATATTCTTATTTATCGTGGAGTATGTTCTTCATTAATAGGTTTTGTAAATGTTTGACAATATGTATAAGCTTGGTTTTGTAAATGTGTGGCAATATGTATAAAAATAATTAAATGTGCAACTTCACAAATGATATGTATGTATAATTTATTTTGGATTTTTAGCAATTATGTGTATGATCTGTATACTTGTTATATTAATGGTTTAATTTTTTTTTTTTTGCATTTTTTTAACAATTGGCAAAAATAGTTGTAATGAACATCTATTATATTGGTTAAAGCCTGTTGTGGCTAGGGAATATTACAACAGTCCATGACCATTTTAAAAGGCTCTATTGTAATGTTTCTAGACCATTGTAAAAATGTTTACTACAATGGTTTTAAACCATTGTAAAATCTTTTTAGTCTATTACAGCATTGCATAATAAGATGAGCGTTTGCCCATTGCAAAACCCCTATTACAATTGGTGTTGCCCGTTATAAAAGTCGTATTTTGTTTGTAGTGAATATTCCTAGTCAAGATGTATCAAAACTGGATATCGATACATCCTTTGGGACTAGAGCACATAACACTTTCCAAATGTTGTGCAGTGTATTACTCACAATTATTAGGAAAATTGAGGTGTTACGTACTGCTAATTATTTGATAATTATGGAATAACTCACACGATAGTTTTTTACTGGTTAATATAACTAAGGTCAAATAGAAAATATTGATGTGACAGTTGTAACGGCCCGCAAATCCGTACCTCTTGAGTTAACAGTATTATACCTAAATCAACTCAAGTTGTACAGAAATACGAACCATTTGAGTTAAAGAAGAAGAGGTAGAAGAAGAAAATAGAAAACAATATCAGAATCTAACTATCGTAGCGGAATAAAATATAATAGATAATAAATAATCTTTACTCGAACATCAAATCTATCTGTTTATATATTACATCATCGGAGTACATCAATCAACAGCTCAACAAAAACATACAAATGGATACACGGTAACTCAATCACAGCGGAATATATATAGATATACAAGTATGGGAGTACGTATCGTCATTCTGCTCGTCTCCTGAGCTCCACAGCATCATATCTTGTATCCTATGATACTCGGTCTGACCCGAGCATTACAGTTAAATAACACCCGAGTTAGTCTGGAATACCAGCGTGAGAAAATCACACCTAATTGATTATTAAAGTTTCAAAAATCCTTTGAAAAAAAGCATCTCGTAAGACCACGCCACAAATAAACATGTCGGGTTTTTACCTTACGATAGCTAAAACAATTTTTATAGAAATCCTCTGATATTATAATAGGGTCTATATACGAATACTTATAAAATTGCCGAAATTGTTACATTCATTAAATTCCAGCTACTAGCCACATAGTGGGTAATACAGACAAAACTCGTACAAGGCTCGTAGGGAGAATGGATTTCCAACTAATGACTTGGCACTGGGGTACCACCTGTCACAGTACGGGGCCTAGATCATCGTACCGAGGAGTACGTCTGCTCCCCTGCAACACAAGAACGGGACTGCACCTTACTGGATAATCCCGAGTGAGATCACCTCACGATTTGGATCAGCAACCGCCCACTAAGCCAAAATAAAAAGGGACATCTTGACAGGGATGACCTCACCCTGCTTGGGTGCTACCCATCTAGCCTTGCTGCATAACCCCTGATTTTCAGTCATTCCCATTTGATGAGTCTTGAGGCTAAGCGTTACCTTTATAGAACATATCCCTTAGAATGCCCATCATCCACCTTACGATGTTTCGCAAGCATTCATCCAATTAGTAGTTATGGACTTTATTATTATTATTTTTCCCAATTTCTTCTTTACTCTTTTCAATAATTCAAATCTTAAATTTAAAATAAATGTTTTGTTCTTTTTAAATAATAATGCGGAAGTTTAAAATTCCTTAACTTTCTATTTATTCAAAATTTCTCTTCCATATACGGAATTTATTTATTAGAATTTAAAACTACTATTATTCTTATCCAATTTATTCGTAATTTATTTAAATTCACTATAGTTATTTCGCTTACAAATTCTCTTCATTTTATTTCCAAAAATCCAATTCCATATTTCTTAATAACTTAGTGCACCGGAATATATTCAGGTATACCATAACATCCAATATTCCAATTAACAATAATATTCATCATAGAATATAAAATAATCAAAACAGAGGGCATTAAATAATTTTAAATAAACGTTGAGGGGTCGAGTTGTATCCCTCCAACCTGTTTTCCCTGCATCCACAGACATTAGCTCAATATAATATGCCAATTCCATAATATACCATATTGTAGCACATCAATCAATACATCCATTCAAACAATTATTTAAATTTACTCATTTAAATTTAAATTTAACTGAGTGAGATTAACTCACCATTGCTTTTGTTTGTAATCCAACCAAACCAGCTTGTTTCCGTTCAGATTTTGACCTTGAATAACAATTTATATGATTTTGTTAATATTTGAAATAATCGAACAATTAGATTTCCATATATAAATTTAATTACCCAAAGCTCTTATTTCAAACTAATAATTTACTTTTTAGGCTGATTTTCTTTTATAATTTTTTTTCCGAATAGATTTCTAATTTTACATGAACTTTAAACATTTCAACATTACAATAAATGTCCCAAAACGTCGTATACGTATTAAATGTTAAACAAATATGTTTATAATTTACGGTGATATATATTTTTCTTTACTGTAAAATTCTTTTATGACATATGTTTATTATTTTCTTCCTTAAAACACACTCTTATATTTAAAAGCTTATATGTATATATATAAATTTTAAATCAAGGGAAAATATCCTTACTGTAAAATATATATACAAACTGTATACTTATTTTGATTTTTTTGATTATTATCCAAACAGATATAGAAGTTAAATTAATTTTAACAGAGATAAATTAGAAAAACGAATACCTTACTGTATACTGACAAAACCCTAGCCTCGATCATCGTCAGTGAACATCGTGAGCCGCCGAAGCGTCAATCGCCACCGCGTCACCTCGAATCCCAACACACCGCTACTTGCTCCCAAATTCACGCACCGTCCTTACTGCCTTTCAATCCCTCTGCTACGAACACGGCCCTCGAATCGCACGGCCTCGAAACTGTGATTCTTCGTATCGCGACTCTTCCTCCACCGCGACAAATAGCCACCCTCCCCAAATCGACTGACATCACAACACGAGGGTCCTCGCCGAACCCTAGCTATAGAACGCGAGAAAACTTGAAGGAGAGAGAGAGAGAGCGCGGTCTCGAGCAGAGAAAAAAACTTGATTTGATTTTGATTTTTTTAGCTTCGGACGAGATTTTCATCTTTGAGAGGAACGTGATTTTTGAAAAGGTAAAGAAGAACACGGGAAATATAAAAGGAAGGTGAATGAATAATTCGTTAAGAAGAAAAAAGGGTTTCAGGCATCCGCCATTTTCTGTTCTTTCGGCTATTGATTTGAACGATGGAAAAGAAAGGAGAAGGTCGCGTGGTATAAACGGAGAGAAATAGGTCGGCTTGGTCAGGATTATAGGGTGGCTGATGGAAAAGACTTTGATAGGTGAAAAGATGTAAGATATTTAAATTAAACGATTAATTATTTCTAGACATTTTTATCTCGTACGCTCACACGATGATCCCGAATGCTACAGAAATCGAAACCCAATAATAGTTCAATATTACAGACTCAATGGAACTGTTTTCGTCGAATTCCGAGACTGTGCCACTGAAGGTTATTTTTAAATTCAATTTAAATGATACTAAATTTCAAAACTTAACCAACCATCCTTAAATTTGATTTCAACACTTCTATTCTCTTCAGTATTATCACTATAACTTTTACAAGCCTTTAAATTATTTTTAACAGGCTTAAAATTCCAGATTCAACAATTTACCCAACTTCACTTATTTAATTTAATAATTTAGTTATCAAATAAATAGTGAAATTTGAATTCAAGTTAAAATTACCCTATTGAATATTTAAAATCAATTAAAATATTCTCATTTCAAATGCTCTAAAATTCCGGATCATCACATTCCCCCCCTAAAAGAATTTCAACCCCGAAATACTAGTTAGGAAGAATGATCCAATACCCGTTACTATTTTTCCAAAACCAAACAGTTTAATTAACTAGCCATACATATCTTTTATTACAGACCCACTATCAATCTTACTTATTTCCCAAAACCTTCCATAGTTTTCAAATATTATTACATGCTCAATCATTCAAGTTTCAACTTTCAATTTAAACCAAATTTTAAATTATCAAAATTTTCTCAAAAATTTTCTAACTCCTTAAATTTTCGAAAACTTTTTGCCAGCGTCTCCTTTGCGCGGCTAGCTCGGTACAACTACAAAATGGCTCTACGGCCTCCCAAATCCAAAAAGAAAACAAAAAGCCAAGTGGCTCGATCCAAAAACCCAATCAAATTTCACAGAATTTTAAACACATACCTTTTCGTCGAGCAATTCAAGTTTATCTTTTGAAATCTAAATTAACTCTCTTTTCCTTTTTATAATACATGCATATCCTGCTTAGTATTAATAGCCAATCACAACTTTCATAAATATTTTATCGACATTCTTATAAAATGTCAATATCTGTTCATTCCAATATTGACTTAAATTATATTAGCAGTATCAATTTTCATTTAAGAATGCACCATTCTCTCTTCAGTAGTAGCATTTTATATGCTTCTTACATTCATTCCTACTTTACCACTTAGTTTATATCTAATTCTATTCAAATTGATTCTTCCATTTCCATATGAATTCAATTTATCATTAACTCTAAATTTTAAATTTTATTTTTCATTTATACTGATTCATGTCATTATTTTAATTAGTTTCATTTACTAACTTATTTCAATTTCCAGTTTGAAATCATTTTGTCGTTATCAAAATTTTCCAAAATTTTCAAAAAATTTCTAACTCCCAAAATTTTTGAAATTTTTTGGCAGAGTCTCCTTTACACGGAGGAGCTTTTGCAATTTGACAAGAGATATAAATATGTATACATCGACCCACACGGTCGGAAAAACCAAAAACGGTTCATATTTTCTATTTTTATTGCGTAGGCGTACCTTATTTGGCATTTTAAGCAAGCGGCTTATTATTTTTTTAGCAAATAGCACAACCAAATCCAGCCACACGGCTCCCAAGTACCTGTACTTACTCAATTTAAACATGTAAGCGTCATATATATGAAGTTTAACAACATTTCACTTATTTGCAATAGTTAAACATATGAATTCTAAAAGAAATTCACACCAAACATTTTTCCGTAAGCAACTTATACGGTTTTCATACTAATTCAACTATTTCCATTAATTTATAACCATTTTCATTCAATTTGAATGTTTTTCAATCCATTCATATACAACTTCATCAATTTGAATGGTTTAAAACTCAATCGCTTACAATTAATTTATTTTTAAGCAAACCGAACACATATTTAATTCAATTGCCCTCAAAATCAATTTATTTTACTCCTATCAATTTATATAATTTTACTTACTTCCATTTATATCAAATGACAATTTATTATATGAAATTTGATGAGATCTATGTGAATAAATAAGTATTTATGTTTTATAACCAATTTAAACTGATTTCAACTAAATTTATACTTAATTCTATTCCATTTTTAAATTTATTCACAACCCATATATTCTCATTTTCATTGCATTTCAAATTTGAATCCATTCACTTGCATTTCATTTCATATTTGTTTATTCCAAACTATTTTATTTAGCTCGAAAACAATCCAGGCTTGCACATTACTAACCATTCACGAATTAATTCAAACTAAGCATCAATTTTGATGGTCTTCCATTTTACTCTTAGTCGAGCTTCTAATTATTCTCAACTTAAGTTAATTTACTCAATTAATTTCACTTCAAACTTAAGTTCACTTCCATTTGATTATTATTTATTCCATCCCTTATTATTCAATATAATTAGTTTATCCACTCAATCCATTTTGAATTTTCATTTCCATAAATATTATTTACAACCCACCAAATTCTATTTCGATCCAAATTTATTTTTACTTGATTCAAATTCAATCCAATATCATTCAACTTGGTTTTAAGTTGAATTCAATTCAATTCTCCCTCGTCTATTCAGCTTAAGTTAATCTATTTAAATTTATTCAAATCCCTTTTTTTATACTTAAGCTCATTTCATTTTGCAAGTAAATTTCTCTTTTCAATTTAACTTGATTCTATTTTAATCCAATCCCATTACAAATTACAAATTTATTTGATTAGTTATTATACATTTTAACTTTTAGATTCAGCTCATTCAATTTATTACAAGGCCATTTCCAAATTATTTCCACTTATTTGGATTTTATTTGCAATTCAAACCATTACTATATATATATATTTTAATATGTTTACATTTTTATTCGATACATTTCAATTATTTTTAATTTGTTAACACTTCACTTTAAAATTTTAATTTATAACTCAAGTTCCGAATCCACTATCCATTTTCAATTTACCGTCCAATTCCATTAACTCCCAATTCAATCACATTTACTTCACCAACAATTTAAGTCGAATTTAATTTATAACTTGAGTTTTATTTCCAAACTTCATCATAAATTCACAATTCAGCTTCTATTAAACAACATTACGTTCCCATTTACACATTTTATTAACTAATTTATTATAAAATTAGTTCTCTCCTATTTATAGTTCAATACTTGAAGTTCAATTTCAAATATCACTTCATTTAATTTTCTTAAGTTCAATTTATTTTATAATTCAAGTTTGGATTTTCTTTTCATTTTCCAATTCATCAAAATATTAATTTTGGGTTTTGTATTCCATTTTCAATTTTATAAGTCACAACTTATATTTTATACAATCACATTCATTCTAAGCTTGAATATGTTCATCTTTTATTTTTAACTCAAGCCTTCTATTTATTTATAGCGCAAGCATATTTTATTTCTATGGAATTTTAATTCTCTTATAAGTTATTCTGATTTATTTATTTCAATTCCAATCCTTATCCAATTTATTTTCCATTTGTTCAGGTAAGAATTTAATTCCATTCATTAATTCAATTGAATTCTTATTCCAATTCAATTTAATTTTAACTCAGATTTATTTAATCTCAATTCGAATACAACTGGATATTATTTTCAGCTTATTCAATTTACTTCAATTTAGTTAAATTTTATTCTCCAATCCAAGTTAATTTCATTCTTAACTTTTTCCCTTTAAATTTAAATTCCAACATTCAAAGCTTAAATTCCCTTCCTGATTTAAAAATCACCTCAATTTATAAGCTTACAATTATCTCATCAGGATTTTTAAACACCCGACTTTTTGTTTTCAAATCATTTTGAAATCTCCAACATCCCATATCACACTTCTCAAAAATCAAACCCATCCTGATTTTATTCCCAACAAATTTCTTTTGAGATTTTCAAAAATAACTAACTTTTCTAAATAAATCAATTTTTGGCAGCAATCGGTCACTTAAAAATTCGAAAATGAATACTGATGATGCGGCCGTCATCATCAGAATTATTTCCCAATAATTCAAGTGATTTCAATGCTACATCACTTTCAAAATCCATTTAAAACATATTTCCATTCAGAAATATCTCCAAAACAATAATGCTATCATTTATCTTTAAAACACCTCGACAAACACTTCCAAAGTCTCCGGGATTTTAAATTTCCAAAGCCTCTTAAATAAATTTTAACCATAATTCATTTGTACACTTTATGCTTATACAAATTCTCATTTGATTGTATTTCAATTCATAAATTACATTTATAATTCATATTTATACATTTTATTTTATAATGAATTTATTGCCTTAAACTTTGGTTATATTTTTAATTTCTAGTTAAATTTTCACTTAACAACGATAATACTTTAATATTATCATTTATAACATCCAAGAAACCATATATTAGCTAAAATAGTTTACAAAAACTTTTCTTTATATCGAAATATATTTATGGGTAAAATTATTTCATTTACCCGCATTTAAAACAATACCGTGTCGATTGTTCTATTCAAGTGTTTAGAAACCCCTTCAATATAGTTGTGCAGATTGTGCTGACAAAGGTTCATATGCCACTCAATAAATCAATCAACACAATATTAAAACAATTTATATTCACTAACACATACGCGCTCATATCTATTAATACACTCAAACTCATTCTAGAGTACTATGGACTCTATTTTAAATGAGTAATCCCCACCAGAGCAAAGGTTATCACCAACCTAAGCTCTAATGCCAAGTGTAACAGCCCGCAAATCCGTACCCCATGAGTTAACACTATTCTACCTAAATCAACTCAAGTTGTACGGAAATACGAACCATTTGAGTTAAAGAAGAAGAGGTAGAAGAAGAAAATAGAAAACAATATCAGAATCTAACTATCGCAGCGGAATAAAATATAATAGATAATAAATAATCTTCACTCAAACATCAAATCTATCTGTTTATATATTACATCATCGGAGTACATCAATCAACAGCTCAACAAAAACTTACAAATGGATACACGGTAACTCAATCACAGTGGAATATATATAGATATACAAGTATGGGAGTACGTATCGTCATCCTGCTCATCTCCTGAGCTCCACAGCATCATATCTTGTATCCTATGATACTCGGTCTGACCCGAGCATTACAGTTAAATAACACCCGAGTCAGTGTGGAATACCAGCGTGAGAAAATCACACCCAATTGATTATTAAAGTTTCAAAAATCCTTTGAAAAAAAGCATCTCGTAAGACCACGCCACAAATAAACATGTCGGGTTTTTACCTTACGATAGCTAAAACAATTTTTATAGAAATCCTCTGATATTATAATAGGGTCTATATACGAATATTTATAAAATTGCCGAAATTGTTACATTCATTAAATTCCAGCTACTAGCCACATAGTGGGTAATACAGACAAAACTCGTACAAGGCTCGTAGGGAGAATGGATTTCCAACTAATGACTTGGCACTGGGGTACCACCTGTCACAGTACGGGGCCTAGATCATCGTACCGAGGAGTACGTCTGCTCCCCTGCAACACAAGAACGGGACTGCACCTTACTGGATAATCCCGAGTGAGATCACCTCACGATTTGGATCAGCAACCGCCCACTAAGCCAAAATAAAAAGGGACATCTTGACAGCGATGACCTCACCCTGCTTGGGTGCTACCCATCTAGCCTTGCTGCATAACCCCTGATTTTCAGTCATTCCCATTTGATGAGTCTTGAGGCTAAGCGTTACCTTTATAGAACATATCCCTTAGAATGCCCATCATCCACCTTACGATGTTTCGCAAGCATTCATCCATACAAGTTCGTTCCGGGTTCGAACAGAACGGACGGCACTATTCCTACTACATCCATTTTGGAAATATTCTCAGGATTAGTAGCGACTAGTCTTTGCACTTCACTGCTCCATCTTCGAATCCAAAATCGTTTTTCATGAAACGTACAAACCGGGTCGAAGTGGTTTTCGAGAAATAAATCTCGATCCCGGTCTCTTCGAAACGATCAACGCATTTGTCCAATATTGATAGTCGGTTATTCAACTATCAATTTCTATTCACAAACATCCATCAAACGATAAATAATTTTCTAAATTATTTATTTATCTCAAAAATATCTTCACAAGATATATTTTCACTTTTCAAATTCCTTTGAAAACAGTTTTCAAAACTATCTGCCTTTCTCAGAATAAATTCCAAGTATTTCTATTTCCACTGGAATCACCAAGCACAAAACTAGATTTTTTAAATTAATTTAAAACACTTTACTTTAAAAATATATTTTAAAACATTCAAGTTAAAATTACTTTAATAATTTGTTAAAAATACATACTATATGAATATTTGAAAATAAGGTTACTTAATAAAATATAAAAATAGGTTTCTACTTTTAAAAACAAAATACTAAGTTACTTCTTAATAATTACTGCTAGAATAGATTAAAGAAAATACTAACTTTAGAATTTAAATAATAGAAATAATAAATTTTACGAAACTTGCTTTCTTTAAAAACAACTTTAAAACATTTAATTTATATTTAAAAATTTACTTTAAAAACGTACTTGGTTATCCAGAGAAAATTCCAACTTCAGTCACTTAATTCAATTTCCCCAAATTGTTTTCCAATTTATTTTATTTGAAATAAATTCTTTTACTTATCAGTTCATTTCCAAATTCAGTAGTTATGGACTTTATTATTATTATTTTTCCCAATTTCTTCTTTACTCTTTCCAATAATTCAAATCTTAAATTTAAAATAAATGTTTTGTTCTTTTTAAATAATAATACTGAATTTTAAAGTTCATTAACTTTTTGTTTATTCAAAATTTCTCTTCCATATACGGAATTTATTTATTAGAATTTAAAACTACTATTATTCTAATCCAATTTATTCTTAATTTATTTAAATTCACTTAATTATTTCGCTTACAAATTCTCTTCATTTTATTTCCAAAAATCCAATTCTATATTTCTTAATAACTTAGTGCACCGGAATATATTCATCTATACCATAACATGCAATATTCCAATTAACAATAATATTCATCACATAATATAAAATAATCACAACAGAGGGCATTAAATAATTTTAAATAAATGTTGAGGGGTCCAGTTGGATCCCTCCAACCTGTTTTCCCTGCATCAACAGACATTAGCTCAATATTATATGCCAATTCCATAATATACCATACTGTAGCACGTCAATCAATTCATCCATTCAAACATTTAAATTTAATCATTTAAATTTAACTTTAACTGAGTGAGATTAACTCACCATTGCTTTTGTTTGCAATCCAACCAAACCAGCTTGTTTCCTTTCAGATTTTGACCTTGAATAACAATTTATATGATTTTATTAATATTTGAAATAATCGAACAATTAGATTTCCATGCGTAAATTTAATTACCCAAAGCTCTTATTTCAGACTAATAATTTACTTTTTAGGCTGATTTTCTTTTATAATTTTTTTTTCTTCAAATAGAATTCTAATTTTACATGAACTTTAAACATTTTAACATTCCAATAAATGTCCCAAAACGTCATATACGTATTAATGTTAAACAGATATGTTTATAATTTTTTGTGATATATATTTTTCTTTATTGTAAAATTTTTCTATAACATATGTTTATTATTTTCTTCCTTAAAACACACTCTTATATTTAAAAGGTTATATGTATATATATAAATTTTAAATCAAGTGAAAATATCCTTACTGTAAAAAATATATATACATGCTGTATACTTATTTTGATTTTTTTGATTATTATCCAAACAGATATAGAAGTTAAATTAATTTTAACAGAGATAAATTAGAAAAACGAATACCTTACTTTATACTGACGAAACCCTAGCCTCGAGCATCGTCAATGAACATCGCGAGCCGCCGAAGCCTCAATCGCCACCGCGTCACCTCGAATCCCAGCACACCGCTACTTGCTCCCAAATTCATGCACCGTCCTTACTACCTTTCAATCCCTCTACTACGAACGCGACCCTCGAATCGCACGGCCTCGAAACCGTGATTCTTCGTATCGCGGCTCTTCCTCCACCGCGACAAATAGCCACCCTCCCCAAATCGACAGACATCACAACACGAGGGGCCTCGTCGAACCCTAGCTATCGAACGCGAGAAAACTTGAGGGGGAGAGAGAGAGCGCGCGGTCTCAAGCAGAGAAAACAAACTTGATTTGATTTTGATTTTTTTTAGCTTCGGACGAGATTTTCATCTTTGAGAGGAACATGATTTTTGAAAAGGTAAAGAAGAACACGGGAAATATAAAAGGAAGGTGAACGAATAATTCGTTAAGAAGGAAAAAGGGTTTCAGGCATACGCCATTTTCTTTTCTTTCGGCTATTGATTTGAACGATGGAAAAGAAAGGAGAAGGTCGCGTGGTATAAACGGAGAGAAATAGGTCGGCTTGGTCAGGATTATAGGGTGGCTGATGGAAAAGACTTTGATAGGTGAAAAGATGTAAGATATTTAAATTAAACGATTAATTATTTCTAGACATTTTTATCTCGTACGCTCACACGATGATCCCGAATGCTACAGAATTCGAAACCCGATAATAGTTTAATATTACAGACTCAATGGAACTGGTTTTGTCGAATTCCGAGACAGTGCCACTAAAGGTTATTTTTAAATTCAATTTAAAAGATACTAAATTTCAAAACTTAACCAACCATCCTTAAATTTGATTTCAACGCTTCTATTCTCTTCAATATTATCAATATAACTTTTATAAGCCTTTAAATTATTTTTAATAGGCTTAAAATTCCAGATTCAACAATTTACCCAACTTCACTTATTTAATTTAATGATTTAGTTATCAAATAAATAGTGAAATTTGAATTCAAGTTAAATTTACCCTATTGAATATTTTAAACCAATTAAAATATTTCCATTTCAAATGCTCTAAAATTCCGGGTCGTCACAACAGTATTACACAATTCACTCGAATTGAAAATGCTACCGAGCTTCAATGTGGAAACTTTGCTTTGATTATAGCTAAATCACGGCATAGTGTCCATCGAATGAATATAGTTGGTCAAGTGCATGCATTCGAAGTGAGATAACTGAAGTTAATTCATCTCCTCAATTATATGAGGTTAGAATCACGATCAACTGAAGTTAACATAAAGTCTAATACTTTTGCAAGAGCAATTCGATTAATAATTACTATCTAATCAAGGACTCTGTATTTGAACTATAAAGTTGAATGTGGATGATGTTGGAATTTTGACCATTATCTAATCCCATTAGTCCTAATGTGATATAATTTTGACGAAGTGGGTTACTATTTTATTGGAAGTGAGACACTATTCAATATATAATTGAACTCCTTGTTTGTATGAGGTTCGAATCATGATCAACTAAAGTTAACACAAAGTCTAATACTTTAGCCAGAGCATTCGATTAATAATAATAATATCTAATCAAGGACTCTGTGTTTGGACTATAAAGTTGAATGTGGATGATATTGGAATTTTGACCATTATCTAATCCTATTAGTCCTAATGTGATATAGCCGAAGTGATTTACTGTAAATAATTATCACTATCGGGTAATGCTTAAAATAAGTAAAATTAGTTTTTTGCCAAAGCTATATAAGTGATAAATTTGGCTATAGCATCACACCATTAGCTAAGGTGACATGTGAACTTTAATATTCGAATTATTCAATATTAATCTTTGACTGAATTCACACCTAACAGTCACACAAACGTAATGTTGAACACTTCGACTACCACCTGATTTAATTAATTATAATTGTCATAAATTAATTAATATATATGAAATATTAATTAAAGAAATTTATTTGATTTGTATAGAAAATAGTGTGTATATAAAAGCATGCACATATGTATCAATATACAATATCGATGTACATTTAAATTGGATTTAAATGTATCTTATTTAATTGGGCTTGAAACTAGATGGAGGCCTTATATAGGACAAGCGTGGTGGCCATCGATGGTAAAAAATAAGGGTGGAATTTGATTTAAAAGGAATATGAAATGGAAGAGAAATTTGTAGATCTAAATCCACATTCTTCTGCTTCTTTTCTCTTTTATTTAAACTCCCTTAACCCTATGTGAATAATTTTTTCTTACTCTCTTACATACAATTTTTTTCCGTAAAAGACATCCCTCCTCGTCTATTGTTTCAAGCATCAAAAAATATAAATTCAACTAAAAAAAGACATTAGTGTGTATTTCAATCAATTGGATAACTCTTTCTAGAAGAGTTTTGATTAGAATCCAAAGGAGTTTAAACAATTCTATGATGCCCCACCTCTATACTCATACTAACCAAGGACAGTATTAGGTAATGTCGTCGATTAGCGCAAATAATAAGGCTATTGAGGAACGACTAATTGTATAATTGCTTTGAGCGAGTGCCGATATGTCAAACAGTATGTCACACATTTCATTTCAAGGGGAAATCTGACCTACCCAATACAGACCCAAAGCTACTAAACAGTGGCTAATTGCCCTTCGAAAACAAATATAAAATTGTCATAACATAAAATCAATCACAAATATTCATATCACTAAGGAGGAAACAGATATGAATATAATACATAGAAGTGAACATCATGGTAGTGGTCATACAAGATCCACTACATGCAAAAATAATAGGTATATGTACTATACAAAAGAATATGCATGCATCAAAGAGTCTCTGTCTCGTATACATGAAAGGCAAAAATTATTAAGCTAAAGTAGTTAGCCAAAAGTCGAAAGACGGTCCCCACTAAGAAGTCAAGTGGAAGCACTTGAAACACCTCGATCAGACCCGAATATTATTTAAGAAGAAAAATAATAAATGGATTAGTCTAGCTATAATTATCATGTAAGATGAGATAGGATAAGAGATATGTAAAAATATATATGATAACAATAAAAATCATGCAATATCTCAAGTTTTCTCAAATACCCAAAAAGAATATCATATTCTTTAATTTTATCACTAAATCACAAATATTGATAAAGCTTATCAATGCAAATCAAAAAAATTGGTGAAACACAAATTTCAAAAGTCGATATTTAGAAATCCAAAAAGCACAAAAGGAGGGAAGCCTATCATAAACAGGAGCATGAAAACTCACCAACATGTGTGTCAAAAACGGGACGATATCCCATGGGTCGCTAACCCATAAAAATGAGCCGAATCTCCATAGAATAGGGTATAGTCCCCCATTGTGGAAAATTGAGCTGAAGCTCCATAAACGGTCAAAAGACCATGGGCCGCTACCCTCAAAATTGAGCCGAAGCTCCACGGAACAGGTTATAGTCCCCCACGCGGACGAAGAGACATTGCACATCGCATGTCTAAATTACAAAATGATCATCATTGATCAATAAAGGTAAATTACATTAAGCTAGTAAATAAATGAGTTTAGCGTCATGTCCTATAACCACTATCTTAGCATAAATATTTACGAACAAATTGTAGATTTGGACTCGAAAATTGTCATAAGATTTTAATCGAACATGTCTAAGAATTAACCGATGAAGTAAACACAAGCGTTTCATATCACTTGATTTGCTAAATTGTTTAATTGGATTTTTATCCGAATGAGGTAAAGGTTTGTATATACTAATAGGTTGGAAAATAGTTCTAAAATCGAGCTTCGTATAAAAGTAATTTTGAAACCATTTTTTGTGAAAGAGTTTTAGTATTTACTACTAGTATAAACCTTTATATTTAAAAGTGACAAATCATAGAAATGATTATGAAAACAATCTATCACGAAAATCCACATTTCAATAACGTGAATCAAAATGATGGAAATCGATATCAAATCCATCGAATGGAAACATAAAAAATCTAGAAAAGAAACCATCAAAGTTGATATTGAATGAATACTTATTTGGGTAATCAAAAATTGATATATCGGAAATCCACATAAAAATAAGCAAATTTTTAAATTTAACAGCCACAGATGTAGAAAATCAACAAACATATGTCCTATGTTATGGGAAATTGTAACCTTAAGGTCACAGACGTTTGTGGATTATCCATAGACGTCTGTCGCATGTAGCAGGACAGAGTTTGCGAAGCCCAAAAAAGACAAACCTACACAACTACTAAGATTCAAAAGCGACTGAATAAGAAACTGCGTTTAGGGATTTACGCCAAGTGACAACCCAGCCCTAAATGCTCTTCAGTGCACCCAAAAAAACATGTTTAAACACCGATTCTAGGGTTTTCATAAATTTTGGCTACAAAATACAAAAATTAATAAAATTCACCAAACTAATTCAATTCTAAAGCAATTGAATAAGAAATAGATGTTAAGAATTCATACCTAACAACAATCAAAGCTATACACATAATTGTGAGTTCAAGAAATCACTTTTAAAATCAAAAATAGAAAAGATAAGCTCTAAAACATGCTAAGGTTGATTCCTCTTCTAATACACCTCAAAGATCTTCAACCTGTTATTACATGCAAAGATTTTCCTAAGTTAGGTTATAGGAAAAATCAAGAATTGAAGAGGAATTGAGATGGATAAGAAGAAGAGGATGCTTACCTAGCTTCTCTTTTATTTATAACATGAATTTGGATTCCTAAGAAAAGCTAGGACTTAGGAAATTTAATTTCCCTTCTTTTTCCCCCATGTTTTCCCTTAGCTTGGAGTGTTAGGAAATTGTGAATGGAATAAAGGAAGAGGAGAGGATTAAGGGTATTTGGTAGAAGGGTTTGGGTTATCTTGTTAGGTTGATGGGCTAGAATACAACTCAAAGCCTAAATAAAATACCAAAATTCTAATCAACTCCAAACACAACAATGTTTATACTTAAAAAATTGTAAAATATCGATTTGAACTCAATGAAAGTTGTATCGAGTCTGAATTTGACTGTTTACAAAAATTCACCTTTCGGACTTTAACACGATGGATGACGCTATATTAAAATAAAACATTTAAATATATAATCGTAAAATATGAGGGTTGTTACAGACTCCCCTCCATAAAGAAATTACATCCTCGCAATATTTAAGAAGGAAATAAAGACTAACAACCATTCTATGACATGATAATCACAAAAAGGAAAAATTGAAATTCACCTTAAGGGGCACGAGAGAGTAAATCAGGATATGTTCGCTATAAATTCTATGGATTTCCAAGAACAATCCTTAGGATTTTTGAAGAATTGAACTTTCATAAGCGAAACGTCTTTGTTACGAAGGCGTTTAACTTCCGTAGCAATGATGCGAATAGGATGTTGCTCATAAGTCAAATTAGGTGAAACCTTAGTTTCTTCCATAACACTAGGCTCAAGAACAGAATGGGAAACTCTATGGCATTTTCGTAGCTGAGAAACGTGAAATACGTCATGAAAAAAATGAGCCAATAACGAAGGGCGATAAGCCACGGAACCAATGCGCTCGTTAATGGAAAACGGGCCAATATATCGAGGTGCTAATTTTCCTAATCGACTGAAACGCACTACACCCTTCACAGGTGAAGCACGAATGAATACCAAATCTCTCAAAGAAAATTCCAAATTTCTTCTTCAGTTGTCAGCATAGGATTTTTATCCACTCTGAGCTTCTTTCATTCTATGGTGAATAAGGTCAATCTTTTCCGTGGCATCACAAATACAATCTGGACCTAAGACCAGCTTCTCACCGGTTCCAAGCCAACACGAAGGAGATTGGCATGGCATGCTTAGAGTGCCTCGATCGGTGCCATACCAATACTAGATTGGAAGTTTTTATTATAAGAAAATTCAACAAGAGAAATATGATCTTCTTAACTTCCATCAAAATCAAAAACATATGCACGAAGGAGATCTTCAAGAGTTTGATTCACACGTACCATTTGTCCATCGGACTAAGGATGATAAGTGGTGCTAAAATTAAGCTTTGTTCCTAAATCTTTTTGGAGACCTTTCCAAAATCCACTAATAAGTAATGGGTCACGATCACTAACAAAAGAAGTAGAGACTCCATGCAATTTAACAATTTCTTTAACATAGAGTTTAGCCAAAAGAGGTACGGCTCGGCTGGACCAAACGAGAAGAAAATGTGTGGATTTTGTAAGTCTGTCTATAATCACCCATAAACTGTCATGCCCTGAATGAGAACGGGGAAGACCGTCAATAAAGTCCATGGAAACTTGATCCCACTTTCAAACGGGAATGTCTAAAGATTACAGTAACCCACCGGGCCTCTAATGCTCGGCCTTTACCAGTTGGCAAGTCATGCCTTAATAAAGCTAGCAATATCAGATTTCATTCCACCCCAAAAATAATTTCGCTTCATGTCCGCGTACATCTTACTACTAATGGGATACATGGTAAATTTAGGACGATGACAACCTTCTAAAATGTCTTTACGTAGACCGCTAATAGTAGGCACAATAAGTCCACCAAATTTTCGAATCCTCCACAAGCATCAATTTCAAAGTCTTTCAAACCATTAATATTTTTTTATCTCTACAGCTTTAGCGAAGATGAGCCAATTCAGAGTCATGTTTTTGAGCTTCAAGGATACATTCCAAAAGATAAGGATAAGCCTGAAGGCTACATTAAACAAGATATGAACATGAATATGATTTACGATCTCGAATCTCACAAGTGGATAAAGTCTCGAGATCATTCCATTCAGATATCATCATAGAAACAACCGCTTGTTGCTTACAACTTAGGGCATCAGCAACACAATTTCCCTTTCTGAAAGTACAAAGAATATTGAGATCATAAGATGCAGGGAATTTGAGCCAATGTTTTTGACACAAATTAAGTTCCTTTTGAGAGAATAAATACTTTAAAGATTTATGATCGGTGTAGAGAACAAATTTCTCTCCTAAAATATAATGATGACAAATTCTAAAAGCGATAATAATAGTCGTGAGCTCTAAATCAAGAGTGCCATATGTAGTCTCGGTAAGGTTTAGTTGCCTAGAAGCATAAGCGATAACACATTCCCTTTGCATGAGAACAGCTCCCAAACCAATACGACTAGCATCGATATAAACAATCAAGTCTTGGTTCCCTTTGAGAATCACAATAATAGGAGCACCTGAAAGGAGTTCTTTTAACTTTTGAGAAGCAGCTTCACATTTGTTTGACCAAAAGTACTTGACTCCCTTCTTTGTCAAACTAGTAAGGGGTAAGGAAATTTTACAAAAGTCTTTTATGAATCAATGGTAATATCCCGTCAATCCAAGAAAACTAAGAATTACTGTTACACTCTCCGGTCTCTTCCAATTTTGAGCCACTTTAATCTTTGAAGGATCCATGGAAATTCCCGACCCGGAAATAATGTCCTAAAAATTTCACATGGGATTGCCAAAAATGGCACTTGGAATTTTTTTCTTTCGATTAATTGCTCCTATGAGTTTCCAACACAATTCAAAGATGTTTTTCATGCTCTTCCTCGGTTTTAGAATAAACAAGAATATCGTAAGTAAAGATAAGAACAAATCAATCGAAGAATTCTTTGAAAACTCGATTCATATGGTCAACGAAATAAGCTGGAGCATTCATTAAACCAAATGGATTAACAAGCCATTCATAAGATCCATAACGAGTATGCAATGATGTCAAAGGAGTACTATCTTTGCAATTCAAAGTTTATGGAAACCATTTGCTAAGTCTAACTATGAAAAGACTCTAGCACCGCATAGTTGATCGAATAGATCATCAATCCGATGCAAGGAATATTTATTGTTAATGGTAAGGTCATTAAGCTTGCTGTAGTCAATGTAAAATCTGAGTGTACCATTGGATTTCTTCACAAAGATAGCCCAAGCTCCCCAAGGAGAGGAACTAGAATGAATGAACTGCTTTGTTTCCAATTTTGAAAATTGTTTACGCATCTCCATATTTTACTTATTGTACATATGATAAGGAGGACAAGTGATAGGTAGAGCTCCCAAGATTAGATTAATTATGAACTCAATTGCTCACTTAGGTGGACAGCCTAAAACAGGTTCAAATATGTTGAAAAATTCATGAATAACGTGAATGAGTGAAATGACATCTTCCTCGTCATCATTGTCGTCATCATGTGGGTTTACAGAATATATGGATGCCACCGAATTGAAATTGAAATCATTAAGAACGATAGAAATCTGCTTAACAAATTAAGGATGTCGAAGATGGATAGTCCTCTTGGGACATAGGATGTGGGCTTCATGATGATTAAGCCAATCCATTCTTAATATCATTACAAAACCTAAATAATGCATAACATGCAAATTGGCACGAAAATAATAATCACATAAAATAATCTCAACATCCTTACAAAATAAACTAGTTGTTGCGGATCCACCACCCGGACTCGCAATTTTCAATGAAGTCATCAAGCCCATAATATTTAAAGACAAAGTATCCACAAGTTCTTTTGATATAAAAGAGTGAGATGCATCCATATCAAAATGAATTCGAATAGGATGATCATGAAACATAATAATGCCATCAAGGAAAGAATGGGAAATACCTTGATAAAGAGAAGGGTTACTAGGAGCTTGCACTACATTCAGCTTTCCCTCCTTCTTATTTTGTAGTTTCGGACATGAAGATATAGGATGACCCGAACTTTTGCAATAGCGACAAGTAAGGGACCTTGGACACTTATTAGCATAGTGGTCCTAAGAACCACAATTGTAGCATTTTCCATGACCAGGGGTAGGAGTCTTCGCTATCAAAGTTGCTTGCTTTCCTTTCTTGTTGGGATTAGTGCTCTTGAGCTTATTATCAGGATGCCTCTTCTTGTTGTTGTTGAAGTTCTTCTTGGCAACCCCATCTCAACATCACTTTCTTTATCGGTCTCTTTAAGTCGAAGAGCAATATCTATAAGCTAATCAAAAAGCACTTCTAGTTTCAAAAATAAAGCCGTTTTGAGATTCTTGTTCAGACCATTGATAAATCTTTGGTTCTTCTTCAGTCGGATATTAGTTACTCGACCCTATATTTAGAGAGGGATCCAAAAGACGCGACATAATATATCATAGAAGATTCACCCTGAATAAGATCAATGAAGCGTCGAGCTAATGTTACCTTTTCTGCTACAGGTACAAACTTTAACTCGAACCTTTCTCGCAATTGTTCCTAAGTAAGATCCGCTTCAATAATTTCTGAAATTAAAAGCTCATAGCAATCTAATGCTCTTTCCTGGAGTATACTAGAAGCCACTTGGACTCGATGTAAATCCAAAAGATTCATGCGAGAAAAGATGCGATTGCATGTTTGAAGCCAAGCTTGGACTTCTACAATGCTTTCAGAACCTTTAAATGGCTTTCCACCTAAATTTTTGTAATCACAACATAAGCATGCAAACCCAGATTTAGGATGAGTAGGCTTAGGAATGAAATTGACAGCATGGGCATTCTTTACAAGATCCAAAAGCTGTATAGCAGACATGAATACGCCATCCTGAGGAGGACCAAGGAATTGAACAGTGCTAGGACGGTCTGCTCTAACCATTTCTCTTCTTAAACAAAAATAAAGAAGAGGAAAAATGTTATTCTTAGAATGAATTCAAATAGTCTTGATTAATAAAACAAGGCATCATAAAATAAGATAGAACATGGCGAATCCTAAGACTCGAATGAAATCCTAAGGCATAATTCCTAAGAGAGACTTAGTATAATGATCCTCGTCATAATATCCTATATTGTTTCGAAGTTTGGCTCTGATACCATGCTTGTGATGCCCCACCTCTATACTCACACTAACCAAGGACACTACTGGGTAATTCCGTCGATTAGCGTGAAGAATAAGGCTATTGAGGAGCGACCATCTATATAATTACTTTGAGAGAGTACCGATATGCCGGATAATATGTCACACATTTCATTTCAAGAGAAAATCTGACCTATCCAATACAGATCCAAAGCTACTACACAGTGGCTAATTTTCCTTCGGAAACAAATATAAAATAGTTATAACATAAAGTCATCCGTAGATATTCATATCACTAAGGTGGAAACGGATATGAATATAACACTTAGAAGTGAACATCATAGTAGTGGTCATATAAGATCCACTACATGCCGAAAGAATAGGTACATGCACTACACAAACGAATATGTATACACAATGAGTCTCTATCTCGTATACATGAAACACAAAAACTACTAAGCTATAGTAGTTATCTAAAAGTCAGAAGATAGTCTCTGCTAAGAAGTCAAGTGGAAGCACCTGAAACACCTCGGTCTGACCCGAGTATTATTTGAGAAGAATAATAATAAACGGCTCAGTCTAGCTATAGTTATCATGTAAGGTGAGACAGGATAAGAGACATGACAAAATATATATGATAATAATAAAAATCATAAAATATCTCAAATTTTCTCAAATACCCAAAAAGAATATCATATTCTTTAATTTTGTTCACCGAAACACAAATATTGATAAATATTATCAATGAAAATCACAAAAATCGGTGAAACACAAATTCAAGAAATCAATATTTAGAAATCCAGAAAGCACAAAAAGGGGGGCCTATCACAAACGGGAGCATGAAAACTCACCAACGTGTGTATCATAAACAGGACACTAACCCTGGGTTGCTAACCCTCAAAAATAAGCTGAAGCTCCATGGAACAAGGTATAGTCCCTCTTGCAGACAAATGAGCCGCAACTCAACAAATGGTCAAAAGACCTTGGGTCGCTAGCCCACCAAATTGAGCCAAAGCTTAAAGAATAGGGTTTAATCCTCCTTGTAGACAAAGAGACATTGCACATCACAAGTCTAAATCACCAAATGATCATCATATATCAATAAGTGTAAATTGCACTATTCTAGTAAATAAATGACTTTAGCTTCGTGTCTCATAACCACTAGTTTAACTTAAATATTTATGAATAAATTATCACAATATTTTAATCGAACAAGTCTGTGAATTAACCGATGAAGTAAACGCAATCGTTTCATACCACTTGTTTTGCTAAGTCGTTTAATTGAAATTCTCATTCTAATGAGGTAAAGGTTTGTGTATACTAGTAAAACAGTTTTAAAATCGAGCATTGTATTAAATGTAGTGTTGAAATCATTTTTTGTGAAAGAGTTTTAGTATTTGCTACTAGTATAAAACCTTTGTATTTGAAAGTGACAAATCATATAAACTATTGTAAAAATAATCTATCACAAAAAAGAGATCATCAAAGTTGATATTGAATGACAAGAACTATTTAGATAATCAAAAATGGTATATCAGAAATCCACAAAAAAATATGCCAAATTTTAGAATCCAGCAGCCAAAAATGTCTACGGGAAATCCATAAACATCTATCCCTTATTTCAGGAATTAGCAACCCTGAGGTCAGAGACGTCTGTGTTTAATCCATAGACGTCTGTCACCTGTAGCGGGACAGAATTTGCAAAGCCCAAAAATTTGCAACAACGACTAGGGATTTATGCCAAGCAAAACCCAGCCTTAAAGGCTCTTCAACGCACCTAAAACAACATGTCTAAACACCCATTCTAGGGTTCTCATAAATTTTGACTTCAAAATTAGGAAAATTCACCAAACTAATTCAATTCAAAAGGAATTGAATAAGAAATAGATGATAGGAATGCATACCTAACAATAATCAAAGCAATGCACATAGATGTGAGTTCAAGAACTCACCTTTAAACTCAAAAATAGAAAAGATAAGCTCTAAAACATGGTAAGATTGATTCCTCTTCTACTGCACTTCAAAGATCTTCAATCTATTATTACATGCAATGATTTTCCCAAGTTGGGTTATTGGAAAAATCTAGAATTGAAGAGGAAATGAGATGGGAAAGATGAAGTGGATGCTTACCAAGCTTCTCTTTGATTTATAACTTGTATCTGAATTCCTAAAAGAGCTAGGGCTTAAAAAATTTAATTTTCCTTCTTTTCCCCCTTAGCTTGGAGTGTTAGGAAATTGTGAATGGAATGAAGGAAGAGGAGAGGAGTTATGGTGTTTGGTAGAAGGGTTTGGGTTATCTTGTTGGGTTAATGGGATAGAACATAACCCAAAGCCCAAATAAAAATACCAAAATTCTAATCAACTCCAAACACAACAATGTTTATACTCAAAAAAGTTGTAAACGTTGATTTGAACTCAATGAAAATGGTCTCAAGTCCAGATTCGACTGTTTATAAAAAGTCACATTTCGGACTTTTACATGATTAACGATGCTATATTTAAATAAAATATTTAAATATGTAATCGTAAAATAAAATATGTGTGTGTGTGTGTATTACAAGTACAACACGTTAAGTTAATTTTAATAAGTCTCTATACACATACATATATATTAATTTACATAATATATATATGTTATAATAATAATTATTGAAATAAATAATAATAATTTTCTCTTCTAGTTTCCTTAAGATAATTTATGTTAATAAAAAACAAATTATAAATCCACAAGGATTTAGTTTGAGAAACATTATTTGAGTTTTTCAAAATATGATTAGGCTAAAATATATATATGTGTGTGTGTATGTGTGTAATTTATATTTCGATATGTAATATCACATTATATTATAAACAATTTAAATTTTATTTTAACATATACAATATATATATTATATATATATATATATATTTACGTTTTAAAAAAATCATTTTCATATGTATATATAATAAACTATAAAATAATTAAATACAAATGATTTAAATTTTGAAACTAAAAGATATTTTAAATCCATATCTAGTTTTAAATTTGAATTCATATGTGTGTGTATGTGTGCATGTGTGTATAGCTATGATCCGCAACCCTCTTTTTCCAATACCATCGCTTAGCCCTCTAGTTTCAGCCACATCTTTATATT
Organism: Allium cepa; assembly: GCA_030765085.1. Taxonomy (NCBI): domain Eukaryota; kingdom Viridiplantae; phylum Streptophyta; class Magnoliopsida; order Asparagales; family Amaryllidaceae; genus Allium; species Allium cepa. The sequence goes on from CM060928.1 coordinate 1,036,942,762, forward strand.
TAAGTAATATATCCTTTTCTCTCCCATCACATGTGCATATTATTTAAATATAAACATGTAGTTGAAATTGGAGGGCTAGATGATGGTTTTAAATAAGGAGGCTAAAGATCCTAGCTCATATATATATATGTATATGTATATGTATATATGTATATGTATATGTATATATGTATATGTATGTATATGTATATGTATATATATGTAAAGTGTGTGTGCGTGTGTGTTTATGGCAGCATGCCTGTATATAGATGGACTGACATGTCTGTTGCGGTGTAAATCTCAACAATAAGACTATACATGTTAAACCATGTATATTGTAATGTTGCACATGCACATACATTTATATGGGTAACATTAAAATAAACCTTTAAATAAGATAATTATTTTCTTTAAAATTAATTTATATTAAATCTAAATAAATTTAGACTTCATTAGCCCAATAAGATCTAATATTTTAAATTTACCCATTTTCCCCATTGCTTGCTGATCCAAATCCAACAATGGTATCAAAGCCCATTAGCCTATACTATCTAAATTATTTGTATTAAGGCATAGTAGGGTGTCTAATAAAGTAGTATCCAAGGTTGGATCTTTGTAATCAAGTACTGGGTCCACCTGGCTACTGGTTTGGTCTGAAAGGATGAGGTAAGCCCAAAGACTATTTCTAATTCAAAGATCTAAAAAGATTTAGGCCCTAGGTTAATTTCCAAAATCAGTTTTGAGACTAAACTAAATTTTAAATTTAAAAGGTTAAATTTAAAATAAATATTTTAAATTTGAAAATTTAAATTTAAATTAAGTAATGACATTTATAAATGTTATGAAATAATTTTCAAAATTGTTTTGGAAATATAATAATTATTTTCTAAAATTAATTAAATTAATAATTAGTTAAATTTAGTTAATTTAATAAAAAATATATTTATATCTGTATGTTACAAGATGTAACACCCACAAATTTAGTTTAATATTATTCAGAAAATTTAACGCGATAGATTAAATAGAATAATGGAATAGGATATGGGGATAAGATTTGGAAACGTATATGGTCGAGCCATAATTAATCAACTAAGAAGGTTGTTTAAACTTAATCCAAGAAGGAATCAATGAGAATGGTAAAGTACGAATAGATCTGCCTATTATCCCTTAAACCTCCCCCTATCACTAATTTCTCATTTTTCCAACTCACAAACCATAAAAAAAGAAAGATATAGAGTCGACCATTAATCAAGATAGAAGAAAGAAAAAATCAAAGGGGATTTAGAATATAAAGCTTAGGGGAGCTAAACACCATCAAGTCCCAATTCTAACTTCTAAATTAAGGTGAATAATAAGTGGACCATATCTTTTATCTTTGCTTTGAATTTGGCTACGATAATACTAGAATCTATTTTGATCGTATTAGCATGTTATGGATGTATGATCATTGTTTGGATAAAATAATGATTTACGAGATTTTTGTGAAATTATTTAAATGCGTTTTAAGGATAAAAAGTAAGTTTCAGACCTCCAATCGATTTGATTTTCTAATATGTTGAGTAAAATATTATTTTGGAGATGGGATTTTAATTTCATAATTTTCCAAGCAAAAATGAATATTTTATGAATTTCGTAAGGAGGAAATAGTTTCTATCTTTGGTTTTAATTACAAAAAATAATTAAATAGTTTTTTTGTTTCCGAAATTTTGTTAGATGAAATAATATGTTAATTCTGAATTTCTGTGATTCTAGGGGATTTTCTTAATTTTTTATGGATTATTTGAATTGATTATGCTAGATAAGCATTTAAATTAATAATTATTTAAGGGTATTATTTAATTAAAGTTGATATATGTTTTGGAAAAGTGAAACTAGTTATGGATTTTTTTTTAAAAGATTTGGACAGAAGTATATTGTTATCTAATAGAAATATGACAAAGAACAAGATTTGGTGAAATGAGAATGCTTTTAATTGAGATAAAACAGCTTTAATATTACTTACAAAATTATCGTCGTCGTCATTGATGTCGTAATCATCTAGCCGCAGCAATGCTATTCAACGTTAGCTATAGTGGTGCATAGGATATCAACCTTAATTGGTATGGAATTAATCCACTTGGAAGTGAGAAGTATGAGTAAGGTCGACATTCATGCCTTCCGCATCAATGATGCCGCATTTCTTTATGTCGTACATCAATGCCGCATGGAAATGCCGTAAGTTTCCACCATAGCTTTAAATGACGCCGCATACCACTATTGTGACACCAACTGCATTAAGGTAGGTAGGTCGCATGTTTTCTATATCGATGTCATGGCTTAAGGCAGTAATGCCACAAGCATTATATTTGATGTTAATTATTTTGTGGCAAAGATGCCACGATTATTTGGTTTCAAAATAAGGAAAATTTATGTCTTGGTTTGTCACTGTCGGCACCCTATGTTTTACGGCATAGAGTCTAAGAACAATGTTTTTTGGCATAAAGTCGAACTATTTTGTTTTAGGGCGTAGAACCGAAGCACTATTTTTTTGACATTAATAGTTTAATGCCATAAGTGACTTATTTAGATGATAATGACAAGCGGCATTGATGCTGCTACTCTTTAATTCAATGCCGACGAGGCTTTTTTTTGTGCTAAATAAAAGTATGTTTTAAAGAGGCAAGATAGCCTATGTTTAAGAAGGTCGATAACCTTATGATTTCGGCAGTTAGCTACGTGCTTTATAAAATCAAGTTTTTGTTTTCTAACCTTAAATAAAGTTTTAACATTGTATGGTGCGGCATGAATGCCGCATATTTTATGTATTAACAGTGGTGAGCCATAAGTTTTATTTGATGTTGTTCATTGGGGATACCAATGCAGATTAACTTTGACACACTATATGGTCTAGAAATTAACATTGTTCAATGGGGATACCAATGTATATCATATTGACACCATTGTTTAATGAATCGATATTAATCATTGGGGATACCAGTGTATTTAATTTTGAAATTGCGGCAAGGATCATTGGGGATACGAATGTATATCATTTTGAGATGTATAAGTTTAAGCAGTATTCAACCTAATTGAGACGTCAATGGCATAGGTTGAACATTTAGGTTAAATATGGATTAGATTGATAAGTGCTAGGTTCATAGTTAACCTAGAAAAACTACATAATGTGTGATGGATAGTCCACATTATGCCGGAGATGAATAGTCTCTATATTGTTAATGTTATAGTCATCCTAGGAAAACTATAGGATGTGGGATGGATATCCACGTCATTTTAAATAAATGAAATATATGCGATGGATAGTCCACATACTTTGATAATGAAACCATATGCGATGGGTAGACCATATGGTAGGGGACGGGTAATCCAAATATTGATTGCAAGTGAAATTGGTAGCGTACATAAATATAAAATGGATAATCATTTGAAATTAAGATACATAGTCATACGAGAATTAAGATGGATAGTCAGTTGAAATTAAGATGGATAATCTTATGAATTTAGATGGGTAATCAGCATATGTTGCATGACTGAAAATGCTTATTTTTTATATTCTAACCATTATGGATGCAAGAGCATAGTATATGGTTAATGTGTTTTGGTTAAAATACTAGTGATGAGAAAACTCATTGCCCTTAGCGGCATAGTCACTAGATATCTATTTTTGGTTTGAGATGATAGGTTATTTTTCATACCACACCGTTTGTTTGACCTGAAGTTTATGTTTTTCCCCCTAAACTCTCGGGTACCCATTTGAGCAGGTCGGGAGTAAGGGATTTTCAAATTTCCAGTTAGACGAATAAGCTTCCAAAGATGTGTAAGAGGCAATCTAGCTATCTTAGAAGTTCTTATTTATCCGCTCTGTCGTTTTGGATGTAATGAGAAAGTTTTATAATTGCTAAGTATTAGACTCTGGTCAACCAATATGGCCTTTTTAGATGTGGCTCTTGACGTATTTTATAATAATTATATTTTCTCTGAATGTGGGATTACTAATGCGATTATGTAATGAATATGAAATGTTATTTATGAAATGCAATGTGAAAACGTGTTATTTAATTGTGTTTGAAAATTTTCACATTCATGTGTTTTGATTATCGATATGATTAACATATCCATATTTTATCACCGGAATTAATACTATGGAGGACTGCAGCATCTATAGCACTTAGTTTTAGTCCTCAAAGTGGGGGATGTTACCTAAGTAAATGACATAATACAACTATCTATCTAAAACGTTCTCCAAATGATGGTTGAAATAACGGTTTGTAACAACAGTTTTTCTGAACAATTGTAATAAACTTATTTTTAACAATTGCTTATTTTTGCCAGTTGTAATAGAGATATATGTCTACTTATTAGTTTGACCATTGTATATCTTTATATAGATATTTACAACCACTTATTTGCATTAAATTTTTGAGTATGTTCACAATTTCTTAAGATATCATAATAATTAGTAATTTATATTTAATAGAAAATATTTAATAATTGATCATTTATAAATGAAAATTTTTAGTTAATAATTTAAAAACGATAACTTAAAAAGCTAATAATTTATAATCTACTATATTTAATAATTGTTGACAAATAATTTGTAATTTCAAATTATTTTCAATAATTACAAATATATTACAAATAATTATAAATAAATAATAAATTAATAAATAATCTATAAGAATAATGTGCAAATAATAATATATACGTAATAGTCTTAATAATTTATTATAATTAATAATTCATAAATAATAATTCATAAATAATGAGTAATAATTTTAAATTAATTTTTATTATGTAAAAGTCTATAATTTATAATTTGTATATAATAATAAACGATAATTAATATTTAGCATCTAAAAATTAAAAATTGATAATGCATAATGATTTGAAGTTAGTTAATTATAAAAAAACTAATTGGTTTCGTAGAGTTCTAAATAAATAAGTTAGCAAAAATTCAAAAGTCTACAAAAATTCGAAAACTAATATCACTTGACACTATATGAAGTATTATTATTTGTAGCATTAAAAGTAAGCGTTTGATTGATAGTGATAGTTAAATGTATTTTAAAAAGTAAATATAAATAAATTTAAATTTTATCCTAAATTTTCATCTTCCCACCAATCGTTTCTCATCGCCCCGCTTTTGCTGAGCGGTAAAAAAAAAGTGTTCCACTTCAGTTTAAAAAACATCAAGTTTCGGATTCCAAATCAACAAAACTTATATCAAGTCTCCCTCATCTCATGCTCTCCCCGCCCTCTCCTTGCTCTACTCCACCTACCTCTCCTTTAGATTAAATACAAACACGAATCCACCACCTTCCTAATGCTAATCCCCTTCCCCGACATCATTTATCATCTATAACCCTAATTCCCAACCTTCTCAATGCTTGTTAATTTAGCTTCTACTAAAAGAAAAGATAATTTCTACTTCAAGCGATTTGATTTCTAGTTTAGTGATTCAATTTCTTTAATTTCTACTTCAGGGATCTGATTCCTACTTCAGGCGATTTTGTTCTCTAATTATATTTTTGTTATTCTTATCAAAAAAATTTTTGTTCTTCCTAGGAATATTACAGTTAGACAATAATCTCATTTCCCTTGTCATTCAGATGTTTCAATTTTGTGGAAAAAATATTTGGTAGAAATTGATTGAAATAATGATCTATTTTTATTTCTAGTTTATTAAATTTCGATTTTACTTCGCATTTTTTATAAATTTATATTTTATGTATGAAAGGGAATTAATCCATTATGGCAATACTATGGACTCTATACTAATTCATAATGTTGTTAATTATTGATATAGAATGTTACACTAGTACAAAAAGTGCATATTGTTTCACCTCATTTGCATCGGTTGAAGTAAAAACTGATGCAAATAGAACTATTTGCATCAGTTCTATCTTAATAACCGATGCAATTGGTACATGGAAAGCAATAGGTAATAAAAAATCAAATTTGCATCAGTTGTCACCAGCAACCGATGCAATCGGTAAGTGCAAATAGTTTTAGTTGCATCCGTTTTAAATTTCAACCGATGCAACTACGGTAAATTTTGTTCGCCGCCAAATCATTTTTCTTTGCCGCTAAAATTTTTGTTCTCAAATTTTCGTTTCTCCGTAAATTTTCATTCCGTCGCCAAATAATTTTATAGTCCACCTTAAACCAGATCTTCTTTTCATCTCCTTCTTCAGTATTAATTCCAAACTCAAATAAAATACAGGCAATAAGCCTTGCGTACATCGTCAGCGGCTACTGTGAGGAGGCGTGTTTCAATTTCACAGCTGAAATAAATTTCACGATTTGAAGGTCGATGAGGGCAATTAGGGTTGCAAGTTCGTGGGGATGGAGTCGCCGCTTGCTTGGGTTGCTGGTTTTGTTCAAGGCAATTGCAAGGTTGCAGTGAGTTCGGGTTGCAAAAATTCGATGTTTCGGGTCGCAAAGGTTTGGCAATTTGCAGAGGCTAATGGACGATGTAGTTCAAGACAAGGAAGTGAATTTGTCACGGTGGTTCACGAATTGAATTGCAGGCGATGTGGGTTGGCAGTGGAGGTTGCAGAAATTGGAGTGCTGGAATTTGGTAGCGGCGATGGAGATGATTTGGTTGTTCGCAGATGGATTGTTTGTAGTAGTGTTACTGGAGCAGACTGCTTTGTAGTTGTGTGTGTGGATTTGTTAGGTGGTGTGAACTGATGGTTTGGGAAGGCTATTGCGTGAAGATGAAGTTGTTTATTACAATGAGGTGAAGGCAGGCTAGAACTGTTTTGTAAGAAAGGAGGATGGTCAAGTTGAAGTGGTAATGCTTTGTGCAAGTCTTGGTTGGTCGAAATCTTTCGAAGGAATGGATGGTTTCAGGTTGTATACAGATCTGCAGCCGTTGTGTTGATGAGTGTTTGGGGATGTTTGCTGGTGATCAGTGTGATGTGGAAGATGTTTCTTTGCTGTTCAATTGAAGGCATTGCCACTGTGAATCAGGTTGTTATCAGGTTTACAGTGTAGTGGTTTGCTGGTAGAAGAATGATGCGCACAGGGTTGACAGTGCAATGGTGGGATATGAGTTGATAAGTGGTTTGTGATAGAGGAGATTTAATTCGTCAAGAAAGGGCCACTCAGCTTATTATCCGCAATGGAACATTCCTTTTGCTTGATGTTCCCTGCCATAGTCATTTGGTTGTTGCCCATGTATGTAACAAAAGAGTCCCTCACTGTGACTGAGAAGGCTGCAAAAGCATTAGGATTCATTTTGTAAGTATTCATAATAATCCATTATGTTATATACGTAGCACAGTCTCATTTTATTTTTGTTTTGGTACAACTAACAATGCAGTATTTCAGGTGGGAAATGAAACTGAGATCAGTGGCTTACCGACTTGGTATTGTTGGAAACTTGTATTGCACATTTCACATTCGACTTGGTTTTGTAATAGACAGGTTCTGGAGTTCTCTCGTTAGCTTGGTCAATGGCACAGCTTGGTTGGATAGTGGGATCAACTTTTGACGGGAAGCTTAATATTCTGGTGAATTTGATTTCCATAACTTAAAATGTGCATTTATTCTTCTGTATTAGTGTACTATAGTGATGTCATTGATTAATTATTTACATCCTGTACAGTGATTTTGGATATGTTTTTTAGTAGCTGTTACATATAATGTTTTAATGGTTAAAGTTGGTTGTATGGTTTGATACAGGATATGCGTTATCAAATGAATTTAGGGTTTGATACATTTCTTGCATCTGCAAAGGCAATGCATCCACAAACGCAGGTCGGCAACATCTGCGGAAATAAAAAATTTGTTTGCAACTCAAATTTAATTTGGTTTTTGCATTCAAAAAATATGTTCAGGAAACTACTTATTTTGCAGAAGAAGCTAAGAAGAAAGAGAAAGGATGGCGAATGAGGAAGAATACGAGAAGGTAGTGCTTGTGAGTAATACTGAAAGAAGAATCAGGATGATTCATTGATTGAAGCAAGGTCAGTTGAGGAGGCAATTGCAAAGATTTCGATTGCAGAAGGAAGTTTGCCACCCGACCGTCATCCTGAAAGAAGACTTAAGGCTTCTTTTAAGGTATGGATTGTTATAACTGGTCTTCTAATTAACTGTTGGGTTTGAACTTTTTATTTGAATATTACTTGCATGCATGCAAACAAGTTTGACAACTTACTTGAATTAAAAATGTTAAAAGATGACTGCCATGGCTACTAGTTCATTAGTTTGCTTGACGACTACAAGTTCAAATTCAGACCGTACAGTGTAAACTGGATTAGGAAGATGTGGGCAAATTGGGACTTTTGAGTATTCCCCTTCTTCATCGATCCATTCAGGATACAGATCTTCCCAGGCAACATTTTCTCCGCATTTTTTAAGCTTATGATTGATGTGTCTGCATGTGGATAATTGTTTTTCCAGTACTTAACCTCAGTGGTATTGAAATTTAGTAGTCCAGTATTTAGCTTTCCCTTTTTACCATTGAGTACAATTTCCATAAGTTTTGATATTTGAGTCCAGTTTACATTGATATGTGATATATATCGTGAATCTGTTACCGGTTTGTGCTCTGTTTGATGAACTTATTCTTTGAGCCTGCATTTTATTAGTATATTATAGGATCATAATTGCCTGAGCAAGTTAAATGAATTGAAAGGATATGAATGTACAAAAAAGTACTTATTTTTGGTATATTTTAGGGAAGAGCAATCTGATCATGTGTTAATACTGCAGAGATTTAGCAATATGTCTTACCTTATACTTGATTGTGAGACATGGTTGGTACGAACAATTGGTGAAAAGATAAATGTAAGAAATGTTCCAAAGACGATGATGGCAAGAACTAGTTCTAATGAACTGAATTTGCTGCTTGATTTTTTTCCTGGAATTTTTTCATTAGTCTCTCTTTGTCTTTGGTTTCTTTTTTTGCTTGCTTCATCCCTGAAAAATCAAATATCATTACACATCATCTTTTTGTCAAAGAAGAATTCTATTAGTTCATTGAACAAAATTGATAAACAGGCAAGTTATGCCTTCATTGTTTAAGAAATAACATTTTTAAGTCTTTGCTAATTTTGTAAATCACCAAATGGGAAAATAAAAGGTGATATAAAATATTTCCTTAAATATGACAAACTAAGGAAGAATATGTTGGTGATCATTTATATGATATACACTCTCCTAATCATTAAAACTTACTACTTAATAGCACACGAGATCTTTTATAGGGATAAAGAGAAAAAATTCTGTTTGTTTCCATATATAACTTGCAAGAAAATGATCATATAGCAACTATATACGTTAGTTATGTCTGCAAAATACAGGGAAACTAAAACGTAATTATAAGGCAAAACAAAATTGTCAAATTCAAGAACTTACCAGCCAAAATTAAATCGATGTCTAGTCTCCATTGAATAAACAAACTTTTTAAACAAACTTTTTGTTAACGCTTAAATTTGAACGCTAACACCCCGGTGTGTGAAGTGTATTTGTGAAAGCACCACCCGATAGATCGGGAAAGAATTATAAGTAAGGAGATTGCAGAAAAGCAGTAAAAACACAAGTTTTATAGTGGTTCGGCCCAAAATCAGGCCTACGTCCACTTAGATTCTCTTTATTGCTGATATGAGTACAATTTATATCACTTTCTTCAATTACAATTAACTTCAGACAAATAGTTCAAACTCCCATGAAGAATAATCTTTCGAATTCATCTTGAATGATTGTGATTCTTCTTTGAAGTGTGTAATAGCGTCCTTGGAGTTTGGAGTGCTTGGAGTGCTGCTTGAGTTGAGAAAATGGCAGAGTAACGGTGCTTCGAGAATTAGCCAAAAAAGAGAAAAGGTCCCCCTCCACATTGAATGTGGCCATGTATTTATAGGCAAATTTTTAGGCTGGAACTTTCAAGTCATGAGTCGTGACCGACTCATCATGAGTCGTGAGTCGTGGCCGACTCATCGTGAGTCGTCTGCGAGTTAAAAGTTGCCGTCTAAGATGAGGCGACCCTGGTCTTCTACACAGCAGCTTCAGGTTGAGTCATCAACGAGTCATCATGTACGACTCATCTTAAGTCTTAAGTCATCAACGAGTCATCCCCTTGCAGCATGATTCTGAGCTTGTCTCTAAGTCGTGTGTCGTGAATTAACCTATCTTTTGAGTCGTAGCTGCCTTAGGTCATAGACTCCTTAAGTCGTAAGTCTTTTGAGCCGTAAGGTTTTATGACTCGGATCTCTCCTTGGGTCGTTGAGTCGTTAATGAACTTGAGTCGTAAGGTTTTATGAACCGTTCATCTCCTGAGTCGTAAACCCAATGGAATACTTAAGGGCCTCGAATGGATGAGTCGCGACCAAATGAGTCGGTCTTTGATGAGTCGGAGTCAGGTCAGATGAGTCGGTGATTCAATGAGTCGTGAGGTTTCTTGGGTCGGCAGCTTAATGAGTCGGCCTGTATCATTGAGTCGCTACTAGTTGAGTCGGGGATTCTTTGAGTCGGTCCTTTCCTTAAGTCGTGAGGTCTCCTAAGTCGTTAGGCACCTTAAGTCGTAGGTCGTTTCAAGTCTTAACCCGTTGACGCCTCTAACTCGTAGGCCTTTTAGCTCGTATGCTGGAACGGGGTTAACATTTGCCCCTCGAAGCACACGCTTAAGTCGTAAGTCGTGTGCTTCGACTCATCATGACCCGTGCCGAGTCGAGTCCCAACATTTCCAGGTATAAAAATGCTTAAGTCGCTTCTCCTCTTTCTCACTTCTTATTACTTATCCCAGAGCCGCATCTGCCATTAGAGACCTTTCAACCTTTCGAAGGCGAATCCAAGTTAGTTGATCATCAATCCATCCTTTCCACTACATTGCGTAAGTGATTTCGAACTTCAATCCAACAACGTCCATTGCTAAGGCACAAATTTTCGCTTCCTGTTCCCAAATCATCGCCGCATGTCTCACTTGGGCTTTGATTTGAGTTGTGAACGATTCTGATCATTGTTGGCTACGTTGTTGTTGTGATCCTCTAGATTATAGCATCGCCCTTGATTTGTGGCAGCTTCATAACAGTTTTGGATCGGCGTTTGATAAACTGGTGGGATAAATGAGTAATAGGCTTAGTTGAGGAGTTTGCATTCTAGACCTACTTCACGACTTTATCGTCTTTTGGATCTTCCGACTTAAGGATTTTCCGCAATCTCAATTGCACACGGCTTAGATTTTAGGTTGTATTGGTTGTCTGACGACTTACAACTTCGGTTGTACGAGCGACCCAGTCCTTTGAATTTGTTGCACGACCTATTCTTTAAGCCATGCACGACTTAAGCCTTGAGTCGTGAACGACTCAGCACTCGGCTATTTTCCATTCTGAGCTGCTTCTTGCGACTTAACCATGAACCGACCTAACGTACACCATGACCAAAGCCGTAAGTCGTGCCCGAGATAGGACTTGGAGATTTTCCCACTGTTTTTATGACTTATGACTCAAAGCTCTTAACTCGTAGGAAAGATTCTTGAGTCGTTGATGAGTTAGGACTTGTATGGATTTTGTTCGAACTTTGAACCATTACATGGTCTTTGAACCGTTGAACCCTATTGCGTTCATTGACGGGTTACCTTGACTTGCAGGCTAACAATCTGTCCAACACAATATTTACAGAAAATTGGGACGAATATACTGCCATTGACTGCCCACATCAAATGACAGATTAGCTTATAGCAGATAATCAATTTAAACAAATTGTGTGAAAGAAGTGCTCTAAATTAACAAATCCAAGTAGAATGCTAAAGCAATATTGAAACAGTCAACTGAAATTGACCGGTTTGCACTAACACCACACCTGAACTTTCAAGTTAATAAATCCTGAAATTTGGTAGTCAACCAACTGCCAACTAGCTTAACTTCAGTTATATTTACTTGTTTATTTTCATTAGTTCTGCACAACATTTCACACTTTTAGGAAACGTGTACCTTCGCATTTGAACATCCGGTTGCTTGTGTAGAATGACCTCTCATCAAGAAGAGCCGATGGACCAGGCTGAAGATGTCTTTCCAGTAGCCATCCCTATAGACAACCCTCCGGAGAGAACATCCACAACTTTGAATCAGCGGGCATTTAACCAACTGCGCGCCCAGTTTGGCATTGATGATGCCGACATCCTATTTCCGGGGCCAAATGACACTGCTGACAATCCTCCCTACGGCTTTGTTGCAGTCAATCGCCAAATGTGCTTAAGTGGGGCGATTCCTCCTTTTAACGACTTTCTCCAACAGTTCCTGCTTCGGTTGTCTATCTCTCCATTCCAATTACACCCCAATGGCTACGCCATTCTGATGGGGTTATGTGTTCTATCCAGGAGAGTTTTGGATCGGTTACCAAGCTTCGAGGAGATCTGCTATTTTTGCTCATTCACGAAAACTAAAGACCATCCCTCCATCGTGGTTGTAAGAAGCGCTCGAAATCGCAAACTTATTACTGATCTCTCCGAAAGCGCTCACGGATTTTTGAATCAGTTTTTCTTCGTTCGCTGCCCTCCAGGGTTTTATGCCATCTGGAGAGTGGGAAGTAAGATTTCCTGTCTCTACTTTTTCCGTTTTGAAACTTTCTCGAGATCTGAACTCTCAGCTGCTAATCTCATTCTTTGCTCTTTTCAGCACTTCCTCTCCCTTCTAGAGATCCGATTCATAAACAAGTTTTCGAGAGGTTGAGTGCCGTGGCTGCGGAAGAAAGGAGCATAAAATTTCTGCTGAAGGATGAATTTTTACACCAATATGGGCTTTTACATGCTTCTCGTTCTACGCATGCTCATGAAGTTCCAACAGAAGTTCCCGATTCTCCTACGAAAACTCCTGACGCCCCGGTTACTGTCGAACAACTCGCATCAAAAGAGTCTAATATTGAAGCTTCTTTGGTGAAGTGTTCCACTTCTACCGACATTATGGGGTCATCCAGTAAGACGGTGCTTACCCCGATCGAGGAAGAAGAAGAACCTTCACGGCCTCTCGGGGGGTTAGCTGATGTAGGAATTGAGAAAACAAGTCCCACCAAGCGTGATGGTGACGATGTTTACGAGGGGTTGAGCGATATAATAGTGACTTCGCAGGAGCTTTTTAGAGATGATGTATCTAAAACTATCTCTCCTGTAATTGAGGCGACGTCTCTTCTTCGACAAACACCAACACAAACACCAACTCCTCATACCCAAGCTTTCATCACCTCTGCACCAAAGAGTGGTTTGTAGCTTAATGCGTGTAGCTTGCACATCACACAACACTTAGGATTTTCCAGCACATTTATGCACTTATCTTCTTATACTTTAAAGATTTCTGAAGCTCCTCTTTTCTTATTTCAGATTCTTTAATGACACGCGGCGGATCATATTATCAGGATTTCCAACGCTACGGGGGGCGTGGTCAATATGATTATCGGCGTTACTTTCCCTCCTATAGAGAGTCTGACGAAGAGAGGGCTGCTCGAAAGGCTCGTGAAAGGAGGGATGCAGAAGAGCGTTATGACAGAAGGGATAGGGATGAGCACCATGATTCTCTGCAGAGGGGTGATGACTCGCACAAAAGGAAATCTCACGACGACCGAGGAAAAGGTCATGTAGCTGAAGATTCAGGCAAACGAGCTCGACATGGTGAGAGACATGCTTCCGCTATTCCCGAAAAGCCTACTGCCCCTGCCCCTGCCCCTCTTGACATTACTTCTGACTCTCCTGCTCTTGGGAAGGAGGACATCCAGACAATAATAAGTAGGCCTAAATTTCAAGTGGGACCGGGCCCAGCCACTTTACAAAGTCGTTTTCCGCAGTGGTGTTTAAAGGGTGTGAGGTTCGATCTCGACCTAGTCCCTATTGACAAGCCTGCTATGCTACGAAATCTTGATGCCGTTAAACTTGATATCGAGAGAATGTCAAACTGGCAGAAGCTTGTTGATGAGTTTCAACGAGTTAACCGCGCCAACTTAGAGGCTATGCTCACCATGGAAAACGATAAGGCTGAGTGGCAAAAGGTCCTTGAGCAGTATGATACCGAGATGAGAAGTATTACTTCCTACAACGAGGAGCTCGAAGCAAAGGTTGAGAAGTTGACAGATGAGCTTGCTGCTTCCTCTACTTCATACTCTCAAAAAGAAGAAGTGCTTCTCAGACAAGTTAGAGATGCTCATGCCAGTCAGAGAGACGCTGAGGACAGGCTTGAAGTACAAAAAAGAATCAGTGACGGCTATGTCTCTGATATTGCCGAGCTTCGAAAGAAAAACAACTCCCAGGAGGCGGAGATACAAATGCTCAAGCTTCAGCTTGCCAGAACTGAAAGGGAGCGCGATGAGGCTGTCGCCGGCAAAATCGCAGCCGAAGAATCTCATGAGGCGACCAAAAACAGCTTCGGCTCAACATTATTCGACTTCTACTTGCATAGCGTCTTGGGGCGTGGAAGCCTCGCCTTTCTTGGTCCCAAGTATGAGATCACTTTAGCTGAAGTGTGGGAGGCCGCCCTCGATATGCTTGGTGCTGAAGGTGCTGGTTATAATGAGCCAGCCCTGGAAAGGCATTATTTTGATGAAGACGCTCGCGCTGCTCTCGCCAGGGGAAAGGAACAACTTGCCAAACTAAGAACCGAAGTGACGGAAGGGGATCAGCTGGGGAAAACCACTTCAACTACTCTAGTCCAGCCACCTTCTTCGTCTGAAGTCGACATTATTGGTTCCAGTTCCCATCTCGCTTCTCCCACCAAAGTTACCGCTGATATTACAAGCACACAAGGTGGAGACGAGGGTGAAGAGAGCGCTGATACGCAAGCTTATGAAGTCGATATCAGGAAACCAGCTTCTTCAGGTAACTTCACTGTTAATTTCGCTACTGTCAATTCTGCTCAAGCTGGTTACTCGCTTATTTCACATGAGTTTCACGAGCTCCTTGGCTATTTTCTCAACCTTGACGAGCCTTCATCTCCTCTCTTTACTGACTTCATTGGTGAACCCTCATCTCCTCTTTTTGTTGACTTTAACCTTTTTTCTTCTGTAGAGAGAGTACCAAGCACTGCTCAAACTTCTACTCCTCCGGTCATCCTTCCTTCGTCTCTTCCGGCGGTGCCTCCTTCTGCCTCGCAACCTGGATCACAGGAGGAACAAATAGAGGCTCTTCACGGCTTGGATGATCCCATCGCTTCGCAAGAGCAGAAAGATGAGAGACCTGAGGGAGGTGACATTTCCCCGGAACGGACTCCTTCTGACGACATTGTTCTATCAAAACTTGTCACTCCGGGGAGTGAGTCTTCCTCACAGAGGAGAGAGAAGCGTGGGACATCAAAGAGGAGGGGGAAGAAAATCACCGCCACTGAAGAGGAGCCGGAAGTTGGACCGGTTACACCTGCCTCTCCCACTTCCCTTATACCCACTGGCCGTCCTGAAAAGCTGGTTATTCGACCGAGTAAAGGGTCCAAAGGAGGGAAGAAGAAGTGAAGATTTTAGCTTTTTGCCTTTTGTATGAACTGGCCGAGAGTTGTGCGGGTACCGGCCCCCGCTTTTATTTTGAAAACCTGTATCTGCATTATAATTGAATAAAATGATTCTTCGTTTGTACAAACTTCTGTTTGAATTTGAGAATGCATTTACTATTTATTTTATTTCTTGCACAAGTTTATTTACACGATATTGCAGCGGGCTTATGGTATGTTGTTTGAGTATTACTTTACTGATGCAGCTATGCTACTATACCATGTTGCCCCCATGCCTTAAGCTTGCTACAATATTTTATACTTCGAGGGGACTTGCACTCTTATTTGTTAAAGAATAATTATTTTATTCTTTAAAGAAAATTTTTATAGAGTACAACTCCCTTCGTATAAGTTTTTACGCTTTGTCGTACGAAGAAATCACTTTTTTCTTTTGCTTATGTGCATATTTTATCAAGTGAATTCCTCTATGTGGTAAAGCGGACCTCTGAAGGGTACTTTAACTTCCTCTTTTTTTTTTTTTTTTTTTTTTTTTTTTTTTACGATCATTTTCCACAGTAGGCAAATTACTTTTCCTTTGAAAGTTAAAGTACGCTTTTGATGAGGATTTTTTTTTATATATATAGAAAGTTGTACCTCTGAGGAGGGATTTTTCACGTTTCAACACTTGGAAGTTTTATTTCAATCTCGGTGAAACGTGTACCTCCAAAGAGTTATGCTTTAGAAATCTTTTTCACGTTTCAACACTTGGAAGTTTTATTTCAATCTCGGTGAAACGTGGGTTTCCAAAGAGGTCTTTCTTCTTAATTGTGTTCCCGGGAGGGGGTTGTACCTCTGAGGAGGGATTTCTCACGTTCCAACACTTGGAAGTTTTATTTCAATCTTGGTGAAACGTGTACCCCCAAAGAGTTGTGCCTTTGAAGAAAGCCTTTTCACGTTTCAACACTTGGAAGTTTTATTTCAATCTCGGTGAAACGTGTGCTTTCAAGAAGGTCTTTGTTTTTGCATTTCAACTTTGGTGAAGTGAAATTCCGAAGAGCGGTTGCTACACTTCAACTCCTGGCGAAATGTGCCTCCGAAGAGGGCTTTTATTTTGTTTACATTTCAACTCTGGTGAAGTGAAATCCCGAAGAGCGGTTATAACACTTCAACTCCTGGTGAAATGGGCCTCCGAAGAGGGCTTTTATTTTGTTTACATTTCAACTCTGGTGAAGTGAAATCCCGAAGAGCGGTTATAACACTTCAACTCCTGGTGAAATGGGCCTCCGAAGAGGGCTTTTATTTTGTTTACATTTCAACTCTGGTGAAGTGAAATCCCGAAGAGCGGTTATAACACTTCAACTCCTGGTGAAATGGGCCTCCGAAGAGGGCTTTTATTTTGTTTACATTTCAACTCTGGTGAAGTGAAATCCCGAAGAGCGGTTATAACACTTCAACTCCTGGTGAAATGGGCCTCCGAAGAGGGCTTTTATTTTGTTTACATTTCAACTCTGGTGAAGTGAAATCCCGAAGAGCGGTTATAACACTTCAACTCCTGGTGAAATGTGCCTCAGAGAGGGTTTTCATCGCCTGGAAGTTACTCTCTCATGGTTGGAGGGTCATGACTCCTCCAATCTTTTTTGTTGAGTAGAGAACTTTCTGTTTTGTGGCGTATGACCCATTAGAGGTCTTTTATCCTCCGAAGAGTTGCGCCTCCGAAGAGGACTTGTGCCGCTGATGGTAGCTTTGGTTGTTCCTCTGTTCACTTGCTTATGCCTTTTCAGCGATCCTCTTTTTTTTTTCTTTTCAAGTTTTCATTCCCCTTCCTCTCACAAGTGGCTTGTTTAATCCAAGGAAGTGTACTTCATTGCCAGGCAAGTTCGTGAGAACGGGCACTAGCTTCCTAATTGGATGTTTGTTTGTTCAAACGATCTCAATTTATCAGCAAGGGCTCGTTTCTATCGAAATCATTAGCCGTTCAATTGAAGTATTTCCTATCTAGGATTTGAATTCGGGGTCTTTGTGACTTGAAATTTGTTTGTTGAATGATGGTGAGAATCGCTCAGTCTTATTATGCGCAAGTTTTATTTCCATGGTCTGCAAAAATTTAAATTGACATTTTAGCAATACATCTTATGTATTTTTATATCGAAAACAAAGCAAGCATATAATGATAATAAGGAACACAAGATTTATAGTGGTTCGGCCATGAAATTGGGCCTACATCCACTTTATATTTTTTTTTTTCATTATTTACTTGCATCAGTTTCACAATTGCTTTCAATTACAAGAATCATACATCCATAATTCTTTTTACAATTTTTCAACAAAATTTTCAAGTAAAGTATGGACGCAAGTGGTTGCTGTTCCATGCCCTTGGAATTTGCTCTCCATCAACAGTGGTGAGCTTGAATGTGCCGTCAAGAAGCTTCTGACCTACTACATATGGTCCTTCCCAATTTGGCCCAAACACACCTGTCGCGGTCATAATTCTTTTCAGGACTAGATCTCCAATTTCAAAGCTGCGTTGACGAACTTTGGAATTGAAATGTCTGGCTATCCTTTGCTGATGAGCTGCAACTCTGAGGTTAGCTTCATCTCTTTTTTCATCAAGGAAATCCAGCGCTTCAAGTTGCAGCTTTTCATTTTCCGCTTGATTGAAATGGATTCTTCTGTGTGAAGGGACCTCTGTTTCAACCGGGATCATTGCTTCCGATCCGTATGCTAACGAAAAAGGAGTATGCCCAGTTGCAGTTTTGTGAGTAGTTCTGTATGCCCATAGTGCAAGTGGTAGTTTATCGGCCCAACCACCTTTTGCTTTTTCGAGTTGCTTTTTGATGGTTGATTTGATTATCTTGTTCACTGCTTCCACTTGCCCGTTTGCCTGCGGATGAGCTACTGCCGAAAAGCTTTTCTGGATTTTGAATCGTTTACAAAAATCCTGGAATTCCTCGCTTTCAAACTGAGTACCATTGTCTGTGATTATTTTCTGAGGCACACCGTATCTGCAAATGATATTCTTGGTCACAAAGCTTATCATTTTCTTTGAAGTGATCGTAGCCAATGGTTCAGCTTCAGCCCACTTAGTAAAATAATCAACTGCAACAATAGCATATTTAATCCCTGATTTAGCAGTTGGTAGCGGCCCAATGAGATCCATTCCCCAAATTGCAAATGGCCATGGACTGACCATCTGTGTGAGTTCGGTAGAAGGTGCTCTAGGAATTTTGGCATATCTTTGGCACTTGTCACATTTTCGGGAGTAATCTGCGGCATCCCGATTAATTTCTGGCCAAAAATATCCGTATCGGAGAATTTTCTTTGCTAGTGTTTGACCACCTGAATGATCACCGCATTCTCCTCCATGCACTTCAGCTAGGATTGTTTTGGACTCTTCCCGGGATACACATCGAAGCAATGGCATTGAGAATCCCCGTCTGTACAATCGGCCATCCTGAATTACATAGCGAGAGGCCTTCCTTAGAAGCTTTCGTCTTTCTGTCGAGTTTTCTGGCAGAGAACCCCTGAGTAGGTAATCCAGTATTGGAGTCATCCATGACTCTTGTTCTTGAGATACATTCATAATCCAGTCTATATCCATCTCGTCTATACTTGGCGCTGAAAGGACTTCTACAGGGACCAATCCCAATAGTTGAGCTTCACCAGAACTTGAATACTTTGCGAGGGAATCTGCCTTCATATTCTCTTCACGAGGAATGTGGCTTATTGAATAGTGACCGAGTTCACATAGGAGTTCCCAAGCCTTTGACAAGTAGGAAGGCAAATTTCCACCTTTTGCTTGAAATTCTTTCTTGACTTGGCATACAATGAGCTGAGAATCACTGAAAATTTGTAATGCTTGAATGTTCAGCTCTTTAGCGATTCTCAGACCTGCAATAAGAGCTTCATATTCTGCTTCATTGTTTGTTGAAGGAAATTCCAGTCTTAGTGCATAACATAATGATCGACCTTCAGGAGTTTCAAGTACCACTCCGGCTCCAGAACAGTTGTCATTTCTTGCGCCATCAACATACATCTTCCACTGGATTGGAGAATCATTGACCGCTTTTTCCTCACCATTATCTTTCTCTGTGAATTCTGCAATGAAATCAGCTAAAGCTTGTCCGTTGATTGCTTTTCGGGGGTGATAGGTGATGTCATATTGACTAAGTTCAATGTTCCATTTTAGAAGACGACCCGAAGTTTCAGGGCGAAATAGGACTTGCTTTAGAGGCTGATCAGTGAGTACTTTGATAGGATGAGCTTGGAAATATTGCCTCAGTTTCCTCGATGCAACTAGTAGGCAATAGGCGAGTTTTTCCAACTTGGAGTAGTTCAGCTCTGCCCTAGTGAGTCTTTTGCTGATATAGTAAACTGGATGTTGAATCCTTTTGTCTTCCCGTATCAGCGCTGCACTTAGAGCATGAGATGATACTGCCAAGTATATAAGAAGATCCTCACCATTGCCTGGCCTAGAAAGTATCGGAGGCGTTTCCATATGACGGATCAACTCTTCAAAAGCTTTTTGGCATTCGGGAGTCCATTCAAAGTTCTTCTTTCCTTTTTTCAGGGCATCGAAGAACGGGATGCATTTATCAGTAGCTTTGGAAATGAACCGATTCAAAGCAGCGACCTTTCCGTTGAGACTTTGCAATTCCTTCTTCGTTCTAGGAGCTTTAACTTCTTTTAAGGCGGTAATTTGAGCTGGGCTAGCCTCTATGCCCCTAGCACTGACAATAAAACCTAAGAACTTTCCGGATTCGACCCCAAATGTACATTTCAGAGGGTTAAGTTTCATTCTGTATTTCCGGAGGACTGCGAACATTTCTGCTAAGTGTTCAATGTGATCCACTGCTTTCCTGGACTTCACTAACATGTCGTCGACGTAGACTTCCATAGTTTTGCCCAATTGCGGTTTGAACATAGCATTAACAAGTCTTTGGTAGGTTGCCCCTGCGTTTTTCAATCCGAAGGGCATAACTCTGTAGCAATAAAGTCCAACATCTGTGATAAAGCTTGTATCCTCTTGATCCGGCTCATGCATCATGATTTGGTTATAACCGGAGTAGGCATCCATGAAGGATAACAATTCATGTCCCGCAGTTCCGTCTACCAGTTGATCGATCCTGGGTAATGGGAAGCAATCTTTGGGGCAAGCCTTGTTTAGATCAGAAAAGTCGATGCATACTCTCCATTTTCCATTAGCTTTCTTGACCAGCACAGGATTTGAAACCCAATTCGGATACGTAGATTCTTTGATGAAGTTATTTTCCATGAGTCGATCAATTTCTTCTTTTAATGCTGCTGACCTTTCTGGACCTTGGGTTCTTCTTTTCTGTTTAACTGGCGTAAACTTTGGGTCAATATTCAGAGCGTGTACTGCAACTTCTGGGGATATCCCACACATATCGGCATGAGTCCAAGCACAGACATCCAGATTTGCTTTCAGGAAAGATATCAAGACATTCTGAATTGACACATTAAGCTGCGAACCCACATTCAACACCTTATTTGGGTCCTTCGGGTCAACAGGTACCGGAATTGTCGTTTCCACCGGTACTACTCTATTCTCCCCTGTACTGGCTTTTCTGGGATCCATTTCTTTCCGTGCCCCGCTGTGCTCGCCAGTGCAGGGTCCGCTCTGTAATTGCTACAAAGCTGGTTCCTTGATGCGGACTGGAGTTGCCGCATCCTTTCCCATTTCTCTTTTTCTTGACTCTCGCAGCTCTGTCCAATAACATTCTCGCGCAGCATTTTGATCCCCTTTTATAACTCCTACTCCATTGTCAGTAGGGAATTTAATAGTGAGGCACCACGGGGCTAGGATAGCTTTGAATGCTGCGAGTGTTGGACGGCCAAGAAAAGCATTATAGGCAGAAAACTCATCGACAATCACAAATGTTTGCTTTCGGGCCACTTTCCTTTCTCCTTCCCCAAGTTCTACAAACAAATCGATGGTTCCTACTGGTTGCTTTGGCTCCCCTGTGAAGCCCACGATTTTCTGTGATGAGGCTTGCACATCGATCATAGGGATTTTCATCTGGTCAAATGTCTTCTTGAAGAGAATATTGCATGATGCTCCGCAGTCAATGAGGACTCTTCTGACAATGGCTGGTCCAATACCAGCCGAGATGACCAAGGGATCTAAAGTAGGAGCTTCTATACCTGTAGAATCTCTGGCTCTGAAAATAATATCGTCACTGAAAGTTTTCTGTTGTTTAAGGGGCGTAGTGTCTTCTAGAACAAAGACGTTTTCTTCGGCTGGAGCATATTTCAAAGCCCTGGAATATCTCTCCATCTCACCCCAACTTTTACCAGCTGGGTGAGGTCCTCCTGAAATGACATTGATGACGGGCCTTCCAGATTCGTGCCCCGTAGCTTTCTCTCCTGCCCCAGGCTGATGAACAGGGGCCCGCTGCCCCTGACTCGACGATGCAGGATTGTTGCTATTCTTTTTTACGAATTGCTGCAACTTGTTTTCTCTTAGCAACTCTTCAATCAGATTTTTCAGCTGGCGGCATTCATCAGTTTCATGACCTGGTTGATTGTGGAAGCGGCAGAATTTCCCACTTTGTATGGCTTTTCTCCCAGTTCTCAACGGGATAGGTTTAGGGAAATCGACGGAATCTTTAGTGGCGAGGTAGATGTGCTCCGGTGTATGTGATAATGGAGTATATTCTGATGGCTTGAAGGATCGGGGCTTCTTCAGATTACCCTGTTTCTTCCCATTACTATTCTCCCTTTTTTCCCCCACCGATTCATTCTTGCGTGGAGCGACAGTGTTGTCTTCTGCTTTTTCTAACACTGTCTTTACTGGTAAAGGACGGCTTTCCAAGCGAATGAACTCGTCTGCTTTTTTGTAGAACTTTTCGAGAGAGGTTGGCTCCTTCATATTTAACCATTTCCCAAATTCGCTTGACTTATCGATAGCCCTCATCAGATAAGTCAATATCATTCGTGGTTCAGCATTGTCCACCCCAGCCAGTGCTATATTGAAGCGGTTCAAGAAGGATCTGATAGATTCACCAGGATTCTGCTCTAAACTCGATAGTGACATAATATCCTTGGCCTTCGAAGCATATAGTCTAAACTGCTCCTTGAATTTTCTGGTCAAGTCTGAAAACTGATCGATAGATCGGACTGGTAACTTGGTGAACCACAATAAAGCCACGCCTTCCAGGTATACGGGGAAATATCGGCACTTTATTTCGTCGGAGGCCCTGGCACCTGTCATGTGCCAGTCATATTTATACAGGAACTCATTCGGATCACTCGTCCCTTTGTAAGCTGGAATAGTCGGAGGGACAAACTTCCTTGGAAATTCCGCCTTCAAGATTTTTTCAGTAAACGGAGTTTTACTTGGAGCGAAACCCCATTCCTTCTCATCTTCAACCCTTTGCATACTTTCTTTCATGATCTGCCGGACCATTCCAGAAAGATATTCCTCATCATGTCGAGTTCTAGATCCACCGGCGTCAGGTACTGCCTGCTCAAAGGGACTAGTAGGCCTTTCAGGAGCATTCCTTTCATTAACATCATGAATGTTGCCAGCATAGTTCCTTTCATTACCAGCCGGTTCATTGTTTGCCCCAAGTAAGTCGTTCAACTTATTCAGAATCAGAGCATTCTGGGCACTTTGAGCCTCTAGTTGTGCATTTTGGGCGTTTATCTGCTGGTTTAGCCCTAGAACCACAGCATCCAATTCCGCTTTTGTAACTCCAACAGACGGAGTGGGTAGATTAGGCACAGGGGAAGCGGAGGTTCCCTCTTGAATGTTCCCAGATCTGATAGATCTGCTTTTCCTTCCAGGAGCCATAATCTCAGATATACTTCTGGTTTTTAAGGAAATTCTTTCTTCAAATCTCTGCGAAGCAATGATGACAGCTGTCCTGAGTTCAATTCTCAGTGAAAGCACCAAAAATGTTAACGCTTAAATTTGAACGCTAACACCCCGGTGTGTGAAGTGTATTTGTGAAAGCACCACCCGATAGATCGGGAAAGAATTATAAGTAAGGAGATTGCAGAAAAGCAGTAAAAACACAAGTTTTATAGTGGTTCGGCCCAAAATCAGGCCTACGTCCACTTAGATTCTCTTTATTGCTGATATGAGTACAATTTATATCACTTTCTTCAATTACAATTAACTTCAGACAAATAGGTCAAACTCCCATGAAGAATAATCTTTCGAATTCATCTTGAATGATTGTGATTCTTCTTTGAAGTGTGTAATAGCGTCCTTGGAGTTTGGAGTGCTTGGAGTGCTGCTTGAGTTGAGAAAATGGCAGAGTAACGGTGCTTCGAGAATTAGCCAAAAAAGAGAAAAGGTCCCCCTCCACATTGAATGTGGCCATGTATTTATAGGCAAATTTTTAGGCTGGAACTTTCAAGTCATGAGTCGTGACCGACTCATCATGAGTCGTGAGTCGTGGCCGACTCATCGTGAGTCGTCTGCGAGTTAAAAGTTGCCGTCTAAGATGAGGCGACCCTGGTCTTCTACACAGCAGCTTCAGGTTGAGTCATCAACGAGTCATCATGTACGACTCATCTTAAGTCTTAAGTCATCAACGAGTCATCCCCTTGCAGCATGATTCTGAGCTTGTCTCTGAGTCGTGTGTCGTGAATTAACCTATCTTTTGAGTCGTAGCTGCCTTAGGTCATAGACTCCTTAAGTCGTAAGTCTTTTGAGCCGTAAGGTTTTATGACTCGGATCTCTCCTTGGGTCGTTGAGTCGTTAATGAACTTGAGTCGTAAGGTTTTATGAACCGTTCATCTCCTGAGTCGTAAACCCAATGGAATACTTAAGGGCCTCGAATGGATGAGTCGCGACCAAATGAGTCGGTCTTTGATGAGTCGGAGTCAGGTCAGATGAGTCGGTGATTCAATGAGTCGTGAGGTTTCTTGGGTCGGCAGCTTAATGAGTCGGCCTGTATCATTGAGTCGCTACTAGTTGAGTCGGGGATTCTTTGAGTCGGTCCTTTCCTTAAGTCGTGAGGTCTCCTAAGTCGTTAGGCACCTTAAGTCGTAGGTCGTTTCAAGTCTTAACCCGTTGACGCCTCTAACTCGTAGGCCTTTTAGCTCGTATGCTGGAACGGGGTTAACACTTTTTTTTAAACAAACATATTTTAAGATCAAAATATGTTCAGGTTACATAACATATTTTAAATAAACAAACATATTTTAAACAAATTAGATCGATGTCTAGTCTGCAAAATATGTTCAGGTTACATAACATATTTTAAACAAACTTTTTTTCCTTGATAAAAAAATAATAATAATAAGAAAAAAAGATCAAACTAGTAATCCCGATACTATGCCAGAGTAGTTTTACTGAAATTATCAATAACACAAATATGAGGCTAAATTTAGATAAATTTATTGATTGATTTTACAAAATTGAAAATGTTTTTTCTGCAATGAAAATTATCTAAGATTTCACTACATAATCCATTAGAAGGTAAGATCATTACTAGCAAGCAGTCGCCATCAATAGTCTTCATCACTGTATTTGTCTATATCGATGTGCTCAATAATATTATAGATGTTAAGAGGTTTTAACTATCCAACAAAAGATGGCACTGCGGTAAGAATTATCATTTATATGTTAAATCCTTTATATTTACTTTAGGCTATATCATGTTGGGTTCACTATGATTTGAGATACAGGTTCGAGATTATATTCATGTAATGGACTTAGCTGACGGTCATATTGCAGCACTTAGAAAGATTTTCACTACCGAAGATATTGGTATCTAACTCCCTTCTAGATATTGAATTTGAAGTTTATAAAATTAAATATGTTTTGACAATTTGCTATAATGTTCCAGGTTGCATTGCCTATAACCTGGGAACTGGATGTAGTACCTCTGTTCTTGAAATGGTTGCTGCATTTGAAAAAGCAGCTGGCAAAGTGAGTTCATTATAAGTTGAAAGTAAATAAATATTTTCGTAATTCACAACAATGTTCGTACTTTAATACTACTGCAGAAAATACCAATCAAGTTGTGTCTAAGGAGGCTAGGTGATGCTACTTCGGTTTATGCTTCTATTGACAAAGCTCTTAAAGAACTTGGCTGGAAGTAAGTTCCAAATTTATATTATTTGATATATTTCTGTTACATATTGTAATTTAAATAATAAGTTTTATAATACCATTGTTTATAATCATAGAGCAAAGTATGGAATAGAGGAGATGTGCAGAGATCAACGGAAATGGGCAAGCAAAAATCCATTTGGTTACAAGTCCAAACCTTGAAAGTAACCAGTTGCTGGAACTTAAAGTTTAATTTTAATTCAAATAAGCGTGCATATGCTTGCTAAGAATTCAGTATTTTACTTTCATTTACATTATTTTTTTTAATTTTACAATTGTTGACCCACTGTTACATTGATGTGTTCTTTTTACTACTACATTGCCATTTTCTATTTCACTGTCAAACACCACTACATTGCTGTAGTGTGGAGTAATATTCATTTAACAGAATTTGCTTAAATTTATCATCATTTGGATTGATAATAATTTTTCCTTCATAGAAAAATAGTCCTTCAATTTTTTTGAACTTTGTGGCATCAAATTTCCCAAAATGTAACTTTAGATCCATTTCCTGAAAATAAGAATCCGATAGTACTCTTAGTTTAACTTTTCAATCCAGTCACAATGTGCTAAAGAAATAGCATGAATCTCCAATGTAAGAAAAAAGTCAGTCTCCAATGTTAAGATATCAAAATTATCACTTCTAGATAAGCAATCAGCCACTGTATTTTGATTGCTAGATTTATATTCAATGGTGTAATCAAATCCATGCAACTTAGCAAGCCACTTACTTTGAATTTATGAATGAAGTCTTTGCTCTAATAGACATTTAAGGCTTTTATGATCTGTTTTTATGATAAATATCCTTCCAAGCAAATATTGAGCTCATTTTTTAATTGCTAGCATAAGAGCCAGTAATTCTTTTTCATAGGTTGATAAATGAATGCTTTTACCCTTTAACGCTTGACTAATATAGGCAATTGGTCTGTTATTTTGAAGCAACACAGCCCCTATGCCACCCCCAGATGCATCACATTCAACAGTAAAGTCTTGAGAGAAATCTGGCATAGCAAGGTGGAGAGATTAAGCACTGTTTCAATGTATCAAATGCTACCTGAGCTTCATCGGTCCAAGAGAATGTGTTAACTCCGTTTAGGCAACGAGTCAAGGTCTGGGCCGACTCACGACTTAAGGTTCTTAACAGTTCAGAAGGGACCCACTACTCAAGAAGCCTCACGACTTAAAGGGTGAACCGACTCAACAAGCAACCGACTCAACAAGCAACCGACTCAACAAGCAACCGACTCAACAAGCGAGTTAAAGCTTAAGGCGACTTAGAGGAGTGGAGCGACTCAAGGGATTAACGGTGTATGGGATAGACCGACTCAAGTTCTCTAACGACTCTAGGACCTAAGGTGTCAAATGACCTAACTGACTAAAATCCCAAAACAACAAAGGACCAACCTACGACCTATGGTAGGTCGTTCACGACCTAAGCAAAAGAATTCGATACCGCTTCATTTTACATCGTGGCCCATTGACTCGTACACGACTCGGTAAGCAAGCTAACCGGTTAGGCCACGACTCACGACCTAGCTTGAGTCATCCACAACTTAAAGCTACTAAGTAGAAATCCAATGCCGCCTCATTTTAGACCATGACCTTTTAACTCGCAGACGAGTTAGGACTTGTGCTATATACAGAGGACCGAAGACGCTCTGATAAGAAGCCTGGGCTCAACCAGTTGAGTCGCCCACGACTCATGACTTAACAATTCCAGCCCAGAAATTTGCCTATAAATACATGGCCACATCCAACATTCAAGGGACTTTTCGGCTCATCCATTTCAAGCGCCGTTACTCTGCCGCATTCTGAACTACTTCAACACCTTCAAGGAACTTCACGAAGAAATCAAACATGTCTAACCTGTGTTCAAAGATTCGGATCAACATTGAAGTTTAGACTACTTGTTCTAAGTCACTTGAAATTCAAAGTGCGTTGTAACCAAAGTGTAACTGCATTGATTTGTAATCGAATCGTCAATAAAGATATTCAAAGTGGACGTAGGCTCTCTCTTAAGCCGAACCACTATAAAATTGCTGTTGTTTACTACTTTTTCACTGTTATCTGCTTATAATCTGTTCCCGAGCTATCGGGTGGTGCTTTCACAATCTCACTTCATACAACGGGGTGTTAGCGTTCAAATTTTAGCGTTAACATTTTTGGTGCTTTCACTGAGAAATCGAACTAAGGCGAGTTATCATCATTGCTTCATAGAGGTTTGTAGAGAGAATTTCCTTGAAAACCAGAAGTCTATCCGAGATTATGGCTCCTGGAAGGAAGAGTAGATCTGTCAGATCTGGGAATATTCAAGAGGGAACCTCCGCTTCCCCTATATCGAATCAAGCCACTCCAGCTGTCGGAGTTACAAAGGCAGAGCTGGATGCTGCAATTTTAGGGCTGAACCAACAGATCAATGCCCAAAATGCACAATTTGAGGCTCAGAATGCCCAGAATGCCCTAATTCTGAATAGGTTGAACGATTTGCTTGGGGCAAACCGCCAACCGGCAGATAATGAAAGGAATTTGGCTGGCAACATTTGTGATGCTGAAGAAAGAAATGCTCCTGAAAGGGCTGCTAGCCCCTTTGAACGAACACTTCCAGAGGTTGGTGGATCTAGAACTCGACATGATGAGGAGTATCTTTCTGGAATGGTCCGACAAATTATGAAAGAAAGTATGCAGAGGGTTGAAGACTAGAAAGAATGGGGTTTCGCCCCAAGTAAAACTCCTTTTACTGAGAAAATCTTAAAGGCTGAATTCCCAAGGAAGTTTGTCCCACCAACCATTCCAGCTTACAGGGGGACGAGTGATCCGAACGAATTCTTATACAAGTATGATTGGCACATGACAGGTGCCAGAGCCTCTGATGAAATAAAGTGCCGATATTTTCCTGTGTATCTCGAAGGTGTAGCTCTGCTTTGGTTCACCAAGCTTCCAGTCCGATCTATCGATCAGTTTTCTGACTTAACCCGGAAGTTCAAGGAGCAGTTCAGACTATACGCCTCAATAGCCAAGGATATCATGTCACTGTCAAGTTTGGAACAGAAGCCAGGAGTGACTATCAGATCTTTCTTAAACCGCTTTAATATAGCGCTAGCTGAGGTGGACAATGCAGAACCGCGAATGATATTGACTTATCTGATGAAGGGTATTGACAAGTCGAGCGAGTTTGGGAAATGGCTAAACATGAAAGAACCGAATTCCCTTGAAAAGTTCTATAAAAAAAGCAGATGAATTCATACGCTTAGAAAGCCGTCCCGTACCGGTAAAGGCAGTGTTGGAAAAAGCCGAAGATAACACTGTTGTTCCACGCAAGAATGAATCTATAGGGCAAAAAAGGGAAAATAACAATGGGAAGAAGCAGAGTAATCTGAAGAAGCCCCGATCCTTCAAGCCATCAGAATATACTCCTTTATCAGATACGCCGGAGCGTATCTACCTTGCCACTAAAGATTCTATTGACTTTCCTAAACCTCCTCCTCTAAGGACCGGGAAAAAGGCTATACAGAGTGGGAAGTTCTGCCGCTTCCATAATCAACCCAGTCACGAAACCGACGAGTGCCGACAGTTGAAAAATCTGATTGAAGAGTTGCTAAGGGAAAACAAACTGCAGCAATTTGTGAAAAAGAATAGCAACAATCCTGCTTCATCTAGTCAGGGGCAACAGGCTCCTACTCATCAGCCTAGGACGATTGAGAAGGCTTCATGGCATGAATCTGGAAGGCCCATTATCAATGTCATTACAGGAGGACCTCACCCAGCGGGCAGAAGCTGGGGTGAGATGGAAAGGTATACCCGAGCTTTAAAGTATGTACCGACCGAGGAAGATGTATTCGTTTTGGAAGGTGCTACGCCCTTGAAGCAACAAAGAACTCTTGATGATGATATTATATTCAAAGCTAGGGATTCCGCAGGTATTGAAGCTCCTACCTTGGATCCCTTAGTCATCTCGGCTGGTATCGGGCCAGCTAT
The DNA here is from genome assembly GCA_030765085.1 of Allium cepa. Taxonomy (NCBI): domain Eukaryota; kingdom Viridiplantae; phylum Streptophyta; class Magnoliopsida; order Asparagales; family Amaryllidaceae; genus Allium; species Allium cepa. The sequence goes on from CM060928.1 coordinate 1,036,972,204, forward strand.
TGTCAGAAGAGTTCTCATTGATTGTGGCGCATCCTGCAATATCCTCTTCAAGAAAACATTCGACCAAATGAAGATCGCTATGGCTGATGTGCAAGCCTCATCGCAGAAAATCGCTGGCTTCACTGGGGAGCCAAAACAGCCGATAGGAGCCGTTGATTTGTTTGTAGAACTTGGAGAAGGAGAGAGAAAAGTGGTCCGCAAGCAAACTTTTGTGATTGTCGACGAATTTTCTGCTTATAATTCTTTCCTTGGCCGTCCAACTCTCGCAGCATTCAAAGTTGTTCTGGCCCCATGGTGCCTCACCATTAAATTTCCCACAGATAATGGAGTGGGAGTTATAAAATGGATCAAAATGCGGGGCGGGAATGTTATCTGACAGAGCTACGAGAAACCAGAAAAAGAGAGATGGGAAAGAATGCGGCAGCCGCAGTCCGCATCAAAGAACCAGCCTTGTAGCAATTACAGGGCGGACGCTGCACTGGCGAGCACAGCGAAGCAAGGAAAGAGATGGACCCTAGAAAAGTCAGTGCAGGGGAAAATAGAGTGGTACCGGTGGAAACGACAATACCAATACCTGTTGACCCAAAGGACCCAAACAAAGTGTTGAATGTGGGTTCACAACTTAATGCGTCAATTCAGAATATCTTAATATCTTTTTTAAAGGCAAATCTGGATGTTTTTGCTTGGACTCATGCCGATTTGTGCGGAATATCCCCAGAAGTTGCAGTGCATGCTCTAAATATTGATCCAAAATTTACACCTGTGAAGCAGAAAAGGAGAACTCAAGGTCCAGAAAGGTCAGCGGCATTAAAAGAAGAAGTTGATCGGCTCATGGAGAATAATTTTATCAAAGAATCTACCTATCCGAATTGGGTTTCAAATCCAGTGCTGGTTAAGAAAGCCAACGGAAAATGGAGAGTATGCATCGATTTTTCAGATTTAAACAAGGCCTGCCCCAAAGACTGCTTCCCATTACCCAGAATCGACCAACTGGTAGACGGAACAGCGGGACACGAATTGTTATCTTTTATGGATGCTTACTCCGGATATAACCAGATCATGATGCATGAGCCAGATCAGGAGGACACGAGCTTTATCACCGACACTGGTCTTTACTGCTACAGAGTTATGCCCTTCGGGTTGAAGAATGCAGGGGCAACATACCAAAGACTCGTTAATGCTATGTTCAAACCGCAACTGGGCAAGACTATGGAAGTCTACGTCGATGTCAAGTTAGTAAAGTCTAAGAAAGCGGTGGATCACATAGAACACTTAGCAGACATGTTCGCAGTCCTCCGAAGATACGGAATGAAGCTCAATCCTTTAAAATGTTCATTTGGAGTGGAATCCGGCAAGTTTTTAGGTTTCATCGTGAGCGCTAGGGGCATTGAGGCCAGTCCAGCTCAAATTACTGCATTGAAAGAAGTCAAAGCTCCTAGAACAAAGAAGGAATTGCAAAGTCTCAATGGAAAAGTCGCCGCCTTGAGTCGGTTCATTTCCAAAGCCACAGATAAATGCATCCCATTCTTTGACGCCCTAAAGAAAGGAAAGAAAAACTTCGATCGGACTCCCGAATGCCAAAAAGCCTTCGATGAATTGATTCGCCATATGGAGACGCCTCCAATACTTTCTAGGCCCGGCGATGGCGAGGATCTTCTTATATACTTGGCAGTATCATCTCATGCTTTAAGTGCAGCGCTGATACGGGAAGACAAAAGGATTCAACATCCAGTTTACTATATCAGCAAAAGACTCACTAGGGCAAAGATGAATTACTCTAAATTGGAAAAACTCGCCTATTGCTTACTAATTGCGTCTAGGAAGTTGAGGCAATATTTTCAAGCTCATCCTATCAGAGTCCTCACTGATCAACCTTTAAAGCAAGTCCTGTTTCGCCCTGAAACTTCGGGTCGTCTTCTAAAATGGAATATTGAACTCAGTCAGTATGACATCACTTATCATCCCCGAAAAGCAATCAATGGACAAGCTTTAGCGGATTTCATTGCAGCATTCACAGATAAGGGTAACAGTGAGGAGGAAACGGTCGACAATTCCCCAATCCAGTGGAAGTTATATGTCGATGGTGCGAGAAACGACTACTGTTCTGGAGCCGGAGTTGTACTCGAGACCCCTGAAGGTCGATCATTATGCTATGCACTAAGATTGGAATTTCCTTCGACAAACAATGAAGCAGAATACGAAGCTCTTATCGCTGGCTTAAGGATTGCTAAAGAATTAAACATTCGAGCGTTACAGATATTCAGTGATTCTCAGCTTATTGTATGCCAAGTCAAAAAGGAATTCCAAGCAAAAGGGGAGAATCCGCCCGCCTACTTGTCAAAGGCTTGGGAACTCCTGGGTGATTTCGATCATTACATGATAAGTCACATTCCTCGAGAAGAAAACATGAAAGCAGATTCTCTCGCAAAGTATTCTAGCACAGGCGAAGCTCAATTTCTGGGGCTAACTCCAGCGGAGGTCCTGTCGACTCCTAGCATTGATGAGATGGACATTAATTGGATCATGAGCATGTCTCAAGAGCAAGAATCATGGATGACTCCGATAACAGAATATCTGCTCAATGGATCTTTACCAGGGAACTCAAAAGAACGACAAAAGCTACTGAGAAAAGCCTCTCGCTATATAATCCAGGATGGCCGATTATACAGACGGGGATTCTCAATGCCATTACTTCGATGTGTATCCAGGGAAGAGTCCAAAGCAATCCTAGCGGAGGTGCATGGAGGAGAATGTGGTGATCATTCAGGTGGCCAAACATTAGCAAAGAAAATTCTCCGATATGGATACTTTTGGCCAGAGATTAATCGAGATGCAGCAGAGTATTCCCGAAAATGTGACAGATGTCATAGATTCGCCAAAATTCCTAGAGCTCCTTCAACTGAACTCACACAGATGGTCAGTCCATGGCCGTTTGCAATATGGGGAATAGACCTTGTAGGACCGTTACCAACTGCCAAATCTGGAATTAAATATGCCGTTGTTGCTGTAGATTATTTTACTAAGTGGGCAGAAGCTGAACCACTGGCTACTATCACCTCAAAGAAGATGATAAGTTTTGTGACTAAAAACATCATTTGCAGATACGGTGTTCCTCAAAAAATAATTACAGACAATGGTACTCAGTTTGAAAGTGAAGAATTCCAAGATTTTTGCAAGCAATTCAAAATCCGGAAAAGTTTTTCAGCAGTGGCTCATCCGCAGGCAAACGGGCAAGTGGAAGCCGTGAACAAGATTATTAAGTCAACCATCAAGAAGCAACTTGAAAAAGCGAAAGGTGGTTGGGTCGATAAGCTACCACTGACACTATGGGCATACAGAACCACTCACAAAACTGCGACTGGGCACACCCCGTTTTCATTAGCATACGGGTCAGAAGCAATGATTCCGGTAGAAATAGAGGTCCCTTCACACAGAAGAATCCATTTCAATCAAGCAGAAAACGAAAAGCTACGGCTCGAAGCGCTAGATCTCCTTGATGAAAAAAGAGATGAGGCTAATCTCAGAATTGCAGCTCATCAGCAAAGGATAGCCAGACATTTCAATTCCAAAGTTCGCCAACACAGCTTTGAAATTGGAGACCTAGTCCTGAAGAGAATTATGACAGCGACAGGTGTGTTTGGGCCAAATTGGGAAGGACCATATGTCATAGGTCAGAAGCTTCTTGACGGCACATTCAAACTCACTACTGTTGAAGGAGATCAAATTCCAAGGGCATGGAACAGCAATCATTTGCGTCCATACTTTACTTGAAAATTTTGTCGAAATACTGTAAAAAGAATTATGAATGTATGATTCTTGTAGTTGAGGGCAATTGTAAAACTGATGCAAGTAAATAATGAAAAAATATAAAGTGGATGTAGGCCCAGTTTCCTGGCCGAACCACTATAAATCTTGTGTTCCTTATTATTATTACATGTTTGCTTTATTTTCGATATAAAAAGTACATAGAATGTATTGCTGAAATGTCGATTTAAATTTTTGCAGACAATGGAAGTGAAACTTGCACATAAAAAGACCAAGTGATCCTCGCCAAATTTCAAGTCACAAAAGCCCCGAATTCAAATCCTAGATAGGAAGTACTCCAATTGAACGACCTATGATTTCGACAGAAACGGGTCTTTGCTAATAAATTGAGATCGTTTGAACAAACAAACATCCAATTAAGAAGCTAATGCTCGTTCTCACGAAATTGCCTGACAATGAAGCACACTTCCTTGGATTAAACAAGTTACTTGTGAGAAAAGGGAATGAAAGCTAAAAAAAAATATATAAAAAAAAAGGCAGAGGATCATTGAAAAAGGCATAAGCAAGTGGACAGAGGAACAACCAAAGCCATCATCGGCAGCACAAGTCCTCTTCGGAGGCACAACTCTTCGGAGGATAAAGACCTCTAATGGGTCATACGCCACAAAAAAGAAAGTTCTCTACTCAACAAAAAAGATTGGAGGAGTCATGACCCTCCAACCATGAGAGAGTAACTTCCAGGCGATGAAAACCCTCTCTGAGGCACATTTCGCCAGGAGTTGAAGTGTTACGACCGCTCTTCGGAATTTCACTTCACCAGAGTTGAAATGCAAACAAAATAAAAGACCTCTTCGGAGGCACATTTCACCAGGAGTTGAAGTGTTACGACCGCTCTTCGGAATTTCACTTCACCAGAGTTGAAATGCAAACAAAATAAAGACCTCTTCGGAGGCACATTTCACCAGGAGTTGAAGTGTAACAACCGCTCTTCGGAATTTCACTTCACCAAAGTTGAAATGCAAAACAAAATAAAGACCTTCCTGGAAGCCCACGTTTCACCGAGATCGAAATAAAACTTCCAAGTGTTGAAACGTGAAAAGGCTTTCTTCGAAGGCACAACTCTTTGGAGGTACACGTTTCACCGAGATTGAAATAAAACTTCCAAGTGTTGAAACGTGAAAAATCCCTCCTCAGAGGTACAACCCCCTCCCGGGGACACAATTAAAAAGAAAGACCCCTTCAGAAGCCCACGTTTCACCGAGATCGAAATAAAACTTCCAAGTGTTGAAACGTGAAAAGGCTTTCTTCAAAGGCACAACTCTTTGGAGGTACACGTTTCACCAAGATTGAAATAAAACTTCCAAGTGTTGAAACGTGAAAAAATCCCTCCTCAGAGGTACAAATTTCTATTTAAAAGAAAAATCCTCATCAAGAGCATACTTTAACTTTCAAAGGAAGAGTGATTTACCTATTCTAAAAGAAAAAAAAGAGGGAAGAAAGTTAAAGTACATTCAGAGGTCCGCTTTACCACATAGAAGAATTCACTTGGCAAAATGTGTACATACGCAAAAGGAAAAAGTGATTTCTTCGAAGGACAAAGAGTAAAAACTCATATGAAAGGAGTTGTACCCTATGAAAAATTTCTTCACGAATGAAATAGTCATTCTACAGAAAATAAGAGTGCAAGTCCCCTCGAAGTATAGAAAATTGCAGCAAGCTTATGGTATGGGGCAACATGGTATAGTTACATACAAAATGGTATAGCTACATTGGTAAAGTACGCTCAAACAACATACCACAAGCTCACCGCAATATCATATAAATAAACTTGTGCAAAAATGAATAATAAATGCATTCTCAAATTCAAACAAAAGTCTGTACAAATAAAGGATCATTTTATTCAATTGCAGATACAAGTTTCAAAATAAAAAAGCAGGGGCCGGTGCCTGCACAACATCCGACCATTACACAAAAAAGGAAACAAAAAGCCCAAAGCCCGACTCTTCATTTCTTCTTGCCACCTTTAGACCCTTTACCCGGCCGAATGGTTAGCTTTTCAGGTCGGTCTGAAGGCATAAGGGAAGAAGGGGAGGGAGGTGCAACTGGTGCAATTTCCGGTTCCTCTTCAGTAGTGATGATTTTCTTCCCCCTCCTCTTCGATGTTCCGTGCTTCTTTCTTCTCTTCGAAGAAGACTCACTCCCTGGAGTAACAAGAGCGGACAAAACTACGTCGTCAGAAGGAGTCCGCTCCGGAGAAATCTCGCCTCCTTCAAGTCCCTCATCTTTTTGCTCCTGCGAAGCAATAGGGTCATCCAAGCCATGAAGAGCCTCAATTTTCTCCTCTAGTGACCCGGGTTGTGAAGCAGAAGGAGGAGTCACCTGAAGAGATGGAGGAGGGATAACCAGAGGAGGCGAAGTCTGCACAGCACTTGTTGTTTCAACTGCAGAAGAAGAGAAATTGAAAATGTTAGTATCTTCCCAAAAGAAGGGAGATATGGGTTCATCGAGATTCAAGAAGTAATCGAGAAGCTCATCAAATTTTTGAGGAATAAGCAGGCGATCCACCTGAATCGGACCAATGTCGAAATTACCTGAAGATGTTGGCTTCGTCAGTTCAATCTCATAATTTTGAGCCCCAATGTCCTCCAAAGCCTCATCATCAGTAGGGGTAATTACCCCGGTTCTTGTAGGAGGCAGCGAATGAGCACTGGAACCTGCGATGTCAACTTCAGAAGAAACTAGAGGACGTTCAGAGGTAGTAGGCGGTACTTCTTTTTCATAACGCTCCTCTTCCGCCATCCCAGTCCGCGCTCAGGCAAGTTGCTCTTTCCCCTTGGCAAGAGCGGCGCGGGCTTCATCGTCAAGATAATGCTCTTCAAGGGCTGACTCAGCGTATCCAGTACCTTTGCAACCGAGCATATCGAGTGCTGCCTCCCAAACTTCAGCCAGTGTGATTTCATACTTGGGGCCTAGAAAGGTAAGGCTGCCACGCCCCAAAATGTTGTGCAGATAGAAATCAAATAATGTGGAGCTAATGTCGGCTTTGGTTGCTTGATGGGCCTCTTCGGCCGCGAGTTTACCAGCAACAGCATCGTCACGCTCCTTTTCGGCCATAGCAAGTCGAGTTTTTAACAACTCTATCTCCAAGCTTTGAGAGCCAGTCTGTTCTCGCAGCTGTGAAGCTTCAGCGCGATATTCTTCTTTGACCTTCTCTTTGTATGCAAGCTTATCTTCGACTGCCCTTTGACTGGCATGCGCATCTCGTACTTGTTGCTGAAGCATGCTCTCCTTTTGAGAATGGAAAGTAGATGAAGTAGCTAATTCTTCTTTAAGCTTTTCTACTTCCGCTTCCAGTTTTTCATTATAGGAAGCAATACTTCTCATTTCGGCGTCATGCTGTTCGAGAGTCTTCTGCCACTCAGCCTTATCGTTCTCCATTGTGAGGATGGCCTCGAGATTGGCTCGGTTAACCCTCTGAAGCTCGTCGACAAGTTTTTGCCAGTTCGACATTCTTTCGATATCGGTCCTGACAATATCAAGATTTCGCAGCATAGCCGATTTGTCGAGAGGAACCAAGTCGAGATCAAATCGAACCCCTCTCAGGCACCACTGAGGGAATCGACTTTGAAGAGTGGAAGGACCTTGCCCGACTTGGTATGCGGGACGATTGATGATTGTTTGAATGTCGGAACGAACGGGGACAGGAGATTGAGCAGGAGCATGTTCAGAAGCTGTCGGCATTGTTTCTTCAGTAAGTCTAGCCCGCTTGCTAGAAGAATCGTCCAAGTGACCTTTACCTCTCTCATCGTGAGTCTTTCTTTTCTGGGTATCATCATCTCTGTGGGGAGGGTCATGTCTTTCTTGTTCTCTTCGGTGACGTTCTTCATATGCTCGTCTCTCGTCTGCTTTCCTGATGGCCCTCTCCTCATCGGATTCTCTGTAAGAAGGGAGGTAACGCCTATAATCATACTGGCTACGCCTCCCGTAGCGCTGGAAATCATCATAGTACGAGCCGCTGCGCCCCATAGGAGAATCTGGAATAAAAACAATAAGCTTTAGAAATCTTTAAAGTATAAGAAGATAAGTGCGTAGAAGTGATGAAAAAATCCTAAGTGTTGTGTAACTTGTAAACTACACGCATAGAGTTACAAAACACTCTGTGGAATAGAGGTAGTGATAACTTGAGTAGGAGGAGTTGACATTTGTTGTAGAGAAGATGTCGCCTCGATTACAGAAGAGATGGTTTTGGAAACATCATCTTTGAAAAGTTCTTGAGAAGTCACAATTAAATCGCTCAACCCCTCGAAAACATCATCGCCATCATGTTTTTTGGGAATTGCTTTCTTAACTCCTTCGTTAGTAGATTTTCCGGAAGATCGTGGAGGTTCTTCCTCTTCGGTAACTGGGGCAAGTACAGACTTGCCAGACGGCCCCACAACATCCTTCGGAATTGAACACTTTACTAGTGAAGTCTCTATAGAGGTTCCTCCCTGCATGTGCTCTTTAATAGAGACCGGGGCATCAGGAGTTTCCGTCGGAGAATCAGGAATTTCAGTTGGGACTTCACGAGGCAGAGTGAAGCGAGAAGAATGAAGAAGCCCATATTGACGTAAAAATCCATCATTTAACAAGAACTTTATACTCCTCTCTTCTGCCGCCACGGCGTTCAATCTCTTAAAAATTTGTTTATAGCATGGATCTCTAGAGGGAGGAGGAAGTGCTAAAACAGGGAAAAGAAGCAAAGTTAGCATTCAGCAACTCAAATTTTGAAAAGTCCAAGAATGGATAAATAAGAACAGGAAATTCTTACTTCCTACTCTCCAGATGGCATAAAACCCTGGAGGGCAACGAACAAAGAAATACTGATTTAGAAATCCATGAACGCTTTCAGAAAGATCGGTGATGAGTTTTCGGTTTCGAGCACTCCTTATGATTACGATAGAGGGATGATCTTTAATCTTTGTGAATGAGCAGAGGTAGCAGATTTCCTCAAAGCTCGGTAATCGGTCCAGAACTCTACTAAATAGCACACATAACCCCATCAGAATGGCATGGCCATTGGGGTGCAATTGGAATGGAGAGATAGATAATCGAAGCAGGAACTGCCGAAGGAAGTCATTAAAAGGTGGTATGGCACCGCTCAAGCACATTTGGCGGTTGACAGCAATAAAGCCAGAAGGGGGCCTATCTGCAGTATCATTTGGCCCCGGCAGTAAGGCATCAGCTTCGGCAATGCCAAATTGGGTGAGCAATTTAATAAACACCCGCCGATTCAGAGTGGTGGGAGTTCTCTCCGGAGGATTATCCAACAAGTTGGCTACTGGGAAGACATCTTCAGCCTGGCCCATCGGTTCTTCTTGTTGAGATGTCATTCTACACAAGCAACTGGGTGTTCAAATGCGAAGGTGCACGTTTCCTAAAAGTGTGAAGTGTTGTGCAGAACTAATGAAAATAATAAGTAAATATAACTGGAATTAAACTGGTTGACGATTGATCGACTATGGTAATTTCAGAACTTGTTAATTTAGAGTTCAAGCATAATATTAGTGCAGGCTGGTCAGTTTCAATTGATTGTTTCAGTGTTGCTTTAATATTCTACTTGAAATCGATAGCACTTCGTTCACACGATTTGTTTAAGTTAATTATCTGTTATTAACTAATCTGTCATTTGATATGGGCAATCGATGACAGTATACTCGTCCCAGTTTTCTGTGAATGTTGTATTGAACAGGTTGTTAGCCTGCAAGTCAAAATAACCTGTGAATGAATGCAATAAAATTCAACAGTTCAAAGTTAATGCAATGGTCCAAAGTTCAAACAGAATTCACGCAAGTCGTAACTCGTCAACGGTTCAAAAATTCTGAGTCGGCAGTGCCCTAAGTCATGAGTCGTAGAAATAAGGAGATTATCTCCAAGTCTTATCTCGGCCACGACTCAAGGTTTAGGTCGTGGAGTATGTTAAAGAAGCTCTGGTTCAAAATAATAAGAAAATCTCCAAGTCTTATCTCGGCCACGACTCAAGGGTTTTATCTCGGCCACGACTCAAGGGTTTTATCTCGGCCACGACTCAAGGCTTAGGTCGTGGAGCATGTTGAGTCGTATCATGGTTAAATCGCAAAGGTCGCTGGATCATACAAAAATAGCCGAGTCATACCTACGGCAATGTTCGAATCAATCTGACCCATTAACCATCTAACTCCTAACCCATTAACCATCTAATCCATAACCCGATAACCCAATAACCTCGCAATGGTTAACCCCAGTTCCATCACACCACTAGGTCGCCTCAAATCTCGAATCGTTACAAGTAAGATCAAACCGCTTGCCTTTAATCCATCAATGTCCGATGTAATAATATTCGTAACGATCAAGGGGGAAAAACAGAGGCGGAGATCGGCAATCATCAGCAATTGAAAAAAATGCAAAATCTCTTACACGGTGTGATGCTAAAGATGATCGAAAATAAATCAGGTTGGAATCGCCTTTGAGAGCTCGAAGATGCGTTAATGGCAGACACGGTTCAAAGGATAAGAAATGAGAAGAAGGAAGTAAGGGGAACGACTCAAGTCTTTTATAGCTTTGAGCAGTGGCAGTTGAATCGGCACACGAGTTAAGATGAGTCGAAGCACACGACCTACGACTTAGGCGTGAACTTCGAGGGGCAAATGTTAACTCCGTTTAGGCAACGAGTCAAGGTCTGGGCCGACTCACGACTTAAGGTTCTTAACAGTTCAGAAGGGACCCACTACTCAAGAAGCCTCACGACTTAAAGGGTGAACCGACTCAACAAGCAACCGACTCAACAAGCAACCAACTCAACAAACGAGTTAAAGCTTAAGGCGACTTAGAGGAGTGGAGCGACTCAAGGGATTAACAGTGTATGGGATAGACCGACTCAAGTTCTCTAACGACTCAACGACCAAAGGTGTCAAATGACCTAACTGACTAAAATCCCAAAACAACAAAGGACCGACCTATGACCTATGGTAGGTCGTTCACGACCTAAGCAAAAGAATTCGATACCGCTTCATTTTACATCGTGGCCCATTGACTCGTACACGACTCGGTAAGCAAGCTAACCGGTTAGGCCACGACTCACGACCTAGCTTGAGTCGTCCACAACTTAAAGCTACTAAGTAGAAATCCAATGCCGCCTCATTTTAGACCATGACCTTTTAACTCGCAGACGAGTTAGGACTTGTGCTATATACAGAGGACCGAAGACGCTCTGATAAGAAGCCTGGGCTCAACCAGTTGAGTCGCCCACGACTCATGACTTAACAATTCCAGCCCAGAAATTTGCCTATAAATACATGGCCACATCCAACATTCAAGGGACTTTTCGGCTCATCCATTTCAAGCGCCGTTACTCTGCCGCATTCTGAACTACTTCAACACCTTCAAGGAACTTCACGAAGAAATCAAACATGTCTAACCTGTGTTCAAAGATTCGGATCAACATTGAAGTTTAGACTACTTGTTCTAAATCACTTGAAATTCAAAGTGTGTTGTAACCAAAGTGTAACTGCATTGATTTGTAATCGAATCGTCAATAAAGATATTCAAAGTGGACGTAGGCTCTCTCTTAAGCCGAACCACTATAAAATTGATGTTGTTTACTACTTTTTCACTGTTATCTACTTGTAATCTATTCCCGAGCTATCGGGTGGTGCTTTCACAATCTCACTTCATACACCGGGGTGTTAGCGTTCAAATTTTAGCGTTAACAGAATGCATTCTTTTTTAACAAATTGGTAAATGATTTAGCAATGACTCCATATTTTTTCACAAATCTTCTGTAATAGTTTATTTCAAACTAAGTGGAACTGAACATCCTTTCAATCACCCAACTTTCGCCAAGTTATAAAAAAAAACAAATTACAAAGAAAAATGTAAACAATAAAGTATGAGCTTAATAAAGTATGAGCTTGCTTTAACCGACTCTCTTCATCATTATGGGTTATTTTTGTATGGTTATATGTTCAAAAGAAACATTTATTCAGATATGGTCGGTGTCATGTAGCTAAAATAGATTGCTGCAATTTTTGTTCTGTTGAGTTAACAATGATAAAAATCAAACCTTGGTCTAAAAACAAAGCTATCATACTTCAGTTCAAGTACAATATGGTGGCTTGTACAGAATAATATGAATAGTTCTGGTTATAGTATTGAAAACAACACTTAGTTTTTCGGCAGAGAGAAGGAAAAATAAAAATGTGCTTATTTGAGCAAAAGGAGAGATTTATATACAGTAGAAGTAATGATCACTGTCTAGTGGTTGGTAATCAACAATATAGCGATTACTAGCACTGATGTTGGTACTAGAAGAGTTTTTTTTATTGTGAGTTTCGAGATATTTACATTTACATTTTTTTAAAACTGCTCTCCTCTCCAACATTCAACTCCATACCATACAATTGCCTGCACACATATAACTTGCACTTCATTAAACTACTCATACATATCAACTCCACCCACTGAAAACTGCCCACGCTCACCCCACTCCTCGATGCACTTTCATGTCAACCCACTACCACTGCCATATCTTCACATCCCTGCATATAATAGCACTCTATTCATAGCATTCTGTGCATTTTTCTCTGCACATATGAAGTAGACAGTGGTTTAAGAAGTTTGCACTGTAGTTTTTGAAGATGTGGGGGTATTGATGATTATGGAGTGGATGTCAGTTGGAGGAAGGTGATGTGGCAAGTGAATTAGCAAGCAGGGGGAGTTTTGGCAGGTGGCAGTGACTGTTAGCAGCAAGGGCAGAGGAGTAATGAAGTTGAAAGGTGATAATGCACAGAAAGGTAACTAGGAAGGGTATACGAAGGCACTGTTGTGAAGGCACAGAAAGGTAGAAAGGTAGCAGAGATATGAAGGCACTGTTGTGAAGGAGGGGTAGTATGATGACGGCAGTATGGGTTTGTCAGGCAATTCAGGTGATGGTTGGTTAATTGTTCAGAGGTAGTGATGGAATGATGAAGTATGTTCTGGTATGTGAATGGATATTTGGTGGAGATGATGAAAGTATTGGTGAAGGAAGAGGGGTTATAGTTTGATATGCAAGAGGAACCAGTAGCTGTAGAAATGAAGTGGATGTCGAATGAAATTGTTATGACTGGGTTGAATGGAATAGTATATAGTGAAGTGCAGTGAATGAAGGCAGTGTAGTGTTGTAGGGTTGTAGAAGTAATGGTAGGGGATGATGTGATATGAAGTGCACAAGTGCACAGTTGCAGTTTGTTGTAGAAGTTGTACTATGTTGTTGTAGAGGGGAGGAAATAAGGTAGCAAGCAATTGAAAAATGCACTGTGATGCAATGTTGCAGGGGATGTTTGATGTAACAATTTAATGGTGATGGTGAAAATGAAGCAGTTAGATGGGCGAATGTTGTTGACAGGCAGTTGATAGTTTGTAACTAAAGGGTCAGAGAATGGTTTGAATGACAGAGGGGAAGTGGTGGGTAGAAGTTTAGGAATGGTGATGTACAGGTATGAACTGATATGCACAATTTTGAGGATGGGCAGTGGGGTGTTTTGTTTTTGGTTTGATAGGTTTGATTATGTTGGGAAGATAGGTTTGATTTTGTTGTGGCTGACTTGATGACAGTGGCAGTGGCAGGGAAGAAGTGGTCTGGTAGATGGTCGCAAGCAGTTGAATTTGGTAGTGAAGTCATATGGTTGTAGTGCAGTGGCAGTATGTATGTAGGTGATGCAACGGTAGAATTGGTAGGCAGTTTTTCTGCTATGGTTTGTGAGCAGTAAGTGGTTGACAGGGAGGAGGTTGTGTGTTTGTGTTTGTGTTTGTGACAGTTGATGGTGGTATGTTGTATTGGTAAGTGAGGAGTGTAAGCTGGTGAATGAATTGTATGGCAAGTTAATGAGTGTGGAATGGCTGTGGCAGGGTTAACAGGAAGAACAATAAGAAACAGTGAAATAGGAGAGAATAAGAGGCTTGTACGAAATGTACACTTGTAATTGGACACTTGTAAATATATGTAAAATAATCGAAATAAAAATTTTGTAATTTTTTGTATATGTTTTTTTCTTTTATATATATACATATAGTTTATTTGAGTACTGTAATAATGGTTTCTGAGGGATTAGTTTGCATCGGTTGTTATAAAAAACCGATGCAATAGAGGGATTAGTTTGCATCGGTTTTCAACAACAACCGATGCAACAAGTTCCTTTATTGCATCGGTTTTCATTACAACCGATGCAACATGGGGGCTGTGTTCAAGCAACCAACCATGATATTTTGCATCAGTTGTTACTAACAACCGATGCAAAAAGGATCTTATTGCATCGGTTTCAGAACTGATGCAAAAGTATTAAGCCTGTTGCATCGGTTGCATATGCATCGGTTGTTGAACTGATGCAAAAGGGGGGTAAACAACCGATGCAAATGGCCTGTTTTGTAGTAGTGTTATTCACTCATTATTATACTTTACTTCTAGATTTAAAGTCTAGAACTGCATGAGGAGAAAATTATATGTCGAGCAAAAATTGATTAAATTTTATCAGTTATAGTAAAAAAAATTGAATAGGCGTGACACATTAACATTCGCAATGTAACAAAGAAAAAATAACATATGCTTGGATGGAAGGTGTGAAGAAGCTCAAGGCATAAGTCTTTGTGCTTTTTAACGTTTTATAAGCTTGCTTATAGTTTGATAAATGGTTTTCACTAGAAATATATTTTTATACTACCATGATCTTCGTTCTTACGTCACTACCATGAATGACTTTATTACCGCGGTTTACTAAGTTTACTAACTGTGCCAAGCATATGTAATTTACCTTCTAATCAGTCCATGTAACTATATCAAACAATTATTATACAATCTTTTAATTTACATACATTTTCCTTCGTCGGGCATTGAAGAAAACTGTTATTGGTAGTAAACTGTAAACATTATTGTTGTAGGCATTTCCGCCCATAGCGTGGTGAATACGAAAAGGTGTCAAAGAGCATAGAAATGCTTGGAATGTGCATAATAAAGTCATCATTATGTAAATGCAAGGGCAAGACGAAGTGTGGGGGGGAATTTTGGCATAGCCAAATTATATACACAACGTACTTGTAAAATGTTCCTAACGTCAAGACATGCGCCTAGGTTGAAACTGCATCTCAATTCAAGCCACGGATTGGATGATACGATCATCTTAAAATCTGTCCACCACCTAACTGATTCAGGCCCCGCCTTAGAAAACTACTACCTATATAGAAAAATGGAATGTTCGAAGGCATTGGAATATTCTACTCAATGATACAAAGTTAGTGGTCCAAGTCTCATTCAACTCTAACTTAAAATGAAGGAGTTATGGCATAAGAACATGTGTAGCTCAAGTTATTGAGAGTCATGCTTCGGACGGACAGGTCTCTACCCAACCTCACATCGATAAATACCTCATAAATGAGCAAAACCATAGGGGAGAATTAGTGAACAATAATGGCAGATGAGTTACCACTGAAAATAGAGACCTCCAAACAGAGGCACCGCTGAACCGAGGTAACCATCAGGCAAAGAGACCATCAGACAGAGGCACTACTGGACAGAGAAAGCTCTAGAAAAGGCAATGTCAGATCGAGGCACTATCGAATCTGGGCACTGTTGAACAAAGAGACCACCAGACATAGAGACTTCTAGACAAAGGCACTGCCAAACTAAGTCACCATATAAATAAGGCACCATCAGACACAAAAACGATCAGACAGAGAGATCTTAGACCAAGGCACCACCAGACCGAGGCACTGCCAGATGAGGCAACACCGGATAAAGAAACCTCCAAACGAGGCACCAATAAACAGAGGCATAGTTGGACAAAGGAAGTGCTAGACAGAGAGATCTCCAGACTGACGCACCGCCAGACAAAGTGACCATTGGACAGAGGCACCATCAAATAAAGAAATCATCGGACAGAGAGACCTCCAGACCAAAACATCATCGGACAGAGGCACCACTAGGTAGAGAAACCTCTAGACCGAGGCACTGCCATACCAAGGCACCACCAAACCGAGGCACCGCCAGGCAGGGACACCGACGAACCGAGGCACCACAAGGCTGAGGCAGCATCGGACACCGTCAGACTTAGGCACTTTTGCTCAAGAGCACTACCGAACCAAAGTGGCAGAACCTAGGGCGCCGAATCAAGGATGGCGAGCAAGCTAAAATAGGAAACTCCAGACCAAATTTTGTATATACGAAAAGTACCAAACCTAGCATATTATACAGGGAAACTGCCTATTTTATTGGCCTGACGTACCTATAACTTCATTCCTATAAAAACCAAAGCATCCAATGGCAACTAAAGAGGGTTTAGAGGAGCCAATATGTAACATTCATACTTTCAACACCGTATAAAAAAATAAAATTTATTAAAATAAAAATGATTAAATTTTATTTGTGATAATTGGTAATTTAAAAACAAATTTTAATTAATTAAATTTCACATGTTCCTTATTGAAATATTTAATAAGGGCTTCTGCATATCCTCTATGACATTCCTAAAGTCCTTTATGAAATCTATGAAACACATCATTTGTAAATCCAATGTCGAGTATTAAAACAACTAAAGTTGATTTTAACACAGGTACATCATTAACAATCAGTAATGTGTTGTTTACTTATGGTTTAGAAATATTTATGTACGATTTAACATTTTTTCTTCTGAGCACACACTTCCTCTGCATTTTTATTGACTATCAAACAGTTGATATTTCTATCAAAATATTTGTTCAATTTTGATGATTGTTGAATGAAACTTTTGTATTTATTATCGGATCATATCCTAAAAATCACAAACTCAATGTTGCTTCAAGTGACTTTGAGTCACTTTTGTTACCATGTGTAAACATTTTACTCTAAATCACTAATTAGAATTTTCTATTTTAACATATACGTACCAAAATATAAAGTCACAGCATATGAAAATTTTGTGAGTACAATCTGAACCAACTTGAGCATATCGAATCGTTAATGTGCTATGTTAATTTCAACAATTGAAATGAATGGTATTATTCTTATCATTGTGGCTCACTTTATTCCAACTACATTTGCCTTTCTCTTAAACACACATTTGTGGCTAATGGATCATATCTCTTCGGATACAACTATCAAAATTATATTTTGATAACGTACTTGGAATCTATTTCGGATTCATGCATTATACCATGCAATTAATTGTTTAATTAAACAATCGTGGATTGCTTATGCTTGACATTGACAAGAAACTCGCAGTTTCTCTATAATGTACAAGAATACTCATTAGACATTCTAATGTATTTGTTTTCATTTAGGTTCGACCAATTTCAATTCATCCTTTATAATTAGTGTTATCATTGGATCGTACCAAATTCATTTTATACAAATAATTTCTTAAAGAAACTTCTTTGCTATGAAGTTGGTAATTCTTGAAACTGCAGCTATTTCTTAAAGCAACGGAACGTCGTTCATAAGCACTTTATGAATTTCCTTTTATAAAAATGATTTTAAATTAGTTCATAATATATTTATGTTCATAACATAAATTTAGTCATCTAATAACTATGGTTTCCGAAATTCTTTAAGAACGATTCATACAAGATTCTTTATGTATAATTATTACGTGCAGTCTTTTGACTCGCACAACCAGCCAACTCCTTGGCCTAGGATGCATAGGGGTTTCTTATGAACCATTATATTATATGGTTTTATAAACTATTCTTTTCGGTGATATTAATTTTAACCTTGTGTACTACTCTTAAGAACACACTTTATAGTAAGAATTTAACACAACTTTACTCATCATTTATCGTTGTAACAACTGGTCATTTCGACCCCCGAATGTCAACACTAATACATCCTTGGTATTCTTGTGCCGAGCATGCAAGTGCCGAGAAGATAGATTGTTAGGATAAAAAAAAGAATAGGAAACAGAATAAGAAAGAAGAGCATAGAATATCAGAATCTCACAACAGAATGATAAATTATAATATTAAAATACAGTACAAAACTATCACTCTAATATACATAACATTTCAGAGTTAAAATTTTAAATACTATCACCAGCCTGGACAATTATAAAAAATTGTCCTCATAAATGATGATATAATCATAATAGTGACGCAGCGGAAATAAGAATACTATGGTAGGTAAAACATCCAACTCATCTCCTCGAGCCCCAATGAAAATCCACCAATAACCTTCCTTTCTCAGAATACTCAAAAGAGCACACAAGGAATTTAGAAAAAATATCATGTGTTATACATAAGTCTAGTATAAAAAACTCAAGAACCACTCATTAATAAGTACATAAGGTAATATAATTAGTAATGTCTAGGATGAATAATATAAAGTAAAAATAACTATGCTGCTTGCATCTCATGACACAACAATATTTGAAGTATATCTAAAATTGCTAAGATACATTCGCATAATGGATTTTCCACGAGATATCTTCGGTCAAGCCAAAATCCAATCTCTTACACAAGGGTCAAAAAATATCTCTGAGCTGCAAGATAAAATATATTAATTAGGAGAAACATGTTCGGTCCACGTCTAGACACGTGATCCTAAATATCATTACCTCCTACGTGCAAAATCGATAAGCTTGCTCTAGATTTGGAGTGATAATATCCTGCATGGGTCAACTAAAACCTAAAATATGAGGCTTTCTTTATTTTCTATAATTTTCGATGTTGAGGTTATGTCCGGCATCTCTCACATGAGTTTTCATCACTCGGACATAACATGAATCTCTATATAGGTTCACACGTATGTCCTCCGACGAATGCTGTTGATGCCTCTTCCTTAAACTTAACTTTAGGTCATACAGTTCAACTCTATAGCATTCCACCTTACACTCGTTTCTAGAACATATAAAACCCGTATATCATTTTTGAAGTGGTATTCGATAAGTAGACAATTACCGATCCTGGTTTCTTCAATTTTGTTAATTTCAACAACAATGAAAACAGTCTCATATGGAAATCAAGTTGCATATACTTATCACATTTTTGACCTTTTCAAATTACATTATTCGTCGGTCAAGGGTGATGCCAGGTAAGTTAGAGCATTGGTTGCATCAAAGCCTTGCCTTGACACTTCATTCTTAACTCTTACAGATTGACAGGCCTACTTCATTAGCTTTTAGTGGTACGTACATGACTAAATACATTCTACAAATGACTGAACACATAAAGCACGATCAATTAATACTGATCACGATTAAGTCACATAAGCAAATGCTAATCCCTTTTTTAAGTAATTAATCCTTTTTTATATTTGAAACCTCTTCAAATAGTAAAACTTCTTCTGTCTAGTAAAACTTCCCTTTATCAACTTCTATTATTCATTTGTACTCTTTTCAATAATTCAAAAAGTATTCATATACTGATCTAAAATGGTACAAGTATATTCACACATCACTAACAATATTTCTTACTATAGACCATTACTTTTTCCATCTATTTAGAAACGATTCCATATTTTTATGTAACATTCCTGGATTTTAGCCAAAATTAATTTGATAATTTATTTAATTTTTGGAATTAGATTATTAATTTAATAGAGAACTAATTTGAATATATGGGAATAAATATATATAGTAGATTGTGAAAGATAATGGATTGGAAATTGAAGAATAAAAATGAAGTTTGTAAAAATAGTTTTTAAATTGGGAATTCTAAAATAAAATATATATTTTAAATAGAATTTTAATTTAAAAATTCAGGGATAAGTATCTTATAAATAAAAGTTGGATTTGTTAACTTTGTATTTTGAAAAATTAAAGTATATATGTGTATAAGATTTTTTATTTGTGTATAATTGATTTCAAATCATTTTTCTTTATATAAGTACAAAAATAAATATTAATTCATTTAAACTATAAATTTTAAAATTTAAATAAAAAATATGTGTGATTTAATAAAAAATTTAAAATACTTTTCTTTTATATACTTGAGAATAAATATAAAGGCTTTGAAATTAATTTACCTTTTGAAAATATAAATATAAGATTTAAAATACATAACTCATAAATTAAAACAATGCCAGATTTAAACACAATTTAAGTAATATTTGACATTTGTAAAATAAGGAGGTAAATAGAATAACAAGTGAAAGGTTTAAAAATAATTTATAAATAAAATAAAGAAAAGGTTTAAAAACATAATTCTTAAGTATATAAAAGTATAAATATATGTAAATGTAAAGTTAAATAAAATTTAACGAAGGATATAAACACAAAATATATACATCTTGACATTTGTAAAATGAATTTTTATATATGTTAACAAGTGTAAGCCTTGTTGACAAATGGCAATTTGATTTTTCTTTAAAAATTTAATACAATAACATATTATTAGAAGAAAACCCAGCTATTATTAGTTTTCTCAAAACTGAAAACAAAATGTATGAGATCAAATCAAAACACAAAAGCAAACTAAAACTAGAAAAATGAAATCCAAAACCTGGCAATCAATATTTTAATCAAACTCAACATTAATTACCACTTGCATGTTCATATTTGAAGCAAGCTAAGTTTCAAGCAAACAACATGAGTCAAAGATCAGGTTTTAAAAAGAAAATCTGAAAATCGAACAAGTATAAAGGAGATTAAGCCTGGGAAATCAAACAAAGCAGTTCAAAATCGAAAATCTGTTCATAGTTTACAACCTGGAAGCTTAGATCAAAAACAAAGTAATTCTGTTCAAAAGGAAATCTGAAAACAAAGCATTAGGTTCAAAACAATTCGAAGATCAGGATCAAAGCAATTCAACATCAAGGCAGATTCAATAATTCCAGTTTAAAAAAAAATTAAAGTAGTTCCAAGCCTATCTCTGTTCTTCATCATGACTGGTGAGCAAACCACTTAACCCTGATTGTAGTTTGATGATTTCTGAAGTGTGATATGAAATGTGTTTGAATGATGGTGTGAACTTGCTTGCATGTTTGAATAGATAGATCTAATTATGCATGTCTGGAATAGACATGAATTTCTGCTCTACATTTTATAGGTTTTAAACCTGTTAAAGAAGGAAATAAAATATGGAAGGAAATTTAAATCCTACTTCTCTGATTCATTCTAGGCTTCATGATCTAAATGAAATATGTTTGTGTCATCAAGAATTAGGCTTTAAAAAAAATTTGGGGAGAATTAAATTAAGTGTGTTTGGAAATTTGAATTTACAGTAAAAAAATTCATAAATATGATAAATTCAAATCTCATAACTAATCGATTCATCCACATCGTCGGGGTTGTCTTGGAAAACCATGATTTCTAAAACAAATTTCAAAATTTTTAGTTCATTAAATCATGTGAAAAGGTGATATGAACACAATTGACATTTTTGTCAATTTCTGGTGATCTACGGCAAAATGTAGGTCACGATTCTTGGTGGAGTTAGCTAGATCACTAGTGAACTTAGGAAAAATATGGATTTAAATTATAAAATGCTATGGCAATATGAATTCGTCGATTTAGGGTTTTATGGGCTGCTAGTTTGTCAAAGTTTAAAGGGTTGTTGCGCCGTTGACGAGGCATCGGAAGCAATCGTAGGAAGAGAGATCGGAACGTAGGAGTGTGGTGCTGCTATGGGATGAGCGCTGTGGGTTCCATTTGACACGATCATCGTCGGCAAGGGATTTTAGTTATTTGGGTTGATTCCAGTTTGGGGTCGAACAATTCGATTTCGTTTGCTACTGTTTTGGTTAAACTGGGTGGTCGATCGTGACGAGTTGATCGTGGTCGACTTGTGAGTGGTCGCGATAGTGTCTCGAGGTGATCGAGGCGATGGTGTACGTGCACCATGTGTCACTTATATCTGATGAAGTCTGGGTGGTTGTGATCTTGGGAAGAAGAAGGTGTCTCAAAGCAGTACTTGGGGTAATTTCGATCTGACTCGAGTTTAGGCTTGTGTACTCGTGTGTGTGTGCGTGTGTTAACTGTTTTAAAATTTTTAAAATAAAATAAGTTTTAAAAATATAGAAGAAGAGAGGCTCGGGTAAATTTTGTTTTTCCTAGGGGATTCTGTAGTTTTACTCGAGGGTTGGCTCGGGATTTTGGAAGTCAGGCTCGGGTTAGTTGAAACTATTAACTAAGTTTTTAATTTTTAAACAAGGCAAGTTTAAATTAATTTCTTGATTTTTTCTTTTATGTTTTATTTAAGTTGGAATTAGTGTAGGACTTTGGAATAAATTAATTAAGATTAAAATGTTTTAAATATATGTATAACCCTTATTTTTAAAAGTTTATTTTAAATAAACTTAGTAATATAAAGAAGTTAGTTATGAAGAGATGTTTTAATTGTTAATTAACTTCAGAATCTAAGTTAATTTTATTGGTTAATGAAAATAGATTACAAGGTTTATTAAATAAAGATTTCTAATGATAATTAAGGTAATTAACTGAGATAAATGGATTATCTTTTAAGTTTTAAATGATTTATTACTTAATGAAAGTAATTAAAAGATTAATTACTTAATATAATTAATTAAAGGTTTACTTACTTAATTATTTAAAGTCTAATTAATTAATGTGATTAATTAATTAATGTGGTTAATTAAAAGGTAATTAATTACTTAAAAATAATTACTTAATTAAAGAAATTAATTAATGATTTAAAGTTGATTTATCAAGGGATTAAAGGATAATTAATTAAAAAAGAGTGATTAATTAAGGATTAATTAATTTATTAATGTAATTAAGGGTAATAATTAAAAGTTAATTAATTAATGATTAAAAGTTGATTGTTTTATTAATTAAGGTTGATTAATTAATAATTAAAGGTTAATAAATTTATCATTAAGCACTAATTAATGAATGACTAAAGGATAATTAATCAAATTGGTTTGTAATTAATTAATTTTAATTAATCAGAATTAGTAAATTTATTCATAAGTAATTTATGTGATTTCAATTAATTAGATGATTAACTAAACTTACTTATGGTTGTTTGAATTGTTTGGAATGCTTTGAATTGTGTGATGCTTTGTGATATTAATTATTTTCATTTGAGCTGTGATGAATGTGATTTATTTATCTGTGATAAATTTCTCTTATTTATCTATGAATTTGTGAATGGAAGATAAGTGTTATAAATTATACCGCTTATCGATATTGATATGATTAAATCTGTGATAATAGATGATATTGCACAATTGTGTAAAAAAAACCCTTGGACTACACCTTACACAAACAAATATGGATTGAACGAGGATATTGGTTAAGTCTCAGATTTTTGAAATGGTTTTGGAAATGGAACAGGTTAAATAAGAAAAGTTTTCGAAAAGGAGTTTTGAAAAAAAAAGTTATTTTAAATAACTTGATAAAGCTTGGAAATTTAAATAATTTGATTTGAATTTGAACTCAAGATTTAAAAATTGAACTCTATATTTGGAAAGTATGGTTTAAAAAGGTTATAAAAGTTATAAATGTGTTTATATTGGTTTTAAAACCGTTTTAAAATTATTGTTTTGGGAATTTGAATTTAACCCAAGTTTTATAATTGACGAACGTTAACTTATGTGAATGAAATCGGATTTTGCGAAACAAAAACTATTTGTTTTCAAATAATAATAGTTTTCATATAAAGAAAGAATTTCCAATTTATGTTGAAAAAATTTCAAATTTGAAATAGAATTGTTTTGGAAGCTATGAATAAATCTTTGTGAAAGATTGTTGAACTTTGTTTTGAAATTTGAAAGGTGTATCCTTTGTATTAAAGATTTGAAATGGAAATGGTTTTGAAAGCCATGAATTAATCTTTGAGAAAGATAGGTGAACTTTGTGAAGTGAATCTTTTTGTTTATAGATTTGAAAATGGTAATTTGTTTAAACCATTTGACGAAAAGGTTTGGGGATTTAAAAAGTGTGACTTAACTACGATCCCGATATCCACATGTTTTTTTAATATTGCGCTCATTATTCGGTTTAGCCGGGAGAGGACCTTGTGTCATATAACCCATTCCGAATAATGATATGACGACATGGATAGCATTTGAAGACTGGTGGTGAAGACGAGGTATTTTCAAGAACCTTCGAATGTCTCTGCACTGAGTCGCGGCGGTATAGAGATCTCCATGTGTGATGGGGAGTCCGATCGGCATTGTGAATACCCGAATTGCAAGGGCTTCTTTGGAAGCGCCTTCAGTTCTGTTCGAACCCTGAATAGACTTGTATGGATGTGTGTTTGACATTACACTTTGAGATGTAAAATCAGTTTCTGTCAAGTACAATTCTGTTTGGTGGTGGAGAATTTCTTCTCTTAGCTTAACACCCTTCTCTAAGACGTACGAGCTTAGAGGTATGTAGTTGATATTTACTAGTGATATATTCCTAATTTGGTAATGTGGCATAGGAAGTGCTACAGATCATTTGTTGATCAAAGCATGGCTTTGTGGAAAGCGTAGCTTTGTGGACGAGATTTCGTCGAGCCTCACAAACCGGTAATGGTCGAAACATGAATCGTTACAGCAAGATTATTTGGGGTAGCGCCCCCTAAGGGTATGTCATTTCCTTCTGGATTATAAGTGGTATCATGATATGGAACTCAGATACTTAACTTTGTGGTTGCTACAAACTTATTGCTTTGTGGTTGTTGGTTGAGAGGCGCCTCAGATAACGGTTGGTAATGACCGGGAGGTGGCATACTCGTGTCAGTGGTTTCCTAGTTACAGAGGTAACCCGACCTTGTGTAGCAGAGATCCGGTTAGGTTCTCGAGAACGTCCCTCTAGAGGCGTTCTATTTGGTGTGGGTAGTTCCTTTGTCTGACCATTTGTTGGAAATCCAATCATACAATACACTCCTTGTACGATTTTAGTTGTATAACCTGTCATTTACTTATGGTGGCACCACTGTTTAGATGGTAGCAATAGTAGGCATATTATAATGGTACGTATGGTGGCTAAGATTAATATTATACTTGTAAATGTTTTCCACTATGCACTAATAATAATAATATCAAAAGGATTTTCACGTATTAAGCATTTTTGACTGTCATAAGGAGAAATCTCCTCTAATTTTGCGCTTGCATTGTGTGTGTAGCGGGAGGCCTTATGGCAATTTCATTTTCAAAAAACATTGCAAATTTCTTTAAAATCTTTTGTTTTGCTTTTGATAAAGATAAACTATTTTTTTTTACTCGTACCAGTCGCATGACTGACCCGGATTTTATTGTTCCCATCCTAAACTCCGGGTGCTCAAAATTTTTCACACGAACAATCTAGAATTGGGTTTTTAGATAATCAATAATACATGTAGAATTCGATAGCATCCGGCCTTTGGATTTGGCGATCGCATTTGCTTCTTTTCAGCATTCGGGGAGACCTTACTTAATACAACACGATTGAGGGTTTCTCGCTTCGCGTTTGGAAAGCATGTTGGTGGATCTAGCTTTTGGAGTTTTTGGAGCTTTAGCTATGGAGTTGCAGTTGCAGTTTGATGTTAGAGTTCTCTTTTAGTGTTTCTCTATTGATGCTTATCTTTCCTTTGTTGTACATTTACCTCTGATATTGTTAAGATTCATATTGTATCAGATATTGTATCAACTATTGCATATTAATGATATATTCATTCTGTTTTCGCTTTGTTACTGTACTTAATGTGTTATAAGCTCCGGTGAACCAGATTCGGCATTTGAATCTGTGACATTCGAGTACAAGTGAAGTACGGGTGCCGATTTTCGAAGGTCGAGTCAGGGTCGTTATATTTGGTATCAGAGCTGAAGGTTGAAACTTTAGCTCAGGAGTATAACACATTAGGTAACTCATTAGAGATAGGGTGAAGTATGCCATAGAATGAGTATATCCCTAAAATATCCGTCTGAATGCCTCAGTAAATTCTCTTACTATCTATTGATAGTGAGTATGGGTGCAAGAAGAGGACGAGGTAGGGGTCAGAAAAATACAACTACAAATGGTCGATATCCTGTAACAACAATGGAGACAACTTTTCACATCAATCTCCTTCGATCCAATTTCAAATTCTTTGATTGCTTCGTGTGTGTAATAGCCCGCAAATCCGTACCCCTTGAGTCAACACTATTCTACCTAAATCAACTCAAGTTGTACAGAAATACGAACCATTTGGGTAAAAGAAGAAGAGGTAGAAGAAGAGAAAACAAAATCAACATCAGAATCTAACCATCGCAGCGGAATAAAATATAATAGATAATAAATAATCTTTACTCAAATCAAATATATCATTTTACATATATTACACCATCAGAGTACATCAGGCCCAGCTCACATCAATAACATACAATGGGTACACAACAACTCAATACAGCGGACTATATATATATATACGAGTACGAGAATACGTATCGTCATCCAGCTCGTCTCCTGAGCTCCACAGCAACATATCCTGTATTCTATAATACTCGGTCTGACCCGAGCATTATAGTTAAATAACACCCGAGTTAGTCTAGATTACCAGCGTGAGGAAATCACACCCAATTGATTATTAAAGTTTAAAAATCTTTTAAAAACAAAAGCATCTCGTAAGACCATGCCACAAATAAACATGTCAGGTTTTTACCTTACGATAGCTAAAACAATTTTTATAGAAATCCTCTGATATTATAATAGGGTCTATATACAAATACTTATAAAATAGCCGAAATTATTACATTATTAAATTCCAGCTACTAGCCACAAAAGTGGGTAATACAAACAAAACTCGTACAAGGCTCGTAGGGAGAATGGATTTCCAACTAATGACTAGGCACTGGGGTACCACCTATCACAGTACGGGGCCTAAATCACCGTACCGAGGATTACTCCCTTCATCCCCTGCAACACAAGGCCGGAACCATCCCTTACTGGACAGTCCCGAGTGAGATCACCCCGCGGTTGGGATCAGCAACCGCACCACTAAGCCGAAAAATAAAAAGGGACATCTAGACTGGAATGACCTCACCCTGCTTGGGTGCTACCCACCTAGCCTTGCTGCATAACCCCTGATTTTCAGTCATTCCCATTTGATGAGGCTTGAGGCTAAGCGTTACCTTTATAGATCATATTTCTTAGAATGCCCATCGCCCACCTGACGATGTTTCGCAAGCATTCGTCCATACAAGTCCGTCCCGGGTTCGAACGGAACCGAAAGCACTATTCCTACTACATCCATTTTGGAAATATCCTCAGGATTAGTAGCGACTAGCCCTTGCACTTCACCGCTCCATCTTCGACTCCAAACACGTTTTTCGCACGAAACGTACAAACCGGATCGAAGTGGTTTTCGAGAAATAAATCTCGATCCCGGTCTCTTCGAAACGATCAACGCAGTTGGCCAATATTGATAGTCGGTTATTTAACTATCAATTAACATTCACAAACATCCATCACACAATAAATAATTTTCCAAATTATTTATTAACCTCAAAATATCTTTACAAGATATATTTCTATTTTCGATCCTTTGGAAACAGTTTCAAAACCATCTTTCCTTTCAGAGTAAACTTTCCCAATTATTTTCTATCTCCTCTGAAATCACCAAGCACAAACTCGATTTTAAAAATAATTTAAAACACTTTACTTTAAAATATATACTTATAAAACATTTAAATTAAAGCTACTTTACTAATTTGTTAAAAATACATACTATATGAATATTTGAAAATAAAGTTACTTAATAAATATAAATCTAGATTTATACTTTTAAAAACAAAATACTAAGTTACTTCTTAATAATTACTACTAAAATAGATTAAAAGAAAATCTTACTTGAGACTTTAAATATTAGAAATAATAAATTTTACAAAACTTGTTTTCTTTAAACCAATTTTAAAACATTTAATTTATAGTTAAACATTTACTTTTTAAAAACATGTACTTGGCTATCCAGAGAAATTCCAACTTCAATCACTCAAATCAAATTTCCAAACTTGATTTCCAATTTCATTTTATTTGAAATAAATTTCTTTACTTTCTTAATTCATTTTAAAATTCATTAATTATGACTTATTATTAATGTTATTACTTCCCGTTTGTTTTTAAACCTTTTTAAGTGAAATATCCGAATTTCAGCTTTTCCCAACTTCTTTTTTTATTTCTTTCAATAATTTAAATCTTAAATTTTAAATAAATGTTTTATTCTTTTAATTAATATCACCGAAGATTAAAATTCATTAGCTCTTTGTTTATTCAAATTTCCTTTCTATACTCAAGATTTATTTACTAGAATTTTTAAGTCACTTTATTTCTTTCTAATTCATTCTAAAATTTATTCAAATATCTATAATTATTTTACTTACAATTTCACTTCTTTTGTTATCTTAATAAAAATCCAATTTATATATTTTTGGTAATTCATCATACCCAATTATATCCAATCGAACCATAGCATTCAATATTCCACTAAAGATCATCATAAGATATCAAATAAATCACAACAGAGGGAATTAAATAATTTAAATAAATATTGAGGAGTCCAGTTGGATCCTGTGACGCCCCACCTCTATACCCACGCTAGCCAAGAACACTACGGTGTGGTGCTGTCAACTAGCACGGAGAATAAGGCTGTTGAGGAGCGGCCATCAATAGTTAGGCTTTACACTAGTATTGGTTATCTCGATAGGAGTGGTATATATATATATAAATATTCTTTCATTTTTCATATCTGCTTTATATTCTCCCATCGACATACCCCAATTCCAGTATAAAACGAACTACGATGGTTCGTAATAGTTTAGAACAGTAAATATAAAATATTACACAGATAATATAATGCGGAACACAAATAAAACAGAACGACTCATATATACAATAACTGATGTCAGTTACAATACATTTGATACAATACATATGACACGGTACATATGATACAACTACAACAGTCGACTAAGGAAGTTACATATACAAGTACATTAACGTATTTAATATACATGAATACATATCTTCCTATACAATTTTACAGACTACTACAAATGACGACGACTAATCCAAAAGATATGAAAGAACTTCATAGCTCTAGCAGCAACCCAAAGCAGAATATCTACAACCTGAAATACTCGGTCTGACCCGAGTATTAAATTCAAAAGAAAATAATACTCGGGTTAGTCTAATTCAAACTCAGTTATTAGTGCACAGGAGCAATAATAATTAAACAATGAATAGACGACAGTAATTAAACCAAATCAAAATGCAATTCAAAATATTTAATTGAATAAACAAAATAGTTCAAACCATTGAAATATCAATTAAAATATTAATTTGAGTAGGGCTGCAGTACACGCACGCGTGCACTGCCTCGCCACTACGGAATATGGAATACGCAAAAAGATCCATAAGTCGAAGCAAAATAGAATATCATAAAAGCCATGCCGTGTGGCTGCAGTTCACGCTTGCGTGCACTGCCTTGCCACTATAGTGACGATGTACCCAATGAATACCGTGTGGCTGCAGTTCACGCTTGCGTGCACTGCCTTGCCACTACAGTGATGATGTACCCAATGAAAATTCACAACCAAACACAAGATCAAACCCGAGTCATCGGATTCAACTCAAGTGTAATTCGAAAATCAATCCAAATGCACATGGCAGTGACATGATGAAACAGTGCTAACAAACAAATAATGGCAGTGGTACCAACATGAAGACACAGTGGAATAAGGTGACAGCAAGAGAGACACAAACTCAATAATACTCAAAAACCAAGGCACTCTACACAATAGAGGCACAACCCAAAATATGATATGCTTCAAAGTTCAACAGTACTAACAGATAAGGTTTGAGCACAAGGAAATGCAACAGTGCTTCTTATAAATGAAAGACCGGACGATAAGTAATTGTGTACATACGTGGTTAATGAAACCAAATACTACATGAAACAGGTATGCAAACCAAATGCCATCAACATCAAAGACATAAGAATTTAAACATGATCGACAGCGCAGTAATGTATATGCAAGAAATTGCTGTAGTGAACAAGATCAGTTCACGGCACATGGACAAGCACATGAATGCTATGGCAACAGTTCAAGGCAACAGTAACAACTAATATGCAAACTATGTCATATATGAAACAGTGGCAAATTGCATGGTCAAGTTCAAGTGTGCTACAGAGGGGGTAATGCAACCACAACAGACTCAAGAGGAATGAAACTGGGTCAAGCAACTGCGACATCAAGTATGATCAAGACCAAATGCAAACAGCAGTATACAAGTGATCAAGTGGCCTGAGACAATGACAAGGGAATGCAACTCTACTCCATATACATGACAACCAGAACAAATGTCACTGCAGTATGAAGGTCACAGTTAGACAACATGGTGCATAAGACTTATTGCAATAAAAAAAATCAAGTTACAAGTCAACATGACTAGAAGGTAAATTAAGCATTATGTACGCAACAGGGCTAGAACACCTCAGTGAGTATATGCCGAAGTCAGAGACAAGTAGCAGTATGCAAAAATGGAGTGTGTGCAACATGATGAAGCAGGGATGATACAAACACTTAATAAGCCTCAAAACAGCATAATGATGTATCCAAGAAAGCCATAATATACAGGTAAACTTATACAATGCAGTAGAAACATGCATACAAATATAAATGTATGCAAGACACCCTACATATGTACTCAGGTGGGCTGCAACTGGAAATGCAGTGGTAGATCAAATGAAGTGCTCAATGAAAGTGGAGCAACAGGACATAAATGACACTACACAGCAGCGTGCAGTCACAAATAGTCAAGTTCAACTAAATGCACTCTCAAGCCAAGGCAGTAAGCAGCAGAAGTTCATGTGATCAGAAAGACAAAGCGAGCAAATACTAATACAAGTGTGCGTGTATGTCTATATATATAAAACACATACATATCTATACCCAATGCAACAGCACCAGTATAAACAAGTGACCTAGGAAGTTCGTACAAAGCTAGAAAAGATTTCATACTGCAATTAAAAGCAATGCCAAGTTTAAACTTATAAATTAAGTAGCAGTTTGAACGAAGACAATAATTACGAAGTCCACAAAAGTCAATATCAACAAAAGAATTCGAGACAGTGGTGGTCACGAAATCAACCTCACAGCAAAACAATCAAAAACAAATCAAAGTGATTGAAGTCAGAAATCAATGCTGAGCCTATCAAGTTACAAAATCAACATTGATAAAATCAGGACGAGGCCGAGACAATCGAAAATAAAATAAGCAGAATAGGGCGAACAATTCGAATTAGATGTGAGTGGGAAAGCACTCACCTGTGTTTCGAAGCAATTAGAAGCACGAACGATCGACGCTTCTTGAGAGTACCCAGCACGACCTCGAAGAATTATGAAAACCCTAATTTTGAAAAGGGGGACGAACGAGACCACCGCCATTTTTATTTCTTCGTTCGGTTTTTCTTTTTAGGGTTCGTGAATGGGAAGTATGAAAGAAAAAAGGGGGGAACGGGTTTCTTTATTAAATTTTCACGGCCCAAACAAAAACTCGTGGACCATTTATTATTTTTAAAAAAATATCAAAGCCCCTCAAACTTAATAACCATTTGTAATTTTAATTTTAATTTTAATTTTAAAAACTTCAAAATGGCAATTGACGAAAAAATATAAATCGTTTTAACGTCGATTATGAATTGACGCGAATATCGGGTTGTTACAGACTCCCCTCCTTAAAGAACTTGCGTCCTCGCAATCTTAAGAAATAAATGGGCAAAAGGTAACAACCCCAAAACACAACGACACAAGATGGAGAATTTTGAAATTGGGAGTTCAACATAAAGAGCATAAAAGAGAAAACCTGAACGTGTTTGCTCGATGAATTCCCTGAATTCCGGAGTGAAATCCATAGGATTTGAGAACCATTGAGAATTTCCACAAGAGAAACATCTTTATTTCGAAGGTGCTACACCCCCGAAGCAATGATGTGAATATAAGGTTGCTCAAGAATAGAAATCGGAAATCCCTAAGGCATTTCCGTAATTGGAAGACGTAGAAAACGTCATGAATAGCAGAAAATTGAGCCGGTACACCGGCGTAGTACAATAAGAACACCAAAGAAATCTTTTAATTTCATAAAAGAAATTCACAAATTATCAACAAAATCTAATTATCAATAAATAATTCAGAAATCTCAATCACAAATATTCGATTATTCAAAAACGATAATCAAATCAACAAGTATTCGATTATCAAAATCGAAAATCAATCTTAAATCACAAATATTTAATTATCACAAACGATAATTAAATCTCAAATCGCAAATGTTTAATTATCACAAATGATAATCAAACCACAAATATCTAATTATCGCAAACGATAAGTAGAAACAATAAATATTTGATTATCAAAAACGATAAATCAGAAATCATAAACATCCAATTATCAAAACGATAATCAGAAATTACCACAACGGTAATCAAATTTCAAATCACAAATATTTAATTATCACAATTGATAATCAAATCTCAAATCGCAAATGTTTAATTATCAAAAATGATAATCAAACTACAAATATCTAATTATCACAAACGATAATTAGAAACAATAAATATCTGATTATCAAAAACGATAAATCAGAAATCATAAACATCCAATTATCAAAACGATAATCAGAAATTACCACAACGGTAATCAAATTTCAAATCACAAATATTTAATTATCACAATTGATAATCAAATCTCAAATCGCAAATGTTTAATTATCACAAACGATAATCAAACCACAAATATCTAATTATCACAAACGATAATTAGAAACAATAAATATCTGATTATCAAAAACGATAAATCAGAAATCATAAACATCCAATTATCAAAACGATAATCAGAAATTACCACAACGGTAATCAAATTTCAAATCACAAATATTTAATTATCACAATTGATAATCAAATCTCAAATCGCAAATGTTTAATTATCACAAACGATAATCAAACCACAAATATCTAATTATCACAAACGATAATTAGAAACAATAAATATCTGATTATCAAAAACGATAAATCAGAAATCATAAATTTTCAATTAACGAGTCCGAAATTAACCGAAATAGCAAACGCACATGACCCATAACCACGAGTTTTACTAAATCGTTTAATTCACTTCATCGTTTCCTTGAAAGTGCAAAATTGTGTATTTTAAATAAATAACATTTTACGTTCTCAAACGGACAAGTCCGAAATTAAGCGAATCAGTAAAAGAAAGGGGTCATAGTCCTCGATTTTTCTGAAACGTTTAATTCGCTTCCTCATTCTTTTGAAAGCGCAAATCATAAAAATTTTGAAATCAATTTTGATTTATATTTTGAAACATTTTTTTTTTAAAACACGTGATTAAAACAGCGAGATCAGTAGCAACTTCGATAAGTGGATTTTCATTCATCAAAAGTGTCACAAGAATCTTCTCAAAGATAGAAAGGGATATCATACCCTAAACTTGTATTCATAACAAGTCAATAACACACGAATTCACCAATGCACAAGAATTGATAAAACTTATCAATAGAAATCACGAAAATTGGTGAAGCACAAATTCTAGAAATCATCACAAGAAATCCAGAAATCGCAAGATGAAAGTATGAAAACTCGAACGGAGTATGAAAACTCGAACGGAGTATGAAAACTCGAACGGAGTATGAAAACTCGAACGGAGTATGAAAACTCAAACGGAGTATGAAAACTCGAACAGGAGTATGACATAGAATAAAAGATATGGCATAACATAAAATATCCATAATGACATACTACTATAAGTATGTAAATAATGATCAACAGGAGATCAACCGATAAGAGGTATGGCATAAATATGAAATACCCATACTGACATACAACTATAAGTATGCAAATAATGATCAACAGGAGATCAACCGATAAGATATAATCAATATCACAAGAATCTTCTCAAAGATCCAAAGAGGTATCATACCCCAAATTTGTACTCATGACAAATTAATAACATATGAATTCACCAATGCACAAAAATAGGTGAAGCATAAAATTTCCAGAAATCAACATAAGGAATCTAGAAATCACAGAAAAAGGGAAAGAGGCCTATCACATGACGGTCCGAAGACCATGGGGAGCTACCCCGCATGTGTGAATGGAATCACACAGATTGAGGTCAAGACTAACCAAAAAGCAGAAAGGTATGTGTGAATGGAATCACACAAGTGGTGTCTAACCATCAGAACGATCATCATGATCAACGAGGAGTGTCAATTACACTAAGCATGTGTGAATGGAATCACACAGATTGAGGTCAAGACTAACCAAAAAGCAAAAAGGTATGCATGAGTGGAATCACACAAGTGGTGTCTAGTCTAACCTTGCAATGAAAGAGACATCGCGCAATTGCTAGTCTAATTCATAAAGCGATCATCAAGATCAACGAGAAGTGTCAATTACACTAAGCTAGTGAATATAAAAGTTTAGCTTCATGTCCCATAACCACTAGCTTAACTTAAATATTTACGAACAAATTGTAGATCTTCACTAGAAAAATGTCACAAGTGGTTCAATCGAACAAGTCCAAAAATTAACCGACGAAGTAAACGCAAGCGTTTCATACCACTTGTTTTGCTAAGCCGTTTAATTAGATTTCTCATACGAGTGAAAATAAAGGTTTGTATATACTAATAGATCGGAAAACGGTTTAGGAAAAGATTTTGATATTGAAAATAGAGTTGAAAACATTTTGATAAAAGAGTTTTGATATTTACTACTAGTATTAAAATGTTTATATATTTTTTTTAAAGTGACAAATCACAAAAATGATTGTAAAATCAATCAATCACAAGAATTCACATACGAAGACGTGAATAGAATCCAAAGAAATCGATACCGAATTCATCAAAAGGTATGTTCACAAAAATTACCGAAGAAATGGTCATCAAAGTTGCTAATAAATGATAGCAACAAATCGGGAAATTAACAAGAATCGATTAAATTTGGAAAATAAATCAATTCACTAAAATTCACATTCGAAGACGTGAATAAAAACCAAAGGATTCGATTCTTAAATCCATCAAAGTAGGAATATCAAAAAATCCAGAAATAGAAGTTATCAAAGTCGACAAAGAAGATAACAACTAATCGGAAAAGAAGAATCGATTAACAATTGGAAAAACAAAGAAGAACGAGCATAAATGCATAAATGACCTCAACAAAAATAAAAATCGAGTCAATGTCGAAGTCAACAATTAATGGCCCTAATAGAGTACAAAACGATTCAACATCATCATAAAAGGACTCAACGGCAAACCAAATCAGAGTCTTGGAAATCACGAATTTAGAAATTTCTCAAAAACAAAGTGACCGAAGTCGAATGGAATTCAAGCAGAGGAAAACATAAAATATCAAGTTCGGAATCGCTGAGATTCGAACAAAATCAATCATCGGCTAAATCAAATCAAAGCCGAAAACACAAGAATCAAAATCAAATGCATATGAATAAGCGTTAGGAATTCATACCTAACAATCAAAGACAATCATATGCAAATACGAGAGATTAAACGTCGACAAATAGTTGTAACATATGTACTATCTAAGTTATGTTTTATATTTGTTCTAAACCCCTGGCTCTGATACCAAGCTGTGACGCCCCACCTCTATACCCACGCTAGCCAAGAACACTACGGTGTGGTGCTGTCAACTAGCACGGAGAATAAGGCTGTTGAGGAGCGGCCATCAATAGTTAGGCTTTACACTAGTATTGGTTATCTCGATAGGAGTGGTATATATATATATATAAATATTCTTTCATTTTTCATATCTGCTTTATATTCTCCCATCGACATACCCCAATTCCAGTATAAAACGAACTACGATGGTTCGTAATAGTTTAGAACAGTAAATATAAAATATTACACAGATAATATAATGCGGAACACAAATAAAACAGAACGACTCATATATACAATAACTGATGTCAGTTACAATACATTTGATACAATACATATGACACGGTACATATGATACAACTACAACAGTCGACTAAGGAAGTTACATATACAAGTACATTAACGTATTTAATATACATGAATACATATCTTCCTATACAATTTTACAGACTACTACAAATGACGACGACTACTCCAAAAGATATGAAAGAACTTCATAGCTCTAGCAGCAACCCAAAGCAGAATATCTACAACCTGAAATACTCGGTCTGACCCGAGTATTAAATTCAAAAGAAAATAATACTCGGGTCAGTCTAATTCAAACTCAGTTATTAGTGCACAAGAGCAATAATAATTAAACAATGAATAGACGACAGTAATTAAACCAAATCAAAATGCAATTCAAAATATTTAATTGAATAAACAAAATAGTTCAAACCATTGAAATATCAATTAAAATATTAATTTGAGTAGGGCTGCAGTACACGCACGCGTGCACTGCCTCGCCACTACGGAATATGGAATACGCAAAAAGATCCATAAGTCGAAGCAAAATAGAATATCATAAAAGCCATGCCGTGTGGCTGCAGTTCACGCTTGCGTGCACTGCCTTGCCACTATAGTGACGATGTACCCAATGAATACCGTGTGGCTGCAGTTCACGCTTGCGTGCACTGCCTTGCCACTACAGTGATGATGTACCCAATGAAAATTCACAACCAAACACAAGTTCAAACCCGAGTCATCGGATTCAACTCAAGTGTAATTCGAAAATCAATCCAAATGCACATGGCAGTGACATGATGAAACAGTGCTAACAAACAAATAATGGCAGTGGTACCAACATGAAGACACAGTGGAATAAGGTGACAGCAAGAGAGACACAAACTCAATAATACTCAAAAACCAAGGCACTCTACACAATAGAGGCACAACCCAAAATATGACATGCCTCAAAGTTCAACAGTACTAACAGATAAGGTTTGAGCACAAGGAAATGCAACAGTGCTTCTTATAAATGAAAGACCGGACGATAAGTAATCGTGTACATACGTGGTTAATGAAACCAAATACTACATGAAACAGGTATGCAAACCAAATGCCATCAAGGTCAAAGACATAAGAATTTAAACATGACCGACAGCGCAGTAATGTATATGCAAGAAATTGCTGCAGTGAACAAGATCAGTTCACGGCACATGGACAAGCACATGAATGTTATGGCAACAGTTCAAGGCAACAGTAACAACTAATATGCAAACTATGTCATATATGAAACAGTGGCAAATTGCATGGTCAAGTTCAAGTGTGCTACAGAGGGGGTAATGCAACCACAACAGACTCAAGAGGAATGAAACTGGGTCAAGCAACTGCGACATCAAGTATGATCAAGACCAAATGCAAACAGCAGTATACAAGTGATCAAGTGGCCTGAGAAAATGACAAGGGAATGCAACTCTACTCCATATACATGACAACCAGAACAAATGTCACTGCAGTATGAAGGTCACAGTAGACAACATGGTGCATAAGACTTATTGCAATAAAAAAAATCAAGTTACAAGTCAACATGACTAGAAGGTAAATTAAGCATTATGTACGCAACAGGGCTAGAACACCTCAGTGAGTATATGCCGAAGTCAGAGACAAGTAGAAGTATGCAAAAATGGAGTGTGTGCAACATGATGAAGCAGGGATGATACAAACACTTAATAAGCCTCAAAACAGCATAATGATGTATCCAAGAAAGCCATAATATACAGGTAAACTTATACAATGCAGTAGAAACATGCATACAAATATAAATGTATGCAAGACACCCTACATATGTACTCAGGTGGGCTGCAACTGGAAATGCAGTGGTAGATCAAATGAAGTGCTCAATGAAAGTGGAGCAACAGGACATAAATGACACTACACAGCAGCGTGCAGTCACAAATAGTCAAGTTCAACTAAATGCACTCTCAAGCCAAGGCAGTAAGCAGCAGAAGTTCATGTGATCAGAAAGACAAAGCGAGCAAATACTAATACAAGTGTGCGTGTATGTCTATATATATAAAACACATACATATCTATACCCAATGCAACAGCACCAGTATAAACAAGTGACCTAGGTAGTTCGTACAAAGCTAGAAAAGATTTCATACTGCAATTAAAAGCAATGCCAAGTTTAAACTTAAAAATTAAGTAGCAGTTTGAACGAAGACAGTAATTACGAAGTCCACAAAAGTCAATATCAACAAAAGAATTCGAGACAGTGGTGGT
Organism: Allium cepa; assembly: GCA_030765085.1. NCBI lineage: Eukaryota > Viridiplantae > Streptophyta > Magnoliopsida > Asparagales > Amaryllidaceae > Allium > Allium cepa. The sequence goes on from CM060928.1 coordinate 1,037,010,060, forward strand.
CACGAAATCAACCTCACAGCAAAACAATCAAAAACAAATCAAAGTGATTGAAGTCAGAAATCAATGCTAAGCCTATCAAGTTACAAAATCAACATTGATAAAATCAGGACGAGGCCGAGACAATCGAAAATAAAATAAGCAGAATAGGGCGAACAATTCGAATTAGATGTGAGTGGGAAAGCACTCACCTGTGTTTCGAAGCAATTAGAAGCACGAACGATCGACGCTTCTTGAGAGTACCCAACGCGACCTCGAAGAATTATGAAAACCCTAATTTTGAAAAGGGGGACGAACGAGACCACCGCCATTTTTATTTCTTCGTTCGGTTTTTCTTTTTAGGGTTCGTGAATGGGAAGTATGAAAGAAAAAAGGGGGGAACGGGTTTCTTTATTAAATTTTCACGGCCCAAACAAAAACTCGTTGACCATTTATTATTTTTTTAAAAATATCAAAGCCCCTCAAACTTAATAACCATTTGTAATTTAAATTTTAATTTAAATTTTAAAAACTTCAAAATGGCAATTGACGAAAAAATATAAATCGTTTTAACGTCGATTATGAATTGACGCGAATATCGGGTTGTTACAGATCCCTCCAACCTGTTTTACCTGCATCCACAGATGTTAGCACAACATAATATACCAATTCCAGAATATATCATACTATAGCACATCAATCAATCAATTTCAACCATTCAAACAATTATTCAAATTTAATCATTTAAATTTAAATTTAAACTGAGTGAGATTAACTCACCTTTGATTTTATTTTGCAATCTATTGCCATTCATTTCCCATTCCAGCTTGTTTCTCGATTTTAGACCTTTATAACATTATATGATATCATTAATATTCGAAATAATCGAACAAATAAATTCTTATTTATGATTTCAATTACCAATGAATTTAATTTCACCAATAATTAAATATCTTTAAACTCATGCACTTATAGAAATTTATTTATATAGATTTAAAATTTAATTTTTTTATAAATTCATTCCAATAATTTAAAATTCTTATTTAAAATAATCTAGTAGATTACAATCTATATATGTATATTTACATACTTATAAATAATCAGATTTAAAAATCTGATTTTATATAAACCCAAACATTTTAAAGTTCCTATATATTTCTTTCAAAACCTTATATACATATATTAAATTCTAAAAATACAATTCTTTTCAAACCTCTATATTAACTGAAAACAGAGTTGTTTTATATACAGCTTACTGAAAAATATTTAGTTATTATATTTCTTTTTTTCTTCTGAAATTAACAAAAATAGTAGTCTTTTTTACTGATAAAACACCTTCTTCTTTACTATACATATTTGTAAAAGTAAAATCCAGTTGTATAATCCCTTCTTTCCTGTATTTGTATATGTTTAGAGTTTAAACTGGAATTAATTAACAAAACAGCACACATACCATTCCCCTCGTCACTGACGTCACCACCAGCTGTTGCCTACCATCCAAAGTCGAACCCCAACATCTTAAGCACGCGGCTACCTCCAAGCTCGTCGAACTCCACACACTCTCTTCTCTGCAATCCCACTGCATCATACTCGAAGCCCTTTAGTCCATCGATGCGCCCCCCAACACTGCGTCGCCGTCAGGAACCTCGCCCGAAGACCACGTGCTCGAAAACCCTAGGCGAGCCCTACACCTAATCGCGACACTCCATTCCACCGAAGCTTCTGCCTTATTGAAACCACTACGCCTCACACCCCTTCTCGATTTGATTGCAAGACCCTCACGATCGAAATCACCTGACGAAGAACTCGCGACTACCCTAAATCTCGAGTCGCCTAGCGTGAATCCCTTCCCCAGTTCGATTAGATGAGAACGACGACGCGATTCTCCTTCGTGTGTTCACGCGAGTTTCCCCCCTTGATCCGCCATTAATTTGAATTTGGCTGTTTTTTTTTCCTCTCTGGCCGATTGATTTGAATGTGAGATCGGCCTCAAATTTAATCCCCCTTTTATTTATTTATTTTTTACTTGAAAGTTCGTACCCAGGAATGAGTCTTCGACCACGTTATTAAAGTGAAAATAAAGTTGAGTATAAGAAGCTTGCATTAGAAGCTAAACGAGTGGCTTCCATGAAAAGATTCGACTGAATATATTGAAGTTAATTAATTTTAATAATTTTTTTTATGCATTTACGGTTAGTACGATCAAACGGTAACTCCGAACGCTGTGAAAATTTAAATCCGACAATAATAAAATATTACGGATCCAATGGTACTGGTTTCGTCGACATCCGAGACTGTGTCCGGAAGGCTATTTTTAAATTCAATTTGAACGATATAATTTTAAAACTGAACAAATCAGTGTTAAATTCAATTTTAAAACTTCTATTATCCTCAGACTATCAATATAAATTTTACAAGTCTTCAAATTAATTTTAATAGGCTTAAAACTCTAAATTCAACATTTTATCCAACTTCAAATTATTAATTCAAAAATTAAATTATTTAATAAATGGTGATATTCGGAATTCAAGTTAAAATTAACCTTTCAAATATTTAAAATTAATTGAATATTCCTATTTCAAACGCTCAAAAATTCCGGGTTGTCACATTCCTCCCCCCTTAAAACAATTTCGTCCCCGAAATTACTAACTAGGATGAATGGTCCAAACCGGTTTACTTTTCCCGAAACCAAACAGTTTTTAACAATTGAATACCTTACCAACTATCTTCTTATAAAAGACCCGTTATTATTCTTATTAACTTCTCAACTCTCCCATAGTTCCAAACCATACCATTTGTTTAACCATTCAAGTTTCAATTTAAAACCAAATTTTGAATTATCAAAATTTTCTCAAATTTTATTCTAACTCCCTAAATTTCCGAAATTTTTTGCCAGCGTCTCCTTTGCGCGGCTGACTCGGTACAACTACAAAATGGCTCTACGGCCTCCCAAATCCAAAAAGAAAACAAAAGGCAAAGTGGCTCAATCCAAATCCCAATCAAATTCCAAACCAAATTTAAATGCGTACCTTTTGTCGGGCAATTCAAATTTATCTCTTGAAATCAAATCCAATTTCCTTTTCCCTTTTATAATACATGCATATCCTGCTTAGCACTAATATCCAATCACAATATCCCAAAATATTTTAACGACTTTCTTACAAAATGTCAATATCTATTCATTTCAATATAATCTTAGATTTTATTTGTAATATCAATTTCCAATCTAGAATTTACCATTCCTTTCTTTAGTTAGTATAAACATTTTATATGTTTTTTATATTTATTTTCACTTTACCACTTTAGTTTATATCTATTTCTATTCAAATCGATTCTTTCATTTCCATACGAATTCAATTTATCTTTAACTCTGAATATTTAAATTTTATTTTTCATTTATAACCAGTTTATGTCATTATTTAAGTTAGTTTCATACACTAACTTATTTTAGTTTCCAATTTGAATTTGTTTGTCGTTAACAAAATTTCCAAAAATTTCAAAAATTTTCTAACACCCAAAATTCCTGAAAAATTTCCGCAGAGTCCCCTTTGTACGGAGGAGCTTTTGCAATTTGATAAAAGAGATAAATATATATACATCGACCCACTCGGTCGGAAAAACCAAAAACAGTTCATATTTCCTATTTTTATTGCGTAGGCGTACCTTATTTAGCATTTTAAGCAAGCGGCTTATTAATTTTAGCAAATAGCATGACCAAATCAACCTACACGGTTTCCAGGTACCTGTACTTACTCAATTTAAACATGTAAGTACGATATAAATGAAGTTTAACTACATTTTACTTATTTACAATAGTTAAACATGTAAGAAATTCACATCAAATATTTTTTTCCATAAGCAATTTATATAGTTCCCATACCAATTCAACTGTTTTAATTCATTTTTAATCATTTTCATTCAATTCGAATGGTTTTCAATCCATTCGTATACATCTTCATCAAATTTGAATGGTTAAAAACACAATAGCTTACTTTTAATTTATTCTTAAGCAAACTGAACTCACATTTAATTCAATTGCTTTCAAAATCAATTTATTTTACTCCTATCCATCCAAGGTATTTTAATAACTTCCATTTACATTCAATAAAAATTTATTCTTTGCAATTTGACGAGATCTATGTGAATAAATAAGTATTATGTTTTATAACCAATTTAAATTGATTTCAACTCAATTTATACTTAATTCTATTCCATTTCGGATTTATTCACAATCCATATATTCTCAGTTTCATTGCATTTCAATTTTATTAACTAAATTAGTTCATTCAAATCCATTAACAATTTAGGTACATCTCCATTACCAATTAAACTTCCTTCTTATTTTAATCCTTTCACAATCATTTATTTAGCTCGACACTTTCCTTTAAAGTTCATTTGCAATCCATTTATTTACATTGCATTCCATATTTGTTTATTCCACACTATTTTATTTAGCTCGAAGACAATCCAGGCTATTTCATTCAATAACAATTTCTCAACTTATTTAAACCACATTTTATTTGATACTTATTTACTTCATCATTTATTTATTCAATATAATTAGTTTATCCACATTCAATTTATTTTAAAAAAAAAATTCATTTCCTTAAATATTATTTACAACCCACTAAACTTTATTCCGATCCAAATTTATTTTTCTTGGTTTAAATTCCATCCAATATCTTTAAACTTGGTTTTAAGTTGAATTCAATTCAACTTTCCTTCATTCATTTAGCCTAAGTCCATTAACCTCAATTTATTCAAATTTTACAATTAAGCTCATTTTCATTTTACAAGTAAATTTTTCTCTTTTCAATTTAACTTGATTTTGTTCTAATCCACTCCCATTTTAAATCTGCAAATTTCATTTGATTGGTTATTATAAAATTTAACTTTCCAGATTTAACTCATTCAATTTATTACCTGGCTATTTTCCAGGTTATCTTCACTTACTTGGATTTTATTTGCACATTCAAACCATTGCTATTTTAATCCATTTACATTTTTATTTTATACATTCCCAATTATATTTAATTTGTTAACACTTCAAGTTAAATTTTAAATTTATATCTCAAGGTTTGAATCCACTATTCATTTTCACATGTCCATTCACTTTTAAATTACCATCCAATTTTATTAACTTACATTGCAATTTCATTCACAAATCAAGTATTCAAGGCCACTTTTAATTATATTTCCTTCACTAACGATTCATGTCGAATTCGATTTATAACTTGAATTTTATTTCCAGTCTTCATTAATAGCTTATAATTTAACTTCTATTTAACTACATTGAACTCCATTCCCACATTTCATTAACTAATTTATGATCAATTAGTTCTTCCCTTATTTATAATCCAACTCTTGAACTTTAATTCCAAATATCACTGCATTTAATTTTCCTAGTTCAATTTAGCTTATAATTTAAGCGTTGATTTTCATTTTATTCTCCAATTCATCAATAATATTTATTTTGGAGTTTTGTGTCTCACTTTCAAATTTAATAAGTCTCAACTTATTATTTACTTAATTCCATTTATTCAGGTAAGAATCTAATTCCATTCTATATCTTAATTGAATTCCTATTCCAATTCAATTTAATTTTAACTCAGATTCATTTAATCCAATTCGATTTCAACATAATTCGAATACACTGGATATTATTTTCAACTTATTCAATCAATCTCAATCCAATCAAATCTTTATTTCCAAATCCAAGTTAATTCCATTTTTAACTTTTCTTTTAAATTTAAATTCCAACATTCAAAGCTTATTTATCCTTCCTGATTTAAAAGAATATCCTACCTTATAGGCTTATAACACATCTTATCAGGATTTTTAAAATACCGACTTTTGTTTTCAAAACATTTTGAAATCTCCAACATCTCAAATCACACTTCTCAAAATTTAAACCAATCCTGGTTTTATTCCCAGCAAATTTCCTTAGAAATTTTCAAAAACAACTAGCTTTCTGAACAAGTCAATTTGGTAGCAATCCGTCACTTAGGAATTCGAAAATGAATACTGATGATGCGGCCGTCATCATCAGAATTATTTTCCAATAATCCAGGTGATTTCAATGCTTTATCACTTTCAAAATCCATTTCAGACAAATTTCCTTTCAGAAATACCTCCAAACAATGATGCCATCATTTATCTTAAAAAAATACTTCCAAATCCCCGAGATTTAAATTTCCAAATCTTGCTTAAATAAGTTTTAACTATATTTCTTTTGTACAGTTTATGCTTATACAAATTCTCACTTGATTACATTTCAATTTTATAATTACATTTATAATTCATATTTATACATTTCATTTCATTATGAATTTATTTCCTTCAAACTTTGGTTGTTATTTTTTTCAATTTCTAGTTAAATTTTCATTTAACAATGATAATACTTTCATATTATCATTTCTAACATCCAAGCAACCATATATTAGCTAAATAGCTTAAAAAAACTTTCTTTATATCGAAAATATATTTTTGGGTAAAATTATTTCATTTACCTATATTTTAAACAATACCGTGTCGATTGCTCTATTCAAATGTTTAGAAACCCCTTCGATACAGTTGTGCAGACTGTGTCGACGAAGGTTCATATGCCACTCAATAAATCAATCTACACAATATTAAAACAATTTATATTCACTAACGAATACGCGCTCATATCTATTAATACGCTCAAACTCATTATAGAGTACCATAGACTCTATTTTAAATGAGTAATTCCCACCAAAGCCAAGGTTATCTCCAACCTAAGCTCTGATACCAAGTGTAATAGCCCGCAAATCCGTACCCCTTGAGTCAACACTATTCTACCTAAATCAACTAAAGTTGTACAGAAATACGAACCATTTGGGTTAAAGAAGAAGATGTAGAAGAAGAGAAAACAAAATCAACATCAGAATCTAACCATCGCAGCGTAATAAAATATAATAGATAATAAATAATCTTTACTCAAATCAAATATATCAGTTTACATATATTACACCATCAGAGTACATCAGTCCCAACTCACATCAATAACGTACAATGGGTACACAACAACTCAATACAACGGACTATATATATATATACGAGTACGAGAATACGTATCGTCATCCAGCTCGTCTCCTGAGCTCCACAGCATCATATCCTGTATTCTATAATACTCGGTCTGACCCGAGCATTACAGTTAAATAACACCCGAGTCAGTCTGGATTACCATCGTGAGAAAGTCACACCCAATTGATTATTAAAGTTTAAAAATCTTTTAAAAACAAAAGCATCTCGTAAGACCATGCCACAAATAAACATGTCGGGTTTTTACCTTACGATAGCTAAAACAATTTTTATAGAAATCCTCTGATATTATAATAGGGTCTATATACAAATACTTATAAAATTGTCGAAATTGTTACATTATTAAATTCCAGCTACTAGCCACAAAAGTGGGTAATACAAACAAAACTCGTACAAGGCTCGTAGGGAGAATGGATTTCCAACTAATGACTAGGCACTGGGGTACCACCTGTCAAAGTACGGGACCTAGATCACCGTACCGAGGATTACTCCCTTCATCCCCTGCAACACAAGGCCGGAACCATCCCTTACTGGACAGTCCCGAGTGAGATTACCCCACGGTTGGGATCAGCAACCGCACCACTAAGCCGAAAAATAAAAAGGGACATCTAGACTGGAATGACCTCACCCTGCTTGGGTGCTACCCACCTAGCCTTGCTGCACAACCCCTGATTTTCAGTCATTCCCATTTGATGAGGCTTGAGGCTAAGCGTTACCTTTATAGATCATATTTCTTAGAATGCCCATCGCCCACCTGACGATGTTTCGCAAGCATTCGTCCATACAAGTCCGTCCCGGGTTCGAACGGAACCGAAAGCACTATTCCTACTACATCCATTTTGGAAATATCCTCAGGATTAGTAGCGACTAGCCCTTGCACTTCACCGCTCCATCTTCGACTCCAAGCACGTTTTTCGCACGAAATGTACAAACCGGATCGAAGTGGTTTTCGAGAAATAAATCTCGATCCCGGTCTCTTCGAAACGATCAACGCAGTTGGCCAATATTGATAGTCGGTTATTTAACTATCAATTAACATTCACAAACATCCATCATACAATAAATAATTTTTCATATTATTTATTAACCTCAAAATATCTTTACACGATATATTTCTATTTTCGATCCTTTGGAAACAGTTTCAAAACCATCTTTCCTTTCAGAATAAACTTTCCCAATTATTTTCTATCTCCTCTGAAATTACCAAGCACAAACTCGATTTTAAAAATAATTTAAAACACTTTACTTTAAAATATATATATATATATATATATAAAACATTTAAATTAAAGCTACTTTAGTAATTTGTTAAAAATGCATACTATATGAATATTTGAAAATAAAGTTACTTAATAAAAATAAAACTAGATTTATACTTTTAAAAACAAAATACTAAGCAACTTCTTAATAATTACTACTAAAATAGATTAAAAGAAAATCTTACTTGAGACTTTAAATATTAGAAATAATAAATTTTACAAAACTTGTTTTCTTTAAAACAATTTTAAAACATTTAATTTATATTTAAAAATTTACTTTTTAAAAACATGTACTTGGCTATCCAGAGAAATTCCAACTTCAATCACTCAAATCAAATTTCCAAACTTGATTTCCAATTTCATTTTATTTGGAATAAATTTCTTTACTTTCTTAATTCATTTTAAAATTCATTAATTATGACTTATTATTAATGTTATTACTTCCCGTTTGTTTTTAAACCTTTTTAAGTGAAGTATCCGAATTTCAGCTTTTCCCAACTTCTTTTATTATTTCTTTCAATAATTTAAATCTTAAATTTTAAATAAATGTTTTATTCTTTTAATTAATATCACTGAAGATTAAAATTCATTAGCTCTTTTTTTATTCAAATTTCCTTTCTATACTCAAGATTTATTTACTAGAATTTTTAAGTCACTTTATTTCTTTCTAATTCATTCAAAAATTTATTCAAATTTCTATAATTATTTTACTTACAATTTCACTTCTTTTGTTATCTTAATAAAAATCCAATTTATATATTTTTGGTAATTCATCATACCCAATTATATCCAATCGAACCATAGCATTCAATATTCCAATAAAGATCATCATAAGATATCAAATAAATCACAACAGAGGGAATTAAATAATTTAAATAAATATTGAGGGGTCCAGTTGAATCCCTCCAACCTGTTTTCCCTGCATCCACAGATGTTAGCACAACATAATATACCAATTCCAGAATATATCATACTATAGCACATCAATCAATCAATTTCAACCATTCAAACAATTATTCAAATTTAATCATTTAAATTTAAATTTAAACTGAGTGAGATTAACTCGCCTTTGATTTTATTTTGCAATCTATTGCCATTCATTTCCCATTCTAGCTTGTTTCTCGATTTTAGACCTTTATAACATTATATGATATCATTAATATTCGAAATAATCGAACAAATAAATTCTTATTTATGATTTCAATTACCAATGAATTTAATTTCACCAATAATTAAATATCTTTAAACTCATGCACTTATAGAAATTTATTTATATAGATTTAAAATTTAATTTTTTTATAAATTCATTCCAATAATTTAAAATTCTTATTTAAAATAATCTAGTAGATTACAATCTATATATGTATATTTACATACTTATAAATAATCAGATTTAAAAATCTGATTTTATATAAACCCAAACATTTTAAAGTTCCTATATATTTCTTTCAAAACCTTATATACATATATTAAATTCTAAAAATACAATTGTTTTCAAACCTATATATTAACTGAAAACAGAGTTGTTTTATATACAACTTACTGTAAAATATTTAGTTATTATATTTCTTTCTTTGTTCTGAAATTAACAAAAATAGTAGTCTGTTTTACTGATAAAACACCTTCTTCTTTACTATACATATTTGTAAAAATAAAATCCAGTTGTATAATCCCTTCTTTCCTGTATTTGTATATGTTTAGAGTTTAAACAGGAATTAATTAACAAAACAGCACACATACCATTCCCCTCGTCACTGACATCACCACCAGCTGTTGCCTACCATCCAAAGTCGAACCCCAACATCTTAAGCACGCGGCTACCTCCAAGCTCGTCGAAATCCACACACTCTCTTCTCTGCAATCCCATTGCATCATACTCGAACCCCTTTAGTCCATCGATGCGCCTCCCAACACTGCGTCGCCGTCAGGAACCTCGCCCGAAGACCACGTGCTCGAAAACCCTAGGCGAGCCCTACACCTAATCGCGACACTCCATTCCACCGAAGCTTCTGCCTTATTGAAACCACTACGCCTCGCACCCCTTCTTGATTTGATCGCAAGACCCTCACGATCGAAATCACCTGACGAAGAACTCGTGACTACCCTAAATCTCGAGTCGCCTAGCGTGAATCCCTTCCCCAGTTCGATTAGATGAGAACGACGACGCGATTCTCCTCCGTGTGTTCACGCGAGTTTCCCCCCTTTGATCCGCCATTAATTTGAATTTGTTTGTTTTTTTTCCTCTCTGGCCGATTGATTTGAATGTGAGATCGGCCTCAAATTTAATCCCCCTTTTTTTTATTTTTTTTTACTTGAAAGTTCGTACCCAGGAATGAGTCTTCGACCACGTTATTAAAGTGAAAATAAAGTTGAGTATAAGAAGCTTGCGTTAGAAGCTAAACGAGTGGCTTCCATGAAAGATTCGACTGAATATATTGAAGTTAATTAATTTTAATAATTTTTTTTATGCATTTACGGTTAGTACGATCAAACGGTAACTTCGAACGTTGTGAAAATTTAAATTCGACAATAATAAAATATTGCGGATCCAATGGTACTGGTTTCGTCGACATCCGAGACTGTGTCCGGGAGGCTATTTTTAAATTCAATTTGAACGATATAATTTTAAAACTGAACAAATCAGTGTTAAATTCAGTTTTAAAACTTCTATTATCCTCAGCACTATCAATATAAATTTTACAAGTCTTCAAATTAATTTTAATAGGCTTAAAACTCTAAATTCAACATTTTATCCAACTTCAAATTATTAATTCAAAAATTTAATTATTTAATAAATGGTGATATTCGGAATTCAAGTTAAAATTAACCTTTCAAATATTTAAAATTAATTAAATATTCCTTTTTTGAAACGCTCAAAAATTCCGGGTTGTCACATTCCTCCCCCCTTAAAAGAATTTCGTCCCCGAAATTACTAACTTGGAAGAATGGTCCAAACCCGTTTACTTTTCTCGAAACCAAATAGTTTTTAACAATTGAATACCTTACCAACTATCTTCTTATAAAAGAACCATTATTATTCCTATTAACTTCTCAACTTCCCATAGTTCCAAACCATACCATTTGTTTAACCATTCAAGTTTCAATTTAAAACCAAATTTTGAATTATCAAAATTTTCTCAAATTTTATTCTAACTCCCTAAATTTCCGAAAATTTTTGCCAGCGTCTCCTTTGCGCGGCTGACTCGGTACAACTACAAAATGGCTCTACGGCCTCCCAAATCCAAAAAGAAAACAAAAAGCCAAGTGGCTCAATCCAAATCCAAATCCCAATCGAATTCCAAACCAAATTTAAATGCGTTCCTTTTGTCGGGCAATTCAAATTTATCTCTTGAAATCAAATCCAATTTCCTTTTCCCTTTTATAATACCTGCATATCCTGCTTAGCACTAATATCCAATCACAATATCCCAAAATATTTTATCGACTTTCTTACAAAATGTCAATATCTATTCATTTCAATATTATCTTAGATTTTATTTGTAATATCAATTTCCAATCTAGAATTTACCATTCCTTTCTTAAGTTAGTATAAACATTTTATATGTTTCTTATATTTATTTTCACTTTACCACTTTAGTTTATATCTATTTCTATTCAAATCGATTCTTTCATTTCCATACGAATTCAATTTATCTTTAACTCTGAATATTTAAATTTTATTTTTCATTTATAACCAATTTATGTCATTATTTAAGTTAGTTTCATATACTAACTTATTTTAGTTTCCAATTTGAATTTGTTTGTCGTTAACAAAATTTCCAAAAATTTCAAAAATTTTCTAACTCCCAAAATTCCTGAAAATTTTTGGCAGAGTCCCCTTTGTACGGAGGAGCTTTTGCAATTTGATATAAGAGATAAATATATATACATCGACCCACCCGGTCGGAAAAACCAAAAACAGTTCATATTTCCTATTTTTATTGCGTAGGCGTACCTTATTTAGCATTTTAAGCAAGCGGCCTATTAATTTTAGCAAATAGCACAACCAAATCCAGCTACACGGTTTCCAGGTACCTGTACTTACTCAATTTAAACATGTAAGTACGATATAAATGAAGTTTAACTACATTTTACTTATTTACAGTAGTTAAACATGTAAGAAATTCACATCAAATATTTTTTTCCATAAGCAATTTATATAGTTCCCATATCAATTCAACTGTTTTAATTCATTTTTAATCATTTTCATTCAATTCGAATGGTTTTCAATCCATTCGTATACATCTTCATCAAATTTGAATGGTTAAAAACACAATAGCTTACTTTTAATTTATTCTTAAGCAAACTGAACTCACATTTAATTCAATTGCGTTCAAAATCAATTTATTTTACTCCTATCCATCCAAGGTATTTTAATAACTTCCATTTACATTCAATAACAATTTATTCTTTGCAATTTGACGAGATCTATGTGAATAAATAAGTATTATGTTTTATAACCAATTTAAATTGATTTCAACTCAATTTATACTTAATTCTATTCCATTTCGGATTTATTCACAATCCATATATTCTCAGTTTCATTGCATTTCAATTTTATTAACCAAATTAGTTCATTCAAATCCATTAACAATTTAGGTACATCTCCATTACCAATTAAATTTCCTTCTTATTTTAATCCTTTCACAATCATTTATTTAGCTCGACACTCTCCTTTAAAGTTCATTTTCAATCCATTTATTTACATTGCATTCCATATTTGTTTATTCCACACTATTTTATTTAGGTCGAAGACAATCCAAGCTATTTCATTCAATAACAATTTCTCAACTTATTTAAACCACATTTTATTTGATACTTATTTACTTCATCATTTATTTATTCAATATAATTAGTTTATCCACATTCAATTTATTTAAAAAAAAAATTCATTTCCTTAAATATTATTTACAACCCACCAAATTTCATTCCGATCCAAATTTATTTTTCTTGGTTTAAATTCCATCCAATATCTTTAAACTTGGTTTTAAGTTGAATTCAATTCAACTTTCCTTCATTCATTTAGCATATGTCCATTAACCTCAATTTATTCAAATTTTACAATTAAGCTCATTTTCATTTTACAAGTAAATTTTTCTCTTTTCAATTTAACTTGATTTTGTTCTAATCCACTCCCATTTTAAATCTGCAAATTTCATTTGATTGGTTATTATAAAATTTAACTTTCCAGATTTAACTCATTCAATTTATTACCTGGCTATTTTCCAGGTTATCTTCACTTACTTGGATTTTATTTGCACATTCAAACCATTGCTATTTTAATCCATTTACATTTTTATTTTATACATTCCCAATTATATTTAATTTGTTAACACTTCAAGTTAAATTTTAAATTTATATCTCAAGGTTTGAATCCACTATTCATTTTCACATGTCCATTCACTTTTAAATTACCGTCCAATTTTATTAACTTACATTGCAATTTCATTCACAAATCAATTAATTAAGTTCAAGGCCACTTTTAATTATATTTCCTTCACTAACGATTCATGTGGAATTCGATTTATAACTTGAGTTTTATTTCCAGTCTTCATTAATAGCTTATAATTTAACTTCTATTTAACTACATTGAACTCCATTCCCACATTTCATTAACTAATTTATGATCAATTAGTTCTTCCCTTATTTATAATCCAACTCTTGAACTTTAATTCCAAATATCACTGCATTTAATTTTCCTAGTTCAATTTAGCTTATAATTTAAGCGTTGATTTTCATTTTATTCTCCAATTCATCAATAATATTTATTTTAGAGTTTTGTGTCTCACTTTCAAATTTAACAAGTCTCAACTTATTATTTACTTAATTCCATTTATTCAGGTAAGAATCTAATTCCATTCTATATCTTAATTGAATTCCTATTCCAATTCAATTTAATTTTAACTCAGATTCATTTAATCCAATTCGATTTCAACTTAATTCGAATACACTGGATATTATTTTCAACTTATTCAATCAATCTCAATCCAATCAAATCTTTATTTCCAAATCCAAGTTAATTCCATTTTTAACTTTTCTTTTAAATTTAAATTCCAACATTCAAAGCTTATTTATCCTTCCTGATTTAAAAGAATATCCTAACTTATAAGCTTATAACACATCTTATCAGGATTTTTAAAATACCGACTTTTGTTTTCAAAACATTTTGAAATCTCCAACATCTCAAATCACACTTCTCAAAATTTAAACCAATCCTGGTTTTATTCCCAGCAAATTTCCTTAGAAATTTTCAAAAACAACTAGCTTTTTGAACAAGTCAATTTGGTAGCAATCCGTCACTTAGGAATTCGAAAATGAATACTGATGATGCGGCAGTCATCATCAGAATTATTTTCCAATAAGCCAGGTGATTTCAATGCTTTATCACTTTCAAAATCCATTTCAGACAAATTTCCTTTCAGAAATACCTCCAAACAATGATGCCATCATTTATCTTAAAAAAAATACTTCCAAATCCCCGGGATTTAAATTTCCAAATCTTGCTTAAATAAGTTTTAACTATATTTCTTTTGTACAGTTTATGCTTATACAAATTCTCACTTGATTACATTTCAATTTTATAATTGCATTTATAATTCATATTTATACATTTCATTTCATTATGAATTTATTTCCTTCAAACTTTGGTTATTTTTTTTCAATTTCTAGTTAAATTTTCATTTAACAATGATAATACTTTTATATTATCATTTCTAACATCCAAGCAACCATATATTAGCTAAATAGCTTACAAAAACTTTCTTTATATCGAAAATATATTTTTGGGTAAAATTATTTCATTTACCCATATTTAAAACCACGCCGTGTCGATTGCTCTATTCAAATGTTTAGAAACCCCTTCGATACAGTTGTGCAGACTGTGTCGACGAAAGTTCATGTGCCACTCAATAAATCAATCTACACAATATTAAAACAATTTATATTCACTAACAAATACGCGCTCATATCTATTAATACGCTCAAACTCATTATAGAGTACCATAGACTCTATTTTAAATGAGTAATTCCCACCAAAGCCAAGGTTATCTCCAACCTAAGCTCTGATACCAAGTGTAATAGCCCGCAAATCCGTACCCCTTGATTCAACACTATTCTACCTAAATCAACTCAAGTTGTACAGAAATACGAACCATTTGGGTTAAAGAAGAAGAGGTAGAAGAAGAGAAAACAAAATCAACATCAGAATCTAACCATCGCAGCGTAATAAAATATAATAGATAATAAATAATCTTTACTCAAATCAAATATATCAGTTTACATATATTACACCATCAGAGTACATCAGTCCCAGCTCACATCAATAACATACAATGGGTACACAACAACTCAATAGAGCGGACTATATATATATATATATATATATATATACACACGAGTACGAGAATACGTATCGTCATCCTGCTCGTCTCCTGAGCTCCACAGCATCATATCCTGTATTCTATAATACTCGGTCTGACCCGAGCATTACAGTTACATAACACCCGAGTCAGTCTGGATTACCAGCGTGAGAAAATCACACCCAATTGATTATTAAAGTTTAAAAATCTTTTAAAAACAAAAGCATCTTGTAAGACCATGCCACAAATAAACATGTCGGGTTTTTACCTTACAATAGCTAAAACAATTTTTATAGAAATCCTCTGATATTATAATAGGGTCTATATACAAATACTTATAAAATAGCCGAAATTGTTACATTATTAAATTCCAGCTACTAGCCACAAAAGTGGGTAATACAAACAAAACTCGTACAAGGCTCGTAGGGAGAATGGATTTCCAACTAATGACTAGGCACTGAGGTACCACCTGTCACAGTACGGGGCCTAGATCACCGTACCGAGGATTACTCCCTTCATCCCCTGCAACACAAGGCCGGAACCATCCCTTACTGGACAGTCCCGAGTGAGATCACCCCGCGGTTGGGATCAGCAACCGCACCACTAAGCCGAAAAATAAAAAGGGACATCTAGACTGGAATGACCTCACCCTGCTTGGGTGCTACCCACCTAGCCTTGCTGCATAACCCCTGATTTTCAGTCATTCCCATTTGATGAGGCTTGAGGCTAAGCGTTACCTTTATAGATCATATTTCTTAGAATGCCCATCGCCCACCTGACAATGTTTCGCAAGCATTCGTCCATACAAGTCCGTCCCGGGTTCGAACGGAACCGAAAGCACTATTCCTACTACATCCATTTTGGAAATATCCTCAGGATTAGTAGCGACTAGCCCTTGCACTTCACCGCTCCATCTTCGACTCCAAACACGTTTTTCGCACGAAACGTACAAACCGGATCGAAGTGGTTTTCGAGAAATAAATCTCGATCCCGGTCTCTTCGAAACGATCAACGCAGTTGGCCAATATTGATAGTCGGTTATTTAACTATCAATTAACATTCACAAACATCCATCACACAATAAATAATTTTCCAAATTATTTATTAACCTAAAAATATCTTTACAAGATATATTTCTATTTTCGATCCTTTGGAAACAGTTTCAAAACCATCTTTCCTTTCAGAGTAAACTTTTCCAATTATTTTCTATCTCCTCTGAAATCACCAAGCACAAACTCGATTTTAAAAATAATTTAAAACACTTTACTTTAAAATATATACTTATAAAACATTTAAATTAAAGCTACTTTAATAATTTGTTAAAAATACATACTATATGAATATTTGAAAATAAAGTTACTTAATAAATATAAATCTAGATTTATACTTTTAAAAACAAAATACTAAGTTACTTCTTAATAATTACTACTAAAATAGATTAAAAGAAAATCTTACTTGAGACTTTAAATATTAGAAATAATAAATTTTACAAAACTTGTTTTCTTTAAAACAATTTTAAAACATTTAATTTATATTTAAAAATTTACTTTTTAAAAACATGTACTTGGCTATCCAGAGAAATTCCAACTTCAATCACTCAAATCAAATTTCCAAACTTGATTTCCAATTTCATTTTATTTGAAATAAATTTCTTTACTTCTTAATTCATTTTAAAATTCATTAATTATGACTTAGTATTAATATTATTACTTCCCGTTTGTTTTTAAACCTTTTTAAGTGAAATATCCGAATTTCAGCTTTTCCCAACTTCTTTTTTTATTTCTTTCAATAATTTAAATCTTAAATTTTAAATAAATGTTTTATTCTTTTAATTAATATCACTGAAGATTAAAATTCATTAGCTCTTTGTTTATTCAAATTTCCTTTCTATACTCAAGATTTATTTACTAGAATTTTTAAGTCACTTTATTTCTTTCTAATTCGTTCAAAAATTTATTCAAATTTCTATAATTATTTTACTTACAATTTCACTACTTTTGTTATCTTAATAAAAATCCAATTTATATATTTTTGGTAATTCATCATACCCAATTATATCCAATCGAACCATAGCATTCAATATTCCAATAAAGATCATCATAAGATATCAAATAAATCACAACAGAGGGAATTAAATAATTTAAATAAATATTGAGGGGTCCAGTTGGATCCCTCCAACCTATTTTCCCTACATCCACAGATGTTAGCACAACATAATATACCAATTCCAGAATATATCATACTATAGCACATCAATCAATCAATTTCAACCATTCAAACAATTATTCAAATTTAATCATTTAAATTTAAATTTAAACTGAGTGAGATTAACTCACCTTTGATTTTATTTTGCAATCTATTGCCATTCATTTCCCATTCCAGCTTGTTTCTCGATTTTATACCTTTATAACATTATATGATATCATTAATATTCGAAATAATCGAACAAATAAATTCTTATTTATGATTTCAATTACCAATGAATTTAATTTCACCAATAATTAAATATCTTTAAACTCATGCACTTACAGAAATTTATTTATATAGATTTAAAATTTAATTTTTTTATAAATTCATTCCAATAATTTAAACTTCTTATTTAAAATAATCTAGTAGATTACAATCTATATATGTATATTTACATACTTATAAATAATCAGATTTAAAAATCTGATTTTATATAAACCCAAACATTTTAAAGTTCCTATATATTTCTTTCAAAACCTTATATACATATATTAAATTCTAAAAATAGAATTCTTTTCAAACCTCTATATTAAATGAAAACAGAGTTGTTTTATATACAGCTTACTGAAAAATATTTAGTTATTATATTTCTTTTTTTCTTCTGAAATTAACAAAAATAGTAGTCTGTTTTACTGATAAAACACCTTCTTCTTTACTATACATATTTGTAAAATTAAAATCCAGTTGTATAATCCCTTCTTTCCTGTATTTGTATATGTTTAGAGTTTAAACTGGAATTAATTAACAAAACAGCACACATACCATTCCCCTCGTCACTGACATCACCACCAGCTGTTGCCTACCATCCAAAGTCGAACCCCAACATCTTAAGCACGCGGCTACCTCCAAGCTCGTCGAACTCCACACACTCTCTTCTCTGCAATCCCACTGCATCATACTCGAACCCCTTTAGTCCATCGATGCGCCTGCCAACACTGCGTCGCCGTCAGGAACCTTTCCCGAAGACCACGTGCTTGAAAACCCTAGGCGAGCCCTACACCTAATCGCGACACTCCATTCCACCGAAGCTTCTGCCTTATTGAAACCACTACGCCTCGCACCCCTTCTCGATTTGATTGCAAGACCCTCACGATCGAAATCACCTGACGAAGAACTCGCGACTACCCTAAATCTCGAGTCGCCTAGCGTGAATCCCTTCCCCAGTTCGATTAGATGAGAACGACGACGCGATTCTCCTCCGTGTGTTCACGCGAGTTTCCCCTTGATCCGCCATTAATTTGAATTTGTTTGTTTTTTTCCTCTTTGGCCGATTGATTTGAATGTGAGATCGGCCTCAAATTTAATCCCCCTTTTTTTTATTTATTTTTACTTGAAAGTTCGTACCCAGGAATGAGTCTTCGACCACGTTATTAAAGTGAAAATAAAGTTGAGTATAAGAAGCTTGCATTAGAAGCTAAACGAGTGGCTTCCATGAAAAGATTCGACTGAATATAATGAAGTTAATTAATTTTAATAATTTTTTTTTGTGCATTTACGGTTAGTACGATCAAACGGTAACTCCGAACGCTGTGAAAATTTAAATCCGACAATAATAAAATATTACGGATCCAATGGTACTGGTTTCGTCGACATCCGAGACTGTGTCCGAAAGGCTATTTTTAAATTCAATTTACACGATATAATTTTAAAACTGAACAAATCAGTGTTAAATTCAATTTTAAAACTTCTATTATCCTCGGCACTATCAATATAAATTTTACAAGTCTTCAAATTAATTTTAATAGGCTTAAAACTCTAAATTCAACATTTTATCCAACTTCAAATTATTAATTCAAAATTTTAATTATTTAATAAATGGTGATATTCGAAATTCAAGTTAAAATTAACCTTTCAAATATTTAAAATTAATTGAATATTCCTATTTCAAACGCTCAAAAATTTTGGGTTGTCACAGTGTGGCTACAAGGAGAAGCTTCAATGTGGTGGTGGACCTGCGAATCGTGTAGATAAGTTCCTATCTGGTATTCTCGTTATCAACTTTTCATTTTAAACTTTAATAAATTTGAAGTTTAAAATTAAAATAAATTGGTAAACAAGAATATAAAGCTGAATTGGGTTGTATCGATTTCGATTAAAATTGAATTTGGAAATTTTGAATATCTTATGAGAATCGAAGTCCGAAGAGGGACAAGTAGATGTATACTTTTGGACTATTCCGACCTGAGTTTGGAATCCATACTTAGTATTCGAGAATTGTGGTAGATTGAATCCATTTGTCTGTTCTATGGGGTCCAGATACATTCTACGAACGGTTAGTTATCCCTTCAAACTAACTGATGCCCTGTATATCTTCGTAGATCTGGTGACCCGAGTATCTTGTGAAATATGAAATGAGTTTATTCTCATATCTATTGTTGATGTTCTAACTTGGTAAGCCAAATACAGAATAGATATTTAGTTTGACATGGAAAACTGTTTCTCTATCTTTGTGTATCTATCTGTTCTTTGTTGTCTCCCTAGCAAATTTCGGGGACGAAATTTTCTTAAGGGGAAATCTGTAACATTCCAAGATCTTAGCCAGAATTAGTTTGATAATTTATTTAATTTTTGGAATTAGATTATGAATTTAATAGAGAATTAATTTGTATATTTGGGAATAAATTTATATAGTAGATTGTGAAAGACTATGGATCAGAAATCGAAGAATAAAAATAAAGTTTGTAAAAAGAATTTTTAAACCGGGAATTCTAAAATAAAATATATATTGTAAATAGAATTTTAATTTAAAAATTCAAGGGTAAGTATCTTATAGACAAAAATTGGATTTGTTAACTTTGTATTTTGAAAAATTAAAGTATGTATGTATATAAAAAAAATTATTTGTGTATAATTGATTTTCAAATCATTTTTCTTTATATACGTACAAATATAAACATTAATTCATTTAAACTATAAATTTTAAAATTTAAATAAAAATATAAGCGAGATTTAATAAAAAATTTAAAATACTTTTTTATATATATACTTGAGAATAAATATAAAGGCTTTGATATAAGTATAGGATTTTAAATACATAACTCATAAATTAAAACAATGTAAGGTTTAAAACACAATTTAAGTAATATTTGACATTTGTAAAATAAGGAGGTAAATAGAATAACAAGTGAAAGGGTTAAAAATAATTTATAAAGAAAATAAAGAAAAGGGTTTTAGAACATAATTATTAAGTATATGAAAGTATAAATATATGTAAATGTAAAGTTAAATAAAATTTAACAAAGGATATAAATACAAAATATATACATCTTGACATTTGTAAAATGAATTTTTATATATGTTAACATGTTTAAGCCTTGTTAACAAATGGCATTTGATTTTTCTTTTAAAAATTTAATATAATAACATATTATTAGAAGAACACACAAATATTATCAGTTTTCTCAAAACTGAAAACAAAATGCATGAGATTAAATCAAAACGCAAAAGCAAAGTAAAACCGGAAAAATGAAATCCAAAACCTAACAATCAAAATTTTTATCAAACTCAACATCAACAACCTCTTGCATGCTCAAATCTAAAGCAAGCTAAGTTTCAAGCAAACAACATGAATCAAAGATCAGGTTTTAAAAAGAAAATCTGAAAATCAAACAATTATAAAGGAGATTAGTCTGGGAAATCAAACAAAGCAGTTCAAGATCAAAAATCTGTTCATAGTTTACAACCTGGAAGCTTAGATCAAAACAAAAATAATTCTGTTCAAAAGCAAATATGGAAACAAAGCATCAGGTTCAAAACAATTCGAAGATCAGGATCAAAGCAAATCAACATCAAGGCAGATTTAAGAATTCTAGTTTTCAAAAAAAAAATTAAAGCAGTTCCAAGCATATCTCTGTTCTTCATCATGACTGGTGAGAAAACCACTTAACCCTGATTTTAACTTGATGATTTCTAAAGTGTGATATGAAATGTGTTTGAATGATGGTGTGAACTTGCCTGCATGTTTGAATATATAGATTTAATTGTGCACGTCTGGAACAGACATGAATGCCTGCTCTAAATTTTACAGGTTTTAAACCTGTTAAAGAAGGAAATAAAATATGGAAGAAAATTTAAATTCTACTGCTCTGATTCAATTTAGGCTTCATGATCTAAATGAAATATGTTTGTATCATCTAGAATTAGGCTTAAAAAATATTTTTGAGGAGAACTAAATTAAGCTTATCTGGAAATTTGAATTTACAATAAAAAATATCATAAATATGATAAATTCAAATCTCATAATTAATCGATTCATCCAAATCATCGGGTTTGTCTTGGAAAACCATGATTTCTAAAACAAATTTCTAAATCAATTTCTGATGATCTACGGTAAACTGTAGGTCGTGATTCTTGGTGGAGTTAGCTGGAGCATCGGTGAACTTAGGAAAAATATGGATTTAATTTATAAAATGCTGTAGCGATAGGAGTTCGTCGATCTAGGGTTTTATGGGATGTTTGTTTGTCAAAGTTGAAAGGGTTGTTGTGTTGTTGACGAGGCATTGGAAGCTATCTTAGGAAAGGGGACCGGAGCGTAGGATTGTGTTACTGCTATGGGATGAGCACCGTGGGTTCCAGTTGACACGATCATCGTCGGTAGGGGATTTTAGTTGTTTGGGTTGATTCCAGTTTGGGGTCGAACTACTCAATTTCGTTTCGCTACTGTTTTGGTTTAACTGGGTGGTCGATCGTGACTAGTTGATCGTGGTCGACTTGTGAGTTGTCGCGATAGTATATGGAGGCGATTGAGGCGATGGTGTACGTGCACCATGTGTCACTTGTATCTGATGAAGTCTGGGTGGTTGTGATGTTGGGAAGAAGAAGGTGTCTCGAAGCTGTACTCGGGGTAATTTCGATCTGACTCGAGTTTAAGCTCATGTGCTCGTATGTGTGTTAACTATTTTAAATTTTTTAAAATAAAAACAAGTTTTAAAAATATAGAAGAAGAGAGGCTTGGGTAAATTTAGTTTTTACTCGGGGATTCTGTAATTTTACTCGGGGGTTGGCTCGGGTTTTTGGTAGTCAGGCTTGAGTTAGTTGAAATTATTAACCAAGTTTTAAATTTTTAAACAAGGCAAGTTTAAATTAATTTCTTGATTTTTTCTTTTATACTTTATCTAAGTTGGAATTAGTGAAGGACTTTGGAATAAATTAATTAAGGTTAAAATGTTTTAAACGTATGTATAACCCTTATTTTTAAAAGTTCATTTTAAATAAACTTAGTAATATTAAGAAGTTAATTATGAAGAGATGTTTTAATTGTTAATTAACTTCAAAATCTAAGTTAATTTTATTTGTTAATGAAAATTAATTAGAAGGTTTATTAAATAAAGATTTCTAATGATAATTAAGGTAATAAATTAAGATAAATGGATTATCTTTTAAGTTTTAAATGATTTATTACTTAATGAAAGTAATTAAAAGATTAATTACTTAATATAATTTAGCAAAGCTAGCCGGCTTTAAAGTGGGCCGTGCCACTGTATATATAAATGGTAGAACAGGTGCTCTGCACATGCACAGAGCAACTACGGAGGAGAAAAGAAATTAAAAAATAAAGAACAGGAGTTAGACAGACAAGCCTAAACTACTAATACAACAGAATCAGTCTTCCTCAGAAGAGGAAGAATGGCTTCGTCCATCAACCGCCGATGGACCAAAAACATGCGAATACCCAGCGAAGAGAGTAGCCAAACACGGATCATAACCAGCTGAACCAGACGAGTATAGAAATTTCCGATCCCAAGTGACATCGTAAAACTTACTTTTGTTCTCCTCCCCTAACTCACCATCAGTAATGAGGCATAATCCTTCACCCACAATTTGATACATAAGATAACGACTCTCGCCACCAGTCTCACTAATAAAGGCGTAAAAAATGTCCTTCTCAGGCGAATATCTCATGTCAGAAGGAGAGTGAACCCAAGCACGCTCATCCGAGTTCCAGGAAATCATATCAGTAGCGGAAACAGTAGGATCCACCTCAGGGGAAGAAAGAGGCGAGCCAGAAGCTGGGGATAGATCTGGCACAGACCCAGGAGGAGCAACGCTAGCCATAGGGACAGCAAGAGGATCCACGGTAGGGGGGACTAAATCTGGAGCAAGAGGCTCAACAGCAAAAGGTATAGATGAAGCAGGATCAGCAAACTTCCTAACCCAAGTACGGACAGGAGGTCGTGGAAGAGGCGTCCGATGAACAAAGGGGACAACCAGTCCAGGACAGGCAACAGCACAATGACCAAAAGACTGACAAGAGTCACATATCTCAGGTTTCCAACTATAGCGTACTCTGACTTCAGCAATATGTCTCTCATCTAGTTTGACCTTTAAAACTGAAGGCAAGGGTTTATCAGGGGTGATCTCAATTAGAGCTTTGGCATAAACAAGTTTCTTCCTGGCCACAGTATTAGAATCATAACATATCACCTTACCTACCAGACCGGCAAGCCAGTCAATCCCAATAAGAGGCTGGAGAACAGAAGGAATATGAGAAAAATGGGCCCAGACAGGAATAGATAAAACTTGTTCCTTAGCACGATCCACTGTAGGACTCCACGTAGTGATTATGAACGGTTTACCATCAATAAGGAGAGGGTTAGATTCCAGAATACGTTGCCTTTCATCACTACGTGCAAACTTAAAAAAGAACATTTCATTGTCATAGTGAACAGACAATCCACCTTTAGGCTTCCACACCATATTACACCTCGACTTAACTACGTGATAGGGAGGATTAGAATCAAGAAAGAAACCAACCAAATGGTCTTTCCAATAGTCCATTCCCGCCTCAATTACTTCCAACGGTGGAACCATAACTCCCTCGTTCTCAACTAATTCAAAACGACGAGGAGAGTGAATACCTGCATTACTAGGGAGCTTGGAAAACAAAGAAGACCAACTAGTCGCAGGCCGAACCAGAGAAGGGACATGTGGTTCATGAGATACAACTGACATGGGTTCATTTGCATTGTCATAACATCGAACATTTGATGTGCCACCCAAAATAACTCCAGAATTTTTCTTGCTTCCCAATCCCGCA
This sequence comes from Allium cepa, assembly GCA_030765085.1. Classification (NCBI taxonomy): domain Eukaryota; kingdom Viridiplantae; phylum Streptophyta; class Magnoliopsida; order Asparagales; family Amaryllidaceae; genus Allium; species Allium cepa. Next base: position 1,037,035,001 of record CM060928.1, read on the forward strand.
GCAAAACTGATTTCGGCATCATCAACAGATGCACTACACACCGCATGATTACATGTAACATTCTCAATATCGTCGGCCTTAGCCACCCCTTTATCCAACTTACCGCCATGACTATCAGGTAAATCAATACCAACTTCCAAACAACTACTTAATTAAAGGTTGATTAATTAAAGGTTTACTTACTTAATTATTTAAAGGATAATTAATTAATGTGATTAATTAGTTAATGTGATTAGTTAAAAGGTAATTAATTACTTAAAAACAACTACTTAATTAAAGAAATCAATTAATGATTTAAACTTGATTTATCAAGGGATTAAAGGATAATTAATTACAAAAGAGTGATTAATTAAGGATTAATTAATTTATCAATGTAATTAAGGGTAATAATTAAAAGCTAATTAATTAATGATTAAAAGTTGATTGATTTATTAATTAAGGTTGATTAATTAATAATTAAAGTTAATTAATTTATCGTTAAAGGCTAAGTAATGAATGATTAAAGGATAATTAATCAAATTGGTTTGTAATTAACAATGTTAATTAACCAGAATTAGTAAATTTATTCATAAGTAATTAATTTGATTTCAATTAATCAGATGATTAATTAAACGTACTTATGGATGTTTGAATTGTATGGAATGCTTTGAATTGTGTGATGCTTTGCCATATGAATTATTTTTATTTGAGCTATGATGAATGTAATTTATTTATTAGTGATAAATTTACCTTATTTATGTATGAATCTGGGAATGGAAGATGAGAGTTATAGATTATACCGCTTATCGATATTGATATGATTGAATCTGTGATGATTTATGATGTTGCACTATTGTGTAAAAAAACCCTAGACTACACCTTACACACACAAATATGGATTACATGAGGATATTGGTTAAGTCACAGATTTTTGACATTGTTTTAAAATTGAATTTTGAATCCAAATGGTTTTGGAAATGGAATTGGGTAAAATATGAAAAGTTTTCAAAAAGGATTTTAAAAAAAATAAAAGTTATTTTAAATAACTTGATAAAGCTTTGAAATTTAAATAATTTGATTTGAATTCGAATTGAAGATTTAAAAATTAAATTCTATATTTGGAAAGTATGGTTTAAAAAGGATATACGAGTTATAAATGTGTTTATATGGGTTTTAAAACCATTTTAAAATTATTGTTTTGGGAATTTGAATTTAAACCAAGTTTTATACTTGAAGAACTTTAACTTGTGTAAATGAAATCGGATTTTTCCGAAACGAAAGCTATTTGTTTTCAAATAGAAATAGCTTTTATATAAAGAATGGATTTCCCATTTATGTTAAAAAGATTTCAAATTTGAAATAGAATTGTTTTGGAAGCTGTGAATAAATCTTTGTAAAAGATTGTGGAACTTTGTTTTAAAATTGGAAAGGTGTATCTTTTGTATAAAAGATTTGAAATGGAAATGGTTTTGAAAGCTATGAATTAATCTTTGAGAAAGATTGGTGAAATTTATGAAGTGAATCTTTTTGTTTAAAGATTTGAAAATGGTAATTTGTTTAAACCATTTAAAGAAAAGGTTTGGGGATTTAAGAAGTGTGACTTAACTAGGATCCCGATATCCATATGTTTCATTTAAATATTGCACTCACTATTCGGTTTAGCCGAGAGGGGACCTTGTGTCATATAACCCATTTCGAATAATGATATGACATGGATAGCATTTGAAGACCGGTGGCGAAGACCGGGTATTTTCAAGAACAAAAGGATAACCCGTCGAATGTCTCTGCACTGAGTCGCACTGGTGTAGAGATCTCCATATGTGATGGGGAGTCCGATCGGGATTGTGAATACTCGAATTGCAAGGGCTTCTTTGGAAGTGCCTTCGGTTCTATTCGAACCCGTAACAGACTTGTATGGATGTGTGTCTGACCACTTTGAGATGTAAAACTGGTTTCTATCAAATATATTTCTATTTGGTGGCGGAGAATTTATTCTCTTAGCTTAACACCCTTCTCTGAGACGTACGAGCTCGGAGGTTATGTAGTTGATATTTACCAGTGATATTTTCCCAATTTGGTAATGTGGCATACGAAGTGCTACTGATCATTTGTTGATCACAGCATGGCTTTGTGAAATGCATAGCCTCACAACCCGGTAATGGTCGAAACAGGAATCGTGGCAGCAAGGTTATTTAGGGGTAGCACCCACTGAGGGTATGTCATTTCCTTTTGGATTATAAGTGGTATCATGGTATGGAGCCCAGATACTTAACTTTGTGGTTGCTGCAAACTTATTGCTTTGTGGTTGTTGGTTGAGAGGGCGCATCGGATAAAAGTTGGTAATGACCGGTGGTAGCATACTCGTGTCAGTAGTTACCTAGTTACAGAGGTAACCCGGCCTTGTGTAGCCGAGATCCGGTTAGGTTCCCAGGGACATCCCTCCAGAGGCGTTCCATTTGGTGTGGGAAGTTCCTTTGCCTGACCATTTGTTGGAAATCCAATCATCCAATGCGCTCCTTGTATGGTTTTAGTTGTATAACCTGCCATTTACTTATGGTGGTCACCACTGTTTAGATGGTTCCTATAGTAGGCAAACTAATAATGGTACGTATGCTGGCTAAGATTAATATTATACTTGCAAATGTTTTCCACTATGCACTAATAAAAATAATATCAAAAAGATTTTCACGTATTAAGCATTTTTGACTGTCATAAGGTGAAATCTCCTCCAAGTTTGCGCTTGCATTGTGTGTGTGGCGGGAGGCCTTGTGGCAGTTTCATTTTCCAAAAAGCATTGCGTACTTCTTTAAAATCTTTTGTTTTGCTATTGATAAAGATAAACTATTTTTGTTTGCTCATACCAGTCCCATGACTAACCCGAAGTTTATTGTTCCCTTCCTAAACTCTGGGTGCCTACAATTTTCCACACGGGCAGTCTAGAGTTGGGTTTTTCAGATAATCAAATAATACGTGTAGAATTCGATAGCATCCGGCCTTTGGATTTGGTGATCACCTTTGCTTCTTTTCAGCATTCGGGCTGACCTTACTTAATACAACGCGATTGAGGGTTTCTCGCTTCGCGTTTGGAAAGCATGTTGGGGGATCTAGCTTTTGGAGTTTTTGGAGCTTTGGCTATGGAGTTGCAGTTGCAGTTTGATGTTGGAGTTCTCTTTTGGAGTTTCTCTATTGATTCTTATCTTTCCGCTGTTGTATATTTACCCCTGATATTGTTTGTAACAACCCGCATATTTGTCGAGATTATATTTAAATATTTTATTTAAATATTAAATCGTTAATAAGATTTTGGTCCGAAAAGATACTTTTTGCAAACGGTCAAATTAGGACTCGAGACCACTTCCATTGTGTTCGAAATGCCGTTTACAATTTTTTAAGTATAAACATCGATAGGTTTGGAGTTGGTGAAATTTCACTAACTTTTCCCGCTTTGGACTTTGGGTTAGTTTAGCTTATTAAGCCCAAGTTCCAACCCCCTTCTCCTCACTCTTCATAAATTTCCTAACTAACTCAAGCTTTGGCATTAATGGTGAAGAGAATGGGAAATTAAAACTCCAAGCACAAATTCAATTGCAAATCCAACATTCAACTCCAAATTCAAGTAGAAGATATTGGATTCAAGCTTTGGATTGCTTCTCCTTGCTTTCAATCTTCATCTTCATAAATTTTAGTGCAAAGGTGAGATTTTTATCCCATAAATCTAGTCTATATCTATATTGGACTGTTGGGAATGATCCCCTATCACTTTAGTATGCACATTTGCATTTGGTTTGGATTGGATTGGCGAAAAACTCCAAATTTTAGTGATTTTGGTGAAAAACTGCTACTAGGTCGTTCTGGCCATTTTTAGCTCGTTTGGAGTTAGGTCGCTCGTCCATAAGTCGTAGGTCGCTTACAAGTTAACCCTAGGTCGTTCTGGCCATTTTTATTTCGTTCGGAGTTAGGTCGCTCGTCCATAGGTCGCAGGTCGCTTACGAGTTAACGTTAGGTCGTTCTGGAAGAATTGGCACTTCGGAATTAGATCGCTCCCGAGTTAACTCGTTAGGTCGCTCGCGAGTTAGTACCATAGGCCGCTGGGCCATTTAAATGCTTGTTCGGTGTTAGGTCGTTCGGGCTTAGGTCGTAGGTCGTATGGACCTTAGGTCGTAGGTCGTAGGGACCTTAGGTCGTAGGTCGTATGGACCTTAGGTCGTAGGTCGTAGGGACCTTAGGTCGTAGGTCGTATGGACCTAGGTCGTAGGTCGTTAACTCGTTAACACGTACGGCTCTTTACCATTTTAGGTCGCGTGACCTTGTACTTGACTTAGGTCGTTAGGTCGTAAGACCCCTAGGTCACAACCATTAGGTCGCTCGACCCTATCCCCCTTAGGTCGTTAGACCTCATTTTGTCTTCACTAGGTCATACCGTTTTGGACGGGGCGCTGCCCCCTGGACCCCCGTGACCTGACCGGGCAGGTCGAACCCCGTAGCGATGGCGTAGCCCCCGCACCGCCACCTAGGGGGGTTGCCACCCCCCCTGGACCCCCCCTCCATAGGGGATCTTATATGAAAAACATTCAACAGAACTTGCTTTGTTGTGATGCTGAGTTGACCACTCTTCGAGACAAACTATCTTTGGCTTCTCGGTCGATTTTATGGATTTTTGAATATCTATTTCCATGGATTCTTTATTGGTCTCTTTTGATTTTATTCACGGCTTCGTACGTGAGTTTTTATGATTGATTGTTTCTACAATCACTTATATGATTTGTCACTTTAAAATATAAAGGTTTTCTATACTAGTAGTAAATATCAAAGCTCTTTCTTCAAATGATTTCAACACTATTTTATAACAAAGCTCGTTTTCTCAAACCGATTTCCAATCTATTAGTATATACAAACCTTTACCTCACTTGTATGAGAAATCTAATTAAACGACTTAGTAAAACAAGTGGTATGAAACGCTTGCGTTTACTTCGTCGGTTAATTCTTGGATTTGTTCGATTGAATCTCTTGTGACAATTTTCTAGTGGAGATCTACAGTTTGTTAGTAAATATTTGAGTTAACCAAGTGGTTATGGGACATGAAACCAAACTTTTATATTTACTAACTTAGTGTAATTGACACTTCTTGATGATCATGACGATCATTTTTGTGTTTTAGACTAGCAACTGTGCGATGTCTCTTTGTCTGCGAGGGAGACTAGACCCCGCTCTTGTGATGTTTCGCCATCGCATTTGTGTGATGTTTCGCCATCACATATGTGGGGTAGTGCCCCACGGTCTTCGGGTCATTCGTGTGTCAAAATTAATGGCTTGCAACCATGAGATAGCTTCTCGCTTTGTGTTACACGTGTAGGTGAGTTTTCATGCTCCCATTTTGTGAGTTTTCATGCTCCTATATTGTAATTTCTGGATTACTTGTGTAGTCTTCTGGAATTTGTGCTTCACCTATTTTCATGACTTTCATTGTTATGATTTTCCAACTTTTATGTTTAGGTGAATTTGGATCTTTTAGAAGATTCTTTTGATATTGTTTGATCTCTTGATGATCTTCATTTACATGCTTATCATAGTATGTCTTTATGGTTACTATATGTTCTTGCCATATCTATTGTTTATATCATGTTATATGATATTTATAGCTAGACTGATCCGTTTATTATTTTCTTATAAATAATACTCGGGTCAGACCGAGATGTTACAGGTGCTTCTGCTTGACTTCTCCCCCAGGGATTTACCACTCTGACTTTTGGCTGACCTTTTAGATTAGCAGTTTTTTTCGTTTACACTTGAGATATAGACTCATAGATGTATTCTTTTGTATAGCACGTGTTGCTATTCTTTTGTATTATTGTGGATCTTTTTGACCACTACTCTGATGTACACTTTCATGTGTTAGTTATACATTCATATCTTCTTCCGCTTTTGTGATATGGATGTCTGTGACTGATTTGTGTTATGCATATTTCTATGTTTGTTTCCGAAGATTATTTATAGCCACCGTGTGATAAGAAATCACATGGATGGTCTCTCCTCAACAGCCTTATTCTCCGTGCTAGTTGACAACACTACACCGTAGTGTTCTTGGCTAGCGTGGGTATAGAGGTGGGGCATCACAGCTTGGTATCAGAGCCAAACTTCGGAACAATGTAGAATAATTTAACAAGGATCATCGTCCTAAGTCCTTCTTAGGAGCCGTGCCTTAGGATTTAATTCGAATCTTCGTACCGATTCATCCTATTTTCTTTATGATTCCTTGCTTTATCTATCAAGATTGCTTGATATTCAATTTGGTGAATAACCTTTTTCTTCTTCTTCTTTCTAAAGGAAGAGAAATGTCTAGACCAGGCCGCCCCAGAGCCGTACCATCTAGCACTCCATCCCAGGATGGAGTTTTTATGACAACTCAACAGCTTCTTGATTTAGTAACAAATGCTCAAGCAGCTGGAGCTAACCCGGAACCTACTCACCCAAAGTCGGGATTTGCACGCTTGTGCAGCGATTACACCAACTTGGGTGGGAAGCCCTTCAAAGGTTCGGAAACTATCATCGAGGTCCAGGCTTGGTTAAAATCATGCGATCGAATCTTTTCTCGCATGAACCTTATCGATCTCCACCGCGTTCAGGTGGCTTCCAGCATGCTCCAAGAGAGAGCATTGGACTGGTACGAACTCCTTATTTTAGAAATTAATGAAGCGGATCTCACTTGGGAGCAATTTCAGGGACGCTTCGAGTTAAAGTTTGTACCAGAAGCTGGGAAAGTAACCTTGGCTCGACGTTTTATAGACCTTGTTCAAGGTCAATCCTCTGTGACTGAATATGTTGCAGCCTCCGAGTCGCTTTCCAAATATGGGGTTGAATACATCAACACCCCATTGAAGAAGAACCAGAGGTTCGTTTATGGCTTAAATAAGAATCTTAAGAAGCCACTGCTCCTGAAACTAGAAGTCGCTTTTGATCAACTCGTCGATATCGCTCTTTGTCTTGAAGAGGCCGATAGAGAGAGTGATGTTGAAGTGGAAGGTGCTAAACCAAACTTCAACAACAAAAAGAGGCCTAACAAGTTTAAAGGTTCTTATCCCAACAAAAAGGGTAAGCAGGCAACTTCGGATGCAAAGACACCTTCCTCTAGTAGCGGGCAATGCTATAACTGTGGTTCTAAGGACCATTTTGCGAACAAGTGTTCGAAGCCCAAAGGTTGTCGCTATTGCAAGAGCTCGAAACATTATATACATATGTGCCCCACGCTAAAAAGCAGGAAAGAGGGGAAGTTAAACGTGGCCCAAGCCCCTGGCAACACATCTCGTGGCCAAGGTATTTCTCATTCCATTCTTGATGGTATTATTTTATTTCATGATCAACCTATTAGAGTTCTCTTTGATACGGGTGCATCCCATTCTTTTATATCAAAGGAACTGGTAGACACTTTTTCCTTAAGTGTTACTGCATTAATGACTTCTTTAAAAATTGCGAATCTTGTTGGTGGATCCGCAAATCTTAGTTTGCTTTGTAAAAATGTGGAGATTATTTTATGTGATTTTCCATTTCTAGCCGATTTGCATGTTATGCGTTACCTAGGCTTTGGAATGATTTTGGGAATGGATTGGCTTAATCGTTATGAAGCTCATATCCTATGTCCTGAGCGGGCCATTCATCTCCGACATCCACTATCTGTTAATCAGATTTCTGTTAATCTTAAAGATTCAGAATCCTGGTTGGTGGCATCTTTATATTCTTTAAATCCTCGTGATAACGATGATGATGATGAAGATGATATTATTTCTCGTATTCACGTTGTTCGTGAATTTTCCGACATATTCGAGCCCGTTTTAGGTTTACCACCTAAACGATCAATTGAGTTCAGAATTAATCTTGTTTCTGGAGCTCAACCTATTACTCGTCCTCCTTATCGCATGTCCAATAAGGAAAATGAAGAGATGCGCAAACAATTGTCCGAATTGGAGACGAAGTAATTTATTCGCTCTAGTTCCTCGCCTTGGGGAGCTTCGGCTATTTTCGTAAAGAAATCCGATGGTACTCTTAGGCTCTACGTTGATTATCGCAAGCTTAACGATCTTACTATTAAAAATAAATATCCTTTACCTCAGATTGATGATCTATTCGATCAGCTTAGTGGTGCTAAGGTCTTTTCACAATTGGACTTGGCTACCGGTTTCCATCAGCTTCGTATCGCAGAGGATAGCATTCCTTTGACATCATTCCGTACTCGATATGGATCTTATGAATGGCTTGTTATGCCATTTGGGTTAACGAATGCTCCAGCTTATTTCGTTGACCTCATGAATCGAGTTTTCAAAGATTTCCTCGATCGGTTTGTTCTCATCTTCATTGATGATATCCTTGTGTATTCTAAAACCGAGGAGGAGCATGAAAAGCATCTTCGAATTGTATTGGAAACTCTTAGGAGCAATCAATTAAAGGCGAAATTTTCTAAATGCCACTTTTGGCAATCTCGTGTGAAGTTTCTCGGTCATATTATTTCCGAATCCGGAATCTCCGTGGATGCTTCAGAGATTGAAGCGATTCAAGATTGGAAGAGACCGGAGAGTGTGAAGAGATTCGTAGTTTTCTCGGATTGGCGGGTTATTACCGTCGTTTCATTAAAGACTTTTCTAAGATTGCCGTGCCTCTTACTGGCTTGACTAAGAAGGGAGTTAAATACATTCTGTCGGACAAATGTGAAGCCTCTTTTCAAAAATTGAAAGAACTCCTTTCCGATGCTCCTATTCTTGTTATTCCCGAAGGGAATCAAGATTTTGTTGTTTATACCGATGCTAGTCACGTTGGTTTGGGTGCCGTTCTTATGCAAAAAGAACGTGTTATTGCTTATGCCTCTAGGCAATTGAAGCCGACCGAGACTAGATATGCCACACATGATTTAGAACTCGCGGCTATTGTTTTCGCCCTTCGAATTTGGCGTCATTATCTATTGGGAGAGAAATTTATTCTTTACACGGATCATAAGTCTTTGAAATATTTATTTTCTCAAAAAGAACTTAATTTACGTCAACAGCGTTGGCTCGAGTTCCTTGCACCTTATGATCTTGATATTCTTTATACCCCCGGTAAGGGTAATCGTGTCGCCAATGCTCTTAGCCGTAAGCAACAAGCAGTTGTTTCTATGATGATATCTGAATGGAACGATCTCGAGATTTTATCTACTTGTGAGATTCGAGAGAGCGTATCCGATTTATGCTTATCACTTGTTTTATGTAGCCTTGAGGCTCATCCTTCTCTTTTAGACCGCATTCTTGAAGCTCAAGGGCTAGATCCTGAATTGGTTCTTCTTGGCCAAAATATTAAGGATAGAATTGATATTGAAGGTTTGAAAGACTTTGATATTGATTCTCGTGGCGGCATTCGAAAATTAGGTAGACTTATCGTACCAAATATTGGTGATCTTTGTAAAGATATTTTAGAAGATTCCCATCGTTCTAAATTCACCATTGATCCCGATGGTAGTAAAATGTACGCTGATATGAAGCGACTTTATTACTGGGAGGGAATCAAATCTGATATTGCTAACTTTGTTAAGTGTTGCATGAGTTGCCAACTTGTCAAGGCCGAACATCAAAGGCCTGGTGGGTTATTGCAACCTTTAGAAATTCCAATTTGGAAGTGGGACCAAATTTCCATGGATTTTATAGATGGCCTTCCCCGTTCTCGTTCGGGTCATGAGAGCTTATGGGTGATTGTTGATAGACTTACTAAATCCGCCCATTTTATTCCCGTTCGGTCTAACCCAACCGTTCCTCTTTTGGCCAAACTCTTTATCAAAGAAATTGTTAAATTGCATGGAGTCCCTACTTCTATTGTTAGCGATCGAGATCCATTGTTTACTAGTGGATTTTGGAAGAGTCCTCAAAAAGCTTTAGGAACAAAGCTTGATTTTAGCACTGCTTATCACCCCCAGTCTGATGGACAAACCGAGCGTGTGAATCAAACTCTTGAAGATCTTCTTCAAGCTTGTGTGCTTGATTTTGGTGAAAGTTGGGAAGATCATATTTCACTTTTCGAATTTTCCTATAATAATAGCTTCCAGTCTAGTATTGGTATAGCACCTTTCGAGGCACTCTATGGAAGGCCATGCCGATCTCCTTCTTGTTGGCTTGAGGCCGGTGAGAAGCTGGTTTTAGGTCCAGACTTTATTCGTGATTCCACAGAAAAGATTGAACTTATTCGACATAGGATGAAAGAAGCCCAGAGTAGACAAAAATCCTATGCCGATAATCGAAGAAGGAAATTAGAATTTTGTGTTGGAGATCCTGTTTTTATTCGTGTTTCACCTATGAAGGGTGTTGTACGTTTCAGTCAATCGGGGAAGTTAGCGCCTCGATATATTGGTCCATTTCCTATCACTGAACACATTGGTTCCATGGCTTATCGCCTTGCATTGCCGGCTCAGTTTTCTGCTATGCATGACGTATTTCACGTTGTTCAATTACAGAAATGCCTTCGGGATTCCGATTCTATTCTTGAGCCTGCTGTTGTGGAAGAAATTGAAGCTTCGCCGAATTTAACTTTTGAGCAGCATCCTATTCGAATTATAGCTTCGGAGGTTAAACGACTTCGAAATAAAAATGTTCCGCTTGTGAAGGTTCAATGGTCCTCGAATCCTGAGGATTGTTCTTGGGAATCCAGAGAATTCATCGAGCGTACACATCCGGACTTGCTTACTCCTGCTCTTTAGGGTGAACTTCTTATTTCAAATTTCTCTTGTGTTAATATACTTTTATGGATGTTACTTTTTATTTCCATCTTATATATATATATATATATATATTGTGAGGACGCAATTTCTTTAAGGAGGGGAGTTGTAACAACCTGCATATTTGTCGAGATTATATTTAAATATTTTATTTAAATATTAAATCGTTAATCGGATTTTGGTCCGAAAAGATACTTTTTGCAAATGGTCAAATTAGGACTCGAGACCACTTCCATTGAGTTCGAAATGCCGTTTACAATTTTTTAAGTATAAACATCGATAGGTTTGGAGTTAGTGAAATTTCACTAACTTTTTCCGCTTTGGACTTTGGGTTAGTTTAGCCTATTTGTAACGACCCAGAATTTTTGATAATTAAAATTTGAATATTTAATTAATTTTAAATATTAATAAGTGGAATTTATAGGTCGAATAATTTATTTTTTGAATATTAGATTTAATTTGACAATCAAACCGATAATTTAATAGTTGAAATTACAGAAATAATTGAAAATAGGGTTAAATATGATTGAAAATAATTTGTAAAATTTTATTTTATCATGTTGAAGTTATAATGATATTTTATAACTTTTAAAATCGAATTAAAAGTTAATTTGTGAAAATTCAATATTTTAATATTTAATTATCGAGTGTAAAATAGCCAATTTTTGAACAGTCTAAGAATTGGACGAAACTAGTTCCATTGGATCTGTAATAGTTAGTTATTATCGGATTTCAATTTTCGTAGTAATCGGAGTTATCGTTTGACCGTGGCAGCTCGAAACGCATCGATATCATTTTAATTTTAATTCGGCGAGTTAAAATAGCCATTTTTCAAAAAGTCTCGGATTTCGACGAAACCAGTTTCATCGGATCCGTAATGTGATATTATTGTATGGTTTCAAATTTCGTATCAATCGGATTTGCCGTTTGTCCGGTGCAAGCTAAAACGCCTAGAAAATCGTTTAATCGGTTTAATTTTAAATCGAACATTTATTGCCATAACTCGCACAGATGACCGAATTCGCTCCCGAAACACGTTCCATTGTGTTCGGAACGCAGGGTGAACCTTAGAAACGCCAACCGGCACGCTTCGTTTGGGGTTCGGAAATTCCGGGTGAATAGTAAATTGGGAAATTTTCTATAAAAGCCCCCCCTCTTCATAATTTGCAAAAAAATATCAAACCCTAACCCTAAACTGAAGCAGCCGCCACCTTCAAAATGGAAGGCCAGAAATGCATCCCTTTCTCTCCTCAATCACTCTCAATCTACAAGGAATTACGTGAAGTTTTCAACACGAAAGTTGAAGAGCATGAAGAGAGCTTCGAATCCATATGGAGATGATCAAAAACGGAGCAAAGAATCAACGGAAAATCAAGCGAGAAGGGACTGCGTTTTTCACGCATTTTGAGGCAATATTGAAGGCCGAGCTTGGAGCTATTCATGGTGGAGGTAGAGTAGGAGATGGCGGTCAAGATGCAAGTTTCTGATCGTGTTCATGCTCGTCAAGGAAGTCGCCATTTTTAACCCTAAATTGGAGCTTATGGGTTTGTGCATGCCTGGGAATAACGTGAGTGAAGATGGAGAAGGCGGTGTTGCGTTCTACGGCCTGATGATGGGGGGAGGTCAGATCCTACGGCTATGGTAGTTTGGGTTAGAAATTAAAATAAAATGTTGTGAATTTATATTTATATAATTCGTGTAACTTCAAATATTCGTATCTTTTTCATACGAGGTCGAAAACGCGCGAAACCAGTTGCGTTGGGTTCGTATGGACGAGCACTACACTATGGAATTGGATTGGAGTCATTTGGAGTCAGCGAAAATTTTGGGTAAAATTAAACGTCCGTTTAATTTTATTCGAAATAAATCGCTAAAACGAAATTGAAATCAATGTGAGAACTTCTCACTCAATCGAATAGTTTCGATTTATATTTTAAATAGTTAGATTTAAAATTGTTGATTGTATGCATGAATGATGATTGTTATCTATTAATTGTTAAAATAGACACTATGCGCCGTTAGTAAGCGGATGTTATTTATTAAAAACATATACCGCGAATATTTCATAAACAGTGAAATTGGTACTATATATAATAGCAATATATATATATATATATATATATATTGGCAATTGTATATATTGCAGTTGTTGATTTCCCGCATTTTATAGCGGATGAGACCCTATTACGCCGTCTATTAAGCGGATAATTTTATAAATCCCATATACCGCGATAATTCCGTACTGGAGCGGAATTGGTATTGTGCTAACATCTTTAGATGCAGGAAAACAGGTTGGAGGGATCCAACTGGATTCCTCAACTATATTGATTTATTTACAGATATTTTGATATTTGTTGATTATCGTATCGATATATGATATTTAGATGTCGTGGTTGACTATTTGGTGCTGCTGCATCATCGGATCCATTTCTGAAGTTTTAAAATAATGATTTTGGTTTCAAAAGGAATTTTAAAGTGATTTTCAAAAGTATTCGTTTTATTAAATTTTGAATTGTTAAAATAAATAAGCGTTAAAATTTCATTTTTATAAAAGTTATGATTTTTGGAAAATAATGCTTAAGTATGATTTTGAAGTATATAAACTTTAAATAACGATTTTTAAGTTATTAAAAGAATAAATTGGTTTAAATTGAGATTTTTGAATTATTAAAAACGATGTATATAAAAGACTTATAAAGTTGATATTTTATAAATTAAAAATATTGGAATATTAAAATGAGTTTTTATAAGTGTTATAGGTGAAATAAAAATGGATTTCATAAGTGAACGGAATTTATAGATTTATAAATTGTGAAGTTATAAAATGAATAGATTTTGTAAAATAGAAGATTTATAAGTAATTATCTTATAAATCGGATTTTGGCATTTAAATGAGATATAAATGGAATTTATTAATAATGAGATTTATAAATCGAAGCTTATAAATAGAAATGGAATTTATAAAAATTGTTTATAAATTTGAAATCAATTGAATTTGATAAATTGAATGTTGAAGTTTATTAAAGGAAATATATTCACGATTTTGGACAGTGAATATATTGTCAAATAAAATGGATATGCTTGGGAAAACGATATTATAAAATGAAGTTAATCGTTTTAACGATGTTTTAAAAATGTATTATAAATCGAATACATAGATTTCAACATTCATTGTTGAAATAGACGTTTTCGAGAAATAGAAGGAAATGGTGGACTATAATACTGTTGTTATAGTAAATGGTTTCTGAAAGAAAATGTTTTGTATAGTATTGGGATTTATATATCTATTTAAATTTCGAATCCCTATACTAGTGGTTTTTGGATCGTTGTAACGATGTTTTACGCAACATTCGTTTTGGCCCAAACAAATGTGTTTAAGAGAATGATTTCTTAAAGAATGAAATATATACTTAATTTTCGATTTAAGTATATTGAATATTTCCCAAGTGTTGAAATTGAATGGATTTGTGAATTACTTATTATTAAATAAGTATGGAAATGTTTTCCAATGTGAACTGAATATTTAGAGATTTTATCTTTTAAAGATAAATTGAAAATGAATAATTGAAATCGTATATTCATAAATATTTTGGAATTATAAATTCATTATGGAATTTATAAAAGAAAAGGAAATTTGTTTAAAAATAAACGTTGATTTATTTTTGAACTGGGGGAATAAATTTACGGATTTGGAACGTAAATATAAAATAAATCGGTAAGGATTTATTTGATTTATTTAAATGAACCATTTTAAATTTAAATGGATAAATAATTGGAAGTGTTTCCGTTTAAGGAAATTGATTTGAAAATTTGTTTTCAAATGGTTGAAGTGTGGAAAATTATATATCTAGTAAAGATATTTTGGGAAGTAAATAATTTGGGAAATTATTTGGAATTTGATGATGTTGAGCATGCCTATTGATAGTTAAAAAATTCGACTATCAATATTTACCTTTAAATAGGTATTTGTTGTGATTTGCTTGAATTTGAATGCCACGCTTATTTTTAAAATAAGCGCTCACTATTTGGGTTAGCCGGGAAAGCACCTTGGGGTCGTATAACCCATTCTGAATATGTGATACGTCGTTATGGATTGCATTTGATGACCGGTGTTGAAGACCGGATATTTGTGAAAACGGAATGATTACCGTCGAGTTACTCTACATCGGTTGATCTCCGATATAGAGGTTTTATCACCCTTAGTGACGGGAAGTCCGGTCGTGATTAGTGAATATCCGGAATGCAAGGACTTCTTTGTAAGTGCCTTCGGTTCTGTTCGATCCCGGAACAGACTTGTATGGATTGTATGTCTGACATTACAAATTGAGATATAAAGCTGATTTCTTTCAAATATATTTCTGTTGGTGGCAGAGAATTTATTCTTTTAGCTTAACACCCTTCTCTGAGACGTACGAGCTCAGAGGTTATATAGTTGAAGGTTATTTGTGATATACTCCCAATTTGGTAGTGTGGCATGCTGAGTGTTGCTGTGAAATGATCATTTGTGATAGGATCATTTATTTGATCATTTATCTTGTTGATCATTTCTATGATCATTTGTTGACCCAAAGCACGGCTTTTGTATAAAGTGTGGCTTTGTGGACGAGACTTCGTCGGACCTCACACCCCGGAAATGGTCAAAACAGGAAGGATGCGGCAAGGTTATTAGGGGTAGCGCCCCTTTAGTGTATGTCATTCCTTCTGGATAGAGGTGGTATCATGGTATGGAGCCCAGATATTTAACCTATGTTGTTGCTGCATATTTTTTGTGGTTGTTGGAAATCGAGGATCCTCGGATAGATCGGTTACGATCGGGGGATGACATATTCGTGTCAGTAGTTACCCAGTTAGGGGTAACTCGGCTTTGTGTTGGCAGAGATCCGGTTTGGTTCTCGGGACGTCATTCCAGAGGCGTTTCCATGTGGCAATGGGAAGTTCCTTGGCCTGACCATTTGTTGGAAATCCAAAGAAACAATACGAGACTTGTACGGTTTTAGTTGTAGAACCTACCATGGAATGTGGCGGTAACCTGCTATTGAACATGGTAGCTATAGTAGGCATAAGTGCGGAATGCATATGCTGGCTAAGATTTATATTCTACTTTCGAAATTGTTTTCTACACTATGCACTAATAATAATATCAAATGCTTCTTTTTAATGCGTATCAATCATCTTTGACTATCATAAGGAGAAATCTCCTCCGATTCTGCGTTTGCATTTTGTGTGTGTGCGGGAGGCCTTATGGTAGTCTCATTTTTAAAAGCATTGCAAATTGACTTTAAAAATATTCCTCTATTTTGATTTTAAAGAAAAATAAACTATTTTAGTTCTCACACCAGTCACATGACTGACTCGGAGTTTATTGTTTTCCTTCCTAAACTTTGGGTGCCCACCAATTTCCACACGGGCAGTCAAGAGTAAGGTTTATCAGGATATTCTGGAATTCAGGAGTTGCTGGAGGCAAGCTGGATGGCATGGCGTATAACTAGTATATAATATTTCTTTTCCGCTGTTGATGTTATTTGTTATTGTATACTCTGATGATGTAATGTAATGTAATATGATGTAATGTAATAACTGATATAGTTCTTTGTTTAAAGATTATTCATTTATTTATTATATGTTGTTCGGCTGCGAATTGTGAGATTCTGATATTGTTCTGTTGTTTCTGTTCTGTTCTATCTTTTTCTCTCTTCTTCTATCTTTTTCTTCTTCTTTAACCCTAATGGTACGGTTTTTCGACTTTCGATTGCTCGGCAGTTGATACAGTGGACGTTTTGATGTCGGTTTTCGTGAACGAAAAATCGCGTTCGTTGCACTATTAAGCCCAAGTTCCAACCCCCTTCTCCTCACTCTTCATAAATTTCCTAACTAACTCAAGCTTTGGCATTAATGGTGAAGGGAATGGGAAATTAAAACTCCACGCACAAATTCAATTGCAAATCCAACATTCAACTCCAAATTCAAGTAGAAGATATTGGATTCAAGCTTTGGATTGCTTCTCCTTGCTTTCAAGCTTCATCTTCATAAATTTTAGTGCAAAGGTGAGATTTTTATCCCACAAATCTAGTCTATATCTATATTGGACTGTTGGGAATGATTCCCTATCACTTTAGTATGCACATTTGCATTTGGTTTGAATTGGATTGGCGAAAAACTCCAAATTTTAGTGATTTTGGAAAAAAACTGCTACTAGGTTGTTCTGGCCATTTTTAGCTCGTTCGGAGTTAGGTCGCTCGTCCATAAGTCGTAGGTCGCTTACGAGTTAACCCTAGGTCGTTCTGGCCATTTTTAGCTCGTTCGGAGTTTGGTCGCTCGTCCATAGGTCGCAGGTCGCTTACGAGTTAACGTTAGGTCGTTCTGGAAGAATTGGCACTTTGGAATTAGATCGCTCCCGAGTTAACTCGTTAGGTCGCTCGCGAGTTAGTACCATAGGCCGCTGGGCCATTTAAATGCTTGTTCGGTGTTAGGTCGTTCGGGCTTAGGTCGTAGGTCGTAGGGACCTTAGGTCGTAGGTCGTAGGTCGTAGGTCGTATGGACCTTAGGTCGTAGGGACCTTAGGTCGTAGGTCGTATGGACCTTAGATCGTAGGTCGTAGGGACCTTAGGTCGTAGGTCGTATGGACCTAGGTCGTAAGTCGTTAACTCGTTAACACGTACGGCTCTTTACCATTTTAGGTCTCGTGACCTTGTACTTGAATTAGGTCATTAGGTCGTAAGACTCCTAGGTCACAACCATTAGGTCGCTCGACCCTATCCCCCTTAGGTCGTTAGACCTCATTTTGTCTTCACTAGGTCGTACCGTTTTGGACGAGGCGCTGCCCCCTGGACACCCGCGACCTGACCGGGCAGGTCGAACCCCGTAGCGATGGCGTAGCCCCCGCACCCCCACCTAGGGGGTTGCCAACCCCCCCTCCCCCCCCGGACCCCCCTCCGTAGGGGATCTTATCTGAAAAACAATCAACAGAACTTGCTTTGTTGTGATGCTGAGTTGACCACTCTTCGAGACAAACTATCTTTGGCTTCTCGGTCGATTTTATGGATTTTTGAATATCTATTTCCATGGATTCTTTATTGGTCTCTTTGGATTTTATTCACGTCTTCGTACGTGAGTTTTTATTATTGATTGTTTCTACAATCACTTCTATGATTTGTCACTTTAAAATATAAAGGTTTTCTATACTAGTAGTAAATATCAAAACTCTTTCTTCAAATGATTTCAACACTATTTTATAACAACGCTCGTTTTCTCAAACCGATTTCCAATCTATTAGTATATACAAACCTTTACCTCACTCGTATGAGAAATCTAATTAAACGACTTAGTAAAACAAGTGGTATGAAACGCTTGCGTTTACTTCGTCGGTTAATTCTTGGACTTGTTCGATTGAATCTCTTGTGACAATTTTCTAGTGGAGATCTACAGTTTGTTAGTAAATATTTGAGTTAAGCAAGTGGTTATGGGACATGAAGCTAAACTTTTATATTTACTAACTTAGTGTAATTGACACTTCTTGATGATCATGACGATCATTTTTGTGTTTTAGACTAGCAACTGTGCGATCTCTCTTTGTCTGCGAGGGAGACTAGACCCCGCTCTTGTGATGTCTCGCCATCGCATTTGTGTGATGTTTCGCCATCACATATGTGGGGTAGCGCCCCACGGTCTTCGGGTCATTCGTGTGTCAAAATTAATGGCTTGCAACCATGAGATAGCTTCTTGCTTTGTGTTACACGTGTAGGTGAGTTTTCATGCTCCCATTTTGTGAGTTTTCATGCTCCTATATTGTAATTTCTGGATTTCTTGTGTAGTCTTCTGGAATTTGTGCTTCACCTATTTTCATGACTTTCATTGTTATGATTTTTCAACTTTTATGTTTAGGTGAATTTGGATCTTTTAGAAGATTCTTTTGATATTGTTTGATCTCTTGATGATCTTCATTTACATGCTTATCATAGTATGTCTTTATGGTTACTATATGTTCTTGCCATATCTATTGTTTATATCATGTTATCTGATATTTATAGCTAGGCTGATCCGTTTATTATTTTCTTATAAATAATACTCGGGTCAGACCGAGATGTTACAGGTGCTTCTGCTTGACTTCTCCCCCAGGGATTTACCACTCTGACTTTTGGCTGACCTTTTAGATTAGCAGTTTTTGTCGTTTACACTTGAGATATAGACTCATAGATGTATTCTTTTGTATAGCACGTGTTGCTATTCTTTTGTATTATTGTGGATCTTTTTGACCACTACTCTGATGTACACTTTCATGTGTTAGTTATATATTCATATCTTCTTCCGCCTTTGTGATATGGATGTCTGTGACTGTTTTTTGTTATTCATATTTCTATGTTTGTTTCCGAAGATTGTTTATAGCCACCGTGTGATAAGAAATCACATGGATGGTCGCTCCTCAACAGCCTTATTCTCCGTGCTAGTTGACAACACTACACCGTAGTGTTCTTGGCTAGCGTGGGTATAGAGGTGGGGCGTCACATTGTTGAGATTCTTATTGTATCAGTTATTGTATCAACTATTGTATATTAACGATATATTCATTCTGTTTTTGTTGTGTTGTTGTACTTAATGTGTTATAAGCTCCGACGAACCTGATTCGGCATTTGAATCTACGGCATTCGAGTACAAGTGAAGTACGGGTGCCGATTTTCGAAGGTCGAGTCAGGGTCATTATATGTTATTTCCTTAAAATATATGTTTTAAGGACATGAGTACATTCACAAATGTATTTCAAATGGTTTAAAACAAATGATACTTAAACATTGTTACTACAGACCCAAAACAATTTCACTTATGCTTATCTTTAAAACATTCTTTTTAAAGACCTATTTATATTCATAAGTATAATAAAAAAGGGCTAAAGACAAACGGTGTTAACACATTGGCACAACAAATCCAAAACCATTACATACTTGTTATTATCTTTAAAACATTATTATTAAGGTCTATTTATACATATAAATAAGATAACATACTTCTTTATAACTTCATAGAAACTTTTATTATAACAAAAGTGCTATAATTCAAAAATTCCTTTGTTCTTTTATAAAACACTTAACTAACTTTTCCAAACTTATATATACATAAATATTTACAAATAGGTTTTAAATATCAATGTAAAATATTACTTGAAAATAACTAGTTTATAATTTGATGAAAATAAATAAATAAAATGTTTTAAATTATAAAACCTATTTACTTTCAAAATTATATATTTTAAGCACAAACCAACTGTAAAATACTGCAAAATATGTTAAAAAACATCTTTTAGTGAAAAATACAAAATATAAATACACTTTTAAACATTTAAATTCATAAGCAATTTACTACAGCATTTATAAACGCTATTCAAATTTTTGATAAAGAAAAACATAGAAAAGCACGATCTTCGCAACTAATTTTAATAACTTGAACAAATGTTTTAGGATAGCAAAATTTTGACGGTAAGTATTAACTCTATAGTACTTAAAAACCATTTAAAGAAACCTCTAAGGATATCTTTCGATTTATTTATAAAAGTTCCTGAAAACAAGGTATATTTTCAAAGTGTATTTATAAACGCCTTTTTACTCTAATTCTATCCACTTTGTTTTACTAGTTCTAAAATCTCTTAAACTTTTAGTTTTTTTTCCATTTAAGTACACATAATAATTATTAAAAATGCTACAAAAGCCCTAAGGATGTCTTTCGAACTAACTAAAAAAATTGCCAAAAATGAGGTATATTTTCAAAGTATATTTATAACCAGCTATTTAATCAAACTTTAGCCACATTGTTTGACCAATTATGAAATCTTTTAAAATTTGACTTTTTTCTAGTAACAATCATACATATAATACTTATTAAATATGTGAGGAAATCTCAAAGGATATCTTTCAAATTAATTACAAAAATTATCATAAATAAGGTATTTTAAAGTGCTCATATAGCAACCTTCTTCTCGCTATAACTTTTTGGCAACTTCGTTTCACAAGTTAACAAATAATTTAAATTTCCATAATTTTCCAATGATAAGTACTTTAATAGTACATTTTTCAATAATGCAAAGAAGCCCACAGGAGGTCTCGCAAGGCTAACTTTGAAAATCTCAAACATAAGGCGATTTCTAAGTACGTCCATAGCGACCTTTTCGCTTCTATCTTTCACAAATTTGTTTCAAAATGTCTATAAATTTGAACTTATTATTTGTTGTCCAATACACCAAAATATGTTTAGGGTGCAACCAAATTAGACCATCCCAAGTTAGGTTCGTAAACCTCCCACTAACACAAGTTAAAGTTAAAGGATATCGAAGTGCACTTATAACAATTATTCTTATTTCAAACACTTTCATGCATACTTCAATTCAACAAACAACCATTTAAACATCAAGTCAAGGCTACACCGCATGTTATAGAAGGTAACAAGAGTGACCTTATATTATTTAATGTTGCAATTTGCTTTCAAAAGAAAGAGGGGTCCAAAGTTTATGACTTTAGTTAGTCAATGTCACTTTAACTTTATTTGCGCACGCATGTACACACATAATATATACATACCAGATAGTGAAATAACTCATGAAAATCCATGTCAATTACATGCTTAATCATATCCATACTCAAGAACCACTTCCTACTATCACCAAAAGCATAAATATCCAAACTTTAACACATCCAAGCTAGGCCAAACTTCACCTTCCTTCCCCATGCTCACAGTCAAAAATGCTTGATACTTGAAAACTATTTTGATATTATTATTAGTGCATAGTGTAGAAAAGCTTTCGAAAGTATAATGTTAATCTTAGCCAGCATAGGTATCATTATACTATGCCTACTATAGCTACCACCTGAGGTGGCAGGTAATACAATTAAAACCATACAAGGCTCGTATTGGAGATTGGGTTTTACAACAAATGGTCAGGCTAAGGAACTTCCTATTGCCACACGGGAACACATCTGGAGGGACGCCCCGAGAACCTACCCAGCTCTCTGCTAACACATGGCCGGCTACTCCCTTTTCGGGAAGTAAAACATAAGATATGCCACCCTCGGTCGTTTGCGACCCTTATCCGAGGATCCTCTACACCAACAACATCACACGGTAATAAATATACAGTGTCCACATGAGTAAGTATCTGGGCTCCATACCATGATACCACCCTTTTCTAGAAGGAATGGACATGCCCTAGGGGTGCTACCACGGAAACCTTGCCGCATCTTTCCTGTTTCGACCATTACCGGTTTGTGAGGCTCGATGAGGTCCCATCGACAAAGCTACGCTTTTTTACAAAGCCATGTTTTGATCAACAAATAATCAGCAGCACTTCGTATGCGACATTACCAAATTGGGAATGTATCACTAGTAACCATCAACTACATAACCTCTGAGCTCATACGTCTTAGAGAGGGTGTTAAGCTAAGAGAATAAATCTCCGCCGCCAAAAAGAAATATATTTTATAGAAACTGCTTTACATCTCAAATTGTAACGTCAGACACACATCCATACAAGTATGTTCCACGTTCGAATAGAACCGAAGGCACTTCCGAAGAAGCCCTTGCAATCCGGGTACCCCCAATCCCAATCAGACTTCCCATCACTTAGGGAATCTCCATGCCATAGCTACTTAGTGCAGAGACAATTGATAGGTTATCCACTCGTTCTCGTAAATACCTGATCTTCACCACCGGTCGTCAAATGCTATCCATAACGTCGTATCATTATTGGGAATGGGTTATAGGACACAATGTCCTCTCCCGGCTTTTTTTAAATAAATTGTTTTTAATTAGCCAAGTTTTAAAATGGTTTTTAATAAACATAGCTTTTATTTTTAAAGTTTATTTTAAATAAACTTAATGATATTTCAGCAAGTTAATATTAAGGATGTTTTATAATTGTTAATTAAGTTTTCAAGGTTAAGTTAAATTTTATTTGTTAAAGAAATTAATTACTTGAAGTAAATTACTTAATGGAAGCAATAGAATTAATTGACAATTCAAGTTAATTAATCAAATAATTAATGATTGATTAATTAAAAATAATTACTTAAATGGAAGTAATTAAGAATGGGTAATTAATGATTAGAGATTTATTTACCAAGTAATTAAGGGTTAATTACTTTAAAGAATAATTAATTAATGTGGTTAATTAACTAAGGTGATTAAATTAAGAATAATTAATTAACGGTTAATTAATTAAAGTGATTAAGAAATAATCATTAATTAAGGAGTAATTGATTATTGTAATTAATTAAGAATAATTAATTAAGGAGTAATTATTAATTAAAGGGTAATTAATGATGAATTAAAGAATAATTAATTAAATGTTTGTAATTAATTAATTATTAATTAACCTTGATTAGGAATTACCCATAGGCAAATGATTCTGGTTTAGATTAATCAGATATTTTAATTGGCTTTACTTATGGATGACTGTATTCTATTGGATGCTGTGAATTGTTTTATATTCTTTATTGTATGATGCTTTGTGATGTAAATTGTTTTAATTCAAGCTGTGATGAATGTAATTTATTTATTTATAATGGATTTATATTATCAATCCGTGATTCTGCGTATATAGATAAGCGTTATAGGATTATACCGCTTATCGATATTGCTGTGATTGTATCTGTAATGACTGATGATGTTGCACTTTTGTGTTAAACCCCTGGACTACACTATACACACACAAATGTGGATTGCACATGGAAATCGGTTAAGTCGGAGATTTTTAAAATAGTTTTGAATTTGAATTTTAAATCCAAATGGTTTTGGAAATGGATCGGATTTAAAGTGAAAGGCTTTTGAAAAGGAATTTCGAAGATAAAGTTATTTTTGAATAACTTGATTCAATTTTGAAATTTGATTTAAATTTGAATTCAGAAAAAATAAAATTGAAATTGAATTCTATATTGAGAATTTATGATGTAAAAAGGTTATACAAGTTTAAATGAATTTAAACCATTTTAAAAGTATGGTTTTGAGAATTTGAATTAACCGAAGGTTTTTAACTTGTATAAATGAAATCGGATTTTTACAAAAAGAAAACCTTTTGTTTTCAAATGATAAAAGCTTCCATATAAGAAATGAATTTCCAATTTGTATTAAAGGAATTCCAAGTTCGAATTGAAAATGGTTTTCCAAGTTATGGATGAATCTTCGAAAACGGGTTTTGAAAGCTATGAGTTAAATCTTTGATTTAAAAATTAAATGAGTTAATCCAATCGAAATGGAAATTGTTTTGAAATCCGTGAATGGATCTTTGTGAAACTGGGTGAATTTTGTGAATGAATCTTTTTGTTTAAAGATTGAAATGGTAATTTGTTTAAACCATTTAAAAGATAGATTTGAATTTTAAAGTTGTGACTTAATTGAGGACCCATTATCCATATGTTTTTAAATATTGCGCTCATTATTCGGTTTAGCCGGGAGAGGACATTGTGTCATATAACCCATTCCCAATAATGATACGACGTTATGGATAGCATTTGACGACCAGTGGTGAAGACCAGGTATTTGCGAGAACGAGTGGATAACCTATCTGTTAACGTAAAAATCAGACGCTAACACCCTGGTGTAGATTGAAGTTGAGCGAAAGCACCACCCGTGTACACGGGAACTAAAACAAGTAGAGAAATCACCGAGAAAGCAGAAAAAAAACAACAGTTTTTATAGTGGTTCGGCTTAGGGTAAGCCTACGTCCACTTTAATTCTCTTTATTACTGAATCGATTACAACTTTATAACAATCTTCAATTACAATTCCGATGAGACAAACAACTAGAACTTTGATGTAGAAGAATTCTTTAAATCCATGTAGATTGCGTTAGATTTCCTCTCGAAGTTAGTTGAGATGCCTTTCGTACTTGAAGTGTCGAGTGAGTTAAGAATTCAGCAGAGTATCGGCGCTTAAAGAGGTCGGCCAAAAGTCCTCTTCAGGTTTGAGGTAGGTTGGTATTTATAGGAAAATCTCCCCCCTTAGGTCGTAAGCCGTGACCTGTCTAAGGTAAGTTATGGCCGGTCTAAGGTAAGTCGTGGCCGACTCATCTGGCCCCTCCATGGTTTCACAAAGGTTCCCTTGCATAAGTCCTAGGTCGCCTCCGAGTCAACACAACCTCTTCTCAGTAATATGGCATCGGGCTTATATTCAGTGGCTTTAGGTCGTGGACGAGTTATCTTGGTAAGTCGCAAGTCACGGCCCAACTGGTAAGTCCTGGATCGTGTACGAGTTAAGAGGCCACTGTGCCAAGTAGCTGCATTGAACTTACCTTCCTTTGCTTAGGTCGTGACCGACTTAACATTGGCCATTGGTCGGCTGTGACTTAGGTCGGTAGATATCTTGGGTCGGCGTTCTTTAAGTCTTAGGTTGGTACACACATTAAAGCATTAGGTCGACATCTCTCTTAAGTCGGTATCCCTTTTTGGCCTTAGGTCGGCATTCCTGTTAAGTTGGTAGCCTCCTTATTTTAGACAGTTGGGTCGGCAACCTTGCTAAAGCGTTAGGTCGGCAACCTTTTGGGTCGGTAACTGTCATTTGTTGCTGAGTCATGGCCGAGATGGAGTTAACACTTGCCCCTTGAAGTATACGCCTAATGGTTAGGTCGTATGCTTCGACATCTTCTAACCCGTCCACTTTCTAGGTCGTTAGGTCGTGTATGACCTAACAGTTTGGTCACACGCACCGCTTCAGGTCTCTCTGCTATAAGTTGTATATCCTCTCCTTTCTTCTCATTACCTGCCTCTTCACTTGTTTTTGATGTTAACTCTTTCCCAAGCTTCCAAAGGCGATTTCGATTCAACCAACCACCGACTAATCTTGAAATTACATTATGTAAGTGATTTCGTTTTCTTCTCCTGATCCTAACTCACCTTTCCACGCAATGCGTCATCGTGAACTTTCCATAGTTGGCGAACTCTAGTTGGCTGGATTTAGGTTTAAGCGTTTGATTGGTGGGCTTCGATGCTTCAAGCTAATCGATTTTCGAATTGCGTCGGAGTGACAGGCATTGAATTTGCGGTGATTTAGTTTTCGGATGATTCGTCATCAGGTGAAAATTAGGGCTTGTGCTGGTGGAGAGGCTAACGGGTTAGCGGGCTAAGAAGGTGAAGGGTTTCTGATTAGATGGGGGGTTTGTCGACGAAGTGAAATGCCGACTTGGACACGACTCAGTAGTTTTGGGTGACCTATAACCCTTCACGAATTAACTAGATACGGCATAAGCTATAAGTCGCGGCCGAGCTAAGACCTATCTCTTCAATACGCTTTGCGGCCTAAACCTTAAGCCGTGGCCGAGTTAACCCTTGGGGGAAAATTGACGGCCTAATCTTTTGCTGATCCAACCTTTAAACCGTGGCCGATTTAACTCTTAAACCGTGGCCGAGTTAACTCTTAAACCGTGGCCGAGTTAACTCTTAAACCGTAGCCGAGTTAACACTTGGATGCCCAACTCGAGTTCTCATTTGAAAGCACAGTTCCAATTTGAATTCTTAACTTAATCTACTGGACTGAACTGCTTAAATCCTGGATTGTTTTAACTTTGCTGCCTTATTTCACAGACCACATTAACTCATAGGCTAACAACCTGCTGAAAACAACAATCGCAAAAACCAAGGCGAATATACTGCCATTGACTGCCCACACCAAATGACAGATTAGTCGACATAAAGTAATCAACTTAAATACACTGTATGAAATGCTGTGAACCAATCAACTAGAGTGAAGTATTAATGCAAAGCATCGCTAACTTGAACTGATTTGTTTGCATCAACATTACACTTGCATATTAAAACAATGAACCATGGACTTTATAGCTGACAAATACTTGCTAGTTTTTATTCCAGTTACATTTGCTTATTGCTTGATTGATTTTACACAACACTCCACACACTTTAGGAAACTTACACCTTCATGTTTGAATATCCAGTTGTTTGTGTAGAATGACTTCCCACCAAGAAGAAGAAGGGGTAGCTCAAGCTGAAGAGACCTTTCCGATAGCTATTCCCATAGAGAATCCTCCAGAGAGAACACCGACCATCCTAACTCCGAGAGCGTTTATTCAGCTACGTACTCAATTTGGTTTTGCTGAAAATGATGCTCTACTTCCCGGACCAAATGATACTACCGACAGTCCTCCCCACGGTTTTATTGCAGTCAACCGTCAAATGTGCTTAAGCGGGGCGATTCCTCCCTTTAACGATTTCCTTCGAACCCTTCTTCTCCGGTTGATAATTTCTCCGTTCCAACTTCATCCTAACGGCTATGCCATCTTGATGGGGTTGTGTGTTTTGTTTAGGAGAACTCTTGATCGCTTGTCGAGTTTTGAAGAAATTCGCTACCTATGCTCGTTTGCAAAGAGTAAAGACCATCCTTCCCTTATAATTGTGAGAAGTGCTAGAAACCGCAAGCTTATTTCTGATCTTACTGAAAGTGTTCTTGGATTTCTGAATCAGTTTTTCTTTGCTCGCTGCCCTCCAGGGTTTTATGCCATCTGGAGAGTAGGAAGTAAGATTACTTGTTTCTATTTTCTCCATTTCCAAACTTTTCCGAGATCCAAATTATCAATTGCTAATCTCGTTCTTTGCTCTTTTCAGCACTTCCTCTCCCTTCTAGAGACCCAATCCATAAGCAAGTTTTTGAAAGACTAAGTGTCGTGGCTGTGGAAGAGAGAAGTATAAATTTTTTGTTGAGGGATGAACTTTTGCATCAGTACGGGCTTTTACACGTTTCTCGCTCTACACATCCTCATGAGATCCCAGACTCCCCGGCTAGAGCATTAGATGCCCCGGTTTCTTCTGATGCACCCATACCAAAAGAACCTGCTCTTGAGACTTCTCTGGTGAAGTGCTCTACTATTGTCGATATTGCGGGGTCGTCTGGCAAATCCGCACTTTCCCCAGTTATTGAGGAAGAAGAGCCTCAGGGATCTCCTCAACGTTCATAGAAGTCTGGCAAAGAAGCCGGGAAAACAAGCCCTGCCAGGCAGAGCGGGGACGACACTTTCGAAGGGTTGAGCGACCTCTTTGCCACCTCACAGGAGATCTTTAAAGACGACCCTGTCATTACTAGGGTTTCTTCTTCAGTGTTGGAAGCGACTTCTTCTTTGCAACATGCTCCGTCGACCCAAGAGTTGACGTTAACTCCACCCACACAACTACTCCGCAATCGAAGAGTGGTTCATAGTTTGATGCGCGTAGTTTGCACATCACACACACACTTAGAATCCTTCGACATTTTCATACACCTAATTCTTTGCACTTTGAAGATTCTACAGTTACACTTCTTTTTTCTGAAGACCTTTAAGACTTGTCTCTTTTTTTTATTTCAGATTCTCCGATGGGACGCAGCGGCTCTTACTATGATGACTTTCAGCGCTATGGGAGGTGTAGTCAATATGATTATAGGCGCTACCTTCCCGTTCACAGAGAAACCGATGAGGAGAGAGCCTCCCGAAAGGCTCAGGAGAGGAGGAGTCAAGATGAGCGTTATGAGAGGAACGAAAAGGAGGAGCGCCACGATTCTTCCCAGAGAGGTGACGATTCTCACAAGAGAAAATCGCATGATGATCGGGAAAAAGCCACATAGTTGAGGACCCAAGCAAGCGTGCCTGGCACGGTGAAAAGCATGCTTCTACAACTCCTGAAAAGGTCACTGCCCCCGTCTCACTTGACATTCCTTCTGGCTCTCCTGCTCTTGGGAAGACAGACATTCAGGCAATAATCAGCATGCCTAAATTCCAAGTTGGATCAGGTCCGGCTACTCTGCAAAGCCGATTCCCGCACTGGTGCCTGAAGGAAGTGCGGTTCGATCTTGACTTGGTCCCTATTGACAAGCCTGCCATGCTGCGAAATCTCGATGCCGTCAGGCTTGATATTGAAAGGATGTCAAACTGGCAAAAGCTTGTTGACGAGCTTCAAAAGGTCAATCGTGCGAATATAGAGGCCATGCTTACTATGGAGAATGATAAGGCCGAATGGAAGAAGGTTCTTGAGCAGCATGATACTGAAATGAGGAGCATCACTACTTACAATGAAGAGCTTGAAGCGAAAGTTGAGGAACTTAAACAAGAGCTTGCTACTTCTTCTACCACATATACTCAAAAAGAACAAGTACTTCAAAAGCATGTTCGCGATGCTCACGCCGCTCAGCGTCATGCCGAGGCACAACTTGAAGCTGAGCAGAAAACAGCGGGAAGGTATCGTGCTGAGGTTACAGAGTTACGGGAGAAAGCCAACTCTCAGGAGGCGGAAATTCAAATGCTAAAGCTTCAACTTTTCAAGACTGAAAGAGAGCGTGATGAGGCCGTTGCCGGTAAAATTGCAGCTGAAGAATCTCATGAGGCAACGAAGACCAACATCAGCTCGACACTGTTTGACTTTTACCTGCACAGCATCTTGGGGCACGGTAGTCTTGCCTTTCTAGGCCCCAAATATGAAGTTACACTGGCTGAAGTGTGGGAGGCTGCACTTGACATGCTTGGCGGTAAAGGTGCTGGCTATGCTTCAGCTCTTGATGAGCATTACTTGGATGAAGATGCTCGCGCTGCTCTCGCCAAGGGAAAAGAACAACTTGCAAAATTAAGAGCTGAAATGGCAGAAGGGGAACGGTTAGGGAAAACTACTTCATCTATTCCAGTCCAGCCTTCTCCTTCGGCCGAAATCGACATTATTGGCTCCAGTTCTCATTCTCCATCCCTGGTCAAAGTTACAACTGAGATTACAATTACACAGGGTGGAGATGAAGGTGAAGAGAGCGCCGAAGCACAGGCTTATGAGGTTGATATCAGGAAGCCGACTTCTCCAGGTAACTCTACTGTTAATCTTGCCCAAGTAGACTGCTCATTTGCTTCTTATGAGTTCACTGAGCTTCTCGACTATTTCCTGAACCTCAATGAGCCTTTATCTCCTCTCTTTACTGACTTTAACTTCTTTTCTTCTGTAGAGAAAACATCGAGCATTGTTCAAGCTTCCCCTCCTCCAATTATTCCTCCTTCGGTTCTCCAGGTCACTCCTCCGTCTGCCTCTCAACCCGGGTCGCAGGAGGAGCAAATAGAAGCTCTTCATGGCTTAAATGATCCTATTGCTTCTCAAGAACATGGGGGAGAAGGGCTTGGAGAAGGCAATGAGTCTCCGGAGCGAACCACTTTTGATAACATAAAATTATCTGCTCTTGTAACTTCGGGAAGCGAGTCTTCTTCAAGGAGAAGGAGGAAGCGTGCCACTTCGAAGAAGAGAAGGAAAGGCATTCTTGTTTCTGAAGAGGAAACGAAAGTTAATCCGGCAGTAACCCTTTCTCCTTCATCCCCGACTCTCCCAAGCCGTCCTGAAAAGCTGCCTATTAGGTCAGGTGAAGGCTCTAAGGGTGGTGGCAAGAAGAAGTAAGGGGTCCTGCTTCGATTTATCTTTACTTTTTGCTTTTTGCATGTACTGGCCGGAGATTGTGCGGGCACCGACATCCGCTTTTCTTTTCCTTTTTGTTTTGAAACCTGTACAAAATTTTGACAGTATTGAATAAAATGATTCTTTTTGCTTGTACAAACTTCTGTCCGTATTTGAGAATGCATTTACTATTCATTTTTGTACAAGTTTCTTTATATGATATTGCAGTGAGTTTGTGGTATGTTGTTCGAGCGTAATTTTTACCAATGTAGCTATACCATGTTGCCCCTATACCATAAGCTCGTTGTAATATTTTATACTCTGAGGGGATTTGTACTCTTATTTTCTGGAGAATAACTATTCCATAGTTGGAGGAATACTATTCTGCTCAAAATAGAGTACAGCTCACTCCATATGAGTTTTTATGCTTCATCCTTTGAAGATATCACTTTTTCTTTTGTGCTTTCACACACTTTTACCGAGTGAATTCTTCTATGTGGTAAAGCGGGCCTCTGAAGGGCACTTTAACTTCTTTTTGAGGAAGAGTATTTTCGAGAATAGAAGAACCAGTCTTCCTTTGAAAGTTAAAGTGTGCCTTTGAAGAGGGCTTCTTCTCTTTCTTTTTTTTATATTGCGCCTCGGTGGAAGGCTTTTGATCTTTGCTTTGCATTTCTGGTGAAATGCTTCTTTGAAAAGTTGTACCTCTGAGGAGAGCTTTTTCACGTTTCAACACTTGGAAATTTTATTTCAATCTCGGTGAAACGTGTGTCTCCGAAGAGTTGTGCCTCCGAGGAGGGCTTTCCACGTTTCAACACTTGGAAGTTTTATTTTGATCTCGGTGAAACGTGTGCCTCCGAAGAGGTCTTTCTGTTTGATTGCACCTCTGGGAAGTGGTTTTTTGCTTGATTGTGCCCCTGGGAAGGGGTCTTTTTGTTTGATTGCGCCTTTGGGAAGAGGTCTTTTGTTTTTCCCTGTTCGCTGGGAAGCGGGCCTCCGAAGAGTGCTTTTCACATTTCATCTCATGGGAGTGTATCACCGATCAAGGTGAAATGTGTGCCTCTGAGTAGGGTTTTTGCCTGGAAGTTTGGAGTTTCTTTCTCTTGGTTGGACGGATTCACGGGAGTGTATCGACCGATCAGTCCGCAACTTTGTATCGAGAAAGATCTCTCTTTTTCTGGTTTAACCCGCTCGAGGTCTTTTAGCATTTCAACTGTGGTGAAATGGGCCTCCGAAGAGGGATTTTCACGTTTCAACACTTGGAAGTTTTATTTCAATCTCGGTGAAACGTGTGCCTCTGAAGAGGGCTTGTGCCTCCGAAGAGGTCTTTGATTTGGACCCTAAAGAGTAGCATTTGGACTCTAAAGAGTACGTTGGACTCTAAAGAGTACGTTTGGACTCTAAAGAGTAGCATTTGGACTCTAAAGAGTACGTTGGACTCTAAAGAGTAGCATTCGGACTCTAAAGAGTAGCATTTGGACTCTAAAGAGTAGCATTTGGACTCTAAAGAGTACGTTGGACTCTAAAGGGTAGGATTTGGACTCTAAAGAGTAGCATTTGTACTCTAAAGAGTACGTTGGACTCTAAAGAGTAGCATTCGGACTCTAAAGAGTAGCATTTGGACTCTAAAGAGTACGTTGGACTCTAAAGGGTAGCATTTGGACTCTAAAGAGTAGCATTTGGACTCTAAAGAGTAGCATTTGGACTCTAAAGAGTACGTTGGACTCTAAAGAGTAGCATTCGGACTCTAAAGAGTAGCATTTTGACTCTAAAGAGTAGCATTTGGGTCTTTTTATCCTGCGCTTCTTAGCAATTCCTCGCTATCACTTCGAGTACATGTCCCATTTTTTATTTGTTTTTCGCTAGAGAAGTGTGCTTTATTGCTGAGTGAATCCATGGGGCAGATGCAAGTTGCTTCACCGGATGTTCGTTTACACAAACGGCCGTGGTTGGTTAGCAAAAGTTTAAAAACTTTTTATTAGAAAGGTGCCCTCTTTGGTGGAATCCTCAATCGTTTGCAAATCGCACTTCTTTTCGAAATATTTGAATTCGGAACATTTATGGCTTGTCATTTGCTTACTTTGTGATTTGTAGGAATCACTTCGCTTTATGATGTGTCGAATGAGCAAGCTTTACCTTCGCAGCCTGAAATGTTAAATCGACATTGTAGTAATATTTTCATATCGAAATGATACAAGCATTTTTACGGCATTAAGAAACACAAGATTTATAGTTGCTCATTACAGATTCACATCCACTCTACAGTGGTTAACAGTGCAAGAATTACACATCCATAATCATTTTACAAATTTAAGCAATGCTATTAAGTAAAATATGGGTGTAAGTGAATGCTCCCCCAAGATCTCGTGATTCATATGTCAGCCAATGACTAGCTTCTCGGATTCCTGCTCTGTAGTTTTGTTGCCTGAGCTGGATCGATAAGCAGGAAATGGTTGTCCCTGGGTGGACGAGGTTGGGTCAATCCCGTCTTTCTCCACATATTGTTGAAGTTTATTCTGTCTCAGCAATTCTTCAATCACATTCTTTAACTGGCGACATTGGTTAGTATCGTGGCCGGGTTGGTTGTGAAACCGATAGAATTTCCCATTTTGCACTGCACCCCTCCCTATCTCAAGTGGTTTAGGATATTTGACAACATCCTTTGTTGCCAAGAAGATTTTTCCGGTGTATCAGTTAAAGGGGTGAAATCTGAAGGATTAAAACGTCAGGGTTTCTTCCTATTTCCCTGCTTCTTTCCTTCGTCGCTCTCCCTTTTCTGGTATCCAAATCCTCTCTTGTTAGAGATGACATCATTATTCTTGACTTCGGCCACCACTGCTTTTACTGGCATCGAGAGATTTTCTAGGCGTATGAATTCATCGGCCTTTTTATAAAACTTCTCGAGTGAGTTTAGTTCCTTCATTTTAAGCCACATCCCAAATTCACTTGACTTGTCGATGTCCCGCATTAGGTATGTTAGGATCATTCGGGGCTCTGCGTTGTCTACCTCGGCTAAAGCTATATTAAAACGGTACAAAAAAGACTTGATGGGTTCTCCGGGTACTTGTTCTAGGCCGGACAGTGACATTATATCTTTTTCCTTTGACGCATACAACCTGAATTGTTCTTTAAATTTTCGGGCTAAATCGGAGAATTGGTCTATGGATCGAACTGGTAGCATGGTTGACCAAAGCAAAGCCACCCCTTCTAAATATACTCGAAAATATCGGCATTTAATCTCATCCGATGCTCGTGCCCCAGTCATATGCCAATCGTATCTGTATAGAAATTCATTAGGGTCACTTGTCCCTCGATAGGCCGGGATGGTAGGAGGTACAAATTTCCTGGGAAACTCCGCCTTTAAAATCTTTTCGGTGAACGGAGTCTTGCTCGGAGCGAACCCCCAATCATTTTCATCCTCATGCCTCTGCATGCTTTCTTTCATGATTGAGCGAACCATTCCTGATAGATACTCCTCATCGTTTAGAGGCTTTGCCTGGCAGAAGTTAGCTGCACTTTTGGAAGTTTGAAAAGTTGGCTGTGGCCTTGACCCTTCAGCTTGGGAAGGTGCCCTTGCAGCGGTGCCGTCTGCTCTTTGAGGAATACCTTTCTCTTGGGAGTCACGGGCATCTTCGGCAAAGATTGTTTCATTGTCTTGTCGTTGGTGATTTGTCTCAAGTAAGGCGTTTAACCTATCCAAAATCAAGGCATTCTGGGCTTCCAACTGTACATTCTGGGCATTCAACTGCTGACTTAGCCCCAAAACTACAGCGTCCAATTCTGCCCTTGTAATTCCAATAGTTGGAGCTGTCTTACTTAATGGAGGAGAAATGGCAGTGCTTTCAAGAACATCATCGAGGCTAACAGATCTACGCTTTCTTCCAGGGCCATTATTTCTGACAGAATAAACTTCAACAAATGACAGTTACCGACCCAAAAGGTTGCCGACCTAACGCTTTAGCAAGGTTGCCGATCCAACTGTCTAAAATAAGGAGGCTACAGACTTAACAGGAATGCCAACCTAAGGCCAAAAAGGGATACCGACTTAAGAGAGATGCCGACCTAATGCTTTAATGTGTGTACCAACCTAAGACTTAAAGAACGCCGACCCAAGATAGCTACCGACCTAAGACGCAGCCGACCTATGACCAATGTTAAGTCGGTCACGACCTAAGCAAAGGAAGGTAAGTTCAATGCAGCTACTTGGCACAGTGGCCTCTTAACTCGTACACGATCCAGGACTTACCAGTTGGGCCGTGACTTGCGACTTACCAAGATAACTCATCCACGACCTAAAGCGACTGAATATAAGCCCGATGCCATATTACTGAGAAGAGGTTGTGTTGACTCGGAGGCGACCTAGGACTTATGCAAGGGAACCTTTGTGAAACCATGGAGGGGCCAGATTAGTTGGCCACGACTTACCTTAGACCGGCCATAACTTACCTTAGACCGGTCACGGCTTACGACCTAAGGGGGAAGATTTTCCTATAAATACCAACCTACCTCAAACATGAAGAGGACTTTTGGCTGACCTCTTTAAGCGTCGATACTCTGCTGAATCCTCGACTCACTCGACACTTCAAGTACGAAAGGCATCTCAACTAACTTCGAGAGGAAATCTAACGCAATCTACATGGATTTAAAGAATTCTTCTACATCAAAGTTCTAGTTGTTTGTCTCATCGAAATTGTAATTGAAGATTGTTGTAAAGTTGTAATCGATTCAGTAATAAAGAGAATTAAAGTGGATGTAGGCTTACCCTAAGCCGAACCACTATAAAAACAGTTGTTTTTTTCTGCTTTCTCGGTGATTTCTCTACTTGTTTTAGTTCCCGTGTACACGGGTGGTGCTTTCGCTCAACTTCAATCTACACCGGGGTGTTAGCGTCTGATTTTTACGTTAACAGATAGGTTA
Organism: Allium cepa; assembly: GCA_030765085.1. Classification (NCBI taxonomy): domain Eukaryota; kingdom Viridiplantae; phylum Streptophyta; class Magnoliopsida; order Asparagales; family Amaryllidaceae; genus Allium; species Allium cepa. The sequence goes on from CM060928.1 coordinate 1,037,069,993, forward strand.
TCCACTCGTTCTCGCAAATACCTGGTCTTCACCACCGGTCGTCAAATGATATCCATAACGTCGTATCATTATTGGGAATGAGTTATATGACACAATGTCCTCTCCCGGCTAAACCGAATAATGAGCGCAATATTTAAAAACATATGGATAATGGGTCCTCAATTAAGTCACAACTTTAAAATTCAAATCTATCTTTTAAATGGTTTAAACAAATTACCATTTCAATCTTTAAACAAAAAGATTCATTCACAAAATTCACCCAGTTTCACAAAGATCCATTCACGGATTTCAAAACAATTTCCATTTCGATTGGATTAACTCATTTAATTTTTAAATCAAAGATTTAACTCATAGCTTTCAAAACCCGTTTTCGAAGATTCATCCATAACTTGGAAAACCATTTTCAATTCAAACTTGGAATTCCTTTAATACAAATTGGAAATTCATTTCTTATATGGAAGCTTTTATCATTTGAAAACAAAAGGTTTTCTTTTTGTAAAAATCCGATTTCATTTATACAAGTTAAAAACCTTCGGTTAATTCAAATTCTCAAAACCATACTTTTAAAATGGTTTAAATTCATTTAAACTTGTATAACCTTTTTACATCATAAATTCTCAATATAGAATTCAATTTCAATTTTATATTTTCTGAATTCAAATTTAAATCAAATTTCAAAATTGAATCAAGTTATTCAAAAATAACTTTATCTTCGAAATTCCTTTTCAAAAGCCTTTCACTTTAAATCCGATACATTTCCAAAACCATTTGGATTTAAAATTCAAATTCAAAACTATTTTAAAAATCTCCGACTTAACCGATTTCCATGTGCAATCCACATTTGTGTGTGTATAGTGTAGTCCAGGGGTTTAACACAAAAGTGCAACATCATCAGTCATTACAGATACAATCACAGCAATATCGATAAGCGGTATAATCCTATAACGCTTATCTATATACGCAGAATCACGGATTGATAATATAAATCCATTATAAATAAATAAATTACATTCATCACAGCTTGAATTAAAGCAATTTACATCACAAAGCATCATACAGTAAAGAATATAAAACAATTCACAGCATCCAATAGAATACGGTCGTCCATAAGTAAAGCCAATTAAAATATCTGATTAATCTAAACCAGAATCATTTGCCTATGGATAATTCCTAATCAAGGTTAATTAATAATTAATTAATTACAAACATTTAATTAATTATTCTTTAATTCATCATTAATTACCCTTTAATTAATAATTAATCCTTAATTAATTATTCTTAATTAATTACAGTAATCAATTACTCCTTAATTAATGATTATTTCTTAATCACTTTAAATAATTAACCGTCAATTAATTATTCTTAATTTAATCACCTTAGTTAATTAACCACATTAATTAATTATTCTTTAAAGTAATTAACCCTTAATTACTTGGTAAATAAATCTTTAATCATTAATTACCATTCTTAATTACTTCCATTTAAGTAATTATTTTTAATTAATCAATCATTAATTATTTGATTAATTAACTTGAATTGTCAATTAATTCTATTACTTCCATTAAGTAATTTACTTCAAGTAATTAATTTCTTTAACAAATAAAATTTAACTTAACCTTGAAAACTTAATTAACAATTATAAAACATCCTTAATATTAACTTGTTGAAATATCATTAAGTTTATTTAAAATAAACTTTAAAAATAAAAGCTATGTTTATTAAAAACCGTTTTAAAACTTGGCTAATTAAAAAGAATTTATTTAAAAAAAATCCTTCTTAACTAATTCTTAAACTTGGAAATCATTTAATATAAGAAGAAAATTGATTAACCAGATTTAACAAGATTTAAATTTTTTTTAAACTTGATTTTTCTTTCAATTTTAAAACTGGTTCTGGATGAGATATGGTGACCGGTTTAGGTGGAATAGTGGATACTAGTTTGGAATTTGAGGAAAAGGGATTTATGAAATTGGGAACGTAAATCAATTTGTGATTAATCGAGAGAGATCTATAAATATTACGTTGGTTATATTGGAATTGAAAAAATATTTTTATCGAGAAGTTGAATTTGTTTAAAAGAGGATTTTTACTCATTAAACTAGGTAATTTAAACATGCTTAGCATAAAGTATTTCAAAAAATTAGTTATTTAAATATTTAAATTTGTTAGAATGAAATCCTAAGTTTTATAAACAAGTTATGTAAATCAATTAGAAATTTTATAAATAAATTGGAAGTAGCTATTGAAGTTTATTTTAAAAAGTGCTTGATATTTTAAATAATTATTTAACCATATATTTGATTTTATTTTTATTGTGTATATTATTCATAAGCAAGTAATTGGAATTTATTTATAAATACTCCCAAGATTGTGATCCAGTTTTGTTAAATAGATGATATTGTATAGTGAAGTGTTTATGGGATTTTTTGAAATTTAGGGAATTTCCAAAATAGTTAGACTTGGAAACTTCAAAAATGAATCTGAATTCATTAAAGAAATTATAAATGGTTTATGAATAAGTATAGTCGTTAAATTTTAGAAAATTGTTGAGGGAATTAATAAACTTCTGAAGATGTACGAGATGAGTATAGAATATTTCCTAAGTGTGGATAACAAAAGGATGATTTTAGGAAATAGGCTAGTGAATTTTCTCCTAGGTATTGCGAGTGGGTTTTGAAGATATTTTAAGTGTAAAACAACTGATATAGAAATATTTTCCTTAGTGTTATTGATTGAATCCGGAAATATTCTAAGTATTGAAATGGTTTTAAAATATCCTGTTATGTATACAAGTATTTAAAATTGTTATCGAATGTTGAATTTTTGGAAGGGATTGGGGGATATATATATATATATATATATATATATATATATATATATACATATATATATCTTTGTAAAGATATTTCGAAATAAGTATTTTGGAAAATTTATAATATGGCCTAGTGACTGCTTTTGTGTGTAAATTTGATGGTTAAATAACTGACTATCAAATCTGGCCAAATTCGTTAATCGTTTCGAAGAGACCGGGATCAGATTTAATTATCCGAAAACCATTTTTGTCCAGTTTGTGTGTGCCAATTGTGATATCTCAAGATAATGGAGATGGTGGTCTTGAAGGAGATTCGGCTTGTCCAAACCCAGAACAACTTGTATGGGTGAATTTTATCATTGCATTGTTTCCTAGAAGGCGGTGTTAGCATTCCAAGAATGAATGCTATTCTATAGGTAAAATGAAGCCTCATGCTCATCAAACGGGAATGACTAAAATAGTGGAGATACAGCAGGGCTAAGTGGTCCGCACCCAAGTAGGGTATGTATGTTTTCACTCTTCTAGATACACTCGGATATGGTTGTGCGTGAAGAAGAGAGTGCTCGATTAGGGTGGGAACAGCCGGGGTGATAACATATTCGGTACTATCTAGGTTAAGAATAGACCGGTCTTATGTTGGAAGGGGATCTAGGCGAGATCATCGGTACATTTTTCTCGAGGTGTACTGTGATAGGCGGTATCCCTATAGCCTAGTCAGTGTGTGGTATCCAATATCCACTACGAGCCTATACGGTTTCGATTGTGCCCAACTATGTTGAAATGTGACATGCAAGCATTTCTGCTATTTTATAATTTAATTTCTATAAACACTATTATAATATCAGATGATTTTGATATTAAATGTTTTGGTTATTGTAAATAAAAACCCATCGTGTTATGTGTGACGTGGTCTTGCAAGAGACCTTTGTTTCTCATAGGATTTTGATATAAGTAACAATTTAAATTGAGCGTGTTTTATCATGCTAGTTCCCCAGACTGACTCAGGTGTTATTTTATTGTTATACTCGGGTCAGACCAAGTATTAAAATTCAGGATAAGGTACTATGGAGCTTAGGAGCAGAGCTGGATGACAGAGACGTATTCCACGTACTTGATTATATTCCGCTGTGTGTGTTAGGCTGTATAGTCCGCTGTGTGTTTTGGTCACTGCCGGCACCCTATGTTTTACGGCATAGAGTCGAAGAACAATGTTTTAAGGCATAAAGTCGAACTATTTTGTTTTAGGGCGTAGAACTGAAGCACTATTTTTTCGACGTTAATAGTTAATACCATAAGTGACTTATTTAGATGATAATGACAAGCGGCATTGATGCTGCTACTCTTTAATTCAATGCCGGTGAGGCTTTTTTTGTGCTAAATAAAAGTATGTTTTAAAGAGGCAAGATAGCCTATGTTTAAGAAGGTCGATAACCTTATGATTTCGGCAGTTAGCTACGTGCTTTATAAAATCAAGTTTTTGTTTTATAACCTTAAATAGAGGTTTAACATTGTATAGTGCGGCATGAATGCCGCATATTTTCTGTAGTAACAGTGGTGAGCCACAAGTTTTATTTGATGTTGTTCATTGGGGATACAAATGTAGATTAACTTTGACACACTATATGGTCTAGAAATTAACATTGTTCATTGGGGATACCAATGTATATCATATTGACACCATTGTTTAATGAATCAATATTAATCATTGGGGATACCAATGTATTTAATTTTAAAATTTTGGCACAGATCATTGGGGATACGAATGTATATCATTTTGAGATGTATAAGTTTAAGCGGTATTCAACCTAATTGTGGACGTCAATAGGCATAGGTTGAACATTTAGGTTAAATATGGATTAGATTGATAAGTGATAGGTTCATAGTTAACCTAGAAAAACTACATAATGTGTGATGGATAGTCCACATTATGCAGGATATGAATAGTCTCTATATTGTTAATGAAGGATTTATAGTCATCCTAGGAAAACTATAGGATGTGGGATGGATATCCACGTCATTTTAAATAAATGAAATATATGCGATGGATAGTCCACATACTTTGATAATGAAACCATATGCGATGGGTAGACCATATGGTAGGGGACGGGTAATCCAAATAATGATTGCATGTGAAATTAGTAGCGTAAATAAATATAAAATGGATAATCATTTAAAATTAAGATGCATAGTCAGACGAGAATTAAGATGGATAGTCAGATGAAATCAAGATGGATAATCTTATGAATTTGGACAGGTAATCCAGTATATGTTGCATGACTGAAAATGCTTATTTTTTATATTCTAACCATTATGGATGCAAGAGCACAGTATGTGGTTAATGTGTTTTGGTTAAAATACTAGTGATGAGAAAACTCATTGCACTCAACGACATAGTCACTAGATATCTATTTTTAGTTTGAGATGATAGGTTATTTTTCATACCACACCGTTTGTTTTGACCTGAAGTTTATGTTTTTCCCCCTAAACTCTCGGGTACCCATTTGAGCAGGTCGGGAGTAAGGGATTTTCAAATTTCTAGTTAGATGAATAAGCTTCCAAATATGTGCAAGAGGCAATCTAGCTATATTAGAAGTTCTTATTTATCCGCTCTGTCGTTTTGGATGTAATGAGAAAGTTTTATAATTGCTAAGTATTAGACTCTGATCAACCAATATGGCCTCTTCAGATGTGGCTCTTGATGTATTTTATAATAATTATATTTTCTCTGAATGTGGGATTACTAATGCGATTATGTAATGAATATGAAATGTTATTTATGAAATGCAATGTGAAAATGTGTTATTTAATTGTGTTTGAAAATTTTCACATTCATGTGTTTTGATTATCGATATAATTAACATAGATATATTTTATCACCGGAATTAATACTATGGAGGACTTCAGCATCTATAGCACTTAGTTTCAGTCCTCAAAGTGGGGGATGTTACCTACGTAAATGACATAATACAACTATCTATCTAAAACTTTCTCCAAATGATGGTCGAAATAACGATTTGTAACAACAGTTTTTCTGAACAATTGTAATAAACTTATTTTTAACAATTGCTTACTTTTGCCAGTTGTAATAGAGATATATGTCAACTTATTAGTTTGACCATTGTATATCTTTATATAGATATTTACAACCACTTATTTGCATTAAATTTTTGAGTATGTTCACAATTTCTTAAGATATTATAATAATTGGTAATTTATATTTAATAGAAAATATTTAATAATTGATCATTTATAAATGAAATTTTTAGTTAATAATTTAAAAACGATAACTTAAAAAGTTAATAATTTATAATCTACTATATTTAATAATTGTTGAAAATAATTTGTAATTTCAAATTATTTTTAATAATTACTAATATATTACAATTAATTATAAATAAATAATAAATTAATAAATAATCTATAAGAATAATGTGCAAATAATAATATATACTTAATAGTCTTAATAATTTATTATAATTGATAATTCATAAATAATAATTCATAAATAATGAGTAATAATTTTAAATTAATTTTTATTATGTAAAAGTCTATAATTTATAATTTGTATATCATAATAAACGATAATTAATATTTAACATCTAATAATTTAAAATTGATAATGCATAATGATTTGTAGTTAGTTAATTATAAAACAAAAGCTAATTGGTTTCGTAGAGTTCTAAATACATAAGTTAGCAAAAATTCAAAAGTCTACAAAAATTAGAAAACTAATATCACTTAACACTATATGAAGTATTATTATTTGTAGCATTAAAAGTAATCGTTTGATTAATGTGATACTTAAATGTATTTTAAAAAGTAAATATAAATAAATTAAAATTTTATCCTAAATTTTCATCTTCCCACCAATTGTTTTTCATCGCCCCGCTTTTGCAAAGTGGTAAAAAAAATTGTTCCGCTTCAGTTTAAAAAACTTTAAGTTTCGGATTCTAAATCAACATAACTTATATCAAGTCTCCCTCATCTCAAGCTCTCCCCTCCCTCTCCTTGCTCTGCTCCACCAACCTCTCCTTTGGACTAAATACAAACACGAATCCACCACCTTCATAATGCTAATCCCCTTCCCCAACATCATTTATCATCTATAACCCTAATTCCCAACCTTCTCAACGCTTGCTAATTTAGCTTCTACTAAAAGAAAAGATAATTTCTACTTTAAGAAATTTGATTTCTACTTTAGTGATTCAATTTCTTTAATTTCTACTTCAGGGATCTGATTCCTACTTCAGGCGATTTTGTTCTCTAATAATACTTTTATTATTCTCATCAAAAATTCTTTTGTTCTTCCTAGGAATATTACAGTTGGACAGTAATCTCATTTCCCTTGTCATTTAGATGTTTCAATTTTGTGAGAAAAATATTTGGTAGAAATTGATTGAAATAATGATCTATTATTAGTTCTAGTTTATTAAATTTCGATTTTACTTTGCATTTTTTATTAATTTATATTTTATGTATGAAAGGGAATTAATCCATTATGGCAATATTATGGACTCTATACTAATTCATAATGTTGCTAATTATTGATATAGAATGTTATTCACTCATTATTATACTTTACTTCTAGGTTTAAAGTCTAGAATTACATGAGGAGAAAATTATATGTCGAGCAAAAACTGATTAAATTTTATCGGTTATAGTAAAAATTTTGAATAGGCGTGACACATCAACATTCGCAATATAACAAAGAAAAAATAACATATGCTTGGATGGAAGGTGTGAAGAAGCTCAAGGCATAAGTCTTTGTGCTTTTTAACATTTTATAAGCTTGCTTACAATTTGATTAAATGGTTTTCACTAGAAATATATTTTTATACTACCATGATCTTCGTTCTTACGTCACTACCATGAATGACTTTATTACGTAGTTTACTAAGTTTACTAACTATGCCAAGCATATGTAATTTACCTTCTAATCAGTCCATGTAACTATATCAAACAATTATTGTACAAGCTTTTAAGTTACCTACATTTTCCTTCGTCGGGCATTGAAGAAAACTGTTATTGGTAGTAAACTGTAAATATTATTGTTGTAGGCATTTCCACCCATAGCGTGGTGAATACAAAAAGGTGTCAATGAGCATAGAAATGCTTGGAATGTGCATAATAAAGTCGTCATTATGTAATTTCAAGGGCAAGATGAAGTGTGGGGGAAAAATTTGGCATAACCAAATTATGTACACAACGTACTTGTAAAATGTTCCTAAGGTCAAGACATGCGCCAAGGTTGAAACTGCATCTCAATTCAAGCTACGGATTGGATGATACGATCATCTTAAAATCTGTCCACCACCTAACTGATTCAGGCCCCGCCTTAGGAAACTACTACCTATTTAGCAAAATGGAACGTTCAAAGGCATTGGAATATTCTACTTAATGAAAAGTTAGTGGTCCAAGTTTCATTCAACTCTGACTTAAAATGAAGGAGTTATGGCATGAGAACATGTGTAGCTCAAGTTATTGAGAGTCATGCTTCGAACGGAGAGGTCTCTACCCAACCTCACATCGATAAATACCTCATAAACGAGCAAAACCATAGGGGAGAATTGCTGAGCAATAATGGCAGATGAGTTACCACTGAAAATAGAGACCTCCAAACAGAGGCATCGCCAGACAGTGGCACCGCTGAACCGAGGTAACCATCAGGCAAAGAGACCATCAGACAGAGGCACTACCGGACAGAGAAACCTCTAGAAAAGACATCGTCAGATCGAGGCACTATCGAATCTGGGCACTGTTGAACAAAGAGACCACCAGGCATAGAGACTTCTAGACAAAGGCACTGCCAAACTAAGTCACCATAGAAATAAGGCACCATCAGACACAAAAACGACCAGACAGAGAGACCTTTAGACCAAGGCACCACCAGACCGAGGCACTGCCATATGAGGCAACACGGATAAAGAAACCTCCAAACGAGGCACCAATAAACAGTGGCATAGTTGGACAAAGGAAGTGCTAGATAGAGAGATCTCTAGACTGACGCACCGCCAGACAAAGTGACCATTGGACAGAGGCACCATCAAATACAGAGATCATTGGACAGAGAGACCTCCAGACCAAGACATCATCGGATAGAGGCACCACTAGGTAGAGAAACCTCTAGACCGAGGCACTGCCATACCAAGGCACCGCCAAACCGAAGCACCGCCAGGCAGGGACACCGACGAACCGAGGCACCACAAGGCTGAGGCAACATCAGACACCGTCAGACTGAGGCACTGCTGCTCAAGAGCACTACTGAACCAACGTGGCCGAAGCTAGGGTGCCGAATCAAGGATGCCGAGCAAGCTAAAATAGGAAACTCCAGACCAAATTTTGTATAAACGAAAAGTACCAAACCTAGCATATTATACAGGGAAACTGACTTTTTTATTGTCCTGGCATACCTATAACTTCATTCCTATAAAAACAAAAGCATCCAATGGCAACTAAAGAGGGTTTAGGGGAGCCAATATGTAACATTCATACTTTCAACACCGTATAAAAAAAATAAAATTTATTAAAACAAAAATGATTAAATTTTATTTGTGATAATTAGTAATTTAAAAACAAATTTTTATTAATTAAATTTCATATGTTCCTTATTAAAATATTTAATAAGGGCTTCTGCATATCCTCTGCGACATTCCTAAAGTCCTTTATAAAATCTATGAAACACATCATTTGCAAATCCAATGTCGAGTGTTAAAACAACAAAAGCTGATTTTAACACAGGTACATCATTAACAATCAGTAATGTGTTGTTTACTTATGGTTTAGAAATATTTATGTACGATTTAACATTTTTTCTTATAAGCACACACTTCCTCTGCATTTTTACTGACAATCAAACAGCTGATATTTCTATCAAAATATTTGTTCAATTTTGATGATTGTTGAATGAAACTTCTGTATTTATTATTGGATCATATCCCAAAAATCACAAACTCAATATTGCTTCAAGTGACTTTGAGTCACTTTGTTACCATGTGTAAACATTTTACTCTAAATCACTAATTAGAATTTTTTATTTTAACACATATGTACCAAAATATAAAGTCACAGCATATGAAAATTTTGTGAGTACAATCTGAACCAACTTGAGCATATCGAATCGTTAATGTGTTATGTTAATTTCAACAATTGAAATGAATGGTATTATTCTTATCATTGTGGCTCACTTTATTCCAACTACATTTGTCTTTCTCTTAAAGACACATTTGTGGCTAATCGATCATATCTCTTCGAATACAACTATCAAAATTATATTTCGATAACGTACTTGGAATCTATTTCGGATTTGTGCATTATACCATGCAATTAATTGTTTAATTAAACAATCGAGGATTGTTTATTCTTGACATTGACAAGAAACTCGCAGTTTCTCTATAATGTACAAGAATACTCCACATAAAACCTTCCTTTCTCAGAATACTCAAAAGAAAACAGTGAAAACAGTCTCATACGGAAATCAAGTTGCATATACTTATCACATTTTTGACCTTTTCAAATTACATTATTCGTCGGTCAAGGGTGATGCCAGGTAAGTTAGAGCATTGGTTGCATCAAAGCCTTGCCTTGACACTTCATTCTTAACTCTTACAGATTGACAAGCCTACTTCATTAGCTTTTAGTGGTATGTACATGACTAAATACATTCTACAAATGACTGAACACATAAAGCACAATCAATTAATACAGATCACAATTAAGTCACATAAGCGACTGCTAATCCCCTTTTTAAGTAATTGATCCTTTTTATATTTGAAACCTCTTCAAATAGTAAAACTTCTTTTGTCTAGTAAAACTTCCCTTTATCAATTTCTATTATTCATCTGTACTCTTTTCAATAATTCAAAAAGTATTCATATACTGATCTAAAATGGTATAAGTATATTCACACATCACTAACAAGATTCCGTACTATTAACCATTACTTTTTCCACCTATTTAGAAACGATTCCATATTTTTATGTAACATTCCTGGATTTTAGCCAGAATTAATTTGATGATTTATTTAATTTTTGGAATTAGATTATGAATTTAATAGAGAACTAATTTGAATATGTGGGAATAAATATATATAGTAGATTGTGAAAGATAATGGATTATAAATTGAAGAATAAAAATAAAGTTCGTAAAAATAGTTTTTACATTGGGAATTCTAAAATAAAATATATATTGTAAATAAAATTTTAATTTAAAAATTCAGGGATAAATATCTTGTAAATAAAAATTGGATTTGTTAACTTTGTATTTTGAAAAATTAAAGTATATATGTATATAAGATTTTTTATTTGTGCATAATTGATTTTCAAATCATTTTTCTTTATAAAGGTACAAATATAAATATTAATTCATTTAAACTATAAATTTTAAAATTTAAATAAAAAATATAAGTGAGATTTAATAAAAAATTTAAACTACTTTTCTTTTATATACTTGAGAATAAATATAAAGGCTTTGATGTAAATTTACCTTTTGAAAATATAAATATAAGATTTAGAATACATAACTCATAAATTAAAACAATGCAAGGTTTAAACACAATTTAAGTAATATTTGACATTTGTAAAATAAGGAGGTAAATAGAATAACAAGTGAAAGGGTTGAAAATAATTTATAAATAAAATAAAGAAAAGGGTTTAAAAACATAATTCTTAAGTATATAAAAGTATAAATATATGTAAATGTAAAGTTAAATAAAATTTAACGAAGGATATAAACACAAAATATATACATCTTGACATTTGTAAAATGAATTTTTATATATGTTAACAAGTGTAAGCCTTGTTGACAAATGGCAATTTGATTTTTCTTTAAAAATTTAATATAATAACATATTATTAGAAGAAAACCCAACTATTATTAGTTTTCTCAAAACTAAAAACAAAATGTATGAGATCAAATCGAAACACAAAAGCAAAGTAAAACTAGAAAAATGAAATCCAAAACCTGGCAATCAACATTTTAATCAAACTCAACATCAATAACCACTTACATGTTCATATCTGAAGCAAGCTAAGTTTCAAGCAAACAACCTGAATCAAAGATCTGGTTTTAAAAAGAAAATATGAAAATCGAACAAGTATAAAGGAGATTAAGCCTGGGAAATCAAACAAAGCAGTTCAAAATCAAAAATATGTTCATAGTTTACAACCTGGAAGCTTAGATCAAAACAAAAGTAATTCTGTTCAAAAGGAAATCTGAAAACAAAGCATCAAGCTCAAAACAATTCGAAGATCGGGATCAAAGCAATTCAACATCAAGGCAGATTCAATAATTCCAGTTTTAAAAAAAAAATTAAAGTAGTTACAAGCCTATCTCTGTTCTTCATCATGACTGGTGAGCAAACCACTTAACCCTGATTGTAGCTTGATGATTTCTGAAGTGTGATATGAAATGTTTTTGAATGATGGTGTGAACTCGCTTGCATGTTTGAACATATAGATTTAATTTGCATGTCTGGAATAGACATGAATGTCTGCTCCAAATTTTACAGGTTTAAAACTTGTTAAAGAAGGAAATAAAATATGGAAGGAAATTTAAATCCTACTTCTCTGATTCATTCTAGGCTTCAAATGAAATATGTTTGTTTCATCAAGAATTAGGGTTTAAAAAATTTTGAGGGGAATTAAATTAAGTTTGTTTGGAAATTTGAATTTACAGTAAAAAAAATCATAAATATGATAAATTCGAATCTCATAATTAATCGATTCATCCACATCGTCGGGTTTGTCTTGGAAAACCATGATTTTTAAAACAAATTTCAAAATTTTTAGTTTAGTAAATCATGTGAAAAAGTGATATGAACAGAATTGACATTTTTGTCAATTTCTGGTGATCTACGGCAAAATGTAGGTCGTGATTCTTGATGGAGTTAGCTGGAGCATTGGTGAACTTAGGAAAAATATGGATTTAATTTATAAAATGCTGTGGCAATAGGAATTCGTCGATCTTGGGTTTTATGGGCTGTTAGTTTGTCAAAGTTTAAAGGGTTGTTGCGCCGTTGACGAGGCATCGGAAGCAATCGTAGGAAGGGAGATCGGAACGTAGGAGTGTGGTGCTGCTATGGGATGAGCACTGTGGGCTCCATTTGACACGATCATCGTCGGCAAGGGATTTTAGTTATCTGGGTAGATTCCAGTTTGCGGTCGAACAACTCGATTTCGTTTTGCAACTGTTTTGGTTGAACCGGGTGGTCGATCGTGACGAGTTGATCGTGGTCGACTTGTGAGTGGTCGCGATAGTTTCTGGAGGTGATCGAGGCGATGGTGCACGTGCACCATGTGTCACTTACATCTGATGAAGTCTGGGTGGTTGTGATGTTGGGAAGAAGAAGGTGTCTCAAAGTAGTACTTGGGGTAATTTCGATCTGACTCGAGTTTAGGCTCGTGTACTCGTGTGTGTATGTGTGTTAACCGTTTTAAAAATTTTAAAATAAAAAAAGTTTTAAAAACATGGAAGAAGAGAGGCTCGGGTAAATTTGGTTTTTACTCGGGGATTCTATAGTTTTACTCGGGGGTTGGCTCGGGATTTTGGTAGTCAGGCTCGGGTTAGTTGAAATTATTAACTAAGTTTTTAATTTCTAAACAAGGCAAGTTTATATTAATTTCTTGATTTGTTCTTTTATGCTTTATCTAAGTTGGAATTAGTGAAGGACTTTGGAATAAATTTATTAAGATTAAAATGTTTTAAATATATGTATAAGCCTTATTTTTAAAAGTTTATTTTAAATAAACTTAGTAATATTAAGAAGTTAATTATGAAGAGATGTTTTAATTGTTAATTAACTTCAGAGTCTAAGTTAATTTTATTTGTTAATTAAAATAGATTACAAGGTTTATTAAATAAAGATTTCCAATGATAATTAAGGTAATTAACTGAGATAAATGGATTATCTTTTAAGTTTTAAATGATTTATTACTTAATGAAAGTAACTGTTAACTCCTATTTCTGAAGCGACCTAAGACTTACGTGACTTAACGACCTAAAACTTAGGTGACTTAACGACCTAAAAGGTACTAACGACCTAAGGGTGTTAACGACCTAAAAGGTACTAACGACCTAAAGGTGTTAACGACCTAAAAGGTACTAACGACCTAAGGGTGCTAACGACCTAAAAAGTGGGCGACCTAACTACAGCAGCGACCTAAGATCACAAAGCATTCCGCGACCTAATATCACAAAGCACTCCGCGACCTAAGGTCTTTAGCGACCTAGTGCTTTCAGCGACCTATGAAGTGCCGCGACCTAACAACTTAAGGATTTCACAACCTGACGACTTAAAAGGATCAGCGACCTAAAGCATATACGACCTAAGTAATGCCATAGCCTACCGACCTAAGAGCAAAGTGGTCTCAGCAACCTAAATCCCGAACGACTCACGACCTATAATAGGTCGCACGCGACCTATTAATTTGCTCAGAAGAGAACCAAATGCAATCAAGATAAGTCGAATCCCATCTCTTAGGTCGCTGCCGACCTAGTGACTTATTCAGGGCAAGTTCTAATATAGCTAATACAAGTGATTCCTTATGTCGTGGCCGACCTATGACCTACGACCTACCTTAGGTCGTGCGCGACCTAAGACTTGGAGATTGAACTTCGCCCAGAACCACTCCTATAAATACAGCCCTAACTCCAACTAGCGGGGGGACTTTTTGGCCAATCTCTTCAAGCGCCGATATTCTGCTGAATTCTCCACTCACTCAACACTTCAAGTACTCCAAACACCAAGGACACTACTACGATCTCCAAGAGAAAATCTACATCATTCAACATGAATTCGGAAGATTATTCTCCATCAAAGTTTGATCTACTAGTCTAAAGTGTGTTGTAATTGAAGGTTATTGTAAAGTTGTAATTAATTCAGCAATAAAGTGAATTAAAATGGACGTAGGCTTACCCTAAGCCGAACCACTATAAAAACTGTTGTCTTTTCTGCTTTCTCTGTGATTTTTCTACTTGTTTTAGTTCCCGTGTTCACGGGTGGTGCTTTCACTCAACTTCAATTTACACCGGGGTGTTAGCGTCAGATTTTCACGTTAACATTTTTGGTGCTTTCATTGAGTGCTGAACTCAGGGTTGCTTTCATTTTTGCTTCGCAAAGGTTTGTAGAAAGAATCTCTTTCAAAACCAAAGCTCTGTCAGAAATAATGGCCCTTGGAAGAAAGCGTAGATCTGTTAGCCTCGATGATGTTCGTGAAAACACTGCCATTTCTCCTCCATTAAGTCAGACAGCTCCAACTATTGGAATTACAAGGGAGAATTGGACGCTGTAGTTTTGGGGCTAAGTCAGTAGTTGAATGCCCAGAATGTACAGTTGGAAGCCCAGAATGCCCAGAATGCCCAGAATGCCTTGACAATGGATAGGTTAAACGCCCTGCTTGAGACAAATCACCAACGACGAGACAATGAAACAATTTTTGCCGAAGATGCCCGTGACTCCCGAGAGAAAGGTATTCCACAAAGAGCAGACGGCACCGCTGCAAGGGCACCTTCCCAAGATGAAGGGTCAAGGCCACAGCCAACTTTTCAAACTTCTGAAAGGGCAGCTAACTTCTGCCAGGCAAAGCCTCTAAATGATGAGGAGTATCTATCAAGAATGGTTCGCTCAATCATGAAAGAAAGCATGTGGAGGCACGAGGATGAAAATGATTGGGGGTTCGCTCCGAGCAAGACTCCGTTCAGCAAAAAGATTTTAAAGGCGGAGTTTCCCAGGAAATTTGTACCTCCTACCATCCCGGCCTATCGAGGGACAAGTGACCCTAACCAATTTCTATACAGATATGATTGCCATATGACTGGGGCACGAGCATCGGATGAGATTAAATGCCGATATTTTCCAATATATTTAGAAGGGGTGGCTTTGCTTTGGTTCACCAAGCTACCAGTTCGATCCATAGACCAATTCTCCGATTTAACCCGAAAATTTAAAGAACAATTCAGGTTGTACGCGTCAAAGGCAAAAGATATAATGTCACTGTCCAGCCTAGAACAAGCACCCGGAGAACCCATCAAGTCTTTTTTGAACCGTTTTAATATAGCTTTAGCCGAGGTAGACAACGCGGAACCCCGAATGATCCTAACATACTTAATGCGGGCCATCGACAAGTCAAGCGAATTCGGGATGTGGCTTAAAATGAAGGAACCAAACTCACTCGAGAAGTTTTATAAAAAGGCTGACGAATTCATACGCCTAGAAAATCTCTTGATGCCAGTAAAAGCAGTGGTGGCCGAAGTCAAGAATAATGATGTCATCCTTAACAAGAGAGGATTTGGGAACCAGAAAAGGGAGAGTGACGAAGGAAAGAAGCAGGGAAATAGGAAGAAACCTCGACGTTTTAATCCTTCAGATTTCACCCCCTTAACTGATACACCGGAAAAAATCTTCTTGGCAACAAAGGATGTTGTCAAATATCCTAAACCACCTGAGATGGGGAGAGGTGCAGTGCAAAATGGGAAATTCTGTCGATTTCACAACCAACCCGGCCACGATACTAACCAATGTCGCCAGTTAAAGAATATGATTGAAGAATTGCTGAAACAGAATAAACTTCAACAATATGTGAAGAAGGACGGAATTGACCCAACCTCGTCCACCCAAGGACAACCATTTCCTGCTTATCGATCCGGTTCAGGCAACAAAACTATAGAGCAGGAATCCAAGAAGCTGGTCATTGACTGACATATGAATCACGAGATCTTGGGACAGCATTCACTTACACCCATATTTTACGTAATAGCATTGCTTAAATTTGTAAAATGATTATGGATGTGTAATTCTTGTACTGTTAACCACTGTAAAGTGGATGTGAATCAGTAATGAGCAACCATAAATCTTGTGTTTCTTAATGCCATAAAAATGCTTGTATCATTTTGATATGCAAATATTACTATAATGTCGATTTAACATTGCAGGCTACGAAGTTAAAGCTTGCTCATTCGACACATCATAAAGCGAAGTGATTCCTACAAATCACAAAGTAAGAAAATGACAAGCCACAAATGTTCCGAATTCAAATACTTCGAAAGAAGTGCGATTTGCAAAAGATTGAGGATTCCATCAAAGAGGGCACCTTTCTAAAAAAGGTTTTAAACTTTTGCTAACCAACCACGGTCGTTGGTGTAAACGAACATCCGGTGAAGCAACTTGCATCTGCCCCGGGGATTCACTCACCAATAAAGCACACTTCTCTAGCAAAAACAAACAAAAAATGGGACATGTACTCGAAGTGATAGCAAGGAATTGCTAAGAAGCACAGGATAAAAAGATACAAATGAGTCCAACGTGCTCTTTAGAGTCCAAATGCTTCTCTTCGGAGACCAAATGCTACTCTTTAGAGTCCAAACGCTACTCTTTAGGGTCCAAATCAAAGACCTCTTCGGAGGCACAAACTCTCTTCTAAGGCACAACTCTTCGGAGGATAAAGACCTCGAGCGGGCTTAGCCAGAAAAAGAGAGATCTTTCTCGATACAAAGTTGCGGAATGATCGGTCGATACACTCCCGTGAATCCGTTCAACCGAGAGAAAGAAACTCCAAACTTCCAGGCAAAAGCCCTACTCAGAGGCACACGTTTCACCGAGATTGAAATAAAACTTCCAAGTGTTGAAACGTGAAAAGCCCTCTTCGGAGGCCCATTTCACCAAAGTTAAAATGCTAAAAGAGCTCGAGCGGGCCAAACCAGAAAAAGAGAGATCTTTCTCGATACAAAGTTGCGGAATGATCGGTCGATACACTCCCGTGAATCCGTCCAACCGAGAGAAAGAAACACCAAACTTCCAAGCAGTAACCCTACTCAGAGGCACACATTTCACCATGATCGGTGATACACTCCCGTGAGACGAAATGTGAAAAGCCCTCTTCGGAGGCCCGCTTCCCAGCGAATAGGGAAAAATAAAGGCCTCTCCCAAGGGGCAGAAACAAAAAGACCTCTTCCCAGAGGCACAATCAAACAAAAAAGACCTCTTCCTAGAGTCAGAGACAAAAAGACCTCCTCCCAGAGGCACAATCGAACAGAAAGACCTCTTCGGAGGCACACGTGTCACCGAGATTGAAATAAAACTTCCAAGTGTTGAAACGTGGAAAGCCTTCCTCGGAGGCATAACTCTTCGGAGGCACACGTTTCACCGAGATTGAAATAAAACTTCCAAGTGTCGAAACGTGAAAAATGCCCTCCTCAGAGGTACAACTTTTCAAAGAAGCAAAGATCAAAAAGCCCTTTACTGAGGCGTAATAAAAAAAAGAGAAGCGCTCTTCAAAGACGCACTTTAACTTTCAAAGGAAGAATGATTCACCTATTCTGGAAAATACTCTTCCTCAAAAGAAATTAAAGTGCCCTTCAGAGGCCCGCTTTACCACATGGAAGAATTCACTTGGTAAAATGTGTATATGCATAAAAGAAAAAGTGATATCTTCAAAGGATAAAGCATAAAAAACTCATATGGAGGGAGTAGTACTCTATTTCTAACAAGATAATATTCCTCCAAGTATGGAATGATTATTCTCCTGGAAATAAGAGTACAAGTCCCCTCAAAGTATAAAGTATTGCAACGAGCTTATGGTATAGGGGCAACATGGTATAGCTATATACAACATGGTATAGCTACATTGGTAAAATTATGCTTGAACAACATACCACAAGCTCACTGCAATATCATATAAAGAAACTTGTACAAAAATGAATAGTAAATGCATTCTCAAATACAGACAGAAGTTTGTACAAACGAAAAGAATCATTTTATTCAATACTGTCAAAATTTTGTACAGGTACAGGTTTCAAAATAAAAAGAAAAAGAAAAGCGGAGGCCGGTACCCGCACAATCTCCGGCCAGTACAAGCAAAAAGCAAAAAAGCGATATAAAAAGCACAGGACCAAAGCCATCATTTCTTCTTCCTTCCGCCTTTTGAGCCTGCGCCTGGCCGAATGGTTAACTTCTTAGGCCGGCTTGTAAGAGTAGGAGAGGAAGGGGAAAGGGATACAATAGGTTCTTCTCCCGCTTGTGTCTCGCTAGCAGAAGCCTCCTTCTTCTTCTTAGAGACTCCATGCTTCCCTCTCTTCCTGGAAGAAGACCCACTACCTAGAGAGAAAAGTGTAATTAATGGTTCATCATCGGAACCAGTTGGTTCTAGAGTCTTCTCACTCCCTTCAGTTTCTTCTCCCCTGTGTTCTTGTGAAGCAATGGGATCGTCCAAGTCTTGGAGAGCTTCTATTTGCTCCTCTTGTGATCCTGGTTGCGTGGCAGAAGAAGGTGTGACCTGAAGAGACGGAGGAGGAATAATTGGAGGAGGGGAAGTTTGAACAATGCTCGATGCTTTCTATACAGAAGAAAAGAAGTTAAAGTCAGTAAAGAGAGGAGATAAAGGCTCGCTGAGGTTTAGGAAATAGTCAAGAAGCTCATCAAGCTTGTAAGAAACAGATGAGCAGTCTACTTGGGCAAGATTAAGAGTAGAGTTACCTGGAGAAGTCGGTTTCCTGACATCAACCTCATAAGCCTGCGCCTCGGCACTCTCGTCGCCTTCATCTCCACCCTGTATGCTTGTGATCTCAGTTGTAACTTTAGCTAGGGATGGAGAATGAGAGCTGGAGCCAATAATGTCGTTTTCGGCCGAAGGAGAAGGCTGGACTGGAATAGTTGAAGTATTTTTTCCTAATCGTTCCCCTTCTGCCATTTCAGCTCTTAATTTTGCAAGTTGTTCCTTTCCTTTGGCAAGAGCAGCGCGAGCATCATCATCCAAGTAATGCTCCTCAAGAGCTTATTCGGCATAGCCAGCACCTTTACCGCCAAGCATGTCAATTGCAGCCTCCCACACTTCAGCCAGTGTAACTTCATATTTGGGGCCTAGAAAGGCGAGACTACCGTGCCCCAAGATGCTGTGTAGGTAAAAGTCAAACAGTGTTGAGCTGATGTTGGTCTTTGTTGCCTCATGAGATTCTTCAGCTGCAATTTTACCGGCAATGGCCTCATCGCGCTCTCTTTCAGTCTTGGAACGTTGAAGCTTTAGCATTTGAATTTCCGCCTCCTAAGAGTTTACTTTCTCCTGTAACTATGTAACCTCAGCACGATACCTTCCCGCTGTTTTCTGCTCAGCTTCAAGTTGTGCCTCGGCATGTCGCTGAGCTGCGTGAGCATCGCGAACTTGCTTCTGAAATACTTCTTCTTTTTGAGTATATGTAGTAGAAGAAGTAGCAAGCTCTTGTTTAAGTTCCTCAACTTTCGCCTCAAGCTCCTCATTGTAAGTAGTGATTCTCCTCATTTCGGTATCGTGCTGCTCGAGAACCTTCTGCCATTCGGCCTTATCATTCTCCATAGTAAGCATGGCCTCTATATTCGCACGGTTGACCCTTTGAAGCTCGTCAACAAGCTTTTGCCAGTTCGACATCCTTTCAATATCAAGCCTGACGGCATCGAGATTTCGCAACATGGCAGGCTTGTCGATAGGGACCAAATCAAGATCGAACCGCACTCCCTTTAGGCACCAGTGCAGGAACCGGCTTTGCAGAATAGCCGGACCCGGTCCAACTTGGAATTTGGGCCTGCTGATTCTTGTCTGAATGTCTGTTTTCCCGAGAGCAGGAGAGTCGGAAGGAATGTCAAGTGAGATAGAGGCAGTGACCTTTTCAGGAGTGGTAGTTGCATGCTTCTCACCGTGCCTGGCACGCTTGCTTGGGTCTTCAACTGTATGACTTTTCCCTCGGTCATCATGAGATTTTCTTTTTTGAGAGTCGTCACCTCTCTGGGAAGAATCATGGCGCTCCTCCCTTTCTTTTCTCTCATAACGCTCTTCTTGAGCCCTCCTCTCCTGAGCCTTTCGGACGTCTCTCTCTTCATCGGTTTCTTTGTAAACAGGAAGGTAGCGCCTATAATCATATTGACTATGCCTCCCGTAGCGCTGAAAGTCGTCATAGTAGGAACCGCTGTGTCCCATCGGAGAATCTGAAATAAAAAAAAGAGAGAAAAGTCTTAAAAGTCTTCAGAGAAAAGAAGTGTAACTGTAGAATCTTCAAAGTACAAAGAGTTAGGAGCATAAAAGTGCCGAAAAATTCTAAGTGTGTGTAATGTGCAAACTACGCGCGTCAAACTACGAACCACTCTTCGATCGAGGAGGAATCGTTGGGGTAGTAATTAACGTCAACTCTTGAGTCGACGGAGTCTGTTGCAGAGTAGAAGTCGCCTCAACTACTGAAGAAGAAACCCTGGTGGTAACGGGGTTGTCTTTAAAGAGCTCCTGTCAAGTGACAAACAGGTCGCTCAACCCTTCGAAAGTGTCGTCTCCACTCTGTTTGACAGGGCTTGTTCTCCCAGCTTCTTCGTCACCAGACTTCTTTGAATGTGGAGGAGATTCCTAAGGCTCTTCTTCTTCAGTGATCGGGGCAAGTTTGCCAGATGACCTCGCGACATCAACAGAAGTGGAGCACTTCACTAGAGAAGCCTCAGAGGCAGGTTCTTTCGGTATGGGTGCATCGGTAGAAACTGGGGCATCCAATGCTTGGGCTGGGGAGAATGGGACTTCATGAGGGTGTGTAGAGCGAGAGGTATGCAAAAGTCCATACTGATGCAAAAATTCGTCTTTCAACAGAAATTGAATGCTTCTCTCCTCAACTGGCACGGCCATAAGCCTCTCAAAAGTTGGTTTATGACTGGAATCCCTAGAAGGAGGAGGAAGCGCTGAAAAGTAAAAGGTGAAGTTAACATTTGACAACTCAGGCTATGAAAAGCTCAGAGAAAAACATCAGGAACAAAGATAAATGCTCTTACTTCCTACTCTCCAGATAGCATAGAATCCCGGAGGACAGCGAACGAAGAAAAATTGACCTAGAAAACCGTGAGCACTTTCGGGAAGGCCGATTATTAGTTTACGGTTCCTAGCGCTTCTCACAAGAATGATGGAGGGATGGTCTTTATTTTTGGCAAACGTGCACAAATAGCAAACTTCATCAAAACTCGAAAGGCGATCCAGCGTCCTTCTGAATAGTACACATAACCCATCAGAATAGCATAGCCATTGGGGTGCAGCTGGAAGGGGGAGATAGCTAGTCGGAGAAGAAGCCGTTGAAGAAAGTCGTTAAAAGGAGGGATAGCTCCACTCGTGCACATTTGACGATTAACTGCTACAAAACCATGAGGTGGTATATCGGCAGTATCGCTTCTCTCAGGAAGAATGGCATCTGCTTCAGCAATGCCAAACAGAGCGCATAGTTGGCGGAAAACTTTGTATGTTAGTGTGGTTGAAATTCTCTCTGGAGGATTAACCAATGGAGTAGCAATTGGGAAAGTCTCTTCAGCCGATTCTGTTTCTCCTTATTGAGAAGTCATTCTATACAAGGAACTAGACATTTAAATAAGAAGGTGCACGTTTCCTAAAAAGTGTGAAGTGTTGTGTAGAACTAACAAAAACAGAAAGCAAACATGACTGAAATTAAACTAGTTGACAATTGGTCGACTATGAGATTTCAGGACTTGTTAATATAAAACTCAAGTGTAGTGTTAATGTGAACGAATCGGCTTTAATTGGATATTTTAGTTTTGCTTTAATACTTCACTTGAATTCATTGGTTCGTAGCATTTCGTTCACACAGTTCATTTAAGTTGATTACTCTTTATCGACTAATCTGTCGTTCGATGTGGGCAGTCAATGACAGTATATTTGTCCCAATTTTCTGCAAATATTATGTTTAACAGGTTATTAGCATTAGAGATAATCTATAAAGCAGTTCAAGTAGAGCAGTTCAAGTCGAGCATTCAAATTAAAATTATGCTTCAAGACAGGTCGTAGAGCATATGAAAAAAAGGCCTCAAGACAAAGCGATGCGAATCATTTAACTCTTAACTCGGTCGCGACCTAAACCCTATGCCGCAAGAGAATTAAGCCGTTAATTCAATAGGTCGCAACCTAATCCAGCAGTTCAAAAGAATAGGCAATCGTCAAAGTCGTAGGTCGTCTGGCGACCTAACATAGGTCGGGGGATCTTAAGTCGCACTATGCAAAATAAAAAGGTTCAAGGCAATTAAAATTCGTCCGAAGTCTCAACTTGTCCACGACCTAATGTCCATGCCACAGAAAAAGGAAATTAAGCCATGAATTCCTTAGGTCGTTCTGCTGCCGTTTAAACAAGTCAAGTCCTAAGTCTTAGGTCGCGAGAATCCCAGCACGACGTAAGTTTTAGGTCGCCCGGATCTGTTGAGTCGCTAACTTCCTCCTCACGCAATCCATCCCGTCAAACTGCAACCCGATAACCCATTACCAACTGCACATAGAAATTCATCGTCCTCCTCATGAAATTCACCATCCCTTCATACCACCTGATCACTTCAAAAACAATGCAAAACATCCCCGATCCATCATAAATTCAACACATTGCCGTGCCTTCTTAAATCAGTCAAACGGCGACCAAAAGTCGACCGTAATAATCATTCAAAATGAAGCACGACACATGGAATTGAACTACGGTCGGAAAATAAGGATTCATGATTCAATGGTGATTATGGTGGGATGGGGATCAGATTCACTTACGGGATATAATGGTAAAGATGAATCGGAGGCTGAATGGGTTGAATTTGTCTTTGGAAGCTTGAAAATTCGTCAATGGCGGTGGGAGATCGGAGCAGTAGAGTGAGGAAGAGTTAGCGACCTAGCAAATTTATATGGGACAAAGAGGGGAAGACGAATAGGCACGCGACTTAGTACAAGTCTTAGGTCGCTCACGACCTAGCTCGGACAGATCGAAGCACACGACCTATGGCATAGGCCTGTACTTCGAGGGGCAAGTGTTAACTCCTATTTCTGAAGCGACCTAAGACTTACGTGACTTAAGGACCTAAAACTTAGGTGACTTAACGACCTAAAAGGTACTAACGACCTAAGGGTGTTAACGACCTAAAAGGTAGGTCTAACGACCTAAGGGTGTTAACGACCTAAAAGGTACTAACGACCTAAGGGTGCTAACGACCTAAAAAGTGGGCGATCTAACTACAGCAGCGACCTAAGATCACAAAGCATCCCGCGACCTAATATCACAAAGCACTCCGCGACCTAAGGTCTTTAGCGACCTAGTGCTTTCAGCGACCGATGAAGTGCCGCGACCTAACAACTTAAGGATTTCACAACCTGACGACTTAAGAGGATCAGCGACCTAAAGCATATACGACCTAAGTAATGCCATAGCCTACCGACCTAAGAGCAAAGTGGTCTCAGCAACCTAAATTCCGAACGACTCACGACCTATAATAGGTCGCACGCGACCTATTAATTTGCTCAGAAGAGAACCAAATGCAATCAAGATAAGTCGAATCCCATCTCTTAGGTCGCTGCCAACCTAGTGACTTATTCAGAGCAAGTTCTAATATAGCTAATACAAGTGATTCCTTACGTCGTGGCCGACCTATGACCTACGACCTACCTTAGGTCGTGCGCGACCTAAGACTTGGAGATTGAACTTCGCCCAGAACCACTCCTATAAATACAGCCCTAACTCCAACTAGCGGGGGGACTTTTTGGCCAATCTCTTCAAGCGCTGATATTCTGCTGAATTCTCGACTCACTCAACACTTCAAGTACTCCAAACACCAAGGACACTACTACGATCTCCAAGAGAAAATCTACATCATTCAACATGAATTCGGAAGATTATTCTCCATCAAAGTTTGATCTACTAGTCTAAAGTGTGTTGTAATTGAAGGTTATTGCAAAGTTGTAATTAATTCAGCAATAAAGTGAATTAAAGTGGACGTAGGTTTACCCTAAGCCGAACCACTATAAAAACTGTTGTCTTTTCTGCTTTCTCTGTGATTTTTCTTCTTGTTTTAGTTCCCGTGTTCAGGGTGGTGCTTTCACTCAACTTCAATTTACACCGGGGTGTTAGCGTCAGATTTTCACGTTAACAGTAACTAAAAGATTAATGGCTTAATATAATTAATTAAAGGTTTACTTACTTAATTATTTAAAGTCTAATTAATTAATGTGATTAATTGATTAATGTGGTTAATTAAAAGGTAATTAATTACTTAAAAATAATTACTTAATTAAAGAAATTAATTAATGATTTAAAGTTAATTAATCATGGGATTAAAGGATAATGAATTAAAAAAGAGTGATTAATTAAGGATTAATTAATTTATTAATGTAATTAAGGGTAATAATTAAAAGTTAATTAATTAATGATTAAAAGTTGATTGTTTTATTAATTAAGGTTGATTAATTAATAATTAAAGGTTAATAAATTTATCATTAAGCACTAATTAATGAATGATTAAAGGATAATTAATCAAATTGGTTTGTAATTTGTGAAATCGGATTTTCCAAAACAAAAACTATTTGTTTTCAAATAATAATAGTTTTCATATAAAGAAAGGATTTCCAATTTATGTTGAAAAGATTTCAAATTTGAAATACAATTGTTTTGGAAGCTATGAATAAATCTTTGTAAAAGATTGTTAAACTTTGTTTTGAAATTGGAAAGGCGTATCCTTTGTATAAAAGATTTGAAATGGAAATGGTTTTGAAAGCCATGAATTAATCTTTGAGAAAGATTGGTGAACTTTGTGAAGTGAATCTTTTTGTTTAAAGATTTGAAAATGGTAATTTGTTTAAACCACTTGAAGAAAAGGTTTGGCGATTTAAAAAGTGTGACTTCCGGTTGTCCAACACATGCCCCAATCTAACAATGGATTTCTATTTTAACAACTACTCCTATGGAAATATGCTTATACAATATGTGCCCTAATCTGGATTGGAGATTCTTTTGCAAATATGATTGTCTAATATACGGTCGGATCTAGGCTACGGTCTAGATATAAAGACAAGGCTGCTAATCCTGTTTAATTACCATGAAAACCCGAATTGGGGTTTAGAAATGCCATATGGAGGACTAATTTTGGATATTTTTATCTGGATTCTGGATGTCACATTCTCAACTTCCAAACTTCACAAGCTAATGCCCTAATCTGGGTTAAATTTCGTTGAATAGTTCAGAGGCTAAATAATTTCCGAACTTCACATTTTCAAATTTAACGTTTTTATTCTTTTTAGATATTTTGAAATCATTAAGAGGCTAAATAATTTCCATACACACATTTATATGGATTTTATTTCCACTGACTCAACTATACTTACTAACCATTTCTCTTATCATTTATGGACAAGTTATCATCCATATAATCAACGAATTTGCAACCAAGTTATCAAACGATATCAACCAATATTCAACATATTAATTTCTAATTTAAAATGTGTATTATTAACTGAAGTTTTATTAAAAATAAAACTAAAATTTGAGTACTCGCGGTTAGTTCCACTCCACCAATCTTTTTCGTAGACTTTCCTTTTGATTCTGGCAGCACTTTCTTCTCTTTTTCTTGCTTCGAAGCTTCATACTTGCTCCTCCCTCCTCCTTAGGTTTGGCCTCCTCCTATTCCACCCCTTCCTCCATTATTTTTTCACTTCTTTGATGCTAAACCATGTTTTAATGGTATTCTAAGGTCTTTGGCAAAGTTGAGTGGGGTTTTGACTTTGTTTGATATGGTTTTGAAAAAACTAGTAAGAAAAGAGGAGAGAAGAAGACATTATGAGTGGAATAAAAGCTTGAAAAGGAAGAAAATGAAGTGTAAAAAAGTGAGAAAGTGGATGCTTATTTATAGAAAAAGTTATGGATTAAAATAATATAATGTAAAAAGACCAAAATACCCTTTACTTACTTTTTAAGCAACATTATTTTTTAAATACTAAAGATCACATTTAAAATCATTACTTTATGTCATTTTCACTTAATAAGTAAGGAATATAATAATTGTGTTTGGTTTGATTTGATGTTTATTTTTTTGCTTTGCAATGACATGTTTGTCTTTTTGTGCCTAATTTTTTTACTTATATTCTAGAATTTTGTAAGTTTGTTTAGTAAAAGTAAACTTGATTAGTGAATTAATTAATATTTATTCTATTTGAATATATGTTTCTATATAAGAAAATAAAGGTGCGACAACTTTGTGACAACTTTTAATTGATAAAACGTTGATTTTTTGATAAAATGTCTTACAATCATATTTTGACGTTTTAGTCAAACTATTTATTTATGCAAACCATATTAAAAAAATTGGTATAATTTTATTTAAAAATATAAACACTTATAAATAAATTAAAATAATTTATTTAACTATTGAAACTTAATTTTCTAAAATTAGCATTTTGTCACTTTTGTGGACATAGGCAAGTGTTACTATTTTTGTTTATACTTCTATTTTCCAATCCTATCTAATATTATTTAAATCGTATAAGCTTACTTAATTTATATTTAAAATCACTTTAAATAGTATACTTTAAAGTGATCATATTCTGGATCATTACATTCTCCCCTACTTAAAAGAATTTCGTCCTCGAAATTACTTAAAACAAAAGTTTGCCTAAAACATTTATGTTTAAACTAATTCCATATAATATACATAGATCATCCGTATGAAATATCTTATTCGATCTCCTATTCTAATACATAACTTTATTTTCCAAACTAGTATCAATTCCCTGATCCTCTAGTATGGACTCTGATCGGGCTTCAAGAATATAACCTTTGCTTTCCTTTTATATTTCTCAACTATGATAGAAAATTCAAGTATCTAACTATAAATCCCATCAATGTTAGTCTTCAAAAATGGAGCGATAAATCCTTTTTCGGACCAGTGTAAACACATCTAAGTTCCGAACTCGAATCTTAGATGAAAATTTATGCGATGAAATGATCTAAACATAATATATGTATTTATTAACCCTCAAAAGCTTTCATTAAAACATGAACTTAAGCTCAAACACTTTATAAAGGTGCTTCTATATATAATCCCTTTAATTATTTGTTTCGAAATATTATTGTTAAAGGAAAATATTCCAAAGAAACCATTTTTCACTCGAAAGATCATTTATCTTTATAAAAAAGTTTTCCCATAATCATTTAACTTAGTATATGTCCACTAACACTAATATTATTTATGAATCGTTTCGTA
This sequence comes from Allium cepa, assembly GCA_030765085.1. NCBI lineage: Eukaryota > Viridiplantae > Streptophyta > Magnoliopsida > Asparagales > Amaryllidaceae > Allium > Allium cepa. Next base: position 1,037,097,799 of record CM060928.1, read on the forward strand.
AAACCATTACATAAGTTTACTACATCTAATAACTTAGGTAAATCAATCATATTTTAAAGACTAAAGTCCAAATCCGTAAATAATGCTGGAGTTCATTAATAAAACATTTTCCAGGTTATAATTACCTTTTTGAAAAGTCATTATTTTACTTAATATTTCATGACTTAAATCTGTATTTGTATGATATACCTTTACATCCTAAGAGTATACACAAATCCCAAATTTCAAATTCGTTTTACTTAAATCCGTGTGTTTAACAAATTTAAACTTTGTTTTAATATACTATTATCTCAAATTCATAAGTTATAAAACTTATTTCTTATCAAATATTATTATTGATTTTCTAGCTTTGAAAAACAAATTTTAAAACCGCCCGTATTTAAAACCTCATACTCTTAACTCTTAGATCTTTTTTTCTTTATAAATCTGCTTTATAAATTGTCCTTATCTTATTTCATTTACTCAAAGTATTTCACAATCTTTTACGAAAAGTTTTCATAAATTTCTTAGCTCTGAGTTATATGTGATTTGGAAATTTTAGACCGTCCAAAATTATCGGCAGTTTCACTTTATTTTAGCAATTAGTGATCCTAATTTATCTTTAGTTTAAACACTTTTATAAAGATTAATAATTAATGATTCACATTATTTGTTTATCTTAAGAAAATATATAGATAGAGTAACTCCAAAACAATCCAAGGAACTGGATCCTACCAATAGTATCATATATCCTCTTAACAAGAAAAGTAATACTTAAGAGAAGTGCTTACCATTTGAACACATCTCTTTTCCATTGATAACGGTGATCAGGCACATCGATTAGGATCCATAAATCACTCAATAGATAAGTGAACACAAAACATTTTATTAGTCACTAACAAATACGCACTCATATATAATACAGTCAAACTCATTCTAGGGTGTTATAACCCTATCTCTAATAAGTCACTCATCCTAGGGTATTTCTAACCCTTTCTCCGATGAATCTTTACCCTACCAAAGCCAAGGTTCTCGCTTAACATTCAGCTCTGATACCAAATGTAATGGCCCATTTTTCCATACCCTTTGAATCGACAATAAACCGTACATATCTAACTTAAATTGCACAAAAAGACGGATTATTAAGGGTAGAAATAAAATAAAGAAAGAACATAATTTCGCATGAATGGAATAACATATATTATTTCAATAATAATCTTTACGGTGGAAAATTTTAAAATACAATATCAAAGTCTGACATAGATTTAGCCTGGACAGTTATAAACTTCTGCCCTTACAAATGCTAAAAAAAAATGAGTGCAATAGATGTAGCGGATAATAAAATACGTCCATAAGATGATGAAGATCTCCAGCTCTCCTTTCGAAACTCCAATCATCTTCAACTCAACCTGAAAATATTTGGATCTGAACCGAGTATTAAAAAAAACTCGGATCGGGCATGATAAACCAGCGTGAGATAGTCAAAATTTTAAATGGATAGATTATGACGATGTTATCAAAACCTTTGAAAAGAAGAGCATCTCATAAGACCACGTCCGCACATAAACACGAATGGGTTTTTACCTTATGAAACCAAAACACTTTTATACCAAAATATACTTAATATATTCTTCATGGCATTCTTTTAAAAAAAATTCAAATAAACTCTTTCAAATAAGGTATTAATATCTGGGCTAAGTCTAAGGTAATATATCCAGACTAGGTCAACAGAATATGCCAAACGGAATATATGATACAAGAAAGATGTAGTTGAAATGTCTACAAGCCACTACAGCTATTTTGGTAATATAATCAAAACCGTAAATCTCATATTGGGATTGGATTTCCAACTTGACAAGAAACTCGTGGAAAGATCAATATGTATCCACAACTTACGTCGAAGACGCGGATGTTATACAACAACACAAATGGATAAAATAGGAATGCAGTTTGTGATTGACATCGAAGGACTCGGACATCGCGCATCCCTTCCATAGGTCCCAGACGTACTTGGTACCTAGGGCTTAGAACATTTAATAACCCAAATCACAACTATCCATAATGCAAGCATACATCTGACCATATAGAATCCAATCATGACCGGGGTATGAGGCTCGCGAGGCTACGATCAATTTCTTCAAAGCCATGCTTTTCCTACAAAACCACGCTTTGATCATAACAGGTTCCACTTTGAATGCCACATTGTCATTCCTTTGATCACTATTTGACTCCCACAAGCATACAACCTTTGAGCTTGTATGTCTCGGAGAAGGGTGTTAAGCTAAGAGAAGTTGCCTTCTCTGTCACCAAGCAGATGTACATTTGTAAAGTCAAAAGTTGTGTCTCAGAAATGTAATGGGACACATACATCCTTACATGTTCGTTCTGGTACTGAACGAAACCAAAGGCACTTTCCTTGGCCATTACTAGGCAAGAAGCCCTTTTGGTTTTGAGGTTTTTCATAACAAAGAGACCACTGCTACAATATAGTGAATCAAGAGTTTGTACCCAATTAATCAACAAGTAGTCCCTCGTTATTATTCTTCTCAATATCTCCATCTTCAAACATCTTTATTCTTCAAACACGTAAATTAGTTCGAAGTGGTTTTTGGATAGGAATCACCCAAATCCGACCTCGGTTCCTTCGAAATCCAATTATCGATAAAAAGTGAATATGAGTACATAAGATTTATTAAGTCTCTTTTCACTTTAATTTCAATTCGGATAATTTTGAAATCTCTTTCTTTTGTCTTAGAATAATTATAAGTAATTCATTCTTTTGCTTTGGATAATATCTCAATTTTCTTTTATTTAATTCAAATATCTTTCTTAGATATATTCTCTTCAATTTATTCCATTTTCTTCTCAAGAGTATATTGAATCATTAAGCCATATTTATTAAATCATTTGACTTATTTAAACCCTTATTAAATCCTAGAATAATTCCAAATCATACTTAGGAAAACCTTTCCAAATCATTCATTAAATCTAAATCAAAAATTTCATTCATTTAAGTTATAACTTTTAACATAGGAAAAATATTCCCAAATCATTTATTAAATCTTAATTAAAAAATTTCTTCTTAACTTCAAATCGTATTCTTCCAAATTGAAGATTTTCATAACAGAGCACTACTGCCACTTTAGATATGGTAAATTTCACCTCCAAGGGCTAGTGAAAAATAGTCCTACATCATGAAGATCTTCGTCTTCAGTGATCTTTTTCTTTAATATGTTTTGTTTGAAAAATCAGTTTGAAGGGGTTTTCGTATAGGAATCACCCAAATCCATCCCAGTTTTGGAAAGGAATCACCCAAATTCGATCTCGGTTCTTTCATACTAATCATCGATATAAAGATGTTAAATGATTAATTAAAATTCAAAGATTTTATTTCTTTTCTTTATTTTGGAAGAACTTAAATATGATCTTTTAGAGCATCCAGGCTTTCCTTTCGATCTAGTCCACCCCTCTCTTAAAAGGAGTAAACATAGGCCAAGTAATTTCAAAGAATTGGTTGCTCCATCTCTAAACTTAGTTAAACACCATGTTTTATCTTCTCATGTCTCACAGGCGGAACAAATGTACTAGTCGTTTCCGCATACTCGGTTATTAGCTTTATATTGGAATTGATTATAATATTCCAAATTATCTTTTAAACTCTTAATTTTCCTTTTAAAAAACATTCATAATTGATTCTAGGAAAAATCGTTACGTTTAAACTCATATTCAAAAGGTTAGGATTCGCAGCATAAAAGTGCTGCGGAAAGTGCCATAAAAGCTTATTTGATTTAAATAACTTTTTAATATTTGAAAATTCATATTTTTCATTCCAAATCTCTTTTAAGAAATTTAATATATTTAACAAATTTATTAAAATATCATCTATAAGGAAATCCCCTTTTGAATTTCGAATTACAAAACCGCGATGCTTTTAGAAAATTGGACATATTTCAAAATCTACTTGAAAGATGTGTTAGTTTTGAATTAAATTTGATTGCAATGAAATTTGGTTAATACCCTTAACTCCTTGTAATCAACTTTCCAATGAAATTTGGTTAACACCCTTAACCCAATATCTTTATCAAGGAAAATTTCCACTAAAAATAAATTTAAATATTATTTCCAAATCCTTTCATACTTCCAGGTATTTACATTTAAAATGAGATTAGGTTCTCAAATTTGGCAACTACGGCTTTTGATTATCTCCTTTGTATCATTACTTAAAACCTAAGATGTTCTCTTTTGATATCAACTAACACATCTTTCAAAAGCATTGAAACCTTCGTTTCAAAACACTTAATGACATACCTTTCATAACACTTAAAACTTACCTTTCGAAGGCATTTAATTTATGTATAATTTATGGAAGCATAGCTTCAAAACCATTTATAAGTTTCCCTTTCGAAATATTTGGTTTTTACATTAAATATAAATACTAAGTCAAAGAGAAAAAGATGAAAGCATTAATCTTAAGAAAAAGAATTGGGGAAGAGGATAGCTTTGAGGCCATCCTTTCGAAATCATTTCCTCCAAAACCCTTTATAAAAAGGGCTAAAAAGACCCTTTCGAAAGCATTGTGAAGGTGGCTTCAATGTTAAGAAAATGAAAGCCTTCTGTTCGAACTCATTGTTATAAGGCTATAAAAAAGCACCTTTAACCAATTCGAAAGGTATGAATGCGTTATCTAGGTATCAAATGAGTTCAAAATGCGGCAACTCCTCCGAAAGCTTATTTAAAAATAATGGCAAGTTGGATTGATTTGAAAGCTTAAAAAATGGCTTCAACCCCTTTGAAAGAATACCTTTGATGCAATTCCTTCCGCCTTTCTCCAATATACTACATATCAATTGTTTGATATCATTTGCATTGGGTTCAAAAAGGTGCAAAAGTCTAATTAGACACGGTGATGGAAGTAAGCTAAGGTAGTGGCAAAATTGTAATTCAAAACAAAACGTTATTTTTATGCATTTTGAAGCAATTTCTTTTTACCTAACACGCCCAAAATTTAATTGTTTGCCAGTTATTTATCAAAAATTCTTTTCTAAAAGGCTGTCGAATTCATCGGTTAACAAATGAAATATTTTGATAAATAAGCCCTTCCTCTTAACAAAACAATTAATTCTATAACTTAAATTATTTTATAACCATAATAAACACTTAAGAAAAATCCCCAAAATAATAATTATTCATTTATAATATGTTTTCTAACGTGTATATATATATTTCTGACCTAAAACATTACTTAATTGGCTTAATTTAAGCCTAAATTATCTATTTCTTCCATTCAAAATTCATAATAAATTATCCATAGCTTGGAATATTATGAAAATTTAAACTTATCAAAACAAAATAATGTTCTACATAACATATTAAAACATCGTGACATACGAAAATCAATTTGCGCAATTTTAAATTTAAAATTCAATTATATTATTCCATAAAAATCCTTGTTTAAATTATATCATGGCATATACTCAGAGCATATCATCATTCATCCATCCAAATGGTTTTAAACCTTAAAATTGAATTTTGAACGTTCAAGAAGACATATATGAGATGGTTTAGATCATAATTCACCTTGTTTGATTAAAGAATTTGAGATTTGTTCTTCCTTTGATCTTCCTAGCTTGAGTTTTAGTTTCTAAATGGATTTTTATCTTCTTCTCCTTATAGTTATGATCGGCCTTATTTTCATTCTGTTTATGTACTTTTTTGCAATGAGAATGAAAGGGTTATAGGATTTTTAGGGATTACGGGGGTTGGTTATTCCTACGTTACCCTTGCCTTATTTTCTTAAGTATTTTACTTATAGATCATTCTTATAAATCCATTTAGTTAAGTCATTACCCTAATTAGATCTCAAACCTCAATTCCCTTATTACTCTATTCTCTACATTGTTATATATAATTTATCTAATTAAATCTTCTAAATATTTCTATTTAAAATTATTAGTATTATTGGCTCCCCTCCTCAAAAAATTTCGTCCTCGAAATTCTACAGAGACTATATACTAAGCTCAAAAATTATCTGTTACATCTCCAAAAAACAATCCTTACCTACCTGACTAGGAAACAGTCTATATAAAGTAAATATAGAACATACCTTTAAAGTAGATCAGGGTAAGCATCTCTAATCTTGTCTTCTATCTTCCAAGTACAGTCCTTCTCATTGTTGCTCCACTGAACTTTTACCAACTTGACTGTCTTGTTTCTTAACCTCTTATCATCTCTTGCTACGAGCCAAACTGTTTTCCTAACAAAGGTCAATTCTGGTTCTACTACTAAGTCTTCCAATGTAGTCCGATGAATAGTAGTCTGTGGATCATGCACATACTTACGAAGATAAGACACATAAAACACATTATGGACACCTTCCAAACTACTCGGCCACTCTACTCTGTATGCGATCCTTCCAATCCTCTTTATAATTAAGAATGGTCCAACATATTTCGATGCCGGTTTCCCTAACTTTCCGAATCTTACCATACCCTTCACCGGTGATACTTTAATGAGAAATCTATCTCCAACTGAGAACTCTAAATCCTTACACCCCTTATCTTTGTATCTCTTTTGTCTAGACTGAGCTTCCTTCATCCTACCTCAGATCAATTCAATCTTCTCTTTTTCTTCTTTAACAGATTTGGACCTAACATTAATCGGTCTCAAGTTTCCAACCAATATGCTGGTAACTTGCATGGCCTTCCATACAAAGCTTCGAAAGGCACCATTCCTATACTAATCTTATAAGTATTATTATATGAAAACTCAACTAAATGTAGGTGATCATCCCATGATCCACAAAAATCTAGCATGCAGGCCCTTAACAATCCTTGGATACCATGTTGATTCTCTTACTCTGCCCTCCTGTCTGAGGGTGATAAGCAGTACTCATCTAGAGATTGGTGCCTAACAATCCTGTAGACTCTTCCCAAACTCAATAGAATACCAAGAATCTCTATCACTTACTATACTACTAGGAATTCCATGTAGTCTAACAATGTTCTTCTTAAACAACTTAGCTAAAATAGGTGTCGTCCTGCTTGATTTAACTAGAATGAAACCTATTCATGATAACCATATACTTTCGTATCCTCAATTCGACCTCGACAACCCTTCTATAAAATCCACAAATATCGAATCCTATTTCTAAACTAGTATCTCTAAGATTGAACCAACCACTCAGCTTCTAATGTTCAGCCTTCACTTGTTGACAGTTTACACACTACTTTGCCCACAAGCCAACATCCTTCTTCATACCTTCCTAGTAGAAACTCGTTTTCTTGTCTTGATACATCTTGGTTCCTCTAGGATGAATCATAAATTTTGATCAGTAATATTCACTAAGAACATCCTACCTTATGTCCTCAAAATTCGATACACACAACCTGTAACATCCTCTATCTGGAGGCCCAAAGCTAAGCACTATAGATGCAATAGTCATCCATAGGATTAATTTTCGAAGACCAAATACGGTAATGTTAATCCTATCCATAATATTCGAAGCACTTGCCTATGAAATAAAATCATCACATATTAAAACACTTTTCTAATTATATTTCAAAACAACTTTTCATACCCAAGTCACATAATTCCAAACATTTCCTAAGTTCGGATCAAATATATTTTTTATATAAATACATGAAGAGCGATACATGAAGATGACCCCTCATTCTATATGGTGAAATGAAGTTCTTATCAATTTTGCTTATGCATGAACTTTACATTTATAATTGGAATCTATTTTGCAATTTGGTATAAAATCTAGATTAATCAGTTTTCGCAAATTGTTGAAATTTACATAATCTAATCTTTTATGCCTTATGTTAGAACAGTCAATGATATAAGCAGAAGATTCATTTTATGTATCATTGTTTGTACAATAGAAGTTATATTTGCTTTAAATAAACCATCACAAACATATCCAATTTCAACATACACTCCATTCTTTGACAACACAAACTTATCAAACGCAAAGATAAGATTAAAGCCATGCTTGCTAAGCAGCGATCCAGAAATAATATTCTTGCGAATCTATGGAACATGAAGAACGTCTGCTAAAGTTAGTTCTTTTCCAAAAGTCATTTTTAGTTCAATATTTCCCTTGCCTTTGAATTCTGATGCGGATGAATTACTCATAAAAAGTTATTTGTCCTCGGTAGCAGTTTTGTAATTTGTAATCATCCATTTATTTGCACATATGTGTAGCATGGCTCTTATGTCTATAAAGCATGCCTTTGAGTTACCAACAAGGTTGCTTCGCAAACTACTACACATAAGCTCACAACAGAAACACCTTCTGAGGTGTCAACCATGTTTGCTTTTGCTTTTTTTTCTTGGGTCCACGACATTCGGTGGCTTTGTGTCCTTTCTTTCCATAGTTATGACATGAACCCTGAAATTTCTTTGATTTCTTAGGAGCATGCTCACGTTTCCTTTTGTTGGGTTTCTCTAACCCGACTGCACTTGCCTTGAAATCATGGTATGCGAAGTCTTCTCAGATTTCCTGTTATCTTCCTCAATCCTCAATCGAAATATAGGTCCCTCCATTTTCATCTCCTTGTTCTTGTGCTTAAGGCAGTTTTTGAAATCTTTCCATGATGGAGGAAGCTTTTCAATTGCAGAGGCGACCTGAAAGGATTCGCTTAGAGTCAATCCTTCATCGTGCAGTTGGTGAATGATGACTTGTATGTCATAAATCTGATTGATAATGGTCTTCACATCAATCATTTTGAAGTCGAGGAATTTCCCTGCTATGAATCTTTTCATTCCCGCATCTTCAGTATTGTACTTTTCCCCTAATGTTGTCCAAAGTTCTTTGGAAGTTCAAAAAGCAGTATACATTGTATAGGCTGCCGTCGACTCCATTTAATATGTAGTTCTTGCGTATGAAATCAGAACTATTCCAAACATTCAAGGCTTCAACTTTTGTTGCATCATGCTCCAATTCATTGACTATGGGATCGTCTTCTGTAAGAAACACTACAAGGCCAAAAGTCATCAAATAGAATATCATCTTTTGCTGCTAACATTTGAATTCCATCCTTGTGAACTTTTCTTGCCATTCTCTATTAGACAATGCCATCATTGGAACCATAGTTGCAAACTGAGTAGTAATCATTGTTTGTGTTCATGCAAAATTGTTGCTTTCATGAGACATTGTCATCTACAAAAAACAGCTACTAATAAATTAATATTGTTTCAAGATTGTTATTCAGTAACTTTATAAAGGTGTTACAAAACTGTTACGATTTTGTTGCGAAATTGCAACAACAAAAATGCCACAACTATGCCGCAAATACTATTACGAATAGAACTATGCAGTTAGCAGACAATGCAGCGGATATAAAACCGATTAGATTGTTCGAGTCCAGTGAAAAAATGTTTCCGTGAAATAATATTGCTCCCTCTGTTGTGCTTAAGGATATCGAGCAATTGTTTTCCAAGATGAAACTGACCTGATAAAGACATTGCGCAACAATCACAGAGTAACGACAAACTCAAGAGAATGTAATTTAAGAACAGGGTTTGTGGGAGAGGAAGAAGTGCAGAAAAAATTGAGTATGTTTTCTATTTTCATTCTACATATATATAGGCGCGGGGGAGGAGCACCTATTCGGTAATATATGCTTGTTCGAATGGTTGCGACTGCTAGAAAGGTTGCGACCCTTTACCAAGCGGTACAGCCGTTTGAGTTTAATGGACAAAAACAAAAATTGTTCGGTCTGAATAGCCAAGCCCAACCAAGCCAACTGCAAAGTTCCTTTAATACACCTCAAATGCCTATTCACCCATGTTGGGGATGCGGGTTCGGGTATGGGCACGAGCAAGCGAGGTAGCGCAACTCATAGCTGTGTCTCCTTTGTCTCGTAGGAATTATATAAGTGTCCACATCTTATCATATAAATACAAATTGTTTATTTTATTCGAAGAAGTAGGACAATTCATTTTCCATGGCATTAATGTCTTCACATTTCCGAATGAAATCCTCATTCATTTCTAATAGGGTAGGCCAAAGGGTATAGATTAAAAATTCTAGAAAGCATGATCGATTTTACATTAGGTTCTTATACTAGACCTGCTCTTGTTATTCCATGTAAAAGTAGGGCCAGAATTTTGTATAAGGTTGAGGGCTGCTTGCATTAAGGACTGGGTAAGAGGGGAGATATCTCTAAGTGTAAGTAGAAAACCATCTATTTTCTAAAGAGTGTGATGCACGCAGTTGAAGTCGCCTACTGCCAATCATGGTTTAGTACATTGATTAAGAAGGGGGAGGAAGGATAAGAGGTTTTTCCTTTATTCAATATGATTGTGCCTATAGATAAAAGATAGCTGGAAAGAGGAGCAAGTTATAATGTTTTTTACTATAAAGTAGAGGAGCTATTTGGAGGAAAATGTTTTTTGGAGTGAAAAAAGGTCAGGATTCCAAAGTACTGGAAGTCTACTATAGGGGGTTTGTTACAAGTTGTGATCATACTTCTATATGGAGCAATGAGTTTACATGCTTCTTATGGGAGTTTAAAATTAAGCTTTGATTCGCTTATAGCTGTAATTTGCACATATTGTTATCCTTAATCAAATTTCTAATTTCCAATTGCTTTAAGGTGAGATGAGCACCACTAATATTCCAAGCTACATTATTCATCACTATAAGTTTAAGGAAGTGAGGAAAGGATTAGGGTGTCTTCTATTTGTCTAGTGGAAGAGGGTGTGTGCTAGTGGTGTTGATGTTGTCAGTTGGATTGAATTCATTCCCATTGCTCAACTCATTAAGGATAGACTTGGACCTTTTGCGCTTATTCTTGGCCCTTCTTCCTTTTTTCTTTGCTTGGTCTCAGGGTGGTGCTGGGGTGTTGATTGATTGTGATTGGTGATATAATTTAGAGGAGGGGCCGCTCAAGATGAGGGGGTGGTGATATGCTTGTGTATGGAGATTCAGGTGTAACGGTTTGATGCAGAGTGTCTTGAAGGATATTGTTAGGCGGAGTTGGTGGAGAAAGGTTTGGAATAGTGGTTTGGTGTGAGGAGGAATGGAAAGTTTGGTTTAGTATGTTCCATTCTTGATTAGGAGAGGAGCATTCAGTATGGTTAAGTTGATGAATAGAAGAGCGTGATTGTGGATGAAGAAGAAGGCCATTTTGTAGTGTGCTGGGATCAGGCTACGAAGGATAGAAGGAGGGGTGTGGAAAGATTGCAGTTCTTCCTCGGGGATTTATAGCAGTTAAAGAACGAATTTTTAATGTAAACAGTTATGGAAAGTTAGTAGTTTGCATGGAGTTGCATGTGTTTTAGGGGCATTATATATTTGCACAGGTGAGTGGAAGATCCTCATTGACTATGGGGATTTACTTATTAGGCAGAAAGGAAATAGCCACAATATTTGAATTAATATCAGTGGCATGTTAAATGATGGGTGTGGATTGCTAGCAAATGGGAATATTTAATGGAGGTAGGACATTGATTCCAACTGAGGGAATTAGATTGGGTGAGCAGATATGGATATTTAATGGTTGGGACAAAAGAATTATGTTGGGATTATATGAAATCATTTCGTCAACATTAGCAGCTGTTTTTTCTACAAATTGCTCGCTGGCTGCATTATCCACAGCTGTACTTTTGATCGTCACATGTTTTTTCATCAATTGATTATCTACATTTTGCATGCTTGGAGCATTTGATTTTTGAAGTACGTTTATTGAGTATTCCTTTCTGAGTTTTTTGCATAAGTGAAGTTAGTAGAGGGCATGCCTATTCAGCTTGGTTAGTGCAAATAACAAAGTAATCTTTTTAAAACTTCCCGGTGTTGTGGCCTATGACTTTGCAATGTAGACAATTTTAGGGTTTCCAACTTTATGAAGTTTGCAAGACCAGTATCACCTAACCCATCTATAGAATGTCTATTAATTTTCAAGCAAGTGATGTAAATTCGAAATGATTCGTTTACATTTAATATGTATACAAAACACTCCGATAATAGCATTCTAAAATTAGTATAGAGAAACTGTGTTGTAAGTGAACTAACATTCCAAATTTGTCGGCGGGTGTGGCATAATGAAAATGGGTGTTTATATTTGATAAAGGACTCGGGTTCGACACATCTTGTAGGCACTTCTCGCAAGGAATAATATCTAGGGGTTACATGTGCCAAAAGTTGAAGCGGACAGACACAACTTAATTTCCCTCAGGAATTTATCGGTCTGTCAGGTTCTCCTGAGTATAATAAAAGAAAAACATTCCAGATTCGATTCAAAGAAACAAACATGCAACATTTGCATCATTTCAATTTTTGATACACATAATAGTAAATAAATTAGAAAAATATCACGGCAACTTAAAAACACCAAAATTTCAAACTCATAATGTAATAACCCGCCTTTCATTCCACAGAAAGACGCATCATCAATAAGAAAGAAAGAGATAGAACTAGAATAGATAAAAGATAGAACTCGACATATCAGAATCTCACAGCGGGAACAGAACAAATATAATATCACATAGATATTACATAGTCTTTACATCAGGGTTACACAGATTACACGACATATCTATATTTGACAGTTATAAAGACTTGTTTAATCCATTACATTCCAAATGACAACAGACAAAGACACTACACAGCGGAAACAGATAGATATAGCTATGTCTAGACTCCTGCTCCATGCTACCCCAAATTCTTCAAAGCTAACCTGAATCCCTTGGCTACTCATGAAAATTTGAGTACCCAAGATTTCAAGAAAAATGGAATAAACTCCAGGGCAGACATGGGTCTGTTGTGAGTAAACGTGTTAAAGTTGTTTAACTTTGAAAAACCTTTGAAAAAAAGGTATCACGTAAGACTTACCACACATAAACATATGTAAGTTTTTACCTTACGCTAACCAAAATATTTGATAGGAAATCATGTGATATTATAATAGGGTCTAAAGGGTTTTCAAATAAATATTCACATGGCTGAAATTGTTACATGATTAAATTCCAGCATACTAGCCACAAAGTGGGTTATACAATCAAAACCGTAAAGCCACGTAGGGATAATGAATTTCCATCAATGGTAGGGCTATTGGGGTACTGCCCGTCACAGTACATGGTCTAGATCACCGTACCGAGGATCCACCCTAAATCCCCTACAATACAAGGTTGGTACCATCCTTTACTGGACAGTCTCGAATAAGTCGACTTCGCGTTTGAAGCTAGCAACCGCCCACATAGCCGAATAAAAAGGGACTCTATACAGGGGAAGACCTTATCCTACTTGACGCAACTCACATAGCCTTGTCGCACCTTCCCTGTTTTAGCCATTCCCGGTTGATGAGGCTTGAGGCCACGATTACCTTTATCGAACATATCTATCTTAGAATGCTTATCGTTCTCCTAACGATGTTCTGAAAGCATTCAATCCCATACAAGTTCGTTCCGGTTCGAACGAAACTGAAGGCATTATCTCGTTACACTCATTTTGGAATCACCCTCAGAGTTAACGACAATAACCCTTGCACTCTAAATCTCCATCTCGAACCTGAAAGTACTATCTCCGTTATACTCATATTGGAATCACCCTTAGAGTTTTAACGAAAAATAGTTCTTACACTTCGAGTCTTCAACTTGATTTTCACTTGAATTCACGACCTAACGTTTATCTTGGATCGATGTGGTTTTTGGATAATCAAATCCGATACCCGATCCCGGTCTCATCGAAATCCAAACGTATCTTAAAGGCCAAGTCGTTAAAAGTTTAAACAATTTAATTCAACTAAATACTTGAATTCACACAGCATTATCCACAGATAAATATCACACATTTATTGCACACATGTCCAATATCACATCACAGCATATCATAGAATATCATCCAATAGATATCAACTAATCCATATATTCTGCACAAACAATCATCCACAAGCAAGAATTATTAATCCGTATCATAATTTTAATTAACTTAAATTAAATTAATTGCTTAAGAATTAATCACCAAATCCTGCTTAATCAATCATTAATTAATTAATTACATACCATTCAACTAATTAATCATGCTTTAGTTACCTAATGAATTAATTAATTAATCTCTAATCACATATTAATTAACCTTTAACTATTAATTAATAAACCTTAATTATTAATTAATATTCCTCAATACAAATTAATTAATCCATAATTACTTTTATAATCAATTAATTAGTCTTTAATTAACTAATTAATTATCCCTTAATTATTAATTAATAAACTTTAATTAATAATTAACAAGCTTCATTGCAAATTAATTAATCCATAATTACCGTTAATCAATCTTTAATTAACAGTTAACAAATCCTTAATTAATCTTTAACTACAGATTAATTATCCTTTAATTATTAATTAATAAAACCAAATTATAAATTAATAAAACATAATTACAAGTTAAGTACTTTTTAATTACAAGTTAATTAATCTCTAATTACTAATTAATCAACCTTAATTACTTAATTAATTAATCTCTAATCATTAATTAATAATCCCTAATTATCTAATTAATAATTCTTAATTACAAATTAATTAACCTCTAATTAATTAACTTATAACCCTTAATTATTAATTCGAACTAAATAAATTAAATCAATTAATTACTCTTAATTAATTCATTTATTAATTCTTTATCATTATTAATTAAATTAATTAATTATACTTAATTTCCTTAATTAACTTAATTAATCTCAAAACACTAAAACCTTAATTATCTTAAGATAAAATATTATCTTATTAATGACTTAATTACCATTAGCATATTTACACCATTTATCTTTATAGTTAACTTTACTTAATTAAATCAATAATTAAGTTTTAAAATAAACTAATCATTTAACTTGATAAATTGAAGTTAGCAAAACATAACTTCCTATAAATGCTTTAATCATTATCAAGTAATAGTTTTTAAAACTAGTTTCAATTTAGATTTAAAAACTTGCTTTTATAAAAACTTATAAAATTTCATTTGTAACTCGAGTTTTCTTCAACTTCTTTCATTTTTTAAAAACATAGATTAGTTTAACAAAATCTGAAACAAGCCTACACTCACGAACTACTCAATTTTTAACTCGAATCTTCCTTCCCAAATATCCGAGGGCATCTTCGAGTCGACCAGGCTCACAAACCAAAACAACAGACATGACCCCCCCTCCCCAGTGCACATGCACAGATGTCAGAGCCACCTCCAACCATCGACGCACCCTCGGCACACCACCCATTGCTGATTCAACCCATTCCGACCTTCAAATCACCATCACAAGCCCTGATCCCAAAATTGAGCATCCTAGATAAAACTGGAACCAAACAATCGCCAGAAAAACTGAAAGTGGCGGTGCGGATCGTGCTATATGGAATTATACTATACTAGTGCGGAAATAAACTAAAATACTAGAGCAATGTAAATAAGTAAAAATCAAACAACCACACCAGGAATTTTTATACTGGTTCGAACTTTCCGTTCTACGTCCAGTCCCAGACTCCTTCTGGAATTTCACTAACAACAATCCTCACTTAACCCGGAGGAACAGGTTTACAACAACCCTTGAACAGCCGAACAAGGGACCTGAGCAGCAGAACAGGATTTCGCCTCAACAGCCGAAGAGGACTTCACTTGCCTGAACAGCAGAACAGGACTTCAACTTATACAGAAAGTATATGACACAGTGTGTTCTCAATAACACGAATTTGTCTCTTGATAGTACAATCTTCCTATAATCTTTCTCCTTTATGATATATGTATGAATGCGTGAAGATTAAGAAAGTAGAATTTGAATTTGAATGATATTTTTAGCACAAATGAGTTAGAATCAAGAATTTCAATAATAGAATAATAATCAATAGAAATTGGTGAATTTAAAACTTGATTCTAATGTGTTTATATAGGTAATAAATGGTTGTAACTCTTCATGAAGAATTATCATTAAGAGCTATTGAAATAAAGGTTGCAACTCTTCATGAATGGAAATGCCTTTTCAAAAAAATAGCCGTTGAAGAAGTTCAGCCGTCTGAAAATAAATTTCAGACTTCTGAAATTTGAAACGTGCAAACCAGAAAAGAAATAGGCTATTTTTGCCCAGATTCAGACGTCTGAAATGGTGAATTCAGACGTCTGAATTTGACATGTAACTAAAAATTACCATAGCTCAAATGGTTAGAGCACTTGCCTTCTAAATTAGCGACTCGGGTTCGAGTCCTGCTCCATGCAATTTTTGAAAACTTGATTTTTCATTTAAAATATGAATGTATATGTGTGTATACCATTTGGAGAAGATTTTAACATTTTTAAACTCTAGACACGACACTATATGACTAATAATACTTTATTTGTCACCTTCGCCTTGTCTCTAACGTGTATATCTCTTCTTGTATCTCCATATACATTCTTTCATCTTTTTATACTGTATATCTTCATTTTGAATGTATTTGATTATCTCTTTTTGATGCCCATGTACCTGCAAATTAGCTTAGAGATTCTTTGACAAATTGTATAGTTGTTGTCATTAAAATCCACCAATTGAGGTTCTAACATTACCGTTTCTGTGTAAAATGCACAATGAACGTGCACACATGCACATAACGTATATATATATTTTAAATTCCTGTCTACTGGTCACTTTTTAACCTGTCGACCGTTTTTGAACAGAAAGCAAGTTTTCCAAAAGTCACTTCTCTTCTCCAAAGGTTGCATCTCTTACCTTTCACCAAAGATCATATCTCTTAATGGCAAAGAGTTACAACCATTCTTATCTATATAAACTCATCCAATTCGTTGATTAAATAATAACGATTTCATATTCTTTTAATCTAATCTCTGATCTTATTTCTGCATTATAAAAGCTCTAAATTATTTATTGAATCTTTGAAACTATTTCATATCCTTTGATTCAATAATATACTTTTCTTAATCTTTTCAAAACATCATATCGCATACTTTGAGGATAAGATTATAGGAAGGGTGTACTGCTATTGACAAATCCGTGTTTTTCAAGAGCACAAGTTGTCAACAACAATTGTATTTGTTCTTTTGTTGAAGTCCTCTGAGTTGTAAGAGGCAAGTGTTGAAGTCCTCAGTGTATTAGAGGCGTGAAATCCCGTTCGGTTGTTCGGGTGTTGTAAACCTGTTCCTCCGGGTGAAGCGAGGTAGTTAATAGTGAAAATCCAGATAGAAGTCTGGGACTGGACGTAGGACGGTGCTCCGAACCAGTATAAAAATCTCTGGTGTGATTTTTCTATTTTTTTATTTACTATGCTATTATCATCTATTTCCGCATTTGTATTGTAATCCATATTACACGATCCGTGTATACTATATTAGCACATATAATTGTATACACACCGCACTTTCAATTGGTATCAGAGCACGGTCATCATATAACCGTAACACAGTTATTTGATATACTATAGTAATATGGCAAATAACTTAAATACTAGCACTCAAAACACCACTTACACGGAGGGTCAATCGACACAAAGGCCTCCATTTTTCAATGGTCTTAACTATAGTTATTGGGCAACACGTATGTCATTCTTTATGCAATCAAATAGCTATGATGCTTGGAATGCCACTCAAAGAGAAATAGTGAATCCAACAACTGATTATTCAGAATGGACTGCAGCTGAGAAAACGGCAGCAGCCGTAAATGCAAGAGCAATAAATATGTTGTTCTGTGCATTAGACCAAAATGAATATAACCGTGTTAGTATCTGCACTACTGCATATCAAATTTGGCAAACACTAAAAATCACTCATGAAGGTACTAACAAGGTTAAACAAGCCAAAATAGCCATGCTGAAAAGTCAATTTCAAAATTTCAAAATGAAACCAAATGAGACAATCAATGACATGTATTCACGGTTTCAAACTATTCACCATGCACTTATTGGCTTAGGACAAAAGTATTCTGATTTCGATGTTGTTTCAACAGTCCTACATTCTCTGACTAGTGAATGGGAAGGAAAAGTATTTGCAATTGAAGAAGCTAATGACCTTCATGAAGCCAGATGAATTGATAGGAAATTTAATGTCCTATGAAGCAAATTTGCAGGCTAGAAAAGAACAGAGAGAAGAAAAGAAAAATGTAGCATTTCATGTTGAGAAAGATGAAAATGAATCAGATTCTGAAGACGAAGATTTGGCATTCATTGCGAAAGGATTCAAAAAATTCTTAAAATATCAAAAAGCCAGTCGTTACAATAAAAGGAAACCTGGATCAAATAAACCATCTTCATCTGCTATAGAATGTTTCAACTGCCACAAAAAGGGGACACATGCAGAAAGATTGTCCAGAACAAAAGAAGAAGTCAGAAAATGACAAATTCAAATATAAAAAGGACAAATCTAAGAAACGAGCTTTCTCAGTAGCATGGGATGATTCAGAGTCATCTTCATCAGAAAGTGAAAGTGATTCAGAGAATGAACAAGCTAATGTTTGTTTTATGGCAACAGAAGATGAGGTACAAATTCCTACATTTGATGAATTACTTGATATTAATGCTGAATTGATAGTCAAATATAAAGACATAAAACGTCAATTAAAAGTAGTCAAAGCAGATTTAAGTGGAGCAGAGCTTGAACGAGATATGTTAAAAGATGAGAAGAAAATATTAGAAGAGGAACTTGAAAATATTCAAGAATCATCATCTAATGTTGATTCTCAAATATCTCTTTTGAGTCAAGAAATAGAAACTCAAAAAGAGAAAAATAATGCTCTCACTACTGAAAATCATGAGCTTAAAGCAAAAGTCGAAATTCTAGACCTAGAAAAAGCTAGCTTACAAACAAAGTTTGATGACATTACTCAAAATGTTTCTAACTTTAACAAAGGTCGAGAAAACTTGACAAAAATCATTGAAAGTTCACAATCTATTTCAGACAAACAAGGATTGGGATATAACAAACAAGAAACCAAGAAACATCTTGAAAATAAAAGGAAAAAGAAAGTACAAAAAACTGAAGCTAAGAAAAATCTTAGTTTATTATATTCCAAACCAAAACCAGTTGTGAAATTTCAAAAGAAAAATGTCAAGACTATCAAAATATGGGTTCCTAAAACAAATAATAATTTGATTAGGAACAAATACATTCAGCAATTCATGAATACTGTGCATTTTAATAACAATTATATATATAAAGGGGATACCGGACCCAAATGGGTTTGGACTCCTAAGACCTAACTCTTAGGACCCTATAAAAAGTGGGTACCATGGACTTAATTCTATTTTTTGCAGGTCCCACTTAAGAAAAGAGGAAAGTGGATATTGGACAGTGGTTGCTCAAAGCACATGACAGGAGACAAGAATTTATTAACAAATATTACATATTCAGATGGTGGCTCCGTCACTTTTGGAGACAATTCAAAAGGCTATATCATCGGCAAAGGCGATGTGAGCAATTGCGTATCTGTTACTCCTTTTTGTCGATGACAAAGGGGGAGAAAGGGCTAACAATTGCTTGCAGGAGCATACATTTATAAGAATTCAAAGAGAAAGAGATCACGTACTCAGGGGGAGATTCAGATTTGCAGATATATATTGTCATCAATCAAAAAGGGGGAGAATGTTGAGTCACAAGTTTTATGAAAGTTTTGATTTCTGACAAATAAGGCGATCGACAAAACAAGGTCATTAGAGCTAAATATGTTACTATAGATTATAGGTTGATTATTTGATATTGTAATAGTTATAAACTTGTTAAAATCTATCCTCAAATAATCATGCACCTCAATATAATCGATATATATACGTTTTATAGCATTGCACATTTATTGTGCAAATTAACAGGAACCGGTCGACCGGTTAGTAATCATACGGTCGACCGTTTCTGTGTAAAATGCACAATGAACGTGCACACATGCACATAACGTATATATATATTTTAAATTCCTGTCTACTGGTCACTTTTTAACCTGTCGACCGTTTTTGAACAGAAAGCAAGTTTTCCAAAAGACACTTCTCTTCTCCAAAGGTTGCATCTCTTACCTTTCACCAAAGATCATATCTCTTAATGGCAAAGAGTTACAACCATTCTTATCTATATAAACTCATCCAATTCGTTGAATAAATAATAACGATTTCATATTCTTTTAATCTAATCTCTGATCTTATTTCTGCATTATAAAAGCTCTAAATTATTTATTGAATCTTTGAAACTATTTCATATCCTTTGATTCAATAATATACTTTCCTTAATCTTTTCAAAACATCATATCGCATACTTTGAGGATAAGATTATAGGAAGGGTGTACTGCTATTGACAAATCCGTGTTTTTCAAGAGCACAAGTTGTCAACAACAATTGTATTTGTTCTTTTGTTGAAGTCCTCTGAGTTGTAAGAGGCAAGTGTTGAAGTCCTCAGTGTATTAGAGGCGTGAAATCCCGTTCTGTTGTTCGGGTGTTGTAAACCTGTTCCTCCGGGTGAAGCGAGGTAGTTAATAGTGAAAATCCAGATAGAAGTCTGGGACTGGACGTAGGACGGTGCTCCGAACCAGTATAAAAATCTCTAGTGTGATTTTTCTATTTTTTTATTTACTATGCTATTATCATCTATTTCCGCATTTGTATTGTAATCCATATTACACGATCCGTGTATACTATATTAGCACATATAATTGTATACACACTGCACTTTCAAAAACTTTGACCAAACTATTCCGACCACCAGAGGTCGAGCGACTCTGGTCACACCCTGCCAATCATCCACGCCACCATTTCCCAAAGCCTCATGCGACTCGAATCACCAGAGATGTCATGGTGATTCTTTTTTCGACCGAGACAAAAACTAGGGTTAAAACCTAGATTGACCCACCGCCGCCACCATGATGAGCTATCCATCCTCTAGACATTTTTCTCGAGCTTTCTACACCCCGACCTCCTCCAGTTGAAGCCCCGACCACCAGAGATGCTGCCGTCACCAAATAAACCCAAAAATCCAATTTTTTGTCATCTCCTAAATGCACACTCATTTCAATATTAAAAAGTATGATTTTTGTTTTAAAAATCCTAAATTTCAAAGTAGATTCAAGTTGCAATCCTGAAACAGCAATTTGCAATGATTGATTTTAACGTGATTTAAAGAATTTCCACTGTCTTTCCATTTCCTAGATAAACTTCTAAGTATTTTTACTTAAATTCATTTTTAAAATTAAATTTATGTCTAAACAAACATCTATTGTTTGAAAACTAAACCCTATGGGAAATTAAAGGAAGAGAAAATGAATTTTCGGTCTAAACTTAAAAATCATGTAACAAGAACAGGGAAGAACAATATAACTCTGACATGAACATTTGAACACAAACATATAAATACAGATACTACACTTATATATATACAAATGCAGAGCATCCTCATCACTGAAATTTCACAAGCAACAATAATTTACCTACTTAACTTTGTAATTAACATGTTTACTCACCCTGAATTAACGGAGAAGCTTGAAGCAGTTTTTAAGATTTTGAAAACTTGCATACTTTTGTAGTTTTAATGCTTGAAAACTTTATATTGCCCGATTTCTTTAAAACTAAAATGCTTTCTCAGATGAACTAGAATGCTAAATTGGACTGGAACATGATGATGATTCAAGACTTTGATTTCAGGTTGCATTGCTTGATAATCTTTGCTTTTGAAAAAAAAATGTTACAGGTTTTGATTTGAGAAGACTTGGAACAGAGGTGAATTTTGGTTTACAGGCTGAAGGTAAAAGGTTTTACAGGTTTTGAACTTGAGTTTGTAAAGTGTTTCAAAGTTTTTTGAACTTCCCTGTTTTGATTTCTTGCTTTGACGTGAATTTCAGGTTTGGAGTTACGGGGTTTATGTAGATTTTACAGAGTTTTGTTTTGATTTTGAGGAAATGTTTTCAGGTTGTTTCTGGTTTTAGAAATGAATTTCATGTGAAGTTTACTTGCTTTTGAAAAAGGAAGATAAGAAAAGAAATAGCAGAGAAGGACGAATGTTTATATAGTGTAAATTAAAATTTATTAAAATTAAAGAAAAAGAAAATAAAAGAATGACACTTGCCCAAATTGCCAACATTTGTCAAATACCTTATAATCTTATTACACATGTTAACCAATAAGCTTCATAATTAAACACTTGTATTTATTCATTTTTTATATTGTTTTTAAATGATTTTAAAAGCTTTTGTATTAATTTTCTTTAAATAATTACTTTTATTAATTTATAAATGCTTTTTATCATAAAAAATAAAATAGAAACTACTTTTATTTTAAATAAAATCATATAAAATATATTTGATTCATTTTTGAATGTTAATATAAAGCTTTTGTATTTATTACTATTTAATAAATACTTTCATAATTTATATAAACAAAATTCTTTGAAAGAAAATATTATAAACAAATTATATACTAATAAAACTTTATTCATATATTTTTATATCCAAAATATTTATAAAATATTTATCTTTTTAAATTCCAAATTTAAATCCAAATTCAAATTTAAAAATCCAATTTAAAATCAACTTAAACATATATATATTAATTTAAACAAACATATTATTAAATTTGGAAATAACAAATTCTAACTTTAAAGTTAACTTAGATAATTATATATACATATACATATAAACAACACTTATTAAATTGAAAATGATAAGTCTATTTAAAATCAAATTTATAAAATAACACAAATTAAATTTGTAAACAATTAATCCATTTAGATTCTATTTAAATTTATATTTAAAAACATCATAATATTATTATTATTGTTTTAAATAAAAAATTTACAAATTTTAATTAAGAGATTATCACATTTTAAATTCCTTGAAATTCAGGGATATCACATTCCTCCCCCCTTAAAAGAATTTCATTCCCAAAATTTAAAATAAAGATAATCGAAAAAAAATTATTTCATTTTACCATTTCACACATATAAATCAACTATACACTATCAACCAAACAAACAATTTCATCCAAACAAAATTCCATTCAACAAACAACTCTAGCTATCCGGACACAGATTCGGATAAGCCTTCTTAAACTACTCAGAGTTTCCAAAGACAAACTCTGAAATCCTAGCTCCATAGAACCTTGACTAGCTATACCAAAATGATCCAGAGCTTCCTCTCACTCCGATCCATAAATCTGAACCAGATATCAGACTATACTTAAAACCAGCTCAATTATCAGATCCTTCTGAACTGTAGATCTTAAATAAGATGGATCACTCACGTATTTCCTTAGATGAGATACGTGAAAAACATTGTGATTTCCAGCGGTCTAAAATGGAAATTCAATCCTGGAGAACACAATACCAAATTTCTTCTTAATAAGCTCCACCTCCGCATATGCCTCTTAGATCAAAAATGGACCAAGAACAAGACGATCTCTCAACTCTAACCAACAGAATGGGAATCTACAAGGTTTTCCAAACAAAGCTTTATAGGGTGTCATCTAGATACTCGCCCGATAACTATACGAGAATTCCCTGAAATGTAGATGGTCCTCCCAACATTCACCAAAATCCAAAACACAAGCCCTAACAAATCTCTAGAATTTGGTTCAGCCTTTCCGTTGGTCCGGGAATGATAGGTTGTGCCCAAACTCAATCTCTAACCCAAAGATAATCGCAAAGCCTCCCAAAACTTGCTGGTAAAGATAGGATCATGGTTGCTAACAATGCTGACTAGAACACAAAGCAGTCGGACAAACTCCTTCAAGAAAATCTCATCCAAAGATGCTACAGAACGGGCTGCCTTAACGGGAAAAATGGGCGCTCTTAGTTAACCAGTCTACAATCACCCATATTCTTCATTTCCCTCTTTGGTCCTTGGCAAACCGTCAATGAAATCCATAGAAATCACTTCCTACTTCCACTTTGGAACTTCTAAAGGCTGCAACAAACCGGTGGTCTTCTACTGATCACCTTCACCTGCTGACAGATCGCACATCCATTGACGAAAACAGCAACATCCCTCTTCATACTCGGCCACCGGAAGACTCTCTTTACATCCTTATACATCTCTGAAAACCCTCGATGGACACTTAGCCTGGAGCGATAACTCTCTGGAAAAACATCTTGCTTCAAATCCCAGAAATTCGAAACACAAATCCTTCTGATGATCCTCAATTTTCCTTGGACATCAATCTCAAAACTCGAGCAATGACTATTCTTGACTCAGTCCATCCATAGCAGACACACACGTCCGTGCAGATCTCAAACTAACTCTTGTCATAAGAAATAGCTAGAATAGGCATACTAGTCAGCCTTGCCTTCAAATTCAAGAAAGCCTCTTCACACTCAGTGTAACGACCCGAAATTTTCTAACCTGAAAATTTCAGATAGTTATGAAAAAGAATAAAAAGATAGAAGAAGAAGAAGAACAGAACACCACACATCTCACATTCGCAGCGGATAAAATATAATAATAAATAATAACTGTTTACAAAAAAAATACTATATCTGTCGATTACATTCAATATACATCAGAATTTCACATACATTCAGTCACTGAATATATACACTTATCATGTCTCAGATTAATAATAATATAAATACAGCGGAATACTCTATACGGTATTGCCATCCAGCTCGCCTCCTGAGCTCCAGAACGTACCTACCTGAAAATCTGTAATACTCGATCTGACCCGAGCATTACACCAAAGTAACACCCGGGTCAGGCTGGAAACCAGCGTGAGTAAACCCATCTAACAAGGAATACAAAAGTATACATCTCATATAAACCCGGGTAACATATATCAATTCACACGGCCACATTTTATTTTAAACAACACTTATTCCACATATAAGTTTCTCAGTACCAAAGATTTAGATTTTTAAAATAGTCTAATTCCTCAAATTCGCTTATTCCAGCTTGTAGATTTTACATATCAATCAATAATCATTCGAAGTGGTTTTCAGGTATTTACCCAATACTCGACCCCGGTCTCTTCGAATCTCATATCATCCTATCCCAAGTTATCCAATGAAATACACAACATTTTATATCGGAGTTATCAACTCTTTCAACTCATACAATACCATCCAATCATCCATAAACAAATTTGATCACTCCCAAAATAATTCCATCAATTCTAACCGGATTTCAAATCTCAATACTTCGATTCCTTCCTTTAACATTAATTAATTCCAAATAAATTAATTAGTCAACTCTTCATTATCCATCTTTAATTAACCACCCTGGATTAATTATTTTTAATTACATTCGAGTAATTATCTTACATTAACTTCATAATATTAGTTAGTCTCAACAAAGATCATTAAGCAATCTTAATTACTTCATGAATTAATTAATTATTTAATTGCATTAATCCTTAAGCACTTATACTAATTAACTCCCTTGAGTCAATTATTCAAATTAATTCATCTTAACTAATTGATTCTTCACTTACATCGTTAATTGTATTAATTAATTATTTCCAACTATATTTTAATTCGTTCCAATCTAAATTAGTTACTTTAATTCAACCACAATATTAATCACTTTCGATCAATCTCAACCTGTAATTGACTATTCCCTTTATTTAACAAATTTATTACTCCTTTATTTAACTATCTTAATTTCTTCCTTGATTAATTTCACAAGGTAATTATATTTTATTAATTTTATTAAGTAATTACCTATCAACCATCAATTGATTATTCTAAATTAATTAAGCTAAATAAATTAACTTAACCCTCAATTGATTGGTTCAAACTCTTAATTTCTAAATTTATCAACTCAAATCATCAATTAGTTGAATTAATTAGTTATCCATTTACATTACCCTACAAATTTATTGAATCACAAATCATAAGCCCTTAATAGTTTATATTATTTAATCCTTACCTTAAATAATTTCAAGTAATTAATTCTCAAGTACTTCCATTAAGTACTTTATCATTTAAGTACTGATTAGGTTCTAATTGCAGGCTTGGTTTTCTGGAATACTAAGTTCTATAACGAGCTGGAATACAAACAGGTTTCATTACAACCTGAACAACTATTAACCCGAAGAAACCCTACTGTGCTTCGAGTCCAAGCCCTACTGTCCTGAGTAAAACTACTATATACTTAAAGTCACACAGATGCACCCAGAAATTTATCCAAGCTTAAAGCTTTTTAAAGTAAAATGAAATAAAATAAAAATTTACTAAATTACTCATAATTGGTTATCCTTAATTAATTAATAAAATTAATTACCTTACATTAATCACATCAATGAATCATTTAATAACCTTTAATCATTGATCTTTCATTAGCTATATCCATTAACCTGTCCGTAAAGTACTTCTCTAAGTTCTTAACTTAAATCAACACTTAATTACAAGTTAATTCGTTAATTGATTCTTAATTACAAACTATTTACTTCTAATTACATCATCGATTTCACATCCCTTAACTAAATTTATCTTTAATTACTCGAATAACAAATTCTTACTCAATGATTAACAATTTAAACTTATTTAATTACAATTCATAACAGTAACTGATTTACTAATTATTCCTAAACACTTTTAAAATGTTTGTTTCAAATTCATTTAAACTTAAACTTGTTTCTTTCAAATTCCAACAACAAATCATCTATATGGATCAGAGAATACTCACATAAGTTTCCTGTCCACTGCACAGCAGCCCTCAACGTCGCTACACCCCCCTGTCACGCCTGCCGACGAACATGCTTGAGCCATACCCTCGCTTGGCGTGCCCTAACCACTGCATACTTGCCGTGCGAACCCCCACTGCGCGAGCAATCGCCATGCTCGAATCGCGAGCCCCAAACAATCGGAGAATCGCGAGCCCTAAACCAACTGCACGCAAGTCGAACTCGATCTAGCCTACTCGCGCGGCTTCAAAACATTCACGGTGACCTCCTTCTTATCTGTGTTCGACGTCGCGATCGATTGGGTTACTCCTTTGTTTAATTTGAGGATGAGAGGGTCGAGAGGGAGAGCGGCATCCATTTTTTTTTTCTCGAATCGAATTTGGAAATGGGGAAAAGGGAAAGCTCAGTTCGAATCTGATAAAGGAGAGGGGACGGTATTAAAATATTGGTTTGGGGGATAAGCTTCTTCAGCACGCTTGAAAACTAAATAATTAAATATGAAAATATCTCGTGTCCCAAAACCCGAAATCCCGAATCACACAAACCGACAGACGTTCTTAAGGTTTTACCCGCGTTCCGATCACAATGGAACGTGTTTCAGAGGCTAATCTGAAAGTATGCGCGAGTTACGGAATTAAAGGACCAATTTAAAATTAAATTGATTAAAATAGTTTTGAAGCGTTTTGAGATGCCACGGTCAAACGACAACTCCGATTGCTACGAAAATTGAAATCCGATAATAACTAACTATTACGGATCCAATGGAACTGGTTTCGTCGAATTCCGAAACTGTGTCTCGGAAGGCTATTTTTAAATATCGATTTAAACGATATATTTTCAAAATGTAACAAAACACTTCCAACTTCGATTTTAGCACCTTTTCTACATTCAGTATCATCATTAAAAAATTTATAAGCCTTCCTATTATGTTTAACAGGCTTAAAACTTCAGATTCAACCATTTACCCAATTTCGAATCATATAATTCCATAATTTAAATATCAAAAAATATTAATATTCGAGATTCAAGTTTAAAATTAACTTTTAAATGTTTAAAATCAATTTACTAATCCAATTTAAATCGTTAAAATTTCTGGGTCGTCACATTCCTCCCCCTTAAAAGAATTTCGTCCCCGAAATTACTATTTAGGAAGAATGGTCCAAAACCCGTTTACCCTTCCCCAAAACTCACAATTCGACATCCTATCAACAATCTTTTATTAAAGACCCACTATCCTTAACTAACTTGCCAAAACCTTCTATAGTTTCTCTCGACACCCCCTTTTGCTCAATCCTTTTAAATTTCAATTTAAATTCAAAATTTGAATTATCAATATTTTCTCAAAATTTTTCTAACTCCCTAAATTTCCGAAAAATTTTGCCAGCGTCTCCCTTGCGCGGCTAGCTCGGTACAACTACAAAAGGCCACTACGGGCTTCCCAAATTCCAAAAAGAAAACAAAAGCCAAGTGGCTGCATCAAAAACCCAATCCAATTTCATACAGAAATTTAAATACATACCTTTTTGTTGGGCAATTTGATTTATCTTTTGGAACCAAATCCAATTTCTTTTCTCTTTAATACCTGCATATCTCACTTAGCAACAATATCCAATCGTAACCTTATAAATCATTTTATACATCTCTTTACATAAGTTTCATACCCACTTCTATTCAAATTAGTTTTCGCCGTTTCATTCGAATTCAATTTATTTTCGATTTCTAATATTGAGTTATATCTTTCTTTTATACTGATTCATATTAGTTTCATTTACTAGTTTACTTTAACTTCCAATTTAAAATTGTTTTGTCGTTAACCAAAATTTTCCAAAAATTTTCTAACTCCCAAAATTTTCTGAAAATTTTGGCAGAGTCTCCTTTGTACGGAGGAGCTTTTGCAATTTGAAAATATATATAAATATGTATACATCGACCCACACGGTCGGATAAAGCAAAAACAGTTCATATTTCCTATTTTTATTGCGTAGGCGTACCTTATTTAGCATTTAAGCAAGCAGCTTATAAATTTTAGCAATTAGCATACCCAAATCTAGCCAAACGGCTTCCCTGTACCTGTACTTACTCAAATTAAATATGTAAGTGCCATATATAGAAATTTTATTAACCTAACACTTACTTTCAAAAGCCAAACACATGCATTACATAAATAACAAGCACCAAACATTTCCAATAAGCAATTTATATATTTTAAAGCACATCTAATTGTTTCCAACCAAATTTATATGCCTTTTCATTAAATTTTAATGGTTTACACACAATTACTTGCATTCAACTCATTTTAAGCGAAACAATCTCATATTCACTTCAATTGATTCAAAAATCAATTATATCGCTTCCACTAATTCATAGCATTTAATTTGATTAAATCTCGCTTACGTTAAACGATAATCATTTCTACGCAATTTGATAATATCCATGTGAATAATTTATTGTTTAAGTTTTATAACCAATTAAAATTGATTCCGACTCAGTTTTATTTAATTCAATTCCATTTTAATTTATTCACCAACCATACATACGCATTTCATTTCATCACCTTATTGACTTCATTCAAACTATTTATTAAGCTTAGCATATTCAATATTTCTAAATTTATAACCATTTCCAAATTAATTTTATCCAAGCTTTAATTTAATAGGCTTTTATCCTTATTCGAAGCTAAGCTTCCATAAACTTTAAACTTAAGTTAATTACTTTAATTTATTCCAACATCAACTTAAGTTCACTTCCATTAAATTTGATTCTCATTAAATCAAATTCCATTTAATTCAGTTAGCCCATCTCCTTCATTGTAAATTTAATCCACCTTCTCAATTTATCTGAACAATATCCAGGCACATATGCCACCGAACTTAAGTCCAGTCTGATAATCCAATTCCAATTAAAGTTTGATTCAATTTTTATTTTTTTTATTCATCAAGCTTCATCCATTTATTATATAATTCCAGTGATCCCATTAAATTTTTTAATTTACTTGTTTATTTCGAATTTATTTTATTAATACAAGACCATCTCAATTTATTTCTATTCACTTGGATTTTGCCTTGCAACTCAAACTATTTCTATTATAATCACTTCTCTTATATCCAATCCACTTGCAAATCTCATTAAATATTATTCAAATCACCCTTGAATTTTATTTATAATTCAAATCATCACATTTCTTTTTCAACCCAGCCCTACTTTATTTTTTTACAACATCTCTTCTAATTTATTTCATTATTAAATCCAAGTCGAGTTCTATTTACAATTTGAATTCATTTCCAAACTCCATTATTAATTTACAATTCATTTATTAACCAAAGTTAAATTTTATTAACATACTCCATGAAGTAATTATTTTGTTAATTAGCTTACTTCCAACTTTCAAATCAATATGCGATTTTATTTCAAAGAATCGCTTCATTGAAATTTCCCGAGTCCAATTTTATTTTATAATTCCAGTTTGAAATCCCCTTTTTACTTTAAAATTTAGGAATGCCTTCAAATTTAGACAATACAATTAAAATAGCTTTTTATAAAAATATTTCTTATAACTCGATGTCTCAACTAGTCCATCCTTGGTCTCACAGAAATTCAGTCATACGTTGATCAGGCGTAGGACTAAAAATATATAAGTACTTGGTAAACCCGTTTTCAACACCCAGTGAAAATACTTGGAAAACAATTTTATTGAAAATATAGAAAACAGTTATTTGAAAAATAGAGGAAATATCTTTGCTGAGGATGCTCTGGAAATCATCACCCCCATTCCATGGTCACAGTTACATACTAGGGTTACGTTGCAGTTGCAACAAAAGTCCATGTAACTGTTGGCTCTCCGCGGTACTCTCGATTACGCCATGGAATCCACACTACAGATCACAGTTACATCCAGGGTTACGTTGCAGTCACAACAAAAGTCCATGTAACTGTTGGCTCTCCGTAGCCTTTGATCTCGCTATCAAAATGAAACTTCTCCACTCCTACATAGGTCGCAGTCTACCGAGATAAACTCAAACGCAGACTGTTGGCTCTCAGCGGCACACACGACCTTCGCAATGTTACCATAGGTCGCAGTTACATCCTGGGTTACGTTGCAGTCACAACAAAAGTCCATGTAACTGTTGGCTCTCCGCGGCACACACACGACATACGCTATGGTAAACTCAACTCATAATCCTCATGAACTAGTTTTGTCCGGACTCCTCACAGGATCAACTTTAGAACCCCCTTGGGCTCAAGGTAGCACCACCCGGTGGCACTCCTGAGAAGTTCATTTCAAGGGAGCGCCTTTTTCCCCAGAGTCATCATCAAAACATTTTATACTAT
Organism: Allium cepa; assembly: GCA_030765085.1. Lineage (NCBI taxonomy): Eukaryota > Viridiplantae > Streptophyta > Magnoliopsida > Asparagales > Amaryllidaceae > Allium > Allium cepa. The sequence continues at coordinate 1,037,128,663 of CM060928.1, forward strand.
ACATATATAGTATCTTCAAATCATACACCTAGTATGATATTATACAAAGTTCCTTTACACAAAATCGATTATCCCAAATCGATAATTCTCAAAATAGGCTTTCTAAAACTCAATATTGATTTTTTTCCGAAAATCAAAAGCCTTTCTCAAAATCCTCTTAAGATCCTTTATATATATTCAGATATATATATATAAATTTTTAAAACTTTGGATCCTTACCATCTTGTATAAAACACCTTTTATACTCCAAACACTCTCAAAAACCATAGAAATATCCAATTTCCATCTTTATTCATTTCATAATTCTCAAAATATTCATTCAGTTCAAAAGAACCATTTCATATTCCTCATTCACATTTACATTAATCCCCATTTGGATTATTACTTCAATCCTTATCTCAGTTGGGTACTTAATCAATAACAGTTTGAACTCCGACCAATTTAGAAACATAGCTTGAAAATTTTAAAAATAGGTAAGTAGTTGAAAATTAATTATTAGTTTGCAAAATAATTGTAATATAGTTAACTAATTATAAAATATTTGGAAAATAGTTAAATAGTTATAGAAATCTTAATAATTGCAAAATAGTTGTAAAATAGTAATTAATTTGTAACTTAGTTGAAAATTAGTAATTAGTTTATAAACAGTTGTAAAATAGTTAAATAGTTCCAAAAGTAGTAGCAAATTTAAGTATAAAATAGTTTGGTTTTTTTTTTAAAAAAAAGAAAGTTGTATAGTAAATAGATAAGAAAACAGATTTAAAACTATTTATATTTAAACAATTTATATTGAAAATGGTCCAGAGTCAAAACTGTTCACTTTCCCAACAATCCCATTTAAATTAACCCAATCCCAATTTAATTAACTCCAATTTCCATTGGACTTGATTCATTCCCAATTCAAATTAAATTGATTTTCAATTTCCTTCCAACTTCAAATCAAATTCTTTTGATCTTTAGACTTGTACAAGTTTAATTATAATTTCAATTTTTCAATTTCTATTAATCAATTACATTCACACTTTTCTTTTAACTCGGAATTATACTTTTTATTTAGCCAATATATTTTTATTTATTCCATAAACATTTAATCAAGATTCCAGAGCTTAAACAAATTTCCAAAATTTCAATATTACCTTAGAATGCAACTATATCCAAAATTCTTTGGCAAATTCAATTATCTCTTTGAATTTCAAAATCAATCCCAATTCACAAACAATCCCAATTTAAAACAATTTGGTGGCAATTTCTCTTTTAGAAACTCGAAAATAAACATCGAAGATGCTGCAGTCATCACCAACGTTATTTTCCAGTGACTGAAAGAGTTCAATGCTTTTATCTCTTTAAAAACATTTTCAAACATGTTTTTTTTTTGATTTCAAATCCCCCAGATTACAAATTCAACACAACATATCTTTTGAAATCATGCTATTATTCCTCCAAAACCCTCGAAAGCCACTTTCAAATCCAAAGGAAAATTAAATTTTCCCAAAAATTCCAAATTCCCAATCCATCCGATTCATATTTACACATTACTCTGGAATTTCATCTCACTTTATTTTCAAATATTCTCTGGAATTCTATTTCAACTTATAATCTCATTTATTTTATAAAGTTTATTTCAATTAATAAATTACATTTACAATCTATATTTCAAATTCCTTTTTGATTTTAAACCAATTCCACTTAAATTACAATTCCAAAATTATTCCAATTACTTTGGACTAATATCCATTCAATTGAACCCACTTCAATTTCAATCATTTCAATTCAACCCAATTCAAATCTTCCATTTAAATTTTTGAACTTATACATCTTCCATCCCAAATCCAATTAATTCAAATCGGATTCAATTTGAATGAGTACAATTCCAACTTCAAATTTAAACCATCTCGAATTATATAATTCGAGCTAAATTCTCAAAGATTGGTTTAGCCTTTTTAAACCAAATTTAACTTTGTTTATTTAAAGTTTCAAACAATTTTAATTTCTGAGTTCTAATTCTAGAATTTCATTTTTAATTAATTTAATTTTAATTTGGTTGTATTATATTCCTACTTAACTTAATTCTAATAATTTAACACCCAATCACCTTAATATTTCATTAGAAGAGAATATTGCTTTATATATCAAAATATACTTTTATATAAAATCATTTAAAACCTTTATATAAGAAAATAACAAGTACGCGCTCATGTATATATATATATACACACACACTCAACTCATTCTAGAGTACTACGGACTCTATTCAATGAGTAATTCCCACCAGAGCCAAGGTTCTCGCTTAACCTTCAGCTCTGATACCAAATGTAACGACTCAAAATTTTCTAACCCGAAAATTTCAGATAGTTATGAAAAAGAAGAAAAAGATAGAAGAAGAAGAAGAACAGAACACCAAACATCTCACATTCGTAGCGGATAAAATATAATAATAAATAATAACTGTTTACAAAAAAAATACTATATCTGTCGATTACATTTAATATACATCAGAATTTCACATACATTCAGTCACTGAATATATACACTTATCATGTCTCAGATTAATAATAATATAAATACAGCGGAATACTCTATACGATATTGCCATCCAGCTCGCCTCCTGAGCTCCAGAACGTACCTACCTGAAAATCTGTAATACTCGGTCTGACCCGAGCATTACACCAAAGTAACACCCGGGTCAGGCTGGAAACTAGCGTGAGTAAACCCATCTAACAAGGAATACAAAAGTATACATCTCATATAAACCTGGGTAACATATATCAATTCACACGGCCACATTTTATTTTAAACAACACTTATTCCACATATAAGTTTCTCAATACCAAAGATTTAGATTTTTAAAATAGTCCAATTCCTCAAATTCGCTTATTCCAGCTTGTAGATTTTACATATCAATCTATAATCATTCGAAGTGGTTTTCGGGTGTTTACACAATATTCGACCCCGGTCTCTTCGAATCTCATATCATCCTATCCCAAGTTATCCAATGAAATACACAACATTTTATATCGGAGTTATCAACTCTTTCAACTCATACAAAACCATCCAATCATCCATAAACAAATTTGATCACTCCCAAAATAATTCCATCAATTCTAATCGGATTTCAAATCTTAATACTTCGATTCCTTCCTTTAACATTAATTAATTCCAAATAAATTAATTAGTCAACTCTTCATTATCCATCTTTAATTAACCACCCTGGATTAATTATTTTTAATTACATTCGAGTAATTATCTTACATTAACTTCATAATATTAGTTAGTCTCAACAAAGATCATTAAGCAATCTTAATTACTTCATGAATTAATTAATTATTTAATTGCATTAATCCTTAAGCACTTATACTAATTAACTCCCTTGAGTCAATTATTCAAATTAATTCATCTTAACTAATTGATTCTTCACTTACATCGTTAATTGTATTAATTAATTATTTCCAACTATATTTTAATTCGTTCCAATCTAAATTAGTTACTTTAATTCAACCACAATATTAATCACTTTCGATCAATCTCAACCTGTAATTGACTATTCCCTTTATTTAACAAATTTATTACTCCTTTATTTAACTATCTTAATTTCTTCCTTGATTAATTTCACAAGGTAATTATATTTTATTAATTTTATTAAGTAATTACCTATCAATCATCAATTGATTATTCTAAATTAATTAAGCTAAATAAATTAACTTAACCCTCAATTGATTGGTTCAAACTCTTAATTTCTAAATTTATCAACTCAAATCATCAATTAGTTGAATTAATTAGTTACCCATTTACATTACCCTACAAATTTATTGAATCACAAATCATAAGCCCTTAATAGTTTATATTATTTAATCCTTACCTTAAATAATTTCAAGTAATTAATTCTCAAGTACTTCCATTAAGTACTTTATCATTTAAGTACTGATTAGGTTCTAATTGCAGGCTTGGTTTTCTGGAATACTAAGTTTTATAACGAGCTGGAATACAAACAGGTTTCATTACAACCTGAGCAACTATTAACCCGAAGCAACCCTACTGCGCTTCGAGTCCAAGCCCTACTGTCCTGAGTAAAACTACTATATACTTAAAGTCACACAGATGCACCTAGAAATTTATCCAAGCTTAAAGCTTTTTAAAGTAAAATGAAATAAAATAAAAATTTACTAAATTACTCACAATTGATTATCCTTAATTAATAAATAAAATTAATTACCTTACATTAATCACATCAATGAATCATTTAATAACCTTTAATCTTTGATCTTTCATTAGCTATATCCATTAACCTATCCGTAAAGTACTTCTCTAAGTTCTTAACTTAAATCAACACTTAATTACAAGTTAATTCGTTAATTAATTCTTAATTACAAACTATTTACTTCTAATTACATCATCGATTTCACATCCCTTAACTAAATTTATCTTTAATTACTCGAATAACAAATTCTTACTCAATGATTAACAATTTAAACTTATTTAATTACAATTCATAACAGTAACTGATTTACTAATTATTCCTAAACACTTTTAAAATGTTTCTTTCAAATTCATTTAAACTTAAACTTGTTTCTTTCAAATTCAAACAACAAATCATCTATATGGATCAGAGAATACTCACATAAGTTTCCTGTCCACTGCACAGCAGCCCTCAACGTCGCTACACCCCCCTGTCACGCCTGCCGTTGAACCTGCTTGAGCCATACCCTCGCTTGGCGTGCCCTAACCACTGCATACTTGCTGTGCGAACCCCCACTGCGCGAGCAATCGCCATGCTCGAATCGCGAGCCCCAAACAATCGAAGAATCGCGAGCCCTAAACCAACTGCACGCAGGTCGAACTCAATCTAGCCTACTCGCGCGGCTTCAAAACATTCACGGTGACCTCCTTCTTATCTGTGTTCGATGTCGCGATCGATTGGGTTACTCCTTCATTTAATTTGAGGATGAGAGGGTCGAGAGGGAGAGCGGCATCCATTTTTTTTTCTCGAATAGAATTTGGAAATGGTGAAAAGGGAAAGCTCAGTTCGAATCTGATAAAGGAGAGAGGACGGTATTAAAATATTGGTTTGGGGGATAAGCTTCTTCAGCACGCTTGAAAACTAAATAATTAAATATGAAAATATCTCGTGTCCCAAAACCCGAAATCTCGAATCACACAAATCGACAGACGTTCATAAGTTTTTACCCGCGTTCCGATCACAATGGAACGTGTTTCAGAGGCTAATCTGAAAGTATGCGCGAGTTACGGAATTAAAGGATCAATTTAAAATTAAATTGATTAAAATAGTTTTGAAGCGTTTTGAGATGCCACGGTCAAAGGACAACTCCGATTGCTACGAAAATTGAAATCCGATAATAACTAACTATTACGGATCCAATGGAACTGGTTTCGTCGAATTCTGAAACTGTGTCTCGGAAGGCTATTTTTAAATATCGATTTAAACGATATATTTTCAAAACGTAACAAAACACTTCCAACTTCGATTTTAACACCTTTTCTACATTCAGTATCATCATTAAAAAAATTATAAGCCTTCCTATTATGTTTAACAGGCTTAAAACTTCAGATTCAACCATTTACCCAATTCTGAATCATATAATTCCATAATTTAAATATCAAGAAAATATTAATATTCGAGATTCAAGTTTAAAATTAACTTTTAAATGTTTAAAATCAATCTACTATTCCAATTTAAATCGTTAAAATTTCCGGGTCGTCACACTCAGGGTCCACATAAACTTTGCTCCTTTCTAAGTCACTTGGTTTAGTGTGAAGAAATCTTAGAATTGTCCATGATAAACTTCCCTTAGAACCCGGCCAAATCCAGAAAACTGTGGACTTCTGTCGGAGTCTGCGGCTGCTTCCATTCCTGAATAGTAGCTTCCTAGGCTGGATCTACATAAATACCCTCACTATAAACAATACGCCCCAAAATCTGACTTTTGATTTCCAAAAATGGCATTTTGAAAACTTAACCTTCAGAACATGCCTCCTCAGGGTCTCCAACACCATTCCCAAATGCCGCTTAGGCTCCTCTTCAGGCTTGGAGTGGACAAGAATATTGATGAACACAGGAACGAACTCAATCAACACATCCTGAAAACTCGGTTCATCAAATATACACAGAATCTCAAAGACCCATCTGACCTAGCCACACAGACTATGGAAGAATCCCAACTGGAATAACTAGGCCGGATCAAACCTCTTCAAAGAAATCTTGGGTCTGCTTTACCAACTCTTTTTCTCCTTCGACGCCATCCTTCTACTGGGCTGAACAAAAGGTACCGCTCCTAGAACTAAGACGATCCAAAACTCTATCTTCTGATGAGGACAACCTTTCACTCCTTCGGAAACATCCAGAAAATTTCTAACCTCTTCGATGGACTCTACGCCTTTTGGAGATGCCCTAACTCCAAGCAAAAGATTACTCAAGAGAACTTCGGAATTATCGTAAGTCACTTTTGCGATTCTTCCCAACTCAGTCTCCCAAGATACAATCCTATCTTCACACATCAAGACATCCTTATGCTTATCCAACCAATACATATCCAGAACAAGATCAATCCCTTAGAAATCCAATACAAAAGGGTCACCAGAAAAACTATGGGGGAGATAAGAAAATCTTAACCCTCTATAGATCTTATCTAACTTGGTTACCCCACCTAAAGGATTAGATACATAGATAGGACGCTCAACCAAACAAAGGAAGGGATGAAACTCCTCTAACACTCATGTTGGAAATTCGAACAAATACCAAAACAAATTTGGATAGGTATATAATTATATAAAATTATAAATACGCGATCTCAAGATAGACACTACTCCAGAGCCTAGGTATTATCTCAACCTATGCTCTGATACCAAATGTAACGACCCGCCTTTCATTCCACAGAAAGACGCATCATCAATAAGAAAGAAAGAGATAGAAAAACAATAAATAGAAGAAAGAACTCAACATATCAGAATCTCACTGCAGAAATAGAACAAATATAATATATCACATAGATATTACATATTCTTTACATTAGAGTTACACAAATTACACGACAACTCCACATTAGACAGTTATAAAGACCTGTCTAATCTATTACATTCCAAATGACAACAGACAAAGACACTACACAGCGGAAACAAATAGATATAGCTACGTCTGGACTCCTACTCCATGCTATCCAAAATTCGTCAAAGCTAACCTGAATCCCTTGGCTACTCATAAAATTTTGAGTACCCAAGATTTAAGAAAAATTAAATAAACTCCGGGTCAGACATGGGTCCGGTGTGAGTAAACGGATTAAAGTTGTTTAACTTTGAAAAACCTTTGAAAACAAAGGCATCATGTAAGACTTTCCACACATAAACATGGGTAAGTTTTTATCTTACGCTAACCAAAACATTTGATATGAAATCCAGTGATATTATAATAGGGTCTAGGGTTTTCAAATAAATATTCACATAGCTAAAATTGTTAAATGATTAAATTCCAGCATACTAGCCACAAAGTGGGTTATACAATCAAAACCGTAAAGCACGTAGGAATAATGAGTTTCCATCAATGGCAGGGCTACTGGGTACTGCCCATCACAGTACGTGGTCTAGATCACCATACCGAGGATCCACCCTAAATCCCCTACAACGCAAGGCCGGAACCATCCATTACTGGATAGTCCCGAATAAGTCAACCCCGCGGTTGTAGCTAGCAACCGTCCACACAGCCGAATAAAAATGGACTCTAGACAGGGGAAGACCTTATCCTACTTGAGCGCGACTCACATAGCCTTTCTACACCTCCCCTATTTTAGCCATTCCCGGTTGATGAGGCTTGAGGCCACGATTACCTTTATAGAACACATTTATCTTAGAATGCTCATCGTCCTCCTGACGATGTTCTGAAAGCATTCGATCCATAAAGTTCATTCCGGGTTCGAACGAAAACGAAGGCATTATCTCTTTAAACTCATTTTGGAATCACCCTCTGAGTTAACGACAATAACCCTTGCACTCTAAATCTCCATCTCGAACCTGAAAGTACTATCTCCGTTATACTCGTATTGGAATCACCCTCAAAGTTTTAACGACAAATAGTTCTTACACTTTGAGTCTTCAACTTGATCTTCACTTGAATTCACGACCTAACGTTTAACTTTGATCAATGTTGTTTTCGGATAATCAAATCTGATACCCGATCCCGATCTCACCGAAATCCAAATGTATCTTAAAGGCCAAGTTGTTTAAAAGTTTAAACAATTTAATTCAATTCAATACTTGAATTCACACAGCATTATCCACAGATAAATATCATACATTTATCAAAGATATGTCCAATATCACATCACAACATATCACAGAATATCATCCAATAGATATCAACTAATCTAGATATTCTACACAAACAATCATTCACAAGCAAGAATTATTAACCAATATCATAATTAATTTAATTGACTTAAATTAAATTAATTACTTAAGAATTAATCACCAAAATCCTGCTTAATCAATCATTAGTTAATAAATTACAAACTATTCAATTAATTAATCATACTTTAATTACCGTATCGATTAATTAATTAATCTCTAATCGCAAATTAATTATCCTTTAATTATTAATTAATAAACCTTAATTATTAATTAATATTCCTCAATACAAATTAATTAATTCATAATTACTTTTATAATCAATTAATTAAACTTTAATTGACTAATTAATTATCCCTTAATTATTAACTAATAAACTATAATTATTAATTAATAACCTTAATTACAAATTAATTAATCCATAATTACCAATTAATCAATCTTTAATTAATAGTTAACACATCCTTAATTGATCTTTAATCACAGATTAATTATCCTTTAATTAATAAAACGTAATTATTAATTAATAAAACTTAATTAAAAATTAGGTACTTTTTAATTAAAAGTTAACTAATCTCTAGTTACTAAATAATCAACCTTGATTACTTAATTAATTAATCTCGAATCATTACTTAATAATTCCTAATTATCTAATTAATAATTCTTAATTACATATTAATTAACCTCTAATTAATTAACTTATAATCCTTAATTATTAATTCGTACTAAATTAATTAAATCAATTAATTACTCTTAATTAATTCCTTAATTAATCACTATCATTATTAATTAAATTAATTAATTATACTTAATTTCCTTAATTAATTTAATTAATCTTAAGACATTAAAACCTTAACTATCTTAAGATAAAATAGTATCTTATTAATGCCTTAATTACCATTAAAATATTTACACCATTTATCTTTATAATTAACTTTACTTAATTAAATCATTAATTAAGTTTTAAAATAAAATAATCATTTAACTTGATAAATTAAAGGAAACAAAACATAACTTCCTTTAAATGCTTTAATCATTATCATGTAATAGTTGTTAAAACTAGTTTCAATTCAGATTTAAAAACTTGCTTTTATAAAAACTTTTAAAATTTCATTTGTAACTCAAGTTTTAAAATAACTTTAAACTTTACTTAACAAAATTTAAATTAAACAAATTTCAAAACTTCTTAACAAAATGTTAAAGAAAACATTTATTATATATAAAGTAATTTATATAAGAAAGTTTTAAACTAAACTTATTTTTAAAATTTCAAAACCTTATTTTAAAATCCTTTTAAAACTGCATAGCACATTGCTTCGGGTCAAACCCGAACCTGCTCGAGTCCTGACTCAAGTTTTCTTCAAATTCTTTCAATTTTTTTAAAACATGGATTAGTTTAAGAAAATCCGAAACAAGCCTACACTCACGAACCACTCGAGTTTTAACTCGAGTCTTCCTTCCCAAATACCCGAAGGCATCTTCGAGTCAACCAGGCTCACAAACCAAAACAACAGATACGACCCCCCTGTGCACATGCACCGACGTCAGAGCTACCTACGACCGTCGACGCACCCTCCGGCACACCACCCATTGCTGATTCAACTCATTCTGACCTTCAAATCAACATCACAAGCCATGATCCTAAAATTGAGCATCCTAGATGAAACTGGAACCAAACAATCGCCAGAAAACCCTTCGACCAAACTATTCCGACCACTAGAGGTCGAGCGACTCTGGCCACACCCTACCGATTATCCACGCCACCATTTCCCAAAGCCTCATGCAACTCGAATCACTAGAGATGCTGCGATGATCCTTTTTTCGACCGAGACGAAAACTCGGGTTAAAACCTAGATTGACTCACCACCACCGCCACGATGAGCTATCCATCCTCCAGACATTTTTCACGAGCTCTCCTACACCCTGACCTTCTCCAGTCGAAGCCCCGACCACCAGAGATGCTATCGTCACCAGAAAAACCCAAAAATCCAATTTTTGGTCATCCCCGAAATGCACACTCATTTCAATATTAAAAATTGTGATTTTGTTTTAAAAATCCTAAATTTCAAAGTAGATTCGAGTTGTAATCCTGAAACAACAAATTTCAATGATTGATTTTAACATGATTTAAAGAATTTCCACTGTCTTTCCATTTCCCAAATAAACTAGCATTTTTACTTAAATTCATTTTTAAAATTCAATTTAAGCATAAACAAATATCTATTGTTTGAAAACTAAACCCTATAGGAAACCAGAGGAAGAGAAAAAGAATTTTTGGTCTAAACATAAAAAATCTGTAATAAGAACAGGGAAGAACAGTATAACTCTGACATGCACATCTGAACACAATCATATAAATACAGATACTACACTTATGTATACACACATGCAGAGCATCCTCATCACAGAAATTTCACAAGCAACAATCATTTACCTACTTAACTTTTTAATTAAAATGTTTACTCACCTTGAATTAATAGAGAAGCTTGAAGCAGCTTTTAAGATTTTGAAAACTTGCATACTTTTGTTGTTTTGATCCCTGAAAACTTTGTATTGCTTGATTTCTTTGAAACTGAAATGCTTTGTCAAATAAACTAGAATGCTAAATTAGACTGGAACATGATGATGATTCAAGAATTTGATTTTAGGTTGCATTGCTTGATAATCTTTGCTTTTGAAAAAAAATGTTACAGGTTTTGATTTGAGAAGATTTGGAACAGAGGTGAATTTTGATTTATAGGCTGAAGATAAAAGGGTGTACAGGTTTTGAACTTGAGCTTTTAAAGTGTTTCACAGGTTTTTGAACTTCCCTGTTTGATTTCTTGCTTTGACCAGAATTTCAGGTTTTGAGTTATAGGGTTTATGTAGATTTTACAGAGTTCTGTTTTGATTTTGAGGAAATGTTTTCAGGTTGTTTCTGGTTTTAGAAATGAATTTCATATGAAGTTTACTTGCTTTCGAAACGGGAAGATAAGAAAAGAAATAGAAGAGAAGGGGTGAATGTTTATATAGTGTAAATTAAAATTTATTAAAATTTAAGAAAAAGAAAATAAAAGAATGACACTTGCCCAACTTACCAACATTAGTCAAATACCATCATAATCCTATTACACATGTTAATCAATAAGCTTCATAATTAAACACTTGTATTTATTCATTTTTTATATTATTTTTAAATGATTTTAAAAGCTTTTGTATTAATTTTCCTATTAAATAAGTACTTTTATTAATTTATAAATGCTTTTTCTTATTTTATATAAATAAATTTTTTTATAGGAAAATAAAATAAAAACTAATTTTATTCTAAATAAAATCATATAAAATATATTTGATTCATTTTTAAATGTTAATATAAAACTTTTGTATTTATTACTATTTAATAAATACTTTCATATTTTGTATAAATAAAATTCTTTAAAAGAAAATATTATAAATAAATTATATACTAATAAAAACTTTATTCATATATTTTTATATCCAAAATATTTATAAAATATTTATCTTTTTAAATTCCAAATTTAAATCCAAATTCAAATTTAAAATCAACTTAAACATATATATATATGTATATATATATATATATATATATATTAATTTAAACAAACATATTATTAAATTTGGAAATATTATATTCTAACTATAAAGTTAACTTAAATAATATATATATACGCATATACATTTAAACAACACTTATTAAATTGAAAATGATAAGTCTATTTAAAATCAAATTTATAAAATAACACAAATTAAATTTGTAAATAATTATTCCATTTAAAATCTATTTCAATTTATATTTAAAAACATCACATTATTATTATCGTTGTTTGAAATAACAATTTTACAAATTTGAAATAATTTAATTAAGAGATTATCACATTTTAAATTCCTCGAAATTTTCGACTATGACACATAATGTACTATGACTTGAAAATAATACATGATATGTAATGTGTATTAAAACTTTTGGAAAATAAAAAATTTCCCACTTTACTTCAAATATTTCTATAAACGTAAACTAAAGCAGTACACTACCAAGTGTAGTTAAAAGGAAACTAAAATTACCATAACACAAATTACTTGTAAATAAACATAATGATAATTTCGATAAAATTTCATTAATGAAAACAATTAGATGCATGTATAAGGACACAAAATCAACAAAAGGAACTTCTTAAGGTAGTTTTTTTAAGAACAAGTTAACTTTATACAATGCAATTGAAGTATTGTATAAAATAGGCATTAACATATGCATAGAAGCAATAAATATTGAAATGAAAGTAGAAGTGTTTGATAGAGTTAAGGGTATGCCCTAGGAGTAACTCTATAATATATTGTAGATTATTATCCATAATAAAGTCTCAATCAAAATAAAACATTTTTTTGCTTTCTATTATATATTTGTTATAATGTGTTATAACTAATTAATTATTTAATTTAAGTAGATTCAAGAAAATCCATAAATGGCATGCTTTATGATACTGATTACAAGGTGTTGCAATAATTAGCAATTTATTACAATGTAATAAACACATCATTTTAAATCACTATAACAAAACTATCCCTTTACAACGCCTATTTTACAATGGACCATAAACAACCATTGTAATGAAACCGTTTACAACTGTGCTCTAAAGCCTGTTGTAATAGGTGAAACTTTTCATCATCTATTGCACCCTTTACAACGTTGTTAACTTTCCCGTTGTAATATGATCCTATTGCAACGGTTTTCAATATATACTAGTTTTCAGCTCCATTACACCCGTTTTGGCCCGTTGTAGTATAGTTTTATTACAACATTTTTCGACCCATTAAAATATAGTTTTATTACAACGGTTTGTAATATAGTTTTATTACAACGGTTTGTAATATAGTTTTGTTACAACGGTGTTCGGCCCATTATACTAGATACCAGTTTTCATCTTTGTTTGCTCGTTGTAATAGATGCCTATTAAAACCTTTTTCTTTTGTCCGTTGTAATAGATGTCGATTTTCACAATTCCTCTTTTTTTTGCTGGTTGTAATAAATACATATTACAAACTTTTTAGTTTACTAGTTGTTATAAAAGGTTGTAAAAACATTATTAATTTATAATTTATAACCAATGATTATTAATAAATAATTTATATTTACTAGTTGTAATTTATAATCAATAATTATTTTATATTTAATACAACAAAAAAATAACTAAACCTTTATTGTCAAACAAATCGGGTGATAGTAGGCTAGAGATGGAACCAGAAACTAAATAACAAAATCAATTTAAGAGTAATAATAACAATGATAATAATAATATAAACCATGATAATAATAATAAAATAAATATAATCAATAATTAATAAAAATTTCTACTGTTTAATAAACATACTAATTATACTTAATATTTATAATAACCACTGTTAAATCATAAATGATTAATAATTAATAAATAATAATTTATAATAATTCCTGATAAATAATTAATGAATAATATTTATATTTAGTATTTAATAAATAATAACTGATAATAATAAATTAAATATTAAAAATTATAAGTAATACTAAATAATTACTACTAATAATTAATATTTAAGTAGTAATATTTAATATTTAATATTCAGTAAATATTCAATTATTAATATTTAATTATAATTAAGAAGTAACAGGTAACAACTGAAAATTAATAATTAAAAATAGAATGTAAATTGTACTAATTAATAATTACTATAAAATAATTTTTATTATATGAATAATGATTAGTATATAACTAAGACTAATATTTAGTAATTAACAACTAATAAGCAATTAATATTTAGTAACTAAGAAGCATAATTTATTATTCAGTAGGTTGTATTTGATAATTATAATTAATAATAGTATTTAATATTTAAAAAAATTGTAGATTTTTTTAAAATAAATTTAAACAAATTCGTAAAATTTTGAAACAAAATTTTGAAACTTTAAAATCGAAAGTAAAATTTATAACACTGTTTTTCATTACTCTTAACTAATTAATACTTAATCATTAATGATTAATACATGGTAGTTAGATTTTAATAATTAATACTAGATATTTTTAATTAATAATTTGAAACATATAAATAATAATTAAATTTTAATAACAAACATTCAAATATAACTAAGAAGTTATAAGTAATAATTAATAATATCTAAGAAGTAATATTTAATATTTTAATAAAAGTTAATTGTTAAGAAATTCATGTCATATTTAATATAAATTTTCATTTGTTAATTCTAACTTATAATAATATTTTTATAAATTTTGGTAAAAATTTTACTACTACTCAAGGCGGCGACCAGAGATGTTGTCGGCAAGGGCACAAAATTTAGGCGAGAAGCAGCAAAAAATTGGTTTCAAAATTCACGTGATGTTCACTTACCACTTATTATCTCCCCAAAAGCCATACCCATTACCCATTTTATCTCCCGAGACCTAAACCCCAAATCAAAAGAAAAAACCTAAATCCCAAATAAATAAATAAACTAAATCCTAAATTTACGTGATGGAGGTGTGGAGCGTGAATGGAGACTACCTAGCGGTGGTGAATATGTCATAGCTGCCATCGGATTTAATGTTGTTACTGGCAAGTGCGACATGCTTGGACTGGTCGGAGATAAATTGGTATGTGATAGAGCATTAAGATGGGGCTTTGAAGATTTGGAGGATGTCGCACTGTACGAATAAGGATACATCGAGCAAGAGGAAGATTAAGCTTGGGAAGTGCACCGGAGTACATGTTGATTTTTCATAAGATGCTTAAGTACCATAAGCATCAAGTTAGCGCTTTGTGTTTGACGGGTGATTTGAAACAGTTGTTGAGTGGGGATTTCGGTGGGAAATTGGTTTCTTGGACTTTGTTGAATAAAGGATTTAGGTAAAGAATTCTGAAGTGTATTATTAGTATAGGTTGTTTGAATTTATCTTGTTTACCTTTTTATTTATAATCATGTGGTATCCTTTGCAAAATTTGGACAATTCCCTTTGCTACTATACCTCTTTGCTCTCATAATTATTCCTCTCCATTGGCTTTTACCCTTTTGAGAGATGTATGCATCTCATTTTCCATAAAAGTGTTTTCTTATTCTTCTTCTTCATTGCATTGTTCTTTATAGTCCTTAATATCATGAAGTTTAGTTTAACCTACCTGTTATACCTATCTTTTATTGAGGTAATGTAAAATTGTCATAGATAAGAAATTAGCTAAAAATTAAATTATGTTGCTACATTAGATATCGTTGAAAATGGTATTCCTATTTCAAATCTAACTTTGAATTCAAAATGCAGTATGTGTTTGTATATGATAATGATCCATTGGAAGATACCAAAGAACATAGTAGAAAAAATATTACGTCAGACTTCTTAGAAATTTCAAAGATGCAAAAATGCTGCTTTTAATAAGGCATCCAAAGGACACTGTAATCTATGACACTAAGTTATATCTAGGGTGTGTGTTTTGCTGCACCAAGATGCTCGAACTTACCTGAACTATAGCAAATTCAGTTATTATTTGAAGCCAAGTATGGAAAAGGCATTTGTTGCTGCTGCATTTCAGTTATTGCTTGATTGTGGCGTTTACAGACATGTTATGTATACATTACTACATTACTACAACAAATAACTCATCCTCTATTATCAAGTTATGTTCATTAATATTTTGTTAGCAATGTATGATTCTACAGGCTATGGCCATGTTTAACTTTTAACTAGTCGAACTAAAATAAATTAAAATGCTAACGTAGATAATTGAATTTCTTTATGTTCATGCTCCTTCCTTAGAAGTAAGGTAGAAGTTGTTAAAAGAAAATACTAATGAGCATAAGGTGGAATGAGACCTAGCTGCTTCTGAAACCGAGTTTCTCAAGTCTTATGAAGATTTATAAGATGTTGTAGCATAAACATAATAACTAAGTAGGGTACTAATAAAGTTATTATTGATTGGCTACAAAGATAATATTTTATTTATTTATTTATTTTTTAAATTTTTTTTGAATTTTTAGATTTTAGTAACATATTTATACTTTTGTTAACAAATTTTTTCTCTCTTTTGATGCATAACCAACTTACGACTATCATTGCATTTACACAACACAACTTTTTTTAATCACCTTTTGTAAGACCTTTATTTTTTTTCTTATATTTTCTTTACACAGATTTTAGGTGGGAAGGTGGAAGATGCGGTTTGTTTAAAGATAAAGGTAATTTAAATTTTCCTTTTTTAGGCTATTTATATTTATTGCAAATTGTGGATTTTTTATTGAAGTACCAAGCATAGATTTCGGCTTATGTTTGTTATATTGAATTAACACTTTTAGAAAAAGTTGATAATATCATATATTCATAGGATAATGCACTGTATTTAACCAAATAAAATTGGATGAAAAGTAAATGATGACTAAGAAGTTTAACATCCTTAGTAATAACCAAAATCCATAGTGCTGAAAATTGATAATATTTTTTAATAGATAAACATGATCTGAGTTAAATGATTAGTCTTTTTAACTTATTTTACTACATAACATCATTTTAATCTCTAAATAAGACCAAAAACAAGTTTTTGGAACATAATATTTCGAGGCACTAACCACTCATTTGCCTACCTACATAAAGATCCGTCTTGAATTTGAAAATTGGATTTGAATACAGCTGGAAAAGCTGAGCATTGAAAATGCAACATCTTCTTGCAAACTACACATATGATTCTGATGTTTGTGCATTTAAACTAAGAACACAGTCACAAGTTTTACGTTTTATATTAAAATTAAGATAATTTTTATTTATACGAGTACACATTCATTTGATTATCATTGTGTTATGCTCTCTTGGGTGCACTTTAATATATATAGCATCACTTTGCTGCTACTACTGATGTTTGAACATAATTGGCGCATACAGTTTGTTATTCTCCATTGTCTCTTTACTTAGATCATGGAGGTTAGGAGATATGAATTAAAAGCGCCTACAGTTGTGACGAGTATTGTTTTTTTGATGTGATCATTATGTTTTAATTGAGTTGAAGCAGTCTTATTGATCAATATTGCTCACTGAAGCTTCACACATGAAAGCTTGAATGTTCACGGCATATAGTAAAATGTTCAGATTTATAAAACTTAAAATGAATTTCAACAAATGCTAGAACTATTTTGTTGCAAATTGCTCTAGATCGCTTCACTAATTTTTGTATGCGTGCATCTAAACATTGATATTTTTGCTGATGTCGATCTAGATAATATTTTCCTTAGTGCTTGCTTTTTAAAGGTGCCATTTCTTTTTATACTTTTTTGTTACTGTGCATTACAACTGGTCAACAATTCACACATATAGTTGACTTTTGATTTTTTATTCAGTAATGAATACACGCATTTGTGTAATCATTGTTCAAAATATATATTTATTTTCAACAAATGTACTATTCATTTCTTATATCGTTTCTTAATCGGCTAATATTAGGGTCCCACAACACAAAAACTATGTATTTATTATGTGCCAACATGTTAAATTCATATTTCCAGCCCCTATGAAATAAATATGCAAACTTCTATTACAATGGGTGATTAATGCTTGAATACTTATATCTTTTGAGTATTTCTTAAATGGAATTCCGCTTAAATACTTATTTCTTATCTATGCTTCAATAATTTAGTTTTTTTTTCAAATAACTAAGATTCTTAAAATATAATCAAATATCATGTAGCCCATATTGGAAGCCATAGAAACAATAGTTTTGTTGAGTAGAAACTATCAATGTATGCGTCTTCCATCAAGGGTCAAAGCAAAATTTATGCGGTATTACTCAACTTCGAACTATGGCTGATATTCTTATTTATCGTGGAGTATATTCTTCATTAATAGGTTTTGTAAATGTTCGACAATATGTATAAGCTTGGTTTTGTAAATGTGTGACAATATGTATAAAAAGAATTAAATGTGCAACTTTACAAATGATATGTATGTATAATTTATTTTGGATTTTTAGCAATTATGCGTATGATCTGTATACATGTTACATTAATGGTTTAATTTTTTTTTTTTTTGCATTTTTTTAACAATTGGCAAAAATAGTTGTAATAAACATCTATTATAATGGTTAAAGCCTGATGTGGCTAGGGAATATTACAGCAGTCCATGATCATTGTAAAAGGCTCTATTGTAATGTTTCTAGACCATTGTAAAAATGTTTACTACAATGGTTTTAAACCATTGTAAAATCTTTTTAGCCTATTATAGCATTGCATAATAAGATGAGCGTTTACCCATTGCAAAACCCCTATTACAATTGGTATTGCCCGTTATAAAAGGGGTATTTTGTTGTAGTGAATATTCCTAGTCAAGATGTATCAAAACTGGATATCGATACATCCTTTGGGACTAGAGTACATAACACTTTCCAAATGTTGTGCAGTGTATTACTCATGATTATTAGGAACATTGAGGTGTTACATACTGCTAATTATTTGATAATTATGGAATAACTCACACGATAGTTTTTTACTGGTTAATATAACTAAGGTCAAATAGAAAATATTTATGTGACAGTTGTAACGGCCGGCAAATCCGTACCCCTTGATTTAACACTTTTCTACCTAAATCGACTCAAGTTGTACAGAAATACGAACCGTTTGAGTTAAAGAAGAAGAGGTAGAAGAAGAAAATAGAAAACAATATCAGAATCTAACTATCGCAGCGGAATAAAATATAATAAATAATAAATAATCTTTACTCAAACATCAAATATATCTGTTTATATATTACATCATCAGAGTACATCAATCAACAGCTCCACAACAACATGCAAATGGATACACGGTAACTCAATCACAGCGGAATATATATAGATATACAAGTACAGGAGTACGTATCGTCATCCTGCTCGTCTCCTGAGCTCCACAGCATCATATCCTGTATCCTATGATACTCGGTCTGACCCGAGCATTACAGTTAAATAACACCCGAGTCAGTCTGGAATACCAGCGTGAGAAAATCACACCCAATTGATTATTAAAGTTTCAAAAATCCTTGAAAAAAAAAGCATCTCGTAAGACCAAGCCACAAATAAACATGTCGGGTTTTTACCTTACGATAGCTAAAACAATTTTTATAGAAATCCTCTGATATTATAATAGGGT
Source organism: Allium cepa (assembly GCA_030765085.1). Taxonomy (NCBI): domain Eukaryota; kingdom Viridiplantae; phylum Streptophyta; class Magnoliopsida; order Asparagales; family Amaryllidaceae; genus Allium; species Allium cepa. Next base: position 1,037,148,134 of record CM060928.1, read on the forward strand.
CTTTATACAAATACTTATAAAATTGCCGAAATTGTTTCATTCATTAAATTCCAGCTACTAGCCACAAAGTGGGTAATACAAACAAAACTCGTACAAGGTAGATTACCGTACTGAGGAGTACGCCCGCTCCCCTGCAACACAGGACCGGGACTACCCCTTACTGGATAATCCCGAGTGAGATCAGCCCGCGGTTGGGATCAGCAACCGCCCACTAAGCCGAAATAAAAAGGGACATCTAGACAGGGATGACCTCACCCTGCTTGGGTGCTTCCCACCTAGCCTTGCTGCATAACCCCTGATTTTCAGTCATTCCCATTTGATGAGGCTTGAGGCTAAGCGTTACCTTTATAGAACATATCCCTTAGAATGCCCATTGTCCACCTGACGATGTTTCGCAAGCATTCATCCATACAAGTCCGTTATGGGTTTGAACGAAACCGAAGGCACTATTGCTACTACATCCATTTTGGAAATATCCTCAGGATTAGTAGCGACTAGTCCTTGCACTTCACTGCTCCATCTTCGAATCCAAAATCGTTTTTCACGAAACGCACAAATCAGATCGAAGTGGTTTCCGAGAAATAAATCTCGATCCCGGTCTCTTCGAAACGATCAACGCATTTGTCCAATATTGATAGTCGGTTATTTAACTATCAATTTCTGTTCACAAACATCCATCAAATAATAAATAATTTTCCAAATTATTTATTTATCTCAAAAATATCTTCACAAGATATATTTTCACTTTTCAAATTCCTTTGAAAACGGTTTTCAAAACTAACTGCCTTTCTCAAAATAAATTCCAAGTATTTCTATTTCCACTAGAATCACCAAGCACAAAACTAGATTTTCTACATTAATTCAAAGCACTTTACTTTTAAAAATATACTTTAAAACATTCAAGTTAAAATTACTTTAATAATTTGTTAAAAATACATACTATATGAATATTTGAAAATAAGGTTACTTAATAAAATATAAAAATAGATTTCTACTTTTAAAAACAAAATACTAAGTTACTTCTTAATAATTACTACTAGAATAGATTAAAGAAAATGCTTACTTTAGACTTTAAATAATAGAAATAATAAATTTTACGAAACTTGCTTTCTTTAAAAACAACTTTAAAACATTTAATTTATATTTAAAAACGTACTTGGTTATCTAGAGAAAATTCCAACTTCAATCACTTATTCAATTTCCCCTTGATTTCCAATTTATTTTATTTGAAATAAATTCTTTTACTTATTAGTTCATTTCCAAATTCAGTAGTTATGGACTTTATTATTATTATTTTTCCCAATTTCTTCTTTACTCTTTTCAATAATTCAAATCTTAAATTTAAAATAAATGTTTTGTTCTTTTTAAATAATAATACTGAATTTTAAAATTCATTAACTTTCTGTTTATTCAAAATTTCTCTTCCATATACGGAATTTATTTATTAAAATTTAAAACAACTATTATTCTTATCCAATTTATTCTTAATTTATTTAAATTCACTATAATTATTTCGCTTACAAATTCTCTTCGTTTTATTTCCAAAAATCCAATTCCATATTTCTTAATAACTTAGTGCACCGGAATATATTCAGGTATACCATAACATCCAATATCCCAATTAACAATAATATTCATCACAGAATATAAAATAATCAAAACAGAGGGCATTAAATAATTTTAAATAAATGTTGAGGGGTCCAGTTGGATCCCTCCAACCTGTTTTCCCTGCATCCACAGACATTAGCTAAAAATAATATGCCAATTCCATAATAGACCATACTGTAGCACATCAATCAATTCATCCATTCAAATAATTATTTAAATTTACTCATTTAAATTTAAATTTAACTGAGTGAGATTAACTCACCATTGCTTTTGTTTGCAGTCCAACCATACCAGCTTGTTTCCTTTCAGATTTTGACCTTGAATAACAATTTATATGATTTTATTAATATTTGAAATAATCGAACAATTAGATTTCCATATATAAATTTAATTACCCAAATCTCTTATTTCAAACTAATAATTTGCTTTTTAGGCTGATTTTCTTTTATAAAAAAAATACTTTTTTTCGAATAGATTTCTAATTTTACATGAACTTTAAACATTTTAACATTCCAATAAATGTCCCAAAACGTCATATACGTATTAAATGTTAAACAAATATGTTTATAATTTACAGTGATATATATTTTTCTTTACTGTAAAATTCTTCTATGACATATGTTTATTATTTTCTTCCTTAAAACACGCTCTTATATTTAAAAGCTTATATGTATATATATAAATTTTAAATCAGGTGAAAATATCCTTATTGTAAAATATATATGCAAACTGTGTACTTATTTTGATTTTTTTGATTATTATCCAAACAGATATAGAAGTTAAATTAATTTTAACAGAGATAAATTAGAAAGACGAATACCTTACTGTATACTGACGAAACCCTAGCCTCGAGCATCGTCAATGAACATCGCGAGCCGCCGAAGCCTCAATCGCCACCGCGTCACCTCGAATCTTAACACACCGCTACTTGCTCCCAAATTCATGCACCGTCCTTACTGCCTTTCAATCCCTCTACTACGAACGCGGCCCTCGAATCGCACGGCCTCGAAACCGTGATTCTTCGTATCGCGACTCTTCCTCCAACGCGACAAATAGCCACTCTCCCCAAATCAACAAACATCACAACATGAGGGCCCTCGCCGAACCCTAGATATCGAACGCGATAAAACTTGAGGGAGAGAGAGAGAGAGAACGCGGTCTCGAGCAGAGAAAAAAAACTTGATTTGATTTTGATTTTTTTTTTAGCTTCAGACAAGATTTTCATCCTTGAGAGGAATGTGATTTTTGAAAAGGTAAAGAAGAACACGGGAAATATAAAAGGAAGGTGAACGAATAATTCGTTAAGAAGGAAAAAGGGTTTCAGGCATCCACCATTTTCTATTCTTTCGGCTATTGATTTGAACGATGGAAAAGAAAGGAGAAGGTCGCGTGGTATAAACGGAGAGAAATAGGTCGGCTTGGTCAGGATTATAGGGTGGCTGATGGAAAAGACTTTGATAGGTGAAAAGATGTAAGATATTTAAATTAAACGATTAATTATTTCTAGACATTTTTATCTCGTACGCTCACACGATGATCCTGAATGCTACAGAATTCGAAACCCGATTATAGTTCAATATTACAGACTCAATGGAACTGGTTTCGTCGAATTCCGAGACTGTGCCGCTGAAGGTTATTTTTAAATTCAATTTAAACGATACTAAATTTCAAAACTTAACCAACTATCCTTACATTTGATTTCAACACTTCTATTTTCTTAAGTATTATCAATATAACTTTTATAAGCCTTTAAATTATTTTTAACAGGCTTAAAATTCCAGATTCAACAATTTACCCAACTTCACTTATTTAATTTAATAATTTAGTTATCAAATAAATAGTGAAATTTGAATTCAAGTTAAAATTACCCTATTGAATATTTAAAATCAATTAAAATATTCCCATTTCAAATGCTCTAAAATTCCGGGTCGTCACATTCCTGCCCCCTAAAAGAATTTCGTCCCCGAAATTACTAGTTAGGAAGAATGGTCCAATACCCGTTACTATTTTTCCAAAACCAAACAGTTTAATTAACTAGCCATACATATCTTTTATTATAGACCCACTATCATTCTCACTTATTTCCCAAAACCTTCCATAGTTTTTAAATATCATTACATGCTCAATCATTCAGCTTTCAATCTAAACCAAATTTTGAATTATCAAAATTTTCTCAAAAATTTTCTAACTCCCTAAATTTTCGAAATTTTTTGCCAGCGTCTCCTTTGCGCGGCTAGCTCGGTACAACTACAAAATGGCTCTACGGCCTTCCAAATCCAAAAAGAAAAGAAAACGCCAAGTGGTTCGATCCAAAAACCCAATCAAATTTCACAGAATTTTAACACATACCTTTTTGTCGAGCAATTCAAATTTATCTTTTGAAATCTAAATTAACTCTCTTTTCCTTTTTATAATACCTGCATATCCTGCTTAGTATTAATAGCCAATCACAACTTTCATGAATATTTTATCGACATTCTTATAAAATGTCAATATCTATTCATTCCAATATTGACTTAAATTATATTAGTAGTATCAATTTTCATTTAAGAATGCACCATTCTCTCTTAAGTTAGTAATAGCATTTTATATGCTTCTTACATTCATTCCTACTTTACCACTTAGTTTGTATCTAATTCTATTCAAATTGATTCTTCCATTTCCATATGAATTCAATTTATCATCAACTCTAAATTTTAAATTTTATTTTTCATTTATACTGATTCATGTCATTATTTTAATTAGTTTCATTTACTAACTTATTTCAATTTCCAGTTTGAAATCATTTTGTCGTTATCAAAATTTTCCAAAAATTTCAAAAATTTTCTAAATCCGAAAATTTTTGAAAAAATTTGGCAGAGTCTCCTTTGCATGGAGGAGCTTTTGTAGTTTGACAAGAGATATAAATATATATACATCGACCCACACGGTCGGAAAAACCAAAAACGGTTCATATTTCCTATTTTTATTGCGTAGGCGTACCTTATTTAGCATTTTAAGCAAGCGGCTTATTATTTTTTTAGCAAATAGCACAACCAAATCCAGCCACACGGCTCCTAGGTACCTGTACTTACTCAATTTAAACATGTAAGTGCCATACATATGAAGTTTAACAACATTTCACTTATTTGCAATAGTTAAACATATGAATTCTAAAAGAAATTCACACCAAAAAAATTTCCATAAGAAACTTATACAATTTTCATACTAATTCAACTGTTTCCATTAATTTATAACCATTTTCATTCAATTTGAATGGTTTTCAATCCATTCATATACAACTTCATCAATTTGAATGGTTTAACACTCAGTCGCTTACAATTAATTTATTTTTAGGCAAACCGAACTCATATTTAATTCAATTGCCCTCAAAATCAATTTATTTTACTCCTATCAATTTATATAATTTTATTTACTTCCATTTATATCAATGACAATTTATTCTATGAAATTTGATGAGATCTATGTGAATAAATAAGTATTTATGTTTTGTAACCAATTTAAATTGATTTCAACTAAATTTATACTTAATTCTATTCCATTTTTAAATTTATTCACAACCCATATATTCTCATTTTCATTGCATTTCAAATTTGAATCCATTCACTTGCATTTCATTTCATATTTGTTTATTCCAAACTATTTTATTTAGCTCGAAAACAATCCAAGCTTGCACATTACTAACCATTCACGAATTAATTCAAACTAAGCATCAATTTAATGGTCTTCCATTTTACTCTTAGTCGAGCTCCTAATTATTCTCAACTTAAGTTAATTTACTCAATTTATTTCACTTCAAACTTAAGTTTACTTCCATTTGATTCTTATTTATTCCATCCCTTATTATTCAATATAATTAGTTTATCTACTCAATCCATTTTGAATTTTCATTTCCATAAATATTATTTACAACCCACCAAATTCTATTTCGATCCAAATTTATTTTTACTTGATTCAAATTCAATCCAATATCATTTAACTTGGTTTTAAGTTGAATTCAATTCAATTCTCCCTTGTCTATTCAGCTTAAGTTAATCTACTTCAATTTATTCAAATCCCCTTTTTTTATACTTAAGCTCGTTTCATTTTGCAAATAAATTTCTCTTTTCAATTTAACTTGATTCTATTTTAATCCAATCCCATTACAAATTACAAATTTATTTGATTAGTTATTATACATTTTAACTTTTAGACTCAACTCATTCAATTTATTACAAGGCCATTTCCAAATTATTTCCACTTATTTGGATTTTATTTGCAATTCAAACCATTACTATATATATATATATTTTTAATCCATTTACATTTTTATTCGATACATTTCAATTATTTTTAATTTGTTAACACTTCACTTTAAATTTTTAATTTATAACTCAAGTTCCGAATCCACTATCCATTTTCAATTTACCATCCAATTCCATTAACTCCCAATTCAATTACATTTACTTCACCAACAATTTAAGTCGAATTTAATTTATAACTTGAGTTTTATTTCCAAACTTCATCATAAATTCACAATTTAGCTTCTAAAAACAACATTACGTTCCATTTACACATTTTATTAACTAATTTATTATAAAATTAGTTCTCTCCTATTTATAGTTCAATACTTGAAGTTCAATTTCAAATATCACTTCATTTAACTTTCTTAAGTTCAATTTATTTTATAATTCAAGTTTGGATTTTCTTTTCATTTTCCAATTCATCAAAATATTAATTTTGGGTTTTGTATTCCATTTTCAATTTTATAAGTCACAACTGATATTTTATACAATCACATTCATTCTAGGCTTGAATATGTTCATCTTTTATTCTTAACTCAAGCCTTCTATTTATTTATAGCCCAAGCATATTTTATTTCTATGGATTTTTAGTTCTCTTATAAGTTATTCTGATTTATTTATTTCAATTCCAATCCTTATCCAATTTATTTTCCATTTGTTCAGGTAAGAATTTAATTCCATTCACTAATTCAATTGAATTCTTATTCCAATTCAATTTAATTTTAACTCAGATTTATTTAATCTCAATTTGATTTCAGCCAAATTCGAATACAACTGGATATTATTTTAGCGTATTCAATTTATTTCAATTTAGTTAAATTTTATTCTCCAATCCAAGTTAATTTCATTCTTAACTTTTTCCCCTTAAATTTAAATTCCAACATTCAAAGCTTATATTCCCTTCCTGATTTAAAAATCATCTCAATTTATAAGCTTACAATTATCTCATCAGGATTTTTAAACACCCGACTTTTGGTTTTCAAATCATTTTGAAATCTCCAACATCCCAAATCACACTTCTCAAAAATCAAACCCATCCTGGTTTTATTCCAAACAAATTTCTTTTGAGATTTTCAAAAATAACTAACTTTTCTAAACAAATAAATTTTTGGGAGCAATCCGTCACTTAAAAATTCGAAAATGAATACTGATGATGCGGCCGTCATCATCAGAATTATTTCCCAATAATCCAAGTGATTTCAATGCTATATCACTTTTAAAATCCATTTAAAACAGATTTCCATTCAGAAATATCTCAAAAACAATAATGCTATCATTTATCTTTAAAACACTTCGACAAACACTTCCAAAGTCTCCGGGATTTTAAATTTCCAAAGCCTGCTTAAATAATTTTAACTATAATTCATTTGTACACTTTATGCTTATAAAAATTCTCATTTGATTGTATTTCAATTCATAAATTACATATATAATTCATATTTATAAATTTTATTTTATAATGAACTTATTGCCTTAAACTTTGGTTATATTTTCAATTTCTAGTTAAATTTTCACTTAACAACGATAATACTTTAATATTATCATTTCTAACATCCAAGCAACCATATATTAGCTAAAATAGTTTACAAAAACTTTTCCTTATATCAAAATATATTTTTGGGTAAAATTATTTCATTTACCCGCATTTAAAAGAATACCGTGTTGATTGTTCTATTCAAGTGTTTAGAAACCCCTTCAATATAGTTATGCAGACTGTGCTGACAAAGGTTCATATGCCACTCAATAAATCACTCAACGCAATATTAAAACAATTTATATTCACTAACACATACGCGCTCACATCTATTAATACGCTCAAACTCATTCTAGAGTACTATGGACTCTATTTTAAACGAGTAATTCCCACCAGAGCCAAGGTTATCACCAACCTAAGCTCTGATGCCAAATGTAATGGCCCGCAAACCCGTACCCCTTGAGTTAACACTATTCTACCTAAATCAACTCAAGTTGTACAGAAATACGAACCATTTGAGTTAAAGAAGAAGAGGTAGAAGAAGAAAATAGAAAACAATATCAGAATCTAACTATCGCAGCGGAATAAAATATAATAGATAATAAATAATCTTTACTCAAACATCAAATATATCTGTTTATATATTACATTATCATAGTACATCAATCAACAGCTCAACAACAACATACAAATGGATACACGGTAACTCAATCACAGCGGAATATATATAGATATACAAGTACGGGAGTACGTATCGTCATCCTGCTCGTCTCCTGAGCTACACAGCATCATATCTTGTATCCAATAATACTCGGTCTGACCCAAGCATTACAGTTAACCCGAGTCAGTCAGGAATACCAGCGTGAGAAAATCACACCCAATTTATTATTAAAGTTTCAAAAATCCTTTCAAAAACAAAAGCATCTCGTAAGACCACGCCACAAATAAACATGTCGGGTTTTTACCTTACGATAGCTAAAACAGTTTTTATAGAAATCCTCTGATATTATAATAGGGTCTATATACAAATACTTATAAAATAGCCAAAATTGTTACATTTATTAAATTCCAGCTACTAGCCACATAGTGGATAATACAAACAAAACTCGTACAAGGCTCCTAGGGAGAATGGATTTCCAACTAATGACTTGGCACAAGGGTGCCACCTGTCACAGTACGGGGCCTAGATCACCGTACCGAGGAGTACGTCAGCTCCCCTGCAACACAAGACCGGGACTACACCTTACTGGATAATCCCCAGTGAGATCACCTCGCGGTTGGGATCAGCAACCGCCCACTAAGCCGAAATAAAAAGGGACATCTAGATAGGGATGACCTCACCCTGCTTGGGTGCTACCCAGCTAGCCTTGCTGCATAACCCTTGATTTTCAGTCATTCCCATTTGATGAGTCTTAAGGCTAAGCGTTACCTTTATATAACATATCCCTTAGAATGCCCATCGTCCACCTGACGATGTTTCACAAGCATTCATCCATACAAGTTCGTTCCGGGTTCGAACAGAACGGAAGACACTATTCCTACTACATCCATTTTGGAAATATCCCCAGGATTAGTAGCGACTAGCCTTTGCACTTCACTGCTTCATCTTCGAATCCAAAATCGTTTTTCACAAAACGTACAAACCGGATCGAAGTGGTTTTCGAGAAATAAATCTCGATCCCGGTCTCTTCGAAACGATCAATGCATTTGTCCAATATTGATAGTCGGTTATTTAACTATCAATTTCTATTCACAAACATCCATCAAACAATAAATAACTTTCCAAATTATTTATTTATCTCAAAAACATCTTCACAAGATATATTTTCACTTTTCAAATTCCTTTGAAAACAGTTTTCAAAACTATCTGCCTTTCTCAGAATAAATTCCAAGTATTTCTATTTCCACTGGAATCACCAAGCACAAAACTAGATTTTCTAAATTAATTTAAAACACTTTACTTTAAAAATATACTTTAAAACATTCAAGTTAAAATTACTTTAATAATTTGTTAAAAATACATACTATATGAATATTTGAAAATACGGTTACTTACTAAAATATAAAAATAGATTTCTACTTTTAAAAACAAAATACTAAGTTACTTCTTAATAATTACTGCTAGAATAGATTAAAGAAAATACTTACTTTAGACTTTAAATAATAAAATAATAAATTTTACGAAACATGCTTTCTTTAAAAACAACTTTAAAACATTTAATTTATATTTAAAATTTACTTTAAAAATGTACTTGGTTATCCAGAGAAAATTCCAACTTCAATCACTTAATTCAATTTCCCCAAATTGATTTCCAATTTATTTTATTTGAAATAAATTCTTTTACTTATCAATTCATTTCCAAATTCAGTAGTTATGGACTTTATTATTATTATTTTTCCCAATTTCTTCTTTACTCTTTTCAATAATTAAAATCTTAAATTTAAAATAAATGTTTTGTTATTTTTAAATAATAATACTGAATTTTAAAATTCATTAACTTTCTGTTTATTCAAAATTTCTCTTCCATATACGGAATTTATTTATTAGAATTTAAAACTACTATTATTCTTATCCAATTTATTCTTAATTTATTTAAATTCACTATAATTATTTCGCTTACCAATTCTCTTCGTTTTATTTCCAAAAATCCAATTCCATATTTCTTAATAACTTAGTGCACCGGAATATATTCAGGTATACCATAACATCCAATATTCCAATTAACAATAACATTCATCATAGAATATAAAATAATCAAAACAGAGGGCATTAAATAATTTTAAATAAATGTTGAGGGGTCCAGTTGGATCCCTCCAACCTGTTTTCCCTGCATTCACAGACATTAGCTCAATATAATATGCCAATTCCATAATATACCACACTGTAGCACATCAATCAATTCATCCATTCAAACAATTATTTAAATTTACTCATTTAAATTTAAATTTAACTGAGTGAGATTAACTCACCATTGCTTTTGTTTGCAATCCAACCATACCAGCTTGTTTCCTTTTAGATTTTGACCTTGAATAACAATTTATATGATTTTATTAATATTTGAAATAATCGAACAATTAGATTTCCATATGTAAATTTAATTACCCAAAGCTCTTATTTCAAACTAATAATTTGCTTTTTAGGCTGATTTTCTTTTATAAAAAAAAAAATATTTTTTTTTCAAATAGAATTCTAATTTTACATGAACTTTAAACATTTTAACATTCCAATAAATGTCCCAAAACGTCATATACGTATTAAATGTTAAACAGATATGTTTATAATTTACTGTGATATATATTTTTCTTTACTGTAAAATTCTTCAATAACATATGTTTATTATTTTCTTCCTTAAAACACACTCTTATATTTAAAAGCTTATATGTATATATATAAATTTTAGATCAAGGGAAAATATCCTTACTGTAAAATATATATACATAATGTATACTTATTTTGATTTTTTTGATTATTATCCAAACAGATATAGAAGTTAAATTAATTTTAACAGAGATAAATTAGAAAGACGAATACCTTACTGTATACTGACGAAACCCTAGCCTCGAGCATCGTCAATGAACATCGCGAGCCGCCGAAGCCTCAATCGCCACCGCGTCACCTCGAATCTTAACACACCGCTACTTGCTCCCAAATTCACGCACCGTCCTTACTGCCTTTCAATCCCTCTACTACGAACGCGGCCCTCGAATCGCACGGCCTCGAAACCGTGATTCTTCGTATCGCGACTCTTCCTCCAACGCGACAAATAGCCACTCTCCCCAAATCAACAAACATCACAACATGAGGGCCCTCGCCGAACCCTAGATATCGAACGCGATAAAACTTGAGGGAGAGAGAGAGAGAGAACGCGGTCTCGAGCAGAGAAAAAAAACTTGATTTGATTTTGATTTTTTTTTTAGCTTCAGACAAGATTTTCATCCTTGAGAGGAATGTGATTTTTGAAAAGGTAAAGAAGAACACGTGAAATATAAAAGGAAGGTGAACGAATAGTTCGTTAAGAAGGAAAAAGGGTTTCAGGCATCCACCATTTTCTATTCTTTCGGCTATTGATTTGAACGATGGAAAAGAAAGGAGAAGGTCGCGTGGTATAAACGGAGAGAAATAGGTCGGCTTGGTCAGGATTATAGGGTGGCTGATGGAAAAGACTTTGACAGGTGAAAAGATGTAAGATATTTAAATTAAACGATTAATTATTTCTAGACATTTTTATCTCGTACGCTCACACGATGATCCTGAATGCTACAGAATTCGAAACCCGATTATAGTTCAATATTACAGACTCAATGGAATTGGTTTCGTCGAATTCCGAGACTGTGCCGCTGAAGGTTATTTTTAAATTCAATTTAAACGATACTAAATTTCAAAACTTAACCAACTATCCTTAAATTTGATTTCAACACTTCTATTTTCTTAAGTATTATCAATATAACTTTTATAAGCCTTTAAATTATTTTTAACAGGCTTAAAATTCCAGATTCAACAATTTACCCAACTTCACTTATTTAATTTAATAATTTAGTTATCAAATAAATAGTGAAATTTGAATTCAAGTTAAAATTACCCTATTGAATATTTAAAATCAATTAAAATATTCCCATTTCAAATGCTCTAAAATTCCGGGTCGTCACATTCCTGCCCCCTAAAAGAATTTCGTCCCCGAAATTACTAGTTAGGAAGAATGGTCCAATACCCGTAACTATTTTTCCAAAACCAAACAGTTTAATTAACTAGCCATACATATCTTTTATTATAGACCCACTATCATTCTCACTTATTTCCCAAAACCTTCCATAGTTTTTAAATATCATTACATGCTCAATCATTCAGCTTTCAATTTAAACCAAATTTTGAATTATCAAAATTTTCTCAAAAATTTTCTAACTCCCTAAATTTTCGAAATTTTTTGCCAGCGTCTCCTTTGCGCGGCTAGCTCGGTACAACTACAAAATGGCTCTACGGCCTTCCAAATCCAAAAAGAAAAGAAAACGCCAAGTGGTTCGATCCAAAAACCCAATCAAATTTCACAGAATTTTAAACACATACCTTTTTGTCGAGCAATTCAAATTTATCTTTTGAAATCTAAATTAACTCTCTTTTCCTTTTTATAATACCTGCATATCCTGCTTAGTATTAATAGCCAATCACAACTTTCATGAATATTTTATCGACATTCTTATAAAATGTCAATATCTATTCATTCCAATATTGACTTAAATTATATTAGTAGTATCAATTTTCATTTAAGAATGCACCATTCTCTCTTAAGTTAGTAATAGCATTTTATATGCTTCTTACATTCATTCCTACTTTACCACTTAGTTTGTATCTAATTCTATTCAAATTGATTCTTCCATTTCCATATGAATTCAATTTATCATCAACTCTAAATTTTAAATTTTATTTTTCATTTATACTGATTCATGTCATTATTTTAATTAGTTTCATTTACTAACTTATTTCAATTTCCAGTTTGAAATCATTTTGTCGTTATCGAAATTTTCCAAAAATTTCAAAAATTTTCTAAATCCGAAAATTTTTGAAAAAATTTGGCAGAGTCTCCTTTGCATGGAGGAGCTTTTGTAGTTTGACAAGAGATATAAATATATATACATCGACCCACACGGTCGGAAAAACCAAAAACGGTTCATATTTCCTATTTTTATACTGACGAAACCCTAGCCTTGAGCATCGTCAGTGAACATCGCGAGCCGCCAAAGCCTCAATCGCCACCGCGTCACCTCGAATCCCAGCACACCGCTACTTGCTCCCAAATTCACGCACCATCCTTACTGCCTTTCAATCCCTCTGCTACGAACGCGACCCTCGAATCGCACGGCCTCGAAACCGTGATTCTTCGTATCGTGGATCTTCCTCCACCACGACAAATAGCCACCCTCCCCAAATCGACAGACATCACAACACGAGGTGCCTCGCCGAACCCTAGCTATTGAACGCGAGAAAACTTGAGGGAGAGAGAGAGCGCGGTCTCGAGCAGAGAAAACAAACTTGATTTGATTTTGATTTTTTTTAGCTTCGGACGAGATTTTCATCTTTGAGAGGAACGTGATTTTTGAAAAGGTAAAGAAGAACACGGGAAATATAAAAGGAAGGCGAACGAATAATTCATTAAGAAGGAAAAAGGGTTTCAGGCATCCGCCATTTTCTTTTCTTTCGACTATTGATTTGAACGATGGAAAAGAAAGGAGAAGGTCGCGTGGTATAAACGGAGAGAAATAGGTCGGCTTGGTCAGGATTATAGGGTGGCTGATGGAAAAGACTTTGTTAGGTGAAAAGATGTAAGATATTTAAATTAAACGATTAATTATTTCTAGATATTTTTATCTCGTACGCTCACATGATGATCCCGAATGCTATAGAATTCGAAACCCGATAATAGTTCAATATTACGGACTCAATGGAACTAGTTTCGTCGAATTCTGAGACTGTGCCACTGAAGGTTATTTTTAAATTCAATTTAAACGATACTAAATTTCAAAACTTAACCAACCATCCTTAAATTTGATTTCAACAGTTCTATTCTCTTCAGTATTATCAATATAACTTTTATAAGCCTTTAAATTATTTTTAACAGGCTTAAAATTCCATATTCAACAATTTATCCAACTTCACTTATTTAATTTAATAATTTAGTTGTCAAATAAATAGTGAAATTTGAATTCAAGTTAAAATTACCCTATTGAATATTTAAAATCAATTAAAATATTCCCATTTCAAATGCTCTAAAATTCCGGGTCGTCACAACAGTATTACACAATTCACTCGAATTGAAAATGCTATCGAGCTTCAATGTGGAAACTTTGCTTTGATTATAGCTAATCACGGCATAGTGTCCATCGAATAAATATAGGTTGGTCAAGTGCATGCATTGGAAGTGAGATAACTAAAGTTAAGTCATCTCCTCAATTATATGAGGTTAGAATCACGATCAACTGAAGTTAACATAAAGTCTAATACTTTTGCAAGAGCAATTTGATTAATAATTACTATCTAATCAAGGACTCTGTATTTGGACTATAAAGTTGAATGTGGATGATGTTGGAATTTTGACCATTATCTAATTCCATTAGTCCTAATGTGATATAATTTGGACGATGTGGGTTACTGTTTTATTGGAAGTGAGACACTATTCAGTATATAATCGAACTCCTTATTTGTATGAGGTTCGAATCACGATCAACTAAAGTTAACACAAAGTCTAATACTTTAGCCAGAGCATTCGATTAATAATAATAATAATAATAATATCTAATCAAGGACTCTGTGTTTGGACTATAAAGTTGTGTGTGGATGATATTGGAATTTTGACCATTATCTAATCCTATTAGTCCTAATGTGATATAGCCGAAGTGAGTTACTGTAAATAATTATCATTATAGGGTAATGCTTAAAATAAGTCAAATTAGTTTTTTGCCAAAGCTATATAAGTGATAAATTTGGCTATAGCGTCACACCATTAGCTAAGGTGACATGTGAACTTTAATATTCGAATTATTCAATGTTAATCTTTGACTGAATTCACACCTAACAATCACACAAACGTAATGTTGAACACTTCGACTACCACCTGATTTAATTAATTATAATTGTTATAAATTAATTAATATATATGAAATATTAATTTAAAAAAATTATTTGATTTGTATAGAAAATAGTGTGTATATAAAAGCATGCACATATGTATCAATATACAATATCGATGTACGTTTAAATTGGATTTAAATGTATCTTATTTAATTGGGCTTGAAACTAGATGGAGGCCATATATAGGACAAGCGTGGTGGCCATCGATGGTAAAAAATAAGGGTGGAATTTGATTTAAAAGGAATATGAAATGGAAGAGAAATTTGTAGATCTAAATCCACATTCTTCTCCTTCTTTTCTCTTTTATTTAAACTCCCTTAACCCTATGTGCACAATTTTTTCTTACTCTCTTACGTACAATTTTTTCCCGTAAAAGACATCCCTCCTCGTCTATTGTGTCAAGCATCAAAAAATATAAATTCAACTAAAAAAAGACATTAGTGTATAGTTCAATCAATTGGATAACTCTTTCTAGAAGAGTTTTGATTAGAATCCAAAGGAGTTTAAACAATTCTATGATGCCCCACCTCTATACTCATACTAACCAAGGACATTATTAGGTAATGTCGTCGATTAGCGCAAATAAGTAGGCTGTTGAGGAACAACTAATTGTATAATTGCATTGAGCAAGTGCCGATATGTCAGACAGTATGTCACACATTTCATTTCAAGGGGAAATCTGACCTACCCAATACAGACCCAAAGCTACTAAACAGTGGCTAATTACCCTTCGAAAACAAATATAAAATTGTCATAACATAAAATCAATCACAAATATTCATATCACTAAGGAGGAAACAGATATGAATATAACACATAGAAGTGAACATCATGGTAGTGGTCATACAAGATCCAGTACGTGCCAAAAGAATAGGTATATGTACTATACAAAAGAATATGTATACATCAAAGAGTCTCTATCTCGTATACATGAAAGGCAAAAATTATTAAGCTAAAGTAGTTAGCCAAAAGTCGAAAGACGGTCCCTACTAAGAAGTCAAGTGGAAGCACCTGAAACACCTCGATCTGACCCGAATATTATTTAAGAAGAAAATTAATAAATGGATTAGTCTAGCTATAATTATCGTGTAAGATGAGATAGGATAAGAGATATGGAAAAATATATATGATAGCAATAAAAATCATGCAATATCTCAAGTTTTCTCAAATACCCAAAAAGAATATCATATTCTTTAATTTTATCACTAAATCACAAATATTGATAAAGCTTATCAATGCAAATCAAAAAAATTGGTGAAACAAAAATTTCAAAAATCGATATTTAGAAATCTAAAGAGCACAAAAGGAGGGAAGCCTATCACAAACGGGAGCATGAAAACTCACCAACATGTGTGTCAGAAAGGGACGATATCCCATGGGTCGCTAACCTATAAAAATGAGCCGAATCTCCATAGAATAGGGTATAGTCCCCCATTGTGGAAAATTGAGTTGAAGCTCCATAAACGGTCAAAATACCATGGGCCGCTACCCTCAAATTGAGCCGAAGCTCCACGGAACAGGTTATAGTCCCCCACACGGACGAAGAGACATTGCACATCGCATGTCTAAATCACAAAACGATCATCATTGATCAATAAAGGTAAATTACATTAAGCTAGTAAATAAATGAGTTTAGCGTCATGTCCTATAACCACTAGCTTAACATAAATATTTACGAACAAATTGTAGATTTGGACTCGAAAATTGTCATAAGATTTTGATCGAACATGTCTAAGAATTAACCGATGAAGTAAACACAAGCGTTTCATATCATTTGATTTGCTAAGTCGTTTAATTGGATTTTTATCCGAATGAGGTAAAGGTTTGTATATAGTAATAGGTTGGAAAATAGTTCTAAAATCGAGCTTCGTATAAAAGTAATTTTGAAACCAATTTTTGTGAAAGAGTTTTAGTATTTACTACTAGTATAAACCTTTATATTTAAAAGTGACAAATCATAGAAATGATTGTGAAAACAATCTATCACGAAAATCCACATTTCAATAACGTGAATCAAAATGATGGAAATTGATATCAAATCCATCGAATGGAAACATAAAAAATCTAGAAAAGAAACCATCAAAGTTGATATTGAATGACAATACTTATTTGGGTAATCAAAAATTGATATATCGGAAATCCACATAAAAATAAGCAAAATTTCCAAATTTAACAGCCACAGATGTGGAAAATCAACAAACATATGTCCTATGTTTTGGGAAATTGTAACCCTAAGGTCACAGACTTTTGTGGATTATCCACAGACGTCTGTCGCATGTAACAGGACAGAGTTTGCAAAGACAAAAGGAGACAAACCTATACAACTACTAAGATTCGAAAGCAACTGAATAAGAAACTGCGTCTAGGGATTTACGCCAAGTGACAACCCAGCCCTAAAGGCTCTTCAGTGCACCCAAAAAAACATGTTTAAACACCAATTCTAGGGTTTTCATAAATTTTGGCTACAAAATACCAAAATTAAGAAAATTCACCAAACTAATTCAATTCTAAAGCAATTAAATAAGAAATAGATGTTAAGAATTCATACCTAACGACAATCAAAGCTATACACATAATTGTGAGTTCAAGAAATCACTTCTAAAATCAAAAATAGAAAAGATAAGCTTAAAACAAGCTAAGGTTGATTCCTCTTCTAATACACCTCAAGGATCTTCAATCTGTTATTACATGCAAAGATTTTCCTAAGTTAGGTTATAGGAAAAATCAAGAATTGAAGAGGAATTGAGATGGAGAAGAAGAAGAGGATGCTTACCTAGCTTTTCTTTTATTTATAACATGAATTTGGATTCCTAAGAAAAGCTAGGACTTAGGAAATTTAATTTCCCTTCTTTTCCCCCATGTTTTCCCTTAGCTTGGAGTGTTAGGAAATTGTGAATGGAATAAAGGAAGAGGAGAGGATTTAGGGTATTTGGTAGAAGGGTTTGGGTTATCTTGTTAGGTTAATGGGCTAGAATACAACTCAAAGCCCAAATAAAATACCGAAATTCTAATCAACTCCAAACACAACAATGTTTATACTTAAAAAGTTGTAAAATATCGATTTGAACTCAATGAAAGTGGTATCGAGTCCGAATTAACTGTTTACAAAAATTCACCTTTCGGACTTTAACACGATGGATGACGCTATATTTAAATAAAACATTTAAATATATAATCGTAAAATATGAGGGTTGTTACAGACTCCCCTCCGTAAAGAAATTACATCCTCGCAATATTTAAGAAGGAAATAAAGAGTAACGACCATTCTATGACATGATAATCACAAAAAGGAAAAATTGAAATTCACCTTAAGGGGCACGAGAGAGTAAATCAGGATATGTTCGCTCTATAAATTCTCTGGATTTCCAAGAACAATCCTGAGGATTTTCAAAGAATTGAACTTTCATAAGCGAAACGTCTTTGTTACGAAGGCGTTTAACTTCCGTAGCAATGATACGAATAGGATGTTGCTCATAGGTCAAATTAGGTGAAACCTTATTTTCTTCCATAACACTAGGCTCAAGAACAGAATGGGAATCTCTATGGCATTTTCGTAGCTGAGAAACGTGAAATACGTCATGAAAAAAATAAGCCAATAACGAAGGGCGATAAGCCACGGAACCAATGCGCTCGGTAATGGAAAACGGGCCAATATATCGAGGTGCTAATTTTCCCGATCGACTGAAACGCACTACACCCTTCACAGGTGAAGCACGAATGAATACCAAATCTCTCAAAGAAAATTCCAAATTTCTTCTTCAGTTGTCAGCATAGGATTTTTTTCCACTCTGAGCTTCTTTCATTCTATGATGAATAAGGTCAATCTTTTCCATGGAATCACAAATAAAATCTGGACCTAAAACCAGCTTCTCACCGGTTCCAAGCCAACACGAAGGAGATTGGCATGGCCTTCCTTAGAGTTCCTCGATTGGTGCCATACCAATACTAGATTGGAAGTTTTTATTATAAGAAAATTCAATAATAGAAATATGATCTTCATAACTTCCACCAAAATCAAAAACATATGCACAAAGGAAATCTTCAAGAGTTTGATTCACACGTACCATTTGTCCATCGGACTAAGGATGATTAGTGGTGCTAAAATTAAGCTTTGTTCCTAAAACTTTTTGGAGACCTTTTCAAAATCCACTAGTAAGTAACGGGTCACGATCACTAACAAAAGAAGTAGAGACTCCATGCAATTTAACAATTTCTTTAACATAGAGTTTAGCCAAAAGAGGTACGGCCCGGCTGGACCGAACGAGAAGAAAATGTGTGGCTTTTGTAAGTCTGTCTATAATCACCCATAAACTGTCATGCCCTGAATGAGAACGGGGAAGACCGTCAATAAAGTCCATGGAAACTTGATCCCACTTTCAAACGGGAATGTCTAAAGATTGCAGTAACCCACCGGGCCTCTAATGCTCGGCCTTTACCAGTTGGCAAGTCATGCCTTAATAAAGTTAGCAATATCAGATTTCATTCCATCCCAATAATAATTTCGCTTCATGTCCGCGTACATCTTACTACTACTGGGATACATGGTAAATTTAGGACAATGACAACCTTCTAAAATGTCTTTACGTAGACCGCTAATAGTAGGCACAATAAGTCCACCAAATTTTTGAATCCTCCACGAGCATCAATTTCAAAGTCTTTCAAACCATTAATATTATTTTTATCTCTACAGCTTTAGCGAAGATGAGCCAATTCAGAGTCATGTTTTTGAGCTTCAAGGATACATTCCAAAAGAAAAGGATAAGCCTGAAGGCTACATAAAACAAGATATGAACATGAATATGATTCACGATCTCGAATCTCACAAGTGGATAAAGTCTCGAGATCATTCCATTCAGATATCATCATAGAAACAACCGCTTGTTGCTTACGACTCAGGGCATCGGCAACACAATTTCCCTTTCTAAAAGTACAAAGAATATCAAGATCATAAGATGCAAGGAATTTGAGCCAATGTTTTTGACACAAATTAAGTTCCTTTTGAGAGAATAAATACTTTAAAGATTTACGATCAGTGTAGAGAACAAATTTCTCTCCTAAAAGATAATGATGACAAATTCTAAGAGTGATAATAATAGCTGTGAGCTCTAAATCATGAGTGCCATATGTAGTCTCGGTAGGGTTTAGTTGCCTAGAAGCATAAGCGATAACACGTTCCCTTTGCATGAGAACGGCTCCCAAACCAATACGACTAGCATCGATATAAACAATCAAGTCTTGGTTCCCTTTGAGAATCACAATAATAGGAGCACCTGAAAGGAGTTCTTTTAACTTTTGAGAAGCAGCTTCACATTTGTTTGACCAAAAGTACTTGACTCCCTTCTTTGTCAAACTAGTAAGGGGTAAGGAAATTTTACAAAAGTCTTTTATGAATCAATGGTAATATCCCGTCAATCCAAGAAAACTAAGAATTACTGTTACAATCTCTGGTCTCTTCCAATTTTGAGTCACCACAATCTTTGAAGGATCCATGTAAATTTCCGACCCGGAAATAATGTCCTAAAAATTTCACATGGGATTGCCAAAAATTGCACTTGGAAATTTTTTCTTTCGATTAATTGCTCCTATGAGTTTCCAACACAATTCAAAGATGTTTTTCATGCTCTTCCAAGGTTTTAGAATAAACAAGAATATCGTCAGTAAAGATAAGAACAAATCAATCGAGGAATTCTTTGAAAACTCGATTCATAAGGTCAACGAAATAAGCTGAAGCATTCATTAAACCAAATGGATTAACAAGCCATTCATAAGATCCATAACGAGTATGCAATGATGTCAAAGCAGTACTATCTTTGCAATTCAAAGTTGATGGAAACCAGTTGCTAAGTCTAACTATGAAAAGACTCTAGCACCGCATAGTTGATCGAATAGATCATCAATCCGAGGCAAGGGATATTTATTATTAATGGTAAGGTCATTAAGCTTGTTGTAGTCAATGCAAAATCTGAGTGTACCATTGGATTTCTTCACAAAGATAGCCGAAGCTCCCCAAGGAGAGGAACGAGAATGAATGAACTGCTTTGTTTCCAATTTGGATAATTGTTTACGCATCTCCATATTTTTCTTATTGGACATATGATAAGGAGGACAAATGATAGGTAGAGCTCCCAAGATTAGATTAATTATGAACTCAATTGCTCGCTTAGGTGGTCAGCCTAAAACAGGTTCAAAGATGTTGAAAAATTCATGAATAACGTGAATGAGTGAAATGACATCTTCCTCATCATCATTGTCGTCATCATGTGGGTTTACAGAATATATGGATGCCAACGAATTGAAATTGAAATCATTAAGAACGATAGAAATCTGCTTAACAAATTAAGGATGTCGAAGATGGATAGTCCTCCTGGGACATAGGATGTGGGTTTCATGATGATTAAGCCAATCCATTCTTAATATCATTACAAAACCAAAATAATGCATAACATGCAAATTGGCATGAAAATAATAATCTCATAAAATAATCTCAACATCCTTACAAAATAAACTGGTTGTTGCGGATCCACCACCTGGACTCGCAATTTTCAATGAAGTCATCAAGCTCATAATATTTAAAGACAAAGTATCCACAAGTTCTTTTGATATAAAAGAGTGAGATGCATCCATATCAAAATGAATTCGAATAGGATGATCATGAAACATAATAATGCCATCAAGGAAAGAATGGGAAATACCTTGATAAAGAGAAGGGTTACTAGGAGCTTGCACTACATTCAGCTTCCCTCCTTCTTATTTTGTAGTTTCGGACATGAAGATATAGGATGACCCGAACTTTTGCAATAGCGACAAGTAAGGGACCTTGGACACTTATTGGCATAGTAGTCCTAAGAACCACAATTGTAGCATTTTCCATGACCAGGGGTAGGAGTCTTCGCTATCAAAGTTGCTTGCTTTCCTTTCTTGTTGGGATTAGTGCTCTTGAGGTTATTATCAGGATGCCTCTTCTTATTGTTGTTGAAGTTCTTCTTGGCAACCCCATCTCAACATCACTTTCTTTATCGGTCTCTTCAAGTCGAAGAGCAATATCTATAAGCTAATCAAAAAGCACTTCTAGTTTCAAAAATAAAGCCTTTTTGAGATTCTTGCTCAGACAATAGATAAATCTTTGGTTTTTCTTCAGTCGGGTATTAGTTACTCGACCCTATATTTAGAGAGGGATTCAAAAGATGCGACATAATGTGACCTTTTCTGCTACAGGTACAAACTTTAACTCGAACCTTTCTCGCAGTTGTTCCTAAGTAAGATCCGCTTCAACAATTTTTGAAATTAAAAGCTCATAGCAATCTAATGCTCTTTCCTGGAGTATACTAGAAGCCACTTGGACTCGATGTAAATCCAAAAGATTCATGCGAGAAAAGATGCGATTGCATGTTTGAAGCCAAGCTTGGACTTCTACAATGCTTTCAGAACCTTTAAATGGCTTTCCACCCAAATTTGTGTAATCACAACATAAGCATGCAAACCCAGATTTAGGATGAGTAGGCTTAGGAATGAAATTGACAGCATGGGCATTCTTTACAAGATCCAAAAGCTGTATAGCAGACATGAATACGCCATCCTGAGGGGACCAAGGAATTGAACAGTGCTAGGACGGTCTGCTCTAACCATTTCTCTTCTTAAACAAAAAGAAAGAAGAGGAAAAATGTTATTCTTAGAATGAATTCAAATAGTCTTGATTAAACAATGCATCATAAAATAAGATAGAACATGGCGAATCCTAAGACTCGAATGAAATCCTAAGGCATAATTCCTAAGAGAGACTTAGTATAATGATCCTCGTCATAATATCCTATACTGTTTCGAAGTTTGGCTCTGATACCACGCTTGTGTTGCCCCACCTCTAAACTCACACTAACCAAGGACACTACTGGGTAATTCCGTCGATTAGCGTGAAGAATAAGGCTATTGAGGAGCGACCGTCTATATAATTATTTTAAGTATAATATGCCGGATAATATGTCACACATTTCATTTCAAGAGAAAATCTGACCTATCCAATACAGATCCAAAGCTACTACACAGTGGCTAATTTCCCTATGGAAACAAATATAAAATAGTTATAACATAAAGTCATCCGTAGATATTCATATCACTAAGGTGGAAACGGATATGAATATAACACATAGAAGTGAACATCATAGTAGTGGTCATATAAGATCCACTACATGCCGAAAGAATAGGTACATGCACTACACAAACGAATATGTATACACAATGAGTCTCTATCTCGTATACATGAAACACAAAAACTACTAAGCTATAGTAGTTATCTAAAAATCAGAAGATAGTCCCTACTAAGAAGTCAAGTGGAAGCACCTGAAACACCTCGATCTGACCCGAGTATTATTTGAGAAGAAAAGTAATAAATGGCTTAGTCTAGCTATAGTTATCTGTAAGATGAGATAGGATAGGAGACATGACAAAATATATATGATAATAATAAAAATCATAAAATATCTCAAGTTTTCTCAAATACCCAAAAAGAATATCATATTCTTTAATATTTTTCACCGAAACACAAATATTGATAAATATTATCAATGAAAATCACAAAAATCGGTGAAACACAAATTCAAGAAATCGATATTTAGAAATCCAGAAAGCACAAAAAGGGGGGCCTATCACAAACGGGAGCATGAAAACTCACCGACGTGTGTATCATAAACGGGACACTATCCCTGGGTTGCTAACCCTCAAAAATAAGCCGAAGCTCCATGGAACAAGGTATAGACCCTCTTGCAGACAAATGAGCCGCAACTCAACAAATGGTCAAAAGACCTTGGGTTGCTAGCCCACCAAATTGAGACAAAGCTTAAAGAATAGGGTATAATCCTCCATGTAGACAAAGAGACATTGCACATCACAAGTCTAAATCACCAAATGATCATCATATATCAATAAGTGTAAATTGCACTATGCTAGTAAATAAATGACTTTAGCTTCGTGTCTCATAACCACTAGTTTAACTTAAATATTTATGAATAAATTATCACAAGATTTTAATCGAATAAGTCTGTGAATTAACCGACGAAGTAAACGCAATCGTTTCATAACACTTGTTTTGCTAAGTCGTTTAATTGAAATTCTCATTCTAATGAGGTAAAGGTTTGTGTATACTAATAAAACAGTTTTAAAATCGAGCGTTGTATTAAAAGTAGTGTTGAAATCATTTTTTGTGAAAGAGTTTTAGTATTTGCTACTAGTATAAAACCTTTGTATTTGAAAGTGACAAATCATATAAACAATTGTAAAAATAATCTATCACAAAAAAGAGATCATCAAAGTTGATATTGAATGACAAGAACTATTTAGATAATCAAAAATGATATATCAGAAATCCACATAAAAATATGCCAAATTTTAGAATCTAGCAGCCAAAAATGTCTACGGGAAATCCATAAACATCTATCCCCTGTTTCGGGAATTAGTAACCCTGAGGTCACAGACGTCTGCGTTTAATCCACGGACGTCTGTCACCTGTAGCGGGACAGAATTTGCAAAGCCCAAAAATTGGCAACAACGACTAGGGATTTATGCCAAGCAAAACCCAGCCTTAAAGGCTCTTCAATGCACCTAAAACAACATGTCTAAACACCCATTCTAGGGTTTTCATAAATTTTGACTTCAAATACCAAAATTAGGAAAATTCAGCAAACTAATTCAATTCAAAAGGAATTGAATAAGAAATAGATGATAGGAATTCATAACTAACAATAATCAAAGCTATGCACATAGATGTGAGTTCAAGAACTCACCTTTAAACTCAAAAATAGAAAAGATAAGCTCTAAAACATGCTAAGATTGATTACTCTTCTACTGCACTTCAAAGATCTTCAATCTATTATTACATGCAAAGATTTTCCCAAGTTGGGTTATTGGAAAAATCTAGAATTGAAGAGGAATTGAGATGGAGAAGATGAAGTGGATGCTTACCAAGCTTCTCTTTGATTTATAACTTGTATCTGAATTCCTAAAAGAGCTAGGGCTTAAAAAAATTAATTTTCCTTCTTTTCCCCCATTTTTTCCCCTTAGCTTGGAGTGTTAGGAAATTGTGAATGGAATGAAGGAAGAGGAGAGGAGTTATGGTGTTTGGTAGAGCGGTTTGGGTTATCTTGTTGGGTTAATGGGATAGAACACAACCCAAAGCCCAAATAAAAATACCAAAATTCTAATCAACTCCAAACACAACAATGTTTATACTTAAAAAAGTTGTAAACGTTGATTTGAACTCAATCAAAATGGTCTCAAGTCCAGATTCGACTGTTTATAAAAAGTCACATTTCGGACTTTTACATGATTAACGATGCTATATTTAAATAAAATATTTAAATATGTAATCGTAAAATATACGGGTTGTTACAAATTTAGCATTTAAGATGTTATTAATAGGCTATCTCCAACGTAACAAACTATTTTACATATTTATTTCTATTTATTTGTGATTAATGAATATTCATATATAGTTAAGCTAGATCTTTGTATCATGAACCTTTATATATGTATATGTATATTATCATTTTGAATACATATATATATTAAAATCTATATATATATATATATATATTAAAAAATTCTTTATGTATATATATATATATATATTGAAAAAAATCTATGCACACACACACTCTTTTGACTAGAGAATAAAAAATTCAAATTATAAAAATGATTTAAATGGTTTCAGATAAAACTTAGTTTTTAAAGTTATATGAACATATGTATTATACAAATATTGGGGTGTGTGTGTGTGTTACAAGTACAACACATTAAGTTAATTTTAATAAGTCTATATACATATACATATATATTAATTTACATAATATATATATGGTATAATAATTATTATTGAAATAAATAATAATAATTTTCTCTTCTAGTTTCCTTAAGACAATTTATGTTAATAAAAAACAAATTATAAATCCACAAGGATTTAGTTTGAAAAACATTATTTGAGTTTTTCAAAATATGATTAGGCTAAAATAGATATGTGTGTGTGTGTAATTTATATTTCGATATGTAATATCACATTATATTATAAACAATTAAAATTTTATTTTAACATATACAATATATATATATATATATATATTTACGTTTTAAAAAAATCATTTTCATATGTATATATAATAAAATATAAAATAATTAAATACAAAGGATTTAAATTTTGAAACTAAAAGATATTTTAAATCCATATCTAGTTTTAAATTTGAATTCATATGTGTGTGTCTGTGTGCATGTGTGTATAGCTATGATCCGCAACCCACTTTTTCCAATACCATCCCTTAACCCTCTAGTTTCAGCCACATCTTTATATTTAAGTAATATATCCTTTTCTCTACCATCATATGGGCATATTATTTAAATATAAACATGTAGTTGAAATTGGAGGGCTAGATGATGGTTTTAAATAAGGAGGCTAAAGATCCTAGCTCATATAAATATATATATTTATGTATGTACATGTACATGTACATGTATATGTATATGTATATGTATATGTATATTTATTATGTATATATATATATATATGTATGTATGTAAAGTGTGTGTGTGTGAGCATGCGTGTATTTAGATGGACTGGCATGTCTGTTGTGGTGTAAATCTCAACAATAAGACATATACATGTTAAACCATGTATGTTGTAATGTTGCACATGCACATATATTTATATGGGTAGCATTAAAATAAACCTTTAAATAAAATATTTATTTTCTTTAAAATTAATTTATATTAAATCTAAATAAATTTAGACTTCATTAGCCTAATAAGATCTAATATTTTAAATTTACCCATTTTCCCCATTGCTTGCTGATCCAAATCCAACAATGGTATCAAAGCCCATTAGCCTATACTATCTAAATTATTTGTATTAAGGCATAGTAGGGTGTCTAGTAAAGTAGTGTCCAAGGATGGATCTTTGTAATCAAGTATTGGGTCCACCTGGCTACTGGCTTGGTCTGAAAGGATGAGGTAAGCCCAAAGACTATTTCTAATTCAAAGATCTAAAAAGATTTAGGCCCTAGGTTAATTTCCAAAATCAGTTTTGGAACTAAACTAAATTTTAAATTTAAAAGGTTAAATTTAAAATAAATAAATGTTTTAAATTTGAAAATTTAAATTTAAAATAAGTAATGACATTTATAAATGTTATGAAATAATTTTCAAAATTGTTTTGGAAATATAATAATTATTTTCTAAAATTAATTAAATTAATAATTAGTTAAATTTAGTTAATTTAATAAAATATATATTTATATCTGTATGTTACAAGATGTAACACCCCCAAATTTAGTTTAGTATTATTCAGGAAATTTAACGCGATAGATTAAACAGAATAATGGAATAGGATATGGGGATAAGATTAAACAGAATAACTAATCAACTAAGAAGGTTGTTTAAACTTAATCCAAGAAGGAATCAATGAGAAGGGTAAAGTACGAATAGATCTGCCTATTATCCCTAAAACCTCACCCTATCAATAATTTCTCATTTTTCCAACTCACAAACAATAAAAAAAGAAAGATATAGAGTCGACCATTAATCAAGACAGAAGAAAGAAAAAATCAAAGGGGATTTAGAATATAAAGCTTAGGGGAGCTAAACACCATCAAGTCCCAATTCTAACTTCTAAATTAAGGTGAATAATAAGTGAACCGTCTCTTTTATCTATGCTTTGAATTTGGCTACGATAGTACTAGAATCTATTTTGATCGTATTAGCATGTTATGAATGTATGATCATTGTTTGGATAAAATAATGATTTATGAGATTTTTTGTGAAATTATTTAAATGGGTTTTAAGGATAAAAAGTAAGTTTTAGACCTCCAATCGATTTGATTTTCTAATATGTTGAGTAAAATATTATTTTGGAGATGGGATTTTAGTTTCATAATTTTCCAAGAAAAATGAATATTTTATGAATTTCGTAAGGAGGAAATAGTTTCTATCTCTGGTTTTAATTATAAAAAATAATTAAATAGTTTTTTGTTTTCGAAATTTTGATAGATGAAATAATATGTTAATTCTGAATTTCTATGATTCTAGGGGATTTTCTTAATTTTTTATGGATTATTTGAATTGATTATGCTAGATAAGCATTTAAATTAATAATTATTTAAGGGTATTATTTAATTAAAGTTGATATATGTTTTGGAAAAGTGAAATTAGATATGGATTTTTTTTAAAAGATTTCGACAGAAGTATATTGTTATCTAATAGAAATATGACAAAGAACAAGATTTGGTGAAAAGAGAATGCTTTTAATTAAGATAAAACAGTTCTAATATTACTTACAAAATTATCGCCGTCGTCATTGATGTCGTAATCGTCTAGCCGCAGCAATGCTATTCAATGTTAGCTATAGTGGTGCATAGGATATCAACCTTAATTGGTATGGAATTAATCCACTTGGTTGAAGTGAGAAGTATGAGTAAGGTCGACATTCATGCCTTCCGCATCAATGATGTCGCATTTCTTTATGTCGTACATCAATGCAGCATGGCAATGCCGTAATTTTCCACCATAGCTTTAAATGACGCCGCATACCACTATTGTGACACCAACTGTATTAAGGTAGGTAGGTCGCATGTTTTCTATATCGATGTCATGGCTTAAGGCAGTAATGCCACAAGCATTATATTCGATGTTAATTATTTTGTGGCAAAGATGCCGCGATTATTTGGTTTCGATATAAGGAAAATTTATGTCTTGGTTTGTCACAGCCGGCACCCTATGTTTTACGGCATAGAGTCTAAGAACAATGTTTTACGGCATAAAATCGAACTATTTTGTTTTAGGGCGTAGAACCGAAGCACTATTTTTTTGACATCAATAGTTTAATGCCATAAGTGACTTATTTAGATGATAATGACAAGCGGCATTGATGCTGCTACTCTTTAATTCAATGTCGGCGAGGCTTTTTTTGTGCTAAATAAAAGTATGTTTTAAAGAGGCAAGATAGCCTATGTTTAAGAAGGTCGATAACCTTATGATTTCGGCAGTTAGCTACGTGCTTTATAAAATCAAGTTTTTGTTTTCTAACCTTAAATAGAGGTTTAACATTGTATGGTGCGACATGAATGCCGCATATTTTATGTATTAACAGTGGTGAGCCATAAGTTTTATTTGATGTTGTTCATTGGGTATACCAATGTAGATTAACTTTGACACACTATATGGTCTAGAAATTAACATTGTTCAATGGGGATACCAATGTATATCATATTGACACCATTGTTTAATGAATCGATATTAATCATTGAGGATACCAGTGTATTTACTTTTAAAATTTGAGCACAGATCATTGGGGATACGAATGTATATCATTTTGAGATGTATAAGTTTAAGCCGTATTCAACCTAATTAAGGTCGTCAATAGGCATAGGTTAAACATTTAGGTTAAATATGGATTAGATTGATAAGTGCTAGGTTCATAGTTAACCTAGAAAAACTACATAATGTGTGATGGATAGTCCACATTATGCCGGAGATGAATAGTCTCTATATTGTTAACGAAGGATTTATAGTCATCCTAGGAAAACTATAGGATGTGGGATGGATATGCATGTCATTTTAAATAAATGAAATATATGCGATGGATAGTCCACATACTTTGATAATGAAACCATATGCGATGGGTAGACCATATGGTAGGGGACGGGTAATCCAAATATTGATTGCATGTGAAATTGGTAGCGTACACAAATATAAAATGGATAATCATTTGAAATTAAGATGCATAGTCAGACGAGAATTAAGATGGATAGTCAGATGAAATTAAGATGGATAATCTTATGAATTTGGATGGGTAATCCAGTATATGTTGCATGACTGAAAATGCTTATTTTTTATATTCTAACCATTATGGATGCAAGAGCATAGTATATGATTAATGTGTTTTGGTTAAAATACTAATGATGAGAAAACTCATTGCACTCAGCGGCATAGTCACTAGATATCTATTTTTGGTTTGAGATGATAGGTTATTTTTCATACCACACCGTTTGTTTGACCCGAAGTTTATGTTTTTCCCCCTAAACTCTTGGGTACCCATTTGAGTAAGTCGGGAGTAAGGGATTTTCAAATTTCTAGTTAGACGAATAAGCTTCCAAAGATGTGCAAGAGGCAATCTAGCTATATTAGAAATTCTTATTTATCCGCTCTGTCGTTTTGGATGTAATGAGAAAGTTTTATAATTGCTAAGTATTAGACTCTGGTCAACTAATATGGCCTTTTTAGATGTGGCTCTTGATGTATTTTGTAATAATTATATTTTCTCTGAATGTGGGATTACTAATGCGATTATGTAATGAATATGAAATGTTATATATGAAATGCAATGTGAAAACGTGTTATTTAATTGTGTTTGAAAATTTTCACATTCATGTGTTTTGATTAACGATATGATTAACATAGCCATATTTTATCACCGGAATTAATACTATGGAGGACTGCAGCATCTATAGCACTTAGTTTCAGTCCTCAAAGTGGGGGATGTTACGTAAGTAAATGACATAATACAACTATCTATCTAAAACGTTCTCTAAATGATGGTTGAAATAACGGTTTGTAACAACAGTTTTTCTGAACAATTGTAATAAACTTATTTTTAACAATTGCTTATTTTTGCCAGTTGTAATAGAGATACATGTCAACTTATTAGTTTGACCATTGTATATCTTTATATAGATATTTACAACCACTTATTTGCATTAAATTTTTGAGTATGTTCACAATTTCTTAAGATATTATAATAATTAGTAATTTATATTTAATAGAAAATATTTAATAATTGATCATTTATAAATGAAAATTTTTAGCTAATAATTTAAAAACGATAACTTAAAAAGCTAATAATTTATAATCTACTATATTTAATAATTGTTGACAAATAATTTGTAATTTCAAATTATTTTTAATAATTACAAATATATTACAAATAATTATAAATAAATAATAAATTAATAAATAATCTATAAGAATAATGTGCAAATAATAATATTAACGTAATAGTCTTAATAATTTATTATAATTGATAATTCATAAATAATAATTCATAAATAATGAGTAATAATTTTAAATTAATTTTTATTATGTAAAAGTCTATAATTTATAATTTGTATATAATAATAAACGATAATTAATATTTAGCATCTAATAATTGAAAATTGATAATGCATAATGATTTGAAGTTAGTTAATTATAAAAAACTAATTGGTTTCGTAGAGTTCTGAATACATAAGTTAGCAAAAATTCAAAAGTCTACAAAAATTCAAAAACTAATATCACTTAACACTATAAGAAGTATTATTATTTGTAGCATTAAAAGTAAGCGTTTGATTGATAGTGATAGTTAAATGTATTTTAAAAAGTAAATATAAATAAATTAAAATTTTATCCTAAATTTTCATCTTCCCACCAAACGTTTCTCATCGCCCCGCTTTTGCAGAGCGGTAAAAAAAAGTGTTCCACTTCAGTTTAAAAAACATCAAGTTTCGGATTCCAAATCAACAAAACTTATATCAAGTCTCCCTCATCTCAAGCTCTCCCCGCCCTCTCCTTGCTCTACTCCACCTACCTCTCCTTTAGATTAAATACAAACACGAATCCACCACCTTCCTAATGCTAATCCCCTTCCCTGACATAATTTATCATCTATAACCCTAATTCCCAACCTTCTCAATGCTTGCTAATTTAGCTTCTACTAAAAGAAAAGATAATTTCTACTTCAAGCAATTTGATTTGTACATTAGTGATTCAATTTCTTTAATTTCTGCTTCAGGGATCTGATTCCTACTTCAGGCGATTTTGTTCTCTAATAATATTTTTATTATTCTCATCAAAAAAAATTTGTTCTTCCTAGGAATATTACAGTTAGACAATAATCTCATTTCCCTTGTCATTCAGATGTTTCAATTTTGTGAGAAAAATATTTGGTAGAAATTGATTGAAATAATGATCTATTTTTATTTCTAGTTTATTAAATTTCGATTTTACTTTGCATTTTTTATAAATTTATATTTTATGTATGAAAGGGAATTAATCCATTATGGCAATATTATGGACTCTATACTAATTCATAATGTTGCTAATTATTGATATAGAATGTTATTCACTCATTATTATACTTTACTTCTAGGTTTAAAGTCTAGAACTACATGAGGAGAAAATTATATGTCGAGCAAAAATTGATTAAATTTTATCAGTTATAGTAAAAAAATTGAATAGGCGTGACACATTAACATTCGCAATATAACAAAGAAAAAATAACATATGCTTGGATGGAAGGTGTGAAGAAGCTCAAGGCATAAGTCTTTGTGCTTTTTAACGTTTTATAAGCTTGCTTACAGTTTGATAAATGGTTTTCACTAGAAATATATGTTTATACTACCATGATCTTCGTTCTTACGTCACTACCATGAATAACTTTATTACCGCAGTTTATTAAGTTTACTAACTGTGCCAAGCATATGTAATTTACCTTCTAATAAGTCCATGTAACTATATCAAACAATTATTGTACAATCTTTTAAGTTACATACAGTTTCTATCGTCAGGCATTGAAGAAAATTGTTATTGGTAGTAAACTGTAAACATTATTGTTGTAGGCATTTCCGCCCATAGCGTGGTGAATACGAAAAGGTGTCAAAGAGCATAGAAATGCTTGGAAGGTGCATAATAAAGTCATCATTATGTAAATGCAAGGGCAAGACGAAGTGTGGGGGGAAAATTTGGCACAGCCAAATTATATACACAACGTGCTTGTAAAATGTTCCTAAGGTCAAGACATGCGCCTAGGTTGAAACTGCATCTCAATTCAAGCCACGGATTGGATGACACGATCATCTTAAAATCTGTCCACCACCTAACTAATTCAGGCCCCGCCTTAGAAAACTACTACCTATTTAGCAAAATGGAATGTTCAAAGGCATTGGAATATTCTACTCAATGATACGAAGTTAGTGGTCCAAGTCCCATTCAACTCTAACTTAAAATGAAGGAGTTATGGCATAAGAACATGTGTAGTTCAAGTTATTGAGAGTCATGCTTCGAACGGAGAGGTCTCTACCCAACCTCACATCGATAAATACCTCATAAATGAGCAAAACCATAGGGGAGAATTGATGAGCAATAATGGCAGATGAGTTACCACTGAAAAGAGAGACCTCCAAACAAAGGCATTGCCAGACAGAGGTGCCGCTGAACCGAGGTAACCATCAGGCAAAGAGACCATCAGACAGAGGCACTACCGGACAGAGAAACCTCTAGAAAAGGCAACGTCAGATCAAGGCACTATCGAATCTGGGCACTGTTGAACAAAGAGACCACCAGACATAGAGACTTCTAGACAAAGGCACTGCCAAACTAAGTCACCATAGAAATAAGGCACCATCAGACACAGAAACAATCAGACAGAGAGACCTTAGACCAAGGCACCACCAGAACAAGGCACTGCCAGATGAGGCAACACCAGATAAAGAAACCTCCAAACGAGGCACCAATAAACAGAGGCATAGTTGGACAAAGGAAGTGCTAGACAGAGAGATCTCCAGACTGACGCACCGCCAGACAAAGTGACCATTGGACAGAGGCACCATCAAATAAAGAGATCATCGGACAGAGAGACCTCCAGACCAAGACATCATCGGACAGAGGCACCATTACGTAGAGAAACCTCTAGACCGAGGCACTGCCATACCAAGGCACCACCAAACCAAGGCACCGCCAGGCAGGGACACCGATGAACCGAGGCACCACAAGGCTGAGGCAACATCGGACACCATCAGACTGAGGCACTGTTGCTCAAGAGCACTACCGAACCAAAGTGGCGAAACCTAGGGCGTCGAATCAAGGATGCCGAGCAAACTAAAATAGGAAACTCCAGACCAAATTTTGTATATACGACAAGTACCAAACCTAGCATATTATACAGGGAAACTGCCTATTTTATTGGCCTGGCATACCTATAACTTCATTCCTATAAAAACCAACGCATCCAATGGCAACGAAAGAGGGTTTAGGGGAGCCAATATGTAACATTCATACTTTCGACACCGTATAAAAAAATAAAATTTATTAAAATAAAAATGAGTAAATTTTATTTGTGATAATTAGTAATTTAAAAACAAATTTTAATTAATTAAATTTCACATGTTCCTTATTAAAATATTTAATAAGGACTTCTGCATATCCTCTACGACATTCCTAAAGTCCTTTATAAAATCTATGAAACACATCATTTGCAAATCCAATGTCGAGTATTAAAACAACTAAAGTTGATTTTAACACAGGTACATCATTAACAATCAGTAATGTGTTGTTTACTTATGGTTTAGAAATATTTGTGTACGATTTAACATTTTTTGTTCAGAGCACACACTTCTTCTGCATTTTTATTGACAATCAAACAGTTGATATTTCTATCAAAATATTTGTTCAATTTTGATGATTGTTGAATGAAACTTCTATATTTATTATTGGATCATATCCTAAAAATCACAAACTCAATGTTGCTTCAAGTGACTTTGAGTCACTTTTGTTACTATGTGTAAACATTTTACTCTAAATCACTAATTAGAATTTTCTATTTTAACACAAGCGTACCAAAATATAAAGTCACAGCATATGAAAATTTTGTGAGTACAATCTGAACCAACTTGAGCATATCGAATCGTTAATGTGCTATGTTAATTTCAACAATTGAAATGAATGGTATTATTCTTATCATTGTGGCTCACATTATTCCAACTACATTTGTCTTTCTCTTAAAGACACATTTGTGGCTAATGGATCATATCTCTTCGGATACAACTATCAAAATTATATTTTGATAACGTACTTGGAATCTATTTCGGATTCATGCATTATACCATGCAATTAATTGTTTAATTAAACAATCGAGGATTGCTTATGCTTGACATTGACAAGAAACTCGCAGTTTCTCTATAATGTACAAGAATACTCATTAGACATTCTAATGTATTTGTTTTCATTTAGGTTCGGCCAATTTCAATTCATCCTTTATAATTAGTGTTATCATTGGATCGTACCAAATTCATTTTATACAAATAATTTCTTAAAGAAACTTCTTTGCTATGAAGTTGGTAATTCTTGAAACTGCAACTGTTTCTTAACGCAATGGAACGTCGTTCATAAGCACTTTATGAATTTCCTTATATAAAAATGATTTTAAATTAGTTCATAATATATTTATGTTCATAACATAAATTTAGTCATCCAATAACTATGGTTTCCAAAATTCTTTAAGAACTATTCATACAAGATTCCTTATGTATAATTATTACGTGCAGTCTTTTGACTCGCACAACCAGCCAACTCCTTGGCCTAGGATGCATAGGGGTTTCTTATGAACCATTATATTATATGGTTTTATAAACTATTCTTTCAATGATATTAATTTTAACCTTGTGTACTACTCTTAAGAACACACTTTATAGTAAGAATTTAACTCAACTTTACTCATCACTTATCGTTGTAACGACCGGTCATTTCGACCCCCGAATATCAACACTAATACATCCATGGTATTCTTGTGCCAAGCATGCAAGTGACGAGAAGATAGATTGTTAGGATAAAAAAAGAATAGGAAACAGAATAAGAAAGAAGAGCATAGAATATCAGAATCTCACAACAGAATGACAAATTATAATATTAAAATACAGTACAAAACTATCACTCTAATATACATAACATTTCAGAGTTAAAATTTTAAATACTATCACCAGCCTGGACAATTATAAAAAATTGTCCTCACAAATGATGATATAATCATAATAGTGATGCAGCGGAAATAAGAATACTATGGTAGGTAAAACATCTAACTCATCTCCTCGAGCCCCAACGAATATCCACCTAAAACCTTCCTTTCTCAGAATACTCAAAAGAGCACACAAGGAATTTAGAAAAAATATCATGTGTTATACATAAGTCTAGTATAAGAAACTCAAGAACCACTCATTAATAAGTACATAAGGTAATATAATTAGTAATGTCTAGGATGAATAATATAAAGTAAAAATAACTATGCTGCTTGCATCTCATGACACAACAATATTAGAAGTATATCTAAAACTGCTAAGATACATTCGCATAATGGATTTTCCATGAGATATCTTCGGTCAAGCCAAAATCCAATCTCTTACACAAGGGTCAAAAACTATCTCTGAGCTGCAAGATAAAATATATTAATTAGGAGAAACATGTTCGGTCCACGTCTAGACACGTGATCCCAAATATCATTACCTCCTACGTGCAAAATCGATAAGCTTGCTCTAGATTTGGAGTGATAATATCCTTCATGGGTCAACTAAAACCTAAAATATGAGGCTTTCTTTATTTTCTATAATTTTCGATGTCGAGGTTATGTCCGGCATCTCTCACATGAGTTTTCATCACTCGGACAGAACATGAATCTCTATATAGGTTCGCACGTATGTCCTCCGACGAATGCTATTGACGCCTCTTCCTTAAACTTAACTGTGACGCCCCACCTCTATACCCACGCTATCCAAGAACATTACTGAGAATGCTGTCAACTAGCACGGAGAATAAAGCTGTTGAGGAGCGACCATCCATGTAATTGCTTTGCGCGAGCATCGATATGTCAGATAGTATAACATGCATTTTCTTTTTCAAGAGGAAATCCGACACACCGACACAAACTCAAAGCTACTACACAGTGGCTATAAAGGTCTTCGGAAACAAATATAGAAATAAACATAACATAAATCAGTCACAGACAATTCATATCACAAAGGCGGAAATAGAGATGAATATTACACATGAAAGTGTACATCAGAGTAGTGGTCAAAAGGATCCACAATACTACAACGGAATAGATACCAGTGCTAGACAAAAGAATAAGTATACACCATAGCGTCTATATCTCAAATGTATACAACAAAAACTACTAAACTAGAGTAGTTAGCCAAAAGTCAGAAGATGGTTCCGAATAGGAAGCCATGAGGAAGCACCTGTAAAATCTCAGTCTGACCCGAGTATTATTTAAGAAGAAAATAATAAACGGATCATTCTAGCTATAAATATCAGATGAAGTGATATATAATAAGAGATATGACATAAACATATAATAATCACAATGCCAAGCTGTGATAAATAAGTAATTGAAAATCAACAAGAGATTAATCAATATCACAATAATCTACTCAAGATAAAAAGGAACGTCATACTCCTAATTTCATTCACCAAGCTACAATAAGCGACATATATATCAATGCCCATCGTAAAAGTTGGTGAAACATAAATTCCAGAAATCAACACACGAAATCCAGAAATCACAAGAAAAAGGAACAACGACGTCGTACAGCGGGACGTCCGATGAACCAAATCACAATAAAAAGGATGGCCAATCCCCAAAAAAACTGGACATCAACGCACCTAGAAAGACACGCCCCATGTACAGTCGAACATCGACGCACCTAGAAAGATACGCTCCATGCTCTAGCATCGACGCACCTAGAAAGATACGCCCCATGCACAAATAAACATCGATGCACCTAGAAAGATACACCCCATGTACAAATAAACATCGATGCACCTAGAAAGATACACCCCATGTAATGTCTAACATCGATGCACCTAGAAAGATACACCCCATGCAAAGTCGAACATCGACGCACCTAGAAAGATACGCCCCATGCATAAACGAACATCGACGCACCTAGAAAGATACGCCCCATGTCCCGACTTATTGAGCCGATTGCTCCACGTAGTAAATAAACATCGATGCACCTAGAAAGGTACACCCCATGCATAAATAAACATTGACGCACCTAAAAAGGTACGACCCATGTGAGAAATGAGACGAAGCTCAATAAAATGAGGAACAGTCCTCCACATAAACCAAGAGACATCGCACATTGCTAGTCTAAACCACAAAGATGATCGTCATGATCAACGAGAAGTGTCAATTACAATAAGCTAGTAAATATATGAGCTTAGCTTCATGTCCCATAACCACTAGCTTAACTTAAATATTTACGAACAAATTGTAGATCTCCACTAGAAAATTGTCACAAGAGATTCAATCGAACAAGTCCAAGAATTAACCGACGAAGTAAACGCAAGCGTTTCATACCACTTGTTTTACTAAGTCGTTTAATTAGATTTCTCATACGAGTGAGGTAAAGGTTTGTATATACTAATAGATTGGAAATCGGTTTGAGAAAACGAGCTTTGTAATAAAATAGTGTTGAAATCATTTGAAGAAAGAGTTTTGATATTTACTACTAGTATAGAAAACCTTTATATTTTTAAAGTGACAAATCACAAAGAAGACTGTAGGAACAATCAATCACTAAGATTCACATTCGAAAACGTGAATAAAATCCAATGAAATTGATATAAAATCCTTCAAAGTGGATATATCTAAAATTCCCAAAGAAAAGGTCATCAAAGTCGATAATAAATGACGACAACAAAAGGGAGACAACACGAATCGATTAAAGTTGGATATTCAAACGAATTAGCAAAATAGGCAAATCTGGAAAAAATCATCAGGTCGGTCGACCGGACTCCCTGAGTCGGTCGACCGAACTAAAGGTTGGAAACCTCTCGGGACAGCAGGTCGGTCGACCAAACCCTGTACTCGGTCGACCGAACCTTAAAACAGAAAGTGCTTATGCACTTGGAAGCAGGTCGGTCGACCGGACCAGGAGGGTCGGTCGGCCGAGCCTGTTTCCAGCCTCATCCATGCCTATTACAAATGAGGTTCAATCTTGACCAAAATTGCATTCGCACGAGCAACGGCGCTAAGGGTTTATGTCAATCGACTACCCGGCCCTATATGCTCCTCGATGCATCGCCAAAAACATGTTCAAACATAGAAGTTAGGATTTTTAATGAATTGAACTCAAAACACTAAAAATTGGAATATACACCAATTCAATCCAACCCAAAAGCAAATGCACACGAATAAGTATTAGGAATTCATACCTAACATTCGAAGATAAATATAAGCATAGATGTGAGATAAAAATCTCACCTTTGAACCCAAACGAATGAAGAAGATGCTATGAAGCAATGGCAAGAACAAGCACTCTTTAATTCCAACTCAACAAGCTTGAATCTAAGCTTAAAAGAGAAACATTCCCTAAATTAGGTTTAGGAAATTTCTGAAATCAAGGAGAGAATGAGTTGGAGAAGAAGGAGGAGATGCTTACCAATGGGTTCTCTTAGATTTTGGAGCAAGAACTTGGATTTTGCTATGGAACTAGGGCTTGGAGTTTTAATTCTTTTTCTCTTCCACCATTGTTGAAAGCTTGAAGAGTTAGGAATTAGAAATGAAATAATGAAGAGTTGGAGTGGGTTGGGACTGAGTTAGTAAGTGGGTTCAGCCCAAACCAAAGCCCAAAGCAAAAAGTAGCAAAATTCAACTTTCCCCAAACATATCGAAGTTATACTCAAAAAGGTCGCAAACGGCATTTTGAACTCAATGGTGGTAGTCTCGAGTCCCAATTCGGCTGTTTGCAAAAAAGTAGATTTTCGGACTAAAATCCGATTAACGATAAAATATTTAAATAAAATATTTAAATATAAAATCGATAAATATGCGGGTTGTTACAGACTCCCCTCCTTAAAGAAATTGCGTCCTCGCAATACTTAAGAGGAAAATAAGAAGTAACAACCATGGAAGCATATCAACACAAAAGAAGATTTGAAATAGGAAGTTCACCATAAAGTGCACGGAAGAGTTAGCAAGAAATCTGGTGAAACCTCAATTTCCATAATATTACCGGGCTCAAGCATGAAAACCGGAATCCCTAAGGCATTTCCGTAGATAAAAGGCATGGGAAACGTCAAGAATAGCAGAAAATTGAGCCGGTGCAACGGCGTAGTACAAAAACGGTACGCCCGAGAAACTAGAAACTCGAATAATTTGGAACACCGACGTAGTACAAAAACGGTACGTCCGATGAACCGAACACAATAAAAGGACATCGGACGCTAGTCCATAAAAGGAATGAGATAAAACTCAATAAAACGAAGTACATCAAAACGTTCGATGAACTTGATAAAGAGATAATTCCCTTCAGACATCATCAAAGAATCAACCCTTGTTGCCTACGACAAAACGTATTGGCAACACGATTTCCCTTCCGGGAATAAAAAGAATATCAAGATCATAAGATACCAGGAACTCGAGTTAACATGAAGTTCCTTATGAGAAAATAAATATTCCAAGGATTTATGATCGAGATGGAGAACAAATTCCTCCCCTAAAAATGATGATGCAAAACTCTAAAAGTAGAAACAATAACCACGAGCACTAGATCATGAGTGGTATATCTAGTCTCGATAGGCTATAATGATTTAGAAGCACAAGTGATAGCACGTTCTCCTTTGCAAGAGAATGGCATCCAAACCAATACGACTAGTATCGGTACAAATAGCAAAGTCTTGGTTCCCCTCCAGGAATCACAAGAATAAGAGTATCGAAAGAAAGAACTTCTTTTAAATAATTCTCCTTTCCCGAAAAGTTAAAACTTTCAAAATTACATTTTTATTTTTATGTAATAATCTTTCTACAAAAATTTACATTTTTACAAGTCAATATATCATGTCTGATTGTCTCATCAAAGCGTTTAGGAGATTCTTATCGATAACGTTGATCAAGCGCATCGACCAGAATTCTTAACAGACTAAATGGGCAATACAAATCACAAAATCGTATTCTATAGGATAAGTAAGTTTCTCAAAAACTTCTAAGAATATTCTTTGTTCGTTTTAAGAACAAAAATCCAGTTATACTTCTAAATGAATCTTATGAAAAAGATTTGCAAAATTTTAAATTACTATTTTCATCCAAAATCAGTAAATACAAGAATAGTCTCATCGAAATATTCATAGAATATTCGATTTATAAAGTGGATGAAATAAGCTGGACAAATTGAATGACATAATAAGTCATTCATAAGAATCATAACGAGTGCAGAATGCGGAAAGTGGAATGCTAATTTCCGCAACTCGTAGCAAACGAAAACCGGCGGTAAACTCAAACTGAAAAGACCTTAACACCACACAAAAGATTTCTTAGGTGATAATCCTAAGACAAACTCAAAAATGCCGAAAAATTTCTCAAACTACATGAATGAGAGAAATAACACTTTCCTTATAAGTGGGCTTAAGGAATAAAATGATGCCATCAAGTTGGAATCAAAATCATAAAGGAAAAAAAATAGAAATCTGCTTAACAGATTGAGAATGTTGAAGAGGAAAAGTCCACACGAGAAAATAGGATATGGGCTTCACAACGATTAAGCCAATCCTTAACAAAAGTAAATTCCGAAGCCTAAGTAAAAATATCGGCTCGGAAAGATAAATCACATAAAATAATTTCGACATCAAATAAAAGAAAATTGAGTGTTGCGGATCTACCATCCAGATTCACAATCCTCAAGAAGTCAACAAGCCCAAAATATTCAAAGAAAAAGAATCGACAAGTTCTTTTGATATAAAATAGTGAGACGAAACCCATATCAAAAAGAACTCAAATAAGAAGATCACGAAATAAAACAATGCCATCAAGGATTGAGTGAAAAATACCTTGACCACGAGAAGTGTTACCAGGAGCTTGCACTACATTGAGCTCTCCCTCCTTCTTACTTTGAAGTACGGGACATGCAGTAATATGGTGACACGAATTTTTGCAATAGCGACAAAAGAGGGGTCTCAGACACTCCCTTGCATAGTGGTTCGTGGAACCGCAATTGTAGCATTGGCCACGACTAGAGGTAGGAGCTTTTGCTACCTGAGTTTGTTGCTTTCCTTTCTTATTAGAATCGGGGCCTTTGAATTTGATAGGCCTCTTCAAGTTATTGTCGAAGTTCCGTTGGGCACGCACAACTTCAACATCACCATCATTATCGGCCTCTTCAAGACGAAGAGCGATATCAATAAGCTGATCAAATGAAACCTCAAGTTTCAGGAGTAATGGCTTCTTAAGATTCTTATTCAAGCCATAGACAAATCTCTGATTTTTCTTCAATGGGGTATTAATGTACTCAACCCCGTATTTGGACAAAGATTCGAAGGATGCGACATAGTCTGTCACAGAAGATTCACCTTGAACAAGGTCTATGAAATGCCGGGCTAAAGTTACTTTTTTAGCCTCCGGCACAAATTTCAATTCGAATCTTCCCCGGAATTGCTCCCAAGTAAGATCCGCCTCAACGATTTCAGAAATTAAAAGCTCATACCAATCTAACGCTCTTTCTTGGAGCATGCTAGAAGCCACTTGGACTCGATGAAGGTCAATAAGGTTCATGCGAGAAAAGATGTGATCGCATGATTTGAGCCAAGCTTGAATTTCTATAACACTCTCAGATCCCTTGAATAGCCTTCCACCCAAATCGGTGTAGTCTCTGCACAAGCGTGCAAAACCGGATCTAGGATAAGTGGGCTCTGGATTGGGACCGGCAGCTTGAGCGTTCTTTACTAGATCAAGAAGCTGCTGGGCAGACATAAATACTCCATCCTGAGGAGTAGCACTAGATTGACCGGCGCTGGGACGGCCAGGTCTAACCATTTCTCTTCTTTAAGAAAGAAAGAAAGAAGAGGAAAAAGTTATTCTCAAAGTAAATTTCAATCAAACTTGATTAATAAAACAAGGAATCATAAAAAAAATAGGATGAATCGGTACGAAGACTCGAATTAAATCCTAAAGCACAACTCCTAAGAGAGACTTAGGACATGATCCTTGCTAAATTATTCTATATTGTTCCGAAGTTTGGATCTGATACCAAGCTGTGACGCCCCACCTCTATACCCACGCTAGCCAAGAACATTACTGAAAATGCTGTCAACTAGCACGGAGAATAAGGCTGTTGAGGAGCGACAATCCGTGTAATTGCTTTGCGCGAGCATCGATATGTCAGATAGTATAACATGCATTTTCTTTTTCAAGAGGAAATCCGACACACCGACACAAACTCAAAGCTACTACACAGTGGCTATAAAGGTCTTCGGAAACAAATATAGAAATAAACATAACATAAATCAGTCACAGACAATTCATATCACAAAGGCGGAAATAGATATGTATATTACACATGAAAGTGTACATCAGAGTAGTGGTCAAAAGGATCCACAATAATACAATGGAATAGATACCAGTGCTAGACAAAAGAATAAGTATACACCATAGAGTCTGTATCTCAAATGTATACAACAAAAACTACTAAACTAGAGTAGTTAGCCAAAAGTCAGAAGATGGTTCCGGATAGGAAGCCATGAGGAAGCACTTGTAAAATCTCAGTCTGACCCGAGTATTATTTAAGAAGAAAATAATAAACGGATCAGTCTAGCTATAAATATCAGATGAAGTGATATATAATAAGAGATATGACATAAACATATAATAATCACAATGCCAAGCTGTGATAAATAAGTAATTGAAAATCAACAAGAGATTAATCAATATCACAATAATCTACTCAAGATAAAAAGGAACGTCATACTCCTAATTTCATTCACCAAGCCACAATAAATGACATATATATCAATGCCCATCGTAAAAGTTGGTGAAACATAAATTCCAGAAATCAACACACGAAATCCAGAAATCACAAGAAAAAGGAACAACGACGTCGTACAGCGGGACGTCCGATGAACCAAATCACAATAAAAAGGATGGCCAATCCCCAAAAAAACTGGACATCAACGCACCTAGAAAGAC
Source organism: Allium cepa (assembly GCA_030765085.1). NCBI lineage: Eukaryota > Viridiplantae > Streptophyta > Magnoliopsida > Asparagales > Amaryllidaceae > Allium > Allium cepa. The sequence continues at coordinate 1,037,191,849 of CM060928.1, forward strand.
ACGCCCCATGTACAGTCGAACATCGACGCACCTAGAAAGATACACCCCATGCTCTAGCATCGACGCACCTAGAAAGATACGCCCCATGCACAAATAAACATCGATGCACCTAGAAAGATACACCCCATGTACAAATAAACATCGATGCACCTAGAAAGATACACCCCATGTAATGTCTAATATCGATGCACCTGAAAGATACACCCCATGCAAAGTCGAACATCGACGCACCTAAAAAGGTACGCCCCATGCATAAACGAACATCGACGCACCTAGAAAGATACGCCCCATGTCCCGACTTATTGAGCCGATTGCTCCACGAAGTAAATAAACATCGATGCACCTAGAAAGGTACACCCCATGCATAAATAAACATTGACGCACCTAAAAAGGTACGACCCATGTGAGAAATGAGACAAAGCTCAATAAAATGAGGAACAGTCCTCCACATAAACTAAGAGACATCGCACATTGCTAGTCTAAACCACAAAGATGATCGTCATGATCAACGAGAAGTGTCAGTTACAATAAGCTAGTAAATATATGAGCTTAGCTTCATGTCCCATAACCACTAGCTTAACTTAAATATTTACGAACAAATTGTAGATCTCCACTAGAAAATTGTCACAAGAGATTCAATCGAACAAGTCCAAGAATTAACCGACGAAGTAAACGCAAGCGTTTCATACCACTTGTTTTACTAAGTCGTTTAATTAGATTTCTCATACGAGTGAGGTAAAGGTTTGTATATACTAATAGATTGGAAATCGGTTTGAGAAAACGAGCTTTGTAATAAAATAGTGTTGAAATCATTTGAAGAAAGAGTTTTGATATTTACTACTAGTATAGAAAACCTTTATATTTTTAAAGTGACAAATCACAAAGAAGATTGTAGGAATAATCAATCACTAAGATTCACATTCGAAAACGTGAATAAAATCCAATGAAATTGATATAAAATCCATCAAAGTGGATATATCTAAAATTCCCAAAGAAAAGGTCATCAAAGTCGATAATAAATGACGACAATAAAAGGGAGACAACACGAATCGATTAAAGTTGGATATTCAAACGAATTAGCAAAATAGGCAAATCTGGAAAAAATCATCAGGTCGGTCGACCGGACTCCCTGAGTCGGTCGACCGAACCAAAGGTTGGAAACCTCTCGGGACAGCAGGTCGGTCGACCGAACCCTGTACTCGGTCGACCGAACCTTAAAACAGAAAGTGCTTATGCACTTGGAAGCAGGTCAGTCGACCGGACCAGGGTGGTCGGTCGGCCGAGCCTGTTTCCAGCCTCATCCATGCCTATTACAAATGAGGTTCAATCTTGACCAAAATTGCATTCGCACGAGCAACGGCGCTAAGGGTTTATGTCAATCGACTACCCGGCCCTATATGCTCCTCGATGCATCACCAAAAACATGTTCAAACATAGAAGTTAGGATTTTTAACGAATTGAACTCAAAACACTAAAAATTGGAATATACACCAATTCAATCCAACCCAAAAGCAAATGCACACGAATAAGTGTTAGGAATTCATACCTAACATTCGAAGATAAATATAAGCATAGATGTGAGATAAAAATCTCACCTTTGAACCCAAACGAATGAAGAAGATGCTATGAAGCAATGGCAAGAACAAGCACTCTTTAATTCCAACTCAACAAGCTTGAATCTAAGCTTAAAAGAGAAACATTCCCTAAATTAGGTTTAGGAAATTTCTGAAATCAAGGAGAGAATGAGTTGGAGAAGAAGGAGGAGATGCTTACCAATGGGTTCTCTTAGATTTTGGAGCAAGAACTTGGATTTTGCTATGGAACTAGGGCTTGGAGTTTTAATTCTTTTTCTCTTCCACCATTGTTGAAAGCTTGAAGAGTTAGGAATTAGAAATGAAATAATGAAGAGTTGGAGTGGGTTGGGACTGAGTTAGTAAGTGGGTTCAACCCAAACCAAAGCCCAAAGCAAAAAGTAGCAAAATTCAACTTTCTCCAAACATATCGAAGCTTATACTCAAAAAGGTCGCAAACGGTATTTTGAACTCAATGGGGGTAGTCTCGAGTCCCAATTCGGCTGTTTTCAAAAAAGTAGATTTTCCGACTAAAATCCGATTAACGATAAAATATTTAAATAAAATATTTAAATATAAAATAGATAAATATGCGGGTTGTTACATTAACTTTAAGTCATACAGTTCAACTCTATTGCATTCCACTTTACACTCGTTTCTAGAACATATAAAACCTGTATATCATTTTTGAAGTGGTATTCGATAAGTAGACACTTACCGATCCTGGTTTCTTCAATTTTGTTAATTTCAACAACAATGAAAACAGTCTGATATGGAAATCAAGTTGCATATACTTATCACATTTTTGACCTTTTCAAATTACATTATTCGTCGGTCAAGGGTGATGCCAAGTAAGTTAGAGCATTGGTTGCATCAAAGTCTTGCCTTGACACTTCATTCTTAACTCTTACAGATTGACAAGCCTACTTCATTAGCTTTTAGTGGTATGTACATAACTAAATACATTCTACAAATGACTGAACACATAAAGCACGATCAATTAATACAGATCACGATTAAGTCACATAAGTAAAGTCATATGAATTCATTAGCTTATGCTTTTAGTGTATAATTGATTTTCAAATAATTTTTCTTTATATAGGTATAAATATAAATATTAATTCATTTAAACTATAAAAGTTAAAATTTAAATAAAAATATAAGTGAGATTTAATAAAAAAATTTAAAATACTTTTCTTTTATATACTTGAGAATAAATATAAAGGCTTAGATATGGATTTACCTTTTGAAAATATAAATATAAGATTTAAAATACATAACTCATAAATTAAAACAATATAAGGTTTAAAACACAATTTAAGTAATATTTGACATTTGTAAAATAAGAAGGTAAATAGAATAACAAGTGAAAGGGTTAAAAATAATTTATAAAGAAAATAAAGAAAAGGGTTTTAGAACATAATTATTAAGTATATGAAAGTATAAATATATGTAAATGTAAAGTTAAATAAAATTTAACAAAGGATATAAATACAAAATATATACATCTTGACATTTGTAAAATGAATTTTTATATATCTTAACAAGTTTAAGCCTTGTTGACAAATGGCATTTGATTTTTCTTTTAAAAATTTAATATAATAACATATTATTAGAAGAAAACACAGATATTATCAGTTTTCTCAAAACTGAAAACAAAATGCATGAGATTAAATCAAAACGCAAAAGCAAAGTAAAACCGGCAAAATGAAATCCAAAACCTAACAATCAAAATTTTTATCAAACTCAACATCAACAACCTTTTGCATGCTCAAATCTGAAGCAAGCTAAGTTTCAAGCAAACAACTTGAATCAAAGATCAGGTTTTAAAAAGAAAATCTGAAAATCAAACAAGTATAAAGGAGATTTGTCTGGGAAATCAAACAAAGCAGTTCAAAATCAAAAATCTGTTCATAGTTTACAACCTGGAAGCTTAGATCAAAACAAAAATAATTCTGTTCAAAAGGAAATATGAAAACAAAGCATCAGGTTCAAAACAATTCGAAGATCAGGATCAAAGCAAATCAACATCAAGGCAGATTTAATAATTCTAGTTTTCAAAAAAAAATTAAAGCAGTTCCAAGCCTATCTCTGTTCTTCATCATGACTAGTGAGAAAACCACTTAACCCTGATTTTAACTTGATGATTTCTGAAGTGTGATATGAAATGTGTTTGAATGATGGTGTGAACTTGCTTGCATGTTTGAATAGATAGATTTAATTGTGCATGTCTGGAATAGACATGAATTTCTGCTCCAAATTTTACAGGTTTTAAACCTGTTAAAGTAGGAAATAAAATATGGAAGGAAATTTAAATCCTACTTCTCTGATTCATTCTAGGCTTCATGATCTAAATGAAATATGTTTGTGTCATCAAGAATTAGGATTTAAAAAAAATTTGGGGAGAATTAAATTAAGTGTGTTTGGAAATTTGAATTTACAGTAAAAAAATTCATAAATATGATAAATTCAAATCTCATAATTAATCGATTCATCCACATCGTCGGGTTTGTCTTGGAAAACCATGATTTCAAAAACAAATTTCAAAATTTTTAGTTCATTAAATCATGTGAAAAGGTGATATGAACACAATTGACATTTTTGTCAATTTCTGGTGATCTACGGCAAAATGTAGGTCGTGATTCTTGATGGAGTTAGCTAGAGCATTGGTGAACATAGGAAAAATATGGATTTAAATTATAAAATGCTGTGGCAATAGAAATTCGTCGATCTAGGGTTTTATAGGCTGCTAGTTTATCAAAGTTTAAAGGGTTGTTGCGCCGTTGACGAGGCATCGGAAGCAAACGTAGGAAGGGAGATCGGAACGTAGGAGTGTGGTGCTGCTATGGGATGAGCGTTGTGGGTTCCATTTGACACGATCATCGTCGGCAAGGGATTTTAGTTATCTGGGTTGATTCCAGTTTGGGGTCGAACAACTCGATTTCGTTTTGCTACTGTTTTGGTTGAACTGGGTGGTCGATCGTGACGAGCTGATCGTGGTCGACTTGTGAGTGGTCGCGATAGTGTCTGGAGGTGATCGAGGCGATGGTCTACGTGCACCATGTTTCACTTATATCTGATGAAGTCTGGGTGGTTGGGATGTTGGGAAGAAGAAGGTGTCTCAAAGCAGCACTTGGGGTAATTTCGATCTGACTCGAGTTTAGGCTCGTGTACTCGTGTGTGTATGCATGTGTTAACTGTTTTAAAAATTTTAAAATAAAATAGGTTTTGAAAATATAGAAGAAGAGAGGCTCGGGTAAATTTGGTTTTTCCTCGGGGATTCTGTAGTTTTACTCGGGGGTTGGCTCGGGATTTTGGAAGTCAGGCTCGGGTTAGTTGAAATTATTAACTAAGTTTTTAATTTTTAAACAAGGCAAGTTTAAATTAATTTCTTGTTTTGTTCTTTTATGCTTTATCTAAGTTGGAATTAGTGAAGGACTTTGAAATAAATTAATTAAGATTAAAATGTTTTAAATATATGTATAACCCTTATTTTTAAAAGTTTATTTTAAATAAACTTAGTAATATTAAGAAGTTAATTATGAAGAGATGTTTTATTTGTTAATTAACTTCAGAATCTAAGTTAATTTTATTTGTTAATGAAAATAGATTACAAGGTTTATTAAATAAAGTAATTAAGGTAATTAACTAAGATAAATGGATTATCTTTTAAGTTTTAAATGATTTATTACCTAATGAAAGTAATTAAAAGATTAATTACTTAATATAATTAATTAAAGGTTTACTTACTTAAGTATTTAAAGTCTAATTAATTAATGTGATTAATTAATTAATGTGGTTAATTAAAAGGTAATTAATTACTTAAAAATAATTACTTAATTAAAGAAATTAATTAATGACTTAAAGTTGATTAATCAAGGGATTAAAGGATAATTAATTAAAAAAGAGTGATTAATTAAGGATTAATTAATTTATTAATGTAATTAAGGGTAATAATTAAAAGTTAATTAATTAATGATTAAAAGTTGATTGATTTATTAATTAAGGTTGATTAATTAATAATTAAAGGTTAATAAATTTATCATTAAAGACTAATTAATGAATGATTAAAGGATAATTAATCAAATTGGTTTGTAATTAATTAATTTTAATTAATCAGAATTAGTAAATTTATTCATAAGTAATTTATGTGATTTCAATTAATTAGATGATTAACTAAAATTACTTATGGTTGTTTGAATTGTATGGAATGCTTTGAATTGTGTGATGCTTTATGATATTACTTATTTTCATTTGAGCTGTGAGGAATGTGATTTATTTATCTGTGATAAATTTCTCATATTTATTTGTGAATTTGTGAATGGAAGATAAGCGTTATAAATTATACCGCTTATCAATATTGATATGATTAAATCTGTGATGATTGATGATATTGCTTGTGTAAAAAAAAACCTTGGACTACACCTTACACAAACAAATATGGACTGAACGAGGATATTGGTTAAGTCTCAGATTTTTGAAATGGTTTTAAAATTTAATTTTGACTCCAAATGGTTTTGGAAATGGAATTGGGTTAAATAAGAAAAGTTTTCGAAAAGGAGTTTTAAAAAAAGGTTATTTTAAATAACTTGATAAAGCTTTGAAATTTAAATAATTGATTTGAATTTGAACTCAAGATTTAAAAATTGAACTCTATATTTGGAAAGTATGGTTTAAAAAGATTATACAAGTTATAAATGTGTTTATATTGGTTTTAAAACCATTTTAAAATTATTGTTTTGGGAATTTGAATTTAACCCAAGTTTTATACTTGACGAACGTTAACTTATGTAAGTGAAATCGGATTTTCCGAAACAAAAACTATTTGTTTTCAAATAATAATAGTTTCCATATAAAGAAAGGATTTCCAATTTATGTTGAAAAGATTTCAAATATGAAATATAATTGTTTTGGAAGCTATGAATAAATATTTGTGAAAGATTGTTGAACTTTGTTTTGAAATTTGAAAGGTGTATCCTTTGTATAAAAGATTTGAAATGGAAATGGTTCTGAAAGCCATGAATTAATCTTTGAGAAAGATTGGTGAACTTTGTGAAGTGAATCTTTTTGTTTAAAGATTTGAAAATGGTAATTTGCTTAAACCATTTGAAGAAAAGGTTTGGGGATTTAAAAAGTGTGACTTAACTACGATCCCGATATCCACATGTTTTTTAAATATTGCGCTCATTATTCGGTTTAGCCGGGAGAGGACCTTGTGTCATATAACCCATTCCGAATAATGATAATGACGAAATGGATAGCATTTGAAGACTGGTGGTGAAGACCAGGTATTTTCAAGAACCGTCGAATGTCTCTACACTGAGTCGCGGCGGTATAGAGATCTGCATGTGTGATGGGGAGTCCGATCGGCATTGTGAATACCCGAATTGCAAGGGCTTCTTTGAAAGTGCCTTCAGTTCTGTTCGAACCCCGAATAGACTTGTATGGATGTGTGTCTGAAATTACACTTTAAGATGTAAAATCGATTTCTGTCAAGTACAATTCTGTTTGGTGGTGGAGAATTTCTTCTCTTAGCTTAACACCCTTCTCTGAGACGTACGAGCTCAGAGGTATGTAGTTGATATTTACTAGTGATATATTCCTAATTTGGTAATGTGGCATACGAAGTGCTATAGATCATTTGTTGATCAAAGCATGGCTTTGTGGAAAGCGTAGCTTTGTGGACGAGATTTCGTCGAGCCTCACAACCCGGTAATGGTCGAAACATGAATCGTTACAGCAAGATTATTTGGGGTAGCGCCTCCTAAGGGTATGTCATTTCCTTATGGATTATAAGTGGTATCATGATATGGAGCCCAGATACTTAACTTTGTGGTTGCTGCAAACTTATTGCTTTGTGGTTGTTGGTTGAGAGGCGCCTCAAATAAAGGTTGGTAATGACCGGAAGGTGGCATACTCGTGTCAGTAGTTACATAGTTACTGAGGTAACCCGACCTTGTGTAGCAGAGATCCGGTTAGGTTCTCGAGAACGTCCCTCTAGAGGCGTTCTATTTGGTGTGGGTAGTTCCTTTGTCTGACCATTTTTGGAAATCCAATCATACAATACACTCCTTGTACGATTTTAGTTGTATAACCTGTCATTTACTTATGGTGGTCACCACTGTTTAGATGGTAGCAATAGTAGGCATATTGTAATGGTACGTATGCTGGGCTAAGATTAATATTATACTTGTAAATGTTTTCCACTATGCATTAATAATAATAATATCAAAAGGATTTTCACGTGTTAAGCATTTTTGACTGTCATAAGGAGAAATCTCCTATAATTTTGCGCTTGCATTGTGTGTGTAGCGAGAGGCCTTATGGCAGTTTCATTTTCAAAAAGCATTGCGAATTTCTTTAAAATCTTTTGTTTTGCTTTTGGTAAAGAAAAACTTTTTTTTCTATTCGTATCAGTCGCATGACTGACCCGGATTTTATTGTTCCCATCCTAAACTCTGGGCGCTCATAATTTTTCACACGGACAATCTAGAATTGGGTTTTCAGATAATCAATAATACGTGTAGAATTCGATAGCATCCGGCCTTTGGATTTGGCGATCGCATTTGCTTCTTTTCAGCATTCGGGGAGACCTTACTTAATACAACACGATTGAGGGTTTCTCGCTTCACGTTTGGAAAGCTTGTTGGTGGATCTAGCTTTTGGAGTTTTTGGAGCTTTAGCTATGGAGTTGCAGTTGCAGTTTGATGTTGGAGTTCTCTTTTAGTGTTTCTCTATTGATGCTTATATTTCCGATGCTGTATATTTACCTCTGATATTGTTAAGATTCGTATTTTATCAGATATTGTATCAACTATTGTATATTAATGATATATTCATTTTGTTTCCGCTTTGTTGCTGTACTTAATGTATTATAAGCTCCGGTGAACCAGATTCGGCATTTGAATCTATGGCATTCGAGTACAAGTGAAGTACGGGTGTCGATTTTCGAAGGTCGAGTCAGGGTCGTTATATTTGGTATCAGAGCTGAAGGTTGAAACTTTAGCTCAGGAGTATAACACATTAGGTAACTCATTAGAGATAGGGTGAAGTATGCCATAGAATGAGTATATCCCTAAAATATCCGTCTGAATGCCTCAGTAAGTTCTCTTACTATCCATTGATAGTGAGTATGGGTGCAAGAAGAGGACGAGGTAGTGGTCAGGGAAATACAACTACAAATGGTCGATATCCTGTAACAACAATGGAGACAAGTTTTCACATCAATCTCCCTTGATCCAATTTCAAATTCTTTGATTGCTTCGTGTCGGCTACAAGGAGAAGCTTCAATGTGGTGGTGGACCTGCGAATCGTGTAGATAAGTTCCTATCTGGTATTCTCGCTATCAGCTTTTCATTTTAAACTTTAATGAATTTGAAGTTTAAAATTAAAATAAATTGGTAAACAAGAATATAAAGCTGAATTGGGTTTTATCGATTTCGATTAAAACTGAATTTGGAAATTTTGAATATCCTATGAGAATCGAAGTCCGAAGAGGGACAAGTTGATGTATACTTTTGGACTATTCCGACCTAAGTTTGGAATCCATACTTAGTATTCGAGAATTGTGGTAGATTGAATCCATTTATCTATTCTATGGGGTCCAGATACATTCTACGAACGGTTAGTTATCCCTTCAAACTAACCGATGCCATGTATATCTTCGTAGATCTGGTGACCCGAGTATCTAGTGAAATATGAAATGAGTTTATTCTCATATCTATTGTTGATATTCTAATTTGGTAAGCCAAATACAGAATAGATATTTAGTTTGACCTGGAAAACTGTTTCTCTATCTTTGTGTGTCTATCTGTTCTTTGTTGTCTCCCCAGCAAATTTCGGGGACGAAATTTTATTAAGGGGAAATCTGTAACATTCCAAGATCTTAGCCAGATTAGTTTGATAATTTATTTAATTTTTGGAATTAGATTATGAATTTAATAGAGAATTAATTTGAATATTTGGGAATAAATATATATAGTTAATTGTGAAAGCCTATGGATCGGAAATCAAGAATAAAAATAAAGTTTGTAAAAAGAATTTTTAAACTTGGAATTCTAAAATAAAAAATATATTGTAAATAGAATTTTAATTTAAAAATTCAAGGATAAGTATCTTATAAACAAAAATTGGATTTGTTAACTTTGTATTTTGAAAAATTAAAGTATGTATGTATATAAAAAAAATTATTTGTGTATAATTGATTTTCAAATCATTTTTCTTTATATAAGTACAAATATAAACATTAATTCATTTAAACTATAAATTTTAAAATTTAAATAAAAATATAAGCGAGATTTAATAAAAAAATTAAAATACTTTTCTTTTATATACTTGAGAATAAATATAAAGGCTTTGATATGAATTGACCTTTTGAAAATATAAGTATAGGATTTGAAATACATAACTCATAAATTAAAACAATGTAAGGTTTAAAACACAATTTAAGTAATATTTGACATTTGTAAAATAAGGAGGTAAATAGAATAACAAGTGAAAGGGTTAAAAATAATTTATAAAGAAAATAAAGAAAAGGGTTTTAGAACATAATTATTAAGTGTATGAAAGTATAAATATATGTAAATGTAAAGTTAAATAAAATTTAACAAAGGATATAAATACAAAATATATACATCTTGACATTTGTAAAATGAATTTTTATATATGTTAACAAGTTTAAGCCTTGTTGACAAATGGCATTTGATTTTTCTTTTAAAAATTTAATAAATAACATATTATTAGAAGAAAACACAGATATTATCAGTTTTCTCAAAACTGAAAACAAAATGCATGAGATTAAATCAAAACGCAAAAGCAAAGTAAAACCGGAAAAATGAAATCCAAAACCTAACAATCAAAATGTTTATCAAACTCAACATCAACAACCTCTTACATGCTCAAATCTGAAGCAAGCTAAGTTTCAAGCAAACAACCTGAATCAAAGATCAGGTTTTAAAATGAAAATCTGAAAATCAAACAAGTATAAAGGAGATTAATCTGGGAAATCAAACAAAGCAGTTCAAAATCAAAAATATGTTCATAGCTTACAACCTGGAAGCTTAGATCAAAACAAAAATAATTCTGTTCAAAAGGAAATATGAAAACAAAGCATCAAGTTCAAAACAATTCGAAGATCAGGATCAAAGCAAATCAACATCAAGGCAGATTTAATAATTCTAGTTTTCAAAAAAAAAATTAAAGCAGTTCCAAGCCTATCTCTGTTCTTCATCATGACTGGTGAGAAAACCACTTAACCCTGATTTTAACTTGATGATTTCTGAAGTGTGATATGAAATGTGTTTGAATGATGGTGTGAACTTGCCTGCATGTTTGAATATATAGATTTAATTGTGCACGTCTGGAACAGACATGATTGCCTGCTCTAAATTTTACAGGTTTTAAACCTGTTAAAGAAGGAAATAAAATATGGAAGAAAATTTAAATCCTGCTGCTCTGATTCAATTTAGGCTTCATGATCTAAATGAAATATGTTTGTATCATCTAGAATTAGGCTTAAAAAACTATTTTTGAGGAGAATTAAATTAAGCTTATCTGGAAATTTGAATTTACAATAAAAAAATTCATAAATATGATAAATTCAAATCTCATAGTTAATCGATTCATCCACATCATCGGGTTTGTCTTGGAAAACCATAATTTCTAAAACAAATTTTAAAATTTTTAGTTCATTAAATCATGTGAAAAAGTGAGATGAACGGAATTGACGTTTTTGTCAATTTCTGATGATCTACGGTAAACTGTAGGTCGTGATTCTTGGTGGAGTTAGCTGGAGCATCGGTGAACTTAGGAAAAATATGGATTTAATTTATAAAATGCTGTCGCGATAGGAGTTCGTCGATCTAGGGTTTTATGGGATGTTTGTTTGTCGAAGTTTAAAGGGTTGTAGTGCCGTTGACGAGGCATTGGAAGCTATCTTAGGAAAGGGGATCGGAGCGTAGGAGTGTGGTGCTGCTCTGGGATGAGCACCGTGGGTTCCAGTTGACACGATCATCGTCGGCAGGGGATTTTAGTTGTCTGGGTTGATTCCAGTTTGGGGTCGAACTACTCGATTTCGTTTCGCTACTGTTTTGGTTTAACTGGGAAGTCGATCGTGACTAATTGATCGTGGTCGACTTGTGAGTTGTCGCGATAGTATATGGAAGTGATCGAGGCGATGCTGTACATGCACCATGTGTCACTTGTATCTGATGAAGTCTGGGTGGTTGTGATGTTGGGAAGAAGAAGGTGTCTCGAAGCTGTACTCGGGGTAATTTCGATCTGACTCGAGTTTAAGCTCATGTACTCGTATGTGTGTTAACTGTTTTAAAAATTTTAAAATAAAAACAAGTTTTAAAAATATAGAAGAAGAGAGGCTTGGGTAAATTTAGTTTTTACATGGGGATTCTGTAATTTTACTCGGCGGTTGGCTCGGGATTTTGGTAGTCAGGCTCGGGTTAGTTGAAATTATTAACTAAGTTTTAAATTTTTAAACAAGGCAAGTTTAAATTAATTTCTTGATTTGTTCTTTTATACTTTATCTAAGTTGGAATTAGTGAAGGACTTTGGAATAAATTAATTAAGGTTAAATGTTTTGAACGTATGTATAACCCTTATTTTTAAAAGTTCATTTAAAATAAACTTAGTAATATTAAGAAGTTAATTATGAAGAGATGTTTTAATTAACTTCAAAATCTAAGTTAATTTTATTTGTTAATGAAAATTGATTACAAGGTTTATTAAATAAAGATTTCTAATGACAATTAAGGTAATAAATTAAGATAAATGGATTATCTTTACATTTTAAATGATTTATTACTTAATGAAAGTAGTTAAAAGATTAATTACTTAATATAATTAATTAAAGGTTTACTTACTTAATTATTTAAAGGATAATTAATTAATGTGATTAATTAATTAATGTGATTAGTTAAAAGGTAATTAATTACTTAAAAACAACTACTTAATTATAGAAATTAATTATTGATTTAAACTTGATTTATCAAGGGATTAAAGGATAATTAATTACAAAAGAGTGATTAATTAAGGATTAATTAATTTATCAATGTAATTAAGGGTAATAATTAAAAGTTAATTAATTAATGATTAAAAGTTGATTGATTTATTAATTAAGGTTGATTAATTAATAATTAAAGTTAATTAATTTATCATTAAAGGCTAATTAATGAATGATTAAAGGATAATTAATCAAATTGGTTTGTAATTAACAATGTTAATTAACCAGAATTAGTAAATTTATTCATAAGTAATTAATTTGATTTCAATTAATCAGATGATTAATTAAACATACTTATGGATGTTTGAATTGTATGGAATGCTTTGAATTGTGTGATGCTTTGCCATATGAATTATTTTGATTTGAGCTATGATGAATGTAATTTATTTATTAGTGATAAATTTACCTTATTTATGCATGAATCTGGGAATCAAAGATGAGCGTTATAGATTATACCGCTTATCGATATTGATATGATTGTATCTGTGATGATTTATGATGTTGCACTATTGTGTAAAAAAAACCCTAGACTACACCTTACACACACAAATATGGATTACATGAGGATATTGGTTAAGTCACAGATTTTTGAAATTGTTTTAAAATTGAATTTTGAATCCAAATGGTTTTGGAAATGTAATTGGGTAAAATATGAAAAGTTTTCGAAAAGGAGTTCTAAAAAAATAAAAGTTATTTTAAATAACTTGATAAAGCTTTGAAATTTAAATAATTTGATTTGAATTCGAATTGAAGATTTAAAATTTGAATGGTTTGAAAAGGATATACAAGTTATAAATGTGTTTATATGGGTTTTAAAACCATTTTAAAATTATTGTTTTGGGAATTTGAATTTAAACCAAGTTTTATACTTGAAGAACTTTAACTTGTGTAAACGAAATCGGATTTTTCCGAAATGAAAGCTATTTGTTTTCAAATAAAAATAGCTTTTATATAAAGAAAGGATTTCCCATTTATGTTGAAAAGATTTCAAATTTGAAATAGAATTGTTTTGGAAGCTGTGAATAAATCTTTGTAAAAGATTGTTGAACTTTGTTTTAAAATTGGAAAGGTGTATCTTTTGTATAAAAGATTTGAAATGGAAATGGTTTTGAAAGCTATGAATTAATCTTTGAGAAAGATTGGTGAACTTTGTGAAGTGAATCTTTTTGTTTAAAGATTTGAAAATGGTAATTTGTTTAAACCATTTGAAGAAAAGGTTCGAGGATTTAAGAAGTGTGACTTAACTAGAATCCCGATATCCATATGTTTCATTTAAATATTGCAATCATTATTCGGTTTAGCCGAGAGAGGACCTTGTGTCATATAACCCATTTCGAATAATGATATGACGATATGGATAGCATTTGAAGACCGGTGGTGAAGACCGGGTATTTTCAAGAACAAAAGGATAACCCGTCGAATGTCTTTGCACTGAGTCGCACCGGTGTAGAGATCTCCATATGTGATGGGGAGTCCGATCGGGATTGTGAATACCCGAATTGCAAGGGCTTCTTTGGAAGTGCCTTCGGTTCTATTCGAACCCGGAACAGACTTGTATGGATGTGTGTCTGACATTACACTTTGAGATGTAAAATTGGTTTCTATCAAATATATTTCTGTTTGCTGGCGGAGAATTTATTCTCTTAGCTTAACACCCTTCTCTGAGACGTACGAGCTCAGAGGTTATGTAGTTGATATTTACCAGTGATATTTTCCCAATTTGGTAATGTGGCATACGAAGTGCTAGTGATCATTTGTTGATCACAGCATGGCTTTGTGAAAAGCATAGCCTCACAACCCGGTAATGGTCGAAACAGGAATCGTGGCAGCAAGGTTATTTAGGGGTAGCGCCCCCTGAGGGTGCGTCATTTCCTTTTGGATTATAAGTGGTACATGGTATGGAGCCCAGATACTTAACTTTGTGGTTGCTGCAAACTTATTGCTTTGTGGTTGTTGGTTGAGAGGGCGCATCGGATAAAAGTTGGTAACAACCGGTGGTAGCATACTCGTGTCAGTAGTTACCTAGTTACAGAGGTAACCCGGCCTTGTGTAGCCGAGATCCGGTTAGGTTCCCAGGGACGCCCCTCCAGAGGCGTTCCATTTGGTGTGGGAAGTTCCTTTGCCTGACCATTTGTTGGAAATCCAATCATCCAATGCGCTCCTTGTACGGTTTTAGTTGTATAACCTGCCATTTACTTATGGTGGTCACCGCTGTTTAGATGGTTCCTATAGTAGGCATACTATAATGGTACGTATGCTGGCTAAGATTAATATTATACTTGCAAATGTTTTCCACTATGCACTAATAATAATAATATCAAAAAGATTTTCACATATTAATCATTTTTGACTGTCATAAGGAGAAATCTCCTCAAAGTTTGCGCTTGCATTGTTTGTGTGGCGGGAGGCCTTGTGGCAGTTTCATTTTCCAAAAAGCATTGCGTACTTCTTTAAAATCTTTTGTTTTGCTTTTGATAAAGATAAACTATTTTTGTTTGCTCATACCAGTCCCATGACTAACCCGAAGTTTATTGTTCCCTTCCTAAACTCTGGGTGCCTACAATTTTCCACACGGGCAGTCTAGAGTTGGGTTTTTCAAATAATCAAATAATACGTGTAGAATTCGATAGCATCCGGCCTTTGGATTTGGCGATCACCTTTGCTTCTTTTCAGCATTCGGGCTGACCTTACTTAATACAACGCGATTGAGGGTTTCTCGCTTCGCATTTGGAAAGCATGTTGGTGGATCTAGCTTTTGGACTTTTTGGAGCTTTGGCTATGGAGTTGCGGTTGCAGTTTGATGTTGGAGTTCTCTTTTGGAGTTTCTCTATTGGTTCTTATCTTTCCGCTGTTGTATATTTACCCCTGATATTGTTGAGATTCTTATTGTATCGGATATTGTATCAACTATTGTATATTAACGATATATTCATTCTGTTTTTGCTGTGTTGTTGTACTTAATGTGTTATAAGCTCCGGCGAACCAGATTCGGCATTTGAATCTGCGGCATTCGAATACAAGTGAAGTACGGGTGCCGATTTTCGAAGGTCGAGTCAGGGTCATTATATGTTATTTCCTTAAAATATATGTTTTAAGGACCTGAGTACATTCACAAATGTATTTCAAAAGGTTTAAAACAAATGATACTTAAACATTGTTACTACAGACCCAAAACCATTTCACTTATGCTTATCTTTAAAACATTCTTTTTAAAGATCTATTTACATTCATAAGTATAATAAAAAAGGGTTAAAGACAAACGCTGTTAACACATTGTCACAACAAATCCAAAACCATTACATACTTGTTATTATCTTTAAAACATTATTATTAAGGTCTATTTATACATATAAATAAGATAACATACTTGTTTATAACTTCATAGAACCTTTTATTGTAACAAAAGTGCTATAATTCAAAAATTCCTTTGTTCTTTTATAAAACACTTAACTCACTTTTCCAAACTTATATTAAATATTTACAAATAGGTTTTAAATATCAATGTAAAATATTACTTGAAAATAACTAGTTTATAATTTGATGAAAATAAATAAATAAAATGTTTTAAATTATAAAACCTATTTACTTTCAAAATTATATATTTTAAGCACAAACCAACTGTAAAATACTGCAAAATATGTTAAAAAACATCTTTTAGTGAAAAATACCAAATATAAATATCACTTTTAAACATTTAAATTCATAAGCAATTTACTACAGCATTTATAAACGCTATTCAAATTTTTGATAAAGAAAAACATAGAAAAGCACGATCTTTGCAACTAATTTTAATAACTTGAACAAATGATTTAGGATAGTAAATTTTGACGTTATGTATTAACCCTATAGTACTTAAAAACCATCTAAAGAAACCTCTAAGGATATCTTTTGATTTATTTATAAAAATTCCTGAAAACAAGGTATATTTTCAAAGTGTATTTATAAACGCCTTTTTACTTTAATTCTATCCACTTTGTTTTACTAGTTCTAAAATCTCTTAAACTTTTAGTTTTTTTTCCATTTAAGTACACATAATAATTATTAAAAATGCTACAAAAGCCCTAAGGATGTCTTTCAAACTAACTAAAAAAATTGCCAAAAATGAGGTATATTTTCAAAGTATATTTATAACCAGCTATTTAATCAAACTTTAGCCACATTGTTTGACCAATTATGAAATCTTTTAAAATTTGACTTTTTTCTAGTAACAAGTATACATATAATACTTATTAAATATGTGAGGAAATCTCAAAGGATATCTTTCAAATTAATTACAAAAATTATCATAAATAAGGTATTTCAAAGTGCTCATATAGCAACCTTCTTCTCGCTATAACTTTTTTGCAACTTCGTTTCACAAGTTAACAAATAATGTAAATTTCCCTAATTTTCCAATGATAAGTATTTTAATAGTACATTTTTCAGTAATGCAAAGAAGCCCACAGGAGGTCTCGCAAGGCTAACTTTGAAAATCTCAAACATAAGGCGATTTCTAAGTACGTCCATAGCGACCTTTTCGCTTCTATCTTTCACAAATTTGTTTCAAAATTTCTATAAATTTGAACTTATTATTTGTTGTCCAATACACCAAAATATGTTTAGGGTGTAACCAAATTAGACTATCCCAAGTTAAGTTCGTAAACCTCCCGCTAACACAAGTTAAAGTTAAAGGATATCGAAGTGCACTTATAACAATTATTCTTATTTCAAACACTTTCATGCATACTTCAATTCAACAAACAACCATTTAAACATCAAGTCAAGGCTACACCTCATGTTATAAAAGGTAACAAGAGTGACCTTATATTATTTAATGTTGCAATTTGCTTTCAAAAGAAAGAGGGGTCCAAAGTTTATGACTTTAGTTAGTCAATGTCACTTTAACTTTATTTGCACACGCATGTACACACATAATATATACATACCAGATAGTGAAATAACTCATGAAAATCCATGTCAAATACATGCTTAATCATATCCATACTCAAGAACCACTTCCTGCTATCACCAAAAGCATAAATATCCAAACTTAAACACATCCAGGCTAGGCCAAACTTCACCTTCCTTCCCCATGCTCATAGTCAAAAATGCTTGATACGTGAAAACTATTTTGCTATTATTATTAGTGCATAGTGTATAAAAGCTTTCGAAAGTATAATATTAATCTTAGCTAGCATAGGTACCATTATATTATGCCTACTATAGCTACCACCTGAGGTGGCAGGTAATACAATTAAAACCGTACAAGGCTCGTATTGGAGATTGGGTTTTCCAACAAATGGTCAGGCTAAGGAACTTCCTATTGCCACATGGGAACACATCTGGAGGGACGCCCCGAGAACCTACCCGGCTCTCTGCCAACACAAGGCCGGCTACCTCCTTTTCGGGAAGTAAAACCTAAGATATGCCACCCCCGGTCGTTTGCGACCCTTATCCGAGGATCCTCTACACCAACAACATCACACAGTAATAAATATACAGTGTCCACATGAGTAAGTATCTGGGCTCCATACCATGATACCACCTTTTTCTAGAAGGAATGGACATACCCAAGGGGTGCTACCCCAGAAACCTTGCTGCATCTTTCCTGTTTCGACCATTACCGATTTGTGAGGCTCGATAAGGTCCCGCCGACGAAGCTACGCTTTTTTACAAAGCCATGTTTTGATCAACAAATAATCAGCAGCACTTCGTATGCGACATTACCAAATTGGGAATGTATCACTAGTAACCATCAACTACATAACCTCTGAGCTCGTACGTCTCAGAGAGGGTGTTAAGCTAAGAGAATAAATCTCCGCCACCAAAAAGAAATGTATTTTATAGAAACTGCTTTACATCTCAAATTGTAACGTCAAACACACATCCATACAAGTATGTTCCGCGTTCGAGTAGAGCCGAAGGCACTTCCGAAGAAGCCCTTGCAATCCGGGTATCCCCAATCCCAATCAGACTTCCCATCACTTAGGGAATCTCCATGCAATAGCTACTTAGTGCAGAGACAATTGATAGGTTATCCACTCGTTCTCGTAAATACCTGGTCTTCACCACCGGTCGTCAAATGCTATCCATAATGTCGTATCATTATTGGGAATGGGCTATATGACACAATGTCCTCTCCCGGCTAAACTGAATAATGAGCGCAATATTTAAAAACATATGGATAATGGGTCCTCAATTAAGTCACAACTTTAAAATTCAAATCTATCTTTTAAATGGTTTAAACAAATTACCATTTCAATCTTTAAACAAAAAGATTCATTCACAAAATTCACCCAGTTTCACCAAGATCCATTCACGGATTTCAAAACAATTTCCATTTCGATTGGATTAACTCATTTAATTTTTAAATCAAAGATTTAACTCATAGCTTTCAAAACCCGTTTCCGAAGATTCATCCATAACTTGGAAAACCATTTTTAATTCAAACTTGAAATTCCTTTAATACAAATTGAAAATTCATTTCTTATACGAAAGCTTTTGTCATTTGAAAACAAAAAGTTTTCTTTTTGTAAAAATCTGATTTCATTTATACGAGTTAAAAACCTTCGGCTAATTCAAATTCTCAAAACCATACTTTTAAAATGGTTTAAATTCATGTAAACTTGAATAACCTTTTTACATCATAAATTCTCAATATAGAATTCAATTTCAATTTTATTTTTTTTTGAATTTAAATTTAAATCAAATTTCAAAACTGAATCAAGTTATACAAAAATAACTTTATCTTCGAGATTCCTTTTCAAAAGCCTTTCACTTTAAATCCGATCCATTTCCAAAACCATTTGAATTTAAAATTCAAATTCAAAACTATTTTAAAAATCTCCGACTTAACCGATTTCCATGTGGAATCCATATTTGTGTGTGTATAGTGTAGTCCAGGGGTTTAACACAAAAGTGCAACATCATCAGTCATTACAGATACAGTCACAGCAATATCGATAAGCGGTATAATCCTATAACGCTTATCTATATACACAGAATCACGGATTGATAATATAAATCCATTATAAATAAATAAATTACATTCGTCACAGCTTGAATTAAAACAATTTACATCGCAAAGCATCACACAGTAAAGAATATCAAACAATTCACAGCATCCAACAGAATACAGTCGTCCATAAGTAAAGCCAGTTAAAATATCTGATTAATCTAAACCAGAATCATTTGCCTATGGATAATTCCTAATCAAGGTTAATTAATAATTAATTAATTACAAACATTTAATTAATTATTCTTTAATTCATCATTAATAACCCTTTAATTAATAATTAATCCTTAATTAATTATTCTTAATTAATTACAATAATCAATTACTCCTTAATTAATGATTATTTCTTAATCACTTTAATTAATTAACTGTTAATTAATTATTCTTAATTTAATCACCTTAGTTAATTAACCACATTAATTAATTATTCTTTAAAGTAATTAACCCTTAATTACTTGGTAAATAAATCTTTAATCATTAATTACCCATTCTTATTTACTTCCATTTAAGTAATTATTTTAATTAATCAATCATTAATTATTTGATTAATTAACTTTAATTATCAATTAATTCTATTACTTCCATTAAGTAATTTACTTCAAGTAATTAATTTCTTTAACAAATAAAATTTAACTTAACCTTGAAAACTTAATTAACAATTGTAAAACATCCTTAATATTAACTTATTGAAATATCATTAAGTTTATTTAAAATAAACTTTAAAAATAAAAGCTATGTTTATTAAAAACCATTTTAAAACTTGGCTAATTAAAAACAATTTATTTAAAAAAAATTCCTTCTTAACTAATTCTTAAACTTGGAAATTATTTAATATAAGAAGAAAATTGATTAACCAGATTTAACAAGATTTAAATTTTTTTTTTTAAACTTGATTTTTCTTTCAATTTTAAAACTGTTTTTGGATGAGAAATGGTGACCGGTTTAGGTGGAATAGTGGATACTAGTTTGGAATTTGAGGAAAAGGGATTTATGAAATTGGGAACGTAAACCAATTCATGATAAATCGAGAGAGATTTATAAATATTACGTTGGTTATATTGGAATTGAAAAAATATTTTTATCGAGAAGTTGAATTTGTTTAAAAAGAGGATTTTTAATCATTAAACTAGGTAATTTAAACATGTTTTGCTTAAAGTATTCAAAAAATTAGTTATTTAAATATTTAAATTTGTTAAAATGAAATTCTAAGTTTTATAAACAAGTTATGTAAATCAATTAGAAATTTTATAAATAAATTGGAAGTAGCTATTGAAGTTTATTTTAAAAAGTGCTTGATATTTTAAATAATTATTTAACCATATATTTGATTTTATTTTTATTGTGTATATTATTCATAAGCAAGTAATTGGAATTTATTTATAAATACTCCCAAGATTGTGATCCAATTTTGTTAAATGGATGAGATTGTATAGTGAAGTGTTTATGGGATTTTTGGAAATTTAGGGAATTTCCAAAATAGTTAGACTCGGAAACTTCAAAAATGAATCGGAATTCATTAAAGAAATTATAAATGGTTTATGAATAAGTATGGTCGTTAAATTTTAGAAAATTGTTGAGGGAATTAATAAACTTCCGAAGATGTACGAGATGAGTATAGAATATTTTCTAAGTGTGGATAACAAAAGGATGATTTTAGGAAATAGGCTAGTGGATTTTCTCCTAGGTATTGAAAGTGGGTTTTGAAGATATTTTAAGTGTAAAACAACTGATATAGAAATATTTTCCTAAGTGTTATTGATTGAAGCCGGAAATATTCTAAGTATTGAAATGGTTTTAAAATATCCCGTTATGTATACAAGTATTTAAAATTGTTTTCGAATGTTGAATTATTGGAAGGGATTGGGATATATATATATATATATATACATATATATATATATCTTTGTAAAGATATTTCGAAATAAATATTTTGGAAAATTTATAATACGGCCTAGTGACTGCTTTTGTGTGTAAATTTGATGGTTAAATAACTGACTATCAAATCTGGCCAAATTCGTTAATCGTTTCGAAGAGACCGGGATCGGATTTAATTATCTGAAAACCATTTCTATCCAGTTTGTGTGTGCCAATTGTGATATCTCAAGATAATGGAGATGGTGGTCTTGAAGGAGATTCGGCTTATCCAAACCCAGGACAACTTGTATGGGTGAATTTTATCATTGCATTGAGTGTTAGCATTCCAAGAATGAATGCTATTCTAAAGGTAAAACGAAGCCTCATGCGTCATCAAACGGGAATGACTAAAATAGTGGAGATACAGCATGGCTAAGTGGGCCGCACCCAAGTAGGGTATGTACGTTTTCAGTCTTCTAGGTACCCTCGGATATGGTTGTGCATGAAGAAGAGAGTGCTCGATTAGGGTGGGAACAGCCGTGGTGATAACATATTCGGTACTATCCAGGTTAAGGATAGACCGGTCTTATGTTGGCAGGGGATCTAGGCGAGATCGTCGGTACATTTTTCTAGAGGTGTACTGTGATAGGCGATACCCCTATAGCCTAGTCATTATGTGGAATCCAATATCCACTACGAGCCTATACGATTTCGATTATTCCCAACTATGTTGAAATGTGAGATGCAAGCATTTTTGCTATTTTATAATTTAATTTCTATAAACACTATTATAATATCAGATGATTTTGATTTAAATGTTTTGGTTATTGTAAATAAAAACCCATCGTGTTATGTGTGACGTGGTCTTGCGAGAGACCTTTGTTTCTCATAGGATTTTGATAAAAGTAATAATTTAAATTGAGCGTGTTTTATCATGCTGGTTCCCCAGACTGACTCAGGTGTTATTTTATTATTATACTCGGGTCAGACCAATTATTAAAATTCAGGATAAGGTACTATGGAGCTTAGGAGCAGAGCTGGATGACAGAGACGTATTCCACGTACTTGATTATATTCCGCTGTGTGTGTTAGGTTGTATAGTCCGCATTGGTGAGGACGAGTTACTACAACTGTCTAGTATTGAGTTATTAATTTGTTGTACTCTGATGATGGTATGTATAAATAAAAATCATAGTTCTTTTTGAATAAAGACATGTTATTATCTATTATATGTTGTTCCGCTGCCATTGTGAGATTTTGTGTTGTTGTTTCTATTTTCTTCATCTCCGTTTTCTTTTCCCATAACCATCGGGTTTTCCATCATTCGATTTCTCAGCATGTAATATAGTGGACGTATTATTATCGAGTTTTGAGGGTTGAAAACCCTAGTCGTTACGGATTAGCTCGGCCATAATAGGTAGATGGGGTTCAGATTATCATCGAATTCACAAAAATCAAACCCGACAATGGGTAATCTTCCAACTGATTTTTGAACAACTCATGGAATTTGGAAAAAATTCAAAGGAAAAGTTCTTGAAAATTATTTTCCCTACAATTTCAGAAAAATAGTCACTTAATTAGGATCGATTGTGAGATGGATATGGTCAAGAGAAGAAGTGTTATTTTCAGACTTAAAAATCTAGGTCTTAAAATAAGTCTGAAAGAAATGCATTTTTGACCCACTAAAACTCGAAAATTGAAGAAATGGTGTAAGTGAAAATGGTAGCAAACAAAATTCTTTTGAATTTAAAAAATGTTATTTCTTTATTTGGAGTAGTTTAGAGGGAGTTGTGGCCTTGATAAGAGGAGGTAAAATTTGAAAAGAAAATAAAAATAAGAGCATGAAGTTGCTATTTATAACCTCGTGCAAAATGGCCAATTCCATATATAGCCTCCTATCCATGGTTGTCATGTCATCAAGCTTCCACCGCCACATTATACCTCATGCCCATGTGTTGTCCTCCTCAAATGCTTAGCCAACATGAAGTTAATGCCTGTGTACTTTGGGTTTACTAATGTTTCCTAAGGCGTCTTCTCTTTTTAACATTTAAATATTAATTCTTATTTTCATAAAAAGTCAGATTACTTATGCATATCCATTTAAGTATACATATACCAATATCTATTCTAATTCAAATGTAAATGTATGTTTTATATTATAAAATAAAGTTTACAACGTTTTCGTTAACATTTAGCCGACGAAAAGTCGAAAACTCGGAAAACGAATTCCGGTCACATTATCGATTTTTCTTCGAACTATATACTTTTGTAAGCAAATTGAAAAACTATTTCACCATAATTATTTATTATTTAAAAGTGTTTTATTTTAATTCTAAGATCTACTACTTTAATATTTAAAATTAATTAAATATATGTAAATTAAAGTAGTGAAATTCCATGTCATTACACTCTCCTCCCTTAAAAGAATTTCGACCCCAAAATTTTACCACAACCCTAAACCCTGAAAGCAACTAACCTAAGAATACATAACACTATTTATTAGCCCATATGGTGTACATAGATCGTTATTATGCAAAAAACCTGATTTGGTCACTCACTTGAACACTTTACTTCTAAACTAGGATCGCTCGCTCGACTTCCTAGTGCGGACTTCAATCAGCCTTTTCAATTAGAAACCTCTGTTCTCCTTACATAGCCATATATTATGTTAGATAAATTTGGTTTTAGATTAAGAACCCTCTTCAAGTGTTCACCGTCAATAATCGAGTGGAAAATTCTTATTCGAAATGGTGCGAAACACCTCAAGTCATATACACAAATCTTGGACCAAAACTCATGTGAGAAAGTGAAAAAGATCTACGTACCTCTTACGTACTCATCTACATGTTCTTACTACCCAATTATTTTTACCCTTCCAAAAATATTTATGAAAACAATCCATAATAATTTCAACTTAGGTTCAAACAGTTTAAATGGAATAACTTGTTTAAAAAACCTTTTCATAAAATCATTTTAATTTGTTAACTTGCATAATACCCTACTACATCCTAAGAATACATGCAAAAAATATGATTTTAAGTCCATTCACCTTTAACTATTTAGATATAGGCCCAAAATAATTGGGGTCTCAAAAATGAGTCGACATATTCAACCTCTTTACCAAATCAGTCCGATAAGTTGCTAAGAAGAGTAGGATGCTGGTATCCAAACTCCATCCTAGTATGCTTTATCTTAGATACCTCTAAGGTAAAGATGTTTATTACCCAGACCAATAACATCAAATACTTCTTCACTTCTTAGGTGGTAAAATCAGAAGACGCAGTTTAATAAAACCAAGTTAATTAAACGTTCTTATAAAATTAATTCAATTTTAAGAGGTCATTTATTAACCCTTAGAAAATATCTAACCTTTAGAAAATATACATATAATCCGAGTAACTCTAAAATGATATAAAAGAACTGGGTACTACCAAATAATGTCATATATTCCCTTTCCGAGAAGGGTAATACTCAAGAGAAGTGTTAACCACCCGAACACATCTCCTGCCCATTTTTAGTCACTTTAGAATCATTCGAACTAATTAAATACAAATATCTAATCCAAATTCATTTTGCATCCATTCGAATTCGAGATCGTCCTAATGGTAAATTGATAAGAATAATTTACTAAGTGCACTACAACGTTCGTCTAGAAAACATCTGATCGTCACTTAGAAGATGATTCCAATCATCACAAAACAGATCGGGACTCATTCCCCTAACCAAACGGAAGAAATCACACCGTTTTATAAAATTTTCTTTTCAAAGTATTTATATTTTATGTATTTTGAAGTAAAATTACTACTGCTTTTCCAAAAATCATTTGAAAACTTTATCAAAGTCACTAGGATTTAAATTCTTTGAAAATCCATCTTATTTTAAAAATATGTCTTATGATACTGATTTATAAATTTTTGTATATAAAATCTTTCCTTAAATATTCATTCTAAAATATGTTTCCTTTATTTTTAATAAATACCCTTTTATTAAAATCCAATTATTTTGACCCAACATTATCATCGAACTTCTTATAGTCAAATTGTGAAACTTAGTTCAAGGTGTTCATTTCAATGTTCCCACATATTCTATCTGCCCAACCTACGATGGAAAAAATAAAACTACCAATAAATCAGATAATAATCCTCACTCAAAATTGGACAGGCATGACTAATCAAACCCTATATAACAATAATTAAATATTATCAATTCCTAATAATAATCACATCATATATAACTATACTCTATTTATGAAAATAATACTTTATATAAAAAATATATTCCAAGATAAAATTACTTCATTTACAAATTTAAAATGATACTATGTTCATTTGCCAAGTTCAAGTGTTTAAAAAACCCATATCGACACCATGGTGCTTATGACTCGATCAGAATCCATAAACCGCTCTACTAGTAAATGATAACAACATAGAACATTTTTATAGCATTAACAAATACGCACTCGGTATATACACTCAAACTCATTCTAGCGTCTCACTTACACTATCTCAAATGAGTCAACCCCAGCAAATCCTAGGTGTTCGCTCAACCTAAGCTTTGATGCCACATGTAACGATATTCCTTTCTTACACCTAAAGACAACACTTAATACATCTTTGATATTATGTGCTAATCATTTAAGTGTCTGAAAGACAGGTCACTCGGGTTAAAGAAAGAAAAGACCTAACAGAATCTCATAAAATATGACGAGTAATATGTATTATGAATGAGTCTTTGCAAAAAGAAATAATCTTTATTATACACAACATCAAATTACATTAACCTATTATCAGCTTGGACAGTTATAATAGTATATCCTTACAATTTGGATAAATATACAACAAATAGGCATCAAGGACAACTAACAGCAGAAGAATGTAAGATACGTGAATATGTCTCTTAGAATCCAGCTCGTCCCCTAAAAGTTCCAAAGGATCCAGCTAAATTTGACCAATATGCTCGGGCTGACCCGAGCATATAGGAAAATAACACCCAGATCAGTATGGAAAAACCAGCATGAGAAACACAGATCATAAGGAATTTTATTTATTATAACTTGAAAAATTCTTTAAAATCAAAGGTATCTCATAAGACCACGCTGCACATAAACACGGATGGAATTTAACCTTACAATAACCAAGTAATTTTTATAAAAAATCCGGATATTATAGAAATGTCTAGGATACACATACGTATTAATCATAGCCCAAATTTTTGCATTAATTAAATTCCAACATAATAGGTATATAATCAAGTCTATAAAAGCATGCATTGAAACATGGATTCCATAAATGACATGGCAGTGGAGTAGTACATCCTTTCACAGTGCATTTCTAGATAAAATATACCAAGAGCCTCACATGGACACCCTATGAGTCAAGTTGAGACCTACCCCTTAATGGATAGCGTCGAATATATCATCACCTGGTCAGGATCAACAACAAAAATGGGCCTCAAGCATACATGATCTAAATATCAATCTACATTGGGTGATGACCATACCCAAATGGTAGCGAACCACATAGCCTTGAAGCATATCCTTGATTTTGGTCATTCTCAAGTGTGAGGCTTGAGGTTACATTTACCTTTTCTTTTGGAAGACCATCTTGGAATGCTAACACTGCCCTTTAGGCAGAATCCAATGCCAATATGCACCCATACAAGTTCTTTCTAGGTCTGAATGAAATCAAAGGTGCCTTTACTACATCCATTATGGAATCACCCTCGGAATTAGAAGTAAGTAGTCCTTACACTTCAAAAGCTCTATCTTCATTCTTCAAGATATCTTTAGTTCAAAACGCTTGAGTTGGATCGAAGTCGTTTTCGGATAATTTATGCTTATCCGACCATGGTCTCTTCGAAACAACATTCGATAATTTTGGTAAATTCAACCCCGATTCTTTTGAAAATAATAAGACAATATATAAGAGCAAGGATCACCCCTTAATTGCTTAAGTGGACGGATCTCCCTATCATTTGGTCCTCGAAGAACAAAACGAGGTTTAAAAGCACAGTACAGCACCATCGAAGATGACTATGCCATATAACTCATGTGTTTCTCCTAGATATTTGTAGAGTTACATTTTGGCCAAGATTTGATAGTCAGTTATTTAAATATCAAATAAACAAACAAGCAATAATTTAGAGATTAACAACCCATAGTAATCACAAAGCCTCAAAATAAATCTTTCATTTATTAAATCTCTTTGCCAAAGTGTTTACCAAAACCATTCATATACTAATCTCATTGACATAAGTATATTCACAAAAGATTTATGAAGGATTTTTCATTTCCAAATCATATCAATGGATCAAAACAAAATGTAATTTAAATTTTAGATATTAATAACTTCAAACAATATTCCTTCGGTGTTAAGTGTGGAAGAATATCCATACCACCATGGTTAAGAAGGTCAGTTAATGGTCATCCAATCTCAAATTCATTTATAAATCTCCTTCTATAAATCATCTTCGTAAATATCTTTTATTGATTAATCTTCATAATGACCTAGAATTTTAGTAAATTGATATTTGGAAGATTAAATTGATTTTAAGTATTGAAACGTTTGTTTTATAAGTTAAATAACTTGTACTTCAGATATAATGATTTATTTGATATTAAATTGTTGAATTCAATATTTCGAATTGTTTAAATAATTGAATCTTGGATTTTAATTTGGATAAAAATGATTTCCAAGATTATTTAAAATTCTATTAGATAAGAATGGTAATAATGAACTTCTAATTTAAATTTAAAGGTGTTCAAATTGGGTTTTTATAATAATTCACTTTAATTAATGTATAAAGGTGATCAAATTTGTCTCTTTTAAGTAAATGGCTTTGGAAGTTTAAAGATGTAAATGATAACGCTATTTGGAAAGTGATCATTTCCAAATACTATTATAACGATAATATCAATTTGCACCAAGTTGATTATTCCTTTTCCCAAAAATTCTCTAATTTTTGGAAAGAAATTTTAAAATGTTATGATATTTTTAACTTAGGAACTAAGATAATAGTGCACTCAGGAAATTGTACTTCTTTTTAGGATGACTGTTGGATTTCGATTTTGCCTCTTAAGTTTGAATTTAAGGATTTGTATGATATTTGTAACTTTAAGTACACTTTAATTAATGAAGTTATTCTCCGGAAAATGATCCTCCTTGGAATTTCAGTTTTAATAGAATTTTAATAGGATATAACCTTAGGCAACTTTCTTTGCTTTATGCCAGATTAAATCTTTACAACATTGATAATAATAATGATTTTATTAGTTGGGAATGGGATAAGAGCAAGAAATATAATCCAAATTCTTTTTATTGATTTATCAATTTTTCAGGAACTTTAAATCACTCTTTCAAATACATGTTGAAATCTAATGCTCCTCCTAAATCCCAAATCCACATGTGGCTAATACTCCATGGAAAACTTAATATAATAGAATTTTTAAAGAGAAAAAACATTCAAAACGATAATAAATGTTATTTTTGCAGTCTGCATCTTGAGGACATAAATCATTTATATTATGATTGTTAGGATTCTAATTACATTCTAATTAATACTCTTAAAATCTTTAACTTTAATATAATAAATAAAATTTCAGACTGTGAATTCTACTGGAAAAAATATAAATTCAAATTCAATAAAAATATTAGATTTTTACTAGACACTTTATTTATTATTATTAGTTGGTTTATTTGGTTTGAGAGAAATCAAAGAATTTTTAATAATAATAATATTAGTCATCTCACCAAATTGATTTTTTCAATTTCTACATTTTGTTTTAATTAAATTTCTAGTCCCAAATATAAATTAGCTAAAAAATTACTTTTCAAACGGTATCTTAACAAGGTTAACTATAATATTAACTTCTTTAACATAAGAATAACTTTCGTAGCACTGATAATAGTATTGTTAATTTTTTTCCAAATTCTTATGATAATCTCACTTTAAATAATAGCTTACTTATGATTAATGATAATTAATTATGATTCGTTTTAAGTTTTGTTCTTGTCGTTGTTCTTTTCTTAAGTTTGGCTTTTTTAGGTTTTTATTTCATTTATTATAAATACATATATATGCATATTTTCACAATAAATATACATATATATGTATCATTCTAAATCTTTTATACCTGGTCTTGTTTCAGATACAGGCTTTGGGCGATAGGTTATCAGGTTCATTTTGCAGGCTTCTCTTGTCTTCTGATTGCTAGGCACCAGTTTGAAGAGACGTCACTAGAGCAGAGTTTCTTTATCCAGGACTTCTCGCAGATATCCCCTCGGATATGGGATTCTGCTACCTTCACTATGGAGTACTTGTTCAGGATGTTTCTATTCTCCAGTTTGGCACTCCTTCTTCTTGCTCAGAGCCTTCAAAGTGGTCCCTCCATTCAGTGGATCCTCTTCAGAGCAGTTTCTTTTTCTCTTTAGCCTTTGCGGTACTTTCAACATCTTAATATCGGGTGGTGGCCTAGTCGGAACTTGACATTGAGGTGCGATGGGTGGTGGCACCGCCGGAACTCATCTTAGGAGTACCTGAGTTTAGCTATATGTATTTTTTCCCTTGTTACCTGCCAGGCATGTTGGCAGCTCCTTATGTTCGTGTTATATATATATATATATATATATATATATATATATATATATATATTCACATGTGTGCTCTCTTCTACGCGTAGAGGATCACACATTTTCCTCAAAAAAGTAGACTTTCGGGGCACTATCTCGAATTTGGACGAAACCAGTTTCATTGGATCTTAAATAGTGATTTATTGTATGCCGACGAATTTCATGGTGATCGAACATATCATTTGGTTATGCTAGATCGAAACGCATATAAATTAATTATAGAATTGTTCAATATCGAAAAACTATCTTCTGCACATGATTGAATTAGGTCTCTAAATAAGTTTCATTGTGTTTGAAATAAGGGTAAAATATATGGAACAACCGACTGCATGTCTCAATAAGATTTTAAGATTTTCGGACAATTAAAGCTTTACATTTTTTATGTATATATACAACAACCCATTCTTCAGCATACCTCCATAATATTCTGCCTATACATCCCCTTTCTTTTCTAAACCGCGTTATATTAGGGAATGGTTGGAAATTTTGAATTTTAACTTTCACTCCATCCAATGGCTTGTGATTTCCGGTCTTGGCCGAATCGTGCCTCGACCCCAACTAGCAAAATGTGGACGACGATGAGTAGGACATATTCATTGGTCGGATTGTTCTAATGTAATATGTGGTAGCGGAATTTCCTCTTTGAACAAAAACTAGTTCTTAGGTTCACCGGGGGGCTATAAGTGACCATGGGTGGTGGCGTTATGATCTTTGCAAGTGTCATGGGCAGGGATACCTCTAGTAGAGATGTGGTGATCGGAAATAGGCGGAGACAGACAGAATTTAGGAAAATTTCGAAGAGGAGCTTCTGAATTTCACGACGGAGGAAGGCGAGCTAGGGGCCACACTAACGTCATTCGATTCATTGAAGTCTAGGGGTTTAGTGGAGATGGAGCGGCAATCTCCTATGGCCTACAGCGGCAGCTAGAGGAAGATGACCGAGGTTGGGTAGTTTGACCTGATATTTGTAGTGACGAGGAATTAGAAGCCTAAGCATGATTAGCGGCTTTAATTAGGTTAATTAATTACCATGATGCGATTGTTGAAATTTAATTATTACTTAAATCATAATCTCATTAATATAATAACTCATTCATATTAGATAGGATTTGAAAGAGACAAGTTGCATTGCACTCATTTGGACGTTATCTACGATACGCAATTGAATTAAATGAATTTGGAGACAGTTTAATTTTAGACTAAAATCGGACGTCGTTCGATTTTAGTTCCAAAAGGGAATGCCTTGATGATGACAGAAAATTTTTGTCAATTAATCCCATCTTTTTGGCTAACCAGTAATACTTATAATTGATAAAAATTAGTGATTGGATGTTTGGATGATATATTGTTTTATGTTATTGGTTTTGGAAATATTCCCGCCCTTGGAGTGGATGAGACCCTATTATGTTCCCGTGTAAGAGCAAATGACATTTGTATATGAACCCCGCCTTGAAGCAGTTGATTTATAATTTATGATTATATACTGTTGTGATGCAGGGAGATAGGTTGGTGGGATCCAACGGGATTCCTCGCCATTATTGAGTTGGTTTCAATAATATTCAAGCTTATATGAATTATTGGATAATAAACCTAATTTTTAGAAATATAGGCTATGACATCATTATATCTTAAAAACTAAAAACCCATAATAATAGAAAATCAATATTAATATTGGTTGAGAGTTTGGTGGCTATTGGCCTCAAAATTGTATTTTACAACGTTATAATTACCATTGATTGGAATTGGTTTTGAGATAAGAAACGATTTTTAATCCAAAATTGGATTTCAAAAATATACTGTTTTTAAAGATTATTTATTTATATTTAATATTGTTTAAAGATTAATTATTATATTTAATATTGTTTTGAATTTACTTGATTATATTAATATGTTTTCAGCTATTTAATTATATTAATATTGTTTTAAAGTTATTTAATTATACTATTACTGTTTTAAAAGCTATTTGCTTATAGTTAATATTGTTTTAAAGTACTTATCAAAACGTTAATATCGTGAAAAAGTAATTATTTAAGGATAACTATGGTTTGAAATTAATAATAAAGATTTATTAATAAGGTTTTGAGAATAAAATATTATTATTTATAAGAAGGGTAAAGATTAATTTTTTTTATTTATGAAATGATTAGTTATTATTTGAAGATGTTTTAAGATTAATAATAATTATTTATTAATTCACAATGTTTAATTTTAGTAATTATTTTTATACAATACTGTTTTACAAGTAAATGATCCTTATTTGCTTATAAATGTGTTCGAGACTCATAAGTTGAATTTTAAAAATAAACTTGGATTTTGTGAAGGAAGTTATAAAATAATTTGAGACCTAAGGGAAGATTATTTACAAGACTAAAGAGTTTTAACAATGGTTAGATATATATAAACGAGTTTTCAAGAAATGGGTTTATAGGTTTATAATAAAGGTCATTATGGGTTTATAAATGGTTTATAAATGATGTTAAAATTGTATAAAAAGAATTTATAGGTGACTGAAATGTATAAAAGAAGTTTTATAAAAATGGTTTGTAAATGGTTTTAGAGAATTACAAAGAGTTTATGAATGATTTTTGAATCGAAATAAAAGAAAATCTTTCTCAGTTTTGTAAATATACTTATACCGTTGAGATAAGTATACTGATATTCTCTAAGTATTGAAAACATAGGGATTGGTTGGATATATCTTTGTACAAGTATTCTTATACAAGTAATTTACAAAGTGGTTTTTATTTATCAAAGATTTTTAAAAGGAGGCCTGTGATTGCCTAAGTGCTTAACCAATGTTGGTTTTCCCTATAGATTAAATCCCTAATTAAATGTTTGTTATTCGATGGTTAAATAACCGACTATCGAAATTGGACCCAAAATGTAACTTTAGAAATATCTAGGAGAAACAAGTATGTTATGTGGCATAGTCACCTCCGATGATGTTGTACTATTAGTATAAATCTCATTTCGTTCTCCTAGGAAAATGGTAAGGAAATCCGTCCACTAACGTTAGGAGGTGATCTCTGATGTTATCTTGACTATATATTTCCTGAAGAATCGGATTTGAGTTTATTTGGAATTATCGAATGTTTTTTTGAAGAGACCGGGATCAAATATGTTATTCGAAAACCACTTCGATCCAAAAAATGCATTTTGAAGTAAAGACATCTTGAAGATGATGGAATTTGGGGACGGGGCATTTAAGTGTTTCATTCGGTCCTAGAACGGAATTATATGGATGAATGATGATATTGCATTATTTCCTAGAAGACAGCATTAGCATTCCAAGTGGGAAGTGCTATATAAAAGGCAAAAGGTATCTTCAAGCCTCATCAATAGGGAATGACTAAACCAGAGGAGATGCATCAGGGCTAAGTGGGTATCTCCCAATTAGGGTATGATTATCCTTATCTAGAGTGTTATTATCTCTCATCTGTATGCTTTGGGGCCCATCAATGGAAGGGTGATCATATTCAATACTATCCAGTAAGGGTTAGGCTAGTTCTATGTTGGTAGGGGAACCAAACGAGCTCTTCGGTGTTATTTTATCTAGAGATGCACCATGATGGATGGTACCCTAGTTGCCAAGTCATTTTATGAAATCCATTCTCCAATACGAGCCTTTAAGGTTTTAGTTATATACCTAATATGCTGGAATTTAATTAATGTAACAATTTCGGCTACAGGTTTAGATAAGTATGTATATCTTGGACACTATTATAATATCAGAGAATTTAATATGAAATGTTTAGCTTATCGTAAGGTAAAAACTCATTCGTGTTTATGTGCGGCATGGTCTTACAAGAAGTTTTGATTTAAAAGGTTTTTAAAACATTAAAATACAGTCGGGTGTGTTTTTTCATGATGGTTTTACAGACCGATTCGGGTGTTATTTATAATGCTCAGGTCAGACCAAGCATGCTACAGGTTTAGATAGAAGCTTTGAAGCTTTAAGGGACGAGTTAGAGGCCTAGGGACGTGTTCACGTAGTGGTTATTTTTTCACTGTAGTCGTTGTTGTATTCACCAATAATTGTTAGGACAGGCAGTTATAACTGTTCGGGCTGAAATAGGTTAATATGCTCTGATTAGTGCTTGCATATACATATATTACAATTTGTTTATGTAAAGATTTGATGTTTACTATAGATTATTCGTTATGTTGTGAGATTCTGTGGGGTTTACTTCTTATCTTCTTCCTTCTTCCTTTTTTCCTAACAATCGGGTTTTCTAGCATTCGATCGCTCGGCACGCAATATAGTGGAAATATTAGTGTCGATTTTTTAGGGTCGAAAATCTCGGTCATTACAATCTTCTTTACCTAAATTCCAAACCCGTTAACAAAACTCTTTATAAATCACCAAGTTAAATCTATATAACTCTTTTATAAAAAACAAAACCATTTATATATCTCTTAATCCAAAATTATTTATAAAACTTCCTTTATAAATATACAAAATCATTTATTAAACTTTCTTATAAATATTCCTTATTTAAACAAACCACCTTTAGTAAACTCGTTTAATAAACTCCTTTTGATAAACAAAATGATTATTTAAAACACCAATACTAAAGTTATTACTTAACTTGAAACCATTATTAAAAAAATGATTGACTTTAAAAATAAAAAAGAAGCTTAGTGACCATAATGGTTCTCATTCAAATGAGTTTACTTTTCAAGTTATAATATGGGAATTTACAGAACAAGCAGATATATAAGAAAATCAGTCAATAACAACCAATCATATAAGTAATATCCAAGCTCTCAAGATAGCAGATGGGGATTTATCCTACTAAATAAATGTCTAATTAATATAATAGCAGAATGACTTTTTATTTTGCCTCATATATGTCAACATAATCTACTCGGTGAACTATGGTAGAATGGTGATTCATTCTACCAAACAGATGTCAAATGCAAGTTAATTAGCATAACGGTGATTCATTCTGCTAAAAAGATGTCATTGGGTTTCTGA
Source organism: Allium cepa (assembly GCA_030765085.1). Lineage (NCBI taxonomy): Eukaryota > Viridiplantae > Streptophyta > Magnoliopsida > Asparagales > Amaryllidaceae > Allium > Allium cepa. The sequence continues at coordinate 1,037,226,887 of CM060928.1, forward strand.
CGCAGCGGATTAATCAAACAAAACTTCAATCGATGGATTGTAGCAATCGGTGAGTTGAAGATACCAAAAATGCCCAAGTTCGTTGATCCAAAGATACCGAACTCTAGCTATCTCAAACACGTTGATAGCGCACTATACCGTGTTCAAAGATCTACGATTCTTCGCACGTTGATCTAGCGCACTAGATTCCGTGAATCGGCTTCAACAAACGTGGATTCGAGCGCACTCGAACGACGTAAGTGGAGATAGGAGATTACACTCAACTACCAATTGGTATGAAAGCACAAAGCTAACAAAAGAGAAATTTTATTCAAAATCAACAACCACAAAATGTACAACACACGCGCTATTTATAGCTTTCACAACTCAACACACACAAACCCTCACCTGACTCTTAGGTCGGCGACGACTTACGACCTAACTTAGGTCGCGGCCGACTCAACACAAGGCAGCTCAACTCCAGAACGACTCAACCCTGGCCGACTTAACAAGCATGACCTTCATACATCATCATATGACCTTAAGACGACTCACCATAGGTCGTATGCGACCCAACACTTCATATACATGACCGACTCAACATTACCCCTAGGTCGGTAACGACCTAAAATACAACACTCACAACCCATAGGTCGGTAACGACCTAAAATGCAACACGATCCACTACATACCGACTTAAAACTCACGACATACGACTTACAACATACAACAGTACACGACTCATCACAACAAACGACTCATAACTTCAGCGACTCAACATCCTTCCTTCGACTCAAGCTCCCATCAGTTGAATCCTTCTCCTTCTTGATGCTATCTCGGTCACGACTTATGGATACGTTGTTAAGTCGTGTACGACTCATCAAGTATGCACACTCCAAGTTTCCCTTGAGTCGTAACCCTGTTCCATTATCCCGTATACGACTCAAGCTCGCACGACTCAAACCCGATGCCTCTTTTATGCGGTTCAAATTGTTGTTAACTCGAAACTTGCTATCCCGTGCACCATTAAGTCGGAAACGACTTAACCCTGCCTTCCTAAGTCGCGTACGACTTAACCTCTCTATGAGTCGTGTACGACTCATCCTTGTTAGAAATTTTGGTTGCATTTCTTCTCTGTTCTGAGCTGCATCATCCTCCCCTGGTTGAGAAAAATTCGACCTCGAATTTGTAAATTCTTCCTCAACCATCTCACCTCCATGATATGGAATTAAATGTTTGACGTTAAAAACATCAGAAGTATAAACATCATCTGGTAACTTTAATCGATAAGCATTCTCATTGATTTTCTTCAAAACTTCAATTGGACCAATTTTTCGTGCCTTCAACTTGTTATAAGCACCCACCGGAAAACGATCCTTTGTTAATACGGCATAAACCAAATCACCTTCCTTAAATTCAACATTTCGACGTTTCAAATCTGCAAACTTCTTATATTTCTCATTCGATTTCTCCAATCGTTCCTGAACGGTTCTATGACATTCAGTCAGCTCATCAACAAAATCAGTAGCTCGTTTAACTGTTCTCTTTGACTGTGGTACAGCTGCTAAATCCAATGGCCCCCTGGGTAAATTTGAATAAATAATCTGAAACGGACTGAATCCTGTGCTTCGATTTACTGCATGATTATGAGCAAATTCTGCCTGGCATAGTTTCATGTCCCAACTTCTCAAATTATCCTGTACAAGACATCGCAACAAATTTCCCAATGACCTGTTAACAACTTCTGTCTGCCCATCGGTTTGTGGATGATAAGCACTGCTAAACTTCAGTTTCGTTCCCACCATCTTCCACAAACTCAACCAAAAGTGACTCAGAAAACGAGTATCTCGGTCAGAAACAATAGATTCTGGTAAACCATGAAGTCGATAAATCTCCTTGAAAAATAGCTGTGCGACTCGAACTGCATCTGCTGTCTTCTTGCAAGCAACAAAATGTGCCATCTTTGAAAACCTGTCCACCACAACAAATATCGAATCATTTCCCCTTTGAGTTCTCGGCAAACCCAAAACGAAATCCATGCTGATATCAACCCATGGCTTAGATGGTACTGGTAACGGCATATACAACCCTGCATTCGTTGCTGTCCCTTTTGAAACTTGGCAAATATGACATCGCTCCACGAATCTTTCAACCTCTTTCCTCATCGACGGCCAAAAGTAAGACTGCGAAATCAACTGTAAAGTACGATCACGGCCAACATGTCCTTCCTCGTGCAATTCCTTCACAATCTTCATCCTCAAACTACAGTCCGGAATACATAAACGATTTCCTTTAAACAGAAAACCATCAACTAACATGAATTCATCGGTACTCCCATCCTTCACTTTTTCAACATATTTCACAAAGTAAGGATCTTCTTCAATCATCTCTGGCAACATTTCAAACCCCGTCACTTCCACCTTCATTGTCGTCAGTAAATGACTCCTCCTACTTAAAGCATCAGCTACTCGATTGGTCACCCCAGATTTGTGCTTAACGACAAAAGTAAACTGCTGTAAATATGCAATCCATGATGCATGTCTTGCTGAAATCTTATCTTGCCCCTGTAAATGTTTCAAAGCTTCGTGATCAGTGTACAGAACAAATTCCTTCTGAAATAAGTAATGTCTCCAATGCTTAACAGCCTGAACAACAGCATAAAATTCAACGTCATATGTACTGTATCTGATCTTTGCCCCTGACAGTTTCTCACTAAAATAAGCAACTGGCTTTCCATTCTGGCTCAGAACTCCTCCAATTCCAACCTTCGAAGCATCAGTATGCAATTCAAACAATAACTGAAAATTAGGTAGAACAAGAATTGGTGCAGACGTCAACAATTCCTTGATCCTTTCAAAGGCAACCCCCGCTTCCTCTGACCACACCAACTGTTTACCCTTCATGCAATCAGTCACTGGAGCCATCACGCTACTGAAGTGTGGTATGAACCTTCGGTAGAATGACGCTAGCCCATGAAAACTTCTCACTTCTGTAATTGTCTTTGGCTGTGGCCAATTCTTGACTGCTTCAACTTTGCTCTGGTCAACTTGAATACCTTTCCCTGAAACAACATACCCCAGGAATAAAACACTAGGTGTCATAAACACACATTTCTTTGTAGCAGCATAAAATTGTTCTTCACGAAGAATAAACAACACTTCTCTCAGATGTAGAACATGTTCCTCCGTACTCCTGCTATAAATCAAAATATCATCGAAATAAACCACGACGAACTTTCCAATGAGTGGTCTAAAAATTTGATTCATCACCCGCATGAATGTACTAGGTGCATTAGACAAACCAAATGGCATAACCAACCATTCGTACAACCCCTCTCTAGTTTTGAAAGCTGTCTTCCATTCGTCTCCAGGTCTGATACGAATTTGATGATAACCACTCTTCAAATCAATTTTCGAGAATATAGTTGCCCCACTCAACTGATCCAACAAATCATCCAACCTCGGCATAGGAAATCTGTAACGAACAGTGATCTTATTCAAAGCTCTACTATCAGTGCACATTCTCCAAGTTCCGTCCTTCTTTGGTACTAACAATGCAGGTACAGCACACGGACTCAAACTTTCCTGAATACGACCCTGTTCAAGTAATTCTTCCACCTGCCTTCTCAATTCCTCATGTTCCTTCGGACTCATACGATAATGTGGTCGATGTGGTAACACTGCCCCCGGAACAAGATCAATCTGATGTTGAATGTCTCTAAGTGGTGGTAACTCCTTTGGCAACTCCTCTGGAAAGACATCTTCAAACTCTTCCAAAACTGGCTTTGCTTCTTCGGGAATCTCAACTTCTTCACTACTCTCTCTCCCAATCAACAAAAACACTTCCGGTTCTTCCTCCACTTCTTTAACAAACTCCTTCAAAGTCAACAGAGTTTTCAATTCTTCAATCTCCTCCAGTTTGTTCTCCTTCTGCTGTTGCTTCTTAGGAACCAAAGTGATTTTAGTACCCTCGAACATGAAACTGTAACTGTTGGCACGACCGTCATGCTGAACTGCTCTATCAAACTGCCATGGCCTGCCCAATAACAAGTGACAAACATCCATGTCCACAACATCACACCAAATTTCATCTTTGTACTTCTTCCCAATCGAAAAATTCACACAAGCTCTTCGACACACTTTCACTTCACCTCCTTTTCTTAACCATGCTAGCTTGTATGGTTTAGGATGCTTCTCGGTCTTCAAATTCAACTTTCTCACTGCTTCTGTAGAAATAATATTATCACAACTTCCTGCATCAATAACAAACTTGCAGACCTTTCCCAGAATAGTACATGTCGATTGGAAAATATTGCTTCTCAGCCAACTACAATCCTCCTCTTGCTTAGGTGTCAAACAACTTCTCCTCATCATAAGATTACAACCTTCATCACCCGACACTTTTTCTTCCTCCTCAACATAAGGTACATTTGAATACTCTGCCTCCTCACCATCATCTGCTTCAACCTCTGCAACCATGGTTCTCTTCTTCGGCTTCGGACATTCGTTGCTTTTGTGACCCAACTCCTGACAATTATAACATTTGAAAACACTACTAGCCTTCGCCTTCTCAACCTCCTTGACCACTGGCTTTGTAACAGGTTTAGGAACATTAGAACTTCCGCCAACACCCCTTGCTTGATTATTGGAATTAGTAAACACACCACCTCCACGCCTTCCTTGTTTCTCCCAAGCTAACGCTTTCTGATGTGCCTCTGCTACTGATCTAGGATCAAACATATTAACCATATCTTGGATCTGCATTCTCAAGCCCCCAATGAATCTAGCAGTTAGCTGTTCTTCTGTTTCCATGATATCATTCCTGGCGATGAGTTGGTAAAATTCATCAGCATAATCACTAACAGATTTTGTCCCTTGCCTCAGATTCTGCAACCTCTGGTACATAAGTGATTGGTAGTTATAAGGCAAAAATGTAGATCTCATCAACTTTTTCATCTTCTCCCAAGATTCTATCTTTGACTTCCCCATTCGTTCTCGAGTAAGTTTAGTTTGCTGCCACCACGCCAAAGCTCTCCCCCTCAACCTAGTAGCAACCAACTTCACCCTTCGATTCTCCGGCACCTCCTTGAAATCAAAGATTTCCTCCACATTAGACAACCAATCTAAGAACTCCTCAGCAACCATCCCGCCTTTAAACTCCGGAATCTCCATTTTCATACCCGACTCCCAACGACGGTCATCCTCCACATCACGGTAAGAATTTCGAACTTGGTCTCGATCTCGATAATGAATACTTGCTCTATCACCCTCTTCAACAAAATCAAAGGTACGCCTACATCGATCTCGACTAACATCATCCCTTCTCTCATGCATGCTTCTTTGACTATGTCCCTCTTCATCTCTATATACTTCATGGTCAAATTCTCGATGACTTCTTCTTTCTTCATGTGCATAGTCATGATGATCTCTTCGTGATGAAATTGATGTTTCTCTTCTATCTCTACAAGAATGTGGTGATACCCTCCTCGCTTCCGTAACCAATGGCGAAACTCGGTTTCCTCCATGGTTCGAGTTTGGTGATCTCCTCCTTTGATTCAAATCATTCATCAATCTCTCCAATTTACCAATGCCTTCATCAAATTTTTCATTAATACGTTGTTCCATAAGCTCGGCTTCTTCTCTACGATACAAAGCTTCAACGTTTTGATGACGATTAGCTCTCCTTGGTGGCATGGTTAAAATTTTCACAAACTTCAACAAATTGAACACAATACTTCAAAATTTCACACGATAAGGCAATCTAGGCTCAACTGTCTCGGCAATGCTTGTCTCGGCCTTGACTCTTCACAACTTTGCTTGGCTCGGTCAAGACTTGCCTCGGCTCACTCCAAAACCTTCAAAACTTTGGCGCGCAAATCACCAATTCAAAATCCAAACAAAATCCAACTCCTCGATCCAAAATGAAATGGATCAAACTCTCCAAACTTGATGCAACTTCAATATGAACACGATGAACTACTTCAAACTTCAAAAACTTGGCTCCAAGAATCAAACTTAGCTATGATTGGCTAAGTATGGCTCTGATACCAAACTGACGCAGCGGATTAATCAAACAAAACTTCAATCGATGGATTGTAGCAATCGGTGAGTTGAAGATACCAAAAATGCCCAAGTTCGTTGATCCAAAGATACCGAACTCTAGCTATCTCAAACACGTTGATAGCGCACTATACCGTGTTCAAAGATCTACGATTCTTCGCACGTTGATCTAGCGCACTAGATTCCGTGAATCGGCTTCAACAAACGTGGATTCGAGCGCACTCGAACGACGTAAGTGGAGATAGGAGATTACACTCAACTACCAATTGGTATGAAAGCACAAAGCTAACAAAAGAGAAATTTTATTCAAAATCAACAACCACAAAATGTACAACACACGCGCTATTTATAGCTTTCACAACTCAACACACACAAACCCTCACCTGACTCTTAGGTCGGCGACGACTTACGACCTAACTTAGGTCGCGGCCGACTCAACACAAGGCAGCTCAACTCCAGAACGACTCAACCCTGGCCGACTTAACAAGCATGACCTTCATACATCATCATATGACCTTAAGACGACTCACCATAGGTCGTATGCGACCCAACACTTCATATACATGACCGACTCAACATTACCCCTAGGTCGGTAACGACCTAAAATACAACACTCACAACCCATAGGTCGGTAACGACCTAAAATGCAACACGATCCACTACATACCGACTTAAAACTCACGACATACGACTTACAACATACAACAGTACACGACTCATCACAACAAACGACTCATAACTTCAGCGACTCAACATCCTTCCTTCGACTCAAGCTCCCATCAGTTGAATCCTTCTCCTTCTTGATGCTATCTCGGTCACGACTTATGGATACGTTGTTAAGTCGTGTACGACTCATCAAGTATGCACACTCCAAGTTTCCCTTGAGTCGTAACCCTGTTCCATTATCCCGTATACGACTCAAGCTCGCACGACTCAAACCCGATGCCTCTTTTATGCGGTTCAAATTGTTGTTAACTCGAAACTTGCTATCCCGTGCACCATTAAGTCGGAAACGACTTAACCCTGCCTTCCTAAGTCGCGTACGACTTAACCTCTCTATGAGTCGTGTACGACTCATCCTTGTTAGAAATTTTGGTTGCATTTCTTCTCTGTTCTGAGCTGCATCAGTTTCATATTAAACTAGGGTTACTTAATGGTAGTTGACAAAGAAATCCCTTGAAGTAAAACATTCCTTTTATAAAGAAAGTTGCTTTTAAATGAAACCGATCTTAAGAAATAAAGTGGTTTAAACTTTAAAACTTTAATTTAATAATTAATAACATTAAAACTCATTATTTAAAATGATTGATCCTTTAATTAATAAATAAACCATAATTAACTAATAAATAATAAAATAATAATTATCCTTCACATAAATAATTAAATTATATAAAATCTTTAAATAAATTTTTAAACCATAACTAATCTCTAATTAATTATTAAATAATAATTCAAACCTTCATTAAAGAATAATTTTTTTCTTAATTATGTCTTTAATTAAGTCTTGAGTTAACTAGTAATAAATTAAATAATTAAACCCTTTTATAATAAACAAAATAATTAAAAATTAATATTTAATAATTAATTAAATAATAATTAATCTTTAAATAATCAATTAAAGATATAATTAATCTTTTATTAGTTATATATTATAATTAACTTAATTGATTAAAACTTAAGTATTAATTACCTTTAGTAACTAATGATCAAGTATTAATTATCTTAACTAATTAATTAATCATTAAAATAAATAATTGAATAAATAATTAATTTTACTTACTTAATTAAACTTTTGAAAACACTTTGCGAAAAGGATACAAAAGTAAAAACACATGTCAGATTTTCCAAACTAGTTTGTTTTACAAACTTAACTTATAGCGACTGTCGTTATATGAGATTTCAAAACTTGATTCATGTTCTAAATCACTTTCAAAACACTATCTTTTTATGTTAACCTACTTTTATAACTTAGAATAAAGTTTTGTAAACAAAGGTAATGTTAAGATGCTTCAATAAAAAAATTCAAGAAAGTAAGGTTAGAAAAATAAGTTCCGACCAAAGGATTTCGAAGTCGTAACTAGTCACTAAATACTAACTTTCCATTAACATATAACAACATATGCACAAACTCAACTTTCATATATGCAATCACAACATACAACAAGAAAGGTCCTAGCTTTCAAATGCTACTAACTTTCATTTTCACTTTCCAATCTAAGAATCAACATTTCATATACACATACATAAACCATACACAATATTATCGATTTCAACCAACATCCAACATATTAACAGCCTAGATAACACTATAATAAAGTTTTAAAAACTTTATTAAATGTTGTGAGCTTTAACTCACCATAGGCTGTCCAAGATGATTTGAAGTTCCCTAATTTTAGAACCTAGCCTAGATCCATGTTTTAACTTGAAAGAAATAAGCTTTGGAGGCTTGGGGGGGATGGATTGGGCCAAAAAGTGGTTAAGAGTTCGGAAATGATGTGATTAGCTTAACCGTGGAATGTAGAGAGGGTTTAGATTATCGTCGAATTCACAAAAATCAAACTCAAAAATGGGTCATCTTCTAAGCAACTTTTGGACAAGTTAATCATGGAATTTGGAAAAGTTTTCCAAGGGAAAGTTCTGGCGAATTCTTTTCACTACAATTTAGAAAAAATAATCACTCAATTAGGATCTATTGTGGGGGATATGGTTAAAAGAAGAATATCTATTTTCAGACTTAAAAATCCGAGTTCTAAAATGTGTCTGAAGAAATGAATTTTTAACCACTAACATTCTTGATGAAATTATGTAAGTGAAGATTGTAACCAACTTGATTCTCTTGAATTTGAAAAAAAAAATTCTTTATTTGGTGCAGTATAGAGGCAGTTGTGGCCGTGAGAAGAGGAGGTAAAATTTGGGAAGAAAATGAAAATGAAAACATGGAGTTGCCATTTATAACTACATGCAAAGTGGCTATTTCCACTTATACTTTTCTATCCATGGTTGCCACATCATCAAGCTTCCACCACCTCATTGTACCTCCTGCTCCCATGTTGCCCCCCTCCTCTTGCTTAGCCAACATGAAGTTAATGCATTTGTAGTTCGTGTTTACTAATGTTTCCTAAGGCATCTTCTCTTTTTAACATTTTAAATATTAATTCTTATTTTCATAGAATGTCACACTACTTATTTATACACTTTTAATTATACATATACGAAGTCGTGTCACATTTTCGATTTTTTTTCGAACTGTATATTTTTGTAAACAAATTTTAAAAACTATTTCGCCATAACGATTTGTTATTTAAAAGTGTTTTATTTTAATTCTAAAATGTTTTATTTTAATACTTAAAATTAATTAAATAATCATAAGTCAAAGTGGTGAAATTTTAGGTCATTACAGTGTAGATCTGCCAAGATAAAGGAGATGGGAGGCAGAAAAAAGCACTTCTAAAGTTAGGGTTAGGATTCCTTTTGTAATGGTTGAATCAAAGGGAAAAGTGGATTACATCACATATTTTTCTCACTAAATCTCTACCATCCATAACAAATTCTTTTACCCTATTTTGGCCGCCCTCTATATCTAATTTGCCGCCAAAATATTGCCTCCAACTTCATGGGCTAATAGTCCATTTAGCCCAAGTAAATATATTTAATTAAATCCAATTTAATTCCTTATCAGCATCCCATATCGACCGATATATTTATAACTATTCTAAATATATATAAAAAAATATTTATTCCTTAAATCAAATTCAAGTTTTATAACCAAATATTCATAAATATTAATTAATTTAAGACAATTATAAACTGATTAAATCATTTGGTCAAAAGGGAATTCATTGTTTTGGTTTTGTGACACATGGGTGTAAATTCAATCAGCGATTAACATCGAACTATTCAATTGTTAATGTTCACACGTTACTTACAAGGTGGTGTAATATTTTGGCCAAACTTATTGCTTACATAGTTTCAGTAAAACCAAATTTCACTTTAAGCATTACCTGATTGTGACATTTATTTGCATTAATTCTCTTCGGAAAAAATATATCTCTTTGGACTTATAGAATTTGATAATAGTCAAAATTTCAATATCGTCCATATTCAACTCTATAGTCCAAACACAAAATCCATGTTCAAAAATAACAATTATTATTAACCAAATTTCTCTAGCTACAGACTTTGATTTTGGGTTGACTTGAGGTGACTGTGATTCTAACACCATATAACCGAGGAGACGAATCCTCTTTTGAATAGTGTTTCACTTATAATAACTATGTTAGACTCAACTATCATCACTCGATGGATGTCATGTCATAATTTGACTATAATCAAAGCAGTGCTTTCATATTGAAGGTCCACTGTATTCTCAAGTTGAATGAACTGTGTAAATCAGTCAAATCGATATTTTGTATTTGACCTTAGTTATATTAACAAACAGAAAACTATCAAGTGAATCATCCCATAGTTATCCGATAACTATCAGTTTGTAACCCCATGGTGCCCCCAGCAACCATAAGTAATACAATGTCTAACATTTAGAGAGCGTTACATAATCTAGTCTCAATGGATACATTGATATCCAGTTTCAATGCATCTTGACTAGGAACATTTAAAATGGTATACATGTTTTCATTGTGCTAAATTACTCATGGTTACAAAATTTTGTAACTATTGTCACACAATGTACCATTTATGGATTTTTTATTAAAGATACTTTTAATTAAATTATTTAATTAATGTAACATATTATATCAAGTATATATATATATATATATCATAGAAATAAAATAAGGTTTATTTCGAACAAGATTGGTTATCGAGTTAGATTTATTTAACAAATTACATAACTACTCATAGGGCATACCCCTAACTCTATCGTAACTCCTTATCGATTCTAACGTATACAACTCCTAACCCTTAGTACCTCGTACTAATTTCACTTCGACCTTGAGTTTGCTCAACAAATCAAAATGAAATTATTCACTCATACCTACCATATCACTACGGCCTAAGTATAGCATACGTACCTTGAGTTTTCTCAACAAATACATATAGTTATCTATATTAATAGTACTAAACGTAACAATCTTAGCTTGAGTTTGCTCAATAACTAAGAAGTATGGAAGTAATTTAGTAATATATACATGGTAGAGGACAACATTATATTGAAGATTCATAATCATCAATATATTACATTGAGTGATACCGACTTATGGAATAATGTATTTTTTATGAAATACCCAGGTGATTCAAGTGTCGATGGTAAATTTACATATGTATTTATTCCTTAATTCAATTAAGGGTTTTTTAATTTCCACCTCTAATTTATATTCATTTTATATAAAAAAATTATCATATAACTTCTATCTTTCATATCACTTATATAATATCTTACGTACAATATCATATAAACTAAATCTTATTTAATTAATGTTAATTAATTAACATTTTATTCAATTTTATATACTTTTAATATAACATTTATATTAAATACTTATTATACACTATAACCCTTATAGTATAACGCGGATGTCATATATATCTGTTATTATTTAATTAATTAACCTTTTAATTAATTTATTTAACTAAAAAAATTTAATTAAATTTATATTAATTTTGGAAATTCATTTAAGTACGTAAATGTATACTTATATTAATTTAACATTTTAAAACAACATAACATATAACGTGATATATAATACATGTATATATTAATTGATTAATTAACTAACTAATTAAATATTTAACCTCAATAATAAGTTTTATTAATTAAAAAATTAATTTATATTAATTTTGGAACATTTTGAAAAAAATTATTATATTATGGCATTTCTAAATTTCCTTTAAATAAAATCATTATTCTATTTATATTTAAAATATGTTAATATATTAAGCAATTAATATTATAATACACGTGTATCATTCACACACGTGTATCATACACACACGTGTATCATACACTCACATACAAACTTAGATATATATATGTACATATGTGTGTGTGTATGCGTGCGTGCTAATGTGTCATATAGAAATCCATACAAGGTATAACATACCCGTACATAAATGTTGAGTTTACACCGCAACGAACATGTTAGCTTATCTTGTACAAAAATATATCCCCCAAATGTATGTTAGTATAGTTTAATTTATGTATACAAAATATTACATATATGTATACATGTACGTACAAATTTATATTTTTTTGAATAATTATACATATATAATTTAAAATATATATACACAAATACATATGTTAAAACATTCAAAATATATAGTGAAATTTAATTATACATACTGTTGTAAATCGATGAGAAACAAAAAAATTCATATAAAATATATACATGTATATATAATAATGAACTGTTTAATAATAAATAAGTATATCTATATAAATATATATAAATGAAACATATATATGAATTATATATATAAATGCATACCTAAATATGCTCATGGCAAAAATAATGAATTTTTTTTAATTTATTTATTTTAAATTTCCATACGAAAATAAATGATGATATTATAAAAAATGTTTTATAAATTTTATTTTGGGTTTTAATATTATAAAAATCATTAGATGGTATTTTAGAATTTGAATATTTCAATGTGTATTTTGTAATATAAAATTAAATTTAAATTTAAATTTTAAATTCTTCACTTGGATTAATATTTAATTATTATATATAGTAGTACAAAATGCACGTAAGTGCGTCAAATATTTAGAGTATTTACTTCTCATTTAATTAAAAAATGAGTGGACAGATGTGCGTTGTAAGTGCAAAGGTTTTGGCTGTCGGAACGCTTTTATTTCAAATTGTTTTATAGGTAGTGTTGATGGTCAATTGTAGCAAAATTTTGGTGATGGCTAATCGAGAAGAGGATGGTGGTAAAAGTTGCAAATCTGTAGTGAGATTCTGTTGATGGATGGGGTATTTTAAAAATTTTAAAAAGATACCATAGAATTCATGTTTGTTGAATTCTCTTTATTAATAGCAGAGAGATATATACTCACACATGTAAATTATTGTTATTTTTTAACGAAAATTTATCATGTGTAATAATAATTTTATAAATTTAAATTTTATTTAAGATATTTTTATTTATTTTATAGATTTATTTAAGTGATTTGAATTAAATAACATTTAAATAGTATTTATATATCAAAATTTAATTTTAATACCAGAATTATTTTAGGTATAAAACCATTGTTATGTAATTTTTAAGACATTTTTTTATAGTATAATATTTAATATTTAAACTAAAAGTTTATGTCTTTTAAATAATGTTTATTTTAATTAATTTAAATAAAAAATAAAAATTTTTAAGATTTGAATGCCAAAGTATGTACATGTCAAAAAAAATTAATTATATAAGCATATAAAATATAACCATTCTGAATGTGAAAATATACTGATATACTAGAATCGTTACCGATATACTAGAATCTTCAACCAGCTAACAAAAAAAAATATAATATATCAATGATATAATAATATTAGAATATAATCATAGGTCAGACAATTGCCTTTCACCAATGTAAAAGGACCATTCCTTGAAGTGTTGAAACAAATTCCTGAACCAAATACCAATTCTTAAGGTGTTATCTCCCAAATTGTAGGCCATGAACTATCAAATAGTATTTATTTTAATTTGATTTGAGCTTGGACATGAAGGAGAGGGGTGGATGAATTTCAGCCACAGGTAGTGGGGTTGGAGGCTTTAAAAAGTTCTTAAATCGGTGTGAGTTGAACTGCTTTTGTAGAGGAGATATTAGAGATATAAGTTAGGATCTAGATCCTCATTTCTCTATTACCCATTCTCGTTATCTTGTCCATCACAAAAAACCCATCTTGCTATCATATGGCACACTTCATCATGGTTTCACCATGGCCGAACACACTAGCCCCGTATGGGTTTCAAGCTTATTTCAATCCCGAACTTGCATTTTAATCTAATTTAAACAATGTGTATCAATATTGTATATCGACTACTATATTTATTATTTATAAACATATTTATTTATATTTGTTCATCAAATCAAAATAAAATTTTGTAACTAATATTTCATAAACGTTAATTAATTTAATTAATTTATAACAATCATAAACTAAATAAATCATATGGTAAAAGAGTATTCAACGATTTGGTTGTGCAACTTTTTAAGTGTATATTTGGTCAGCAATTCACATCGAACTGTCAAAAATTAACATGTGCATGTCATTTGATGCTTACTTGGTTTTGATAAAATCCATTTTCACTTTGATATTCCTTACCCGATTGTGACTATTATTACACCAAATCTTTTCATCAAAACTATATCACTTTGAACTTATGAAATTTAGTAATAGTTGAAACTCCAATATCGTCCATATTCAACTTTATAGTCTAAACACAAAGTTCTTAGTTCAATAATAATTATTATTGTTAACTGAACTACTCTTTCCAAAGACTTGACTTTGAGTTGACTTAAGTTGACCATGATACTAACCTTATATAACAGAGGAGACAGATCCTCTCTTGAAAAGTATTTCACTTCCAATGCTTCTACTCTATTCAAGTATGGTCGTTCGATGGATGTTGTGCCATTAACTATACTCAAAGCGGAGCTTTCACATTAAAGATCATTGGTATTCTCAAGTCTAGAAAATTGCGTAATTTTATCACATTGATTTTTTATGTTTGACCTTAGTAATATTAACCAATAGAAAACTATCGAGTGGGTCATTCTATAATAATTATTCAATAACTATCAGTATTCAAGTCCATGGTGCTTCCAATAGTCATAAATAATACACTGCCCAACATTTGAAGCGTTGTGAACTCTAGGCTTCATGGATGCACCGATATTCAGTCTCAATCGATATATCTTAACTATGAATATTTTGTTTAATTTCATTGTGATAAATTACTCTTGGTTACAACACTTTGTAACTACTATCATAAAAACATACCATTTATGTACTTTCTGTTAAATACATTTTTAACTAAATTAATTAATTAATATAACATATTATATCAAGCATATAATAAAAAGAAACCACCTTTTGTTTGAATAAGATTGGTTATCGAGTTAGATATATGTAACAAATTACATAATTGCCCCTATGGCACAATTCTAACTCTATCAGTATATAAGGCAAGTAAGGCCGACCATTGATGGTGGTAAATAGCGGTAGAATTTGATTCAAATGGAGTTTGAAATGGTAGAGAGATAAGCGGATCTAGATGCACTTTTTACTCCTTTTCTCTTCTATTTAAACTCCTTTAACTCCTTATTTTCACAACTCTTTACTGTGTAGCTCTTCCAATTAGGTAGTGCTTTCTAGAAGATTTTGGATTCAAATTCAAAGGAGTTCAATCGATACAGCATTCAAGGTGCTACTACTGCTCAAGGAAATATTCCAATTCACGTGTGTGTGTGTATATTGAAAAAAACTATATAAATATATGTACATATATACTTTCAGCCAATGAATTTTAAAAAGATTTGCATTATGAAATTAATTCAAATGGTTTTAGACGAAATTTTGTTTTAAATTTACCTAAACATATGTTTTATATATATGTAAATTTATAATCAAATTAATTACATGCTGATAATTCAAAAATTAAAGAAAAATGTATATATACACATATATATTAAACATCAATATATGTATGTGTTTATATATATATATATATATATATATATATATATATATATATTGCAAATATAACACATTCACTGAATTCTAATAAGTGTATGTCCATGCGTGTGTGTGTATTAATTTACATAAAGTTTATGTATATGTTATATATCAAAATAAAAAAATCTCTTCTAATTTCCGTACAAAAATTTATATTAATAAAAAAATGATCATATGCAAGAATTTAATTAAAATAATTATTTTATTTTTTCAAAATATGATTAGTTGAAATACATATATATGTACGTATTTATATAATTAATATTTAGATATATAATATCACATTATATTAACAATCTGAATACTATTTAATATACATATACATATATACATTGTTTGAAAAAAATTATGTTTCGAATGTATAAATATATTAAAATATAAAAGATTTTATATTTTGAAATTAAAAGATATTTTAAATCTGAATCAAGTTTTAAGTTTGAATTTTAACTATATATACACACACATATTACCTTATGTGAATTTATATTTAAATGTATATATAATAATAACAATTTTTATTTAAATAAATATATGTATGTATGTCTTTGTGTATGTACATTTAAGTATAAACATGATTTTACATATCACATCAATATATGTATGTATGTATGTATATCTATGTATGTATGTATGTATGCATTAGATAGTACATGTATATGAAGGAGTTGACATGTCCGTTATGCTATAAATCGTAACAGTTAGGTATGAATGTATTAAATCATGTAGACAGTATATGTTGCATGTGAAAGGGAGTGCGGATTAAGGATCTTAAGGCTAATTTAACACTAGAGGAGGGGTGAATAGTGTTTGATGGATTTTAAGACTTATATGGACTAATTTAAAAATTATGAAACAAACAAATGCAGAACTTAATCATAGAATTAAACAAAGATGCAGAAAGTAAATAAAAAACAGTAACGGGAAAGAACACACCGGATTTTATACTGGTTCGGAGTTACCCTACGTCCAGTCCTTTACCAAGGCCAACACCTCATATAGATTTTTATTATACCAATGTCTAGATTACAGTCCTCAATTTCTACAAGCCTTGAGGTAAACTTCTGTCTCACGAGTCTAGAGCATACTCTTTTGATTTACGGGACTCAAGATCATCCAATTGATTTCCATGCACAACCACACCTTATAGAGAGACCGATAAACTTTTGATTACAAATTGATCATATGACTCTGAATAACACTTTGATCTTCGAGAGAGGACAGAGAATCAAACAAGAATGAGATTCTAATTTGATTCACTTAAGAATTCGACAGAATTTCGACACGATCTTATAAATATGAAAATTTTAGAATATGGATTTGTGAAGAAGAAGAAGTGAAGAATATAAGAAATTGGTTAGTTAAAAAATTCGTTTACGAAGGCTATTTATAAAGCACCAACGGTCATAACCATTCGTGAAGAGATTTAAACGGATAGAAACTTCTTTTGAAAATTGAAACTTTGAATTTAACGGCCACCATGTCGACATGGGGTATCCCATGATTTTGACATCCCTAGTTAAAAAAAATGTAAAATTAGTTTTGAAAATGAAGTTTAAAACAAGAGTTTATTTTAAAACAAAAACAAATAATATTTTAAGGCTAAAACATCTTTTTGAAAATCATTTGAAAAGATAATTTTAAGGCTGAAAAATTTGGGAAAGCAGTTTTGAAAATCTTTTTGAAAAATCATTTTGATGTAGTTTTGCAAGCTTCTTCCTGCAGAATATTTCATCACATTAGGACTCGAGAACTTGTACAAAACCAGGATGTTCGTGGGTTCGTAAGCCACTTGTTGTAGGTTTTTAAGCTAGTTATCATGGGTTTATAAGCCACTAAGAAGGTAGAAATAGGTTTCATCCCAAATTAAATTCGAAATGAAGATTTCCATGCTTTTATGAAGTTTTAACAAAAACTACACACATATCTTGAAATCTTGGTCTTGATACTCATGAGTCTTCAAACTTGATTTCTTTATTCTTGATCTTTATATTGTATAGTCTTCAATAATCAGTACTTGCCTTATGTATATATATATATCCTGAATAATAACATTCATATATATATATATATATATATATATATATCTAGACAATAGTGTTAGTATGTAAGTCATAATAAAATAAGTTACAAAGGTTGTTGTCATCAAAACCACTATTTCTATTTCCTAGCAGCATGTGTACATACATGTATATGTGCAGATGATACACATGTACACATTACATTATACAAATGCAACATTAAAATAAATCTTTATTTATAAATAAAATATAATAAAGATTTTATATAAAATTTATTTAAATCGGATCCAAATAAATTTAGACTTCATAGGCCTAATAGGACCTAATATTGGATAATTTTTTGAAATTTACACTTTACCCCGCTGCGTGCTGGTCCAGTTCTAACAATGTTGCGTTGTAAAATAATAATTTTATAACATGTAAGAAATAAGCAAAGTTAACTTGTTTTATGTGAACTAAAATTTTTAGAAACCATGCTTTATTAAGAGAAAAGTTATGCATTCTTCCACAAAGATCATAGATAGAGCCAGCTTTGGTCCAGTGCTAACTTGGCCATCGCATGGGGCATCGAATTGCTCTAAGGAATCATAATGTGTCAGGGATTCAAGTAAAAAATAGCGTAACTCCCTTCATATGTACAGGCAATAGAAAAAAATCTAATTCATTTAGCCAGGCACCGTCGATTTGCTTTATAGGAGGAAGAACTTAGAAGGGAAGCAAAAAGAAATAGCTATCTTGTGAAGAGGATAGTGCAAATTTATTTTGAAGCTTCAAGCAAGGAACCTAATTCCTAAATGATATGTTGTTATCTTTTACATTAATTAGTTTGTTTCCATAAGAAATTTTGGAAAGAATGAAAAAAATGATTTAAAGTATGAAACCCTAATCCCTGAATTTTTCTCTACTTGATTGCAAATAAAAAAAACAGATTTTTTTTCGTTTTAGAAACCTGGAGAATAATATAAATTTAGCTATAAATATTAGGATTTTTAAACACCAATTATGTTCAAAAAAATTACAATTTCTGCTTATAATTTTGATGAACAAAGTGTTTAATATCATATGATTTTTATCTTACTTTTAATATAAAAAAATTCCACGAGAATCGTGTTTTCAAATTGAAGAAAATAAAGTTAGTTACAATTTTAAAACTTATTGAATATATAGTCTCTTAGGGATTTGATTACCGAATTATTTTAGTTTCCACAAAAGCAGCCATTTGGAAGTTCTAATAGGAAAAACAAAAAAAGAAACGAAGAGATAGCCAAGTCATTAAGAGGGTCTCTTAACAAATATTTTTCCAAAAAGACCAATTTTGTTAATAGTTCAGATCAATCTTGTGATTTTGAATAAGGAATTGGTTTTGATGACATAATAGAAAATGGGACCGCAGTGAATGAACAAATTAATAATATAGAATAAAATGCGCATGATACTGAAATTTCACCACAACAAATATTAAATAAAAGTGATGTCCAATATTTAGATCATTTGAATGAAACAAAGCTTCGTGTCTTCGAAACTATGAAATTAAGGTACGAACTTCTAGTATAAAGTTAACATGGTTAGTAAAAAATTACAATCTGAAGATATGAGCATCAATGTTGCGGTAAAATATTTGTAGGTCTTGTTTCTTTTTTTTGAAAACTATAGAGAAAATGGATTTGATTCGGCTAAGAGTGAGGCAAGAGAAATTTCTTCCCAAGTGAATATTAATCCAAGTTTTTCTTAGAAACGTCAATTTCGTAGAAAATGCCAATTGATGAAACTTCAAATTCTCAAAGGGAGCAACGGTCCACTGAAGAATCATTTAGAACATATTATTTTATTATAATAGTGGATATTACTCTATTAGAATTAAGAGAGCGATTTGAGCAGTTGCATTCATTTCAGTCAATTTTAGGTTTTTTGTTTGATGCCTTGAAATTGAAATCATTAAGTGATGATGAATTAGAAGATTGCTGTGAAAAACTTGATTTGGATTTGAAAAATGGAATGGAAGTGCCTCTAATGTTAATGTGAAAGATTTACATTCGGAGCTACAAATATTATAACATACGTTGCCTAATGAACTATATGATATAAACAAGCCATGGGCGGCTATCAAAATTTTGGAATTTTTTAGAAGTATCGATATATTTTCAAATATGATGATCGTATATATGATTAGTTAACTCTTCCCATCACAGCCGCATCTGCAGAAAGAAGTTTTTCAAAACTGAAGTTATTAAAGACCTACTTCCGAATGGCAATGAGTCAAGACGAACTTAATGGATTAAAAATCATATGAATTGAAATATATCTTAAAAACCATTGAATATGGAGGCATCATTAATGATTTTGCCTCTAAATATACAAAGAAGGAAACATTTTAAATGATACATTTTAAACTTGTCATGGTACAAAGAATATAAGAAGGTATGTCATACATATCACATGCTATTTACTTATATTATTTACTATAAAAAAAGGGTATTTTATGTCTTTATTTTATAATTATATTTTCCACATATAACCATATTATCGACATCTCAATTTGCAGATATATGAAATGTTAAGTATATCAAATGTAAAAAAATAGCAAATGACAATTTATAGTAGTTTGAACAATTCAAACCATGAACATAAAAATATTTCGTATTAGAACTAATTATTTATAATTTTTTGCGTTATAACTGTGTTATTTTCATTTTTCTTGTTTGCAATGTTAGCTTATAATAGAAATATGATTTTTCAAAAATTAATTACGATTCCTAACAATTAAAAAATTTACATAATGTCGTTGTGTAAATTTTTACAATATGGAGCATCATTTAATAAATCGCACTGGACATTGTAGACCCCATAACCGACTCTGGTCATAGATAAAACTTTCATTTGAATCATGTGCATTAAATACATTCATTATTTTCTAGCAAATGCTTTATAATAATTTTTAAACAGAAATACCTATCATGTCTCTCCTCCTTCAACAAAACAACGTCGGTTAGTACCTTGCTTTATATTCAAGCATGTTTTGCATTTAATTTCAACTCTCTATGCAATAATTTCTCACCTTCACCCTATGATTCTTTTTGTGGTTGAAAACATTAACCATAAGTATTCATTGAAGATCTAGTCAAAAATAGGCATGAACTTTTTCGAGTATTAATACAATGCTGACACTAATGCTTTTAATATTTATCATTTCATGTATGGTAAAATAAAACCGTGTTCCATAATATATAGAATATATATTGTTGTCTTTCAAGCATAAAAAAATATGTAAAATATAATATTGCCTTAAAACCATAAAAATATATTACCCTTAAAGTACATAGGATAATTTCCAGTTAATTAACAAAAGGATAGTTTTGGTTTTGAATTGGTGGTGAGTTCCTAATTTACTATCTCTATACAATAAACAAGCAATTTTTAAGTAATGAAACGATACATAGTATATATTCTCTTATAGAGCTAAAACTCAAATGCATTGAAAATATTTATTGAAAAAGGTATTACATAAAAGGAAATGAATGATTAAAAATTAGTTCTCTAATCAATTAGCATTAAAAGGGATTAATATCTCACAGACTCTTTCGTTAAATTTAATTTAAACTAATGTTAATCAATTACAACTTATTCTCTGGTATTTTAAAGAATTATTTGATATGCTCATTTGAATTTGGTTAACTTATGCACATTACAGGAGCTACATAAGTACATACATTGTACTTGTGCATATAATTATGTGTGAGAATTCATTTTATTTTGTGTGATGGGAAAGGATGGGCTACACCTCAATTAACACCGAGTTCCACCACACATTCTGAATTAAATAATATAGTTTGGAGGAAGAGAGTAAATGTATTATTATTATTAGTCAGAATGTGTAGTGGGAATCAGAAGAGAATTAAGGTGCAGCCGATCCTTGCCATATAGATATATACATATACATATATGTATATGTACATATACGCACATATATGGCAAAGATCCTCACCTAATTTTCACTACACGCACGCACATACATACATACATACATACATATATATATATATATATATATATATATATCATAAGTCATATGTGTGCACATGTAATACTCGAACCCAAATATTAAAAGAAAATTAAAGAACATTTCAAATACATAATATTATAATAATTTATTGCTAAACATTATAGTATTCAACCTGTTAAGAAAATAGCTCTACTGAGATTCATATTTATGTGTAGCTTTGTAACTAAAAATTCGAAGCATGTCACCATATAATAAAATAAACAATCAATTAAACTATGAATAATAAACATTTTAAGTAATTATACATATTCTCCAATAAATATATAAAACAAAAAACTTTGAGCTAACATTTGTCTGTTAATTTAAACGACATCAGTGCAATTTGGGAAAAATCATATACGCACGAAATATTCTTTAATTCACAAATATTTAATGAAAATGATGATGACTAAAGTGTAAAATAATATCACACCACCCATGGCTTCAATGTTTAGATATGTAAAAAATACCATGTGGATATGAATTTATATTTAAATTCATACGGAACCAAGAGTAGAAGTAAATCATGGTAAAGATATTTATTTACTCAAACTAATTTAGAATACTACAATATGAATTTATGATATATTTGTTATCAAACTAAGTTACAAAACTAGTTACACATTTATTCTTGAATTAGTACCACTCGATGCTAGTACTACCGTAAATTGGAAATTCATTTACACTAATAGTCGAATGTAAAAGTGGAAAAAATAACTGAAAATATATGTCGAAACAAGGCTTTAATACATTAATAGTATCAATAATCAATTGAACCTAAAAAAAAACACGTAAAGATTTAAATTAACCCAAGTTATACAGATTCCCTAATATTTGTTTTTTTCATACATAAACTCAATATACCTTTTCTTATTTTCAAAATTGACTAAATTTAAAATTAAGTGTTTCAAAGGCTTAAAGTGTTGAAAAACCAAAAATAACATTGTTTATAAAACCGAAATCATAGATAAATTATTCTTTCATCAAATGAAAAATTCATTTTGAAGCAAGTAATCAACTTAAGTTTATATATGTAATAAATTCAATACGCTACAAGAAAATTAAAGGAAGCTAACAAATTATATAAACTCATTTTATGTAACAACCCGCATATTTTACGATTGAATATTTAAATATTTTATTTTTTATATTCTGTCGTTAGTCGGATTTTAGTCCGAAAAGTTACTTTTTGCATACGGTCGAATTAGGACTCGGAACCACTTCCATTGGGTCCAAAACACCGTTTGCGATCTTTTTGAGTATAAACTTTGATATGTTTGGAGTTAGTGGAATTTTGCCACTTTTTCACTTTGGGCTTTGGGTTTGGTTTAGCCCATTAGCCTAAACTATTAACTCTAGCTCAACCCCCTTCCCTTCATAACTTCACTTTCATTTCCTAACACTCAAGCTTCATCAAAAATGGAGGAAGGAATGGGAAATTAAAACTCCAAGCTCAAGTTCATTTGCAAATCCAACATCTAACTCCAAATTCAAAGAGAAGCCATTGATTCTTCCATTGATTTCAAGCTTCTTCTTCATTGATTTTTTGTAAAGGTGAGATTTTTGTCTCACATCTTTGTCTATAACTATCTTCGATTGTTAGGTATGAATTCCTAACACTTATTCATGTGCATTTGCTATTGATTTGGATTGAATTGGTGAAAATCCCAATTTTTAGTGTTTTAGGTTCAAATCTTTAAAAATCCCAACTTTGATGTTTGAACACGTTTTTGGTGATGCATCGAGGAGCCAATATGACCGGGTAGCCTATGGGCATAATCCCCTAAAGCCCATGCTCGATCGGTTGCAAATTGGGAGAGTTTTCGCACTTTAAACCCCTAGGTCGCTCGGCCTGCACATGAAGGATTCTCGGCCTGCACATTAGGTCGGCCTGCACTTAGGTCGCTCCCCTATAGGACGCGCCGCGCTAGGTCGTTCCTCGGCCTTGTTTAAGTCGTTAGGTCGCTCGGCCTTGTTTAAGTCGTTAGGTCGTTCGGCCTTCCCGCTTAGGTCGTTTCGTCCCTAGGACGCTCGGCCATATGCCATATATGTTAGGTCGTTGCTCGGCCTTATTTATCCCTTAAGTCGTTAGGTCGCTCGGCCTTCCAACTTAGGTTGTTTCGTCCCTAGGCCGCTCGGCCATATGCCGTATCTGTTAGGTCGTTGCTCGGCCTTGTTTATCCCTTAAGTCGTTAGGTCGCTTGCTCTCTTAGGTCGCACCATTCCTTAGGTCGCTCACCCTGCACTTATGCCGCTACCACTTAGGTCGTTTGCATTGTTGGGTCGCACCATTCCTAAGTCGCTCGCCCCTGCACTTATGCCGCTACCACTTAGGTCGTTTGCATTGTTGGATCGTACCATTCCTAAGTCGCTCGCCCCTGCACTTATTCCGCTACCTCTTAGGTCGCTCATCTGCTAGGTCACGCCGTGTCGAGTCGCAAGGGTATTTCCACTTTGATGAATTTGGAATCGAATTCTTTGGATTTCATTCACGTCTTCATATGCGAATTTTTGTGATATGATCGTTTCTACGATCATTTTTGTGATTTGTCATTTTAAAAATATACAAACCTTTACCTCACTCGTACGAGAAATCAAATTAAACGGGTTCGTAAAACAAGTGGTATGAAACGCTTGCGTTTACTTCGTCGGTTAATTCTTGGACTTGTTCGATTGAATCTCTTGTGACAATTTTCGAGTGGAGATCTACAATTTGTTCGTAAATATTTAAGTTCAGCTAGTGGTTATGGGACATGAAGCTAAGCTTATATATTTACTAGCTTACTGTAATTGACACTTCTTGATGATCGTTGATGATCATTTTTGTGATTTAGACTAGCAAATGTGCGATGTCTCTTTGTCTACGAGGGAGACTAAACCCCGTTTCTGTGAAGCTTCGGCTCAATTTGGTGGGGTAGCGACCCGTGGTCTTTGGGCCGTTTTGTGGAGCTTCGGCTCAAAACTAATGGTTAGCAACCATGGAATAGCGTTCCATTTTTTGATACACGTGTTGGTAAGTTTTCATGCTCCCGTTTTGTGATAGGCCTCCCCCTTTCTTTTTGTGATTTCTGGATTTCCGTTGATGATTTCCGGAATTCGTGTTTTCACCAATTTTCATGATTTACATTAATAAGTTTTATCAATATTTGTGCATTGGTGAATTTGTATGTCATTAACTTTTGTGATTGGCATTGATATTATTGTCAGTATTTATGGTTTGGTGAATATAAATAAAGAGTATGACATTCTTTTTGATCTTTGAGAAGATTCTCGTGATAATGATTAATCCCTAGTTGATTTTCAATTGCATACTTATTACAGTATGGCTTTATGATTATCGTATATTTATGTCATATCTCTTATTCTATATCATTTTATCTGATATTTATAGCTAGACTGATCCGTTTATTATTTTCTTATTAAATAATACTCGGGTCAGACCGAGATGTTACAGGTGCTTCTGCTTGACCTTCACATCTGGGATTATCACCCTGATTTTTGGCTAACTACTTAGATTAGTAGTTTTTGTTGTATACATTTGAGATATAGACTCATTGATGTATCCATATTTTTTTGTCTAGCACTTGTAGCTATTCTTTTGTGATATAGTGGATCTTGTCTGACCACTACTCTGATGTACACTTTAATGTGTTATATATTCATATTTATTTCCGCCTTTGTGATATGGATGTCTGTGACTGATTGTGTTATGTTTACTTCTATATTTGTTTTCGAAGAATATATATAGCCACCGGGTAGTAGCTTTGAGTTTGTATCGGTATGTCGGATTTCCTCCTTAAACCAAATGCATGTTGTACTATCTGACATATCGATGCTCGCACAAAGTAATTACGCGGATGGTCGCTCCTCAACGGCCTTATTCTCCATGCTAGTTGATGGCATTACCCTGTAGTGTCCTTGGCCAGAGTGGGCATAGAGGAGGGGGTCACAGCTTGGTATCAGAGCCAATCTCCGGAACAATGTAGAATAATCTAGCTAGGATCATCGTCCTGAGTCCATCTTAGAAGTCGTGCTTTAGGATTTAATTCGAGTCTTCGTACCGATTCATCCTACTTTCTTTATGATTCCTTGTTTATCTATCAAGATTTCTTGATATTCTTTTGGTGAAAAACCTTATCCTTCTTCTTTCTTTCTTTCAAAAAGGAAGAGAAATGGTTAGACCTGGCCGTCCCAGCGCCGGTCAATCTCGTGCTACTCCCCAAGATGGAGCATTTATGTCTGCCCAGCAGCTTCTTGATCTAGTAAGGAATGCTCAAGCAGCCGGATCTAATCTGGAGTCTACTCTCCCTAAGTCTGGATTTGCACGTTTGTGCAACGATTATACCAATTTGGGTGGAAAGCAATTCAAAGGTTCTGAAACCATTATTGAAGTCCAGGCTTGGCCGAGATCGTGCGATCGAATCTTTTCTCGCATGAACCTTATTGATCTTCACCATGTTCAGGTGGCCTCTAGTATGCTCCAAGAAAGAGCGTTAGATTGGTACGAGCTTTTGATTTCTGAAATAAATGAAGCGGATCTTACTTGGGAGAAATTCCAGGAACGCTTCGAGTTAAAAATTGTGCCAGAAGCTGAAAAAGTAACATTGGCTCGCCGTTTCATTGACCTTGTTCAAGGTGAATCCTCTATGATAGACTATGTCGCATCATTCGAGTCACTTTCTAAATATGGGGTCGAATACATAAACACCCCATTGAAGAAGAGCCAAAGATTTGTCTATGGCTTGAATAAAAATCTCAAGAAGCCATTATTTCTAAAATTAGAAGTTTCTTTTGATCAGCTTATTGATATCGCTATTCGACTTGAAGAGGCTGATAGAGTAAGTGATTTTGAGGTTGGGAGTGCTAAACCAAACTTCAACAACAAGAAAAGGCTTAATAAATTCAAATGTCCTTATCCCAACAATAAGAAAGGGAAGCAAGCCTCTCCGGCAATTAAGACTTCTACCTCAAGTAGTCGGCAATGCTACAACGGTGGTTCAAAGGACCATTATGCGAACAAGTGTTCAAAGCCTCGTGCTTGTCGCTATTGCAAATGCCCGGACCGTTATTTATCTTCTTGTCCCAAACTTCAAGGCAGAAAGGAGGGAAAGTTTAATGTTGCTCAAGCCCCTGGCAACACATCTCGTGGTAAAGGTATTTCTCATTCTATCCTTAATGGCATTATTTTATTTCGTGATCATCCTATTCGAGTTCTTTTTGATACGAGTGCGTCCCACTCTTTTATTTCAAAAGAACTTGTTGATACTTTTTCTTTGGATGTTTTGTGTTTAATGACTTCTTTGAGAATTGCGAATCCGGTTGGTGGATCCGCAGCAATCAGTTTATTGTGTAAAGATGTTGAGATTATTTTGTGTGATTTTTCTTTCCGAGCCGATTTGCATGTTATGCGCTACTTAGGCTTTGGAATTATTTTAGGAATGGATTGGCTTAACCGCTATGAAGCCCAAATCCTATGTCTTGAGCGGACTATTCATCTTTAACATCCTCAATCTATTAAGCATATTTCTATTGACCTTAAGAATTCGGATTCCAGCTTAGTTGCATCTTTATATTCTTTAAATCCTCATGATGACGATAATGATGAGGAGGAGGATATTATTTCTCTTATTTACGTTGTTCGTGAATTTTCCGACATATTTTAGCCCGTTTTAGGATTACCACCTAAGCGAGCAATTGAGTTCGGAATTAATCTTATCCCTGGAGCTCAACCTATCACTCGTCCTCCTTATCGTATGTCCATAAAGAAAATGAGGAGATGCCCAAACAATTATCCGAATTGGAGACAAAGCAATTTATTCGCTCTAGTTCCTCTCCTTGGGGAGCTTCGACTATTTTTGTGAAGAAATCCGATGGTACACTTAGGCTTTGCGTTGACTACCGCAAGCTTAATGATCTTACTATTAAGAATAAATATCATTTACCTCGGATTGATGATCTATTCGATCAACTTAGTGGTGCTAGAGTCTTTTCACAATTATACTTAGCTACCAGTTTTCATCAGCTTCCTATTGCAGAGGATAGTATTCCTTTGACATCTTTCCATACTCGTTATGGATCGCATGAATGGCTTGTTGTGCCATTTGGTTTAACGAATGCTCCGGCTTATTTCTTTGACCTTATGAATAGAGTTTTCAAAGACTTCCTCGATTGGTTTGTTCTCATCTTTATTGATGATATTCTTGTGTATTCAAAAACCAAGGAGGAGCATGAAAAACATCTTCAGATTGTGTTGGAAATCTTAGGAGCAATCAATTAAAAGCAAAATTTTCTAAATGCCACTTTTGGCAATCTCGTGTGAAGTTTCTCGGTCATATTATTTCCGAATCTGGAATTTCCGTGGATCCTTCAAAGACTGATGCGATTCAAAATTGGAAGAGACCGGAGAGTGTGATGGAGATTCGTAGTTTCCTTGGATTGGCAGGTTATTACCGTCATTTTATAAAAGACTTTTCGAAGATTTCCGTGACTCTTACTAGTTTGACAAAGAAGGGAGTTAAATACATTTGGTCGGAGAAATGTGAAGCTTCTTTTCAGAAATTAAAAGAACTCCTTTCTGATGCTCCTATTCTTGTTATTCCCGAGGGAAACCAAGATTTTATTGTTTATACCGATGTTAGTCGCGTTGGTTTGGGCGCCGTTCTTACGCAAAGAGAACGTGTTATTGCTTATGCTTCTAGAAAATTGAAGCCAGCTGAAACTAGATATGCCACTCATGATTTAGAGCTCGCGGCTATTGTTTTCGCCCTTCGTATTTGGCGTCATTACCTTTTGGGAGAAAAATTTATTCTTTATACTGATCATAAATCCTTGAAGTATCTATTTTCTCAAAAGGAACTTAATTTGCGTCAACAACGTTGGCTCGAATTTCTTGCAGCTTCTGATCTTGATATTCTCGATACTCCCGGAAAGGGAAATCGCGTTGCCGATGCACTTAGTCGTAAGCAACAAGCAGTTGTTTCTATGATGATCTCCAAATGGAGTGATCTCGGAATTCTATCCACTTATGAGATTCGAGATCGTGTTTTCGATTTATGTTCATCTCTTATTTTATGTAGCCTTGAGGCTCATCCTTCTCTTTTAGACCGTATTCTTGAAGCTCAAAAGCTAGATCCCGAATTGGCTCTTCTTGGCCAAAATTTTAGGGATAAAATTGATATTGAAGGTTTGAAAGACTTTGATATTGATTCTCGTGGCGGCATTCGAAAATTCGGTAGACTTATCGGGCCAAATATTAGTAATCTTCGTAAAGACATTTTAGAAGATTCTCATCGTTCCAAATTTACCATTCATCCCGGTAGTAGTAAAATGTACGCGGATACGAAGCGACTTTATTATTGGGAGGGAATGAAATCTGATATTGCTAAATTTGTTAAGTGTTGCATGACTTGCCAACTTGTCAAGGCCGAACATCAAAGGCCCGGTGGGTTATTGCAACCTTTAGAAATTCCAATTTGGAAGTGGGACCAAATTTCCATGGATTTTATAGACGGCCTTCCCCGTTCTCGTTCGGGTCATGATAGCTTATGGATGATAGTCGATAGACTTACTAAATCCGCCCATTTTATTCCCGTTCGGTCCAATCGAACTGTTCCTCTCTTGGCCAAACTCTTTATTAAAGTAATTATAAAATTGCATGGAGTTCCTTCTTCTATTGTTAGTGATCGTGATCCATTGTTTACTAGTGGATTTTGGAAGAGTCTCCAAAAAGCTTTGGGAACGAAGCTTAATTTTAGCACCGCTTATCATCCCCAGTCCGATGGACAAACTGAGCGTGTGAATCAAACTCTTGAAGATCTTCTTCGTGCATGTGTTCTTGATTTTGTTGGAAGTTGGGAAGATCATATTTCTATTGTTGAGTTTTCCTATAATAATAGCTTCCAATCTAGTATTGGTATGACACCTTTCGAGGCACTCTATGGAAGGCCATGCCGATCTTCTTCTTGTTAGCTTGAGGCCGGTGAGAAGCTGGTTTTAGGTCCAGATTTTATTCGTGATTCCACAGAAAAGATTGACCTTATTCGTCATAGGATGAAAGAAGCCCAGAGTAGACAAAAATCCTATGCCGATAACTGGAGAAGGAAATTAGAATTTTCTGTGGGAGATCTTGTATTTATCCGTGTTTCACCTATGAAGGGTGTAGTACGTTTTAGTCGATCGGAAAAGTTAGCGCCTCGATATATTGGGCCATTTCCTATCACCGAACGTATTGGTTCTGTGGCTTATCGCCTTTTATTACCGGCTCAGTTTTCTGCTATTCATGACGTGTTTAACGTTTCTCAATTACGGAAATGCCTTCGAGATTCTGATTCTATTCTTGATCCCGCTGTTGTGGAAGAAATTGAAGTTTCACCTAATTTAACTTATGAGCAACATCCTATTCGTATTATTGCTTCGGAGGTCAAGCGCCTTCGAAATAAAGATGTTCCGCTTGTTAAAGTCTAATGGTCCTCAAATCCTAAGGATTGCACTTGGGAATCTAGAGAGTTCATCGAGCAAACACATCCGCACTTACTTTTTCATGCTCCATGAGGTGAATTCCTTATTTCAAATTTCTTTTGTGTTGATATGCTTTCATGGTTATTACCTTATATTTTCTTCTTAAATATTGCGAGGACGCAATTTCTTTAAGGAGGGGAGTCTGTAACAACCCGCATATTTTACGATTGAATATTTAAATATTTTATTTTTTATATTCTATCATTAGTCGGATTTTATTCCGAAAAGTTACTTTGTGCACACGGTCGGATCAGGACTCGGAACCACTTCCATTGGGCCCAAAACACCGTTTGCGATCTTTTGAGTATAAACTTTGATATGTTTGGAGTTAGTGGAATTTTGCCACTTTTTCACTTTGGACTTTGGGTTTGGTTTAGCCTATTAACCTAAACTATTAACTCTAGCTCAACCCCCTTCCCTTCATAACTTCACTTTCATTTCCTAACACTCAAGCTTCATCAAAAATGGAGGAAGGAATGGGAAATTAAAACTCCAAGCTCAAGTTCATTTGCAAATCCAACATCTAACTCCAAATTAAAAGAGAAGCCATTGATTATTCCATTGATTTCAAGCTTCTTCTTCATTGATTTTGTGAAGGGTGAGATTTTTGTCTCACATCTTTGTCTATAACTATCTTTGATTGTTAGGTATGAATTCCTAACACTTATGTGCATTTGTTATTGACTTGGATTGAATTGGTGAAAATCCCAATTTTTAGTGTTTTGGGTTCAAATCTTTAAAAATCCCAACTTTGATGTTTGAACACGGTTTTGGTGATGCATCGAGGAGCCAATACGATCGAGTAGCCTATGGGCATAATCCCCTAGCGTCCGTGCTCGATCGGTTGCAAATTGGGAGAGTTTTTGCACTTTAACCCCTAGGTCGCTCAACCTGCACATGAAGGATTCTCGGCCTGCACATTAGGTCGGCCTGCACTTAGGTCGCTCCCCTATAGGTCACGTCGTGCTAGGTCGTTGCTCAGCCTTGTTTAAGTCGTTAGGTCGCTCGGCCTTGTTTAAGTCGTTAGGTCGCTCGGCCTTCCCGCTTAGGCCGTTTTGTCTCTAGGCCGCTCGGCCATATGTCGTATCTGTTAGGTCGTTGGTCGGCCTTGTTTATCCCTTAAGTCATTAGGTCGCTCGGCCTTCCCACTTAGGTCGTTTCATCCCTAAGTCGCCCGGCCATATGCCGTATCTGTTAGGTCGTTGCTCGGTCTTATTTATCCCTTAAGTCGTTAGGTCGCTTGCTCTCTTAGGTCGCACCACTCCTTAGGTCGCTCGCCCGGCACTTATGTGCTACCACTTAGGTCGTTTGCATTGTTGGGTCGCACCATTCCTAAGTCGCTCGCCCCTGCACTTATGCCGCTACCACTTAGGTCGTTTGGATTATTGGGTCGCACCATTCCTAAGTCGCTCGCCCCTGCACTTATGCCGCTACCTCTTAGGTCGCTCATCTGCTAGGTCGCGCCGTGTCGAGTCGCAAGGGTATTTCCACTTTGATGAATTTGGAATCGAATTCTTTGGATTTCATTCACGTCTTCGTATGTGAATTTTTGTGATTTGATAGTTTCTACGATCATTTTTGTGATTTGTCATTTTAAAAATATACAAACCTTTACCTCACTCGTACGAGAAATCTAATTAAATGGCTTAAACAAGTGGTATGAAATGCTTGCGTTTACTTCGTCGATTAATTCTTGGACTTGTTCGATTGAATCTCTTGTGACAATTTTCGAGTGGAGATCTACAATCTGTTCGTAAATATTTAAGTTAAACTAGTGGTTATGGGGCATGAAGTTAAGCTTATATATTTACTAGCTTACTGTAATTGACACTTCTTGATGATCGTTGATGATCATTTTTGTGATTTAGACTAGCAAATGTGCGATGTCTCTTTGTCTACGAGGGAGACTAAACCCCGTTTCTGGGGAGCTTCGGCTCAATTTGGTGGGGTAGCGACCCATGGTCTTTGGGCCGTTTTGTGGAGCTTCGGCTCAAAACTAATGGTTAGCAACCATGGAATAGCGTTTCATTTTGTGATACACGTGTTGGTGAGTTTTCATGCTCCCGTTTTGTGATAGGCCTCTCCATTTCTTTTTGTGATTTCTGGATTTCAGTAGATGATTTCTCGAATTCGTGTTTTCACCAATTTTTGTGATTTACATTGATAAGTTTTATCAATATTTGTGCATTGGTGAATAAGTGTGTCATTAACTTTTGTGATTGGCACCGATATTATTGTCAATATTTGTGGTTTGGTGAATATAAATAAAGATTATGACATTCTTTTTTATCTTTGAGAAATTCTCGTGATAATGATTAATCCCTAGTTGATGTTCAATTGCATACTTATTACAGTATGGCTTTATGGTTATCGTATATTTATGTCATATCTCTTATTCTATGTCATTTTATCTGATACTTATATCTAGACTGATCCGTTTATTAATTTCTTATTAAATAATACTCGGGTCAGACCGAGATGTTACAGGTGCTTCTGCTTGACTTCACATCTAGGATTATCACCCTGACTTTTGGCTAACTACTTAGATTAGTAGTTTTTGTTGTATACATTTGAGATATAGACTCATTGATGTATCCATATTTTTTTGTCTAGCACTTGTAGCTATTCTTTTGTGATATAGTGGATCTTGTCTGACCACTACTCTGATGTACACTTTAATGTGTTATATATTCATATCTATTTCCGCATTTGTGATATGGATGTTTGTGACTGATTGTGTTATGTTTACTTCTATATTTGTTTCCGAAGAATATATATAGCCACCGGGTAGTAGCTTTGAGTTTGTATCGGTATGTCGGATTTCCTCCTTAAACCAAATGCATGTTGTACTATCTAACATATCGATGCTCGCACAAAGCAATTACGCAGATGGTCGCTCCTCAACGGCCTTATTCTTCGCGCTAGCTGATGGCATTACCCCGTAGTGTCCTTGGCTAGAGTGGGTATAGAGGTGGTGCGTCACATTTTAAGTTATAGATTATTAAATATATTGTAATTAATCATATACAAATTGGGAGAGGAGAAAGAGTGAAGTGAAGATGTGAAATAATGAAGAAAATAATTTTTTTTCTTATGGAAGTGTGAACAAGAGGAGTAGAACTTCAATTGGATTATTTAAGAAAAATGAACGCCGGAAGTGGGATAGATGTGAATATGAAACCAAAGTTGTAATAAGTCTTTGTGAATTGATTATCATGCAAACAAATTTTGTCCTGGATGAGCATAGTTACTTTTATCGTGGTAAATGAATTTTCCCGTGTACAGAGGATCATTGTGAGTGAGAGTGAATGAAAAAAAAAGGGAAAAAAAGTCAATTTTACATAATTAGTCCAAGAGCACACTCTTAACTCTATTTGGTGTAATCTAATGTATTCAACTTGGATCACTTTCCAAAAAACGACTTTCTAAATTTTCATCGAGTCGTGGGTCGTTGTAATATATTTCTATAATCCTTATCCAATGATCTATAGTTGAATTATTTCAACTTTTGATATATAACAATAAATAAAAATCAACATTTTACAATATATTTTTTTTTAGCCAACAATATAATAAATAAATAAATATATCTTCATAAGTGATGATTTTCACTTCTTTGTTTGTGCCGAAGATAAATTTTACTTCTATCAACCTAAAAATAATGCACTAATACGTAATCATCAACCCTTAAAATTAATCCAATTATGTGCTATACAAATTCAAATTATAGTTTTTCCTTCTCGTATCACGAAAAACCATCATATTAATAACATATCAAGTGAACCCTAAAATTGGTTCAAAAGTTTGTACCTTGACTTTGTGAAAATAATGATGAACCTTTTACTTTTAGAGCTAGAAACAGATTGATTCAAGTAATTTTAATTGTAAAGATGCATTGAAATGGTGGATTGCGGAAAAATGAATAGGAAATGGGTTAGGAATTAGCTGGGAAGAAAGAAATGAATGAAATGTGTAACGCCCCACCTCGAGACCCATCTTAGTAAAGAGAATTAACGAGTAATTCCTTCTACTAAAGTGGAGAATAGGGTTGGTTAAGGGCGACCATCTATAATTTTGTCTTAAACATCTACTGAATACGTCGATAAATGCAACATGATTTTTCTTTTCTATCTCAACTGGATCGACATAACCAGTAAATGCTTAATCCAAAACTATAGGTGGCTTATGGATCTATCAGAACAAAATACAATAATTAAATGAAAAACACGTCACGGAACAGTAATCAACATCATATATATATACACTGATACATGTTTAGTACAATACAATATGAATACAATAATGTTGGTACTCGACCACACCATATACACCGAATCAGATATAAATATATCAGAGTACGTGAAAGAACAGAAACTACTCAAGAGAAAGAAGAGCTGATATCCAACATCAACTTCAAGCTAAGCCCAATAGATGATACCTGAAACAACTCGGTCTGACCCGAGTGAAAACACACAGGTCAGGCTAGCTAGAACTTATCATTAGTAAAGGTAATGATAAGAGATAAGGGGAAAACCATTCCATCGCTACCAAAGGAATGATATAGGTCATTAAGTTATCTCTAAAGTGATTCATCATTGGTTCATCATGATTGTATAGAGGAATACAATATTTATATTCGATAGACATGGTTCATCTAATTATATATATGTCCGAATGAAATGGGTGAGGATATGGACCATAAAGTAAATCTTCATAAGATAATTAAAACTTCAAGAATCCATCATAAATAAAACTCATCTAATATAAACTTCTTAATTATTATACCTCATCTCATCGGTATAAATATAAATACATCTCAAATCCATCATTAAACTCATTATAAAGGAATCTCCATAATCATTTATACCTCATATCATTGGTATAAATATAATATATCTTAAATCTATTATCAACACTCATCATAAAAACACTACCATAATTTAGACCTCATCTCATTGGTGTAAATATATATAATGTCTCAAATCCATCTTGATAGAGCCCGGAAAGAATCCAAAACATCGTATTCGAAATCACAAATAAAACCATGTATGTCAATAAGCCTTTTTCTTACATAAGGCAATACTAAAGCATCATCATCAAAATAGTGAAATCGAAACACTTAAAACCTCATGGAAAACAGCACGTGCATTTACACCTTGACTAATACTACCATTATTTGGTACCATCCATCGTGATGACTTGGGGTCACATAACATCATAACATCGTGATCATCTTGATTGACACTAGTCGGAAACATCTTGCTGACACCCAGTCATAAAAACACGAGTAATAACATCGTGATGATTGAAGTCGAGTAATAACTTCATGAACAGCGTGATGACTCCAATCGAGTACTCGGTCTGTAGCACTAGTAACATCGTGAATGTGTCTCAACTTCTCGAATAGGAACCCAATAGGAGTCAACGTACGTCCCATACCATACGTTTGTACCTATTGGTTTACTAATCGTTAATTGATGCCACGTTAGAAAATCATCATAAAACATCATCAAATAAAAACTGCCTCGTCTCATCGGTGAGTGTAAGATACCTAACTCGTCTTACTCTTACTTGGACGAGTTTTAAGTGACATCGAGACTTGTCTCATTTCATCGACAAGTAAAAATTTATCATAAATATCGAAATCATCATCAATCTATCATAACAACTTGCCTCATCTCCTAGGCAAGTAAAAGAACATCGTGATGGTTATTTCTAACCGTAGTTGCAAATTAAAACTTAACATCAATATTGCCTCATTTCATCGGCCGTCACAAAATGCATCTAGATTGGTTCGCCGTCGAATGTATTCAAAGAGTAATTCTCAAACCAATAATCTTCACCAAAATTTGGTAATTTCTAAATCAACTCAGAATAACACTTCAAATTAGTTTCGATCGTACAAGTCCGATATTAAGCGATAAAGCAAAAATACATGTCTCATACCACGTATATTTTTTTTACCAAATCGTTTAATTTACTTCCTCATACGTACGAAAAAGCATCAAAGTAATTAAAATAAACAAAATTAATTATAAAAGATTTTACTTGAGAAAACGCGGTAATAAAACAAATTTTAGAAATTCATCTAAAAGATTGTGAGAGAAAACACATCATTAAAAAGGATTTTAATAATTTTTAAAAGCCTTAAAAATAAAGAATAATTGATTAAAAACCTATAAAAATACATAAAAACATTTATTACTCCAACCATGATGTTAGAAGATTTTCTGGAATTTATTCGGATATTTTTTTTAAAAAAACTCAAGAAAACATCAATTTGCAATTTTAATCAGCCTAAACCGATATTCAAATTTAAATCGAATTTAAATTAATTTAAATTCAAATCTCGTCCAAACTTGATTCGTCCATTACTGGACAAAATGATCAAATATTAGCATCAAATTTCATATAAAAAAAATTGCAAAAGAAATCGTCGAAATCTGACAAATATATAAATATTGTGGCTGTCAATGACAGGCCAGAAGTAAAAACGTTAATTTTCCGCCATTAAACTTCGAAATTTTACAAAACTCAAAACATAAAACATGTAGCCTATATCATAAGGTTTCCAGAACATCAAAAATTTCGATATGTCGATAAGTAACGAATAAGTTATGAGCGAAATACTACTTAGAAAAATTTATGTGCACTGGCTATCAACACAGGCCAGTGATAAAAAAGTCAGTTATTCACTATGTAAAACTCAAAATCATTCAAAACCGACAACAGAACGTTGTGACATATTTCACAAGGATTTCAGAACATCTAAAATTTCTAAATTTCGATTTGAAACAAGAAAGTTATGGTCAAATTACTATAAAAAAAACATTGAACTCAGCCTGAACTTATGCATTTACAGGACAGTAACAAACAATTGCAATTTTAGCATAGATAACTTCGAAATCAGGCAAAATGAAAAAAAATGAAAGTTGTAACTTAGTTTCTAAGCTTTCAGTAATGACCAAGATCATCAAATTCGGTTAATAAACGAAATAGTTATGGTCAAATTCGTTTCAGCTTCAATGAAAGAGCAAATATTGGTTTTGCTCTCGGGTTTGCAGTAGAAAAAATAAATTTTGACATACCTAACATCAAAATACAGAAAACTCAAAATAGGAAAGTTGTAGCACATGAATTAAGCTTTCCGGAACATCCAAAATTATCAAAATCGGATCAAAAACGAGAAAGTTATGCCTAAATTTGTTTCAGCTTCAGTAATTCACTGATTATAACATTTTGATCATATAAAAAGCTAGGGTTTGTGAGTTTTACATCACCTTGCCTTTATGAAGATTGAATTATGGTTTAGATGCCAAAGGTTGATGCTTTTAGCCAAGAACAGAGCATCCAAACCAGTAAAACTAAGAACGGGTACATGGAAACAAGGAGAGAATCAAATCAACAATTATCATTACAAGAATAGATTTTTTTTGACGAAGAGAAGGGTTTTAGAAATCGATTACCTGAGTTTAGCTCTTGCTTTAACCTTTTAAATCATCAATTTTCTTTTAATTTTATGGATTTAGCCTAGATTGAAGGAGGAAAGAGGGTTTCAGCCATTAGCATGCTTCTAGAGGCTAGAGGAAGAAGTGAGAAAAGGATACGTACAGGTTTTTTTTCTCATTTCTTACAGGACAAGTTGGGATTAGGCTAATGGGTTAAGGTCCAATTTAAAAAAATTAGCTTAAGATAATATTCATTTACTTATTTAAACACTTAACCATGTATGTTAACCAATAAAATAACAATAATACAAGTTTTTCTTCTTTAGAAATTATGAACTTCATACTCTTGATGAATAAAATATTTTACACTCAAAATAAAAGATTATTTCTATATTTAAAACATTCTACTATCATATTTCTCTATTTTAAATAAAATAGCAAATTTACATCTTTAATTACAAAACCCATTGTAGCTAACATTACAAATTACACAAAAATCACATTTTTGTGTAATAAAATTTTATAACTCATTTCAAATATAATTTTATGCTCAAATTATTTTTTAAACTCAATTCCATTATTTTATTAAAGATATCCCATTTTAAAAATTAATTACTTCTTTTAAAAATTACTAAAAGAAGTAAATAGCAATAATTAACAAAAGTATTGCTTTAACTCTAAATAAAACACATTTCCTCAATCTTTTAACTCAAACCATCTCAATAAAGTTTTCAAAATTCTATTTTCTCATTTTATACTCAAATATATTGTTTATTTCCAATAAACAATTTAAATTTCTCTTTAATTATTAATTTACACTATTAAATTATAGCTGCCATTATAATTTAATATTCCCAGGTAATCGCTAAAACCTGGGTTGTTACAAAATGGGTCCATTGTTCAAGTAGAAAAGCAATTTTTCCTTCAAAAAGAAAAATATAGCTTGCGCAATTTAAAAATACGTGACGCTATACTAATAATTTGTACTTGTGTATTTTGAAACTGCGCTGTCACGTGATAGCACTGACCTAAAAGTACCCAAAAATTAAATAGCCCGAAGTTTTAAACGATGTTGGAATATGTTATTCTGACGTCTGTATCAATAATTTATCCTTCAAAATAGTCACGTGTTTCTTTCAAATTATTTTCTATTTTATCTTTAAATGATTCTGTTTTCACATAGAAAACTAGTGCTACTTGCGTCAATTACTTTTCGTTCACAGGAAAAAGTATATGACATCTTTCTCCAATTTCTCTAATGCATGCAAAAGGCATGCAGTCGACAGTTAACCGCCGATCAAATAGTATTATGATCGACAGTTAACTGCCCGAGGTAGTCCCAACACAATGCTAAGTGTCCTTAGCACTACACTAGGTATATTGTACTAAATACATGTCCGTGTGGTAGCATTAGATTTTTTTTTTTTTTTAATGTATGTCATTGTAGTTTTTCTTTTACAAAATTCCTTTAACAAAGCCTTTGATAAAATGTAAAGGCTGAAGATATTTTATGAACCAAACCAATAAAAACACCCATGTTCCAAAAAAAAAAAAAACCGATCAAACGTAGGACTTGTAGATTATTCTGTAGTTTAATATTAAGGAACAGTCAGTGACTATCATTTGGCCCATCCTTTCTTGGGCCATTTATCATCTGGCCCTTATATTCTTTTCAGTGGAGATCGAGACACATCTCAGACTGACATCTTGGCCCATTTGTCAGGTTAAACGTCATCACCTCATGATGCACGCATCAAAAGGTTAGAAGTTCCATCTGGTCCCGAGTTCTCAACGGAGATTGAAATATGCCAGCCTAATGCTAATTTAACTTCAGTTATAACTTATACACCTTACATCTGGCTAGGCCTATCAATGCGACAGGGTTTGATCCAAACCCACCACGAACCCAACCAATAAATGCGGATCTGGGTTTTGATTTCAACTATCCATATCCGACCCGGTTACTGTTGGGATCGAATACGGTTTAGTCAAAAACCAACTCGGTTTGAAACTGACCCAATTATTAGTTTTCCAAGGTTTATAAACGAGCATGTTAACTTTTTTACCTTTTTATTTGTTTGCATCTAGACGCTTTTAAATAATATTATTGTGAACTTGAATACGTCACCATCCAATTTGCATGTTAACAATTATTCATCTAGAAGTTTTATAAAAATTGCAGTTTCAAATATGGTTTTATCATAAATATTTTAGAATAGGTATACGGATATAATCCGATGGACTTGAAAAGCCCAATGGATCAAATTCGGATATTGATTTTGAAATATCCAACGGGTCCGAACTAGGCTCGCGTTTTAATTATGATAACAGGATTCGGATTTTAAGATTCTCGGACCGAAATCTGTCCATCAACAGGCCTACCTCAAGCCATGAAAAAAAAAAGAAGGAAAAAGTTTTCCTGTACAAACCAAGGAACGTTAACTAAGCTCTACTCTTGACAAAGTATAATTAAAAAACTATATGACTACGTAAAATAAATAGAAAAAATACGGCTAATACATACATTATAGGGCAGTATAATAGTCTTGTTTAGCCCGGAATATTACCTTTTCATCTGTTGTACGACTAAAAAAACATGAATAAAACCACATCAAGGTCAAAACTCTGAAATTTGCTAGTTCTTTCTTGTCTCTCACTGCATATTACATGTACTGAGCTACCCACTGCTTGCACATATCAAGAACTTGCAGTGCATTTGCATGTGCTGCCTGCAAAAATACACCATGGAATTAAAAAAGAAGAAGAAATTATGGAGTACATATTCATGTCTTTTAGATTGATGATACATAAGTCATGCCTGAAGTCTTGATTATTTTGAGGTTGTCCCACTTATCCCAACTATCTCTTATGTTTTCTCTTAAAAACAGTCCTTTTGGCTTATAAATCCATATTTACAAATATAATCTCTTTGACGAAAAACATGATTGTACAATTTTTTCATCTTTAGATCTTCTTCGTAATGTTCGTTATATATATGAAAAGGTATATTAAAAAAACAATCAAAAATTACATTTAACGACTTCCACCTAACGACCGATCTTTCAACAACAAAACATTCAAGTCCTAGTATTCAGATTTACTTCTAGTTGCGGATACTAATATAAGACAGCTAGGATCCTCAAAATGGGTAATGAGTAGTAGTGGTGGACGTCATGCATGCAGTTGATGCTTGCTTGAATTGCTATTGAATTTAATCACAGATTGAAAGATGAAACTATAGGAACTACCCTACTCAGGAATTCAATATATACAATTTGTGTTTGCTTTAACAACAGAATAAAGTAGGAGCAAGACAAACTTGAAAAGTATATTAATATTTAAGTTAGTTTGCTTAAGCAGGATATTTGAAAAGTTCTTGCTTCAAATAGAATTAACTGTTAAGTAATATGAAGCAAGCACCAATACCTGATGTGCAACATATTGTACATCAGCTACACTCCCACTTCTTGAAGCAATTTGGAAGGCACTCTTCAGGCGTCCACAGACCACACAAGCCAGCACTTTCCTAGTAGATTTAGTAAATGAAGAAATAAGCAGCCATTAAATGTTTGAAAATGTATGAGAGCATCTCTACAACTATGTTAATACAAATGAAAGTTGCTTTCCAAACGTCCATGTCAACATGGCATCGTGTGGTTCGAATTGGCGTTGATAAACAAATGAAAGTTGGAAGGACGTGTAGATCCAACACGCTTACTCAAACAAGTCCGGAAAGTGAACAAACCATCTTGGTTTGGGTAGGCCTGTCAATGGGTCGGGTTCCGTCCACGTATCATAAAAGCCGGATCCGAATCGGATTACGATAATTAAAACCCGAGCTCGACCCGAACCCGCAAGGTATTAAAGTAATACTCAAGCCCGACTCATCGGGCTTTGTAAGCCTGTTGGACAATACTCATATACCTAACTCTGAATATTTATATTGAAATAATATTTTAAATTGCAAATTTGGTAAAATTTCTATACAAACAGTGTTAAGATATAAATTGGACGGTGATGTATTCAAGTTCACAACAAAAAGCATGCAAAAACATCTACATGTAAACAAACAAAATGGTAAACAAACAACAACCTGGTTGGGCCTGGGTCGGGCATGTATAGTAAAAGGCAATACTCATACCTGCATTAATAGGGCGGCTTTCGGCCGGACCCGGACCAAAACCCGTACCAGTCCTAGTTTTGAGAAACTGCCATTATAATATAAGTGAATTATGTTTTGGTAGATTCGGTTTTGGTTTAGACTTGAACGTGGATAACTAATCTTATATCCTTGTGTTAAACTTGCAAAAGAAGTTAGCACAATATTTGTTATTAACTCAAATATTCTTTATTGTCCCTTCCGTATGAATAACATTATCTTTTGCTAGACCCTAATGTCTAGTGAAGTAGTTTTTTTATTGATAAATTTAACAGAAAAGCAATTTTAGAAGTTTGTTTTAACAGAGTAGTGTTTGAAAAGAGCAGTGTATGCTATCTTTTCATATTAATCTGTTTTTTTTTTTTTTTTGGGTTAAATTAAACTTATATTCCATCAATAAAGAAATTGAACCATGTTTTTCTTTGTATTAATATGTGAATTTTTAATAGCTAACTTAATATGCTAAACTTAACTTGTTAAACGTAATTTAATTTAATATGTCAAAATACGAAATTATTAAATTTAATTCAATGAATTTGCACCCTTTTTATTTTGGATTTACCTAATTCAAATTTCTCTTTAGATTAACTATTCCTTTTTTTTTAATTTCTGTAAACGAACATGCAACATTACACTTCATTAGAGTTTGAAACTTTTAACTATTTTGCGAATTTTGTAAAACTTAGCACTTGGAAAAAAGTCGATTGTTTATTTTTATAAGTTGCATTTTAAATAATAAATTGATTACTTTTTTAACTTGAATTCTTTCAGTTTGCCAAAAAATTACTTAGCACGTACTTCGTTGCACCTTTTCTTCTCCATGCAATGTATAATTATGTAATTATAATCTTTTAGTGAATAAATAGAGATTAGCAGACATTTATTTTATTTTCTAATTTGTTTTGAACCTATCTTCTTCCACCTTGAATTTGAGTTCTCGCATTTCACTTTGAGACCTGGAAGATTCTTTAAAATCAAAAAAGTGTTTTGTTTGGTCCTAAATGTAATCATATCAGTTGGTACTAATTTTGTTTATTAGTTGAATTTTTTATTGCAGCTCAACAAATAAATAGTTCATACAGAATTAGTTGCTCAGAAATGTCTCTTTATCTATACTGCAAAAAAACACACCATGCATGTTGGTTTACGATGAAATGACTGAAGCGAATTTGATCATCCAAGCAAAATGTTATGTACCAAAAGGTGCTAGTTTCCATGATAGCTTGGTTGACATTAGGTTTCCTCCGTGAACCATTGATAGCACTTACCATTGTTAATGTCAATTGTAACAACCCGCATATTTTACGATTGTATATTTAAATGTATTATTTAAATATAGCATCGTTAGTCGGATTTAAGTCCGAAATGTCACTTTTTGGCAAACAGTCGAATTAGGACTCGAGACCACTTCCATTGAGTTCAAAATGGCGTTCGCGACTTTTTTAAGTATAAACATTGATATGTTTGGAGTTGAGTAAAATTTTGATGTTTTCATTTAGGGCTTTGGGTTTGAGTTTCAGCCCATCAACCCAACATATTAACTCAACTCTACTCCACTCCTCTTCATTCCTTCATAATATTTCCTAACACTCGAGCTTTAGTAAAAATGGGGGAAAATATAGGAAACTAAAATTCCTAAGCCCTATATTCTTAGGAAATTCCAATTAAGCTCTATAAATCCAAGAAAAGCTTAGCTAAGCATCATCTTCATCTTCTTCATCTCAATCACTCTTCAATTTTCAAAAATTCCTATAACCTAACTTAGAAAAAAAATTAACTCGATATTAGATTGAAAATTCTAGAGGTGCAGTGAAGAGGAAATGATCTTGCCTTGTTTTCAAATCTTCACCTTCATTGTTTTCAAACCTGGGAATAGAAAGTTCCTATGCCAGTATCAGTCGACTGACCACTCTGGTCCAGTCGACTGAACCTGAAAACCGAAAGTTTCCAGGCAAAAATTCAGTCGACTAACCACTCTGGACCAGTCGACTGAATCTGCTCCTCTCAGCCAATCTTGCATTTTGTGTGGATTTTCAATTTTTAATCGATTCTAGTGATCCAATTTTTTGTTATTATCTTTGTTGACTTTGATAACTTCTTTTTGGGGATTTTTGGAAATATCCATTTTGATGGATTTTTGTACCGATTTCTTTGGATTTAATTCACGTCTTTGAATGTGAATTTCTGGTGATTGATTGCTTCTACAATCATTTCTATAGTTTGTCACTTTAAAATGCAAAGGTTTCTATACTAGTAGTAAATATCAAAACTCCTTCATCAAAACGATTTCAACACTATTTTAATACAAAGCTCGTTTATTAAACCATTTTCCAACCTATTAGTATATGCAAACATTTACCTCGTTCGTATGAGAAAATCTA
This sequence comes from Allium cepa, assembly GCA_030765085.1. NCBI lineage: Eukaryota > Viridiplantae > Streptophyta > Magnoliopsida > Asparagales > Amaryllidaceae > Allium > Allium cepa. The sequence goes on from CM060928.1 coordinate 1,037,271,176, forward strand.
ATTAAACTGCTTAGCAAAACAAGTGGTATGAAACGCTTGCGTTTACTTCGTCGTTTAATTTTTAGACTTGTTCGATTGAAAATCTTGTGACAATTTTCGAGTGGGAATCTACAATTTGTTCGTAAATATTTAAGTTAAACCAGTGGTTATGAGACATGAAGCTAAACTCATTTATTTACCAGCTTAGTGTAATTGACACTTCTTGATGACCAACGATGATCATTTTGTGATTTAGACTAGCGATATGCGATGTCTCTTTGTCCACGTGGAAGACTATACCTCGTTTTATTGAGCTTCGTCTCATTTCTTTTATAGGTTAATGACCTATAGGTTCTTTAGAGTTTCGACTCATTTTTGTGGGCTAGCGACCCATGTTCTTTTATGGAGTTCGGCTCATCGGACGTACCGTTTTTGTAATACGTCATTGTTCCGAATTATTCGAGTTTCAAGTTCCTCGGGCGTACCGATATTGTACTACGTCGTTGCACCGGCTCTATGGTTAGCGACCATGGATTAGCGACCCGTTTGTGATGCATGTGTTTGTGAGTTTTCATGCTCTCATTTGTGATAGACCCCCTTTGTGATTTCTGGATTTCTAATTGATGATTTCTAGAATTTATGTTTCACCAATTTAGCAATTGGCATTGATATATGTGTCAATATTTCTGGCTTGGTGAACAAAATAAAGAATATGACATTCTTTTTTATCTCCGAGATTCTTGAGATATTGTATGATTTTTGTTGTTAAATGTATACTTTTCATAGTATGGCATTATTGTTATCATACGTTTTTGTTATATCTCTTATCCTATCTCATTTTATTTTATATTTATAGCTAGACTGATCCGTTTATTATTTTCTTATTAAATAATACTCAGGTCAGACCGAGATGTTACAGGTGCTTCGGCTTGACTTCTTATCTGGGACAATCATCTGATTTTTGTCTAACTACTTAGTTTAGTAGTTTTTGTTATTATACATTCGAGATAGAGACTTCTTGATGTATACATATTCTTTTGTCTAACTCTTGTACCTATTCTTTTGTGATGTAGTGGATCTTGTCTGGTCACTACTTTGATGTACTATTTTATGTGATATATTCATATCTGTTCCGCCTTTGTGATATGGATATCTGTGACTGATTTATGTTATGTTTATTTCTATATTTGTTCCCAATGTCCACATAGCCTGTGTAGTAACTTTGAATTTGTATTTGATATGTCAGATTTCCTCTTGAAATGAAATGCGTGACATACGATCTGACATATCGGTACTCGCACAAGGAAATTACATGGATGGTCGCTCCTCAACAGCCTTATTCTTCGTGCTAGTCAACGGCATTACCCCATAGCGTCCTTGGCTAGCGTGAGTATAGAGGTGGGGCATCACAACTTGGTATCAAAGCCAAACTTCGGAACAATGTAGAATAATCTAGCAATGATCATTGTCCTAAGTCCTTCTTAGGAGTCGTGCCTTAGGATTTATTCGAGCCTTAGGACCCGTTCTATCATATTTTCTTTTATGATACCTTATTTTATCAATCATGATTGTTTGATATTCATTTTGTGAATGACCTTTTTTTTCTTCTTTCTTTCTTAAAGAAAAGAAATGGTTAGACCAAGCCGTCCCATCGTCGGACAATCCAGTGCTACTCCTCAAGATGGAGTACTTATGTCTGCCCAACAACTTCTAGATCTTGTAAAGAATGCTCAAGTTATCGGACATATTACAGAGCCTACTCACCCTAAATCTGGGTTCGCACGCTTGTGCAGTGATAATATCAATTTTGACGGAAAGCCATTCAAGAGTTCCGAAAGCGTTATAGAAGGCCAAGCTTAGCTTAGAACGTGCGATCGCATCTTTTCGCGCATGAATCTTATTGATTTGCATCGTGTCCAAGTGGCTTCTAGTATGCTCCAAGAAAGAGCATTAGATTGACATGAGCTTTTGATTTCTGAAATTATTGAAGCGAATCTTACTTGGGATCAATTTCGGAAAAAATTTGAATTGAAGTTCGTGCCGAAAACTGAAAAAGTAACTTTAGCTCGACGCTTTATTGACCTTATTCAAGGTGAATCTTCTGTCACGGATTACGTCGCATCTTTTGAATCCCTCTCTAAATATGGGGTCAAGTACATTAATATCCCATTGAAGAAAAATCAAAGGTTTGTCTATGCCTTAAATAAGAATATCAAAAAACCATTACTTCTGAAGTTAGAAGTTTCTTTCGATCAACATGTTGATATCGTTCTTTGACTCGAAGAGGCCGATAAAGAAAGTGATGTTGAAGTTGTGGGTGCCAAACCGAACTTCAACAACAACAACAAGAGGCCTATTAAGTTCAAGAGTTTTTATCCCAACAAGAAAGGGAAGCAAGAAACTCCAGTAGCAAAACCTTTTACCTCTAGTCATGGACAATGCTACAATTGTGGTTCTAAGGACCATTTTGCTAATAGATCTCTGAAACCTCTCTTTTGTCGTTATTGCAAAAGTTCGGGGATCTTTTATCTTCATGTCCCAAACTTCAAAGCAAGAACGAGGGAAAGCTAAGTGTTGTGGAAGCCCTTAATAACACTCCTCGTGGTCAAGGTATTTCTCATTCTATCCTTGATGGCATTATTATGTTCCGTGATCACCTATTCGAGTTCGTTTTGATACGGATGCATCTCATTCTTTTATATCAAAAGAACTTGTTGATATTTTTTCTTTAAGTGTCATGGCTTTGATGACTTCTTTGAGAATTGCGAATCCGGTTGGTGAATCCACAACACTCAGTTTGCTTTGTAAAGATGTCGAGATTATTTTATGTGATTTTTCCTTCCGTGCCGATTTGCATGTCATGTCTTACTTAGGCTTCGGAATGATTTTGGGAATGGATTGGCTTAACCGTTATGAATCCCACGTCCAATGTTCTGAAAGGACTATCCATCTTCGACATCCTCAATCTGTTAAGCAGATTTTTATTGTTCTCAAAGACTCGGATTCCAAATCGGCAGCGTCCTTATATTCTCTAAACCCTCATGATGACGATAATGATGACGAGGAAGATGTCATTTCGCTCATTCATGTTGTCCGTGAATTTCCTGACATATTGGAGCCCGTCTTAGGATTACCCCCTAAGCGAGCAATTAAGTTCAGAATTAATCTAATCCTTGGACCTCTACCTATAACTCGTCCTCCTTATCGTATTTCTAATAAAGAAAATGAGAAGATGCATAAATAATTATCCGAATTGGAAGAGAAGCAATTTATTCGTTCTAGTTCCTTTCCTTGGGGAGCTTCGGCTAATTTGTGAAGAAATCTGATAGTACACTTAGGCTTTGCGTTGACTACAGCAAGTTTAATGATCTTACCGTTAAGAATAAATATCTCTTACCTCGGATTGATGATCTTTTCAATCAACTTAGCGGCGCTAGAGTCTTTTCACAGTTAGACTTAGCAACCGGTTTTCATCAGCTTCGTATTGCAGAGGATAGCATTCTTTTGACATCGTTCCGTATTCGTTATGGATCTTATGAATGGTTTGTTATGTCTTTTGGTTTAACGAATGCTCCAGCTTATTTCGTTGACCTTATGAATCGAGTTTTCAAAGACTTCCTCGATCGATTTGTTTTCATCTTTATAGATGATATTCTTGTTTATTCTAAAACCAGGGAGGAGCATGAAAAAGCATCTTCGGATTGTGTTGGAAACTCTTAGGAATAATCAATTGAAAGCAAAATTTTCTAAGTGCCACTTTTGGCAATCTCGTTTGAAATTTCTCGGTCATATTATTTTCGAATCTGAAATTTCTGTGAATCCTTCAAAGATCGAAGCGATTCAAAATTGAAAGGTGCCAGAGAGTGTGACAGAAATCCGTAGTTTTCTTGGATTGGCGGGCTATTACCGTCATTTCATAAAAGACTTTTCCAAAATTTCCGTGCCTCTTACTAGTTTGACAAAGAAGGGAGTTAAGCAAATTTGGTCAGACAAATGTGAAGCTTCATTTCAAAGATTAAAAGAACTCCTTTCAGATGCTCCTATTCTTCTAATTCCCGAAGGGAACCAAGTTTTTATTGTTTATACCGATGCTAGTCATGTTGGTTTGGGAGCCGTTCTCATGCAAAGGAAACATGTTATTGCTTATGCTTCTAGGCAATTAAAGCCTGCCGAGACTAGATATGCCACTCATGATTTAAAGCCCACGGCTATTGTTTTCGCCCTTAGAATTTGACGTCGTTATCTTTTCGGAGAGAAATTTGTTCTCTACACCGATCATAAATCTTTGAAGTATTTATTTTCTCAAAAGAAACTTAATTTGCGTCAATAACGTTGGCTCGAGTTCCTTGCATCTTATGATCTGGATATTCTTTATACTCCCGGAAAGGAAAATCGTGTTGCCGATGCCCTTACTCGTAAGCAACAAGCGGTTGTTTCTATGATGATATCCGAATGGAATGATTTCAAGCCTTTAACCACTTGTGAGATTCGAGATCGTGAATCCGATTCATATTCATCTCTTATTCTATGTAGCCTCGAGGCTCATCCATCACTTTTAGACCGCATTCTTGAAGCTCAAAAGCATGATCCCGGATTGGTTCTTCTTAGCCAAAGTTGTCGGAATAGAAATAATGATGGTTTAAAAGACTTTGAAATCGATGCCTGGCGGCATTCGAAAATTTGGTAGACTTATCGTGCCAAATATTAGTGATCTTCGTAAAGACATTTTAGAAGATTCTCATCATTCTAAATTAACCATTCATCCCAGTAGTAATAAAATGTACGCGGATATGAAGCTACTTTATTATTGGGATGGAATGAAATCCGATATTGGTAACTTTATTAAGCGTTGCATGACTTGCCAACTCATAAAGGTCAAACATCAAAGACCCGGTGGGTTATTGCAACCTTTGAATATTCCAATTTGGAAGTGAGATCAAGTCTTCATGGACTTTATTGACGGACTTCTCCGTTCTCGTTCGGTCCATGACAGTCTATGGGTGATAGATAATAGACTTACAATATCCGCTCATTTTATTCCCGTTCGGTCTAATCAGACCGTACCTCTTTTGCCCAAACTCTATATTAGATATTGTTAAATTGCATGGAGTTCCTACTTCTATTGTTAGCGATCGTGATCCATTGTTTACAAGTGCATTTTGGAAGAGTCTTCAAAAAGCTTTAGAAACGAAGCTTAATTTTAGCACCGCTTATCATCCTCTGTCCGATGGACAAACCGAGCGTGTGAATCAAACTCTTGAATATCTTCGTGCATGTGTTCTTGATTTTGGTGAAAGTTGGGAAGATCATATTTCTTTTATTGAGTTTTACTATAATAATAGCTTCCAATCTAGTATTGGTATGGCACCTTTTGAGGCACTATGAAAGGCAATGTCGATCTCCTTCTTGTTGGCTTGAGGCCGGTGAGAAGCTGGATTTAGGTCCAGATTTTGTTAGTGATTGCATAGAAAAGATTGACCTTATTTGTCATAGAATGAAAGAAGACCAAAGTAGACAAAAATCTTATATCGATAACCGAAGAATGAAATTAGAATTTTCTGTGGGAGATTTGGTGTTTATTTGTGTTTCACTTATGAAGGGTGTTGTGCGTTTCAGTCGATCTTGAAAATTAGTGCCTCGATATATTGGACCATTTCCCATCACCGAACGTATTGGTTTCGTGGCTTAGCCTTTTATTATCGACTCAATTCTCTACTATTCATGACGTGTTTCACGTTTCTCAACTACAAAAATACCTTACGGACTCCGATTCTATTCTTGAGTCTGGTGTTATTGAAGAAATTGAAGTTTCGCCTAATTTGACTTATGAGCAACATCATATTCGTATCATTGCTACGGAGGTTAAATGCCTTCGAAGTAAAGATGTTCCGCTTGTGAAAGTTCAATGGTCCTCTAATCCTAAGGATTGCTCTTGGGAATCCAGAGAATTTATCGAGTGAACGCATCCAGACTTACTCTCTCGTGCTCCTTAAAGGTGAACTTCTTACTTCAAATTTTCTTTTGTGTTGATATGCTTTTATGGTTGTTACTTTTTCTTTTCTTCTTAATTATTGCGAGAACGCAGTTTCTTTAAGGAGTGGAGTATGTAAAACCTCGCATATTTTACGATTGTGTAATTAAATTTTTTATTTAAATATAGCATCGTTAGCCGAATTTAAGTCCAAAATGTCACTTTTTGGCAAACAGTCGAATTAGGACTCGAGACCACTTCCATTGAGTTCAAAACGGCGTTTGCGACTTTTTTGAGTATAAACATTGATATGTTTGGAGTTGAGTAGAATTTTGATATTTTCATTTAGGGCTTCGGGTCCCAACATATTAACCCAACTCCACTCCTCTTCATTCCTTCATAATATTTCCTAACACTCAAGCTTTAGTAAAAATAGGGGAAAATATTGAAAACTAAAATTCCTAAGCCCTACCCATTCAAGCTCTAGAAATTCAAGAGAAACTTAGGTAAGCATCATCTTCATCTTCTCCATCTCAATCCCTCTTCAATTTTTAGAAATTCCTATAACCTAACATAGGAAAAACTTTATCTTTGATACTAGATTGAAGATTCTAGAGGTGTAGTGAAGAGGAATTGATCTTGCCTGATTTCCAAAGCTTCACCTTCATTGTTTTTGGGTTTAAAGGTGAGTTTTTGAACTCACATGTATGTCTATAAATTTCATTGTTGTTAGATATGAATTCGTAACATATATTAATGTTCATTTGCTTTTGATTTTAATGGATTTGGTGAATTTTCTAATTTTTGATTCTTGTTGTCCAATTTATGAAAATCCTACTATGGATGTTTGGACATGTTTTTTGGGTGTGTCGAATAGCCTATAAGGTTGGGTTGTCGTGAGGCATAAATCCCTAGTCGTCGTTGCTCGTTCGATCGCCTCCGTTACGATTTTCACCCTTCATTAGGGCTACACCGAGAATACTGGAAATACCGGTTCAGTCGACTGAACCAGGAAGTCAGTCGACTGAACCAGAACCCGGGAAATTTTCTGAGCCAGTATCAATCAACTGACTACCCTGGTTCAATCGACTGAACCTGGAAACAGAAAGTTCCTATGCCAGTATCAGTCGACTGACCACTCTGGTCCAGTCGACTGAACCTGAAAACCGAAAGTTTCCAGGCATAGTTCAGTCGACTGACCACTCTGGTCCAGTCAACTGAATCTGCTCCTCTCAGCCAATCTTGCATGTTGTGTGGATTTTCAGTTTTTAATCGATTCTAGTAGATCCGATTTGTTGTTATCACCTTTGTTCACTTTGATAACTTTTTTTTGGAGATTTTTGAGAATATCCATTTTGATGGATTTTTGTACCGATTTCTTTGGATTTAATTCACGTCTTCGAATGTGAATTTCTGATGATTAATTGCTTCTACAATCATTTCTATGGTTTGTCACTTTAAAATGCAAAGGTTTCTATACTAGTAGTAAATATAAAAACTCTTTCATCAAAGCGATTTCAACACTATTTTAATACAAAGCTCGTTTAGTGTAATTGACACTTCTTGATGATCGACGATGATCATTTTGTGATTTAGACTAGCGATATGCGATGTCTCTTTGTCCAAGTGGGGGACTATATCTCGTTTTATTAAGCTTCGTCTCATTTCTTTTATAGGTTAACGACCTATGGATTCTTTGAAGTTTCGACTCATTTTTGTAGGCTAGCGACTCATGTTCTTTTATGGAGTTCGGCTCATCGGACTACGTCGTTGTTCCAAATTATTCAAGTTTCAGGTTCCTCGGGTATACCGATAATTTACTACGTCGTTGCACCGACTCTATGGTTAACGACCATGGGTTAGCGACCCATTTATGATGCACGTGTTGGTGAGTTTTCATGCTCTCATTTGTGATAGGCCTCCCCCTTTGTGATTTCTGGATCTCTAATTGATGATTTCTAGAATTTGTGTTTCACAAATTTTGCGATTGGCATTGATATATGTGTCAATATTTCTGGCTTTGTGGATAAAATAAAGAATATGACATTCTTTTTTATTTCTGAGATTCTTGAGATATTGTATGATTTTTGTGGTTGTTAAATGTATATTTTTCACAATATGACATTATTATTATCATACGTTTTTGTTATATCTCTTATCCTATCTCATTTTATCTGATATTTATATCTAGACTGATCCGTTTATTATTTTCTTATTAAACAATACTCGGGTCAGACCGAGATGTTAGAGGTACTTCTGCTTGACTGCTTGTCTGAGACCGTCATCAAATTTTTGTCTAACTACTTAGTTTAGTAGTTTTTGTTTTTATTATTATACATTCGAGATAGAGACTCCTTGATGTATACATATTCTTTTGTCTAGCTCTTGTACCTATTTTTTGTGATGTAGTGGATCTTGTCTGACCACTACTTTGATGTACCCTTTTATGTTATATATTCATATCTGTTTCCGCCTTTGTGCTATGATATCTATGACTGATTTGTGTTATGCTTATTTCTATATTTGTTTTCGAGGTCCACATAGCCTGTGTAATAGCTTTGAGTTTGTATTTGATATGTCGGATTTCTTATTGAAATGAAATGCATGACATACCATCTGAGATATCGTTACTCGCACAAAACAATTACATGGATGGTCGCTCCTCAATAGTCTTATTCTTCATGCTAGTCGATGGCATTACCCCGTAGTGTCATTGGCTAGCGTGAATATAGAGGTGGGGCGTCACATCGATGGTCTGCTTCACGGGCATAGCAAGCAAAGTTGGTAAAACGACCACTAATGCAAAGTATGGTAAGTGAAGAAGTAGAAACGAGTGTAATAAAAGGATTGAGAGTGTATGTTTTCTTTGTACTGAATACGTGTGTATAATGGCCATATCTCAACGAAGTAGATTCAGAGTTTTCGTTTAGATTAAAGCCAATCTAAGTGGAAACATAGATGGAAATCATCTATTAACTGATAGCGAGGGTCATAGTAATATATGAATGTGATGATGAGATAGAATTACACTGTTGCATGAACGTGAGAATGTGATTAAGATTGCAAGTGATAGGCTAGAAAAGAGATTATTCTGTTTTTACAGTGGGGATTAGTGTCAGATACAGGATAAATATAGTAATTATATTTCTGAATTGAGATTGATTTGGAAGACAAATTCTTCATACCTTTGAAGTACGAAGGTCTTCATACCTTTGAAGTATAAAGGTGTTAGGTGTGGCATGCACTGTAAGTGGAGTGCGTGCGTGGATTGAACGAATTGAAGTCCCATATCGTAGGATATTTGAAATAATCGTGGTATGTATTTGAGATTGGTGGCACGTAACATTGAGGATTCCTTTTGTTACAATGTCTTGTCAATACCATATTATATGTCTGATCGGAGAAAATGGTGGGATGTTCAATCGAGACGTCGGCATAGGAGACTTCGCCCATTGATGCGAAGCGAACGCGTACGGAACGCGAGAATGCTGAAATTCAACTAAAGGTTTCAGCACGAATGTATCTATGGAGCATAAACAATCCCAATGACTATGAATATATGTTTTTGGAATTTTATGGCAAAAGTCTGACATAAACTTAAAATATCACTAATAATAATTGTTGAATCAATTTCATGACTCGATCCTTGAGTGATTTCATAAATAAATTACAATTATTTCCGAAATCCATTAAAAATTCAAAGAGAGAAAAAGAACTTATATGTTAAGGTTATTATTCTATGTTCAACCCTTTGATATGACGTGTATGTAGTTATTGGGAAAACTGATGCATTTGGCACCACTGTATCGATGGAGCATAAACAATCTCAATGACTATGCATATATGTTTTTGGAATTTTATGGCAAAAGTCTGACATAAACTTAAAATATCACTAATAATAATTGTTGAATCAATTTCATGACTCGATCCTTGAATGATTTCATAAATAAATTACAATTTTTCCAAAATCCATTAAAAGTTCAAAGAGAGAAAAAGAAATTATATGTTTAAGGTTATTATTCTATGTTCAACCCTTTGATATGTCGTGTATGTAGTTATTAGGAAAACTGATGCATCCGCGCATCGATAAGTATGCCTCGCCTTGTGAGCAGAGAAAATGTTTCTCGTACACCTTCAGCTTTTAAAACATCGATTCAGTTAGGATATTGGAGTAACTTCTGATTGTAAATATCTTCGTGTTATATTATTTTGCAACATTATCATAATAAGTAATTTTTGTAACATATTTTACTTTTTCTGAATTTTGGTCATGGAGGGAGTTTGGTACCATAATTTTGTGTGCGCTACATATGAGGTCTAAGTGTAATATGTCAAGTTAAAAAAAATCAAATATATGAAAGGAAAAAAAAATAGAAAAATATGAAGTATAAATCAAATCCAAAACATAGACAACCATAAATGACATACAAAATTTTCATTTAGTTATATATTAATACAAATCAAACCTATATATTAGACATATGCTTTACAATACTAATAATACATTAAAATATTGAATGTATTTATGTAGTTCTGATCTATTTTACACACACTGAAAGCTTACAAATTCAACTTCTTTTGTACAATTTTATTTTTATTTAAAATTCACAAGTATGAAGTCACTTCAAACTAGACATTTTGACATACAAAATTTTCATTTAGTTATATATTAATACAAATCAAACCTACATATGCTTTACAATACTAATAATACATTAAAATATTGAATGTATTTATGTAGTTCTGATCTATTCTACACACACTGAAAGCTTACAAATTCAACTTCTTTTGTACAATTTTTATTTTTATTTAAAATTCATAAGTATGAAGTCACTTCAAACTAGACATTTTTCTTCTCTCGTTTCAGTGGACGACAAGTCACCATTATTAATCATAATAGACAAAATACCATTCCCTAATAATTATCTGTAAATCAAATGCCTTTCCGTTTATTTCCTTCACAACCGCTATTTTCACTCATTTTAATATGACATGCTATATTTTAATTTTAATTTTTTCAAAATACAATGATTTTTCTACAAAATGAACGGATTGACAACCCGTTTTCACCGTCAAATCACAAATTTTATGATCTTTCTAACGATAAGCATTATGCATAAGAAAAAGTCAAATTTTCGAAATTTACATTTTCTTAAAAATTGTTCTAATATAAATATATATCGATTATCCATCTCCATCATACAAAAATAAAAATAAATCTCTCAACTTCATCTCTAAAATTAGCCTAAAATATCTTCAGCCTTAAAATGCTTTAACAACTATTGCAGTTTTAATTGCATCACTAAGATGAAATTAAAAATGTATATCATAAACGCAGTTATAAATGCTTTAAAAACACTCTAAAAACTATTGCAGTTTTAATTGCACCACTAAAATGCAGTTAAAAATGTACATCACAAATGTGGGTATAAATGCATCACTCCAATGCAGTTATAATTGCATCTTGTAGAGTTGTTATATCTTATAACTGCATCTTAAAGATGCAATTGGAACTGCATCTTTCATATGCGGTTATAACAGGATTACAATGGTGCAATTATAATCTCATCTCACAGATACAGTTATAGTTGAATAATTATGATCATCCAGATGTGGTTTCAACTGCATCCGGACTGATGTGGATTAAACTGCATCGCTGGTGTAGCTAAAGCTGCATTGGATTTATACTGGATGGATCCAGGAATAGCTACATCCAACCAATGCAGTATTTAGCTGCATCGACTCAATGCATTTTAAACTGCATCATTGGATGCAGCTATTTCTGCATTGATTTGAAGCATTACTTCGATGCATCATTTGATGCATCAAATCGATGGTGATACATATATTGGATGTAGTTATAGCTGTATCAGTTAAATGCATTTATACATGTTTTATACAAAAAGTAACTTTGGAAAGTTCAGTTTTACATAATAACCACGCATATCGATAGAAAAAACCAACAAAATTTGTTATTAAATGGTGAAAACAGTTCGTAAATCTGACTTTCCTATATAAAAAATACAGCATTTCAAACCTTAATAGCAATGAGTTTAACTAAGTGCTGGTGTGATGTAAACGAAGTAGAGATCTAATTTAGATAAATTACCAAGGTAGAGACTCATTTTACATTTCAATTACAAAGCAGGACCCTGTGAAGGACAAAATTTTATATACTTTTAGCCTCCAGGACACGACCTCAATATTTTAATCATAAAAACAAACATTCTTCTAAAAATTAATCGTACGGACAAACATTTTTTCAAAATTATTCATAAGGACAAACATCCTTGCAAAATGCTAACAAACTAAAAAATGATACCTAAAACTGCTACCGATAGCTACAAACTGATAGCTAAAAACTGCTACCGATAATTACAAACTGATACATAAACTGCTATCATTCAGGCTAAAATACTGAAGGTCCGTCTTTGAGGTTAAAATGCTAAAAAAAATTGTACTTGACAATAATTTCCTGTATTTATTTTAGCTGTGAAAGGCTTGATCTGTTAAGAAGACAGAACTTCCAATTTTATATTTAGATTTAATTAAAACAGCTGATTTTTATTAAATAGAGTCGGATAATATAAGTTTAACATAATTATTTTTAATTTCAAATGAATTAGTATTGAAATAATTTTTAACCATAAATTTTGTTTCCATAACAACATCTTCCAAATTAAAAATACAAAATTGAGGCTAAGGCATTTGTTATTAAAATGCATGTGAATAACACACAGAATCTAAGATACTTGAACAATAACCCTCCTACTTTAAAACCTCAAAATAGCATATAAAAATGGTTACCAATTTAAACCTCTTGATTAATTATGAAAATGCAGCACCAGATGATATCTCAAATTAATTTTTATTTAAAAAACACAAATTTTTTATTAGCTCATTTTTATTTTATTTCCAAGTTCGTTTGTTTTACAAAATTTTCCTCTGTTTTTTTTTTCAATGCAGCCAAGGTTGCATTGACATTTTCTGTGTACTTTTTAATGCAATGCTTCGTTGACTATTCTTCGCTTTTGTGCAAACTTGGTTGCATTGAATTATTCTTAGTGCAACCTCGGTTGCAATGATTTTTTTTTTCCATTGCAAATTCAGTGCAATTTGCCTGTTCATCACTATTCAATGGCATTACAACTTATAACTAATAACTCTATTAAACCTTTATCCCTTATAATCATCGTCCCTATCATACACAATTCCATACTAATCAAACCAAGAGTCATTATCAAACCCATTTAGAAGCAACTTCCACAAAATAATCTTTCCATCCTTCACTCTACTGCACTCTACCAAGAGTTGGTATATTTCGATTTCAAGCAAACAGAGAGTGAAACTAAAGAATTTGTTTTGGAAAAATAAAATGAAAATTTTAACACAGTCAGAGGGGAGGAATTTAGACCGTCAACAAAGAAGTCATTACACACAGATACACACACGTATGTATGTATATATCTATATGTTTATGTACATGTATGTACACACACTTGTAGTGTCGCACTTTCCACCTACATCGTTGGACATGTTGGTGCAGTCAAAGGATTCTGCCAATCTACTTTCATCTCTATCTCTACTACTAATAGAGAAATTGACTGCATTGAAATTCAGCCGTCATTTCAACATATGTGAAGTTGTAGTTACCCTTTAGAATTTGGTAAATAGAGAAAACATAAGAAAAAGAGAGAGAGAGAGAGAAACAAGATTGTAAAAGAAAAGAAGGAAAAGTGGTCGCTTCTAAATATCACAACTAAAAATCATACTTCAAATTGAGATTAGTTGTTAAAGAAATAATTCTTTTAATAGCTAAAAACTAAAAATAATTAAAATAACAATAAAATCTTCGTGCAGAATGCGAGGAAAATTAAAATAAATAAATCAATTTAGTTTACTTTTCCTAAACCTATTTTCACATGGATTTTTTTTTTCCCATTTAGCTACATTTTCCGGTTTTACAACAAAATCAACCCTCTTTCAGAAGTTAATACAAATATAGCCATGTTATTTCATGCAAGCTTTTAGGTCAAGATTTTACATTGGTGCGATTTTAAATCTTGCCATTGAATTATTTTACTAAAATTTTGCATTATGCGCCTTCGTATCGAGCCAATGCATGTTTGTATGTATGTAGGAATATGTATATATATGTATAGACATCTATACATCGCACATACCAAAATACTACCAATTAAACACAACTTATTTTTAGGGTGTAACTATTTTCACTTCCTCTGACGCTATAGCCACATCCTATCGTATTGAAAAGAAATAATCAGTAAGATACAAATGGATGGCAATATAGATTGTGGAAATAGTCTCACCGTATTTTCAAAGAAATACATACATACATATACATACATACATACATATACATACATACATACATATATATATACATATACATACATACATACATATACATACATATATATATGTGTGTGTGTGTGTTTTCTAGATTTTCTCTTATACCACACCCACTTGTTTTTTTCCCCAGCCTAACTGAATACACAATTTAACTGATTGTTTTTGTCTAAAAGAATTACAGGTTTATAAGAATACTGTATATGCCCTTGAAAGCTTGTTTTCTATATTACTTAAAATTTTCTAGTAGGTCAGAGGTATATATTCCCATCGGAACATGGATTGAAAGCTACAAGCAACTAACAGAAAATTAGTCAGGCTATTTGTAAATTCATGCTCTCACAGTCAGAGAATATAAACAGTGATGCTGAACTATCAGATACTGGATATACCTGTGACTGCTGATCAACATGTCTATCAGACGATCTGGCCTTTCTTTATGTTTATTGGCATACACGTTTATCGCAGCAAACAACACCTATGAATAAACAAAAGCAATAGAAGTTAGTGCAAACACACACACTAGTGCAAAAACTTATACCGTAGAGTAATTACAAAAATTTACCAAGATCAATTGTTAATTTGTCAACTAGGTTGTTGATTGTTAACTCATTTTTAGCAGACATTTGACAGTTAACTATAGACCAAACAGTTGACATATTCGATACCGTAGATGTGGTTGTAATAATTGTTTGAGGAATTAGGTTGTCAAAAATTCACGACTCAATTGTTTTTTCCTCAATTGTCAGGAGAGCTCCAAAAATTGGTCAAGCAATGATCCACTGGTGCATTGACAGTTGTTGGTAAAATTACCAATTGCTTTTGCAACTGAATCATTAAGAGAAGTCATCTGCATGTAAGTCATTATATTTACCTGATCCCAATCATCTTCATCAATAGTGCCTTTAATATTCCTCAAAAACTCAGTCAATTGACCGCCTTTCTTTCTATCAGCAAGAGAAGCAGCTACACTTGCATAGATCTCAACAGCTTGAAAATTGTAATGCGAACACAGCAAGTATTCAGATTTGGGAGCCATGTAAATGGAAGATTAAAACATAATATTTGATTCCAGAATATTAAAAATGGAAATGCACGTGGGCCAAATGATGATGTTACCTGGAAGATTAAATTGATATATGACTTGGAAAGCAAGATCGAAATGCTTTTCAGCAAGTGATTCAGCAACCTCACATCTTCTTCTGCAGGTTAAGGAATAAAGGTTAGTGAAACCGGTATCTCAAACATGTGCTTTAAATATATTTTTCCAGTGAAAAAAGACCGTTCTTTGAAAAACAAACAAATCGGGCACTTTGGGTTGTCCGAGTTAGTCATGAAGACTCCATGTTGACTAGCGAATACCATCAGCACAAATTGATGGATGGTTGCTTCGATGAAAACTATAATTATGTTTTCTTTTTGGGTGCAAAATGAACAAAACAAATAACAGATGGTCATGCAGTGTGTATAGATTTGTGCAAACTTATCATATCGCCAACCTCTGTTGAAACTTGTCGGAAAGTATGGACTGGTGAAGACTTTTGAGCCACCATTTTATATAGAGTAGGGTCATAAGATAGAGGCATAAATTGGGAACACAGAGTATGGACATAATACTCAGAATGCTAGCAAGACGCAACTATGATATTACGAAAAAAGTTAACAAGCACAAAAGGTTAACAAACATATACATGTCATATATGCCATCCTGGGTTGAGTGAAAGAATAAATATTGAAGTAAAGACAACGCAAACTTCCAAACCTGAAAGTTTCGGGATCAGTTGGATTCCCAAAAAGAGAGTGCTTCCATTGAGGCCCATCGGCATCATTGAGAGATTTCACAACCTCAACCTACAGTTTATCAAGCTATTTTATGAAACCGATAAGAGACGACACGATGTATTGCTTGAACAATAGAGAGATCCTGTAATTTATCTAAATAGCAACTCAAATGTATCGGCAAGTAGACATGTCAATGGGCAGGGTTCGGGTATTATAAAACCCGAACCCAAGTTTAATTACAATAATTAAAACCCGAGCCCGGCCCGAGCCTTCAGGGTATTTCAACCCAATATCCAAGCCCGGCCCGTCAGGCTTTTAAGCCTGCTGGGTAATAAGTATATACCTAAATCAGAATGTTTATGTTAAAACCATATTTTAAACCTGCAATTTTGGTAAACTTTGTATACAAACAATGTTAACATATAAATTGAACGGTGATGTAGTAAAGCTCGTAACAAAAGTATACAAAACCATCTACATGTAAAACAAATAAAAGATAAAAAATAACATACACGCTCATGTTTTGATATGACGAAAAACTAATAGTAGGGTCGGGCCATAACCAGGTCGGGTTTTTGATAAAACCATACCCGACCTGGATCAGGCTTGAGACGGGAGGCAAAACCCGTATCCGCATAAATAGGGTGGGTTCGGACTGGGCTCGGACCGAAACCCGTACCATTGACAGGCCTATCGGCAAATAGCTCCGAAGAAAAATAAAAGAAAAATACTTTGGCAACAAGAGCACTATCATATCCTTACTACCAATGTCCTTGTTTAATTCAAAATAGCACAAATGACATACTATGATGCAATAAACACTATTATTAATGACAGAGACAACAAGAAGCTCTTAATTTTAAGAATCCCCAGACCAGTCAAAACATAACTTTTACAGAATAACAGGATATTGATATTTCATAGTATAGTGATGTTCCAAGGTTGCTGCTACTAACAATGTTTCGGTTAAAATGTGTTAGAAAATCGTGTCAAAAAATATGTGCATTTTCCTTTTATGGCTTAGTAAATAGTTGTAGCGTAGATAATAAAAAATTAATGGTAGAACATGGATATTGAATTTCATTATGGGCCATAATGCAGTTTCAAATGTGGGAAGATTTTAGCAGATGGAAAGCTTATTCAAATTTCAAATAAGAAAAAGAAGGTAAACTATTACATACGCTTAACAGAAAAACATAAATAACCTCTTCAAACCTTGTTTCTTTGACTCGACATACCTCCTAAGAATTTATTTCAAGTGGCAAGGCTTGGTTTTATTTTGCAACTTACATGAAAACCAGTGTAGAGAAAATGAGAAAAAAAATTACTATATGAATAATTATTGAATGCTGGATAATATATAAAATGTTACCTGAATACCAACTCGAGCTGAGAACTTTACCAGTTCTTCTTCAGTGAGTTTATCAGAAGCATTTTTTCCACGAGTAGACTTTGGAGCAAGTTTCATGCTATGACGGGCAGATAATCCTTCTTCAAAATGTAGCTAAATTGAATCACTTTATTAGTATTGTATAGTAAAGAAGAACTGAATGGATGACACCCAAATAGAACAAAATTTGATGTCATCATAGTTGGTGATTTCAAATGCACACATTACATAATTTGGGACTTGGAGGAACATGCGTCACGTATGAAAAATATGAAAATGAATCATAATCAATGAAGAAAATAGAAAACGTAACAAAGACAAGAATCTTGAGTTAACTAAACTGAACGAACTAATGTAGTCAATGAGGCTACCCAATTTAAGAAGATATAAATTCTTTCATAGCTTTAATCAATGAATTAGACATTGTACCTTGGAATTTTCCAAATGTTTTACAGCTTCCTCTTGAGAAGACGAATTCATAAATAGCTGAATACAGCAAAGACCAGCAGCAATATGGTCCCCCCTAATCACCTATAGTTTAGAGATAATTAAGAAGACACGATGCTTACAAAATTATCATTGCACAGAAAGTGTAATTGCGTTGATACCCCTATTCCTCTCCCTCTCTCAGATACACTAACCCACCCAACCACCCCCCCCAAAAAAAAAAACCACACACACGCATGCACACTCAGAGGAGAACATCCTTGAAACGGAATTCGCATATATTATTATTCATTGGCTAACAAAAGTCACAGAAGAAAGCATGTTGGCACCACTAATCACTAATAGCCAGCTTGTGACTGGAGTTCTTAGGACTACCCGACCCACAACAAGGTGCTCACAGCCGATGGGTAAGACGTGGCAGAAATTGACCCGCCATGTTCCACAGCCAATAGTGCCCAGGCAGCAGGCTTGAACTGATTTTCTTAGCAGCAGACAAATATGGCTACACCGCTATACCACTGATGCACCAGTGCAACTAAGAGAATTGGTTTCGGCACTCAACACTTTAATGGACCCTGGCTCTTTCATTGCCAGTAAAGATTTCTTATAATGGAATAAAATCACATACCACATATTGCCATAAAATGTTGTACAGCTGATGCGGAATGATATGCTCACAGAGCATAATTTGTCAATCTAGTGGAAGCTAGATGATATACTAAAATCAACACCAGATAGCCATGCATTTATTACTTTTCAAAGATTTTCGCTCGGACTATAAAGGGAACTTGTGAATTAAAATGAGGATCATTTTATTTTATTCGCTTACTAAAATATAGTTTCTGATAGAAGTTCTGTTACAATGTCATTCATATGAAGTAATTCCCCATGATCATGTTTATAACATTCTGGTATGACACGGTAAAGGAAATTTTCCATACCTGAAATCTGTAAAGATAATTAAAATGTCGATGTGTTTCACAAAAGTTGCATATTCGGACAAGGGCAGAGCTGATGTACTGGATAACAGTTGAATCCTGAGATGCAGCCGATGCATACTTAGCGGATATTATATCTTCCAATACTGACATAGCACCATAACAAATACAGAGATCACATAAATCATCAATGCTTCCAAAGTCCATTGCCAAAGGATCAGCTTTTTGTGTAAAAGAAGCTGGAACATTAGGTGATGTATTTTGCTGTGTATTAGGTATTCCAGTAGCCGGAAAGAATAACAAGCAAGCATCTGTATACCGACCATGCTTGAACATGAATGCAAGCATCTGGGGACGAGCGTACTACAAAAACAGAACAAAGGAAAAGGAAAAAAAACTTACAAATGGCAGAAAATGATAACAGAAACAAAATATTATGAGTCAACAGGATTAACTTTTTGAAGGCAAAATTTTTAATGCAAACTTATACAGACAAAAGCCCCCTTTAAATGAATGTTCAATCTATTAAATAATAGTAAAGCAGAAGAATTTCTGACGTTCTTATTAATTCTAGGATTTTCCGCCTCTCTCCTTAATTCTCTCAAGATATTTTATTTTCAAATTCCTATATAATAATTATTATTAGAATTATTACAATGTTTTACCAATTCTTTATCTTATCATTTTACACTTAAATATCAACATTTACTAATTTCTACTATTCTTTACAAAATTCTTCCAAGTTTTCTCCTATTTTTTACATTCAAGTCAACATGTATTTAAATTAATCATGCGATCTTCAACTTAAAATATTTAAATAAATACAATTAACTAATATTTTTTATTTGGTCTAATAAGCACAAAAAATAACAATTTTACGTACTATTTACCATGTTTAAATTGATAAAAATGGTAGAACTAATTTTACATTCAAGTCCATATAATTCAAATTTTCACTACTATGCATGAAAATTATTTTTAATTCTCTTACATTATTTCAAATTCAAAATCATCCAATTTGTTTCTTTTTAAAATTAGTGTTTTACAGTAAAACATATACATAGATTTTTCTTTCTAAAGATGTTATTTTATTACAAACATATACACTCCTTTTAAATAAAAAAAATTGGTATAATATTACAAACATATATAACATTTTTCTTTCTAAAATTAGCATGCCAAGTGGATTTTTCATCGTTGGTAAAATTTATGTTCGTTGAAATGACATCAAAATTATTAATAAGTGATGAATATTTTTATTTTGTAAATTTGAAAGATAATTATATTTCTTGTTAATATGTTTTGTGAAGATGTTAAATTTTAATTATTTATTTCATAATTTACGTTAACTAATAAATAAAAATATACAATATTTAATTGAAATTATTTTATTATTTTTTATTGTCCTTTTGTCGTAGATGCTAACCATTTTTTGAAAATTTTTGTTATAAAATAAAGTTATCGTGGTATGAAATAGTGGATTAAAAATTAGATTATTATTTTTACATAGTTCAAATAAGAATATGATTTTTAGTTTTCCACGTCTTGCTTTCAGTTAACATTTCTTTCAAAACTGTTTAATAGATTTTTTTTTTATCACCCTAATAATATAATATACTTTTATTTATTTATTGTAAGAGCCTAAAATACATTATAACATATTGATCGATATTATTACATGTTCATTTTTAGGTATTTTTGTCATTCTCTCAAGTGATATTTGATATCAATTTATACATTGTTTATCTTTTAAAAAACCATATTATATGTTAAATATAAATTAAAAATCTATCTACATACACATTTATCTGCGGAAATTTATAAACATGCTAATTTTAAAATTACTTAAGAATACTAACATCCATTTATTTGCTTAACAAATATAAATCCTAAAAATTAACAAATTAGTATATAACTCAATTTTATCTGCAAAAATAACAATTTAATATTCGTTCAATATAAAAATATACTAATCACATAACAAAAATCACATTTGTGATTAGTTTAATGCATAATTCATTTATCTCAATAAATTCACCATATCATGCATATAAATTTAAGTTTCAAAAATATTCGTAAAACTATTTTTTCAACAATATACCGTGTGCAGCGAACGGGTTACACACCAGTTAATGCTTAAAGCTCAAGCGGTGACTTGAAAGTGATAGTACATGTAATTTTTATTCCTTTTAACTACATAAAATAATGAGTCAAAATCTTGTCAAGAATAAGACTGTCGATGAGTATCCAAAAAAATTTAAATCCATCCGTATCCGTATCCAAAATATGAAAAATTATTCGATATCCGAAAAAAGGATACGGATATGGCCATGTCCATATCCAATAATTATCCGTCCGGTTTTATCAAGATTATAGTTATTTTTTATATATTTTAGTATATAAAATGATTGTCATTTACTATTTTATCCAGGTAAAAAAACTAATATGTATATAAAAATCAATTTTTACCGCTTCAAATTATTTTTCTTTATGTATTTTTTAATGTTAAGTGCATAAATGGATTTATGATAATTCAAAATTTTCTATTTATTTGTTTAGATTTATTGGTTGTGAACTGGTTGAAGAATATCCAATATCCGTCCACATCCATACATACGGATATCCGAAAATTATTTCGGATAAGGATACGGATACGGCACTATCCATGTCCGAAATTATTCGTTTACAGGCTTAGTCAAGAATATCCTATGATCAAAATTTGTCAGGTAAAATTATATTTCTGTGTGGTTTTGGATATATATTTTCATAAGAGTCATCAACTAATAAACAATAGCAGTCAAAACAAAAATAAAACATCATAACAACGTTGCTTAAGTGGACCAAACTAAGGTTTGCACAAAGCTCACATGCCTCAGACGTTCAAGGCATACGCTTCAGAGGTTAAAAAAACATCCAACTGAGCCTCATCAAATTTGTTAAATGCCTTGCTTTAATATTTGTGTGTCTGCATCAAGGTTTGATGTTTCGATCGAAACTTCGACATTTCGGTCGTTCCATTTCAGTTTCAGTAAGGACCAAAACAAAACCAAAGCAAAACACCGGTTCGATAAAAAAAACCTACTAAATTTCAAATTTTACGGAATAAACTCCAAAAAGATTTAATTTGAGTTTCAAAATCTGAAATTTTAACCGAGTAAACATACAAGTTCGCAAAATATCTACATGATATAGCTAAAAAAGTTGAAAATGAAGCGATGAATAAACATTTTTTAATGTTACAACTATTTATAATTAATAGGTTATTCCTCGTTTATATCTTATATTTTCAACTAAAGATAAATTAAACACGTTGTTTCGATAAACTAAACAAATATATGTGTAATTATATGAAAATAAATAACAAAATACGAAATCAAATCTGGAACCGAAATCTACAAATTATTCGAAATTTCTAAAATTACAAAAGACCGAAACTGAGATTTTGATTAATGTGTATAGACAGACAGATAATATATGAGATTTCAACTAAATACCATAAAGCTTACTTCTTGTAGATAGTGAATGCATTCGCTATATCGGATATCATCAAGGTTACTGCGGGGCCCATCATCAAACTCAGAGTTGGATGTTATGAACTCTCTGCTTCTAGTTTCATTGAACTGTCTGGAAAGCTCCGAACGTGGAAATGTAGATGGCATATATAGAACATTAAGGTAGGAGTCAGCTGAAAGGGAATCATCTAGAATAGTTGGTGCACTTTTTGCCAAATGTTCATACCTGTAATAAAGGTCAACAATCAGTTAGAAGCACATGGCAAGCAGATAACAAGATATTATTCCAGGAATAGGAAAGAAGTACCGAAAGGAAGCACACACAAGGAATAACGCTGATATATACATACACACACACGGACACAACACACACACAATTAGTCCAAGATAACCATTGGTTCTTAAATATATATATACACACACACACACACACACACACACACACACACACACACACACACACACACACACATATACACGTAAAAAGGAAGTACACATTATTTGTGTCCAGAGACCATCTCAAATTAGTAAACAGATAGCATTTAAGCAAGGTACGATTCAGCAAGCAGGTTTTCTAACAAGAAATAATTTTTCTTATGCATATTCACACAAGATGGCAAATTAGTTCGGGGCTCCTACAATTGAGAAAACTGAGGCCAATCTATTACAAAATTATAAACAATGTTCAATGATATATGCTAAAGTACAAAAGCCAACGTATTTACAGTCACTTACATTGACCTAACAGATGATACATGAACCGGAGGAGTCCCTTCCAATGTATTAATTATCTCAAGAATGACTGGTGGGGGATCGCCTTTATACAAATGAAGTGCTTGTCTGCAGTAGCATACACATAGATTTTAGTCAATGAGGGCAGAACATAACAAAAAAGATTCTTCATATTTTCATAACAAAAGTAGACATATTTTCAATTGCCAAAATCATGTAGTAATATTCAAATTAGGCTTAACAAAGAATTACAACATAAAATGTTCACAAACAAATCCTTCTTGGTTTCCTACAAACGAATCAAAAAATACTACATGACTACATAACACATAATTTAATAATCAAACAAAAAAAAATCATTAATGTAATCAAACAACCAAAATCATATACTAATGAAATAATGATCAATGTTTAATCTATCTACGAAACAATAGCTTATTTGATTTATTACCCTTTTGTGATTTTTTATTTAATGTATCCAAGAAAAAACCTTATACCACTAAACTCTTATGTAAATTTTAGGAATTTAAGGCATGGCAATGTAAAATGATAAAATCATCTTGCTTATTTTGACTCTAAATTAAGCATTTGCCACCATAAACAAACAAAATCAATACACGACCCGACACTCGATTTGTGTTGTTTGTTGGTCTATTACGGAATGGGGCTCTATACTTTAGTTTGGAGCATTTTCAGGCTTTAAGCCCAGAGCCTAACTTTTCTTCTTAAGCGAAAACATCAAAAAAAAAAAAATCTGACCCAGTGAGGTAAGCGGCCCCCACTAGGCCTTGTGTATGTCTGCCATTGTAACATAATGCTTCTTATTTGTTTTTTTCCTACAAGTGTAAAACATAAGCAGGATAAAAATGGAGGAAAATTAACTAGATCTTAAAAAGTGGTTAACCTTTGCCCAACCATTCAAAATATTGAATTTTGGGATTTCTTAGTTACAAAAAAAATTCTCAAACCCGTTTCACCAAAATCATGACCTTCAGCATCATGTCACAATAACTGGCACCGGCACTAGAATAATTAGTCCCATAGTGCTTATGATAGCTTATAGTTCCTTAATACCTGTTGCTACTGCTATTTCATTGTTGGAAGAAAAATGACCGACTGAAATATGAGTTATCTTTTATATTAAAATAAATAATAGAAATTTGAAAGGAAAAAAAAAAACAGTAGCAGAAACTCAGGATCCATGTTTTATTTATAATGCAAAAAATTCTAATTATAAATGAAAAATTATTCAAGATCAAAGTACAATCAGCTTGACCCATTTTCAGTATCTGAGATCAATCCTATATTTGTGTGCACGTGTGTCCATGACCTAGGTTCAATGAAACTCAACAATATAACACCTCATCCAATCTAATTCATAGAACTCTTTTTATCCGTGACTGTTATCGTTGTTGAATACATTCTCAATTGTCACTATTAACTACTAGTTTATTTTTGGGGTAGATTTCACATAAATGACTGCAAATCAATCCAAATAAATACGGAAGCAATAAGATTGTGTTGTAGTGCAATAAAACAAACAGAAACAAGAGAATAAAATAGTAAATCATATAAGAAAGTAAATAGAGAGTTCACACACGGATTTATAGTGGTTCCACTATAGCGAAATAGTGTACGTCCACTTTTGGAAGAGAGATTTATTATTTCTAAGAAAAGAGAATTTTACAAGATTGATAGTGAAAGCTAAGAAAAAGTATAAAAAAATACAACTTAAATATGATAATTCCACTCATGTTAATTTCTGCTTTTATATACAGATTATTACTTGAGATTGAAGTAATTGATTTATGGTCAAAAAGCCATGTCTCATCGATTCTCATATTCATACGGGCGTTTATCCATTTTATTTTCCAGTTTCCTCCAATTTACATGGACCTGCTCAGATTTCTTTTTTAATCGGCTAATTAGGTAATTAACTGATTACATCAATCTTTCAAAATAATTCTTCTCATGTAGGTAATTTACTGCTTTTTTTAATGTTATAAAAGAGACAATATATTTGAGTAATTATCTCAAATATCGTACAAATTTTCTGCAACTGAAAATATTGTATCACTGTAATCAACGATATCTTTCAAATCTTCTTTAGTATGAAAATATTGCAACCAAGTCTAACAATACGGTAAGTTTCAGCACTCTAGCACATCCTATGCACGCACGCTTCATTGTGTGATGACATCACCTAACGAAGCTTCCAATGTGTCGGCGTCCCGATAGAACATCCATTCATCGTCTTTCAATGAGAACATACATGGTCTTGGCAACACTTACTTGAAACAAAAAGAATTCTCAATGTTATGTGCAACCAATCTCACATATATAACATGTTATGCGTCATATTTTTTGCGATGTGGGACTTATCCGTTCAAACCACGCACCCACAATATGAGCCACCTAACAATTTCCACTTTGTTGAGCATTTCCTCAAACCTTTTAGGCGAGCATACTGAAGAAGCTCTACAGTTAGGTCGGGCTGCTTCCATTTCTTTATATGGTTAATTCACTTTAAGACGGGTACTTCCACACAAGTCATCTTGGAGATATCTTGAGTCCCCAACGCAATGGAGAAGGGCTGCAGTAACAATCCATAAATTAATCGTTTTGTATTTGAATATTTAAATAATGGGTTTTAATAACCAAATAAATATATTTTAAATATTAATTATTGATATTAAGATCATATTTCAATTTTGTTTACCAAAATAAATAGTTTAAATAAAAATACGACGAAAAAATGTTTTTCAAAATTTCGACTTTTCTAACTCAGAAAATCGTCAAAAACGTTGTGCACATTTTTGTATCACTCATACACTCATGCACACTCAATGCACATATGTCATGTGATAAGTTAATCAATGTGTTAGAGCTAATAATCAAGCTTATTTTAAAAATGAATCATGATTTGACATAAAATGCACAAAATATATTAAATTACCTTAGGAAATTAAAAAAAAACCTAACCATAACCTAAACTGCATGGGATAAGACCTAAAGCATGGTGTAGGTGGACCTAAGGGGAGGGTAACGTGTGTACATGGTGGGGTGGAGAGGCATGGCTGGCATGCAACATGATAACATTTATAATATTTAAATGTTTAAGTTAATCAATTTAATACTCCACTTCTTTGTCTATAAATACCCATCATCTTCACACAATTTTTACTTTGCACATTGGTTTACATCTTCATTTCTTATCTCTTCATATTCATGAACACTTCCATGGTTTCCAAGAGTGATCTCAAAATCAAAAACTAGTTTATACAGTCAAAAAAAACCAAGTTAAAACTCCATATATTCACATACAAACACTCCTATACCTAAACCAAAACCATTTCCACCTCAAGACACCAAGACCGAGCCCAAATATAGCCAAGGCCGAACCTAAGTCAGCCCAAGACCGAGCCCAAATATAGCCAAGGCCAAACCTAACTCAGCCCATTAAGGGCCCAAAACTCCAACCTAAGGTGTCGTAACGATAATTCATGAGTTCGGCAACTTGTCGTAGCGATCCGGTTAAGTTAGAATTGCTTTTGATGAGTAAAGCTTCCACCTTTGAACCATAAAATTTAAACTATATTCATGGTCATATTTGTAGCTTTTGAATGCTTATTATATAATTGTAATGATAGTTTGGTAGATGGTTTGTTTGGTTTGTTGCTTGAAAGTAAGTAGCTTCGGAAAGTTAGTAAACAAAACTTAAGTTATATGAAAATCTAGTAGTTAAATCAATCTCGTTGTATATAAACGGTTGATATATGTTGTATTATTGTAAGTCATCATGTATGTATGTGCATTCTCTTATCATGTGATGTGTGGTTGTGCTGCAAATGTCATATACTCAAATTTCGAACTGCCCGTATAATGATAGTCGCTATATCTACACTATTGAAAAATCACATTCTATCGAAACTGTTTGGTTTCATTATCATGCTTGGAATTATTTACAAGTTAAACAAGTTTTTGATTAATGATGTTTCCGAATATAATTAATTATTTTAATAATGATTATTTAATTAATTATTTAATTAATAAGGATTAAAGTTAATTAATTACTTATTAATGATGTGATTAAAGTTCCGAGAAGTTTCACAGAGTAAATGGCTTCTAAGAAATATATTACTAGAAGTATAGTCCAAGAGGGGTGCACCTTCTTGCTCATTGGTTGGAAATTTTCCTTTTTTTATTTGATTCGACCGTTCAAATTTATCTCCTTATTTGTACAGGAAAGAGTCAGTCACTCTTCGTGGTGTTTAATTATTTTTCCATTCTTTACCTTTGGATGCCGACATATGTGAAAGTAAACTCGTTGTGTTCAGCGGCGTAGTCTCACATGTTTGTGTTTAATTTTACACATTGTTTTTAAAAGTTTTACTCATACCAGACATATCGTCTGACCCGAGTTGTTTGTTACCATAAACTATCGGGTACTCATTTTATTTGAGTAGTTTTAAAAGTTTTACTCATACCAGACACGTCTTTGTTAGGCTCTTTTGAAGACGGCGTCCAAACAGGAGGCTTTTCATCTTCTTGGTTATCTATTCCGCTGTATTATCTAGTTTGTATAAGTGTATTATTTCAGCATATGTAAAGACATGATATTATAACTGTCTATGGTTGATTTGTAATAGTTTTGTGTAACTCTAATAACTCCCTATTAAAGAATAACCTGACGTGCTATTTATTGTTATGTTTTAATTAGCATTTTCGTTGTGAAATTTTCAATTCTATTATTTATTTCACCCCACGACGATTCATCTTTCTGATGCTTAGGCAACGGCGCATGAACACCGAGAATGTGTTAAGTGTCGTTCCTAGGGGTTAGAAAGGTGGGTCGTCACAGCTGCGTAACCATGAGTCCTCTTCTAGCAGTGGTTAAGGCTGCTTAACCATGTCTCCAACTTGATTAGTCATTCTTCGTTGCTCAAGCCTCAAAGAATCATGCTTCAGCCACTCTCGCGTCATATAATAGTCCCTAGAAACATCGGCTCCGATACCATATTAAGTTTCGACATTGCCGCACATTTGTGTCCTTACTCAGTGTCCGTATGACACGCATGCAAGTCATGTAAAGATACGGTAGAATATGAAGAATCACAAAGGTATTTATCTAAATTTGACAACGGTTAAAACAAGGAACACTGGTGAATCATATATAATCAACACTCTTAATAGTAGAGACTGAACATCATTGTTACAGAAAATTGAACGAATTTACCTGAGAGATTAAACTGAGATGTAAACGTAGTGATATTGTGGGCCCACCATCAATTATCATATATGTGTGTGTGCGCATGTGCTTGATGATCCATATTGATTTATGATTTTGAAAGGTTAGTTCTAAAATGATCATGTTTTTTGTGCAAGTAATCCTATTCCTAATAGCAAATTAGTTACGCCTACAAATTTTTGTTTCATTTTGAACTTTCTTGACACAAAAAGATGGAGAGAAATATCATAACAATCCAAATTTATGTGTGGATAACCCTTTTTTGATAGCAAGAATGGTAATTGTTCAAGCAAAACACTCATCATACTAACCAGTTGAGCTGGTGGTCCTTGATATGTGTGGATGATCTTGATAACAAATATATCATACCCAAAAAATTAGTTTCATTTAAAAATAAAAAAAAGGAATTAATTGACACTACAAAGGGGCTATATAAGAGTGGGCGACCAATGCAAGAATAATTGAATGGTGATAAAATTATCAAAGCCATATTTCAACTTAACAACATATAGATAGCTGTTTGACGCTGAAATCTTCATTTCAGCAAAGAAAGTTGATATTGGTATATAATATAATTCATTATCAAACATCAGTCTCATGCCCACTATATCATCATTTTTTAAAATAAGAAATACTAGACTTGGTAACTTGAAATTTTTTAAAATTTCAAATCAGATAATATGCCCTTGCCGATAATTCAAACTAAAATAACACATGCGCATATGATCATATTTGAACATCCAAACAAAGATAAGATACTCTGATTAGAAGGCTCACAAGTGAATTTCTTGTACAGAACACTGATATAACCAAGTAGTTCTTTGGCCGGTATATTAAGTTAAAATAATTATAGTTA
Organism: Allium cepa; assembly: GCA_030765085.1. Lineage (NCBI taxonomy): Eukaryota > Viridiplantae > Streptophyta > Magnoliopsida > Asparagales > Amaryllidaceae > Allium > Allium cepa. The sequence continues at coordinate 1,037,300,401 of CM060928.1, forward strand.
TAATGTCATAAAGTTACCCACATTTGCCTACCCATGGATCAATATTCAGACATATGTAAAGAAAATCAAAAACAGTTAAAAGGGCTTACTTAAATTTAACACGTGCCTGGACATAGCACTCCATTCGAATCAATGCATGACCCCAAGCATTCCAAACAGGAAACGCATCAATCTGAAGGATCAGGCGAATACAACTTGAATAACTTGAACGCAGAAAAGATAAAGGTCTAACCATTATTGACTGCTGAAGAAACTACCATTACCTTGCACTTCTTACAGGTATAGATAGCCATGCTATACCTTTCCTCTTCGACTAATCTATCGCGTAGCTTTTCTGATGATTCTTTATCAGCAATGTCATCAAGGGATGCAACAATTCCAGATCCTAAAAGACTCTGGAGAAGTTCAGCGCATCCTAACCATGTATCAACCTGTGAGAGATATTCGGACACGTCATCTGGGCACGAACTGCTCACACTCGAGCTTCCAGTATCAGAAATTTCATCTGCATCCTTATTTTTGCCGGAATTGCTTGATGAATCACTAGTTCCAGTAAGTTTTCTCAGAAGACTTTTGGCATAAGATAAGGCCTGAAGAATACATCTTTTCAAATGATCTATCTGAATTGTAACAGAATGATAAATCGTCGTAGAAGAAAACTAAGTATTGCCTGTACAAAGGTTTCGGTAGCATGATATGCTCGGCCCATGGCTTCCATAGATGCGTTTAGAGGTAAATGCTGGGAGCTCAGCACGTTCTTCATCTGAGTAATGCATAATTCCAACGAACCTTTGGCCGACACTAACTCATCAGAACACAAGGAAAGAAGGGCCTACAATTTGAAAGCAAAATCCACACAATTGGAAAGCACGTTACACGCATAAAATTCACACATGCTAGATTTAAACAGCGTTTTTCAAACCAATACATGATGACATGCACCTATGTGAGTTTATAACTTGTAAGCTCAAATAAAAGAGTAGCTTAAAAATATTTTAGCTACCACTTATTTTGCTAACAAAAAGATCTGCGGTTTGCGGAGTGTGATATAACAATTAGTCTATCTGATTTACTTTCATAATAGTATATATATTTGTATGTTTGAATATAAAGTATGGTGGTTTAAAAGAAGAAAAAGGGGTGAAACCACATGTTTATAATATTTTGAATCTATAATCAGTTATCAACTAATATTAAGAGTAATGACACCTAAACCAAATCTTTGAATTGCACCTTAAACAAGCCGAAAGCTTCGAAGGTTTTTTAAACACTTACTACTGTTTGTAATTTTAGTTAACTTACCTATCCATGAAATTGCTGAATACAAAAAAGTGAGAATATAGCCCGTAGTACAGTTACCTTAAAAAGGGTTATATCCGGAGAAGTTTCATATTTGTGAGAAGCACGAACAGTGTTATCTTTAGTTGAATTTCCAGTCAGCACCCACTCTTCGACAATAGGAACAAAAGGAAGCCGCTCTTGTCCATCAGCTATAACAGGATGCTCCTCTTGGATGCCTGTCATTGCATCCCAAGTAACCCTTTCAGAAGCTTCAAGACCTGAGCTTTTTCTTTTACGATGACCGTCTTTTGGGCTACTTTTTCCTCCACTATCACGATTCCAAGAAAATGCTCTACGAGCTTCTCTTTGTAAATTGCCTATGCTTTGTGTAAAGTTTGACCTCGTCGTCATGCTGCTTGTTTTATTTTTTTGCTTTGGCCTTGATCCAGATATAGATATCCGTGGCTCTCTGGGAGCAGAAGTAACATTGACAGCAATTGCTTTTGATGCATACGTAATTATCATGTCATTATTTCTCAAAGAAGGAAATTCTTTCATAATCTGCGTAAAATTGCATGGACGATAGTCAGTATGATACTGAATAGTAGTCATTTTGTACCAGAGATGCCCATGACAGTACACAGATAACAATTTTGGGTCAGAAACAGAAGCCAAAAAAGTGATGATGTTAACAGAGATAACAGTGAAACAAAACCAAAAACAAAAGAAGTAGACACACAAACACAATTCACACCAGTCGACAATGATCTCAAGATTCTCGACAGAGCATTAATATATTTTACCTTCTTAACTGTTCAAGATTCCAACAATTTATTATCAATTTTAAGTCGACATTAAAAATTCACCAATCACAGATTGAATTAGACCAGTTTATGATTGGCACAAGTAAAGAGAACTAAATGATTTACAGATCACACAGAAAACATATATTAGTTAATAAGATTTATGAAATAACTGATACATTTTCAGATAAATTATTATGAATATGTAATATAGCTGCTAAAGGGGGTACCTATGGAGAGGATACCATGATAGCTATCCATGCTAACCGAACCTGGCATGGCTCTGAGAAGATATCTGAATGCGCTTATATTTACAATTTTGCTGGATACTGTATGGATTAGGACATTATTTGAAGCCATTTACATAATCGAAATTTTCATCAATTTAAGGAAATTTTGTCGAATTAGACCAGTTTGTTAAAAAAAAAATCCATGTTTATGCAGTTTCAAACAATATTACAAGTATATGTCACTTCTTGCCACATCAGCGCCTAACTGGACTAAGCACATTTCGAAATTTCGGATTAATTCCTCTTTGTAACGAGTTAGCGAAATTTCAAATATCGCCTGTCGTTTCCTTATTCGCCCATCACGAGTCTGCTTCATCATCATGGCTGCACCATACTATCTCTTCCTCTGCTTTTAATATTTTATACGAGATTTTGCCAAATTAGGCCAGTTTTTATAAAATAATCGTATTTATGTCAGTTTCAAACAATATTACAAGTATAGACCACTTTTGCCATACCAACGGCCAGCTGGACTAGGCGCATTTTGAAATTTCGCATGTTGGTGATTTTTCAAAATTCGCCTTCGTTTAATTCCTCTTTGTAACAAGTTAGCAAAATTAAAAATATCGCCTGTTGGAGAATTTTGAAAACGCGTCTTTGTAAATTTCCTGCTAACTGGTTTAAAGTAGGAAATTTACAAAGGCGCATTTTCAAAATTTCCAAGCAGGCGATATTTAAAATTTCAAAATGCACATTCACCGTTTTGTCTAGCTAAGCGCTGATATGGCTAGAAGTAGCATATACTTATAATATTGTTTGGAACTGGCCAAAATATGAAATTTAAAAAAATAAATTAAACACTAATTTGGCAAATTTCCTCAATTTAATAGTTTAATATATCAACTATAAATAACTTTAACAAACTAGAATAGTCTCTGTGTGTGTCTTCCAATTATGTTAATTGATTTTTCTACCGAGATGCAAGCATTCTTCTCAAAAATTAGAATACGTTGTATTGTCAAATTTGAACACTAAAACCCCATTTCTTTGCCAAAGGGTGGGCTATAAAGGCAATGTTCCAATATTTAAACAATGAATAAGCATTTTTGTTGGAGGTAAAAAAAAAAAAAAAAAAAAAAAACAAATGGGGCTTAAACGCCCCAACAGACCCAATCTACAGCAAAGGATGGCCTCAAAAATGTTTCAATATCCACAATCCTTTGTACGTCTTTGCATGGTTTAGTACTAGCTTGAAGGATTCAAGTTCCAAGATTTTTTTAAAAAATAAAAATAAAAATTGCACCATCATTTCAACTGAAAAAAATGTGGCAGAAGCTTTAAAATTAATAGAAAGGGGAGTCCAGAATTCAATTTACTAATATTTAAGGAAGGAAAAAGCAGGAGGCAGAAATAAAACATGCCCTAAGAATATAAAGTTTAAGCTTGATAAAAAAAATGAAAAATAAAAAAGAAACAGAAGAAGAAGCAGCAGCAGCATGGACTACAACGCCCCAACAGACCCAATCTACAGCAAAGGATGGCCTCAAAAATGTTTCAATATCCACAATCCTTTGTACGTCTTTGCATGGTTTAGTACTAGCTTGAAGGATTCAAGTTCCAAGATTTTTTTAAAAAATAAAAATAAAAATTGCACCATCATTTCAACTGAAAAAAATGTGGCAGAAGCTTTAAAATTAATAGAAAGGGGAGTCCAGAATTCAATTTACTAATATTTAAGGAAGGAAAAAGCAGGAGGCAGAAATAAAACATGCCCTAAGAATATAAAGTTTAAGCTTGATAAAAAAAATGAAAAATAAAAAAGAAACAGAAGAAGAAGCAGCAGCAGCATGGACTACATGAGGTGGTATGGTCTAAATCTCTCCAATTAAAACTTATTCATATCTGTGTAAATTAGTTAAGATTAAATGGTGGGTTACATAAGGTAAACTGGAGCGTATACTATGATGAATACTTTCGGATGCGTTAGTGTAATATCCACATCCAAAATCATTTTCGGATATCGAATATTTGCGATAGAGATGGATATCGGATAATTATCCTATCCGCCAACGATCGACAAATCAAGAAAAATAGAAATTTTGGCTTAGCATAATTTTTTTTCCATCTCGTTAATTATAAAAATATGAAAACTAAACAAATATGATGATAATAACTAGTTTTGAGTAGTTAATATGCATTAAATGCATATAATATAAACTATTAACTTAATAAAATAATAAATACATGTACTTCACCGTACTAAAATAATAAACAATAATCTTGACAGAAACTGGACGGATAATTTTTGGATAAAGATGCCTTCTTATCAGCATCTGCATCCCTTTTTTCTGGAAATCAGATATTTATCCGCTTTTCGGATACTTATCAAAATTCACTTGAATATTTTCCCATGATGTTTAAATATCAATTTTAAAGCTCTTTAAACAGATTTCAATTTGGTGAGTAGCATTTGAATGCTAGATATTCATTTGGACCACCAGGCTTGTCAAAGATAATTACAAAGTACCAAAAAACAATGCTATAACTAAAATAACATCTTAGAGTGAAAAGCATCATATTAAATGAAGCTAGGAAATAAATTCTTCTGATATCTGTAACAATATCATGTTCCCATCAATTCATGTTTAGATGTCTGGTTATTTCTACTAACTGGGCAACTGCCATTGTTTCTTACAAATTCACTGAATTTCGTCATATTCAAACATTGTCTGACCGCCTCGATAGAAATATTACTTTTTTATTTTGCAAAAAACAAACGGATTGCAATTACTGACAAGCTCAAATGAGAATTGGCATGAAATTAACTAAAAAATGAGTGATTCAAAATGGATCAAGATTAAAAATGGTGACCGCAGATGAATATGCACAAACATGTTTTCATTGACAAATATTTAAGGATTTATCCAGTAACATAAAATGCCCCTTTGTCTCATGAATAAATGAGACTCAAATTTTAGCTCAATGTAACTGCATATGAAGCTCGAGGTCATCTAAATCAACAATAATATTTATCGTATTTCAGCGTCCATCCCCACACAAAAATGGGTGACTTTAAAGAAAGTTGTATTGGAGAATCTCCGTTGTCACTCAACTAGCATGTCCAAACTCATTTCAGTTACGACCACTATCAAATTCTGATTGAGGAAATGTTGCAATTAAACTGATGAAAGGTAATAATAACAATTGTCTACATACTCTTGCTGGAAGGAACCATGTCCGCCTATAGGTACTATAATACAAGCCAGGTACAACACTAAAAATATAGATTGTATTTGATCGGTTCAAATCTGAAAATTAAGTTCAACTTGAATATTTTTAGAAGTTCGAACATAGTATTACCAAAGCAGCAGTCTGAAGTTGCTTCATCATTAATAGGACTTCAATGATCAAATGAGGATGTTCATGCAACCCAGAGCACCTTTGTTGAGAAGGCAATGGCAATAAAGCTAGAACTCGAAGGCCAAGTGCCCATGAGTTCAGCCTTGAAACCTCAGCATCTGACAAATTACCAACCCTCCTCTTAAGGAAAAAATGAACCTGCATCATACAACAAATAATCATTTTAATCAAGAAACCTATGCAGGGCAAGAATTTATCAACAAGAAGAAAATGGGCTCTCTGTGGGTTGTTTATCAATATAGTTGCTTGACTGACAAATTTTAACCGATTAGTAAATTGATAGATCATTTAAGAAAAGGTAGATAAGTTGCCATCCAAGAGACTGCAGTCCCAGTTTCTTCACTGCAAGGAATATGAGTATTTACAAGAAGTTGCTTTGAACGTAAATCTGGTAATAATTGCATAGCTCCAATAGCAACAGGTAATGCATCATCTGAAGCACGCAGTGAAGAAAGAAATCGTGAAGCTTCAGCAGGACCCCCACCATTTAGAGGATCTGCAGTAAGCAACTTCACTAGCTGCCTCCCTTGCAATTCTCTTCGAAGATCTATTGACAAGGATGCGCTTTCAGCAACTTCTAAAGCTGCGGAAACAGCGCCTTTACCAGCTAACCTTAGCGCCAATCCTTCGGGGTCTGCCTTACATTCTGCTTCAACCTGGCATCATAATTTCAAACACATTGATAACCTGACATGTAAGGTAATTTGCAAAGAGAAAATAGTAACTTCTTTGCCTGTTATTCTACATTACTCTTAGATGCCCAAATGATTTCAAGAGCTGCATTGTGGAAAATGCTATTTCTAACACAAATTTTTAGATATATACACCAAGGTTTGATCATTTCATTTCGGTTTCAGCAGGGACCAAAACGAAATCAAACCAAAACTCTGGTTCAATAAAAAGAACTGCTGAACTTCGAATTTCACAAAGGAAACTCATTAAAAAGAATTAGTTTAAGTTTCAAATATACAAATATTCAAAATTTGAAATTTTAAGAAACAAGTGCTTAGCAAGTTGGAATACCAAGCCTAGGAACGTAACATAATTGGATAATGTCACTTAAATCAAGTAAAACATATCATGTTTGGATCAATTCATTTTCATATTGCTTAAACTCCAGTAATAACAACAATTTTTTAGTCGGAAAATATCCAACTCTATGAAGTTTATAAATTCTATGATATGCATGCATTTTTGAATATCCCCAATCATCTAAGTATATATATTGCATTATGAATATTTGCCTAAGAAGTGATAAATTGAATGCACTGACAAATGGAAATAAATAACTATAACTTTTTTCTTTCAATAGTATAATAACCAAATCTACGACAAGTTAAATAAAAGTTATGTTAACGTTGTAAACAAAAGTGAAATGGTTCATCATAGGTTCATATAATGGTGCATCACAGATTCATAATTTGTCCACAGAATTTATGATGGCAACAAAAAATAAAAGGAGCATATAACTGAATGCATAACTCAATCAAGAGTTTAGGCTTACAAATCATATGTCTAAGCATAAAAAAATCACTGATATAATACTCAACGCCTGATTGGTATACTGTATCACAAAATGCGAGCCAATGTTTCAACGCATAACAAATTGTTTACAGTTCCACAAGGTCAGCCCTTGTGCTTGGCAACCTGGGCAACAGCCAAGGGCCCATTTTTCCAAGTAGCCCTTGTATATGCTACTATATATCATTACTAACAATTCATTACTCCATTTTCAATTTTTCTTAGTTACACCATTTATATATTTTGTATGTTTTCTCAGTTAAAATTTTAAGAAAAAAATCGATACTTAAGTATCACTCTCGTTTTAAAAAAAAAAAAATTTGAAATTTTAACTTAGAAAACATAAAAAATATATAAATTGTGTAACTAAGAAAAAATTGAAAACGAAGTAATGAATAAACATTTTTTAGTGTTACAAATATTTATAGTTAATCGGTATTGTTCATTTATATTTTATTTTTCAATTATAGATAAATTATACATTTAGTTTCAATAAAATTAAATAAATATAAGTGTAACGATATAAAAAATAATTAAAGAAATCTGAAACCGGATTTGGAACCATAATTCCCAAAATTGACGAATTAGATCGAAATTCCTAAAATTACAAAAGATCGAAAACAAGATCTCAAACCTTAATAGACACGCACACATATATGCATATATATAGTCGAACAAAATAGCATCATGTCCTTGACAGACCCTACAAATTTAGAAAATGATACTAGAATACAATGATTGTTTCTTATAAGTTATACCTCTTGCCAGCTTTTGTAGCTGTCATCCGCTTTCATGATATGGTTGTATCTCTGCAAAGCCTCCCTCATCTGTAAAACCTAATAAGAAGGAAGAACTTGTTAAATAGGGCCACTTAGATTTTAAAAGGAATGAAAAGATAAAAAATTATTGTCAGTAAAGAACCACTTAATTAATAGTAATGGTAGATACCTCATCCCTGACAAAATCTCCCTGTGGCAGGTGGCAACTGCACATGGTAAGGACATCTATAGCAGCATTTAACTCCCAACCGTGCAGATACCTGTGATTGAATATATTTATACATTCAGTGTATTTTAAAGTTCGATATATATACATCAAAAAAGTAGAAAAAATACAATCAATCATAAAATCCAAAGCTAAATGATACTGATAGAATCATAGTAATGATGCAAATAATATGCCAAATGATAATAAATAATGTATAACAGACAGTATTATGTGGAGAATGCAATTAGTTAATAAAACAAAAGGGATAGACTGCATGCCAAAATATGGAATTGTAGATGCATTAGTCACCAGGTTTGGCAATGAATGCTTGCTTGCATTACTCAGTCACCCTCACAACAAAAGCAAGGTAATCAACGAAATCGATATTGCTTTAATACAAACTGAGAGTTATGCCACATACATGTCATACACTCCGTAGCCCTTGTTCTAATTTCTATCTATAGGGAACGGTTTGAAAAGAAGAATAGATAGGAGCTAAATTATTCGAGGAAGATGCTGTAGTTTTTTGTTAAATGTTTATTCATATATAAGTATGTTCTATGAAACATCTTTAAGAAGATGATTCGGTAGGAACAAAAGTATTTGAGGATGTCATAAATTAATTGTTAAATGTTTACTAACATAAATACATTTTATTAAACATCAATTGTAATAATAAGCTATGGAAAAATCGTATGGCACATAAAAAAAATTGAAGTTGTAACTGATGATACATACTTGAGAGCAAGTCTTGCTGCCAACTGTTTATCTTTAAGCCGTAGACAATACTGCCAGCTCATGCTTGCAATATTGCAGTGATCATTCGAATGTCCAGGATTTGTGTTATTTTCCTCTTCATGTTCAACAAGTAACTGGAGTAACTGGTCAGATGCTCCACTGGAAAGACAGCGATCAGAAAGTGCAAGTGCATCCATAAGTTTTCCTTCATTAATTAACCTGTAAATACGGAAAAGGGAAAATTCGGTGCAACTCTGTTGTGAAGTGAGCAGAAAAAAAATATATTTTTGTACTCTTCAAAATACAATTAAGACTGTCAAATGGTTAGCATTCTGGAATACCTCGCAACAGCTTTTTCGTAAGGCCCTTCATTCTCCCAGTCAAAAGAAAGAAAAGCAGTTGCATTAACTTCTAGAGTTTCTAATTTTGGTGACTCTTGCAAAGGTTGAAAACCATGTAGGCCTTGAGTACGAAATTCTGAGGAGGGGAAGGGAGTATTTCCACTAATACCAATGTCATCTGCTTCCGATTCAGTGTCACTTTCAGGCTCACGTGAACGCTTGACAAGAATTTTCTCTTTTAAATTAGGAGAGGCATCTTCATTCTTGCTTTTATCAGATACTGCAACCTCAGAAACCCTATGTAGGTTTGATTGCATTTGAATCCATCGGTTCAACGTAGGAAACCTAAGGTATATAAATAGTGAGATACTATGATCTAAAACAGATTGCACCCTAGTTTCCATTGTATTTTACTATGTATGACACTAACCTTAGGATTTTCACCACAATAAACACAACTTCTGCCATTTTTTTTTTATATTGCACACTTTCATTGAATATTGTCTTACCTCTTTCGTGCAGTTTTGTATAGGCCTGTCAATGGGTATCCGAAATATCTGAAATTTGACTGCATCCGTATCCGAAAATCGGATAAATATTCAATATCCAGAAAAAGGGATGCGGATACGAAGGTATTCATATCCGAAAATTATCCATTTGATTTTTGGCAAAAGTATAATTAATATTTTGAGTATTTTAATACAAATATGGACGTGTTTATTTTTTCATTAAGCTAATAGTTTGTATTATATGAATTTAATGCATATTAATTGCTCAAAACTATTTATTATCATTCTATTTGTTTATTTTTCACACTTTGATAATCAATGGACTGAAGAAAAAAATATGCTAAACAAAAAAAAAAATTCAATTTATATTTCTCAATTTATCGATCGTTAGCGGATAGGATAATTATCCGATATCCCACGGATGCAAAAATGATTTTGGATGCGGATGCGGATATGGCACTATCCGTATTCGAAAGTATCACTATACAGGCCTAGTTTTGTAAATTAAACTACCAAAATGCCCTATAAATGTATGCTACTTAAGATAAAGAGTCGACAGGTTGCACTATTTTGGTGAAAATGACAGGCTCGTGCTATTCTTATAATTTTTGAAAGGAATAACAATTTAATAATGTCCACTGATTATTCGTTAATCATTACCTCTCAGATTGATCAAGAGCAAACTCATAAAATAACCTTTCTGCATCAGGTTCTTGCAGAAGTGCATCATTTGAATTGGAAGCAGAGACCTCAGTAGCTGATAAAATACTGCTTCCAAAGACACATGCTAGAACAGCCCGAACAGGAGAAAGTTTAGCCAAGTGCTTTACTATATTAAGTTGAAGAGGATATAAAGGGGTCCCAGAGGCCGATGAGAATGAATTGTGCAAATTTCCCTTGCTGAAAGAGATTTTATTTTCTAAGCTAGTCATGGATAAAGTAGGTAAAATGGGAACACAAGCCCAGCCATTTCTGGAACGAGGAGAATATACAGGCGGCACACAAGCTGATATAACTTCATGCACAAAATCCACCGACATAATATCGGCGACCTTTGCAGCTGCATCAGTGCTTCCTCGTTCAAAAACGAGACTAGTTAAAAGCTGCAAGTTGAATATTACTTAGTAATGAATTGGAACTTCGCTAATTACAGGTACTGAACTTATCTGACGTAAGTTTATTGCAAATCCAATGATGATATTTTCTAAGCATGCTGCATGAGAAGTATACAAGGAAGCATAATAAATGTGTATGACTGTCCCAGTAGCAAATGTTCAGGCATAACAGAGGCATGCAAATTAAGATGTGAAACGGTAAATCGTTAATTTTACCCTCCCTCCCCTCCCCCCCTCCCTCTGTAAATGCGTTTGTGAGTGTACACACATGACACATAAGATGTAGGTTTGAGAAATGTAATGACAAATTTTTTTCTAAAATTTTGCACAGTGAAATAAGTGAAATACTATGGAATCGGCATACAGTACACTTACCTGGCTCAACCAACGTACCAAGGAACACAAAATGTGACACAGAAAAACTGAGACTACATACTTGCAATTAAATAAGAATATTAACATGAAAATGAATTAATGTAGGTGTTGTCAAAGGAACTTACATCTTTTGGCCATTCGTAAATAAGAGAGAAAAAGTTAAAATCATGAGTTGTGTCGACTCCATCGACAATGTCACCAATGGTTGCAATATAGATTATAAAAGTGGAAAGATACGTAGCAGACTTTGACACTATGGAACCAAAAATACTTTTCGAATCTTTCAGCTCAGGACCAGTAATTTCACTTGTATGCTCTGCACCCACTTGATTAGCGGGTGATGGTTTTGCAGACTTGATTCCTAGTCCAAGAACAATGCCTTGCTCATGAGTTAAAAGAGCTTTATCATCATAGATGAATCCATCTCCTTTTCGATAAGTAGTATCTGCATCCTCATCAGCAAGGGCCCTTGAAAGATTATGAAGTTTACCTATATTTTACAGGAGATAAGATATAACTGTAGGCTTTGTTCATTTAAGACTCTTAAATCATGTATGTTTCAACAATAATTATTCAAATATCAGAAATTACCATCAGAACCTAAAACAATATTATTCAACTTGTAACTGAGCATAATACTCTACTGTAAAGGTATATTTGTTAATGCTAAAACAGTGAGAAATGAACAACATATTTCCTGAAAAACCGTATCTTCCATATACCTAACCATAAAAATGAAAAATTACCACTCAAAAATTGTCGCTTTCCTTTGTGAGCATCATCAATCATCTGATGTAAAATAGTTAAAGCACGCTGTCTTTGGCTTTGCTTGCTAGGTTCATATGATGACAAAACAGTCATTTCTTCAGAAAACATCTCCTGAAGTGTTGGGGCATTTTCCTAATTAAATGTTCAAAATTATGAATAAGCTGCATGACAATAAGGTGACCGTACAGTTTACTCTGATCACACAGTTTACAAAGTTTCAAATGTACACACACTCGTGTGTGTGTGTGTGTATGTGTATGTGTATGTGTATGTGTGTATGTGTATGTGTATGTGTATGTATGTGTATGTGTGTAATGAAAATTCAAAATATTGAAACAAGTATGTACTACATAGCAACAAAAGGTTGTATTACAGTCTAAATGCTATTTTAAGTGTTAGGCAAAGTAACACAATAGATCAGTCACCTCGTATGTGGAGCTCAAACAATGCTTTGTTTTCAAGCAATAGTTATAAAAATCACATGTATACAAGCCAATATATGCTTTAGAAAAAATTTCAGACCTTCAATCCAGCATTTTATGCATGAAAACAACGATAAAAATCAAATCAACCATAGAATATAAAGAATCATAAATCCACTTTTAATCCAAAATTTAGCTTTTAGAATTGTTTCTTTAAAAGTATACAACACAATTGTAAATATTTCTTCCAGATTGAACTCTTTTCAAAACTTCCATTGAAACAAGCAAGACGACAACAAATTAAAAATGGAAATATCACTTAATCTAAATGTTGGGAAAAGTGATCACAATTAAGCATGCTCAAATGCAAATTTCCCTGCTCAAGTGTTGAAAGTGAAGCGATAAAGTTGAGTTTATCGCTCAAGTGTTTGCTTAAACACCTAAGGACGGAGATGGATGTAATCTTTAGTCAATCAAGGCAAAGACCGTAACTGAGGTTTTATATGCATGATACCCTTCTTTTTAGCACCTCTTTAGCATATCATATCAGATTTTCAGTAACAGATTTTAAATGCAACAAAATTTGAAGATGCTTATCAAGGTTTCATTTCATTTCACCAAAAGATAAGAATAATCAGAAAAAATAGCCTATTCAAAATTATAAGCGAATATTAAAAACTACTTTAACTGCAGTATTAGTCGTCAAAACATCTATTCTAGCTGTGGGTTTGCATTGTATCAAAAATATTAGATGAGCCCAATTGTTGTAGAAATCATATTAACTACAGCACGAACATACTTGATGTAAATTTGAAATAGTGTTGCACAAAATAAGGGGTAAGAATAAAGGTTCGAGAACTCGGTTTCGCTCATTTGAAAAAAAAATTGGTTTCGTTAAATTTTGAAATTTTTGAAATTTGCGGTTTTAGTTTTGATTTCTGTCCCGGTATCGCACTTCTGTATTTTTAATGAAAAAGTAATAATAAACGTTATAAATAAAATACAAAATATAGTCTAAACATTGATTTTAGCCTAAAAAAACAATTAATATAATGAACATTGAATTTACACACATAATAAACAGTACCGGTACCTGTTGACCCGAAGGACCCAAATAAGGTGTTGAATGTGGGTTCACAGCTTAATGTGTCAATTCAGAATATCTTGATATCTTTCCTGAAAGCAAATCTGGATGTCTTCGCTTGGACTCATGCTGATATGTGTGGAATATCTCCAGAAGTTGCAGTACACGCTCTGAATGTTGACCCAAAGTTTACACCAGTAAAACAGAAAAGAAGAATCCAAGGTCCAGAAAGGTCAGCAGCATTAAAAGAGTAAATTGATCGACTCATGGAAAATAAATTCATCAAAGAATCTACATATCCGAATTGGGTTTCAAATCCTGTGCTGGTTAAGAAAGCTAATGGAAAATGGAGAGTGTGCATCGATTTTTCAGATCTGAACAAGGCCTGCCCCAAAGATTGCTTCCCTTTATCCAGGATCGATCAACTAGTAGATGGAACAGCGGGGCATGAATTGTTATCTTTCATGGATGCCTACTCCGGATATAACCAGATCATGATGCATGAACCGGATCAGGAGGACACGAGCTTTATCACCGATGTTGGTCTTTATTGCTACAGAGTTATGCCCTTCGGATTGAAAAATGCAGGGGCAACCTACCAAAGACTTGTTAATGCTATGTTCAAACCGCAATTGGGCAAAACTATGGAAGTCTACGTCGACGACATGTTAGTAAAGTCTAAGAAAGCAGTGGATCACATTGAACACTTAGCAGAAATGTTCGCAGTCCTCCGGAAATACAGAATGAAGCTTAACCCTCTGAAATGCACGTTTGGGGTCGAGTCCGGAAAGTTCTTAGGGTTTATCGTCAGCGCTAGGGGCATTGAGGCTAGTCCAGCTCAAATTACTGCCTTAAAAGAAGTTAAAGCTCCTAGAACGAAGAAGGAATTGCAAAGTCTGAACGGAAAGGTCGCCGCCCTGAGTCGGTTCATTTCCAAAGCTACTGATAAATGCATCTCATTCTTTGACGCTCTGAAGAAAGGAAAGAAGAACTTTGAATGGACTCCCGAATGCCAAAAAGCCTTTGATGAATTGATCCGTCATATGGAAACGCCTCCAATACTTTCTAGGCCAGGCAATGGTGAGGATCTTCTTATATACTTGGCAGTATCATCTCATGCTCTAAGTGCAGCGTTGATTCGGGAAGACAAAAGGATTCAACATCCAGTTTACTATATCAGCAAAAGACTCACTGGGGCAGAGCTGAATTACTCCAAGTTGGAAAAACTCGCCTATTGTCTACTAGTTGCATCAAGGAAGTTGAGGCAATATTTCCAAGCTCATCCTATCAGAGTACTCACCGATCAACCTCTAAAGCAAGTCCTGTTTCGCCCTGAAACTTCGGGTCGCCTTCTAAAGTGGAACATTGAACTCAGTCAATATGACATCACTTATCACCCCCGAAAAGCAATCAACGGACAAGCTTTAGCTGATTTCATTGCAGAATTCACAGAGAAAGGTAATGGTGAGGAAGAAGCGATCAATGATTCCCCAATCCAGTGGAAGTTATATGTTGATGGCGCAAGAAATGACTACTGTTCTGGAGCAGGGGTGGTACTTGAAACTCCTGAAGGTCGGTCATTATGCTATGCACTAAGATTGGAATTTCCTTCAACAAACAATGAAGCAGAATATGAAGCTCTTATCGCAGGACCGAAAATCGCTAAAGAACTAAACATCCGAGCATTACAGATCTTTAGTGATTCTCAGCTTATTGTATGCCAAGTCAAGAAGGAATTTCAAACGAAAGGGGGAAACCTGCCCGCTTACTTGTCAAAGGCTTGGGAACTTCTGTGTGAGCTCGATCACTATTCAATAAGCCACATTCCTCGGGAAGAGAATATGAAGGCAGATTCCCTCGCAAAGTATTCAAGTTCTGGTGAAGCTCAACTATTAGGATTAGTCCCCGTAGAAGTCCTTTCAGCACCAAGTATAGACGAGATGGATATTGACTGGATTATGAATGTATCTCAAGAACAAGAGTCATGGATGACTCCAATACTGGACTACCTACTCAGAGGTTCTCTGCCAGAAAATTCGAGAGAGAGACAGAAGCTACTAAGGAAAGCCTCTCGCTATGTAATTCAGGATGGCCGATTATACAGATGGGGATTCTCAATGCCATTGCTTCGATGTGTATCCAGGGAAGAGTCCAAAACAATCCTAGCTGAGGTACATGGAGGAGAATGTGGTGATCATTCAGGTGGCCAAACATTAGCAAAGAAAATTCTCCGATACGGATATTTTTGGCCAGAAATTAATCATGATGCTGCAAGCTATTCCCGAAAGTGTGACAGATGCCAAAGATTTGCCAAAATTCCTAGAGCGCCTTCAACTGAACTCACACAAATGGTCAGTCCATGGCCGTTTGCAATTTAGGGAATGGATCTCATTGGGCCGCTACCGACTGCCAAATCAGGGATTAAATATGATATTGTTGCAGTTGATTATTTTACTAAATGGGCTGAAGCTGAACCATTGGCTACTATCACCTCTAAGAAGATGATAAGTTTCGTGACCAAGAATATCATTTGCAGGTATGGTGTGCCTCAGAAAATAATCACAGACAATGGTACTCAGTTTGAAAGCGAGGAATTCCAAGATTTTTGCAAGCAATTCAAAATCCAGAAAAGCTTTTCAGCAGTTGCTCATCCGCAGGCAAACGGGCAAGTGGAAGCAGTAAACAAGATCATCAAATCAACCATCAAAAAGCAACTTGAAAGAGCAAAAGGTGGTTGGGTCGATAAGCTACCACTTGCACTATGGGCATACAGAACCACTCACAAAACTGCGACTGGGCACACTCCTTTCTCATTAGCATACGGATCGGAAGCAATGATCCCGGTAGAAACAGAGGTTCCTTCACACAGAAGGATCCATTTCAATCAAGCAGAAAATGAAAGGCTACAGCTTGAAGCGCTAGACTTCCTTGATGAAAAAAGAGATGAAGCTAATCTCAGAATTGCAGCTCATCAACAAAGGATAGCCAGACATTTCAATTCCAAAGTTCGCCAACGCAGCTTTGAGATTGGAGATCTAGTCCTGAAGAGAATTATGACAGCAACAGGTGTGTTTGGGCCAAATTGGGAAGGACCATATGTCATAGGTCAGAAGCTTCTTGACGGCACATTCAAACTCACTACTGTTGAAGGAGATCAAATTCCAAGGGCATGGAACAGTAATCACTTGCGTCCATACTTTACTTGAAAATTTTGTTGAAATATTGTAAAAAGAGTTGCGAATGTATGATTCTTGTAATTGAAAGCAATTGTAAAACTGATGCAAGTGAATAATGAAAAAATATAAAGTGGATGTAGGCCCAAATTCCTGGCCGAACCACTATAAATCTTGTGTTCCTTATTATTATTACATGTTTGCTTTATTTTCGATATAAAAGTACATAAAATGTATTGCTGAAATGTCGATTTGAATTTTTGCAGACAATGGAAGTGAAACTTGCACATAAAAAGACCAAGTGATTCTCGCCAAATTTCAAGTCACAGGAGCCCTGAATTCAAATCCTAGATAGGAAGTACTTCAATTGAACGGTCTATGATTTCGACAGAAACGGGTCTTTGCTAATAAATTAAGATCATTTGAACAAACAAACATCCAATTAAAAAGCTAGTGCTCGTTCTAACGAAATTGCCTGACAATGAAGCACACTTCCTTGGATTAAACAAGTTACTTGTAAAAAAAAAAAAAAAAAAAAAGGGGCAGAGGATCATTGAAAAGGCATAAGCAAGTGAACAGAGGAACAACCAAAGCCATCATCGGCAGCACAAGTCCTCTTCGGAGGCACAACTCTTCGGAGGATAAAGACCTCTAATGGGTCATACGCCACAAAAAAGAAAGTTCTCTACTCAACAAAAAAGATTGGAGGAGTCATGACCCTCCAACCATGAGAGAGTAACTTCCAGGCGATGAAAACCCTCTCTGAGGCGCATTTCACCAGGAGTTGAAGTGTCATGACCGCTCTTCGGGATTTCACTTCACCAAAGTTGAAATGCAAACAAAATAAAAGCCCTCTTCGGAGGCCCATTTCACCAGGAGTTGAAGTGTCATGACCGCTCTTCGGGGTTTCACTTCACCAAAGTTGAAATGCAAACAAAATAAAAGCCCTCTTCGGAGGCACATTTCGCCAGGAGTTAAAGTGTAACAACCGCTCTTCGGAATTTCACTTCACCAAAGTTGAAATGCAAAACAAGATAAAGACCTTCCTGGAAGCCCATGTTTCACCGAGATTGAAATAAAACTTCCAAGTGTCGAAACGTGAAAAGGCTTTCCTCGAAGGCACAACTCTTTGGAGGTACACGTTTCACCAAGATTGAAATAAAACTTCCAAGTGTTGAAACGTGAGAAATCCCTCCTCAGAGGTACAACCCCCTCCCGGGGACACAATTAAAAAGAAAGACCTCTTCAGAAGCCCACGCTTCACCGAGATTGAAATAAAACTTCCAAGTGTTGAAACGTGAAAAAATCTCTCCTCAGAGGCACAAATTTTTATTTAAAAAAAAAGAGAAAAATCCTCATCAAGAGCGTACTTTAACTTTCAAAGGAAGAGCGATTTACCTATTCTAAAAAAAAAAGGGGGGGGGAAGAAAGTTAAAGTACATTCAGAGGTCCGCTTTACCACATAGAAGAATTCACTTGGCAAAATATATACATACGCAAAAGGAAAAAGTGATTTCTTCGAAGGACAAAGCGTAGAAACTTATATGAAGGAAGTTGCACTCTACGAAAATTCTCTTCGAGAATGAAGTAATTATTCTTTAGAAAACGAGAGTGCAAGTCCCCTCAAAGTATACGATATTGCAGTAAGCTCATGGTATAGGGGCAACATGGTATAGTTACATACAAAGTGGTATAACTATGTCGGTAAAGTACGCTCAAACAACATACCACAAGCTCACCGCAACATCGTATAAATAAACTTGTGCAAAAATGAATAATAAATGCATTCTCAAATTCAAACAAAAGTCTGTACAAATAAAGAATCATTTTATTCAATTGCAGATATTGCAGATACAGGTTTCAAAATAAAAAGCAGGGGCCGGTGCTTGCACAACATCTGACCATTACACAAAAAAGGAATCAAAAAGCTCAACTCTTCATTTCTTCTTGCCGCCTTTAGACCCTTTACCCGGCCGAATGGTTAGCTTTTCAGGTCTTTCAGGTTGGTCTGAAGGCATAAGGGAAGAAGGGGAGGGAGGTGCAACTGGTGCAATTTCCGGTTCCTCTTCAGTGGTGATAATTTTCTTCCCCCTCCTCTTCGATGTCCCATGCTTCTTTCTTCTCTTCGAAGAAGACTCACTCCCCGGAGTAACGAGGGCGGACAAAACTACGTCGTCAGAAGGAGTCCGCTCCGGAGAGATCTCGCCTCCTTCGAGTCCCTCATCTTTTTGCTCCTGCGAAGCAATAGGGTCATCCAAGCCATGAAGAGCCTCAATTTTCTCCTCTTGTGACCCAGGTTGTGAAGCAGAAGGAGGAGTCACCTGAAGAGATGGAGGAGGAATAACCAGAGAAGGCGAAGTCTGCACGGCACTTGTTGTTTCAACTGCAGAAGGAGAAAAATTGAAAATGTTAGTATCTTCCCGAAAGAAGGGAGATATGGGTTCATCGAGATTCAAGAGGTAATCGAGAAGCTCATCAAATTTTTGAGGAATAAGCAGGTAATCCACCTGAATCGGACCAATGTCGAAATTACCTGAAGATGTTGGCTTCGTCAGTTCAATCTCATAATTCTGAGCCCCAATGTCCTCCAAAGCCTCTTCATCAGTAGGGGTAATTACCCCGGTTCTTGTAGGAGGCGGCGAATGAGCACTAGAGCCTGCAATGTCCACCTCGGGAGAAACTAGAGGACGTTCAGAGGTAGTAGGCGGTACTTCTTTCTCAGAACGCTCCTCTTCCGCCGTCCCGGCCAGCGCTCTGGCAAGCTGCTCTTTTCACTTGGCGAGAGCGGCGCGGGCTTCATCATCAAGATAATGCTCTTCAAGGGCTGACTCAGCATATCCAGCACCTTTACCACCGAGCATATCAAGTGCTGCCTCCCAAACTTCAGCCAGTGTGATTTCATACTTGGGGCCTAGAAAGGCAAAGCTGTCACGTCCCAAAATGCTGTGCAGATAAAAATCGAATAATGTGGAGCTAATATCAGCTTTGGTTGCTTGATGAGCCTCTTCGGCCGCAAGTTTACCAGCAACAGCCTCGTCGCGCTCCTTTTCGGCCATAGCAAGTCGAGTTTTTAACAACTCTATCTCCAAGCTTTGAGAGCCGGTCTGTTCTCGCAGTTGTACAGTTTCAGCACGATATTCTTTCATGACCTTTTCCTTGTGTGCAAGCTTATCTTCGACTGCTCTTTGACTGGCATGCGCATCTCGTACTTGTTGCTGAAGCATGCTCTCCTTTTGAGAATGGAAAGTAGATGAAGTAGCTAATTCTTCCTTAAGTTTTTCTACTTCCGCTTCCAGCTTTTCATTGTAGGAAGCAATACTTCTCATTTCGGCGTCATGCTGTTCGAGAGTCTTCTGCCACTCAGCCTTATCATTCTCCATTGTTAGCATGGCCTCGAGATTGGCTCGGTTAACCCTCTGAAGTTCGTCGACGAGTTTTTGCCAGTTCGACATTCTTTCGATATCGGTCCTGACAGTATCAAGATTTCGCAGCATAGCCGGTTTGTCGAGAGGAACCAAGTCGAGATCAAATCGAACCCCTCTCAGGCACCACTGAGGAAATCGACTTTGGAGAGTGGGAGGACCTTGCCCGACTTGGTATGCGGGCCGGTTGATGATTGCTTGAATGTCGGAGCGAACGGGAGCAGGAGATTGAGCAGGGACATGTTCAGAAGCTGAAGGAGTTGTTTCTTCAGTAAGTCTAGCCCGCTTGCTAGAAGAATCGTCTATGTGACTCTTTCCTCTCTTATCATGAGCTTTTCTCTTTTGGGTATCATCATCTCTGTGGGGAAGATCATGTCTTTCTTGTTCCCTTCGGCGACGTTCTTCATATGCTCGTCTCTCGTCGGCTTTCCTGATGGCCCTCTCTTCATCCGACTCTCTGTAAGAAGGAAGGTAACGCTGTAATCATACCGGCTACGCCTCCCGTAGCGCTGGAAATCATCATAATACGAGCCGCTGCGCCCCATAGGAGAATCTGGAATTAAAATAATAAGCTTTAGAAATCTTTAAAGTACAAGAAGATAAGTGCATAGAAGTGATGAGAAATCCAAAGTGTCGTGTAACGTGTAAACTACGCGCATCGAGTTACAAACCACTCTGTGGAATAGAGGTAGTGATAACTTGAGTAGGAGGAGTTGACATTTGTTGAAAAGAAGATGTCGCCTCGATTACAGAAGAGACAGTTTTAGAAACATCATCTTTGAAAAGTTCTTGAGATGTCACAATTAAATCGCTCAACCCCTCAAAAACATCATCGCCATCTTGTTTTTTGGAGCTTGCTTTCTTAACTCCTTCACTAGTAGATCGAGGGGGTTCTTCCTCTTCAGTAACTGGGGCAAGTACAGACTTGTCAGATGGCCCCGCAACATCTTTCGGAATTGAACACTTAACTAGTGAAGTTTCTATAGAGGTTCCTCCCTGCAAGTGCTCTTTAGTGGAGACTGGGGCATCAGGAGTGCTCGTCGGAGAATCAGGAACCTCCGTTGGAACTTCATGTATTTGAGTGGAACGAGAAGGATGTAGAAGCTCAAACTGATGAAGAAGTTCTTCTGTCAATAGAAATTTTGCGCTTCTTTCTTCAGCAGCCACAGTGCTTAGCCTTTCAAAAACTGACTTATGGCTGGAATCTCTAGAAGGAGGAGGAAGTGCTGGAAAGTTAAGGAATGGAATCAGCATCTAGCAATACGAACCAGGTAAAACTTAGAATAAAATTAAAGAGAAAAAAGATCTCACTTCCTACTCTCCAGTCTGCGTAAAATTCTGCGGGGCAACGAATGTAGAAGTATTGATTCAGGAATCCATATGCACTCTCCGGCAAATCCAAAATAAGTTTGCGGTTCCTCGCACCTCTTACAAGTACAATTGAAGGATGGTCCTTGTTCTTCGCAAAAGTGCACAAGTAACAGATTTCCTCAAAACTCGGAAGACGATCAAGAGTCCTCCTGAACAGAACACACAATCCCATCAAAATAGCATAGCCATTGGGGTGCAGCTGAAAAGGAGAGATCGTCAGTCGAAGTAGGATTTGCTGGAGAAATTCATTAAAAGGAGGAATTGCTCCACTCAAGCACATTTGTCGATTAATGGCAACAAAACCGTAAGGTGGTCTATCAGCAGAGTCATTTGGTCCAGGGAGTAAAACTTCTGCCTCGGCAATGCCAAATTGAACGCATAATTGATTAAGCGCCCGCTGTTTCAAAAGGGTAGGAGTTCTTTCCGGAGGATTCTCTAGTGGAATAGCAATCGGGAAAACCCCTTCAGCGTGTTCTATCATCTCTTCTTGTTGAGACATCATTCTACATAAGCGACTGGATGTTCAGATGAGAAGGTGCACGTTTCCTAAAAAGTGTGAAGTGTTGTGCAGAACTTTAAAAAAAAAAGCAAACATAACTGAAGTTAAACTAGTTGACAATTAGTCGACTATGAGATTTCAGGACTTGTTAATATAAAGCTCAAGTGAAGTGTTAATGCGAACGAATCAACTTTAACTGGATATTTTAGTTTTGCTTTAACACTTCACTTGAATTCATTGGTTCACAGCATTTCGTTCACACAATTCATTTAAGTTAATTACTCTTTATCGACTAATCTGTCATTCGATGTGGGCAGTCAATGGCAGTATATTCGTCCCAGTTTTCTGCAAATATTATGTTTAACAGGTTATTAGCATTAGAGATAATCTGCAAGGAAGTACAACAAAATCCAAGTTCAAACAGTTCAATCAAAGTTGTCTCAAAATGTCACAAGTCCTAGGTCGTCCGGCGACCTAGCATAGGTCGGAACCTTCTTAGGTCGCGCTGTGCAAAGTAAAGGATAAGGCATTTCAATCTCGTCATAGTGTTAGCTCGGCCGCGACCTAGAGTCTATGTCGCAAGAAAGTTAGGTCGTGCGGTTCCTACCTCGAGTAACTCTTAGCTCATGAAAAGTCTTAGGTCGCGCAAATATTAGGTCGTTCAGCGACCTAGTATGGGTCGAAACTATTCCTTAGGTCGCAAGGGTTCTTAGATCACGAATTATCTTAAGTTGCTCAAATTCACTAGGTCGCTAGCTTCCTCTCCACGCAATGCTTCACCGGACCTGATAACCCGCTATCAACTACACCGAAATCCATCATCCTATTCGTGAAGTTCATCATCTTTTCATACCACCAAACCATTCGAAAACCGATTCAAAGTATCTCCGATCTATCATAAATCTAACTCACTACTGTGCGTTCGTGAATCGCAACAACCACAATAACCAGTGACGATCAAAAATCGATCACAGCGCAACTCAAAGTGAAGCGCGACGCGCAAAATCGATTTGAGGTTCAGAGGTTGGAGTTCGTGGTTCGATGGTGATTATGGAATGAATAAAGATCGAAGATGCTTACGTAATTTGATAGCAAGAATGAATTGATGAATGATTTGGTTGAATTCGTCTTTAAAATCGCAGAATTCTGTTAATGGCAGAGCAAGAAATTGAAGCAGTTAGGTAATGGAGAAGAAACGACCTAGCAATTTATATGGAGCTGAAAGAAGAAGGCGAGTAGACACGCGAGTTAGCGTATGTTTTAGGTCGCTTACGACCTAGCAAAGTTAAGTCGAAGCACACGACCTATGACATAGGCCTGTACTTCGAGGGGCAAATGTTAACTCCTATTTCTACCACGACCTAAAACTCCGCGACCTATAACTCAGCAGCCCAACGACCTAAGAGTACCTGACGACTTAATGGTCTCAACGACCTAACGGCATAATTGTATTAGCGACCTAACTCCACGAAGCAGCTATGCGACCTAAAGACTTAAGCATTGTCACGACCTACGACCTATGGGGAGTAGCGACTTAATTCCTGAAGATATGAAGCGACCTATCAAGCTTTGCGACCTAACAGAGAGCTGCGACCTAAAGGAGGCCGCGACCTACCAATCTTCACGACCTAACCAGATAAGCAAGCAAGCAACCTAAAGACTTTATGCGACCTAACTGTCCACCGACCTATGAAGTTCCGCAACCTAAGGAAGACCGCGACCTATAGAATTCACACGACCTAGCGGAGTGCTTCGACCTAAGGAAGGTCGCGACCTAAAGGATTCAGC
Organism: Allium cepa; assembly: GCA_030765085.1. NCBI lineage: Eukaryota > Viridiplantae > Streptophyta > Magnoliopsida > Asparagales > Amaryllidaceae > Allium > Allium cepa. The sequence goes on from CM060928.1 coordinate 1,037,324,248, forward strand.
GACCTAAGATCAGCTATGGCTACAGGAAAGTACTCACGACCTAGGGTAGGTCGCTAACGACCTAAACACGTAAATAAAGAGGCCGCCTCTACTATGCCGCTGAGTGTTAGGTCGCGCACGACCTAGAACTTGTTAAAAAAAGCATGCGCCTACTCATGAAAAAGGAAAACCGGAGCTTTATAGGTCGGAGACGACCTACGACCTTACTTAGGTTGGTCACGACCTACGACCTAAGTCCGAGCAAAGCCTATAAATACACCCCTAATTCCAACTAGGAAAGGACTTTTGGCTCACTCTCTTCAAGCGCCGATACTCTGCTGCATTCCGAACCAATCTAACACTTGAAGCTCTCAAGACACTAAGAACGCTACAAACAACTTCAAGAAGAGATCACATACATCCAACATGGATTCGAAAACTCTTATCTTCATCGAAGTTTAGGCTACTTGTTCTAAGTCTCTTGTAATTCAAAGTGTATTGTACTTGGGAAGAATTGTATCAGCTTGTAACGAGATCATTAATAAAAGTACTTAAAGTGGACGTAGGCTATACCCTTAAGCCGAACCACTATAAAATTGTTGTTGTTTACTGCTTTTCTGCTATTATCTGCTTGTAATCTGTTCCCGAGCTATCGGGTGGTGCTTTCACAACTACAACTCATACACCGGGGTGTTAGCGTTCAAATTTTAGCGTTAACACCTGACCTCACCTGGGCAAGGGATAGATAAGGTCAAAATGTCAAAAACGAGATAGGTATAAAAAAATTCAAAATTTAAACAATTCGGGTTTACCATCTTAGACAACATGGTTTCAACTTATTAAAAAGTTACGTTTTAAAAATAAGAAATCTTGGTTAAGATTTAAGTAAAATGATTTGGAATTTATTTAATTAAACCAAATAATTTAATAACGAAAGGTTTAATGATTCTGTATACACCAACAAAAATGTTTTTAAGATACATAGCTCTCGAAGAAACTTTTTTCAATAAAAAATATGAAATGAACAAATCAAATGATAATCGCCTATTTATAAAACATCTTTTTATCGATAATTGATTTGAAGAAACTGGGGTCGGATTCGGATGATTCCTTTCCGAAAACCACTTCCAACCAATTTACATTTCGAAAATGAAGAAAATATATATTGAAGGCCTTGACGGGGATCCTCATAACTAAAGGACTGCTTGTTGACAATATTCGGATTTGCTCCTGAGATAAACAAATAGCAGTGGTTCCTTCGTTCTAGGATCTTCGTATGCAAGGACTAACTCGCTACTAATCCTAGGGGTAATGCCCAATACATCTGAAGAGTGCCTTTGGTTTGTCTTGTTCCATGACTTATATAGACAAATGTCTGACGTTGCATTTCTATATCATATTGATTGATTTCTATGAACGTTTCATCGTTTGGTGGCAAAAAAATCAACTTCTCTTAGCTTAACACATTTTCCTGAAACGTACGAGCTCAAAAGTTATACGTATGTAGAAATCAGTTGTGTGATTGTGAAATGGTAAAGTGGAATATGTTCTAAAAAAGGTAATCGTTACCTCAAAGCCTCACATCCGGAAATAGTGAAACAGGAGATGCTTCAAGACTAAAGTGGATCCCAACCAATTAGGGTATGAAATCACCTTCCAGATGGAAAAAAATTCTACCCGCTATAACGTCGGGTTTAAATTAAGTGGTGTATGCTATGAGACGTCTTGGATAGGTCGAGAACGGTCGGGTGATGTAATACTGTGTTATTCGTATATTAAATTTGCGGATAAGCCGGTCTTAATTCGCATGAGGACCAACATAAGGGCCTCGGGTGCATTCATCTAGAAATGCGTTGTACCGGAGGTAGTCTCTTACCTCGCTATTCAGTTCCAATATCCAATAAGTGTCGTACGGGCTTAGTTATGCAAAATACTGAAATGTGAGATGCAAGCACTTCAACTAAGATTTATAAGTTTATTTATAAATGTTTTCAAAAGAATGTCCTTAAAAATAATATTACCAAATTTTCATGTAAAAAATGTTTTGTTTATCATAAGGTAAAAACATGTTCCATGTTTATGTGTGGCATGGCTTTATGAGATACTTTTTTTTCCAAAACTCGTATTTTGAATTCTCACACCAGTCTCATGACTGGCCCGAGGTTTACTTCTTTTTCCTTAAACCCTGAATGCCCTATTTTTTCGGACAGCCTAGTAGTCAGCTTTAGTTAGAAAAAATCTGAAAGAGCTCGCAACATGGAGTTAGAAGATTCTTTAGTAGATAGTTATCAATTTCCACCACACTCATGTACTATTGTATTCTGCATTTGTACGAACAAAGATTTTATACTGTCTATGTTTGACTCTGATAAATGAATTTAAAATTTTCGTTGTAAAGATTTTTATATATTAAAAAAAATATGTTATTCCATTTGTGTAAGATTATGTTTTTGTCTTCTCTTTTTCTTTTTACCCTTAAGTAACCGGGTCTCCAGAGCTCGAATTTGCAGCACGTGAATACTGATGATGCATTAGTGTCGATTTTGGAGGGTTGAAGATACAGATCCTCACATCTTAGATTCTCCATAACCTATTATCAACGCCCTTATTCTCTCTCCTTCAATATCACTGTCAATGTGGAAGACAAAATCAATTTATTTCTCTTTTCCTCTTTCTTCCTTTTTACGTTTTCCAAATATACTTTTTTGAGTTTTTTTAAAACAAAGCTTTTAATCATCTCTTCCATTCTCAAGTATTAATTTCAGTGTGCTACAAATGCCTACTTTGAAAATATCAAACTCGTATATATAATCTCAAAATTCAATGCAAAACATATAAAAAAACTCATCCTAACTTCTCTTCAAAGTAACATGAAAAACAATTAAATGATGACATGGGTTCTATACTGGTTAACATACTGTTTTTGAACAGTCAATACATATTTTCTACCTTTTTTTAATAATCTGATTATTGTAATCGACATGCTTAAGGTTCCTTATTGTGACTATATTATTCTATAACCAGGACATAGCTTACTTTAAAGTTTTTCCTTTTAAACGCTACGAACTAGAATAAGGAATAACTGCAGTGTAAAAAATTGTTCAATTGGTTTGTTCAAACTTTATTTTTTTTGGTTTAAATTTCACACTACCCGAAGATGACTTCTCCACTGCTTAAGCCTGCCTTTTTGTAAAACAGTTAAAATTTTGAGCATGGCCTCACTAATCTAACAAGGAAAACAAATAAAATGATGCAATTGACCGACAAGAAGTCAGCATGGTGTTAGACTGGATAAAGATCTAACCTGTTCTAGAAGGTCATGCATGCGTTGAAGTATGCGCCTCGATGCAGATATGATTGTAACCTCTCGAAATTGGTCCCAATAAGTAGAGCCAATCTTTGGAGAGGTACCTGGATATATCTCAGATAGCATGCTACTAGCCTTTATAAGATGGAGGAATAGTATATTAGCATGCAATCGTAGAAGCTTGGAGCATTAACAAAAAAGCAGATACATAATCAGGAACGAAAAAGAGTGATCACTAAAAATATCTAAAGTTTGAAACGAGATGTAAATGTACTTTGAAAATATTATGATTTTATATTGCTGTTTGGAATTTTTATAAATTCTGATTTTTTTTTTTTTTTTGATGTCGTTCTGAAATTAATTTATACATTTAAAATAATTATTTATTATTATGATTATGATTATTTTTCCAAAATTTGAATTAATATTTACTAATTTTCATGGTGTTAGTGGTTCTGTACTCCATCTTAATACTGCCATTCCTTTTGACAATATTGTTTGTTTTTAACCATGAATTATATTGCATGTTTACAAATGTGTGTGTGTGTGCACGTAGTTTTCCATGAATGCACAATAGTATTCACACATATCATTTAACCGATAGAAAAGAGAACAATATTGTCTTTATTTTTCATACAGCTTAGTAATCCTCAAAGTAATTATGTAGCTTCTCCTATTCAGAAAAGAAAATATGTTATAAGTTATGACTTGAAATCTTGTAATTATTTCTCAAGAAGTTCGTATCTACTTTTAAACATTTTTCGTTGGCTTTAAAACATTTTTTCGACTTGTTTGAAACATTTCCTGTCAAATTCTCAGTAAGAAAATTTGAATCATAGATCTTACTAAGAAATGATGACAGCATACAAGGTTCTGATTTCAAAAAAAAAAAAAAAAAAAAATGCATAACTTTGTGAATTTGCAAGATAAACTTACTATGCTTACACTTGCATTAAATACGTGGACCATGTATAATAGAATAATTATTATAAGAAAAACAATGAGCTTACATGTTCCAGAAGTAATTTACATGTATCTACAGACCTGGCCGATGTGGCAGCAACATCAATGCAGAGAAGCAGCTGCCAATGTAAAGAATTTTAATACATCTGAATAATAAAATATGGGGCTGTCAAAGGGGTTCTAGATTTGAATAAGGGAGCTTTTTTGTCAAGGACGATTCATGAAATATGTTAGTGCCAACTTTTTTTTGGTCGACAATGAACTGTCATGCTATATATGGAAATCGCATTATTTTTTATTAACAGAGATATCAAATTTTTGCGTACTTTGAACAGAAATCATTTTTATCCAAATCTAATACCCCTGGTCCCTAACATATTGCTATTAACAATGTAAATGTTCCAGCTTACAGAAGCCAGGGGACCCAGCTGAGAACGCAAAGAAGAAAAATCTATTTTCTGGACGGACTTTGTAGATCCATCTGCAACAGAAGATACTATGTCTTCTACCTGGAAAACAGCTTTCAGAGATTTTCCTTCTTACTACTGATAATTTAATTACTAAGCTATATTTTATAAGAATGTAAAGCTGCATTTTTAGTAGTTAAATAAAAGCTGCACAGTATTTGCGGTAAGGGAGGGGCATATAATCTAATGTGGTAAAGAACATGCTGGTTAGCACACAAAGTGTAAACTCGTTATCCACCTACTGTGATTTATATAAACCGACGCCTAGTGAATAATGTATGTAACAAGATCATATAGCATAGGCATGACACTGAAATTAAGCGATATAATAGCGTTTCTAAGGTTTATAGAATAAAGAAAAGGCATAAAGCTAGACACATTACATTAATAGCTTATACACACAACTCAAGATTGACACTGAACATGAGCAATGTTTTCTTATTAAGATTTATAGGTAATGTTATAAGGAAGAACTAAGGTTAGACTGGAACTGCAAGAAAGGGTTTGAATATATAAGAGCATCAATATTAGCAAGGTATTATGTGGTGAGGATTTAAGGATTGGCATGACATATAATGGAATAGTGCTTCATTAATATATGATTTCAGTAACTATATGGTGTTTTCATTGAAATTCCATAACCAAACTGTAGATGTTAATGGAGGTTATCAAGTTGTCAAACTCCAGTATCTGTTTGTAGTAACATATCATCATCTTCCTTGATTTATTTTTTTCCGCCCAAATGATTGGGGTCGGCCACAATAATTCTGATTTTCTTTCTGTAGGTTCATATTGAGTTATATGTAAGTTAAATTAAATTTTTTAGATCATTTTCAATACTTTCTTCTCATATTGATTTTGGTCTCTATTTTTGTTGTTTTCCTTCTGTAATATTATCTCTTCTCCTGAAAGGTGTGTCATTTTGTCTCGTATATGTGTTCATACAATCTAAGTCTATTTTTTGTAAAATTTTCATTCATAGATGTCACGCAAAAATTAGAGCATTGCTCAAATTACAAACAAATCCATGACATTCAGCACGAATGAAGGCGTCAATGCATTATAAATAAATCACAATATATCAATAATTATACCGATGTCCTTCTAAATGTACTGGCCACCCATTCCGCAAGTTCAAGAGCTGCTTTATCTTCTGCTGGCAATGCAAATCTATGCACAGCCTCTTCCCCTAAATCATATTTTGCCTTTTGCAAGCATCTGCCCAAAAATACACACATTTTTTTTTTTAAGCATCTGCCCAAAAATACATTTTAAATAAAAAAAATCGTTCTATGCATAGCAATGCTTTCTTTTTCATTTAAATTAACCAAGTATTAGTTTCTGGCTTATCAAGTCATCTTAACTAACCAGCGAACCTAATGCTTGTATCCCTGACAAAGTAACCATTTTACATTCACATGATATTATTCTTATTAAATTCATTTACTTCAATTTAATCAAGTATAACTACATTTTCCCGCAGACTAAAAGGGTAAGCAATGAGCAGTGTAGACAAATCTAACTAGACCGCCAATAGGCATTCTAGAGCACATCAGGACCAGGGCTGACCCAACATAAATTTAGCCCCATGGCTTCAACAATATAACACTATTTCAAGTGCAATAGACAAGTTTATGTTTATTTATTTTGTATAAGACTCCTGAGTTCGATGACTTTTTGTTCACAAAACGTTTTGAATTCTAAATTATAAGAAAATTATAAATTGATGTACAAATTTATCAATTGATGCGTTATGCAAATGCAATTTTATAACAAAAGGGGGTTTTGTTGAATTCAAAATTGTTTATTCTCAAACAAATAAAAGCGGATCTTCTGAAAAACAAAAACAAAAATTCTGAAAATTTTTTGTTATAAGAGATGTTTAGTTTGATCGTTTATGTTAAAAAAATTCAAAGACATCAATGAGTCTAACTTGAAGCACTTGATGGGAATATTGCATTCTTTACCGCACTCGCTGAACTTAAGAAAAATATTATTCTTGTGGTAATTGAGTATAAACAGACCCCTTTAGAAATAGGCCCTGAGCAGTTGCTCGTTGTTCAGGACAAACCCTTGTCACGATCACAAAAGTTTCAAATTAAGGTTCTTTTCTTATCTGTTGAACTCAAATTGAGTCTGTCAGCTTGAGTCTTGTCCAACCTAGAGCCTCAGAGGCCTAAATATTGCCCTTACTAACATTGCATTTCAACCTCAGAAAGGCAAAACAATTACATTTCAATTACAAAGGTAAAATACAATCTCTCGTCTGAATTCACTTATTATTATGGTCCATTTAGAACTTAGCTTACATTTAGTTAAAAAGCATTTTAATAGAAATAACATGAGAGAAAGCCAGTAACAAGTTTAAGCAGCAAGCTTACAGATTTAACAATTTAGATGGAGCAGCTCGTAATATGATTAATGCCTCTTTCCAACTCCATGTATGCTCGGACAAGGGCTGAAGGCGCTCTAATATAGACAATCTCCACTCCCAGTCTTCAATGAAATGTTTGGCATGAGATATTCTCCATTCCAATGCTTGCCTTGCTGCACCTGCAGCATCACTATTTGCCAAATGTTCCATCTCAGGGCTCAAAGATGGCAGATTGTGGCGCAGTATATTAAGTAACATTCCTGTAAAAGATACCACCATCTGTTTTCCACTTTTGCTATAAATGTTAAAATGAGAAAGCTCTGCGGCAGCCAAATGACTTCTGCAAGGGGCCATATTTACTGTATCAATTGGTACATCATCCATATGTAATAGTGACGTAATGATGCTGACAATATAAATCTGAATTTGGAAAAAAAAAGTGTTAATAAATACAAAAAAGGATGATATGGACATGAAGGAAAAAACTTGGTTATTTAAGTCGCAAATTATAAAAATACGGAGTAAAATTCTAAATGGAAGCAGTAAAGGATTGCATAAAGGCAATTACATGAAGTTACAACCATGAATTTGTAAGCTTGTATATTTTGTCCTCACTCAGCTTTAAGTGCATCATGTAGTAAAAATGTGTTTAAATTTTGATTCAGCAGTAATTTTCACCAAAGAATCATATAGCCTGCCCAAAATTATATTTGGTCCATACTTATGAAAATCGATAGCAGCTGAGAATGAATGATCAGACCTAACCTTATATTAAACATGTTTTGTAAAGAGAAGTCAAAAAAGGAACATATCAATATTCGAGGAATGTTTCTTTCACATATAACTAAGAAATAAGTTTGAATCTATGCTAAATTTATGGTTGGAACTTGGATGAATTACCGACATATTTCAAAAGTGACAGAATAAACTCAGATCATTGTGAAAAATAATAATGGTGGTGGTTATAAGGCCGACTTAATGTACATTGCAGAATACCATATCAAGGCCCACACTTTTATAAATATGCTTAGACCAACTGCATCCTTACATTCAAAAGTAATGATAACAGAAAACAAAAGACATATGTTATATGTGCCAAAATAAGGTCACAAATGCTCTAAATTCCAAATAAGGGAATGATGTCGGTTTTACATTACGTAATAAGTAGAAACAAATCAAAGAATAATTTTAACAGGCAATGTAATCAGTTATTAAGAAGCAAGCACGATCAAGAACTCTGCTATCAGAGCTAAGCTCTAATTTTTAGCTCCGCACTCAAATGCCTTACACTTCGTCTTCGATAATACCACTTAATGATGCTTTGTTTTGAAAATATACTCGGCAAAGATTATGGATGTGTGTGTATTTTTACAAACATCAAAACGACAGAAGAAAATTCAAATTGCATGTTCTCCAGTTAGTAACATATATATTGTGTGCATGCCGACAAGGACGGGATTTGATAGTACTTAAAGAACTGTATTCAGTTTTCAAAAATAAACCAGATTGTAAAAGTTGTAGTTTCAAAAGTTGTACAATTTACATGCAACTAGCCTATGATATATAAAGAATTATCACAAATGAATAAAGAGACAAGGTGACTTTGCAAAAGAAAAATAATAATAATAATAATAATAATAATAATAAAAGTTAAAAACTATTTGTAAAAATCAAATAATAGTATATACAAGCATATCTTCACAATCCCTTGAAATCAAGCATCTCGTATTTCTTTTGAATGGCAAGGGAAGAAGGATATACAAGGAAAAATTAGGATATGGAAAAAAATGTAGCATGGAGTTAAAATGGGTTATATTTGCTGATTATTGTACACAAACACACACGCACACACACGCATTTTATAAACATGTTAAGAACGAGAAAAAATAATTAAAGGATAAGTAACAGTTGACGAATTTTGGGGTTCATTTATTATTCAGTATTTCTTGTCGGAATCCAGTGTATGATCCATTCAAGTTTGAAGTTGAAGGCAAAATCAAGATAATTAGCATATCGTTGCAACCTCCATGATTTTAAGGAATAATTGTGATTTGCAGGATTTGACGTTTGTCTCATCTCTAATGTACATTGAAACAAAAGTTGAAACTACCTACATGGATAGCGACCATGAAATATGATACCGAAGCTAGAATAAACACACATGCACGCACGCAACTCGCTCACTCAGTGTTCTCTGGCTTTTATCATTGTAAACAAACAACTAAATATTGTAATGCTTGAAGATTGAAATCATCTATTTGAAAAGTGGTTTACCAATATTAGTTTTTTTTCTTAATATGGATAACAATTGTACATTTATTGTTTCTAAATTTGAGAAAATATTGATTGAATTGATGTTGTTCTTAAAAGAGGAAACGTGATAAACTATCATAGATCTGGTACCTTGCGATGAGCATTACTTATGGCCTCCATGTGAGTTTGCAATTCTTTCAAATAGAATATAGTCAGACGAAACTGGTATTCATCTGTACCATCTGAGCATTTCTCCATTGCTCCTAAAGCAAGCACAGTCGATTCAAGAGCATACCGCATGTGCATCAGCTCAATATCTTGCATTCTATCAAAAGTAAAGAATATATTATCAATTCCATAAAAATTACATTTTAACCATTTATTTGCTAAAACAAACTCAAGGAACCAAGTGTATGAAAGTTGTTGAAAAGTATGATTGGTACCTTTTCCAAGCTGCAGATGCAGAATTTAGGGGCTGTAAGCTGATGAGTTCGACGGCGTCTTGAAATTTTAATCCAGGAACTATGTCAAACAAAACCTACGGTAGAACAATATGTCAACATTTTCAGCTGATGACCCTTAGCTGGAATACATACATACATACAAACATATATACATATACATATATACATACACATGTATGTATGTAAGTATGTACATGTGTGTGTATGTATATGTGTGTGTGCATGTATACATATATGTACAAACACCTATATTACATACATATGTACGTATTTGCATATGTGTTCCTGTTTACAATTGTTTGCACAAATATGCATGAATTGGAGACAGTGACAAACGTTCCTACATTTTTAGTCACAAAGTACAGCCAGAACTACACGAAATATATCTAGGAACACTAATCTTTTTCTAACCGAATTGGTACAACAATGATTATGGTCAAAAATAGCTGGTGGCTACAACATATTTCAACTAGTCTCTATTTCATTGGAGAGAAAAAATTATGCAAGGTGGAGCAAATTTGTGCCACAAAACAATTCATACTTATTGGGGTTATATAAGCAATATTGAATTAATATAATCTATCAACTTTAATTATTTAAGCTTGTAATACTTGAATATGTTCTCACAACTTCAGTAGTGGTCTTTTATTTTTTATTTTTTTGGTTGATATAATAGGGACGATTCCCACAATTTATGAAAGAGAAATGGCACAGTTTAGTTTATTACCATTGCTATTGGAGAAAAAGAATAAGTTTTCCTTGGGTATGAATATCATTATCTCTCTTTGCCAGATCATTTCAATCCAGAGTTAGCCCTGAGCAGGGGCCCAAAGGGTGACTGACCTAAGCCCAATAAGAGGCCTAAAATTTGCTAGCACAAATAGTATTTTAACATACTGGATTTTGGTAACAGTAAATATACTAATCATGCTTAAAATTCATTTATACAAATTAGTTTAGCATTGTTTATCAATTTTTATTTTTTATACAGTAGACTAAAAAACTTATTGATTATAAATGATAAAATGCACCGCAATTTGCATATCACCCAAGCCGCCAAATTTTGAGGGCCGGCCCCGTTTCAATCATGTAGTTCTCCAATTTTGTTTGCTTGATATAATAGAGACAATTCCCACAATTTATGACAGAGAAATGGCACGGTTTAGTTTATTACCCCTTGCAAAGTTTGGAAAAAGAGCAGTAGTTTTTCTTGGATATGAATATCATTTTCTCTTTGCAAGATTATTTCCGTGTATTTCTCTTTAGCATGATAAAATATTAGTTCTGTGTGACAAGATCATAATATTTATCTATTGACATAGATGGTACCATTTGTTAGATAAACTTTCAAACAACCTGATAATTCTGAATTCTTCAAACAAATTCATCAAAAAATACATGCATATATCAGAAAATAAATTAATATCAGCATTAGGTGTACCCGCAGAGGTGATTGAACAGCAAGTCTCTCCAGCACAAAATTCTCTACAAAGGGGTCGATGTTTTCGAATTCCTTCTCGTTAGCATTATATTCTTCTTGGCAAAACAATAAAGATGCTCTTGGATTCCAAGACAATCCTGAATTTGTACAGGCGACGAAATAAGCAAGGTCGAGTCGAAAACATAAGAGGTCACAGAGATATTCCACACATGACACCTGCAAAGATACTTCAAATAGTGATTATTTTGTACCTGAAATAGCACCAATGCAGAATGTATACTTCATATCGAAGGTTTTCTGTTCAATTTTTAGCCTCTTTTATATCACGAAAAAAAAAATTGTCTGAACTCCAAATGATTACATTTTTTGTGAAAATAGAAAGTTGGCATGTTCAAATCAAAAAGGTCACATGCATTGGTTTGGATAATCTTACAGAAAATAATATAGTCTTTAAATAAATAATGAGATGCATGCTGTGATTTTTGCCTAACACACACCGAAACAAAATTTAATGAATTTTTTTTCCAGATGTACCTCTTCAGTTTGCTTTCCATAAAGAGAATACTCTTCCAGTCTCAACACTTGTGATTTGCTTGTCCACAAAAGCTGCATTAGTTTACGTCTCATAGCTGTCTTACCGGATAACAAATCCCATCCTAATACAGCTACAAGAGGCTGAAGAAGGGGAAACAGGGAGGCAATCTGCAGTAATATGGTCGTCATTAGCTAGCTAAGATAAGAATAACAAGTGATAAATCAGTATTGTTCGCACATAGTCACCATGTTATTGTTTAGGACTGCCATGCTCATTCAAGTCAAATTTCTAAATATATTTTTCCAATTATACTGGGATTAACCAGAAATATCACAATAACCCAGTGGAATTGCTGTTTCAGTATCTGCCTGCTTAGGACCACCTTTATTATGCGACCTAGTCTTATTTCTTTTGACCCAGAGGACTCTTTGTATTTTTCATGAGTATCGACTGTATTCAAAGCAAATGAAAGGATCACAGCGCCTTTTAACAATCAAATATGGGATCTTTATGATTTTTACAAGTATTGACTGTGTCCAATGAAATTAAAGGATTTGATGGTTTAATAACATTTTGTAGTATCTCATATGTTTTTATTCCTTTCTTATGAAAAGGGTGGTTAATGAGCATTAATACTACATAAGAAGATAAGGATAAATTAATACATACAGCACTAGCTTCTTGAATCTGTTCCTTCCTGATAGCAGAAAGAGCAGCATCCATAACACATTCTAGTATATGAATGCCAGATATTCGTGTGTAATTGTACAGTTCTTTCTTGCAAGATCGTATTATTATGCTTTGATATGTAGCATCATCGACGCCAGAAGTATTTACAGAGTGCAATGCTTGTATAAGTTTCTGAACAGGTAGTGGATAATGAGCATCTGAAATACTGTGATGCTCTATTTCTTCATAGAATGCTTGGTCCTGAATAGCCTTAAGAAGTAACTAGAAAAATTAATATGATAGCAAGTAGATGTAACTTATAAATATAGATAGCATGCCTTTCATACATTCAATCTACAAAAAACAAAGTTATTGCATCTTCTAACGGTATCCGTTGATGCAACAACTGGTTTTAACATGATATATTTGCATAATATTATGATCCATTTGAACACTAATATAGTGTGAAAAGTTGAAGGAATGATTTTTTAACAGAAAGGATGAGGATACTCCTCACCAATAAATTACACACGCGCATGCGCACACGCCCACATACAAACATACACACACACAAAAAAAAAACACAGGCACGCCCACAATCCACTAATATTCTAGCACAAGCCAGAAGGGTTATGCTTTGAGGCCAGGGTACGGGGTGAAGCGGAATTTGTGGGGTTGCGTTGATTTTATTTTCAATTTAGCAGCAGCCATTTTGATTTCTTTCACACACCTCTGTACAGGAAATTCGGACCTGCAAGCTTTGTTGAAATCAGAATATCAAAGTACACATAAGAATACAACATAGATTGACAATACATATCATAAATTAACTGTGCAACAAAATAAATATGGCAGCGTTCAGATACAGCAAAGACGGATAGTTAAATATTAAAACTTTATTCATTCCAGCAACTGCCATGAGAAGTTGAGAACTAAAGTTTCAACGTTTACTCTTGCAGAATTAGTAACCAAAGCATCAATAACTCCAACTATGCTCATAGAGTGAAAATCTGCATCAGCCTCTACAACACTCATGAAATGTTTTGTCTTTTCTTCAATTTTTCTATCCACAAGCCAATCAAATTTATTTTGAGATTAATAACAATTTATATTTGTCCTGCATTTATTTTTAAAACACCTTTGATTTTCTTCAAACCTAATATACGGATAAAAAAATAAGTTCACAATATTAGAAAAGGATTCAAATTCTGGCTTAAACTTCGTATTTTCCTCCCTCCAATGCACAAACCAATTATCAATCGCAATGTTAAAATGTAGATTGAAACAGAGATAGCAGACTTGCTAAAAAAGTTAGTGCATGGAATAATGGACAATACTTAAGAGTCTTAGCTTCCACGTAGCAGAAAATACACTTTTGATTAAGTGCACACATTTTACTTTAAGCATCTTAATAAAATTCAATTTACTATGAATAAATAATCAACATATATTTTGACTTCTTATGAAACCTTCGATTCCATAAATCTGTATAAAATTTGTTTTTTCTTTCTACAAGAGTACAGATTTTAAAATTGATGTAAATGAAAAGACCATTTATGAAAAAAGACTTCAATCAATTTGATCCAACTCTTTATCAATCCAGACTGCTACCAATCCAAAAATCAATTTACAATACCATTGTAACACCAGTCCGTCATATTTTCTGTTAGAAATGATATTCCACCAATGCTTCAAACTTGAGCTATGTGCGTCTTCAATTACAGATTCAAATTAAATCTGGAAAATCAGCCTTCAATGTATTTACTTAACCAAGGGTCGCCGAAAATGAAAAAGTTACTAAAATGAAGAACTTCTATTTTAAAATTAAATTAAGGATTATAAGAAAAATATCGCTTTGAAATACAACATGCATACCAGTATAGAAAACATCACATAAATGCGCGTTCATAATACAAACCAAGTTCGAGATCTCGGTTTCGATCTCAGTTTCGGTCATTTGTAATTTTAGGAATTTCGATGTAATTTGTAAATTTCGGGAATTTTGATTCTAGGTTCGGTTTCGGATATCATTGTTTATTTTTCGTATAATTACACATATATTTATTTAATTTATTAAAACAAAACGTATATATTATATTCGATTGAAAAATAAGATATTAAAAAACAATACTGATTAATTATAAATATTTATAACACTAAAAAATGTTTCTTCATTATTCCGTTATCAACTTGTTTAGTTACACCATTCACATATTTTGTGAATTTATATGTTTTCTAAGTTACAATTTTAAATTTGATTATTCACGCATTCGAAACTCAAATTAATTCTTTTTTGAGACTTCCTTTTGTTGTAAAATTTGAAGTTCAGTAGTTTTCATTGAATCGGAATTTCGGGTTGGTTTCGTTTCGGTCCCTACCGAATCCTAAACGGAACGAACGGAATCTCGGTGTTTCGGTCGAAACCTCAAACCTTGATACAAACTATTAGTCAATTCCCTCCAAAATGTATCTTTTCCACTGGTTGTATTTCACAACCATTTATAAAGTAAGCTTTAGGCAAATTTAAGAAATTTAGAACCTCAATCTCGTTGACCTTCAGATACAAACAGTAACCCAGACCACAAGACAATTAAAAGAACTAACATCTATGCCCGCTTTTCTATAAAAATTTCTAACGAACCTTATTGATTTCATTAATAATTGTCGAAATATAACCAGGCACACAAATGAGATACTGGAGATTCAGAGAATACGTTCATTTCACCACATTCTTGACCAGGACTTATTCCAATACATGTGTTGAAAGGAAAGCCACAGGATAAATAAGGTTATCAAAACAGAATTGACAGGCTCTACCTACCTTGGAATGCACTACCATTCCACATAAACAGTTATCTATCCATTTTATCAGTCGATGGTGAACCTAGATGACTAAATTTATTTGCTCTCAAAATTAACACCAAATGCACTAATTCTAGTGCATCTACAGTCTTGTTTCACAAGACAAAGTCACTATCAATGAGAATCGTTGTTGAACTCTGACCGAAACACTTACAAAATCATATACAACTAGTTTGAACATATAATTCAATGGACTTCAAGAAAATATTTTCTTTTTTAAAAGTATCATCAAAATATTGAAGAGAAGTAATACTGCCATATGCCACTTCATTCTATGGCTTTAAAACAATATTATCAGTTGTAGTTAGGTGGGGGTGTGTGTGTGTGTGTTGCATCTACAACAAGAGGGAATAAAAGTTCATGTTATCTCAAGACACTTCTACACTATATGGGAATGTTTCATATCTTTATCGTAGTTGAAAAAAATGCAAGTCACATGAATCCATAAGATCCATTTGCATCTCCTTTTTTAGCATTGATGCTTCCAGGAGATATTCTAATTCATGAGGTCAAATGCTCAAGCAAAATCAACATTTATCGGTCTACTTAGATTTTATTCTTATGACGATAAGATAAAAAAATTATAGTTGACACTAATTGTACATTAGCAATTAAAATATCCATCGTGTACTTCAATTAGTAAGCTAAAAAACCTCGTGTGTGTATGAGCAGACTGACAGTCAGTTCAAATCTAATTACTTTAACTGTTCCATTTTTTGCCATTGTTGTTCTATTTACCTACAGTAAGCTAAAAACCAATGTCTTTGAAAAAATAGAAGTGGGATAACAATCAGGCTAGGGGCTTTGTCTCTAAATATATTAATCATTATAGCCCAAACTTCTTATGGCTTTCATATTACATACCACAAGTATGTTACTGTCTAGATAAGAGATGTCCAATCTATGTTGATTATTCAACTTTGCTTAGGGATGAGGATTTACGGGTTCAAACCGAATAAACCAACAAAACCAATTAAGTTCTCTGTTTAGTTCGGAATCGTTGGTTCGTTGGTTGGGTTTGGTTTTTGTTCCATGTTTATTCAGTTTATTGGTCGTGTTTGGTTTTCAATATCTGAAAACCGAACAACCAGTTAAACCAAATTATAAACTAACTTATTTTAAAATAGCATAATTAACAAAATTATTATTTGCATTATTTTTCTAACAATATTATTTTTCTTTCAATTCATATTAATATTTTCAGCAGAGGAGTTTGTTTTTCAAAATAGCAACATCATATGCGCTCAATGAATTGTTTCAATCTTAGAATATGTCAGCGGCTAGAAAATTAAATTTATTTTAAGATAAATCAAATAAACCGACCTACCAAACCAAACCGATATTTATCGATTTGTTTGGTTTCAGTTCGGAAAACATCGGTTTGGGGTTGATTTTTTTTTCTTTTGAATGGTTAATTTGGCTTCAATAATTTTCGTTGGCTTCAAACCGAACCAACCATTTGTACACTCATGTGCACGCAAAACCCCACTAAAGCCCTGCAAAATCCCCACTATAACGCATAGCGCTCATCGACTGCTACATTTTTCTTAATTTAACGCTATTAAACGGCAGATCCACTTTAAGAGTCATTATTTTCCGCACATTCGCCAAATCAAGGCTTTAGCATCCGTTTTAGCAATATTAATATACAAAGAGTGATTTAACTAGTTCTCTTTTAAATCAAATCAATAAGGTTAGGGTAAAGACCCAATTTTAAGTAGTTCAATATAAGTTAACAATTTACTTTAGTCATCAAATCTAGTCTGCATAAATCATAATATTCTCCGGTTTTGTTATATAAGATTTAACAATGATTATTTTTCCTACACAAACAGTGTGTGAAAATTGTCCGCACAAACAGTCCATCTATGTGTTATTTTGCCTCATCTTCGCCATTGCATTTTGATATCTATTTCCACAAATCTTCTCTAAATCAACCAATGTCTTTT
Source organism: Allium cepa (assembly GCA_030765085.1). Classification (NCBI taxonomy): domain Eukaryota; kingdom Viridiplantae; phylum Streptophyta; class Magnoliopsida; order Asparagales; family Amaryllidaceae; genus Allium; species Allium cepa. Next base: position 1,037,341,511 of record CM060928.1, read on the forward strand.
TACAAATTAATTTAGTCTTATCTTCAACATTAAGACTTCTAAATTCATTAAAAACATTGATCCTTGCTCTCTCGTCATGTATTTTTTTTCTTCTCTAGCTTAATACGGAATAAGTTCTTTTACTCCATAATATATGTGTCTGTAAGCAATCTCAATTTACTGGCAATTGCTTTTGCTGCTTTACAATCTTCATGAAAAAAAATTCATTTTGCAGTTAAAATCACCCAAGGTTTCAAAACTCAAATTTAGAACACATCTAGTTCATGAATTTTAAACTTTATCTCGTATTCGGTGACATCCAAAATAAGGCTAGTGTATATTGGATATACGTCTTAGGTTGATATTTCAGATAATCTTAGGAGAACTTATGAATTTAAATTGACATCCTTCGAAGATTTTTGTTAATCGTTATTAAAAGAGAACTTTGACATATTTGATTTTTACATAAAAGATAGATTTGCACTAAAAAGAGAAGATTAAATGATAATTGCTAGGGTAATTTCTTTTGATCATATATAACAAATAAAAACAAAAAAATACATAACTTTGAATGAGATTTTGGCTAATATTTAAATACCTTGAAAGAGATGGGTGTCAAATGATATTAAAACGAGAATGTTATGTCTTACCAAAGTGCAACCACGATATATTGAACGAGATGGACGAAAACTTAAAACTCTGCAATCATCAACTACTCCTTCAATGTATAATTCTGTTTATAGCCTAAACAATCTTTATATCAAGAGCAATAGACAATGATCACAAAATATGATGTTAAACCATGTTGATTTGCTAATAGAACATACCAACCTTCTTAAAAGAATCTATCTAGTTAAGCAAGCACAGTAGTAACACTTTTTTGACTAGTAACTTCTATGTTCCCTGAATGAGACATCAAGTTTGGCTACACTCATGGAATGAGGAAATTCTTTTTTAAGCTAACTAAGATTTTCATTCTCTTTCCTTTCTCCTCTAAATCATGAAACATTCAATTTATATCCACTTAACCATAATCTTTAAATTCTGAAGGCAAATGACATGTCTTCTACTTTCTTTCTCACCTAGTGGATATGCATGTAAAACGTCACGATATTTAAACTTATGCATGCTTCTACTGAGATTCTTTTCAACCAACCGAATACTATGCATTTCTTCAATGGAAATCGACTTAATAATTGAACTACACCCGAAATAAAAAAAATGGGTTATTCAATAGTCGCACAAGTTTTTTTGTCTGGTGGGTTTGAGCGAGCAAAAGTTTGATTCATCAAGTTTTGGCCTTTGAGCGCAAGCTTTTGTGTTTGTTGTTGAACTGAAATTGAACTTGAAAATCAAGGCTCCATGAAGCATGAGAATAGAAGTAGAGTTATGAAATGAATTAGAGTTAGGTTTTTGTATTTACAAATTAGGTCCAAGGATTAGTTGACAGAATTTGATTATTTAATAAACTATTTTATAAAACATTTAGGAATTGAGATATAAAATTACAATGTTGATGAAGAATAATAGAATTAAATTGGATTGATTTTATGTTTAATTTGTTCAAAAGTATCAAAACGTACCAAATTCGCAACCCGAAAGTAAAGTGGAATATTCAAAATATCTGAAACAGAACAGAAATATTTTTAAAAAAAACAACAACAACAACTCAAAATGTGACCATAATCAAAATGGAAGTGGAAAAGGAATGTTAAACCATGCTTTGGATGTCTCAATTCAATCATCTTATTAATTCACTATCAGCCTCATTGTTGTTTATCAACCAAACATATTTTCCAACAAAATATAACTAGGACACTGATAATTAGAATATAAACATTGTTAGTTAAATGATAATCATCAGAGTTATTCGTGGTTAAAAAAACTGTAATTGACTTTTCTAACACTTTGATTTGAGCACCATTTCATCTTGGACACAATGGTTTTATGCTCTTTATTGGACTGCAGCGATCTTCTCATTGAATCTATGTTATCCATAATTTCTAACACTACCAACGTAATTAATGTTGCTAAAACCACTTGTAACTTTTTCATAATAAGCATTTACGTAATTAGGACTTTTAACACCACCGATATAGATAATTCTCTCTTTTGCGAAATCACTTTTTATGTTGTGTTCATCTTCATTCATTGTTGCATTTGCATCAACCATATTAATATTTTTCTAGCCAAGTATTAATCATTATAACCTTTATATTTTTACAATCAGTAAAAAAAAAAAAAATTGGTTTTTTTTTTTTTTTTTGTAATATTTCAATTTGAACATCCAAAGTAATTTTAAGTTTTTAATGTCCGTAAATTTAGCCCCACCACAGCCTACAAGCTCAATGTTTGATCATTACCTTTTATTCATTCAAAATAAACATCGTTATTATTTAACATCAGTCCAATTTGTTTTGCAACAAAATATATGTGTGACACTGATAATTAAAATAAGAACAACAGTAGCAAAATGGAGACCACTGAGTTATTTGCAGAAAAAATGGATGCAACTAATTTTCAAATATTTTAGCTTGGTCTCGTGTTAAATTTGGACATTGTGTTATTCTGCTTTATGGAAAATCATTCAGTCCTCAGCGTACAAGTTGCCCAAAGTCTATAGCTCCTTTATCAGTCAAAATATTTTTGTTAAAACCAAGATAGTCAACAAGAAATAGCGCTAGGCTATGCGCTATTTCGTGCTATGTGCATGCTATTTTGTTCATTTTTGTAAATTTTGCATTTTATATATATATATATATATATATATATATATATCAACGCTCGAGAACTCGGTTTCGGTTTCGGTCATTTGAAAATTTGTTAGTTTCGGAAGATTTCGTTAATTTCGAGAATTTCGGTTTTGTTTCGGTTTCGGTCTAAATTTTGGTATTTATAGTTTATTGTTATATATAGTTTGTTAATAAACTTGTAATAAAGTTCTTTGTAAATAAAATATAAAAAATAAAATGTCATATGAATCTCTCTCTGCTGTAAAATATAGTCTAACATTGTGTTGTTTGGCATGCATGTTTATGTTAGTATAGCCAGTCACGCTTCCTCTTTAATTGAAAGCTTAAAGCCCAAAAGAAAAAAGCAGCCCAAAGCCTAAAGCTATTTCTCTACTCAAATTCCAACTGCACAAAAACTAGGGCACGCAAAATCCAAACAAAAGAAAACCCACGGATCTCTAAAAAAAAAACTTCGACTTTCCCGATTGTCGTCGAGAAAGGTTCGCCTTATTCAACTTCGCCTTCGCTGTATTCGACTTCGTCTTTGCTGTATTCGACTACGCCTTTCCTGATTTGCCTTAGCCTTCTCGAGAAAATCAAGGTGATTTGTTGTCGACTGCTTTAATTTAGAGTCGAGGTCGATGTTTTTCTCTGTGCGAATTTTTTTTTAACGTGACGGCCGAGACCGATATTTTGTCCTAATATCGGCTCGGTGATGGTCGAAACCTGTACGGTACATCCGAAATTCCGGAGTACCGGTCGAAACCTTAAACCATGATATATATATATATATATATATATTAATTAGGATTAAAGTAGTCGTGGTCCATGTTTACATAAAATTCAAATCACTCAATTATGATTATTACTATTATTTTATTAAATTTTACACTACAATTCAATTATGGATTGGAATTAACATTGAAATTTATAGTGTAAATTGTAAGTCGGTGCCTCCTATTCAAATTCAAATCCCTAAAACCACACTTTAAAATTCTTAAAACTGTATCCTGAAGTAAATCCATCTTAACCATTTATATGTTGTTTTCAGGGGTCATCGTCGTCTTTATTTTATTTGTTTTTAATTGAGATCAGCCATTCAAATTGTTATTTTACACTTTCTACCTTGAATCGTAATTTTGTTATATTTAATATAACTTTAGATTATTTTTAGTGAAAATAAGTGACGCATTTTTAAAATCAAACTTAATACACAAAACTTCCTTAAAAAGATTACTTCCCTATTTTCAAATACTGCAATTTTCATCCTTAAAATATTCCTCTGCTACATGACTGAACGTTGGTTATTCATATGTGGATGTTATTTCACATCCATAATTAAAATTTGCACCACATTAATTATAAATCTTTAAGATGCAATAACTTTTTGTAGAAATGACGGATTAACAAACCATTCTCAACATTAAATTACAAATTTGATTATGTTTCTAATGAATGACATATGTAAAAACAACAGCAAGCCAAGTTATTCGTGGATCCAACTATATGTTATGATTTATATGCAATAATTGCAAAAAAGTCTGCAATTATATGGTATAGTTGCACTTTTCTGCGATTACTTGAAATAATTGCAGACTTTTCCACAATTATTCAATATAATTGCATAAAAGTATGCGATTATATGGAATAATTGCAGAAAAGTATGCAATTATTCAATTTAATTGCAGAAAAGTCCGTAATTATATGGAATAATTGTTGACATTTGAAATGTTTTTAAAAAATTACAGAATTCTCTGCAGATATATGAAATAATTGCAATCTTACTGCAAATATGATATTTTTGATATCCAAGATGGATCTCATTTTAAAGATTGTAAAATTTATGATATTTCGGTAAAAACGGTATGCTGATCCGATATTTTTACAGAAAGTTATACGCGTTTGAAATGCTAAAAACGTAAAGGGTATTTGGATCTTTTGGCGTAGGCGAATTTGAAAATAGAAACAAAAAACGTAAGTTTATTTCAGATGAGATGTTTTCTCTATTTTGAAACTTAACAGGATGTGAGCCAAACTATCCCTTATTTTTAATATGCGTTATCAATGTTGATTTCAAAATTATATTTTTTTTCACCTTTTTGATGTTAGTTTTGACTTTACTTATTCCAGGATTTTTGGTATTATAAGAACTATACTTATCAAAACAAATATCTTATTTATTTTGTGAGTGAAAAAAAGTGACATATATCGAAACATATGTACATTTTAGTTGTTTATAAACTAAAAGAGATGAAATCATATTCTCATTGTTAAGTCTTTCATCTAGTTAAATTGGTGTGAAAAATGGACTTCGTGTCATATTCGAATATACATAATAACACTGACAAGTTGTATGATCATTGGGAATCATATAGTGTGCAACCCACAAAGAAAAATGTGTACAGAAATGGTTCCATTATTTTTATACATCATTGGTTTGTCTCTTTCAGTACGTCAGGTTGCGAAAAGGTTCAAAGATCAGATAGCATTGTTTCTGTTTATTTTTATGTTCTAAAAGTAGTTGTGTTAATGTCGAAAGATATAATCAAATTAAACGTTCCATAATTTAACAGTGTACGGGAATAAATCAGAAGATCTAACTGATAATACTCCCTAATCAAAAAATTTATCGAAACGATAGAAGATACACACATATTTGCACACTTACCTAGTGGTGGTGGACAACCATTTATTGGGCAAAAAGGATATGTCACATGATGTTATGGTCATGTGTTCATTTGATATGAATTATACATATGTTGTGGCTGGTTGAAAAGGAACAGCAAATGATCGTAGAGTATTCAATTCTGTAATAAACAAACGGAGCTCAAATTTTTCGCATCCTCCATCGGGTCAGTATAATTTAGTTGATTCATGATATCTGCTAATGGAAAGTTATATGCCTCAATATAGAAATGTGAGATATCATATCCCCAATTTTTGTGAAACTCAAAATGAACCAAAATCAGATAATGAAATTTTAAATTTCTTTCACTTAAGTTTACGTACAATAATCGAAAGTATATTCGAAACATGAAAGAGAATATTTACAATCATAAGTAATATGTCAACCTACCAATTTTCAGTTAGTTAATGCGGCTAATGATATAATGGTTATTCACAACTTCATACGAAAATACAAATGTGGGGATGTAGACTTTATGTCAATTAATAACGATCATCATCTTATTCCAGAAGACTACCTTGAATAATACTACAATATCCAAGAGAAAGGAAAATGAACAAATTGAAAGAAGTGTCAAAAATAATATGACATTGGCTCGAAATGGCATAAGGAAATAAAATAATTGTCACCATTGTTGTCAAAAGTCTTAAAACCTTACGATTTAAATCCCAATTCAAATCGGATCTCTCCCTTTACCATTCGATTTATATTCCGGTTCAAACATAGCTAAAATCACAATTAAGAAAACTTTCAAGTCGAATTAACATACTTAATATACTCATTTGGATTCACAATTCCAGCTGTAATGTTTTCAAACTAAAATAAAATGTAATAAGTGAGTAAATTAAGTTTTAAGTTTGATTGTATAAGTTCAAACATTAAACAAACCTTAAAATATGGATTGTTTGAATATGCGATTTACGATTTGAATCCAGTTTCGATTTAAAGTAAAATCCCATTTTGATAACCATGATTGTCACACTAACTATATTTTCTGATTTGTATTGTCGTATCTACATATCTGCATGTATATTTCTAAATTGCTATATCTATTTCATTTGCTTTTGTCATAAACTGCTATGCCTTCATTACTAAATTGTCTAATCATGTGTGATACTGCTTCATTACAAACTAATTATCATTAGCAACGATTATTATAATACAATTACAAACAATAATTCCCATTTTGTTGCCCCGTCCACTACATCGTTCGCAACACAAAAGCACATTTATCCTTCACCGAACTTTCCGTGTTTATTTCCTATTCAAAATAGCCCTTTCGAATACCCCTTTTGCTCCCTAAGTAGTTGCAATCAAATGCTACAATTCGGCACTGCTTCATTGTTTACTTGTAAGTAGTTTGCAAAAAACATCCAAGAACTTATTATTTACATTAACATCAAACGAATTTTTGAATTCTAATTCTCTTTCGCCTTGGTAAAAGATATAAATCTTCCATTTCAAAAATCATCTTTATGATCTGATAAATTAACCGAAACACTTTGTTCAAATATATCGGCATTTTAATCATTAAATGTAGATTGACATGATCTCCTCATCAATAGTTCCAATTTTACAAACTTTTTTTTGCCATCAACTAAGAGCGATGCAATTTTTTTTGCCAATTCAATTTATCAACTAAATTATCAATTGCCAATTCAATTTATCAACTGAGAATTGAATATACCAATAAACAACGGGATATGCACCAATAATGTGTAGTCCCAATAATGTGTCGTTGGTTTATCAATTTAACTATTACATATACGTATGTCAAAACATAATTTTTTTCATAAGAATAATTAGGTAAAAGTGAATTTAGGAGTATAAACTCTAAATTAAAGTATGGTGCAATCTACATATTGCTTAAGCAAATAAGTTGCTAATTTTTAGTAAATAAATTGGTCGGCTATCATATTGATATAGAATTATCACATTTCGAGATTTCGTTTTCGAACATTTGAAACTGTTGAAGTCTCGGTCAATTTCAAAAAAAAAATTCTGCTTTTGGTTTGGAATTATGATACTTATCAATAAAAATGCACTAATAAATATTGTAAACAAAACGTAAACCACAATCTTGAAAAGAAAAAAAATCAAACAAATTAAACAACAAATATAACCTAAATGAAAAAATAACAAAGACGCTAAACTCGGCTAAAATAACATACATAATTCAGCACAGTAACATATTTAAACCCTACTCAACAATTTAGAACATGCCTAACCCAAACAACAAGCAACACAACCCATTATACACTAAAGTTCTAAAACCTATCATCGCTCCATTACAATGTACTGAGAAAGAAAAGAAATTGGGAATAAACTAGCGCACAACACGAACCCTAAATGATCGTAAAAATTGCTTTGGTGTGATGCCACCTAACATTGCTATTGTTTTCACCTAAAAGCAAAAACATTGTTCAACGACGAAGTCCAAACATACTTTTTTTTCTATATACATATCTGGGTTATCATAAAGCTCCATTTCGATAACCACTTATGAAGAGATTTTCTTGTTAAGACAACGTATGAAGAAATTTATGAAGCAAAAGAAGTATCTACACATGGTATTTATCGATTTGGAGAAAACTTATAACAAAGTATCAAGAAAGGTTATATGGTGGGCTCTGAAAATAAAGAAAGTCTCAACAAAGTACATTACCCAAGGGAATGTACGATGATGTTATGACTAAAGTCAAAACATGCGATATTGAAACCAGTGACTTTCACATTAATATATGGTTACATCAAGAGTCGGCTTGGAGCCCCTACAATTTTTACCCTAGTGATGGATAAGGTTACGAAGGGTAGACAATATGAGATTCCTTGGTGTATGCTCTTTACTGATGATGTTGTGCTAATTGACGAAATTAGGATAGAGGTTGATAGACAACTGAAGTTGTGCAGGCAGATTTTAGAATCAACGGGTTTCAGGCTTTGGCAGAATTAAAACAAAGTATATAAAGTGCGAGTTCAGTTGTGTCAGGTCAGAGTATGGAGATGTCACTCTGACCGGACAAGTAGTGCCCAAGAAGAAATCATTTCCATCTTTTGGATCGATGTTGCAGTATGATGGCGAGCTTGATGAAGACGTCAGTTTTAGAATTCAAGCGGGATAGGTGAAATGATGACTAGCATTTGACATTCTCTGTGACAGGAAAGTCAGACAAAACCTTAAAAGAAAGTTCTACAGAACGGCAATCAGGCATGCAGTGTTGTATGATGCAGAATATTGACATACTAAAAGACAATAATTGTAGCAGATATGTGTATGGTGTGGCTATGTTCATACAAAAAGAGATCGAATTAGAAATGATGATATACATGGCAAACCTGGAGTATCACCAATTGAAGAGAAACTGCCCAACACCATTTAAGATGGTTTGGACATCTTCAACGGAGGCCTCACGAGGCCCCTATGCACTTTGAAATTATAGGCCACATTGAACTCTCAAAGAGAGATAGAGGTCGACCAAGTTTGACATGAGAGGAAGCAGTAAAAAAGACTAGAAAGATTAGAATATATCCGAAGAGCTGATGTTGGACAGAAGCGTAGAAGTTGGCTCAGGGTTGATTTAGGGATAGTGTTATAAGTTTTAAAATATAGGACTAGTGAATAGGAGCCTAAAACGTAGTGTTTAGTCTTCGGTACCTGTTACTATTAGTACCATTATTACTATTATTATTATCATGGTTATTTTATTTCTTTATATATATTTTTTTTATTTTTATCTTTATTTTTGTTTTACTTATTATTACTATTATTATTTGTTTAATTAATTTACTTTATTCTATTATTATCATGTTTTATTATTATTGTTGTTGTTGTTGTTGTTACTACTTTTAAATTTACTTTGTTATTTAGTTTTGGATTCTATCTCTAACCGACCCTAACTTGTTTGGGAATAATGACTTAGTTATTGTACATATCTATAGTTACCTACTAATTTAGGATGTATTTTTTAAACACCTGGTTCAGCAAACGAAGATGCGGTGAACTTCCATTCGGACACAACTTTGAATGTAAAGCTATGTTGTTTATTTATTAATTTAATTATTACAATTAATTAAACAGTTATTTAAATCAATAATTAATAAATTACAATTAATAGTTCATACACTACAATTGATAACTATTAAATTGCAATTGATAAAATTATAATTAACAATTAATAGTTTAATTAATTAAATAATTATTGTTGATTAAATAGTTAATTAACTTATCCTTTGTTTAACTAAATTAATAAGCGATAACCAAGATTCGAGATCTCGATTTCAGACTCGGTCTTTGTAATTTTAAGAATTTCAATCTAATTCGTAAATTTCAAGAATTTCAATCCAGTTTCGAACCTCGTTATTTACTTGTCATATAATTACACATATAATTGTTTAATTTATTGAAACAAACATTGTAATTTATATTCAATTGAAAAATAAGATATAAACAGAAAATATAGATTAATAATACAATTTTGTAATACTAAAAAATGTTTAGTCGTTACTTCATTTTTATTTTTTATTTTAGTTGCACCATTTATATATTTGTGAATTTGTATGTTTTTTGAGTTAAAATTCCATAGTTTGAATATTCATGTATTTAAAACTCAAAATAATTTTTTTTGAGTATCTTCTATAAATGTCGAAGTTCATTAAAAAAAATTATTGAACCAGAGTTTCAACTTGATTTCACTACAATCTCTAATGAAACCTAAACGAAACGATCAAGTCTCCATGCTTCGATCGAACCATTTATATATTTGTGAATTTGTATGTTTTTTGAGTTAAAATTCCATAGTTTGAATATTCATGTATTTAAAACTCAAAATAATTTTTTTTGAGTATCTTCTATAAATGTCGAAGTTCATTAAAAAAATTATTGAACCAGAGTTTCAACTTGATTTCACTACAATCTCTAATGAAACCTAAACGAAACGATCGAAGTCTCCATGCTTCGATCGAAGTCTACATGTTTCAATTGAAACCTTAAACTATGGTAATATTACTTCAAAATTTAAATTTAATAGTCAACATGATAAAATAGTTAATTAAATTAATAGTTAATAACTTAAACTTTAATCAAAAATTTTAATAGTTAATTATTAATAGCTATTAATTGACATTCATGAATAATTTACAAAACTAGTATGTTAGAAATAAGAAAATGTCATATATATATATATATATATATAGAGAGACACAAAACAAATTTAATTGATATAATTACCTTTACAATCGAGAAAACAAAAATTACCATCTTACTTCCATGTCGAAAGTAAGGCTTACATCCAAATAGTTCAAAACACAAAGTTACCACCATAGACACATAACGTCGAAAGCATCTGTGCTTTCTTAGTTGAAATAAAAATTAAGAAATTATAATTTATAACTAATATAAATTAAATATAAATAATAGTTGATGATTGATAATTAAAATTTAAATTAAATAGTTATTATTCTCAGAAAAATAGTCCTTATTTGTCAAATAATTAGTGGATTAATTATTTATTCAATAATTCATTCGTTTAACTAAATATATAAGTAATAGCTAATAGTGTACAGCTAATACTTCAAATTAATAATCAATATTTAATAATTAATTTGATTACAAATTTAATAATTAATAACTTATACATAATAATTAATAAATTAGATGTAATGATTATTTAGTACTAATTAATCATCTATAATTTATAAATAATTTATGTGATATATATTTACCACCAGATACATAACATTAACATCCAAGACGATAATGGTGGGTAAATTGTTGCGTTCATATCCAAGAACGAAGCCTTAGATTGTTAACAATGCTTAGCTTTCTTAGGACCTAGTCAAGGACTCAGGAATAACAAAACTTGATTGCTCACGGGTAAATACTAACATGGACATACAAACTAAAGTCTCTTGCCCCAGCTCAGTGTAGTATAGTCTTTGGTTTCAAAATCCATAATTAACAAGATCATTAGCGTACTATAACAGAGAAGCACTCCTTGATTGGCTTACCAATCATTTGTAACTTATACATCACACATATAACATACTGGCGTATGTTTTAAAAGTAAAACACATTGCCTTATATTGTTTACTTCCTGCCTTCTGCTCCAAACATTTAAAATTCATACATGGTTGTGATGTGCAATTAGATATTATTTTCACTGGCAAAAAAAAACATCCTAGCATGCCAAAAGTATTCAAAAATGCATGCTGAGAAATAACATAGGATTCAATTGTGAAGAATATTAATGTAATTTAAAAAAAAAAAAAAAAACTTGATCGCAAAACTATAAATCACCTGAATTATCTGCACAATTTTAGGACAACCTGAAGACAGAGCTTCAGTATAAATCAACAACAACTTATGTCGAGATTCCTCCCAGTTGCCTCCATAGTATGCATTCCCAACCAAAGCCATATTGACAAGTTCCAGCAACACTTTTCTACAAATGGAATCATAACTTGAGCAATTATCAAACTATTCATTCAAGTACCATATAAATGCTGAGACAACTGAAATGATATAATTCACTGAAATGGATGTTCTTGGTACTATTTAAGATGCAACAAATACACACGTTGCAATTGATGTCAAAGTTGCTAAAATGTTTCACGTATATACATCTGTTTGTGTATGTGTGTGTTCCCCTATGCAATGTCACCTGATTCAGCAATCAATTTGCCATGACTACGTTAAACTGTCACAATAAGCTATCATAGATTGAAAATTATAACAAACTAATGTGCCCAATTATTTCTTTTAAATCAATGTATAGAACTGATTTGAAATAAAAGCTTTCACTGCCTTAATTAATGGCTAATCCATATACTAACAAAAATCAACACATATGAACAAAAAATAAGCAGAACAAAAAAATTCTCTACCCGTGTGTAGGTCAATTGAGGAAAAATAAGCAAAATATTTCATATTCTAGAGTTTAAATTATCTATGTAATCTTAATCACTAATATCCAAATACTATTTTCTCTTTCATTTGATCTACATTCCAAAAAGATCAGTTATTTTGATGGAAATATAATGTTACATACAAGAAAGAGAACAAGTACAACAATGTACTACCACCAAAACAACAACAACAACAATTGATGTTAGACAATAAAGAGCTAGTGGTGAATCTTTATTCTGATCTCAGACATTATAGCAGAGATTTTGCATGAAGAGTAAACAAATAAGATAAATAAGAAGAGAATACTTGGTTGGATGAAAAAGGAAGATTTTTGACTTGAAAGTTGAAAGAGAACAATAATGTTTCCAAACACCATCAAGGTACCACAAAACAGGAGTCGTGAAATATGAAGGTGAGCAGTTTAAATAGAACAATATAAACACACAAACGCACGCATACATGTGTGAGTACATGTGTGCAAGTACAGTACATGCAGACACGCACGCACACAAAAAATGATTATACTCCAAAACATCACCATGCTTTCCAACATAAAAGAATAATGTAAAAACATATAACACTTGGTTGGCAGTATAAATATGACCTAATCGAGTTTGCTAGGCATAAGAAAGTTCATCGAACTGTTTTGATACGCTCAACGCAGGCGAGGTTTAATTGGTCTTTGAAACGTCAAGGGGTAGCAGCAAAATTAAGTGGAAATTTGGCACAGCTTTCTGATGAAGTGAAAAATAGTGAATGTTTTTAGGGTCTTTTTTGCATATAGGAGGAAGCAGATTTTTTGCATAAGGTGTTTTATGAACACACAGCTTTTTAAACCCTACTTTAAATAAAGTGAAAATATGGTACACGTTCCTTTTTCAAATATTATTTCTTAAAACATCGCTCTCATTATTTATCTATTACCAAGATTTGTGATTAATATCATCTGCGACCCTGATTCCAATCAATATTTATTGTCGATTCCTGCCTCCATAGTGAACAACAACTGCTCCAGCCACCTAGTCGGATCTTCATCGAAATCCACACCTTCGAACACCCACCTAAGCTCCTTTGATCGTTATTTTAAATGATCAAAATCTGATCATCCTTGGTCGGAATTGCTAATTTTGATTAACACATGTTGTTACGCCACTGGAAAATCATCATAGATGTAGTTACACCACAATACGATCATCAATCAACTCGACGTCAAGAATCACATCTGATGAAAACATTCAGCCACCGAGATTCCAAATAGAAGATCCCGAGTGTGGCTTGAGTTCACTAGATTTCAACATGTATGGTAAATATTTTGTCCAGTTGCGAAAAACACGAATTTTAATGCATAACGTAACTCATATATTCTGTAGTGTAAGCTCTGTAGTCAAAGCGCTCGCCTAGGCGCACCTAGACGCCAAGCCTAGGGCTTTTTTCTGTTTTCAGTCGCCGGTGATTGGCAAGGCGCCAATAAAGTGCTCTAGGCGACGAAGCGACGAAAAAGCGAAGCCCCAATTATGCACGCTTTAGTTGATTGAGGGATGATTTAGGGCTTTGGCCCAAAACCCTCAAAATCGAACCACATAGTGGTTTAATTGAGCCACTGTTCGTAACAAAAAAAACTCTGCTGCCCTCGATCTCGACTCTCGAGCTGCTACGAAACTCGACCAAACCCCCACCGCCGCCGACCCTACTGCCGCCGACCGAAGCTCCACTGTCGTCGACACTCAACCTTGAAAACCGAAGCCGCTGATCTCGAACCAGAGGTATATTTTTTAATTTGGTTGGAGTTTTATATTTTTTTTATGAGCTGATTTTATTTCAAATAACTGTTTTGATTTTAAAAACTGATTAGATGTTATTAATTTTAAATTAAATTATGAATTTTTGTTTAAATTGAGTTTAAGTTATAAAGTTTTTATTTTAAATTCAGTTTAAGACTTTAAGTTAGTTTTAAATTTAGATTGAATTTTAAAATGCAGTTTTTACTTTTAACTTTTAAAATGCAGTTTTTAATTCTTTTTTAAATGCAGTTTTTAAAATGCAGTTTACACTTTTTTTTTACATTGAATTTTAAAATTGAATTTAATTGAATATAATTGCCTTTAAATGCAATTTTAAAATGCAGTTTTTACTTTTTTATTAAATGCAGTTTATTTAAAATTAAATCCACATTTTAGCTTAATTTAAATGTTTAAGTTAAAATTTGAAATTGAATTTAAAGTTTTAATTTCAGAATTTTAAAGGTAAAAGTTAAAAGTTTTATAGTTTAAACTTTAAAATTTTAACTTTAAATTGATTTTTAAAATGCAGTTTTTACTTTTTTTTTAAATGCAGTTTTTAAAAATTAAAATGCATTTTATATAAAATGCAGTTTTTTTTAAATGCAGTTTTTAATTAAAACGAAGTTAAAAGTTTTAATCTGAATATTGCATTTATATATGAATATTTTAAGTCAAAATTGAAATTTTTAGGCTTTTTTTAGGTGCATTTTTTTTTGCTGTAAAATAGCAAAACTGACACTCAAGGCTCCCAAAAAAGCCCTAGGCGCCAAAAAGCGCTAGGCGAGGGCTTGGGCTCTTTGGGACTTTTTCGCCTTGACTACACTGAGTGTAAGTATTTTGTGTATATTTGTAGTCAATATAAACTTGCATTTATTTGGTGTTGATGATAACAACAAACGTTGGCAGTTCAACTGCAAAGCCTTGCAATTTTCATCTTGCACGGCAAATATTTATCTATCAATTATTCTGCATGACATGGCAATTATCATGCATTGTAAATATTTACACTACTAAATGTAAGTACTTTCCTACAGGTACGAATAATCCTTGTTAATAATGCAAATAACACACCTTTTGCGAAGCTTTTTTGCAATACTCAACTTACCCTTAGCATTTCTTATGTAATATAACTAAAACCCTGTATGTTTAGAAACAACATTTGGATCTTATTTTAACTCAAAATTATTTTTCATATTTTACGCAATATTAGTTTATTCTCATTTCATGCTAAATTCGTGTCCATTAAAACCTAACATATTAAAATCATATTTAGTTCCCCTATGAGGATTGATTATATATTGAAATATTATTAGTTTTATATGCACGTGCATTGCACGTGTCGAATACGAGTAGCTTTTAGTATATTTGATTCAACTACGATGCTCAAATTACCCCTAGCATATCATATGTAATAACTAAATTCCTATTTGTTTACAAACAATATTTGGATCTTATTTAACTCAAATATATTTTTCATATTTTACACAATTTTAGTTTATTCTCATTTCATGCTAAATTCATGTCCATCAAAACCTAACATATTAAAATCAAATTTTGTTCCTCAATGAGAATTGATTATGTATTGAAATATTATTATTTTTATATACATTATATATGCATGTGCATTGCACGTGTCAAGTTACAGGTAGCTTTTCGGTACATTTGATTCAAAATTTAGAGCTTATAACACATTCCAAAAATATTCAATTTGACAGTGACTTGCGAAGAAATTTTGCAACGTCGACTTTAACATCGTTTCGAATTATATACATATAAAAAGTGGGATTTGTTTTACGTACTTTTCATGGGAGAGATGTAGACCTAATGTTTTCTAAAAACAGGAACCTCAAGCAAAACCCTACTTTAAATAACACTTTTAAAAGTCATGTATCAAACATTATTTAAATAGATGTACATTTTAAGAACAATCATCCCTTTGATTTGGGTCTCTTTTACCAAATTGGAGACAGAAAAATAAATCATAGCCATAGAATCATTATTTCCTTGTCAAAAAAAAATGATAAACTTTGTAACAAGATGAAAACAATAATGTAAATAAATAGTTCATATACTTTCTTTTCAAAAGGTAAAATATCTGAACCCACTGTATCTTTTGCTGCTATCAAAGAATGCACCATACTTTCTAAAAATGAACAATAAAGAATTACAATTGTCAAAATGGGGAGCTCCTATTCATTTGACTCTTCACCTTGGCAAAATAAAGAATGATTGGAACATGTTTCATCTCTGTATTTACGAAATGGAGGAATGTTTTGAAATGCTCTAAAGGACCTCATTTAAAATATAAGAGTGTTTTAAAATATTGTCTTCAAAAGATTTTAAAAAAAGAAGGAAAACATCCAAAACAAGGTCAAAATCATATGCACGTATTGCAGATATTTGACTATAAAATAGTAAAACATAACATTTAAAATGCATAGCATAGTGATGTAAGAAAAAATATAATGCGATATGATTATAAAAACAAACAGCAAATGTGTCATTGAATACTAAATGCTATGCATAATATAGTATGACTAAACGGCGCTAGACCAAAATTATCATTAGCAGTACAAACACCACCTAAGTACCACTCCTATTCTATATCCTAGCAAATTGCAATGCCTAACATATCATAAAATTGAATTATTAAATATAATTACACAAAAGAGTAACTCACTTGTAGAAATCTTCATCAACTCCGTAATCTACATTCAGATACCTCACACAGGAAACAGCTCCGCTAAAATCACCCTTCACCAACCTCTCCTTTAATGCATCCAAATGTGCAAGCTGCACATTTTTCATCAAACTCCTAACCCCGTCATCTCTCTCTCCACCCTCCAATTCCCACTTCAAATTCACACCAATCGCCCCAAAAATCTCTGGATATTCCACTACACATTTCCCCAACCTACCCCAGTCCTCATCCTCTACCACCTTAGCCTCTACATCACTACCCAACAACCTCTTCACTCCCCAATCCAAAACTCTACTCAACAAAATCACTAAGTCTGCATCCCGATTTGAATATTTTTCGATTGTTTCTTGAACCAGTATCAAGAAGTCAACTTTTGATCTTAAAACATCGAAATCGACTCCAATGGTATCGAAATTTACCAGTTCGAGGAAAGAGAGCCAGGCAAGATGAGACGGAGAGCGGCAACTAGTGGAAAGGACGGCTCCGGGAATTCTTCCACCCAAAAGAACAATTTTAAGGAGAATTTTTCGAGCGAGATTGGGATCAAGGGTTTTGAGAGTGATGAGGAGAGCGCGGAGAGGTTCGAACTGAGAGAGGAAAAGGTGATTGGAGATGGTGCGAGCGAGGAGATCGAGCTGATTCGTCATTTCTTGGACTTGGGAAATCACGGTTTTGGACGGAGGAGTAAGAAGAAAAATGACATTGCTGATGAAAGATAAAGATTTGTGGACACCTGTGCGAGTGAGGAGATCGAATGCTGTTTTGTTGAAGGTGTTGAAAAGAACAATGCATACGGGGAACCTAGTGAGTAGCACGTGATTTGCATACCGGCATTGCTATATTTTGTGGATTATAATCTCCGTAGGAGAAGAAGGTAGTACGAAACAGATATCACGTATTTCGTATACATGTTAATGAACACTGAAAATGGAATTCATATGACAGCACAGAAATGGCGTGAAATTACAGTGGTAATGTAAGTAAAAATGATATTTATAAATAGTAATTTAAGTCGAAGCTGAGATTTATAAAAAAATCACATATATACTGCGTATGAAAGCAAACGAATTAAATGTCATACTGTCTGAAGTATGGTTAGAGAAAAAAGTGCAAAATGAATTACTGGGAAAAAAAATAAAGTCGATGACTACATTGAACGGAACAGTAATAGGCACAGATAGGAAAACGTAAATGCACCGCAAATATGAAATCATGAAACGGGACAAATTATTTTTTTTTGCTTTTTCTCTCGAATCTTGATTCCAGTAGATGCTGCAGTCAGCTGCTCTGTATCAACATCCTGCAGATGAGGAGGAAAAAACAACGTTTAAGTTTGGGAGTACAAAACATGTTGTGGTGGTTGAAGGTGACAGTATGAAGTAAATGTACATTGCTACAATATCGGTCTGAAAGTTGAAACAGTTCTAAACGGGAGTAATCATATGTTGAGCAGCGCAGTAGTGTTTGAAATGGACAAATAGGTGTAATTTCCACTAATGTAGGAAAGTTTGATGTTACGAAATTCTGAACATTAGTACAAAACATATCAAAATTTACGGCGGATGGTTCACAAATCACTAACATACTATTGAAAATAGTACAAAAAAAAGGATAAGATTTTCTTAATAGTTGATTTAAATGTTGCAAACTACCTTTCAAGGAATTTTTTTTGTTTTATAATCCTTACATACCAACATATCAACGCATCAAAGACAGAAAATTCACAGTTACATGGGTACTAAACTATAACTTCACCGCTCTCGTATATTGTTTTAATACACATCTTGCTAGATATACTGTAAAATATATGTTGTGCGTAACTTGGGTGCAAAAATTCTTTTTCTCATGGATTTACTCAAAGGGTATAACATAATTGTTTAAGTATATTAAAAGGGAAATTCTGTATTACAAAGTGGTAATGCATTACAGAGCAAAAAATGAAACTTTGATAGATAAGTATAGTGAAACCAAATAGATGTAACTGTTTTGAGTAATTTACCAAAAAGAATTTTAAATGCAGGCAAGAAAAGCGCATTATAAAATGGTATGTAGTAAAATTAAGGTCAGTATCCAACATATATAGAAACAAGTAATGTACTTTTGTGTATAATCTTATAATCGCCTGCAAATAAACAATAGTTGAAGAAAAAAATTAAAACAATATAATGAAAGTCTTAATAGGATCACAAAATCATATAGTATTAATGCACATTAACATTAAGACAAAGAAATGAGTCAGACAGAACTACATTATATACTTCTACATAAAAGTCAATAATCATTTCAATTAAACGTTAGTCATAATAGGTTTTTAAAATAATATGATTAAAAAATTCAAGACATCTTGACATTAATAGGCAAATTCTTATCACATACCCACAGTAGAACGTTATAATTTCTTTCACTGCTAAATCAATCATCAACCATAAAGTTAACTGTAATGTTACAAATATCACAATTACTTACCGTAGAACTATAAAAAATGCATGTAAAACCAAGAAAAGATCTTATATGAATATGAGAATATAATATAGAACTACCTGATTGTACGTATATACTGTAACATAAGTAAGAGGATGAAAGAAATCAAAACCAAGTACTGTCAACAGCTAGCTACTTCTTCAATGATGTCCGTGCCTTTACTTTTCAACACACCTAAACTAGAACAAAAAAAAGAGTTCCTTTATTAGATATAATAGACATACACACACTACACTTGAGTGTACTAAGGCATTGCTGATGTTTTGGTTGATTCGGAAAAGCTTTGTTTCATAACCAAGGTTGGAACAAATATTAAAAAGCAAAGAGCAAGAGCTCAAACACATTTCTATTATTTTACTTCAGTCAACAAACATAAGATAGGATCTGAATCAGAAATTTAATTCTTATAATGGTATTATCCGAATTTTTTGTAAACTATCGAATATTAACTTATTTTGCGAATGGAAGTAATGAAGTTTTTTACCTCATAAAATAGATGTTAAAATCATGGATTTTTTTTCTATTAAAAAATTCTAGACATCGAACCAAAAGCGGTGTGAAATGGATGCAGTATTTATAGTGTGAAACAATTGACACGGTAAAAATAGTTTAGAAGTAAAATGGTGATTTGATTACAGAGAGCTGGCTTGTGCGCATAAGTAATGTGCATCTCTAGTTTCGCTTTGTTGTAACATTATCAAAACGCATAGTGATCTAAGAAAAGGCTTATATATGAACCCTACAAAGGTAGCGACACAATCGTCTCAAACACCAATAAAAGTATCAGGCATACCCAGGAGGGCTGCACATGAACAATTACAAATATGGGCATTGGTAAGCGTTACACAGTTTTAGTCAGCAATAATGCATGTTTAAGATAAGCAAAAATTTATGTAAACTGAGATGAGGAAAATGCATCTAATGATATGGTATTCATGTACAAAGCATGATGGAATGTAGAAAACTGTCATTATTTTACTAATTTGGCCTACAAACATAGTGCAAACTTATAACAAACAAAATTGGAATCCTGTGCATCAGCAATGAGCTACAAACAATATCAACAAACTGCTAAATCTATGACCATAAAGAGTCAATAATTAAAATGATGAATATGGGGAAATGAAAGATGAGTGCATAAATAAGTTCACAGCAATTTGTGAGCAATCAATCCTTAATTACTAAAGATGCTTTGCACACGGGTGGATGGTATTAGGTTGATTGAAGATACTGAAATGTATAAATGAGTTATCATGCAGTCAAATTTGACATATGTGATGACTTGAGTACATTGGTAAATATTTAATTTTACTTTGTGTAGAAGATAAATTACAAATATATTGCCTTAGATCAAGTTAAAAAGCATGAATAAACAGTAATCGGTGGTTAGATATGAAGAATTCTACAATGCAGTCTGGCAAACCGGTAACAAATGCACATAAGAAACAGTGAAAATAGGTCGTCTTCCACTTTTCCTTTACCTCTTCTTTCTAGAAGAAGGTGTACACAGTAATGGGTTAACTTATTATGCTAGTGAACGTAGCATGTAAATGACATATGGGTGACATGTCTACGGAATTAATGATATAATTAAATTACGTCATTAATACATCTCTTTTGTGTTCACTAAGTCAAATCCTATGTTGACATTACTTCTATATTTTCAGAACAAAGTGGTCAATTTGTAATGAGTGGTTTAGCATCGACAACACATGTGTTACCTAATACTTCATAACCTAATCTAGATTATAAACAGTAAGGATTTGGATAGACTGACAGCGTCAATATTGGTGCATGACCGTGGTAAAGAATACAGAAGATATCAGTTATTGTAAAAGAATATGCGTTTTAGTTTTGTTTTACTAATGATAACAAAAGGCCAACTGTATGGTCGTATAAAAATAGTTGTACGTGTTTTAAAAACAAACCATTTTATGATCATAAAATGTTTTCAGCGAGCGAAATTAAGTCCAAAACGACTTCAAAACATGATGCTTCATATGTAGCTCGTGCCTAATAAAACATTAATCACATCAGATTTTTTTTTTATTTGTGTCCAGATATGCTTGAGTCCAAAAGTAAGCACAATTTTATTATGCCAACAGCATATGTTGCAACAATTACTGATAATTTCCGGTCAGTTCAAGACATGTTTATATTACTTTAGTTCATGAAACTATATGTCGTTAATGAATATTTTAAAATATCTAAATTTGCAAACTATTGCATCAGTAAACATTGATGAAAGATTTGTACTCAAGTAATCCAGAGGTTAATGGTTAACGATTAATTAGAAAGAAAACTAAAAATAGCTATAATTGATTGTTGTTTTTCATATTCAATCTAATAAATAGAATATAAAAAGGAATATATTATAAAATGAAGAAAGTAGAAGTCATTATAGAGAGAGGGACAGAAGATATATTATTCACTCCTGAGAATTAGACATATATTTACATTACATAGCCTCCTTTATATAAAGGCTTCAGAGCTAAGAATTTAACATATTCCAAGACGTGGGACTAAACAAAACAACATAAAAGCATTCATTTCATGATTTACATATTTTGTAACACTTCCCCTTTAATATGCGTCTTCAAAATCTTGAATTCTCTGATAACTTGAAATTTTCTGTTTCGAAACGTGTATGATGATTGCTCCCCCTCATTATTATCTTGCTTGCATTTATCGATTCAGTCGATATAGATATTGCTTGTTGCCTTATTAAAAACCTCTACAAGGAAAACCCAATGGGAAAAACCTTGAAAGAGGAAAAGAGTGCAATTTGTGAAATCATAAACATCATACTAAAAATGTTATTCCTTCTAAGAGTTTGATACTTCGAGATTAAAATAATGCCTTATTAAACCCTTACTAAGAAAAAACCAATGGGAAACAATCTTAGTGAGAAAAAAAAGAGTACAATGACGTATCTTATTTTCTTATTTCTTCAAATGAAGTTTGATACTTCTGGATCAAACTAATGCCTCATTAAAACCTTATAAACCCTATGAAAAAAATCTTAGTGAAGGAAAAAAGTACAATATAGTATTACATATTTCAATAATTTACAAAATCAAATAGAGTTTGATACTTCTGGATCAATACAATACTTCATTAAAAACCTTACAAAGAAAAACCCTATGGGAAAAATCTTAGTTAAGGATAAAAATACAATTTAACTAACATGTTTGAGACTATTTCTTGAAGAAACATTTGATTCTTCGAGATCAAGATAATGCCTCATTAAAACCTTAGTAAGAAAACCCCAGTGGGAAAAATCTTAAATAAGGGAAAAGAGTACATTGTAACTTATTTTCAAATATCACTGGGGAGTTGATACTTCTGGACCAAGATAATACCTCATTAAAATCTTACTAATCAAAACCCAGTGGGAAAAATCTTAGTTAAGGAAAAATGAGTGCATTATAAAATGCTTATGGATGCTCCCCTTGATTTAAAAGTTTCCTCTGAATTCGCATTCATTTTTCAATAATTTAAATTGGTTATAGATACTTCTAGATCCATAAATAACAATTAAAATTTTCAAGATTGTTTCTTTTAAATATGAGTTGCATTTTATGTTTTTTTTGCTACCTTTATGAAAAACACATCATGTGCTTTCACTTTTATGCTTCAAATCAGTTTTGCATATTGCAACTACATCTTTGATGATATTAAATGTTCCATTACAACAATACTTAAAAGAAGGAAGTAATCTACTCATCTTGAAGTGCATCAAGAATTTCATTACAGCAATACTTGGAAGAAGGTTGTAATCTACATTCCATGTTCTTGCATTCTTTATAATCATCGAAGTTATTTATATTCTTCAGGAATATATATTTTAATAAGATTTACATATCACAACTAACACTTTAATGGATATTAAGAGTTTTATACAACGATACTTAAAAATAGAAAGTAATCTAATCGTCATGAATTATATCAGGATTTTCATTACAACAATACTTAAAAGTATGTTGAAATCTACTCTCCTTGTTCTTTGCATTCTTTATAACAATGAAAGTGATTTATATTCTTCATAAACTTGTATACTTTCAGTATTTAATATGATTTAAACCACATTTATACCTTCGGGGTATATTAAGCATTTCGAGTACTTTCGGTACTTTGCGGACTACATGTCCATATTTTTATACTATTAAAGGATTCATGATGGCCAGTCATGTTTTCCCCTAATTCAAGATACTTAATCTATTTATAAACATAAGCGTTTTATTATTTATAAATTTATCAATAATAATTATTTCTTGTCAGTTCTAGACATGATTTATTGAGATTTCTTTGATTATCATGTTTTATGTACCTAACCACTTCTAGGATAATTTGACAATCATGTCATTAGTCTCTTCAAGAGCACTCTTAAGTGTCTCTTCAAGAACACTTACCTCTTTTATTTTGCATCTTTATTACTTACTCCAAAAGTATTGCAAACTAACTTTTGTACCATATTTCAGATGTGGTTTACACATTTTGATCCTTCAAGGATTCAAATTTATATTGGAGAAATTCTACTAGGGATATTATTAATAATTTATTCAAATTACTTAATATTTTGCATCATTATACATGTTAACAAATATTTGACATTGATGATCAAAATGAACTTGTTTCTCTTTATCCCCCCTCAATGTTGAGGAACATTGTCACATAAATAATAATCATCTTTGGATTCTCATTTTGATCCATTATTATATTGCTACTAGCAAATACACCATACATATTAATAATAGGAGGATAATTCTTTTATCAATTGATAAGATGCATTCAAGTGATATTTGTGAGCTTCTGGCTCATGTTTAAATATGAGATTCAATTATGCCAAATTTCGTGAAATGTAATCCAGTTGAAATTATACCAACTTTTTCTAAATAAGCTTCTAGCTTTCAATTTTGTAAAGATAACGAAAGATATTCTTTGAGCTTTTCATTATAGTTCCAATATGGTAGTCATTCATTTATATATCCTCAAACTTAACAAATTTCTTTTAAATTTGCTTGAGTATAATGTATTTTAAATTAAGATATATGTACCATGTGGTAATACTATATGGGCTCTTCCGGACTGTGACGCCCCACCTCTATACCCACGCTAGCCAAGGACACTACGGAGTAATGCCGTCAACTAACACGGAGAATAAGGCTGGTTAGGAGCGACCATCTATACCCTTGCTCTAACTATCTATTGAATACATCGACAA
Source organism: Allium cepa (assembly GCA_030765085.1). Taxonomy (NCBI): domain Eukaryota; kingdom Viridiplantae; phylum Streptophyta; class Magnoliopsida; order Asparagales; family Amaryllidaceae; genus Allium; species Allium cepa. The sequence goes on from CM060928.1 coordinate 1,037,365,999, forward strand.
TAGTCATACCAAACAGATCGACATATCCAATGAATACTTAAAACAAAACCATAGGTGGTTGGAGGATCTATCAGAACAGAATATAACAACTCAAATGTAATATACATCACAGAATAGTAGATCATCGTATACATATATACAGATACATAACAGAGTATACAAACTAATACATGTCAAGTGGTATAGCAAACCACAATATACAGACAAGTCAAAAGAATACATATCAGAGTACTACAAAATAGGACTACACAAAAGCTATAACAAAAAGGAACAAGCTGAATAGTCCATGCGGAAGCAAAATAGGCTAAGTCCAAAAGCACCTAACCTGAAACAACTCGGTCTGACCTGAGTATGAAATACATAGGTCAGTCTAGCTAAACAAATCAGTTAGATAAACTGAACAACAATAAACCTACAAGGTTACAAAGCATAATAGATATCTCTAAAAGAGATAACACAATCATCTAACGAAAGATGAATCATATAGAACAAGCCTCATATCATCGACAACATATAGAAACAAAGGATAAGAGTATCCCAAAGCAAGCCAAAAGGCAATAGCAAATACCAATAAGGTATATAAGTTCCACAAGGTAAACGCTACGCATCATGCGGCTCATAATGACCAACATCGAAGGGCGATACCTAGGGAATATACATATGAATGAAACATCAGAAAATTTGCTCGAGCTCAGTACTGTACAAACAAGGATCCATGAGCCTGAAGACTCCAAACCCAATATCACCCATGCGGCTCATAACGACCAACATCAGAAGCGATATTAAAGGGCAACCCAATATCACCCATGCGGCTCATAACGACCAACATCGGAAGCGATACTAAAGGGCAACAAACCCGAAGGCACATACCCGAAGGCAACAAACCGTAGTGGTGAAGGTCGAAGACCCAGTACTGGACACCACTAACTGGCGGAATGTGTCATAACTCCCAAAAAGGAATCCGAAAAGTGGTAACGTGAGTCCCATAACCACTCGTTCGAACTAAACGATTTACTATCTGTTAGTTAATTTCACACTCAAAGCAGTACAAAGTTCACCTCATATCATCGGTAAACCAAACCCGGAGGTCAAAACGATCAATTGAATAGGTCGGGGATTAATCGAAAAGATAAACGCACGGATTCATGGTCTGTGTTTTGCCCAACCATTTAATCACCCTTCCACTTCGCTCGAAGTGCGAAATGGTGCGTGTGTTTAAATAGAATTTATAAATTGGAGAAGGGAGCTTTTAATATAATTCGAAAGATTATTTTATAAAACCCGTGAATGAAGTCAAGGATAAGTTATCAAAGCCAAAGAAGCAATAACAACCACTAAGAACCAACATGAATCGATAAAATCCGGAAAACCAATCAAAATGAGCATAAATAGGCAAAACAAGAAAACATGAGCAGGTCAGTCGACTGAAATCCCTGTTCAGTCGACTGAAAATTGTCCAGAAAAATTTCGGGCTTCAGCTCAGTCGACTGAACAGAGGATCCAGTCGATTGAACCCAATTTCCTGCATTTCCTACTTATTACCAATGAAGTGCAAACTCTCCCAACTTTCAATCGGACGAGCACGGACGCTAGGGATTTACGCCAAGCGGCTACCCGGCCCTATAAGCACTTCGATTCATCACCAAAAACATGATCAAAACCTCAAAGTTAGGATTTCAAAGAATTGAACCCAGACACTAAAAATTCGGATATTCACCAATTCAATCCAAACTAAAAGCAAGTGCATATGAACAAGTGCTAGGAATTCATACCCAACATCAATGAAATCAAGAGAAGTAGATGTGAGTTCAAAACTCACCTTTAACCCAAAAACAAGAAGATGGAGCTCAATAACAAGGAGAAGACCAACCAAACACTACTTCAACTCAACAAGATTCAATCTAAGAATAAAACACATATTTCCCAATTTAGGTTTAGGAAATTTTCTGAAATTGAAGAGGAGAAGAGTTGGAGAAGATGAAGAAGAGCTTACCAATGGATTCTCTTTGATTTTGGAGCAAGAATCAAGTTTACAAGAAGAAACTAGGGCTTGCAATTTCTATTTCCTCTTCCCTTCCACCATTTTCAGTTCTAGCTTAAGAAATGAAATGAAATGAAATGAGGATGAATGAAGAGAAGGGGTTGGGTTAGGGTATTAGTTAAACTAGTGGGCTGAACCCAAACCCAAAACCCAATAGAAAAAGGGTCAAAATTTCACAAACTCCAAACATATCAAAGATTATACTCAAAAAGATCGCAAACGCCATTTTGGAACCAATGGAGGTAGTTTCGAGTTCCAATTCGGCCATTTGCAGAAAGTAGCTTTTACGGACCCAAAATTCGACTAACGACGTTATATTTAAATTAAACATTTAAATATCAAATCGTTAAATATGCGGGTTGTTACACGGACCCTTCAACTATATTAGCAGATTTTCTATGGTTGAAATTTTTAGCTAAAATATTTTCAGATAGTTCATAGAAAAATTTTTGGTTTTTCAAACTTATATGAGTAGTTGCACTAACTAATAGGCATATATTATCACTCAAATATTGATGGACCATATTTTAAGAATTAAAGACAATATAGTTAGTCAACCATTAAAATTTGTAAGCATTAAATAAATGCTAATACTTGCCAAAAAAAATTAAAATGGGCTACTGATTAAAACACAACATTCATCAGTGCATTATTTCAATTAGTTTTGAAAAGAAAAATATACAAACACCAGCTTCCAACAGGTTGAAACTTCAGGTTCAACCACTCTTGTCTAGCATTTGGAAGTGTGGCCATCTTTTAGTGGTTATAACGCTCCTTCAGGGAGTTCCATAAGTAAAGATGGTTTTTCAGTTAAATGTCCTATTTTAAGATTGCTGTGAATATGACACCATAAAAATATAAAAGCCTTTATTTTATCCTATTGGGACATATTATTATCAATTTTAATGGCATTTTCTAAGCATTGAGATTGTAATTGAATGTCATCATCCAATATCCATGACAGAAAGTTACCTCCTAATAAGTCCAAAGTTTTAAATTCAAGCTTGGCTATGTTTATCATATTACCAACTATCAGTGGAAATAAAAATGCATAAGTATCAAAATATTGTTCATGGGTATATAATTAATGCATTTCATAAAATAATAACTCATATATGATAGTAGTTACAGTGAAAGAATAAAAACGTTACTGCAAAATAGTAAAAGACAACCAAATATAACTACAAAAGCGACTATAATTTCTTATTTACATCCTTTTAATAGCTCTAGATCCAATCTCATTAATTGCATTAATTAATTTCCTATGCAAAACTATCCTTGAAAATATGGAAAGGCCTTTATATGGATTGATTGGTGGAGAATGAATGAATTATAATCAAAGATTGTGCATAGCTTGCATGAAAATTGTGATATGAAATATAGACCATCTCTTCGAGAGAATATTTAAAGATATTTTTTTAAGAAATGATTATGCATATAATATTTCTTATGAAATAATAGCTAGGAATATGACATTTATGGTATAATTAGACATATGAACATAGAACAATGTATTCTTGAGATAACCTTAAACCTTTTGGATCTAATCTAAACTAATTATGATCCTTCATTATCATATTTATGTACACTTATTTGATTTAGTAAAATTACCAAATATATGAATAAATCTCTTCTAGAGATATGTTATCATTTTCAAATTTATAAATCTCTATTAGAGATATTTTAGTATCACCACTTCTGGAGTGAACTTTCTCTTCTATATATATATATATATATATATATGCACTATTGGAATGCCATATCAATATACAATATTTATTTTATATAAATTACATAATTACTACTTTTACAGTAGCATAAAATATCCATGTTGAATATTTTTGTTGTACCGGCTTTTAAAATGGCATATCAAACTTTAAATACAGTGACAAAATTAGGTTCACCAACCGAAAGTAAGATGCAAGAGATAAAACCACTACTTCTTGAGTGTAACATTGGTATACAATATCATTTTTTTGGATAAATTATTGTTATCACTTCAAAAAATTTATATCATCATTCATTCAGGGAATAGAGCATTTCCTTTTAAGGAATTGCAATGCAACAAAAATAAAATTCCTATAACATCTCTTATAGGATGTTGGATTTTGCATATAAATATAAATAAACCTCTAAAATATCTCTTTTAGGATGATTTATTAATTTCTTTTAACTTCTTCAAGGAGTACAATCTTATCGTTTTACACAATTTCAATAGAGCTTCGAGCTTTTAATTCATGAACTTCAAGTTCATTAATTTGTTATGAGCTTCAGGTTCTCAAATTTTGTGTAAACTTCCTTTTTAGAAGCTTGTACATTTTGACAAATTAAAAAAAGATACTGATAAGAATTCAAACTTGTAAACTTTATCAGAAATTCTTTTAATAATTCAAGACTTCAGGTCTTGGATTTTGAGTTATACAACTTCTATAAAAATAATTTCTTTGCACAACTTTAAGTTGTTGTTAAACCTAATTCTTCCATTACACCAGACATTACTTGTCAAAATAAATATATCAAATAGTACATCATACGTCAATTCTTATTCCAAACACAAACATAAAATATTATTTAATTTACAATAACCAATGCATTTAATACATTTATGATAAAAATAAATGCATTTAACCTTTATGTGATCTAAGATATAACTACTATCACAAGATTTCATTATAAATATATATGAATCATTTGAAACATAATTTCATCTAAGATCTAGGTTCGAGATTACTCAATAATAAAATTAAAATGGATATCTTAAAGAGAAAGTTTATTCTCAATAATTAAAATTTCTAAAATAAACAACGTTATCATCTCAGATCTATCCATATCATTCATAATCATAAATAACTATACATCTCAGATCCAAATTATTTCCCTTATAAGAAAATTAACTTCATTTCTTTACCAAATATAGCAAAACAAACATGTAAATCTTCAAATATTATCTCGTAAATTTGGGGAATTAAGATTATTTCCAAAAAATAAAAACATTTTAGAATTTTATTTAATTACACAAACTATATACAGATCATTTAGATCTTACTTTCTACATTAGAAGCTACCTTTTGGTATAGCAAAAAAAACTTAGCTTCAAACCAAATCCAAAATTGTCAAAAAAAATCTTTCATATAGATCAAATAGATCTGAAATTTGAGTAAGATATTACAAGAATTTAATGACTTATAACTAAAGTCGATTCAAAACTTACTCAAAAAAAAATCAAAAATTCATAGTGAAATCAAAGATGAATGGATCTAATACCACTTGTTAGAAATTTTAAATCAATTCAAACTGAATATTTATCAAGTACAAATTTTGAAAGAATAAATAAAATTGCTTTCAACTAGAAGATATGTAATTATAAGTAATCTCCGAAGTCATACTTGATTTCGATAAATAAATATGAGAAGAGGATGGATAAACATGAAAAGGAATAGATTTGATGACTAAAATATATAGATCTCAAAGATGAATCATTTGAGCATGATATCAAGATCTACAAAAGATCTAAAAATAATTAGAACATAAGATCTCCAATAGAATGAGGTCAAAATATTAGATCTATGATTGAATGAGATCTAAGAAGATAAATTTAATAGAATTAGATCTGAAAAAGATAAGATCAATATAATTAAATCTAAAAAATTGCTTACCATCTTGCGATCTATAATTAGATCTGAAAAGCAAAGTAGATCTAGTCTTCTAGATTATCACAATTCAAATCTATATTTTTTTTGTTTAGAGATCGTGCCGATAACGTGTTATAAAATGAAGAAAGTAGAAGCCATTAGAGAGAGAGGCAGAAGATATATTATTTATTCCTGAGAATTAGACATATATCTACATTACATATCCTCCATTATATAAAGGCTTCAGAGCTAAGGATTTAACATATTTCATGATGTGGGACTAAACAAAACAACATAAAAGCATATTCATTTCATGATTTACATATATTGTAACAGAATATCTATTATATGACAGTTATCATAAACGAAAAATTACGTCAACAATAGACTACAGCCTAAACTATGTTAGAATGAGTTGACGTAGAATTATATGCTATAATAAGTTGACGTAGAATTAACGGATGCTATTATATGGTGATGCAGATCCTGCTAGCACAGCTTGAACATGAACAACAATATGCATAGTTAGGAAAGTGAGTACAATGCAATAACACGAGTGATATGGGTAGTAAACAAAATTTCATGTAATCCCTCTTTTATTAATTCAAATCAAGCAATGAGGTATGAAAAAAATGTTAAAATCGTACATATGATAAGCTTGTTATGTTTTTTTTTACTCTAACAGACAAAAACTAAACATAAAGATAATAGATATGAATATAAAAACATTTGAGACAGAAAAATATTTTAATCAAAAGCCACCCGGTAATTTGAAAATATCCAACTCAAATCATTCAAGAAAGCAATTCGAGCACCACCATAGCATGAAAAACCATTGCATCAGTAGACTGCGGTTTGAGAACCTATGCAAAGATAAAGTTATGAACTATTACAAAAACCTGAATGTGAAAAAATAGGAATAACGAAGGTAGCAACATATTATCAAAAAACGGACGTATCATATTGCAAATTTGTATTAGGTCGAATGAAGATTGGAAATAGGCATAGGAAGAAAGTAAGATGGTTTTAGAATTAGACGCAGCCAAAGTAACATAAACCACAAATTATTTATGACCATCAAATTGTTGCTTACCAAATCATCCGTAAATGATGAGAAAATCAAGTCGAAAAATGAAAAAGTCGCAATGCTAATAGGTGGAAGACGACAACGGAGATAACAAATCAGTCAGACCACAGGAAAAGAAAACTTCGAGTATAGCGAGGAAGGAAGCAGTTACATGTACGTCCGACGGAGAGGCAAGGAGAAGGATGGGGGAACAGCAGGCAGTAGTCGGTTGGGCACTCGGCAGAAAGATTGTGATAATTCGGAAGAGGAGGTGACGAGAAGGATGAATTCAGCAGTACATTGTTAGGGAGGAAAGAGAGAAACGAAGTGGAAAGGGGAAAGAGAAGGGAGTTGGCATATGGTGCAGCTGTTGGAGACGTGGTAGGGCAGGTGAAAAAAAAGCGAAAATGGATAAGTAAGTGGCAGCGGGGGAAAAAATAACACGGAAGCAGAAAAAACAGGGAAGCGAACAGTGTATTGTTATTTTGAAATGAGAAAATGGCAGGAGTCCACGTCACTTGGGGAAGTTCCTGCTTTAGTATATAGTAATAGACTGTGAAGTAAATAAATTATTACCCGTGACTTCTGTGTGGTGTAACCTGGCTGTTCACACTTCTATATGTTTATTCTTTTCTAATTAAAGTTGGAACTTTGTTATTCCAAGCACGATAAATTCAGATAATAAATCGACTATAAACTAAAGTTGTTAATATTATTTATGTATAATTTATATTATATAACTTATATAGGTGTGGCCTCAGGACAAGACAGTCAAGACGACCGTCTATGACAACACATCGAAGGAGGACAACAAGTTTTTAAATTTCTTGTTTATATCTGTTTAATTATAGTACAAGGGCAGCCACCTCGTAATGATCGTTTGGTGTAGAGGTTTTGTTAGTTGTCTTCTTTTTGAACAGCTTGGGTTCCAGCCTAGCTTTCATGAATGTTTTTGCCTAAGCAATTTCTACTCTACTTCCATATCATACTTGGTTTGGACAACTAGGCTTGAAGGGTTGGCCCTGAACTTATATATCTTTATATTTGAGTAAAAATAATAATTTTGTCATCTGTTGCTTTGAATATGATATAAAATGCTAGAAGAACATATTTAGTATTAGCTAAATGAATTAACAAAAATTATTTAGTTGAATTTTTCTAAATGTGTTAAATTTAAAATTATATGGACTTAAAAGTAATATTAAGAAATATTTGAGAATTATTTTGTAGAAAATTATAGAAATCTTAAAGAGGAGTTTGTTGAAGTTAAAAGAGAAATTTTAATTCAATGTGTGGTAAAATTTTAAAACAGATGATTATAATTGATTTACAATTTTACCTTTCACTATTTTTTATGTACATAATTTAATGTATATGATATACATGTGTGTGTTTGTGCGTGCTCGCATATATAGTTGAATGAAAAAAACTACAATTTTTGTTAAGATGAATACATATGAATTTTTTTTGAACAAGGTTCATTAATGCCAACAAATGTCAATCGAGGGGATCGAATTTGTGACCTTTAGTCTCGTAAGCAGAGCAACCAACCAACTGAGCCAACCTTGCTGGTTGAATACGCACACATATATTTTTAGGATTTATTAGAATGGTAGACTAACTATTTAATGCGATTATTTAAATAGTTTGAATTTAAGATTTCGTAAGTAATTCAAATACATGGATTTGAATATAAAATACTAGTAAAGAATTAAGAAGGGTGATAAAGAATTGTTAAAGTGTTAAATTTAGGTATTTGAAGCTAAAAACAAATTTTTACAATGAAAAACGTATGATGAATCTATTGCAATAAATGAATAGTAAGTTGAATTTGTTTGTATTCTTCATGTATATTATTTATATTTTTATATTTGAATGAAATTTTTTTTTTTACCGTTGTTAATATGAATATGTGCACATATTGAAACCATTTGTTTTAGGATTAGGATTTGTTAGATGATATTACCACAAATCACCCTTTCAACTTTGTCGAAACCAAGATGAATAGAAGAGAAAGAAGAACAAAGAAAATAGCTCCAGTAAGGCCTTTCAAAGGAGTCGAAGGGATGCTACAGCCAAAGACAAGAAGTATTATAACCTTTCGAAGGGGTTGAAAGGGTCGAAAGCACCCTCCCGCTTTAGTGATTCCCTTTCGAAGCAGATGCTTCCGCATGCATGAAGGTCTTTCGAATAAGTTGAAGACACACATTTCGAAGACAATGGATAACAACCCTTTCGAAAGCATTATCAAACCTTTTGAACCAGTTGAAGCTTTTAACATCCAAGAAAGGTTCCGCATCAATTCGCAAGCATACATTCGAAAGGTACATACCATGTCAATACCATCAACACTTCAGCAACTTCGAAACTCTAGAAAACTACCTATCGACAAAGTTGAAAGCTCATACCCTGCTTCTTATAACAACAAAGTAACACAGAGAAAAGGCGCAACCATCCCTTTCAACAAAGGCAGAGGCATTCAAACCCATTCGAAAGCATTGCAGAGAAATGCATAAGTGTCAAAGAAGACTAAAGAAGCATAAAGCCACCTTTTGGCCAGGTCAAAAGCATTGGGTCGAAAGGCATCAACCCACATCTATAAATAAGACCCTAGGGGTCTGGTTTTTGGGGATCCGAATTCATTCATTCCACACTTGTATTTTCTTAACTTTGCAAATTTGTAATCTCTAATTTGTAAATAAAATCGGGGGAAATTGATCAGTATAGACTGCATTGGATTAATAAAGGAAAGATTTCAATATTTTCGATTGTGTTACTATTTGAAGGCTTTCGTTTGATTTAAATATGTTCTATAGGCGTCGACCACATCGAAACTCACCTTCCGATTGAGTCGAAACCCCTTATTCTTCCAAATAACCCAAATCCTTGACTTCAAACCACACTCACCAAACACTCACTTTATAGTGAGTTGAAACCAAGAACCTAGTTTGTACTACCTCAAATTTTAGAGTCAAACCAAGTCATTCGAGAAACTAGCTTTCGACAAGTTCGAAACCTACTAGACAATCCTTACTCTTGGACCCTTAGTGCCATCCTTTAATGTTTCGCAACTGTATCGAAAGGAAGGCTTTGAAAGGATAATCAAACAACTTCACTAAGCTTGAAAGACTTGAAAGAAAGGAGTATAAGTGTTTCGAATAGGCCGAAAGGTCATTAAAGAAAGGGTTGCTACAACTAAGACTTTTTCAAAAGATTAATAAAAAAAAGAAAACAAGATCTTTACCTTTTCTACTCAACCAAAAGAAGCTTAGAAGGACATTTCTACACCTTTTATTCTACTTTGGTGTTAACAAGTTTTCGTGTTAAAATTTTGGTGCCAAAAGGAGGGCCTGAACCTCCGATCTTGTTAAATTTCCACACCATTGTCCGTTAACCCCATTTTATTCCAAGCTTGCCCACTTTGAACTTTACTTCATCGTGATTGGCAAAATCAGAAGATCCGAGCAAGGTTTCTTGGAGCCACATCTAATTGGATTATCCTACGAGATAATTAAAGATAAGAATCTACAAGAATAACAATTGTTAAGGATGAAGGCTTTAGGATCACAAGGAAAAAGAAAGTTGGAGCCTATGATCCACTTAAACGGAGTTTAAACCCTTTTCATATTGGCCCTACCTCAATTTTTGCCTTAGGAAAAAAGGAAAACGGGAGTGACAACTTATTTAATCAAATAAGAAAAGCAATTCAACATTATACCAAACACACAATCTTGGAGGAAAGAATAATGGCTGATTACAACGCTTTTGCACACAAATGGGATCAAGTAATAAGTGGAACACTACCCATGCTGGAACAACAAAGAGTTTTAAAGAGAAAACCAATTGATCCACCCAGAGCCAAGTAATAAAAACCTAGAAACCATCCTCGTGAAACAAGCTTTAAGTCAAGACTTCCAAAAGAATGCAACTTAACAACATATATTGAGAATATCTACTTTGTTAACCAAGAATGAACTCAATTATTAGCCATCCCAAAAAATCCTAAAAATGAAAGAAACATTGGAGGATCCTATTGTCATTATCATATGACGAATGGATATGGAACCAGTCATTGCAGAGCGCTTGAAGGGATGATATTAACATTTTCAAACAAGGCAAACTTAATGAGTTTGTAAAGAGATCCTAAATGGAATCAATAAAGAACTACTTTACTAAAGAGAATGTACACGGTTAGGAGTGAAATACTCCTTTCATTTGAACACTACCTTTAATAGTCAAAGCCTCTGTCTGCACCAAGTTGGCCAGGGCAGAGCACCTCCTGGAGGAAAGGGCGTTAGCTTTATCCGCGTCACGCTATGGTCAAGATTAAGCATCAACAAGCCCTTCACCATGTCACGCTATGTACATGTCAAGGCACTTCCTGGAAGGAGCAGTGTAAGCCTTTATCCGCACCATGCTATGGTCAGGTTAAAGCATGGACAAGCCCTTGACCACGCCATGCTATGGCTAGGTCAAGGCACCTCCTGGAGGGAGGGGTATAAGCCTTTATCCGCGCCACACTATGGCCAGGTTAAAGCATCGACAAGCCCATGGCCGTGTGTAACGACCTGCTTTTTTAGACGGTTTAAAACAACGATAAACCACACACGTCAGACTCAAACAATTCAAAAGGCCAGATTGTTATGGGGTAAATAAGAAAAAAGAAAAGAAAAAAAACAAACATAGAATCTCACAACGGAATGACAAAGTATAATAATCAAATAAACAGTTCATGAAGTTGTTTTACAAATAACATTTGATTACATTTTTACAATACAAATCAGAGTACATACAACAGAAATAAATAAATAATGCAGCGGAACAACATGATGCAGTAGAATAAATAAAATAAATAATACTAGTATACAAATCTTCGTCTTCGTCCTCCAAAAGCAGTCTTCGACACACTCAAAAACTCAAACTGACCCATGCGAATTGAAAAGACAAAACAATCGAGTCAGGACTAAAAGATCTTATGTAAGTTAAATCAACAGTAAATAAATATGAGTGTAACGGCATCAGAGATGTTTACGGGATTTGACATCTCCTATCCAGTTTCTAACGTGAGTGCAATAACTTAAAAGATGTTCGGGATTCCAATCTCCTAAGGATCCGTTAAACTATCTACATGCTAGTATAATACGCTAGTATAATAGTGTCTGTAGTAAAGTAAAGTATTAAAATAGAAGGCGTTACCCGTATCTCCCTTAATACATTTTATATATTCCCATAGTCCATACTGTACCGTAAGCTCCTCCATGAGGTTTAACTAGAGGGCACTTCATAGGTATGGCACAAACAAACTCGTAGAATGCATGATAGGGCATGTGAACACAACACTAGAGGCAAGTCAGGGTAGGACTCTAACGTTTTGTAGAAACAGACTAGCGGTAATGCATAGCAACTACAACCGCCCACATCGGAACACATTCCCTAAATCAAATCAAGGGGTGGCCACCAGATCAATCATAAAGTCATAATATGCTACCGAAAAAGCAAGTCCAATCAGAGGTGCGACCTCACTTGGCCCAGGTGTAGCCCCTGTTTTAGTCATATCTAAGCTGACTCACGGAAGTCATGCCTGCGTAAATACCTCATACAGATTCGTTCACCAAACCATCGTACTTCATTTCTGGAATCTCCAACACGTGCACTATTATTAAAGTGGTTTCGGTATTGGCAGAGAGTATTATCCAATTCTGGTCTCCTTAACAACCAAACGCTTATTACACACCGGATGGTTCTTTTACATTTCCGAAACCATTCCTATTGATATCAAATTATCATATTCAATTCAAACCGTATCACTTTTGAAATCATATTCACTTTCGAAATCATATTCACAAAATAGGTTAAATCCTCATTTCAAAGTCATCATATTAAATCAAATGTTTCATTTCACCAGAAAATATCATTTTAAATCCCAACTTTGGTTCTAACATCATTTAACTATATTTGCTTTTAAATCAAGCATTTAAATATAGCAGCCCACCCTTGCACCATTTTATTTTAGAAAATAGTTTAGATAGTTTTAAATAGTTTTTATAGTGAAAATGGTTTATATAGTTTAAAATACTTTAAAATAGTTTTAAAAAATAGATTAAAATAGTTTATGTGTATTTAAGATAGTTTTAAATAGATTTAAAATTGATTAAACAGATTTAAAATAGATTAAAATGATTTAAAATAGATTAAACGTATTTAAAATAGATTAAATCGATTTAAATTAGATTAAACAGATTTAAATTAGATTAAATAGAATTAAAATAGATTATATAGATTAATAAACTCTAAATAATATAAAATAGATTAAAATAGGGTGAGATACTTAAGATAGATTAAAATACTTTAGATATATTTAAAATAGATTAAAATACTTTAACTAGATTTAAAATAGATTAAAATACTTTAACTAGATTTAAAGTAGATTAAAATACTTTAATTGGATTTATTAGATTAAAAATAGATTAAAATACTTTAAATAGATTTAAAATAGATTAAAATACTTTAAATAGAGTCAAAATCGATTAAAATACTTTAAATAGATGTCAAATAGGTTGAAATACTTTAAATAGATTTAATAGATTAAAATAGATTAAAATACTTTAAAATTTCGATTTAAACCAATTTCTAATTCCAACCTTCAAATTTGGATTTTCAAAGTAATTCAATTTATATAAATCAACTTCCTTCAAAATATTAAAATCGATAAATTTAACCAATCTGACATCCGTATATAATTTCTACCTAGTGGTCAAGTGATATGGATGTTTATCATTTCAATTCGCAATTAATTTAAATTTTACGAGTATATATTATTTCAACCCGCAATCCCAAATTAGAATCAATGAAAATCGCTTGGGTTATCATTTCAACCCGCAATCCCAAATTAGAATCAATGAAAATCGTTGGGTTATTATTTCAACCCATAACGATTTTCCCCTATTCTATATGATCGTTCAGGTATGTACCAGTTCAACCCATAGGGACTTTCTAACAATAACTAAGGGAACTTGCTACGTTATAACAATATAAATATAACATCAAATCATTCAATATCAACAATTAAACATACATCACAATCATCACCCAAATCAACCAATAAACATCAATAGATTATTGATTATCATTAACATGTATTAAATTGACAATTAAATTCAATATTAAATTAAACGATGATTAAATGCAATAAAAGTTAAATATCACTAATGACAATTTAAATATACCAAACATCAAGCAATCAATTTCTCATCACATCATAAATTCAATTTAACTAACGTAAGACAGTCTAGTAGTTGTGAGTGGGTTAAATAATCCACCTTTGATTTCAAATCAATTTGAAGTCCAAAATAAAGCCCAAAATTAAGTAGTGTTACAATTCACCTAAACAGGTTTCATAATGTCCGGAATTTCAATACGATCCCAACAAAACAAACTAGGCCTAAATCAGAGTCTGTATGCAAAAGATATTAAGTTTTGAAGTTAAATGACTGAAAATAAAATAAACCACTCACAGATGACATGTCACTCACGCGCCATCCTCCCCATACATATGCAAGCCTACAGATCGAACCCAAAAACACGACTATGAACCCACCTTTGACCGCTAATTGTACGCACCTCAGTGTTAGGAAATCAAATCTATAGTTTCGATGGCAACAACTATACAATAGAAATCAAATATGCATATATATATATATATATATATATATATATGTGTGTGTGTGTGTGTGTGTGTGTGTGTGTGTATACTTGCTAGAATAACATCACTGCAAAGACAAGAACAAGGCTCAAAGAACATTACAAGAGACTACAAGTCGATAGGTACAAAGAAGCAACATAAAATATGCACAAAACAAACATGCATTAGTTTCAGACATCTTGGTGCACAAGCCAGACGTTTGGAAAAGTCCTTTGGAACTACAAACAGACTAAACCAGACGTCTAGTAGTAGCACTCAGACGTCTGAAAATCTACTATATACAAAAAATATATAGTATGATACGTCTGTTACGAATACCAGACGTCTGATTTCGAATTCGGATTTTAAATTTAAACTTCAACTGCCACATTCGAATAGACTTCTCCGCTTCTCTTCGCTGCAACTCTTCATCATCAACAGAAACAACTGTGGAGCACTTGTTAATGGGTGCAACTACTCAAGAAACCTCTCTACAACTATATATATCATCAAGAATCAAGAGAACAAATCAACTTATTTACTTACGCTCTCTAATTACATACTCTATCATATACTCTTGATCTATAGCAATATATACTTGTATTTTACTCTTTCAAATATTCAGTTCTTTATAGACAATACTCTTTAGAAATATATTTGAAGCATTTGTACTAATTAGTCAATATCCGTGTTATAGAACATACATTTGACAAGAATAATTTATTGTAACCAAGTCTGTTCCTCCAGGCGAAGTGAGGATGTTTGATAGTTGAATTCCGAAGGGGAGCTTCGGGACTGGACGTAGAACGGGAGGTCCGAATCAGTATAAAATTTCGGTGTGCTTTTTCTATATTTATGTAGATTAATATTGTTTTAATTGCATTATATATTTTATCACATATATTTACATATACACTACACGATCCACCCTATAGACATTCAATTGGTATTACATCATGGTTTGATCAAAGTACTGTAACACTTTTTTGACTCACTATAATATGGCAAGTAATTTTCAAGAAGATCAATCCACAGCACGACCCCCACTTTTTAATGGTTCTAACTATGTATATTGGTCAACATGTATGAGAATTTTTATGGAAGCTAATGGATTAAAAATTTGATCAGCCACTCAAAATAAACATGAAGCACCTGACACTGCTATGAACAAATGGAATGATGCACAAAAAACCGCAGCTTCTAATAATGCCAAAGCTATGAATGTTTTATTTTGTTCATTAGATAAGAATGAATTTTCACGTGTCATGTTATGTAACACTGCGTATGATATTTGGCGTACCTTACAAGTTACAGAAACAAAGTTAAACAAACTAAGATTTCAATTTTACAAAATCAATTTTCATCATTTAAAATGAAACAAAATGAATCTATAGTAGACATATACTCTAGATTCCAAACCATTCAACACGATTTAATGGCACTTGGAGTCAAATTCACAAATTTTGACTTAGTATCTAAAATACTCAATTCTTTAACTCCAGAGTGGGAAAGAAAAGTATTAGCTACCGAAGAAGCTAATGATCTCTCAATGCTCTTAATTGAAGAATTGATAGGAAATTTAAAGTCCTATGAAGCTAATTTGCAGGCACGAAAAGAACAAAATTCGGAAAAGAAGAACATAGCATTCCCAGCAACAAATGAAGACTCCGACTTAGATGAAGAAGAAATTGTATTTATTGCCTAAAACTAGAACAAATTCAAGAAGTTTAGGAGAATGACTAAATTTCAGAAAGGAGGAAAATCAAGCTCAACAAATCAAACATCAGTCAAATGCTATGAATGTGACCAATTTGGACATATGAAGAAAGATTGTCCCAAGCTAAACAATAAAAAAAAAGAAAATTTTGAAAAAATATAAAAGAAGAAAATTTTCAAAGTAGCATGGGATGACTCAGATACTTCATCATCATTAGACAGTGACAACGATAGCGACGGAGAACAAGCTAATGTATGCTTTATGGCACAAATTGATGAGGTATGTCCCGAACTTAGCTATGATGAGTTACTGTAACTTAGCATGCAATTAGATAATAAATTCAGATAAATTAAAAAATTGTATAAAGAACATATAGCCAAAATAAATTGATTAGAACTTGATGTAGGAATGTTAAAAGATGAAAAAATTATTTTATAAGAGGAACTGGAATTATCTCAAGAAAAAAAATAAAAATAGTTTGGTTGAAAGTGCGACTGCGGCTATTGATTTTGATAAAACTAAATTAGGAAAGGATAACTTGTTAAAAGAAAATGTCAACTTGAAGAGTAATATAGAAACATTGAAAATTGAAAATTTAGAATTAAAAGAAAAATTAGATAAAATTACAAATAATGTTTCAAAATTTAACAAAGTAAAATAAGATTTGGAAAATCTTATCAAAACTTCAAAACCATCAGGTAATAGAAATGAAATAGGATTTAAAAATATTCCTAAACAAAAAGGGAATAATGTTAAGAAATATAGTTGTATTTATCAAAAGACTAAAAGATCACCTAAGTCTAGTACGAATATCAAAAATATAAAAATTTGGATTCCTAAGACAAATAATAATTTGATTAGACAAAAACATATTAATAATTTTTTAGATAATGTAGTCTATAATAAAAATTATGTTCATAAAGGTGCCAAACCTTCTTGGGTATGACCACCTACTCCTCCCAACATCTAGGACCCTAACAAAGTATATGGGTACCAATTAAATCATCTTTTATTTTGCAGGTACCCAAAATAAAAACAAAGGAGAATTTGATACTTGATAGTGGATGCTCTAAGCATATGACCAAAAACTTAAAAATGTTATCAAATACAACATACATCGATAGTGGAAAGGTAACTTTTGGAGATAACTCAAAAGGATTCGTCGTTGGCATTGGAGAAGTCATCAACTCTAATATTTCTAACTCTCCCATAATTACAAATGTTTTTTTAATAGAAAATTTAAAACACAACCTACTTAGTATTAGTCAATTTTGCGATAAAGGTTTTCAAATCAATTTCAAAAAAATAGATGTAATATTTTCGACAATAACAAACAAATTATCTTTACGGGTTTTAGAAACAAAAATATTTATGTCTTGAATATGATATAAATCGAAATTCAAATTTATGTTTAACTGCCAAACATGACGATCCATGATTGTGGCATAACCGATTTTGTGATATTAATTTTAAATATATTAATAAATGAGCAAAATACGAGCTTGTTAGAGGATTGCCTAAAATAAATTACAAAGTAGAAAATTTATGTGAGACGATTGTCAAATTGGAAAACTAAAGTAAAGCTCTCTTAAATCTAAAAATAATATTTCTACAAAACAACCATTAGAATTATTACACTTAGATTTATTTGGTCCAACTCAAGTACAATCTATAAATCACAACAAATATGTTTTCGTAGTAGTTGATGATTTTTCAAGATACTCATGGACTTTATTTTAAAACTAAAAGCGACACCTTTGGTATGTTTTAAATTTTTTCTAAAAGAATTAAAAACTCAAATGGATTTGAAAATTAAGATTATTCGAAGTGATCAAGGTGGAGAATTCGAAAATTATCTTTCTACTAATTTTTGTAATAAAAAAGATATAAGTCATAATTTTTATTTTCCCCGCACACCTCAACAAAATGGTGTAGTAGAAAGAAAAAATCGTATGTTATAAGAATGTGCACGAATACTATTAAATAGTAGTGGTCTACGAAAAAAAAAATTGGGCTGAAGCTATTGCCACAGCTTGTTATGTTTTGAATCGAGTAACCATACGACCTATGACTAAATAGACTTGTTTTGAAATATTTTTTGAAAGAAAGCCCAAAGTATCATACTTTAAAACTTTCGGATCAAAATGTTTTATATCAAAAACAAAAGATAATTTTGGAAAATTTGGCCCGAAGGCCTATGGGCATATAGAATTTTTAATAAATGAAATAACATAATTTAAGAAAGTTTACACGTTTCGTTTGATGAAAATTTTCTTAACCATCATACTAATGACGATGAAGAAATAATTCCAATAACAAATACAACAAATTCTTTCAATAATGAAACAAATGCACAATACTTTAGTATCATCTCCTAGAATTTTTAAAGATCATCCAAAAGATAACATCATTAGAGATCTTAACACCAGAATAACTAGAATTCAACTTAACCATCTAAGTCATATAGCATTTGTGTTAAATTTTGAACCGAAAAATTATAAAGAAGCTTCAAATGATAACTTTTGGATAATAGCTATGCAAGAAGAATTAAATCAATTTAAACGTAATAATGTTTGGGAATTAGTACCAAGACCAAAAAATCAATCGGTTATAGGAACAAAATGGATATTTAAAAACAAAGCAGATGAAAACGGAAGTATAGTTAGCAATAGCGCACGTCTAGTTGCTCAAGGTTATAATCAAGAAGAAGGTATATACTACGACGAAACATTTGTTCCAGTAGCAAGACTCGAGGCCATACGTACATTGCTTGCTTTTACAAATCATCACAATTTTAAACTATTTCAAATGGATGCCAAAAGTGCTTTTTTAAATGGTTTTATTAAAGAACACATATATGCTGAACAACCTCCGTTGTTTTTTCACAAAAATATGCTGACCATGTTTTTAAATTACAAAAAGCCTTATATGGTTTAAAACAAGCCCCCGCGTCGGGTATGAATGTCCTAAAAATCATTTAATCGCATCTGGTTTTCAAATAGGTAAAATCGATACAACTTTATTTATTCAATGAGAAAATAACGACATTTTAGTTGTGCAAATTTACATAGACGATATTATTTTTGGTTCAACTAATGAAAATATTTGTAGTCAATTTTCAAATATTATGAAAAATGAATTTGAAATGTCGCACATGGGAGAATTAAATTTCTCTTTAGGTTTATAAATAAAACAACTTGAAAATGGTATCTTTATTCATCCAGAAAAATATTGTAACGATATATTATGTCGTTTTGAAATAGATTAAACTTCTAGTAAACCAACACCGATGAGTACTAGTGTTCACTTGGAAAAAGATGATAACGGAAAAGATTTTGATGAAAAATTATATCGTAATATGATTGGCTCCTTACTTTATTTGATGGCTAGTCAACCTGACATTATGATGAGTGTACGTCTTTGTGCCCGATTTCAAGCAAAACCAAAAGAAGAGTTGTTAAACGTATTTTACGATATCTATCCAGTACTAGAGATTATGGTTTGTTTTACCCTAATGGATCATCGTTTGAACTAGTTTCATATAGTGATGCAGATTTCGGTGGATGTAAAACAGATCATAAGAGTACTAGCGGAATATGTCACTTTATCAGACAATCATTAGTTTCATGGTTTAGAAAAGATCAAAACTATGCCTCCTTATCTACTTGCGAAGCCGATATATTTCAGTTGCTCTAGCATGTGCACAAGTGATATACATGCAACAAACACTTACAGATTTCAGCGAAGTTATCTATTGATCGCCAATATATTGCGATAACATGAGTGCAATAAATCTATCAAAAAACCCTATAAATCACTCGCGTACTAAAGATATAGATATACGACATCATTTTTTACATGACAATGTAGAAAAAGGAATTATTACATTAGAATACATAAATACCGAAAATCAAATAGCAGATATTTTCACAAAACCACTAAACGAACAAACATTTGTTAAACTACAACGCGATTTAGGAATATGCTCTCTTAATGAACTTCTAAATTAATACTACATCTTTATTTATTATATATTTAGCTAAAAGTTTTATCCACAAATTAAAATTGATAACTCCTTCACCTTAAATTTTTTTAGGTGGTTGTTTTCTGAAATTACCTATAAATAATTTTTAAAATAATATATAAATATCTTTACAAACAAAAAGTAAAGAATATATAGATTTCATATTTTTACAACAGAAAATATTTTCATGTCTTCCGACAATTCTCATCTGAACCTTCTCGACACCAACAACGGATAGCTCAGCTTATACACCTCATCGCCTTCCTACCCCTACACCAAATCAAGAACCGACGTATAGGTGGTCCCCCTACCATACGGGATTCACTCTCGATAAAAAAAAGTCCAAACGATCTCTATTTATTTCTCCTAATACCGAGGAGAAAATCGATGAAATACATCACTATCAAAAGCAACAGAGAGAGATACAACGAGAATTGTACTTTGAGCAAAAAGGCACGACGCGACGACTTAGTTTTTTTGTGCAAGTAGCGATAAAATTTTGTAATTCACGGAAGAAGGATGTACATGAACTATTTACGATTCCTTGCAGTTCTTAGGATCCCTCTGCATCTTATCGTACACCTTTAGATCCTTCACCTAGGCGATTCTCTGGTTCCCCAAGAACTCGCGAGCATGGAAATATATGGTCTCTACTCAAGCCATGGAGGGATGACAAGTCTGAAGATCAAAATGCTCCATCATCATCTAAATAAAGTTAATTATTTTCATCGTACTTTTATCTACATATATTCATATTATATTTCACAAATAATAATGCATGTTCAAACTCTCGAAAAATAAGTATCACCCTTCAAAATTAGGCTATTTTTACATAGATTGGTCATTTCAGACGTCTGAACATTGCCATCAGACATCTAACACTCTGGTATCAAATATTTTTTTAACCATCGTGGATATATCAGACGTCTAATATAACCGTCCAAAAGTCAGAAAATCATCTCTGCTTCATAAAAATAGAGACCAGTCGATTTAAGATGTCTGAACTATTGACCCGACGTCTGAACAAAACGTGTGCCTTTATAAGATAAAAACTCAGACCATTTTCAAGCGTCTGATATTATATCCAGACATCAGAGAAAACTATTTGTCCTACTAAAATAAAATTTCAACCTATTCCAGAAGTTTTTTTCTACAAACAGAATTTGATAATTCTCTCTGACTATCAAAAATTACAAATCGATCAAATCCAGACGTCTACCATAAACAATCAGACGTCTGATTCTATTTACTGTCTTCGAACTAGGTTAAATCAGATGTTTGAATTACCTTCCAGACGTCTGAATTCAATCGACACTCTTGTGTGCCCAAATAATGTCTTTTTTTTCTTCTCTCACTTCATTTTAATTTATTTCTACTGCAAAATTGATTTCTTACTTCTTAAAAATACTTCCTCTTCCAAACTTGATCAAATTCGATGGCTCCTAAAACAAAAAATCCTAAGATCTCTAACCGTAAACAAGACCAAGCAACTTCCTCCAACCCCCAAGTTTTCTCAGACAATCAAATTGAATAATGGATGAATCGTGTACCGCATTCACTCAGGAGATATGAGGATATTCAAAAGAAGAAACTCCATACAGATCTATTTTATAATTTTCTAAAGTTTCCAATGTATGATTTAGACGAAATGTGTGAAGCTGCTGGTTTAGAAACTTTGATATCCTTTAATCCCAATAACATCCGAATTGATTAGTTGGCCATATTTCTTTTCTATGCTAATTTGGATGGCACAACAGTTTGGAACACCGACAACAATGATAATTGACCATGGTCTAGTGTTTACGACAACGCAATTAGGCTTACTCCAGGGATCATAGGCCGAACTCTCGAATGTTTCGATACCGGAGAAGATTTATATAATATTCCAGACATGCATCTAAAACCGAGAGATAATATAACACATCAAATGTGGGAAGATGAAATGCCTATATTTTCATCCAAACACATACGAACTAAGGCCAGACATCTCACTAGAATGATTGTCAATACTATGATTCCTCGCCTTGGTAGTCGTGAGCAGATCAGGGAACTAGAGCACAAGGCCCTATATGCTATATTCAATGGAACAAGGGTCAATTGGGAAAAATTTATATTTGACGAGCTCAAACACTTTTGAATTCGATCACGCCCATCCATCATCTATCCTACATATACCATGAAACTTCTACGAGCTCACAACATCCCCTCATATTTATCCACTTTTGAAGAGATTTCTCCAAAGTATGCATCCAATTTTTTTTCTCCCTAATGCACTTGCTAGAAAATCCTATGGATTTTCTATCTTTTGAAGATTGGACGCAACGTCGTCAAGCCAGACAAGCTGGGCCTCCACCTCAAACACAACCTGAACCATCACAAGAGGTAGAGCAACATCACGAGACTACTCCCCCTCCTCCTGCACCATTTGATGATACATGCCAAGATGATATTTTGGAGACTCGCACAGAGACCAATCCAAATGAGAGTGTTCTCGACCTAACTCTCCAAAATCAGCTAATTTTGTCTCGAAATAAAAAATTGTTGGCTAAGCGCATTGATAATTTTGAAACATCTTTTACTTCTCGCCTAACCACAGTTGAAACGTCACTTTCAAATACATTATCTGTTCTAAAGGAGGTTCTTTAAAGGGTTTGTGGTCCTACACCATCTTCAGAAGATTGGCCAACTCTAGTGTCTTCTCCTCCTCCTTCGAAACATTCCAAACTTTGTGACGAGGAGAACGAACCTCTTGAACAAAATCCGACATCTTTTAAAAAACAAGCAAGTTCTTTCAAGGATGAAGATAAAGGAGATGATCAAGAAAAAGTTCTCCAAAAAATCTTTAGATTTCTTAGTATTCCATCTTTCTTAAAAATACGATGAATGTAATCAATTAATGTGATTAATGAAATTTCCTTTTTGGTGTGTTATTTTTTTTATATTTCTGATTGGTAAATACTTAATGGAATGGAAATAATGTCTATAATTAAAAAGTTATAGATCCTTTTTGATAATGCAAAAGGGGGAGAAATAATATAAATCACAATAAATGATGGAAAGCATATATTCAGGGGAAGATTATAAAATTATATATAGGTACATTGTATGGTTGTCATCATCAAAAAAGGGGAGATTGTTAGGAAATCAAATCAACGGTGTCGATGACAAGAACTATACAATGGAAATAAAATACGCACATATATTTCTATATATAAGTACTTTCTAGAATAACATCACTACAAAGACAAGAATAATGCTCAAAGAACACTACAAGAGACTACAAGTCGATAGGTACAAAGAAGCAACATAAAAGATGCACAAAACAGACATGCACAAGTTTCAGACGTCTGGGTGCATAAGCCAGACGTCTAGAAAATTCCTTTGGAACTACAAGCAGACTAAACTAGATGTCTGGTAGTAGCACTCAGATGTCTGAAAATATACTATATACAAAAAGTATAAAGTATCAGACGTCTGATACAAATACCAAACATCTGATTTCGAACTCGGATTTTAAATTTAATCTTCAGCTTCTAGACATCTCCGCTTCTCTTCGCTGCAACTCTTCATCATCAACAGAAACAACTGTAGAGCACTTGTTAATGGATGAAACTACTCAAGGAAACTCTCTACAACTATATATATCATCAAGAATCAAGAGAACAAATCACCTTATTTACTTACGCTCTCTAGTTACACACTCTATCATATACTCTTGATCTATAGCAATGTATACTTGTATTTTACTCTTCCAAATATTAAAATTCTTCATAGACGTTACTCTCTTCATATATATTGGAAGCATTTGTACTAATTAGTCAATATCCGTGTTATAGAACACACATTTGGCAAGAACAATTTATTCTAACCAAGTCTATTCTTTCGGGTGAAGCGTTGGTGTTTGATAGTCGAATTTCGAAGGGGAACTTCGAGACCGGACGTAGGACTGGAGGTCTGAACTATAGAGACTTGGTTTTGATTCATGACACAAAGCTATCACTACGACATACAGATTTGACGAATGCTACACAAAAAGAGAATATATACTACAAGAGACAAGACTTCAAAACTAGTGCATCAATTATGTTATTTTATTTTTTGATTCTTAGGTCAATTTTGTTGAAATCTCTCCTCGTTTACGTATATATTAGCTTATATATTTAATCATCTTATTCTCAAATATTTTATACATATATAAGCATATAAAATATATATTATATTATAAAAGTGTTCAAAGTTATATATATTACTATCCCTATGTAAACAGTGTATATTGCATAGATTTTACCAGGTCAGTCGACCGACCCAGAGGTTCAGTCGACCGACTCTGATAATTCTGTGCCACATGCATAGGTGCACAAATATACACATATATATTTAAAAATTCGTTTGAATATTCAGTCGACTGGCCCAGAGAATCTGTTGACTGAATTTCTACAATGGCTGCTTTTTGAAAAGACACGACTATTTGTGAAGTGTTATGAACCTCTGCGAAAATATTTGGACGTAACACTTCAATCCAAACTCTTCATCAACAGTCGCTGCTCTTTAACCTCTATAAATACACTCTAACTTGATTCCAAATCACCGAATTTTCTTGTCTTTCTAATCTAACTCTGTGGAATCTATTTGCTATTATACTTTCAATTATTCAGCATTAAAGCAATATTATACCTTTCTATTCTTCATAAACTTCAAATATATATATATATATATATATATATATATATATATATATATATATTCGTACTCGAGGAGAAGATTATAGGAAGGGTGTACTACAAATGACGAATCCGTATTATAGAACACATAAAGTCAAAATAATCTTTTCTATTTGTTGAAGTCCTGTTCTGCAACTCAGGCATGTGAAGTCCTCTTCGGCTGTTGAGGCGAAATCCTGTTCTGTGCTCAGGTCCCTGTTCGACTGCTCAGGGGTTGTATAGACCCGTTCCTCCGGGTTAAGTGAGGGTTGTTGTTTTAGTGAAATTCCAGAAGGAGTCTAGAATTGGATGTAGGACGGTGCTCCGAACCAGTATAAAAATTCCTGGTGTCATTTTACTTTACTACTTTTATATTCCACATTATTTACTATATAACTATCATCATTATACTCTGTATTATTGTATATCCATATAACATGACTCATAGCGCACTTTCATTTGGTATTAGAACTGAGCAATGTTGATTGTGATATGGTCGTTCGTGACCATATAAGTCATTTATTTTTAGAATATGACATGCATCAACGCAAGTCCATGTCCTTAAGACCAAAAGCAAGAATTGTACATCGTGCTTTATGAAAACCGTAACTCCGTGAACTGGGAGTTATGAACTTGTTTAAGAACATAACTTTAAAGCCTTATACGTTATCTTGGAAAACATTAAAGTCAACTGGCTACGATTAATTCTTGATGAATTCCTTAGCTTTAACAATGGTCGAATGAATGTCATATATTATGGCAAGTATTTTATGCGACTACTAAAGGCATGTGAGATTCTGGAACCTGACTCATCGGTTTCTACTGTTGGATATTTAGATTCTTGTACTTTAGCATTAATGAAGCTACTGGTTGCTCGATCACTTCCTATAATTTCTTTCAAAGAACGGACTCAACGACAATTATCTCAAGGTCAACAACAACAATATGGCGAAGCATATCACGGTCCATCCTGCCAAAGATCAACTCGTCGTCCATAAGATGAAATTTGATTCCTAATCCGAGCCTACCTCCACATGAGTCGATTTCTATGATATGCCGTAACTAACAAATTCATCAATCCCATATCACTAAAGTTGACAAAAAGCTTGAAAAGGTTAAGGGATTTATTACGAAGTTAAGGAAAGCTATCTCGTCTTCATCCGGCACTTCCACGGCTTCATTAGGCGATCCGAGTAGGCAAATCCTCTTCCGATGATCAAGCAAGTAGTAGCAACAATGTTGGAGATGAAGGCATTATTGGCGGTCAAACATCGCATGACGATAGGGGTGAACAAAGGATGGCATGAGCTGTTATTTTATATTATTTAGACATTAGTCTTTATTTTATAGCTTGTATTAAATTAGTCACTACTTTTCGTATTTCAAGACTCTTGTTTATGGTTGTTTAATGTATGTATGGTTGTTTACTTCATAATATCTATAACATTATGGCTTCATACTTTTAATTTCTTATTCCTTTTTATCGATGAAAGGGGGAGAAATATTTTTACTAACGTTGAGAATGTAGGATATAGAGTGTCAAATATTCAGCAGGAGTACGTATTTATATTATATATATTCAGTCGAAATCTATGTCTATTTATAGGTTGTCATCAATCAAAAAGTGGGAGAATGTTGAGACTTGGTTTTGATTCATGACACAAAGCTATCACTACTACATACAGATTTGACGACTGCTACGACAAAAAGAGAATATATACTATAAGAGACAAGACTTCAAAACCTAGTATTTAAATAAAGTCAAGTCTAATAAAACATCCACATCTTCAAAAAGAATAGTTTCTAAAACTATAAATATATGGATACCAAAAACTAATAACAAGTTAATAAGGAAAAAGTATATTAGTTCTTCCATAGAAAATGTTCATAATAATAAAAATTATATTTATAAAAGGGACACTAAACCCACTTGGGTTTGGCCTCCTAAGACCTAACTCTTAGGACCCTATTAAAAAGTTGGTACCAATGTTATCTCATATTTCTTGCAAGTCCCACTTACGAAAAGAGGAAAATGGATACTCGATAGTGGTTGCTCAAAAGACATGACAGGAGACGAAGATATGCTGATGAATATTACGTGCTCGGATGGAGGTTCTGTCACTTTTGAGATAATTCCAAGAGCTATATCATCAACAAAGGCGATGGGAGCAATTTCGGTACATCTAATTTACCTCTTATTACAAAAATTTTATTAGTTAAGAATCTAAAACATATTCTATTGAGTATAAGTCAATTATGCGATAAAGGTTCTAAAATATCCTTCTCTGAAAATAAATGTAGTATCTTTGATCAAAATCAAAATTTTATTTTCAAAGGAAATAGAGATAAAAACATCTACGTTATGAATATGAAAGTTAATCATAACTCAAACATGTGTTTAATAGCCAAAGAAAATGATCCCTAGATATGGCACAAATGATTCTGTCATATCAATTTCAAAAATAGAAATAAAATTTCTAAAAATAATCTCGTAAAAGGATTACCAAAGATGAATTTTAAAGTTAATAATTTATGTGACTCGTGTCAATTAGGCAAATTAACTAAATCCTCGTTTAAATCTAAGAAAGTCATTTCGACATTACAACAACTTGAATTACTTCATATAGAATTATTTGGACCTACTCAATTTCAATCCTTAAATCACAATAAATTCGTATTTGTAATAGTTGATGGTTATTCTAGATATACATGGGCTATTTTTATGAAAAATAAGAATGATACTTTGGAAAATTTCAAAACATTTGTTAAGTTTTAATATTTAAAAGGTACTAGAATTAAAAACATTGGAAGTGATAACGGAGGTGAATTTGAAAACATATAGTTCGATAATTATTGAAAAAAGAAAGGAATATTTCATTATTTTTCATATCCTAGAACTCAACAAAATGGAGCAGTAGAATGAAAGAATCGAACTCTACAAGAATGTACAAGAACTTTACTTAATAAAAGCACGTTACCAAAACATTTTTGGGCAGAAGCTATTGCAACTGGCTGTTATTTTTTAAATCATGTTTCTATTAGACCCCTCACTAAGAATACACCTTACGAACTTTTTATCGGTAGAAAACCAAACATATCTTACTTTAAAATATTTTGTATTAATAACAAAGATCAGCTTGGCAAATTCGTTTCAAAATGTGATGAAGTTATATTTCTTAGATATTTGGATCGAAGCAAAGTTTATCGAATTTTCAATAAACGAACTAATACTATTGAAGAGACATTCCATGTATCTTTTGATGATAACTCTGTAACGGCCCATAAATTTTAGTGGTTTTATTTATTTAATTAATTGAATTTTTGAGAAATTTTAAAATTATAAAATTTTGAAAATAAAAATTTAATATTTGGAATACGTCTGTTTTAACATAGCAACTGGCAAATTTTCATATGAAAATATGAAAGTTTATTTTATTGTGTAATTCCATTTCAATTTATATCAGTTAATATTTGATGATAATAAAATGTTTTCCAAACCTTAATATTTTCCTATAGAAAAATTGTAAATCATCTTCTGAGCAAGACATCATATTTCGTTTCTCTAAATTTTGACTGTTATTGCTCCGTCGATCTTATTTACGACGAAATAGCAGCATTTTCGTTCCGATATCAATTTTTTTATCGGATAATTTTAACGCCGATATCTTTATACCATTTTGATTGTCTCGTCGTATTGATCTCAGTGGTATATCCATTTCTATTTTTCTGGTATGCCGAGAAGTCAGTAAAATGATTGCGTAGCGGTATCGGTTTTAAAAACTTTTGATCTTCGTTCGTGTTTTCAACCTATGTCATTTCATATTGTATGGATTATAAAATTTATGACTTGTCTCTTTATTTCTATCGCAAACCAAAGGACGTCAGTTGAAAAAAAAGGAAAAAAAAGAAAACCGAGTTCATTTCTTTTAACGATTGGTCTATTCTTTTGTCGGTTCATATTTATTTGAAGTATACTGCAAACCTTCTTCTTTGTATTCTTTCCCTTCCCACCTGAACTTGTTCAACTTCTCCTCCATCTCAGACCTGCACTGCCAAACCGAAAAAAAAGAAAAAAAATGAGTCGCGTGCACAGCATCCTCTCGTTCGCATGTCCTCAGCTGTGTCGAGCCACCCACGTGCACAGCAGCCTCTCATTCGCATGTCCTCAGTTGTGCCGTAAGCCACCCAAGCTTCCACCAGGGAACTCGGCCTTCCTCTTCTTTTCCTTCCCGCATCGACCGACGGCTGCTCCGATCCACCACTTCCAACCTCACGGCTGAAACCACTCATCTCCCCTCTCCTCGACATTCGCCCGAGCCACCCATCAACCTTCAAGCAACAGCGAGATGAGCCACACTTTCCTCCACCACCTCCTATTCGATCCTCCTCACTCGTGCTCGCAATCCCACTGCAACAATCGAAGCTTCCACCGCTTCGGCACCCCATCAACTCAGCCGCCGTAGCCACCACTTCCGACATCCAGCGTTAATAGCTTGCTGCATGTTTATCATCTGTATGAAGGTCAAACTTGATTTCACTTTGTTTTATTTTATAATAACCTATATTATGTTAAATAGAAAATGTTGTTTCAACTTTGTTTTCCGAAGAAGAAAGAAATGAAAAATACATATTTTGACTTGACTGTATATTATATATATATATATATCAAGTTTTCTCTTGTTTTCGTAAATATATTTACTTGTAGAACATCTGTTGTACGATATACAAAACTATATATGTAATGTTATGTATAGATATATACGTTTTATACGTGTTTTATTGTATAATATAACATTTATTTCGTGAAGAGGTTTATTTCATATATATATTGCATATATATTGTAGGTATTTTACATTTTATAAAGTTGATAGTTGAATGTGTAAATATTTTGAGTTATATAAACTTGTACAGTAGCTTATAGTCCACCTATGTTATACTATGTTGTCGAATCGGTTATATAAATGTTTAATTTCTATGTTTACAGTTCACTATGTTTTACAGTATACGATTTATTATATATTCTAGTTTTGATAAAGTAGTGTGCGTTGATTTTAAATAGTATAATTGTATATAAGTGGTATTATATAATTACGGTTTAATACTATACTTATAATAAGAGGTATATATTATATATTATATCGTATATAAGTGATGTTTTGTCGGTTGTTGGTGCGTGGGTTATGTAAATATATGTAAAATAAGTTCTGTTATATATTGATTCATATAGAATAGCTATATATGTTGTTTACGTATTGTTTTATATATTGTTTCGTACGTTGTTTTATATGTGTTAAAAAAAGATTTGAAATACATATATGAATATATATATATATATATATTTAATTTGGTAAATGTTTGAAATTAGAATATGAATATATATATATATATAATTATATATCTATATAAGTTCACTTATACCCATTTATCTTCATCGACCCAATACTGGCTGGACTTCATCAATTTCTATTCATCAGCTTTGTTCGTCGAACTCGAGTCCATCGTACTTCGCTTTGAAATCTGTGCTTGGATCCGCAACTCATCCCGTCGTTTTTCTCCCTAGCTCTAAAGGTGAGTCTTTCTCACTCTGACATATTTACTTATGAATTAGTGAATTGATGACAAGTGTTTAGTAATTAAAAATGTTTATGCAAGTTATTGATGATCATATGATATGCTGGGCCATGTTATTACTATGTTAAAACTGTTAATTATCACATGACATCTAATATATGACATTTTTTTATATTGACATTGTTTATATTATTTTTGTATGTTATCACTGCAAGTTCCCTGTTAGAATAGAATCACTATGGGTTGAAATGATACAAACCTGAATAGATTTTAGAATAAGGAAAAAATCATTATGGGCTGAAATGATAGGCCCGAGTGATTTTTATTTATTTTTATTTACTTGGGATTACGGGTTTGAAATGATAGAACCGGGGTTTCTTTGTGAACTACGGATTGAAATGATACATATCTGTATCACTTGACCTATGTCAGAAAATTTTATACAGACCCCGTGGTAAATTTTAAATGATTTTTATTAAGATATGTAATTTTAAAAGTATGAAATTGATTTTTTAAAAAATATATAATTTTTATGGTTTTAAGAAGGCTTAATATTAAATTTTGAATGTGTGAATTTAGGTATTTAAATTTGAAGTAAATGTGACTTTTGACTTTAAATTATATTTTTAAAATGTAAGTAAATAATGGAAATTTAATATAAAGGTTTGAAATGATATTTAAAGTAAAATGTTAAGTTTAATTAAATTTATAAGTTAACAATATTGAATTGTGACTTAACAAATGAAAGTGAGTTTTAAATTGAATATTTGATTTAAAATTTTTGTTGTGCCAAATCATATGTTAAATTGATTTAAATGTGAAAGTTTAGAAGCCTAAAAATATGATTTATAATTTTTAAATTTGCTAAAATTGAAGTTTGATTGTTTTGAAAAGTTTAAATAAAATCTAGAATTTATTTAACAGCATTTCCAAAATGCTATAGTCTTATGACATCATTTTTAAATGCTGTTGTTTTTTAATATAACTATGTATGAAATAACTAAACATCTATTACGGCATTTATAAATGCCGTTGTTACTGAACTAAACTATTCTGGAAACTATAAACTACGATAATACTTTATAAATGCTATCGTATTGACAATGTTTTGATATGTTATACATTTTAACACTGTTTGAGTTTGAATTTTAATATTGGACCCTTGGATGACATTAGAAGTCAATAAGTTATTATTTGGAATTTTATATTAATTTAAAGATGAATTTAATATTATTAAATTGTAATTAATCAGATTTTGGGTCCGAAATGAGCCTGAATGATTTGTGATGTGATTTTATATTTTATATGAGTTATAATTAAGTTAATAAAATTTTAAAAGTGAAATTTTAAGCGTTTTAGTCAATTATGAAAATCGCTCGATTTAATAGACGAGTTAAAATAGCCTTCCGGGGCACAGTCTCGGAATTCGACGAAACCAGTTCCATTGGATCCGTAATAGTTAGTTATTATCGGATTTCAATTTTCGTAGCAATCGGAGTTGTCGTTTGACCGTGGCAGCTCGAAACGCATAGAAATCGATTTAATCGGTTTAATATTAAATTGATCGTTTAATTCCGTAACTCGCACGTATGACCGAATTAGCTTACGAAACCTATTCCATTGTGTCCGGAACGTGGAAAAACCCTAAGAACGCCAGTCGGCACGTGTGAATTGGGTTTCGTTCGAGAATGTTCGTTTAAAGTGAATTTAATATTAAATTAATAAGTATATACGTATATATATACGTTTAAACAAACGAGACCCTAGTGTTCTTTCAGGCCGCCGCTTACCACCATTTCAATGGCCGAAACGCATCGATTTTCCCCTCTCAATCTCTCCTTATCCTCTCATTAATAGCAGAAACTTCCAACACGAAGATGGAAGAGCATGGCGAGCTCTTCACATCTGTACGGTGGAGTGATCCATGATGCGACGTGGGGGCCAGGATTTGGGCCGATCCAGGGTCGGCTCGTGCTCGATTTTCGAGCCCAAGTGGAGACCGAGCTTTGCGCGCTTAGGGTCGAAAGGGGAGTTTGCTGAGGCGGTTCTCGTGGAGGTAGCTGATCGAATTATCGATGAGCGAGGAGAGTGCGGTTCGAAGCCCTAATAGGCGATCGTGATGAGTTCGATTCTGTTCCTGTACGTGCTTGCGTGAGAAGATAGGGTGAGCGGCACTGATTCCATCTCCTGATTTGTAGGGTTGAGATTTTGTGAGGTTTTAAATTAAAATAAATTTGTTTATAAATTTAAAATCAAAAGTTTAAAATGCTGTAACGTATTCATACGTTATCGAAATTTGACAAAACAGGAAGTGTTGGAATCGCAGAGACGGGTACTACGCAGTGGTGCGGTTCGAAAATCATTCCGGGCAAGTAGAAATTTAGGTTAAATCGAACGTCGTTCGATTTAATTTGAATTTCGAACGCTCGCCGAAACTCAAGGTGAGTTATTCTCACTCACATCTGGATATTGGCTGATTTAAATAATTAATATTTAAATATCTGTGTGATTGGTTGCGTATTATTGTGGTTATCAGTTTGAATTGATATTTATATACATGTGATGTGCTAATATTGGTGGATGCAGGGAAAACAGGTTGGAGGGATCCAACTGGATTCCTCACACTATAGTAATTATCTTTATAATTGATGTTGTAACCTGTTATATATTGTGATTGATAACTCTGAATTAATTGTACTGTGATATTGTTGGATAAGAATATACACAGAATGTTAAAACAGAAAGTAAAATAAATTGGATTTTTAAAGAAATAAAGGAATTGATAAATAAAGAGTTTAAAGGAATAAATTTGGAATCTGGATTGAGTGAAGAATGAAATTTGAGAACATAAATAAGTGGAACATTTAGTAGTTGATAAATGTGAAAGTATGGATTTTTGGTGATAATTTCGATAAGAAATCATAAATGGTTAAAAATAACATTGGGCTTATTTGGATAATAATGTTTCCTGAAAATTAAATATGATTTCATTAAATAAATTTATAATAGTTTAATAAAAAAAAAGGGATTTTTGAAACCTACACTTTGAAAGTAAAAATATCCGGGAATGAAAATGTGGTTAAGCTTCGTAAGAAGTTATTTAAACGTGGAAAGTAAATTTATGATTATTAAATCATAAATCTGAATTGAATAAATCGACAGAAATTATAAGAAGGATTTCTGGGATGTTTAAATGGAAATGAGTTTCCCTTGGAAAAACCTAGTTCAAATTTGTTTTAAAGAGTGTTTTGAAAATGATTATTTTAAAGTAACTATTTATAAATTAACAATAGTAAATTTGTATGAATATCTTAGTAATTATTTTTACAAATGGATTTATTTAAAGGCTAGTTTTGAATAAAGTATTTGAATTATTATGAATCCTTTTTAAAACTCTACCTTTAAATTTAGTTTAACTAAACTTTATGTAAAAACCAAGTTTAGAACTAAATAAATAGTTTTACTTCGCTTATTTTAAATTTATATTTTTGATTAAGTAACTAGAAGTAAATTTACGCATTTAAAGTATATTTCAGGATAAAGTGTTTAATTGTTTTAATTCCAAATTGTTTTAAACTTGGATTATTTCTAATGGGAATTAATGAATAAAGGATTTACCTTGTAAAGGAAGAATTTTGGGAAATTGTTTCCAAATGAGTTTTGGAAATTTGAAAGTATATCTTTTAAAGATATTTGAGGCAAATAAATAATGTGGAAATTATTTATTGTGTGATGGATGCTTATGGATGTTTATGAATATAAATTGATAGTTAAATCACCGACTATCAATATTGGACAAATGCGTTGATCGTTTCGAAGAGACCGGGATCGAGATTTATTTCTCGAAAACCACTTCGATCCTGTTTGTACGTTTCGTGGAAAAAACGTGTTTGGAGTCGAAGATGGAGCAGTGAAGTGCAAGGGCTAGTCACTACTAATCCTGAGAATATTTCCAAAATGGATGTAGTAGGAGTAGTGCCTTCGCTTGCGTTCGAACCCGGGACGGACTTGTATGGACGAATGCTTGCGAAACATCGCCAGGTGGGCGATGGGCATTCTAAGTGAAACGTTCTTAAAAGGTAACGTTTAACCTCAAGCCTCATCAACCGGGAATGGCTAAAACAGGGGAGGTGCAGCAAGGTTAGGTGGGTCATGCCCAAGCAGGACAAGATTTTCCCCTGTCTAGATGTCCCTTTATATTCGGCTTAATGGGTGGTTGGTCGCGCCAACCATGGGGTTATCTTGTTCGGGACTATTCAGTAAGGAATGGTTCCGGCCTTGTGTTGCAGGGGAGCGGGCGTACTCCTCGGTACTCTGATCTAGGCCACGTACTGTGACGGGCGGTACCCCAGTATCCCAACCATTGATGGAAATTCATTCTCCCTACGAGCCTTGTACGAGTTTTGTTTGTATTACCCACTTTTGTGGCTAGTAGATGGAATTTAATAGATGTAACAATTTCGGCTATTTTATAAGTATTTATAAATAGACCCTATTATAATATCAGAGGTTTTCTATAAAAAGTGATTTAGCTATCGTAAGGTAAAAACCCGACATGTTTATTTGTGGCGTGGTCTTACGAGATGCTTTTGTTTTCAAAAGAATTTTTGAAACTTTTATAATCAATTGGATGCATTATTATTATCAGCTGGTATTCCAGACTGACTCAGGTGTTATTTCATTATAATGCTCGGGTCAGACCGAGAATTATATGTACAGGACATGATGCTTTGGAGCAACAGAGGAGCTGGAGTCCGAGACGTATTATCTATATATATATTCCGCTGCTGTGATTGTATTGTATGTTTGATTGGTAATGGTTGATGTATGAGGCACTGTGATGATATGATGTATATAAACGGATATAGATTTCATTTTGTGTAAAGTTATGTATTTGCTATTATATTTTACTCCGCTGCGACTGTGAAATTCTGATATTGTTTAGTTTCTTCTTCTTCTATCTCTTCTTCTTTAACCCTAATGGTTCGTAATTCTGTGCCACTTGAGTTAATAGAGGCAGAATAGTGTCGATTTCAAGGGGTACGGATTTGCGGGCTATCACAACAATAGCACATCTTGATAAAGACGAAAATGGAAAGAGTGTACACCAAAAACTATATCGTAGTATGATAGGATCACTACTTTATCTAACAGCGAGTAGACCAAATATAATAATGAGTGTGTGCTCATGTGCACGATTTCAAACTAACCCGAAAGAGTCACATTTACGAGCCTAAAACCAATACTACGTTATCTTAGTAAAACTATAAATTTCGGACTTTTCTATCGAAAAGATTGCTCGTTCGAGTTGGTATCATACAACGAAGCTGATTTCGGAGGATCACGAACAGATAGAAAAAGTACAAGCGGTACATGTCATTTCATTTGTAAATCATTAATATCATGGTTTAGCAAGAAAGAAAACCATGTCTCACTATCAACTTGTGAAGCAGAATATATTTCTACGACACTAGCTTGCGCACAAGTAATTTATATGCAACAGACACTTAAAGATTTCGCAGTAAATCTATTAAAGTCAACAATTTACTGCGATAATTCTGGTGCAATAAGTCTATCCAAAAATGCAGTAAAGCACTAAAGAACTAAACACATAGATATTATACATCACTTTTTATGCAATAATAGTAAATTTAAACTACGTTCCATCAGAAAATCAATTAGCTAATATTTTTATTAAACCATTGTTAGAACATACTTTTATAAAATTACGCCGTGAACTCGGTATAATGTCAATCAAAGGTATATAAATAATAAAATACGAAATTTTGACTAAAACTCAAAAAATAATTTTTTATAGAAAAATTCATATTTCTGACCATGATGAGACTCTAACCTATGACCTATTGTGAATAGCCCAAGTGTCTTAACCACCTGAGCTATTGATTATTTCAGTTACAGTCTAGGACGGGGACTCTATTATATGGTGACAACAATATACTAATTTATGTATAACACTTATCTTTGTAAATATAATTTAATCCTTTTTATGCATACTACATTACACAAGATAAATCGAATAACAGAAAAACAAACGAAATAGCACAATTTCCTTAACTACCAACCCTTTTATTTGGCTAAATTCAAGACAAGCCGTTCAATTCAACCTTTTATTACTCAACCTTAGGCTATAAATATATATGTTTATTCTATGTTTTTCATACAATCGAACTGAAAAACAAACTAAACAGAAATATCAACTATCTATCAATATGTCAACTTCTTCATCCACCGATTCCATTGAAATTCTAGCCTTTACCGATTCACCAAAAGCTCCCATTCATCATACTTCACCATCTTCTACCTATCATATCGGGTATACTCCAACTAAAAAGAAAGGGAAGAATATGATTGACATATCTCCAAATACTAAACAAAAAATATATGATTTGCATCATTATCAACAAGAATCACTGATGCTTCAATGTGAAATATACTACGAGCAAAAGATAAACTCTAGACGTCTAGGAATTATCGAGCACAATGCTATGAATTTTTGCAGGGCCTCTTTACATCCAATAGACGAACACATCGTTTTGCCTATTCTCCGACATTCGACTTCATCCCCACAACGACCACCGGTCTCACCAAATTCATGGTATCGGAATGAAGCATTGAATGCTCGTCGTAAACAAATACAGGGCTATAAAGCTCCTAGCCCATCAAAATAAAAGTAGTTATTATTATTTGTTGATTTTTTTATTTCCGTATAATTCTACTAAAATATATATGCTTTTTTTTGGGAATAATTCATTTCTTCTTCATATCATCAACATGTATACTAGTTATAATATTCAAAAATAAACTTACAGTGTTTATATATATCAAAATTTGTAAAAATTTACTGAAGAAAACATTGACTGCATAAATTCACCCAGGTCAGTCGACTGAACCGGGGGTCAGTCGACTAACACCGAAGTAATTTTTTTTGAAAACCAAGGTCAGTCGACTGAACCAAGAGGTCAGTTGACTAACACCGAAGTAATTTTTTTATAAAACCATAGTCAGTGGACTGTCTCAGTGACTCAGTCGATGGACCAGAAGAGTGAAAATTTTCGAATTTCATATTCAGTCGACCGAACCACTGATTTAGTCGACAGAATCAATTATATTATTTTATTTTTTAAGTCTTAGGTCAATTTTGTTAAAATCTCTTCTCTTTACGTATATATTAGCTTATATATTTAATTAACCTATTCCCAAATATTATGTACATATATGAGCATATAAAATATATATTATATTATAAAAGTGTTTAAAGTTATGTATATATTCCTATACCTATGTAAACTGTGCATATTGCACAGATTTTACTAGGTCAACTGAATGACCCAGATGTTCAGTCGACTGACCCTGAGAACTCTGTGCAACATGCATAGGTGCACAAATATACACATATATTTTTAAAAATTCATTTGAATATTCAGTACTGACCCGGAGGTTCAGTTGACTGAATTTCTACAACGGCTACTTTTTGAAAAGACACGACTATTTTTGGAGAGTTACGAACCTTTACGAAAAGATTTGGACGTAAGATTTCAATCGAAACTCTTCATCAACAGTTGCTGCTCTTTAACCTCTATAAATACATACTCTAATTTGATTCCAAATCACCGAATTTTCTTATCTTTCTAATCTAACTCTCTGGAATCTGTTTGCTATTATACTTTCAATTATTCTGCATTAAAGCAATATTATACCTTTCTATTCTTCATAAACTTCATATATATATATATATATATATATTTATACTCGAGGAGAAGAATATAGGAAGGGTGTGCTATAAGTGACAAATCCTTGTTATTAGAATACACAAAGTCAAAACAATCTTTTGTATTTGTTGAAGTTCTATTCTACTGCTCAGGCGTGTGAAGTTCTCTTCGGTTGTTGAGGAGAAATCCTGCTCTACTGTTCAGTTCCCTATTCGGCTGCTAATGGGTTGTATAGACCTGTTCCTCCGGTTAAGTGAAGGTTGTTTTTTTAGTGAAATTCTAGAAGTAGTCTGGGACTAGATGTAGGATAGTGCACTGATCCAGTATAAAAATTCCTGGTGTCATTTTACTTTACTACTTTTATATTCCGCATTATTTACCGTACATCTATCATCACTATACTCCGTATTATTGGATATCCATATTACACGATCCATAGCACACTTTCATGAACTGGTATATAATCCTGGTGTGCTTATTCTATATTTACGTAGATTAATATTTTTTTAGTTGCATTATATATTTTGTCACATATACTTCATATATACTACACGATCCACCTTGTAGACTTTCACTCAGGCCACTTTAGCTAACGCCACCACCTCCCTCATGCTCGGCGTCCTCTGCCGCACCTCCCAGTGGCATGGCATCACCTCCGGCCGCACCAGTGGCGTGCGCTGCCACCAAACGCGTAGGGTTTTCGAAACCCTAATGGCCAATTACCATTGCTTCAGGCTAGATTATTCCATGCGACCACCAGCCCTCAGCTCCTAGCGACGAACTCTCCCAAACCCACCAATCAATTTGATGATCGGTCAAAGTTGATTAGCACATGACGCAGCGGATAATAACAAAACGATATAGATCGATGAAAGTAGCAAACGGTGGATTGAAGATACTGAAATGCCCAAATTCGTTGATCACAAAGATACCGAATTCTAACTATCTTCGACACGTTAATCGCGCACGATACCGTGAAAGAAGATCTATAATTCTTCAAACGTTGATCAAGCGCACTTGATACCGTGAATTGGCTTCAACGATCGTTGGTTCGAGCGTACTCGAATAACCGAAAGTGGAGATAGGAGATCACACTCAACTACCAATTTAGATGAAAGCACACAGTAATCAAACAAAGTCTTTATTCAACAATCTACGCCTCAAAATGTACAACACACTCCCTATTTATAGCATTTCACAACCGGTGCCTTAAGTCGTTCATGACTTATGACTCATCATATGTCGGTAGCGACTCAACGTACACGGCTTATCAGTTACAACACAATGCCGACTCAACTTAGGTCGTACACGATCTAAAAACACACAAAAGTGACGACTTACGACCCAACGGTATAAGATTCATGTTACAACACACACATATATTTACAACACCTAGGTCGTATACGACCTAACGACTTACGACTTAAGAAAATACAAACATCCCGACTTACGACTTAAAACTCCCAGCGACTTAAGCTCTTAGGTCGGTAACGAGTTAACTTCCAGAGCAGCATAACCAAGCAGCGACTCAACTCTTTAGGTCGTAGACTATTAGATCGTTGCCCATTAGGTCATTCAAACGACTTTAACATCCTTAGGTCGTAACCCGTTTGAGTTAGGTCGTGAACTCGGTGCAACTTCCCCCTCTGGCCTCCAGTTAGGTCGAGAACGACCTAAACTTTCCTCTTTAGGTCGTGGACGACCTAAACTTTCCTCCTTAGGTCGTGGATGACCTAAGTCTTCACCTTGCTTAGGTCGTGAACGACTTAAGCCTTGGAAAATGATAGCTTGCAATTCTTCGACCCTGGTCTGAGCTGCATCATCCTCCCCAGGTTGAGAAAAATTCATCCTTGAATTTGTAAATTCTTCCACATCACCTCGTTCATCTCCATAATATGGTACGAGATGCTTAACATTGAACACGTCAGAAGTGTACACATCCTCCGGCAGCTTCAATTTATAAGCATTTTCATTAATCTGTTTCACAACTTCTACAGGACCAATTTTTCTGGCTTTCAACTTGTTATAAGCGCCCACTGAAAAACGGTCCTTTGTTAACACCGCAGACACCATATCCCCTTCATTAAACTCAACATTTCTTCACTTCAGATCTGCGGATCTTTTATACTTCTCATTTGCCTCCTCCAATCGTTCCTGAACGATCTTATGGCATTCGGTCAACCCATCAGCGAAATCTACAGCTCGTTTAACCGTCCCCTTCGGTTGTGGCACTACCGTTAGGTCCAACGGTCCCCTTGGTAAATTTGAATATACAATCTGAAATGGACTGAATCCCGTACTACGATTCACTGCATGATTATGAGCAAACTCTGCTTGGCATAACTTCATGTCCCAACTCTTCAGATTGTCGTTCACAAGACATCGCAACAAATTTCCCAACGATCTGTCAACAACTTCGGTCTGTCCATCTGTCTGCGGATGATAAGCGCTGCTAAAGTTTAACTTCGTTCCCACCATCTTCCACAAACTTAGCCAAAAATGACTTAAAAATCTGGTATCCCTGTCCGAAACGATAGATTCTGGTAACCCATGAAGTCTATAGATCTCTTTGATATATAACTGAGCAACGTGAACATCATCCGCCGTCTTCTTACAAGCAATAAAATGTGCCATTTTCGAAAATTGGTCAACCACCACATAGATTGAATCATTACCACGCTGCTTCTTGGCAATCCCAACACAAAGTCCATACTCACATCAACCCACGGCTTAGTCGGTACAGGTAACGTCATATATAATCCTGCATTTGTCGCTGTTCCCTTCGAAACCTGATAGATATGACATCTCTCCACAAACCGTTCAACCTCTTTCCTCAATGACGACCAAAAGTAAGATTGAGAAATCAAATGCAACATACGATACCGTCCTACATGTCCTTCCTCATGTAACTCCTTGACAATCTTCATTCTCAAGCTGCTATTTGGTATACATAATCGATTTCCCTTAAACAGAAAACCATCCATCAACACAAATTCATTAGCACTCCCCTCCTTGACTTTCTCAACAAATTTCTTAAAGTAAAGGTCTTCTTCAATCAACTCTGGCAATAGTTCAAACTCTATCACTTCAACTTTCATTATCGTCAACAAATGATTCCTCCTGCTCAATGCATCTGCTACACGATTTGTCACCCCTGATTTGGGCTTAACAACAAAAGTAAACTGTTGTAAATACGCGACCCATGAAGCATGCCTAGCTGAAATCTTGTCCTGCCCTTGCAAATGCTTCAAAGCTTCATGATCCGTATAAAGAACAAACTCCTTCTGAAACAGGTAATGTCTCCAGTGCTTCACTGCTTGAACAATCGCGTAAAATTCCACGTCATAAGTGCTATATCTCAACTGAGCTCCAGATAACTTCTCACTGAAATAAGCAACTGGTCTTTCCTTCTGACTCAAAACTCCACCAACCCCAACCTTTGATGCATCAGTATGTAATTCAAACAACAACTGAAAATCCGGTAAAACTAGAATTGGTGCTGTCGTCAATAGGATCTTGATCTTCTCAAAAGCAACCCCTGCTTCCTCTGACCACTCAAACTTTTTTCCTTTCATGCAATCGGTTATAGGTGCCATCTCACTACTAAAATGTGGAATGAATCTTCGACAGAAAGATACCAATCCATGAAAACTCCTCACTTCAGTAATTGTCTTTGGCGCCTGGCAGCTTCTACTTTATTTTCATCCACTTGAATTCCTTCCTTCGATAGAACATATCCCAGAAATAAAACACTGTCCGTCATAAACACGCATTTCTTTGCTGCTGCATAGAAATGCTCTTGACGTAGAATCAACAGTACTTCACGCAAATGTTGGACATGCTTTTCCATACCCCCACTGTAGATCAAAATATCATCAAAGTAAACAACCACGAACTTCCCAATGAATGGTCTGAAAATCTGGTTCATCACTCTCATAAAAGTACTCGGCGCATTCGATAAACCAAACGGCATAACCAACCATTCGTATAGACCTTCCCTGGTTTTAAAAGCAGTCTTCCATTCGTCACCTGGTCTAATACGAATATGATGGCATCCACTTTTCAAGTCAATCTTTGAAAACACAACAGCCCCACTCAACTGATCAATCAAATCATCGAACCTCGGCATGGGAAATCTGTATCTCACAGTGATCTTGTTTAAAGCCCGACTGTCCGTATACATTCTCCACGAACCATCCTTCTTTGGCACCAATAAGACTGGCACTGCACAAGGACTCAAGCTCTCCTGAACACGCCCCTGTTCTAACAACTCCTCCACCTGCCTTCTCAGTTCCTCATGCTCTTTAGGACTCATCCTGTAATGTGGCCTGTGTGGTAATACTACCCCTGGCACAAGATCAATCTGATGTTGAATATCCCTCAACGGTGGTAACTCCGTTGGCAACTCTTCAGGAAACACATCTTTGAATTCTTCCAATATCGGTTTTATTTCCTCTGGGATTTCAACAGATTCAGTCGTTTCACGCCCAATCAACAAAAATACCTTTGGACTCTCCTCTACTTCTTCGATGAATTCTTTCAAAGTCAACAGAGTCTTCAGCTCCTCAATCTCCTCTGATTTGCTCTCTCCTTGCTGTCTCTTCTTTGGAACCAAAATGATCTTAACACCTTCAAACATAAAGCTGTAACTATTGGTCCGACCGTCATGTTGCACTGCTCGAGCATACTGCCATGGTCTTCCCAAAAGTAAGTGACAAACGTCCATCTCCACAACATCACACCAAATCTCGTCTTTATACTTCTTTCCAATGGAGAATGAAACTCGAACTCGTCTGTCCACCTTCACTTCTCCTCCTTTTCTCAACCACGCTAACTCTTAAGGATTTGGATGCTTCTCCGTTTTCAGCTTCAACTTTCTCATGGCTTCAGTAGAAAGAATATTGTCACAACTTTCTGCATCAATCACAAACTTACAAACCTTTCCCAGAATAGTTCATGTTGACTGAAAGATGTTACTCCTCAACCAACTAGCTTCTTCTTCCTGCTTCGATATTAAGCAAGACCTCCTCATCATTAGATTACATCCTTCATCTCCTGACGCAACATCCTGTTCATCCTCCTCAACTGGACTAGGATAACCTTCCCCAACATCCTCACCTTCAACTTCAACAATCATAGTTCGCTTCTTCGGCTTCGGACATTCATTACTCTTGTGACCCACTTCCCGGCAATTATAACATTTGAAACTGTTGTTGACCTTCGCCTTCGCAACTTCATTCACAACTGGTTTACCGACTGATTTAGAAACATTAGAACTCCCACTAGCACCCTTGTTCTGAATATTGGAACTTGTAAACACACCACCACCTCGTCTTCCCTGCTTCTCCCAAGCCAACGCTTTCTGATGCGCTTATGCTACAGATCTAGGATCAAACATATTCACCATGTCTTGAATCTGCATCATCAACCCTCCAACAAATCTAGCAGTTAGTTGTTCCTCTGTCTCCATAATGTCATTTCGAGCAATCAGTTGATAGAATTCATCAGCATAATCATTAACAGTCTTCGTCCCTTGCCTCAG
This sequence comes from Allium cepa, assembly GCA_030765085.1. NCBI lineage: Eukaryota > Viridiplantae > Streptophyta > Magnoliopsida > Asparagales > Amaryllidaceae > Allium > Allium cepa. The sequence goes on from CM060928.1 coordinate 1,037,409,704, forward strand.
ATTCTGCAACCTCTGATACATGAGTGACTGATAATTGTAAGGTAAGAAGGTAGCTTTCATCATCTTCTTCATTTTCTCCCATGATTCAATCTTCGACTTCCCCATTCTCTCCCGTGTAAGTTTAGTTTGTTGCCACCATGCCATAGCTTTACCCCTCAACCTAGTAGCAACCAACTTCACTCTTCTATGCTCAGGAACCTCCTTGAAATCAAAGATCTCTTCAACATTAGACAACAAATCAAGAAATTCTTTAGCTACCATTCCACCCTTGAACTCTGGAATTTCCATCTTCATACCCGATTCCCATCGACGATCATCATCTACATCCCTATATAAATTTCGAACTTGGTCTCGATCTCGATAATGAAAACTAGCTCTATCACCATCTTCATCAAAATCAAATATACGTCGATACCAATTCCGTCTTTCTTCATCTCTATGATCATGCATGGTCCTTCTACCTTGTCTATCCATATCGGGATGTGATTCATTTTCGAACTCACGTGGAGTTCTTCTATCTTCATTTCTGTAGTCATGGTGATCTCTCCTCGATGAAATTGATGTTTTTCTTCTTTCTCTAAAAGATTGTGGCGACACCCTCCTCGCTTCCGTAACCGATGGTGAAACTATGTTTCCTACATGGTTCGAGACTGGTGATCTCCTCCTTTGGTTTTGATTCAAATCATTCATCAACTTCTCTAGCTTTCCAATACCTTCATCAAATTTCTCATTAGTGCGTTGTTCCATTTGCTCGGCTTCTTCTCTTCTATACAACGCTTCAACATTTTGATGACGATTAGCTCTCCTTGGTGGCATGATTAAATCAACACAAACACTTCAAAACTTCATAAATCTTCTACAAATCAAACTTCAACTAGCTCGCACAAGTTCAACAAGTTCGGCCCTAACTTCAACCAATGATACCAAACTGATGCACGGTCCAAACTTAACACAAAGTTATGCTTGGCTTTCACTTCAACACTTCAATCTCTTTTAACACTTTGATCCAAAATGGAGTGGATCGAGAGCTTCTAACTTGTTGCAACTTCAAGACGAACACGATGAACACCAAACTTCAAACTCCTTGGCTCCAAGACTCGGCTTAGCTATGATTGGCTAAGTCTAGCTCTGATACCAAAACTGACGCAACGGATAATAACAAAACGATATAGATCGATGAAAGTAGCAAACGGTGGATTGAAGATACTGAAATGCCCAAATTCGTTGATCACAAAGATACCGAATTCTAGCTATCTTCGACACGTTGATCGCGCACGATACCGTGAAAGAAGATCTACAATTCTTCAAACGTTGATCAAGCGCACTTGATACCGTGAATTGGCTTCAACGATCGTTGATTCGAGCGCACTTGAATAACCGAAAGTGGAGATAGGAGATCACACTCAACTACCAATTTAGATGAAAGCACACAGCAATCAAACAAAAGTTTTATTCAACAATCTACCCCTCAAAATGTACAACACGCTCCCTATTTATAGCATTTCACAACCGGTGCCTTAAGTCGTTCACGACTTACGACTCATCATATGTCGGTAGCGACTCAACGTACACGGCTTATCAATTACAACACAATGCCGACTCAACTTAGGTCGTACACGATCTAAAAACACACAAAAGTGACGACTTACGACCCAACGGTACAAGATTCAAGTTACAACACACACATATATTTACCACACCTAGGTCGTATACGACCTAACGACTTACGACTTAAGAAAATACAAACATCCCGACGTACGACTTAAAACTCCCAGCGACTTAAGCTCTTAGGTCGGTAACGAGTTAACTTCCAGAGCGACATAACCAAGCAGCGACTCAACTCTTTAGGTCGTAGACTATTAGATCGTAGCTCGTTAGAATGTAGCCCATTAGGTCGTTCGAACGACTTTAACATCCTTAGGTCGTAACCCGTTTGAGTTAGGTCGTGAACTCGGTGCAACTTCCCCCTCTGGTCTCCAGTTAGGTTGGGAACGACCTAAACTTTCCTCCTTAGGTCGTGGACGACCTAAACTTTCCTCCTTAGGTCGTGGACGACCTAAGTCTTCACCTTGCTTAGGTCGTGAATGACTTAAGCCTTGGAAAATGATAGCTTGCAATTCTTCGACCCTGGTCTGAGCTGCATCAGCACACAATGAACGATCGAGTTTAATTCATGAATTTCTGGACAAACGACGATTCGATTCAAGAAACAAATCGTTGTAGTGAGATACGCTCATCGAGAGCTTCAAAATGGTATATAATATGACATAGTTTTGAGGAGTTTGACATTTGGATTTGGTTTTGAAATTGAATTGAGGATATGCTATTTGATTTTGTTTCTTCCATTGAAAAGAAGAAGATAGCTAGAAGGAATTGAACGTACAGAGATAAAAAATAAAAAGGCTGCTAGGGTTTTAAAAAGATCTATTTATGTCAACAAAGCTCGATAAGAAAATGAACACGTATCAAATTGGTACGAACGATGAATAAAGACCCAAAGAACTCGTTCTGCCTCCGAAATGAAAATGGGTCATCATATATCAAAAGAGATGTTTTGGATATTTTTAAAGTCAATGGAATAGGTTTCAAGTCCTAATTCGATCCTATGAATAAGTTAGCTTTAAAATCAGCTTATTCCAAATTGATTTCAATTAAATTGTTTTCTACGCATTTCGATTCTGTACGATCACATGAAAAGTCCGATCGCTACGAAACTTGAAATCCTACAGTAATTCACAATTACAGATCCGATGAAACTTGTTTGTCGAATCCAAGACAGTGGCCAAAGTGGCATTTTCACGTTCGTTAAATAAGTTATTATTAAATTGATAAATCCCTTTTTAATTTCAAATTAAACAACTTACCATTTTTATCATTTTTGGTTACTTTGACATTTCCAATAATTTAAAACAAATTTATATATCAATTCAGTGTTAAATATTGCACTAATTACAATGCTCCATTTCAATTGTAATAAATCCATTAAATATAATTTAAATTTAATTAAATCCATTTATTTTTATTTCAATCTTTTTATTCAAGCAATCTTGACTCTATGGACATTGTTAACGTTGGTTTATATCTTATTACATTAATATCTTCCAATTTCATCTTAATTTCCATTAACGTTATATTTAATTACATTTAATTATAATCGATTTCTAGTTTAGTTCAGCTGATTAAATAAATAGGTAACATATAACAATTATCACCTTTTCTACATTTAATCACATTTATAAGTCTATTACCTACAACAAATGTGATAACCAAATATGCAACACTAATTTTATCCAATTATAATTAATTACATATCATTTCACCAATTAATATAACGTTAAATTTATTTTCTTATTTTAAATTTACAACTAATCATAACTTACAATTATTTTAATTACTTGAGATTAAATTCCATTTGTCATCCATCACATTAAATTTGCATTATTAAACCTTATTCTAGTTAGTTTTATCATTCCTACATCCTAAATTTTATTTTCTTCCAATATTAAATTACAAAATTTTATTAAATTAAATAATTTAATGAAAGGAAAATTACGGGTTGTTACACTCTCCCCTCACTCAAAACTTTTCGCCCTTGAAAAGGGAAAGAAGTAATTAGAGAATTAATATATCCTATTCAAAATATTAAATTTATAAACAATTAATTTACATAATTAAATAATTTAAATAAAATATCACTTTATAAACAATTTAATCCTTTTATATTCAAGTTAATAAAAGTTTGAAAAATATTTTAATTTTTTTTCTAAGTCCAAAATTCACAAAAAATCTCGTCAAAGTCTCTTTTGTATGGAGAGGTTCGGAAGAAATAATAATACCAATAGTAATAATATATATCACATATTTCAAAATAATATATCCCAAACCATGGGAAAAACAATATAATATCGCTAGAAATCCATAATTCGAGAACGTACCTATTTGTCGGGCAAACAATGCTTATTTATGAAACTAAAAGCAGTGGTAATTGCTTCCATAAACCTGTATTTCACTTATATGATCTAAAGTAGTTAATAATTAAGTAAAAGCGAAGTATTTACGTTGTGTTAATCAGTAGCGACCAAACCAACACAACATGGCAACAATCACTTACAAACAAAACATACAATCATTACATGAAATCAAAGTGATAAATCACACATCCGTAGCAACCAAAATAAATGGTTTGTCCGGGTTTAGAAACTTTTAATCATACAAAATGATAAGTAAACTACTAAGTAATCATACACTCAACAGTCTTAGATAAAACTTAATAGATTATTTATACAGTTAAATGTGTCCTTTCTAACCATTCCATAAGCTAAACAACAAAGAATTCAACACATATTTTTAGTTTATTCTTATTAATCTCTCTTCACATCATTCACAGTTCATTTTTTTTCATTCATTCAATGTTTATTTTCATTAATTTACATTCGTTACTTACAAAACTCATTTTCCATTTATTTATATGACGGCATTTTCCCTTTTCATTACTTTACATTCATTGCTTACGTAAGTTATTTCCATTTCAATTATTGCATTATCCACTATTAGGTAAGTTTCTTCACAATTTAATTCATCATTAATAGATATTTCTTCTTTTTTCACATTCATTTCTTTCATATATAACATTGTTGAGCATTTAATCTATTTTTTGAATCATTTCAAATTTTCTAAAGTCATAATCATTCAATTAGTATAGTATTCACTTTAATTACAATGGCTTCAACATTAACTAAATTTTATAATCATTTACTTACTGTAATCATCTTTTCAATTAAAATTTATTTGTAGCACTTCGAATTTTTAACTTAAGTTTATAACATTTTATAACATAACAATTATTATTTAATGAAATAATTCTATCGAACACTTTCTTTTCTAAGTTTACATGTATAACATTCTATTACATATTCTTATTAACATTTCAACTTTTAATAATTTGGTACGTTATATATATATGTTTCCAAAATGCAGTAGAAAGTTACACAACTTTATCTTATTCACATCTATAAGTTACAGATTTTCAATCTCTTATATATTTCATTAATCATTTTAACATCGAACTTCTTATTTTCCATTTTAGCTGCTTCTAATTGTTGAAATAGTTAAGATTTTATTCATTATAATAATTGAAACTATTAAATTACAAAAACCTAAGAAAAAATACCGGGTTATATTTTTTCAATCAATTTAAATAATTTATAATCATATCTTTATATATACCAAATCATATTTGGAAATTAAAATTAAGGTTTATTTATCAAAACGAATGTGCAGTAGACTATTACAGCGGTCTTCCCACTTTGAAACTCGAAAACGAATGTCGATGATGCGTGTGCTCATCATCAAAATTATTTTCAACGACAGAGAGGGAAGTACAGAACTTATTTCCTTTAAAATTTCACTTTAAAACATTTCTTTCAAGTCATCTTGAAATATTTATATCAAAAAATACTTCTAAATAATCTTATTATTATATCCAAAAATCATTCGAAAGAAGTTTTAAAACTCCCAGAACTTAAGCTCTCAAATTTTAATTTATATTCATTTTATTCGTAAATTTTATTTTGCAACCATTATTTATAAAATTTCAATTCCTAACAAATGACTAAACATATCACATATAATTATATACATTTTAAAAGATTATTCTTTTACATACAAAATATAATTCTAGGTAAAATTATTTCACTTACCTATATTTCAAAACAATATTGTTTCGGTCTGCCCTATTAAGTGTTTAGAAATCGCTATCGATGCCATAGCATCCTATCTACTGATCGGAATTTATAAACACAAAACAGAACAAATTAACACAATACAAAGTATTTTATAACACTAACAATTACGCTCTCTCTCATATATATATACACACACACGCACTCAGTGTCTCATTCTAGGGTATTACTACCCTATTTTATTTGAATCAAACCCCACAAAGCTAAGGCTATCGCTAAACCAAAGCTTTGATACCAAATGTAATGACCTGCCTTGTTGGACAGTTTAAATCGATGATAAACCACACACGTCAGACTCAAACCATTCAAAAGGGCAGATTGTAATAGGGCAAATAAGAAAATAGAGAAAGGAAGAAAAACAAACGCAGAATCTCACAACGAAATGAAAAAAATATAATAATCAAATAAATAGTTCATGAAGCTATTTTACAAATAACATATGATTACACATTTACACTATAGAGCCAGGGTCATACAATAGAAATAAATAAATAATGCAGTGGAACAACATGATGTAGCGGAATAAATAAAATAAATAATACTAGTATACAAATCTCCGTCTTCGTCCTCCAAAAGCAGTCTTCGATACATTGAAAAGCTCAAACTGACTCGGGAGAATTGAAAAGACAAAACAATCAAGTCAGAACTAAAAGATCTTATGTAAGTTAAATCAATAGTAAATAAATAAGAGTGTAACGGCGCCAAAGAAGTTTACGAGGTTTGACATCTCCTATCTAGTTTATAACGTGAGTGCAATAACTTAAGAGATGTTCGAGATTCCCATCTTCTAAGGATCCGTTAAACTATCTATATACATAGTACAATATGTTATTATAATAGTGTCCATAGTAAAGCAAAGTATTAAAATAACGTTAAGGCGTTACCCAGGCGTCACCCGTAATGTTTACCCGAAGGGCACTCCATAGGTATGGTATAAAACAAATTCGTAGAGGGCGCGATAGGGCATGTGAACATGGCACACGAGGCAACGCCAGGACAGGGATCTACCATTTTGTAGAACTAGGCTGGTGGTAACGCATAGTCCCTACTACCGCCCACCTAAGAAACACACTCTCAAAATCAAATCAAGGGGTGGCCACCAAATTAATCACAAAGTCATAATATGCTATCAAAATAGCGTGTCCGATCGGAGGTACGACCTCACTTGGTCCATGTATAGCTCTTATTTTAGTCACATCAAAGCTGACTCATGGAGTCAGGGTTATGTAAATACCTCATACAGAATCATTCACCAAACCATCCTACTTCATTACTGGAATCTCCACCACGTGCACAATTGTTAAAGTGGTTTCAGTATTCGCAGAAAGTATGAAAGTATCTAATCTCGGTCTCCTTAACAACCAAACACTTCTTTTACATTTCCAAAACCATTTCATATTGATATCAAAATATCATATTCAATTCAAACCACATCACTTTTGAAATCATGTTTACTTTCGACATCATATTCACCAAATAGGTTAAATTCTCATTCAAAGTCATCATATTAAATCAAATGTGTCATTTCACCAAAAAATGTCATTTTAAATCCCAACTTTGGTTATAACATCATTTAACTATATTCGCTTTTAAATTGAGGATTTAAATATAGCAGCCCAACCGTGCACTGTTTTATTTTAGAAAATAGTTTACATAGTTTAAAATAGTTTTTATAATGTAAATAGTTAAAATAGTTCAAAATACTTTAAAATGGTTTTAAAAAATAGGTTAGAATAGTTTAGGTGGATTTAAGATAGTTTTAAACACATTTAAAATAGATCAAATAGATTTAAAATAGATTAAATATATTTAAAATAGATTAAATAGATTTAAAATAGATAAACAGTTTTGTAATAGGTTAAATATATTTAAAATATATTAAACAGATATAAAATACATTAAATAGATTTAAAATAGACTAAATAGATTTAAATTAGATTAAACAGAATTAAAATAGATTATATAGATTGATATACTCTAAACAAATTTAAAATAGAATAAAATAGGGTGAGATACTTAAAAAAATACTTTAGATATATTTAAAATAGATTAAAATACTTTAACTAGATTTAAAATGGATTAAAATAGATTAAAATACTTTAACCAGATTTATTAGATTAAAAATAGATTAAAATACTTTGAATAGATTTAAAATAGATTGAAATACTTAAAATAGATTAAATAAATTAAAATGCTTTAAATAGATTTAAAATAGGTTAAAATACTTTAAATAGATTTAATAGATCAAAATAGATTGAAATAATTTATAATTTCGATTTAAACTAATTTCCAATTCCAACCTTCAAACTTGGATTTTCAAAGTAATTCAATTTATATAAGTCAATTTCCTTCAAAATATTGATTTATCAAATCCATGATTTAAGGGTTTTAAAATCATTTAATTTAAGAAATCCGACGTCCGTATATAATTTTCTACCCTATAGTCAAGTAATAAAGATATTTATCATTTCAATCCGCATTTAATTTAAATTTTACGGATATATATTTTTTCAACCTGCAATCCCAAATTTCAAAATCAATGAAAATCGCTTGTGTTTATCATTTCAACCCATAATGATTTTCTCCTAATCTATATGATCGTTAGAGTATGTATCATTTCAACCCATAGGGATTTTCTAATAATAACTAAGGGAACTTGCAGCGTTGTAACAATATAAATATAACATCAAATCATCCAATATCAACAATTAAACATACATTACAATCATCATCCAAATAAACCAATAAACATCAATAGATAACTGATTATTATAACATGTATTAAATTGACAATTAAATTCAATATTAAATTAAACGATGATAAAATGCAATAAAAGTTAAATGTAACTAGAATGACAGTTTAAATATACCAAACATCAACCAATCAATTTCTAATCACATCATAAATTCAATTTAACTAACGTAAGATAAACTAGTAGTTGCGAATGGGTTAAATCACCCACCTTTGCTTTCAAATCGATTTGAAATCCAAAATACGACCCAAAATTCAATAGTCTTAGAATTCGCCAAAAACAGTTTCATAATGTCCAAAATTTCAATACGATCCCGTCGAAACAAACCGCGCCCAAATTAGAGTCCTTGTGCAAAAGATAATAAGTTTGAAGTTAAATGATTGAAAATAAAATAAAATAAATCACTCACATATGCAACGTCACTCACGTGCCATCCTACCTACACACACGCAAGCCGATCAATCGAACCCAAAAACACGACCGTGAACCCACCTTTGGCCATCAATTACACGTGCTGTCACGACCCGGTTTTCTGATGCTCGAAAAACCGAACCTTGAGGGTTAAAGAAGAAGAGGTAGAAGAAGAAAATAGAAAACAACATCAGAATCTAACCATCGCAGCGGAATAAAATATAATAGACAATAAATGATCTTTGCACAAAACAAATACATCTGTTTATACATTACACCACTAGAATACATCATCAGATTTTAACGACATCAATAACATACAACTGGGCAGTCATATAAACTTGTCCTCAAATCTGAATACACAGCGGAATAATAATCAAGTACAAAAGTACGTATCGCCATCCAGCTCGTCTCTTGAGCTCCACAGCATCATATCCTATATCCTATAATACTCGGTCTGACCCGAGCATTATTGTTAAATAACACCCGAGTTAGTCTGGAGTACCAGCGTGAGAAAACCACACTCAAATTGATTATTAAAGTTTCAAAATCCTTTAAAAACAAAAAGCATCTCGTAAGACCATGCACAAATAAACATGTCGGGCTTTTACCTTACGATAGCCAAAACACTTTTTATTAAAATCCTCTGATATTATAATAGGGTCTATTTGCAAATACTTATTAAAATAGCCGAAATTGTTACATTCATTAAATTTCAGCTACTAGCCGCAGTCGTGGGTAATACAAACAAAACCGTAAAAGGCACGTAGGGAGAATGGATTTCCAACTAATGACTAGGCATTGGGGTACCACCTGTCACAGTACGTGGCCTAGATCACCGTACCAAGGATTAATCCCAATCCTCTGCAACACAAGACCGGAACTATCCCTTACTGGATAATCCCGAGTAAGATCACCCCACGAATGCGATCAGCAACCGCACCACTAAGCCAAAAAACGGACATCTAGACCGGGACGAACTCACCCTAATGGGTGCTACCCACCTAGCCTTGCTGCATAACCCCTGAATTTTAGTCATTCCTGGTTGATGAGGCTTGAGGCTAAGCGTTACCTTTTTGAAACGTTTCACTTAGGATGCCCACCGTCCACCTGACGATGTTCCGAAAGCATTCATCCATACAAGTCCGTCCCGGGTTCGAACGGAACTGAAAGCACTCCATTTTGGAATCATCCTCAGGATTAGTAGCGACTAGCCCTTGCACTTCACTGCTCCACCTTCGAATCCAAACTAGTCTTCCTCACGAAAACGTACAAACTGGATCGAAGTGGTTTTTGAGAAATTAATCCCGATCCCGGTCTATTCGAAACGATCAGTGCATTGGCCAATATTGATAGCCGGTTATTTAACTATCAAATAACATTCACAAACAACCATCAACCATAAATAATTTCACCAAATTATTTATTAACCTCAAAATATCTTTGCAAGATATGTTTCCATTTTCAACCCTTTTGAAAACAGTTTCCAAACCACAATCTTCTCATGGAATAAATTTTCAAATATTTATTCCCACAGAAAGCACCAAGTACAAGCTTTAGATTTTTAAAATAATTAAAAAACTCTTTATTATAAATTACACTTTAAGTCATTTAAGTTAAAACTATTTTAATACTTATTCAAAAATATATACTTTAAGAATATTTAAAATAAAGCCGCTTTATAAAATACAAAACTAAATTTTTATCCCTTTAAAACATAATACCAAGTCACCTTTAAATAATTTCTACTACAATAAATTTGAAAAATACTTACCTTAAAATTTAAAAATTTAAAAATAATAAATTTTCTAAAACATACCTTTAAATCAACTTTAAAACTTTTACTTATACTTAAAATTTGCTTCGAAACGTACTTGGCTCTATAGGGGAAATACGGTTCTCTTTCTCATCTTTTAAGAATAAACCACTATTTATTTTTAAACAAATTTACCCATTCCTTTAATAAATTCTCACTGTGAATTTATTCTTCCAAATATCCACTGATATATTGCTTCACTTTATAAACCCAGTCTATAAATTTCATAGTCACATTCTCTTTTAAATTTCCAATTTCAAACACTTAAATCAATTTCCAAATTGATTTCCAGTTTACTCCATTTTGAAATAAATTCCTTTACTTACTCATTTTTTTCAAAATCCATTAACTTCAGATTTTATTTCTTCGTTTTGATTTTAAATCTTTTAACTGAAACATACCAATTTCAGATTTTCCAAATTCCTTCTTTATTCTTTTAAATAAATTTTAAACCTTGAATTTTAAAGTAAATTCTTTCATTCCTTTGAATAACATCACTTAAGTTTTAAAATTCATCATTTTCCCTTTCTATTCAAATCCCCTTTCCCATACTTCGAATTTATTTATTAGAATTTTAAAGTAACCTTTTATTCTTTTCCAGTTCATTCTTCAATTTATTCAATTCTCTATAATTATTTAACTTAAAAATTCCATCTTTTATTTTCTTTTCAAAAATCCATTTCTATATATTTTGATAACTCAGTGTACCGAAATATATATTCAAGCAAACCTTAACGTTCTATATTCCAATTATCAATATAATTCATCACAGAATATCAAATATTCATAACACAAAATATTAAACAATCTAAATAATTTTGAGGAATGCAGTTGGATCCCTCCAACCTGTTTTCGTGCATCTACAGATGTTAGCACAATACCAATTCAACTTCGAGGTGGAATATCGCGGTATATGGGGCACATAGGGTCTCATCCGCTATATAATGCGGGAAATCAATCACTCCAATACATACTATATATACACTACTATATATAATATAGCACATCAAAACAATTCAATCATTCAACCAAATATTTAAATTTAACCATTTAAATTTAAACTAAACCCAAATGAGTGAGATTAACTCACCTTTGATTTTTGATTTGCAATCCATTTCCATCTCGACCATTCCTTCATAATTTTAGACCTTGTACAAACATTCATACAGTTTATTAATATTTGAATCAGTCAAACAATTAATCACTATTTTTTTAATTTAGCTAATAATTTGGGTCTACACCAATAACTTATTTTTAAACAAATTTCCTTTAATTTCATTTGTTTAAAATCTCTACATTTTTCTTTACCATACCCAACATTTATTTAATTGAATTTAAAATCAAACCGTTATTTTCCGTTTTGAAATTGCATATAAAATAATCTATATAGGTTCAAAAATCCAATTTTACATAACTTAAAACATTTTAAAATTTTCCTATTTTCCAAAATATTATCTAAATAAAATTATTTACTTTACCCACACATATTTAGAATATTTAAAATAAAGCTACTTTATGAAATATAAAACTAAATTTTTTCTTTTTTTTGAAACTTCATATATACTTATAAAATAGTTTATATGGACAAAAAATCAATTTTTTTATATAAACTCTACACATTAACTATTCATTATATTTCCCATAATCTTACATATATATTTTCTGTTTAATCTATATACATTAAATACTAATAGAATGAAATTCCTTTTACCTAGTACATATATATTAGATTAAAAATAGAACAGAGTTCTTTTATAAATTTTACTATAATATATATATTTGTTTCTATAATATGTTCATACACATATATATATAAAATTTGAATAAAATAAATTGGAAATAACTTATAGTTAAAATATTTTTTCTAACCTATACAAATGTTAATTAAAAGTAAATTATCAAATGCCTTACAGAGAAAGAAATTGCAAGCCCAGGCTCAACTTCGAGTTCTCCCACATCGTTCACTGCCAAGCTACGACCATCGCGAGCTTCCCAACCCTCACAGTGCATCATCCTCCATCAAAATCCTACTACCCAACCACTGCATGAAATAGCCGCCTCGGCCTCTTCTTACCCACCGCGTTCATTGCCGACCACACAAATCACTCGAATCTCCACTCGCGACACTGAATCGCCGACCATCTCATCACCATCGAGTCCATGACACGAAGAAATTCACCGCGGCGCTCAAAGTTTTCCCCATTTTGCACTTACAAAATGATGAACGAAAATGAATCTCGAACCCAGGTTGACGCGACCCGCCCTGTGCAACAGAATTCATCCGCCATTCCTCCGCGTTGCTGTCGCCTCATCCATCTCACACATATGAAATCGAGAAGCCCTAGGTCGCTGCACTGTTCGTAGGTTCATCACGAACACCATCGACCTACCAAGCCCTACCCAAAGCCTCGAATTTGATCGTCCCTACTTTGCTTTTATATGTGAGGCCGAACGACTCGATTCAATTGAATTTGATTTTTTTATTCGTTCGATTTATTTTCTCATCTAAAAGAAGATAAGGAGGGACATGAATTTAAGTTGAGGGGAGTGGCGTATATGAGAAGGTTTGATTATTGATTCGATTTTGCTTTTATATGTATATTTTTTTTATAAAATATCTCAAATTATATACTGTAAAAATTTGAACTCATATTTGGGCGTACCGCTAGGCATTTATAAGGTTTTACCATATTCTGACATAATGGAACATGTTTCGGAGCCTAATTCAGTCATATGTTGATGATAGCTTTTTAAATCGAGTTTAAATATTAAATTATCGATTTAATTATCAGCGCGTTTACTTATCGTATGTCCAAACGGTCATTCCAAACACTACGAAAATTGAAATCCAATAATAACTAACTATTACGGATCCAATGGAACTAGTTTCGTCGAATTCCGAGACTGTACCTCGAAAGGCTATTTTTAAATATCAATTTAAACGATATAATTTCAAAACTTAACAAGTCACTGTTAAATTCAAGTTTTACACTTTTACTATCTTCAGTACTATCATTATAAATTTGACAAGCCTTTAAATTATTTTAAACAGGCCTAGAATTTCAGATTCAACAATTTACCCAATTCCAATTATTAAATTCAATATTTAGATTATCCAATAAACAGCGATATTTGAAATTCAAGTTAGAAACGAACTTTTAAATATTTAAAATTAATTAAATATTTCAATTTAAAAATCCAGAAATTCTGGGTAGTCACAATTACTAATTAGAAGATGGACAAGCATATATAGATTGCGGGCGACCATAACTGGTCAACCGTGACTTCAAGAATATAACCAATGCGGAAATCTAAGGCGAACCGACATTCGATCGCCCGAGATAGAATCCGGCTATAACAGAAAGTAAATATCATCAAAATTTGAAGATATAGAAATCTCCAGTGCATCGCAGTTCCGTACCCCTTGATTCGACACTATATCCCATCAACCAACTCAAGATGAACGAAAATATGGGTCGTTTCACGTGCCTCAAGCCACCTTAGCCAACGGCACCACCTCCCTCTTGCTCGACGTCCTCTATCGCACCTCCTAGTGGACGGCATCACCTCCATCCGTCCCTGGTGGCATGCACCGCCACAAAACATGTAGGGTTTACGAAACCTTAATGGCTCAGTACCACCACCTCAGGCTGAATTATGCCATGCGACCACCAGCCCTTGGCTCCTAACGACGAAATCTATCAAACCCACTAATCAATTTGACGATCAGTCAAAGTTGATCAACGTGCGATGAATGATCGAGATTAATTCATGAATTTCTGGATAAACGATGATCTGATTCGAGAAACAAATTAATGTAGTGAGTTACACTCATCAAAGCTTCGAAACGGTTTAAATATGACGTAGTTTTGAGTTGGATTTGGTTTTGAAATTGAATTGAGGATTTGCAATTTTATTTTGTTTCTGCCATAAAAAAGAAGGAGATAGCCAAAAGGAATTATACATACGGAGATAAGAAATAAAAAGGCTGCTAGGGATTAGAAAGATCTATTTATATAAACAAAGCTCGATAAGAAAATGAACACGTATCGAATTGGTACGAACGACTAATAGCCACCCAAAAAGCTCGTTCTGCCTCCGAAACGAACGTGGGTGATCCCCTATATCGAAATAGATTTTTTTGATAATAAAACAGGTTTCAAGTCCTAATTCCATCATATGAAGAAGTTAGCTTGAAAATCAGCTTCTTCCAAATTGATTTCAACTAAATTGAATTCTACGTGTTTCGAGTCCGTACGATCAAACAATAAGTTCAATCGCTACGAAATTTGAAATCCTATAATAATTCTTCGTTACGACTCCGATGAAGCTGGTTTCGTCGAAATCCGAGACAGTGGTCAAAATGGTAATTTTCACGTTCATTAAATAAATTATTACTAAATTGATTAAATCCCTTTTTGATTTCAAATTAACTAACTAACCATTTTTATCATTTTTGATTACTTAGATATTTCCTATAATTTAAAACAAATTTACATATCAATTCAATGTTAAATATTACACTAGTTACAGTGCTCCATTTCAATTGCAATAAATTCATTAAGTATTAGTTGAGTCTATAGTTTTCTACCATTAGAGTACTGATAATCTCACGATATAATTGAAGTTTAATTCTTGGTTATCTCTCATTATTACCAAAGATGGGTTTTAAGACATTTAATCATATTTAATTACGGGATTATTTTTCATGACGATTCTATTAATTTATGCGAATGACATGAATAGATTTCTATATAGATTTCAAGCTAACAATAAGAAATATTGTTTATTTCATGCTTTTCAGGAAAGCATAACAATAAAAAGGATTGAAAGATCCAGCAAATAAAGAAACCATGATACTGGTTATCAAAGTGTCGATTCGGAAACAACATTACAAGAAAGGATCACAAATTAGGCGATATTTGCAAAATTTTCACAATTTTCATAATTTGTGAAATTATTTACAAATATACAAAACAAATATATACATTTCATAAATATGAATTGATCATAAATCTTTAATAGCTTTATTTAGATTCTCAGCAATTAAAGGATCCATAATGTGATGAATAGTAATACAGAAAACCTCTTTAAGTTTCTTCTCTTTCTTCCTCGTCTTGTCTTCATCATCAATAGCATGGATGTTGGTTTTAAGGGCATAATTAAAAGCTTTGTTTGTTACTTTGAGAGTTTTATTCTCCCTTTCCAAATCAGCGATGCACTTAAAGAGAAGATACATGTCGCATTCAAGCTTTTTGAATCTTAGCTGCATATTCATTTATGCGTTGTGAGTATCTTACCTTTTGTTGCTCGTCAAAATACTTCATCATTTCAAATTTAACCTTCTTGCAACACTATCCCACTAACTTCTCATCTAAGCGAGGAGGAGAATTAGTCATACTGAGGAACTTCTGGATAGAAAAGGAAGTGGACCTTGTAGATTTGGCGATAGATGAAATAACGGGAGAGACAGTAAATCAATGTTTGAGATATCATTCCCCATAATGAGTTCGAGCGATTCACACTGGGCATGACTATCTTTCAACTTGATTTCTAAATCACTTACTTTTGAAGAAGTTTCTACATTTTATGATCAAAGTTAATTGAAGCATTTGACTTAACTTGACGCTTTAGCATGGAAATCGCTCGTTTTTGCTCTTAACCTTTGCCCATAAATTGACAATTTGATAGTTAAGATTCCTAATAATTGTTTTCTGAAGTAAAAATCTCTTGTTCCATTTTAATGCCTCTGTGATACCTTGGAAACGAGCGGATAATGTATCGTCAAGAAGCTTTCACTTTTCCAGATCCGATAATAACCTATCTTTAATATCGATAAAGCATGATGTTGAATCTAATGAGAAAGGCATTGCGATAATTGTAACTCTTATTCAAACAAAAAGGAAAAAGAATGAAGTCAGGACTAGAATAATCTTATTACAACAATAAGAGATTACAATTTTAGTAAAAATGAAACTAAAAAGTAACATTAGACATTTTTTTACATCTATAGTTGGAAAAATGCATTTCCAACTTTATTTAATGGATTTGCAAAAAGAATAACTATCGACTCAAAAGGTACATTAAGTCCTTCCAGTGTGATAATCAGATATTTGCTATAGTCCCATTCCTCGATAGGAGGACTATCACGACCACATATCAACTTGGTATGATATGTTCGGATTTCCTTAAGTAGCTTTTCTTTTTCTTCACTGAGAAAATCAAAACAGAGCCAAAGATGTTCCATATAAAGTTTTTGCAAATCTCTAAGAAAGCAATACCTGGCTAATTTTAAAGATTTCAAAATTAATGCCTTTTCAGAATATTCTTGTCTTGATTTAACATACTGGCTTAAATAATCTTTAGAAACAAGGCTACTAAGGGGCGTTCATTCTTTGATAACGTAGTAAAATAAAGCAAAGTATAAAAGGAAGATTAAGAAAAATTAGCAAATCAATATTATTACACAATTATGATTGTTCAACTGGTTCATACAAAATTGACTTTGTAAATAATTCTAAAATAAACTTGTCCCTATAGTATTTGAGTTTATCATGAGGTATGTCTTGAGGAATTGATCTAACTCGTGGCAACTTCCAACATGCTCCAGGATGCGGGTCAGATCCAAATTCGTTCACGTATCTCTTATGTGAACATCTAAGTAGACCTCCACTAAAATCATCTAAGTATGAGAAATCTACAACGGGGTGTTTACAATAAGCCTTGTATAGGAAGTCTATCAAAATGTTGCTCTCCTCAATCAACGTCCAGAAGAGTGTGATCAACTCCCGATTCTCTTTAAAAAGACCATCATATAGGAGGCACGCCCTTCTAAATCGTGGGGCAGCTTCTTGATCTTTGAAAGATGCTAACACTACCACACTCCTGTTAAGCCTATGATTTTTACCCAAAAGAATGTTGTGTTTTTTTAGCTGTTTATCTAACTCCTTGTACAAACTATTTAATTTTTCTTGTTTTCTTTTAAGCTTGGTTTTATAGGGGTGACTGGATTTCCTCCTTATCTAAAATAAAGGATTTAAACTATTACTATCTTAGAAGTGAAAACTGCTTAAACAAAGAATCCCATACCTGAGAGATGGGAATTGACGCTTGAGAAACCTACTCTTTCTTTCTTAATTCTTAAACATTAATGTAAGCAGGCTCCTCTTGAGGGTTAGAAGGCGCAGGGGGTTGGGCTTGCTTCATGAGAATATGGATCACGAATGAATTTTTCAGAAGTCCTCATGTTGTCATCTCCGTATTTCTCAGGAGCATCAGTGTAGCCACCCCCATCGCCACTTGAACTTTGACCCTCATCAACGTTGTCGTCGTCATTTTCATCATCATCATCATCATCATCATCATTGCCGCCCTCTTCTTCAGGAACTTCATCCTGCAACCGTTTGGAATCGGAGTCTATGTCGAAAGAAGGATCTTCAAAAGATAGAATCTTATAGGCATCAATCACCTCTCTTTATGGGACTTTAACCCCCTGCCCTATCTTTTTAATTTTGTCTGTGACCCTATTGACAAGAGCAGGATCAAGTGAGGGAAAGTTTAATTCAGAGCACTTGTCGACGTTGTCGGCATAAGCGAGCATCAAAGCGTCTTTAAAAGAATTGACAATGATGTCTCAAAGAGAAGTATCAAGGAATAGAGATATATGCTGCTTCGCATCAGAAATAATGTTGATAGCCAATTTCAAGGAATCTTAATTTTTCTTCAGCTTTTCCTTTAGAGAAGATTGTTTTGTCGCCATTCGAGTCTTTTCCTCGAATTCTTTTGGATTCATTTTTAATGCCAAATTTTCATCAATAAAGAGTTGACGAGCTTTCTTCTCTTCGAAAATAGCAGTTTCTGATTGAGCTAAATAAGCTTTCAGTCTCTCTAATCCCATTATGGCTTCATTCTTATCATAGACAAGGAAGAGACTCGGCTATTTAAGTTTGAAACTGTAACGACTCGCTATTTTGAACCATTCAAATCGACAATAAAACCGTACATCTCCGACTTGAATAATTCAAAATACCGCGTTGTTAATTTAAATTTGGCAGAACATATCATTTACAGTAAATACATCAATCACAGATCATAGACATAGAGTAAATAATGCAGCGGAATAGATAAAAAATAGTAGTTCATGAAGCTACTATATACATATCAGAGTTAGAAATAAAATACAGCAGAACTCTCAGATGCAGTGAAGTCTCCAGTACGAGTAGATGACTTCTCTGAACCAATCAACTGGAAAAGTTGAAAGAATAGATAGCTGGATCTTCAAGCTAAACTCCAATTTCGAAGATGAGTCTCAAAAGCTGTATCACTCGGTCTGACTCGAGCGTAAAGCAAAACACAAAACACTCAAGTCAGGATTAATATTCTTATATTAATAAATCCAACTCAAGTGAAATA
Source organism: Allium cepa (assembly GCA_030765085.1). NCBI lineage: Eukaryota > Viridiplantae > Streptophyta > Magnoliopsida > Asparagales > Amaryllidaceae > Allium > Allium cepa. Next base: position 1,037,428,837 of record CM060928.1, read on the forward strand.
TCAACCGAAACATAATTAACTTAAAGGATGTTTGGGATAACCATCCTCTAAGGATCTGTAGAACTATCTACAAGGTAGAAATATACACTATAACAACGTGGTCATTTTAATTTATACTTCAAAACCAAATATCATTTTTACTTCAAATATCTCTATATTTCCCCAAAATAGCATTTATATTTATTAAATAATTTATACAGTAAAGTGTTTTCAATTCCCTTAACAAATCGTTTCAACATCAACCCGACTTTCCCATTCAAATTTTATTCAATCTCAATTTATCAATTTAAATTCAACTCAATTCCTAAAATAACCACTTAAATTTTATCGATCTCAAATTCGGATTTGAAATCACAAAATACCCCTTTATATTTGAATATATTTCAAAACTTTAAGTATTCAATGTTTCAACTAAATTTTTATTCAATCTAGTTTTCTAAATAATAATTTCAAATTTAGTTCAACCTAAATTTTAACTTATTTTCTAAATAACAAATTCAAATATATTGATTTCAAATACAGATCCGAATCTCAAAATAAACCATTTAAATTCCAATGCAGTTTAAGGCTTTAATATTTAAATGTTCAATATAACAGTTTCATATAGATCTCGATTTAACCTCAATACTATTTAGTCTTGAAATACTCCCTCATTAGATTCAATATCATTTAAGTAACCTTAATTTAAATTTTACTCAATATTTTCTTTAATTTATTTAACCGCGAAATATTCATTAAATCACTTAATCAAAACTCCAGTTATAAAATCATACCTTTTAAATTTCCCATTCAATAATTTTAAATCGATTTAATTAAATAAATCCTTATTTAAATACCATTTTTAATAAACCTAATTTATCTCCCAATCTTACTTATTCGATTTATTACAAGAAAATCTATTGAAATATAGATTTACAAAAATACTTAACCATATATATGTATTAAATCCATCTAATTTATATCAAATATTACTACTAAATCTATGTATAAAATTTCCATTTATATAAAATCTTAAGAATAAAAATTTATTAAACCATATATTTCTTTCCAAAATCATAGAAATTGTTCTCAAAATATTTATATATGGACCAACGGTGTCTGTATATATTTCCTATCATATAGTCAAGTGCTACGGATATTTATCATTTCAATCCATACACTAAATGTATATACAGGTGGATATCATTTCAACCTGTAATCCCAAATTCAATTAAATGGAAATCGCTTGGGTTTATCATTTCAACCCATAACTATTTTCTCATATTCTAAAGTCCGTTCGGGTATGTATCATTTCAACTCATAATGAATTCTAAACTACAGGGAAATTGCAGAGTGATAACAGATATGATAATAATAATAACAGGCATATATCATCAATAATAATAAACAACAGGATATGGTGTCATATCCCACAAGTGAACAATTATAGATAATAGCATATATAGCAATGTAAATAACTATCAGCAGTATATTTCAATTGTCGTTTCAATTGAAATCAAATTTAATAAATATAAGAAAATTAATCGTGAGTGATTGCTCACCTTTCGAGCCTAAAAGAGAGGGCGGAATGAGAAGAGATACGAATCCAAGCACAGATTTTGAAGCAAAGCAATATTAGCAAGAATTTTAACGATCAAAGCTGATAAAGAGGAATTGACGAAATAAAATCAGAGTTGGGTCGAGGAAGATAAATAGGATAAGTGAGCTATATATAGTTGTAAATATAACTATATATAAATAAAACTGTATTCTAAATTTAAATATATATTAAATTAAAAATATATTTTAAAAAATCATTGGTTTAAACAAAACATATCTATATGTAGTATAGTTTGAAATAATGTATATGTTTAAACCCATATACAAACCAATATCCAAACACCATCTAAAATTTAAATCTTTATAAAAGTAACCTTTATAAATAAAATATTAAAATCAATATTAAAACATATAACATAAAGTCCATATATTATATATCGATACCAAATCTAACTCCGGTATATGTAAACTGATATAAACCAATGTAAACTTTATAAAATCTATATGCTACTAAAACAGATTATATATAAAATAAACCAATATAAAATACTAACAGTAATATATGTTAGTTAAAGTCAGCACAAAAATATGCTCAACAACTTCTATACTTTACAATGCTTTAAACATGCTAGCACTGCAACTATACAAAATATACATAGTACTGTAAAACAATTATATACAGTAAAACAAAATAAAATAAAAACACACACACCTTATACAAAACGCATACAACAAACACTACATATATATATATATATATTTCTTCTTTGTATCCTTATATGCATAGACCAAGCCTTACCAAGTTTATACTGTATAATATTAGATAAAAATAGGACACAGTATATGATATTATCACCTTTACAAAGTTGCTTTATAGTTTATACATACCTAAGTTTAATATATATATATATATATATATATATATGCAGACAAGATATAGAACCAGAGAAGAATCAAGGAAGAGGACAACAAAACTCACCGCGGGAAGGTAGTGGCTCGCGGAACAACGTCAGCATGGAAGAGGAGGAGATGGAGGGCGGAGATGATCAGGTGAAGGTACGACAGTTGAGACGTAGAGGCTAAGGGTGCAAGCCAGAGGCGGAGGAGTGTGTTTGTTTCCTTTTTTTTGTTGCTGGGTTTCAAAAGAGAAGGGAGCAATTTATGTAGAGGGAGTAAAATGTGTGCATGTGAGTAAAAGAAGGATGCAAGCATGAGGTGGAAAGTGAAAGCAAAGTGAAGTTGCAAAAGTGGAAATTAATTTATAAACGCAATTGAAATATGAGCCTTTGCCCAATCAATGTAAAAAACGTACACAAATAAATGAATATGGGACAAATGAAGATGAAGGGGGAAAGAAATAAACTATTTATGGGCGATGAATTTATAACAGGAACCATGATGTGTACAATAATTAAAACGAAAACGTACACAAATAAATGAATATGAGACAAATGAAGATGAAGGGGGAAAGAAATAAACTATTTATGGGCGATGAATTTATAAAAGGAACCATGATGTGTACAATAATTGAAACGAAAATGTATACAAATAAATGAATATGAGACAAATGAAGATGAAGGGGGAAAGAAATAAACTATGTATGGGCGATGAATTTATAAAAGGAACCATGATGTGTACAAAAATTGAAACGAAAACGTACACAAATAAATGAATATGAGACAAATGAAGATGAAGGCAACCTTATATATATAAAAAAATAATAATATTCATTTAATATTATGTATATTCTTTCAAAATGTAAAGGCTACGTATGCATGAATTTATATATGCTTATCTTTGTACATAACAAACATGCAGACTACCAATTTTAATGCAGACCTTACATCAACCCTTAAAACATAAACTTCATATATGTAGTTAAATATAGTATATACTTCTCTTCTTCTTCGGTTCATATGATATATGAAACCCTTAACTATCGTATTTATAGCTCACGACATATGTATAGATATACTAAATATGCACTAAAATAAACTGAAAATTGTGACACAAAAACCCAAAATCAAATATATATATATATATATATATATATATATATATATATATATAACATGATTAGAAATCAAAACTTCAGTAAAACTATATACTAGTGTCAAGACTAACATATATATATATATAGCTATTATAACACATATAAATAAAATAAAACTCGGTATAAATAAGCTTTACTATATATACGCTTCAAATAGACCATCATACATATACAGTGGTTTTCCAAAATAAATATATATGGAACGTACTCAATATACTTAAAATTTACACACCTTGCTGAAAAGCAAAAGGAGACCGTAAATTTATTACCCACACTATTGATATTTATACCCAATAAAAATGAACTATGCTATCCAATTTACATCAAACTTACTTATATTATAATATAAATAATAGTTTATAAAGTTTTTGTACTAGATCTTATAGGTATAACCACAACCAAACTTTAAAATATATGTACATAGCTCGCACTACAAATCATTAATATACATAACATATTTTTTTTTCAAAATTTTATTATTAATAATCCCTCAAAAATCCAATTCAATACGTTATAAACCAATTAAAAATTGCTAAAATTTTATGGCTTGTTACACTCTCCCCCACTCAAAACTTTTCGTCCTCGAAAAGGAATAAAGTACGAGAATAGAAACAACCAGATGAAAAATTTAGACTTTGAAAAACAAATTAAACAATTTATTTAAAACCATATACTTTTTATTATTATTATTTAAGTTAATTAACATTTAGTAGTTTACCCATTTTATTAAATCGATTCAATTAATTATGAGATCAATTATTTATAAAAAACTAAAAAAATTTTTACTTTTAAACCAGGTAGAATATAAATAAACAATATTTTAAAGGATATATTCAAAAGAAGGAAAGAAGATAGATTCGGAAAAGAGAATATAGGTGAATAAATAAAGCAGGGCAGATAAGGGAGATTCAAAAGAATAGTATCGGGCTCGAATAGTTAATTTCAAACCAAAAAAATTTCAATTTCAAATATTAATACAAAAGTTATATTTCAAATAATTTGGATAAATTGAGGTTAGGAAGATAAATTGGGATTTAGTTGAAATGGTATTAAATTAAGAATTTTATTTGTTGGAAATACCTTTATAATAAAATACTTTTATGTCGAAACCAATTTTCCTTTCGAAAATACTTTTATAACTCGATGTTTCAACAAGTTTATCCTCGTTCTTGCAGACTCTGGCCATGCGTTGATCAGGCGCAAAGCTAGAATTCTTCAAGTACTTAGTAGACCTGTTTCAACACTTGGTGAAAATACTCGAAAAACACTTTTAAAAACAAATTTGGAAAGTACAATCCAAACAAATCAACCAAACCAAAACCTTTGTCCAACCATGGTTCGTAGATACACAATGGTTAGGCCTAGATCCCCTAGGAAACAATCTGTATCCGTAAGCTTTCTCAGCCCTGCGAGTTACGCCATGATGACTAGTAGGGTGCAGGATACACAATGGTTACGTCTGGGTCCCCTAGGAAACAATCTGTACCCCTAGGCTGTCTCAGCCAGGCAGTTTCGCTACTAATCGCGACCTACACAGATTACAGGATACACAATGGTTACGCCTGGATCCCCCAGGAAACAATCTGTGCCTCTAGGCCAGACTCAGCCAGGCAGTTGCGCTATGCAGTTGCGAGAGAAAAAAAACCATGGGTTACGCCACGGTGGGAACACTCGAGTATCACATCCGAAAAACCAAAAATCAGAGAGAATAATATCGATAGAATGAATCCAAAATGTGGCCACAAAGCGGATATCAAGCAGAAGGCACTTTCCATATCTTTACTTCGAAAATATGTATCATATAGTACCTTTCAAAGCACTTTCAAATATCATACCTATATAAAGTCCATTATATATAGGATTCCATTTTCAATCGAATACTTTCCAAATTGAGTACCTTTCAAATCAATAGGTTTCAAATCAATTTCGTACTATACAAATCAGTTTTATATAAGTTCGATAACTCCCAAATCAAGTATTTAGCAAATCAACGTTCTCAAAAATTTTCTCGTTTCAATAACATTTCAGTTTCAAGATCATATATGATTTCACCAAATTTTCTTCCAAATTAAAAATATTCAGTTTTAAAGTTTCTTAAACAATAGGTTAGAAAATAATCCAAATTTCCAAATCAACAAAATTTAGGTCAAACAAATTCATTTCCAAAATCACCATATAAGTACTGGTTTTAATTCCAATCTAATTTCAAAACCAAGTATTCTTCTCAAAATCAATTATACTCAAAATGGTTTCTAAATTTATAATTATCCCTTTAAAACCTTTAAACTATTTATTTCTATATGAAAAAAAAAAATCCAATTTTCCTTTTTCAAATTATTTATTTAACAAAAGTTTCAAATTTACTTAATTCATACTCTTCATCATTTAAACATACAAAACTAAACTTATATTCTTTATCAAATATTTTATACTCTTCGAAATTTCTTAGTTTTAAAATTTTAAACCTTGATTTGGAAGTGCTCGAACCTTCAAAATAGTCGGTGAAATCAAATTTCAAATCCAAGAGTTGGAAATCAACAACAAATCGGTAAATTAATTTTTATAAATAGAGTTATACTAAATCAAATCGAAAACTAGAGGATTGAACACCGGCTTTCTTTAAATCATTTTAAATATATATACATATATCTTTCGAATATCGAATTCTACTTCGGAATTTGAAATCAAAATTTATTTCACAATATCACTCGCATAGCAAAGCTACTAGAGTGGCCTCTCCCTACTCTGAAACTCGAAAATCAATGTCGATGATGCGTGCACTCATCACCAAAATTATTTTCCAGCGACAAAGTGAGTTCTGGACTTCTATTTTCTTGAAAACTTCATTGAAATTTCTTATAAATCGTTTTAATTCTTTTGAACTCTTTTGAAATATTTCTTATTCGAAAAAAACTTTTAAATTGTATTATTTTGATATATTTTCCAAAATCTTAAAACCAATTTAAAAATACCGGAATTCAATTCTCGAATTTCAAATTCAACCCTTCAGTTATAAATCAATTTTATATAAATCAATTTCTTATAAATTTCCAGAATTTTAAATCCTTTCAAAACTTTTATATATAGGATAACATTTCTTATTTGTTTTATATATAGGTATATAATCCTTATCGAAAACATTTTTACTTTTATATATAGAATAAAATCATAGTTATCAAAATACTAATTTCGGTATAAACAATTTCAAAAATACAACATACCCGATTTTTCAAAGGGCGATTCAAGAATGGATTTCAAAACAAAGATAGAGACTTAAATTAGAGGAACTCGAATCAATAGAATCCTGATTCGAAGATAGACTCGATTGAAGATGAGATAATTAAATTACAAAATAAAAGATGGATATACTTGTACAAATCGCGGCGACCTTAATCAGGTCAACCGTGACCTTAGGAATATAATCGGTGTGGAATTCCAAAACAAATCGACATTCGATCGCCAGAGATAGAATTCATCATATCAAGATATAGCAGCATCGTAAACCGAGGATACAGAAATCTTCGGTGAATCAATGCCGATTGTAAAGGAGTTTTCACACCCTTTACAAAACATTCAGTGGAGTTATGGGATACTCCAGAATCAAACGAATATAAATAGAAAGAGACAAGAATGAATTTCGGAACCGAGGGACATTCCAAAATTCAGAGGAAATCGAGTCAGAAAGGAAGAGATTCAACTCGAACAAAAGTGATTCTGTAAATAAATTTACCATATATGCTAAATTTTGCCTAGAGCCAAAGCTCTGATACCAACTGTAACGACCCGCTATTTTGAACCATTCAAATCGACAATAAAATCGTACATCTCCGACTTGAATAATTCAAAATACCGCGTTGTTAATTTAAATTTGGCAGAACATATCATTTACAGTAAATACATCAATCACAGATCATAGACATAGAGTAAATAATGCAGCGGAATAGATAAAAAATAGTAGTTCATGAAGCTACTATATACATATCAGAGTTAGAAATAAAATACTGCAGAACTCTCAGATGCAGTGAAGTCTCCAGTACGAGTAGATGACTTCTCTGAACCAATCAACTGGAAAAGCTGAAAGAATAGATAACTGGATCTTCAAGCTAAACTCCAATTTCGAAGATGAGTCTCAAAAGCTGTATCACTCGGTCTGACCCGAGCGTAAAGCAAAACACAAAACACTCGAGTCAGGATTAATATTCTTATATTAATAAATCCAACTCAAGTGAAATATCAACTGAAACATAATTAACTTAAAGGATGTTTGGGATAACCATCCTCTAAGGATCTGTAGAACTATCTACAAGGTAGAAATATACACTATAACACCGTGGTCATTTTAATTTATACTTCAAAACCAAATATCATTTTTACTTCAAATATCTGTATATTTCCCCAAAATAGTATTTATATTTATTAAATAATTTATACAGTAAAGTGTTTTCAATTCCCTTAACAAATCGTTTCAACATCAACCCGACCTTCCCATTCAAATTTTATTCAATCTCAATTTATCAATTTAAATTCAACTCAATTCCTAAAATAACCACTTAAATTTTATCGATCTCAAATTCGGATTTGAAATCACAAAATACCCCTTTATATTTCAATATATTTCAAAACTTTAAGTATTCAATGTTTCAACTAAATTTTTATTCAATCTAGTTTTCTAAATAATAATTTCAAATTTAGTTCAACCTAAATTTTAACTTAGTTTCTAAATAACAAATTCAACTATATTGATTTCAAATACAGATCCGAATCACAAAATAAACCATTTAAATTCCAATGCAGTTCAAGGCTTTAATATTTAAATGTTCAATATAACAGTTTCATATAGATCTCGATTTAACCTCATTATTATTTAGTCTTGAAATACTCCCTCATTAGATTCAATATCATTTAAGTAACCTTAATTAATTTTTACTCAATATTTTCTTTAATTTATTTAAACGTGAAATATTCATTAAATCACTTAAATCAAAAATCCAGTTATAAAATCATACCTTTTAAATTTCCCATCCAATAATTTCAAATCGATTTAATTAAATAAATCCTTATTTAAATACCATTTTTAATAAACCCAATTTATCTCCCAATCTTACTTATTCGATTTATTACAAGAAAATCTATTGAAATATAGATTTACAAAAATACTTAACCATATATATGTATTAAATCCATCTAATTTATATCAAATATTACTACTAAATCTATGTATAAAATTTCCATTTATATAAAATCTTAAGAATAAAATTTTATTAAACCATATATTTCTTTCCAAAATCATAGAAATTATTTTCAAAATATTTATATATGGACCAACGGTGGCTGTATATATTTCCTATCATATAGTCAAGTGCTACGGATATTTATCATTTCAATCCGTATACTAAATGTATATACGGGTGGATATCATTTCAACCCGTAATCCTAAATTCAATTAAATGAAAATCGCTTGGGTTTATCATTTCAACCCATAACTATTTTCTCCTATTCTAAAGTCCGTTCGGGTATGTATCATTTCAACTCATAATGAATTCTAAACTACAGGGAACTTGCAGAGTGATAACAGATATGATAATAATAATAACAGGCATATATCATCAATAATAATAAACAACAGGATATGGTGTCATATCCCACAAGTGAACAATTATAGATAATAGCATATATAGCAATGTAAATAAATATCAGCAGTATATTTCAATTGTCGTTTCAATTGAAATCAAATCTAAAAAATATAAGAAAATTAATTGTGAGTGATTGCTTACCTTTCGAGCCTAAAGGAGAGGGCGGAATGAGAAGAGATACGAATCCAAGCACAGATTTTGAAGCAAGCAATATTGGCAAGAATTTTAACGATCAAAGCTGATAAAGAGGAACTGACAAAATAAAATCAGAGTTGGGTCGAGGAAGATAAATAGGATAAGTGAGCTATATATAGTAATAAATATAACTATATATAAATAAAACTGTATTCTAAATTTAAATATATATTAAATTAAATATATATTTTCAAAAATCATTGGTTTAAACAAAACATATCTATATGTAGTATAGTTTGAAATAATGTATATGTTTAAACCCATATACAAACCAATATCCAAACATCATCTAAAATTTAAATCTTTATGAAAGTAACTTTTATAAATAAAATATTAAAATCAATATTAAAACATATAACATAAAGTCCATATATTATATATCGATACCAATTCTAACTCCGGTATATGTAAACTGATATAAACCCATGTAAACTTTATAAAATCTATATGCTACTAAAACAGATTATATATAAAATAAACCAATATAAAATACTAACAGTAATATATGTTAGTTAATGTTAGTACATAAATATGCTCAACACCTTCTATACTTTACAATGCTTTAAACATGCTAGCACTGCAACTATACAAAATATACATAGTACTGTAAAACAATTATATGCAGTAAAACAAAATAAAATAAAAACGCACACACCTTATACAAAATGCATACAGCAAACACTACATATATATATATATATATATATTTCTTCTTTATATCCTTATATGCATAGACTAAGCCTTACCCAAGTTTATACTGTACAATATTAGATAAAAATAGTACACAACATATGATATTATCACCTTTACAAAGTTGCTTTATAGTTTATACATACCTAAGTATATTATATATATATATATATATATATATATATGCAGACAAGATATAGAACCAGAGAAGAATCAAGTAGGAGGACAACAAAACTCACCGCGGGAAGGTAGTGGCTCGCCGAACAACGTCAGCATGGAAGAGGAGGAGATGGAGGGCGGAGATGATCAGGTGGAGGTATGGCAGTTGAGGCGGAGAGGCTATGGGTGCAAGCCAGAGGAAGAGGAGTGTGTTTGTTTCCTTTTTTTTGTTGCTGGGTTTCAAAAGAGAAGGGAGCAATTTATGTAGAGGGAGTAAAATGTGTGCATGTGAGTAAAAGAAGGATGCAAGCATGAGGTGGAAAGTGAAAGCAAAGTGAAGTTGCAAAAGTGGAAATTAATTTATAAACGCAATTGAAATATGAGCCTTTGCCCAATCAATGTAAAAAAACATACACAAATAAATGAATATGGGACAAATGAAGATGAAGGGGGAAAGAAATAAACTATTTATGGGCGATGAATTTATAACAGGAACCATGATGTGTACAATAATTAAAACGAAAACGTACACAAATAAATGAATATGAGACAAATGAAGATGAAGGGGGAAAGAAATAAACTATTTATGGGCGATGAATTTATAAAAGGAACCATGATGTGTACAATAATTGAAACGAAAATGTACACAAATAAATGAATATGAGACAAATAAAGATGAAGGGGGAAAGAAATAAACTATTTATGGGCGATGAATTTATAAAAGGAATCATGAGGTGTACAAAAATTGAAACGAAAACGTACACAAATAAATGAATACGAGACAAATGAAGATGAAAGTAACCTTATATATAATATACAAAAAATCAACATTCATTTAATATTATGTATATTCTTTCAAAATGTAAAGGCTACGTATGCATGAATTCATATATGCTTGTCTTTGTACATAACAAACATGCAGACTACCAATTTTAATGCAGACCTTACATCAACCCTTAAAACATATACTTCATATATGTAGTTAAATATAGTATACACTTCTCTTCTTCTTCGGTTCATATGATATATGAAACCCTTAACTATCGTATTTATAGCTCACGACATATGTATAGATATACTAAATATGCACCAAAATAAACTGGAAATTGTGACACAAAAACCCAAAATCAAATATATATATAACATGACTAGAAATCAAAAATTCAGTAAAACTATATACTAGTGTCAAGACTAACACACACACACACACACACATATATATAGCTATTATAACACATATAAATAAAATAAAACTCGGTATAAATATGCTTTACTATATATACACTTCAAATAGACCATTATACATATACGGTGGTTTTCCAAAAAAAAATATGGAACGTACTCAATATACTTAAAATTTACACACCTTGCTGAAAAGAAAAAGGAGACCATAAATTTATTACCCACACTATTGATATTTATACCCAATAGAAATGAACTATGCTATCCAGTTTACATCAAACTAAACTTATATTATAATATAATAATAGTTTATAAAGTTTTCGTACTAGACCTTATAGGTATAACCACAACCGAACTTTAAAATATATGTACACAACTCGCACTACAAATCATTAATATACGTAACATATTTTTTTTTCAAAATTTTATTATTAATAATCTCTCAAAAATCCAATTCAATACGTTATGAACCAATTAAAAATTGCTAAAATTTTATGGGTTGTTACAGAAACTTCTTCTCGAAGCCTCGATGTCTCTATGGAAAATTTTGATGCACCATCTTGCAAGAAGAACCAGCTCTTGAAGATTTGAAATAGAAAGTACAACATCAGTCAAAACTTGAGGAAAGGCAATAATAATAAGGTTAAGTGACATGAAGCCAACCAAAAGTTGTTGTTCAACTAGAGAGCAACAATGATTCATTAAGTTAGGAATAGAGGAAGGTGGAAAAACTGAAGCAAAAGATGAAGAGTTTAAGATAGATTGGGCCATCCTTTCAAAGTCACTCGAAGGCGTAGGGAATAATGGTCTAGGAGGATTCAGCTCTTGAGAAAGGGTCGAAGTCCCCAAATCCTTTTGCATTCGCTCGATCACACTTGGAGAGTTGTAGACGACAATGCAAGAGAGTGAATCAACCTTTGTGGGAGTTATTTCAGGGTGATCGAAAGAGGCTACGATGGTTGAACTTTCCTGAGTTTTACCAATATCTAAAATCCCCCCTCTTGGAGAATCGAGAACTTCGACAATCTTGGGCTTCTTTAGGGATGGTTCGCCCATGGCTGTTTTACCCAACCTTTTTTTAGCAGCCATTTTTGACCTGGCAATGGCTTGAGAAAAAGATGGCGCACGAGAAGTTGAAGTAGGAAGAGCAGGATCACTTGAAGGTTGTTCAACCTAAGGAACAACTATAGAAAATTCAAATAAGTTATGAGTCAGTAAGGTGATTTGAAAATTAACGCAACAATAATTTACAAGTACAGATTTTAAACCTTCTAGAGTAATCGGGAAAGATTGGTGACATCGGGGAGAAGATCTTTGGGTCTCCCAATGAGAGGAAGGCTTGCTTCGAGATGTATGCTGGACTAGAGTAGGTTGGCCAAGTACCCTCTGACCCGTCGGCATGAGGGAATGTTTTTGTAAATTGGAATGGTTCAATAGAGTTAGCATGTTCTCAGTCCTATTGGAAGCAGCAATTAGCGACTTCACAGTTTCCTTGTCTTTCTCATTTAGTTCTTAAATAAAAGCACCTAACAAAGAAGCATAGATTAGCAAAGGAAAATAACTAAATGGAAAAATAAAAGTCTAAAATCAGCTTAAAGGGAGAAGAGAAAACCCCACTAGGGAAAACACTTAACGAAGAAAAATTGATTTTTCCGGTCCTTAAACTTGTTTACCTCTCGAATATCCGCTTTTTGGGGGGACTGGCTCCAAAGATTTGGTTGTTCAAGTTGGTCAACTTAACCAATCTAACAAGATAATTTAGCACTTCAGCATTAAGAGAGGGAATGTCAGACTCCAATGCAATGAGCTCGAGGGAGAGAAGATAGGTATACATATTGGGTGATAGTTGTATGGGAACAACACCTAGACTGGTTAGGAAATTGGATAAGAAGTCCAAGAGGGAAGAAATCCTCCATTCCAAATATGGATTACTGTGTAAGTAAAAAGAACCTTTTGAAGGGCTGTGAATGGTGTCAGTTTCGAAAAGGGGGATGGCTTTCACCTAGTAATGCCAAAGTCATCGAGGATCGCATCCACCTCATCCTGGGAGGATATTAAGGAATGTTTAAAGGTGGCTTCACTCTTCTTGGGTGAACTCATGATTCTGCTAGGTGAAATCATTTCAGTTAGAAATTATAGTTTGTTATGAAATTAATATTAATTTAAAAATATTGGACACCTATTACCACAATTAGAATATCAAACAAAAACACGAAATTACATATTCTTGGAAGAATGTTAAAGTTAGAAAAATAAAATTTATTACGCTTTCCTAAAGTCGAAAGGGAAAATAAAAGTTAATTCCCAACAAGTTCCCTTCAACAATGTCGAAAGCTCAAGGAGAATTTTGTTATTTAAAGAAAGTAACTGAAACCAACATAACAATTTTGAATAAGATATACGCTATGAACATTCAATAAACAAGGAAAAAGAACCCTTTGACACGATCAAAACCCATTAACAAGGAAGAAACACCTTTCGAAGACAATGGATAACAACCGTTTCGAAAGCATTATTAAACCATTTGAACCGATCAAAGCCTTTAACATCCAGGAATGATTCCGCATCAATTCGCAAACATAAATTTGGAAGCTACCTACCGCGTCGATACCATCAACAGTTCAACAACTTCAAAACCCATGGAAACTACCTATCGACATAGTCGAAGGCTCATACCTCTACTTCTTATGACAACAAAGCAACACAAAGAGAAAAAGCGCATCAGTTTAAATATCCACTCGAAAAATATTCAAATATCAATAAAGAAACAATTCAAAACATTAGTTTGAATTTTAAATTTTTAGTAAATCCAAAATGATATTTTATGTTTTGAAAATTTTATTACATAATTGTTTATTTAAAATAATTTTAAAATTGATTTTTCTATTTTAGATTGTTATTTCAGATTAATTTTCAAAATAAAAAATGTTTTATACTTTTATGGAGAGTGTACTTTGTGTTAATATTATTTAAAATTATAAGAAATAATTTTCATAATATATTTGAATTAATAAAATTGATTTATGTAATAAATGGACTTAAATACAAAAAAAAATATAAAAATATATTTTATCATTGATGAAAATTATTATAGCCTTTATACATTACCTATAAATTATATGACCATATTTGATTAAATTATGATGTTGTAATTAATTTTAAACTTTATACACACACACATAGATATAGAGAACAATATTTATTTAATAAAATAATAATTTTTTTAGTTACAGAGCCATATTAACCTTAGATGCATTTGATACAAAAAAATTAATGTTTAAATATATACATACATATAACCAAAATAATTTTATCAATTACATATCAAAATTATCACATGACAAACAAGATAAAATATATATGTATATAATATAACATTATAATTGAGCTTTAATAATTGTATTTTAATAAAAAATATACCTCACTTTCAGTATCTTAAACTACACCCTAGAATGATGATATAAGCCCCTTAATACAATTTTCAATCCACAAATGTGTTATCTCTTGAACCGTTGACCACCAACTACACAACATCCAAAAAGGCTTTTGCGATACTTCTTTTCCATGGCTATTAAAAAATAAAAATCGCAAAAGATAACTTATGACGCTCAGTTTTCTGTCACACAAGTGTCGCGAATGGTAGAGTCACGAATAATATTTTTCGACATTTATGGGCATTGCAATCGATGTGATAATTGCGATCTAAAGATGCATCTTAAATGATTCTGAATCATCGTCAAAGCTCTTATGTCACTAGAAAAATTATTTTTGTAATATTTTTATAATAGTTTTAGCAACATGAGCATGTGCTACCATTAAGCAACAACTACAACTTAAATTTAGATCACAAATCATTCAATTTTTCAACGATGCTATTATACATCACAAATAACTTATTATTTAATGGAACATCATTTTATCACAAATAAGCATTCATTTTGCAATGTATGTTTTCTACCATTCAAGGTGTGCAATATTAGAAATGTTCAAGTATTTTTTTAACCTCGCATATAGTAACAATACCACTTTGTTACTTCTTTCACCAACTTATGTAATGAAAAAAGAATAACAAAACATGAAATATTAAAATTTACCAATATTTGTATCACTTATTATTATTCATGATAGTACAAAAAATTACTTAGAAAATAAACACTATTAATCCTCACTTACTCACTATAGTTAAAATGCCACATGCATTAAAATATTATACACAAATATTTACATAATAACATCACATACTATAAAGTTTTTTAAGCATTCGTTAAAAAAATTAAAATATAATATAAATACAAAGTTTTTATCGAGTTCGGCAAAGCTTTCTATATCTCCATTTGCTTGAACTTTATGAAATAGATAACGGTATTTTTTGTTAAAGGTGCTCTTAAAATGCATACATATGTTAGTACTCATAATGATCCAGCCACTATCCAGTTTCATCACCTTAATGTTTATCGACCAACTTATTTCATTCTTTTTGGATCGTTAAGTAGTTTGAAAGTTATTTCGACCTTTCTAGATCCATTGTAGTTGTCCCGTGTGTTGTGGTCAGTATTACAATGCATATTTCCTGTAAATTCAATGGTAGATTCGACTTCAATATGTAGTTATGATTGTAACAAAAGAATATAAGCCAGATTGGCATAAGTCAATTATACTTACAATTTTCAAAGTCACACAACTATACCTGTGCAAAGTTGCATGCATTGAGCAGAAGTTCTTCTTCCATAAAATCTCAACCTTATCAACCATGTAAATATGATATGCAAATCAAACAACATCTAATAAATAGATGCCCTCAAATTAACATGCATGGTATGAAGAGAAAAGATAAAATTTGAAGAAAATTACAAGCATAATATTTTCACAAAACTACGATAGTAACAAGCATATAACATCTGTTTATAACATTTCTTATATGATGTTTGCATAAGATCTAATCAAATTTTAAGATAAATTGTCATTTAATTAGTATATGTTGATCAATTTGATAAATTATTGCTTATAGGAGGACTGGTAAGGTGGTACATGATCAAAGACTTAACTGATTTGCATGATATTAGTATTACCATTGGTAAAATATTGTTAAACATAATATAAACATCGATTAGCATAACGGTGGCAATATATAGCTTAAAGGATAAAACAACCATTTTCAAAAGTGTTGTAGCAGCCCAGATTTTCGACTCTCGAAAATCGATATTAATACTTCATTGTATTACATGCTGAACAATCGAATGCCGAAAATATCGGATCGTTAGGGAAAAGAAGAAAGAGGTAGAAGAAGAAACAGAAACAACAACACAGAATCTCACAATCGCAGCGGAACAATATAAAACCAATAACAACCGGTGTTTATAAAAAAGAACTGTAGCTTTATTTATAAATTACATCATCATAGTACAATACTTCAATAACTCAATATCAGGCAGTTATAATAACTTGTCCTTACAAATGCTGAATATACAGCCTATAATACACAATGGAATAAAATCAAATACGTATGATACGTCTTCATCATCCAGCTCGTCCTTGAGCTCCATAGCATTCCATCCTGTATCTGTAATACTCGGTTTGGCCCAAGCATTGAAATAAAATAATACCCGAGTTAGTCTGGAAAACCAGCGTGAGAATACAAACTCAATTTGAATTTATTAAAGTTATTAAACCCTTTTGAAAAACAAAGGTATCTCGTAAGACCAAGCCACATATAAACACGATGGGTTTTTATCTTATAATAACCAAAATATTTTATATCAAATCTTCTGATATTATAATAGTGTCTAAGTACAAATATTTATTCAAATAGCCGAAATTGTTACATTAATTAAATTCCAACATATAAGGCTTTACAACCAAAACTGTAATGGTACGTATTGGAGAACAAATTCCATACGAATGACTAGGCACTGGGATACCACCTGATACAGTACACGTCTAGAAAAAAATGTACCGAGGACCAAGCCGGAATCCCCTACAACACAAGAACGGACTACCCCTAACCGAGGTAGACCGAATATGCTATCACCCCGGGTATACCCACCCTTTCCAATTCCGCGCACCGTAGTAATAATATCCGAAGGTATCTAGGAAAGTGATAAACATACCCTAATTGGGTGCGACCCACTTAGACTTGCTGCATCTCCCCTGATTTTCAGTCATTCTCGATTGATGAGGCTAGTGGCTATGATTACCTTTTAAAGGAATTTTCACTTAGAATGCTCATTGTCCTCCAATGATAATGTACTGATAGCATTCGTCCATACAAGTCCGTTCTGGGTCAGAACGAAACCAAAGGCACTATTCCTGCTATATCCTTTTTGGAATCATCCTTAGGATTAGTAGTGATTAGCCCTTGCACTTAACTGCTCCATCTTCAATTCCGTGTTCTTGTCTTCATTTCGAAAATGTACTCATTGGATCGAGGTGGTTTTCGTATGACTTATCCGATCCCGGTCTCTTCGAAACAATGTTCGATATTTTCGGTAAACTCAACCCCGGTTTTTTAGGAAATGAACAGACGAAAATAAGATCGGAGATCACCTCCTAACCATTTAGTTTATGAATTTCCTTATCATCGTCCTAGAAGGAACGAAATGAGTTTATACGTACAGTATAGCACCTCGAACGGTAACTGTACCACATAATTCCCATGTTTCTTCTAGATATTCCTAAGTTATGTTTTTGGGTCCAGATTTTGATAGTCAGTTATTTAACCATCAAATAAACAATTATTCAACAAAATATTTCATTTTCTACCGAAAACACCAAGTCTCATTTTTATTTAATTTTAAATAAATTAGATCTCTTTATCAAAAGGTATGTACTTATCTTTTTGGAATAAGTATGTTCACTATCCATTCTTTCCAAAATATTTAAAACTTTTTAAAATAAATACAAAAAGCACCAATGCGGTATCAACCATGGATTCACTGCTCAATGGTTACGTCTCTATCCCAGAGAAATCCAAAACTTAACTGCAGGTACTCACTGCCTCTGATTTCGCCATGAAAGTATACCATTACTTTTCGAAAACTTTATTAAATAATTTTCAAAATAATGCTCATAAAATTTCTATATAAATATCCAATTTTAATTTAGGCAAATACTCTTTTAAATAAAAGTTATTATATAACTGTATAAATATTGAATAATTTATCCGTTAAAATTATAATACCGATTTATTCTTAAATATTAATTAACTTAATTCCAACTTATTATAAACTAACTTAATTAATAATTAAATATACTTTAAACAATTTAAAATAATCACATAACTTTGAAACAATAATTAATTCTGACTTATTAATAAAATTCTAATCGATTTACAAGACTTATTTATAACTTATAATCCATTTTGACAATTTTAAATATTCAAATAAGTAATTTTCTGGAATATTTTTAAACATTTTAAAATTACCTAGTTTAATAATTTAAAATCCTATTTTAAAGAACTTAACTTCTCGATAAAATATATTTTTCAATTTCAATATAGCCAGTCTAATGTTTAAAAATCCCTCTCGATTTATCACTAATTTGATTTACATCCCAACTTCGTAATTCCCCCTTTTCACACTTCTAAAATCTATCATTTATTTTTAAACCGATTTAACCATCTCATTATAAATCCTCACCTTGAATTTATAACTTCAACTTATCAACTGATAATCACCTCACTTTATTTACAAACATTGTTTATAAATTCCATAGTCGCATTTCCCGTTTATAACGGTTTCACAGTACTTAATCGATTATAAATCAAATTTTAAATTGAGTTCCATTTTTAAACCAATTTCTTAAATAACCCAACTATATTCTAAAACCTAGCTAAATTTTGATTCCACTTCCATTTCATAATTTAAAATCTTATTTAAGATCCATTATAACAATTTTATATTTTATTTTCAGATTCCCTTTTTATTTTTGCCAAACTATTTTAAATCTCGACTTTTAATATCCTTTTCCACTTAAACAAATTTCATTTAAGTTTTGTTATTTAAAATTCTTCAAGTGCTTCATTCTGAAATC
Organism: Allium cepa; assembly: GCA_030765085.1. Taxonomy (NCBI): domain Eukaryota; kingdom Viridiplantae; phylum Streptophyta; class Magnoliopsida; order Asparagales; family Amaryllidaceae; genus Allium; species Allium cepa. The sequence goes on from CM060928.1 coordinate 1,037,448,316, forward strand.
TCTGTTTTAAACATCATGGAATATTCAAGTACAAAGTTAACCATTTATTTTATCCCAATAAATTTCTTTAATTAATCCAAATTTCAATATAAATACTTCGCTTCCAAAATCCCTTTTTAATTTCTTTTCAACTCAACACACACACACACAGATATATATATATATATATATATATATATATATATATATGATATTTTAAAATTCCAAAATCTAGGCCAGTAATGCCATATCATCTAATAAATTTTAGATCACATTATAATCTATTCCAGTTTATTCAACATATCATATATCATTGAATATGACAATAAATTCAACATTTTTGAGGAATTCAGTTGGATCCCTCCAACCTATTTTGCTGCATACATAGATGTTAATACAACATAAAAATAATACCAATCCCACTACGAGGGGGATATCGCAATATATAGGGTCATCCACTGTTATGCAGGGCACATGGGGTCTCATCCGCTAGAAATATGCGGGAGCAATCAATCCAACTACGAATATATACACCATTATATATAATATCACATTCAACTTATAATAATATATCAGTTCAGCCAATCAATCAATAATCAATTCTAAATATTTAAAATTTACTAGTAATCCATAAATTATGTGAAGATTAACTCACATTTATTTTGTTTTCACATTCGATATCGAATTTCGCTAAAAAAATTTGAAAGCTCTAAATTTAATCAAACTGATTCCACAATTAAGATCTCATTAACGCGGACTCAACGCGACTGACCGCGTTGCATTGGGATCTAAGACGAACGAGATATGCATTTATAAGAGTTGAAAATTTAGTTTAACAATATATATATGTGTGTGTATGTATGTCTGTGTGTGTGTGTATATATATATGTAAGGAACGAATGCACTCGATACTATACCCGTCCAACACGCACATGACCCAGTCCACCCATTTTCTTCTTTCCCTTCCATTCTCTCTCTTTTTTTAATTACCCACAGCTCGGCCGAAAGCCCACTTGTGAATGAATAAAACCCCATCCATTCCATCTTCTACAATTGAGATGCCTTACACGAAATGTTTCAAGGTCATGCACGTTTTCCGACGTCGAGCTTCACTCCCCTACTTGACAAGTCGACCACGCCGACGTCCTCCTCACTGAAATCTCCCTCATTCCATACCCCAAACTTCGAGCTTAGTTCCTTCCAAGGCATCACGACCTGCTGGTCCTCGTCCTGGCTACAGTAACCGCTCAACCAAAACAACTACCAAGTACCATAAAAACTCGTCTCCAGTTGCTAGACCCCTCCACGATCATGATTTTGAACTCGTCTTCCTAAATCGACAAGTAAATTGAACTGAAACTCGAACCCTAACTTCTGTAAGACCTTCGGCTATCACAGCCAAACATCACGAACAGGTGGCGCAACCCTCAACAAGTACCCCAAGCCGAAGATCATGCTCAAACATGAATTTTAAAATGAGTTTCGTCATTTTTAATAAAGTGTAGGATTTGATTTTAAATTTTGAAATAAAGCTTTTATTTCTTGTTACAGTTTGCGTTCACTTTTAAAAAGGGGATGAGAGAGGCGTTAATGTGTTGAAGGGGGGAAATGGTACAGTGATTTGAAGGAAGAAAAAGGTTGATGTGAATTTTGACTAAACAATGTATTATTTAATTTCAAACGTTAACTCAAACGATATATTTAAAAAACTGAACAAATTACTTTTACTTCAATTTAAAATGTTTTATTATTTTCATTATTATCAATATAAATTTTATAAACCATTAAATTATTTTTATCAAGCGTAAAACTCAAGATTCTATATTTTAATCAATTTTCAGTTATAAAATTCAATAATTAAATTATCCAATAAATCGTCATATTTGCAGTTCAAATTAAAATTTAACTTTTAAATATTTAAAATCAATTAACTATTCCAATTTCAATATCCAAAATTCTGAGTCGTTACATTCCTTCCATCTTAAAAGAATTTCATCCCCGAAATTGCCAAGTTGGAAGAATAGTCCAAAATCCATTAACTATTTTTCCAAAACCACATATTAATACAACTTTAAAACTTTTAACTTATATTTGAAAATTTACTTTGAAAACGTACTTGGTTATTCAGTGAGAATTTCCAATTTCAATCACTTAAACCAATTTTTTCCAAATTGATTTCCAATTTACTCCATTGAAATAAATTTCTTTGCTTACTCAATTCATTTCAAATTCATTAATTATAGACTTTATTATTATTATTATTATTATTTTCCGTTTGATTTTAAATCTTTTAACTAAAATATACAAATTTTAGATTTTCCCAATTGATTCTTTATTCCTTTCAAAATTAAAATCTTAAATTTAAAATATATGCTTTGTTCTTTTAAATAATACCACTGAAGTTTAAAATTCATTAACTTTCTGTTTATTCAAAAATTCCTTTCCATATACAAAATTTATTAATTAGCGTTTGAAACCACTAATATTCTTATCCAATTCATTTTAATTTATTTACATTCTTTATAATTACTTCACCTTTAAATTCGCTTCCTTTTATTTCTAAAAAGTCATTTCTATATATTTTGATATCAGTGAACCGAAATATATTCAAGCAACTATAGCATTCAATATTTCAATATAATTCATCACAGAATATCAATTAATCACAACAGAGAATATTAAGTAACTTAAATAAATGTTGAGGAATCCAGTAGGATCCCTCCAACCTTCTTTCCCAGCATCCACAGACGTTAGCACAACATAAAATACCAATTCCATTTTGAGGTGGAATATCATGGTATATGGGTTTTAAAATATAAAATCATCCGCTATTTGATGTGGGAAATGAAACATTCCAAGATATACTATATACTACTATATAATATAACACACCAAATCAAATCAATCAATCAACCAATTATTTAAATTTAACCATTTGAATTTAAATTAAAATTCAGCTGAGTGAGATTAACTCACCTTTGCTTTGCTGTTTGCAATCCATTCTAAACTGGCTTGTTTCCTTGATTTTTAAACATTGTATAACAAATTCACGGTTTGTTATTATTTGAACCAATCAAACAATTATTCACCATTTATTTATTTTATTTACTAATGATTAAATTTTAACCTTAGATTTAATTTAACCAAAGTAGTAAATTTTAAACTAATTTTCCTTTCATAAATTACTTAAAATAATTAAGTAAGTTAAGCGTCCACATAAGTATAAAATTTTCTTTTCAATTCCAGTTTAAACCTGATTATGATAACAATATCTAACCTCATCTACAAATTCTTTTCTAACCAGACAATTTCCATTTCTAACTTTACACTTTCAAAATCTTACCTATTTACATATATTTCTGTTTACTGTTAAATCTTTTTTTTTATACTGTATATATAAATTTTATTTAATATTAAATTATAAACATTAAAAGATACCTCACAGCCAGCTTGAAACTACACCACCAGGTCGACGAGTCCACGATTCCAGACCAATCCAAGTGAAGACTTCACTACTTCAGCCGACATCGAACAGAAATCGCCGAGCCTACACGTACGAACGCGATGTCGCGACAGCACGTTCCCCAACACGACCACTGCAACAACCTCAAGTCAATTACCCCGCAAACCCTCTGCCATCGACGATGGCCTTCCCCTCCTTCCAGAAATCAACGCCACGCGACACGTTCCCAAGCCCTAATCGCGTTTCCCCCAAAATCACGTGCTTCTCATTCCAGGCGAACGCGAGCCTCCAGGTGGCCGTTATCCTCGATTTCACACGCGAGATGCCTAGCTCAAATTCGATACAAGAATTCGAATCGAAGCGCGACCACTCTCTCTTTCTTTTTTTTTCACGAAGAAATTCGAGTTGCTTCGGTAGAAAGAGGATATCACGTTTCTTCCTATTTCCCAAGGTCGTTCGCCATTACCCTTTTTTTTAAGGGATCGGCTTCGGTCGAATAAGAAAACGAGGGAGATGAAAGATTTCAGATCGGCCATTATTATTTCTAAACGAAGGGAGAGAGAGATTACATGTTTGTTTCCTGAACGAAGAAAATATCTCCTATTTTTAATTATTAAACGAAGAAGCGTAATGGAGAAGGTAACGCTAGTTTTTAAATCCCTATACGTAATGCCAGCTATAGTACTCAATGCTAATTTCAACGCGTTTATATATCGTACACTCACACATTAACTCCGATCAATACGACATTTGAAATCCGATAATAATTCAATATTATGGACCCAATGGAACTGGTTTCGTCGAATTCCCGAGACTTTGCCTCGGAAGGCTATTTTTAAATTCAATGTAAAACGATAAAATTTCAAAACTGAACAAATTACTGTTAAATTCAGTTTTACAACTTCTATTATCCTCAGTATTATCAATATAAATTTTATAAGTCTTCAAATTATTTTTAACCGGCTTAAAACTCCAAATTCAACATTTTTCCCAACTCCAAATAATTTAATTTAATAATTTAATCTTCAAATAAATAGTGATATTTGAATTCAATTTAAAAATTAACTTTTAAATATTTAAAGTCAATTAAATATTCCAATCAAAAACGCTCAAAAATTCTGGATCGTCACATTCCTCCCCCATTGAAAGAATTTTGTCCCCGAAATTACTAGTTAGGAAGAATGGTCCCATACCTGTTTACTTATCTCCAAAAACAAACAATTCAACATCTAACCAACTACCTTTTTATAAAAGACTCATTATTACCTCAACCAACTTTCCTAAACCATCCATAGTTTTCAAATAACTTTACTTGTTCAATCATTTAAATTTAAATTCAAATCCAAATTTAAATTATCAAAATTTTCTCAAAAAATTTCTAACTCCCTAAATTTTCGAAAAATTTCGCCAGCGTCTTCTTTGTGCGGCTAGCTCGGTACAACTACAAAAGACCTCTATAGGCTCCCAAAACCCAAAAGAAAACAAAAAGCCAAGTGATCGATCAAAAACCCAATCAAATTTCATACCGAAATTTAAACACATACCTTTTTATCGAGCATTCCAAATTTATCTTCTGAAATCAAAACCAATTTTCCTTTCCCTATATCGTTTCTGCATATCCTACTTAGCACTAATATCCAATCACAACTTTTCAAAAACATTTTATCGGCTTCCTTACAAATGTCAATATTTATTCATTCAAATACTAAATTAGAACATATATTTGTAATATCAATTTCCAATTAAGAATTCACCATTCCTTTCTTAAGTTCAGTATAAGCATTTTATACGCTTCTTTATTTATTTTCACCTTACCACTTTAGTTTGCATCTATTTCTATTTAAATTGATTCTTTCATTTCCATATGAATTCAAATTATTTTTAACTCTGAATATTTGAATTTTATTTTTCATTTATAACTAATTCATGTCATTATTTTAAATTATTTTCATTTACTAACTTATTTTAATTTCCAGTTTGAAATCGTTTTATCGTTAACAAAATTTTCCAAAATTTTCAAAAAATTTCTAATTCTTAAAATGTCTGGAAAATTTTGGCAGAGTCTCCTTTGTACGGAGGAGCTTTTACAATTCGACAAGAGATATAAATATATATACATCGACCCGCACGGTCGGAAAAACCAAAAACAGTTCATATTTCCTATTTTTATTGCGTAGGCGTACCTTATTTAGCATTTTTAAGCAAGCGGCTAATTTATATAGCAGTTAGCGAAATCAAATCCAGCCCAATGACTTCCATGAACCTGTACTTACTCAACTAAAACATGTAAGTATGAAATATATGTGATTTATTAACATTTCACTTTTACTTACATAGCTAAAACATGAATTCTATGAGCAATGCATGCTATACAGTTTTCAAAAGCGCAAGCAAGATTTCGCTACCCATTTTAATTTCTTACAACCAAATCACACATCGTTTTACTTAATCCGAAAGGTTACAACTCACCTGCTTACATTTAATTTATTTATAAACAAATCAAACTCACATTTAATTCAATTGATCTCAACATCAATTTATTTAACTTCTATCAACTCAGAGAATTTTAAGTATTTTCGTTTACGTCAAACGACAATTTATTCCATGCAATTTTACGATATCCATGTGAATAAATAATTATTTAAGGTTTATAACCAATTTATATTGATTCCAACTCAATTTATATTTAATTCCTTCCATTTTAATTCATTCACAACCCTTTTATTTAGCTCGACACATTCCATTTCAATTTTATTCACAACCCATTCATTTGCGTTTCAATTAAAACCATTCTGTTTTTCTTATTGTCTCCAAGTTGTTCCAATTCCTTAACAATTTAAATGGTTTTACAATTATTTAATTAAGAATTTCATTCCATTAAATATTATCTGTAGCTCACCGAATTTTATTTCGATTAAAATTTATTTTCACTTGATTTAAATCCAACCCAATACCATTAAACTTAGTTTAAGTTGAATTCAATACACTCTCCTCCATCTATTCAGCTTAAGTTAATTTACTTCAATTTATTCAAATTTTTGTACTTAAGCTCATTTTTATTTTACAAGTAATTTTTTTTATTCAACTTAATTCCATCTCAATCCAATCTCGTTCTAAATTTACAATTTCATTTGATTAGTTTTATAAAATTTAACTTTTCAGATTTAACTCATTCAATTGATTACAGGACCATTTCCAATTTATTTCTACTTATTTGGATTTTATTTGCAATTCATACCATTACTATTTTAATCCAATTTCATTTTTCTTTATTCGACACATTTCCAATTATATTTAATTTGTTAACACTTCAAGTTGAATTTTAATTAATAGCTCAAGTTCTGATTCTACCATTCACTTTTAATTTACCATCAAATTTTATTACTCACAATTCAATTTCTACCTAACCCATTTAAATTCTAGTAATAAATCCAGTTAACTAATTTTATTCCAAATTGATTCTCCCCCTATTTATCAGTTCCATACTTGATTTTTAATTCTCCAAATCTCTTTATTTAATTTTCTTAAGTTTATTATAATTTAAGTGTGGATTTTTGTTTTATTTTCCAATTCGTCAAAAATATTTATTTTGGGTTTTCTATCCCACTTTTCAATTTTAGAAGTCACAACTTATTATTTTACACATTTCCATTCACTGTAGGTTTGAAAATATTCACCATTTATTTTTTAACTCGAAATGTACGCCTATTTATAACTCAAGCATATTTTTATTACCTTGGATTTTTAATTCTTTTATAAGTTATTCCGATTTATTTATTTCAATCCAATCCTCATCCAACTTATTTTCCATTTATTAAAGTAAGATTCTAGTTCCATTCGATAACTCAATTCAATTTTTATTCCAATTCAATTTTATTTTAACTCAGATTTATTTAACTCAATTCGATTTCAACTTAATTCGAATACAACTGGATATTATTTTCATCCTATTCAATTAATTTCAATCCAGTTAAATTTTATTCCCCAATTGAAGTTAATTTCATTTTTAAGTTTTCACTTTAAATTTAAATTTCCAACATTCAAAGCTTATATTTCCTTCCTGATTTAAAAATCATCTTAATTTATAAAGCTTATAACCTATCCCATCAGGATTTTAAACACCCCACTTTTGGTTTCAAATCATTTTGAAATCTCCAACATCACAAATCACACTTCTGAAATATTTAAACCAATCCAAGTTTTTATTCCCAACAAATTTCCTTTGGAATTTCAAAAACAACTAGCTTTTCTGAAAAAATTAATTTGGCAGCAATCCGTCACTTAGTAATTCGAAAATGAATACTGATGATGCGGCCGTCACCATCAGAGTTATTTCCCAATAATCCAAGTGATTTCAATGCTACATCACTTTCAAAATCCATTCAAACCACATTTCCTTCCAGAAATACCTCCAAAACAATAATGCTATTACTTATCTTCAAAGCATTTCGACAAATACTTTCAAAATCTTCGGGATTTTAAATTTCTAAATCCTGCTTAATCAATCTTAACTATAATTCATTAATATAAATTTCCATTTGTTCATATTTCAATTTATAAATCACGTTTATAATTTATATTTATAAATTTCTTTTTATAAATGAATTTACTTTCCCTAACCTTTGGTTACATTCCCAATTTCTAGTTAAATTTCCACTCAACAATGATAATAATTTAATATTATTTTTTCTAACATCCAATCAACCATATATTAGCTAAAATAGTTTACAAAAACTTTTCTTTATATCAAAATATATTTTCGGGTAAAATTATTGCATTCACCCACATTTAAAACAATACCGCATCAATTATTCTATTCAAGTGTTTAGAAACCCCTTCGATACAGTTGTCCAGACTGTGCCGACGAATGTTCATATGCCACTCAATAAACCAATCAATACAATATTAAAATGATTTACATTCATTAGCAAATATGCACTCATATCTATTAATACGCTCAAACTCATTCTAGAGTGCTACAGACTCTAATTTAAATGAGTAATTCCCACCAGAGCCAAGGTTATCACCAACCTCGCTCTGATACCAAGTGTAACGACCCGCAAATCCATACTCCTTGAGTCAATACTATTCTACATCAATCAACTCAAGTTGAACAGAAATACGAACCATTTGGGTTAAAGAAGAAGAGGTAGAAGAAGAAAAAAGAAAACAACATCAGAATCTAACCATCGCAACGGAATAAAATGTAATAGATAATAAATGATCTTTACTCAAAATCAAATATATCTGTTTATATATTACATCATCAGAGTACATCAATCACAGTTCAACATCAATAACATACAACTGGATACACAACTACTCAACACAGCGGAATATATATAAATAAGTACGAAAGTATGTATCGTCATCCAGCTCATCTCCTGAGCTCCACAGCAACATATCCTGTATACCATAATACTCGGTCTGACCCGAGCATTATAGTTAAATAACACCCGAGTCAGTCTAGAATACCAGCATGATAAAATCACACTCAAATTAATTATTAAAGTTTCAAAAATCCTTTTGAAAATAAAAGCATCTCGTAAGACCACGCCACAAATAAACATGTCGGGTTTTTACCTTACGATAGCTAAAACACTTTTTATTAAAATCCTTTGATATTATAATAGGGTCTATACAAATACTTATAAAATAGCCGAAATTGTTACATCTATTAAATTCCAGCTACTAGCCACAGAGTGGGTAATACAAACAAAACTTGTACAAGGCTCGTAGGGAGAATGGATTTCCAACTAATGACTAGGCACTGGGGTACCACCTGCCACGGTACGTGGCATAGATCACAGTACCGAGGAGCCACCCTATTTCCCCTGCAACACAAGGCTGGAACCATCCCTTACTGGACAGCCCCGAGCAAGATCACCCCGCGGTTGGGATCAGCAACCGCCCACCAAGCCGAAATAAAAAGGGACATTTAGACAGGGATGACCTCACCCTGAAATGGGTGCTACCCACCTAGCCTTGCTGCATAACCCTTGATTTTCAGTCATTCCCAGTTGATGAGGCTTGAGGCAAAGCGTTACCTTTTTAGAACATATCCCTTAAAATGCCCATCGTCCACCTGACGATGTTCCGCAAGCATTCATCCATACAAGTCCGTCCCGGGTTCGATCGGAGCCGAAGGCACTATTCCTATTGCATCCATTTTGAAAATATCCTCAGGATTAGTAGCGACTAGCCCTTGCACTTCACTGCTCCATCTTCGAATCCAAACTCGTTTTCCATGAAAACGTACAAACCATATCGAAGTGGTTTTCGAGAAATAATTTTTGATCCCGGTCTCTTCGAAACGATCAATGTATTTGGCCAATATTAATAGTCGGTTATTTAACTATCAATTAACATTCACCACATCCATCGAACAATAAATAGTTTTCCAAATTATTTATTACTCTCAAAATAGCTTCGCAAGATATATTTTTATTTTCAACCCTTTGAAAACAGTTTCAAACCATCTTCCATTTTCAGACTAAGCTTTCTCAAATATTTACTATCTCCATTGAAATCACCAAGGACAATCACTTAGATTTTAGAATAGTTTTAAAAACACTTTATTAGAAAATATACTTTAAAATATTTTAAATTAAAAACCACTTCGATATTTTATTAATAATATATACTTTAGGAATATTTAAAAATGAGGTTACTTTTATAGAATATAAAACTAGATTTCTCCTTTTAAAACAAATACCAAGTCAATTTAAAATAATTACTTCTATACCAGATTAAAAGAAAATACTTGCTTTAGAATTTAAATATTTTGAAATAATAAATTTTCAAAACTTGCTTTTTGATACAACTTTAAAACTTTTAACTTATATTTAAAAATTTACTTTGAAAACGTACTTGGTTATTCAGGGAGAATTTCCAATTTCAATCGCTTAAATCAGTTTTTCCCAAATTGATTTCCAATTTATTCCATTGAAATAAATTTCTTTGCTTACTCAATTCATTTCAAATTCATTAATTATAGACTTTATTATTATTATTATTATTATTATTATTATTATTATTTTCCATTTGATTTTAAATCTTTTAACTAAAATATACAAATTTCAGATTTTCCCAATTGATTCTTTATTCCTTTCAAAATTTAAATCTTAAATTTAAAATAAATGCTTTGTTCTTTTAAATGTTAACACTGAAGTTTAAAATTCATTAACTTTCTGTTTATTAAAAAATTCCTTTCCATATACAAAATTTATTAATTAGCATTTTGAAACCACTAATATTCTTATCCAATTCATTTTAATTTATTTACATTCTTTATAATTACTTCACCTTTAAATTCGCTTCCTTTTATTTTCAAAAATTCACTTCTATATATTTTGATGTCAGTGAACCGAAATATATTCAAGCAACTATAGCATTCAATATTTCAATATAATTCATCACAGAATATCAATTAATCACAATAGAGAATATTAAATAACTTAAATAAATGTTGAGGAATCCAGTTGGATCCCTCCAACCTACTTTCCCTGTATCCATAGACGTTAGCACAACATAAAATACCAATTCCACTTCGAGGTGGAATATCACGGTATATGGGTTTTAAAATATTAAATCATCCGCTGTTTGATGGTAAATCAAACATTCCAAAATATACTATATACTACTATATAATATAACACAACAAATCAAATCAATCAATCAACCAATTATTTAAATTTAACCATTTGAATTTAAATTAAAATTCAACTGAGTGAGATTAACTCACCTTTGCTTTGCTGTTTGCAATCCATTCCAAACTGGCTTGTTTCCTTGATTTTTAAACCTTGTATAACAAATTCACGGTCTATTATTATTTGAACCAATCAAACAATTATTCACCATTTATTTATTTTATTTACTAATGATTAAATTTAACCTTAGATTTAATTTAACCAAAGCAGTAAATTTTAAACTAATTTTCGTTTCATAAATTACTTAAAATAATTAAGTAAGTTAAGCGTGCACATAAGTATAAAATTTTCTTTTCAATTCCAGTTTAAACCTGATTACAATAACAATATCTAGCCTCATTTACATATTCTTTTCTAACTAGACAATTTCCATTTCTAACTTTACACTTTCAAAATCTTACATATTTACATATATTTCTGTTTACTATTAAACCTTTTCTTCTTTATTTTATTTTATTTTTTTATACTGTATATATAAATTGTATTCAATATTAAATTATAAACAGGAAAAGATACCTCACAGCTAGCTTGAAACTACACCACCAGGTCGCCGAGTTCACGATTCCAGACCAATCCAAGCGAAGACTTCACTGCTTCAGCCGACATCGAACAGAACTTGCCGAGCCTACACGTACGAACACGATGTCGCGACAGCACGTTCCCTAACACGACCACTGCAACAACATCAAGTCAATTACCCCGCGAACCCACTTCCATCGACGACCGCCTTCCCCTCCTTCCAGAAATCAAGACCACGCGACACATTCCCAAGCCCAATCGCGTTTCCCCCAAAATGGCGTGCTTTTCATTCCAAGCGAATGCGAGCCTCCAGGTGGCTGTTACCCTCGATTTCGCACGCGAGATGCCTAGCTCAAATTCGATACAAGAATTCGAATCGAAGCGCGACCACTCTCTCTCTCTCTCTTTTTCCATGAAGAAATTCGATTTGATTCGGTAGAAAGAGGATATCGCGTTTCTTCTTATTTCTCAAGGTCGTTCGCCATTACCCCCTTTTTTAGGGATCAACTTTGGTCGAATGAGAAACGAGGGAGTTGAAAGATTTCAGATCGGCCATTATTGTTTCTGAACGAAGGGAGAGAGAGAGAGATTACGCGTTTGTTTCCTAAATGAAGAAAATATCTCCTATTTTTAATTATTAAACGAAGAAGCGTAATGGAGAAGGTAACGCTAGTTTTTAAATCCCTATACGTGATGCTAGCTACTGTACTCAATGCAAATTTCAACGCATTTATATATCGTACACTCACACACTAACTCCGATCAATACGAAATTTGAAATCCGATAATAATTCAATATTATGGTCACAATGACACTGGTTTCGTCGAATTCCGAGACTGTGCCTCGTAAGGCTATTTTTAAATTCAATGTAACACGATAAAATTTCAAAACTGAACAAATCACTGTTAAATTCAGTTTTACAACTTCTATTATCCTCAGTATTATCAAAATAATTTTATAAGCCTTCAAATTATTTTTAACCGACTTAAAACTCCAAATTCAACATTTTTCCCAACTTCAAATAATTTAATTTAACAATTTAATCTTCAAATAAATAGTGAAATTTGAATTCAAGTTAAAAATTAACTTTTAAATATTTAAAGTCAATTAAATATTCCAATTTCAAACGCTCAAAAATTCCTGGTCGTTATAATTTTTTGCCGACTTTTCTCATTTCCAGTAAACCTATTTGTTAATTACACTTAAACATATTTTTAAAAATTAAATTTGATTATTACTAACAATCTTTCTCTAAGAATCCTGACCAGAAAAAGATTAGAGAAGAAGAAATGGTTTTTTGAACATATTTGGGTCTGTAAAACTAATGAAGGCTGTACATATATGTATACAGACATGCACACATAATCCTACATATATACATATATATGCAGCCATATTTATATCTCTATAAACATTTTCACAGCAAACTTCAATTCACAATCCACACATCAAGATATATATATATATATATATAGTTTAAATTTTAAATTTGAAGTTTTCTCACCTGATTCCAGAGAACAGAGAACAGAGATCAAGTTTATCTTCAACCTGGAATTTTGAATTTGATGTGTTGATCTGATCTATTTGTTTGTTGATGTTGAATCTTTGTTCTGGAATGCTAATTGAACTGAAGCTTGATCTTTGTTTGTTTTGAAGCTTTAAATCCTTGCTTTTCTTAGTTGTTTATATTGAGTTGATCCTTGAATTTCATTTCCTAGTTCAGGTTGTAGTTACTGTTTGATCTGTACTTGAAACTGAAATCTTGAACTGAAATTGTAATTTGATCCTAATCTTGTTTGGGATGATCTAGAATCTTTGAATTGTTTGAGTTGAATCCTTGCTTTGATTATTTGATTTGTTTTCAGGTTTGAGATGGTTTAAATCTTGTTTGTGGAGGAGTTATTGTTTGCTTCATATTTGATTTTCTTTTTCTTTTGATTTTCATTGATATCAGGTTTTCGGTTTTAGAAAATGAAGATGAAAGAAGATTTGGGAAAATATGCATTATCCTGGTTTTCTTTCTAAACATTCATTATATATTTTTAATTCATATTAAAACAAGAAAAAAAACATTTTCCACTTTTTTATTCTAAGTTAACAAATGTTAATGCATGATAATTTGAACCTACACTTGTTAATGGCTTGTATTAATGTTTTACAAATGTCCAAATGTAATTATTTTATGTTTAAACTGTAGGATCGATTTCACCCTAAAGGGGGGAGGGTGAATATGGTGATGCTGTTAATTATAAAAATTATTGCAGAAGCTTATAAAATTATTTCAACATAGATATATCAAACTTATAGCAGCACAGATAATAACAGAATAATAAATGCAGAAATAGAACGACACAGAATTTACCCAGCTTCGGCAAAACCCTGCCTACGCGCTGCCCCCAAGGTTTCTACTAGAAATTAAGTAGTCACATGCTTACGCACATGAACTCGCGACACCCGCTACTGACTAACCTAACTCTACGCTCAAAACCCTGCCACAACTCAGCCATCGAGTTGCGAATTCTCAAACTATGCCACGTAGTTTGTCCCCTAGTCGCACGGCTAGAAATTACAATGGTTTAAAAAGGAAAAATACAATTTAAAAAACAATTAAAATAAAAACCCTAATTTTTAACTATTAAGCCTTATAATTTAAACAACGCCGGCCCAATCCCCTTATCTTTTATTATATAGGCCGTTCCTTTTTCCTTTGCTCTGTATAATGGTGGCTTGTTCTCGTTTTCCTTTGCTTGCAAATTAGGGCTTTATTGAAGAAGCCGACTTTAATTTCTAAAGCTTCGTTCCTCTTTCTCTCTGTCGATTGCTTTCGGCTTACTTCATTTCGATTGAGTTCGTTTTTGATTCGGGTATGTAATTTATGCTTTTTCTTTCTGGTTTGAATACTTGAACTCGATCGATGATTCGAGTTATTGGTTTATTGTTGTCAGTTATTCTCGAACTCGAATGGTTTTAGTTGATGATGATTTGGGTTTTTATATGGATTCGAATTCCTAAACTTTTGTTCGTCTGATAATTGCTTAACTTTGTCAATACTGTGCTTCGGCCATTCGATTATGTTTGGATGTTGAAGATTTCTCTGACTTTATCAATTTCGTATTATTTGATACTTGGCACTCACGGTATTGATTTTTGACTTGGTTCGATTTCTTGTTTTCCACGGCTCTGGCTATGCTGTGACGATTTTGGCTTTAACTTGAATTTTTGTCACGTACTTGACCTTGCCACTGATTGTGTTCATCGCTGTAGCAACCTCTGTTTCACTTTTGTTTTTGTTCATTCTGGCCATCATGTTTGCTCAGTATCACATGTAGTTGAATTCATGTACACTCTGGCCGTCATGTTTACTCAGTATCACTTGTAGTTGAAGTATTCCCGTATATGCTGTTCTTTGTGATGGCACTGAGTTGTTTGGATGACACTTGTAGTTCACTTGCTTATGCTGTTTGTCACTGTTGTAGTTGAGTTTGAGTCTGTAGCATTGTACTTGAGTCATGGTAGCAGTGACTTGAACTTTGCATTTTCTTTGTGGTTTGGTGCCTTTTGCTTCTGCACTGTGCCTTGTTCTTTGTTGTAACTGGACTTGTACACTTGGTACATTCGAGTCTGCATTTTGATGTACACTTAATATTTTTGGTTTAAGTTGATGCTTCATTGTACTCAAGTTAAACCGATATGCTCCAAACTTGTACTGTGATCTCCTGTTGACCGCTACGTTTTTCCCTCACTGTTCTGATTTGAAACCATGTTGTATGTGTTTACTGCACATGTCTTGATGTCCAAATGGGCTGATTGAAATGTTGAGTTGCTTTGTATTTTGCACTTCCCTGGTATGGTGCACTTGTGTCATCACTGTTGTGTGGCTTTGAACATTGCCTTAACCATCCATGCTTATACCTGACCTTGTTTGATTTCTTTGTATTGCTGTTAGCTTTGGGTTTCACTGACAACTCTTGTTGTACATGATTGCATCTTTGAATCTAGTTAGATGGTAATGTCCAATTGAGTTTGAGTTGCTTAACTTGAACTTGATCTCGAGTTGGTGGTTGTTGTTGATATGTTGGTTGTTGTGTATATAGTGTTTGGTTGTTTTGTATGCTGTTTTGGTGTTTCAGCTGCCTTCATGTACATGCCGAGTCTCGTGACATTGTCTGATATGCATTTGCTTGATGATCTGAATGGACTGTCTAACCTTTCACTTGAGACTGTGTGTAGCTGTCTTGACCACTTGATTGCATTTGGATTTGTTTTTCGAATTACACTTGAGTTGAATCCAGCTTGTAGCTCGGATTTGAACTTATGCTGAAAGTTGTGACATTATTTTATTGCACTTGAGTTGAATCCGGTATTTTAGGTTTGACCTGTGCTCACCTGTCTTTGTAATTTTATCAAGTGTATATTTTGGTGTGCACGGCCTTACGACATATACAATGATACACTGTGTATGTCACAAGCTGTTTGTGTATGATGAATTGAAAATTAAATGATGACGAACAATCCAAATAACTGAATATTATTTTCAAAATCCACATTTTGTTTTATACTGCAAAAATATTTCCTTTTCAATTTTACCGCGTCAATATTTATTTTTGCAGATTGCTAAAATGCTGGATTCAATTTGGAGTGAAGTTGAAGATAAAATACGAGTTGAGTGAATGAGTGATATGTAGTGAGGTCAAATGTAAATGTAATGACCCTGGATTTTTGACCCCGTTTATTTTAATAAATATTTAATCTAAACTAAATGAAATGTAAATTGACCATATTAAAATGATTATGATTTGGAGATACTGTCAGTTTATTTATTTAAATTGCATTTTTTAAGGGGAATTGGACTTTGGGGAATTCAAAATAAAATCTTTTGATAAAACTTATTTTTACATAATTGAATTAAAATACTTTCAATATTGTCGTATCTGATAATATATGTAAATGGGTATTGAATATTTTCATATCTGATAATATATCTATGTATATATATAATTGTAGAACTTTAAATAATAGTCATTTGGATATTGAATATGGGAACTTAAAAGCTTAAGTATAAAACAATATAAATGGTTACAAACATATACATACAAGACAAGTATAAGTCATAAATATGAACTGTATGGGAATGTAAATATAAATCATAATTATAAAATATAAATGTAACTAAAAATATAAATATACAAATATAAGTTATAATTTGAAATATAAAAATACAAACAAAATACTATGAATCAAAGGCTTGTAAAGTCTGACATACAAATAGAATACAAGTAATGTAGTCAAACACATGTATGTGATCAAATAAGGGGTAGCTAAAATAAGGATATAAATAAATGTATACAAGTATCTTCACGTAAGACCAAAGTCAAAAAAAAAGAAAAAGAAAGAAATAATATAAATAAAATAGTAGACAAATATATATGCAAACAAATATGTATTACAGTCCAAACTTGAAGTTAATACAAACAAGTAACTTACTAACTAAACAAAGATCTTTATATAAAGCTTCTTACTCAAGCCATTGACCTGCATACAAGAATCAGCAAAACATCTTAGTACAAATGAGAAATCTGCAAATATATATATATATTGTTGTGTCAGCAAGAATTTAATTCTATGTTAACTTAAGTGAAAACATACATATTTAATTAGCATACAGTGCTGTCTGAAAATCTCTCCCAGTCGAAATATTCATATTTTTTTAAGGTCTTAGTACAGTAAAAATTAAAGCAAATATTTATAAACTTAAGTCTTTAGGCAAAATATCTTTCTGCATAAGCCGAGATGTACCTGCAAGTTGTGCACCTACAAACATCAGGGAATATTAATTAGATGTTAACAAATTTGAGAACATATTCATTATGGCTAAGTACCATTTGTCATTTCAGGTTACAAAATTATGTTTCAGCCGAAATCTCAAGTATTTTCTGTCATATTGCAGTAATTTAATTCACAGTCATATTTGGTCAAAAACAAATAAGGCTTGTCCAGATAATACCCCTTCATACCACTGTTATCTTATATATATGCAGTTGCTTGTTGGTTCTAGTTTGTTCAACAAAACACATAATCAAAACTTGAGAAAAACTAAAGCAGGGAAGCAGAGCAAACTTAAATTGAATTCAAACAAAAACAGATTCAAATATGCAGTTTCAAAACACTACAAGTTTCAGATAATCAACATCAAGTTATTCATTGTTCAGGGATGATTCAGGTGAGTAAACTAACTATTATAAAGTTTAAGTTTGGAAATTGTTCATATGTACCTAATGTTTGCTATTTACTGGAATTTGCGGTTCTGAGATGCTCCTACAGTTTTGAAATTTCAGGGTAAATATACTTATACATCTTCACGTGAATGCCAAGTTTAGAATTTGAAACTGGGTAGGTGGTTTACACTTGAATCAAAAACTTGAAAATGAATTATAGCTTGACAGAGAGCATAACAACAGAAAATACAGTTGTTTTATTTAGGGAAATAAATCAACAGCTAAAATTTGAATGTCTAAATTGTAAATTTGATTTCATAGAGTGATTTAGTATACAAAGCTAGGATTTTTGAAATAGACATGATGATTTTTAGATTAATATTGAAGGTACAAATTGAATATGAATGAAATATGCACTTTTGCCAATATCCCTTGATTTGATTAATTTTATTTTCTGAAAATTTGTATGATACAAGCTTGATGATGTATTTGTATAGGAAAAATGCTAACTAATTTTTACAATGCCAGAATTTGTCAAACGAAGTTAATATAGGGTTTGGTTGGGAAATTTTTTCTGTACCCTGTAAATCATCAGTTTCGTCCTCATAGTGTGTCGAGCTTCACGCGCTTCAAGGAGGTCGATGTTGAGGGGTAGGTCTTGGAGTGGGTAGCGTGGCATAACCTCTAGCGATGTGGGGTTGCCGGACCGAGTGATTTTCGGTGAGGAGCTGTGTTTTAAGTTCGACTTTCTGGTGATATTTTGATTTTGTCCCCATCTCAAATTTCTGGGTTTCGATTTCGATGCAAGGGATGATTTGGGGCTTGGGGAAGTCGACGTGGGTCACCGGAGGCGTCGTGGACCACTGCGCACGTGCACGGTGGTGGAGCAGTGTCAGTTGAGTGGCTGTGAGTCGTCGCGTGATCGTGCTCGAGACTTGTGGAGGTTGCTTCGAACGTGGCTTCGAGTCGTTCTCGTGCGTGACTCCAGTAGTTATTTATAACTTTAAAATATATATATATAAAATGAGAAGAAGGGGAGAAACAGGGAAAGAGAGAGGATGAATGGGTTCAGGGGGGAAAGACTCGGGGAGATTGAGGGGGAAACCCGGGGTTTTACTCGTGCATAGCAAGATTTGTCTCGGGTGTTGTTGAAGAGCTTAAGCGTAACAGGACTTGGTTACTAAACTGTATTAGTTCAAAGTAAAAATTAAGTTATTGTTAAAAATGTTTTCAAACTTAAATGAATATTTTAATTAGTAGTCAATTAAAGATACATGATTAGATTTAGTTAAAGTTTAAACATTTTTAGTTAATAAGTGTTTAGTTTTAAAGTTAATAAGAAAAGATTTTTGACTCTTATTCAATTAATTTGTAATTAAGAAGTTTAAATTAGTTAATTAAGTTAATATATGAATTGGGGTAACAAATTAAGTAATTAATTACATTAAATATAAGGTTATCTAATAATTAGGTTTGGAGTTAATATTATAATTGGTTTCAAAATTTAAGAGAAGACTTTTAAATGTTTCATTAAGTTGAATATTTAATTAGTTTAGGAAGAAATTAAGAACAATTACTCTTAAAATTATAATTAGTCATAGATTATAAATAATTGATAAAATTGAAATTAACTACTTGAGTCAATTTATGAACTATTAGTAGTTAATTAATCGAGTAATTTAATTAAGAATAAATAAAGGGCTAAGGAAGTAATTAACAGTTAATAAATAGGTAATTAAGTTGATTAATAATTAAGACCATTAATTAAATGATTAATTAAAGTACATAACTGGATTAAGGAGTAATTAAGTAAATGATAATGTGAAATTAAATAATTATGTAATTGGACTAAATAACTAATTAAGAAATCATAAATTAAACAATTTGAAATGAAATAAGTAATTGATTAGTGATAAATTAAACAGAGTTAAGAGGTTAACTCTCAAGTAATTAATTCTAAATTGAATTAATTACAAATAAGACTTAAAGATGACTGCTTATGGGTTGTTATGTTGAATATCTGATTGTGATATTTATGTGGTGATATTCTGTGATGCTCTGTGATATGTTATGTTATATCTATGATGCTTGTATATGGTTTATCTGTGATAAGAGCTATGTTAATTCAATTGTTAGATTTAAATTATTCAAACTGTTTAAGTTAATTAGATAACTTGGCCCTTAAAATGGCGTTTGGATTCGATGAGACCGGGATCGGAAGAATCAAATTTGATTCTCCGAAAACCACATCGATCCAATTTAAACGTTAGGTCGTGAATCCTGAAATGGAGATCGAGATGGTGTATTCAGAATGCAAAGGTTATCGTCGTTAACTCTGAGGGTGATTCCAAAATGAGTGT
Source organism: Allium cepa (assembly GCA_030765085.1). NCBI lineage: Eukaryota > Viridiplantae > Streptophyta > Magnoliopsida > Asparagales > Amaryllidaceae > Allium > Allium cepa. Next base: position 1,037,468,562 of record CM060928.1, read on the forward strand.
AACGAGATAATGCCTTCGGTTTCGTTCGAACCCGGAACGAACTTGTATGGATTGAATGCTTTCAACACATCGTCAGGCGGACGATGAGCATTCTAAGTGATATGTTCTCTAAAGGTAATCGCAACCTCATGCCTCATCAACCGGGAATGGCTAAAACAGGGGAGATGCAGCAAGGTTAGGTGGGTCATGCCCAAGCAGGACAAGATATTTCCCCTATCTAGATGTCCCTTTTTATTATTTCGGCTTAGTGGGTGGTTGGTCGCGCCAACCACGGGGTTTATCTTGTTCGGGACTGTTCAGTAAGGAATGGTTCCGGCCTTGTGTTGCAGGGGATGAAGGGAGTAATCCTCGGTACGGTGATCTAGGCCCCGTACTGTGACGGGCTGTACCCAGTAGCCCTGCCATTGTTGGAAATCCATTTACCCTACGAGACCCTACGGTTTTGATTTGTATTACCCACTTTTGTGGCTAGTAGCTGGAATTTAATAGATGTAACAATTTCGGCTATTTTCTATTTACTTGAAAACCCTAGACACTATTATAATATCACTGGATTTCCTATAAAATGTTTTGGTTAGCGTAAGGTAAAAAATTACCCGTATTTATTTGTGGGGAGTCTTACGTGATACCTTTATTTTCAAATGTTTTTTCAAAGTTAAGCAACTTTAAACCGTTTACTCATACCAGACCCATGTCTGACCCGGAGTTTATTTTTGTTTTCATAAACTCTCGGGTACCCAAATTTTTATGGGTAGCCAAGGGATTCAGGTTAGATTTGACGAATTCTGGAGGAGCAATGGAGCAGGAGGCTTCTACGTTGTAGATATATATATATATGGTGTTCCGCTGTGTTGATATCTCTGAGCTGTTTATCTGTATTACATATTGACTTGTGTTAACTAGACAGGTGTTTATAACTGTCTAGTATGTGATGTATGATCTGTATAACTCTGATTGATGTATTAAATTATGTAATAGTTATGTGATATATTATATTTTGTTCCATTCCTCTATGAGATTCTGATGTTGATGTTCTTTCTTCTCTATCTTTCCTATTTTCTCATCCCTTTCTTTCTTTATGATGATACGTCTTCCGGGTAGCAGAAAGACGGGTCGTCACAGTTGGTATCAGAGCATAGGTTGGTGATAACCTTGGCTCTAGTAGGAATTACTCATGGAATAGAGTTTGTAGAACTCTAAAATGAGTTTGAGTGTATTAATAGATATGAGCGCGTATTTGTTAGTGGATATAAAATGGTTTTATATTGCGTTGATTGATTTATTGAGTGGTATATGAACCATCGTCGGCACAGCCTCGAAAACTGTATCGAAGGTGTTTCTAAACACTTAAATAGAGCAATTCGACACAATATTGTTTTTAAAGGTAGGGTAAATGAAATAATTTTACCCAAAATTATATTTTGATATAAAAGAATATTTTTCTGAAATAACTATATATACTTGGATGTTTGATTGTTAATAGTACAATCAAATAAAAATTTAAATGTGAGTGGTTTATAATCAAATAAAATTATTTAAGAATGATTGTAAATAAAAAGAAATATAACTAAAATTTGATTAAACAGAATTTAAGTCCCGGGAATTTGAAAGGTGTTTAAATGAATTTAAATTTAAAATCTTGGGAATGTTTGAAATGTGTTTTCCCAAAAATTTGAAGGCAATAATGGAGTATTGTTTTGGAAAATATTGTTGAATGAAAATTGTTTGGAAAGAATTTGTGAAAGCAAGGAAGCACTGAACTCACTTTAAGTCGCTGGAAAATAATCCTGATGATGATGGCCACATCATCAGTATTCATTTTCGAGTTTCTAAAGTGATAGATTGCTACCAGGATAGTTGGTTATGATAAATTGTTTGAGCTTGTTGGGTATACAAGTTATTTTAGAAATTTCGAAGGGAAAATTTGTTTTGGTGCAAACAAGTGTTTGAAATTTGATTATCATTTTAAATGGTTTTGGAAATGAAAACCGGGCATTTGAATTCTAAGAATTCTAATCAATAATGTGAAAGGTTTGAATGAATTAACTATTGAACTTATAAAGTAAAATTGATATTAATAAGAAGAAATCGGGAATTTTTAATCCCGAAATTAAAATTTAATTTAAGTAAATGAGAGTAAAGAAAATATATTTGAGTTTAACCTGAGATAAGTTAAATGGAATTAAGGTTCGAAACGAATTTAATTGGATATAAAATTGGAGGGTAAAATGATTGTAAATTGTGAGGTGGAAATTTATACCTTACGATGGTAAGTGTTATATATAATCTGAAATTGTGGTTATAAGATAAAATGACCCAAATGAGTAATATAAACTTTAAAAGTAAACAAATAAGTTTTGAGCTCATATATTGAGAAATGGTAAGTAGCTAAAGTTAACTGAAGCTAAGATTAGAATAAAATTGAATTTCAATAAATTCAATCGAGTTATAAAATTTAATGAAATAAAATTCTATGTAAATGAGTAAATATAAATCAAGTAAGTCTTGAATTTGGATTTAAATAGAAATGGTGTGAGTTGAAAACAAATCTAATTCAAGTATAAATTGAATAACCTTATTATGAATAAATTTAGTAATGAATTTTAATGTAAATTAAAAATTTAAAAAGGGATAAAAGAATAAACTAATCAGTAAATAATTGGGATTTGATTAAAGGAAAATCAAATCAAAGATTTAAATGGAAATTGGTGGAATAGAATAAACTTAAATTGTTAGGTGGAACAGTTCGAAGAAAATAAATTAATTGACAGATGGTTGTTTAAAAAAATTGGTTGTCAAGTTTAAAAAAAAAATGGTTTGGAATCAAACCTGTTAAAATGAAAGGATCGTGAATAATTTAATTGGTATGAAATCAAATGCAAATTGAATTGGAATCAATTTAAAATTTGTTATGAAGCTTAAGTAATTATTTATTCACAATAATATGGTCAAACTGCATATAGAAATGAGTTATTTTGAAGTAAAAGAGATTAGATAAAATTTTATGAATTATTGGGAGCAAAATAGAATGATTTTGAATATGAGTTTGTCTTGCCCAAATAAATTAAATATATAAGCAAGTAAGTTGTAAACCATTTAATTGAGAAAAATGATTTGAGAATTGGATGAAAGTAATTGAACTAAGTATTGAAATTATACATATGTGTTTATGAAAATATGTAAAAGAGACTCTGCCATAACTTTTCAAAATTTTGGAAAAAAAAAGGGAAAATTTAATTTAAAAATTTAGCAACAAAACAATTTCATATTGGAAATAAGAAATTATAAAGGTTAAGGTGGTGGAGTGATGATGTGAGAGATATAAAATGCTCATATTAAACTTAAGAAATGAAAGGTGAAATTCTTGAGTAAATTTGATATTGAGGGAATTATTTCTAAGTGGATAGAAATCAGAATAATGGGAATAAAAGAAAGTTATATAGTTGATAATCAATGGATATAAATACGTAGGACGTACGTATATTAATTTATTCGCATAACAATTTGATTCAGATTCGAGCACAGAATTTCGAGATAGTTATATCGATTCGAGTTAGGATTTTTCACTCGATTTTCGACGACGAACCATGAATTTGGATTTTGATTGATTCTGGGGAATTCTCTATCATAGTTATGACTATGCAAGGAGAATGACAGTTTCTGATCAAGAAACCAGTTCTGTGTCCGTACTAGGAAGTTGGGTGGGCGATACTAGTTCGGAAGTGAAATTGTGTGATCGAGCGAGCTATCGGATTTGATATTGCGTACGAATGATATGTGTACATCGTACGGGCTTGATTGAATAAATACTGAAATTCTATAAAGAAGTCAAGGAAATTGGGAAAGAATTAATACTATAGATTTCAGAATTGAATTGCCAGAGTGAATATCTGGAATGTATTGTGTATTCTATATATCCCATCTAAGGAAATGTGTTTATGATTCATCATTAGTTGTTAAACCAGTAATTCAGGAATTTGAAGGTGGAATCAAATTTGACTGTGGTCAGGAATCCGGTTCGGATTGTTGATCATCGAGAGGCAAACTCTCGATAATTTTAGGGAAGTTTATCCGGATTTGTGTTAGGATAACTAGTGTTAGTTAGGCTAGACTGTTTGGTTGTTTGCTAATGTATGAAGGGTATCTATGTTGAATGGTTAGTATAACAGCTTTTAAATTATCTTCGTTTAAAATTTCGGGGACGAAATTCTTTTATGGGGGGAGGAATGTAACGACCCTGGATTTTTGACCCCGTTTATTTTAATAAATATTTAATCTAAACTAAATGAAATGTAAATTGACCATATTAAAATGATTATGATTTGGAGATACTGTCAATTTATTTATTTAAATTGCATTTTTTAAGGGGAATTGGACTTTGGAGAATTCAAAATAAAATCTTTTGATAAAACTTATTTTTACATAATTGAATTAAAATACTTTCAATATTGTCGTATCTGATAATATATGTAAATGGGTATTGAATATTTTCATATCTGATAATATATGATGTATATATATAATTGTAGAACTTTAAATAATAATCATTTGGATATTGAATATGGGAATTTAAAAGCTTAAGTATAAAACAATATAAATGGTTACAAACATATACATACAAGACAAGTATATGTCATAAATATGAACTGTATGGGAACGTAAATATAAATCATAATTATAAAATATAAATGTAACTAAAAATATAAATATACAAATATAAGTTATAATTTGAAATATAAAAATACAAACAAAATACTATGAATCAAAGGCTTGTAAAGTCTGACATACAAATAGAATACAAGTAATGTAGTCAAACACATGTATGTGATCAAATAAGTGGTAGCTAAAATAAGGATATAAATAAATGTCTACAAGTATCTTCAAGTAAGACCAAAGTCAAAAAAAAAGAAAAAGAAAGAAATAATATAAATAAAATAATAGACAAATATATATGCAAACAAATATGTATTACAGTCCAAACTTGAAGTTAATACAAACAAGTAACTTACTAACTAAACAAAGATCTTTATATAAAGCTTCTTACTCAAGCCATTGACCTGCATACAAGAATCAGCAAAACATCTTAGTACAAATGAGAAATCTGCAAATATATATATATATATATATATGTATATATATTGTTGTGTCAGCAAGCATTTAATTCTATGTTAACTTAAGTGAAAACATACATATTTAATTAGCATACAGTGCTGTCTGAAAATCTCTCCCAGCCGAAATATTCATATTTTTTTTAAGGTCTTAGTACAGTAAAAATTAAAGCAAATATTTATAAACTTAAGTCTTTAGGCAAAATATCTTTCTGCTTAAGCCGAGATGTACCTGCAAGTTGTGCACCTACAAACATCAGGGAATATTAATTAGATGATAACAAATTTGAGAACATATTCATTATGGCTAAGTACCATTTGTCATTTCAGGTTACAAAATTATGTTTCAGCCGAAATCTCAAGCATTTTCTGTCATATTGCAGTAATTTAATTCACAGTCATATTTGGTCAAAAACAAATAAGGCTTGTCCAGATAATACCCTTCATACCACTATTATCTTATATATATGCAGTTGCTTGTTGGTTCTAGTTTGTTTAACAAAACACATAATCAAAACTTGAGAAAAACTAAAGCAGGGAAGCAGAGCAAACTTAAATTGAATTCAAACGAAAATAGATTCAAATATGCAGTTTCAAAACACTACAAGTTTCAGATAATCAACATCAAGTTATTCATTGTTCAGGGATGATTCAGGTGAGTAAACTAACTATTATAAAGTTTAAGTTTGGAAATTGTTCATATGTACCTAATGTTTGCTATTTACTGGAATTTGCGGTTCTGAGATGCTCCTACAGTTTTGAAATTTTAGGGTAAATATACTTATACATTTTCACGCGAATGCCAAGTTTAGAATTTGAAACTGGGTAGGTGGTTTACACTTAAATCAAAAACTTGAAAATGAATTATAGCTTGACAGAGAGCATAACAACAGAAAATACAGTTGTTTTATTTAGGGAAATAAATCAACAGCTAAAATTTGAATGTCTAAATTGTAAATTTGATTTCATAGAGTGATTTAGTATACAAAGCTAGGATTTTTGAAATAGACATGATGATTTTTAGATTAATATTGAAGGTACAAATTGATTATGAATGAAATATGCACTTTTGCCAATATCCCTTGATTTGATTAATTTTATTTTCTGAAAATTTGTATGATACAAGCTTGATGATGTATTTGTATAGGAAAAATGCTAACTAATTTTTACAATGCCAGAATTTGTCAAACGAAGTTAATATAGGGTTTAGTTGGGAAATTTTTTCTGTACCCTGTAAATCATCAGTTTCGTCCTCATAGTGTGTCGAGCTTCACGCGCTTCAAGGAGGTCGATGTTGAGGGGTAGGTCTTGGAGTGGGTAGCGTGGCATAACCTCTAGCGATGTGGGGTTGCCGGACCGAGTGATTTTCGGTGAGGAGCTGTGTTTTAAGTTCGACTTTCTGGTGATATTTTGATTTTGTCCCCATCTCAAATTTCTAGGTTTCGATTTCGATGCAAGGGATGATTTGGGGATTGGGGAAGTCGATGTGGGTCACCGGAGGCGTCGTGGACCACCGTGCACGTGCACGGTAGTGGAGCAGTGTCAGTTGAGTGGCTGTGAGTCGTCGCGTGCTCGTGCTCGAGACTTGTGGAGGTTGCTTCGAACGTGGCTTCGTGTCGTTCTCGTGCGTGACTCCAGTAGTTATTTATAACTTTAAAAAATATATATATAAAATGAGAAGAAGGGGAGAAACAGGGAAAGAGAGAGGATGAATGGGTTCAGGGGGGAAAGACTCGGGGAGATTGAGGGGGAAACCCGGGGTTTTACTCGTGCATAGCAAGATTTGTCTCGGGTGTTGTTAAAGAGCTTAAGCGTAACAGGACTTGGTTACTAAACTGTATTAGTTCAAAGTAAAAATTAAGTTATTGTTAAAAATGTTTTCAAACTTAAATGAATATTTTAATTAGTAGTCAATTAAAGATACATGATTAGATTTAGTTAACGTTTAAACATTTTTAGTTAATAAGTGTTTAGTTTTAAAGTTAATAAGAAAAGATTTTTGACTCTTATTCAATTAATTTGTAATTAAGAAGTTTAAATTAGTTAATTAAGTTAATATATGAATTGGGGTAACAAATTAAGTAATTAATTACATTAAATATAAGGTTATCTAATAATTAGGTTTGGAGTTAATATTATAATTGGTTTCAAAATTTAAGAGAAGACTTTTAAATGTTTCATTAAGTTGAACATTTAATTAGTTTAGGAAGAAATTAAGAACAATTACTCTTAAAATTATAATTAGTCATAGATTATAAATAATTGATAAAATTGAAATTAACTACTTGAGTCAATTTATGAACTATTAGTAGTTAATTAATCGAGTAATTTAATTAAGAATAAATAAAGGGCTAAGGAAGTAATTAACAGTTAATAAATAGGTAATTAAGTTGATTAATAATTAAGACCATTAATTAAATGATTAATTAAAGTACATAACTGGATTAAGGAGTAATTAAGTAAATGATAATGTGAAATTAAATAATTATGTAATTGGACTAAATAACTAATTAAGAAATCATAAATTAAACAATTTGAAATGAAATAAGTAATTGATTAGTGATAAATTAAACAGAGTTAAGAGGTTAACTCTCAAGTAATTAATTCTAAATTGAATTAATTACAAATAAGACTTAAAGATGACTGCTTATGGGTTGTTATGTTGAATATCTGATTGTGATATTTATGTGGTGATATTCTGTGATGCTCTGTGATATGTTATGTTATATCTATGATGCTTGTATATGGTTTATCTGTGATAAGAGCTATGTTAATTCAATTGTTAGATTTAAATTATTCAAACTGTTTAAGTTAATTAGATAACTTGGCCCTTAAAATGGCGTTTGGATTCGATGAGACCGGGATCGGAAGAATCAAATTTGATTCTCCGAAAACCACATCGATCCAATTTAAACGTTAGGTCGTGAATCCTGAAATGGAGATCGAGATGGTGTATTCAGAATGCAAGGGTTATCGTCGTTAACTCTGAGGGTGATTCCAAAATGAGTGTAACGAGATAATGCCTTCGGTTTCGTTCGAACCCGGAACGAACTTGTATGGATTGAATGCTTTCAGCACATCGTCAGGCGGACGATGAGCATTCTAAGTGATATGTTCTATAAAGGTAATCGCAACCTCATGCCTCATCAACCGGGAATGGCTAAAACAGGGGAGATGCAGCAAGGTTAGGTGGGTCATGCCCAAGAAGGACAAGATATTTCCCCTGTCTAGATGTCCCTTTTATTATTTCAGCTTAGTGGGTGGTTGGTCGCGCCAACCACGGGGTTTATCTTGTTCGGGACTGTTCAGTAAGGAATGGTTTCGGCCTTGTGTTGCAGGGGATGAAGGGAGTAATCATCGGTACGGTGATCTAGGCCCCGTACTGTGATGGGCGGTACCCCAGTAGCCCTGCCATTGTTGGAAATCCATTTACCCTACGAGACCCTACGGTTTTGACTTGTATTACCCACTTTTGTGGCTAGTAGCTGGAATTTAATAGATGTAACAATTTCGGCTATTTTCTATTTACTTGAAAACCCTAGACACTATTATAATATCACTGGATTTCCTATAAAATGTTTTGGTTAGCGTAAGGTAAAAACTTACCCGTATTTATTTGTGGGGAGTCTTACATGATACCTTTATTTTCAAATGTTTTTTCAAAGTTAAGCAACTTTAAACCGTTTACTCATACCAGACCCATGTCTGACCCGGAGTTTATTTTTTTTTTTCATAAACTCTCGGGTACCCAAATTTTTACGGGTAGCCAGGGGATTCAGGTTAGATTTGACGAATTCTGGAGGAGCAATGGAGCAGGAGGCTTCTACGTTGTAGATATATATATATATATATATATATATATATATATATATATATATGGTGTTCCGCTGTGTTGATATCTCTGAGCTGTTTATCTGTATTGTATATTGACTTGTGTTAACTAGACATGTGTTTATAACTGTCTAGTATGTGATGTATGATCTGTATAACTCTGATTGATGTATTAAATTATGTAATAGTTATGTGATATATTATATTTTGTTCCATTCCGCTGTGAGATTCTGATGCTGATGTTCTTTCTTCTCTATCTTTCCTATTTTCTCATCCCTTTCTTTCTTTATGATGATACGTCTTTCGGGTAGCAGAAAGACGAGTCGTCAAAGTAAATGTGAATCGTGATGTAATCACAATTGTATTGAAATTGTATATATACAGTGAGAGCTTGAAATTTGTACTATTCAAAGATTGCAATATACATTTGTTTGAATAAAATTTATGTTTGAATTCAAATTCTGGGTTATTTATTTTATTTAGCAAATATTTAATCTATGAAAAATAAAATAGTACATTACCAAATACATTTAAACGAATGTATATATGTTTATTATCATCAAACAAAAATCATATAATCGTATATTCAACAATCTCCCCCTTTTGATGATAACAAACATATATTTAAGATTTTGAATATTTTAATGTATTTGATCATTGATATACTCTAATTGCTCCCCCTATTTAAATGCTTCCTCTCTACACAAAACTCCCCCTTCATATATGCATACAATTAAAAGTATGCAAATGAGCCTATATGCAAATAGAAAATATTTGACCTTTGCTTGATTTTATTTGAAAAAATCTTAACTTTTCTCTCCCTTTTTTTTATCAGCAAAAGAGTGATAGTGTTAGAGAAAGTGGAGATAAAGTGATCGACATTAATCCAACTTTAAAACTCAATCGAATATAAATATTAAATTTCAATAAAAAATCAAACAAAAATCATAAATACTTTGTTAGGGGTATATTCCACTTTTAGAATGATGGGAATGATGTCATCATATAAAACCATACAGTTGTGTCTATTTGTGGTATATTTATATCAGGAATTTGGACATCTACCAATCATGCATAACCGTTAGGACTTTTAAATGAGATTAGTAGTATTCCTATTTTATTTAAAAAAATGAATTCAAGTATCTTCTAACCACGCATAATCGTGAGGACTTTTGAATGGGATTAGAATCAACTTGTTTATTTTAAAAATCAATTTTGATATGCGTTCCATACATGCACAACCGTGAGGACTTTTAAATGAGCATGGAAGCATATAACAAATTCCAAGTAATTCACCCATGCATAACCGTGAGGACTTTTAAATGAGAGTGAATACATTGGATTTTATTTTATTATTATTATTAATTTTTTTATTAAAAAAAATGTAAAATGAATGATTCCTATTTAAAGTACCACATATTGACAAACAGTATAGAATTTTGATGAGCGGTGGCCATTAGAAATATGATAGAAATAGAGATGGTCATGAAATTTTTACCAACAAAAAGTTTTATAACTCTTGTTTAAATTTCTAAAGAAATTTACTACTTATACCGTCTCGAGTCATAATATATGATAAATACCAACACTCATCACCTTTTCAATCACTATTTATCCTTTCGATAATTATTAGGGAGTCAGATTAGTCAAAATAGTCATTTAAAATTAAATTCAAAAAATAATTATAAAATCAATTTTCAAAAATGACTGATCTGAAAACATGGTCAAAAAGATTTCCTCGAAGGGGTTATATGAGAATAATTTCCGCTATTCAAAAATTATTTGAAATGAAAAATATGTAGATATTTTCTTTGAAAAACGATGCAGTTACTAAATGTCTCAACAAAAATCACGTTCAACTAGTAATTTTTCTATCAACTAGATTACCAGTGTAAACTGCATCTGAATTTCTCTTTCACTCAAAATTACCATTCATTGAATTTGATAGACCGGACCATGAAGTGTGCAACAAAAATCTCAAAGTCAATTTTAACATCCTTTTTAAATGACATTCTCTTGAATTTTAATTGAAACCATGTAAATAATCAAAAATCGTGAACGTAGAGTTAGCCGTAAAATAACCAAATGTATTATCATCCAATAAAACACTATTATTAATCCAAACTAATATATATATATATATATATATATATATATATATATATATGAAGTAATTCAACGACTACATATTTTTATAGTGTTCTTGGGATAAGAATATAATTGGTCAACAATTTTGAATAAGTCAGAATCAAAAATCATCATTATTTCATCATCACATTATTGGCTGATTTAACTCAGATTACGGTGCAGATCCACGTGGCTGCAAAACTTATCCTTTTTGATTTCTTTTCAAAGCCGCGTCGATTTTGAGGACAATTGGGTTTGATGTATCCGGGTTGGTTGCACTTATGAAAAATGATCCTGTGTTCTTCTGAGTTGTCCAGTGCTTTGATTATTCTGCTTTTCAATTGTTGATTTGGAGCTGGATATCCATTTTTGTGGTTCCACTTTTTGAATCTCTTTATTAGTAGCGCCAGCTCAGCTGCTTCATCATTGTCATCCTCATCACTACTGTTTTCTACTAATCCTGTTAAGCTCGTTTCTTTAACTGAGTCGATTGAGGATGATTTCTCATTGTTGTTGACTTTTGCACCATATATTGCATCAAAAGCATTCCAGATTTCCTGTGCATTTTGACAATGAGAGATAAAGTTAAAATTATCTTGATTAATATGAGAATATAATATATGCATAGCAAGAGCGTTAATCGAGATAATTTTCTTGTCAGTTTTATCACACCCATTTTCAATAATATTCCAACATTTAATATTAACAGATTTCAAATAAAATTCCATTTTTAATTCCAATTCAAAAAATCCGTTCCACCAAAAACATGAGGAATAATATTGGAATGACCCTCAACAAAAGTAGCCATTTTAAAAATTCAAATTTTTTAAAACAAAAATTGGTTTTTGTAAAATCAAAATTTTAAAACAAAAATGGCTTTTGCACCTAGCTCTGATACCACCTGTAGGATCGATTTCACCCTAGAGGGGGAGGGGTGAATAGGGTGATGCTGTTAATTATAAAAATTATTGCGGAAGCTTATAAAATTATTTCAACACAGATATATCAAAATTATAGCAGCACAGATAATAGCAGAATAATAAATGCAGAAATAGAACGACACAAAATTTACCCAGCTTCGGCAAAACCCTACCTACGTGCTGCCCCCAAGGTTTCTACTAGAAATTAAGTAGTCACATGCTTACACACGTAAACTCGCGACACCCGCTACTGACTAACCTAACTCCACGCTCAAAACCCTGCCATAACTCAGCCACTGAGTTGCGAATTCTCAAACTACGCCACGTAGTTTGTCCCCTAGTCACACGACTAGAAATTACAATGGTTTAAAAAGGAAAAATACAATTTAAAACACAATTAAAATAAAAACCCTAATTTTTAACTATTAAGCCTTATAATTTAAACAAGGCCGGCCCAATCCCTTTTCTTTTATTATATCGGTCGTTCCTTTTTTCTTTGCTTTGTATGATGGTGGCTTGTTCTCGTTTTCCTTTGCTTGCAAATTAGGGCTTTATTGAAGAAGCCGACTTTAATTTCTGAAGCTTTCTTCCTCTTTCTCCTTGTCGATCGCTTTCGGCTTACTTCAATTCGATTAAGTTCGTCTTTGATTCAGGTATGTAATTTATGTTTTTTCTCTCTAATTTGAATACTTGAACTCGATCGATGATTCGAGTTATTGGTTTATTGTTGTCAGTTATTCTCGAACTCGAATGATTTTAGCTGATGATGATTTGGGTTTTTATATGGATTCGAATTCCTAAACTTTTGTTCGTCTGATAATTGCTTGAATTTGTCAATACTGTGCTTCAGATTATGTTTGGATGTTGAAGATTTCTCTGACTTTATCAATTTCGTATAATTTGATACTTGGCACTCACGGTGTTTATTTTTGACTTGGTTCGGTTTCTTGTTTTCCACGTCTCTGACTATGCTATGACGATTTTGGCTTTAACTTGAATTTTTGTCACGTACTTGACCTTGCCACTGATTGTGTTCATCACTGTAGCAACCTCTGTTTCATTTTTGTTTTTGTTCATTCTGGCCGTCATGTTCACTCATTATCACTTGTAGTTGAATTCATGTACACTCTGGCCGTCATGTTTACTCAGTATCACTTGTAGTTGAAGTATTCTTGTATATGCTGTTCTTTGTGATAGCACTGAGTTGTTTGGAGGAAACTTGCAGTTCACTTTCTTATGCTGTTTGTCACCGTTGTAGTTGAGTTTGAGTCTGTAGCATTGTACTTGAGTCATGGTAGCAGTGACTTGAACTTTGCATTTTCTTTGTAGTTTGGTGCTATTTGCTTCTGTACTGAGCCTTGTTCTTTGTTGTAACTGGACTTGTACACTTGGAACACTCGACTCTGCATTTTGATGTACACTTAATATTTTTGGTTTGAGTTGATGCTTCATGTGTACTCGAGTTAAACCGATCTGATCCAAACTTGTACTGTGATTTCCTGTTCACTGCTATGTTTTGCCTCACTGTTCTGATTTGAAACCATGTTGTATATGTTTACTGCACATGTCTTGATTTCCAAATGGGTTGATTGAAATGTTGAGTTGCTTTGTATCTTGCACTGCCCTGGTATGGTGCACTTGTGTCATCACTGCTGTGTGGCTTTGAGCATTGCCTTAACCATCCATGCTTATACCCGACCTTGTTTGATTTCTTTGTATTGATGTTAGCTTTGGGTTTCACTGACCACTCTTGTTGTACATGATTGCATCTTTGAATCTGGTTAGATGGTACTGTCCAGTTGAGTTTGAGTTGCTTGACTTGAACTTGATCTAGAGTTGGTTGTTGTTGTTGATATGTTGGTTGTTGTGTATATGGTGCTTGGTTGTTTTATATGCTGTTTTGGCATTTCAGCTGCCTTCATGTACATGCTGAGTCTCGTGACATTGTCTGATATGAATTTGCTTCATGGTCTAAATGGACTGTCTAACCTTTCACTTGAGACTGTATGTAGCTGTCTTGACCACTTGATTGCATTTGGATTTCTTTTTCGAATTACACTTGAGTTGAATCCATCATGTAGCTCGGATTGACCTTGTGCTGAAAGTTATGACATTATTTTATTGCACTTGAGTTGAATCCGGTATTTTGGGTTTGACCCGTGCTCACCTGTCCCTGTAATTTTATCAAGTGTATATATTGGTGTGCACGGCCATGTGGCATATACAGTGATATACCGTGTATGTCACAAGCTGTTCGTGTATGATGAATTGAAAATTAAATGATGACGAACAACCAAAATAACTGAGGCTAATATTATTTTCAAAATCCACATTTTGTTTTATAATGCAAAAATATTTCCTTTTGAATTTTACTGCGTTAATATTTATTTTTGCAGATTGCTCAGATGCTGGATTCAATTTGGTGTGAAGTTGAAGATAAAATACGTGTTGAGTGAATGAGTGATATGTAGTGAGGTCAAATGTAAATGTGAATAGTGATGTAATCAAAATTTTATTGAAATTATATATATACAGCGAGAGCTTGAAATTTGTAATAGTCAAAGATTGTAATAAACATTTGTTTGAATAAAATTTCTGTTTGAATTCAAATTCAGTGTTATTTATTTTATTAAGCAAATATTTAATCTATGAAAAATAAAATAGTACATTACCAAATACATTTAAACGAATATATATATGTTTATTATCATCAAACAAAAATCATATAATCGCATATTCAACATAAACCCCTTACTCATGTTTTTATTAATTACTTAAATTTATGTAATATGTTTTTCTTATGATTAATAAATTATGTAACATGTTTATATAAACTTACCTATTATGTTTTCATAAATTTATGTTTTAAAATTCTTATATATATATATCTAATGTTTTCAATATTTATTGATGTTTGCAAACCTTATTTACATCATATATAAATTTTTAAAGAAAATGATTTTAATAATTATACATTAATAAACAATTAATACTTATATATGGATTAGAATTTAATACTTAAATAGCTTTTGAAAATTTATTTATATTTAATTCAAATCACAACTTCCAAAATTTATACTATATATATATTATAATGAGAAAACAAATTTTATTAATCTTAAAATATAGAGTATTTAAATTCAATTTATTTTCTAAAATATTTATTTTTGAGTTTCAAATTCAAAATTCAATTTAAAATCACTTTGTATGCAGATATATAAATAAACAACATATATTATTTATTTTGGAAATTTTAAAATTCAAATTTCAAATTACAATATATTTATATAAGTAAACAAGCACATATCTTATTTAAATTGAAAAATTCAAATTAATTTATAGTTTAATCCAAAATTTTATATTAATTACCAAATTAAATTTGACTCAAAACCGAGATCATTACAGATTCCCCTTAAAGAAAATTTCGTCCACGAAATTTGCTAGATAGAGAGACAACTAAGAACAGATAAAGAAATGTTTTACCAGATCAAACTGAATATCCATTCTATATTTGGCTTACTAAATTAGAATATCATCAGTAATTACGATATCAACTTATTCAGCACTTTAAGAAATACTTGGGTTATCTGGTCTGCGAAATATGCAGAGGCGTTGGTGAGTCAGAAGGGATAACCAACCATTCGTAGAATATATCCGAACCCCAAAAAAAATAGATAAATGGCTACAAATCTTTGCAATTCGTAAATACTAGGTATGAATTCCAAATTCAGGTTGGAATACCCTAAAATATTTACTGGCTTGTCCCTCTTCGGACCTGGATCCTCACAAGAAATCACAACAAAATTTTCCAAGTTTGGTTTTAACCGAAATCGTTTTATTGATACAATCAAATTTAGCTTCATACTTTATTAACTAATTTATTTCAATTAAAATTTAAAATTCATTAAAGTTAAAAATGAAAAGCTAATAGAAACTGACGAAGAGAATACAAAATAGAAACCTTTCTACAACGTAAACAAAAACTCGCAGGGCCACCACGAGATCAGAGCTTCTTCTTGTAGCTGCCAGGAAACCATCAAAGAATCAAAAGTGAATAATAATCAAAAGGGATTAATGGGAAAAGATTGTTTCCTTGTTGTTGCAGGGTATCGACCATTTGTAGTGGTGCTCCCATGTCCCCTACCTCGTCCTCTTCTTGCACTCATTCTCACTATCGGTGAATAGTAAGAGAATTTACTGAGGCATATGGACAAGATATCTTAGAGATATAATCATTCTAGGGCATTTATAATCCTATCTCTAATGAGTCACGTAATGTGTTATACTCCTGATCTAAAGTTCTTACTCAACCTTCAGCTCTGATACCACATGTAATGACCCTGACTCGACCTTCGAAAGTCGACACCTAAATACCTCACCCATATTTTAATGCCGCAGATTCAAACATTGAGTCTGGTTCGTCGGAGCTTATAACAACATTAGGTAATAACAATATAGCGGAAACAGAAGAATAATTTTATTGATACACAATATTTGGTACAACAATGATACAAATGAAATGATCAATATTAACATAGATATGTTGCAATAGCGGAAATAATTAGACAGCAATAGCTGCTGAAAACAACATGTTCAATGCCAAAGCTCCAAAACACCAAACCAAAAAGCACGAACCACCATTATGCTGAACTTATAGCAAGCTCGATCCACAATGCAATTGCCAAACCAAAGACTTCTTGATCCACATCTACTATCTATCGATAACCTAATTTTAGGCTGTTCGTGTGGAAAATTATGGGCATCCAGAGTTTAGAAAGGGAACAGTAAACTCCAGGTCAGTCATGGGACTAGTGTGAGCAAAAAAAAAGTTTATCTTGAATAAAAGAAATAAAAATAAATTCGCTATGCTTTTGGGAAAATGAAACTACCATAACGCCTTCCAGCACACACAATGCAATTGCACACTTAGGGGAGATTTCTCCTTATGATAGTCGAACATGCTTGATAAGCGAAAATCCTTTTTGATATTATTATTAATGCATAGTGCAGAAAATAATTTCGAAAGTATAATATAAATATTAGCCAGCATATGTACCATTATATTATGCCTGCTATAGCTACCATGTTAAATGGTAGGTTCTATAACTAAAACCACACAGGGCTCGTATTGGGTGATTGGATTTCCAACAAATGGTCAAGGCTAAGGAACTTCCTTTCCGAACGGGTACGCCTCTAGAGGGACGCCCCGTGGACCTAACCGAATCTCTGCCAACACAGGGCCGGATTACCTCTGTAACCAGGTAACTACTAACATGAGTATGCCATTCCTCGGTAGTCACCGAGCTTTATCCGTGCCCTCAACACCAACTAATTCCAACAACCACATAAGTTAAATATCTGGGCTCTATACCATGATACTACTTTTTATCCAAAAGGAAATGCACATACCCCAAAGGGCGCGACCCTCATAACCTTGCCGCATCCTTCCTGTTTCGACTATTTTCGGGTTATAAGCTTCGACGAAGTCTTGTCCACAAAGCTACACTTTTCACAAAAGCCATGATTCGATAAACAAATGATCAGTACTCATCATGCTACATTACCAAGTTGGGAATGTATCACTGGTAAATATCAACTACATAACTTCTAAGCTCGTAGATCTCAGAGAAGGGTGTTAAGCTAAGAGAATAAATTCTCCGCCACCAAACATAAATGTATTTGATAGAAATCATCTTTACATCTCAAAGTGTAACGTCAGACATACACCCATACAAGTCCACCCTCGGTCTGAATGGAACCGAAGGCACTTCAAAAGAAGCTCTTACAAATCCGGGTATTCACAATCCCGATCGGACTCCCAATTACATAAGGAGATCTCTATACCGGAGCAACTCAGTGCAGAGTCATTCGACAGGTTAGCCTTTCATTGTTGAAAATACTCAGCCTTCACCACCGTCTTCAAAAGCTATCCATTTCGTTGTATCACTATTCGGAATGGGTTATATGACATAAAGTCCTCTTCTAGCTAAACCGAATAATGAGCATTTATTTTAAAAAGCGTACGGATATATTAGGATGTTAGTTATGTCACAATTTCAACACTTGTTTCCCAAAACCTTTCATTTTTGAATGGTTTAAATTTTTTTCCACTTTTAATCTTTAAATAAAAAATTCACCCTTGAAGATCCTTTTCAATTTGAAAACAAGGTTCACCAATCTTTAACAAAGATTCATTCATAGTTTTCAAAAATATTTCCATTTTTGATTCACCCATAATTGAAATTCCTTCAACAAAAACTGAAACTCCTTTCATTATATAAAAGCCATTATCATTTGAAAACAAATGTTCTTTTGTTTCAGGAAAATCCGATTAAACAGCTCAGTTATAGCCCTTTAAAGTAAAATCAGAAAATCAGCGAATGCCGTATTCTCGGCAAGTTCTATTTGAATTAAATTTAAATTCCCAAAACAATTTATTTAAAATGGTTTTAAATCCATATATATACTGTATAACTTGTATACCCCTTTCAAACCATAATTTCCAAAATAATTTCAAAACTTAAACAAGATATATTATATTCAAACTAAATTTCAATTTCAAAATTTCTTTTCCAAAAACTTTTCATATTCAACCCAATTCCATTTCCTAACCATTTTGGATTCAAAATTCAACTTTGAAATTATTTTATCATTTTGAGTAAAATAATATTAAATTTAAAAACCTACGACTTAACCAATTTCCCATGAAATCCATATTTATGTATGTGTGGTGTAGTCCAAAGGTTTTGCACACAATAATAAAATATCACAACCATCATCAATTCAAGCACAATATTATTAATAAGCAGTATAACATTATAACACTTATCTTTCATTCATAGATAAACAAGTAAGTAGTGTCGTTACAAATAAATAAATCACATATCACAGCTCAATCCAAAATAATCACATTACAGAACATCACACAGTAGAGATATCAAACAATTTAAATCATTCAGTAGAATCCAATCATCCATAAGTAAGATCAATTAATCACCTAATTGTAATTAATTTAATCAACTCAAAATAAATTAATTACTTATGAATTAATCACCTAAACCTGATTAATTAACATTAATTAATTACAAACTATTAAACTTACTCACCTTAATTAATCTCCTTAATTAATTATCCTTAATTAATCACATAAATTAACCGTAAGTTAAATAATTAACCCTTAATCCTTTAATTACTAATTATCTTTTAATTACTTACATTAAGTAATTAACATTTATGTAATTATCTTTGAATTACATAGTTAATTAACCTTTAATTATTAAGTAATTCACCTTTAATCATTAATTAATCAACCTTTAATTATTCATTATAATTAATTACGTTAATTAATTATCCTTTAAGTAATTAAGAAATTAATGCTTTAATTAATCACAAAAATTAATTAGCCTTGATTACTTTCATTATCTGATTAACCTTTAATCAATCTCATAAATTAATTATCCTTTAATTAATTAAGTAACTATTCTTAATTACTTTCATTAATTTCATTTAAGAAAATATATTTCAATTATTAATACTTTAAATAATTAAGATAAACCATACACCTTAAATAATTATCCATTAATCAAGACCATAATAAATTGGAGATAAACCCTTATCTTATTGTCTAATTAAATCATTTAAATCTTGTTTGATTTAAATTCTTAAAATTAACACATGAAATCATTTGAGATTTTAATGAACAGTTAATTTAATATATAATTATTCTAAAACAAAACAAATTTAAATTCAGAAAACACATTTGAGATTTTAACGAACAATTAATTTAATATATAATTATTTTAAAACAAAACAAATTTAAATTCAAAACACACTTAACTTAAGAATTTCACACTTGAACTTGTAAACTTACTCAACACCTTTGTTTTGAAACCTAGTTTTATATTTCACGTTGAAAATAGTATATTCCCTCTGTTTATAAACTTGTTAAAAAAAATTTCTTTTATTTTGAAACTTTGATTAATTTAACTTGAAAAAAACCCGAGCCCAAGATAAATTCTCTCGATCCTAAACCCGAGTTATTCTGCTGCTTCATTACTTCGAGTCAATTACAAAATCATCCCTAGACCAACCCGAACGACTTCCCTTCCTCCTCATCTTCACAAATAAACCCAAATAACACTGATACTTATGTAGGTGTATAGTCGTTCCAATCATCTCCGATCACAGCCCCGACTTTCAACCTGTCGAGGATAACCTATACGAGCTTCCTGACCACCCAGGTCGACGAACTCGACCGGGATTTGAGATCGAACACTCGAGCATCTTCCTGGAACCCAAACCGGTCGACACAATCACCTTTTGTCAACGATTCTGATCACCAGAACCCATGCTACCATGACCAAAGCTATGCCGGACTTCCCTCTTTCCTTTCCCCCACCTACGACCGCCTCATATGCTTCCTCGATGACGTACGAACTCGAAAAAAAAACGTCGACGACTATACCAGCTATCAAAACCCTAAATCGACTTTGCACGGCCACCACGGCGAACTAAAAATCTAGCGAGTATTTTTTCGACAATCTCCTATCCTCCAGCCACCTCCTGCCTCAAGCTTAATGACCATCACCGCGTTGATCATCGGAATCTCAATGATTACACCCTTAAAAATCATAAATGATTTCCTAAATTCATATTTTTGCAATACGAAATAGTTTATATGATCAAAGCTTGAAGTTTTGAAAATAAAATTTACGATTTGAATTGATTTTTACCGACTTTTCTCATTTCCAGTAAACCTATTTGTTAATTACACTTAAACATATTTTTAAAAATTAAATCCGATTATTACTAACAATCTTTCTTTGTGAATCCTGACCTGAAAGAGACCAGAGAAGAAGAAATGGTCTTTTGAACATATTTGGGTCTGTAAAACTAACAGAGGCCTGTACATATATGTATACAGACATGCACACATAATCCTACATATATACATACACATGCAGCCATATTTATATCTCTAAAAACATTTTCACAACAAACTTCAATTATCAATCCATACATCAAGATATATATACAGTTTAAAGTTTTAAATTTGAAGTTTGCTCACCTGAATCCAGAGAACAGAGAACTGGTTTATCTTCAACCTCGAATTTTGAATTTGATGTGTTGATCTGATCTATTTGTTTATTGATGTTGAATCTTTGTTCTGGAATTCTATTTGAACTGAAGCTTGATCTTTGTTTTTTTTGAAGCTTTAAGTCCTTGCTTTGCTTAGTTGTTTATACTGAGTTGATCCTTAAATTTCATTTTCTAGTTCAGGTTGAAGTTATTGTTTGATATGTACTTGAAACTGAAATCTTGAACTGAAATTGTAATTTGATCCAGATCTTGTTTGGGATGATCTGGAATCTTTGAATTGTTTGAGTTGAATCCTTGCTTTGATTATTTGATTTGGTTTCAGGTTTGAGATGGTTTGAATCTTGTTTGTGGAGGAGTTATTGTTTACTTCAGATTTGGTTTTCTTTCTCTTTAGATTTTCATTGATCTCAGGTTTTAGTATTAGAAAATGTAGATGAAAGAAGATTTTGGAAGATATGCATTAGCCTGGCTTTCTTACTAAATATTCATTATATATTTTTAATTTATATTAAAAGAAGAAAAAACATTTTGCCACTGGTTTATACTAAGTTAACACATGTTAATGCATGATCAATTGAATTTACACTTGTTAATGGCTTGTATTAATGTTTTACAAATGCCCAAATGTAACTATTTGGTGTTTAAACCCCTTATTCATGTTTTTATTAATTACTTAAATTTATGTAATATGTTTTTCTTATGTTTTATAAATTATATAATATGTTTATATAAACTTACCTATTATGTTTTCATAAATTTATGTTTTAAAATTCTTATATATATATATATATATATATATATATATATATTATGTTTTCAATATTTGTTGATATTTACAAACCATATTTACATCATATATTAATTTTTAAAGAAAATGATTTCAAAAATCTAATTATACCTTAATATATAATTTGTATATATATGTATTAGAATTTAATCCTTAAATAGCTTTTGAAAATTTATTTATATTTAATTCAAATCATAACTTCCAAAATATATATTACATATATATATTATAATTAGAAAATAAATTTTATTAATGTTAAAATATAGAGTATTTAAATCAATTTATTTTCTAAAATATTTATTTTTGAGTTTCAAATTCAAAATTCAATTTAAAATCAATTTGTATACATATATATAAATAAACAAAATATATTATTTATTCTGGAAAATTTCAAACAATCTATTTATATAAATAAACAAGCACATATCTTATTTAATTCGAAAAATTCAAATTAATTCACAGTTTAATCCAAAATTTTAGATTAATTACCAAATTAAATTTGACTCAAAACCGGGATCGTTACTTTTTTTCTTCTTCATCTTGCTCGCTATTCACTAGAGAAAGGTACGTTATATATATAACTATGTTTCAGTTTATACATTATTATATGTAAGTTGTATATAGAACCCATGGGTTACTCTATTTTTACTATGTGTATGAAAGTATAAAAATATGCACAGTCTACAGTTTTAGTTTTTTATAGTTTATATATATAATGTAATAGGTCATTTAATAAGGATATATAATAGAATATATTCGGTTAGTGTGTTTATATATATATATTTCAAATTTTTGTTTTGGAACCGTCTTACTTTTATAGTGATTTTAGAGTACGTTATAATAATATAAAATTTTAAAATATGTATATTTTATGTAAGGTCTGTTATATAAAATGTATAATATATTGTATTAAAGATATTTTTCTTTTTGGGTTTTGTATGCAGGTTAGTTAATAGTATGTTAGTTTATGTATTTTATAATATTGGTATTCATATTAATTCTTAAAATAAATAATGGTTTTAAGTACAATTTGTATATAAGTTCATAGTAGGTTATGAAATCTATTTGAGTCCATATATGTAAATATTTTGATTTTAATTATAGTATGTATGTAAAGATATATGCTAGCCCATAGATTTTCCTATATATATATATATATATAGACACACAAGAGTTTGGTGTTCATTGGTAAATTAAGGTTTAAATATAAAATGTGTTTAAAATGTAAGGATTTAAAATAATATATACATACATATATATATATATATTATTAATAGTGTTTTAAATTAAAATATTTATTTTAAGGAAATACTAATAATGTATCTATTTTCAGTTTATATCAAAACTGATTCTGATTAGTTCTCATCGTTTTCCCAATCAGCTTTGTTATCTCGTACCGATCCTGATTTGCTTTGGAATTCGAGCATGGATTCGTAACCCATTTCATTGTCAAACTCCTGTAGCCTCGAAAGGTGAGCAATCTCTCACAATTAACATTCTTATATTTATAAATTTGATTTCAATTGAAAGGACAATTGAAATATGTTGTTGTTAGTTATTTAAATTGTTATATATATGCTATTATCTGTAATTATTCACCTATGAGATATGACACCATATCCTATTGTATATATTATATGTGATTGTTCTTGATATTATATGCCTGTTGTTGGTATATTAAATTTTTATCATATCTGTTCCCACTCTGCAAGTTCCCTGTTCCCTATGGGTTGAAATGATACATACCCGAATGATTTTGTAGAATAGGGGAAAATCATTATGGGTTGAAATGATAAACCCAAGCGATTTTCATTGAATTGAATTTGGGATTGTGGGGTGAAAAGATATACACATATATTTAAATTGCAGAATGAAATGATAAATATACATATCACTTGACCATAGGATAGAAAATTATATACATGCACTGTTGGTCTATATATATATGGAAAATGATTTCTAAGGTTTTGAAAAGAAATGTACGTGGTTTTTAATGATTTTAAGATATTATATCTTTAATATAGATTTTATAATAATTTCAATAAATTGAGTTGGAAAGAGAAATAGAATTAATTTGAATGTTTTGAATTTTACTTAAATAAAACCGATTTGAAACTTATTAAATTTGAGATTTTAAAGATATGATTTATAACTTGATTTTGATTTAAAGTGATTAAATGAATATTTCAAATAAATAAATTGAAGGGAATGTTTACTTTATAAAAATTGTAATTTAAGGTTCTATTTAAATGATATTGGAATTGAATTGAAATGGAAGAACTGAGATTTAATTTAAATGGGATTTTGGAATTTGAGTTAATTTGAATCGATTTGTGAAATTTGAGAAAGATTATTTTTATTATATAAATTAATTTAAATATATTTAAAACTATTTTAATATTTTACTTTATAAATTAATTAAATATAAACTATTTTAAATTTTTAACTATTTTCAATATACTAATTATTTATTTTATAAATTATTTTATTATGTAAACTATTTATTATATATACCCTTTTAATATCTAAACTGTTTAAGTGGAGTAATATGAATTTTCAAAGTGTTATGATTTCCAAGTGTTATAATTTCAACAATGTTATGATTTTAGAAGTGTTAAAATTTTGGAAATGAATATTATTTGAGTGAATAATGATATCGTCTTGGTATTGTTTTGAAATGATATGGTATTTTGATATGAAGTATAAACCATTTGAAATAAAATGACCATGCTGTTATAATAATGTTTGGTTGTTAAAGAAACCAGGATCAGATATTTTCATACTATCTGCTAATAACGGAAACCACTTTAACAATTGTGTACATGGTACAGATTCTAGAACGAAGTAGGATGGTTTGGTGACGGTTCTATATGGTATTTACGCGGACCCGACTCCCGTGAGTTAGCTTTGTGTGGCTAAAACATGAGCTATACCGAGCCAAGTGAGGTCGTTCCTCCTATTGGACACATTTCTTCGATACCGTTCTATTGCTTTTGTGATTTGATTGGGTGCACCTTTGATTTAGGAGTGTGTCATGAGGTGGACGGTGGTAGCTGCTATGCATTACCACCAGTCCGGGAGTGCAAATGGTATATCTACACTGGCATTGGCTCAATTGCCGTATCACATGCCCTAGCGCGCCTTCTACGAGTTTGGTATCATACCTATGAAGTGCCCTCTGATAGCCCTCAAGTTTACTGGGGGAGTTACGGTACTGTACAGACTATGGGAATATACAAAATGTGTTAAGGGTTATGTAGTTAATGCCCCGCTATTACCCCGCTATATCGCATAGCGGATTTCTACTGCTACGATTTTTCCATATAGCCCCACAATATAGCCTTTCCGCTTTAAGCCTCGCTATTTCCACTATATCCCGTTATTCCCACTATATTCCGCTATATCTTCTTTAATAAAATGAATTGAAAAATTGCATTTATACATTATAAAAATTATGAAACTAATTTATTTGATTTAATTTTTAATATATTTTCAGGAAAGAAAATACTCTAATATTCTACTAAATTCAGTTATGTCATATAACAATTTTATGTTTATTTAAAGCATATTCGCACATGTTTATATTTAAAACTATTTATGTATTAATTATAATTCAATTGAATGATATTTTTTCGTTTATTTACCATTTATATATTTGTAAAAACATTAAATACAAGTTTTATATGCTATTTTAGAGCCATCCACTCTATCCCGCTATATCCTCGCTGTATCCCCGCTATGACTTTTTGCATCTCCACCGCTATGAATCTGCCGAGCGCATTAACTGCGCAGGTTAAGGGTGATATGGGTAACGCCTTAATGCTATTTTAATACTTGTACTTTACTATAGGCATATTGTAATATCATTTATTACTACATAGTTATAGTTCCACGGATCCTTAGAGGATGGTTATCCCATACATCCTTTGGGTTACTCGTATTTCAGTTGTTATTTCACTTGAGTTGTATTTATTATTATAAGAATGTTAATCCTAACTAGAGTGTTTTGTATTTTTCTTTACGCTCGGGTCAGACTGAGTGGCACAACATTTGAGACTCACCTTTGGAGTTGGAGCTTCATTTGTAGTTCCATCTATATCTATTCAGCTTTCAGCTATCCAGTTGTTGGTTCAGACTTGTCGTCTGTTTGTATTCGAGTCTCCACTGTATTTGAGATATTATGTTATGTTTTATTTCGAACTCTGATGTTTATATAGTAGCTTCATGAACTACTATTTATCTATTCCGCTGCTTATTGTCATATTACTTTGTATCTGTGATTCTGAGATTATTTATTTACTGTATATGCTGAGTTTGCCAAATATTTTTTCTGAGAAAAATGTGTGATCCTCTGCGGATAGAGGAGAGAACACATGTGAATATATATATATATATATCATGGACATAATGTGCTGCCAACATGCCTGGCAGGTAGCAAAAACAAAATACATATATCCAATCTCAGGTACTCCTAAAATGAGTTCCGGCAAGGCCACCACCCATCGCACCTCAATATCAAGCTCCGGCATGGCCCCCGCCCGATATTAAGGTGTTAGAAGTACATAAGAGACTAAAGAAATAACAAAACAACTGGAGGACGTCTCAAACTAATAAGAAAGCTCCAAAAATCTGAAACAGAAGAAGTGAACAAGCGTCTGCTCTAAAGTGGATCTTCTGAATAAAGAGACCACTCTGAAGGCTCTGAACAAGAAGAATGAGTACCACACTGAAGAAATAGATCCTCTTGAAATAAGTACTCCATAAAGAAGATAGCAGTATCCTATATCTAAGGAGATAACTACTAATAGTCCTGGATGAATAAACTCTGCTACTGATGACCTCTCTACATTCTGATATCCTACAATCTGAAGACAAGAGAACCTGCAAAATGAACTTGATATCCTATCTCCCATACCTGTATCTGAAACATGACTAAGGAAAAAAATTAGAATGATACATATATATGTATATTTATATAGTAAATATACATATATATGTAATTATAAGAAAGGAAATAAAAACCTAAATAAGACTATCTGGACAATAACTAAAGAAATGAATAATCTGAAAACTAATACCAAACAAAAACTAGAACAAAAATTGAGACATATCTGACTTATGTATCTTTAATCATAAGTAAGCTATGATTTAAAGTAAAATCATCATATAAATTTGGGAAAATATTAATAATACTATTATTAATGTTAAACAAAAATTATTGTTGTGTTTAAAAAAGTTAATTTTATGACTAACCTTGTTAAGATACCATTTGAAAAGGATATTTTTAGCTAATTTACACTTGGGATTAGAAATCCAATTAAAAAAATAAAGAAATTGAAAAAAATCAATTTGTTAAAATGACTATTATTATGATTAAAAATTCTTTGATTTCTTTCAAACAAAATAAACCAACTAATAATGATAAATAAAGTGTCTGATAAAAATCTGATGTTCTTTTTGAATTTGAATCTATAATTATTCCAGTAGAATTCACAGCCCGAAATTTTAGTTATTATATAGAAGTTAAAAATTTTAAGAGTATTAATTAGGATTTAATTAGAATCCAAACAATCATAATATATATGATTAATGTCCTCAAGATGCAGATTACAAAAATAACATTTATCATTTTGAATGTTTTTTCTCTTTAAAATTTCGATTGTATTAAGTTTTCCATGAAGTATTAACCATATATGAATTATGGATTTAGGAGGAGCATTAGATTTCCACATATAAATTAAAAATCTAATATTTTGAGCAATTCAAGTCCGACATGTGCAGATGCGAATGGTTGAAAATACCAGACCATTACATCGGGTTTTATTTCAAATCATTCAAAATAAATATAAATAAATGTATCTTTTGGATATTGAATCATGCTTTTTGGGATTAAAGCAATACCATTTTCATAACCCATTTCAAAAAAATTTCTTTTAAAATCCATGGAAAATATTAATATTGATCAAGTAACAACAAATGATAAAAGGAACTGTGTTCTACCAAATGGTATCATATATTCACTTTACTAAGAAGGGTAATACTCAGGAGAAGCGATTTCCCACAAAACACATCTCCTACCAAATTTTACTCACTTTCGAGTCACTCGAACTAGCTCATATAAAACACTTTGCTTCCCGAATCAGTTTATTGTTCTCGAAAGTAATCTCAAACTCGAAAAAAATCTTAAATCTCTTTTAATAGCATTATTTCGTTACAACAGTTTCAAATCGTACTATTATTAATTTTCCAAGCTCCTAGAAAACATTTTCAAACAACACCAGGATTTAAATTTTCTAATTCTCAATTTAAATCCTTTTTCGATTATAAATCATATTTATACAAACAATATTTATACAAGTCATATTTATATAAACCATATTTATATAAGTCCTATTTATATAATTTTACGTTCTTATACTAAATCATTTCATAAGTATTTATCTTTTAACTATCTTACCTTTCCTCTTAAGCTATATTAACAGTTTTTTTTAAAAGTTAACTTTTAAAACCATCATTGTCATCGAACGCTTTCTAGTCAAAATTATGAAACCTAACTCACAAGAAGTTCGTTTTAGTATTTCCAAAAAATACTATCTATCTAACCTATGTTATGAAAAGGGTAAATTTTACTTACTGTTCAATAAACAATAGTTAATGCTCATAAACAGGTCGAGCCCGACTAATCAAGAAGTAAACGATAATAATTTAATATTATCATTTCCTAACAGAAAAATACATTATAAATAACTATGTTAATTATTTGAAAATTATTCTTTTATACAAAATATAATCCAAGGTAAAACTATTTCACTTACCAATTTTGAAAATAATACTATGTCGATTTGTTCTTGTTTAAGTGTTTAGAAATCCATGTCGATTACATGATCAAACACATCGACCAGTGCATAAAAGCACTCAGTAGGCAAATACCACAATACGAAATATTGTTATGGCACTAACAAATATGCTCTCATATGTATATTGAACTCAAACTCATAATAAGCCATTCCAATACCTTATCTTGTAGTGAGTTATACATAAGAAAAGCCAAGGTTTTCAATTAACCTTCACCTCGATACGAAAATGTAATGATACTCCATTTGGGAGGTGACGACATCCATGGTGAACCTGTGCATATTCGATATTCGGGGGCGAGCGATCCTTGGTTTTCAGTCAACTCGCTCTTGATTTTACGGTCAGCCTCTTGACTATAACAAAACATGAAAAAGACATGTAGGGGTAAGAGACAAAGCTTCGTCACATGTTCACAAGTGTGGGAACCCCTATCAAACATGTCCTCGCACTCACCAGGATCGATGACATATAAAAGCAAAATGATACATTTATAAAGGAAATACTGTATAGATATAATAATCAGAGTAAGCTAACATGTCATCGACCTAGACAGTTATAACAACCTATCCTCACAAGATGTGAAATAAAATTTTACAATGTAATGTAGTGGGAATAAAATCTACGATAGGGAACCATCTAGCTCCTCTCCCTAAGATCTCCAATAATCATCAATGAAATCTAGAAATATACACGAGGCTGACCCATGTATTATATGAAGAATAATACCCAGATCAGCTGGTAAACCAGTGTGAGAAAACTTAAGTAATTTGAATTATTTAATGCTTATATAATCTTTATAATAAAGGTATCTTATAAGACTACACCGCGAATAAAATGGATAGTTTTCTACCTTACGATAACCAATACATTCATGTACAACATCCTATGATATTATAACAATGTCTAAGGTGTTTAAAATAAATATAACAAAGCTAAAATTGTTACAATGATTACATTTGATAGAATATTTAGGTATACAAACGGAACCCCTAAGGAACATTCGTATAACTGGATTTTCCATGGTGAGTATACTCGTAAGCTATGCTAAGACCTATAATCTAGAACAAGGTTCATATTCTATCTTTCGAGTGTCATATATCTCTAGAAAAAATACACCACAAGGTAAACATAACCAGCCCATGCCCTAACATGTGAACCAAGTATCATAACCTCCCCATGCGCAATAAATCAATAAGCATACTCTTGATAATGGAGTTGATGTATCCCCTCTTTGGGTTAGTTGAATCTGAGAAAATGCATCGTACTCTAAATTTGGTAATTTTACTATGTCGATGCTATGCTTGGCATCTACATACGAGTTTTCACAAAATTCAATTAAATGATGAATCCAACATGGATTCCATAATCTCAACAGATTTCTGAAACCACACATTGTCTCCATCACTCACTTCCAAAACATAAAACTCGTACAAAAGTTTTGAAGTGGTATTCGGTAAGTAAAACGCTTACCGAACTCGAACTCTTCAGAACCAATCGATGAATTTCTGAATAACTCAAATCCGATTCTTTTAAAACTAATCGAAAGTAGAGGCATTTCATACCCGTACTCCTCTCTGGTAGTTCTTATTTGTATAAATATGCTAAGCATTCCATATACTTCCTAGGTTAAGCTTGGTCAAGATCGGTTGTCGAATAATCTACTATCAAGTCTTGAACTCTTGCTTGTCGTAATTATGGTTCCATACTTTACACTTTTCCAACCTTTCTGTTGAACTATTCTTCAGCATAAAAGAACGTCGATAAGTTAGAGCTCTACTACACCATCCCTACCTAGTCTTGAGTCTCACAAATGTAGAAGCTTACTCATTCGACTTTTAGAGTTAAGCATATTAGTACTAACATCCCATAAGTAATCAAATTAAGGTTATTGCATGGTAGCTACTTTTCATCCAAGTATAATCAAGTCACATAAATGACTTTTAATCCCTTATAATTAATTTATGCTTTAATAATTAAATCATTTTTGTTAGTAAAACAACTTTCTATCTAACAAAACTTCTTTTATAAATCAAGACTTCCTTTACTCTTTTATTAAATAAAACTTTCTTTGTATACTGTATAAATATATTGGATTTCTCCTAGTAAAAGATATGTACTTGTCTTTACAAATTTAACTATACATTTATTCTTCTAATACCTAAAAAGTATTTATGTACTTATTCCAATGGTATAAGTGTATTTACAAACCGTTTGACAAGTTTTATTACTTGAAATATAATCAAAGATATTAAAACAATTACTATCAAATCATTGTTTTAATAAATACCTTTTCTTTGATAAATTAAACCTGTAACTTTTCTATATCTTTATAAAAGATTTCAATACTTGTAATTATCTTTAAAATTCCATTGTTAAAGACTTTTAATATTTATTTAAAAACGTAATTCAAGAATTTAAAAACAATTGTTGCTAAAACATTATTTACTACAAACCCAAATCCATTCCATTTAATCATTATCTTTAAAACTCTCCTTTTGAAGATTTAATTACATTTAAGGGTTGAAGAATAGTGTTGTTATAAACAATTATCACAACAAATCCAAACATTTAACACTTTGAAAACATTCCTCTTTAAAACTCCTTTCTTAAAGATTTATTTCCACATAAGGGTTAAAGACAAGTGTTGCTCAAAACATTTGTCACAACAAAACCAAAACCAAATACTTGTATTTTTCTACTAAATATCCATCGTTAAATACCTAATTACATTCCTAAGTATAGCTAATAACAAGGGTTAAAAACAAGTGTTGTTAAAGATACTATTTACAACATTCCAAAACTATTTACTTATCCATTAATAACTTTAAAGATCTTATAAATTAAGGCAATATACTTTTAGCTGATTCCACAAAACAATTTATCTTAACTTAAGTGTTTAAATCCATACTTCCATTATTATGTCTATAAAATACTTAACTTAATATTTAAGACTTATTTATGTAGAAATATCTTCAAAATACTTATTAATATGTTAAAACACTTTTAAAATTACTTGAAATATATGATAATTACTTAAATAGAGTATTATATAAAAATATAGAATTTTTAAATAAGTAGAAAAACTATTTTTTATTTAATAAATTCATAGTTAATTGTTAAAAATATATTTAAACTTGAAACCAATTTTAAAGTGCTTTTTATAAGTTAGAAAACAACATTAAAAAGATTAGAGAAAAATATATAATTTAAATATCATTTTTAAATAAATTATAGTTTCAAAAAGCAAAGATTCTGCAATTGCTATGAAATAATTTGCACTAGCTGAAATTTGTTTCAGAAGCAAAGAATGCACTACAGAAGTGTTACCAAAATTCCTGGGCAGTCGTTGAAGGTTAATTTGCAACAACTTTGCTTCTTGATGTCGACATCTTAACAATTGACTTTTAATCCATACTTTTTGCAATAATTAGTATACTTTTGGTGCTTTAAAACTATGAAGAAAAATCCCAAAGAACATCTTTTAATTATTTTAGAGAATTTCCCGAAAACATGGTATTTTGCTGAACTCCACTTATAGCGATTATTTCGCTAAAACTTTTTGTAGTTTGTTCAACTATATATCAAATGAATTTGGTTTCAAAACTTTTACAATAATAATAATATATTATTTACTTGATTAATTGCCAAATAAACTCCTATAAAACTTTCCACAAAAATAAGCGTTATTTTCAAAAGCTGGTTATTTAAAAAGTGCTGCGATAGCGACTATTTCACTTCAATCTTTCTTTTTGTTTTACTTCTACTCTAACTTTCCAAAAAATATTATTTGCTTTTATAAACACTTATAGAATTGTAGATAATAACCAAAACAATTTATAATCGAGATATGTCATCAAATCACCATTTTCATAAGTTATGGTTTAAGAGAATGAAAGTGCTTTTATATCGATTATCGCTATACAGACCATTCCATATTCAATCCAATATTTTCTATCATGTTATTTTACACACGTACATTATTCCAAATCAAACCATATCACTGCTAAACATGTTTAGCATAGATACTAATAATCATGTCCATTTAGATGTTAAAATGTGCATATTTAAACAACATAATTCCATTCTCTTTAAGGCAACTATTTTAACAAATCATATGCTTTTGGAAGCATATAATAAAAGGTTATAACTTCAAATAGTTAGTATCTATTATTATATATAATAGCAAGTATATTAAACTATGATTAACAAGCAATTATCAAGTGATATAACAAGCAATTTAACGAGCAATATTATCAAGTTAATAATTTGATTCGAAGTGAGATTAACTCACTTTTATCAAACAAAATCTCTTCCTACTAACATACATTTCATCCAAACACTTCATACTTCCACCAAAACTCTTGTCCATGGTGGCCTCCTCCTACCTACCTTATGTACATGGCCACCTCCTCCTAGCAACCCTAGCTCACGTCCTTAAAGCTTAAACATTACCTCTTTTACTTCAAAACTCATGGACCTTGGCCATATTTTCATCATAAAGCACACGACAATTAAGGAGAAGTGAGGAAGAAAAGAAGTTATGAAGAGAAAGAAGTGAAGACATGTGTTCAGAGAATTTGTTGTAAAAAAGAAGTGAATGCTCCCATCTATTTATTGGCTCAGGAAATGTGCAAAAAATATTACAAAACCACCTCTTTAGCCATGAAGTAAAGAGGAGTCCAAGCATGCAAGGTCACGTTGTAATGATCTGGAATTTCACTATTTTGATTTGAAAATCTTAATTAATTTTAAATATTCAATAATATAGATTTCATAATGAAAATTAAACACTTGCAAATAATAATTAATTATGGTGAAATAGTTTTCCAAATGTGTTTACAAAAATATTTAGTTCGAAGAAAAATAAAAAATATGACCGGAATTTGTTTTCCGGATGTTTGACTTTTCATCGGTTATAAGTTATCAAAATTGTGAACTCTTTTATGTAAAACAAACATATAAATGTATAAGTTATAGCGTATGTGTTTGTATTAGTGTATGTACATATGTGTTTTATTTATGTATATAAAGTTGAAATATAATACAAGATGCTTAAAGGGACATGATGTGACATTAAGGTGGAAACATGTTTTGAAACTCAAGTACATGCATTAATTTCATGTTGGCTCAAAGGATGACATGGGGGGACAAGGAAAAACATGAGGAAAAAGTCCAAAATTCGATTGTAAGTTGACATATTTTCTATCCGTACATTGGATAATTCATTGATCTTCCAAATCACTCCTCCTTCCGAAACAAGCTTCACCACCCTCAAAGCTTGCATAGACGAGCCCCTAAGCTCCAAGACCAAATTACATGATGTGGTTGAGCCTATGCATCCAAAGGCAACCCCATCTTAGCCTTAGGATCTTCCAAAATCAAGTTTATACAATGTGCTAAGGTCATTTCTAGTTTTCAAAAATTTTGGCGAGTAAATTTCTAACCTTTTTATCGAAATATTTAAATTTTATTATGTTAAATAATGGTTGTATATATGATGTGATTTTTTAAATTATGGTGTGGTTTGACTGATATGAGATGGTGTCGATATGGTTTGGAAAGCTTGGATTTGAGTGTGATATGTTATGTAGCTTTGAGAATTGATGTTATATCTAACTTAATTGTAAAGTTAGTAAACTAACTTGTTAGTTAGTATAAATTAAACTTGTTAGTAACTCAGTAAACTTGATAATGGAAGTTAGTAAATAAAATTACGGATATCCATAGCGATAGTCCCTATGGATGCAAATTCGTTTTCAAAATCCGATTTTTGAAAATTTGGTTTTTAAACTTAAAAATGTTTATAAACCTAATAATAATGTTTTAGGAAGTTAATTAAGTTTTAATAATTAATTTTTAATTAATTAAGTTTCTAAAATTAATAATTAATTAAGGATTGATCAAGGCTTAATAATTGTAGTTAAGTGAAGATTAGTAATTAAATAATCATCTTTTAAGGTTAAGGTTTATTTTGATTAATTATTAAATATGTTAATTAATTTTGGAATTAATACGCGTTAAGTAAATAATTTATTTTTAATTTATTATTAATTAAATAAGGTTAATTATTAATAAATTATTAATCAAGTGTTAACTATTTTTAATTATAAATTAATTAAGGTTTAATTTATAATAAATTATTTATAAAAGGTTTAATTAATAATAAATTATTTATTAAAGGTTTAGTTTATTAATTAAGTTTAATTAAAGATTATTTATTTAATTAATTAAGATTAATTAATATTTAATTATTAACGAAGGTTTAATTAATTATCTAATAAGTAATAAACGATTAATGTGGGTTTAATTAATAGTTAATTATTATTTAACTATTTAATTTAATTAAGTTAAAATTAATTATGATTTAAATATGGATTTAACTTATAATTAATTACTTTATAAAGGGTTTAAAGTTTTAAATACTTTGTTTTTCAATAGTCAAATTGTTTAAAAAGTACTTCTTTTTCAAGTATGGTCTTGAATATAAGTTATTCAAGTGTTGATACCATTAAGAAACCATATAACTGTGATGAGTTATAGTGTTTATTATTTGGTTATTTGGACCTGCATTAGCAGAATAAATCCTCCTTCTGCTATAAATTGATTGATTGTTTGTTTGGTTGTGTGGACATGTGTTTAGCAGAATAAATCCCCTTCTGCTTTAAATTTGATTGAATTGTCGGACATCTGTTTAGCAGGACAAATCACCATTCTGTTGTTATGTTATTTGGACATGTATATGCTAGTTAGTTCATATTGACATGTTATTACTTGATTTGAATATGAGTTATATTTACATACATATTGACCTATGTAAATAACTGTTAAGTGAGCTGGAATAGATTGAAAGGTAACTTAAATGAGTACCACCGGGATTGCTACGTGTAACGACTTGGAAATTTGAACGGTTTTTGTAACGTAATTAACTGAAATTTCCCTTGAATTTTAATAATTAAATTTGCTAAACAAAATTTGATATTTGGTATGCGTCTATTTAAACATATCAAAGGGCATTTTTTCATATGAAAATATGAATGTTAGTTCTATTGTGTAATTTCTAATTTCAATTTAAAATCAGTTTATTTAATGAAAATAAAATAACTTCGAAATCAAAATATTTTTATGTAATAAAAATATCAAAATGATATACTGAGTGAGACGTCGTAATTCATTTCATCAAATTTGGACTTCTCTATCCCCGTTTATCTTATTTTTGGTGTTTTAGCAGCATTTTCGGCAGAAAAAAATCGAGTTTTTGTAACTCGATCGTACCGCCGATTTCTGTGTACCATTCTATTCATCATGTCATGCTAATCTCTACAGTATATTCATCTGTGCATTTTGGTGTCCGATACGTGGCAATATCTACAAAACAGATAACCATATCATTTCCATGTTTAAGCCTTTTTGTTTTCCCTGTGACCATTCACTTACCCATTGGCTGAAAGAAAACAACTATTTTCCTTATTTCCCTGAATTCACATATTGAAATTTTCTATTCCTAGCTGTTAAATATTTTTTTTATTGTTGTGCTCATTCTCTTCCCATTTTCATTTATATGCTTACTAATATATATATATATATGCATGCATATATGTATATATATAAAAGCTCATATATAATGAAGCCAAATTGTGGCAACTACTCATCTCCTTATTTGTGAAATTGCTGCTCATCACTTTCTTATATTTCAATATCTTACTGCCCGTCTTTCTCTGTGCTATCACTTTATAAATAATAATAACAATAATTTATATATATATACACAAAGTTTTCTTTAACCTGCTCAATTTCCTCTATCGATTAGCATGCTTGACCTCGTTTTAAACCCACCTCACACAGTTATTTAAAAAAAATAGGATATACGAATATATATTTATAAAACAAAGTTTGTTTATCTATACTGTGTGCATTTCTATATCTCCTTCTTGCATCTCCCTACTCGTTCATCTCCTTCTCTCTCTTTTCTCTCTCCTTCACAACCCATCCACTACCGGGCCGAACACCACCCACAACCCACCACTTCAGTCGTCATAGCCTTCCTCCGCATAGTCACCTCCTCACCCGCTTTTCCCTCCGCCTCTCCAAACGAACAGCCTCGCCCAAACACGATAGGCCGCCTCCACCAAGCAAGCAGTAACGCCTACCCACCTCAGCCGGTTCCCCCTGACCCATGCCTAACCATCCCACATGTCAACCTCCAACCGAACACGCAGACATTCACCACTGTTCTTTCATGTCGCCTCAGCCAAGCACCCTCCAACCATCACCACTCGATAGCCAACCTTAGCTCCTCTAACTATCGGACCCGCCTCGCCAACCTATGCCAGTCACCTCCATTAACAAGCACGCAATACCTAGTGATTCAGATCGAAGCCACTTCCAGCACGCAGCCTCTTCTCGTAAGCCATATTCACTTTGGCTTCCCCAAGTTCAGATCTGCCCTTGCTCCTCCAATTCGGTAAGCAACCATCTTCCTCTGTTTATAAGAATACGTATATATAAGTGTATGTATGTTCATCTATATATAAATTTATATAAATTATACACATATGTTTGTTCGTATATACAAGTTTACATAAGTTATATGATATCTATTGAGTTTATATATATATATATATATATATATATATATATATTCATTTGATTTGTATTAACTTGCAGTTTTAAGGGATCAAATTTAGAGAATACATAATATGTACCTTTGCATATATGTGTGTGTGTATATATACATACTGTATGACATATAGGTTTTATATCTATGTGTACTTATATATTTTTCTTATCTTGTTTAAAATGTTTAAATATGTTTATTTATCTAATTTAGGATTATATTTTGTGATAGACTTTTTTAATATATATATTATGTTTGTATGTTGACCTGAAATTTATGAAAAGAAATATAAAGTGTAAGTTTATATATCAGTTTATGTATTAGTTATACATATAGATATATATGAATTCATACATGTGTTGCCTATATATTTTGATAAGAAATAGACCTTCTTAGGAAATAATGACTTTTAATATATAATTTGATGATATTTTGATTTAATATGCGTTTAAATTGAATATTCATTTTGTAATATAATGATTTTTATATGAATATATATATATATATATATATGTTGATTTTCGAATTCTGTCTATTTTGATTTGGTTTCCCACTATCAAATTTGTTGTAGCGGTTTCTAGCTTGTCACTGTCCGAATCCTCATTTCAGCAGCAGTTTCCTAGCTTGTCACTGTCCGAATCCTCATTTCAGCAGCAGTTTCCTAGCTTTATCAATTATCCTTGCTTATCCATGTCCATTTTCATCTTGTTCTCGTATTTCTCTAGCCTTGAAAAGTGAGCGATCACTCACGGTTAACATTCTTATATTTAGTAAATTTAGTTCACATGTAATGACGATTGAAATATGTTGTTAAATTTGAACTGTTAAGTTATTTAATTGTTAAATACGATATGCCATTATCTGCAATTGTTTACTTATGACATATGACACCCTAACCCGTGTATATATTATATTTAAATTTGTAACTTATTATATATGTATGTTGTTGATATGTTATATTATTATCATATTTTTTCTCACTTTGCAAACTCCCTATTAGGTCAGAATTCCCTATGGGTTGAAATGATACAAACCCGAATGATCTTATAGATTAGGGGAAAATCTTTATCGGTTGAAATGATAAACCCCATTGATTTTCATTGATTTTCAAATTTTAGGATTACGAGTTGAAATGATATATACCCGTAAATATTAAATTTGAATTGCAGATTGAAATGGTAAATATCCATATCACTTGACCATAGGTTAGAAAATTATATACGGACACCATTAGTCTTTTTTTTGAAATTGATTTCCAAGGTTTTGAAAGGAGTATATATATGAGTTTTATTAAATATCAATTTTAAAACATAATATAAAGATTCTATTTTAATATATGTGAAAATTTAGATTTTAAAATTACATATTTGGAAATTTTAAATTTATAAGTTAGTTTTGAAATTATAAATTCTAAGATTTTAGTTATAATTTTATTATTTAAATATATATAAAATAAGATTTAATTTAATAAAATTTAATTTAACTAATATATGAATATAATATCTTAAGGTATTTATTTAAAATTTATATCAATATTTTTAAACAGATTTTTGTAATAACTTTAAATAAATGGCAGTTGGAAAGATATATTAAGTAAGAAATGATTGAAAATTATTAATTTAAGACTTGAAAGGTATTTTTCCATAACTTGATTTTTATGAAGGTGATCTATTTCGAATTTAAATAAAATAGAAACTGGATATTTAATTTTGTTTTAAATTTCTAATTTGTGAATTCATTTAAATATTATAAAAATGATTAAATGTATATTTCAAATTTAAATAGAATTAAAGTTGAAATTTTGAAATATAAACCAAATTTATCAAATTGAGTTATTGTAAATTCCTTTGAATATTTAAACTGTAAAACCTATTAATTTGGAAATGGTATTATTGTGGTTCGAACCTAGATTTGAAATCGATATAGATTAAAATGTTTTATTTAGAATTAGAATTTAATTTGAAATTGTCGAACTGAGACTGATTAAATTGAATTTTAGGACTTAAGATTATTTGAATTGATTGGTGAAACAAGAAGAAACAATTCATATATAAACTATTTTAATGCATAAGTTCTTTTAATAAATAAACTATTTTAAATCTATAACCTATTTTAAATATAACTATTTTAATTTATGAATATGATTTCGAAAGAAATATGATTTTGAAGTGAATATGATACTTTGATATGAAGTATAAAATGTTTGAATTATAAACGACCATGGTGTGAAATAAGCGTTTATTTGTTAAAGAGACCGGGATTGGAAATTTTCATACTCTCTGCCAATACCGAAAACCACTTTAACAACTGTGTACGTGTTGGAGATTCCAGAAATGAAGTAGGATGGTCTATTGTGCGATTATGTATGAGGTATTTACGCGACCCTGACTATCGTGAGTCAGCTTAGATGTGGCTAAAACAGGAGCCATGCCGAGCCAAGTGAGGTCATTCCTCCGATCGAACACATTTCTTCGATACTATTCTATTACTTTGTGATTTGATTGGGCACACCTTTGATTTGGGAGTGTGTCTCGAGGTGGACGGTAGGAGCTGTGATGCATTACTACTAGCCCGGATCCACAAACGGTATATCAACCCTAGCATTGCCTCGCGTGCCATTTCACATGCCCTATCGCTCCTTCTACATGTTTTTTTTGTACCGTACCTATGGGGTGTCCTCTGGGTAAACCACCGGTTTGGTGGAGCTTACGACATTGTATAGACTACGGGAACATATAAAATGTGTTAAGGGGGATATGGGTAACGCCTTAATGCTATTTTAGTACTTTACTTTACTGATAGACATATTATAATAGCGTATATTACTATATAGCAGATAGTTCCATGGATCCTTAGAGGATGGAAATCCTAAGCATCCTTTAAGTTACTTGTATTTCAGTTAACATTTCACTTGAGTTAAATTTGCTGATATAAGAATGTTAATCCTAACTTGAGTGTTTTGTGTTCTGATTTATGCTCGGGTCAGACTGAGTGTCATGGCATTTGAGACTCACGTTCGGAGATTGGAGTTTTGCTTGAAGATCTATCTCTATCATTCAGATTCTCAGTTTGTTCCAGTTGTTTTATTCAGACTTACGACTAACTTGTGTATTGATACTACATTGTATCTGAGATATTCTGTTGTATTTTATTTCAAACTCTGATGTTTATATAGCAGCTTCATGAACTACTATTTATCTATCCCGCTGCTTATTGTTATATTACTCTGTGTCTATGATTCTATGATTTATTTATTTACTATATATGCTGAGTTTTGCCAAATATAAATTTAGAATCTGTTATTTTGAGCAATACAAGTCTGAAATGAGTGGATGATTGTTGATTTGAACGATTCAAAATACTTAGTCGCTACACTAAGCCTCCTTTTGAAATTATAAAGTGTGTTTTTGAATTAACCTAAATTCTTTGGTCAGTTTGGGTTTAAAGTTTATGAATGATTGCAAGTTATTTTATAAAGTTATTTTTAACTAATATCTTATTTATGAAAGGGGTTTTACTAAAGAGTTTACTTAAATCGGTTTACGAAAGATATTTTGTAAAAGATATTTTATAAAGGATTTATAAAGAAGTTTTATAAATAGTTTTGAATTAGAAAAAGATTTTATAAACCATTTTAGAAATCTTAAAAGAATTTTAAATCTAGTTTGAAAATTTTATAAGAGGTTTGAAATGTGAAGTGAAC
Source organism: Allium cepa (assembly GCA_030765085.1). Taxonomy (NCBI): domain Eukaryota; kingdom Viridiplantae; phylum Streptophyta; class Magnoliopsida; order Asparagales; family Amaryllidaceae; genus Allium; species Allium cepa. Next base: position 1,037,509,606 of record CM060928.1, read on the forward strand.
TTATAAAAGTATTTTATAAGGGACAAGTGAATATGTTTTTATAGTAAAAGATGTTTTGGGAAGGGAATTACTTGGCCATTTAGTATGGAATTTTTAAAGAGGAAATTTTTCCAAAGGCTTTTAAAATAAAAGGGATGTTATGTGTTTCGAAAAAGTGATTTGAAGAGACCTTTTGATCAAGTTTTATACAGTGATTTTATTTATTAAAGTTTAATTAATAAAGGCTTAAAGGATCCCATATGGAACTAAATCAATGTTTGATTGTTTTTTTATTTGATAGTTAAATAACCGGTTATCAACTCTGGACCAAGACATAAGTTTGGAAATATACAGAAGAAACACGTAATTATATGGTACAATTACGTTCGGTGGTGCTATACTCTACGTATAAATTCATTTCGATCTTCTAGGATAAATGATATGGAAATCCGTCCACTAACGATTATGAGGTGAACTCCACTCTTATCTTTTGTCTGTTTATTTCCTAGAGAACTAAGGTTGAGTTTACCGAGAATTATCGAACGTTGTTTCGTAGAGACCGAGATCGGATATGTTATCCGAAAACCACTTTAATCCAACAAATGCATTCTAAGTGAAGACATTGTGAAAAGCATGGAATCAAAGGTGGAGATGTGAAGTGCAAGGGCTAATCGCTACTAATCCTGTTGGTGATTTCAAAAAGCATGTAGTAGGAATAATGCCTTTTATTTCATTCATATCCAAAACGAACTCGTATGGATGAATGCCATCAGCACATTGTCATTGGAGGGCAATGGGTATTCCAAGAGTAAATTTCTTGAAAGGTAATCATATCCTCAAGCCTCTCGATCGGGAAATGACTAAAACATGGCATGCAGCAGGGGTAAGTGGTTGCTTCCATTAGGGTATGTCATCTCTCTAGATTACCCTATTATTATGGATTGGTATGTGCATGAGAAATCTCTATTATGGTTGGAAGATCGGGAAGATGACATGTTCGGTATTACTAGCCAAGTGTAGGTCTGTTCTATATGGCACGGTACAAGATATTCTTGTCAGACCTGGGTGTAATGATCTAGAGATGTTCCCATCGGAGGTAGTTCCTTACATGGTAATGGTATGGAATCCATTTTCCAATACGTGCCTTTAAGGTCTTGGTTGTAGAGTTTAGTATGTTGGAATTTAATTAATGTACCAATTTTGGCCATTTTAATAAATATTTGTACTTAGACACTATTAAAATATCATAGGATTTTTATATAAAAGTGTTTTTGTTATCGTAAGGGAAAACCCCATCGTGTTTATGTGTGGCGTGGTCTTATGAGCTACCTTTGATTTTTAAAAGTTTTTGAAATGTAATAATCAAGTTATTTGAGTTTACTCACAGCTGACCCATATCTGACCTGGAGTTTTATTTTCTTTCCCTAAAACTCTTGGGTGCTCAAATTTTTATAAGCAGCCAAGTAGTCCAGGTTTTCTACGGATGCATTCTTGGAAGAGCTTGGAAGAGGAGGCTACATCGATAGATAGTTATGATTTGTTTCAGCTATATGTTATGAACTTTATGTCTGAGGTATAAGGATAGGCCGTTATAACTGTCCTAGCTTAGAATTGTATTAGTATTACTCTGATGTATCATTTTTGGAAATGACTTTGTGAAGTATTATATTGATTAATATATGTTATTCTGTTGCATTGTGAGATTCTACGTTTGTTCTTGTTCTTCTATCCTTTATCTCCTTCTTTCCCCTAACAATCCGCCTTTTTGTTCAATTTGAGTTGACATGTTTGGTTTATTGCCAGCTTAGAATGTACTGAAAAGCGAGTCGTTACACATACGCTTACATAGAATGCTCTTCTTGATTTGTGCCTTGATCTAAGGATTAATTTTGGAGTCCTTTAATACTCTTTGTTCCCTTAATTAAATACATTTACTTTATTTAATTTTCTTAGGAAAGTTTAATTCTTATTATCTGTTTATGTAACGAGTCGGATTTTGCTCGCTCGAAAATCAACATCCATACTTCAAATCGTACTCGAATGCCGTAGATTCGACCGTTCAAATCCGATTCGCCGGAGCTTATAACAACATCAAGTAAACAACACAGCGGAATGAAAAGAATAATGCATTGATATACAACACAGATACAATATCAGATACAACAGAGTGATACAATGAATATCAATATACATCAGAGATACAAGAAAATAGCAGCGGAAAGAAATATAGATAATGCTAACAACGGAACAAATAATTCTAAAATAGTCTTCAACGAAGAACTCCAAATCTGAACTCCATCTCCAAGAACCAATCCAGCAATAGCTCGAACTCCCCATAACAATACACCAAGCTAGGCAAGACTGGTGCGAACCAAAGACTGAACTAACTCCACATAATCCACTATATCTAACTATCTGAAAAACCCAACTCTAGACTGCTCGTGTGGAAAATAGTGAGCACCCAGAGTTTAGGAAAGGAACAATAAACTCCGAGTCAGTCATGGGACTGGTGTGAGTAACAAAAACAGTTTATCTTTAAAAAACAATCAACAAGAGAATTTTAAAGTAAATTCGCAATGCTTTTTGAAAATGAAACTACCATAAGACCCACCACACACACAATGCAAACGCAGACTTGGATGAGATTTCTTCTTATAATAGTCAAACATGCTTAATACGCAGAAAATTTCTTTGATATTATTATTATAAGTGCACGATGCAGAAAAGCATTTCGAAAGTAGAATATAAATCTTAGCCAACATACGACCATTATCGTATGCCTACTATAGCTACCATCTAAACAGTGGTGACCACCATAAGTAAATGGAAGGTTCTACAACTAATACCGTACAGGGTTTCGTATTGAAGATTGGATTTCCAACAAATGGTCAGGCCAAGGAACTTCCCATTGCCACATGAAAACGCCTCTGGATGGACGTCCCGAGAATCTAACCGGATCTCTGCCAACACAAGGCCGGGTTACCCCTAACTGGGTAACTACTGACACGAGTATGCCATCCCCCGGTTGTAACCAACCTTTATCCGGGATCCCGATAACCAACAACCACAAAGTAATAAATTTGCAGTAACAACATAGATTAAGTATCTGGGCTCCATACCATGATACCACCTCTATCCAGAAGGAAATGAACATACCCTAAAGGGGCGCTACCCCCTAATAACCTTGCCGCATCTTTCCTGTTTTGACCATTCCGGGGTGCGAGGCTCGACGAGGTCACGTCCACAAAGTTACGCTTTGGTACAAAGCCATACTTTGGGTCAACAAATGATCAAAGTAATGATCACGAAGATAAATGATCAAACAAACGATCATATCACAAATGATCAAACAATGATCATTACACAGCAACACTTAGCATGTCACATTACCAAATTGGGAATATATCGCTGATAACCTTCAACTACATAACCTCTGAGCTCGTATGTCTCAGAGAAGGGTGTTAAGCTAAAAGAATAAATTCTCCGCCACCAACAGAAATGTATTTGAAAGAAATCTGCTTTATATCTCAAGATGTAATGTCAGACACACAATCCATACAAGTCTGTTCTGGGTTCGAACAGAACCGAAGGCACTTCTAAAGAAGCCCTTGCAATCCGGATAATTCCTAATCACGTTCGGACTTCCCATCACATATGGAGTCTCTATACCGGGGACCAGTCGATGCAAAGACATTCGACGAGTTGTCCTTCCGTTTTCGAAAATATCCGGTCTTCATCACCGGTCTTCAAATGCTATCCATAACGACGTATCACATATTCGGAATGGGATATATGACACAAAGGTCCTCTCCCGGCTAAACAGAATAGTGAGCGCAATATTTAAAAACATATGGATATTGGGATTTCAATTAAGTCACAACTTATTACCCAAAACTTTTCTTCAAATGGTTTAACAAATTACCATTTCAAATCTTTAAACCAAAAAGATTTATTTCAAAAAGATCAATTCATAGATTTCCAGAACAATTTCATTTCGATAGGATTAACTCGTCAAATCTTTAAATCAAAGATTTAACTTATAGCTTTCAAACCGTTTCTATAACTTGGAAATCATTTTCATTTCAAACTAGAAATCTTTTTAACACAAATTGGAAGTTCATTACTTATGTGAAAGCTTTTATTATTTGAAAACAAACAGTTTTCGTTTCAGAAAAATCCAATTATATTTACCTGAGATAAAGTTCCTAATTCATATTCATATTCCCAAATTAATACATTTTAAAATGGTTCAACCCATATATAACTGGTATAACATTTTTAATCCCTAGTTTCAAATTATAGAATTCAGTTTAACATTTTGGAATTTAAATTTAAATCAAATTATTTAAATTTCAAACTTTATCAAGTTATTCAAAATAAATTTCATCTTTGAAATTTCATTTTCAAAAGTTTTTCACATTTAAACCCAATCTTATTTTCAAACCATTTGAATTTTAAAATTCAAATTTAAAACTATTTTCAAAAATCTGTGACTCAATCGATTTCCTCGTGAAATCCATATTGGTGTGTGTATAAGTGTGGTTCAGGGGTTTAACACAATAGTGCAACATCATTCAATCATCACAGATTAAAACACAGAAATATAGTTGGTAAGCGATATAAACTATAACGCTCATCTTCCATTCACAGATTCACAGATAGTATACAGATGTATCATCAATAAATGAATAAAATTATTCATAGCACAATTCACAGATTAAAATATCACAAATCAGATAGGATAACCAATTCAAGGCATTTCATACAATATAAACATTCATAAGTAATGCCAAGCATTTAATAATTATTTATAAGCAGGATTAATTTAATTGTTTAATCCTAATTTATTCAAGTTATTTCCAATTTAATTAATTACTTATGAATTTATTATCCAATTCTGATTTATTAATTCCAAATCATTTGATATAAATTAATTTAGCAACACTTTAATTAATTAAATTATTCTTAATCAATCTTATTAATTAAATTAACTTTTGAACCCATTTATATAATTAATTAACTTCTTAATTAATTATTTCAAGAAATTTACTCTTTAATTACTTACCATAAAGTAATTACACTTACACAATTTTAAAAATGGTTATCATTAATAAATTGATCTAATTAATTGTTAAATTTAATGACATTAATTAATTATTGAAATAATCTTAGTTAATGACCCTTATTAACTATTAATAATTCTTTTTAATTACCATTCTTAAGAAATAAATCTTAGATAAATTATTATTAGTTAAAATCAATTTATAATCCATTGATTTATCTCTACTTATGAATTAACCTAAATTATTAATTTATAAATTAAATAAATAAGTCATTCCTTTTAAATTCACATATTAAAAGAATATTTAATCATTTAACTTATCTAACATTAAATTTATAAAACTTAATTTTATTTCAAAATCTAGAATTTCAATTTCTAGAATTCCAAGGTATATTATACACTACTATATATAATATATTAACTTTAATTAATTTTCTTTAAAATTCTTAATTACCAATTAATTAAACACTTACTTATTTATTACTCAATCTTAAATTACTAATTTATAAATCTCAATCCACTTAGCTAATTTCAATTATCAATTTGTTGACATTCTTAATTACCTTGCAATATCATTTATCTTTAAAAATCATTTATCTTTCATTTTGAAAGTCTTCCTCCATAACTATAAATTAATTAGTTACCAACTTAAAGCTAAATGTAAATTAAAGTCAAACCAATTAAAATACTAATTAAGCCTAATACTTAACTGTTAAATTTACAAATACTCAGACTAGTTGTAAAATAATTTAAAAACTAAATTTGATTTGGCTTAACAACTTAAACCCAACCCGAGAAAACCCACTGAGAAACAACCCACACAAACAAGACAGGTTATCAACCTGTAGCCAACCAAACAAGCCCAAACCCGAGTGCATTATCTTCTTCCCAAACTCCTCACTGATACACGTTGATACGTGTGCATATGCACCAGCGTTCGCCACCTCTCCGACCATCACCGTTGCCACTCGCAAGTCTTCGCCGACCACCTCGACCAAATCGACCACCCAGAGACCACATCGAACCCCAAAATCAAAAACGAGGATTTGACGAACCCTATCTGGAATAACTCGATCGCCAAACCTATCTCGTCCAGGCACTTCAGATCACCGGCACTTCTGAAACTCCAGCCATGTCTTCATCAACTCGACAGCCACCATTACCCCAAAACTCGAGCAGCTCGATGCTCGATCGAAGACGAATGAATCGAAAAACAACCCCACGCTAAAACTAGGTTAAAAATTTTCAAAACCCTACCGCCGCTTCCACGTCGAACTGGAGCAACTCCAGCTATTTTTCCCAACACCTCCGGAGGCTCCTTCACCCCCACGCAAAACCCCGAGCATGCCGGTCCACTTGATCACCCAAGAAACGACCATAACCCATTTTTGTTCAACTCAAAATTTCTCATTCAATACTTAACAAAAAAAATGTGAATTTAGTTTTAAAAATCCTAATTTCAGATGAGAATTCAAGTTATAAACCTGAATTTATATTTTTAAGATGTTCGAAATCATCACTTATTTTCAACCCTTAACCGTTCTTAAGTTTTAGAGCAGACTCTAATTCATTTAACTTAAAATTCAAGTTTAAAATTTTACTTTATAATCAAACAAACATAACTTGTTAGGATACTAAGTCCTAATTTCCAATGGATCAAGCAGAAAAGGTTTTCTCTGAGTAAATCCTGAGCTTGAAATTGAAACAAAGGTGTTCTACAGGTTTTGTTTTCAGCATGCATTCAATCATACAGGTATCTCTTCCATATATATATATACTCATATCAAACATAAATCAAGCAATCAGTTATATAAAAAAAAGACTTAAGCTTTTTAACATGAAGTTACTCACCTTAGTTAACAAAGAACACTACAGGCTTTTCTTTTATTTTCCTGGAACTGTAAATTTGAAATTTTGCTTTGCTAATGAAGTTGAACTCTTTGCATGCTTGATACTTATTACAGCTTTGAAAATGTTTGAAGAATTTGAGAAAATGTTTACAAGTATGCTCAGCCTTGTGAACGAAAGCTGTACACATATAGAAAGAAAGAGGTGTGCAGGTACAAGATTTTCTTTTATTTGGTCAGGGATATTTCTTTCTTATGGAGGCTGAGGTGATTTCTTTGCCTGTACTAGAGATGATGGCATTAAATGCCTTGGTCTCTTTTCAAGTTTACATATACCATTTCTTTATTTTTGCATGTGAAATCTTGCTTATTTTATTTTCCTGTACTTTTCTTGCTTGTCTCGGCTGATGGATATAAGGTAGTGTACTAGAGATATTAATTACACTTGTACAAATATATATTTTATAATTTCCCTACTCTAGTTCGGCTGTACATGTTTTTGAGATAACATGATGGCTACTTTTACAAGCTTCTATACTCTTATATATATTTGTATTTCTTTTGAATTTGTCTTGTATTCTCTTTCCTTTTACTTTGCTTTTAGTTTTATATTCTTTTAGCTAGCTTTGTATTTGAGCTTTGTTCATTCTTGCATATTTATTTTACTTTGTTTCATATAAGTGTTGTTTCTTTTCTTTTTCTTATGGCTTAATAACATAAATAAATTTCTATTTTATTATGTTTATTTCTTTTATTTTATTTGTGTTCATAACTTATTGCTTCTACTTTAGGTACATTTTATTGCCTACAAATATTTTATTACTTTGTATATTCTAGATAATGTGTTGTTTTAAATTTAGCAAATTTGCTTATTTTATTTTAAAGACTTCATTTTGAATTTTCAAATCAATTTATCAATAAATTTCACCATTCTAGATCAAAAATAAATTAAATTATCGATTTAAAATAAATTAAAATTCGGAATCGTTACAGTTTACATATGATAACTATTCAAGTTGCAATATAATTACACAACCCATATTGAATAAAAAGTTGACTTTTAACAAAAAAAAATTCTAGTCACGTTTTCAGTATTTATCCAAAGTATATATTTTTATAAACAAATTGAAAAAATAATTTTTATAACATTAATTAGTAACCAAATAGTGTCTAATAAGGTTACAAAACCATATTTAATCATATTAAATCCTAGATTTGGATATTTAAATACGAAATGTTTGAAATTCCAGGTTGTTACACTCAATGCACTTAAAAATCTCGAACTAAAAACAAGGTTGTGCTGTTTGGCATTCTATATGTTATACCCCTATTTCAAACATAATGGAACTAGTATAAGACCCAATTTGATCATATACAGAAGATAGCTTTTCAAACCCAATTATATTAATTTAAACTCCTTTTATTAATTTCTATATGTTTCGGACTCGCATGACTAAAATGATACGCTCAGTCGCCATAAAATTCATGACATGCTATAATTTGGTATTGCGAATCCAACGAAACTGGTTTCGTCCAATTCCGAGATAGTGTCCCGGAAGGCTATTTTCACACGTTAATCTAAAATGAACTATTTTAAAAACCAAATTAATCAATTTTAAATTCAAATTAAAATTTTATTATTACCATTCTTAATCAGCAGAACTTAAATAAGTTTTGAAACCATTTTTAACCAAATTGAATCCAAGACTTAATTACTTATACAATTCATATAAATTTTATTCACCATTCTCATATTCAATTGAATTACTGTATTTAAAATTTAAGCTGTTTTCTTATAAAATCAACTTCTCCATATTTAAATCAATTAAATATTCCAAGTTCGAATGATTGAAATTTCAGGGTCGTTAAATCCTCTCCTTAAATAAATTTCGTCCTCGAAATTAGCGTGCTAAGAAATACGTACCAAACCCATTAACTTTTTAAAACCCGTCAGTTAAAACTTGTTATCACAATTTCTGAAGTCTTTAATTTCATTCATAGTTACTAACTAACACCATTTTAAGTTATAACATAAACATCAACTTTTAGTTAACAATTTTTTTCCAAAATTCTCAAAAATATTCTTATGCCTTAAATTTACAGAAAATTTCGCCGGTGTCCCCTTTGTGCGGCTCGATCGAAAAAATTTACAATGTATATTCAATCACAAATATATATATATATATATATATCATCTTCGAGGGTGAGGCAACCTATTAGGAAGACAAATAAAAATACGATATTTCATTCGAGATATGTAGCTTTTATTTATATTAGCAAGCATATACAACCAATATAATGCGAAAGTGAGGCCCAAATACGAAGCATACACCATCCACACCTACTAATCACTCAGCGACCAATGAGGACATGTATATAGAAAGTAACATCACTATAAAATATAGTATACAATGGTTATATGCAACTGTAGGAAATATAACAAGAGAAATATCAAACAAATAATATCCATCCAATTAATTTATAACCGTATCAATTTACATTTCCTAAGGTCTACATTATATTTATACTCTTTCGTTTCTTGTTAACATTCAACTGATTCATGTTCAATTTATATACATTCAATTACTCACATTCAATTATTACTTAGTACATTCCTTCATTGTTAATATTATTTATGAACCATTCCATACAACAACTACTTATGTTCATTAAACATTTTATACACCAATAACGTTTATTATCACTTCAATACTTAAGCCCATATTCAATTATATCATACCACATCCCAAAACATATTCAATTCATTTTACAACTTAAGTTGAATTTCATTTTACAACTCAAGTTCATATTTCACTAATTTATTCCATTAGTTCATTTCATTAATTCATTAATTTCATTTAACTTATTTCATTATTTCACTTCATTTACCTTTTCGAGTTAATTTCCTTTTCAAAATCCATTTTATTTAACTTAACTTAAGTTAAGTCCCATTTCAAATTTCAATTTATACTTACCTTACTTAACATTTATTTTCAACAAATTTTAAAATTTTGTCTCAACTTACTACTTATTAAAATTATATAGGTTATAAAATTTAATTTCTTATATTTATCCAATTATAATTGGATTTTAATAGCAAAAATTATTTCCCTAAAACACAACTTAAGTGATAGCAATTCATCACTTAGAAACTCGAGAACGAATGTCGATGATGCTACAGTCATGACTAGAACTATTTTCCACCAATAGTAGTGGGTCAATAATTAGTATTATTCCAAAACTTTGAAAATAATTTTAAAAAACAATGGATTTTAAATTCTCAAATTTTTTATTTGAAGTCCATTTTATTTACAAACCATATTTATAAATATATTTATACAATTTCATTTCCTTTCCATTTTATAAATCACATTTATAATTCACATTCATATAATCTCACTTCTTATGTAATATCATTTCACAAATGTTGATTATTTTAATCATAATTAATACTCTATAATTCATATTTATAAATTTACTTTCTTATATAACTCATTCTACAAATGTTTATCTTTGTTTAGATTATAATAATCATAACTTTTAGAAGAACAACAAATGATAATAATCAAATATTATCATTCCCTAATAACCAAACGTACCATATATACTACAATGATTTATGAAATATTATCCCTTCATAAATACTATCTTGCTAAAATTATTTCAATTACCAATTCTCAAAACAATACTATCCATGTTATTAGAAAACACAAAGTCAAAACAATCTTTTTTATTTATTGAAGTCTTGTTTTGTTGCTCAGGCGTATGAAGTTCCTCTTCGGCTGCTGAGGCGATATCCTGTTATGCTGCTCAGGTCCCTGTTCGACTACTCAGGGGTTGTATAGACCTGTTCCTTCGGTTAAGTGAGGTTTGTTGTTTTAATGAAATTATAGAAGGAGTCTGGGACTGAACGTAGGATGGTGCTTCGAACCAGTATAAAAATTCCTGGTGTCATTTTACTTTACTGCTTTTATATTCTGCATTATTTACCATATAACATCACTATACTCTTTATTATTATATATTCATATTACAGGATCTATAACACACTCTCATTTGGTATCAATGCAAGGTCATCATATAATCGTAACACAGTTATCTGATAATCTAATATTATGGAAACTAACACTAGTACTAGCATTAACACTAGCTTAATTGAAGGACAATCCACTGCACGTCCACCACTATTCAATGTCATGAATTATAACTATTGGGCCACACGAATGAGAATATATATGTAAGAAAATGGTTTTGATTCATGGAATATAACTCAGATAGAATATATTATTCCTATTGAAGAGTATTCTACGTGGTCAAATACACAGAAACTAAATGCCACAGCTAATGCAAAAGCCATGAATATGTTGTTTTGTATTTAGATAAAAATGAGTTTAAACGTGTTAGCATGCGCAATACTGCATATGAAATATGGCGTACACTCAAAGTTACATGCGAAGGAACCAACAAGGTCAAACAAAACAAAATATCCATGCTCAAAAGTTAGTTTCAAAACTTTAGAATGAAAGAAAATGAATCTATAAATGATATGTACTCAAGATTTCAAGATATCTATAATTCATTAGTAAGACTAGGAGAAAAATATTCAGACTTTGATATCGTATCCAAAATCCTTAACTCTTTAACGGAAGAATGGGAAAGAAACATTCTCGCTATTGAAGAAGTGAACGATATTTCCAAAATAACTCTGGAAGATTTAATAGGAAATCTAATGTCCTATGAAGTAAATTTGCAAGCTAAACGAGTTCAAGCCCAAGATAAAAAGAATATAGCATTCGATGCTGAACAAGAGGAATCAGATTCAGGTAAAGAAGATCTAGCCTTTATGGCCACAGACTTCAAGAAAATTTTGAAATATAGAAAAGGAAACAGAAATAATGGCAAGAGAAGCTCAAATAGCAATAATCCACCGTCTTCAGCGATTATGGAGTGCTTAACTGTCACAAAAAGGGGAATATACAAAAGCACTGTCCAGATCAAAAGAAACAATATCGAAATAAAAGGAAAGAAAAATTCAGAAGAAAAGCCTTTTCAGTTACATAGAATGATTCAGATCCCTCCTCTTCTTCTGAAAGTGAGAGTGACAGCGATAAAGAACAAGCCAACGTATATTTTATGGCCAAAGATAATGGGGTTAATGATTTAACTTTTGATGATATGATAGAGATAAATTCTGAATCATTAGATACTTTAAAAGTCTCAAAAGAAAAAATAAAGAGGCTGTAGAAAATTAGAAAAAAGCAGAATTCGAAAGAGATATTCTTAAAGACGAGAAGAAAATATTGGAAGAAGAACTTGAAAAAACTCAACAATCTCTTTCAAATGTTGATTCTCAACTTATTTTATTAAGTCAAGAAATTGAGACTCAAAAAGAAAAGAATGATGTTCATATTTCTGAAAATCATGTTTTAAAAACTAATATTAAAATGGTAGAACTAGAAAATTCAAGTCTAAAGATCAAATTAGAGGGAATCACTGAAAACGTTTCAAATTTTAATTAAGGAAGAGAAAATTTATCTAGAATTATTGAGAATTCACAATCTGTTAACAATAAAAATAGTTTAGGTTATAAGAAGAAAGTGAAGAATTCACAATCTAGTAATTTAAACAAAGTTAAGTATAATAAAACATCCACATCTTCAAAAAGACTAGTTTCTAAAACTACAAAATTTACTGGTACGTTAAACTAATAACAAGTTAATAAGGAAAAAGTATATTAGTTCATTCATAGAAAATGTTCATAATAATAAAAATTATATTTATAAAAGGGATACTAAACCCACTTGGGTTTGGTTTCCTAAGACCTAACTCTTAGGACCCTATAAAAAAAGTGGGTACCAATTCTATCTCATATTTTTTGTAGGTCCACTCAAGAAAAGAGGAAAATGATACTCGACAGTGGTCGTTCACAATGCATGACAGGAGACAAAGATACGCTGATAAATATTACATACTCAAATGAAGGTTTTTTCACTTTTGGAGATAATTTAAAAGGCTATATCATCGGCAAAGGCTATATCACTTTTGGAGATTATTCAAAGGGCTATATCATCGGCAAAGGCTATATCACTTTTGGAGATTATTAATTAAGAATCTAAAATATAATATGTTAAGTATAAGTCAATTATGCGACAGAGGTTTTAAAATATTCTTCTCTGAAAATAAATGTAGTATTTTTGATCAAAATCAAAATCTTATTTTCGAAAGAAATAAAAATAAAAACATTTACGTTTTGAATATGAAAGTTAATCATAACTCTGACATGTGTTTAATAGCTAAAGATAATGATCCGTGGATATGGCACAAACGATTCTGTCATATAAATTTAAAAATATAAATAAAATTTATAAAAAAATTTCATAAAAAGATTACCGAAGATGAATTTTAATGTTAATAAATTATGTGACTCGTGTCAATTTGGTAAATTAACTAAATCCTCGTTTAAATCTAAGAAAGTCATTTTGATATTACAACCGCTTGAATTACTTCATATGGATTTATTTGGACTACCCAAATTCAATCCGTAAATCACAATAAATACGTATTTCTAATAGTTGGTGATTTTTCTAGATATACATTGTAAAAATAAAAGTGATACTTTTGAAAATTTCAAAACATTTGTTAAACGAATTCAAAATTTAAAAGATACTAGAATTAAAAATATTAGAAGTGATCACAGAGGTGAATTTGAAAACGAATAGTTTGATAATTATTGTAAAAAGAAAGGAATATTTCATAATTTTTCGTTTTCTAGAACTCCACAAAAAAATAGAGTTGTAGAAAGAAAGAATCAAACTCTACAAGAATGTGGAAGAACTTTACTAAATGAAAGCACGTTACCAAAACATTTTTGGGTAGAAGCTATTGCAGCTGTTTGTTATGTATTATATCGTGTTTCTATTAGACCTTTCATCAAGAATATAATTTACGAACTTTTTAGCAGTAGAAAACCAAACATATCTTATTTTAAAATATTTGGACCAAAATGTTTTATATTAAATACCAAAGATCAGCTTGGCAAATTCGATTCAAAATGTAACAAAGGTATGTTTCTTGATATTCAAATCAAAGTAAAGCTTATCGAATTTTTAATAAAAGTACTAATACTATAGAAGAGTCACTTCATATATCTTTTGATGAGAACTCTAAACTTATTTTAAAAACAAATAATGCAATGATTTTCTTAATAATAAATTGAACAATTCAAGAGATGATGAAGATATTATTTATAATTCTAGAGAAGATGAAAACATTGTTAATAATTTAGAAAATAGAAATATTACTAATACAATAAGATCTCCTCGAAGAATCTTACGAAATCATCCTATAGAAAATATAATTGGAGAAATAAATTCAAATGTTCGAACTAGGAATCAACTAAATTTAATGGGTAATGTAGATTTTCTCTCTACTATAGAACCTAAAAATACTAAGGAAGCATCATCCGAAGAAAATTGGATTATTGCTATGCAATAAAAACTAAATTAGTTTGAATGAATTGAAGTTTGGAAAGTAGTACCAGACCAACCGATCAAACTGTTACAGGAACTAAATGGGTTTATAAAAATAAAGCAGACGAATTAGGAAATATAACTAGAAATAAAGCGAGACTAGTAGCATAAGGATATAACCAGGAAGAAGGTATAGACTACGAAGAAACATTTGCTCCGCTCACTAAACTAGAAGCAATATGAATCTTATTGGCATACGCATGTTTTAATAACTTTAAACTCAATCAAATGGATGTTAAAAGTGCATTTTTAAATGGTTGTATTGAAGAAAATGTGTATGTTGAACAACCTCCTTTATTTATTCATGAAAAATACTAGATCATGTCTATAAACTTAAGAAAGCTTTATATGGTTTAAACAAGCACCACATGCTTGGTATGAACGCCTTAAAAGCTATTTAATTGACTCAGGATTCGAAATAGGAAAACTAGATCAAACTTTATTTATAAAACATTCTAAAAATGATATTTTGATAGTTCAAATATATGTAGACGACATTATACTTGGCTCAGCTAATAAAAAATCATGTAATGAATTTTCTGAAATAATGACTAGAGAATTTGAAATGTCTCATATGGGAGAATTAACGTATTTTCTAGGTCTTCAAATAAAACAAGTTTCAAATGGAATATTTATTAACAAGAAAAATACTGTAATAATCTTATCAAACGTTTCGAAATGGAAAACACTTCTGCCAAACCAACACCTATGAGCACAACAGCATATCTTGATAAAGATGAAAATGGAAAAAGTGTAGACCAAAAACTATATCGTAGTATGATAGGATCACTACTTTATCTAATAGTAAGTGGATCAGATATTATGATGAGTGTATGTCATGTGCATGATTTCAAGCTGACCCAAAAGAATCACATTTATGAGCCATAAAACGAATACCACATTATCTTAATAAAACTACAGATTTTGGACTTTTCTATCCAAAAGAGTGCTCGTTCGAGTTAGTGTCATACATCGATGATGTTTTCGAAGGATCACGAACAGATAGAAAAAGTACAAGCGGTACTTGTCACTTCATTTGTAAATCATTAATATCATGGTTTAGCAAGAAAAACTGTGTCTCACTGTCAACTTGTGAAGCAGAATATATTTCTGCGGTACTAGCTTGCGCACAAGAAAGTTTTATGCAACAGACACTTAAAGATTTCGGAGTCAATCTATCAAAATCAATAATTTACTGCGATAATTCTAGTGTAATAAATCTATGCAAAAATCCAGTAAACCACTCAAGAACTAAACATATAGATATTAGATATCACTTTTCACGCGATAATATAGGTGATAAATTTGGACTACGTTCCATCAAAATATCAATTAGCTGATATTTTTATTAAACCACTGTTAGAAAATACTTTTGTAAAATTACATTATGAACTCGCGATAATATAGGTCAACTAAAGATATATAAATAATAAAATATGAAACTTTAACTAAAAATTCAAAAACAAATTTTTTTTAATAAAAATAATATTTCTAACCATGCTGAGACTCGAACCTATGAACTTTTGTGAATAGCCTAGATGTCTTAACCACCTAAGCTATTGATTATTTCTTTTACAGTCTTGGTCAAGGACTCTATTATATGGTGATAACTATACACTAAATTATGTATAACACTTATCTTTATAAATATACTTTAATTCTTTTATGCATATTACATTTACATAAGCTAAATCAAATAACCAAAAACCAACGAAATAGCACATTTTTCCTAACTAACAACCCTTTTATATAGCTAAATTTAAGACAAGCCATCCACTTCAACCTTCTTTTTCTCAGCATTAGGCTATAAATAGATTTGTCTATTCTATGTTATTCATACAATCAAACTAAAATACAAGCTAATTTTCAAGATGTCAACTTCTTAATCAACTGATTCCATTGAAATTCCAGCCTCTACCGATTCACCAAAAACTCCCGTCCGTCATACTACACCATCTTCTACATATCATGATCATACCGGATATACTTCGGGGAAAAAGAATGGGAAGAAGATGATTGACGTATCTCCAAAAACTAAAAAAAAATAGATGATTTGCATCACTATCAACAAGAATCACTAATGCTTCAACGTGAAATATACTACGACCGAAAGATCAACTCAACACGTCTAGGAATTATCGAGCACATTGCTATGAAGTTTTGCGGTGCTTCATCACATCCAATAGATAAACATGCTATTCCGCCTATTCGACGATCTTCTACTTCATCCCCGCCACGACCACTGGTCTTACCAAATTCCTGGGATCGAAATGAAGCATCGAATGCTTGTCGCAAACAACTACAGGGTTACAAAACTCCTAGCCCTTTAAAATAAACGTAGTTGTTATTATTTGTTTATTTTTTTTCAAATAATTCTACTAAAGTATGTACAATTTGTTTATGGAATAATTCATTTCTTCTACCCTATATTATCAACACTTATACTAGTTATAATATTAAAAATAAACTTACAATGTTCATAAGTATGAAAATATAATAAAAATTACTCCATAAAAATTGATTGTAGAAATTCACCCATGCCAGTCGACTGAACCAGGAGTCCAGTCGACCGACACAGAAGTAATTTTTTTAAAAAACGCAGGTTCAGTCGACAACCATAGTGGCTCAATCGACTGGACCAGAAGCTAAAAAAATATATATTCTAGATTCAGTCAACTGAATCAGGAATTCAGTCGAGTGAACCAGAAGGTCGAAAATTTCGAATTTCAGATTCAGTCGACTGAACCACTGACTCAGTCGACTGATTCGTGAAACGGAGCAAAATTACTGCTCCTACTCACTCTTCACCTTTTAAGCATCACCTTCCCCTTCCCTCTCCTCATCAAAACCCTAGCTCTTTTAAAACTCAATCTTTTAACCTCCAAATAATCAAATTAATAGCTCCTAAGAGGAAAGGACAAACATCTTCATCCTCTCAACCTCCTTCAAATGAGCAAATTCAACAATGGCTATTCGATGGTACCGCAATTAGGAGATGGAGGAGAATGCAAGATTCTCACATCATTGAAGGTCCGTTTGTAAAGTTTGCTGATTTTTCTTCATACCATATACAAGAATTGGCTCGTAGGAGCAATTTGTAATCTTTATTCAATATTGACGACAATAAGCACAAAATTAATCAAACAATGGTCAAACAATTCTATGCAAATCTTAACTTGGTCACCAAACCGTTCAAAATCAAGAAGATTTTGTATGGAGTCTAGTTTGTAGAAAACCCGTCCCTTTCTCCTTAGATCGAATGGCTCACATTTTTTGATCTGAAAATGATGGTATAGAATTGAGCAATGTTGATTATGATATAGTCATTTGTGGCCATATAAGTCATTTATTTTTAGAAGACGACATGCACCAGCTCAAGTCCATGTCCTTAAGACCAAAAGCAAGAATTATACACTGTGCGTTAATGAAAACCATATTTCCACAAATCAAGAATTATGAACTTGTTTATGATCATAACTTTAAAGCCTTGTACGCTGTCTTCGAAAACATTAAAGTCAATTGGCTAAGATTAATTCTTGATGAATTCTTAAGCTTCAACAATGGTTGAATGAATGTCATCTACTATGGTGAGTATATTATGCGACTGCTAAAGGCATGTAAGATTCCAGAACCTGACTTGTCGGTTTCTATCGTTGGGTATTTAAACTCTTGTAATTTAGCATTAATGAAGCTACCGGTTCTCGACCACCTCCTATCATTACTTTCGAAGAATGGACTCAGCGACAATTATCTCAAGATCAACCACAACAACATGGCGAAGCATATCATGGTCCATCTCACCAAAGATCAACTAGTCGCCAACAAGACGAATTTTGATTCTTAATCCGGGCCTTCCTCCACATGAGTCAAGTTCTATGATATGCCGTAACCAATAAATTCTTAAATCCCATATCAGTAAATTTGATAAAAAGCTTGATTAGTTTAAAGGATTTTTTACGAAGTTATGGAAAGCTATCTCATGTTCAACCGACACTTCCATGGCTACACTAGGCGATCCAGGTAAGCAACCCATCTTTACTTGGTCTTCCTCTTCCGATGATCAAGTAAGTAGTAGCGACGATGATGGAGGCGATAGTTGTGGTCAAATATTGCATGATGACAGAGGTAAGCAAAGGATGGCATAAGTTGTTATTTTATATTATGCAAACATTAGTCTCTAATTTATGGCTTGTATTAAATAGTCACTCTTTTTTGTACTATTTCAAGACTCTTGTTTTTTGGTATTTTAATATATGGATGATCGTTTCCTTCATAATATCTATGACACTATGGCTTCATACTTTAATATTCCTTGTTCCCTTTTGTCGATGACAAAGGAGGAGAAACATTACTACTAACATTAAGAATACAGGATATAGAGTGTCAAAAATTCAGGGGAGTAAGTATTTGTATTATATATACAGTTGAAATCTATATCTATTTACAGGTTGTCATCAATCTAAAAGGAGGAGAATGTTGACACTTGGTTTTGAATAATGATACAAAGCTATCACTACGGCATACAGATTTGGCGACTGCTATGACAAAAGAGAATATATATTACAAGGAGACAAGAATTCAAAATCGGTGCATTAATTATATTTTTTGAGTCTTAGGTCAATTTTTGTTAAACTCTCTCCTCATCTACGTATATATTAGCTTATATATTTAACCGTCTTATTTCCAAATAATTTATACATATATAAGAAAATAATATAGATATATTATACTATAAGTGTTTAAACTATATATATTATATTATAAAAGTGTTTAAAGTTATATATATTATCATACCTGTGTAAACTGTGCAAATTGCACAGATATTGCCAGGTCAGTCAACTGACCTAGAGGCTCAGTCGACAGACCAAGAAATTTCTGTGCAAAATGCACAGATGCATAGATATACAAATATATATTTAAAAATTCGTTTGAACATTCGACTGACCCAGAGGTTCAGTTGATTGAAATTCTACAACAACTTTTTAAAAAAGACACGACTATTTATGAAGAGTTACGAACCTCTACGAAAAGATTTGGACGCAACGCTTCAATCGAAACTCTCTATCAATAGTCACTGCTTTCTAACCTCTATAAATACATACTCTACCTTGATTCCAAATCATCGAATTTTCTTATCTAACTCTCTTGAATATATTTGCAATTATACTCTCAATTATTCTACATTAAAGCAATATTATACTTTTCTATTCTTCATAAACTTCAAATATATATATATATATATATATATATTTATATTCGAGCAGAAGATTATAGGAAGGGTGTACTACAAGTGACAAATCCATGTTATCAGAACACACAAAGTCAAAACAATCTTTTGTATTTTTTGAAGTCCTGTTCAGCTGCTCAGGCGTGTGAAGTATTCTTCGGCTGCTGAGGCGAAATCCTATTCTACTGCTCAGGTCCCTATTCGGCTGCTCAGGGGTTGTATAGACCTATTCCTCCGGGTTAACTGAGGGTTGCTGTTTTATTGAAATTCTAGAAGGAGTCTTGGACTGGACGTAGGACGGTGCTCCGAATCAGTATAAAAATTCCTTGTGTCATTTTACTTTACTGCTTTTATATTCCGCATTATTTACCATATAACTATCATCATTATACTCTGTATTATTGTATATCCATATTACACGATCCATAGCACTCTTTCAGGTCTGACCCAAGCATTATAATAGAATAACACCCAAATTTATCTAGAAAACTAGTGTTAGAGAACATACCTAACTAGATTTTTAAAGTTTTAACTTTTAAAATCAAAAGTATTTCGTAAGACCACGTCGTACATAAACAAGAAGAGGTTTTTACCTTATAATAACCAAACCATTTCATATGAAATTCACTGATATTATAATAATGTCTAAGATATGAATACTTATTAATCATAACTGGAATTGTTACATTGATTAAATTTCAGCATAATAGGTTTACAACTAAAAACATAAAGGCTCATATTGGACAATGGATTCTATACAATGACTAGGCTGCTGGGGTATTGCTCATCATGGTGCATCTCAAGATAAAATAAAATTAAGACCGAACCTATCAATTCCTGCCAACACAGAACTGGCTTTGCCTTTACTGGATAGTACCAAATATGATCATTGCACCATTAATGGGCCAAAAAGCATACAAATGAAAAGCATACAAATGAGAGATAATATCTACTCTAGATAGGGATGATCATACCTCACCTGGGTGCAACCCAATTGGCCCTGCTGTATTTCCTCTGTTTTATTCATTCCCGGATGATGAGGCTTAGGCTATGTTTTACCTTTTATATAGCACTTCCCACTTGGAATGCTAACACTTCCTCCAGTAAACAATGCAATGCCAACATTCATCCATACAAGTTTGTTCTAGGACTGAAACACAAGAGAGCTCTATCTTCAATCACAACATCTTCAAGCTATCTCCATTTCGAAACACCTAAGTTGGGTTAAAGTGGTTTTTGGATAAAATATCCAATCTCGATCTCTTCAAAAGAACATTCAAAAATTTCCATTAAACTCAACCTCGGTTCTTTAGGAAATAAATAGTCAAGATAGAGCGAAGATTACCTCCTAACAATTAATGGACGATTTCCTTATCTTTTGTCCTAGGAGAATGAAACGAGATTTGTATGCAAAGTACAGCATCATCGGAGATGATTATGTACTTTGCTTGCAACATCCCCAGCTTGAGGCAAAAAATAATGGCTACACATGTTGCAATATTCTATAAATATTATTTCTTTGTGAGCAAAAGAGGTAATGTTAGATACATTGATATAAAGAAACACATGGATATGGAAAAAAAATTAAAACCGTTAAACAAAATTATCATTCCATTTCAATCATATTTTAAATTCATTACATCATCCCAAATACGAGAACCATATTAAAAGAAAATACAATTATTACAAAATATGCTCAGAGCGACATATGAAGATGTCCCTTGGATGATCAATATCTATACATAGGCAATTAAAAATCTTTGCCTTTAAATAAAGACACAGCGGAATCAAATAGAAAGGAACTTCTATTAGCTAGCTTGCTTACACGTCTCCGGATGCTTATTCGTCTAAAGGAAAACCTGGAAACCTCAACTCTTAAACTACTCCAAATTAATTGAGCACCCAAGAGTTTAAGGGGAAAACATAAACTTCAAGCCGAACATAAATCCTAGTATGAGTAATAACCCACCATCTCGAAGCATTTAAATATCTAGTGGGACGATACCGCTTTGCAGAACATGTTTTCCCTCATCGGTATCTTACCAAAAAATATAATAACCACACACTATGCACCTTCTTCGCAATGGTTAAAACATAACAAGTTAAAATATCATGATATTATGAAAACAAGCAATTTATTCTAGATTTCCCATCCCTATTGATCATACTATCTATCTCAGTTATAGTTTGTGTGGTCACTACTAACTAATTAGTTTTCATGGGCAGACATATAACCTATTCAAAGCTTATGGACTACCTATCCAGTCCTATAGTTTTCGTAGGATCTCTAAGAACCTTTTAGTTTTCATTGGATGACCAATAACCTTTCTAAACTATTATGGGCTGTCTTTCCAGTTTCATAATTTTCATGGGATCTCTAGTAACCTATCAGCCCCTGCTAATAAATTCATTCAATTACTTCATGGGTTCTCCTTGAGCCTATTGGTACCTCTATTAACTTCATTCATATCATAGTATTCATGGGTTGACTATGAACCTATGGACTTTTGTCAATAACTTTATCCGGATATAGTTTTCATGGGATCACTATAAACCTATTGGCCCCTACCAGTAACTCTTTCCAAACATAGTTTTCATTGGTTTAATATGAACCTGTCTAATTTGACAACTTCTTTGATAATCTTTGGGCATACTATGCTCAGGTCTACCTGACCTCTTGGATGCAACTCTACTCATACATGAGTTAACTCAATTTGCATTCACTATTGGGTCAACTTAGCTAGCTATTTTGCAATCTTTCTCCCCAAAATACAATTATGTGTTTTTTTTATAAAGTGAATATGTCAATATAAGAAGCACACATAATTGATCATAACATATAAAACTTGGTTAATACCTTTAACCCATTATTTTTATCAAGGAAAGCTTCTTCAAAAACTCTGAAATTGAAAGCTATTTCAAGATCTTTTAAAATGGTATAAGTTCTCCTTTAAAATTGAGATGGGGTCCTTTGTTTTGAAATCTAAGGCTTTCGAAACGTTAGACCTATACATTTGAAACCATCAAAAGATTTCTTTCGAAAGTATTAAAGCATATCTTTTCAAATTATAGAAGCATATGTTAGAAACCATTTGAAAGTACATCTTTCAAAACCATTGGGTTTAAGCTTAAATATAATTTTTTGGTCAAAGTAAACATAAGCGAAAGTAACCCTTTCGAAACCAATAATCTTCAATTAAAAGAACATGGGGAAAATAGATGGCTTCAGAATCATCCTTTCAAAACCATTAGTCTTTAAGTAAAACAATTGAAAGGATAGCTTCAAAACAATCTTTCGAAGCCATTGCCTTCAAAACATTTGGTATAACTAACTACTAGAGCCCTTTTAAAAGCATTGGAAAGCGAAGTTTGTCTTTATGAAACAATAGCTTACCTTTCGAGCCCATTGAAAACTTCAACCTATTCGAAAGGTATGAAGACGACAGTAAGGTTTCGACTTAGTTCAAAACAAACCTTTCGAAAGCTCCATTTTAAAACATAATAACTTTGAAATAAAAAGGCTTGGTTTCGACTCTATACTTCCTCTTTTCTCCAATCCAATACGTTCCAAAGCATTGATACCATGTGTATTGGTTTTGACTTTGTTTAAGGAGGAAGTATGAGGTCGAAAGGTGGCAAATGGAAGTGGCAAAGCAGTAAATTGAAGCAAAACTATTTTGTTGAATGCTTTTCAACTAACTTTCCTCTTTTGTAAAAATACAATTAGTTCCCATAACCTTTACAAAAATCTAATCTATAGGCTGCCAAATTCTTCTAGCAGTAATTAAAAATAATTAGCAAAGAAGCATTTCCCTTTAAAAATTAAGGCACTAATTCCTCCAACTTAATTAATTTAATTTCCATAGAAAATTACTTAGGAAAAATCTCTAAAATGCATCATAATGTACTTTTAATATGTTATCTAACATATATAAATTTCAGACCCAAAATCCTTTATATAATAGCCAAAATAAATTTTTAAACCAATTATTTATTTCTTTCTTCGAAAATTCATAATAAATTATACATAGGTTGGATAATTATGAAAATTTAAACCCATCTTCAAAATAATGTTTTACATAAAATTTTAAGTCCTCGTGGCATTTGAAACCCAATATATAGGATTTAAGCCTTAAAATCGAATCAAACATTTATCAAACAAAGTTGTTTGAATCAAACATGACATGCAATCTAAGCTATCATCACTAAAACCATCAAAACGGGTTAAAATATAAAAACTAAAATGCTATTTAAAAAGAATATGAGAGGTTTTTGATTTTTATTCATGTTGCTTTAGATAAGGTACTTGAGATTTGATCTTGCTTAATCCTCCTTGCTTGATTCTTTAACTTTTTATTTGATTTTCCCCCTTACGTTATGGTCAGCTTTGAGCTACCCTTTGCTTATGTTTTCAAGTTATGAACATATGAAAATGATAATGAAATAAGGGCCTAGGTGTTATGGGTTTATGGTGGTATTTCCTTTATACCGTTGAATTATTCTCTTATTAGCTAACTTATAAAAACCATTTCCATAAATCCATTCTTTTAATTTTTATTTGATTAAGCATGGCCTCTATTTTAGTTTCTAATTCTCAATCCCCTTATCTCCCTAATCTTTTTATTATATTATTTAATTTATCTAATTAAATCTCTTGAATAATGTTATTTAAAATTAAGGTTGTCACATAACTTATGTGCTTCTCCTTGATATTTTCAAAGTTACGTTTTGGGTCCAAATCCAACAGTCCGTTATTTAGCTATTGGATAATGAACATTCAATCAGGGATTTATTTTAAAAGAGAAAACCAACATTGGTTAAACATAGAAGTAAACACTATCCTCTTTATTATTCTTTTCATAAATTGAAGTCACTTGTACATACTTGTACAAAAATATCTTTACAAAATAATACCCACAATCCTTACATTTCCAATACTTAGAAAATATCCATACACTTATCTCAAGATGTAAGTATAATCAAGAAACGCTGAGGAAGATATCTGTTTACACGAAAAATAGGCAAAACATCTCCAAAACGTTGTAATAAGGTTGTGAATACTTTTTGTTGTATACAACTATCGTTTGATGAATTTTAGTTGCGAGTGTATGTGGTAGAAAATCTATAGTTTGCAGTAAAGAATAAATAAAGGACTGAAGTATAAAAAGACATAGAATTTATAGCGGTTCGACCTGAATATGCCTACTCCACTGTTTCTCTTTTATTATCTCTTTCACATCTGATTACAAGTACAAGCTTTGAATGTGAATAAACTTGTTGTTGGGAATAAGAATTTTTTTCTCAAACTTGTCTACAATTTTGATGGAAGCTTCACTATATTCCATTCATTTTTTATGATGCCATGTGCCTAGTATTTATAGCGAGTGGTTGTGAAGTGTGGAGGTTGGGTTATAGCTCTCTGAATTTGGTCCGGTATTTGGGCATGAGGATTTGGTTCGACAGTTGGTTAACGAACTTAGCTTGCTTGGTCATCATTTCATCCGACAACAAATTTGGCTTACTTGGAGATGCTCATTTGCCGGACCAAATATTTAGTCCAGCAAACCTAGGCTCTAGACCAAAAGTTTGGTCTGATGCTTTGGTGTTATGATTGTTCATATATTTGGTTTAGCTTTTCAGGAGATGTCGGATCAAAATATCTGGTTCGGCATTTTAGGGGATGTCGGACCAAATATTTGGACCGGCATTTCAGGCGATGCCGGACCAAATATCTGGTTCGACATATCAAGGGATGCCGGACCAAATATTTAGACCAACGTTCTAGGGGATGCCGGACCAAATATCTGGTTCGACATTTCAAGGGATGCCGGACCAAATATCTGGACTGACATTCTTGCTTTCTACACCACAAGCCCTAGCCTTCCACTCTCCCTTCCCTCGTCCCAACTTTCTCTCGACTCTTGTGAGCCAAAAAACCGAGTTCAACACTTGCCCCCCAAAGTATACTTTTATGAATGCAAAGTATGCTTTGCTTGATCTAGATTAATTTGGTGCTTGAAATTCCGTCTCTCATCTTCATTTCCTAGATGAGTTTTTCTTTCATTGGTTGGATATGATGCTTCGGTTGTCTTAAAGAGGGCCTGCTGTTCACTTAACGACATCTTTAATTATACTTCATTTGGCAGGGCAGCATTTTGTCTTAGCCTTCCTATTTCTGATTTCAAGACCTTAAGTAGTACGTGGGGAAGGTGTTACCCTTCATGGCATTTAACTTGGGACTAGTGATGTGGAATTTTTGGTCCCGACCATCGTATAACCAGGTTGAGTGAGTACGGCCTTTCCATCAGATTGTTGAATTTGTATATTTCCTTGTTCATATTTTCATGTTTGGTCAAGATCAATTATTGATGGAGTAATGATTTTCCATTGAAGGGTATTTATACGTAAAATATTACGCGTAACGTCATTGAGTGGATGTTGGCTACGTTTGACCAAGCTAGGCTAATAGGCTTACGTTCCATCTAGTCTAGTAAAGTGATGACATCTGGAGTAATTCCTTGCTCCTCTATTAGCTCTTCGAGGACTTGCCCCCAGACATATTTGAATAAGGTTATCTCATCCAATTTCCTTGGTACTTTTCTTGTTGATATCTCGTGTATCTGTTTGAAGTCGACTACTAGCAAGCATTAATAGGGTAGGTGCTGGGTCTAACCGAGTGGTCCTGGCTCCTTTAAGACGAGCTCAAGGAAATTTATCGGCATTACGAATTAGGTGTTCTATTGTCGGTCCGATTTATATCGATTACCGCAATCAGAGGCCTCCAAGGTGGGGAGTTCATTAGTGTCTTCGGCTTGCCTTCCCTACATTGATCATGTGGGATCAATCTTTCAACTCAAATGACCCTTTGGCTTTGGCAATAGAGGATCGTCCTATTCTGATGACTTTACCTACAAGTTTAAGGTCCTTTCGAGCCTAATGAGGCCAAGGACTTTCATCATTGCCTTAGAATTAGTTGTAGACTATTAATACATTTATATTTGGAATTTTACCATAGATATGAATTAGAGTCATCCATTGTGTTCTCGGGATTGATTTATTATGTAAAGTTATCAAGCTATTTGTGTTAAAATAAACTTTCATATGAATTAATTATATTCGAAAGGTTAGAGATTGAATCACTGCTATTTAGATAGGTCCTTACCATTCGAAGTGATTCCATATTATTAAGGTTTAGAGAGTAATTTGGAGAATGTGGCAGTCCATAAATACTCATCATGTCCTCCAGAACATCTTCTAGCGATGTTGTCAAAACTCGGCTGGGAGCGCTCACTATTTGTGTAAGTTTGCCCCCAGCATAGTATACTTGGCTACTTCTAACAACATTCTGCCTTGTATCATGAACGGGTTTTAAACTTGCGAACTTAAGGTCATTATTCCAATGTGCTATTACCAAGATGAGTGGTAGAGCATGTGTACGATCAAAGGGAAAGGCGGTGCTATGCCAAGCATTTTTTAATCTAATTTAGCTTATCTTACAAAAGTTAGTCATACCTTTGCTGTAAGATTTTCTTAGGTTCCATAAGTGTGCTCAGCTTTGGTAGAATCCTTACAGTTGTTTAAGTGAAGTTAGCTGGAAGGAATATTCTAATTCTTGTGGCAATGGTGGATTGATGTTCTGCCATCTCTGATGGAGTTGAGTGGATGCTCTGTTTTCTTTGGTGGATGGAAGCGAAAGAATATCCCGATGTGGATGGCAGAGTGGAATTCATATTTCTACTATTTGTATGTAATGCCACAAGACTAAAATAAATTGTTAGAAACATCTAGTTTAAGTACAACAAACTATATTCTCCGTCAAGAGAGTCATTCTAAACTTAAGATTCATGGCACGTAAGCTACTTGCCCTAATTGTGGATTCTAGCGACATATGATTTTTCAGCCCAACCTATGTTCTAAGTGAGTGTAAATTTTGCAACTTATGTACTTAAGTTTTAGAGCCGGGATTCATACATAGTAACTATCCAAGCCATTATGGCCTGTATCATGGGTATTATTTGATTTACTGTTGTAACGACCCACTATTTTGGACCATTCAAATCGATAAAAATCCACACATGTTGGACTTGAATAATTCAAAATAACAGATTGTAATAAAATTTGGAGAAAATAAAATCAAACGCAGAATCATAGACACAGAAATATCAGAATAACTCGCAACAGAAAAAATTTACCATAGTAGTTCATGAAGCTACTATCTACATACTGTCAAAACATATAGAAAATATCATAGTTTAAAAATGGATACAATAGAAGTCTGGATACATAGATCGCTAATGCAGAAGCAATATCGAATAGGAAATAACTGGATCAGAAATAGACTAATAGATGATCAGATAAGCTCCAACAAATCTCTAGCTTCAGTTGGTCAATCCAAAGCTGTGACTCTTAGGCTGACCCGAGCGGAAAGTAAAACACAAAACACTCGACTCAGGACATACATACTTATACAATGTAAACCAACTCAAGTGAACTGTAATAGCAATGCTCTAACGTCCTGTCTTTTCGTACGCTTTAAACCGACGATAAACCACACACGTCAGACTTAAACCATATAGAAGGGCGGATTGTTATGGGATAAATAAGAAAAAGCAGAGAAAAAAACAAAACAGAATCTTGTAGCGGAACCATAAAATATAATGATCAAATATACAGTTCATGAAGCTGTTTTACACAATATTTGATTTTACTTATACAATATATATCAGAGTTAAACATATCAGAGAACAATAAATAATGCAGCGGAACAGTAATAACATAATAAATAATAGTAATACATTCTTCGTCTTCATCCTCCAGAAATAAAGTCTTCAAATCCTGAAATGCTCGGACTGACCCGAGCGAATTGAAAAAACAAAACACTCGAGTCAGAACTAAAAGATCTTATGTAAGTTAAATCAACGGTAAAATATGAGTGGAACAGCGTCAGAGATGTTTACGGGATTTGACAACTCCTATCCAGTGTCTAACGTGAGTGCAGTAACTTAAGAGATACTCGGGATTCACATCTCCTAAGGATCCGTTAAACTATTTACTATGTAGTAATATTTTGGTATTATAATAGTGTCTATAGTAAAATAAACTTATTTTAAATAGCGTTAAGGAGTGACCCAATATTCCCCTTAACACGTAATAGTGCCAATAGTCTATATAGTATCGTAATACCTGCTGATCGGGAGGCTACCAGATGATACTCCATAGGTACGACACAAATCAAACTTATACAAGGCACGCTAGGGTAGGCGACACGATAAAACTAGGCAATGCCAGGGTAGATATACCAATTATGCTTCCGGGCCGGTGGTAGCGCATAGCCACAGCTACCGCCTACCTCGAGCCACACCTCCAAATAAAAAAATCAAAAGGGGCCACCGAATCAATCCAAAAGTCAAAGTATAATATCGAAGGGATGTGTCCGATCAAAAGTGCTACCTCATTAGCCCGTCAATCGCTCCTATTTTAGCCATCTTATGCCAACTCACGAGAGTCGGGTCCACGTATTTACCTCAAAGGAAACGCCGCCCACCATCCTACTTCATTCTGGAATCTCCATCACACACACGTTTGTTAAAGTGGTTTTCAGAGTAGGCAGGGAATACGACAACTTCTGATCCCGGTCTCTTTAACAACCCAACGTTATTATAACATCGCGGTCATTTCAAAATAATTTATACCTCAAAACCAGGATATAATATTTATTTCAAAACCATATAAATACAAAATCATTTCCAATTTAAAAACCAAATCAATATGATACCCCTTTTATTTCAAATCAACATAATATCATTTTATTTCAAATATATCCCTTTTTCAAAAATCATAGCACTTCCAAATTTTGTACTTCAAAACCAAACATTTGAAATTTTAACACCTTTAAACATAATGCTTTGAAATTCATAACTTCAAAACATTTCAATTTCTATAAACATTTCAATTTCGATATATTTCAAGTCTTTAAATATTCCAAAATTTCAAAACTAGATTTGATAATTTCGATTCAACAATTAAATTTCCTATTATTTAGTTTTGAAATATTTTATATAATAAACCCTTTATTAATTAAATAAAACTCAAATTACAAATAACTAGATATTGTCTTTAATTCACTATACTTGAAATAATCATTTAATCCACAAAGACCCAAAAATCGAGTTATAATAATTATACCTTTTAAAATTTCCAATTTAATAAATTTCACATCAACCCTGTTGGTTTAATTCTTAAATAAATTCAATTTCATAAAATCTCAAATTTATCTAAATTTCAAATTAAATTTTTATTCGAGTAAAATTCTTAAACAATTTAATTCACATCCATTTCATATTTTATCTTCCAAGTCTTAATTTATTTAAATTATTATAACCTCTATATAAAAATATGATTCAAATACTTAACCACTTTATTTTAGTAAATCAAACTCCATAAGTTAACTTATTGTCATTAAACAGATTTATACATAGCTTAAATACATGAATTTAACTATATACAAAATATTTTTATATAATATAAAAAAGAATCAATATTTATTTAAACTGTATAATTTATCCTAAACCTTAGAAATCATTTCAAAATATTTATATCTATAGACCGACGTTGTCTGTACACAATTTTCTATCCTATGGTCTAGTGATACAGATATTTATCATTTCAATCCACGGTTTAAAATAAAAATACGGTTATATATCATTTCAAACCGCAATCCTAAATGAAATAAAGTGCATAACAATTTGCAGTTTAAAACAATATAAAATGCAACTTCCATTCATCCAATATCAATCATCAACCATTAATCACAATCATCATCCAGTTCAATCAATAACATCAATATACAACGGGTAATAAACAACAGGTATCAACTAGCAATTTATATTCAATAATTAATTAAATGAAAATTTAACTGCTAGTTTATATGCAATAAATAAATTGGATACCAATTTAATTCAATAAATTCAATTTTAACTGGAATGATGATAAAAATGCACCAATAGCAATAAATAAATTTCTAATCACATCAGAAATTAATTTAACACACATAAGAAATTTTAGAAATTGTGAGTGGGTTAAAACGCTCACCTTTTGAATTTAAATTGAATTTAAATCAAATTTAAACCCTAAATTCCAACAGTCTCCAAATTCGTCCAATCCTGCTCCAAAATATCCTGAATTCCAATACGAACCTAGCGGAGAAAACCGCGCGTGGATTAGATCTCATATGCAAATGTTACACGAGTTAGAAGATATATAATTTCAATTTTAAACAAATAAAAAATAAAATATAACTTTACATGTCACTAGAGAGGCCATGTCCTTCTTCTCATACGCAAGCCACAGGCCGCGAACCGAACCCATATACTGCCCTTTGACCGCCGCTTTCTCCCACCACCGGCCACCATCGGGTCGTCAACCACCACCATACCCTTCGTCACGATGAGCCGCTCCACCCAGTACCAGAGGCTTCACCTCCGGCTACCCTAAACGCCTCATGCCGCCATTCATTTTGAACCCTAGTTCGCAATTTCCCAACGATCCGACCATCCAACCATCCAACCAACAAATGAATCACGCCGATGACATCTTCTCAGTCTCCTCTACAAAACCAGAAAATGGTTTGACAATCCGACATCGTTCATCGACGCACGATGAACGGCCGTGAATGGTTCTTTGATTTTCGAACAAACGGTGATTCATAACCAAAAACGAACTGCAGATCTGAGATGCGTACATCGAGAGCTTCGATATATAATTTTTCTGAATTTTTTTGAGGAGTTTGAAATTTCATTTTGATTTTTGAATTGCAAATGGATTTGGAATTGTCTACCATTGAAATGAGGAGATGAAGAGGGATTGTACACGCAGACAAATGCGAAATAGATGTAGGCTAGGGTTTATAACAGGGTATATATAGGCAAGGTTGAAATAGAATAGATGGACCCGATTTATAAACGCGCTGAACGATGAATGGCCCGAATAGCCCATTCTTACTCCAGAACGAAATTTCATAAACCCGTATATCAAAATAGATGTTTCAAAATATATTAAACTCGATGGATCATGTTTCACGTTCAAACTCCATCGTATGAAGAAGTTATGCTAAAATCAATATTTTTCAAATTGATTTCAATTGATTTCAATTTCATTGATTTCAAGGCGTTTCGAGTCCATATGATCAAAAGACATGTCCGATTGCTACGAAACTTGAAACCCTACAATAATTTAACGTTAGGGATCCGATGAAACTAGTTTCGTCGAAATCCGAGTCAGTGGCCAAAATGGCTATTTTTACATTAATTAAATAATATAATAATTAAATAAATTAAATCACTTTTCAAATTTCAATTCCATACTTAACCAATCCTATCATTTTTGATCTCTTAAAAAATTACAGTGATTCAAACAAATTTAGATGTTAATTTAACGTTGATTCTTCCTTCAATCAGCGTTAAATTTCAATTTCATTTTATTCAAAATTTATAAATATAACTTCCAATAGTTCCACTTAATTAATTAAATTAATAATTATTCCATTTATTGCTGTAAAATAAAAGGATTTAACATTGGATTCAAAACTATTACATTAATATCCTCACATTCTATCTTAATTTCAAATAAAGTAATAATTTTAATATTTAACTCCACTCATTTGCAATTAATCTAATTATCTAACTTTAAATTACAATAAGTTAATAAATTATGCCTTCTATTCTTTTAATTCAAATAATATCATATTATGAATAAAATTTACATTATCCCCCCTTATTACCCTAAATTACATTAACGTAACATTTAATTCAGATTTATTGCAATTGATTACCCGTTTTAATTTAATAGACTAAATAAATGATTACTTTATAATGATTGTTGGCACTAACCCTTAATCATATTTATACAAGTTATCATTTCCAAACAATTACATACAGAACATTGATTTTATTCAATCACTATTTATTCATTATTAATTCATCGATTAATTTAATATTTACATTTATTTTTCCTATAATAATTTATTACCAAATATTCTCATTTACAATCAATTATAACCCTAATAGTTGTTTTAATCAATTGGGCTCGCATTGAATTAATTACTTATTAGCTTACATTTACATTCTTACCATTCATTTGAAATTTTCCTTATTTTCCTTATTATGAATCAATTCTTAAAGGTGATGTCAACATTTTAAATTATTAATTTACCTTTTATATTCCATTATAAATTAATGCACACACATAAATTAAGATTTTAAATCAGATTAATCATTTCATCTTGATTCCATTCTTTTATTACATCAGCTATTACTTTATGAATTAGCATTTCTTATTCATTTTGTTACATTCACGGTCTTCGTTATTGTCTTAAACTTGATAATGTAACATTAAATTTCATTTAATTCTAATTGATTCCCTATTTAAATTTAATAGACCAATTAAACAAGTAACTTATAACCATCGTTATCATAACTTTTAATTACACATATGAATTCACTATTCACAAACAAGTGTTACAATTCCTACACAAAGTTGATTTTATTCAATTACCATTAACTATCTATTATCTCATTAATTAATTCATATTTACATCCACTTCCGTATATAAATTTTGTAACCAAGTTAAACATTTACATTGTTTCACTTATTGGAATTACATCCAAGTTATTACCAGTTAACTTACATTTATATAGTTGCAATTCATTTTAGTTATTATTTCATTAATATTATTTTCAATTTTTTTCTTTCAGTATTAATTACACAATCATATTAAATTAACAAATTTTAATGTTTTCCACTATTTCTTTATTGGGATTTTATTCCAATCGTCAAGCATTAATTTTATTTACCATTGCAACATTTAATTTCTAACATTCGCTCCAATATAAATTATAAGATTTTAATTTCTTTCTATATTTAATTACAAAATCTTATAAATTTAACAAATTTTAATTATCGAAATTTATGGGTCGTTACACTCTCCCCCACTCAAAACTTTTCGTCCTCGAAAAGGAAAAGAAGGGAAAAGAAGAATTAGGAAATCAATATATCTTACTTAAAACATTAAATTTATAAACAAATAAATTTTACAAAATTAATAAATTTAAATAAAATATACCAGTTAGATCATTTTATACTCAAATTAATAAAGTTTGGAAAACATTTCCGAAATATTTTCTATGTCCAAAATTTACGGAAAATTTCGGCAGAGTCTCCTTTGTACGGGGAAGCTCGGGAGAAAATATAATATCAAATATAACTATATACAACATATAATTTGCAAAATAATATATATCCCAACCCGGGAAAACAATAGAATAATGCTATAAACCGTGATCCGAAAACATACATATTTGTCGGGCAATTAACACTTAACTATGAAACCAAAAGCAGTAGCAATTGCTTCCATAACCTGCATTTCACTTATATAATCCAAAAAGATTAACAATTATATAAAATGAAATATTTAAAATGGTTTCAACCATAAACAAACAAATCAATACAAACATCAATCACTTGCAACAAGGCATACAACCATCATATAGAATCAACGCAAATCAATCATTCATTCAGATCAATCAAAACAAATAGTTGTTCGGGTTCAAAACTTTAAATTGTACAGAATGAAAAATAAACTACTAAGCGCACCATTTACTCAACAGTCTTTGATGAAGTTGAATAGATTATTCATACATCCAGACAATTTAAAAGTGTGCTCACCCAAATAAGCATAAACCAAAACAAACAACAACAATTTCAAACAACAGATTTAGTTTATCCTTATTAATTCCATCATACATTTGTTGTTTGATTTCTCTTTTTCATTCATATAATGGTTTATCTTTTTAATTTACATTTATTTCTTACAAACTAATTTAGAAATAACTTCAACTTATTTACATAAGTTTAAAATTTCTTACTTACAATACCTGCCTTCTATTATATTTAATTAGTAGTATTTCAATTATACTTAAGTTTATAACAACTACAACACCAAACTCTTATTATTAAAGAATTTCTTTAATTACTTTCATTACCTCAAGTTTATTACTTGTATAATATCTATTACATTTTCTTATTAACATTTCAACTTTTAAACCTTTGGTAAGTTACATATATGCTTTGAAGAATGTAATTGAAAGTTATACAAATTTCATCCCATTTCTTTAATTAATTTAATGTTCAATAATTATATCCTTTGTTTCAAAGGTTACAATTTCAAATTTCATTAATATCAATTATAACCAAGCATTAAATCCCTTATTTCATTTGGGGTTTCAATTACTAATTACCTATGTTCCAATTCACTACAATAATTGAAACTATTAATTAATGGAAACTTAAGAACTAAATACCGCGTTAAATCTCAAATCATTTTAAAATAATAGATAGACAAATATGTACTTGAAAGTTATATATCCAATTATATATAAAACAATTTAAAATTTATATTTGCTTATCAAAATAAATCAACAGTAAACTACTACAGTGGCCTTCCCACTTCGAAATTCGAAAATGAATGTCGATGATGCGTGCACTCATCACCGAAATTATTTTCCAATGACAGAAAGGGGAGTACAACTTATTTCTTTCTAGAATTTCTTTAAAACAATCCTTTCAAATTATATTGAAATATTTATATTAGAAAATACTTCTAAAATACTATTATTATATTGCAAAATCATTCAAAAGGGTGTTTCAAAAACCCTGGAGCTTAGATTCTAAAATTTCTAACTTATTCTTATTTTTTTCACTTTCTTCAAATATTGTTTCCGGTCAATATTTATAAATTTCTCTACCTAACAACCAATATATTACAACCAAATATAACCTTTATAAAAATTTATTTTATATAAATAGAAAATATTACAGGCAAAATTATTTCATTCACCAATATTCAAAAACAAATATTGTGTCGGTCCGTCCTATTAAGTATTTAGAAATCACTATTGATGTCATAGCGTCCCATACATCAAGCAGAATTTATAAATACAAAACGGAACAAATTAACCAAGTATTAAAACCTTTATATAGCACTAACAAATACGCTCTCTCATATATATACACTCAACGACTCATCATAGGGTATTACTACCCTATTAATAATGAGTCATACCCTACTAAGCTAAGGTTTATCGCTAAACCAAAGCTTTGATACCAGATGTTACGTCCCGCCTTTTCGTACGCTTTAAACCGACGATAAACCACACACGTCAGACTTAAACCATACAAATGGCGGATTGTTATGGGATAAATAAGAAAAAGCAGAGAAAGAAAAAAACAAAACAGAATCTTGCAGCAGAACGATAAAATATAATAATCAAATATATAGTTCATGAAGCTGTTTTATACAATATTTGATTTTACTTATACAATATATATCAGAGTTACACATACCAGAGAATAATAAATAATGCAGCGGAACAGTATGAATGTAGTGGAATAATATAATAAATAATAGTAATACAATCTTCGTCTTTGTCCTCCAGAAATAAAGTCTTCAAATCTTGAAATGCTCGGACTGGCCCGATCTCCGAGTGAATTGAAAAGACAAATCACTCGAGTCAGAACTAAAAGATCTTATGTAAGTTAAATCAACGGTAAAATATGAGTGGAATGACGTCAGAGATGTTTACGGGATTTGAAAACTCATATCCAGTGTCTAACATGCGTGCAGTAACTTAAGAGATGCTCAGGATTCACATCTCCTAACGATCCATTAAACTATTTACTATGTAGTAATATTTCGCTATTATAATAGTGACTATGGTAAAATAAACTTACTTTTAAATAGCGTTAAGGAGTGACCCAATATTCCCCTTAACACGTAATAGTGCCAATAGTCTATACAATATCGTAATACCTCCTGATCGGGAGGCTACTAGAGGATACTCCATAGGTACGACACAAATCAAACTCGTACAAGGCATGCTAGGGTAGGTGACATGACACAACTAGGCAATGCCAGGTTAGATATACCAATTACGCTTTCGGGCTGGGGGTAACGCTTAGCCGCAGCTACCACCCACCTCGAGCCACACCCCCAAATAAAAAAAAATCAAAAGTGGCCACCGAATCAATCTAAAAGTCAAAGTATAACATCGAAGGGATGTGTCCGATCAAAGGTGCTACCTCATTAGCCCGTCAATCGCTCCTGTTTTAGCCACCTTATGCCAACTCACGGGAGTCGGGTCCATGTATTTACCTCAAAGGAAACGCCGCCACCATCCTACTTCATTTTGGAATCTCCACCGCGTATACGGTTGTTATTGTGGTTTTCGGAGTTGGCAGAGAGTATGACAACTTTCGATCCCTGTCTCTTTAACAACCCAACATTATAACACCGCGGTCATTTCAAAATAATTTATACTTCAAAACCAGGATATAATATTTATTTCAAAACCATATAAATACGATATCATTTCCAATTTAAAAACCAAATCAATATGACATCCCTTTTATTTTAAACCAATATAATATCATTTTATTTCAAATATATCCCTTTTCAAAAATCATAGCACTTCCAAATTTTCTACTTCAAAACCAAACATTTGAAATTTTAACACCTTTAAGCATAATGCTTTGAAATTGATAACTTCGAAACATTTCAATTTCTATAAACATTTCAATTTCGATATATTTCAAGTCTTTAAATATTCCAAAATTTCAAAACTAGATTTGGTAATTTCGATTCAACAATTAAATTTCCTATTGTTTAGTTTTGAAATATTTTATATAATAAACCCCTTATTATTTAAATAAAACTCAAATTACAAATAACTAGATATTGTCTTCAATTCTTATACTTGAAATAATCATTTAATCCACCTAGACCCAAAAATTGAGTTAAAATAATTATACCTTTAAAAATTTCCAATTTAATAAATTTCACATCAACCCTGTTAGTTTAATTCTTAAATAAATTCAATTTCATAAAATCTCAAATTTATGTAGATTTCAAATCAAATTTTTATTCAAGTAAAATTCTTAAACAATTTAATTCACATCTATTTCATATTTTATCTTCCAAATCTTAATTTATTTAAATTATTATAACCTCTATATAAAAATATGATTCAAATACTTAACCATATTTATTTTAATAAATCAAACTCCATTAGTTAACTTATTGTCATTAAACAGATTTATACATATCTTAAATACGTGAATTTAACTATATATAAAATATTTTTATATAATATAAAAAAGAATCAATATTTATTTAAACCGTATAATTCAATCCAAAACCATAGAAATCATTTCAAAATATTTATATGTATAGACCGACGGTGTCTGTAACAATCCGCTGTTTGTCGATTTTTATATTTAAATATTTTATCGATATTCGGAATTTAGTCCGAAAAGCTACTTTCTGCATACGGTCGAATTAGGACTCGGGACCACTCCCATTGAGTTTAGAATGCCGTTTGCGACCTTTTTGAGTATAAGCTTCGATATGTTTGGAGTAAGTTGATTTTTGCTACTTTTTCACTTAGGGTTTTGATTTGGGCTGAGCTCACTTATGTATTCAGTCCCAACCCCTCTCCTCCTCATTCACTTCCTTTCTATTTTCCTTTTTACTCAAGCTTTAGCAACAATGGTGGGAGAGATGAGAAATTAAAACTCAAGCCCTAGTTTTCTTTTGCAAATCAAGTTCTAGCTCCAAACTAATAGAAGAACCCATTGGTAAGCTTCTCTTCTTCTTCTCCAACTCAATCTCTTATCAATTTCAGAAATTCCTAAACCTAACTTTGGGAATGTTCTTCTTTGTAACAACCCGCATATTTATCGATTTTTATATTTAAATATTTTATTTAAATATTTTATCGTTAATCGGATTTTGGTCCGAAGCTACTTTTTGCAAACGGTCAAATTAGGACTCGAGACCACTTCCATTGAGTTCGAAACGTCGTTTGCAATCTTCTAAGTATAAACATTGATATGTTTGGGGTTAGTGGAATTTCACCACTTTTTCACTCGAGCCTTTGGTTTGGACTTTTAGCCCATTAGGCCCAAGTTCCACCCCCCTTCTTCTTCATTGCTTCATTTCATTTCCTACCACTAAAGCTTCAACAAAAATGGTGAATGGAATGAGAAATTAAAACTCCAAAGTCTTTGTTTTATTGCAACTCCAACATTCAACTCCAAATTCAAGAAGAAGACATCGGATTCAAGCTTGTGGTTGCTTCTCCATTTGCCTTCAAGCTTTGTTCTTCATTTTCATTGGGTTTTGGAGCAAAGGTGAGATTTTTATCTCACAAATCTAGTCTATAACTATATTGGACTATTGGGAATGATTCCCTATCACTTTTGCATGCACATTTGCATTTGGTTTGGATTGGATTGGCGAAAAACTCCAATTTTTAGCGTTTTGGTGAAATTTATGCACTTAGGTCGTTCTGGCCATTTTCGTGTTTTCGGAGTTAGGTCACTCAGGACCTTAGGTCGTAGGTCGCTCAGGACCTTAGGCCGTAGGTCGCATTAGGTCGTGTACCTTTTAGGTCGCGTGTTGCACTAGGTCGTATGACCTTAGGTCGTTAGGTCGTATGGCCTTAGGTCGTTAGGTCGTATGACTTTAGGTCGCTAGGTCGTTAGGTCGTTTGGCTTTTAGGCCGCTTCCACGCTAGGTCGTTCGAATCTTAGGCCGTAACACTTAGGTCGCTCGCCTCTTAAGTCGCTAGGTCGCGTGCCTTTAGGTCGCGTTTCTTTATTAGGTCGCGTGTCTTGGCTAGGTCGCTGACCTTCTTAACTCGCATGACCTAACCCCTAGGTCGTTGGGCCTCGTTTCTTCTTAGGTCGCTGCTTCTTATAGGTCGCTCGGCTCCTTAATTTCTTTAGGTCGTTTGAGTGTTAGGTCGCGAACCCATTTTAGGTCGCATGACCTATACCCTTTAGGTCGCTGGACCACTAGGTCGTGCCCCTTAGACCCCTAGGTCGCAACCATTAGGTCGCTCGACCCTATCCCTCTTAGGTCGTTAGACCTCATTTTGTCTTCACTAAGTCGTACCGTTTTGGACGGGGCGCTGCCCCGCACCCCGCCGGGGGCGCTGCCCCCTGGACCCCCGCGACCTGACCGTTCAGGTCGAACCCCGTAAGCGGTGGCGTTGCCCCCGCACCCCCACCTTGGGGGGTTGCCACCCCCCCTGGACCCCCCCTCCGTAGGGAATCTTATCTGAAAAATATACAACAGAACTTGCTGAGCTGATTTCCTTGGATTTTTATCACATCTTCGAATGTGACCTTTGTGATTGATTGTTTCTACAATCGCTTCTATGATTTGTCACTTTAAAATATAAAGGTTTCAAAACTAGTAGTAAATATCAAAACTCTTTCAACAAAATGATTTCAACTCTATTTTTAATAACAAAGCTCTTTTCTTAAACCGTTTTCCAATCTATTAGTATATACAAGCCTTTACCTCACTCGGATGAGAAATCTAATTAAACGACTTAGTAAAACAAGTGGTATGAAACGCTTGCGTTCACTTCGTCGGTTAATTCTTGGACTTGTTCGATTGAACCTCTTGTGACAATTTTATTAGTGAAGATTTACAGTTTGTTCGTAAATATTTAAGTTAAGCAAGTGGTTATGGGACATGAAGCTAAACTTCTATATTTACTAGCTTAGTGTAATTGACACTTCTCGTTGATCTTGATGATCGCTTTATGAATTAGACTAGCAATTGCGCGATGTCTCTTTCATTGCAAGGTTAGACTAGACACCACTTGTGTGATTCCATTCACACATACCTTTCTGCTTTTTGGTTAGTCTTGACCTCAATCTGTGTGATTCCACTCACACATGTGGGGTAGCTCCCCATGGTCTTCGGACCGTCATGTGATAGGCCTCTTTCCCTTTTTATGATTTCTGGATTTCTCGTGTTGATTTCTGGAATTTATGTCATTGACTTGTTATGAGTACAAGTTTAGGGTATGATGCCCTCTTCGAATCTTTGAGAAGATTCTTGTGATATTGATTATCTCTTATTGATTGATCTTCTATTGATCATTATTTACATACTTATAGTGGTATGTCGTTATGGATGTTTTTGTTTATGCCATATCTTTTATGTTATATCATGTCATCTGATATTTATAGCTAGACTGATCCGTTTATTATTTTCTTAAATAATACTCGGGTCAGACCGAGATGTTACAGGTGCTTCTGCTTGACTTCTTCCCAGGGATTCATCACTCTGACTTTTGGCTAACTGTTTAGATTAGCAGTTTTTGTTGTATACACTTGAGAGATAGACTCATAGTTGTATTCTTTTATATAGCACGTGTTGCTATTCTTTTGTATTATCGTGGATCTTACTGACCACTACTCTGATGTACACTTTCATGTGTTAGTTATATATTCATATCTTCTTCCGCCTTTGTGATATGGATATCTGTGACTGATTTGTGATATGATTATTTCTATGTTTGTTTCCGAAGATTATTTATAGCCACCGTGTGATCAGCAATTACATGGATGGTCGCTCCTCAACAGCCTTATTCTCCGTGCTAGTTGACAGCACTACTCCGGAGTGTTCTTGGTTAGCGTGGGTATAGAGGTGGGGCGTCACATTCTTTTAAAGCTTAGATGTCTGGATTCAAGGAATATTCAGAAATTCCTAAACTTCAAACTCAAGCCTATTTCAGACGTCTGGATTCAAGGATTCAGACGTCTGGTTTCTGTCTTTGGAAAATATTTATTTTCCAGATTTAGGTGTCTGAATCCTTGATTTCAGACGTCTGAATCTGCACTCTTTTTTCCTATTTGCCTATTCTCTTGAGAATTCCAATTTAAATCGATTCGTGATGATCCTATTTGTTGTTATCATTTATTATGCCTTTGATGACTCCTTTTTAGGGATTTTTGAATATCCATTTCGATGGATTCTTTATCGGTTTCTTTGGATTTTATTCACATCTTCGTATGTGAATTTTAGTGATTGATTGTTCCTTCAATCTTCTTTGTGATTTGTCACTTTAAAAATATAAAGGTTTTCTATACTAGTAGTAAATATCAAAACTCTTTCTTCAAATGATTTCAACACTATTTTATTACAAAGCTCGTTTTCTCAAACCGACTTCTAATCTATTAGTATATACAAACCTTTACCTCACTCGTATGAGAAATATAATTAAACGGCTTAGTAAAACTAGTGGTATGAAACGCTTGCGTTTACTTCGTCGGTTAATTCTTGGACTTGTTCGATTGAAACTCTTGTGACAATTTTCTAGTGGAGATCTACAGTTTGTTCGTAAATATTTAAGTTAAGCAAGTGGTTATGGGACATGAAGCTAAACTCATATATTTACTAGCTTAGTGTAATTGACACTTCTCGTTGATCATGATGATCATCTTTGTGATTTAGACTAGCAATGTGCGATGTCTCTTTGTCTGCGAGGGAGACTAAACCCCGTTTTGTGGAGTTTCGACTCAAATTGGTGGGGTAGCAACCCATGGTCTTCGGGCCGTTTGTGGAGCTTCGGCTCAATTTGTGATGGTTAGCAACCATGGAATCAGCGTTCCGTTTGTGAAACACGTGTTGGTGAGCTTTATGCTCCCGTTTGTGATAGGCCTCCCCCCTTTTGTGATTTCTGGAATTCTTGTGATGATTTCTAGAATTTGTTTTTCACCAATTTTCGTGATTTCCATTGATAAGTTTTATCAATATTTGTGCATTGGTGAATTTGTGTGTCATTGACTTTTGTGATTGACATTGATATAATCATCAATATTTATGGTTTGGTGAACCAAATAAGGAGTATGACATTTCTTTGATTCTTGTATAGATTTGGTGATATTGATTAATCTCTTGTTGATTTTCAATTACTTATATATATCACAGCTTGGCATGGTGATCATTATGTGTTTAGTCATATCTCTTATTCTATATCGTTTCATCTGATATTTATAGTTAGTCTGATCCATTTATTATTTTCTTATTAAATAATACTCGGGTCAGACCGAGATGTTACACGTGCTTCTGCTTGACTTTACATCCGGGATTACCT
Organism: Allium cepa; assembly: GCA_030765085.1. Taxonomy (NCBI): domain Eukaryota; kingdom Viridiplantae; phylum Streptophyta; class Magnoliopsida; order Asparagales; family Amaryllidaceae; genus Allium; species Allium cepa. The sequence continues at coordinate 1,037,552,259 of CM060928.1, forward strand.
CCTTGACTTTTGGTTAACTACTTAGATTAGTAGTTTATTTTGTTGTGTACATTTGAGATATAGAATCCATAATGTATACTTATTCTTTTGTGTAGTTCGTGTAACTATTCTTTTGTGATATTGTGGATCTTTTTAGACCACTACTCTGATGTACACTTCCTAGTGTAATATTCATATCTATTTCTGCCTTTGTGATATGAATTGTCTGTGACTGATTTGTGTTATGTTTATTTCTATTTTTGTTTCCGAAGATTATTATAGCCACTGTGTAGTAGCTTTGAGTTTGTATCGGTATGTCGGATTTAACACACATATCAAAAATATGCCAATAGCAATAAATAAATGTCTAATCATATCAAAAATTAATTTAACACACATAAGAAATTTTAGAAATTGTGAGTGGATTAAAACACTCACCTTTTGAATTTAAATTGAATTTAAATCCAATTTAAACCCAAAATTCCAACAGTCTCCAAATTTTTCCAAACCTGCACCAAAATGTCCGGAATTCCAACACGAACCTAGTGGAGAAAACCGTGCGTGGATTGGATCTCATATGCAAAAGTTACACGAGTTAGAAGATATATAATTTCAATTTCAGTCAAATAAAAAATAAAATATAACTTTACACTCACTAGAGAGACCACGTCCTTCTTCTCGTACGCAAGCTATAGGCCGTGAACCGAACCCATATACAGCCCTTTGACCGGCCCTTTGACCGCCGCTTTCTTCCACCACCGGCCACCATCCGGTCGTCGACCACCACCATACCCTTCGTCGCGACGAGTCGCTCCAACCAATACCGGAGGCTTCACCTACGGCCACCCCGAACGCCTCGCGCCGCATTCATTTCAAACCCTAGTTTGCAATTTCCCAACGATTCGATCGTCCAACTAACGAACGAATCACGCCGATGACATCTCCTCAGTCTCCTCTACAAAACCCAAAAATGGTTTGACGATTCGACAGCGTTCATCAACGCGCGATGAACGGCCGTGAATGGTTCTTCGATTTTCGGACAAACGGTGACAAAACCTAAAATGATCTGCAAATATAAGATGCGTACATCGAGAGCTTCGATATATAATTTTCTAAACTTTTTTGAGGAGTTTGAAATTTCACTTTGATTTTTGAATTGCAAATGGATTTGGAATTATCTGCCATTGAAATGTGGAGGTAAAGACGGATTGTACGCACAGACAAATGAGAAATAGAGGTAGGCTAGGGTTTATTATAGGGTATATATAGGCAAGGTTGAAATAGAATAGATGGACCCGATTTATAAACGCATTGAATGATGAATGGCCCGAAAAGCCCGTTCTGACTCCGGAACGAAATTGGGTCAACCCATATATCAAAATAGATGTTTTAAAATATTTTAAACTCGATGGAATAGGTTTCACGTTCAAATTCCATCGTATGAAGAAGTTTTGCTAAAATCAATATTTTTCAATTGATTTCGATTGATTTCAAGGCGTTTCGAGTCCGTACGATCAAACGACACGTCCGATCGCTACGAAACTTGAAACCCTACAATAATTCACCGTTGAGATCCGATGAAACTGGTTTTGTTGAAATCCGAGTCATTGGCCAAAATGGCTATTTTTACATTAATTAAATAATTTAAAATATAAATAAATTAAATCACTTTTCAAATTTCAATTCCATACTTAACCAATCCTATCATTTTTGATCTCTTAAACAATTACAATGATTTAAACAAATTTAGATGTTAATTTAGCGTTGATTCGTCCCTTCAATCAGCATTAAGTTTCAATTTCATTTTATTCAAAATTTATAAATATAACTTCCAACAGTTCCATTTAATTAAATAAACTAATAATTATCCCATTTATTGTTGTCAAATAAAAGGATTTAACATTGCATTCAAAACTATTGCATTACTATCCTCATATTCCATCTTAATTTCAAGTAATGTAATAATTTTAATATTTAACTCCACTCATTTGCAATTAATCTAATTGTATAACTTTAAATTCCAATAAATTAATTAATTTTGCCTTCAATTCTTTTAATTCAACTAATTATCATATTATGAATAAAATTTACGTTATTCCCTAAATTACATTAACGTAACGTTTAATTCAGATTTATTGCAATTGATTATCCGTTTTAATTTAATAGACTAAATAAATGATTACTTTACAATGATTGTTGCCACTAACCCTTAATCATATTTATACAAGTTATCATTTCCAAACAATTACATACAGAACATTGATTTTATTGAATCACTATTTATTCGTTGTTAATTCATTGATTAATTTAATATTTACATTTATTTTTCCTATAATGATTTATTACCAAATATTCTCATTTACAATCAATTATAACCCAAATAGTTGTTTCAATCAATTGTGTTTGCACTGAATTAATTATTTATTAGCTTACATTTACATTCTTATTATTCATTTGAAATTTTCCTTATTATGAATCAATTGTAAACTTACTATCTTAAAAGTGATGTCAACATTTTAAATTATTAATTTACCTTTTATATTCCATTAGAAATTAATGCACACACACAAATTAAGATTTTAGATCAAATTAATCATTTCATCTTGGTTCCATCCTTACATCAACTATTACTTTATGAATAAAATTAGCATTTCTTCTTCATTTTGTTACATTCACAGTCTCCGTTATTGTCTTAAACTTGCATATGTAACATTAAAGTTCATTTAACTCTAATTGGTTCCCCATTTAAATTTAATAGACCAATTAAAAAGGTAACTTATAACCATCGTTATCATAACTTTTAATTACACATATGAATTCACTATTCACAAACAAATGTTACAATTCTTACATAAAGTTGATTTTATTCAATTACCATTAACTATCTATTATCTCATTAATTAATTCATATTTACATCCACTTTCATATATAAATTTTGTAACCAAGTTATAACATTTACATTGTTTCACTATTGGAATTACATCCAAGTTATCAACAAATAACTTACATTTATACAGTTGCAATTCATTTTAGTTATTATTTCATTAATATTATTTCCAATTTTATTTCTTTCAGTATTAATTACACAATCATATTAAATTAACAAATTATAACGTTTTCCACTATTTCTTTATTGAGATTTTATTCCAATTGTCAAGAATTAATTTTATTCACCATTGAAACATTTAATTTCTAACATTCGCTCCAATATAAATTATAAGATTTTCATTTCTTTCTATATTTAATTACAAAATCTTATAAATTTAACAAATTTTAATTATCAAAATTTACGGGTCATTACAAATGCACAATAACTTAAAGAATGCTTGGGATTGCCCATCCTTTAAGGATCCGGTAAGCCATCAATTAAGAAGAAATAAACACTATCACAGAAATACCCATATTAAAGTAATTAATGCAAATAACAGTGTAAATGTGGCTAGGGTAGCGCAGAGCTGCAGTAATCGCTTACCTCTGGCCACACTCACAAATCCCAAGTTAAATAAAATAAATAAAATCGCTCAGGCCTATCATTTTAGCCCATAACGATTTTTCCCTATTCTAAAGTCTGTTCAGGTACATATCATTTCAACCCATGGTGATTCTATTTTACAGGGAACTTGCAGTGTGAGAACAGAATAAAATAAACAATATAGCATCATATAGCAGTTATAGATGATATGATAAGTTTATAAACAAGGTTAACATCATATGATTCAAAACAGTCTTATTTATTTACCTAACAAAGTAGTTTCAAACTAATTTAAATCATATTAAAACATACAAAACTAAACTCATATACTTTATCAAATACTTAATACTTTTCAAAATTACTTAGATTAGAAAAGTTAACCTTGATTTGGAAGTGTTTGAACATTCAAATAATCGAATAAATCATATTTCAAATCCAAGAGTTGGAAATCAACAACAAATCAATAAATCAATTCCAAAAGATAAGTCAGTCAAATTCGAAACTCAAGAACTGAACACCGGTTCAATTCAAAACTGTGTCAGATATATATGCATATATCTTTTCGAAAATCAAATTATACTTTGGTATTTGAAATCAAATTGGTTTCATAGAATCACTCGCAAAGCAAAGCTATTAGAGTGGCCTCTCCCCCACTCAGAAACTCGAAAATCAATGCCAATGATGCATGCATTCATGTGACGACCCAGAGATTTTTGACGTTTGAAATGGAATATTTAATTGGTTTTAAATATTTGGAGGTTATTTTAACTTGAATTTCAAATATAAATATGAATTTGGCAATTAAAATTATTGAATTTGACTTATTAATGATGGGTAAAAAAAATTGAATCTTCAATTTTAAGCTTGTTAAAAATAATTTGATGGCTTAGAAAATTTATATTGATAATACTGAAGATAATGGAAGCTTTAGAATTGGATTTGGAAATGTTTTGTTCAGTTTTAAAGTATATCATTTAGATCGACCTTTAAAAATAGCTTTCCAAGGCACAGTCTCGGAATTCGACGAAACCTATTCTGTTGGATCCGTAATAATATATTATTATCGAATTTCAATTTTAGTAGTAATCAGTGTTATCGTTTAACCCTGGCAGCTCAAAACGCATACAAACTATTTTAATCGATTTAATTTGAAATTAATCATTTACTTCCGTAACTTGCGCATATGATCGAATTAGCCTCCGAAACACGTTCCATGTGGTTCAGAATAGGGTTATAACATTAGAAATGCTAGGCGGCATGCCTCGATAGGAGTTCGAGATTTTGGGTTATGTTATGCGAGATATTTTGAATATAAAATTATAAAAAAATCAATTAGAAAAGTCAAACTCAATCTATCGTATACCTGAAGCCACCTTCTCCTTTATATTTTAACTCCTGAATCCCTTCCTTCAGTTAGAAAACAAAAAATCAAATAAAACTTTAATGGCTGAAGCGTCGTCTGAAAAATTAAAATTAAATTAGGGCCGATCGAACAAAAATCACACGTTCCCCCTTTCGTTCGAAATTAATGATGGCCGAGCATTTTCAATCCAATTTCCCCCTTTTTGAAACCATGGCCGCAATCCACTTCGAATCGCCCTCCTCTTTTTCTTTCCATTCGAAACAACGAAGTCACGTCCTCCTCAAAACAATCGATCGATGTTAAGCACGTTCGATTCAGAATGGTTATGCGAGCAATTTGAAGTGATTCATGCTGTTGTCTAGATTGGTCGCGTGTGCGAGGAAGAAGAGGTTTGAAGGTAGGCATAGGCTCGAAGTTGCAACGTCAGGTATCTGGTGGGTGAGGAGCGAGTAAGGGTTTGGGAGCACCGATGTTGGGTAGTTCAGTTGCGTCGAGACTCTGGGTGGGTTTGGCTCTGGCCGATGGGTGTTGCCTCGACGTCGTTTTCGCAATGGGTTGACGGTTTTGGCTTTGGTAGTAAAGCATTCGTGCTATTCTTTTTCTTTAGTTTCGAATGCCGTAGGGATATATACAGAAACATGATATTAATAATTAAATAGTGGATTATCTTAAACAATCTATTTTTTGCAATTTATAAATTTATATATATGTGTGTGTGTGTGTGTATTTACATGGTAAAGTAATTACTACTATGTTTTTATAGAAAATGAAAACAGAATATTTTTTCCTGTACTTGTTATTTTTAGTGTGTGTAGTTTTAAAAGTGAGGTAAGAAAATATAAAAGGATTTACATATGTACATTTTAAAACCTACAAGCTTAGTTTAAATAAATAAATATATATGTATATATATATATATACACATATATATAACAATAGGTATTATAGTGACTAATCTATTAGTAATCTTGTTTAATTATTTTAGCAACTAGAAATGTTTTATTTAGGGAAGTTAGTTTAAGTAAAGGTATATAAGGGATTTAAATACGAAATGATTTTATAAAAAGCTAGATTTTTTGAATCTATAAATTTTAACAAAAATAGTATATTTTTGGAAATTTATCTATTTAATTAACTTATTTAATTGTTTAGTTGCTAAAATATTCTATAAACGGAAATCAGTTTAAAATTTAAATTTATTTGTTTAAAATGAAATCTTTGGTTAATTAAATTATCAAATGAAATTTTTAATGAATTGATTCAAATATTAATAAATCATATAAATTTTTATTCAAGGTCTAAGGTGGAGAAACAAGCCGGAATGGAAAATGGATTGCAAAATAAAAGCTAAGGTGAGATCTTCTCACTCAAATTATAATGATTGAAATTTTCAGTTATTGATTGATTGTTGAATTGTGATAGTTAAATTTAAATTATTGACTGTGAGCTTTGATGATTGATTTATTATTAGTTATATTAGTTTAGACCCGATGCGTCGCATATAGCAAATGATATTATATTTAAACCCATATACCGAGATATTCCACCTTGAAGTGGAATTGGTATTATATATGTATTTGGAGTTGTTGATTTCCCGCATTATATAGCGGATGAGACCTTATGCGCTGCATAATAGAGGATGATATTTTATAAATCCCATGTACCGCGATATTCCACCTTGAAGTGGAATTGGTATTTAATTGTTGTGCTAACATCTGTGGATGTAGGGAAATAGGTTGGAGGGATCCAACTGGATTCCTCAAAACATTTGATTTTGTTTCATATGTTGTGTGTTTATTTATTTATAATCTGTGTGTGATTATACTATGATTGAAATCGTTGAAGGCTAAAATTGACCCGAATATTTTTGGTATCATAGGATACCAGAAATAAATAAAAATTGGATTTTTAAATTTAAGTAGAAAATCTATAATGAAATTGTATTGAATAAAATACCAAAATATGGTGAAAATGTTAAAAAATGGATTCCAAGCAATAATATTCAAAAGGTGAAGAATTTATTTTAAAAATACGGTTTTTAAATAATTTTGGAAGAGATAAAGGAATTTATGTTTAACATAAATTCGGAAATTGATTTGGTGTTAAAAGAATGAATCTTTGGGAAATCAATATTAAAATTGATTTGGCGTTTAAGATAAAATTTGAAATCAATTCGAAACTTGATTTGGTGTTTGGAAATGATTTTTAAAATCAATTGGAAATCGTATATCGGTAGATATTTGGAAAATTTAAAATTCAGAATGGGAATTTTATAATGGAAAGGAAATTTTGTTTTAAAAATAAATGTTGGTTTATTTTTAAAGGTGTAAAAAGGAGTTTACATATTTGGGACGTAAATTTAAAATAAATCCAGAAAGATTTACAAATTGATTTGAATGAACCATTTTAGAATGGAATGTGTATTTTCCATGAAAGCCGAGAATGTTTTCAATATAGTTTATAAATATAGATTGAAGTTGTAAAGATGGTTTAAGGGAAATAATGTTTTGGGAAAAAATATTTACCTATGTTATTTTGAAAATCTTTAAAGTGAAATATGTTTTAAACCATTATAGAAGTGATGATTTAAAGATTTAAATTGATATTTAATTTAGGAATTGGATATTTAAATGGTTATATCCTATCTATTAAATTTATTTTAAAATTAGTTTTGGACTTGAATTTTGATATGAGCTATTTGTATGATATTTTTCTTAACTAATTTTTAGGTAAGTTTCAAAATAGTTTTATTTTAAATATCTCTTAGTATATTTTGATAAGTGATTTACATTATTTTGAATTATTTTAACTCGGCAGATTTTCAGTGGAAATAAATAAATATTTGGAAATGTATTCCACGTAAGGAAAAGTGATTTGAAATTTGTTTCAAAGCATTGAAGTGTGGAAAGTAATTTGAAATCTGTTTTTAAATTGTTGAAGTGTTAAAAATACATATCTTGTGGAAATATTCTGAAATTAATAATCGGGGGAAAAATATTTAAATCTTTGTGATTGTTGTGGATGTTGATTGATAGTTAAATAACCGACTATCAATATTTGCCTTTTAATGGCATTTGAATTTCGATGCGACCGGGGGTCGGATTCTAAGTGGATACCTGAAAACCACATCGAACCGTTGTGATTGTAATAGATCTTTTATTTAAAAGATCAAAGTGGAAATTGTTGTAATTTGTTGAAATCTGAATGTAACACTTATTTTTAAAAATAAGCGCTCATTATTCGAATTAGCCGGGAGAGGACCTTGTGTCATAAAATCCACTCCGAATAACGATATGACGAAATGGGATTATATTTGAAGACGGTGTTGAAGACCGGGTATTTTCGAAAACAAAAGGATTACCTGTCGAATGTCTCTACACCGGGTTGCTTCGGTATAGAGAGTTTATCACCTTTGTGATGGGGATTCCGGACGTGATTAGTGAATAGCTGGATTTGCAAAGGCTTCTTTGGAAATGCCTTCGGTTCCGTTTGATCCCGGAACGGACTTGTATGGATGTGTGTCTGACGTTACACTTTGAGATGTAAAGCTGGTTTCTATCAAATACATTTCTGTTGGTGGCGGAGAATTTATTCTCTTAGCTTAACACCCTTCTTTGAGACATACGAGATCAGAGGTTGTGTAGTTGATGGTTACTAGTGATACATTCTCAATTTGGTAATGTGGCTTACAAAGTGTTGCTGATCATTTGTTGATCAAAGCATGACTTTGTGGAAAGTGTAGCTTTGTGGACGAAACCACATCGAGCCTCACAAAACGGTACTGGTCGAAACAGGAAAGATACGGCAAGGTTTCAGGGGTAGCTCCCCAAGGCACTCCTTCTGGAAAAGGGTGGTGTCAGGTATGGAGCCCTGATATTTAACCTTTGTGGTTACTGAAAATACTTTTCTTTGTGGCAGTTGGTGTAGAGGTTCCTCGGATAAAGGTCGCAAATGACCGAGGGTGGCATATCTTAGGGTTTATTCCCCAGGAAGGGGGTAACCAGCCTTGTGTTGGCAGAGATCCGGTTAGGTTCTCCGGACATTCCTCCAGAGGCGTACCCATGTGGCAGTAGGAAGTTCCTTAGCCTGAACATTTGTTGGAAATCCAAAGAAAAAATACGCGCCCAGTACGGTTTTAGTTGTATAACCTGCCATGGAATGTGGCGGTAACCTACTATTGAACATGGCAGCTATAGTAGGCATACAATAATGGTTGTATGCTGGCTAAGATAAAATATTATCTTTCGAAATGTTTTCTACACTCTGCACTAATGATAATATTAAAAAGATTTTGCATATTAAGCATGTTTGACTATCATAAGGAGAAATCTCCTCAAATTCTACGTTTCATTGTGTGTGTGGTGGGAGGCCTTATGGTAGTTTCATTTTCCAAAAGCGTAGCGAATTTTTTTTATTTTCTTTTGAAAATAACTGTTCTTAAGATCTCGCACCAGTCCCATGACTGACTTGGAGTTTATTGTTCCCTTTCTAAACTCTGGGTGCCCACAATTTTCCACATGGGCAGCCTAGAGTGGATGGCGAGGCTTGTCACTAGTATATGTTATATTATTTTCCGCTGTTTGTTATTGTAACACTCTGATAATGTAATGTGATGTAATGTAATAACTGATATAGTTCTTTGTTTTAAAGATTATTCATTTATCTATTATACTTGTTCCGCTGCGATATGTGAGATTCTGTTATTGTTTTCTTTTCTTCTTCTTCTATCTTCTTCTTCTTATACTGTAACGGTTCGATTTTCCGGCATTCGATTGTGCGACATTTGATACAGTGGACGTATTGATGTCGACTTTCGGGCGTCGAAAAAATTGGATCGTTACATTTTTGGTACCAGAGCATTTGGTTTAGCGACAACCTTGGCTCTATTGGGTGTTACTCATTAGAGGTAGAGTCAGTAGTACTCTAGAATGAGTGTGAGTGTAATAATAGATATGTGCGCGTATTTGTTAGTGAATATAAAATTATTTTATATTGTGTTGATTGGTTTGTTGAGTGGTATATGGATTATGGTCAATACGAGTAATTAACGTTATTGATAGGGATCTCTAAACACTTGTACAGAACAAATTCGACATGATATTGTTTTAAAATTGGGGTAAATGAAATAATTTTACCCAAATTATTTTCGTGTATGAAAGAAATAACTTTTCGTAAATTATTATATAGTATATGGTTGCTTGATTGTTAGGAAGTGATAATATTATTATCATTTGAATAGGAAATTGAAAACGTAACTCCAAAGTTAAGAAAATAAAAATCCAAATGAGATTTGTAAATGTAAATTGTAAATGAGATTTATAATTTGAAACAGAATTCCAGAGAAGTATTTGGAAATGTTCTTGAAACTATTTGAAATTCGAGAAGTTTGGAAATTAAATTCCTTTTGGGATTGGAAATAGTTTTCAAGGGTTTTTGGAAAAATGTTTTTGAAGGAATGAAAGCTCTAAACTCTTTTCGGTCATTGGAAAATAATTTCGATGATGATCGCGACATCATCAATGTTCATTGTCGAGTTTCTAAGAGAGGAATTGCTGTCAAATTGTTTTAAATGGAAGTTGTGTGGAAAATTTGAGTTTAGTTTTGAAATTCAAAGTATAATTTGAATTGTTTTCAATAATGATTTTGGAAGAGGTGGAAAGACTCTGGAATTTTATTAAAAATAGTTATGGAATAATAAGTTTGAAAACTTAGAAAAATTCAGATTTAAACTAAAATTGACTTGAGTTAAATTGTATAAATGTGAATTTGAGAAGTCTTATAAACTAAATGTTTAAAATCTATAAAGGTGGAAAATAAAATTGTGAATGAATGAATAAATTTGCAATTGCAAGTACATGAAAGTGAATTGAATGTTGAAATTCATTTCAAATTTGTAAGTAGATAGAACTGGAATTGGAATTGAATTTGGTTTTGACGCAGCGGATTAATCAAACAAAACTTCAATCGGTGAAATGTAGAAATCGATGGAATGAAGATACCGAAATGCCCAAATTCGTTGATCCGAAGATACCGAATTCTAGCTATCTCAAACACGTTGATAGCGCACTATACCGTGTTCAAAGATCTACGATTCTTCGTACGTTGATCTAGCGCACTAGATTCCGTGAATCGGCTTCAACAAACGTGGATTCGAGCGCACTCGAATGACGTAAGTGGAGATAGGAGATTACACTCAACTACCAATTGGTATGAAAGCACAAAGCTAACGAAAAGGAATTTTTATTCAAAAATCAACTACCCCAAATGTACAACACACGCTCCTATTTATAGAGTTTTCGACCCAGTCCCTAAGTCGTTGCCGACCTACGACTCACCTTAAGTCGTGACCGACTTAACACAAAGCGACTCAACCGACTCAACTACATACCGACCTACTATTTACAACACAAAGTACTCAACATAACGACTCAAAAACCTGGCCGACTTAACAAGTACGACCTACATATAACAACTTAAAGATTCACGACTTAACACCCAACACAACCTATAGGTCGGTAGCGACCTAAATACAACACGACTCAATCCCCTACGACCTATCATAGAAGGCAGTTCAGCTTGCTTAGATCGGAACTCGGCGAAGTTATCTTGTTCAACATTACTAGTTCGTAACTCGGCACAGTTATCTCGTTCAATATCATTAGGTCGGAGCTTGTTAGGTCGGAATGCTTCTTCCTGTGTTTTCTTAGGTCGGAGACGACCCAAAACTCCGTTGTTAGGTCGTGACCATGCTTTCTTAGGTCGGACTACCTTCCCTCTTGGCTTGTTGACTCGTGGCCCTCCTTCCTTAGCTCCGCAACGACTCATGCCTTCACTGAGTCGTGAATGACTCATCACACTACACCACAAACTCATGTTTTCAGGAATTATAGTTTGCACAACTTCTTCTCTGGCCTTAGCTGCATCATCCTTCCCTGGTTGAGAAAAATTCGTCCTCGAATTTGTAAATTCTTCCCTCTCAGATTGTCCATCTCCATAATATGGCACAAGATGCTTAACATTGAATACGTCAGAAGTGTATACATCTTCCGGCAGCTTCAACTTATAAGCATTCTCATTGATCCGTTTCACAACTTCTACAGGTCCAATTTTCCTGGCTTTCAACTTATTATAAGTGCCCACTGGAAAACGATCCTTCGTTAACACAGCATAACCAAATCGCCTTCGTTAAATTCAACATTTCGTCGCTTCAAATCTGCAGACTTCTTATACTTCTCATTCGATTTCTCCAATCGTTCCTGAACGATTTTATGACATTCAGTCAGCTCATCAACAAAATCAACAGCTCGTTTAACTGTTCCCTTCAACTGTGGTACTACTGCCAAATCCAACGGTCCCCTGGGTAAATTTGAATAAACAATCTGAAATGGACTGAATCCCGTGCTACGATTCACTGCATGATTATGTGCAAATTCAGCTTGGCATAACTTCATGTCCCAACTTCTCAAATTATCCTGTACAAGACATCGCAACAAATTTCCCAATGACCTGTTAACAACTTCTGTCTGTCCATCAGTTTGTGGATGATAAGCACTACTAAATTTCAGCTTCGTTCCCACCATCTTCCACAAACTCAACCAAAAGTGACTCAGAAAACGAGTATCTCGATCAGAAACAATAGATTCTGGTAAACCATGCAATCGATATACCTCCTTAAAGAATAATTGTGCCACTCGAACTGCATCCGCTGTCTTCTTGCAGGCAATAAAATGTGCCATCTTCGAAAACCTGTCCACCACAACAAATATCGAATCATTTCCCCTTTGAGTTCTAGGCAAACCCAAAACGAAATCCATGCTAATATCAACCCATGGCTTAGATGGTACTGGTAATGGCATATACAACCCTGCATTCGTTGTTGTTCCTTTCGACACCTGGCAAATATGGCATCTCCCCACGAATCTTTCCACTTCTTTTCTCATCGACGGCCAAAAGTAAGATTGTGAAATCAATTGCAAAGTACGATCACGGCCCACATGCCCTTCCTCGTGTAACTCTTTGACAATTTTTAACCTCAAGCTACAGTCTGGAATACACAAACGATTCCCTTTAAACAGAAAACCATCAACCAACGTAAATTCATCGGTACTCTCACCCTTCACTTTCTCAACATATTTCACAAAGTAAGGATCTTCATTAATCATCTCCGGCAACATCTCAAAACCCGTCACTTCAACTTTCATTGTCGTTAATAAATGACTCCTCCTACTCAAAGCATCAGCTACTCGATTTGTCACCCCTGATTTGTGCTTAACGACAAAAGTAAACTGCTGTAAATATGCAATCCAAGATGCATGTCTCGCTGAAATCTTATCCTGCCCCTGTAAATGCTTCAATGCCTCATGATCAGTGTACAGAACAAATTCTTTCTGAAACAGATAATGCCTCCAATGCTTGACAGCTTGCACAACAGCATAAAACTCAACGTCATATGTACTGTATCTCATCTTTGCCCCTGATAACTTTTCGCTGAAATAAGCAACTGGCTTCCCATTCTGACTCAGAACTCCTCCAATACCAACCTTCGAAGCATCAGTATGCAATTCAAACAATAACTGAAAATTCGGTAAAACAAGAATTGGTGCAGACGTCAACAATTCCTTGATCTTTTCAAAAGCAACCCCCGCTTCTTCTGACCATACAAATTGTTTCCCTTTCATGCAATCAGTAACTGGGGCCATCACGCTACTGAAGTGTGGAATGAATCTTCGGTAGAATGATGCTAGCCCATGAAAACTTCTCACTTCCGTAATTGTCTTCGGCTGTGGCCAATTCCTGACTGCTTCAACTTTACTTTGATCAACTTGAATGCCCTCTCCTGAAACAACATAACCCAGAAATAAAACACTGTGCGTCATAAACACACATTTCTTCGTAGCAGCATAAAATTGTTCCTCACGAAGAATAATCAACACTTCCCTCAAATGTAGAACATGCTCCTCCATGCTCCTGCTGTATATCAGAATATCATCGAAATAAACCACGACGAACTTCCCAATGAATGGTCTAAAGATTTGATTCATCACCCGCATGAATGTACTAGGTGCATTTGACAAACCAAATGGCATAACTAACCATTCGTATAACCCTTCTCTCGTCTTGAAAGCTGTCTTCCATTCGTCTCCAGGTCTGATTCGAATTTGATGATAACCACTCTTCAAATCAATCTTCGAGAATATAGTTGCCCCACTCAACTGATCTAACAAATCATCCAACCTCGGCATAGGAAATCTGTAACGAACAGTAATCTTGTTCAAAGCTCTACTATCTGTGCACATTCTCCATGTTCCATCCTTCTTCGGCACCAACAATGCTGGCACGGCACAAGGACTCAAGCTTTCCTGAACACGTCCCTGCTCCATCAACTCTTCCACCCGCCTTCGTAACTCCTCATGTTCCTTCGGACTCATTCGGTAATGTGGTCGATGTGGTAACACTGCTCCCGGAACAAGATCAATTTGATGTTGAATGTCTCTAAGTGGCGGTAACTCCTTAGGCAACTCCTCTGGAAAGACATCTTCAAATTCTTTCAAAATTGGCTTTGCTGCTTCTGGAATTTCAACTTCTTCACTACTCTCTCTCCCAATCAACAAAAACACTTCAGGCTCCTCTTCAACTTCCTTAACAAACTCTTTCAAAGTCAACAGAGTTTTCAATTCCTCAATTTCCTCCAGCTTGCTCTCCTTCTGCTGTTTCTTCTTAGGAACCAAAGTGATTTTCGTACCCTCGAACATGAAACTGTAACTATTGGCACGACCATCATGTTGAACTGCTCTATCGAATTGCCACGGTCTGCCCAACAACAAATGACAAACATCCATGTCCACTACATCACACCAAATTTCATCTTTGTACTTCTTCCCAATAGAAAAATTAACACAAGCTCTTCGACACACTTTCACTTCACCACCCTTCCTTAACCATGCAAGCTTGTACGGTTTAGGATGCTTCTCAGTCTTCAAGTTCAATTTCCTTACTGCTTCTGTAGAAATAATATTATCACAACTCCCAGCATCAATAACGAACTTGCAAACTTTTCCCAGAATAGTGCATGTCGACTGAAAAATATTGCTTCTCAACCAACTAGAATCCTCTTCTTGCTTTGGTGTCAAACAACTTCTCCTCATCATAAGATTACAACCTTCATCTCCCGACACTTCTTCTTCCTCCTCAACATAAGGTGTATCAGAACATTCTGCCTCCTCACCATTATCCTCCTCAACTTCTACAACCATGGTTCTCTTCTTCGGCTTCGGACATTCATTACTTTTGTGACCCAACTCCTGACAATTATAACATTTGAAAACACTGCTAGTCTTTACCTTCTCAGCCTCCTTCACCACTGTCTTTGAAACAGGTTTAGGAACATTAGAACTTCCACCAACACCCCTTGCTTGATTATTGGAATTAGTAAACACACCACCTCCATGCCTTCCTTGATTCTCCCAAGCCAACGCTTTCTGATGTGCCTCTGCAACTGATCTAGGATCAAACATATTAACCATATCCTGGATCTGCATTCTCAATCCCCCAATGAATCTAGCAGTTAGCTGTTCCTCCGTTTCCATAATATCATTCCTGGCAATGAGTTGGTAAAATTCATCAGCATAATCACTAACAGACTTTGTCCCTTGCCTCAGATTCTGCAACCTCTGGTACATAAGTGATTGGTAGATGTAAGGTAAGAAAGTAGATCTCATCAACTTTTTCATTTTATCCCACGATTCTATCTTTGACTTCCCCATTCTCTCCCTGGTTAGTTTAGTTTGCTGCCACCACGCCAAAGCTCTCCCCCTCAACCTAGTAGCAACCAACTTCACCCTTCGATTCTCCGGGACCTCCTTGAAATCAAAGATCTCTTCAACATTAGATAACCAATCAAGAAATTCTTCAGCTACCATCCCGCCTTTAAATTCCGGAATCTCCATTTTCATACCCGATTCCCATCGACGATCATCTTCAACATCCCGATAAGAATTTCGAACTTGATCTCGATCTCGATAATGGATACTAGCTCTATCACCTTCTTCAACAAAATCAAAAGTACGTCTACATCGATCTCGACCATTTTCATCCCTTCTCTCATGCATGCTTCTTTGACTATGTCTCTCTTCATCTCTATATGCTTCATTGTCAAATTCACGTTGACTTCTTCTTTCTTCATGTGCATAGTCATGATGATCTCTTCGTGATGAAATTGATGTTTCTCTTCTATCTCTACAAGAATGTGGCGATACCCTCCTCGCTTCCGTAACCGATGGCGAAACTCGGTTTCCTCCATGGTTCAAGTTTGGTGATCTCCTCCTTTGATTCAAATCATTCATCAATTTCTCCAATTTTCCAATGCCTTCATCAAATTTTTCATTAATACGTTGTTCCATAAGCTCGGCTTCTTCTCTACGATACACAGCTTCAACGTTTTGATGACGATTAGCTCTCCTTGGTGGCATGATTGAAAACTTCACAAACTTCTACAATTCAAACACAAAACTCCAAAGTTTCAACAAGTTACGGTTCAACACTTAACTCGGCAAGGCTTTAGCTCGGCAATGGTTCAACACGGCTCAACCTTGACTCGGCTATGACTTGCCTCGGTCCAACTTGTCTCGGTTACAAATTCAAGCACTTCAAACCTTGGCGCGCAAAAACCCAAGATAGATCCAAACAATTTCCAACTCCTCGATCCAAAATGAAATGAATCAAACACTCTAATGTTGTTACAAATTCAACAAGATCACAATGAACTCCTTCGAACTTCAAAAACTTCAAAAACTTCAAAAACTTGGCTCCAAGAATTAACTTAGCTATGATTGGCTAAGTATGGCTCTGATACCAATAATGACGCAGCGGATTAATCAAACAAAACTTCAATCGGTGAAATGTAGAAATCGATGGAATGAAGATACCGAAATGCCCAAATTCGTTGATCCGAAGATACCGAATTCTAGCTATCTCAAACACGTTGATAGCGCACTATACCGTGTTCAAAGATCTACGATTCTTCGTACGTTGATCTAGCGCACTAGATTCCATGAATCGGCTTCAACAAACGTGGATTCGAGCGCACTCGAATGACGTAAGTGGAGATAGGAGATTACACTCAACTACCAATTGGTATGAAAGCACAAAGCTAACGAAAAGGAATTTTTATTCAAAAATCAACTACCCCAAATGTACAACACACGCTCCTATTTATAGAGTTTTCGACCCAGTCCCTAAGTCGTTGCCGACCTACGACTCACCTTAAGTCGTGACCGACTTAACACAAAGCGACTCAACCGACTCAACTACATACCGACCTACTATTTACAACACAAAGTACTCAACATAACGACTCAAAAACCTGGCCGACTTAACAAGTACGACCTACATATAACAACTTAAAGATTCACGACTTAACACCCAACACAACCTATAGGTCGGTAGCGACCTAAATACAACACGACTCAATCCCCTACGACCTATCATAGAAGGCAGTTCAGCTTGCTTAGATCGGAACTCGGCGAAGTTATCTTGTTCAACATTACTAGTTCGTAACTCGGCACAGTTATCTCGTTCAATATCATTAGGTCGGAGCTTGTTAGGTCGGAATGCTTCTTCCTGTGTTTTCTTAGGTCGGAGACGACCCAAAACTCCGTTGTTAGGTCGTGACCATGCTTTCTTAGGTCGGACTACCTTCCCTCTTAGCTTGTTGACTCGTGGCCCTCCTTCCTTAGCTCGGCAACGACTCATGCCTTCACTGAGTCGTGAATGACTCATCACACTACACCACAAACTCATGTTTTCAGGAATTATAGTTTGCACAACTTCTTCTCTGGCCTTAGCTGCATCAGGTTTGTATTAAATAAAGTGAAATATTGAAATAAAATTAGTAAATAAAATTAATTAAAGGAAGACGAAATTGAATATGATTTGAAATGAATTGATTCAATAACTATAAACAAAGGGTAAATGGAATTCATATAGAATTGGAAATCCAGTTTAATATAAGTAAATATAATGTTTGCGCCAAAATTGGTCACAAACACCCAAAGTTGTGAAAGCACCCGTTTGCGTACTCAACTTGATAATAATCAACACAGAATTCAGCAACAATCAATATAGAATTCAGTTCTAAGTAACAAATCACAGTAATTCACGAACAACGATAAAAAACACAGGATTTATAGTGGTTCGGCGTTCGCGCCTACGTCCACTTTGAAGGTTTTCTCTTTACTGCTTTGCTTGATTAAATCGATTACAACGGATTACAACTGACAATTGCTTTGAAATCTGAATACCACAGTGATTATGATAGATAGACTTGAATCCGGCAGAGTCTTGGCGTTCAATGGCAGAAGTTCTCCCCAGATCCCCCTTTCTGAAGGCTTCAGGGTGCTATTTATAGGCGTTGGAGGCCCAGATCTTGCTGAAACTTCGTGAGACTTCTTCTGGCACGTGAGTGGGCCCATGCGACCGACCCCACCAAGTTTCGTCTCGATCTGACATCGGTTCGAAGTGATTTCACACCCATCAAGAAATGGTCCAATCGAGCTGAAACTTGGCAGGGACAATCTCTACCTCATATAGAAGCTACTGTGAAAATTTGGTTGCATTTGGATGTGTGGTTGAGGAGATATGCTCGGTTCGAAATAGTGTTTTCTTGGTTGGCTGTGTCGTTCGAACCCATGATTTCGAACCCAAGCATTCGAATCGATGGAAGCACGTGTTACCTAGTGACGTGTCGCGCACTCCTCGCATCGATCCTACTTTTTCTCCGCGTTGACTGCTTCGAACCCGGGGATTTCGCCGACTTCGTATCGATGACCGTTGTGTAGTTTGAATCGATCAACTGCATCTGCCTAGTTCGAACCGAGGGGAGGGAGCTTCCTTCGTATCGATGTCAAGCTCGCATATGTGATGGATACGAAATGAAGCTCCGCGATGGATTTGAAGGCAATCGGTTCGAAGTAGATGGAGAATGATGGATTCGAACACATCCATCCGAAGGGTCACAAACCGATCGATTCGAAGTGACCAATGTCATGCCTGATCGGTTCGAATCGATCGGTACGAAGTTAGCGGAGTGATGGGTTCGAAGCAGTGAGTATTGGATGGGTTCGAAGTGGATGGGTTCGAAGCAGTGAGTATTGGATGGGTTCAAAGCAGTGAGTATTGGATGGGTTCGAAGTGGATGGGTTCGAAGCACTCCAGTGTGATGGGTTCGAAACAGACAGTGACCACCTTTCTCAAATTGAATCCATCCTATCTCGAGCATACGAACTCGGATTGACTTGAAATTTGAAATGACGACTCATACGATCTTTATTGTCATGCTCTATCAATTTTGGCCCGTTCCGGACTCGGACAAAATTCATCGATATCCATAGCAAAGTGAAGTATAACCAATCCCTGAGACGAACTGTCTTTCGTTTCCGACCAATCTTTTGGTATCACGGCTTTGCCAAAAAGCGGGATAACATTTTGCCCCCCAAAACATGCCTTGCGGTAGGAAGGTGTGTTTTGTAATGCCTTGAGTTGGATGTTCGTATCCGATCATCGACCTGTAAAGAATTTGACAGTTTCATATGGCCTCAAATGACGATCGTTCGGGATCAAGCCATTTGGGATGAAGCGCGGCCGTTCATGGTCGAGCGCTTAACGTCGAATGACGATCGTTCGTGATCGAGTCATTCGAGGTGAAGTGCGACCGTGCGCGGTCGAGCGTATAAATCCATGCATCGATCGTTCGGGATCATATGCTGTTTGAGGTGAATTGGGACCGTTCGCGGTCCGTGCCATTCGCGGTATAGGATGGAATAGGACCGTTCGCGGTCGATGCCGTTCGCGGCAAATGATGAGAATAGGACCGTTCGCGGTCGATGCTATTTATGGAAAAGGATTGAACGGGACCGTTCGCGGTCGATGCCGTTCGCGGCAACTGATGATCGTTCGCGACCAAGTGCCGTTCAAGGCGAATGGTGACCGTTCGAGGTCGGATTTCCTAATTAATGAGCCATGACCGTTCGCGGCCGGTGGCGTTCGAGGCGGAAAGTGATCGTTCACGATCGTGTGCCGTTCGAGGCGAATTTGTGACCGTTCGCGGTCGTGTGTCGGACCTCAAGTGACGATCGTTCGCGATCAAGCCATTTGAGGTGAGGCAAGTTGTGACTGTTCGAAGTCGGGTTGTGATCGTTCGCGATCGGGTGCCGTTCGAGGCGAGTTGTGTGTGCCTGGGAGGGCTTGGTTTTATCGATGCCAGGGTCACGTTCGGGTGAGATCCTGGATCGTTTGTCAGGGCGGTTCATCGCCATCTCAGAGCATGCCTAAGGATCGTTCGCGACCCTATACATGTGTAAGTAGCTTAGCCATTCCAGAGTTATCAGAATCAAATATCTATTACACGGATGAGTTTCAAAAACAATGTCCAAACAACAAAGTCTAAATGTTCAAATTGAAATGACATGAAAGCAAAGCATGGATGTCAAAGTGTAAGTTCCCACTACGAAACGGTCAATGATCATCCAGAGCATGCCTGGAGATCGTTCATGATCTCGCACATGTGTAAATGATTTAATTGCGTTAGTGGAAGCTTACAACTTGTTCATCGTTATCTCACTCAATTTATAACCAAACGGTGCCTTGATTCAGGATCGCCTCTAGCTGATGTGGACGGTGGTCGTTCTGGTTCCGCCACAGGAGCCCGCCTCCTTACATATTGAAGGAGCATACAGTTCCTGATATGCCCTTCCACCTCGTCCTTCAGGTGCCTACAATCATTAGTGTTATGACCGTTTAATTCATGGAATACACAAAACTTATCTGATTTCCTTTCGTCAGAGGTAGGGTCCCTCCGCATTGGCCTTCGATACGGAATTTGCTCTTTGGTATCCTGATATATTCATTCCAGGCTCTCGTTCAGCTCAGTGTAGGTGGTGAATCGCGGCTCCCTCCGTTGCCGCTTTGATCTGTCTCTGTCATTCTCAATCTTTCTTTTACCTTTATCCTTGTCTGAGTCCCTTCTAGGGGGCTTTTCATCTTTGAGTGCATAAACTTCTATCCCATCTCCTTCTTCTCTTTCTGCATTCGCATCCTCTAATCGCAAAAACTTTTCCGCCTCATGATAGAATTCTCCTAGATCTACGGGTGCATCTTTAGTTAATGAATTTTTGAATTCCGTTCCGTCTGCTATTCCGGACACAGCCTCCATCATAACCATGGATGGATCCGGTCTATCCACGGAAGCTGCCGCCGCATTGAACCGTGTCAGGAAACTTCTCAATGTTTCTCCAGCCCTCTGTTTTAAAGTTGCTAGCGTCATCACATTCTTGGGTCTTGTAATGTGAACCCTGAATTGCCTCATGAATCTCTCAGTTAAATCATTCCATGTTCCAATGGATCCACTATCTAATTGCCTGAACCATAATGCCGCAATATCCGCCAAATACAGTGGAAAGCACCGGGCCATAACCTCCTCTGATGCCCCCAGCACTTCCATATGCCTCATATATTTTGTCAGATGGACCGTGGGGTCCGTTCTCCCGTCGTACATATCCAACGATGGTAATTTGAAATCCGGTGGGTTTCTAGCTCGTCTAATTGCCGGAGTGAAAGGACTCCTATTAACATCCTCTAGGTCTTTGTTCACCAAACCGCCTCTCATTGCTCGCCTAACCATCTCTGCCAACTTGTCGGCGTCTCCGAGATGTAACCTTCGTTCGTTACTTTCATCCTGCCCCCCGAGTTCACGAGGGAATTCTGAGATCGGCCCCCTTGACTGAGCGTTCATTCCTCTGCTATCTCCAGGTTGCGCAGATACTCCTCTTTCTCCCTCCGAAATTGGACCAACGTTCTCCATGGGTGTGCCCCCTAATCCGGGTGCAACGCCGGATGGTCCTGTTTCGTTCCGGACTCCATTGGCTCCTCTATTCTGTGCTCCAAGCTGTCCTATCTGTTGAAACAAACTCTGGATCAATTCCTCTTGCTTCTTCATCATCGTCTCCATCTCGTCCCTAGTGATGTAGATCGATGGTTGATTCGCTCCTGAGGAAGCCTCCTGACTTCCTTGCTGTTCACTTCTTTCTGGCCTTGGCCTTCGGCTCGATTGTCTCGTCATAATTTCTCAAATCTAAACTTTCAAACTTTCTCTGAATCAATTATCAACTGGTAGAACTCCTGAGTTCAGTTTCTCAGTGAAAGCACCAAAATGTTTGCGCCAAAATTGGTCACAAACACCCAAAGTTGTGAAAGCACCCGTTTGCGTACTCAACTTGATAATAATCAACACAGAATTCAGCAACAATCAATATAGAATTCAGTTCTAAGTAACAAATCACAGTAATTCACGAACAACGATCAAAAACACAGGATTTATAGTGGTTCGGCGTTCGCGCCTACGTCCACTTTGAAGGTTTTCTCTTTACTGCTTTGCTTGATTAAATCGATTACAACGGATTACAGCTGACAATTGCTTTGAAATCTGAATACCACAGTGATTATGATAGATAGACTTGAATCCGGCAGAGTCTTGGCGTTCAATGGCAGAAGTTCTCCCCAGATCCCCCTTTCTGAAGGCTTCAGGGTGCTATTTATAGGCGTTGGAGGCCCAGATCTTGCTGAAACTTCGTGAGACTTCTTCTGGCATGTGAGTGGGCCCACGCGACCGACCCCACCAAGTTTCGTCTCGATCTGACATCGGTTCGAAGTGATTTCGAACCCATCAAGAAATGGTCCAATCGAGCTGAAACTTGGCAGGGACAATCTCTACCTCATATAGAAGCTACTGTGAAAATTTGGTTGCATTTGGATGTGTGGTTGAGGAGATATGCTCGGTTCGAAATAGTGTTTTCTTGGTTGGCTGTGTCGTTCGAACCCATGATTTCGAACCCAAGCATTCGAATCGATGGAAGCACGTGTTACCTAGTGACGTGTCGTGCACTCCTCGCATCGATCCTACTTTTTCTCCGTGTTGACTGCTTCGAACCCGGGGATTTCGCCGACTTCGTATCGATGACCGTTGCGTAGTTTGAATCGATCAACTGCATCTGCCTAGTTCGAACCGAGGGGAGGGAGCTTCCTTCGTATCGATGTCAAGCTCGCTTATGTGATGGATACGAAATGAAGCTCCGCGATGGATTTGAAGGCAATCGGTTCGAAGTAGATGGAGAATGATGGATTCGAACACATCCATCCGAAGGGTCACGAACCGATCGATTCGAAGTGACCAATGTCATGCCTGATCGGTTCGAATCGATCGGTTCGAAGTTAGCGGAGTGATGGGTTCGAAGCAGTGAATATTGGATGGGTTCGAAGTGGATGGGTTCGAAGCAGTGAGTATTGGATGGGTTCGAAGCAGTGAGTATTGGATGGGTTCGAAGTGGATGGGTTCGAAGCACTCCAGTGTGATGGGTTCGAAACAGACAGTGACCACCTTTCTCAAATTGAATCCATCCTATCTCGAGCATACGAACTCGGATTGACTTGAAATTTGAAATGACGACTCATACGATCTTTATTGTCATGCTCTATCAATTTTGGCCCGTTCCGGACTCGGACAAAATTCATCGATATCCATAGCAAAGTGAAGTATAACCAATCCCTGAGACGAACTGTCTTTCGTTTCCGACCAATCTTTTGGTATCACGGCTTTGCCAAAAAGCGGGATAACATATAAAACCAAAGTGATGAATTAAAAGTAAATATAAGAAGTATATAGGATATTTGCATTGAACTTAAGAAATGAAGTGTGAAATTCTTAAGTAAATTTTGTATTGGGAATATACCAGGTTAATAATTAAGTGGGTTAAATTGGAAATCGTGAAATGGTAATAGTGAATTAAAAATAAATTTTGGAAATGAAAAAAAGAATAAAACTGGAAGTAAAACTGAATAAAACCAATTTGAATTGTGTGAAACAAAATGAAGTTGTAAAATTAGTTCGATGTGAACTAAAGATAATAAAGGTGAAATATAGAAATGGTTTGAGATAAAATGAATTGGAATTTGTAATAAATTACTAAATGAAACTAATTTAAAACAGTGCAGTTGTGAGCAAAAGATGATTGAAAAAAAATTCAATATTTAGAAGTTAAATTGAATCCAAAACATAATTGAAAGTGTAAATTAAATTCAAATGGAATTGAAATTTTAAAGTTGAATGAAAATGAATATATAACTTCAATAGTGAAGTAAAAAAATGGTATAAGAAGTACTCAAAATTTTGTAAAGGAATGTGCAAAATAAATTTGAATGTTGTAATTGGATATTATGGAATATCAGGATATACAGGTGTGTTAAAGACAAAGGATAAATTGGATTTTGATCTGAAGATAAAATTGAATTTCTCGGCGAAGATATATGTATTTAAAATTCTATATGAAATTTGGTGATTTTCTTGTCTAGCCACTTAGCGTTTTGTTTTCTTTTGGAATCTAAAGGCCTGTAGTGCCATTTTGTAGTCACACCGAGCTAGCCGCGCAAAGGAGACGCTGCGGAATTTTTTGAAAATTTAGAGAGTTAGAAATTTTTTTAAAATCTTAAATTTGAATTTAAATTAAAATTGTTGAAGAAAACAATGCTGTTTGGAACTTATGATTGAGTTTGGAGAGTTAGTTGAGGAAATGATGGGTCTTAAATAAAAAGATTTGTTTTGGAAAGTTGATAAAACTATTTGGTTTGGAAAATATTAAACGGGTTGAGGATCATTCTTCTTAACTAGAAATTTCGGGACGAAATTCTTTTAGGGGGGAAGGATGTGACGACCTGGAAATTTATGACGTTTGAAATGGAATATTTAGTTGATTTTTAATATTCGGAGGTTAGGTTAACTTGAATTTCGAATATAAATATGAATTTGGCAATTTAAATTATTGAATTTGAGTCATTAATGATGGGTAAAAAAAATTGAGTCTTCAATTTTAAGCTTGTTAAAAATAATTTGATGGCTTAGAAAATTTATATTGATAATACTAAAGATAATGGAAGCTTCAGAATAGGATTTGGAAATGTTTTGTTCAGTTTTAAAATATATCGTTTATATCGATTTTAAAAATAGCTTCCCGAGGCATAGTCTAGGAATTAGACGAAACAATTTCCATTAGATCCGTAATATTGTATTATTATCGGATTTCAATTTTCGTAGCAATCGGAGTTGTCGTTTAACCCTTGCAGCTCAAAACGCATTAATCTATTTAATTTGAAATTGATCATTTACTTCTGTAAATTGCGCATAAGATCGAATTAGCCTCCGAAACATGTTCCATTGGGTTCGGAATTGGGTTATAACATTAGAAACGCTAGGCGGCATGCCTTGGTAGGAGTTCGAGATTTAGAGTTAGGTTATACGATATATTTTGAATATAAAATTATAAAAAAATCAATTAGAAAAGTCAAACTCAATCTATCGTATACCTGAAGCCACCTTCTCCTTTATATTTTAACTCGTGAATCCTTTCCTTCAGTTAGAAAAGAAAAATCAAATAAAACTTTAATGGCCGAAACCACGTTGGAAAAATTGAAATCAAATTAGGGCCGATCAAACAAAAATCACTCGTTCCCCTTTTCGTTCGAAATTAAATAATGGCTGAGCATTTTTCAATCCAATTTTCCTATTTTTGAAATCATGGCCGCAATCCACTTCGAATCGCCCTCCTCCTTTTCTTTCCGTTCGAAACAACGAAATCACGTCCTCCTCAAAACAATCGATCGATGTTAAGCACGTTCGGTTCAGAATGGTTATGCGAGCAATTTGAAGTGATTCACGCTGTTGTCTGGGTTGGTCGCGTGTGTGAGGGAGAAGAGGTTTGAGGATGGGCATAGGCTCGAAGTCGCAACGTTAGGTATCTTGTTTTGGAGGAGCGAGCCAGGGTTTGGGACCACCGATGTTGGAAAGTTCAGTTGCGTCAAGACTCTGGGTGGGTTCAGCTGTGGCCGATGGGTGTTGACTCGACGTCTTTTTCGCGATGGGTTGAAGGTTTTCGCTTTGGCAGTAAGGTATTCATGCTATTCTTTTCGTTTAGTGATGGGTGCTGACTCGACGTCGTTTTCGCGATGGGTTGAAGGTTTTCGCTTTGGCAATAAGGTTTTCATGTTGTTCTTTTCGTTTAGTTTCGAATACCATAGGGATATATACAGAAACAGGATATTAATAATTAAATAGTGGATTTTATTAAACAATCTATTTTCTGCAATATATATATATATATATATGTATGTATGTACATGTGTGTGTATATATTTATACAGTAAAGTAATTACTAGTGTGTTTTACAGAAAATGAAAACAGAATTTTTTTTCCTGTACTTGTTATTTTTAGTGTGTGTAGTTTTAAAAGTGAGGTAAGAAAATATAAAAAGATTTACATATGTACATTTTAAAACCTACTAGCTTATTTTAAATATATATATATATATATATATATATATATATATATATATAACAATAGGTATTATAATGACTAATCTATTAGTAAACTGGTTTAATTAATTTAGTAACTAGAAATGTTTTATTTAGCGAAGTTAGTTTAAGTAAAGGTATATAAGGGTTTTAAATACCGAAGGATTTTATAAAAAGTTAGATTTTTGAATCTATAAATTTTAACAAAAATAGTGTATTTTTGGAAATTTATTTATTTAATTAACTTATTTAATTGTTTAGTTTCTAAAATATTCTGTAAACGGAAATCGGTTTAAAATTTAAATTTATTTGTTTAAAGTGGAATCTCTGGTTAATTAAATTATCAAGCGAAAATTTTAATGTTTCAATTGATTCAAATTTTAGTAAATCATATAAATTTTTATTCAAGGTCTAAGATGGAGAAACAAGCCGGAATGGAAAATGGATTGCAAAATAAAAGCTAAGGTGAGATCTTCTCACTCAAATTATAATAATTGAACATTTCAGTTATTGATTGATTGTTGAATTGTGATAGTTAAATTTATATTGTTGATTGTGAGCTTGGATGATTGATTTATTATTAGTTATACGCCGCATAATAACGGATAATATTATATTTAAACCCATATACCGCGATATTACACCTTGAAGTAGAATTGGAATTATATATGTATTTGGAGTTGTTTATTTCCCGCATTATATAGCGGATGAGACCCTATGCGCCGCATAATAGCGGATGATATTATATAAATCCCATATACCGTGATATTCCACCTTGAAGTGGAATTGGATTTAATTGTTGTGCTAACATTTGTGGATGCAGGGAAATAGGTTGGAGGGATCCAACTGGATTCCTCAAAACATTTGATTTTGTTTCATACGTTGTGTGTTTATTTATTTATAATCTGTGTGTGATTATACTGTGATTGAAATCGTAGAAGGCTAAAATTTGGCCGAAAATATTTTTTGTATCATAGGATACGAGAAATAAATAAGAATTGGATTTTTAAATTTAAGTAGAAAATCTATAGTAAAACCCTATTGAATAAAGTTCCGAAATATGGTGAAAATGTTTAATAGATGGATTCCAAGCAATAATATTCAAAAGGTGAAGAATTTATTCTAAAAATACAGTTTCTAACTAATTTTGGAAGTGCTAAAGGAATTTATGTTAAATATAAATTCGGAAATTGATTTGGTGTTAAAAGAATGAATCTTTGGGAAATCAATATTAAAATTGATTTGGTGTTTAATATAAAATTTGAAATCAATTTGAAACTTGATTTGATGTTTGGAAATGATTTTTAAAATCAATTTGGAAATCGTATATCAGTAGATATTTGGAAAGTTAAAATTCAGAACCGGAATTTTATAAAGGAAAGGAAATTTTGTTTTAAAAATAAATGCTGGTTTATTTTTAAAGGTGTAAAAAGGAACATATTTGGGACGTAAATGTAAAATAAATCCAAAACGATTTATAAATTGATTTGAATGAACCATTTTAGAATGAAATGTGTATTTTCCTAGAAAGCCGAGAATATTTTCAATATAGTTTATAAATATGGATTGAAGTTGTAAAGATGGTTTAAGGGAAAGAACGTTTTGGGAAAAAATATTTTCTTATCTTATTTTGAATTTTTTTAAAGTGAAATATGTTTTAAACCATTATAGAAGTGATGATTTAAAGTTTTAAATTGATATTTATTTTATAAATTGGATATTTAAATGGTTATATCCTATCTATTAATTTTATTTTGAAATTAGTTTTGGACTTGAATTTTTATATGAGCTATTAGTATGATATTTTTCATAACTAATTTTTAAGTAAGTGTTTCAAAATAGTTTTATTTTAAATATCTCTAAGTATATTTTGATAAGCGTTTTACATTATTTTGAATTATTTTAACTCCGCATATTTTCAGTGGAAATGAATAAATATTTGGAAATGTATTCCGAGTAAGAAAAAGTGATTTGAAATTTGTTTTCAAAGTATTGAAGCGTGGAAAGTAATTTGAAATCTGTTCTCAAATGGTTGAAGTGTTAAAAATACATATCTTGCGGAAATATTTTGAAAATAATAATTGGGGGAAAAAATATTTAAATCTTTGTGATTGTTGTGGATGTTGACTGATAGTTAAATAACCGACTATTAATATTGGCCTTTTAATGGCATTTGAATTTCGATGCAACCGGGGGTCAGATTCCAAGTGGATATCCAAAAACCACATCGAACCGTTGTGATGGTGATGAATCTTTTATTTAAAAGATCAAAGTGGAAATTGTTGTAATTTGTTGAAATCTGAATGTAACACTATTTTAAAAATAAGCGCTCATTATTCGGATTAGCCGGGAGAGGACCTTGTGTCATAAAACCCATTACGAATAAAAATACGACGAAATGGGATTGTATTTGAAGACGGTGTTGAAGACCGGGTATTTTTGAAAATAAAAGGATTACCTGTCGAATGTCTCTGCACCGGGTTGCTCCGGTATAGAGATTTTATCACCCTTGTGATAGGGATTCCGGACGTGATTAGTGAATACTCGGATTTGCAAGGGCTTCTTTCGAAGTGCCTCAGTTCCGTTCGATCCCGGAACAGACTTGTATGGATGTGTGTCTGACGTTACACTTTGAGATGTAAAGCTGGTTTCTATCAAATACATTTCTGTTGGTGGCGGAGAATTTATTCTCTTAGCTTAACACCCTTTTCTGAGACGTACGAGCTCAGAGGTTATGTAGTTGATGGTTACTAGTGATACATTTCCAATTGGGTAATGTGGCATACGAAGTGTTGCTAATCATTTGTTGATCAAAGCATGACTTTGTGAAAAGTGTAGCTTTGTGGACGAAACCTCATCGAGCCTCACAAACCGGTATTGGTCGAAACAGGAAAGATGCGGCAAGGTTTCAGGGGTAGCTCCCTTAGGGTATGTCCATTCCTTCTAGAAAAGGGTGGTTTCAGGTATGGAGCCCTGATATTTAACTTTTGTGGTTACTGCAAATACTTTTCGTTGTGGTTGTTGGTGTAGAGCATCCTTGGATAAAAGGTCGTAAACGACCGAGGGTGGCATATCTTAGGTTTTATTCCCCGGGAAGGGGGTAAATGGCCTTGTGTTGGCAGAGATCTAGGTAGATTCTAGCGACGTCCCTCCAGAGGCATACCCATGTGGCAGTAGGAAGTTCCTTAGCCTGACCATTTGTTGGAAATCCAAAGAAACAATATGCGCCCATTATGGTTTTAGTTGTATAACCTGCCGTGGAATGTGGCGATAACCTGCTATTGAACATGGCAGCTATATTAGGCATACAATAATGGTTGTATGCTGGCTAAGATTAACATTATACTTTCGAAATGTTTTCTGCCCTATGCACTAATGATAATATTAAAAAGATTTTGTGTATTAAACATGTTTGACTATCATAAGGAGAAATCTCCTCCAATTCTGCGTTTGCATTGTGTTGTGGCGGGAGGCCTTATGGTAGTTTCATTTTCCAAAAGCATAGCGAATTTCTTTTATTTTCTTTGTGAAAATAACTGTTTTTAAGATCTCACACCAGTCCCATGGTTGACCTGGAGTTTACTGTTCCCTTTCTAAACTCTGGGTGCCCACAATTTTCCATACGAGCAGCCAAGAGTCAGGTTATCATTATTCGGAAGCAATGTCAAGAGATGCTGTGGAGATCAGGAGCAAGCTGGATGGCGAGGCGTATCACTAGCAAGGTTTTAAATATCGGATTTCGGTCATGTTTCGTCTCGGGATTTTTACACAAGTTATCTCGTATCGGGGGAAATCTCGGACGAGATGAGTACATGTCGGGTATACATCTCGGATTGACATCTCAGGTCTTATAATGCATCTCGGGAATATCTCGGATGTACTTATGTGTCCAAAATTGATGTGTCAAAAATTTATTTAACGGTTATAGCTTTCTTAGCAAAAATAAAAAAGATAACATACCTAATTTACATGGTAAAGGAATATTTTAGAAGAGTAGTAGCTTGATTAACTTAATTGGTTTGGTGATGATTGAATAATATCATTTTATTTGAACATAATAAAGAAGTGAAACCTTTCGCTATGACTTATTAAGATAAAAAGTAAAGAGTATGTTCAAGAAGTTGGTAAATTATAATTGGATTGAGTAGTTTCTTTTGAATTAATATGAAAATAAAAAATATCATGCAAAATAAGAAAAACGTAATTTCGGGTGGGATCTCGGATTGAGATTTGGATTCATATTTCGGGTGAGATTTGAATATCTCGGACGAGATGAGTGTCGACTCTCATTTATGTGTGAAAAGAAGATCTCGGAGGAGATCTCGAGCGATATATAGGAGATTTAAAACCTTGATCACTAGTATATGTTATATTCTTTTCCACTGTTTGTTGTTGTAACACTCTGATAATGTAATGTGATGTAATAACTAATATAGTTCTTTGTTTTAAAGATTATTCATTTATCTATTATGTTTGTTCCGCTGCGATATGTGAGATTCTGTTATTGTTTTCTTTTCTTCTTCTGTCTTATTCTTCTTATACCCTAACAGTTCGGTTTTTCGGCATTCGATTGTGCGACATTTGATACAGTGGACGTATTGATGTCGACTTTTGGGCGTCAAAAAATTGGGTCGTTACAATTCATCACCGAAATTATTTTCCAACAATATAAGTGAGTTCTGGACTTTTATTTTCTCGAAAACTTCTTTTGAAATTTCTCCGAAATCATTTGAGACTCATTAAAATCATTTGAAACATTTCTTATTTGAGAAAATACTTTCAAATCATATTATTATATATTTTCAAAACCTTAAACCAATTTAAAATGCCGGAGTTCAATCACTCAAATTTCAATTTCAAAACTATTCCATTAAAATCATTTTATAAATTTCAAAAATTTCAAATCCTTTCACTGCTTCAAAATTTCATTTTAAAAGGTATATAATTCTTATCGAAGACATTTCACTTTTATATACAAAATATGGTCATCCTTATTAAAGTAATAATTTCGATGTATACACAATTTCAAAATGCAACCAACAAATTTTTTTCAAGGGACGATTCAATGATGGATTTCAAAATAGAAAAGAGACTCAAATTTAGAGGAACCCTAATCAAAAGAATCCTAACCAAGATTAGAGATATATAACTTATGTCAATACAAAAGTGTTTATATTCATTATTGGGAAAGACTCAAATTCATATCATACGAAGAACAGGAGCATAAATATCTTTGGTTTGACAACTTCAGCTAAGCAAAAGATACAATAGAGTTCACTTAATGCAACCTAACATACTATAGATAACAAACAGATCCATAGAATACCATTCCTACATAAACAAAGCATCGGTATTAATTCTTTCAGCTGGTACTTCAACAGGTCCAGAACACTCCCCCTCAATGTGCCCCCAACTTCTACATTTCTAGCATAAGTGTACTACACTCCCGTCTTCCTTCTCGAACTGCAGGCACACAACTTCCTTCCCGCTCTGTCTCACAGGACAATCTTTAGCTATATGCCCATCCCTCCTACAGTTGTAGCAAATAACTGATAGGCCGATTGAAGCAGTGGGTGCAGATTTCACTTTCTTCACCTTTTGGCAGTGGCTTGGAAAGTGTCCCCTCTCCCGACATTTAAAACAGAAATTCTTGGACCGAAAATGCTTGCCCTCCATCCATTTCCCCCATCTCTCTTCCTACACAACGCTGCGTAGTGTCCCTTCTCATGACACTGTTAACAAACGACATTGTCATAAGGACCCGGTCCTGCCATTTCCTTCCACAACATTTCCCACCTCTCGATCACTTCCTCCCGTTCTTTACGTGCTAGGGCTCTTTGTGCTCTACGAGCTTCTTTCTGCTCTTCCGATTTCGCCATACTCAAATAGCTACCTATCAACAAAGCATCCGGATCGAAAACGATAGAAGTTCAAAACTCCAGCGAATCCTAGCCGAAGAGATTTACTTACAAGGTGGATACAAAAAGGATGTTGTTTAGAAAATTTTGCTTATGAAATAAATTTTATACCAAAATAATCTTTAAAAATCCTTTAAAATGATTTGAAAATCATTTTATACTTTGAAAGTACGTTCTCTCACGAGGAAATGATTTTGAGATTGATTTCACTCATTCTAGGGTACTTCTACCCTATCTCTAATGGGTTTTTGCTCCTCAGGCTAAGGTTTTCCTAAAACCAAAGCTCTGATGCCAAATGTAACGATCCACTATTTTGGACCATTCAAATCGACAAAAATCTACACATGTCGTACTTGAATAATTCAAAATAACATATTGTAATAAAATTTGGAGCAAATAAAATCAAACACAGAATCACAGACACAAAAATATCAGAATAACTCACAGCGGAAAAAAAATACCATAGTAGTTCATGAAGCTACTATCTACATACTATCAAAACATATACAAAATATCATAATTTTAAAATGGATACAATAGAAGTCTGGATACATAGATCACTAATGCAGAAGCAATACCGAATGGGAAATAACTGGATCAGAAATAGACTTATAGATGGTCAGATAAGCTCCAACAAATGTCTAGCTCCGGAAGGTGAATCCAAAGCTGTGACTCTCAGGCTGACCCAAGCGTAAAGTAAAACACAAAACACTCGAGACAGGACATACATGCTTATACAATGTAAACCAACTCAAGTGAACTGTAATAGCAATGCACAATAACTTAAAGGATGCTTGGGATTGCCCATCCTTTAAGGATCCGGTAAACCATCAATTAAGCAGAAATAAATACTATCAAAGAAATACCCATATTAAAGTAATTAACGCAAATAATAGGGTAGCGCAGAGCTGCAGTAATCGCTCGCCTCTAGCCACATTCTCAAATTCAAGGTGTGTATCAAAACAATCACAAGGAAATCAAATGGCACACAAAGAAGTGCACACGTGGTTATAAATTTTAAAATGGTATTTTATACTTCAAAAATAAAATATCATTTCAAATTCAAATCTTATCAAAATAAGGATCAAATAATTTCCAAACCATTTCAATATATCAAAATATCATATTGTTTCAAAATCTCAATTTCAAATCACTATTTGAATTCAAATTCAACTATTCAAATTTAATTACCTTTTAAAAATGGTTTATATTATAATTAAAAATAATTCATTTATACCATTTAAAAGTGAAGTTATTATACTTTAAAATAATTAAATCCAAATTTTCCAATAATTCATTTATTAAATTCCAATTTATTTTCTTTAACTTAAATCCTCATTTTACACCAAATCTCAAATTCCAGGTTAGGTTATATTTCAAGTTACACTCTTAAGCATACATTTATTTAACATTTTATACTCATAGAAAAATCAATAACACTTTAATAAATCATTTTAAATTAATATTTAAATCAAAATATCATAATTTACATTTCAAAATACTTAAAACTATCCAGAAAAGTATATTAAATAACCACGGGTCGGTATAAAATTTTATCGCCTAAGTCAAGTGATACAGATAATATATCATTTCAACCCGTAATTTACAAAGAAAAATCTGGGTTGTATCATTTCATACCCGCAAATTCCAAATCAACTAAAATAAATAAATAAATAAAAATCGCCCAGGCCTGTCATTTCAGCCTATAACGATTTTTCCCTATTCTAAAGTCCGCTCGGGTATGTATCATTTCAACCCATAGTGATTCTATTCTACAGAGAACTTGTAGTGTGAGAACAGAATAAAATAATCAATATAGCATCATATAGCAGTAATAGATGATATGACAGGTTTATAAACAAGGTTAACATCATATGATTCATATCACAGGCAGGTATAACATGATATAATATTCTACACATTCACTTGTTGCCAATTCACTAATTATATAAGTATAAATGTCATGAGGGAATACTCACCTTTTTTACGCTGGAGATAGCAAATCAAAACGCACGAATAAAATTTAGAAAGCACGATAGCACGACTTTTTATTTGAGTGGAATGGAGGGCCAAGATGTTATTCTTGTATTCAATAACAAAACAAAGCAAAATATAAATATAAATACAATACTAAAATTATTGGAACAAAATGGAAATAGATTTTACAAAAGATTTCAATTGATTTTGCTTGACCACAAATCGCATTTGCTCGGCCACAAAGCTATATAGGTTCATCCTTGGTGATGTTTTGGCTGGGGTATGGATCTAGTTTGGACTCATATAGGCATGGCTACAAGTAAAAGTGAAGGGATAGGAGTTACTAGTGAAGGAAGATCAAAGGTTAAGGCAAAAAGAGGAGTTTTGGTGCAACTTTCGGCTTGTCCATGCATGAATTGGGCTCGGCCTTGGCATGTACAGACCTAGTGGTGGCTGGAGTGAAGGCCAAGGGTGGTGAACTTGATGGTGGCTAAGGGGTGGCCAAGGCAACATATGAACGGGATGGTGGAAACTAGCTTGGCTATGCATGGTTTCAAGGGGTTTTTTTTGCAATTTTTGGAGGTCTTTGCATCATTTGATGGTCATGGCCAGTCTTGGTCAGAGGAGGCGGATGGGAAGGAGGTGATGTGGTGGTTGGTGAAACTGGTGAGGGGTTTAGCCGAGCAAAGCTAGAGATGAACAAGCAAAAACAAACGAAAAAAAGAAGAAAGGAGAGAAAAAGAGAGGCCATTGCTAACTTTTTTTCCAGATCTGAAGTGCCTTGAGAAATGAAGATGGGAAGAAATTTTCCCACGTGAAAATAGTGACATAGGCGGCTAGGGATTAAGGAATGAACGACACAAATTGTGGAGAAGTTATGGTAGAAAATCAAGGGATGGAAAGATAAAAAGGTGAGAAATCAAAGTAATGTTTGCCTAAAATTAAAAACTGGTAACGTATTTTAATTGATGCGTTTCCTATAAATTATAGAAAGCTGTATAGAAGAAGCTTTGACAAACAAATAAATACAATAACGTTAAATAAATACATTTTAAAGATATGCCTTTTAAAGCAATAACATGTATATATATTTGAAATTTCTTTCCAAGAAATAAATAAGGATCTAAACACCTACCATTTAATTAATAAATGAATGTCTAAATAGAAAAAATAAGGTAGAGATAGATATTATAAAAAATGAATAAACAGTTTTAGGAAAAGTAGGAAATAAATAAAGAAAATACTCTATTTAATGGAAACTAGAATTAAAAATTTTAAATAATGGAAAATTACAACGACACTTCTAAATAAATAAAAATCAAGTAAATAAAATAAATGTGGAACAAATAAAGTGTAAATGAAAATAAATAATTCTTTTAAGGAAAAATAGAAAATAAATAAAGAAATAGCTATTTAATTGAAACTAGAATTTAAAAGTTGAAAACAATATACAATCAACAATTGAAAATTATAACTATACTTTAAAAATGTTTTAAAAATAAAATATATGCATAACATATCATGTTACAAAAATTAGAACATAATTTTACAAAAACAAAATATTATTTATATAAATTAAAATAAACAAATTTGTTAAATAAAACAATTTAAACACAGTATTGTAAAAAGCATAACTTTCACAATATTATTGTGATTTCAACGAAACGAAAAGCAGTATTCTTAAAATTAAATCTAATTTAATAATAAAAGATAAAATGCAAAAATTCAAATATTCAAATTTTAAATTTAAATGTCAAAGTTTGACCATTTTGACCAAAATCCATTTTTTTGGAAATATTCCATTTATTCAGGTTTGGATTTATAATCACATAAAAATCAAAATTTATATTTAAAATAACAAAATTTATCCATTTAATGAATAAAATAAAGTTTTTAAATCAGGAATTTCAGTTAAAATAATTAAAATACAAAATTAAAATAATCACAAAATATAGGGTTGTTACAACTGTAGTCTGGCTAGTATGGATGTCGAACGTCAGCTACGAACTATCCCTGGCTGCAGCCATGCCTTAATCATGGGATTTATTATTGGTTCGTAGTTGCCGACAAGCCAAATGCCAATGATAAACTACCTTGGCTATAATCGTGCCTAATCCATGGCTTATAGCCAGTTTATCATTGCTGGCTGGGTGGTCGATAGTCAATAGTGAAGGCTATTTTCATGCTTTAGTCATGGTTGTCTTACTCTCCCCGCTGCCTGCGAGAGCCTGTGATTGATCGCAATAGGAAAAATATCAGACAAAAAATCGAGCAAAACACCAATTTTTACAGTGATTTAGCCAGAATATGCCTACGTGCATGTCATTCTTTTATTACTTCAGGTGATGCATGCTTTTTACAAGCTGAGAGAAGTAATGGCAGAGATGCTAGAGATTCCTCCCTTTCCCAAACTCCTTTTCCATCAACTGTCGATGGAATGTAAGCTCCGTTGTGGAGATCCTTATGAATAACAAAGGGGCCTTCCCAAACTGGATCTAGTGCGCCTGGATGGGGAAAGATTTGCTTGAGAATAATGTCTCACTCTTGCAACTCTTGGGGCTTCACCTTAGATTTGTATTGTTTCGCCACTTTCTGTCCGTGTGCGCTGGTCTTAAGGGCGGTGTTACTCCTTCTCTCGTAATCATGTTTGGCCTAGTATTTTTTAAAGCAAATGGAATATGTCCAGTTGCTGTTTTGTAGGAGGGCTGGTAGGCCCCAACGCAGTGGGTAGTTGGTTAATCTCTGCTGTTTTGGATTTATCTAGTTTTTCCTTAATTAATGTCTACGAGACTTTTTTTACAGCTTCAACTTGCCCATTGGCCTAGGGCAACTCCTATTATGAGTCAATCCATGCTAGGCTTCGAATGCATTCATTCTTTGAGTCACCCAAGCTAGGTTTGTGTCTGGATGCTCGACTAGTACGCCATTGCCAGGGAAATGGGCGGTCATCAGCAGGAACTGCCAGGCTATTGCTCTTAGCCATGGCTATCTTATTTTCACTGCTTCTAACACATGCTTGTGATCTAGGTTGCTGATCACAAAAGAAGGAGTTGGTTATAACAGCATAAGTGTTAAGTGAATATAACCATGTGCATTAAGTGCATATAACCGCATATGTGTTAAGTGAATGCATTAGTCTCTTGCCTCTGTCAAAAGGGAAGAGTAGTTTAGACCAAACCTGCCGCTTCGTAAGAAGCACAAAGTACCAGGTTATGTAGCATGCCTAGTTTAAGATTTTCTCTTGGATAGGAATTCTCACCTGGTATTTTTGTAAGGCTCTGTGGAACTTAGGAGCCGATGGAATTGTCCTGAAATGACAACAATCGAGTTAGATAAAAATGAAAGATGAGGTTTGTCATGGAACCTCCTTTATAGGGCCATCTGTTGTCATGTGCATCACATGTTTATGCAAGAATATTTTGTGATCGAAGAACTCTTCATAAAGAATTGCTACTGGCAGTCATTGGACTAGTCACCTAGTCGGGTTGATTTTGACTAGTTTGGGTAGACTTATAGTGGATGCCAATAGCGTGCATCCTGCTATCTTTATCCCTTGATCAATTTGAATTACATTCTTTGATTATTGGATCATGACGAAGTTGTGAAGCTAGTATCTTAATTGGTGACTGCAATGTCCTATCGGTTTACTATATATATTGCTGATTCATGCTGAATTGTAATATGAGGAGTGGTGGTGGTGGTTTTGGATATCTCTCGCCTTTCTACTATGGGTCAAATATGTTGGAATTGCTAGAGCTCGGTCTTTCATGGCATTTCTGTATATAAACTATTGTGTTATGTAAGTTCTCGATAGATGACATTTCCATCTCGTCCTCTTCCTTACCTTTTGAGGTAACACCATAATCAAATCGATGGCTTCTCTTTGATCATTTATCATTCGAGCCCTGGAGCCAGAGAGTTGTATCTCTTCCATTTTTGAATAGCATTTGTACTACATGCTGTGCAAGCTTCCCTGGGTGACCATCTATCTGAACTCCTAACAGTGATGTTTTCTCGTCTTTATGTGCTTTGTTGACCCAATGGAGAGATCATGCATAATGCAGGGGTTAGTTTGATTTTTTGCCTTTACTTCGTGTAGCATGCAAGCACCCTTTGGTTGATCAACACATGCAATGGATTTATGAATCCTTCCTTTATCTTTTTCCAAGGATGAAGACCCAAGGGTAGATGGTAGAGCCCTGCAATAGCTTAAGATTGATTAGAATGAACGAAAAGTAATTATATGGTACATCCTTTGTGCTCCCCATTTATCAACAAGTTTGGAGACCTTGGGAAGTGTCTAGGGGGTCGGGTTAGCCCCTTATAAAGGTTTGTAATGGTCACTCAAAAGTTTTTGTCTTCCTGGAGGGTGGACTAGTAACTCTTAGCCTTATCCCTTCCTCTTTTTATATTTGTTGAACAAATCCCTAGGTAAGGAGAGCTTTTGATATTATTTGAATCATGTCCGACACGCGTTGGATTGGTGATGCCTTCGTGCTTGATAGGAGTGACAAAGTGTTGTGCTTGTCATATCTAGACTTTTGTTATTCAATAATTATGACTTTGGTCTTCAAGTTATGATATTTCGATCCATAAAAGTGATCACAATTTTAGTACTTTAATTTAATGCTGGATGGAAAAAAGAGCTATGCTTGGGGTTTATTTGGTTATGTGGAATACCCCCTATGTTATCTAGATTGGGACTTTAATTGTATTATGACGTTGAGATCGAATAATTTTGTTTGCCCTAAGCGTGTCAAGAGTTTATCCACCAAAGTTTTATGGTGAGCAGTAAGAGTTTACTAACTTCAATCACAACCATGTTGAATTTACTTCTGAATTTTTAGCAACGGAAGGTAATAGACTAGTCTTCCTGCTTTTTCGTATCTGGATAGTTGTTGCATTCTTTGCAGCGGAGTTGTCTTACTTCAAGCAGCACAATGGGAAGTTGTTCTCCTTCCCTTCCTAGACAGTTTGTAATTTTTGAGAGAGATAATTCAAGTTTCAAAAAGGATTGGAAGATTTTATAGCATCGAAGCGTTGATGGTCCAACTCTTAAAATAAAGAGAGTATCTTAAGATTGGAGGCATAGCTTCTCAATCCAAGAAATGGTGATTACAAACTTGAAAAAAGAAGAAAAGGAAAAAGCTCTAATTTCAAAGAAACGATGACTTTAGATCAGGAGAAAGGATTTGGAGTTTGGAGGGAGATAAGGATTTCCTTAAAACTGTAATTCTATATTTTACTAGGGGAATAGGTTCTCCTTACACAAAAGAGGAAGATAGTTTTCTCTTGTTAAAAAAGAAATGCTTCCAGATGGAAAGAGAATAAGATTTAATTTTAGATCTAAAAAATGACTACTTGTTTCTTTTGGTCATATTTTTTTTATCTGAAATGAGAAAAAGGAGATAGAACGATTAAGAAATAAATATATGTTACTTTCTGGTTGAGAAACACTATTTGTAGATCCAAAATAAGAGAAAAGAAAGACTGAATTTTTATTTTTTTATTCAAGGAATAGTGATTGCAAATCTGAAAAGAGAAATAGATTTTGCTAAAGTAATGGTTTTAGTTCTGGGAGATATAGAATATATTATTCCAAGAAACAATGATCTCAAACTAGGAAAGTAAGAAAAAGAGAATTTC
Source organism: Allium cepa (assembly GCA_030765085.1). NCBI lineage: Eukaryota > Viridiplantae > Streptophyta > Magnoliopsida > Asparagales > Amaryllidaceae > Allium > Allium cepa. Next base: position 1,037,592,005 of record CM060928.1, read on the forward strand.
TCGTACCTAGGGGACAGTGACCTTAGATCTGAGAAGAAAATGGTTCAAATTTTATTAAAAAAATGCAATTTCAGATCTCAGGATTAGAAATAGGTTTTCATTTGTGAACGAAAATAATGATCCAGATCTAAACAGAGGGAAAAAGTGGTTTCTTATGTTAAGAAACCATGTGTTTGGATACCAAACAAGAAAAGAGAGTTGCTTGATTTTAGATCCAAAGAATAGGTATTTGTGTTTGTGGATCTAGAATAGTAAAAGTAATATCTAAAAAGTGGAAAGATAATTTCTCTATGTAGTAAAATGGATTTTCAGATCTGAAGAGAAAAGGAGGGGTTGATCTGAAAAGAAACATAAAGTTCAGATCTTAGAGAAGAGCAGAGAGTTTCTTAAGAACAGAAACAATAATCTCTAATCATAAGAGTAGAAATAGAAGGTTTCAAAATAAAAAGAAAAGTAAAAAGGGAGAATTTTCTTTTAAAAAAGTAAAGTTCAGTCTCTCAATGAAAGCACGAAAAATGTTTGCATGAAAAATGGGCAAACTCCTTCAAGAATTTGTAATAGGGCTGCGAAATACTATTTGTAGTATATAGCTATCGTTTGATGAATTTTAGTTGCAAGTGTATGTGGTAGAAAATCAATAGTTTGTAGTAAAGAATAAATAAAGGATTGAAATATAGAAAGATAGAATTTATAGTGGTGTCTGAATGTGCCTACATCCACTGTTTCTCTTTTATTCTCGCTTTCATATCTGATTACAAGTACAAGCTTTGAATGTGAATAAACTTGTTGTTAGGACTAAGAATTTTTTTCTCAAAGTTGTCTACCATTGTTAATGGAAGCTTCACTATATTCTGCCTATTTTTATGATGCCATGTCCTAGTATTTACTGTTGAAACATCGTTTACAACGTTTCATACTTATTTTGACTACGACAAATTTATACATTGTTTTTCTATGCTAACTTGTTTTTTGTAGGAATATCTACAAAACCGGATTCAAATAAACTTCTTGTTGTATATATGTTGTATTGAGTCATTGTTTAGAATTGAAATGATGTTAAAACCTCTCCTTTGGATATATATATATATATATATATATATATATATATATATATATATATATATATATATATATATATATATATATCGACACATTCACATACACACATGCGCAAAGCAAAATTTGAATTTTCAGGTCAAATTCAGACGTCTGAACTAGGAATTCCAGACGTCTTAATCTATAATTAAAATTGAAATTTAAGATAATATTAAGACTTCTGAACTGGAAATTTCAGAAATTTGAATCTGGTCAAAAATGACATATTTCCTTTCTGGATTACATGTTACCAATTTCAGAAGTCTGAATTATTATTTTCAGACGTCTGAATTCCTACAACAGCTATATTTTTGAATAGACATTTCTCTTCCATGAAGAGATACAACTTTTTATTAGTAGATATGTCCATACTCTTTCACGATAACTATTCACAAATGATTACACCTCTTTATACTCTATGCAAACAAGTTAGAATCATCTGTTTTATTCATCTAATCGATCTAACTCTTTCTATTCTTATACTACTCTGATTCTAACACTTTTGTGCATTCAAGTTCATGCAAATTCATTCGTTTACTTCCATATTCTTCACACACACACACACACACATGTATCAAAAGGATAAGATTATAGGAAGGTTGTACTATCAAGAGACAAATTCATGTTATTGAGAACACACCGTGTCAAATACTTTCTGTATAAGTTGAAGTCCTGTTCTGCTGTTCAGGTGAGTGAAGTCCTCTTCGGCTGTTGAGGCATCGAAATCATGTTCTGTTGTTCAGGTGTTATAAACCTATTCCTCCAGGTTAAGTGAGGATTGTTGTTAGTGAAATTCCAGAAGGAGTCTGGGACTGGACGTAGAACGGGAAGTTCGAACTATCATAAAAATTTCTGGTGTGCTTGTTTTATTTTACTTATTTACCTTACTATTGTATCTTTGTTTATTTCTGCACTAGTTTAATATAATTCCATATAGCACGATCCGCATCGTATTTTCATTTGGTATCAGAGCAAGGCATTTTATAACCGTTACACAGTTATTTGATATCTTGCTAATATGGAAAACAAAACCAACACTACCACTAACACTAGTTTTGTTGAAGGTCAATCTACTGCATGGCCTGCACTATTCAATGGCATGAATTACAACTATTGGGCAACACGAATGCTTATTTATATGCAAGCCAGTAGTTTTGATGCATGGAATGTTAAACAAGCAGAATATACTGCACCTACTACTGAATATACTTCAAGGACAGCTGCACAAAAACAAGATGCTTCTGCTAATGCTAAAGCTATGAATATGTTGTTTTGTGCATTAGATAAAAATTAATTTAACTGAGTTAGCATATGTAACACTGCATACGAAATACAGAGAACACTTAAAATGACTCATGAAGGTACTAACAAGGTAAAATAGAGTAAAATATCTATGCTTAAGGATCAATTTCAACATTTTAGGATGAAGCAAGATTAATCTGTAAATGATATCTACTCCAGATTTCAAGATATTCATCATTCTTTACTAGGACTAGGAGAAATGTACTCCGATTTTGATATTGTTTCAAAAATCCTTAACTCTTTAACGGATGAATGGGAAAGAAAAGTCTTAACTATTGAAGAAGCTAATGATCTTTCTATCATGAAACCAAAAGATTTGATAGGAAATTTAATGTCCTACGAAGTGAATTTGCATGCTAAAAGGGTACAAGCACAGGACAAAAAGAATATGGCATTTCATGCCGAAAAAAAAGAATCAGACTCGGATGAAGAAGACTTAGCATTCATTACTGAAAACTTTAAAAAGTTTTTGAAGTACAGAAAAGGAAATCGAAACAACGGAAAAAGAAACTTCAACAACAATGCAAATAAGCCATCTTCATCTATACTAGAATGCTTTAATTGTCACAAGAAGGGGCACATGCAAAAAGATTGTCCAGAACAAAAGATGACATATCACAATAAGAGTCGAAAGGGCAAGTTTAAAAGAAAAGCATTTTCGATAACATGGGATGGCTCGGATTCTTCTTCTTCAGAAAGCAACAGTGATAGTGAAAAAGAACAAGCAAATGTTTGTTTCATGGCTACGGAGAATGAGGTAATGATCTTACTTCTGATGATATGATTGAAATTAATTCAGAACTTCTTGATACCTTAAAAAGTATCAAAGGAAAATATAAAGAAGCTCTAGAAAATCAGAGAAAAGCAGAATTTGAGAGAGATATGTTTAATGATGAAAAGAAAATATTAGAAGAAGAACTTGGAAAACTTCAAGATAACTTCTCTAATGATAACTCTCAACTTACTTTATTGAGTCAAGAAATTGAAACTCAAAAAGAAAAGAATGATTCTCTTGTCTCTGAAAATCATGAGATGAAAATTAAGATCAAAATGATAGAATTAGATAATACTTGCCTCAAAACGAAGTTAGATAATATTACTAGAAATGTTTCTAACTCTAATAAAGGTCGAGAAACTCTATCCAATATTCTTGAAAATTCACAATCCACTTCTAATAAAAAGGGACAAGGATACCCTAAGAAATCAAAGACTTCATCTAAAAAGGAAATTAGGAAAAATATTTTTAATCCTACTACTCGTCCAAAAAGGAATAATAATTCAAAAACCATAAAAATATGGGTTCCTACAAAAAACAATAGTTTGATTAGGAATAAATATTTAAATAACTGTTTGGAAACTGTTCATAGAAAATATAAATTATATTTTTAAAGGGGATACTGAACCCACTTGGATTTGGTTTCCTAAGACCAAACTCTTAGGACCCTATTACAAAGTGGGTACTAATGTTATTATTATTTTTGCAGGACCTACTTAAAAAGAGAAAAAAAGGATACTCGACAGCGGTTGCTCAAAACATATGATTGAAGACAAAAATATGCTATCAAACGTTACTTACTCTGATGGAGGCTCTGTCACTTTTTGAGACAATTCCAAAGGATATATCATTGGAAAAGGCGACGTCAACAATGTCGGTACATCTAATTTACCTCTTATTTCTAATGTTTTACTAGTTAAAAATTTAAAACACAATCTTTTAAGTATCAGTCAGTTATGTGACAAAGGATTCAAAATTTCTTTTTCTGAAGATAAGTGTAGCAATTTTGATAAAAATCAAAATCTTGAAGGAAATAGAGGTAGAAATATCTATATTTTGAATATGAAAATAAATCACAATTCAAATATGCGTTTAATAGCTAATGAAAATGATCCTTAGATATGGCATAAAAGATTCTACTCTATCAAATTCAAAACTATAAACAAGCTTTGTAAAAATGATTTAGTCAGAGGTTTACCAAAAATGAACTTCTAAGTCAATCATACTTGTAACGCATGTCAATTAGGAAAATTAACCAAATCATCTTTTAAATCTAAGAAAGTTATTTCTACATTACAACCACTTGAATTACTACACATGGATCTATTTGGGCCAACTCAAGTTCAATCCTTAAACCACAATAGATGTGTGTTTGTAATAGTAGATGATTTTTCTAGATATATTTAGACTATTTTTATGAAAAATAAAAGCGATACTTCGAGCATTTTAAAATTTTTGTCAAATGAATCTAAAATTTAAAAGGCTTGAAAATAAAAAAACATAAGAAGTGATCATGGAGGAGAATTTGAAAACGAAGTTTTTGACCATTTTGTCAAAAGAAAGGAATTTTTCATAATTTTTCGTTCCCTAGAACTCCACAAAAAAAATTAGTTGTAGAAGGTAAAAACAAAACTTTACAAGAATGTGCATGAACCTTGTTAAATGGAAGCACTCTTCCAAAACATTTTTGGGCAGAAGCAGTTGCAACTGCTTGTTATATTTTGAATCATGTTTCTATTCGACCTCTCAAGAAAAACATTCTTATGAGCTTTTTACTGGAAGAAAACCAAAGATTTCTTATTTCAAAGTTTTTGGTTCAAAATGTTTTATATTAAATACAAAAGATCAGCTTGAGAAATTCGATGCGAAATCCGACGAAGAAATCTTTCTAGGATATTCAGATCGTAGCAAAGCTTATCGTGCATTTAGTAAAAGATCAAATGATGTTGAAGAAACGTTACATGTATCTTTCGATGAAAATTTTCAACAAAAACCAAGTATAAAAGATGATGAAGATTTTCCGGATAACATCACAAAACGGAAACTACAAACCTTGAAAATGATGAAAACATTGTTTTTCTGCCAAACCAACTCCAATGAGTACAACACCTTTTCAAAAAGATGACAGTGGTAGAAGTGTTGACCAAAAATTATACCAAGTAAGATTGGATCATTACTATATTTAATGGCAAGTCGACCTGACATAATGATGAGTGTCTGTTTGTGTGCAAATTTCAAGCCAACCAAAAGGAATCACATTTAAAAGCCGTGAAACATATATTACGTTATCTCACTAACACCAAGGATTTCAGTCTATTCTCTCCTAAAGAATGTCCATTCGAGTTAGTTTCATATAGTGATGCTGACTTTGGTGGTTCTCGGACAGATCGAAAAAGCACAAGTGGTACGTGCCATTTTATTGGAAAATCACTCGTATCTTGGTTTAGTAAGAAACAAAACTGTATTTCTCTTTCGACATGCGAAGCAGAATATATTTCTGCTGCTTTGGTTTGTGCTCAAGTAATATATATGCAACAGACAATTAAAGACTTAAAGACTTCAATATAAATTTAACAAATTCAACTATATATTGTGAAAATTCTAGTGCTATTAACTTGTCTAAAAATCCTGTCAATCATTAACGAACAAAACATATTGACATTTGTCATCATTTTCTTCGTGATAATGTTGAAAAAGGAACAACAAATTTGGATTTTGTTTCTTTCAAAAATCAGTTGGCTGACATTTCCACAAAACCTCTTTTAGAAAATGTTTTTATCAAACTCAGACGAAAGCATGGTATCGTCTCTATTAAAAATTTATGATATCTTTTATGAGATATTAATGTTTCTGCTTATCTTTGCATTTCAAAACTCTTATCGCTTAGGTAACTAAAACTAACTTCCATTTTCAACCTCTTATTTTATTTTCCTTTAAATACGTGTATATTACTGATTTAAACTTTTCAGCCATAATTTATTTTAACTAAAATTCTATTTTTAAACTTTTTTCTTTCTTTTATACACACAAATTCTGTACTTCTTTTTACCAAAAGAATTATCACAATGGAATTCAACATGATTTTTCTCCTTCTCTCCATGGCATCAAACAACAATTCTGACTCTGACAACTCACCCTCATCATATTCTACATCTTCTATAGAAATATTGGCCACTCCAACACCACATGAACCGGCTAGACCTCATCCTTGATACGAACCATCTGGTTATACTCCAGAAAAGAAGAAATCTCGACGATTTCTTTTCTTCAGTTCTCCATCCACAAAAGAAAAAATAGCCGAGATTCATCATTACCAGAAAGAATAGTTGGATTTTCAATGAGAGATGTATTACGAACAGAAAGTTAATGCCAATCGACTTAGTTTTGTTGAACAAGTGGCATTAAAATTCTGCGGTACATCTCCAAAGAAAGATGTAGTTCAACCTTCAACTTCGAATCCATAGGAGCCTAGTCCACAGCGTCCTTCGGTTTCTCCAAACTCTTGGGATCATCAACCATATTGGTCTCCATTGCGACCATACACGGAGATAACCAAGATTGAACCGGAAGAGTGCAAGACTCCAAGTGATTCAGACAAACGACTTCATTTATCTATATTTGTTGTTGAATGATCATATTTGTATACTATAAGTCATTCAAATATTAATATAATCTTTTTCTTTTGTCCATTCTTTTTAAAAGGTCTGAAATACATTTTCATATATATCTCAAATGTCTGAAATAGTTGTTTCAGATGTCTGAATATTATAGAAGAAGAAATTTTTCTTCAGATTCAGACATCTGAATCAACAATTTCAGACATCTAAATATAGCCTAAAATACACTATTTTCTTTCTGACTCGATTTTCTTCAATTCATACATCTAAATTATATATTTCAGACGTCTGAAATCTGCTGGCTTTTCAAAATTGAATTGCTTTTTTGCTTGTTTCTCAATATACCTACCCCTTTATTCAAACTCCTGCCTTTCTTTTATCTTCATTCTTCATCTTCTTTTTTAGTCTTTCCCTATTAAAAATCAAATCTTTCTTCCTCATATTAACAAATGGCTCCAAAATAAAAAAGATCAAGACCGTCTACTTCATCATCTACCCAAACATCGATCAGTGGCTATGGAATGAGCAAGCAAGACAATGTTTTGCTTAAATGAGTGGATCTAATATCTTTCCAGGTGCTTTCATAAAAAGCTTACCATATTCAACAAGTTGTAAGAGAAAATGGTTATTATAAACCACTTTAATTTCTTTTAAAATTAACATTTGTTATTATAATAACTTTCCTATAATGATAAATGCTTCCCAAAATAATTTTAAAACCAATTAAATATATAAATATATTAGAAAAGATTAAACAAAAGGGTTGAAGAAAAATAGACAAGTTGAAAAACCCCTTTGAATTAAAATATCGCAGAAATTCCAAAAGCATCAAGTTTTAGAAAAATCGTTTCTCAAGTTAAAACAATTTCAGAATAAAAAACTGCAATTAGTAATATTTAAAAAATACTATGACGAGGCCAATAGCTACTATAGAAATTAACCAAGATTATTACTAGCCATTTTCACCAAAAAAGTCAAACTTTTATCATATGTCGTGTCACATTCAATATGGTCAAACTATCAAATTTTGACATTTAACATTCTATATAATAGATGTATAACTAAAATAAAATGAACAGGCATATAACTAGAATTAAAAGTCACAATGACGAGAAAACTAGATTTCTCAACAAAGTTACATGTATTTCAATATAAGGTCGTTCACTTTTCAAAAGCGTATTTTTAACCAAACCAACCAATAATTCTTCCAAATACAAACACTAAATTTTATCTATCATATGTCATACCGATTATCTAAAAAATCGATTTTAACTATTGAAGACTCCAGCGGACCTTAGGCATTCTAGTTTGAACTAAAAACGAACGATGTCTGATTTTAGCCTAAAATTTCGCTTGTTCGAAATTTGACAAGAGCAATTCCATCGCATAACTATTGCTATTATGAGTGCAATGCAAAAATCTCGCCTCGGTTTGACTTTGTAGAGAGAATTACACATTTTATATGTTTTTGATTTTATTAAATAATTATATTATGAAAATCATATTTTTTGTTAAGAAATTACAAAATTAATCACAAAACCATCTTTCCTCCGGATTCAAATAATGTAGTCCAAAAGCCTGTAGTCAAACACTCTTCGATCCTTCTGTTTCTCTTACATCTCTCATATCACCATGAACGATGCACTGATTGTGCCAACACATTTCTCTTTGCATCCTATCTGCATCCATACCCTCAACCATACACGCGACCCTCCCTCATAAAATACATCTGATTTCCCTCTTCGAGTAGCCCTATAGGTCGCTTTTCATAATCATGAGCCACAACCTCTAAAACTCTACCATAAGAGGCTCTTCTCTTTGACACAATCTTAGCAACCAACAACGATACCTACCTTTTCCTAAACTCTCCACAAACTCAAACCCTAGTTATATCTTCATAACCTAAAACTGCTACCTATCCCAAAACTCCATTGCGCACAACAACACCACTATACCCTTGTAGATACAGTTCATATGGACCCAAAGACTTAGCTTTATTGTTTTTGGTTGAGTAGAAAAAATATCATAAGGATTGAAATTGGGTTTCATTTTTGCCTATTACCGCAAAATGAAAGTGAGAAAGAGATTGGGGTAAATGGTGAAGTTAGAGGGCTGAGGTGATTGAAGGGTAGAATTTGAGATTATTTAGAAATTCCCAACATCTTATTGCATATAATTTCGCTCATGCACCAACCATGAGCTACAGAAAAAAATACGGTAGTGCATGAAATGCGATATGATCCCAAAATAATAATAACATACACTGATTAACTGGTTCTGTAAAATAACAAAAATACCGTCGTTTTCCAAAAAATCGACAAATGATAAGTTAAATATTTTCTAAACTAAAAATTATGGGAAAATAAAAATACCAAATTAGAAATACATCATTAAAAATATAGCCGTTATATAAAAAATAAAATTTCTTATTATTTATTATTATTGTATCAAATCTGAATATTTGAATAAATTTAATATACCTATTAAAATGTTAAAAACTCTGGGTCATTACATTATCTCCCTTAGAAGTATTTCGTACTTGAAATTTTCAAAGAAAAGAAAGTGTCACCAAACCCTTAACTTTCACAATCAATTTACTAAAATGAATTTTTAAACCTTTAAAATCTCATCCGCTACAAAAAATTTCGACAACACCTCCTATGTGCAACTTGACCCAAAAAAACTACGACTCACCACAACCGTCCCAAAACAATAAAAGAAAACCAAAGCCTAAAGTGGCATCACATATCTGGTGTGTAAAACCGTCAACAACGTTATAACATGTACGTAATAGTCCGACAAACAAACTTTACTCATGAAACCAAAAATAACAAGCTAGCCTTTGCTTCTATGTACGTGGATATCACTTACACATGCTATCAATCCATATAACTTACATTTTAACTTGTCAAAAACATATAATTTATTAAAGCTCGTACAATATACATTCATCGTTGGTACGCCATATCAAATTCGATCACTCACTCGATCACACAAATTTCACTTCCGAACTAATGTCGCTCGCTTGGCTTCTCTCGAGCAGAATCCGATCCGGTTTCTTGATGAAAAATTTCCGTTCTCTTACATAACCAGATATTATGATAGAATATTTTAGAATCCTATCAAAAAGTTGTATCAAGTGCTTGCTTTCAAGAATTGAGTGAAAAATCCTTGTTCGGATCGGTGTAAATCACCTCGAAATCATGTACTTGAATCTAGATAAAGTATAGTTGAGTGAATAAAATGATATACGTACAACTTACATACTTATTCCATCGGTTTCGAATTACACCAATTATTTTTAATTCACATTCATTTTCACTTAGTATGTTTCCTTTAATACTAACCATTTATGAACCATTTCACAAAGCTTCTCTTCTGTTTATTAACATTTGATAAAACAAAACTTATGTTTATCAACAATTTAAATCTCAATTTTATATTCATATATCACCCTTCTATATCCTAAGAGTATATGTACAGTACCAGATTTATTTTCACTTAACATGGATGTTAAACAAATTTTAAATTTGTTTAATTTCTTACTACCTTCTCAAAATTTATAAGTTAAAAAAACTTATCTTCTCATATTTTCACAAATATACTTAACTTAAATTTCTCAATAAACCTAGTGTTTTTTGACTGTCCAAAGTTTCCAAAAATAACATTCATTCCAATAAATGAAAATTACCAAATAATATATCATAATGATATGCACAAATCAAATTACCCTACAATATAGGACACATGAGTCCATATAAAAACTTAATTGAGAACTTCAAAATTATACACCCAGATTTTATTTATATATGCTTTTGAAATAATAATACACATATTCTCTTTGTATACCAAAACAAACCTTTGAAACTTGAACCAAATTTGGTTTACCAAAACAATTATGAAGTAAGACTACTATAATAACAGCTACTCACTTAGAAACTCGAAAATGAAACGCTGCATTCATTAGTAGAATTATTTTCCAACGACAGACGTAATTTCAGTGCTTTATATCCCTTTTAAAATCCACTCCAATATATTTATATAAATAAATACTTCCAAATAAAATACTATTTACTCCAAAATTTGAAGAAAAATTTCAAAATCATTAAGATTTAATTCTTAATCTCTCATTTTAAATTCTCTTTGTTTATAAACCATATTTATAAATCATACTTATACAAATTTGCCTTCTTATATAAGGTATTCCATGATTGTTTATCTTTGTATAGATTATAGTAAACAGCCTTTATTAAAATTAAATTGTAATTGTAACCAAACATTATCACCAGATGCCTTGTAGTTAAACTATGAAATTTAATTCACAGGGTGTTTGTATTTAGTTCAACCAAAATAATAAATGCTCATAATTTCATAAGTACAAACAAACCATCAACAAATAATGGACAGTGTTCATAAAGTGGACAGGCATGACTAATCAAACAATAAAAGATAATAATTGATACTATGATTTCCAAACAAAAATAAATATCCCATAAATTACTATATCAATTTCTGAAAATTATTCTAATATACATATATATATTACAATCTAGATAAAATTGTTTCATTTACCCAATTCAAAAAAATACTAGGTCGTTTTGCATTGTTCAAAAGTTTGGAAATGCCTATAGGTACTATTATTTCTTCTTTATTGACCAGTATTCATAAACAACTCAATTGATAAGTCAACATAATATAAAAACATTTTTATAGCACTAACAAATATGTGCTCATATATATACACTCAAACTCATTCTAGGGTATTATTAACCATGTATCTAATGAGTCTACCCACCAAATCCTAGTTGGTCACCAACCTAAACTCTGATACCACTTGTAATGACCCGCTATTTCAACCCTTAAATTCGATACTAATGTATCTACGGTATTCAGGTCCCAACATCCAACTGCCGAGAAGACAAATGATTAGGGAAAATAAAAACAAAGGACAGAACAGAATCTCACATTGTGATGAGTAATAAATAATGTACCTAAAATATTTACAAAGGAAAACAATAATATACAAACATCTAATTAGAGTACACTAATCTATCATCAGCATGGACATTTATAAGAAACTATCCTTACAAATGCTGATAAATATAAACAACAAATGCAATGAAAAATAAAATATACATGAGTACATCCTATAGGCTTCCAACTCGTCTCCTAAAGCTCCAAAGCATTCATAACCAAAATTTGAAAATGTGTTCGGTCCGAGCGAAGTATTCTAAGGAAAATTATACCCGGGTCAGCTTTGTAAACCAGCATAAGTAACACACCTCAAAAGGATTTTAATGTTGTAAAACCTTTCAAAAATAAAGGTATATTGTAAGACCATGCCCACCTAAACACGGATGGGTTTGACCTTAAGATAACCAAATAATTTATAGGAAATCTTCTGATATTATAATAATGTTTGTGGTTTACAATAAATATTGAATTTTTGTTGAAATTATTACATTGGCTAAATTCCAATATAATAGGTATACCGCTAAGTCCAAAGGCACTTTTTAGAGAATCGATTCAAACATGACCACGTAAGGGTCTATCTTTCGTACATTACACCTCTAGAGAAAATATACCAAGGTTGCCATAATTGCACCTCTGTTACTCATACCCCTTGATGGATAGGACCAAATATGGTCACCTCATGGTTTTCCCTAAAAAATTGTTTCGATGGTCATAAAAAAACATAATCGTTAAACAAATGTCGATCTAGATACAAATGATGATCATACCCTAATGGGAGCGACCTACATGACACTACAACAACACTGCTTCATTCATTACTGAGTGTGAGGCATGCGACTATGATTACATTTTATATAACTATTCTACTTGGAATGCTAATACTGCTCTTCAAGCAACCATGCAATGCTAGCATTCATCCATATGAGTTGGTCTGGATATGAACAAACTTGAAGGCACTACTTCAACTACATCCATTTTGGATTCGCCCTCGGGATTTGTAGCAAGTAGCCCTTGCACTTCAAAGAAATCCATCTTCGACCATCTTCAAGATATCTCTAATTCAAATGCTTATGTCGGTTGGAAGTAGTTTTCAGATAACATACATTTATCGGATACCGGTTTCTCCAAATCGACAACTCTAGTTTTAAATGGCGAACATTTCATAGTCGATTTTCTGACTATCAAATAAAAAATAATTAAACCAGAGATTTAATTCCATAAGAAAATTAACACTTGTTAAGCACATAAGCAATCTCTAAGCCTCTTTAATTAATCTTTTTGTTATATAAAACCATTTTAAATTCTTGTATGAAAATACGTTTATAAAGTTATATTCACGACTTTCTCCACTCTTTTCAATACTTGAAAAATATTTATATACTTATCTCAACTGTATAAGTATACTTATAAAATTTTTTGCTTTAAACCTTGGAAAAACACTTTCCATATACTTATATAATTAGTATAAGTATATTCTCAAAACATTACATTTTCAATACTTAAAAAATGTATTGATATACTTATCTCAAGGATATAATTACATTCACAAATCTTAGGGAGATTCCATTTCCAAAAATCACACTTAGTTTGGGTTAAAGAGAACGTTACTTAAATAATTGATAACGATAAACCCAAATACACTTTTTTTGGTGTATGTAAATAGATCATATGAAAACTAGATCAAATATTCTTAACACCACTTTTCGATTCAAATAGCATTATCCTTTAATTAATAGTGAAATTGGACAAGTTAGAAAATTACTCTTTCCTTGATATGCATTGTAACTACCTAAAATTTCACTACTTGATCTGTGAATATTTAATTAATTTTAAATTTTATAATAATAGTTTGTATATTTAAAACAAAACTCTTTCAAATAATCTACAATTACGGTGAAAAAGTTTTCAAGATTAGTTTACAGAAATATATAGTTCGATGGGAAATAAAAGTTTGACCAGAATTCATTTTTCGGATTTTCAACTTTTCGTCGGTTAAAAGTTATCAAAAATGTCGTAACACTTTGAATACACATACATTTACAAAAAAATTATGATGAATGCATGAAAATACATGTATATATTTCCTCTTAAGTGTGTGTGTGTATATTAATACAAGATAAGATTTTAAAATTTTAACGTGTATATATACACACACATTCTTTTTAAATATAAGATGCCTTTTTTGCTATGAGTGCATTTTTCTTTAAAAATGTTGGTTTTGGGAATGGTGAGCGGAGACAAAATAAGGGAGAATTTGCATGGTAAGGTGGAAGGCATGATGACATTGCGTTCAATACGTGGAGGGTAAGGTAAAGTGGTATTTTGCAAGTTTCATATATATGCACATTATATAAAAATAATTCCAAAATTTTATTTCCCATTTTCTCCTTCCATTTTCATGTTGCAAAATTCCTAAGCTCTTAGCAAACATTAATGGCTTCCGTAATGATTTTTCATGCGTTAAATTTTCAAAATATATTTTGTTTAAATGTTCCAAAACTTGTTCAAAGCCTTTTTTTAATTTCAACATTCCTCCTTTTAAAATAAGCCTTCATCACCCTTGTTTAATCTTGGTCATGCCCTAACTACATCATCCCTGAGTCATGCCTTAACATGCCTATGCCCAAAACGCCATGGCCAAACTATATAAGCACCAAGGCCGAGCCTATTTCAAGGTGCAAGGTTCAAAGATCAACTTTGAAAAATGGAAAACGTTTTCAAATGATTTTGCTACTTGGTTTTAAATTAAAGTTTCAAATTTATATGTCAAAAAGTTTGTGTTATTATATGTGGTTGTTGATTATTTAAAAAGTTTGATTCAATAATGTTGTTATGTGTTATATATGTGGATGTTTGGACGACATATTATGTTAGCATTTAGATTGGAATTTGGATGATGTTTGTGCATACATGATTATTGATTTTCTTTATGTGTATGGTGTGCTATGTGTGTTTGTGAATGGATATGTACATGTTGTTTACTAAATGAAAAGTTAGTATCTTGGTTTGGTTTAGAAAAAAGATTCTTATGTGAAAAACCATGGGTTTAGTTTTAAAATCATAATAATTTTCAAAAGTTCCAAATTTGTATTAGTTTTTAGACAGTTACTCAAGTTTTGAAACGTTAGTAAATGGAAATTTAGTAAGAGTTGTTTGTAAATGGAAATTGGTGCACAAAAGTTAGCACTTGACAAAGATTCTTTGAGTTTTAAATCGATCATTTACTTTGTTTTAAAACAAAAATGAATTCTGAAGTTTTCCAAATTTTTATTTTTCTTTCCAAACTTTAAATTAAATTCATAAGTTAAAGTTAAGAAGTAAGTGCTTTTGAGATTATTTGAGATGAAGAAAGTTCGAAATCATGGGTATCCATAGCGATGGTTACTATGGATGCAGTTTCGATAAAAAGTTCGAACTTGAAAATTTAAGTTTTACACGTAAAGATGTTTAAAAAATGTTTTATAACTTAATTGAAATGTTTTAGAATGTTAACTAAGTTTTAATCCTTAATTAATTAAGTTTATTAACTAATAATTAATACAACTAAATAAGGTTGATTGATTTTAACAAAGTGAAGAATAACACTAATTAATTATCTTTAAAGAGGTAAGATTAATTTTAATTAATTATTAATTAAGTAAGATAATTTTTTAATTAATCATGAGTTAATTAAACAATTTATTTTTAATTAATTATTACTTAAATATAGAGTAATTATTAATTAATTATAAATCAAGTGTTTAATTATTATTTTTATAAATTAATTGAAATTTTAAATAATAATAAATTATTTATCAAAGGTTTAATTTATTATTAATGTTTTAATTAAGGGTTATTTAATTAACTAAATTAAAAACTCATTAATATTTAATTATTAATGAAGGTTTAAATTATTATTTAATAATAATAAAGGATAACTTGGGTTTAATTATTTATTTAATAATTAAATATTGTTTAATTATTTATTAAAGGTTTAATTATTTCTTAATTTATAATTAAATTATGTTAAAATTTAATAAAGACTAATTATGATCTAATAAGTGTTTAACTTGTAATTAATCATTTTAAAAGGGAGTTTTAAGTTTTAAATCCTTTGTATTTCTATGAATCTTTTGTTTCAAAAAGGGAAAAATTCTTTATAAAGAATTGTTTTGAACACAAGGGATTCAATTTTAGACACCATTAAGGAACCATATAATTGTGAGTAAGTTATAACATAGATTGTTTGATTATTTGAACATATCTGTTAGCAAAATAAATCATCGTTCTGTTATAAGTTGTTGTTTGATTCTTTGGACATCTAATAGCAGAATAAATTCTCGTTCTGTAATAAATTGATTGAATTGTTTGGACATCTATTAAGTAGGATAAATTACCATCTTATTATTATGTTATTTGGACATGTGTATGCTAGTTGAGTTGTACGGACATGTTATTTATTGGTTTAGATATGAATTGCATTTACATATATGTTGACTTATGTACATAAATGGTTTAGTGACTAGAAAGCGAAAGTGATGCTAAATTGTAACTTAAATTACTACCACTGGGATTGTTAAACCTCCTTTTGAAATTATAGTGTATGGTTTTGAATTAATTTTAATTTTTTAATCAATTTTGAGGTTAATTTATAAATGATTTTTCAATTTATATTATTATTTTATAAAGGTATTTATAATAATAACTTGTTTATAAAATTGGGTTTTACTAAGTAAAAAGGTTAGTCTAAAGTGATTTAAAAAGATGACTTGCAAAAATATTTTGTGAAGGATTTTTCATTATAAAGATTTATAAAAAGGGTTTTTGAAATAGGGAAATGATTATAAATGATTTTAGATACTTGTAAAGTGGTTTTATAATTCAACTTGGTGAATTCTAAAACTGAGTTGTAAATTTATTTGGAAAATTTATAAGTTGTTTAAAGTATGAAGCGAGATTTTAAAAAAGAAAACTTTTTATAAAGGATAAGTTGATCAGTTTATAGTGAGTATTGTTTTCAACCAAAGAAATCTGAGAAAAAGGAAACTTTTGTAAAGTTTGGTAAACATATCTATACCGTTGAGATAAGTATATATATATTTTCTGAGTAAAAAGGAAGAAGTAAGGTGTTTGAGAATATTGTTTATAAATATCTTTTGATCAAATGTTTATAAACTAATTTTAATTAATAAAAGACTAATTAAATAAAGATTTCTTGGATTCCATATGGAATGAATCAATGTTTGAATGATTGTTTATTTGATAGTTAAATAACCGACTATCAAATCTGGATCAAAATGTAGCTTTGAAAATATCTAGGAGGAACATGTAAAAACCGTGATTTTTGTTATCGTCGTAATAAAAATTTTAAATAGAAAATTTTAAATTGAAATTTGAAAAGAAAAATTGTGCAAACCATTTCTAAGTCAGTTGTATACCTTTTATGTGGCATCACATTTGAAATAAACATCAAAGTTGTGCTATATTTCATTTACCTTCACGTGCGTTAGAATATAGGCTAGTGTAAATCAACGTGTGAACACAGTTTGTCTTACTGTCACATTCATTTTTATAAAGCACGTGAACATTTTTACTGCCATCATTTTTATGTGCTAGCATGTCCTTTCTCTCCCCTTGTGCATGTTTGCATTAAATGAATGTGTACATAGTATTAGCCATCATATTATTTTCTATTGACTTGAATTTTTTTTTGTGAAAAGCAAGCTGCAACATCTTTTACTCATTTTTCCAGTAGCATTCTTTCTGTTGCTTTCATTTTTCAAGTCGCACTGCATCATTTTTTGTTCCATCATTTTTCCAGTAGCTTTGAAAACTTATTAATGGCAGCACCAAAATTCTTGCTTCCTTGGATCTTGGTAGTTAACTGATTTTTGAAGCAAATCTAAGGTGAGTTCAAAAACTCATATTTCTAATTTATTCCTGACTTTATTTTTGCGTGAAAACTTTGTTGCCAATTTTTACTTGCGTGCATGTTTGTATGGTGCAAATTACACCTAGGTCACTTTGTTTGATATTTTTGCGTGTAAAGTAGTACCCATTTCTTTTTTGTGTGTAATAGTTTTATTGACTTCATTTTTTAGGCCATCTTCTTTGTTTTCATTTTGATTCACGCGTGCAAAATGCATAAGCTCAGGCCACCTTCTTTGTTTTCATTTTTATTCATGCGTGCAAACTGCATAATCTCAGGCCACCTTCTTTGTTTTCATTTTTATCCACGCGTGCAAAGTGCATAAGCTCAGGCCACCTTTTTTGTTTTCATTTTTATTCATGCGTGACAAAAACATAACCTCAGGCCACCTTCTTTTTTCCATTTTTATCCATGCATCCGTTAAATGTTTGTGGTCAGGTCATTTATATTTGGTATATGGGTGTAGTGCATTTTGAAAAAAAAAGATAACATGCAGCACAAAAGAAAAATGCAAGTGTAGACCCGGTCACGTTAATTATTCCTTGAGTGCTTGCATGTAGTATAATGTCCAGGTCATTATGTTGTTAACTTCATCATTTGTATGCGTACAAATCAAAGCGCATGTACTGCATATTTATTAACACATTAATCATCCCGGTTAAACATTTTTTATTCTCGTGCATGTGGAGTTGCTAAGTCACCTGCTTTGCATATTTCATCTCGTGTATGGAAAAATTGCGCAAGTTATTTCTTTAAAAATTTTGTTGCTTGTTGGCTAACTAGGATCAGGTTATTATACCTATTGAATGTGCTATGTGGTGTTAATTCAATATTGCACCAAAGAAAATATAGTCCAAGTTACTATATTTGTGATTCATTCACGTGAATAGCACTAAGCTATATCCAGGTCGTTTATTTGTGTCCACTTTGTATGTGAATGCAAATGCAAGTCCAAACCTTATATAGTTCGTGAGTTCCAAGTTACATCATATTTTGTAGTCCATTTAGTACGTGCGTGAATATAGTTACTAAGCCATGGCAGTGCCATATTTTAATGCATATATAGCAGTGTGGACCGATATTTAATTTATGTTGAATCGGTGTTTGGTTTTAAAACATATTTTGTTGCTGTTGTTTTTATAACGGATTTTTACTCCGGTGGTATATTTTAAAACATGTTGTTTCGATGAGATTTTTGACGAATAAAAAATTACTGTTATTTTGACTTCAGTAACTGTCAATTTAAAGTGAATTTTTAAGTGGTTATCCCGCAACGCTGATTTGATATCCGTTTTTACGGTGTTTTGTGAAGCACAATTTCCTCGTCGAAATTGCTATAGATGTTGCTGTTTTAATCATGTGTTTTTAGAAATCGTTTTAAAATAAATTTGTTTCTAAAATTTTTACAGTTTACGCTTTAAAAACAATGAGGAAGCGATTTAAACGCTTCAGCAAAATTAAGGACTATGAACCCTTACTTTTACTGATTCGCTTAGTTCCGAACTTGTCCATTTGAGAATGTAAATTTTATTTATATAAAATACACAATTTTGCACTTTCAATGAAACGATGAAGAGATTTAAACGAGTTAGCAAAAGTACGGAATATGGAACCACGCTTTTACTAATTCAGTTAATTTAGGACTCGTTAGTTGAAATATTTGCCGTGGATTTGTTGTTTGATGATTTTGATGATTTTGTTGGGCTTTCGAGCCACTATGTTGGACATTCGAGTCATATGATGGACCTTCGGGTCATATGTTGGACCTTCGGGTCGTTTGTTGGGCGCCAAAAATTATGATGATAGTACTTGGTAGGCTTCGGCCATATGTTGATGTATGTGCAGCGTAGCTTAGACTCGCCATATGTTGGGATCGATCCACTTTTATGATGATTTTTCTAGTTATCTATTTTTGATTTCTAGATTTTGTGAATTGCTGTTTTGAATTCAATTATGAATTTGAAAGTTGATTTTGATGGAGTTTAATGAGATTTCTTCATTTAAACTATGTTGATTTCTTATGTTGAATAATCTCATTTGAGACTATGATTATTTTGCTATGATGTTGTTTATGAAGCATTCACTTCTAAGTTTAAATTAGACTGATCTGTTTATTATTTTCTTTTAAATAATACTCGAGTCAGACCGAGTTATTTCAGGCTAATCGCTATCTTTGATTCTGTTGCTGCTTCATCTTTTGGGATTTCACATCATCTTTTGTCTAGACTTCGTGGTATTGCTTTTCGTGTATTGATTCTCATCTCATGTATGTATTGATGGATATGTATATGTATAATCTGTTCATGTGAACTATCGATTGTTGTAGCATGTATCCAGACTTATCTTCCGCTATATATCTGATATTTCTGTTTTGATGTGATTATTCTTTTTTGTGTTGTTATTATGAGTTGTTCTGAATTTTCATAAGCCACCATGGTTTCGTTTTAGATTTGGATTGAATGTATATCATTGGGAGTAATTTATACAACTCTTATCGATGTAATCAATACTCATCTAAGGCATAACTTACAAATGGTCGCTTCTAACAAGCTTTATTCTTCGCAGTAACAGACGTTATTCCTTATAATAACCTTTGTTATTATGATCATAGAGGTGGGGGATCACAGCTTGGTATCAGAGCTGAGATTTAGAGCAAAGTATAATAAGCACAGAACAGAAGCAGGATGGAACATGCGTTACAACTATTCAAGGGTTTTAGTCGTGCCTTTCTAATCTATTCTTTCCACTTTAACATGTTGGAGTATGTCTAGGAATAAATCTCATATTCCATAGTATTCCATTTGTTAAATTTCTTATCAATTGTGTGATGTGCAACTAACCCTTATCTTCTCTTATTCTCTTAGCCCATGGATGGAAGAGGTAGAGGGAATCATTCTACTACAGGCCCGCCTAGTGGTTCTCATCCGGACGGAGGCTATATGTCAGTTGATCAGTTTATGGAGCTATTTCGGGGTACTTAGCCTTCTATTGCTACTCCCACAGCTCCTACTCATAAGTCTACATTCGCCCGCATGTGTAGTGACTATTCCCACCTTGGAGACAAGCCTTTCAAGGGATTGGAAAGTGTATTGGAGGTTCAGACTTGGTTGCGCGCTTGTGAGCGAATCTTTTGTCGGATGGATCTTTCTGATCATCATCGCGTTCTCGTGGCATCTAGCATGTTTCAAGAGCGTACGCTTGATTGGTATGAGCTTTTTATTATGGAAGCTGATGAGTCCTCTCTCTCGTGGATTCAGTTTAAGGAACGTTTCAAACTGAAGTTCATTCCTGAGTCTGAAAAGGCTAATCTTGCTCGTAATTTCCTTGAGTTGAAGCAAGGTAAGTCCTCTGTTTCTGATTATGTTGCATCTTTCGAGGCCATATCCAAATACGGAGTTGAGTTCATTAACACTCCGCGTAAGAAGAATATTCGTTTTGTTGATGGTTTGAAGAAGTATTTGAAGAAAGCTCTTTTGCTTCAGCTTAATCTCTCTTTTGAGGAACTTGTTGATTCGGGGCTCTTTGCCTTGAAGCTGTTGAAAAGGAACGTGATAGTGGTGATGAGGTTGAGGTTTCTAAGAACCCCAGCAAGAATAGGTTTCCATTTCATAGGCCTAATTCTTCTTCCAACAACAACAAGAAGAAGCAAGCTACCTCTAGTTCTCAGCCTAGTAGTGCACATTCTATTCAGAGGGCGTGCTATAATTGTGGTTCTTTGAATCATTTTCTCCGTAGCCGTCCTAAGCCTCGCATTTGCCGCTATTGCAAGAAAGAGGGTCATTGGGTTTATGATTGTCCTATTGCTCCTAAGGGTTTCAAATTTGGGTAGCTTAATGTTGCTAAAGCTTCTGGTGATTCTTCTAAGCCCAAAGGTATTACTCCTGTTTTGGAAGGTTTTATTTTATTTCATGGTTGTTCTATTAGAGTTCTTTTCGATATGAGTACATCGCATTCATTCGTGTCAAAGGAGCTTGTTGATGTTATTCCTTTGGATGTTGTTACTCTTTGCGACCCTTTGAGGATTGTGAATCCTATTGGTGGATCCGCTACTCTTGGTTTGTTATGTGTTGATGTTGAGATTATTCTATGTGGTTTCTCCTTTCATGAGAATCTGCATGTTATGGATCATCTTGGTTTTGATATGATATTGGTTATGGATTGGCTCATCCGTTATGAAGTTAAAATCCTATGTCTCGAAAGAACTTTATATCTCAGGAATCCCGATGCCATCGAGCAGTTATCTATTATATTTCGAAGAATGGATCATACTTCGAATGCTTTCATTTCTTCCTTCGAATTAGAGGATGTCATAGATAATATTCCGGTTGTTTGTAATTTTTCTGATGTCTTTGAGCCTATTTCGAGTTTGCCGCCGAAAAGGGCAATTAAGTTCCTTATTGATCTTATCTCTAGTGCTCATCCTGTCAGTCGTCCTCCCACGAGGATGTCTGCTAAGGAAAATGAGGAACTCAAGCAACAATTATCTGAATTGGAAGTCAAATATTTTATTCGTTCTAGCTCATCTCCTTGGGCCGCCGCTGTTGTCTTTGTTAAGAAGCCAGAAGGTATTCTTTGGCTTTGCATTGATTATCGCAAGCTTAACGAGCTCACTATCAAAAATAGGTATCTATTACCTAGGATATACGACATGTTCGATCAATTAAGTGGCGCTAAGCTGTTCTCCCAACTCGATCTTGCTACCGGTTTTCATCAGTTACGAGTTGCGGAAGATAACATTCCTCTTACTACATTCCATACTCGTTATGGTTCTTACGAATGGCTTGTTATGCCGTTCAGTTTAACGAGCGCTCCAGCGTATTTTGTTGATCTTATGAATCAGATATGCCCGGAATATCTCGATAAGTTCGTCTTGGTTTTCATTGATGATATTCTTATTATTCCAAATCTGAAGCCGATCATATTCAATATTTGGAGATTGTTTTGAGCACTCTTCGTCAACATAAGCTTTATGCCAAATTCTCCAAATGTCATTTCTGGGAGAATAAGGTAAAGATTCTCGGTCACATTGTTTCTTCCGATGGTATTTCTGTCGATCCTTCCAAGATCGAATCTATTCAGAACTGGAAGAGGCCCGAGACTGTTACTGAGATCCATAGTTTTCTTAGATTGGCGGGTTATTATCGCCGGTTCATTAAGGACTTTTCTCGTATTTCTTTACCGCTTACCACTCTCACGAGAAAAGATGTTCCTTTTATTTGGTCTGATAAGTGTGAGATTTCTTTCTTGAAGTTAAAAGATCTCCTTACTCATGCTCCTGTCTTAGTGGTTCCCGAAGGGAATCATGATCTTATTATTTATACCGATGCCAGTGGTTATGGACTCGATGTTGTTCTCATGCAAAAGGATAGAGTAGTTGCCTATGTTTCTAGACAACTAAAGACTAACGAGATTTTTTATGCTACCCATGATTTGGAATTAGCCGCTATAGTCTTTGCTCTAAAGATTTATCGACATTATTTTTTGGGCGAGCGTTTTGTTCTTTTCACTGTTCATAAGATGACCAAAGTATCTATTCACTCAGAAAGAACATAATATGAGGCAACAACGTTGGCTCGAATTTCTTGCTTTATATGACTTCGATATTCTGTATACCCCTGGTAAGGGTAATCGAGTTACTAATGCACTTAGTCACAAGCAGCAAGTTATTGTTTCCATGAAGCTAGCAGAGTGGAATATGTTGGAAGCTTTATCTCATTGTGATATTAGAGACCGTCCTTCAGTTTTTGATTCTCCCGTGTTTTATTTAGCATGGAAGCTCGTCCTAGTTTGTTGGATCATGTTGCCGATGCCCAGAAACTAGATCCAAATATTTCTTATCTTATTCAGAGTTGTAAACCAGAATCCCGAAGTGATAATCTAAAGGATTTCGATATCGATATTCATGGTTGTATTCGAAAGAAGGGAAGGTTGATCGTGCCAAATGTTTTCTAATCTTAGAAATGATATTCTTGAGGACTGTCATCGTTCTAAGTATACTATTCATCCGGGTAGTAGTAAGATGTATGCTTACATGACACGCTTATACTTTTGGGAAGGTATGAAGCGTGATGTTGCAAGTCATGTGAGTCGTTGCATGACTTATCAACTTATAAAAGCTGAACACCAACGTCCTAGTGGTCTTTTGCAGCCTCTTGAGATTCCATTATGGAAATGGGATCGGATTTCTACGGACTTCATTAATGGTCTACCTCGTTCTAGGTCGGGCCATACTAGTATTTGGGTGATTGTTGACAGATTGACCAAATCAGCCCATTTTATTCCTATCAAGTCCAATCGGACTACTCCTTTGTTGGCTAAGATGTTTATTAAGGAAGTCGTTCGACTTCATGGTGTGCCTAGTTCTATGTCAGTGACAGAGATCTGCTTTTTACTAGTGGTTTCTGGCAAAGCCTTCAGAAAGTTTTGGGTACTACGCTCAATCTTAGTACAGCTTATCATCCACAGTCTGATGGTCATACTTAAAGGGTGAATCAAGTCTTAGAGGATCTCCTTCGAGCTTTCATTCTTGATTTTGGTGGTAGTTGGGAAGACCACTTATCTCTTGTTGAATTTTCTTATAATTGCAATTTCCAATCCAGTATCGGTATGTCTCCTTTCGAAGATCTTTACGGAAGACCGTGTCGATCACCATCTTGTTGGTTGGAATTGGTGGAAAAGTTAGTTGTCGGCCCCGATTATATTCGTGAATCTTCTGAGAAGATTAATATTATTAGACAGAGAATGAAAGAGGCTCAGAATAGGCAGAAATCTTATGCAGATCACCGTAGGAAGCCTTTGGAATTTTCCGTTGGCGATCTCGTATTCATTGTTGTTTCTCCGATGAAGGGTGTTGTGCGTTTTAGTAGCTCCGGGAAATTGGCTCCTCGATAAATTGGACCATTTCCTATTACGGAACGCATTGGCCCTGTTGCTTATCGTGTATCACTACCTATTCAGTTTTCGCGAATTCATGACGTATTTCATGTATCCCAGCTTCGTCGATGCCTTCGAGATTCGGATTCTATTATTGATCCCCATATATTGCAAGATCTAGAGATCTCACCTGACTTGTCTATGGTGCAAAATCCTATTCATGTGCTAGCTTCGAAGGTTAAACGCCTTCGGAATAAAGAAGTCCCGCTTGTGAAAATTCAGTGGTCCGCAAACCCCAAAGATTGCACTTGGAAAACCAAAGAATTCATCAAGCGTTCTTATCCGGCTTTTCTCTCCTCTTCGGCTGGGGGTGAGTATTCTTATCCATCTTTTCTATTTTAAATCTTGGTGTGATGGATAATTTGTGCTATAAACGACTTCTAGAATGAAAATTGCAGGGATGCAATTTTTATAAGGGCGAGTTTGTAACAACTATGATTTTTGTTACCGTCGTAATAAAAATTTAAAATAGAAAATATAAAATTGAAATTTGAAAAGAAAAATTGTGCAAACCATTTCTAAGTCAGTTGCATACCTTTTATGTGGTAGCACATTTGAAGTAAATATCAAAGTTGTCCTATATTTCATTTGCCTTCACGTGCGTTAGAATATAGAGTAGCGTAAATCAAAGTGTGAACACAATTTGTCTTGCAGTGACATTCATTTTTTATAAAGCATGTGAACATTTTTACTGCCATCATTTTTATGTGCTAAAATGTCCTTACCCTCCTCTAGTGCACGTTTGCATTAAATGAATGTGTACATATTGTTAGCCAGCACATTATTTTCCATTGACTTGTACAAAATTTTTGTGAAAAGCAAGCTGCAACATCTTTTACTCATTTTTTCAGTAGCATTCTTTCCATTGCTTTCATTTTTCAAGTAGCACTACATCATTTTTTGTTCCATCATTTTTACAGTAGCTTTGAAAACTTATTAATGGCAGCTCCAAAATTCTTGCTTCCTTGGATCTTGGCAGTTAACTGATTTTTGTAGAAAATATAAGGTGAGTTCAAAAACTCACATTTCTAATTCATTCCTGACTTTATTTTTGTGTGAAAACTTTGTTACCAGTTTTTACTTGCGTGCATGTTTGTATGGTGCAAATTTAGCCCAGGTCACTTTGTTTGATATTTTTGCATGCAAAGTAGTACCCATTTCATTTTTGTGTGTAACAGTTTTATTGACTTCATTTTTTAGCCATCTTCTTTGTTTTCATTTTGATTCACGCGTGCAAAACGCATAAGCTCAGGCCACCTACTTTGTTTTCATTTTTATTCATGCGTGCAAAATGCATGAGCTCTGGCCACCTTCTTTGTTTTCATTTTTATTCATGCATGAAGAATGCATAAGCTCAAGCCACCTTCTTTTTTCCATTTTTATCCATGCGTGCGTGAAATATTTGTGGTCAGGTCATTTATATTTGGTATATGGGTGCAGTGCATTTTGAAAAAAAAGATAACGTGCGACACAGAAGAAAAATGCAAGCGTAGTTGGTCACGTTAATTATTCCTCGAGTGCATGCACGTAGTATACTGCTCAGGTCATTATGTTGTTAACTTCATCATTTGTATGCGTACAAATCAAAGCGCGTGTACTGCATATTTGTTAACACTTTGATCATCCCGGTTAAACATTTTTTATTCTCGTGCATGTGGAGTTGCTAAGTCACCTGCTTTGCATATTTCATCTCGTATATGGAAAAATTTGCGCAAACCATTTCTTTAAATTTTTTTTTGCATGTGGGCTAATTAGGATCAGGTTATTATTCCTGTTGAATGTGTTATGTGGTGTTAATTCAATATTGTACCAAAGAAAATATAGTCTAGGTTACTATATTTGCGATTTATTCATGTGAATAGCACCAAGCTATATCCAGGTCATTTTTTTTGTGTCCACATTGTACGTGAATGCAAGTCCAAACCTTATATAGTGCGTGAGTTCCAAGTTACATCATATTTTGTAGTCCATTTAGTACGTGCATGAATATAGTTACTAAGCCCTGGCAGTGCCATATTTTGATGCACATATAGCAGTGTGGACCGATATTTAATTTATGTTGAACCGGTGTTTGGTTTTATAACGTATTTTGTTGTCGTTATTTTTATAACGGATTTTTACTCCGGTGATATATTTTTGAAACGTGTTGTTTTAATCAGATTTTTGACGAATCAAAAATTACTATTATTTTGACTTCGGTATCCGTCAATTTAAAGTGAATTTTTAAGCGGTTATCCCACAACGCTGATTTGATATCTGTTTTTACGGTGTTTTGTGAAGTGCAATTTCCTCTTCGAAATTGCTATAGATGTTGCTATTTTAATCATGTGTTTTTTGAAATCGTTTTAAAATAAATTTATTTCTATTTTTTTTACATTTTACGCTTTCAAAAGAATGAGGAAGCGATTTAAACGCTTCAGCAAAATTAAGGACAATGAACCCTTACTTTTACCGATTCGCTTGATTCCGGACTCGTCCATTTGAGAACGTAAATTTTATTTATATAAAATACACAATTTTGCACTTTCAAAGAAACGATGAAGAAATTTAAACGAGTTAGTAAAGATGCGGAATATGGAACCACGCTTTTACTAATTCGGTTAATTCTGGACTCGCTAATTGAAATATTTGCTGTGGATTTGTTGTTTGATGATTTTGATGATTTTGTTGGGCTTTCGAGCCACTATGTTGGACCTTCGGGTCATATGATGGACCTTCGGGTCAATTACCAGTACTAGACCTTTGGGTCATATGTTGGACCTTCGGGTCATTTGTTAGGCGCCAAAAATTATGATGACAGTACTTGGTAGGCTTTGGCCATATGTTGATGCATGTGCGGCATAGCTTAGACTCGCCATATGCTGGGGT
This sequence comes from Allium cepa, assembly GCA_030765085.1. Lineage (NCBI taxonomy): Eukaryota > Viridiplantae > Streptophyta > Magnoliopsida > Asparagales > Amaryllidaceae > Allium > Allium cepa. Next base: position 1,037,619,477 of record CM060928.1, read on the forward strand.
AGATCCACTTTTATGATGATTTTTCTAGTTATCTATTTTTTATTTCTAGATTTTGTGAATTGCTGTTTTGAATTCAATTATGAATTTGAAAGTTGATTTTGATGGAGTATAATGAGATTTCTTCATTTAAACTATGCTGATTTCTTATGTTGAATAGTCTCATTTGAGACTATGATTATTTTGCTATGATATTGTTTATGATGCATTCACTTCTAAGTTTAAATTAGATTGATCTGTTTATTTTTTTTTCAAATAATACTCGGGTCAGACCGAGTTATTTCAGGCTAATCGCTATCTCTGATTCTGTTACTGCTTCAGCTTTTGGGATTTCACATCATCTTTTGTCTAGACTTCGAGGTGTTACTTTTGGTGTATTAATTCTCATCTCATGTATGTATTGATGGATATGTATATGTATATTCGGTTCATGTGAACTTTCGATTGTTGTAGCATGTATCCAGACTTATCTTCCGCTACATATCTGATATTTCTGTTCCGATGTGATTATTCTTATCTATGTTGTTGTTGTTATGAGTTGTGCTGAATTTTTCATACGCCACCGTGGTTTCGTTTTATATTTGGATTGAATGTATATCGTTGGGAGTAATGTATACAACTCCTATCGATCTAATCAATACTCGTCTAAGGCATAACTTACGGATAGTCACTTCCAACAAGCGTTATTCTTTGCAATAGCAGATGTTATTCCTTATAATAACCTTTGTTATTGTGAGCATAGAGGTGAGGCATCATAGACACATGGGTTATATGGCACAGTCATCCCCATTGATTTTTTTTATCGTGAATATAAATCTCTTTTCGTTCTTCTAGGATAAATTATAAGAAATCTATCTATTAATGATTAGGAGGTGATCTATGCTTTTGTCTTGTTTGTTTATTTCCTAATGAACCAGGGTTGTGTTTACTAGAAATTATCGAAAGTTGTTTCCAAAGAGACTAGGGTCGGATATGTAATCTGAAAACCACTTAAATCCAACTTAAGCATTTCGACTTGTAGAAATCTTAAAGAATATGGTGTCGAGGATAGAGCTTTGAAGTGTAGGGGCTATTTGCTATTAATCCAGGGAGGGATTCCTCGAAAAAGATGTAATAGAAGTAGTGAGTTTGGTTTCCTTCTGTCCCCAGAATAAACTTGTATGGATGAATGTTGGCATTGCATTGAAGCCTGGAGGGTAGTGTAGCATTCCAAATGGGAAGTGTCATATAAAGGTCAAACATAGCTTCAAGCCTCATTAATCAGGAAATTAAAAAAATAGACATGCAACAGTAGCATCTGTGTCGCTCCAATCAAGGTATGGTCATCCAAAATCTAGATCGATTACTATCTATTCAGTACTACTAATCAAGTGGTAGGCCAATCCAGTGTGGCAAGGGTACAAGATGTTCTTTTTAGACCCTGGTGCATTTATCTAAAGGTGTACCATCAGAATGTAGTTCCTTACCTTGTCATAATGGAATCCATTCTCCAATACGTGCCTTTACGGTTTTATATGTATCCAACTATGTTGAAATGTGAGATACAAGCATTTCAACTATATTCATATTTTACTCGAACCATTAGACATTATTATAATATCATTGGATTTTCTCTAAAATTATTTTGGTTATCGTAAAGTAAAAACTCATCCGTGTTACGTGCGACATGGTCTTACAAGATACCTTTGATTTGAAAAGGGTTTTAAACACAAAAACACGACTTTTTGAGTTTATCCACACCAGATTCATGTGTGATTTGGAGTTTTATTTTCTTTCCCTAAAACTTTTAGGTGCTCAAATTTTTATAGGCAGCCAAGTAGTTCAGGTTTTCTACAGATGCATCTTGGAGGAGCTTGGAGTAGGCGTATTCATCGATTGCTAGTCATTATCTTATTTCTGTTGTATAATATGCATCTTATATCGATTAGATGGGGATAGGCGGTTATAATTGTCCAAAGGTAGAATTGTACTAGTAGGTCTCTAATGTGTCATTTTTGAAATGACTTCATAAATTATTATGTTGATTAAGATATGCTATTACGTTGCATTGTGAGATTCTGTGATTCTTCTTGTTTCTTCTATCTCTATCTCCTTTCTTTCCCCTAACAATCTATCATTTCGGCACTTAGTTTTCCGATACATGGATACCATGGATGTATTTGTGTCAACTTCTAGGGTTTGAAAAGGCAGGTTGGTGCACCCATTCTTAATTCTCAAGCGAGGCACATGTTTCCATACATTAGAATTTAGTGTTAAGTATAGAAAGAACATTTTTTATACCATTATAGTTTAAAAAAAATATTTGCAGAAATCAAGTTTCATTCCTTTTATAATCCTTATAAAAATCCTTTTAAAAATCTTTTCCATATTTACAAAAATCATCTCTATGAATCTCCTTCATATTTATAAACCCTTTTATATTTATGAACTCCTTCATATAAATAAAACACTCTTATGGAAATAAAAATCCCTTTCAATAAATAAAACTCCTTTCAATAGATAAAACTCTTTTCCATAAATATATATCTTTTCTATAAAAAACCCATTTTATAAACTTCCTTAGCAAGCTCCTTTTTATAAATCTCCTTTGTAAAATAATAATAAAAACTTCATTTAAAAATTTCCATTTGAAAAATCCCTTTTAAAAGTCACATAATTTATCATCGCTTTTAATTCCAAAATAGAACCAAATTCTTTCCATAAACCGATCATTCCATATATTAATATAAATCCAAAGATGTGATTTATTTTCAATTTATCAAAATGATATTATTTTTCTTTTTTAAAATATCATTTAAAAATCTAATCTTCAATTTATAAATTATAAATCTCGCTTCAATTTACAAACACCATTTGTAAATTTGTTCCTTTATTACGACAATTTTTTATGAAATGTTTCCAAAATATTTATTTCAAAATTCTTATATATTCTTTTAAAAGCAAAAATTATTTTAAAATAGAAGATAAACTCGATTAATTTCCTTTAAAATAAACATTCATGCAATAACTTTCATATAAAGATAAATGCTTTCCAAGATAATTTTAAATCATTTATATATACACATATATTAGAAAATAATAAATAGAGAAGTTAAAGTAAAATAGAGATGTTCAAAAATCTATTTAAATTAAAATGTCATAGAACTTCTAAAAGAGTCAGATTTGAATAATGCCACCCAAAAGCGTGTAGCTGAACCCACTCTTCAATATCTTTACCTCTCACCACAAAACGGTGCACAGATTGTACCAACGTGTTGCTCTTTGCATCCTCTCCCCATCCATAGACTCAACTATACACTCGAGCCTTCCCCGTAAAGTGCGTCTGAGCTTCCTCTTCAACTAGCCCTATAGGTCGCGTTTCACAATCACGAGTGACAACCTCCGAACCTGTCAGAAGAAGCTCTTCTCTCTGACAAGATACTAACAACCAATGATAACGCTAATGTTGCTGAACTCTCGACAAACTTAAATCCTAGTCGTACACATCATGACCAAAACTGCCACCTATCCTAAAACTCCATCACATACAATAAAACCATCACACCCTTATAGATCTAGTTCATACGAACCCGAGCAACTTTATAATTTTTGGTCAAATAAAACAAAGATCTTGATTTTTGAAGTTGGGTTTCATTTTTTTCCTTTAGTATAAAACGAAATTGAGAAAGAGAGTGTGGGTAAAATGTGTTAAGTCAGTATGTGAGGTGATTGAAGGGTTGAGCTTGTGTTTACTTAGAAATTCTAATTATCTCGCTTCATAGAATTTCGTTCACGTACGAACCGTGAGTGACAAAAAATATGATCGTGTGAAAAAACACGATTTGATCCGAAAACTATAATAATATACACTGGTTAAATGATTATGTAAAATTACAAAAATACCTTCCTTTGCTGAAAAATCATCAAACGGTAATTTAAATATTTTCTAATTTTTTTTTTAAAATTCAAATAAACTAAAGTAAAAGCCGTCGTTAAAAATCGATTCGTTCTATAAAAATAAATTTTCGTATTATTTATTACTTTGTAAAGTCTATCTGGTGTAGAAAAAGCGGCTTTTTGCATATTATCCATGGCCACATGCAACCGATGGACACCGGTAGCATAGTTAGGCTGAGAGAATACATTTGCTCCAACTAACCATGAAAGGGATCACTTATATGTGGAAGGGGATAACGATTCGTCTTTGGTAGCTTATTCAGCTTACGATGCAATACCTCAAATAGCCATCCGTTTGATAGTAAAGACAATTGGTGCTCATTATTCTAAAATACTTCTTTGAATAATGCCAGTTTCCAATAATTCATTCAATTGATTATTAAGCTCACATCTTTCTTTATGGGCCATATGCCCAAGGGGTAAGGCAACAGGTCTAGCAATTCACTTTTAATTAAATTCAAAATTCAATCTCACTATGAGGAGGAAGACCAAAAATTTCGGTGAAGATGCTTGGGAAGTCTTGAACCATTGGTGTATGAGCTAACTCATCTTGCGATAGGTCTAGGGAATACATGTAACTTAACATATAGAAATTTTGGGATCGTAGTACATCTCTAAGATGTGACCACTACAAGTAGACAAATGAACCACCTTCCTACTACAATCTTGTATTAACCCATAAATATCCTGTAATATTCCGGGAATTTAGGCAATGTCTATTTAATAATTTCCATTAGTTATTATTTAATTTGTTAAATGATATTCTTTTTCAAAGATAAAAATATTTAAATGGTAAAATTATCTTTCTAAGCTTATTCAAAGATATTTCATTTATAATTTATATATGCGTATACATTGTAAATAGGAGTTTTGATTTTAATTTCAATTTAAATTTAATAAAGAATATTTATTTTTGAAAACATTCAAGCAAACATTTAAAATGTATAATTTTATAAAGAAGTTTATAAGTAAACATGTAATCATTTTAAAGGATAATGTTAATAAACATTTAAAACATGCTATAATAAATTAGAAATGGTTTTAGGATAAATTTAAATACATTTATAAATTTAGAATTTTCTTTTCATATTAAAATGCATATGTGTTTAGCTTTTAAACTAATTGAAAGACACTTGTAAAACATTTGAGATAATAACCATAACAAGTGGCAAGCTAATTTATTTTTAGAATTTAATTATATTGACAAGAAAATATAATAAATGCATTTTTGGATCAAACCTTATTCTCTTTTGAATCTGAAGAATCAGATTTGAGCAAAATTCCAAAACAATGCATGTTTTAAAATTTCTGCAAACCAAATGCAAAATCAAAATATAAATCAAAATCTGCATACATCTTCAAATCTGCAAAACCTATCTATATCTAAATTCTGCAAAATCAAACTTCAACTCTTTCTCAAAGCATATGGAAGTGGTTCTGCATCAAACTGGAAGTTCTACTTCAATTCAAAATTTAGGAAGGTTTGCATGCATGTTCAAACAGTTTAGACCATCAAGTTAAAACAATTTCAGTAATCAAATCTGGAAGTGAACTAGCAATTGCAAAAACTCAGTTTTCATCTAGCAATCAGATTCTAGGAAATGGTGAAAATGTTTCTCTGAATTGTTCTCTGCATAATTACAGGTGAGTAACTTCTTTTTAATTACTTAAGTAATCTGGTTGCTTGATTTAAGTAGGAAAATAAATTTTTTTTGCATTTATATATTGTTAAAATTCTGTGTGTTGTGAAACAGGGTATCTACATGTTTGTGAAATACTGTAATACACCTCTTTATTTAGAATTTTAAACTCAGGTTGATTCAAAATTCAACCCCGCTTGATCCACTTGTGTTATGACCTAGGATCTAACAAAATATGTTTGTTTTATCATAAAGTAAATTAAAAAAAAAACTGAATTTAAGTTAAACAAGGTAGAATTGGTTTGAAACTAAAAAAAAAAAGAACAGTCAATGCTTAATAGGGGTGAAATTTCAAACATCTTAAAATATTAATTCAGGTTTATAAATTGAATACTTACCTGAAATTAGGATTTTTGAACTAAATTCACATTTTCTAGTTAAGAATGGATTAGGCATTTCTGGTTTGACTGTTTTGGGAATTTTGAGTTGCCTCTGGCAATCCACTTGATCTGGGAGTTTCTGGTGCTTCCTGGAGATGCATGGGTGGTCGTGGTGTCTGGGAAAAATGGCCAATGGAGATGGAATTCATCGAGGAGGTTGTCGTAGTGGATTTTTGTTTAGAACCCTAGTTTGACTAGACTACGTCGCTCGATCGACCGAGTGTTGTGACGTTTGAGGGATGGTAGTTGGGTCGTAGACGAGGCTAGGGCTGGAGTTGTAGAATTTACGGTGGTCAAAGGATCATGGGTGAAGGGTTGACAGGTTTGGGGTTTATTGCATTCTGCTGTTCCAGGTTTGGATGTGCTATCTCGAATTCGATTTCGAGGGTAAGAATTCGATCTGATGATTGAATAAAGGGGATTAATCGATTTTGGATGTGGGAAGATCAACGTTGACGATCGGAATCAGCCATGGTGATGGTGCATGTGCGCAGAGCACTGTGTAGAGGTGAAGCTGCTTAGTTCTGTTTTGTATTTGAGTTAAGGGTGATCGAATCGAAGTAAGTTAGTGACGAACCCGAAGTGCAATAGAATTTAGCTCGAAGTAATACAGAGGAGGCTCGAGTAATGTTAAGTAGCAGGTTTTGCAAAACAAACAGAACCTGTTTTCCAGTTTTTTTTAAAAAATTAAAACAAAGGTTTTGATGCAAACTAAAATATAAACTAAAGATTTAAAACCTAAATTTAAAATTTGAATGCAATCAGTTTAAACCTTAGGTTTTAAAATAATTTAAATTTTGAAACTTTAGTTTGGTCTTAAGCATAATCAGGAAAAGTTTGTTTATAGTTTTAAATTTTAAAAGGTAAAGTTTAAAATGTAAACTTAAATTAGAACTTAGGTTTTGAAACTGAAATTTAAATATGAATTCAAATAAGTTGAATCCTGATTTTTAGAAATAATTTAAATTCAGAAAATTTAAATTTGAGTTTTAAATTAAAACAGAAACTGTTTTCTGTTTTAAAAAAAAAAAATTAAGTAAAATGTAAATTGTAAGTTGAAGTTCAAAAGCTAGAATTTTTAAACCTGAAAATTTAAAATATAAAATCAATAGTTTAAAATCTTGGATTTTGAAATATTTTGAATTCAGGAAGTTTAAGATGTTTTAGAACAAAACAGAAAACTGTGGGAATTTAATTTAAGTCTGGGAATTTAAATTTATAATTTAAACTTCTAAAGTATAAAAGAACATTGGTTTTGAATTTAAACTGTGCGTTTTAAATTTGTGAAATAAAAATTTAAGATAAGTTTAAATTTAACACTTAATTTTTATAATTAAGGGTTAATTAATGAGTTATTAATGATTAATTAATTTGAAATTAATAATGATTTAAAATAAGTTAATTATTTTAGAAAAAATAATTAATGAATTGTTTGATAGTTAATGAAGGTCATTAACTAAGGATTATTTAATAATTAATTATGTAATTAATTTCAATTATTAATTAGATTAATTAATTTAAAGATAATTATTTGTGTAATATAATTACTTATGGAAGTAATTAGGGAAATTAATTACTAATTGTAATTAAGTAAGTTTAATTTGATTAGATTAAGCTAATTAATTCAGTTTAATTAATTTAAATTAATCATTTGAGGATTGTGAAGTATAATTACTTAATGTAATTAAATGAAGAGAAATTACTTAGGAAAGTAATTAATGGGTAATTACTGAACGTAATTAATTGAAGTAATTGGATGATGAAAGTAATTTGAGTGTAATTTCTTTGTGAATTAATCAGGGAATTAATTAAAGGTAATTAATTAAGAGTAATTTATTTATTTGGTGAAGTAATTAAGGGTAGTTAATTACTGAATGTAGTTAATCAAGTGTTTAATCGAGATAATAAATTAAGGAGTAATTTATTAATGGAGTAATTAAGTGAAGTTAATTACTGTTGTTATTAATCAAGGATGATTAATAATTATGGTTAGAAATTAATTAATAAATTAATTAGAAGTTAATTACTGTATTAGGTTATGGATAATTAGTTTGTGAAATTAAATTAAAAGTTAATTACTTAAGTGTAATTTAAGGGATAAATAGAATGATATGGGAAGCCTTTGATTAATTGTTATCCCTAATATGTGTTCGTGATGCTATGTGATAAGATATGTTTAATTTAAACTGTGATGACGTGGTTTTCTATTGATGATAAATTACTGTGATATCCTGTATTTAAAAGTTGAATTGTATTTCACTTGGATAATTTAAGTTAAATTGACATTGGGTTCGAAAAGACCGGAGTCGGGTACTAGTAAATACCCGAAACCACTTCGATTCATTTTAGATTGATTTGTGAAATTAATAAGCTGGTTTGGGTTGATTTAAGTGAATTAGACCATTTAATCTAAGTTTTGATACTTAGAAATTGATGTGTGATATAAGTGATGTCTATAATGACTTGTGAAGTTATAATGATATACGTACCCCGGGTTTTATATGTTGCGTGATTTTGTATTCTATGTTAGATGGGTTTACTCACGCTGGTTTCCAGCCTGACCTGGGTGTTACTTTGATGTAATGCTCGGTTCAGACCGAGTATTACAGATTTTCAGGTAAGGACGTTCTGGAGCTCAGGAGACGAGCTGGATGGCAGGAACGTATGAGGTGTTTCGCTGTATTTATCTGGGACAAGTTAGTTTAAATTGTCCGGTATTTGTGTAATGATGTAACTCTGATGTATAAATATATATAAGTGCAATGATATAGTTCTTCTTTTAAAACTATTATTTATGTGATATTATATTTTATCCGCTGCGAATGTGAGATTGTGTGTTTCTTTCATGTTCTTCTTCTATCTCTTTCTTCTTTCTCTTTCCTCTTTTCACTAACTATCTGGAAATTTCGGGATCGAAATTTCCGGGTCGTTACATTTGGTATCAGAGCAGAAGGTTAAGCGAGAACCTTGGCTCTGTTGGGAATTACTCATTAAGGATAGGGTAAGTGGTACCCTATAATGAGTTGAGTGTATAAATATGAGAGAGCATACATCTTATATAAAGGTTTTTAAATGATTTCAAAAGTAAATGAATCTTATATAAGAAATATATTATCTATTATATTAAGGAAATTGGTTGTAGTATTAATTAAACTAAAAGTAATAGTAAGAATTAAGTGGTAATAATTACAACCAAATTGAAATTAAATTTATAGACAAGTTTGAAATGAATTCAAACCAAAATTAAATCTTGAATCTGGAAAAGGTTTCAGGATAAGAATAATCAATTAATTTATGTAATTGATTAAACTTTATTTAATGAAATTAATTAATGGATTATAATTGAAAATGATAAATAAAAAGGGAGTTACTTAATGAAGTAACTAGAGGTAAGTAATTTAAGGGACAATTACTTAATGAAGGTAATTAAGAAATAAGTAAATTACGGATGTGATTAATTGGAATTAATTAGTGATGTAATTAATTTAAAGAAACAATAAATAATATTATTTAATGCAATTGAATGAAATGGTCCTATTTCAAACAAGAGTTGTTTGAAAATTTAAAATTTGTTTTGAATTAAAAACCAAAGGTGGTTTAAAATTTTAAAGTATAACTTGGTATGTAAAAGAAATTAATACGGATACATGTGGATATACATAATATCAAAGGTGATTGGAAATAAACTCTAAATGGTAAGTTTTGAATTTGGAATAAGATATGACACCCAAAAGTAATAAGTTTTTTTGAACTTAATAAGTGGAAAGATTATTAATGTGAAGTTTAGAATTTGAAACGGAAGTTCAAATTGGGTAAGGTTGACTGGATAAGTAAGTTGAGTTTGACTTGGAAAAAGAAAGTTAAATAAGTTTGAATGATCAACTTGATTTGAAAATTTCAAGATGAAATTAGGATTTAACTTGGAAAGTTAAATGGTTAATTTGAAATTAGTCCAAATTGATTTGAATAATTTGAAATTTTAATTAAAGTTGAATATGTTTAAAATCAAATGGAATTTGATTTAAATTTGAAAAGGAGTTGAGAATTAATCCAACTTGACTTGTGAATAAATCAATTTCAATGGAAATTGAGGTTATTTAAATTGGAATTTGGTAAATTTAAATGGAAGTGGAATTTAAATTGAATTGGTTTGTAACGGAGATTGGGAAGAGAACAGTTTTGACTCTGGACTATTTTTAATATAAATTGTTTTAATATAAACCTATTTTTCCAAGCTATTTATTATATATACAGCATTTCTTTTAAAAGCAAAACTATCTTATATTTGTTTTACAATTATTTTTGAAACTATTTAACAATTTTCCAACTGTTTTATAAACTAATTACTATATTTCAACTATTTTACAAAACTAATTACTATCTTACTATTATTTTGCAAGTATCTACAATTTCTATAATTATTTCAAGCTATTTTTTCTTTACTATTTTATATTTATTTTACAAACTAGTAATTGTTTTCCAACTACTTATCTATTTTTAACTTTTCAAGCTATTTTCTAAATTTAAACTGGACAGAGTTTAAACTGTTATTGGTTAAAAACCCAATCGAGATAAGAATAAAGGTGATAAACCAAATGGATTAAAGCAATTGTAAGTGAAAGAAAATTTAAGTGAATGTGAATAGAAATGGAAATTGATTTGGCTAATAACCAATAAAGATAAATACGTAGGGTGTACGTATGTTATTCTATTCACATAGTGATTTGATCCAGATTCGAGCACAGAATTTCGAGATAATTTTATCGATCCGAGTGAGATTTTTCACTCGATTTTCGACGGCGAACCTGGATATGGGTTGTTGATTAGTTCTGGATATTCTCTATCATAATTATGACTATGCAAGGAGAATGAAGGTTTTTGATCAAGAAACCAGATCTGAGTCCACACTAGGAAGTCGGGTGGACGATACTAGTTCGAAAGTGAAATTGTGTGATCGAGTGAGCGATCAGATTGGTATAGCGTACGGATGATATGTGTAAATCGTACGGATTGGAATGAAAATGGTATTGCAAAGAGTTTAATCCAATTTGAATACCTGATTTTGAGTAAACAAAGTTAAATATCTTTGTTTTATAAAATGAAACTCCCCTTATTGAATCTTTTGCCAAAAGAAAAGGGTTTTTGGAAGTGTTTAAAGTATAAAAGGAGTTTTATACAGGTTTGAAATGATCCAAAGTTTTAAAAATTTTATATATCTGTATCTATATATAAAGGATCATATGAGGATTTTGGAAAAAGGTTTTGGGAACCTATGGATTTGGAAAGGCTTTTGATTTTTGGGTAAAATCAATATGAGAATTTGGAAAGCCTAGTTTGAGAATTATCGATTTTGGGATAATCGATTTTGTGTAAAGGAGCTTTATATGATATCATACTAGGTGTATGATTTGAAGATACTATATATGTATAGTATAAAATGTTTTGATGATGGCTCTGGGGAAAAAGGCGCTCCCTTGGAATGAACTTCTCAGGAGTACCATTGGGTGGTGCTGCCTTGAACCACAAGGGGCGTTCTAAAGTTGATCCTGTGAGGAGTCCGGACTAAACTTGTTCCTGGGGATTGTGAGTAGAGTATACCATAGCGACAGTCGTGCGTGTCGCTGAGAGCCAAGGTCTACGTTTGATTTTATATCAGTAGACCGCGACCTATGGTATAACATAGCGAAAGTCGTGTGTGCCGCCGATAGCCAACGGTCCGCGTTTGATTTTATATCGGCAGACTGCGACCTATGTAGGAGTGGAGAGGTTTCATTTCGACAGCGAAAATCAGAGGCCGTTGAGAGCCTGAAGTTACATGGACTTTTGCTGCGACGACAATGTAACCCTGGGTGTAACTATGATCTGTTGTGTGGGGATTCATGGCGTAATCGAGAGGCCGCTGAGAGCCTGCAGTTACATGGACTTTTGCTACGACGGCAACGTAACCCTGGATGTAACTGTGACCATGGATGGGGGTGATGATTTCTAGAGCATTCTCACCAAAAATATATCCTCTATTTTCAAAAATTGATTTCTATATTTTCAATAAAAATTATTTTCAAAATATTTTCACTCGATGTGGAAAACGAGTCTGCTAAGCACTTGTAGATTTTCAGTCATACGCCTGATCAACGTATGACCGAATTTCTATGAGAACGAGGATGGACTTGTTGAGACATCGAGTTATAAAAGTATTTTTATAAGAAACTATTTTAGCAATATTATATAGATTTTAAAAGTGTTTTAAAATGATCAAAGAATATTTTAACTGATTCTAAATATTTAATAAATTCTGGCTTTTGTCCTTTTCGAGGACGAAAAGATTCTAAGGGGGAAGGAATGTAATATCCTGGGAATTTAGGCAATGTCTATTTAATAATTTCCATTAATAATTATTTAATTTGTTAAATGATATTCTTTTTCAAAGATAAAAATATTTAAATGGTAAAATTATCTTTCTAAGCTTATTCAAAGATATTTCATTTATAATGTATATATGCGTATACATTGTAAATAGGAGTTTTGATTTTAATTTTAATTTAAATTTAATAAAGAATATTTTTTTTTGAAAACATTCAAGCAAACATTTAAAATGTATAATTTTATAAAGAAGTTTATAAGTAAACATGTAATCATTTTAAAGGCTAATGTTAATAAACATTTAAAACATGTTATAATAAATTAGAAATGGTTTTAGGATAAATTTAAATACATTTATAAATTTAGAATTTTCTTTTCATATTAAAATGCACATGTGTTTAGCTTTTAAACTAATTGAAAGACACTTGTAAAACATTTGAGATAATAACCATAACAAGTGGCAAGCTAATTTAGTTTTAGAATTTAATTATATTGACAAGAAAATATAATAAATGCATTTTTGGTTCAAACCTTATTCTCATTTGAATCTGAAGAATCAGATTTGAGCAAAATTCCAAAACAATGCATGTTTTAAAATTTCTGCAAACCAAATGCAAAATCAAAATATAAATCAAAATCTGCATACATCTTCAAATCTGCAAAACCTATCTATATCTAAATTCTGCAAAATCAAACTTCAACTCTTTCTCAAAGCATATGGAAGTCGTTCTGCATCAAACTGGAAGTTCTACTTCAATTCAAAATTTAGGAAGGTTTGCATGCATGTTCAAACAGTTTACACCATCAAGTTAAAACAATTTCAGTAATCAAATCTGGAAGTGAACTAGCAATTGCAAAAACTCAGGTTTCATCTAGCAATCAGATTCTAGGAAATGGTGAAAATGTTTCTCTGAATTGTTCTCTGCATAATTACAGGTGAGTAACTTCTTTTTAATTACTTAAGTAATCTGGTTGCTTGATTTAAGTAGGAAAATAAATATGTTTTTGCATTTATATATTGTTAAAATTCTGTGTGTTGTGAAACAAGGTATCTGCATGTTTGTGAAATACTGTAATACACCTCTGTATTTAGAATTTTAAACTCAGGTTGATTCAAAATTCAACCCCGCTTGATCCACTTGTGTTATGACCTAGGATCTAACAAAATATGTTTGTTTTATCATAAAGTAAATTTTAAAAAAAAAAAAACTGAATTTAAGTTAAACAAGGTAGAATTGGTTTGAAACTAAAAAAAAAAAACAACAGAACAGTCAATAATTAATAGGGGTGAAATTTCAAACATCTTAAAATATTAATTCAGGTTTATAAATTGAATACTTACCTGAAATTAGGATTTTTGAACTAAATTCACATTTTCTAGTTAAGAATGGATTAGGCATTTCTAGTTTGACTGTTTTGGGAATTTTGAGTTGCCTTTGGCAATCCACTTGATCTGGGAGTTTGTGGTGCTTCCTGGAGATGCATGGGTGGTCGGGGTTTTTGGGAAAAATGGCCAATGGAGATGGAATTCATCGAGGAGGTTGCCGTAGTGGATTTTTGTTTAGATCCCTAGTTTAACTAGGCTAAGTTGCTCGATCGACTACGTCATCTACGATCGACCGAGTGTAGTGACGTTTTGAGGGATGGTAGTTGGGTCATAGACGAGGCTAGGGCCGGAGTTGTAGAATTTACGGTGGTCGAAGGATCGTGGGTGAAGGGTTGACAGGTTTGGGGTTTAGTGCATTCTGCTGTTCCAGGTTTGGATGTGCTATCTCGAATTCGATTTCGAGGGTAAGAATTCGATCTGATGATTGAATAAAGGGGATTGATCGATTTTGGATGTGGGAAGATCAACGTTGACGATCGGAATCTGCCGTGGTGATGGTGCATGTGCACAGAGCACTGTGTAGAGGTGAAGCTGCTTAGTTCTGTTTTGTATTTGAGTTAAGGGTGTCGACTCGAAGTAAGTTAGTGACGAACCCGAAGTGCAATAGAATTTAGCTCGAAGTAATACAGGGGAGGCTCGAGTAATGTTAAGTAGCAGGTTTTGCAAAACAAACAGAACCTGTTTTCCAGTTTTTTTTTTTTTAAATTAAAACAAAGGTTTTGATGCAAACTAAAATATAAACTAAAGATTTAAAACCTAAATTTAAAATTTGAATGCAATCAGTTTAAACCTTAGGTTTTAAAATAATTTAAATTTTGAAACTTTAGTTTGGTCTTAAGCATAATCAGGAAAAGTCTGTTTATAGTTTTAAATTTTAAAAGGTAAAGTTTAAAATGTAAACTTAAATTAGAACTTAGGTTTTGAAACTGAAATTTAAATATGAATTCAAATAAGTCGAATCCTGATTTTTAGAAATAATTTAAATTTAGAAAATTTAAGTTTGCGTTTTAAATTAAAACAGAAACTATTTTCTGTTTTAAAAAAAAAAAATTTAAGTAAAATGTAAATTGTAAGTTGAAGTTCAAAAGCTGGAATTTTTAAACCTGAAAATTTAAAATATAAAATCAATAGTTTAAAATCTTGGATATTGAAATATTTTGAATTCAGGAAGTTTAAGATGTTTTAAAACAAAACAGAAAACTGTTTTTCTGTTTTTTTTAAAATTTAAAAGTAGAATTTGAAAATGCAACTGGAGATTTAAACAGAAGTTTAAATCTAGAAACTAAAATATGAAATTTAGAGTAGATGCATCTGAGTTTGAATTTAATTTAAGTCTGGGAATTTAAATTTAGAATTTAAACTTTTAAAGTATAAAAGAACATTGGTTTTGAATTTAAACTGTGGGTTTTAAATTTGTGAAACAAAAATTTAAGATAAATTTAAATTTAACACTTAATTTTTATAATTAAGGGTTAGTTAATGAGTTATTAATGATTAATTAATTTGAAATTAATAATGATTTAAAATAAGTTAATTATTTTAGAAAAAATAATTAATGAATTGTTTGATAGTTAATGAAGGTCATTAACTAAGGATTATTTAATAATTAATTATGTAATTAATTTCAATTATTAATTAGATTAATTAATTTAAAGATAATTATTTGTGTAATATAATTACTTATGGAAGTAATTAGGGAAATTAATTACTAATTGTAATTAAGTAAGTTTAATTTGATTAGATTAAGCTAATTAATTCAGTTTAATTAATTTAAATTAATCATTTGAGGATTGTGAAGTATAATTACTTAATGTAATTAAATGAAGAGAAATTACTTAGGAAAGTAATTAATGGGTAATTACTGAACGTAATTAATTGAAGTAATTGGATGATGAAAGTAATTTGAGTGTAATTTCTTTGTGAATTAATCAGGGAATTAATTAAAGGTAATTAATTAAGAGTAATTTATTTATTTGGTGAAGTAATTAAGGGTAGTTAATTACTGAATGTAGTTAATCAAGAGTTTAATCGAGATAATAAATTAAGGAGTAATTTATTAATGGAGTAATTAAGTGAAGTTAATTACTGTTGTTATTAATCAAGGATGATTAATAATTATGGTTAGAAATTAATTAATAAATTAATTAGAAGTTAATTACTGTATTAGGTTATGGATAATTAGTTTGTGAAATTAAATTAAAAGTTAATTACTTAAGTGTAATTTAAGGGATAAATAGAATGATATGGGAAGCCTTTGATTAATTGTTATCCCTAATATGTGTTCGTGATGCTATGTGATAAGATATGTTTAATTTAAACTGTGATGACGTGGTTTTCTATTGATGATAAATTACTGTGATATCCTGTATTTAAAAGTTGAATTGTATTTCACTTGGATAATTTAAGTTAAATTGACATTGGGTTCGAAAAGACCGGAGTCGGGTACTAGTAAATACCCGAAACCACTTCGATTCATTTTAGATTGATTTGTGAAATTAATAAGCTGGTTTGGATTGATTTAAGTGAATTAGACCATTTAATCTAAGTTTTGATACTTAGAAATTGATGTGTGATATAAGTGATGTCAATAATGACTTGTGAAGTTATAATGATATACGTACCCCGGGTTTTATATGTTGCATGATTTTGTATTCTATGTTAGATAGGTTTACTCACGCTGGTTTCCAGCCTGACCCGGGTGTTACTTTGATGTAATGCTCGGGTCAGACCGAGTATTACAGATTTTCAGGTAAGGACGTTCTGGAGCTCAGGAGACGAGCTGGATGGCAGGAATGTATGAGGTGTTTCGCTGTATTTATCTGGGACAAGTTAGTTTAAATTGTCCGGTATTTGTATAATGATGTAACTCTGATGTATAAATATATATAAGTGCAATGATATAGTTCTTCTTGTAAAACTATTATTTATGTGATATTATATTTTATCCGCTGCGAATGTGAGATTGTGTGTTTCTTTTCTGTTCTTCTTCTATCTCTTTCTTCTTTCTCTTTCCTCTTTTCACTAACTGTCTGAAAATTTCAGGATCGAAATTCACGGGTCGTTACATACATATCCAGTCCATTCCCATAATTAAATCAAAACCTATAAAATCCCAAAACAAAATAATCAAATTCAACATCCAAAACATACAATTTCAAACCAATGTAAATTATGGATAAATGGATTGATCCCATAATAGAGTTCGACACTATAATGGATCTTCCACCACACTAGTCTCTAAGTGTAATTCAGCTACTAGCTTACTTGCAATAAATGTGTGTGATGCTCCGATGTAAAATAAAGTGTGACTAGATAAATCAAAAGGAGAGTTAACACACCTTCTACGATGACCTTCTTTCCCTTTTACACAGTTGGGGCTGCACTAAAGCTAGGAATAACATCAAGTGATAAGCTAGAACTAACTCAGTAGATGTCCTAGGAGCAGTTGGACACTTCCTCCTCATGTGGCCATATTAGTTTTTGATCTTTGAAATACTCTTTTTGAAATCCATTGAAAGCCACCCCTTGCCATGGCATTTCTTACGCTTAAACCACTGTTTCTTTATTCTTCCTTGAGTTCCCATTCCACTTTTGTGTTAATCCTACCGAACTTGCTCCCCTTATGCCATCTTAAGTTCTTCTTATCTAATTGAATTCAGTAATTCAATTCCAACCAAACTCTCAAAAGTACCTCCAGTAGGCATGAGGCTCAAAGCAATATGCCTCAAAGATATATTTAAACCTTTAGCAAATTTTATCACCTTTTTCACATATGTATTGTAAGTCTAGGCCATCCTTTACTAGCTAATTGAACTCATTAATGTATTCCTTAATGATGTGGTCTCCTTGCTCTAAGTGGATGAATTCTGTAGCTCCACTCCCCATTCATCCTCCGAAATAAACTTAGACACAAAGTGCCTCTTAAAATTAGTCCAAGCAATCTTAGCCTCTTCTGTTTTGGTAATAATTGTATCCCACTAGTTCAAGGCCCCTCCTAACATGTGCCAGCATAGCGAAAATCCAATCACAGTTCCTCAACTATGTCATTGTCTCAACAAATGATACATACCAAAATAATTCTTTACATCTAGACTCTATAATCCTTATCATAGCTTAGGGAAGTCCAAAGTAGGCAGAGGAGCTGGGGCAGCATCTTGTACTTATGCTATAGTACCTCTATTAAGATTGATTTTAATCTGGCCCTTTGCCTGCAGATACCAACAAAACTATACCAGAAAGTTCATGCTTTAAACCTCAGCTACCTCACTTGTTTCGTTTTCAGTTTGACTACTCATCTGGCTTATCTGTAATTAGTATAGCAACATTTCTAAGATAGTAGTAACGAGCACGAGATTATGTGTGCGTTTATGTTATACTTATATATATATAGTAACTTTAAAAGTATACAAGTATGTTCTCTCGATATGCACTTAATCCCTAAGGAATCCTAAACCTGACCCTGATACCAAATGTTAGAACCCGCTCTACTAGACACATGCGAATTCAAATACCATCTTTTTTTATTAGTGCCACCATGGGTAGGTTATTACATGTTAGCATGGCTGACATTGAAGATGCCCTTATCTTATTTCTTAAATTGGTAGAGTCAATTCATGACCTCCTGGTGTAGGTGATGCCTTTATTTGTATATTGGCATGGAAGTCGCTGACATTGTAACCAAATCTAAGCCCCTTAAGCAAAATTTGGAAAGGGCTACCTGCTACTTGATAGTAATAATAGTGGATTGACCTTCGGAGGGTTGAGGAGGAACAACATTTAGTGTATTTCTTTATCATTGTAACATATCGGTTTTATCGGGATCCGAAGGTCGGCATTCTTACGTCCACTGTATCAAATGCCGCATAATCGAATGTCGGAAAACCAAATTGATAGGGTTAAAAAGAAGAGGTAGAAGAAAAAGATAGAAGAAATAAGGAAACAGAACAGAAACAATATCAGAATCTCACAGTTGCAGTTGAAGAACATATAATAGATAAATGAAAAATCTTTAAAAAAGAGAACTATATCAGTTATTACATTACATCACATCATCATCAAAGTGTACAACAACAATATACAACACAAAAAAACAATGGACAGTTATACAAACATGTCCCTACAAGTGAATACACAACGGAAAGATAATATCATATACAAGTAATACGTCTTGCCATCCAGCTCGCCACTTGAGCTCCATAGCACTTCTGAATCCAGAATGACCTGATAACCTGACTCTAGACTTCCCGTGTGGAAAATTATGGACACCCAGAGTTTAGGAAGAGAACAATAAACTCCAGGTCAGTCATGGGATTGGTGTGAGAACTTAAACCGTTATTTATCTTTTAAAACAACAACAACAAGGGAAGTGGAAAAATATCCGCAATACTTTTGTAAAATGAAACTACCATAAGGCCTCCCCGCACACACACAATGCAAACGCAGAATTGAAGGAGATTTCTCCTTATAATAGTCAAAGATGCTTACTACGAAAAACAAATCAATTTTAATATTATTGTTAGTGCATAGTGATGAAAGCATTTCGAAAATAGAATATAAATCTTAGCCAGCATAGGTACCATTATATTATGCCTGTTATAGCTACCTTATTAAATGGCAGGTTCTATAACTAAAACCGTACAAGGTTCGTATTGTTTCTTTGGATTTCCAACAAATGGTCAGGCTAAAGAACTTCCTACTGCCACATGGGATCGCCTCTGGAAGGACGTCCCGGGAACCTACCCGGCTCTCTGCCAACACAAGGTCGGGTTCCTCCCGGCCCGGGAGTAATACCTACAAATATGCCATCCCCGGTCCTTTGGGACCTTTATCCGAGAGCACTCAACACCAACACATCACATAGTAATAAATATACTACAGTGCCCACACGAGTAAGTATCTGGGCTCCATACCATGATACTACCCTTTTCCAAAAGGGATGGTCACACCATAGGGGAGCTACCCCTGAAACCTTGCCGCATCATTTCTGTTTCGACCATTACCGTTTGTGAGGCTCGACGAGGTTTCGTCTACAATGCTACGCTTTTTCACAAAGCCACGCTTTGATCAACAAATGATCAATAAATAATCATAACACAGCAACACTCAACATGCCACATTACCAAATTGGGAGTATATCACTGATAACCTTCAACTACAAAACCTCTGAGCTCATTCGTCTCAGAGAAGGGTGTAAAGCTAAGAGAATAAATTCTCCACCACCAATAGAGATGTATTTGAAATAAATCTGCTTTATATCTCAAAATGTAATGTCAGACACGTAACCATACAAGTCTGTTCCGGGTTCGAACAGAACCGAAGGCACTTCAAAAAGAAGCCCTTGCAATCCGGGTATTCACAATCTCGATCAAATTTCCCATCACAAAGGAAATCTCCATACCGTAGCTAACGGTGCAGAGACAATCGATAGGTCATCCTATCGTTTTCACAAATACCCGGTCTTCACCACCGACCTTCAATGCTATCCATTACGTCGTATCACTATTCGGAATGGGTAAACCGAATAACGAGCGCAATAATTTTAAAATAAGTGTAGCATTCAATTTCAACCAATTCACAACAAATAGCCATTTAAGGGTCAATATTGATAGTCGGTTATTTAACTATCAATCAATATTCACAACATAACCCGATTTCAAATAATTTCCCAAATTATTTATTTTCAAAAATATCTTTACAAGATATAATTTCCACACTTCAACCATTTGAAAACCAATTTCAAATCAATTTACACCCTTACAACTTTCATTTCAAAATGGTTCATTTAAACCAATCAAATAAATCCTTACCGATTTATTAAATTTACGTTCCAAATTCGTAAATTTATTTTCACACTTTTAAAAATAAATCAATGTTTATTTTTAAAACAAATTTCCCTTATAAATTTTCATTGTGAATTTACATTTCCAAATATTCACTTTTTATACGATTTTCAAATCGATTTCAATTATTCACTTTCAATTTATCTTTAAAAGATATAACCTCAAAACATTCACTTCATATTGGAAAAACATTTCCATACTTACTTAATAGCAAGTAATTGACAAATCCATTTATTTTCAACATTTGGAAAATATTCAATATACTTAAATCAAAATTAAGTATATATTTTATTCTTTAAGGAAAATATTCTCTTAAACACATTTATTTGGGTCAAAACGAATGTTACGTAAAACATCGTTGCGACAACCCAAAATCACCAGTATAGGGATTTGAAATCAAGATAGATATATAAATCCCAATACTATACAAAAAATTTCCTTTCGGAAATCATTTACTATAACAATAGTGTTATAGTCCACCATTTCCTTCTACTTCTCGAAAATGTCTATTTCAACAATGAATGTTGAAATCTATGGTTTCGATACTTAATACATTTTAAAACATTTTTGAATCGTTTTAATTCTATTTAAAATATCACTCTCCCAAAATATTTCTTTAATATATTATTCACCGTCCAAAATTGTGAATATATATTCCTTTAATAAGCTATATTAATTAAACTTATTCAAATAAGTCGATTTTAGATTTATAAAACAACGTTTATAAATTCCATTTATACTTTATAACAACTTCAACTTATAAAATCACTTTATTTACAAATTTTATCCATATCCCATTTACATGCCAAAATCCAATTTATAAGTTAATTACTTATAAATCTTTAATTTTACAAAATCTATTCATTTTATAATTTCACAATTTATTAATCTATAGATTTCATCCACTTATGAAATCCATTTATACTTCATTTAACACTTATAAAAACTCGTTTTATAATTTCAATATTTTAGTTTATAAATATCAATTTTATAAATCTTTTACATAAATCATTCATAATAATTCAAAAATCCCAATTTAAACCATTTTATAAATTAATCAATTACTTATTTCAAAAATCACATTTCGGTTACATTCACAAAAATCATAATTTTTATAACATAAAAAATTACAACGTTTATTTATTTAAAATGAAAAAATTCCAAAATTAAATTTTATTATGAATTCTCAACTTAAATTTTCAAAAATCAAATTTTATTTATTTTCAGCATCTAACGATACCAAAAATATATTCGTCTAAAATTTAGCCTTTAACGATTTCGATCACAAAGATAATCCCGCAGATTATAAATAGATCAACACACAACATTGAAACCAATTCAATCATTTGAGGAATCCAGTTGGATCCCTTCAACCTTTTTCCCTGCATCCAAAGATGTTAGCACAATACCAATTCCTCTTCGAGACGGAATATCACGGTATATGTGATTTATAAAAATATTATCCGCTATTATGCGGCGCAATAGGGTCTCATCCACTATATAATGCGGGAAATCAACTCCAAATACATATGTAATACTAATTCCATGCAAGTTGGAATTATCGCGGTATATGTTTTTTAATAAATAACCTCCGCTTAATATGCGGCGTATAGGGTGTATTTCAATACAACAGATAATAATTATCATCCAATCACACAATCAAGCAATTTTAAATCTAACTATTTAAAATTTAAATCGAAACAATTCGATTGAGTAAGAAGTTTTCACATTGTGTTTCCGATAACAGTTGTAGCGTTTTATTTCGAATAAAATTAAATGTGCGTTTAATTTTACCCAAAATTATCACTAGCTCCAAACGACTCCAAACTAGCTCCATCGCGTAGTGCTCGACAAAATGAAGCCAATGCAAGTCGTTTCGTAATTTTCCGACCACGTATGAACAAGATATCGCATTTTAAACATTATACAAATTTTAATATAATAATTTTACAATTTTATTTTAATATTTTATACCCTAAAACATCAGGGCCGTTGCTTTCTGCTTGACTAAATCGTGGCCTCCCTTCTTTCATCTTCCCTCACGTTCTCCCTCCAGGAGAAGAACATGACAACACCCATTTGCAGCCGCCTCCATCTCGAAATTTTCTGGCCACCATACGACGTTTCTACAACGATCAGCAAGCACCACTTCGAAGCCCACACTCTACTCCATGCTCCGTCAAAAAATGTCGAAGCTCGGCCCCTCCTTGTTGCTCGAGATGCGTGCACAAACGAGCACGAACGCGGCTACGATTCTTCCTCCACGTCGTTCCATATTCGATCTCGACCGTTGAAGTTATAGAACTCACTGCCCTCTATAATTTTGTAGTTGAAAGTTTTTGACGATAGTCAATGGATGAGGAGATCGGAGGGGAAGAAGGTGGACGTTTTCTGGCCTTCGAAAATAATATGGCGGCTGAACTAAGAATTAGGATTAGGTTTATCTTATGTTGCAAATGAAGATAAGGAGGTCCTTTTATAGAAAATTTTCCGAAACACTACTCATCCCAAATTTTCCAAACTCCAAATCTCGCGCAGTGACTGGCGTTTCTAGGGTTTACCCCGCGTTCCGGACACAATGGAATATGTTTCAAGAGCCAATTTGATCGTCTGTGCGAGTTACGACAATAAACGATGAAATTTAAATTAAATCGATTAAACCAAATTTCTATGCATTTTGGCTTGCCCCGGACAAACGGTAAATCCGATTGATACAAAATTTGAAACCTTACAATAATATAACATTACTGATCCGACGAAACTGGTTTCGTCGTAATCCAAGACTGTTTGAAAAATGACTAATTTCACTAGTCGATTAATATTAAAATATTCAATTTTCAAAAATTAACTTTTAATTCAATTTTAAAAGTACACAAACATTGTTCTAACTCCAATATGATTTAATATAACTTTATAAATCATTTTTAATCAGATTAAACCCAAATTCCAATTATTTACGCAATTTCAAATATTAATTTGTCGATTTAATATCCAATTATATTAAAAATAAAACTTATTCGACTTACAAATTTTACTTGTTGATATTTAAAATCAATTAAATATCTGAATTTCAATTTCGTTACAAACTTCCCCCTTAAAAGAATTTCGTCCTCGAAATTACCAAGTAAGAAAAAGTTTTGAAATCCATTATTCAAAACAAACCGTTCAAATTTGATTTACAAATATCTTAAGTGTTCAACTTTTCCAAACATCCAATAGTTAAACCTCCTACAATAACTTTACTGAGTTTTCAAATCCATATATAGTTATCTTTTCAAAATCACCTATATCGTTTAACCTTTAACTTCAAATCAAAACTTAGTTTTCACTAATTTTTCCAAAATTTTAGAAAATTTTGCCATAACCTCCTTTGTATGGAGGAGCTTTTACAATATCACAATAGATATAAATATATATATATACATCGACCCACCCGGTCGGAAAAACAGAAAAACAGTTCATATTTCCTATTTTTATTGCGTAGGCGTACCTTTTCAGCATTTTTAAGCAAAGCAGTTATTTATTAAGCATTTTGCGCAACCAAATCCAGCTAACGGTAGCCTCGGTACCTGTACTTACTCAATATAAACACGTAAGTGACATATATAAGAAGTTATTAACATTTTACTCTTTTAAACAACTACAATACATGTATATTAAAAGAAATCATACTAACCAAGGTTTATAAGCAACTTATATGATTACGACATTACTTGTAATTGTTTACAACCAATTCATATACAACGACATTCAATTATTCATTTTTCAATTAGTTTACATTCACTAATTTACATTTACATTTGTTCACTTTCAATTCAAATCAATTTCCATTCAATTAAATTTACTTAACTTCCAATTCGAATTCAATTGCTTTAGATTTCAATTTTATTCATTCAATTGCATACGAATTTCTATTCAATCAACAATCTAACGACCAACGTATAACCAACATAACCAAATTTATTCACTTTACATTCAACATTCATATTCACCTTGTTTACCTTCAATTTGGTTTAACATTCCATTAGCCTTAAATGAATTAACACTTATATCCATTATTCAATATCAATTCATTACATTCGATTGATTAATATTCAATTCATTAGTTCAATTACTAATTTATTTTATAAATAAAATTGAATCTCCCTTATATAACTCTAGTTCATATTCATTCAATTAAATTCATTATTTTACTTCGATACCAAAATCAACTTCATTCAACATTACTTAAGTTTATATTCCATTTCAAACATCATTTGTTTAACTTAACTTAAATTTCCATTTCAACAACATATCCAATCCAGTTAAAATCCAATTCAAATTCCAACTCCGAAGTAAATCCTATTTAACTTTTACCAAAGTCAATTTTATCACTCATTCAGGTTCATACCTCGTTTTTCTTAACAAAGTTGTTTAACCATTTTAATAATTGGTTTTACTTACATTTTCACATTTAATAAGTTATACAACTTATTATTCAACTTCCAAATCTGATTTAATTTATTTAACTTTCTTTAGTTAAATTTCACATCATACATTTTATCATACTAATTCAAATTAATTTCAACTTTACTAAAGTTAAATCTTTATTATTTCATATTATAAATTCAAAACTTGATAACTTATATTCATCAATTTCAACTTGGATTTCTAATTTCAAATTTATTTATCACAACAAAATTCAATTTTCAATTCATTTCTACTTGAATTTTCCTACAAATTTAAATCATTTTTATTTAACTCACAATTCAAGTTTTAATTTAACTAATTCAACCTTTTCTATATCATGAATTAATTTGTTATCATATTAATTTACTTGGATTCAATCGATTCTATTTTTATTTTTCCCAAGTTTGGATTTTTATTCAACTTAATCCCAATCAAATCTCATTTTAATTTATAAAACTCATTTATTCATTCACATTACCAATTTCATTCCATTAACGAATTTTATCCCAAATTATAAATCACATTTTTTCTTTTTTTTCCATACTCAAATTCCATTTGTATATAAATTCATTCCTTTGGTTATATTTCAATTCCTATATAATAATGATAATACTTCAATATCATCACTTCCAAACTACCAAGCAATCATATATTATAAACATTTACAGAAAATCATTTCCTTTATATACAAAAATAGCTTTGGGTAAAAATTACTTCATTTACCCTTTTTCAAACAATACCGTGTGAGTTTATCTTGTTTAAGAGTTTAGAAATCCCTATCGAAACAGTTGGCCAGACTGCATGTGACGACCGCCCATGACTCCCGCACGAAATGAGGGAATGGTGCGCTGGAAAGTGTGCCAGGCAGCCATGGACGATAGTCAGGGTAAGATAAAACAGAATAGTCTATCGAATTACTCACAGCGCATGGATAAAATACAATAGAAAATATACATAGTGAAGCTCTATAGAACAGAAGTTTCATCATATAAACTCATAATAGTTTTATACAATCATCTGAATAGTCAATACATCAAGCCTCACTACATAACACTCAGAGTATCAAACAAACAGCGGAACATCCAGTACATATAGTAAGAAAACAATATGCAATAGCCTCCAGCTCTTCTTCGTCATCAACAGCGTTGGTAGCCAAGAACAGCACCTGTCACCTGCTACCTAGTCTGCCCATCCCAACATGGATGAACAGCCCAAGGTGATAAGAGTTGAACATAAAACCTTGAGTCAGACAACAGTCTTAGTGAGCAGTAAATTAACTATCAAACATACCAAAAGAGCATAAAGGATAAAAGGAATAGGAACTCAACCATCCCACTCCACCTCATTCTACAGTGATAGCCCCAGACCCACTAAGCATAAACAAGCATAGCAAAGCAGACAATTTAAGTAAAGTAATTATCACTCGAGTCAAGGTCGATGTTTTCCAAATACAAACCCCCAAGGCCTAAACCAAGATCAGATAAGTACCCAGAAAACACCGCTCTTGAGGCCGAATGATGATACAACCAAACATCCATGACTCTGGCTATCACTGTTAACATTGCCTCGATATCCCCGTTAATTGAATGACCGGCACCTTCTTTTAGCCGTCCGTCAAAGGGCTAATGGCAACCCCGGTTCTAGACATAACTCCGCACGTCATCATGACCCGTGCCTAGGACTATCGCATCTGCCCAGAGTACTAACACGTCATCATGACCCGTGTCTGGAACGTCATCGTGACCCGTTCCAACGTACTCTTGCTTTGAGCATGCTAGAACCTTCAATAACGATAAGATCCAAACCTCCTAGTCATCCTCCTCGACGACTATTCTCACACTAGCTCAAGCGCCTCTCGAGCCCACCATTATCCACAAACCCGGACCGCATCACCGAGTTATCAACATGCTTGGGATGATCCCGTCTGGATTAAACCAAGGCTTTCACACATCATGCTTTGCTTCAACGCATCATAGCAAAGTCCCATCTCAACATCATGGTTTGCCTCATCGCATCATGGCAAAGTCCATATCAACAAATCTATCCATATGAGCTTCCACATCCGCTTCATATGCCACAGGCAGCTTTCACTATTCAAGAGCCTTTCCACTTAGCTTTTGAATCATCTTCGACCAACTTGCCCAAATCAAGTTATCGATCAACTAATCAATCAAATCAAACATTAATCCAAGCAATCAATCATTTAAACAAGATCTAAATAAACAATTACAACAATGATGGCAATTCGTAAATAAAGAGTTCAAGTCTAACATGCATTCTAACAAGCATGAATTATGAACAATATCTTTACAACTTGATGAATGAGCTTGCATAAGTGATCATGTAGTAAAATAGATGTCAAAACTTCATAGATGATGGATCTACATGCAGACTTAGGGAAAATGCAAGAAATCGCTATCTTTAGCACATAAACAAACCACCGATCCAATATACTCCTTTGGGTCCGTGTGAGAGATAACCACCACTCACCGAATCACCTAAACACCTCAAAAACAGCCAACATCAGATCTGGACAGTAAGGAATCAAGCTTGATCCTCCAAAGCTTCGCTTCAAACGATGAAATCTCTCTTCAACGGATGGAGATCTTCAACTTTGGCCCTTGGATCATCGATTTGATCTTCAATTTAGATGGAAGGAATCACTAGATTAGAGTGGAGAAAAGAAGTGAAGAAGTGTTGTAGTCGAGCTCTCAAAATAGCAGCACTTCGTCGCTTCAAAATCCGGTGCCAAAAAGTGAGCCAAACCCCTCTATTTATAGGATGAAATCTCCATGAGTCGCGCCCCCATAAGTCGCCCACGACCTATCACATGAGTCGTCCACGACTCATCAGGCCCCACAGCCTACGACTCAATACACATGCCGACCTAACCTATAACTCGGCACAGCCGACCCAACTCGAGTCTTCGCGCGACCTAAAACAGACACGACTTAACGACTCATCTCTTAACGCAACTCAAGCCTTCGAACGACTTATCACCTCTACGACCTAACACTATACACAGATCTAACTTAGGTCGTTTACTACTAGGTCGTTAACTCCTGGACCTCTATGCCGCAAACTTCCTTAACTCGGTCGTACGACTCATCCCAACACACAGAGACTCACGACCTAAGCCACTAACCCTTAAGTCGTTACATCCTTTAGGTCGTTCCTTCCTATGAGTCGGTCAATTCTATGGGTCGTTAACTCGGTACAGACCTTAAGCCGTTAAACCTCCTTATGCCGCTTACGACTTAAGCCCTAGCACTAAGTCGCTCACCACTAACCCGCTAACTCCACCAACTTGCTAGCTCGTCCCAGTTCTTAAGTCGTAACTCGTACACGACCCAACCCCGGACGACTTAAGCTACACTTCAACCTAAGCCTCTACACGAGTTAACTTCCATACGACTTAAGCACTAAGTCGTTATTCCTATAAGTCGCTACCTACCTTAAGTCGGCCACACCCTAACTCGGCCACACCTTAAGTCATCTATGCTCCTACATGACTCAAGCTCCAAATGACTTAAACTCCGAACGACTTATCAACAATACGACTTAAAGCATATAGTTTAACAATGTTTCGATCCGTAAAAATACGGGTCGTTACATTCTCTCCCCCTTAGGAATTTCGCTCCCGAAATTCCAAACAAACAAGAGCAATTAAAACTATTCTGCATGCCTACCATCCATAGCAATCAACATACATGCATCCAATTACTAGCCTAGCATGCAGAATTCTAAGACTTAGAACAAGCTACAAATTCGTGAGATGTCACGACACCTTAGGGCCATACCTCGAAGACTTCAGGATGAGCTGCCTTCATCCTCTCTTCCTCCTCCCACGTACAGTCGTTAACATCATCACTCCATTGTACCTTGAGTAACGTAACCGTCTTCCTCCTAAGCTGTTTCGTGTCGGTTCCAACAACACGAAGCGGCTTACGAGGTCTCGTAACAACTGGATCAACCTCTAAATCTTCACAGCTATCAGCAGAAACCACTGTATTCGAGTCATGCACATACTTCTGTAGATAAGATACATGAAAAACATTGTGCATACCCGCCATCTTTTTCGGTAACTCCAATCTATAAGCGAGCTTTCCAATTCGCTCGATGATCGGGAATGGTCCAACAAATCTCGAAGTCAATTTCCCTTTCTTCCCGAATCGAATAACATTCTTCAGAGGAGAAATCTTCACAAAAACCTTATCACCCACGTCGAATTCCAAATCCTTACGACGCTTATCGGCATAACTTTTCTGACGATCTTGGGCTGCCTTCATTCGTCTCCGAATGATCTCTATACAATCCGAAGTCTGTCGAATCATTTCTGGCCCAAGTATCAGTTTTTCTCCTGTTTCTAACCAACATGTCGGAGAGTTACACGGTCTTCCATACAA
The DNA here is from genome assembly GCA_030765085.1 of Allium cepa. NCBI lineage: Eukaryota > Viridiplantae > Streptophyta > Magnoliopsida > Asparagales > Amaryllidaceae > Allium > Allium cepa. Next base: position 1,037,648,931 of record CM060928.1, read on the forward strand.
GGCTTCATACGGTGCCATACCAATACTTGACTGGTAACTGTTGTTATACGCAAACTCCACCAAATGAAGATGATCTTCCCATGATCCTCCGAAATCCAAACACATGCCCTTAGGAGATCTTCCAAAACTCGGTTGACTCTCTCAGTCTGACCATCTGTTTGGGGGTGATAAGCTATACTCAAACACAACTCGGTTCCCAAAACTTCCTGGAAGCTCTTCCAAAATCCACTAGTGAACAATGCATCTCGATCACTCACTATACTCTTCGGAATACCATGGAATCAAACCATCCACTTAACATACAACTCAACCAACTTCGATGCAGTCCTGGTAGATCGAACAGGAATGAATCTTGCACTCTTAGTCAAACGATCTACGATGACCCAAATCCCTTCATTCCCTGCCCTGGTTCTAGGTAGACCATCGATAAAATCCATCAATATCTGCTCCCACTTCCATGTAGGAACCTCTAATGGCTGAAGCAATCCACTTGGATTCTTCTATTCGGCTTTTACTAACTGGCAGTTCATACATTTGGAAATAAGATTTCCAACATCCTTCTTCATACCTTCCCAGTAATAGGTCCTTTTCATATCCCGATACATCTTATTTCCACCTGGATGAATTGTCAACTTCGAGTGATGACTTTCATTTAGAACTTCATCTCTCAATCCATCTATATCGGGAACAACTAATCGTCCTTGCTTCCGAAGCCAACCCTCTTGATCGACTTCGAATCCTTTATCCTTTTCTGGGTTCAATCCAGATTCCAAATCACAGATAATCTTGACAATCTTATCGTCTTGCTTTTGAATCTCGCCAATTCTTTCCACAAGAGTAGGTCTTATCGATAAGTTTGCCAACATCTCAGGTTCCAATTCACATCTAGACCTAAAGTCAAATCCAGCCAAATACTCAAGGCTCTTCCATTCCAAAAACATGGCTCCCAAACCTGCATGTCTTCGACTTAACGCATCTGCAACTGCGTTACCTTTTCCTGGAGTATAGGCTATACCAAAATCATATGATGCTAAGAACTCTAGCCACCGTTGCTGTCGAAGATTCAAATCCTTTTGGGAGAACAGATACTTCAACGACTTATGATCCGTAAACAACTCGAATCGAACTCCCAATAGATAATGTCTCCACATCTTCAAAGCAAATAAAATCGCCGCTAACTCCAAATCATGAGTCGGATAATTCCTTTCATGCGGCTTCAGTTGTCGACTTGCATATGAAACAACTTTATCCTTCTGCATTAGCACTGCTCCAAGTCCAGTACCACATGCATCGGTGTAAACCACCATCTCATCATTCCCACTTGGAATAGTCAAAACAGGAGCACTTGTTAGTCGCTCTTTCAGGATTACGAAAGCTTGCTCACACTTATCATCCCATCTGAACACTTGGTTCTTTTTCGTCAATCCTGTTAACGGTGTAGCTATCTTGGAAAAGTCTTTGATAAACCGACGATAATATCCTGCTAATCCAAGAAAACTTCTCACATCAGATGCATTCTTAGGTCTAATCCAATCCTGGATCGCTGCCACCTTAGCGGGATCAACCGCTATTCCATTTCCAGAAATAACATGGCCTAAGAACCTCACTTCACTCTTCCAGAAGTGACACTTCGAAAACTTAGCCTTTAGCTGATGTTTCCGCAAGATTTCCAAAACAATACGCAAGTGCGTCTTGTGCTCTTCTTCAGTTCTGGAATAAATCAGAATATCATCCACGAACACAAGTACGAACTTGTTCAACTGATCTCTGAATACTCTATTCATAAGATCCACAAAATATGCTGGTGCATTGGTCAATCCAAACGGCATTACCAGCCACTCATAAAAACCGGATCGTGTCCTAAAAGCAGTCTTCGGCACACTATCCTTAGCCACTCTCAACTGGTGAAATCCCGTTGCCAAATCCATCTGAGAAAACACCTTAGCTTCGTGAAGCTGATCAAACAAGTCATCTATTCTCGGCAATGGATACTTGTTCTTCTTAGTCACCTTATTCAGCTCACGATAATCCACACACAACCTCAACGATCCATCCGCTTTGGTTGCGAACACAACTGGTGCACCCCATTCGGACACACTACGCCGAATGAATCCTTTCCGTAAAAGGTCATCAACTTGCACCTTCAGCTCTTGTTGTTCTCTAGGCGCCATCCGTCTAAGAGGCATCACCACAGGTCTGGCTCCCTCAACTAGATCGATACGAAACTCGATCTCCCTATGCGGCGGTAACCCTTTGACCTCATCAAAGACGTCCTCAAATCCATTCACAACCGGCATCGATGACAGTCCATCCCGTGGAACAACCAGCGAATACATGAAGCCCATGAAGACGCCTTCTTCATGCTCACATCGTATCACAACCTTTCGTCCTTCCACATTCCCGACTATCACCTCCAGTTTCTCACAATCAACCTTTGCCGCATACTTCCTAAGCCAGTGCATACCCAAAATAATTCCGAACCCCGCAAAGTTCAGAACAAAGCAATCATAAACAAAAGAGCAATCATGACTCGATACAACTAGACCACGACATATCATACACAAACAAGATGAACCCCCAACTGGATTAGTCACAACCAATGGTCTATCAACAATTTCCGGTTCCAAACCCAACCGGTCTACAAGATCATCACAAACAAACGAATGCGATGCCCTAGTATCAAACAATACTCTAACTAGAACACCACATATGGAAAGAGTACCTTGAACCACCACACTCTTCCCTTTCTCTTCCGCAGTAGGAGCTTTCGAAGATGATGGAACAACCACCAAAGCATAAGCTTGCACAATCTGCTTATCTTTCCTCGGTTCTGGACAATCCTTCCTGATATGCCCCAGCTTATCACAGTTGTGGCATTTCAACTGCACCTTTGGATTCTTGCAATCCCTAGAGAAATGGCCTTTCTGCTGACAATTGTAGCAGGTCACTTCACCCTTTGGCTTCTTCTGGCCATCCTTACCCTTCTGCTGCTGCTTCCTCTTCTTGTTTCCACCCTGTTGTGGTTTAAACCCTTCCTTGGTTACAGCAACAACAGATCCTTCCTTAGGGAACAAACTCTCGTGCCTGAGAGCTTTCTCCACAGGCTTCTCAAATGGATCGTCCAGATGATCCACCAGCTGTTTCCCAAGATAACTATCCAGGTCTGTCACAAACTTCTCGTTCTTCTGGTAGGGAGATTCAATATACGACCGAGCATACTTGGACAAAGCTTCAAACTCAGAAACATACTCAAGAACTGATCTTCCACCTTGCTTGAGTTCCACAAACTTCTTAAACAAAACAGATTTCTGAGCCGTAGAGATGAACTTAGCTTCAAATCTAACTTGGAATTGCTCCCAAGTGATCTCTTCCTCTGGAGTATCAATGGTGATAGAATTCCACCAATCCGAAGCTCTCCCTTGAAGCTGTCTTGATGCAAGCTTCCTCTTAGTTGCATCCTCAATTCCCAAATCACCAAAGATCCTTCTACAAGCATCAATCCATCTCTGCACTTCTATGGTTGATTCTGTTCCCAAGAAAACCTTCCCTCCAAGAGCAGCATAGTCTTTGCACAACTTAGCAAAATCCACTGGTTTTGGAGCTTGAACTTGAACTCCAACATCTACTGACTGTCCTGAAGTTGGTATCCTTCTCGTGATCGAAGTCATCATAGCTTCGAACATTGCAACAAAGTCAGTAGCTCCCCCAACAGCACGGCTTTCCCTAGCAGCTTGTCTCTCACTTCGACTCATCCTTAATATCTACAAAAAGGAATGATTAAAACACCTTGAGAAACAACTACATAAGGAGTTCAAATCCTTATAAGCTACTATATTATATATAGTAATCATCCATCAAAATACAATTACGTATCTCTTACGTAGTTACGTCAGCGAGCGTTGGCTAAAATCGATTAACCAAAGCTCTGATACCAAATGTGACGACCGCCCATGACTCCCGCACGAAACGAGGGAATGGTGCGCTGAAAAGTATGCCAGGCAGCCATGGACGATAGTCAGGGTAAGATAAAACAGAATAGTCTATCGAATTACTCACAGCGCATGGATAAAATACAATAGAAAATATACATAGTGAAGCTCTATAGAACAGAAGTCTCATCATATAAACTCATAATAGTTTTATACAATCATCTGAATAGTCAATACATCAAGCCTCACTACATAACACTCAGAGTATCAAACAAACAGCGGAACATCCAGTACATATAGTAAGAAAACAATATGCAAAAGCCTCCAGCTGGTCTTCGTCATCAACAGCGTTGGTAGCCAAGAACAGCACCTGTCACCTGCTACCTAGTCTGCCCATCCCAACATGGATGAACAGCCCAAGGTGATAAGAGTTGAACATAAAACCTTGAGTCAGACAACAGTCTTAGTGAGCAGTAAATTAACTATCAAACATACCAAAAGAGCATAAAGGATAAAAGGAATAGGAACTCAACCATCCCACTCCACCTCATTTTACAGTGATAGCCCCAGACCCACTAAGCATAAACAAGCATAGCAAAGCAGACAATTTAAGTAAAGTAATTATCACTCGAGTCAAGGTCGATGTTTTCCAAATACAAACCCCCAAGGCCTAAACCAAGATCAGATAAGTACCCAGAAAACAACGCTCTTGAGGCCGAATGATGATACAACCAAACATCCATGACTCTGGCTATCACTGTTAACATTGCCTCGATATCACCGTTAATTGAATGACCGGCACCTTCTTTTAGCCGTCCGTCAAGGGCTAATGGCAACCCCGGTTCTAGACATAACTCCACACGTCATCATGACCCGTGCCTAGGACTATCGCATCTGACCAGAGTACTAACACGTCATCATGACCCGTGTCTGGAACGTCATCGTGACCCGTTCCAACGTACTCTTGTTTTGAGCATGCTAGAACCTTCAATAACGATAAGGTCCAAGCCTCCTAGTCATCCTCCTCGACGACTATTCTCACACTAGCTCAAGCGCCTCTCGAGCCCACCATTATCCACAAACCCGGACCGCATCACCGAGTTATCAACATGCTTGGGATGATCCCGTCTGGATTAAACCAAGGCTTTCACACATCATGCTTTGCTTCAACGCATCATAGCAAAGTCCCATCTCAACATCATGGTTTGCCTCATCGCATCATGGCAAAGTCCATCTCAACAAATCTATCCATATGAGCTTCCACATCCGCTTCATATGCCACAGGCAGCTTTCACTATTCAAGAGCCTTTCCACTTAGCTTTTGAATCATCTTCGACCAACTTGCCCAAATCAAGTTATCGATCAACTAATCAATCAAATCAAACATTAATCCAAGCAATCAATCATTTAAACAAGATCTAAATAAACAATTACAACAATGATGGCAATTCGTAAATAAAGAGTTCAAGTCTAACATGCATTCTAACAAGCATGAATTATGAACAATATCTTTACAACTTGATGAATGAGCTTGCATAAGTGATCATGTAGTAAAATAGATGTCAAAACTTCATAGATGATGGATCTACATGCAGACTTCGGGAAAATGCAAGAAATCGCTATCTTTAGCACATAAACAAACCACCGATCCAATATACTCCTTTGGGTCCGTGTGAGAGATAACCACCACTCACCGAATCACCTAAACACCTCAAAAACAACCAACTTCAGATCTGGATAGCAAGGAATCAAGCTTGATCCTCCAAAGCTTCGCTTCAAACGATGAAATCTCTCTTCAACGGATGGAGATCTTCAACTTTGGCCCTTGGATCTTCGATTTGATCTTCAATTTAGATGGAAGGAATCACTAGATTAGAGTGGAGAAAAGAAGTGAAGAAGTGTTGTAGTCGATCTCTCAAAATAGTAGCACTTCGTCGCTTCAAAATCCGGTGCCAAAAAGTGATCCAAACCCCTCTATTTATAGGCTGAAATCTCCATGAGTCGCGCCCCCATAAGTCGCCCACGACCTATCACATGAGTCGTCCACGACTCATCAGACCCCACAGCCTACGACTCAATACACATGCCGACCTAACCTATAACTCGGCACAGCCGACCCAACTCGAGTCTTCGCGCGACCTAAAACAGACACGACTTAACGACTCAGCTCTTAACGCGACTCAAGCCTTCGAACGACTTATCACCTCTACGACCTAACACTATACACAGATCTAACTTAGGTCGTTTACTACTAGGCCGTTAACTCCTGGACCTCTATGCCGCAAACTTCCTTAACTCGGTCGTACGACTCATCCCAACACACAGAGACTCACGACCTAAGCCACTAACCCTTAAGTCGTTACATCCTTTAGGTCGTTCCTTCCTATGAGTCGGTCAATTCTATGGGTCGTTAACTCGGTACAGACCTTAAGCCGTTAAACCTCCTTATGTCGCTTACGACTTAAGCCCTAGCACTAAGTCGCTCACCACTAACCCGCTAACTCCACCAACTTGCTAGCTCGTCCCAGTTCTTAAGTCGTAACTCGTACACGACCCAACCCCGAACGACTTAAGCTACACTTCAACCTAAGCCTCTACACGAGTTAACTTCCATACGACTTAAGCACTAAGTCGTTATTCCTATAAGTCGCTACCTACCTTAAGTCGGCCACACCCTAACTCGGCCACACCTTAAGTCATCTATGCTCCTACACGACTCAAGCTCCAAATGACTTAAACTCTGAACGACTTATCAACAATACGACTTAAAGCATATAGTTTAACAATGTTTCGATCCGTAAAAATACGGGTCGTTACACTGCACCAACCAGAATTTATAAACAATCAACCGATAAGTCAACATAATACAAAACAATTTCTTATTCACTAACAATACGCGCTCATATCTATTATTACACTCAACTCATTCCAGAGTACTGTTAACTCTATCTTTGATGAGTATTTCCCAACAGAGCCAAGGTTGTCACTTAACCATATGCTCTGATACCACATTGTAACATACTAGGCTTTTCAACCATCGTCAGCGGCTAGTAACCGTCGTGGCTTACACTGGTATCCCAAACTTGCTTTTACGGCCAGCTTTTTGACTGTCATGGCTTACACCTAACCAACCCCTATTCACTAAGAGAGGACATGTAGGGGTAAGAGTCTCCCGTTCGCCACCTAACCGCCAAGCGAGAACTCGCCATCACGTTTCACTAAGATAAGCAAGACTGGTGTGAGAACTTAAACCGTTATTTATCTTTTAAAACAACAACAACAAGGGAAGTGGAAAAATATCCGCAATGCTTTTGGAAAATGAAACTACCATAAGGCCTCCCCGCACACACACAATGCAAACGCTGAATTGGAGGAGATTTCTCCTTATGATAGTCAAAGATGCTTACTACGCAAAACAAATCAATTTTAATATTATTATTAGTGCGTAGTGATGAAAGCATTTCGAAAATAGAATATAAATCTTAGCCAGCATAGGTACCATTATATTATGCCTGCTATAGCTACCATATTAAATGGCAGGTTCTACAACTAAAACCGTACAAGGCTCATATTGTTTCTTTGGATTTCCAACAAATGGTCAGGCTAAGGAACTTCCTACTGCCACATGGGATCGCCTCTGGCGGGACGTCCCGAGAACCTACCCGGCTCTCTGCCAACACAAGGCCCGGTTCCTCCCTGCCCGGGAGTAATACCTACAGATATGCCATCCCCGGTCCTTTGGGACCTTTATTCGAGAGCTCTCAACACCAACACATCACACAGTAATAAATATGCTACAGTGCCCACACGAGTAAGTATCTGGGCTCCATACCATGATACTACCCTTTTCCAAAAGGGATGGTCACACCCTAAGGGAGCTACCCCTGTAACCTTGCCGCATCATTCCTGTTTCGACCATTACCGGTTTGTGAGGCTCGACGAGGTTTCGTCCACAAAGCTACGCTTTTTCACAAAGCCATGCTTTGATCAACAAATGATCAATAAATAATCATCACACAACAACACTCGGCATGCCACATTACCAAATTGGGAGTATATCGCTGATAACCTTCAACTACAAAACCTCTGGGCTCATACGTCTCAGAGAAGGGTGTTAAGCTAAGAGAATAAATTCTCCGCCACCAACAGAGATGTATTTGAAAGAAATCAGCTTTATATCTCAAAATGTAATGTCAGACATGTAACCGTACAAGTCTGTTCCGGGTTCGAACAGAACCGAAGGCACTTCAAAAAGAAGCCCTTGCAATCCGGGTATTCACAACCCCGATCGAATTTCACATCACAAAGGAAATCTCCATACCGTAGCTAACAGTGCAGAGACAATCGATAGGTCATCCTATCGTTTTCACAAATACCTGTTCTTCACCACCGGTCTTCAATGCTATCCATTACGTCGTATCACTATTCGGAATGGTAAACTGAATAATGAGCGCAATAATTTTAAAATAAGTGTAGCATTCAATTTCAACCAATTCACAACAAATAGCCATTTAAGGGTCAATATTGATAGTCGGTTATTTAACTATCAATCAATATTCACAACATAACCCGATTTCAAATAATTTCCTAAATTATTTATTTTCAAAAATATCTTTACAAGATATAATTTCCACACTTCAACCATTTGAAAACCAATTTCAAATCAATTTACACCCTTACAACTTTCATTTCAAAACGGTTCATTTAAGCCAATCAAATAAATCCTTACCGATTTATTAAATTTACATTCCAAATTCGTAAATTTATTTCCACACTTTTAAAAATAAATCAATGTTTATTTTTAAAACAAATTTCACTTATAAATTTCCATTGTGAATTTACATTTCCAAATATTCACTTTTTATAAGATTTTCAAATCGATTTCAATTATTCACTTTCAATTTATCTTTAAAAGATATAACCTCAAAACATTCACTTCATTTTGGAAAACATTTCCATACTTACTTAATAGTAAGTAATTGACAAGTCCATTTATTTTCATCATTTGGAAAATATTCAATATACTTAAATCCAAATTAAGTATATATTTTATTCTTTAAGGAAAATATTCTCTTAAACACATTTATTTGGGTCAAAACGAATTTTACGTAAAACATCGTTACGACAACCCAAAATCACTAGTATAGGGATTCGAAATTAAGATAGATATATAAATCCCAATACTATACAAAAAATTTCCTTTCGGAAATCATTTACTATAACAATAGTGTTATAGTTCACCATTTCCTTCTATTTCTCGAAAATGTCTATTTCAACAATGAATGTTGAAATCTATGGTTTCGATACTTCATACATTTTAAAACATTTTTGAATCGTTTTAATTCTATTTAAAATATCACTCTCCCAAAATATTTCTTTAATATATTATTCACTGTCCAAAATTGTGAATATATATTCCTTTAATAAGCTATAATAATTAAACTTATTAAAATAAGTCGATTTCAGATTTATAAAACAACGTTTATAAATTCCATTTATACTTTATAACAACTTCAACTTATAAAATCACTTTATTTACAAATTCTATCCATATCCCATTTACACGCCAAAATCCAATTTATAAGTTAATTACTTATAAATCTTTTATTTTACAAAATCTATTCATTTTATAATTTCACAATTTATAAATCTATAGATTTCATCCACTTATGAAATCCATTTATACTTCATTTTAACACTTATAAAAACTCGTTTTATAATTTTCAATATTTTAGTTTATAAATATCAATTTTATAAATCTTTTATATAAATCATTCATAATAATTCAAAAATTCCAATTTAAACCATTTTATAAATTAATCAACTACTTATTTCAAAAATCATAATTTTTATAACATAAAAATTACAACGTTTATTTATTTAAAATGAAAAAATTCCAAAATTAAATTTTATTATGAATTCTCAACTTAAATTTTCAAAAATCAAATTTTATTTATTTTCAGCATCTAACGATACCAAAAATATATTCATCTCAAATTTAGCCTTTAACGATTTCAATCACAAAGATAATTCCGCAGATTATAAATAGATCAACACGCAACATTGAAACCAATTCAATCATTTGAGGAATCCAGTTGGATCCCTCCAACCTGTTTCTCTACATCCAAAGATGTTAGCACAATACCAATTCCGCTTCGAGACAGAATATCGCGGTATATGGGATTTATAAAAATATTATCCGCTATTATGCGGCGCAATAGGGTCTCATCCGCTATATAATTCGGGAAATCAACTCCAAATACATATGTAATACTAATTCCATACAAGTTGGAATTATCACGGTATATGTTTTTTAATAAATAACATCCGCTTAATATGCGGCGTGTAGGGTGTATTTCAATACAACAGATAATAATTATCATCCAATCACACAGTCAAGCAATTTTAAATCTAACTATTTAAAATTTAAATCGAAACAATTCGATTGAGTAAGAAGTTTTCACATTGAGTTTCCAATAACAGGTGTAGCTAAATCGCAGCCGCTTTTCTTTCATCTTCCCTCACGTTCTCCTTCCAGGAGAAAAACGCGACAACACCCATTTGCAGTCGCCTCCATCTCGAAATTTTCTGGCCACCATACGACGTTTCTACAACGATCATCAAGTACCACTTCGAATCCCAAGCTCTACTCCATGCTCGGCCAAAAAATGTTGAAGCTCGCCCCCTCCTTGTTGCTCGAGATGCGTGCACAAACGAGCACGAACGCGACCACGATTCTTCCTCCACGTCGCTCCATATTCGATCTCGACCGTTAAAGTTATAGAACTCACTGCCCTCTATAATTTTGTAGTTGAAAGTTTTTGACGATAGTCAACGGATGAGGAGATCGGAAGGGAAGAAGGTGGACGTTTTTTGGCCTTCGAAAATAATATGGCGGCTGAACTAAGAATTAGGATTAGGGTTTTCTAATGTTGCAAATGAAGATAAGGAGGTCCTTTTCTAGAAAAATTTCCAAAACACTATTCATCCAAAAAATTTCGAACTCCAAATCTCGCGCAATGGCCGGCGTTTCTAGGGTTTACCCCACGTTTCGGACACAATGGAATATGTTTCGAGAGCCAATTCGATCATCTGTGCGAGTTACGACAATAAACGATCAAATTTAAATTAAATCGATTAAACCAAATTTCTATTCGTTTTGGCTTGCCCCTGACAAACAGTAAATCCGATTGACATGAAATTTGAAACCTTACAATAATATAACATTACGGATCCGATGAAACCGGTTTCGTCGAAATCTGAGACTGTTTGAAAAAAGACTAATTTCACTAGTCGATTAAATATTAAAATATTCAATTTTCACAAATTAACTTTTAATTTAATTTTAAAAGTTCACAAACATTGTTCTAACTCCAATATGATTTAATATAACTTAATTTTAAAACTAGTGGTAGAAGTTTGAGAAGATGGAGGAAGTTCCTAGTACGTGTATTATTCCTGTTGGAAAGATTAGAAATACAAGTGATGTTGATAATGAAAGAAAAAGTCATGCTAGGAGAGGTCGCATAATTCCCTTTATTCATCATGGTGGTGTTGTCTTTCGCAACATCATAACGTTCCTGATTCCTCCTCCTTAATATTTCCATCTATGATTAAGAGTATTAGGACCCCAAAATTTGGATTGATGTTATCTAGTGTGTTCTCTAAGCCATTTGATATGGCTAGGTCTCCCCATTGTACCTAAAAGGAAAATAGATCGTATCTAAATTGAGTTGATGAACAAAGAACAAGTGCGAAGTGTTTATGTTTACGGTCCAAGATGGATGTTTATGTTCGTGGTCCAAATTAAGCATCTCTAATAGTGCCCAAAGATGCCCATGGACCATGTTCAAGATGATCTAGAGATGGAGTCTCATCACCTCATCGGTTAGGAGAATATCACCCAAAGGGAAACTGAATTCAGGGGGAATGGTATTTATGATGACCTTGGATCTTAATATATTAGAAAGATTGTTAGAGAGGTTCCTAAGATCACTTAGAGAACCAAAGATTTTTTTTTTAGATGCACCTATTAGATAAGTTGACTCTTCAAATTGTTTGTGGCTAGGTTCTAGTGCAAGCTAGGAAGACTTGATTACTAGTCATTTTGTCTAGGAGGTAAAGCAATCATGGTGCGTTTAGGGATTTCTCCCTAAATGATTCATCACCATCGACATTGCAGTCCTCATCTTGGTCTTATTTATCTTCTTCTTCTCCTCCATCTATTGGTTCATCCCTTCTTTCTACTACATTCTCTTCTCTCCCTATCCCTTCCTCTTCTAAGTTTACGACTCCCCTGTCCTCTTCTTCTTGAAGATTTTCTTTGACTCCTTGGTCTTCTCTGCTCCTTTTTTTATCATCGTCGGAGCTATTGGCTGAAGTAGAAGGATCAGCAGCAGCTCGAGTTAGTCTAGTAGAAATAGGGTTATTGATGACGCTCCTTTCAATAAAGAGAAGTTGGAATTTTCATACTCAAGCATTTATGAGGAGGTAAGAAGTTTTCTCAGATCCCGATCGATCCTCCTTAAGGATGACACTGTATTCACAAGATTGTTAGTTAGGACTCATTCTAGAAGATTTGATGGAGATATGGAAAGAATGTTGAGCGCTTGTGTGAAAAGTGAAGCATAAGGAAGGTATCAGATGAGGAAACATACGAGTTGGCAGCCAAAGGTAGTTGAAGTCCTTAGGGAATCGGATGAAGAAATATACGCTCTCGAAATTGATATACTTATTATGTAGCCCTTAAACATCATTGCAATAGTTGGAGGTCTTAACTATTAGTAGTGATGGTGTGTCTCTTCTCTTTTTTAAGAAGAGAATGTGGGAGCGTTTTCAGTTGATTTCAGGTGGTTGGTAGCTAGACGAGGGACAGAATCGGTGGGGTGATTAGTTGTGAGGTTGGGGCGACGTTAGGTGGGGTTGCGGTGGCCATCCATCGCTAGCAGCGGTGCAGGCAAGGTGGGAACTAGGAGCATGAGTCTGATTTGAAGTGGGAGAAGGATTATTTTGCCGAGTCTGCTAAATAGCTTGAAATGATATGTAAATATTATTTGATTATAAATTTAAAAAACTCGATAACTGAAAATAGGTGTAACTCTCACATACGAGATCCAATCGAGGAATGTATTTTTACTTACATTCGTTATGACGTTAATTACAATATGGATTGGACAGGCGATGGTTGAAGTTATTAGGATTTTGGGTTAAAATTGAAAGCCTATTTCAATTTTAATTCAAATCAGAATGCCTCAACGACAACTAGAATTTCAGTGAGTTAAAATCACCCTTTTGGTTAACCGGTAATATTATATTATTGATAAAAATTACTTATTGGATGTTTGGATGATTTACTATTTTATCGGTTAGTTTGGTTTTATATTCCATCCTTGGAGTGGATGCCTTATATATACACACGCACATCCGCCAAGTAGCGGGTGACCTATACTATAACATTATATACTGTTTGTGATGCAGTGTGATAGATTGGAAGGATCCAATAGGATTCCTCGCCCTTGTGTAATAAATTTTAATAATATTCTTGTTCATATGAATTATTGGATATTAAACATGATTGTTGGCTCTATTGATTATTACACTGTTATATGTTCTACTTAAACCCTATAGTGGTAGAAAATCAGTAATCGATATTGGTTCAATGTTGGGTAGCTATTGGCCTTCAATTAGCATTTTAAAATACTATAAATCAATATTGAGTTGGAAATTATTTTAAGACAAGAAATGATTTTTGATCTAAAATTGGGTTTTAGAAATATTTTGTTTTAAAGTATTAAACTTTTATTTTACTCCAACCTTTATATTTGGCTTTTTATAAGTTATTCATTTATATTTAATATTATTTTAAGATTAAGATTATTTATATTTAATTTAAAGATTACTTATTTATATTTAATATTATTTTAAAGTTATTTATCAACATTTTAATATTTTGAATGTTTATTATTTAAATAATTAGTATGGCTTGAAATTAATAATATTGATTTACTAATAATATTTTGAAAGTAATTGTATTATTTATAATAATTTTGAAATAATTATCAATGTTTATTAACATTGTCTTTTAAATTTTAATTTATTATTTTAAGATAATTTAAAGTTAATAATTATTATTCATTTATAATTATTATTAATAATATTACATAATAGTGTTTTAGAGTAAATGATTGGACCTTATTTATAAATATTTAATATTTATAAATGAGTGTTATAAACCGACTGGGTTTTATAAGAGGAGTTTTATAACATGGTTGGAAATCTAAAAGGAAGATTAGTTAAGCGTAGAAAGATTTTTATAAATCATTAGATATTTATAAACTAATTTTATAGATGGGTGTATAGATTTATAAATGAATTTATAATTAGTTTTATGGTTTTGTAAAGAATTTATAAATGTCTAGAGAAATGATTTAGAGACAAAAAGATAATTATAAATGGGTTCTAAAATTTATAATGGAACTTAAAAATGGTTCTAGAATTTTGTAAAAAGGAAAATCTTCCTTTTTTTTGTGAATAAACTTATACCTTTGAGATAAGTATACGGATATTTTCCAAGCATTGAAAAATATAGGGATTTGTGATTATATCTTTGTAAAAGGTATTTTTATACAAGCATTTACAAGGTGATTTTAATTAATGAAAGATTTTTTAAAGAGGCTAATGATTTCTTATGTGCTAAACTTATGTTGGTATTCTCTTTTAAATATATCCGTAATTTGAATGTTTATTTATTCAATATCAAAAAACTAACCGTCGAATTTGGACCTAAACTAACTTTGGAAATATCAAGGAGAAACACATAGGTTATATGGCATATTTGTCTACGATGATGCTGTACTGCTGTATAAATCTCGTTTCATTCCCCAATGGCAAATAATAAGAAAATTCATCAAATAACAGTTAGGAGGCGATCTCCATTCTTATCTTTGACTATTTATTTCCTAAAGGATCGGAGTTGAGACTGCTGACTGTTATTTCAAAGAGACGGCGATCGGATATGTTATCCAAAAAACCACTTCGATCAGCTCATGCGTTTCATTGTGAAGACATTTTAGAAATGATGGAATTTAAGATGGAGCTCTCAAGCATTTCGTTCAGTCCTAGAACAAACTTGTATGGATGAATGCTAGCATTGCATTGTTTCTTAAAGGGCAGTGTTAGCATTCCAAGTGCGAAATGCTATATAAAAAGGTAAAATGTAGCCTCAAGCCCCATCAACTAGAAATGACTAAAATCGGGAAGATGCATTAGTGCTAAGTAAATTGCTCCCAAGTAGGGTATGATATTTTTTTATCTAGATTCGATATTATCTCTCATTTATATGTTTCGAAGCCCATTAGACAAGTGGTGATCATATTCGGTACTACCCAATAAGGCGTAGGCCAGTTCTATGTTGGCATGGGATCCTAGAGAGATCCTCAGTGTTATTTTATCTAAAGATGCATTATGGCTGGCGATACCCTGGTCATTTATGGAATTCGCTTTCCAATATGTTCCTTTATGGTTTTAGTTGTATACCATTATGCTAAAATTTAATTAATGTAACAATTTCAGCTATGATCAATAAGTATTTGTATCTTAGACCCTATTATACTATCAGGGAATTTCATATGAAAATGTTGGTTATCGTAAGGTAAAAATCTGTCCATGTTTATATGCGGTATTGTCTTAAGAGATACTTTTGGTTTCAAAGTGTTTTTAAGACATTATTTTCCCACGCTGGTTTTCTAGACTGACTCGGGAGTTATTTTATTATAATGCTCGGGTCACATCGAGCATATTACAAATTTAGTTTGGATGCTTTGGAACTTCAGGAGATGAGTTAGAGGCCTAGAGATTCATTCACAAATATGTTATTTTTCCGCTGCATTCGTGGTTGTATTATTCAGCAATTATAAGGACGGGTGGTTATAACTGTCTAGGCTGAGATAGATTAGTATACTCTGACTGATCCATATATATTACATTTTCTTTGTGTAAAGATTTTTTGTATATTATAGATTATTCATTCCACTGTGAGATTATGTGTTATTTACTTTTCTATTCTTCTTTCTCCCTTCTTCTTTTCCCCTAGCTATCCGCCTTACCATTCAATTTGTATGGGTTATGTGTGGTTGATGTCCACATAAAATGCATGGAAAAGTGAATTGTTACAGTAATTAAGTGATTAGCGTGTTAATTAAGTTAATTAATTGTTTTATAACCCAAAGTATTATAAAATTAACAGCTTTTACATACAGGGTCCAATAGAGTCATCGTTTTTGCCATTGCACTTGTAGCAATATTGTCTATGTCTTAGTTTGGCTCGGGCTTGGATGAGTTAACTCACTATTAAGTTTGTATATGTTGTGTTAAATATAAATTAAAATGAATAACAATACAGGTTATTACTTTTTGGACCCTTTCTTGTTTTGTAAAGTAAGCGGTAACATTATTATGTAGTGTAATCGCTTTTATAACCCTCTATAACATGTATCATGGACAAGACTTGTTATTTATATGTTTGATAAAATGTTGTGAATGTTTGAAGCGGTATAGTCGCTACTAGCGCACTTTGAAATCCCCTATATTTGACATTGTTAAATTGGGTAAAATGTGGATATATTGTGGTTTTTCTCTGCTCATGTTTTGATGTGTTTGATAAATAGGAATTGGTTTGGGAAGTCAAGGAAATTGGGAATGGAAGTTACAATATTTCGAAATGAAAAGCTCACAACTAATGCACTTAGAAATCGTTTGTTTCAAACGAATTTTAAGTTAAATTTGGAAGACATCCTAGGGCTTCTTTGTGTTTTAATAAGTACTATGTGTACTTATTACACGAAAAATTTCAAGGTTTAAGCGTAATATGGATAATTATTTATGGATTTTAAAGCAATGGTTTTAAATAATAAAATGAGCTTTTTATGGGTTTTAAATAGATTATAAAATAAGTATTTTTAAACGAAATTACAAAATAAGTATTTTTATATTATATTTAAAATTAGTATTTTAAACCATAGTATAAGTACTTTTAAATATGTTCAGTATATGCATAGTTTTAAGAAAATTAATTAAATATTTTATTAAAATAAATTAAAGCTTATGCAATATAATATCTTTTTAAATTGCTTTAATTATTAAGTATTTTACCTTATAAATGTGTTGTACATTTAAGCATCATTTAAAAAAGATTTTTAATAAATATATAAGTTTGGAAAAAGTAAGTTAAGTATTTTGTAAAGGAATAAAGAAAGTTTTGGATTATAACACTTACATTATAATAATTGGTTTCAAAGTTATTAACATGTATATTACCTTGTTTAATAAATGTAGATGTACCTATAACTTTAAAAGAATATTTTTAAAATGAACTGATTTTGGGATTGTTGTGACAATATATTGATAAAATTCATCTTTAGCCTATTTTGATTATACTTATGAATGTAAATAAGTGTTTGAAATGAATGTTTTAAAGATAGTCATAAATTAAATAGGTTTGTAATGACAATGTTAAAGCAACACTTGTCTTAAGCCATTTGAAATGGATCTATGCATGTATATGGAATCTTTTTGAAAAAGTTAAGAAAGTATTTTTTAAAATAGAAAAGAGATAAGGAGTTTACAATAACAATGTTTAAGTAACATTTTTTTTTAGATCTTTGATCATATTATAATATAAGTAAATATTGTTAAGTTGATTTGTGAATATACGTATACCATTGAGATAAGTATATAAATACCTTTCGAAGTATAGAAAAGAGTATAAATGAAAAGTGGTATATTGGTGTACAAATGTATATCTTTTATGAAGAAATTTTAAAATAATATACAAGTATATAAAGAAATTTTTTCTTAGTAAAGGTGTATTAATTAATAAAGGACTATTAGTTAATAAGGAAGTTTTAATAAATTATAAATTTTGGTTAATGAGAGAAATTTTATTAGATAAAAGGAGTTTTATGGAAAAAAAGTGATTTAGTTAATAAAAGCTTAATTAAATAAAAGCAGTATTAAAAAATCATTTATGTGACTTAATCGTGCTTGGTGTGTGTTAATCGGGCTTTGTGTGTTCACCTCTTTATGGAAAGTATTTTGTTGTGCACTTACTATGAAAACCAACAAATTATTTTTTTTTTCTATCATTGAGAGTTAAGAATGATGATCGAGTAGGGTGTAGAAGCAATAGTGCACTAATAAATCGGGCTTTAATCTTGACCGAGGGATAGCAGAAGTTGATAGGTTGGAAACGTAATAGGTATACGAGACTTAGTTTCCTTATGTGGTCGTTCTCATTATTGTTGAATTCGGAAAAAAATAATTTAGGAAGTATCTAGAAGAAACACGATAATTATATGATATGATTATTCATTCAATGATGTTATAACCTACGTATAAACTCGTCTTGTTCTTTAAGGGCGAATTATAAGGAAATTTGTCCGGATTGGAGGGGATCTCCACCCTTAAGTATTGTCTATTTATTTTTGAAAGAAATAAAATTGCTAATCATAAATCAATCAGTTAGTCTTGGAGTGACCTGTAAGCAGGGTAGTGTACTTAAATGACACGACTCGAAACTGTAACCACTTCAATACCATATATGTATTCTATGCTTTGGAAGAGATTCATGATCTATTTGAGATGTTGGAATCTATATGGAGACTCGAGATCTTATTGAGATGCTCAAACCCATGTAGAGCTTCGTGATCTATTCAGGATGTGGGAATCCATATGTGGTTCTAAGATCGGTTGAGATATTGTAATCTATGTGTGGTTCCGAGATCTGTTCAAGTTGGGGCATGTATGTCCAAATCTGTTCAAGTTTTGTCTCGTGTATTGGGATGCTAAATGTGTCTTCACCATTGGAATGATAAAAACCATAGTAGGGGTGAATACCTAAAGGGTTTGAACAAAAGCCCATGGATATCTTGACTCAATATGTAATGATACTTTCAACTATGCATGTAGGAGTGATGTATTCGGTGTTAATGGCTTGTAAGCATGAAACCGTTATGTTAATCTGAGGTATATTTTATCTAGATATATACACTGCTTCGGAAGGATATCTATGATCCTTGTGTAGATTCGCTTCGACGTACTGAGGGAATCTAAGTGGAAATCCTACACAATTATATGAACGTGCCTTAGCGATTTTGATTGTATAGCTAATATTGTTGTGTTGCACATACACGCTGCATAGCTACTTCTTATTTATGTTCATCGCCCTTGACATTATCTATTATATCATATGTACTTATCGAATGGTGGTTCTGGGGATAACCGTTACAACATTCTACGCAGTCCAAAAGTGTTGTTATATGTTGATTACATATTTTTTGAGTTTCTCACACCAGACTTGTAAGGACCCATAATTTTCGATGATTAAAATTTATTAATTAAATAAGTTTTTGAAATTTATGTTTTGAAAAATTGAAATTTTTGGTTCATTTCTGAAAAGATTAACTAGAGTGAAATTCAATAATGTCAATAAAAGGTAACTAGTAACTACTTTGATGCAATTTCAATTAATTGAAATGATTGTAAATATAAAAATTGGTTATAAATTGTAAATAAGAAATTAAACCAATGTTGTATTAATTGGTGAAATAATATGTAATTAATTGTAATTGGATAAAATTAGTGTTATGTAAGTAGTTATAACATTTGTTTTTAGATAATACACTTATAAATTAAGTAAAAGGTGACAATCGTTATTTGTTACCTATTTATTTAATCTGTTGAATCAAATTAAAAATCGATTGCAATTAAATGTAATTAAATATTACGTTATTATGAATTAAGATGATAGTTGTAGAATATTAATGTAATAAGATATAAACAAATGCTAATTATATCCATAGAGTAATAATAGATTGAGTAAAAAGATTGAAAAATCAAATGAATGAATTTATTGGAACTTAAATTATAATTAATGAATTTATTTCATTTGAAATTGGAATGCAACAATTAGCGCAATATTAATAATTGAATTTGACATGGGAATTTGTTTTAAAAAGTTATTAACTTCTATGTAATTAGAAATGATGAAAATTGTTAGTTTTTAAATTTGAAATTAAAAATGGATTAAATTAATATAATAATAATTTAATTAACGTGAAAATAGCTATTTGGACGACTGTCTAGGATTTCGAAGAAACTAGTTTCATCTGATCCGTAACGGTGAATTATTATAGGATTTCATGTTTCGTAGCGATGAAACTTGTCGTTGATCGTATGGGCTCGAAAGTCCTAAATATCAGTTTAATTGAAATCAATTTGAAATAAGCCGATTTTAAATGATACTTCTTCATACAATAGAATTAGGACTTGAAACCTGTTCCATTAAGTTTAAAAATATCGAAAACATCTATTTTAATATATGTGATGACTCATTTTCATTTCGAAAAGGAAACAGGATTTCCGGGTCGTTATTGTCGTTTTAAACCAATTAAATATATTAATTCATTTTATTGATCCTGGTCCATATAAATGAATTTTTTTCTATCCCTAGCAGTCTTCTGTTTCTCATTTCTGTGCATATTTGTCAAACTCCATCTATTAGCTTCTTTTTCTTTCCAATGGCTGCAGATACAAACCTTAATTCAATTTCAAATCTAATTTCAAAATCAAACATCTCAAAACCATATATATTATATACCGATTCGAAGCTCTCGACGAGCCCAACTCGATCTGCTATTCATTTTTGCAATTGGTTTTTGGTTTGTCCAGAATTGGCCAAATCATTCTTGACCATACGTTGGTGGTCGATGATCGATGGTGGATCGTCGAATCGAGGGCACCATCATGTGGAGAGGGACACGCGAAGTCAATCGATGCAAGTTGTTTGGTCATCTGAAGGTTGGATTGTCGTGTAAAATTGACTAGGATTTAAAGGGTATTGGCATCAACTGGGTGGTTTGGGGTCGAACGAGTGCTTGCGGGTGGTCGTGTGGATGTAGGGAGGTTTGCAGGACGTTGGCGGCGTTGAAGATGGTCGGCGGTGGTGTTTTGAGCGAGGAGTGGGTGGCGGCTTCAGTTACTATATGCATATGAAATGTTCTGGATGCTAGGGCTTCTGAGAAGATGATGCTAACGTGTGTTGGTAAGTGGCGTGTTGTTTTGTTTTGTTTTAATTAAATTTTAAATTTCCAAACGTTTTAATATGCATTACTTTTACATACGTGGTCGGATTTACATGCGGTTTGCTCCACTGCGATCGTATCGAAATTTTGGACATTTTGGAACAAGTATGGATGAATTCTGAGACTACCGAATTCAGGCCTTATTTTGGATTTCAAATTGATCTGAAATTAAATGTGAATGTTTTAACCCACTAACAACCACTAGATTGTCTTATGTTAGTTAAATTGAACTTATAATGTGATTACAAATCGATTGGTTGATGTTTGGTATATTTAAATTGTCATTCCAGTTAATATGACTTTTATTGCATTTAATCGTCATTTAATTTAATATTGAATTTAATTATCAATTGAATACCTGCTGATGAAAATCAATTAATTGATGTTATTTATTGGTTGATTGAATGGTGATTGTGATTGGATGTTTGATTATTGATATTGAAGATTAGATGTTATATTTTATATTGTTAGAACACTGCAAGTTCCCCATGGGTTTAAATGATACATAGCCAAACGATCTGATTGATTACAGAGAAATCGTTAGAGTTGAAATGATACACTCATGCAATTTCATGGATTTGAAGTTAAATTTAGGATTGCGGGTTGAAATGATGGATACCCGTAAATTTAATGTATTGCGGATTGAAATGATATACATCCGTATCACTTGACCAAAGGGTAGAAAATTATATACAAGACACCGGATTGATTATATTAAACGATTTTAAAAGCCTTAAATTTGAATTTAGTTAAATGATATTTTGAAATAAAATTTGATTTATATAAACTGAATTATTTTAGAAATCCAAGCTTTGAATGTTGAAATTGGAGTTGGTTTAATGAATTGTTAAAAGAATAAAATGGAAATTTCAAAGTTTATTTGAAATATAACTGAAATTTATCGAAATGGAGTTATTGGAAATGTTGAAGATTTAAACTATGAAATCTATGAAATTAAAGTGGTTTAAAATTGTAATCAACCATGAACTTATAATTAATATATATTGAGATGGTTTAATGGAAAATTGAATTGAAAGTTTAAATTCAAGTTAGTGATTTGAAATATTGATATGGTCTAGATTTGTGGAAAGGGCAAAAATAGTTTATTTTGATATCAAATTCAAACTTAATTGTTTGAATATATACTGTTCAAATATTTATTATTCTAAATGTCCTGATTTTTAAGTTTTTCAAACTTGACTGAATCTATTTTCAGCTATTTTAAACTATTTTAATCAATTTAGACTATTTTAATTTACCTTAATATATTTTAATCTATTTTAACCTATTTTTAACTAATTAACCCATTTTAATCTATTTTAAATTTATTTAATCTTCTTTAAATCTATTTAATCTATTTTAAACTTATTTAATCTAATTTAAATCTATTTAATCTCTTCTAAACCTATTTAATCTATTTTAACTCTACTTAAAATATTTTAAATCTATCTAATCCATTTTAAATCTATTTAATCTATTTTAAATCTATTTAATCTATTTTAATACTATTTAAACTAACTTAAATCCACCTAATCTATTTTAATTTATTTTTATACTAGTTTGAGTATTTTAACTATTTGAATTTTTTTTTAAGTATGCTAAACTATTAAAACTATTTATAACTATCTAAACTATTTTCTAAATTTTAGACTGCGTAAAGAGAAAGGTTTGTATTTAAATCCTTGATTTTTAAGCGAATACGTTTAAATGATATTATAACCTAAGTGGGGATTTGAAATGATAGTTGCTAATGAAATGACATATTTGAGTAAATATGATGATTTTAAATGAGGAATAATTAACCTATCTTATCGATAACTTCAAAAGTGAATATGATTTCGAAAGTGAATATAATTTCGAAAGTGATATGGTTTGAATTGAATATGATATTTTCATATCAAGTATTGTTAACGCTAAAAATGCATGCTAACGCCCCGGTGTGAGTTGTGATATAGCGAAAGCACCACCCGTTGGTACGGGAACTAAAAGCAAGCAAGAAATAGAAAAAAATAGTAAGGAGACAACAATTTTTATAGTGGTTCGGCTCAAAGTCAAGCCTACGTCCACTTAATCTGTTCTATTATCGACTTGATTACAAGTTTCACAATTATACTTCAATTACAACATCATTAAAGCAAGCAGTTAGAACTTTGATGTAGAAAAGCTCTTTGAATTCATGTTGAATGAACTTGATGTTTTCCTCAAGGTTCTTTGAAGTGTCTTTGGCATTTGAAGTGTTGTAGAAGTCGTGAAAATAGCAAAGTGTCGGTGTTCCAGAAAAAATCTTGAAAATCCCCCTTTCAATGTGGAGTAGGTGGAGTATTTATAGGGGAGTCTCGGAGTTAGGTCGTGTAGTAGGTCGTGAGCAACCTAGGGAGTTGCGACCTAAGAGTGATCCCGAGGTAGCATAATTCGTTAGCGACTTAGTGGAGCCATCCTGGACGAGATATATGCTGTAAGCGACTTAGCATGTGTAGCACAGAAGTTATCTCGGCTTTCTCAGGTTGTAAGCGACCTAATGGAAGAGGCAGTGTGCATGCGGCCTAACTCTGAAGCTTGCTAGGTTGTTAGGTCGCTCTATCTTTAGCTTGTTAGGTCGTTGTCTTCATTAAGTTGCTAGGTCGCTAGGTCGCTGGAGCTCCTTAAGTCGTTGAGTTGCGCCATGTTGAGCCGCTCTATGCTTTAGGTCGCTAGGTCGTGCCGTGCTATAAGTTGTTAAGTTGCTTATGCCTTGAATAATTAAGTCGCTTATTCCCATAGTTCGTTGAGTCGAATAAGTCGCTAAGTCGTGAAAAAGAGAGGTGTTAACACTTGCCTCTCGAAGTATACGCCTAAAGGTTAGGTCGTGTACTTCGATGCCTCTTAACTCGCGCCATCCCGAGTCGCTAAGTCGTGAGCGACTTATGAGAGAGCTACGTCGTTCGTGCCGATTTGTGTTCCATTGCCCCTATATATAAGTCGCTTATGTCACTTCTTCTTCTCTTCACCTCTCTAACACTCTAAACCGCCATTGAAGAATTCTCCGAGCTCTCGAAGACGAATTCAAGCTAACCAGTCGTTGATCATCTTCACCATCATACTACGTAAGTGAATCCGATCATTATCCAACCACGACCATCACTGTATCGTGAATCCCCCATTTTCCGACATTAATCCAATTTCATGTGTTGCGTTTCACCACAAATCATGTTATGATCGATCTTTGGTCGTCATTGGACGTGTTGTCGTTGTGATTCATGAGAACACATCAGTGCATCGGATCTATGATGGATCTGAGGTGATTTGAATTGATCTTGGGTGATTTGGCGGTGGAGAGATGATGGATTTTACTGTGGAGATGCTAACGGGTTATCGGGTTAGGCGGGTTGTTGAATGAAGAGGAGTTAGCGGGTTAAGGAGAGTTAGGAAGTGGCCGACTTAGGAGCTTCGAACGACCTAGGGCTTGGGCTTAGCAGTTTGGACATGAATTGCACGACTTAACTTAGTGAACGACTTAAAGAATCAACACGACCTAATTTTAACCCACAACATAGCTTTAACTTGTAGGAACATGATTGATGAATTGCCAGAATTTGACAGAACTTGATTGAATTTCCAACTTGAACTGCCAGAATGAACTGTTTGAACTTGTTGTACTCTTTCACATATTGTATTAATTTTTAAACTAACAACCTGTTAAATACAACTTTTGTAGAAAACTAGGACAAATATACTGCCATTGACTGCCCACATCGAATGACAGATTAGTCGATAAAGAATAATCAACTTAAAGGAATTGTGTGAACCAAATGTTGTGAATTAACCAGTTCAAGTGAAGTATTAGAGGAAATCTAAGTTAATCAACTAAGGCTGATCTATTTGCATCAACACTGTACTTGGACTTAAAATAACAAGCCCTGAAACTTTATAATCAACAAACGTCAACTAGTTTAATTCCAGTTATATTTGCTTGTCATTTTATTAGTTTTGCACAACACTTCACACTTTTTAGGAAACATGCACCCTCATATTTGAATATCCAGTTCCTTGTGTAGAATGGCTTCTCAACAAGTGCAAGAGGAGATAGTAGAGCAGACCGATGAGGTTTTCCCAATAGCCGACCCTTTAGAGAATCCTCCGGAAAGAGTTTCAACTTCATTGAGCCAACGGGCTTTCAGCCAACTATGTATTCAGTTTGGTATTGCTGAAACGGATGCTCTGCTTCCTGGGGTAAATGATACTGCCGATAGGCCGCCTCCTGGCTTCATTGCAATCAATCGTCAAATGTGCTTGAATGGAGCTATTCCTCCCTTCAATGATTTTCTTAGAACAATCCTCCTTCGACTAACTATCTCTCCATTCCAGTTGCACCCTAATGGCTATGTCATCTTGATGGGGTTGTGCGTACTATTTAGGAGGACGCTTAACCGCCTCCAAAGCTTTGAGGAGATATGCTTGTGTTCATTCGGGAGGAACAAAGATCACCCTTCCATTACTCTAGTAAGGAGTGCATGAAACCGGAAGCTGATTACGGATCTGCCCAAGAGCGCTCACAGATTTTTAAACCAGTTCTTCTTTGTCCGTTGCCCTCCGGGATTCTACGGTATCTAGAGAGTAGGAAGTAAGACCACCTATCTCCATTCACTTCATTTCTGAGCCTTTCGAAATTCGAGTCGTCAAGTGCTAACTTCATTCTTTACTTTTGCAGCACTTCCTCCTCCTTCTAAAGATTCTAGCCACAATCAATTTTCGAGAGATTGAGTGCCGTAGCCATCGATGAGAGGAGTATTAAGTTTTTACTGAAGGACGAATTTTTGCACCAATTCGGACTCTTGCACTCCTCTCGATCCATTTAGTTCCGTGATGCCCCCAGTTCTCAAGTAGAAGCGTCAGATGCCCCAGCCTCCACAAAGGAATTCGCACCCTATTGTAAAGGCTTCATTAGTGAAATGCTCCAGTTCCGTTGGCGGTGAGGGATTATCTGGAAAATCTAAACTTCCCCCAGTTATTGAAGAAGAAGAATTTCCTTAACATTCCGCGAAGGCTACTGGAGAAGCTGATGAGGGGGCTGGGAAGGAAAGTTCTGCTACGAAGAATGTAAAGCGTGTTGAAGAGAGCATTGCTCATGTGACCCATTCCATTGGGCACGATAGTGATTATATTTTCGGAGGACTGAGCGACCTTATGGTGACTTCCCATGAGCTCTTTAAAGACGACACCACCACTTCTAAGCTTGTTTCTCCAGCAATTGAGCCGACATCCGTTTTGCGATCAATTCCATCAAAGAGTGATTTGTAGTTTAACGCGCGTAGTTCGCGTGCCACACACACACTTAGGATTTTTGGCAACTATGTGCACATAGCCTCTTTATTTCAAAGATTTCTGAATTTTGTCTCTTCTTCAATTTCAGGTTCTCCCATTGGACGCAGCAGTTCATATTAGGATGACTTTCAGCGCTATGCAAGGCGTGATTCTTATGACCCCAGGCGCTATCTTCCTGCCCCTAGGGAGACTGATGAGGAAAGAGCAGCTAGGAAAGCTCGCGAGAGGCAGGCTCATGAGGGGCGTTATAGAAGGAGAGACGACCGACATGATGATGACTCCCATAAGAGAAAGTCTCAAGACGATAAAGGGAAGAGTCATATAGCCGAAGATTCAAGCAAGCGAGCCATGCTTAGCGAAAAGTCTTCATCTGAAGCTTCTAAAGTGCCCGCTGCTCCTATCTCTCTAGACATCTCTTCTAACTCTCCTGCCCTTAAAAGTGCTGAAATTCAATCAATCATTAATAGGCCTCCTTATCAAGTTAAGAAGTCTCCGACTGCACTCCAAAGCCGAATCCGCATTGATGTTTGAAAGGAGTACGTTTTGATCTGGACTTGGTTCCAATTGATAAGCAGGCCATGCTGAGAAATCTTGATGCCGTCAAGCTTGATATCGAAAGAATGTCCGGTTGGCAGAAACTAGTTGATGAGCTTCAAAGGGTAAATCGCTTAAAACTTGAGGCCATGCTGACCATGGAAAGTTATAAGTCTGAGTGGCAAAAAGTTCTTGATCAGCATGATACGGAGATGAACAACATTACTGCCTACAACGAGAAACTCGAGGCTGAAGTCAAGAAACTTAAAGATGATCTTGCCACCTCTTCCACTTCTTATACTCAAAAGGAAGAGGTTCTTCAAAAGCAAGTAAGAGAAGCCCACGCTTCTTAACGAGATGCTGAGGCTAAACTTGGAGCATAGCAGAAAATCAAGGAAAATTACCGCAATGATGTTGCTCAGCTGCAGAAAAAGACTAACTCCCAGGATTTGGAGATTGCAATGTTAAAGGCCCAGCTTTCCAAGACTGAAAAGGAGTGTGATGAGGCCATCGCTGGAAAAGCAGCAACTGAACAATCATATGAGGCGACTAAGGCCAACGTCAGCTCCACACTATTCGAGTTTTATCTTCATAGCGTTTTGGGGCGTGGCACTCTTTCATTTTTGGGCCCAAAGTATGAGGTTACCCTGGCTGAAGTGTGGGAGGCAGCAGTTGATATGCTTAGAGGTGCTGGCTAAGCCGAGGAGGATCTTGAGGCTTATTAACGTGCCGCCCTTGCCAGAGGGAAAGAACAGCTTGCCAAGGAGCGACCCGAAGCGACGAAAGGAGAGCATCTAGGGAGGTCACCTTTGACAGACCCAACTTGTCCTTCGGCTTCGGTTGACATCGATATTATTGGCTCCAGTTCCCACTCTCCGCCTCCAGCCAAAGCCGAAACTGAAACTACAACTGCTCAGGTCCAAGAAGACACTGAAGCCTAAGATTTTGAAATTAACGTGATAAAGCCAATCTCTCTAGGTAACTTCGATACCGATCCAGCTCAAGTGGACTATTCGTTTGCTTCACATAAGCTCGATGAACTTCTTGCTTATTGCCTAAGCCTTGACATGCCACTATCTCCTCTCTTTGCGAGAAATACTGATGTTAACTTTTCTTCTTTTGTAGTGAAAACAACAAGTGTTGTACAGGCTTCGCCTCCTCCAGCTGTTGCCCCTCCACCTCTTCAAGTTACTCCTTCTTCTGCTTCTCAACTGGGGACACAAGAAGAACAAATAGGTGATCTTCAAGGCTTAGATGACCAAGCTGCTTCACAAGAGCAGAAAGCTGAAGAACTTGAGGAGGGTGAAAGGACCCTGAAGAAATCACTGCTGATGATACAAAGCTGATTGATCTTATCACTCCGGGCAGCGAATCTTCTTCAAAGAAGAGAAGAAAGCATGGAATTTCAAAGAAGAAGAAGGGCACTTCTGCTAACGATGAGAAAGTGGAGGAGGACCCAATTGCACCTCTTTCTCCTTCTTTCCCAACTCGTTTAGGCCGACTCAAGAAGTTAACCATTAGGCCAGGCGAGGGCTCCAAAGGTGGTGGGAAGAAGAAGTGATAGGTCTGGTTTTATCCTTCTTGTTTTGCTTTCTTGATTTTTGCTTGTATTTAAAGACTTGTATTGAACGGAGATTGTGCGGGCACCGGCCCCTGCTTTTCGAAACCTGCATATGTATACATATTTTTTATAGTATGGAATAGAATGACTCTTTTTTACTTGTACAATCTTTTGTCTGTATTTGTAAATGAATTTATTCCTTATTTTCACACAAGTTTCTTTATTTACCTTGTATGATATTGCAGTGAGCTCGTGGTATATTGCTTGAGCGTTGCTTTTACTAATGCAGCTATATTATATTGCCCCATATCACGGCTCATTGCAATCTTCTCCATTTTGAGAAAACTTGTACTCTAACTTTGGAGAATAATTCTTCCATTTTGAGAAAATATTATTCTGCTTTAGTAGAGTGTGCCTTGTATTGGAGAAGTTTTCTCTTTTTTTTAGAAAAAATTTTTACGCTTCAACTTTCGGAGATGGTCACTTTTACTTTTGAGAAGTGGACTCCCCTACGAGGTGAAGCGGGCCTCCGAAGAGGGCTTTGATTTGTTTGCCAGAAAGTTATATCTCGTCGCTAAGTGGATCCACAGAGCAGACGCAAGCTACCTAACTGGATGTTTGTTTACACAAGCGATCACAATTAACTAGCAAGGGCCTGGAACCTTCACTTCGGGAAGGTGCCCTTCTGTGGTTCTACCAACGACTTTTTCAAGAGATACATTTCATATTTGGGCATGCCTCGTTGGAGGGCTTTCTTGTTTGTGCCTCCGAAGAGGGCTTTTTGTTTGTGCCTCCGAAGAGGGCTTTTTTGTTTGTGCCTCCGAAGAGGGCTTTTGTTTGCGCCTCCGAAGAGGGCTTTTTTATTTGTGCCTCCGAAAAGGGCTTTTTGTTTGTGCCTTCGAAGAAGGCTTTTTGTTGTGCCTGAAAGTTACTTCTCACAGTTAAATGGATCCACGGGGTAGACGCAAGCTACCTAATTGGATGTTCGCTTGTACGGACGATCACAATTCGTTAGCAAGGGCCCAGTGCCTTCATCTTGGGAAGGTGCTCCTTTGGTGGTTCCACCAACCTTTCTATTGAGAGAAGCATTTCGATTTGGGCGTGCCTCGTTAGAGGGCTTTTTTGGAACTTCTCCCTTGAGAGTAGAAGTGTGCCTCCGAAGAGGGCTTTTTGTTTGTGCCCCCGAAGAGGGCTTTTTTGCCTCCAAAGAGGGATTTTTTGTTTCGTTCGCCAGGAAGGTTGCATCTCACAGTTAAGTAGATCCACAGAGCAGATGCAAGCTACCTAACTGGATGTTTGTTTGCACAAACGATCACAATTGACTAGCAAGGGCCTGGTAGCTTCACTTCGGGAAGGTGCCCCTTTGGTGGTTCCACCAACCTTTTTGGTTGAGAGACAAGATTCCATTTTGGCTGTTTTTTGTCTACTTGCCCATGTCTTTTCATCATCTGCCCTTCATCGATTCCTTGTTATCATTTCCAAGCACATGTTCCTTTCTTTTGCAAGTTGTTTGTTTTTTCTTTTCCAGAGAAGTGTATTTCATTGTTAAGTGAATCTACGGGGCAGACGCAAGTTACTTAACTGGATGTTTGTTTGCACAAACGATCTCAATTAAATAGCGAGGGATTGGAACCTTCACTTTGGGAAGGTGCCCCTTCGGTGGAATCACCAACCGTTTATGAGAAGCACTTCTTATGTAGGAATTAAATCTGGAATTTTTGTGGCTTGGCATTGGTTGTTGAGTGATTTGTAGGAATCGCTTGGCCTTGTGATGTGTTGAGTAGGTAGGCTTTTCTTTGATAGCCTGCAATATTAAATCGACATTTTAACAATATACTTAAGATATTTGCACATCGAAATCAGACAGGCATTTTATAGTAGTAGAGAACATAAGATTTATTGTAAAATCAGTGTGAGTCAATTCAAGAATGATGCATCCATAATCATTTTACAAATTTAAGCATAGCTTCTAAGTAAAATATGGACGCAAGTTATTGCTGTTCCAGGCTCTCGAAATTGGATCTCCTTCGACAGTTGTGAGCTTGAAAGTGCCATCAAGAAGTTTTTTGCCTATGACATATGGCCCTTCCCAGTTTGGCCCAAACACTCCTGTTGCTGTTATGACCTTTTTAAAGACTAGATCTCCAATTTCAAAGCCGCGTTGGCGAACTTTAGAATTGAAGTGCCTGAATATCCTTTGCTGATGGGCTGCTACTCTGAGCTCGGCCTCTTTCCTTCTTTCATCAAGCAAGTCGAGTGCTTCAAGTTGCAGCTTTTCATTTTCAGCTTGGTTGAAATGAATTCTCCTGTGTGAGGGGACCTCTATTTCCACGGGAATCATTGCTTCTTATCCATATGCTAATGAGAATAGAGTGTGCCCAGTCGCAGTCTTGTGGGTAGTTCTGTAAGCCCAAAGTGCTAGTGGCAGCTTATCGACCCAACCACCTTTTCCTTTTTCCGGCTGTTTTTTGATGGTTGATTTGATAATTTTTTCACTGCTTCCACTTGCCCGTTTGCCTGCGGATGAGCCATTGCTGAGAAGATTTTTTGGATCTTGAATCGCCTGCAAAAGCCCTGGAATTCTTCGCTTTCGAATTGGGTGCCATTATATGTGATTATCTTCTAAGGCACACCATACCTGCAAATGATACTCTTAGTCACAAAGTTTATCGTCTTTTTAGAGGTAATAGTAGCCAATGGTTCAGATTCAGCCCATTTAGTGAAATAATCAACAGCAACGATAGCATATTTGATTCCAGACTTGGGAATCGGCAAAGGCCCAAAGAGATCTATTCCCCAATGGCGAATGGCTATGGACTGACCATCTGTGTTAGCTCGGTGGAAGGTGCTCTTGGGAT
This sequence comes from Allium cepa, assembly GCA_030765085.1. Taxonomy (NCBI): domain Eukaryota; kingdom Viridiplantae; phylum Streptophyta; class Magnoliopsida; order Asparagales; family Amaryllidaceae; genus Allium; species Allium cepa. The sequence continues at coordinate 1,037,680,252 of CM060928.1, forward strand.
TTTTTCAAATCTCTGGCATCTGTCACACTTTCAGGAGTAGCTAGCAGTGTCTCAATTAATATCTGGCCAGAAATATCCACAGCGGAGAATTTTCTTTGCTAGAGTTTGGTCACCTGATTGATCCCCACACTCTCCTCCGTGCACCTCAGCTAAAATTGTCTTAGCCTCATCCTTGGTTACACATCGGAGTAATGGCATCGAGAATCCTCGTCTGTATAACCGGCCATCTTGAATTACATATCTCGAGGCTTTTCTTAACAGCTTCTGGCGCTCTTTTGAGTTTTCTGGCAGGGAGCCGTTGAGTAGATATTCCTTGATCGGGGTCATTCATGACCCCTGCTCTTGAGATACAGCCATAATCTAGTTAATATCCATCTCATCAGTACTTGGAGCTGACAAGGGTTCCACAGGTACCAATCCCAGTAATTGAGCTTCGCCAGAGCTTGAATATTTTGTGAGAGAATCTGCCTTCATATTCTCTTCTCGGGGTATATGGCTTATTGTATAATGATCAAAATCATCGAGAAGCTCCCAGGCCTTTGACAAGTAAGCAGGAAAATTTCCTCCTTTAGTTTGAAACTCTTTCTTGACTTGGCATACAATAAGCTGGGAATCACTAAAGATCTGCAATACTTTGATGTTCAGTTCTTTAGCAATCTTCAAGCCGGCAATAAGAGCTTCATATTTTGCTTCATTATTTGTTGAAGGAAATTCTAATCTCAAATCATAGCACAAAGACCATCCTTCAGGGGTTTCAAGCACAACCCCAGCTCCGGAACAATAGTCATTTCTTGCACCATCAACATATAATTTCCATCGGATCGGGATGTCATCAGTCACCTCTTCCTCACTGTCACCTTTATCTGTGTATTCTGCAATGAAATCTGCTAAAGCTTATCCATTGATTGCTCTTCATGGATGCTAGGTGATATCCTAATGGTTGAGTTCGATATTCCACTTCAGAAGACGACCCGAAGTTTCAGGGCGAAATAGGACTTGCTTTTGTAACGTCCTGTAAATTTTCGATAATTAAAATAGCTAATTTAATAAGATTTCATGATTTAGTGTTAGGAAAAAATTGTAAGTCGTTTGGAATAATAATAACTAGAATGAAATGCAACAAAATTTTATCTAAGTTAATTATTTATGAATTGAATGAAATCCAAATCAATTGAAATAATATGTAGTCAAAGGTAATTGAATGAATTTGTATTGAATAGGAAATTGAGACACTTGTTTGTAAATAATAAACTTATAAGTAATTATAAGTTAACGGTGATAGTTATTTAAGTTATCTATTCATTTAGTTAGTCGAATTGAATTTGTGAACCAATTGCAATTGAAATGAAAGTTTATATATTAGATGAGTGCATTATATCTAATTTTAGTTAAATAACAATGTGGAATTCATGTGATGTAATATAGTAAATCGACTGATAATGAAATTTTTATCTTAAAAATCAATATTTAAATACGTCAAATATTGAATAACTAAATTGTTTAAATTTAATATTTGGAATTTATTGAATAATTGTATAACGGGAATTGAATAGCCGTATAAGGGAAATGGTTGTTCTATAATTTTAATTCGTTTCAAAAGTTAAAATTTTAAGTTCATTTTGAATATTTCAAAGGTTAGTGATTTAAGAATGATCAAATTTGTTTAAATTTAATATTACAAATGTTTGAATAATTAAATTCCGAATTTGATATAATTAATTTGATATTGAAATTTAATATATGGAAATAGAGTGAATAACTAAAATTTGGTTTAATATGATTCAAATTGGTTTCCAAAGTGAATGCTAGTTATATTTGGATTTTAATAGAGTTAATAAGATTTTAAAATTGGAATATATCGGATAAATTGAATAATGGGCTTAATATGATTAAAAATGATTTGTAAAATTTTATTTTATCATATTAAAGTCAGAATGATGTTGTAGAACTTTTAAAATCGAATTAAAAGTAAATTTGTGAAAATTGAACATTTTAATATTTAATTATCGACTGGAAAATAGCCAAATTTTGAACAGTCTCAGAATTGGACGAAACTACTTCCATTGGATCCGTAATAATTTGTTATTATCGGATTTCAATTTTCGTAGCAATCGGAGTTTTCATTTGACCGTGGCAGCTCGAAACGCATCGAAATTGTTTTAATATTAATTTAACGAGTTAAAATAGTCATTTTTCAAACAGTCTCGAATTTCGACGAAACTAGTTTCATCGGATCCGTAATATGATATTATTGTAAGGTTTCAAATTTCAAGTCAATCGGATTTATCGTTTGTCCGGTGCAAGCCAAAACGCCTAGAAATTAGTTTAAATCGGTTTAAATTAAATCGATCGTTTATTGCCATATCTCGCACATATGGTCGAATTAGCTTCCGGAACCTGTTCCATTGTGTTCGGAACGCGGGATAAACCCTAGAAATGCCGGTCACCGCACGTAAATCGAAGTTCGAAAAATCCGGAGTGAATAGAGTTCGTCGTTCCTATAAATAGCCCCTTGTCTTCATAAATTTGAAAAAAAAATTATAACCCTAGGGTTTGTACAGCCGCCACCGCTTATATCCATCAATGGCCAGAAAACTCTTTTCTTTCCCCCTCGATTTCTTCAAATCCGCTTATCGAATCGGAAAACTTCCAACTAGTAAAGTGTAGAGAACATCACGACTACATATCCAACGGTAATGATCGTTAATAGAGCAGAAAATCAACGGCAATCGATCCTCAAAGCCGTCACATTCGAGCTCGTGTTTCGAGCAGTGAGTGCGACCGAGCTTGGAGATTTTTGAGCCGAGTGTAGAGTCGGCTATGGGCTACGGAGTGATGGTGTTTGATCGGGTTAAAGGTTGAAGATGGAGTTGCGTGTATTAGGGTTTTGGACGGCACTGGGTTCGGTCGCGATTTTTATCACCTGGGAAGATGATGTTGCGCGCACGGCCTGATGGGAGGGAAGAGATCCAACGGCCCAAAATTGTTATGGTAAAATAAATAATAGAAATGTAAATTTAATTGTAATTTAAATCCTGTGATGTTTAAAGCGTTGTATCTTTGTCATATGGGATCGAAAAATTGCAAAACAAGTTGCGTTGGAATCGTATGGACGAGCTCTACGCAATGCAACTGGATTGGAATCGTTTGGAGCTACAGAAAATTTGGGTTAAATTGAACGTCGTTCGATTCGATTTAAAATCGTAAAAATCAAGGTGAGTGTTTTATAACGCTCACAACGTACTAAATATCTTTATGCTAGTTAAATTTGACATTATGAAGTGTTATGATTTTATTTGTCATTGTTTGATAAAAATTTAATTGTTATATAGCTTGTCATTTGAATTAACCATTGAAAAATTAAATTGAAATCAAAATTGAATTGCGATTAAATTACCTGACATTGATAACCATGAAACCGCCATGAATTGTATTGTTTATTGGATGATGTATTTTGATGGATGTTATTGGTTGATATTTAAATGTTTGGATGTTTATTTGCTTATATATACTGTTATGCATACATATGACACTGTGATTGGTTTAAGTAATATAAACTCATCCCTGACATTTAATTGAAATAAATAACTACTTGGCCATAGGATAGAAAATTATATACGGACACCGAATTGGCTAAATTAATAAAAAAAAGTAAAAATCGTCGATTTGAAATTTATTTAAATGTTTTGATTTAAAAGTTATAAATAGAAACCAATTTATAGAAATCGAATTTATCGAAAAATTGAGTTTGGAATGTTGAAATAAATTTTGGTTAAAAGAAATTGTTAAATAATATAAGTCGAGACTTTGAGATTTAAAAATTGGGATTTGATTGAATTTCGAAAATTGATTGGTTTAAAGATTTAACCTTAATTCGAGCTTTGAATATTACCAAGTAAAAGTGATATAAAAATGATATTTTGAAGTCGAGCTTGGAATTGAATCATATTTGAAATTTGGATTTAAACTCGAAAATTGATGGATAATTTTGTTAAGTGTTATAAATGGATATTTTGAAAACCAAGCTCTAAATCGATATAAATTGAAATTGAATTAATTGAAAGTGAATATAAAATTGAATAAATTTGAAGTCAAAGTTGACATTGATTTGAATTGAAATGGAAATTGAATCGGTAGAATGGAAATTGAAATTGATTTGAGTTGGGAAGTTATAAATTGAAATGGATTGGTTTTGAAGTTGTTTTGTTTTGTTTTCAAAATTACTCTGCTATATAAACCATTTTTGAATACTTAAACTATTTTAATCTATTTTAAATCTACTTAACCCAATTTAAATTATCTTAAACTAATTTATCTATTTTAAATCCATTTTTAAAGATTTTAAGTATTTTAACTAGTTTAATTATTTAAACTATTTTTAAACTACTTAAAACTATTTTCTAAAATTTCAAATAGGTAAATAAGGTGAAATGTTTATGTTTAAATTTTGAATGTAAATACGAATTGGTTAAATGAAGTTGCAACCTAAATTGAAATTCGAAATGACTTTGAAATCGAAAGGAGATATTGATACGAAAATTGATTTTTGAAACGAAATCTTACATTTGAATAGATACGATGATATTTGAAATGGATTTGATTTTTGAAGCGAATATGATATTTTGATATCAATTATGAATCCATTTGAAAATGTAAAAGAGCCAACGGTGCAATAATACGTAGTTATTGAAGAGACCGGGATCGGATATGGACATACTCTCTGTCGATACCGAAAACCACTTTAATAACTATTATACGCGGAGTGTTGATCTAGAATGAAGTGGATGGTTTGGTGAACGCGTTGACTGAAGAAAGAGAACGATTATTGGATGACTCCTGACATGACTAAAACAGGAGCCGCGCCGGGCCATTGAGGTTCGCCACCTCTAGCGGACACACTTCTTCGATACCATATCTATTACATTTGTGATTCGATTTGGGTGCACCCCTTGATTTGGGAGTGTTGTTTCGCGGTGTTGGGGTGGCTGCTGGCTATGCCCAACATCAGTCCGGATCACGCAACTACTAGTATCCTAGTTGGTATCGCCTCATGTACCTTGTCATACTGATTATCCTATTCGCGACCATTACGTTATGCTTTGTGTTATACCTATGGGGTACCCTCTGATAACGACCAGTTTACGGTGGGGCTTACGGTGCTGTATGGACTATGGCATTATAAAAATGTGTTAAGGGGGATTATGGTAACACCTTAACGCTATTTTGATATTTTATACTACTGATAGGCATTATCTACTTAGCGTATATTACTACATAGTAGATAGTTTCATGGATCCTTGAGAGATGGAAAATCCCGTAACATCTCTTGAGTTATTGCACGCACGTTGACACTGGATAGGAGATGTCAAACCCTGTAAACATCTCTGACGCCGTTACACTCATATTTATTCACGATTGATTTAACTTTCATAAGGATATTTTAGTCCTGACTCGAGTGTTTTGTCTTTTCATTACGCTCGGGTCAGTCCTGAGTTTTTCAGATTTTGAAGATCTATTCTGGAGGATGTAGACGAAGATTTGGTATACTATTACTATTATTACCCTTGCATCATGCTATCTGCTGCATTATTTTAATTGTTCTGTTGTATATGTATAACTATGATAAATGTTGTATAAATAATGATCAAAGTATAGTAAACAACTTCATGAACTGTTTATTTGATTGTTATATTTTATCGTTCCGCTGCAAGATTCTGTGTTGTTTCCTTTCTTTTATTTCTCTTTCCTCTTCTTTTCTTATTTACCCCAATAACCATCTGCCCTTTTGAATGGTTTGGAATCGACGTGTTTATTTGATCGTCGGTTTAAACTGTCCAAAAAGGCTGGTCGTTACAGCTTTAGAGGTTGATCAGTGAGGACTATAATAGGATGAGCTTGGAAATATGGCTTCAACTTTCTGGATGCAATCAACAGACAATAGGCAAGCTTTTCCAGCTTTAAATAATTCATCTCTACCCCAGTGAATATTTTGCTGATGTAATAAACTGGACGCTGAACTTTTTCGTCTTCCCGTCCCAATGCTGCACTAAGACCATGAGATGAAACCGCTAAATATATGAAAAGATCTTCACCATTGCTGGGCTTAGAAAGTACTGGAGGTGTTTCCATGTGACGAATCAGTTCATCAAAAGCTTTCAGACATTCAGGAGTCGATTTAATGTTTTTCTTTCCTTTCTTCAGAGCGTCAAAGAAGGGAATGCATTTATCAGTGGCCTTGGAAATAAATCGACTCAAAGCAGTGACTTTCCCGTTGAGGCTTTGCAATTCCTTCTTTGTCCTAGGGGCTTTGACTTCTCTTAAAGCAGTAATCTGAGCGGGATTAGCTTCGATGCCCCTAGCACTCACAATGAAACCCAAGAATTTTCCAGACTCTGCCCCGAATGAACATTTTAGAGGATTTAGCTTCATCCTATACTTTTGGAGGACCGCGAACATTTCTGCCAAATGATCCACGTGGTCTACTTCCTTCTTCAATTTCACCAACATATCATCGACATATGCTTGCATAGTCTTGCCAATCTGGGGTTTGAACATCGCATTAACAAGTCTTTGATAAGTTGCCCCCGCATTCTTTAGTACGAAGGGCATGACTTTATAGCGGTAAAGACCAACATCAGTGATGAAGCTCGTGTCCTCCTGATCTGGGTCATGCATCATGATTTGGTTATATCTTAAGTAAGCATCCATAAAAGACAATAATTCGTGCCCGGCTGTTCCATCCACCAACTGATCAATCCTGGGTAACGGGAAACTGTCCTTGGAGCATGCTTTGTTCAAGTGTGAAAAGTCGATGCATACTCTCCACTTTCCATTTTCTTTTTTAACCAACACCGGATTAGAAACCCAATTTGGATAAGCGGATTCTCTGATGAAGCCATTTTCCATGAGCTGATCTACTTCTTCTTTCATTGTTGTCGACCTTTCAGGACCCTGGGTTCTTCTTTTCTGCTTTACAGGTGTGAATTTTTGATCGATATTCAAAGCATGCACCGCAATTTCTGGAGATATTCCACACATGTCGACGTGACCCCAAGCGAATACATCCAGGTTTGCTTTCAAGAATGATATCAACATATTTCGAACCGTCATACCGAGTTGTCAACCCACATTCAGCACCTTGTTTGATCATTCAGGTCAATAGTTATTGGCACCGTCACTTCCACCGGCACCACTGTACTCTCCCCTGCACTGGTTTTTCTAGGATCAATCTCTTTTCGTGCACCACTATGCTCACCAGTGCAGGGTCCACCCCGCAATTTCTACAAGGTGGCTCTTTGATGCGGAGCGGAGCTGTTGCACCCTTACCCATTTCTCTCTTCTTTGCCTCCCGTAACTCTATGAGATAGCATTCTCGCTCGGCATTTTGATCCCCTTTCACAACACCGACGCCATTATCAGTGGGGAACTTCATAGTCAGGCACCGTGGGGCGAGAATGGCCTTGAACGCGGCGAGAGCCGGTCGACCCAAGAAGGCATTGTAAGCGGAGAATTCATCAACAATCACAAAAGTTTGTTTTCATATCACTTTCCTCTCCCCTTCTCCAAGCTCTACAAACAAGTCAATAGTCCCTATAGGCTATTTTGGTTCTCCAGTGAACCCAACAATTTTCTGTGAGGAAGCTTGGACATCAGCCATGGGAATTTTCATCTGATCAAATGTCTTTCCGAAGAGGACATTGCAAGAGGCACCGCAGTCAACAAGCACTCTTCTCACAATGGCTGGTCCGATGCCAACAGATATCACCAAGGGATCCATGGTGCGAGCCTCAACACCAACATAGTCTCTAGCCTGGAATACGATGTCATCGTTAAAAGTTCTTTGTTATTTTAAAGGTGCAGCATTTTCCAAGACAAAAACATTTTCTTCCGCCGGGCATATCTCAAAGCATAAGCATATCTCTCCATCTCACCCCAACTTCTTCCCACTGGGGAGGACCCCCTATGATAACATTAATGACAAGCCTTTCAGATTCCTGCGCTGCAGTCCTCCCTCCTGAGCCGGATTGAAGAGCAGGAACTTGTTGCCCCTGAGCAGACGAGGTCGGGTCACCTTTGTTTCTTTTCACATATTGTTGTAGTTTATTCTGCCTCAACGGCTCTTCAATCAAATTATTTAAATGGCGACATTCATCAGTGTCATGGCCAGGTTGATTATGGAACCGACAGAATTACCCATTATGCGCAGCATTTTTCCCAAGCTTCATCTCAGGTGGTTTGGGGTATTCAACAAAACCCTTGGTTGTGAAAAAGATACTTTCTGGAGTATCAGTTAAGGGTGTAAAATCTGAAGGATTAAAATGGAGAGATTTCTTCGCATCCTTCTGCTTTCTTCACCGTCATTCTCCCTCTTCTGGCCACCAGATTCCTTTCTGTTAGAAGCAACATTGTTATTCTCAACTTCAGTCACGACTACATTTGCTGGCGCAGGAAGGCTTTCTAAGTGCATGAATTCATCGACCTTCTTGTAGAACTTCTCAAGTAAATTTGGATCTTTCATCTTTAGCCATTTTTCGAATTCACTTGATTTGTCATTAGCCCGCATCAAGTAAGTCAGAATCATCCGGGGCTCTGCATTGTCAACTTCGGCCAAGGCTATATTAAAGCGGTTTAAGAAAGATTTGATGGACTCTCTGGGGCGTTGTTCGAGACAGGATAGTGACATTATGTCCTTGGCCTTCGAAGCATATAACCCGAACTGATCTTTGAATTTCCGAGTTATGTCAGAGAACTGATATACTGATCAAACTGGCAGCTTCGTGAACCAAAGCAGGGCCACCCCCTCCAAGTACACAGGAAAGTATCTGCACTTGATCTCATATGTTGCTCTGGCACCTGTCATATGCCATTCATACTTGTATAAGAACTGGTTAGGATCACTTATCCCCCTATAAGCTGGAATAGTGGGGGGAATAAACTTCTTTGAAAATTCAGCCTTCAGAATTCTTTCAGTAAAAGGAGTCATGCTTGGAGCAAACCCCCAGTCACTTTCATCTTCCTCCCTTTGCATGCTTTCCTTCATAATTTGTCGACTCATTCCCGAGAGGTGCTCCTCATCGTTTAGAGGTCCCGCGGGACAAGCGTCAGCTACTTTTTCGAAAGTTTGCCTGGACAACGTTCACGAAGAGATGGTTGCAGCCTTGAACCTCCAGCTTGGGGAGGTGCACCTTCGGCGGTGCCAGCTGCCCTCTGAGGAATACTTTTCCCTTGGGAATCATGAACATCTTCAGCAAAGGTTTCTTCATTATTTTTCGGTTGCTGGTTAACTCCAAACCAAGCATTCAACCTGTTCAACATCAAAGTGTTCTGGGCTTCCATTTGTTGATACAACCCAGACACTGCAGCATCCAATTCCGCCCTTGTGATTCCAACACTAGGAGCCGCTTGATTTGACGCGAGAGAAGTGGCGGTATTGTCATAAGCATTTCCAGATCTAGTAGATCTACTTTTTCTCCCAGGAGCCATAATTTCGGATAGACTTGTGGTTCTTAGGGAGAGTCTTTCAAAAAATCTTTGTAAAGCGATGATGAGAGCACTCCCGAGTTCGGTTCTCAGTGAAAGCACCAAAAATATTAATGCTAAAAATGTACGCTAACACCTTGGTGTGAGTTGTGATATAGCGAAAGCACCACCCATTGGTATGGGAACTAAAAGCAAGCAGGAAATAGCATAAAATAGTAAGGAGACAATAATTTTTATAGTGGTTCGGCTCAAAGTCAAGCCTACATCCACTTAATCTCTTCTATCATCGACTTGATTACAAGTTTCACAATTATTCTTCAATTACAACATCATTAAAGAAAGCAGTTAGAACTTTGATGTAGAAAAGCTCTTTGAATTCATGTTGAATGAACTTGATCTTTTCCTCAAGGTTCTTTGAAGTGTCTTTGGCGTTTGAAGTGTTGTATAATTCATGAAAATATCAAGGTGTCGGCGTTCCAGAAAAAATCCCGAAAATCCCCCTTTCAATGTGAAGTAGGTGGAGTATTTATAGTGGAGTCTCGGAGTTAGGTCGTGTATTGTCATAGGTCGTAAGAGACCTAGGGAGTTGTGACCTAAGAGTGATCCCAAGGTAGCATAAATCATTAGTGACTTAATGGAGCCATCCTAGACGAGATATATGTTGTGAGCGACTTAGCATGTGTAGCACAGAAGTTATCTCGGCTTGCTTAGGTCGTAAGCGACCTAATGGAAAAGGCAGTGTGCATGCGGCCTAACTCTGAAGCTTGCTAGGTTGTTAGGTTGCTCTACTTAGCTCGTTTGGTCGTTGCCTTCATTGAGTCGCTAGGTCGCTAGGTTGTTGGAGCTCCTTACATCCTTGAGTCGTGCCATGTTGAGCCGCTCTATGCTTTAGGTCGTTAGGTCGTGCCCTGCTATAAGTTGTTAAGTCGCTTATACCTTGAATAATTAAGTCGCTTATTCCCATAGGTCATTGAGTCGAATAAGTCGCTAAGTCACGAAAAAAGAGGTGTTAACAATTATGAAATGATTTTGGAAATTTAAAACAACCACCTAGTGTGAAATAAGCTTTGGTTGTTAAAGAGACTAGGATCGAATATTGTCATACTCTCTGTCAATACCGAAACCACTTTAACAACTGTGTACATGGTCGAGATTGCAGAATGAAGTAGGATGGTTTGGTGAACGATTCTATATGAGGTATTTACATAGCCCTGATTCTCATGAGTCAGCTTGATGTGACTAAAACAGGAACCATGTTGGGCCAAGTGAGGTCGCTCCTCCTATCGGGCACATTTCTTCGATACCATATTATGACTTTGTGATTGTTTTGATGGCCACCCCTCGATTTTGGTTATGGAAGTGCGTTCCAGGTGGGCGGTAGTAGCTGCTATGCGTTACCACCAGTCCGGATCTGCAAAAGGTAGTATCCTACCCTGGGCATTGCTTCGGATGCCTTGTCACATGCCTTATCGTGTCCACTACAAGTTTGTTCTGTACCGTATCTATGGAGTGCTACTTGAGTAAACCACCGGTTTGGTGGAGCTTACAGTATCTATATAGACTACAGGAATATATAAAATGTGTTAAGGGGGATATGGGTAACACCTCAATGCTATTTTAATACTTTACTATAGAAAATATGATAATAGAGTATTGTACTATGTATGTACATAGTTTAACAGATCCTTAGGAGATGGAAATTCCAAACATCTCTTAAATTATTGCACGAATGTTAGACACTGAATAGGAGATGTAAAACCCCGTGAACATCTCTGACGCTATCACACTCGTATTTATTTACTGTTAATTTAACTTACATAAGATCTTTTCGTTCTGACTCAAGTGTTTTATCTTTCAATTCGCTCGGGTCAGTCTTAGCTTTTCAATGTACCGAAGACTACTTTTATGTAGGACGAAGACGAAGATTTAGTACTATTATTAATGATTATATTACTTCCACTACATCATGTTGTTCCTCTGCATTTAGTTATTTATTCTTGTTGAATGTAACTTCGATCTGTATTGTAATAGTGTAATCAAATGTTATTTGTAAAACTGCTTCATGACGTGTTTATTTTAATATTATATTTTTTTCATTCCTCTGTGAGATTATGTGTTTTGTTTTTCCTTCTTTTCTCTTTCTTTTCTTATTTACCCTATAACAATCATCCCTTTTGAATGGTTCGAGTTTGATATATGTGGTTTATTATCGATTTAAACCATCGAAAAATGTGGTCATTACAAGATTTATGCCCAACACATGACTTTTTTTTTCCAGGATACCTCGTGTGCTCTTTCGAGTATTGCGGGAAAGCTGGTTTTTCATTGATGTTCATTGAGCATTTGGAGACGACCTGTTGTTTACCTACCGTAGTATTTTTATTTCTACTGCATTACTTTATGTATATATATCAGCAATTATAAGGATGGGCTATTACAACTGTCGAGGCTGATGATAGTACCATTATTGGTAACTCTGAAATATTATGTATATTAGAGTGTACATTAGAGTAGCTTTGTGTAGTATCTTTTGGTATTATATGTTATCATTCCGCTATGAGATTATGATGTTTTTGTTCCCCTCTTTCTTATTCCTTTTCTTTTCTTCGTTTTCTTTACCTTAACGTCCTATCTTATAGACACTTGGTGCTTGACTTGTGAGTACCGTAGGTGTATTAGTGTCATCATTCAAGGACTGAAAAGGAGATCATTATAAATGGCATAAGTGCTGAAGGTTAGGCTAGAACCATGGCTTTAGTTGGGTATAACTCATTAAAAGATAGGGTAGCAGATTACCCTAGCATGAGTTGAGTGTATTATATTTATGAAAGCGTTATTTTATTTGTTATAAGTGCATGCCTTAAAGGTAGTTCCAACAATGAAAATTTAAGATCATATATAAGATAACTTATATAAGTATCAATTCATAGTGTAGCTGATTAATGTAGGGATTAATAATGTTCATTCATTAGCCCTCATTAATTTGTTTAGAAATGCTCGGCCAGTTTATGAGCATTACTATCCTTTGTTAAATGACTTGACATGCTTGATCAATGTATGAGCATCATTACCACTTGTAGAATTATTAGCTTAGTATGGCTCAACCAGTTTGTGAGCATTGTTATGTTTGTTAATTGATTAGTTACGCTTAAATAGTTTATGGCGGTTTTACTTTTCACTGCATGGGTTCGATAGATAGTAATTGTGGGAATATTGAAATAAATACGTTACGAATTAATTTTCACAGTTTGATTATAAGGCATTCGGTGGCTAGTTTGGTTTAAAATGGTTAATTTTAATACGAATGTTATTTATAATCTAAAAGAGAAAAATGATATTTTGGAAATTATTTTTGTATACGTAAGGAAGTGACTTTTTATAAAAATGGTTTATAAATATGATTTAAAAGAGTGATTTATAAAGTATGGTTCATAAAGAAAATGGATGTAAGTTGAGAACTTGAGAAATTAAGTCTTGAAGCTTTGAAAATTGTTTTTCATGGTTTTTGAGAAAATTATTAAAGTATATTTGAAACTATTGATGGAGAGGAATATTTTAAAATGGATTTTAAAGGAGATATAAAGTGCTAAACTCACGATTGTTGCTCAAAAATAATTCTGGCAATGATTGCAGCATCCTCGTCATTCATTTTGAACTTCTAAGTGGGGGATGCTATAGAGTAGTTTTGGCTATGATATGCTATAAATATAAGTTATAGTGTATATTATTATTTCAAATTGTTTTGAAAGGGAAACCCGATGTTTAGTCTGAATTTTTTTGTTAAGTTATATTATTGATTCATGTATTCTACGCATTATGGTAGTTTGGTTTTACATCATGTTATGATATGTTGTTTGGTGGTTTTCATTTAATGAAATAAAATGGAATTTTTGACTATTTTAGACAGTCAAAAACTTCCAAGTTGGTATAAAAATTCGAAACTAAGTGATATTGTAAAATTATAAAAGTTGAGTTTTTGTTGCTCTTGAATTGAGAAGGTTGTGGGTTAAAAAAAGTTTTAAATTTACTAAAGACACTTGTGAGGTAAAAAGGAATATATGTTTTGGAATGTACTCTTAAGATGTAGTAGAGAATTATACGGATATGAATTTAAGTTATAAAATGCTATAAACTTAAGCAGTGTCTTATAAAATGTACATAAATGATTTTAGTATTAAATAAGAAATACTATTTGGATAAATGAATGTGAATGAAAAGAAATTGGTGTAGTCAAGAAATAAATAGGATAAGTACGCAAGTTATACGTAGGTTATGTTATTCGCATCATTGTTCTTGATCTAGTATTCGAGTATAAAATTTCGAGGTTTACACCGGCCCAAACAAGGGTTTTTCACTCGATTTTCGACGTTGAACAGCTGATATAGAATTCTTGATAAGATTTTGAAGTTTTCTATCATCGTATAAGGCTACTAAGAAAAAAAAAACTGTGCCTAATCAACAAACTAGATCGAAGCCCGCACTAGAGAGGTCAAGTGAGATGTACTAGTTTGGAAGTGAAATTTATGTGATCGAGCAAATGATCAGATTTGATATTGCATACGGATGATCTACGAACATCGTACAGGCTTTGGTATAATTGAATACTTTGTTTATTGGCTTATAAGGAGTTTGAAAAAGCACTCTTCGAATTATTTGAGGCAGTATATATATTGACAAAGTAATAACTTGAGGTTATTGAGTGGAAAGTACGCTAAGCTTATTTATCAACCATGGTGATGAGAAGATTTCTAAACATGGGCAAACTATAAGCTGTGATTGTGAATGTTGTTTAATATTGGTTGTTTGTTTTCTTATGTTAGAATTTCAAGGAAAAAAATATTCTAAGTGAGGGAGAATGTAATAATCTAGAATTTTGAACACATTGTCCTAAATATCTGAATTATTTAAAGGATTTAATGTGACGAAATTGATTTAGTAACCTTATTAATCCCTTTTTCAAAGTATAACTCATGATAAGAATTTGTTTTCGAATTTTTTTATAAAAATACATTACTCGTATGAATACCAATATTGCGATTGATTTTTTTGTTATTTGACAATCTCGAAATGCGTGAATTTTTCATTTCGAAACACTATTTTCGATTGTAATGAAACCATTACCATCAGAAGCGGAATAGTGAGGCTATGTACATCAAAGGGTTCCGTGGCGACTAAATGTGTTGTGTGGTTATGCAAGCTCGAATTGTGTAACATTTATTTAGAGATTTTAAAATATAATATAAACACCATCCCTCATTTAGATATTTTAATTCCCTCTCTTTCTTTTTCCTTCTTCAATAAACATAAAGTCGCCACCACGCTCGAATTAATTCTAAAGCTATAATCAACGAAATCAACCGTGTTGGATTCGTTTGGACTATGCTGAAGAGGGCTTTAAATCGGTATAGGTATGGGCAAGTGTGGCTTTACTTGGATTGCTCAATACTTGTTGACTGTTGCCTAGGGTTGGCATATATAAGCACCATCCCTCCTTTAGATATTTCAATTTCCTCTCTTCCTCTTTCTTTCTTCGGTAAACAAAAAGCCGCTACCTTGTTCGAATTAATTCTGAAGCTATAATCAACGAAATTCAATGGTGTTGGATCTATTTGCATTGTGCTAAAGAGGGCTTCAAATCTGTATATGTATAGGCAAGTACGAATTTACTTGGGTTGCTTAATACTTGTTGACTGAAGCCTAGGGTTGACATTTGTCCACAATATGGGTGAAGTAAAGCAAAGCGGAGTGCACCATCATTCTCGCCGTGACAGTGTGCACCTCAATGGACCATTGGTCGAAGCTTCGACTTCAAGAAGCAAATCGTGTAAATTGCTAAAGTGAAGGATGTAAACATGATCAATTTTCGATGGGAGGTGTCGAGTTCTTAAAAGAGTGGTATGATGTGGAGTACATACAAAGAGAAGCTTGTCGAAGGAATAAGTTCATGAATACGTTGAGTATGGAGGATGAATTCGATGGTGGAAGAATATGACCATGGGTTGTGCATGCACAGTAATGGGAAATGGGGAAGAATGATTTTACTAAGTAATTAAGTGATTAGTGAATTAATTAAGTTAATCAATTATATTATAATCCAAAATCTTATAATTTGTAACTTTTACATGCGATGTCCAATCGAGATGCCATCTTTGTCGTTGCACTCGTAACGAGATTATCTACATCTTGGTCAGGCTTGGGCTTGGGAGAGTTAAATCACCATTTATTTTGTATATGTTGTGTATATAACATTTGTTGTGTTGTAAATTAAAATGAATAACAATGCATGTTATTACTTTTGGACCCCTCCCTATGTTTTAAAGCAAGTAACAAAAGTATTATACAGTATTATAACCAAGTATTATGTGTATCATGGCTAGCACTTGTTGTTTTCTTGTTTGATTATGTGTTGTGAATGTTTGAAGCAATATAGTCGCTTTAAACGCACTTTGAAATTCCTTGTATTTGACATATGTTAAATTGGTTGAAACGCTGATATATTATGGAAATATATATTTGGTAGCTCTCTACATATATCTTGGTATGTTTGCCATAAATGAATTAGTTTGGGAGGTTATAGAAATTAGAAATGGAAGTTGTAACAGTTAAAAGTGAAACAGCCATTACGGATGCACTTTGAAATTGCTTTGTGCTCAGCAATTTTTAAAGTTCACTTTGAAAGACATCCTACGGCTTCTTTGTACTTTTCGTAAGTATTATAAGTGTACTTATTACCAAGGAAATATGAAGTTTTAAATATATTACTGATAATTATTTATAGATTTTAAAGTAATGGTTTTAAATTATGAAACGGACTTTTATGGCTTTTAAATGAATTGTAAAATAAGCAGTTTTAATAAATATTTAAAATAAAAGTTTTAAACCATAATATAAGTATTCTTAAAGTATTTTTAATGCATAGTTCTAAAAAATTAGTTAAATATTTTATTAAATGAAATAAAAGAATATGTAATACAATATCCTTTTAAATTGTTTTTAATATAATATTTTACCTTACGAGTGATTTAGTATGCATTTAAGTATCATTTTGAAAAAAGGTTTCTAGTAAACATATAAGTTTGGAAAAGGTTTATAAAGGAACAATGGAAGTTTTTTATTATAACTTTTATGTTATAATAAATGATTTTGCAAAGGTATTAACAAGTATATTACTTTGTTTAATAAATATAGACATACAAGGATCTTTAAAATAATGTTTTTAAAGAGAATAACAAGTATGAATTGGTTTTTGGTTTGTTGTAACAATGTACTAATAACATTCTTGTTTAACCTATTTAATTATACTTATGAATGTAAATAGATCTTTGAAAAGAATGTTTTAAAGATAAACATGGATGAAAGGGTTTTGGTTTGTAGTGGCAATGTTTAAGTAACATTTATGTTAAGCCCTTTGAAATAGATTTGTGAAAGTATATGGAATCTTTTGGAAAAAGATAAGAAAGTATATGTTTATAACATAAAAGAGGTAAGGGGTTGTAACAATGTTTAAGTATCTTTTGTTTTTATCCCCTTTTATTATATTTAAAAGTAAGTAAATATTTCTAAGTTAATTAATGAATATACCTATACTATTGAGATAAATATATGAATGCTTTTTTGACATATTGAAGAAGTATAAATGAATAGCGTAATATTAGAATGTAAGTACATATCCTTTATAAAGGAATTTTAAAATATATATAAAGGAGTATTAATTAATAAAGTAAGTTTTAATTAATAAATGACTATTAATTAATAAGGAAGATTTAATCAATTTGAAGTTTTGATTAATAAAAGAAGTTTTATTAGATAAAAGGAGTTTTACGAATAAAAGAGGTTTAGTTACTAAAAGATTAACTAAATAAAAAAGGGGATTATAAGTCATATGTGTAACTTGATTGAACTTTATGTGTGTTAACAATGCTTTGTGTGTTTACTTATTTATGGAAAGTATTACTCGTGTAGTTAGCACGAAAGTTGACAAAGTAGACTTGTTTCTCCCTTTGAGAGTTAAGAATAATGATTTAATTAGGATGTAGAAGCAATAGCACTCTAACATACTGGGCTTCACTCTAGATTTAAGGATAGCAAAAGTTGAGAAGGCTTGAAATATGTTAAGTATACGAGACCTGGTTTCCATATGTGATAATTCCCATTGTTTTCGAAGTTGACTAAATTAACTTGGGAAAAATGTAGAAGAAACATGGGATTTATACGGTATAAACTCATCTTGCTCTTCTAGGAAAATGACAAGGAAATCCGCTCAGATAGGAGAGGATCTCTAGCCTTATGTGTTGTTTGTTTATTTTTTAGAGAACTGAAGTTGAGTTAAACTAAAATCTATTGGTTTGACTGAAAGTGCCTGATAAGCAAGGAAGTGTACTTAATTGAGATGACTCGAAATCGCAGCCACTTCAAAATCGTATATGTATTTTATGATTTGGATGAGGTTCATGATCTATTCGACATGCTGGAACCTATATGGAGATTCAAGGTCTGACCGATAAGCTAGAACCTAAGTAGGGCTTCGTGACCTATTCATGATGTGGGAATCCATATGTGGTTCGAAGATCTATTGATAAATGAGAATCTATGTAGGATTCTGAGATCTATTCGACTAAGGGCTCGTGTGTTGAAATCTGTTCAAGTTGTGGCTCATGTGTTGGGATGTTGAAGATGACTTCACCATTGAAATCTTCCAAAGGGTGAAAAACGTAACGCACAATAGCATCTATGTTATACAACCAAGTTATCTACATAACCATCTACTCATCCAATAGTGCAACGTAATTATGTATTATAGACATGCTAAAGTTAGCTCAATCCAAACATGAGTGTGTAATCGTGTCATGAAAGTATGTATGCAAATATCCTAATCGTGCATAAAAATTTCTTTATAAGCATAAAGTGATTATGAAAAAGTGCAACAACTATCTGCTACCATCCAATCTAGCAACCACGATGTAACCAAAGTCCTATTTTTGGGGAGAAAAATTAGCGGTAAAAAGCTCTGGGTGAGTGCTCTTTATCTTCCCTTCGGTCTCCCATGTGCATTCCGCTGGATTATCCCTCCACTGTATTCGGGCAAGCATGATTGTTTTATTACAGACTCTCCTATTACCGTGCTCCACAATGCATGTGGTGGCAAGAGGCACTATCGACTTCATCTCAAAATATCCTAACTGATCAGGCTTTATTCTGTCAACGATATCATGGGCATTTCGTAAGGTGAGAAACATGGAAAGCACTGTGGATTCCTACCAACTTGTTCGGAAGCTCCACATAGTATACCAATTTTCCTATTCTTTCCAGAATTTATAATGGCCCAACAAATCTGGACATTAATTGTGACGACCCGCTATTTTGACCCTCTAAAATCAACACTAATACATCCTCAGTGTTCACGTGCCACAAAACCAAGTGTCCGAAGGATTGATAGTAAAGGACAAAAAGGGAAGAAAGACGAAACAAAATCTTACATGAATGGAATAACATATATTATTTTGATATATTTATCTTTACAGTGGAAATTTTAAATATGTCTATCAAAGTTTATCTTATAAATCAGCTTGATTAGTTATAAATATGTGTCCTTATAAATGGTAAATACAATCAGTAAATTAATGCAACAGAAAAGGATATGGAGAACTATTTACAAGAACATCTTTAGCTCCAAATTTCAAGCTCCATCACAATACTCCAAGTTGAATCTACCTACTTGGCTGCCCAAAAAAATAGCACACCCAGAGTTTAAGGGAAAATAAAATAAAATCCGAGTCAGCCATGGACTTATGTGAGAAATACAAACTATAGAAATTCAAAAGCAATTGATATCTCATAAGACTATGCCGCACACAAACACGGAATAATTTTTACCTTATTATAACCAAAACAATTTCTATGCAAAATTCGGTATTTTAATGACATTCTTTTAGAAACACTTTTCAAGTAAACTTAAATAATCTTAGCCGAAATTGTTACATTGATTACATTCCATTGTAATAGGTTCTATAATGAACTCCAAAAGCATTTATTGGAGAATGAATTTCCATATGATGGCAGGTAAGGAAATACCTTCCGTACAGTACATCTCTAAAGGGATGTACCACGGAACAACATTTTTGAACCTCTGCATCTGGCAAGTCCGGCCTACCCACAGACCGTCTAATGGCGGATAGAATCGAATATGACATAACTCCGGTCATTGTCGACCTATTCGAGAGCTTTCATTGTGTATAGAACGTGCTGATATATAGAGGGAAATCTAGAAAGGTGATGACCATGCCCTAATGGTTGTGAACCACGTAGCCTTACAACATGTCTTGTTTAAGCCAATGTGGGGTAATGAGGCCCGAGGTAAAGATTACATTTCATATAGCACATTTCACTTTAAATGTCACGTTGCCAATTCCACCACACACTGTGGTTTCCACAAATGTGCAACCTATGAGATCGTACATCTCAAAGAAGGGTGTTAAATATATGAGAGTAACCTCCTACACCACCAAAAAGATAAACATTTGTAAAAAACAATATACGTGCATGTTAGAAGTGCAATGTCAGACATTCGTCCATTCAAGTTGTCAGGACCAGGACAAACTGTTGGAATCTCTTACCATATCCTGTCGAGAATTACCCCAAATATTACTAGCGAGCAGCCCTTGCATCAAAGGTCAAACGAAGATACAATCCATATATAAATGATATGGGAAATTTCTCAAGGGTCAGTGATAAGCAGCCCTTCATTCTATTTTCTACCAATCCGCGCATTCACTTCGAATATGGAAATTGGTTCGAAGTGGTTTTTAGGTAGGAATTACCTTAAATCTGATCCTGGTTCCTTCAAACCATCTATTGATAAAAATGTTAAGTTTGAGGGTGATTATCATTTCAGTCACTGGTATCTTTTATCAAATAAAATATCTCCTTTACTGATATAAATCTTCAAATCATATTCTTTTTCTAGTATAATCGGGATCATTAAACCTCTCCTTAAATTGGAAAAACCAAATCATGTCATTTCTTATCAATTACATTGCAAAAACTTAATGACTAAAAAGGGTCAATAGATATTACACTAATTCTTCTTAACATCAATCTCCGTTTTCAAACTTTACTATCCGTCGAATAGTGGTGAATTCATCATTTATACACACACAGATAGTATGGGTTGGCTCCTTGGTATTTAATATCAAGTATAAGAAGATTATATCTATATAATCCAAGTTTTACTAAATTTGGAAAAACTAAATCTTTTATATTTTCCTCGTTTTTGACATTTCAACCTTATCTATTCCTCGCTCAAGAAAGAGGCCAGGTGATCTAGGGCACTAGTTGCTCTTGCTCCTGAACATTTCCTTAGTTCAAGCACCTCATATTTGGATCCCATGAATAGAAAAATCCAGTTTACTCATCGGATTTTATAGCCAAGAATAAATCACTTGATTATAACAACTTTTTCCTTAAAACATTTATTTAATTATCATTTGAAATAAATTATAAAAAATCTAAATAATCTTTAAATACATAATTATTTGATTGAAAACATTTATCAAAGATTTGGGATACTTAAGCCTAAAGCCAGTGTCGGGAATAGTGTTTTAAGGTTTATTTGATCAAAACAACTTTTTAATCATTTAGAAATTCATTTTTATAGCTGAAATATCTTTAAAACATTTTATTTGATTTATATAATTTATTCCATGTTTTTAAAGAATAAAATATATCAATTTTAAAGAATTTATCACTTTGGCTTTTGAACAGCCAAACCATGACTATTTTGAAATTTTGATTTTCTAATATTTCGAAATCTAATGAATGAAATCTCGATTGTTTTCTTTTGTTTGACAACTATGATTATAAGAGTTCAAATATTTCTTAATTTATATGGTTTTATAATATAATGTGATCATTTTGGGTGTCCTAATGGAATCGAGGCTTGGACCTTTGGATAGCCACGCCTTAAGCTTACAACTGGAGATGATGGCCGTGAGTCTGGAAGGAGGATATTGAGTGATTTGCCTTGGTTCTGAGGTGGAATGAGGTGTGTGTGTATATATATGTGTGTATGTGTGTGTTTATATGTATATTACTTTATTTTTACATATCTTTGCAAATATTTTTCAAGGCATGAAAGACATTAAAGAAGAGCTCTTAGAGCTTCAAGAAGAAGGAGGAAAAAAAAGTGAATGGATGTATGAAATGAGAGAGCTTTGGCCTTGTGTTTATAGGCAAAACTCTATGGAAAATATCCAAATGTCATTTTCTTTTCTACCCTCAACCCACTCCCCTCCTCTCCCATCATGCCACACATTGATCCCCTTCCTTATGTGCCTCCATAATTTCACTTTACTTCGTGGCATGTGCATTGACTTTGCATAGTTTAAGGATGAAGTTCTCTAAAATACCTTGGATAATTTTTTACAATGTATGTATATATAAATGTATACATGTGTTATGTATGTATGTATGTATGTATGTATGTATGTATGTATGTATGTAATATACGGGTATATGTATATTTTAGGCGTGTATGTACGTGTTATATAGGTGCATAAGACATGTAAACAAGGTTGCAACAACTTTGAACAACTTCCGTAAGTTAAACCGTTAAAAAACTGGAAACTATTTCCCTGCCATATTTTCACTTATTAATTAAATTACATATAAATGTAAATAAAATTTAGAAAATATTTCTTTTCATTCAACTAATCAAAATTATCACATTATATTTATAAAACCATATAAATTAATATTAAGTAATTGTTTATAAAAAGTGTTGTTGTATCAATAAAGCGATACGAATTTTCTTATATTTTCAAATCATATATATATATACAAGAAACAAATATAAATGATTTATTATCACTATATAACTAATTAATATGATTTATTACCATTTAAAAACAATTATTTGAACAGTTATAATAATTATAAAATAATTAAATCTCATATAAATTCGTTAATTAAGTATTAAATATGATGCTATTATTGATGATATCATAAATACATTCCCAATAAATAAAATTAATAATTATTTTCATATTCTTATTTAGATGGATAAATAAGTTTATATATCCAGTTGCGTGCATAAATTTTGATAATTACAGAGCTGTTTATCGATTAAATAGTATCCAATCATTTTATTAAAATTTTCCAAAATTATATATTTTTGTAAATACTCATTCAAAATAAGATTACCATAATTCTTATTCAAAATATCGTAATATACGTTTTAAAAAGCTCATACTTGAATATTCAAAAACAAGTGTAATTTATTAAATTAATAAATTTGTCGGCCGTTGTACCAATTTTCTTGACATGCCAAACTTAAAACCTTTTATAAGAAGGGAGATTTTAACAAACATCATATCTCCAACCTCAAATTCAAGCTCTCTCCTTCTTTTATTTGCATAAAATTTCTGATGTTCTTGCGCTATCTTCATCCTTTGCTTGATCAACTTCACTTTTTCCATGGTACCATGGATAATATTAGGTTTGAGTAATAATTTGTCGGTGGTTTCCCACCAACAACTAGGCAATTTGCTTGGTCACACATAAAGTGCTTCAAAAGAGGCCATACCAGGTGTCGCTTGGTAGCTATTATTATACACAAACTCAACCAAAGTAGATGCTGCTCCCAGTGTCCATCGAAATCCAGGACACAAGCACTCAACAAGTCCTTCAGTATCTAATTCTCTCTTTGTTTGTCCAATAGTGTGTGGGTGATATGCAGTTCTAAGGTTCAAAGAAGTTCCAAAAGCTATTTGTAGGTACTCCATAAATCGTTAGTGAACAAGGAGTCCTTATCACTGACTATGGTTACAAGAATTCCATGTAGACGAACTACCTCCTTAATATAAATCTATGCGACAGAGGCACTAGTCCTATTTCTCCTAATTGGAACATAATTAGCACTCTTAATGAGTATGTTACAACAATCTAAATAGCCTCATTACCCTTCTGATTGCAAGGAAATCCTTTAACAAAATCCATTAACATATGGTCTCACTTCCAAATCGCAATTTCCAAAGGTAATAATAATCAACCAGACTTTCCTCGCTCGGCTTCTACTTTCTAACGTGTCAAACACCTAGCAAAAAATTTAGCTATGCTTCTCTACATTCCATCCTAAAAGAAAATGAAAGTGTTGGTATGGGTCATAATATGGAAGAGAAACTAAGTTATCTACTAATGCAGAATATGAGTATAAAAGTAAACGGTAAAGTAAATAACACCAGGGTTTTCTATAATGGTTCGAACTCCCATTCTATGTTCAGTCCCAGACACCTTTTGGAATTTAATTATCAACCCAATCTTAACCTGGAGCAACAGGTATTACACGATCTGGGCAACCGAACAGGACTTCTACAGCCTAGACAATTGAATAGGACTTCTACCACTTGAACGACCGAACAGAACTTCCAATACAAATAGTAAAGTTTTCTTGACTGAATGTGCTCTATAGATAGCACGAATGGGTCTTTGGAGTACACCCTTCATATAATATTCTCCTTTGTGGTATATAGTGTAGCATGTCAAGGTTGAAAGTAGTTGTAATCATAAATAAATTTGTGCATGAATGTGCAAATGATTTGATAGCTTTATGAAAGAAAATTGCAGAAAATAATTTGCAAGAATATAGATTAGAACCAGAGAATAATGTTATGTTTTGCAAACTGAAATCAAGGATTTTTATAGTGTTAAATAGTTGTAACCGTTATTGAAAAGACTCGGCTAATAGATACAGAAACACCTGTTGAATTAGCAAATGTTTCTGTTTGTTGAAAAGTAGTGACGGTTTAGAAAAATAGCTATTGGGAATATTCAGTTGACTGAAATATGAATTAAGTAGACTAAAAATCAAACCAATTTGAAATTTAAAATGATATTGAAAAGAAACTTCATTCAGTCAATTGAACCGAGGAGTTTAGTCGACTGAATATTCAAACAATCTAGTGCATGTGTGCATGTTTCAGTCGACTGGATTCCCCGATTTAGTCAATTTAAATTGTCACTTCAAGTATTTTAAACTTAGTTTTAAAATCAAGTTATTTTAAAAATTTATATAATTAAACCAAGTTTATGTAGATTAATTTGAGTAAGTTTTAAAAGCTTGTGTGCGTCTATACCACTGAGGAGAGATTTTAACAAATGCTGACTACTAACTAAACTATAGACAAACCAAATTTAAATGTTGAAACTTGTCTTCGAAATCTTTTGGTCTTTATCTATAGACGAGTAGAATAGTGTCTTCCCCTACAATTTTGGTTAATCCATAATATATATATATACGTATATAGTTTTCACAACCAAAACATCAGAATACTAGGTTCTAACATTCTTTCGCTTTTTGATGATGACAATTATGTAAGTTCAAGAGACTATAAAATTAATAAAAACAATAAAACTCCCCCTGAATTAATGAACTACCTTTTTTATCTTCGTATTTCTCCCCCTTTGTCATCGATAAAAAGGAATTTAAGATGTATAACCAATATAGTGCAAATGAATGTTGTTAAATAAAGCAAACATATAAATAATTACAATATAGTAGAGAACTTGAAGTACAAAAATTATAGATGATAAATAAGAACAACATATCATTGAAGCACAATAATTTTTTATTGGGTACAAAGATTTAAAAAAGAGAACTAAAACAAAGGAAAAACATACATAGACATAAAACCAAGAAAACTATACTTCATCACTTCTAGATTCTTCCTCTTCCGCTTCGGATGTGGTCCATGAGAAAGGAGCAGGAGGATTCTCGGCTACACTAGTGAAAGTTAAGACGGTGCATGAAATCTTTACCCAAATCGTATTCAAGAAGCCTTTGATGGAATTGAGCATCCTTTTGGTTTTGGTGATGGTATGTTCAACATTGAAAAAATGTTGATTTAGCTTTCGTTGATTCCTAGAGATGGTGACAAGACCCTCTTTGGGAGGAAAATCACAATGGAGTTCAACTATCTTGTCATATTCTTCTTCTTGGGTTTGTCGGCAAGATTGAGAGTAGGAGGAGCCAATGTGAGGCATATGGGGTTGCAGGATTTCTTCATCTCTATTAGTAGCCCATTGTTGGAAGCTAATAACATCTTGTGGCGGTGGGCATTTCGGCAAGCCCATAAGACGTAGTGTCTTAGAATTAAGCTCTTCGATGATGATGAAGTCGAAATCGGGGATTTGCACACCAAAGTTTTCAAGAATTCGCATGATGCATACTCCATATAAAATAGTTCTGAAGCTCCTCTTACGACAAATGGTGAGGAACTAATCAAGTATGACTTTGGCCCAATTGATATGTTGGGAGGGATAGATGGCATAATGTGCTTGGAAGTCACGCTTATATACTTTCTGTTAGCTTCCAGTACAAGGTTGGATTGATCTAATGACAGCACGTTGAAGGATCCATGGCTTTTGTTATAAGGCAATGGATTTTAGAATGGTCATATCATCAGAAAGGAACCTATGAGAGACGTCATTCTTTTCATCCATGTCGACTAATACATTGTTGATGTCGAGGCCTTCGGATGGATAGCGAAGAATGAATCCGAGTCTTTGCATCCAAAACTATCAAGTTTTTGAGACCACTCGCCTCCGTCATCTCTTGAATTCCTTAGCATTGAAATTGGATAATTAATGAAGGAGCTGTCAAAAATTATAAATCTATGCATCGATTGGAATAGAGTAACGGCTGTTTGGTTGTGTAACCAAGACCTTATTTGGCTTTGTGAATGTGACGACCCGACTTTTTCTTCACAGAAATGTCGTATCATCATGAAGAAAGAAAGGGATAGGAAAGAGAAAGAAAGAGAAGAAAGAAGAAACAATATCAGAATCTCAACAGCGGAACGAATAAATTATATTAATAACATAAATATTACATAATATACAACACTAATTAGAGTTACACAGAATTTACGTCACATACTAGACAGTTATAAACACCTGTCTAGTTATACAACTCAATACAACCCAATAAAGCAATACCAGTATAGAGAACACACACGGAAACATATATCTATATCGCAGAAGCCTCCTGCTCTATTTGCTCCTCCATAATTCGTCAAAAGCTAACCTGAATCCCTTGGCTACTCCTAAAAATTTAAGTACTCAAGAGTTTAAGAAAACAGAAGATAAACTCTGGGTCAGACATGGGTCTGGTGTGAGTAATAGGTTAAAGTTTCTTAAATTTGAAAAACTTTTGAAAAGAAAGGTATCACGTAAGAATTCCCACACATAAACATGGAAAAGTTTTTACCTTACGCTAACCAAAACATTTGATAGAAAATTCAGTGATATTATAATAGGTCTAGGGTTTTCAAGTAAATATGAAATAACCGAAATTGTTACATTTATTAAATTCCAGCTACTAGCCACAAAAGTGGGTAATACAATCAAAACCGTTGGCACTTATTGGATTGTGGATTCCATACAATGGCAGGGCTACTGGGGTACCGCCCGTCACAGTACGTGGCCTAGATCAACGTGCCGAGGAGTACGCCCGCTCCTCTGCAACACAAACCCGGAACCATCCCTTATTGTACAGCCCCGAACAAGACAACCCCGCAGTTGGTGTACATCCAACCGCCCACACAGCCGAAATAAAAGAGGACCTCTAGACAGGGGAAAATCTTGTCCTACTTGGGCATGACCCACTTAGCCTTGTTGCACCTTCCCTGTTTTAGCCATTCCCGGTTGATGAGGCTTGAGGCTACGATTACCTTTAGAGAACACATTTCTTAGAATGTTCATCGTCCACCTGACGATGTTCTGAAAGCATTCAATCCATACAAGTTCATTCCGAGTTCGAGCGAAACCGAAGGCATTATCTCGTTACACTCACTTTGGAATCACCCTCAAATTTAACGATGATAACCCTTGCACTCTAAATCACCATCTCAAACCTATAAGAACTAGCTCCATCAAACTCATCACGGAATCACCCCAGAGTTATACTGACGTATAGTCCTACACCTCAAGTCTTCACTCTTCATAAGAGATTCACGACCTATCGTTAATTTGGATCGATGTGGTTTTCGGATATCCAAATATGGAAACCCGATCCCGGTCTCATCGAAGTCCAAAGCGTGTCTTTTAAGGCCACGTTGTTTTAAAGGTTTAAAACAATTCAATTATCTATATACACAGATAGATAAATCACAGATTCACAATAGATAATCAATGTAAGGACCCGATTCTTCGACTTTCGAAAATTCAACATCGATACTCACTTTATCGACTGCTGAGCAATCGAAGGACGGAAAACCGAACACTTAGGGTGTTAAGAAAAAGAAGGAGGTAGAAGAAGAGATAAGAAGATAGAAAATAGAGGGAAAAAAAAACAGCAGAACAATAACAGGATCTCACAATTCGCAGCGGAACAACATATAATAATAAATGAATAATCTTTAAACAAAGAACTATATCAGTTATTACATTTTATACATTACATTTCATTACATCATATCATCAGAGTTTACAACAACAAACAACAACAAACAGCGGAAAAAGAAATACTATATACTAGTAATACACCATGCCATCCAGCTTGCCTCCTGCAACTCTAGAATATCCAGAATATCCTGATAAACCTAACTCTTGACTGCCCGTGTGGAAATTGGTGGGCACCCAGAGTTTAGCAAGGAAAACAATAAACTCCGAGTCAGTCATGTGACTGGTGTGAGAACTCAAAACAGTTTATTTATCTTTAAAATCAAAATAGAAGAATATTTTTAAGTCAATTCACAATGCTTTTAAAAATGAGACTACCATAAGACCTCCCGCCACACACACAATGCAAACGCAGACTTGGAGGAGATTTCTTCTTATGTTAGTCAAAGATGCTTGATACGCATTAAAAAAAGAAACATTTGATATTATTATTAGTGCATAGTGTAGAAAAAGTTCATTTCGAAAGTAGAATATAAATCTTAGCCAGCATAGGTACCATTATAGTATGCTTACTATAGCTACCATATTAAATGGCAGGTTCTACAACTAAAACCGTACAAGTCACGTATTGTTTCTTTGGATTTCCAACGAATGATCAGGCCAAGGAACTTGCCATTGCCACATGAGAATGCCTCTGGATGGACATCTCCGAGAGACAAACCGGATCTCTACCAACACAAGGCCGGGTTACCCCTAACTGAGTAACAACTGACCGAATATGCCATCCCCCGGTCCTTTGGGACCTTTCACCGAGCGCTCCCAATCAATTCACACAATCATAAAGTGTTTTCAACATGAGTAAGTATCTGGGCTCCATACCATGATACCACCCTTTTCCAGAAGGAAATGCACATATCCTAAAGGGCGCTACCCCTCATAACCTTGCCGCATCTTTCCTGTTTTGACCATTCCGGGGTGTGAGGCTCGACGAAGTCACGTCCACAAAAACATACTTTATACAAAAGCCATGCTTTGGGTCAACCAATGATCATAGAAATGATCACAAAGATAGACGATCAAAAAAATGATCCTATCACAAATAATCAACACAATGATCATTTACAGCAACACTCAGCATGTCACATTACCAAATTGGGAATATATCGCTGATAACATTCAACTACATAACCTCTGAGCTCGTACGTCTCAGAGAAGGGTGTTATGCTAAAAGAATAAATTCTCCGCCACCAACAGAAATATATTTGAATGAAATTGGCTTTATATCTCAATTTGTAACGTCAGACATACAATCCATACAAGTCTGTTCCGGGCACGAACAAAACCGAAGGCACTTCTTACGAAGCCCTTGCAATCCGGGTATTCACAATCCCGATCGAATTTCCCATCACTTGGGAAATCTCTATACCAGGAGCTACCCAGTGCAGAGACAATCGATAGGTCATTCTATCGCTTTCGCAAATACTCGGTCTTCAACACCGGTCATCAATTGCAATTCATAACGACGTATCACATATTCGGAATGGGTTATACGACCCCATGGTCCTTTCCCGGTTAACCCGAATAGTGAGCGCTTATTCAAAAATAAGTGTGGCATTCAAATTCAAACAAATCACATCAATTACCCATTCAAAGGTAAATATTGATAGTCGGTTATTGAACTATCAATGAATATGCACACATCACCAGTTTCCAAATAATTTTCCAAATTATTTATTTCCCAAAATATCTTTACAAGATGTAAAATTTCACACTTCAAAAATAAATCAATATTTATTTTTAAACAACTTCCCTTTTTATTCATAAATTCTATAGTGAATTTTCATTCTAAAATATTCATGAATATATGACTTCAATTATTCATTTCAATTTATCTTCAAAAAGATAAATTCTCAAAGTATTCACTTTATATTGGAAAACATTTCCATACTTATTTAATAAGTAATTCATGAACTTATTTATTTTCAACACTTAAAAAATATTCAATATACTTCAATCGAGATTAAGTATATATTTCATTCTTTAAGGAAATCATTCTCTTAAACATATTTATTTGGGCCAAAACGAATGTTGCGTAAAACATCGTTACGATAACCCAAAATCACTAGTATAGGGATTTGAAATTAAAATAGATATATAAATCCCAATACTATACAAAATATTTCCTTTCGGAAATCATTTACTATAACAACAGTGTTATAGTCCACCATTTCCTTCTATTTCTCGAAAACGTCTATTTCAACAATCAATGTTGAAATCTATGGTTTCGAATCTCAACCCAATTAAAACATCGTTAACTTGTTTTAATTCTATTTAAAACATCACCTTCTAAACATTTTCTTTAACATATTATTCACTATTCAAAAACGTGAATATACTACGTTAACTAACTTCATCATTTCTATTCATTTCATTTCAAAGGATTATTCACTGTTCAAAACGTGAATATAACTCCATTAAATAAGTTATAACAATTCACTTAACAAAATAAGTCGTTTGCGGATTTATAAACAACGTTTATAAATTTCTTTATTATCCTATATTCAATTCATAACTCAATTATATATCCAACGTTCATATTATAAGTCAAATGCTTATAAAACGATTATTTTACAAAATCGTTCTTTTAAAGACTTTCCAAATAATAAATCTTATAACTTATAAGATTCATTTATTTAACCAAATCTATTCTTTAATAACTTCACAAAATTTATAAATCTTACTATTTATAAATTTCATTTATAACTTCACCATTTAAATTCTATAAATTTCATTCTTTAATGAAATTCATTTTCACTTCATTCAAACACTTATAAAAACTCGTTTTATAATGTCAATATTTCAATTTATAAATATCCATTTATAAATCTCTTAATATAAATCAATTTATATTATTATTTAAAACATCTTTAATCTCCTTTATTATTTCACCATTTTGATTCATAAAATAATTAAATTTTATAAATCCTATATTTAAACTTTTCACAATAAATTCTAAAATCCCGATTAAACTATTTTATAAAATCATTAGCATCATATTCTCAAAAATCAGTTTCTAACTATATTTCTCAAAAATCATAATTTTTATAACTTTAAAAATAATAACGTTTATTTATTTAAAATGAATCAATTCCAAAAATATTTTATAGTTTCGAAAATCACTTAAAATATCATTTTAAAGTTCCAAATTTGGTCCAATGATGCTACACACCAAATAGTCAATCACGACAACAACGATATCATATATCGATATGATAATCAATCAAATATCAAAACATCTGAAATCAAATAAAAACTGTTGAGGAATCCAGTTGGATCCCTCCAACCTGTTTTCCTGCATACACAAACATTAGCACAATACCAATTTCGCTCCAGTACGAAATTATCGCGGTATATGGGATTTAAATATTATCCGCTTAATAGACGGCGCAATAGGGTCTCATCCGCTAAACAAAAAAATGCGGGAAATCAATAACTCCAATATATACATATGCCAATATATATATATTGCTATTATATATAATACCAATTCCACTGTTTATGAAATATTCGCGGTATATGTTTTTAATAAATAACATCCGCTACTAACGGCGTATAATGTCTATTTTAACAATCAATAGATATCAATCATCATTCAAACATGCATTCAAATATTTTAAATCTAACTATTTAAAATAAAATCGAAACCGATTCGATTGAGTGAGAAGTTCTCACCTTGATTTCAATTCGTTTTAGCGATTTATTTCGAATAAAATTAAACAGACGTTTAATTTTACCCAAAATTCTCACTAAGTCCAAACGACTCCAATCCAATTCCATCGCGTAGTGCTCGTCCATACGATTCCAACGCAACTGGTTTCGCGCGTTTTCGACCTCGTATGAAAAAGATATGATTTTTATAAGTTTACACGATTTTATAATATAAACTTTACAACTTTTTCTTTTATTTCAAACCTAAACCCTACAGGCCGTTGGATCCCACCTGCTTGCATCTCCACCGTGCTTTGCCTCCTTCCCAAAATCACGTTCCAACTACAGACATCAATATACGCATATGAATCCATACCATCAAAATTAGGTTTTGATACCACCATCTCCTCGCTCGACGAAAACACGATCAGCAAGTGCCATATTGTAGCCTTCGACGAGAGCTACCTTCGCCCCCAGCACGGCCCCACTCGGTCGCTGCGTTTGCACGCAGTTCGAGGCCGAACGCGCCTCCTTCAAACCCCTCCCCACGTCGATCCATGGCTCCAAACACGATCTCCACCGTTGGATCTCGAGATCTCTTCATGCTCTACCTCTTTGTAGTTGGAAGTTTCGTCTAATTGTTGATGGATTTGGAGTAATCGAGGGAGAAAGGAGAGAAGTTTCTGGCCGTTCAACATGGTAGTGGCGGCTGCAGTTTTCATTAGGGTTTTATTTTTATTTTTTTTAATTTAGAGAGAATTATGGGCTATTTATAGAGAATTTTCGAACACTATTCATCCGGGAATTCTGAACTCCGATTTACGCGCCGTAACCAGCGTTTCTAGGGTTTAACCCGCGTTCCGGACACAATGGAATAAGTTTTGAAAGCTAATTCGGACATCTGTGCGAGTTATGGCTATAAACGTTCAATTTAAATTAAACCGATTTAAACGATTTTCTAGGCGTTTTAATTTGTACCGGACAAATGGTAAATCCAATCGACACGAAATTTGAAACCTTACAATAATATCACATTACGGATCCGATGAAACTGGTTTCGTCGAAATCCGAGACTTTTTGAAAAATGGCTATTTTAACTCGCCAAATTAATATAAAAAAACAATTCAATGCGTTTCGAGCTGCCACGATCAAACGATA